>JAWIIS010000057.1:22500-2881379 GCA_033682625.1 Helicoverpa zea x Helicoverpa armigera
CTAACCTAACCTAACCTAACCTAACCTAACCTAACCTAACCTAACCTAACCTAACCTAACCTAACCTAACCTAACCTAACCTAACCTAACCTAACCTAACCTAACCTAACCTAACCTAACCTAACCTAACCTAACCTAACCTAACCTAACCTAACCTAACCTAACCTAACCTAACCTAACCTAACCTAACCTAACCTAACCTAACCTAACCTAACCTAACCTAACCTAACCTAACCTAACCTAACCTAACCTAACCTAACCTAACCTAACCTAACCTAACCTAACCTAACCTAACCTAACCTAACCTAACCTAACCTAACCTAACCTAACCTAACCTAACCTAACCTAACCTAACCTAACCTAACCTAACCTAACCTAACCTAACCTAACCTAACCTAACCTAACCTAACCTAACCTAACCTAACCTAACCTAACCTAACCTAACCTAACCTAACCTAACCTAACCTAACCTAACCTAACCTAACCTAACCTAACCTAACCTAACCTAACCTAACCTAACCTAACCTAACCTAACCTAACCTAACCTAACCTAACCTAACCTAACCTAACCTAACCTAACCTAACCTAACCTAACCTAACCTAACCTAACCTAACCTAACCTAACCTAACCTAACCTAACCTAACCTAACCTAACCTAACCTAACCTAACCTAACCTAACCTAACCTAACCTAACCTAACCTAACCTAACCTAACCTAACCTAACCTAACCTAACCTAACCTAACCTAACCTAACCTAACCTAACCCCGATAACTTTTTCAAAAGGAGACCGATTTTGATGCGGTTTTTTGCGTATAATAGCTACAACAGGCTTGTAAGCACGCGATAACCCTTCAAACGCGACATCGAAGCGGTGTGACCCGATTTTTTGACACCCCCACCCTTCTCGACCTGTAAAAAACACAAAATTAATTATTTATCAAAATTCTGACTAGATTTTTTCATTGTAAAAATTTTATTAAATACTTACCACTCCGACCTGTCTTCCTGACTGCATTTTGCACGATTTTGGGTAGGTTTGGACGTCGAAATTAAATATTTTCTATTAAAAAACACTAAATTTTACACTTTTTCTAGCAAAATTTTCAAAATTTCTAGGAAAGCCTATTCTAGTTTCTGGACAGCTGGCTAGGGCTCGCCGAGACGCGTCTTTTGACGTATCGCACGTCCCTCTACGCCGCACCAAACGTCAAAAAATTCGCGAAACATCCGTTTCCATACAAATAGTAGACGCCCGAAATCCACCTAAGGCCCTATAAAAACACTAGTACTCCTGATAACTTTTTCAAAAGGAGACCGATTTTGATGCGGTTTTTTGCGTATAATAGCTACAACAGGCTTGTAAGCACGCGATAACCCTTCAAACGCGACATCGAAGCGGTGTGACCCGATTTTTTGACACCCCCACCCTTCTCGACCTGTAAAAAACACAAAATTAATTATTTATCAAAATTCTGACTAGATTTTTTCATTGTAAAAATTTTATTAAATACTTACCACTCCGACCTGTCTTCCTGACTGCATTTTGCACGATTTTGGGTAGGTTTGGACGTCGAAATTAAATATTTTCTATTAAAAAACACTAAATTTTACACTTTTTCTAGCAAAATTTTCAAAATTTCTAGGAAAGCCTATTCTAGTTTCTGGACAGCTGGCTAGGGCTCGCCGAGACGCGTCTTTTGACGTATCGCACGTCCCTCTACGCCGCACCAAACGTCAAAAAATTCGCGAAACATCCGTTTCCATACAAATAGTAGACGCCCGAAATCCACCTAAGGCCCTATAAAAACACTAGTACTCCTGATAACTTTTTCAAAAGGAGACCGATTTTGATGCGGTTTTTTGCGTATAATAGCTACAACAGGCTTGTAAGCACGCGATAACCCTTCAAACGCGACATCGAAGCGGTGTGACCCGATTTTTTGACACCCCCACCCTTCTCGACCTGTAAAAAACACAAAATTAATTATTTATCAAAATTCTGACTAGATTTTTTCATTGTAAAAATTTTATTAAATACTTACCACTCCGACCTGTCTTCCTGACTGCATTTTGCACGATTTTGGGTAGGTTTGGACGTCGAAATTAAATATTTTCTATTAAAAAACACTAAATTTTACACTTTTTCTAGCAAAATTTTCAAAATTTCTAGGAAAGCCTATTCTAGTTTCTGGACAGCTGGCTAGGGCTCGCCGAGACGCGTCTTTTGACGTATCGCACGTCCCTCTACGCCGCACCAAACGTCAAAAAATTCGCGAAACATCCGTTTCCATACAAATAGTAGACGCCCGAAATCCACCTAAGGCCCTATAAAAACACTAGTACTCCTGATAACTTTTTCAAAAGGAGACCGATTTTGATGCGGTTTTTTGCGTATAATAGCTACAACAGGCTTGTAAGCACGCGATAACCCTTCAAACGCGACATCGAAGCGGTGTGACCCGATTTTTTGACACCCCCACCCTTCTCGACCTGTAAAAAACACAAAATTAATTATTTATCAAAATTCTGACTAGATTTTTTCATTGTAAAAATTTTATTAAATACTTACCACTCCGACCTGTCTTCCTGACTGCATTTTGCACGATTTTGGGTAGGTTTGGACGTCGAAATTAAATATTTTCTATTAAAAAACACTAAATTTTACACTTTTTCTAGCAAAATTTTCAAAATTTCTAGGAAAGCCTATTCTAGTTTCTGGACAGCTGGCTAGGGCTCGCCGAGACGCGTCTTTTGACGTATCGCACGTCCCTCTACGCCGCACCAAACGTCAAAAAATTCGCGAAACATCCGTTTCCATACAAATAGTAGACGCCCGAAATCCACCTAAGGCCCTATAAAAACACTAGTACTCCTGATAACTTTTTCAAAAGGAGACCGATTTTGATGCGGTTTTTTGCGTATAATAGCTACAACAGGCTTGTAAGCACGCGATAACCCTTCAAACGCGACATCGAAGCGGTGTGACCCGATTTTTTGACACCCCCACCCTTCTCGACCTGTAAAAAACACAAAATTAATTATTTATCAAAATTCTGACTAGATTTTTTCATTGTAAAAATTTTATTAAATACTTACCACTCCGACCTGTCTTCCTGACTGCATTTTGCACGATTTTGGGTAGGTTTGGACGTCGAAATTAAATATTTTCTATTAAAAAACACTAAATTTTACACTTTTTCTAGCAAAATTTTCAAAATTTCTAGGAAAGCCTATTCTAGTTTCTGGACAGCTGGCTAGGGCTCGCCGAGACGCGTCTTTTGACGTATCGCACGTCCCTCTACGCCGCACCAAACGTCAAAAAATTCGCGAAACATCCGTTTCCATACAAATAGTAGACGCCCGAAATCCACCTAAGGCCCTATAAAAACACTAGTACTCCTGATAACTTTTTCAAAAGGAGACCGATTTTGATGCGGTTTTTTGCGTATAATAGCTACAACAGGCTTGTAAGCACGCGATAACCCTTCAAACGCGACATCGAAGCGGTGTGACCCGATTTTTTGACACCCCCACCCTTCTCGACCTGTAAAAAACACAAAATTAATTATTTATCAAAATTCTGACTAGATTTTTTCATTGTAAAAATTTTATTAAATACTTACCACTCCGACCTGTCTTCCTGACTGCATTTTGCACGATTTTGGGTAGGTTTGGACGTCGAAATTAAATATTTTCTATTAAAAAACACTAAATTTTACACTTTTTCTAGCAAAATTTTCAAAATTTCTAGGAAAGCCTATTCTAGTTTCTGGACAGCTGGCTAGGGCTCGCCGAGACGCGTCTTTTGACGTATCGCACGTCCCTCTACGCCGCACCAAACGTCAAAAAATTCGCGAAACATCCGTTTCCATACAAATAGTAGACGCCCGAAATCCACCTAAGGCCCTATAAAAACACTAGTACTCCTGATAACTTTTTCAAAAGGAGACCGATTTTGATGCGGTTTTTTGCGTATAATAGCTACAACAGGCTTGTAAGCACGCGATAACCCTTCAAACGCGACATCGAAGCGGTGTGACCCGATTTTTTGACACCCCCACCCTTCTCGACCTGTAAAAAACACAAAATTAATTATTTATCAAAATTCTGACTAGATTTTTTCATTGTAAAAATTTTATTAAATACTTACCACTCCGACCTGTCTTCCTGACTGCATTTTGCACGATTTTGGGTAGGTTTGGACGTCGAAATTAAATATTTTCTATTAAAAAACACTAAATTTTACACTTTTTCTAGCAAAATTTTCAAAATTTCTAGGAAAGCCTATTCTAGTTTCTGGACAGCTGGCTAGGGCTCGCCGAGACGCGTCTTTTGACGTATCGCACGTCCCTCTACGCCGCACCAAACGTCAAAAAATTCGCGAAACATCCGTTTCCATACAAATAGTAGACGCCCGAAATCCACCTAAGGCCCTATAAAAACACTAGTACTCCTGATAACTTTTTCAAAAGGAGACCGATTTTGATGCGGTTTTTTGCGTATAATAGCTACAACAGGCTTGTAAGCACGCGATAACCCTTCAAACGCGACATCGAAGCGGTGTGACCCGATTTTTTGACACCCCCACCCTTCTCGACCTGTAAAAAACACAAAATTAATTATTTATCAAAATTCTGACTAGATTTTTTCATTGTAAAAATTTTATTAAATACTTACCACTCCGACCTGTCTTCCTGACTGCATTTTGCACGATTTTGGGTAGGTTTGGACGTCGAAATTAAATATTTTCTATTAAAAAACACTAAATTTTACACTTTTTCTAGCAAAATTTTCAAAATTTCTAGGAAAGCCTATTCTAGTTTCTGGACAGCTGGCTAGGGCTCGCCGAGACGCGTCTTTTGACGTATCGCACGTCCCTCTACGCCGCACCAAACGTCAAAAAATTCGCGAAACATCCGTTTCCATACAAATAGTAGACGCCCGAAATCCACCTAAGGCCCTATAAAAACACTAGTACTCCTGATAACTTTTTCAAAAGGAGACCGATTTTGATGCGGTTTTTTGCGTATAATAGCTACAACAGGCTTGTAAGCACGCGATAACCCTTCAAACGCGACATCGAAGCGGTGTGACCCGATTTTTTGACACCCCCACCCTTCTCGACCTGTAAAAAACACAAAATTAATTATTTATCAAAATTCTGACTAGATTTTTTCATTGTAAAAATTTTATTAAATACTTACCACTCCGACCTGTCTTCCTGACTGCATTTTGCACGATTTTGGGTAGGTTTGGACGTCGAAATTAAATATTTTCTATTAAAAAACACTAAATTTTACACTTTTTCTAGCAAAATTTTCAAAATTTCTAGGAAAGCCTATTCTAGTTTCTGGACAGCTGGCTAGGGCTCGCCGAGACGCGTCTTTTGACGTATCGCACGTCCCTCTACGCCGCACCAAACGTCAAAAAATTCGCGAAACATCCGTTTCCATACAAATAGTAGACGCCCGAAATCCACCTAAGGCCCTATAAAAACACTAGTACTCCTGATAACTTTTTCAAAAGGAGACCGATTTTGATGCGGTTTTTTGCGTATAATAGCTACAACAGGCTTGTAAGCACGCGATAACCCTTCAAACGCGACATCGAAGCGGTGTGACCCGATTTTTTGACACCCCCACCCTTCTCGACCTGTAAAAAACACAAAATTAATTATTTATCAAAATTCTGACTAGATTTTTTCATTGTAAAAATTTTATTAAATACTTACCACTCCGACCTGTCTTCCTGACTGCATTTTGCACGATTTTGGGTAGGTTTGGACGTCGAAATTAAATATTTTCTATTAAAAAACACTAAATTTTACACTTTTTCTAGCAAAATTTTCAAAATTTCTAGGAAAGCCTATTCTAGTTTCTGGACAGCTGGCTAGGGCTCGCCGAGACGCGTCTTTTGACGTATCGCACGTCCCTCTACGCCGCACCAAACGTCAAAAAATTCGCGAAACATCCGTTTCCATACAAATAGTAGACGCCCGAAATCCACCTAAGGCCCTATAAAAACACTAGTACTCCTGATAACTTTTTCAAAAGGAGACCGATTTTGATGCGGTTTTTTGCGTATAATAGCTACAACAGGCTTGTAAGCACGCGATAACCCTTCAAACGCGACATCGAAGCGGTGTGACCCGATTTTTTGACACCCCCACCCTTCTCGACCTGTAAAAAACACAAAATTAATTATTTATCAAAATTCTGACTAGATTTTTTCATTGTAAAAATTTTATTAAATACTTACCACTCCGACCTGTCTTCCTGACTGCATTTTGCACGATTTTGGGTAGGTTTGGACGTCGAAATTAAATATTTTCTATTAAAAAACACTAAATTTTACACTTTTTCTAGCAAAATTTTCAAAATTTCTAGGAAAGCCTATTCTAGTTTCTGGACAGCTGGCTAGGGCTCGCCGAGACGCGTCTTTTGACGTATCGCACGTCCCTCTACGCCGCACCAAACGTCAAAAAATTCGCGAAACATCCGTTTCCATACAAATAGTAGACGCCCGAAATCCACCTAAGGCCCTATAAAAACACTAGTACTCCTGATAACTTTTTCAAAAGGAGACCGATTTTGATGCGGTTTTTTGCGTATAATAGCTACAACAGGCTTGTAAGCACGCGATAACCCTTCAAACGCGACATCGAAGCGGTGTGACCCGATTTTTTGACACCCCCACCCTTCTCGACCTGTAAAAAACACAAAATTAATTATTTATCAAAATTCTGACTAGATTTTTTCATTGTAAAAATTTTATTAAATACTTACCACTCCGACCTGTCTTCCTGACTGCATTTTGCACGATTTTGGGTAGGTTTGGACGTCGAAATTAAATATTTTCTATTAAAAAACACTAAATTTTACACTTTTTCTAGCAAAATTTTCAAAATTTCTAGGAAAGCCTATTCTAGTTTCTGGACAGCTGGCTAGGGCTCGCCGAGACGCGTCTTTTGACGTATCGCACGTCCCTCTACGCCGCACCAAACGTCAAAAAATTCGCGAAACATCCGTTTCCATACAAATAGTAGACGCCCGAAATCCACCTAAGGCCCTATAAAAACACTAGTACTCCTGATAACTTTTTCAAAAGGAGACCGATTTTGATGCGGTTTTTTGCGTATAATAGCTACAACAGGCTTGTAAGCACGCGATAACCCTTCAAACGCGACATCGAAGCGGTGTGACCCGATTTTTTGACACCCCCACCCTTCTCGACCTGTAAAAAACACAAAATTAATTATTTATCAAAATTCTGACTAGATTTTTTCATTGTAAAAATTTTATTAAATACTTACCACTCCGACCTGTCTTCCTGACTGCATTTTGCACGATTTTGGGTAGGTTTGGACGTCGAAATTAAATATTTTCTATTAAAAAACACTAAATTTTACACTTTTTCTAGCAAAATTTTCAAAATTTCTAGGAAAGCCTATTCTAGTTTCTGGACAGCTGGCTAGGGCTCGCCGAGACGCGTCTTTTGACGTATCGCACGTCCCTCTACGCCGCACCAAACGTCAAAAAATTCGCGAAACATCCGTTTCCATACAAATAGTAGACGCCCGAAATCCACCTAAGGCCCTATAAAAACACTAGTACTCCTGATAACTTTTTCAAAAGGAGACCGATTTTGATGCGGTTTTTTGCGTATAATAGCTACAACAGGCTTGTAAGCACGCGATAACCCTTCAAACGCGACATCGAAGCGGTGTGACCCGATTTTTTGACACCCCCACCCTTCTCGACCTGTAAAAAACACAAAATTAATTATTTATCAAAATTCTGACTAGATTTTTTCATTGTAAAAATTTTATTAAATACTTACCACTCCGACCTGTCTTCCTGACTGCATTTTGCACGATTTTGGGTAGGTTTGGACGTCGAAATTAAATATTTTCTATTAAAAAACACTAAATTTTACACTTTTTCTAGCAAAATTTTCAAAATTTCTAGGAAAGCCTATTCTAGTTTCTGGACAGCTGGCTAGGGCTCGCCGAGACGCGTCTTTTGACGTATCGCACGTCCCTCTACGCCGCACCAAACGTCAAAAAATTCGCGAAACATCCGTTTCCATACAAATAGTAGACGCCCGAAATCCACCTAAGGCCCTATAAAAACACTAGTACTCCTGATAACTTTTTCAAAAGGAGACCGATTTTGATGCGGTTTTTTGCGTATAATAGCTACAACAGGCTTGTAAGCACGCGATAACCCTTCAAACGCGACATCGAAGCGGTGTGACCCGATTTTTTGACACCCCCACCCTTCTCGACCTGTAAAAAACACAAAATTAATTATTTATCAAAATTCTGACTAGATTTTTTCATTGTAAAAATTTTATTAAATACTTACCACTCCGACCTGTCTTCCTGACTGCATTTTGCACGATTTTGGGTAGGTTTGGACGTCGAAATTAAATATTTTCTATTAAAAAACACTAAATTTTACACTTTTTCTAGCAAAATTTTCAAAATTTCTAGGAAAGCCTATTCTAGTTTCTGGACAGCTGGCTAGGGCTCGCCGAGACGCGTCTTTTGACGTATCGCACGTCCCTCTACGCCGCACCAAACGTCAAAAAATTCGCGAAACATCCGTTTCCATACAAATAGTAGACGCCCGAAATCCACCTAAGGCCCTATAAAAACACTAGTACTCCTGATAACTTTTTCAAAAGGAGACCGATTTTGATGCGGTTTTTTGCGTATAATAGCTACAACAGGCTTGTAAGCACGCGATAACCCTTCAAACGCGACATCGAAGCGGTGTGACCCGATTTTTTGACACCCCCACCCTTCTCGACCTGTAAAAAACACAAAATTAATTATTTATCAAAATTCTGACTAGATTTTTTCATTGTAAAAATTTTATTAAATACTTACCACTCCGACCTGTCTTCCTGACTGCATTTTGCACGATTTTGGGTAGGTTTGGACGTCGAAATTAAATATTTTCTATTAAAAAACACTAAATTTTACACTTTTTCTAGCAAAATTTTCAAAATTTCTAGGAAAGCCTATTCTAGTTTCTGGACAGCTGGCTAGGGCTCGCCGAGACGCGTCTTTTGACGTATCGCACGTCCCTCTACGCCGCACCAAACGTCAAAAAATTCGCGAAACATCCGTTTCCATACAAATAGTAGACGCCCGAAATCCACCTAAGGCCCTATAAAAACACTAGTACTCCTGATAACTTTTTCAAAAGGAGACCGATTTTGATGCGGTTTTTTGCGTATAATAGCTACAACAGGCTTGTAAGCACGCGATAACCCTTCAAACGCGACATCGAAGCGGTGTGACCCGATTTTTTGACACCCCCACCCTTCTCGACCTGTAAAAAACACAAAATTAATTATTTATCAAAATTCTGACTAGATTTTTTCATTGTAAAAATTTTATTAAATACTTACCACTCCGACCTGTCTTCCTGACTGCATTTTGCACGATTTTGGGTAGGTTTGGACGTCGAAATTAAATATTTTCTATTAAAAAACACTAAATTTTACACTTTTTCTAGCAAAATTTTCAAAATTTCTAGGAAAGCCTATTCTAGTTTCTGGACAGCTGGCTAGGGCTCGCCGAGACGCGTCTTTTGACGTATCGCACGTCCCTCTACGCCGCACCAAACGTCAAAAAATTCGCGAAACATCCGTTTCCATACAAATAGTAGACGCCCGAAATCCACCTAAGGCCCTATAAAAACACTAGTACTCCTGATAACTTTTTCAAAAGGAGACCGATTTTGATGCGGTTTTTTGCGTATAATAGCTACAACAGGCTTGTAAGCACGCGATAACCCTTCAAACGCGACATCGAAGCGGTGTGACCCGATTTTTTGACACCCCCACCCTTCTCGACCTGTAAAAAACACAAAATTAATTATTTATCAAAATTCTGACTAGATTTTTTCATTGTAAAAATTTTATTAAATACTTACCACTCCGACCTGTCTTCCTGACTGCATTTTGCACGATTTTGGGTAGGTTTGGACGTCGAAATTAAATATTTTCTATTAAAAAACACTAAATTTTACACTTTTTCTAGCAAAATTTTCAAAATTTCTAGGAAAGCCTATTCTAGTTTCTGGACAGCTGGCTAGGGCTCGCCGAGACGCGTCTTTTGACGTATCGCACGTCCCTCTACGCCGCACCAAACGTCAAAAAATTCGCGAAACATCCGTTTCCATACAAATAGTAGACGCCCGAAATCCACCTAAGGCCCTATAAAAACACTAGTACTCCTGATAACTTTTTCAAAAGGAGACCGATTTTGATGCGGTTTTTTGCGTATAATAGCTACAACAGGCTTGTAAGCACGCGATAACCCTTCAAACGCGACATCGAAGCGGTGTGACCCGATTTTTTGACACCCCCACCCTTCTCGACCTGTAAAAAACACAAAATTAATTATTTATCAAAATTCTGACTAGATTTTTTCATTGTAAAAATTTTATTAAATACTTACCACTCCGACCTGTCTTCCTGACTGCATTTTGCACGATTTTGGGTAGGTTTGGACGTCGAAATTAAATATTTTCTATTAAAAAACACTAAATTTTACACTTTTTCTAGCAAAATTTTCAAAATTTCTAGGAAAGCCTATTCTAGTTTCTGGACAGCTGGCTAGGGCTCGCCGAGACGCGTCTTTTGACGTATCGCACGTCCCTCTACGCCGCACCAAACGTCAAAAAATTCGCGAAACATCCGTTTCCATACAAATAGTAGACGCCCGAAATCCACCTAAGGCCCTATAAAAACACTAGTACTCCTGATAACTTTTTCAAAAGGAGACCGATTTTGATGCGGTTTTTTGCGTATAATAGCTACAACAGGCTTGTAAGCACGCGATAACCCTTCAAACGCGACATCGAAGCGGTGTGACCCGATTTTTTGACACCCCCACCCTTCTCGACCTGTAAAAAACACAAAATTAATTATTTATCAAAATTCTGACTAGATTTTTTCATTGTAAAAATTTTATTAAATACTTACCACTCCGACCTGTCTTCCTGACTGCATTTTGCACGATTTTGGGTAGGTTTGGACGTCGAAATTAAATATTTTCTATTAAAAAACACTAAATTTTACACTTTTTCTAGCAAAATTTTCAAAATTTCTAGGAAAGCCTATTCTAGTTTCTGGACAGCTGGCTAGGGCTCGCCGAGACGCGTCTTTTGACGTATCGCACGTCCCTCTACGCCGCACCAAACGTCAAAAAATTCGCGAAACATCCGTTTCCATACAAATAGTAGACGCCCGAAATCCACCTAAGGCCCTATAAAAACACTAGTACTCCTGATAACTTTTTCAAAAGGAGACCGATTTTGATGCGGTTTTTTGCGTATAATAGCTACAACAGGCTTGTAAGCACGCGATAACCCTTCAAACGCGACATCGAAGCGGTGTGACCCGATTTTTTGACACCCCCACCCTTCTCGACCTGTAAAAAACACAAAATTAATTATTTATCAAAATTCTGACTAGATTTTTTCATTGTAAAAATTTTATTAAATACTTACCACTCCGACCTGTCTTCCTGACTGCATTTTGCACGATTTTGGGTAGGTTTGGACGTCGAAATTAAATATTTTCTATTAAAAAACACTAAATTTTACACTTTTTCTAGCAAAATTTTCAAAATTTCTAGGAAAGCCTATTCTAGTTTCTGGACAGCTGGCTAGGGCTCGCCGAGACGCGTCTTTTGACGTATCGCACGTCCCTCTACGCCGCACCAAACGTCAAAAAATTCGCGAAACATCCGTTTCCATACAAATAGTAGACGCCCGAAATCCACCTAAGGCCCTATAAAAACACTAGTACTCCTGATAACTTTTTCAAAAGGAGACCGATTTTGATGCGGTTTTTTGCGTATAATAGCTACAACAGGCTTGTAAGCACGCGATAACCCTTCAAACGCGACATCGAAGCGGTGTGACCCGATTTTTTGACACCCCCACCCTTCTCGACCTGTAAAAAACACAAAATTAATTATTTATCAAAATTCTGACTAGATTTTTTCATTGTAAAAATTTTATTAAATACTTACCACTCCGACCTGTCTTCCTGACTGCATTTTGCACGATTTTGGGTAGGTTTGGACGTCGAAATTAAATATTTTCTATTAAAAAACACTAAATTTTACACTTTTTCTAGCAAAATTTTCAAAATTTCTAGGAAAGCCTATTCTAGTTTCTGGACAGCTGGCTAGGGCTCGCCGAGACGCGTCTTTTGACGTATCGCACGTCCCTCTACGCCGCACCAAACGTCAAAAAATTCGCGAAACATCCGTTTCCATACAAATAGTAGACGCCCGAAATCCACCTAAGGCCCTATAAAAACACTAGTACTCCTGATAACTTTTTCAAAAGGAGACCGATTTTGATGCGGTTTTTTGCGTATAATAGCTACAACAGGCTTGTAAGCACGCGATAACCCTTCAAACGCGACATCGAAGCGGTGTGACCCGATTTTTTGACACCCCCACCCTTCTCGACCTGTAAAAAACACAAAATTAATTATTTATCAAAATTCTGACTAGATTTTTTCATTGTAAAAATTTTATTAAATACTTACCACTCCGACCTGTCTTCCTGACTGCATTTTGCACGATTTTGGGTAGGTTTGGACGTCGAAATTAAATATTTTCTATTAAAAAACACTAAATTTTACACTTTTTCTAGCAAAATTTTCAAAATTTCTAGGAAAGCCTATTCTAGTTTCTGGACAGCTGGCTAGGGCTCGCCGAGACGCGTCTTTTGACGTATCGCACGTCCCTCTACGCCGCACCAAACGTCAAAAAATTCGCGAAACATCCGTTTCCATACAAATAGTAGACGCCCGAAATCCACCTAAGGCCCTATAAAAACACTAGTACTCCTGATAACTTTTTCAAAAGGAGACCGATTTTGATGCGGTTTTTTGCGTATAATAGCTACAACAGGCTTGTAAGCACGCGATAACCCTTCAAACGCGACATCGAAGCGGTGTGACCCGATTTTTTGACACCCCCACCCTTCTCGACCTGTAAAAAACACAAAATTAATTATTTATCAAAATTCTGACTAGATTTTTTCATTGTAAAAATTTTATTAAATACTTACCACTCCGACCTGTCTTCCTGACTGCATTTTGCACGATTTTGGGTAGGTTTGGACGTCGAAATTAAATATTTTCTATTAAAAAACACTAAATTTTACACTTTTTCTAGCAAAATTTTCAAAATTTCTAGGAAAGCCTATTCTAGTTTCTGGACAGCTGGCTAGGGCTCGCCGAGACGCGTCTTTTGACGTATCGCACGTCCCTCTACGCCGCACCAAACGTCAAAAAATTCGCGAAACATCCGTTTCCATACAAATAGTAGACGCCCGAAATCCACCTAAGGCCCTATAAAAACACTAGTACTCCTGATAACTTTTTCAAAAGGAGACCGATTTTGATGCGGTTTTTTGCGTATAATAGCTACAACAGGCTTGTAAGCACGCGATAACCCTTCAAACGCGACATCGAAGCGGTGTGACCCGATTTTTTGACACCCCCACCCTTCTCGACCTGTAAAAAACACAAAATTAATTATTTATCAAAATTCTGACTAGATTTTTTCATTGTAAAAATTTTATTAAATACTTACCACTCCGACCTGTCTTCCTGACTGCATTTTGCACGATTTTGGGTAGGTTTGGACGTCGAAATTAAATATTTTCTATTAAAAAACACTAAATTTTACACTTTTTCTAGCAAAATTTTCAAAATTTCTAGGAAAGCCTATTCTAGTTTCTGGACAGCTGGCTAGGGCTCGCCGAGACGCGTCTTTTGACGTATCGCACGTCCCTCTACGCCGCACCAAACGTCAAAAAATTCGCGAAACATCCGTTTCCATACAAATAGTAGACGCCCGAAATCCACCTAAGGCCCTATAAAAACACTAGTACTCCTGATAACTTTTTCAAAAGGAGACCGATTTTGATGCGGTTTTTTGCGTATAATAGCTACAACAGGCTTGTAAGCACGCGATAACCCTTCAAACGCGACATCGAAGCGGTGTGACCCGATTTTTTGACACCCCCACCCTTCTCGACCTGTAAAAAACACAAAATTAATTATTTATCAAAATTCTGACTAGATTTTTTCATTGTAAAAATTTTATTAAATACTTACCACTCCGACCTGTCTTCCTGACTGCATTTTGCACGATTTTGGGTAGGTTTGGACGTCGAAATTAAATATTTTCTATTAAAAAACACTAAATTTTACACTTTTTCTAGCAAAATTTTCAAAATTTCTAGGAAAGCCTATTCTAGTTTCTGGACAGCTGGCTAGGGCTCGCCGAGACGCGTCTTTTGACGTATCGCACGTCCCTCTACGCCGCACCAAACGTCAAAAAATTCGCGAAACATCCGTTTCCATACAAATAGTAGACGCCCGAAATCCACCTAAGGCCCTATAAAAACACTAGTACTCCTGATAACTTTTTCAAAAGGAGACCGATTTTGATGCGGTTTTTTGCGTATAATAGCTACAACAGGCTTGTAAGCACGCGATAACCCTTCAAACGCGACATCGAAGCGGTGTGACCCGATTTTTTGACACCCCCACCCTTCTCGACCTGTAAAAAACACAAAATTAATTATTTATCAAAATTCTGACTAGATTTTTTCATTGTAAAAATTTTATTAAATACTTACCACTCCGACCTGTCTTCCTGACTGCATTTTGCACGATTTTGGGTAGGTTTGGACGTCGAAATTAAATATTTTCTATTAAAAAACACTAAATTTTACACTTTTTCTAGCAAAATTTTCAAAATTTCTAGGAAAGCCTATTCTAGTTTCTGGACAGCTGGCTAGGGCTCGCCGAGACGCGTCTTTTGACGTATCGCACGTCCCTCTACGCCGCACCAAACGTCAAAAAATTCGCGAAACATCCGTTTCCATACAAATAGTAGACGCCCGAAATCCACCTAAGGCCCTATAAAAACACTAGTACTCCTGATAACTTTTTCAAAAGGAGACCGATTTTGATGCGGTTTTTTGCGTATAATAGCTACAACAGGCTTGTAAGCACGCGATAACCCTTCAAACGCGACATCGAAGCGGTGTGACCCGATTTTTTGACACCCCCACCCTTCTCGACCTGTAAAAAACACAAAATTAATTATTTATCAAAATTCTGACTAGATTTTTTCATTGTAAAAATTTTATTAAATACTTACCACTCCGACCTGTCTTCCTGACTGCATTTTGCACGATTTTGGGTAGGTTTGGACGTCGAAATTAAATATTTTCTATTAAAAAACACTAAATTTTACACTTTTTCTAGCAAAATTTTCAAAATTTCTAGGAAAGCCTATTCTAGTTTCTGGACAGCTGGCTAGGGCTCGCCGAGACGCGTCTTTTGACGTATCGCACGTCCCTCTACGCCGCACCAAACGTCAAAAAATGCCCCACCCACCCGCCCTTTAGTCGCAATTAAGAGCATCAAAAATTTACTATAGGAAAGGGTGTGACTTTGGGACAAAATCTTTGAAAATTATTTTTTGACGGATTTGGCATCCCAGTAGTCTCCTGACTCAGATAACATAAAATTCGCTTCAATCTAGGCTCTTTTACTCAATTTAAGCGGTTTTTAGCGTAGGTTGAAGTACTGTTTTATCCAAGAAAAGTTATCAAAACATTTTGACCAATCAGTTGACCGGGGCGAAGTCCCCAACATAAGTTATCTTTACTCACGCAGTGTAACGTGTCTATTGACCGCTGCACTTAGATTTTATTCTAAAAATTTGAACCCACAGCTTTTCTGGCTGCCCTTATCTACTCTAGTCAACTGCGACCGAAATTTTAATTCGTACTTTTTTATCTATGCCTATTTATTTTATTATTTTATTTTTCTAATATATTTGACTGTTTAAACAAACTATTTTAAAACCTATACAATCACCACAAAACATTATTAGATCTTTTGATCCGTTTTGATTTTACTTTTGAAACTATTGACAGCACCTTCCAGCCCTATACACTGGACGGTGCATTGCACAAGGACGAGCACGCGACGGCAATTAGCTTCGTGAAGTATCCACAGGCTAACCAGGGCCCTTTGGACCCTTCTTCCTAGCAAGAAGAGTAGCCCTGCTAAGGTGCCCACACAGCTAGCTGCTCGGACGCCGCCATCCATCTCAAAAAATTGTCTTTTTGTCCTTCGCCAGCAAACAAACTCGAATAATGTTTGGAATCCGAACGCCCGTTAACAGGAAAACTGCTCCTCCAGCCCAAGATGCTTCTCCTGGCATTTCTTCAAATGTGAGTCCGGCTCAGCCGACAAACACAAACGTCAGGAGGAGCATCGAGGTGTTGGAGTCCAGCCAAACCCCCTTGCCCAGCTCGGCACCTGCCGCCCCAGTGAAACCTAAAAAGATCACAACACTAAAGAGCGTGTCACCAGCTCCAGAGAAGCCCGCTGGGGCGGCAGAGGCCCCAAAACCCCCAGCCTCCGTCAGCAGGGTGCAAGAAGCCAGAAACTTGGTGACTAAGGCCAAGATTGCTCTTGGCCAAAGCCGGAACCTCCGGACCGACATCAAGGAGGATGTCACGCTGGCTATTGACACCCTCTATCGCATGGTGAGGGATGGGGAAGCGGACAAGGGGAGGGGCCTTATATCCTCAAAAAAGGAGCAGCCAGCCACTGTCGATGCGGTGCCACTGGAACGTTGCAGTCAAGAGTACTCCCAGCTGCTCTCCTCACTGGCGGACCACAGTAGGCTCGTGAAGGAGAGCGCCGAAAAAATGGAGGAACTCCAACAAAGTCTGTCCAAACACACGACAGCGTTGGACGCGACCACATACGCGGGAGTGTTAGCGGCACCAAAGCCGCTCGCAGCATCGCCGCGACCAACACTACACTCGGTTGTGGTCGCCTCCAACGATAAACAAGAAACTGGCGAGCAGGTGCTGGATAAAATCCGCACTGCTATTAACGCCAAAGAAGGTGGTTACCGCATTGACAGGGTCAGGAAGGCAAAGGACAGCAAGGTCGTCATCAGCTGCAGGGACGAGGAGGAGCGGAGCAGGGTCCGGGAAAAGCTTAGGTCGGCCGGTCAACACCTGACCGTCCAGGACGCAGCAAACCTAGACCCGCTCATTATCCTCAGGGACGTCCTCAGCTACAACACCGACGAGGACGTCACGAAAGCCCTGAGGACGCAGAACACCAAGCTCTTCGCCGACCTTGCGGCTGAGGATGACCGCGTCATAATAAAATATAGAAAAAGGGCTCGGAACCAGCTGATGTGCCACATTGTTGCGAGAGTCTCCCCCACCCTCTGGAGCAGACTGACGGGGGCGTCTGCCGTGTATATAGACATGCAGCGGATCAGGGTGGAAGACCAATCTCCCCTGGTTCAATGCTCCCTATGCTTAGGATATGGGCACGGCAGACGCCTTTGCACTGAAAAAGAAGAAGCCTGCAGCCACTGCGGTGGCCCTCACTTACGCAATTCTTGCCCAGAATCGAAAGCCAATGCGCCCCCATCCTGTTGTAACTGCACTAGAGCCGGGCTGGAGGGAACGACGCATAATGCGTTCAGCCCGGACTGCCCGGTGAGACGCAGATGGGACGCATTGGCCAGGTCAAAAATCGGGTATTGCTGAGGGCGCCGCAGTGGACACCAGGTCATACAAAGTTCTGCAGGCCAACCTTCAGAGAAAGCAGCTGGCGACCGCCGAGCTGCTTGAGGCCGCTTCACGGTCGAAGGCGTCCTTCGCTCTCATCCAAGAGCCTTACGTGGGCTCTGTCCGGAGAATGCGGAGCTACCGGGGGGCGCGGATCTACCAGGCTTCGGAGGAGGGAGAGGGCACTGTAAAAGCTGCCATTGTAGTGCTCGACCACGACCTCGACGTCATACAGTGCCCAGAACTCACCACCCATAACATCGTCGTGGTGAGGATCCGGACCCAAGCCTGGGAAATCGCAGCAGCATCGGTGTACTTCGAACCGGACAAGCCCATGGACTCGTACCTGGAGCACCTCAGAGCGGTCAGGCGGAAGCTGGGAAGTCGCCACCTTCTCATCGGAGGCGACTTTAACGCAAAGAGCCCATGGTGGGGGAGCCTTACGGAGGACAGCAGGGGGGAGGAGCTATGCTCCACATTGGAAGAGCTGGAGTTGCAGGTACTCAACAGCGGCACCCTGCCCACTTTTGACACCATCCGAGGAGGCAGGAGATACTGCAGTCACGTCGATGTGACGGCATGCTCGGCGGATCTTCTCTGCCTGGTCGAAGGCTGGGAGGTAGACGAGGGACTGACGAGCTCGGACCATAACGGCATAAAATTTAGGATGAATTTGCAAAAATCTTTAGGCATAGCAGTAAAATCTACTACTAGGATGTTCAACACCAAAAAAGCAAACTGGGTCCAGTTTCGTGAGAAACTGGCCCAGTTTAAAATAGAAGAAAACATAAATAAGTCAAAATTCGAAGAAATTGAAAATAGTCAAAATTTAGAAATAATCATAAACAAATATTTAGAAGTAATACAAAATTCATGTCAAGAAACTATACCGAAGAAGAAAAACTCGGAAAAAATTACCTTGCCGTGGTGGTCCCAGGAGCTCGAAAGCCTGAAGAAGGAGGTCGCCACCAGGAAGAGAAGAGTCCGCTGCGCCGCTCCAATCCGAAGGCAGTCCGTCGTCGAAGAGTACCTGCAACACAAAACAAACTATGAAATTAAAGCCATGATAGCCCAAACGAGGAGCTGGACGGAGTTCTGCACTAAGCAGGACAGGGAGGGGATGTGGGAGGGCATTTACAGGGTGATAGGGCGTACCGCAACACGGCACGAGGACGCAACCCTAATTAAAAGCGGTGTATATTTGACTCCGGCAGAATCCGCATCGCACCTGGCTGAGACATTTTATCCGCACGACCTGGGAGAAGAGGACACTGAAGAACAAAAGGACATCCGGCGTTTGGCCATGCGGGTAAACGACCGGGTTAATGATGAAGAACATGACCCGCCTTTTACTCCGCATGAGCTCATAACAGCAGTGTCCTCTTTTAACCCTAAAAAGGCGCCAGGCGCGGACGGTCTCACCGCGGACATCTGTCGCCAGGCAATTCTCCAGGACCCCGAGGCGTTCCTTGCCCTGGCCAACAAATGCCTCAGTCTGGGCCACTTCCCCAAGAAGTGGAAGGAAGCCACAGTTGTGGTACTGAGGAAGCCGGGCAAGGACAACTACACAAACGCCAAGTCATATAGGCCGATTGGGCTCCTGCCCGTGTTAGGAAAGGTCCTGGAGAAGATGGTTGTCTCGAGGCTCCAGTGGCACCTAGTGCCGAGGCTGAGTACCCGCCAGTACGGCTTCATGCCCCAGAGGAGCACCGAGGACGCCCTCTATAATCTGGTGAACCAAATAAAGGTTGAAATCAAGAACAAAAAGTTGGTCACCATTGTCTCGCTGGATATAGAGGGCGCCTTCGACAGCGCCTGGTGGCCAGCCATAAAGGTCAGACTGGCGGAGGAAAAGTGTCCGGTCAACATTAGGCGGCTACTCGACAGCTACCTTGGCGACAGATGTGTGCGACTAAGGTATGCCGGAGTCGAACATTGTAGAAACACGCAAAAGGGTTGCGTCCAAGGCTCGATCAGCGGGCCGATACTCTGGAACGTCCTCCTAGATCCCCTCCTCAAGAATTTACATGACCGCGGGGTTGTGAGCCAGGCGTTCGCCGATGACGTGGTTCTGCTGTTTGCCGGGGATACTGCGCTGGAGGTGCAGCGACATGCCAATGCCGCACTCGAATTCGTTCGGGAGTGGGGTGTCAGGAACAAACTCAAGTTTGCGCCACACAAGACCTGCGCAATGCTGCTGACAAACAAGCTTAAGCATGACACCCCACTTCTGCGCATGGGCGGGGTCGACATTGGCATGTCCCGCGAAATAAAGATCTTGGGCCTGACTATAGACGATAAGCTGACCTTTAACACCCACGTCGCCAACGTCTGTAGGAAGGCCCTAAATATCGCGAAGCAACTCCAACGAGCTGCAAAAATAAGCTGGGGACTGCACCCCGACGTCATCCGCACAATCTATACGGCAGCAGTGGAGCCCGTCATTCTTTATGCTGCGGCAGCATGGTCGCCCGCCGCTCAAAAAATTTGTGTCCGCAAGCTCCTAAACACCGTCCAGCGGGGCTTCGCACAGAAGATCTGCAAATCCTACCGCACCGTCTCCCTAAACTCGGCCCTACTACTCGCCGGGTTACTACCTCTGGACCTACGCATCAAGGAAGCAGCCGGCCTATATGAGGCTCGCAAAGGGTCAACCCGGCTAGTGCTAGGAGACCGGGAGGTCGAGCGGGTGGTTGGATTTGCAGAGCTACCACACCCCGCCTTGCGTATGGACCTGAACTTCAGGTGTCTTGATGACCGAAGCCTGGTGGACCAACACAACGTGCAGTCGCTCAGAATTTTCACAGACGGCAGCAAGTTCCAGGGCAAAGTCGGTGCTGCGCTGTCCATATGGGACAACCAGACCGAACTGCGAAGCCGAAAACTGAGCTTGCCAGCGTTCTGCACAGTCTACCAGGCTGAACTTCTGGCCATATGCAGGGCCACTAGCGAAGCCCTGAACAGCGGAGCGGAGAGCTGCGGCATTTATAGTGACTCACGGGCGGCCTTGCAGACTGTGACCAACCCCGGGTCCATGCACTCCCTCGCAACCGAGGCGCGCCGAAACCTCAGCGTGGCCTTGACCCGTGGCAAAGCTGTGACCTTGTTCTGGATCAAGGCCCACGCCGGCATCGATGGCAACGAGCGCGCCGACGAGCTTGCAAAAGAAGCAGCACTTTCGAGTCGGAGGAAGCCAGATTATGACCGATGCCCGATCTCATTCGTCAAGGGGGATCTTCGTAGCGACTCTCTTGACGAATGGAACCGAAGGTACACAGCGGGCGAGACGGCCTCCGTCACGAAAGTGTTCTTCCCGGACGCGAGGGAGGCATATCGTCTGGTGCGAAAAATACAACCGCAGGGAATCTTAACTAACATCTTTACAGGCCATGGGGGGTTCTCCCAATACCTGCACCGCTTCAAGTGTCGGGAGAGCCCGTCATGCGTCTGCGACCCTGCGGTTGAGGAATCCGTTCAGCACATTCTATTTCAGTGCCCTATATTCGAGAGAAAACGTTTTGACCTCGCCCAAAGACTCGAGACAGATGTGGCAGCCAGTAGAGCCTACGAGCTCATCGCAAATAAAAAATTAAGAGGCGATTTTCTTACGTTTGCTGAACAAATTTGCAAAATTGTCGTGGACAGAAACGCTTCGGATTAAACCGGAGCGTCTTTGTCCACAGCAAACAAATAAAAAAATCAAAAAGACAAACAAAGTCTCTGATTCCGTCAGAGGAACTTTAGCAGTACCCATGATGGCGGGTGCAAATACAAAAAAAAAAAAAAAAAAAAAAAAAAAAAAAAACCTAACCTAACCTAACCTAACCTAACCTAACCTAACCTAACCTAACCTAACCTAACCTAACCTAACCTAACCTAACCTTTTTTTTTTTTTTTTTTTTTTTTCTCGGGGGGAAATCCTCATGGACTTCCTCCGCCTGGGGAGAGGCGGAGGGGTGTGCCGGACTCTTACCGGCTAAAACCCCCCTGTGTCCTCCTTACACGTGGGCGCGGGGCCGCGGGAATCCAAATTCTTCCGCAGCCCCGCACTGGTGCTGGCCCGCCTTGCGGGCCTCGCCTCGGGCACGGGGGGGTGAGGTGTTAAACTCCCCCGTGCAACGCCTCAGAGGCGCGCGTCGACACCCGCGCGCGCCTCCGCCTCGGGTCCGTTGAATAGGGGGCGGGGACTTCCCCAAGTCCTTCGCCCCTGGACCCGTTCATGGGGGGCGGAAGAGGGCGTTGTCTGCCCTCCTCCGGCGCCCGGAGCGCCTGCTGCGGGCGGGATCGGCAGTTGAAATCTCCCTCTCCCGTTCCGCAGCTTCCTTCTGCGACATCACGTCCTCGCAGAAGGACACCACTGCGTCCCACGACTCTGCGCTGCCGACCATCTTCCGTACCACGGCCGGCAGCGACAGATCGCCTCCTACTTCATTTGTGAGGACACGGCGCTGCTCCTCCCAAGCAACACACTGAACGAACGTGTGTTGCGCCGTGTCCTCCCCGCCATGGACGCAGTGGTGGCACCGAGCGTCCGGCTCCCTGCCTATGCGACACAGGTACTTGCCGAAGCAGCCGTGCCCCGACAGCACCTGCGTCACCCTGAACGACAGGGAGCCGTGCCTTCTCCCGAGCCAGTCGTCGAGCACTGGCCGGATCGCCTCGACGGTGGCGAGGCCGGCGGTAGGGCGCAGAAGCCTCTGCCGCCATTCCGCCACCAAGACCTGACGGAGCTCTGCTCGGCGCTGCGCTATCTGCCGCTGCACCGGCCTCGAGTCCCGTGCCCGCTCTTCCTCGCGCCACCGATACAGCGACGCGAGTACTTTAGCCTCTAGGTCCCAGGGCGGGGATCCGGCCAGGACGCAAGCCGCTTCGTAGGAAATCGTGCGATACCCGCGGACGACTCTGACGGCCATCGCCCTCTGCGGTCTGCGCAGAATGGCTAGAGTGAACCTAACCTAACCTAACCTAACCTAACCTAACCTAACCTAACCTAACCTAACCTAACCTAACCTAACCTAACCTAACCTAACCTAACCTAACCTAACCTAACCTAACCTAACCTAACCTAACCTAACCTAACCTAACCTAACCTAACCTAACCTAACCTAACCTAACCTAACCTAACCTAACCTAACCTAACCTAACCTAACCCCTGATAACTTTTTCAAAAGGAGACCGATTTTGATGCGGTTTTTTGCGTATAATAGCTACAACAGGCTTGTAAGCACGCGATAACCCTTCAAACGCGACATCGAAGCGGTGTGACCCGATTTTTTGACACCCCCACCCTTCTCGACCTGTAAAAAACACAAAACTAATTATTTATCAAAATTCTGACTAGATTTTTTCATTGTAAAAATTTTATTAAATACTTACCACTCCGACCTGTCTTCCTGACTGCATTTTGCACGATTTTGGGTAGGTTTGGACGTCGAAATTAAATATTTTCTATTAAAAAACACTAAATTTTACAGTTTTTCGACCAAAATTTTCAAAATTTCTAGGAAAGCCTATTCTAGTTTCTGGACAGCTGGCTAGGGCTCGCCGAGACGCGTCTTTTGACGTATCGCACGTCCCTCTACGCCGCACCAAACGTCAAAAAATTCGCGAAACATCCGTTTCCATACAAGTAGTAGACGCCCGAAATCCACCTAAGGCCCTATAAAAACACTAGTACTCCTGATAACTTTTTCAAAAGGAGACCGATTTTGATGCGGTTTTTTGCGTATAATAGCTACAACAGGCTTGTAAGCACGCGATAACCCTTCAAACGCGACATCGAAGCGGTGTGACCCGATTTTTTGACACCCCCACCCTTCTCGACCTGTAAAAAACACAAAACTAATTATTTATCAAAATTCTGACTAGATTTTTTCATTGTAAAAATTTTATTAAATACTTACCACTCCGACCTGTCTTCCTGACTGCATTTTGCACGATTTTGGGTAGGTTTGGACGTCGAAATTAAATATTTTCTATTAAAAAACACTAAATTTTACAGTTTTTCGACCAAAATTTTCAAAATTTCTAGGAAAGCCTATTCTAGTTTCTGGACAGCTGGCTAGGGCTCGCCGAGACGCGTCTTTTGACGTATCGCACGTCCCTCTACGCCGCACCAAACGTCAAAAAATTCGCGAAACATCCGTTTCCATACAAGTAGTAGACGCCCGAAATCCACCTAAGGCCCTATAAAAACACTAGTACTCCTGATAACTTTTTCAAAAGGAGACCGATTTTGATGCGGTTTTTTGCGTATAATAGCTACAACAGGCTTGTAAGCACGCGATAACCCTTCAAACGCGACATCGAAGCGGTGTGACCCGATTTTTTGACACCCCCACCCTTCTCGACCTGTAAAAAACACAAAACTAATTATTTATCAAAATTCTGACTAGATTTTTTCATTGTAAAAATTTTATTAAATACTTACCACTCCGACCTGTCTTCCTGACTGCATTTTGCACGATTTTGGGTAGGTTTGGACGTCGAAATTAAATATTTTCTATTAAAAAACACTAAATTTTACAGTTTTTCGACCAAAATTTTCAAAATTTCTAGGAAAGCCTATTCTAGTTTCTGGACAGCTGGCTAGGGCTCGCCGAGACGCGTCTTTTGACGTATCGCACGTCCCTCTACGCCGCACCAAACGTCAAAAAATGCCCCACCCACCCGCCCTTTAGACGCATTAGTAGAAATTTAAAATTTACTATAGGAAAGGGTGTGACTCTGGGACCAAATTGTTGAAAAATATTTTTTGACAGATTTGGCATTCTAGCTATACTCCCTTTTGGAAAACATTAATTTTGGTGTAATCCGGGCTCCTTAACTCGAATTAATCGACTTTTTGTGCAGGTTCTAGGGCCAATTCAAGCGAGAAAAAGTTATCATCAATTTATTGGCTCTCTACCTCACAAACTGACTGGGGACCAACCCCTTAACAAAATATTGTGCCTAACGCCGTGCAACGAGTCTTTTGACCGCTGCACTTAGTTTTAGAATATATTTAAATAACAAATTTTTATAAATATAGACTTGGTTTATTGCCACAAATTTATGACTTTTTATTACAATTATACTTTATGATTACTGCTAATATTGATTTATATTTTACTTGACTTATCCCCCCTTTACAGGGATTTAGCTTACCATATTTACCCTACCCCTGACAATGTTCGGCATGAGAACTCCAGTGGCGAAGAAGCTCAAGGCCAGAGTAGAGAGGTCGGAATCGGGAAGTTCAACTGTGGCTGAGGCAGGACCATCAGTCTGTCACAGTCCTGAAGAGCGGGAGGCTGAGATATTCAGTGAGGCCCGCACTCAGAAAACACCTTCACCTCAGCCAAAGTCCCCGAAAAGATCTCCACCTAAGCTCAGGCCCAAAACAATCCTCCCACAAGAGGCACGGCCTGAGCAAACAATAATCCTGTCATCGCCACCTTCTCAAACAACGCAGCCAACTCGGTACATGAACAGGATGACCGAAGCCAAAGCCTGCCTCTCAAAAGTAAAAATGCAGGTGGTGAGCTCTCGTAACTTAAAAAAGGAAATCGCCTATGAGATCACCAAGGCAGCCGAGAGACTCTACCACCTCGTCAAGGAGGCAGGGGCAGATAAGGAAACAAGTGCCGAGTTGGAAAATGCAACGGAATCCATCCCACCTCAACAGACTCCTCGCCAGGAATTTCCGACAGAGCTTGTGAATCAGCTCATGGATTCACTCCAGAGCCACAACCGGGCCCTGGAGGACTGCAAACAGCACACGCAGGCTCTGTCGGAACAACTTAAAGAGGCGCCACGCTACGTGGCTGGCCAGGGACCGACGTTCGCAGAGATCGCCGCAACCTCAAAAATACAATTCCGAGAGCCACTGCACTCGGTGATCGTGTCATCCACCAGCGATCAAGACACCGGTGAAGTGGTCATCGAGAAGCTGAGGACGGCGGTCGATGCAAAAAATGAGGGCACGAGGGTCGAACGGCTGAGGAAGGCAAGGGACCGGAAGGTAGTTGTGGGCTTTGGATCCCGGGAGGAAATGACTAGGGCGACGGAGAGGATCAAGAGAGCGGGTAACCTGACGGTGGAAGAAGTGAAGAACAAGGACCCGCTCATAATCATCAAGGACGTCCTCTCCTGTCACTCGGACGAGGAGGTCATTCAGGCAATAAAATGCCAAAATCACCATCTGATTGGGGACGTACCTGCAGAGGATACTAGAATGGGCATCAAATACCGTCGCAGGACGAGAAATCCCCACACGTGCCACATCATTCTGCAGGTGTCCCCAGCGTTATGGCAGAGGCTGACATCGGCGGGAAGACTGCACATCGACCTGCAGAGGGTGCGTGTACTGGACCAGTCACCTCTGGTGCAGTGCACGCGCTGCCTGCGCTATGGTCATACCCGTAAGATGTGCACGGAAACAGCCGATGTCTGCATTCATTGCGGAGACCTCCACCTCCGAGCGGACTGCCCCTTAAGGCAAGCAGCCGAACCTCCCAAATGCCGCAACTGCCTTCTGGCAAAAATGCCCAAGATCGACCATAACGCCTTCGACAGCGAGTGCCCCGTCCGGGTGAAGTGGGATGCATTATCCCGTCTGTCAGTCGCCTACTGCTAAGGTTGAGCCTACCGCACCCGGAATCAGCCAGCCAGCTATTCGACCCCGACCTGACCCAGAGTACTCAGTCATCCAAACCAACCTCCAGAGGAAGAACCTAGCCACGCAAGAACTGCTCATAGAGGCCGGCGATAGGAAAGTTGCTCTGGCGTTGCTCCAGGAGCCGTATGTGGGTGGGATCCGGAAGATGCGAGACTACCACGGAGTGAGAATCTTCCAGAGCGCCGACCAAGGAGAAGGAACTGTAAAGTCGGCAATAGCCGTCTTCAATCACGACCTAGACGTGCTACAGTGTCCAGAACTTACCACCAACAACATCACGGTGGTAAGGATCCGTACCCGCGCCTGGGAGATTGCGGTAGTCTCGTTCTACTTTGAACCGGACCAGCCCATAGAGCCATACTTGGAGCAACTAAGGCGGATCCGAGAGGAAATGGGTCACCTAAATATTATAGTCGGGGGCGATGCGAACGCAAAGAGCACCTGGTGGGGTAGCTCAATCATCGACAGCAGGGGGGAAGAAGTAGCTGGCAGCTTCGAGGACATGGGCTTGCAGGTACTCAACACCGGCAATACTCCGACCTTCGACACCTTCAGAGGAGGAAAGCAGTTCACCAGCTTTGTTGACCTCACGGCCTGCTCGGAGGGACTCCTTGGTCTAATTGAAGACTGGAGAGTCGAGAGCGGCATCACGAGCTCGGACCACAACGGTATTGTGTTCAAAATTAAATTACAAAAATCAAAAGGTATTAACATTAATAGGCAAACAAGAATCTACAACACCAAAAAAGCCAATTGGAGTCAATTTCGTGAGAAATTGGCCCAATTGGAAGAAGAGTATCAAATTAACAGTATAGAAATAAACAAAATTAACAACACACAATCTCTAGATCAATTAATTCAAAATTACATCAACATAATAATTAAAACAAGTCAGGAAACCATACCAAAAATTAAAAATAACAGTTCAGTTAACATACCGTGGTGGTCAACCGAGCTCGTCGAGATGAAAAACGAGGTCAACACTAGGAGACGCCGTATACGCTGTGCTGCGAAGATCCGGAGACAAAAGGTCGTTGATGAGTACCTGCAAGCAAAAGAAAAATATGAACACGAGGCAATGAAAGCACAAGTGCAAAGTTGGAAGGGGTTCTGCGAGAAACAAGATAGGGAGGGGGTATGGGAGGGGATCTATAGGATTATCGGTCGCACCACAAAAAGATGTGAGGATGTACCCCTGGTCAAGGACGGACTGCCATTGAGCCCAGAAAACTCAGCGCGGCTCCTGGCGGAGACCTTCTACCCCGTGGACTCGGAAGAGGGCGAAACCGAGGACCACCGCCGTACTCGTGAAGATGCCGATCGTTCGAACGTGTGGTCGCATGATGAGCACCATGACCCACCGTTCACGCTACTGGAACTGAAAACGGCGGTGGATAGCTTCAACCCAAAAAAGGCACCCGGGGCGGATGGTCTCACCGCCGATATCTGCGCTCAAGCCATCTTCCGCGATCCGGGGATCTTCCTCGCCCTGGCCAATAAATGTCTGGAGCAGGGACACTTCCCCGGAGCCTGGAAGGAGGCCACAGTGGTGATCCTCCGGAAGCCAGGGAAAGACACCTACACCGCCCCTAAGTCTTACCGACCCATCGGCCTATTACCTGTCCTGGGCAAAATCCTGGAAAAGTTGATGGTAGCTCGTCTCAAATGGCACCTAGTCCCGCGGCTTAGTACTCGCCAGTTTGGCTTCATGCCACAAAAAAGCACCGAAGACTCCCTCTACACCATGATGCAATATATCAAGGAAAAATTAAACGACAAAAAGCTGATCACTGTTGTCTCTCTTGATATAGAGGGAGCCTTCGATAGCGCATGGTGGCCGGCCATCAGGACCAGACTGGCTGAGGAAAAGTGCCCGGTGAACATAAGAAGAATGATAGACAGCTACCTCAACGACAGGTGTGTCCGGGTCAGGTACGCCGGAGCGGAGTGCCGCCGGGACACGAACAAGGGATGTGTGCAGGGGTCCATTGGAGGCCCAATCCTTTGGAACCTGGTGCTGGATCCCCTGCTAAAAGGTCTTGAACAGCGAGGCGACTACTGTCAGGCTTTCGCTGACGACGTCGTCCTCATTTTCAGCGGGGATACAGCACTCGAAATCCAAAGACGTGCCAATGCCGCCCTCGAGTATGTTCGGGGGTGGGGCATCAGAAATAAGCTGAAGTTTGCGCCACACAAAACATGCGCCATGGTCGTAACCAGGAAGCTAAAGTACGATGTCCCCCTCCTGAGCATGGGCGGGGTCGCCATTGGCATGTCAGAGGAAATAAAGATACTGGGGCTCACTGTGGATCACAAGCTCACCTTCAACACGCACGTCGCGAATGTTTGTAAGAAGGCCATTAATATCTACAAACAGTTGGCCAGGGCGGCAAAAGTGAGCTGGGGTCTACACCCCGAGGTGATCCGCAGCATCTACACGGCGGCGGTGGAACCGGTGATTCTGTACGCGGCTAGCGCCTGGGCGCCAGCAGCCAAGAAAGTCGGTGTGCAGAAACTCCTTAATTCGGTCCAGCGAGGGTTCGCTCAGAAGCTGTGCGGAGCGTACCGCACCGTCTCACTACATTCGGCACTTGTGCTGGCGGGGTTGCTCCCGCTCGACCTCAGGATTCAGGAAGCAGCCGCGCTGTATGAAAAGAAAAAGGGAGTAACTTCGCTGGCCGGTCGTGAGGTGGAACGGGTGGTAGCGTTCGCAGACACGCCACACCCGGCGAAACATACGGCCATGGGGTTCGTGAGCTTGGTAGATCAGTCCCATGTGGAGTCCCACAACAGCCAGGACATACGGTTCTTTACAGACGGCAGCAAGATCGAGGGCAAGGTCGGAGCAGCACTCTCCCTTTGGGATAGAGAGGCCGAGATCAAGTCCTCGAAACTCAGTCTGCCGTCCTGCTGTACTGTCTACCAGGCAGAACTCCTGGCCATATGCGTAGCCACTAGGCAAATACTGCGGCGCCGGGAGGGCACTTTTGGCATATACAGCGACTCGAAGGCAGCCCTGCAAACGGTCACCAACCAAAGTGCCCTCCACGCCCTGGCAGTGGAAGCAAGGGCGAACCTCAGTGTGGCTTTATCCCAGGGCAAAGTTACATCCTTGTTCTGGATAAAGGCACACGCTGGACTGGAGGGAAATGAGCGCGCCGACCACCTGGCCAAGGAAGCGGCCTTAAAGAACAAAACCAGGCCAGATTACGACCTCTGCCCGGTTTCATTCGTCAGGCGGCAGATCCGATTGGAGTCGCTGGGCGAATGGAATCGGAGATACGGAAACGGAGCGACAGCGGGGGTCACAAAGATCTTTCTGCCCGACGCTGCGGACGCGTACAGGATCGTCAGAAAAATTCTACCACGTGGGGTAATAACACAAGTGCTGACGGGGCACGGCGGGTTCTCCGAATACTTGCACCGCTTTAAGTGTAAGGAGAACCCATCGTGCATCTGCGACCCCAGTGCGATCGAGTCTGTCCCCCACATCATCCTAGAATGCCCTGTCTTCGCGCGGGAACGGTGGAAACTGGAACAGGAATTAGATATAGAGCTGAGCCTGCAAAACATTAGCCACATAATGCACAAACGAAAAGCAAGAGAAAAATTCCTAGAGTATGCCGAAACAGTTGCAAATAAAACAATACGTAGGAATAAAGAAGCCTGACCCATGCTTCCACCTTATTAGAAATAATATGGCCTGGTAAGCATGGGGTATACACAAAAGATCGTCAATTTATTACATATATATATACACAAAAAATATTTAACATTTATTTTATAAACAAATATTTATAATTTAAATTTTTACAACTATATACAAATATTTATAATTCAATTTCTACAATTATACACAAATATTTAATTTTTTACAATTATACACAAATATTTAATTTTTTTACAATTATACACAAATATCTATAATTTAATTTATATAACTATATACAAATATTTATAATTTAATATATACAAATAATAATACTGTACCATATACAACTATACACAAAAATGACAATGTATTATATACAAAACTGAGATCTTATTAGGTATAAATACTGAAATTATATGATATAGAAAACACATTAACTACTTTATAAAAAATATAAATATATACAACCATTTAAATATAACCGAATATTTATTTATTATAAACAAATATTTATTTCATACGATCTAGGATTCCACGTATCATCAAAAATAACTCAAGTTATAACAAATGAAACACAGACTAAAAAGGTCTCTGACCACGTCAGGGGAAAAAGGGACGGCAGGAGTGGGTTTTAGCCGGTAAGAGTCCGGCACTACCCCTCGGGGTGTCCATGAGGATTTCCCACTCCTGCCACAAAAAAAAAAAAAAAAAAAAAAAAAAAAAAAAACCTAACCTAACCTAACCTAACCTAACCTAACCTAACCTAACCTAACCTAACCTAACCTAACCTAACCTAACCTAACCTAACCTAACCTAACCTAACCTAACCTAACCTAACCTAACCTAACCTAACCTAACCTAACCTAACCTAACCTAACCTAACCTAACCTAACCTAACCTAACCTAACCTAACCTAACCCTGAGCAAACCTAACCTAACCCTGAGCAAACCTAACCTAACCCTGAGCAAACCTAACCTAACCCTGAGCAAACCTAACCTAACCCTGAGCAAACCTAACCTAACCCTGAGCAAACCTAACCTAACCCTGAGCAAACCTAACCTAACCCTGAGCAAACCTAACCTAACCCTGAGCAAACCTAACCTAACCCTGAGCAAACCTAACCTAACCCTGAGCAAACCTAACCTAACCCTGAGCAAACCTAACCTAACCCTGAGCAAACCTAACCTAACCCTGAGCAAACCTAACCTAACCCTGAGCAAACCTAACCTAACCCTGAGCAAACCTAACCTAACCCTGAGCAAACCTAACCTAACCCTGAGCAAACCTAACCTAACCCTGAGCAAACCTAACCTAACCCTGAGCAAACCTAACCTAACCCTGAGCAAACCTAACCTAACCCTGAGCAAACCTAACCTAACCCTGAGCAAACCTAACCTAACCCTGAGCAAACCTAACCTAACCCTGAGCAAACCTAACCTAACCCTGAGCAAACCTAACCTAACCCTGAGCAAACCTAACCTAACCCTGAGCAAACCTAACCTAACCCTGAGCAAACCTAACCTAACCCTGAGATAACCAGAAAACACGAAAACACCAGCTTCACTTATTAGCGATCGAACTTTGCTAACCTGTCGGTGCTGGTGTCTAGACCGCTTTGTGCCTCTAGAATTCACCAGTTTTGGCATAGAAATTGTAATTCTTCATAATTTGTTGTAAATTTAGTATTAAAAAACCTGTTTTTTGACCATAACTTTAAAAAATTCTACTTCACTTACCTTTCATATGCACATTGTTAGATAGCTCTCGCCGAGGCGCTTCTAACGACACCACTCACGTGCGGATAGCTCTTACCAAACGTCTAAAAATTTACATCCGCCCTTAAGGCAGATTTAGAGCTCTGCCTCACTAGGACGCCATGGCGACGTTGCCAGCCGTTGAGGTCTGGCTACTTCTGGCATCCAAATGTCGCCAAGTCGAGTGGCCATGGCGTCTCGACAGTCAATTGTTTACGTCGTCGCTGAAGAAACTGCACGCTGACTGGCGACCACATTGGCGACTGAATGAGGGAGGTGCACTTTACCGTGTACATAATATTGGCTACTGTGGCCACGTCGCCAAGCTGCCACGGTAGCCAGAAGCCACGTAGGGAACTGTAGCTCGTGGCCACGCCTCCAATTTGGCGAGGTTGCCAAAACGTCGCCAAGTGAGTTAGGTTCCATACATTTCAATACTAACTGCTTGGATACGTAGCCGGCGACGTCGCCATTGGCGTCCTAATGAGGCAGGGCTCTTAAGCTGTGTATAGGAAAAGGGGAGCACTTCTACCCCGATGATTCCCCGGACCAAACCCCGGAGCAAAGACAGCTGCGCACACACTTTAACAACTATACCATGAACACCCCGGATGATCTTCCCTTCACGGAGGAAGAGGTGCTTGAGCAACTTAACTCCATAAACCCGAGAAAAGCTCCCGGATTGGACAACCTAACATCAGATATTTGCTTCCACTTCACAAAAATATACCCCCGTCTCATGACGGATATTCTTAATAGGTGTCTTTCTTTCCGGTACTTTCCCGGAGCGTGGAAGGGGGCCTATGTAAAAATCATTCCCAAACCGGGCAAAGACGACCACACAGATCTCAAATCATTCCGCCCCATAGGCCTGCTGCCGGTCATCGGGAAACTACTGGAGAAATTGTTCATCAAAAGAGTTGTCCATAAAGCGGAGTCGGAGAACAAACTTAACAACAACCAGTTTTAATCACCTTTAGTGCTCATTGTATTCATTTACATTTATCATTTATGCAATTTAAATTATTTTTACTGTGTTTTAACATGTCAATTTGTGTTTAGAGTGACAAAGCAATTTAATGCACATTTAAGCTCCTTGAAAAATTTTCATAGCAAAACACGCCTCTGCAATTTGGTCAAATAATTATTTCCGCAACATATTGCTATACTTTTTTTGCTAAGCATTAAGCAGCATATTGCCTTTACTTTTTTAATAGGCTCTTTGCGACATTTAAGCGCCTGGACATATTTTCAGATCACGCGCTCCCTGTGGGTCCAGCATCACCGGCCCACTCGCCACTTACCACGAGGCACCTACCCTCCGAGCAGGACTAACCTTGCTCTAGCGACTCCACTCTGACCGGCCGATGAAGGCAAGCCAAGAGGCGGGAGACCTATCCCCCGTCATGCTTCACTCCGGCAAGCCGGAGATGGGGGACAGTATACTCTCCCTGGAGCACTCGGATATATAGCCCCGCGGGGTCGCTACTCCCCGTCATCCGCCTCAGACGCCCTGCGGATTATTAAATTTGCATTGAAAAAAGACATGGACGCTTCACCAACATCTTCTTAATTAGTCATGTGCGCCACGTCAGCACGATATCGAGATATATCGATAGCGAAATAAAACAGAACATATCGTCACATAATTTATTCAGTTCGTTATAAGTGATCACAGCGCCATCTTGCGTCCCTCGATGGAGATCTCGACGGCGCGTCGCGAGCCGCTCTTCATGCGCTTCTGGTCCATGAAGCGCTTCATCTGCTTCTCGTAGCGCGTCATCTTCTTCTTCGTCGTCTGCAACACACGGAGGGGGGTGAGTGCGGGCGGGTGCGAGGGGCGGGCGGGGCGGGACGGTACGTACCCGCGACATGTCGAGCTCGCAGGTGGACTTGGGGCGGAACACGTAGTCCTTGTTGGAGGGCAGCGGCACGCGCGCGCGCGCCACCCAGCCCGGCTCGCCCGGCCGCGCCGCGCTGCACAGGGAGGCACTCGTCAGTGGGCAGGGGGCCCGCAGGCACACATCACAGGCACACACTCACCGGTCGGGGTCGGCCTCGCGCGGCCGCTTGGAGGGCCCGGGCGCGTCGCGGCGCCCCGCCATGGCCTCGTCGCGCGCCTGCCGCTCCTCGCGCGTCATGGCTGCACACATCGACACATTTCCTCACAATCACTGCTATAAAAGGCCAATATTGTTTTAAATAAGCAGTTATAGTTAATCGCGCTGGGCGAACACTGTCACCTTTGAAGTCAGTGGAGAGGTTGAAGATGGGCCGCGCCCACTCGGAGATGAGGCGACCGGCTCGCTCGCGGTTGGCCTTGGTCTCCTTGGGGTGCTTGTACAGGTACATGACGGCCTTGCCGATGCCCGACTGCTTCAGCAGCGACTTGTCGATGGACGGGAACTGCAACAAGACGGCTGAGTGCGGATGGCGGCACACACACACACACAGATTCGCTAGAGAGAGACTCACGTCCATGAGCAGCTTGAGGATGCTCTCGCGGATGAGCAGACAGGGCAGCGCGCGGTTGGGCATGGGCGCCAGCCAGTCGCAGAGCACGTTGAGCACGTTGTGCTCGAGGAAGGCGAGCTGCAGGTCCTTCTTGATGAGCTGCGACATGGCGGCCTTGAGCATGGACACCTTGCGCACGGCGGGCTGGTTGCGCTTGTTGAGGTCGCGGTCCTCCTCGGCCGCCTGGCGCATCTGCTGCAGCAGGTGCGCGATGAGGTCGTCGTTGTCGTTGATGATGTCGATGTCGCGGCGGCGGCGGCGGCCGCGGCGCTCCTCGCGCTTGCGCGCCAGCATGAGCTCGAAGTCCGACATGCCGGCCGCCATGTCGGCGGACTTGGAGTCGGGCGCCAGCTCGTCGTCGGAGGAGTCGGGCGCGGCGGGCGCGGCGGCGGCGGGCGGCTCCTCGTCGGACGGCAGGCGCACGGCGCGGCGCTTCTTGCGCGCCGGCGAGCCCGAGCGCGACCTGCAACACGCGGCGTCAGTCCCGAGCCGAGCCTGCCAGTCCTCGGCGCGGGGCCCGAGCTTACCTGGAGCCGGAACGAGAGCGCGACCCCGACTTGGAGCGCGACCGGGAACGCGATTTGGACTTGGAGCGGGACCGTGACCGGGATTTGGACTTGGAGCGGGACCGTGACCGGGATTTGGACTTGGAGCGGGACCGTGACCGGGATTTGGACTTGGAGCGAGACCGGGATTTGGAACGAGATCCCGAGCGCGACCTCGAGCGGGAACGCGAGCGAGATCTGGATTTGGATCGCGAGCCGGATCGCGACCGCGACCGCGACGCTGACTTGCGTGCGCGCGATCCCGATCGAGACCGACTTCTACTTTTTCGCTCTGCAATAAAAGAATCTCAATTAATTAAAGGCTACTGAAATTATCACACTGTCGTTATTAAAGATAGTTCATGAATTCTCGAATGTTTAAAGAACAGCTCGAAACATACGTTTCCTTATACGAAGAGTTTACCTTGTGCGGGAGAATGTGATCTTGACTTTGATTTGGATCGGCGCGAGGCCGATCTCGACCGTGATCGACTGGCACGGGTCTCTGGAACATTTGGTTAAATTAAGACACAACCATAAAATACAGCACATAGAAAACGATAAAGTTTAGCGAGGCTCACCTGTGGGTTCGCCGGCAGCGTCGCCGTCCACTTCCATCTTGTCTGGCGAGCGCGACCTGCTGCGAGACTTGGACTTGGATTTTCGCGGTGAAGCAGTTCTTGATCGCGCCGGCGACTTACTGGGGGACTTGCGACGCTTTGTGGGAGACGCGCTCGGAGAGCGGCTGGCGCGCGCGGCCGAGCCGGCGCGGGACCCGGCGCCCGACCCGGCCCGCGAGCCGGCCCGCGAGCCGCCGCGCGAGTGCGACGAGCTGCGCGACCGGGACTTGCGCGATACCGAGCTTGACTTAGAACGGGACCGGGACCGCGACTTGGAGCGAGATCGCGACTTGGATCGGGACCGTGACTTTGAGCGGGACCGTGACCTTGAGTGTGACCGCGACTTGGAGCGAGATCGTGACTTGGAGCGGGACCGTGACTTGGAGCGGGACCGTGACTTGGAGCGGGACTGCGACTTGGAGCGGGATCGTGATTTGGAACGCGATCGCGATTTAGAACGAGACTGTGATTTGGAACGTGAACGAGATTTGGAGCGCGATCTCGACTTTGAGTGCGACCGTGATCTGGACTTGGATCTTGAGCGCGAACGAGATTTAGAACGCGATGCCGATCTTGAGTTCCGTCTTGAATGTGTGGAACCGTCTTGTGACATCTTGGAAACTGATCCCGCCTGCACACAATGCAACATTAACACAAGTCCATCCATGACTGCTGATGCAGGTACACTGAGCATGAGCTACAACACTTAGCTTCCCTACAACGTGTGTTCTTCTACTACAAGTGTAACAGACGAGAGGAACCCCCTGTAAGCCTGCATATGAAGCTTCCCTGACCACTATCACAGTATGTATACATACATATTTCTTGTTATACTCATGTAGCAATAGTAAAAACTCACTTATATTCTTTTGTAGGAGACTTTATAACAAACACACATCAAAATGAAATGTTTAATTTTATTGCAAAAATTCATTAAGTAATTTTTGATTATTAATTTTGCTGTTTATAACGTTAACCATATTTATGCTATATACATTTATAATATCACAGCCATTTCAATATGTGCACGTTATAAAGGCTCACACTGTAATTGAATAACTCCTAAGTAAAACTTGTATTTCATGAAATTCTCAGATTATTATCATTGGGATGTAACTAAATCCTTGTGGAATATTGTATACATTATATTTGAAAAAAAGTGACCATGGAGTTTCTTCATCATGGAGAGCCCAGATCCACTTATTTTAACAGAGACATTAGTTTTTAACATTTGTATTACTAAGAGCCTGCAAAATGATAGAGTTTAGAGTGTGTTAACAGATACTCACAGAGGGGCTGCGGCTGTGGGAGCGGGAGCGCCGGCCTCCTGCGGAACACAAACAGTCAGTAGCCACACGTCACACACGGTTAACATGATCACTCTTACAACACTTATAGCGTAATGAGTCAATTTACATCACTTCTCACAACTTGACACATTCTGCAAACATCATCAACAAGAAAGCTTATATGTATGGATGGATGTTAGTTCCTCTTTAAAAAAAAACTATTGAATAGATTTGGATGTACTTGGCAGTAATATAGGTAATTGAAAATAGCTTATTTGGCAACTTTTTTCCCTCGAGAAGTGCATTTGTTGAAACTACCCTCACAATATTGTAAATTAATAATTTCCCCTAAGTTCCCACTAAGTGAAAATCAGTTTTATTAAAATTATGAAGACTCTTGGACTAAAATGTTTAAAGTAGGCTTGTAATGTTTACACGCAGGCTACCATTTCATATGGCCAAAAAAACACTAGAGTGGGTACAACAGACAGATATCCTCTAGTGGCTCACAATCTCGCGTGCATTGTGAATTGTGCCAGGTAAACATAGCATTAACTTACTCATCAGAAACAAGTTTAGGTAAAGGATATTCGTCAACAAACTGTAGCATTTTCTTTTGTGTACCTGTACCAATTTTACAATTTATTTACAACGTCAGTTCGATTATTTTAGTAGAACATGGACCCGATATTATTGATATGAATGATATTTTGTTGACAAAACAATGTATTGCTGAGTACATTGCCAGCCTTAGAACCGACTCCTAGACCTATCGTTCATCCTATGACAAGTTGTAGGCAAGCCAACGTACGACAAAGGCGCAAATCGGTCCAGCAAAAGACACGTATTATAAGTCGTAATTAAGAACAGATTTTAGTACATATATTATCAGTATATCATTTATTTTATTAAAATATAGGTTAGGAATAAAAATTATCACATACCTGTATCGACGTCCATTGCTACTAGTTTTAGTATCCGAACACAATAATGTGCTCTAGTCGGCTAATTGAGCAGCATATATAACAATTAATTACGCCAATTCTTATTATAATAATTAAAACACAATGAATCTATACTACATTTGCAACTTTTTATAAACGGCCAGCCACAGAGTACTTTTTATATTATGAAACGGCCAGCAGACAGATTATTTATTTCTTTCCTTCGTTTGATTCCACTTTTCACAGATTACTATAAACTCGGCAGAGAGTAGAATTATAAGATTTTTAAGTAGTCTATGGTTAGACAGCATTCCATACCATACCAATGACCATACCCAGCTAAGTGTTCTCGATGCAGTAATCGAGGAAGTTGATTGGAGCATATCATTGGAGCCAATGAGGAAATGATACAATAAGGCAAGATAAATAAATTAGACTTAGTAAGCATCTAGTAAAATCTAGTCTAGTCTAATCTAGTAAAAAGTAACCAAAAGTACCTGTGTTGGGCCAAGGTTACACTTAATGAAAGGTACTACACTAATACAGATTAAACCTATAAAATACTATTTAAAATAATAATATAATTGATAAAACAACCGAAATAACAGTTATTTTTGTTAAGTTATTAGTATTTAGAGAGGGTTCCATCCTATGCATATGCCCTAGTCAACGCAGACAGGTTGGTCCAGTACCCGTAACTCATCTAATCATGCAATCATCAAATCAAATCATGGTCAGTAATGTCATCAAAGAGAATGTCATTATTGCCGTCACTCAAGTCATTGTCACAAGTGTCAGAGACACTGCGCACTGTGCACAGCTGTCAGCTGTCTGTAAGTAAAGTAGATTCAAAATAAACAAAAGTACGACTTAATAATATCTTTTAATGAACTTTAATTGAATATTACATGCGTTATGGACGACGAAGATAAACTGCCATTGAAGCGGGTGGAGTTTTCGTTGAATAAGTTTAATGAGGTTGCGATCCCTCATCATTTAGATTTACTGCGACAGCATAAGGCGAATATTATCAAGGTAAGATCGTGCTCTATTTCGATACTCTTTGTCTAGCTGGAGTAGATGGGATTCGATGCCGTCACTAAACACGCCTTAATATTTTGGGTTACTATTCAATATATGTGTAATAGTTATGATAATCCGTGCCCGCCATGTCGAATGTTTTTACAGAACGAAAAATGTACTGCTACAAAAAAATTGGCTTGTGATGTAAAATAGCTCAATGACGACTTTGGCACACGTAATCTTGGAATGATTGCGTAGAGTTCATGTTAATTTTAGAGCCCAGTTCAAATTATGAAATTGTTCACCACTGCAATGAACCCTATGGTCAGTGATAAAATCTCTCCTCTCACCAAACACTAAAAAAGATAAAATACTTCCAGGTTCTTAATAGTCTCTTAGAGAAAGTGGCTTTATGTCAGGTATTATGTTCTAGGATAATGTGAATGAGTGTTAAGGTGATTTATAATTCAAGGGCTCGTACAAACAATGCCAATGTTCAAAACTATTTTTTTCGTACACCGGTTGGAGCAGTTCCGTGCCCTCGTCGAGTTCACAGCCTGTTCAAGTGCCCCCGTTTTAGCTCTTCTTGGTTTAAGCCAGTCTCCACTGTAGCTGAATAACTTGGATAGTTGATCTGATCTGGTTACTGTCTAGCCTGGGCACCTTGCAAATTATATTTAAAGATTCCAATTTGTATGCACAAAATTATGTTTAAGTGCCAGTTGTGGCAATATGTCCAAACTGATTCTGTGAAAATAAAAATATGTATTCACTAAGATATGGTTAACACTAAAGGGGGTAAAAACAAAAAAAAAGTCACTTAACATATCTCGCCTTCAGTAGGCATGCGAAAATTAAAACGTAAATCATGCTTAAACCTATAACGCTAACCTATAAAAGCTAATTTATACAATTAATATATAATATATTCTTCTATTGTGTAGAAGTACCCTTCTATAAGCTGAGCTTTTAACTTTTTTTTAAATATTGCTTTAGGTAGCTCTCTAATTTCTCTAGGAATTTTGTTATATATGTTAATCACCATCATTTGAATATTTTTCTTATGTAACTTCTACATCTTTCCATTCTTAATTCAGTAGGATCTCTCTTAAATTTACAATCATCACTAACTTTGGGATAAAGCTGAGAATGGTTTCTAACAAACATACCTATCTCAGCTATATATAAGGATACAATACCAGAGTCATTACACTTATTTTTTAGGGGACGGTAAACGGGACCCTATTGTTTTCGCTCCTATGTCCGTCCGTCCGTCTGTCACCAGGTTGTATCTCATGTACCATGATAGTTAGAGAGCTGAAATTTTCACAGATGATGAATTTTTGATGCTGCAATAACAACAAATACTGAACACTAGAATTAAATAAAAATTTTGGGGGGCTCCCATACAAACAACAAACTTTTGTCTGTTTTATAAATAATGGTATGAAACTCTTCGTGCGCGAGTCAAGATTCTAGTGGGCGAATACACTTTTTTGTACAACAAAAACTTTGTTTGTGTCTGTAGCATTAACCCAGAGAACCAAACCTTACCATATGTAGTGGTATTGTATTTACGATTTTGTATGATTTACTGCGTAATATCGTCCGTGGCAGTCTGTGCACGTACTGAGGCTGAGCTGTGTGTTGCGCAGTACTCGGCGGCGGGCGAGTGGACGCGCGCGCGCGGCGAGCAGACGCACGCGCGGCGCGTGGCGGCGCAGCTGCGCGCGCTGCTGGCGGAGCTGGACGCGCTGCGCCGCCGCGTGCGCGCCGCCGACCTGCCGCGCTTCGACGCGCGCACGCAGCGCTCGCGCGACACCACGCTGCGCGCCATCGTCGACTACCTCGGTAACCGCCGCCCCTCGCGCAGCGCCGCCCGCTCCCACCCCACTACATGATCGCTTGTCTTGTAGGTTTGATAGAGGACAGCTGTAGGGCGCTCGTGGCCTCGTCGCCGCGCCGCCGCCGGCCGGGTGAGCTGCGTCTGCATGAGTCGTTCGCTAACAGTTTGCGTGATCGATAGTTTTGCGACTAATGTCACAGTGTAGCGTGTCGACCCGACGCCGACTGGAGCGCGGTGCATGTATTCACATAGCTAAAGCTGCAGTGTGCCGTGTGTATGACGTCGGGCCAGCTCTAGTGGACTCATGCCTTGTTAACCCATAAGGTTGCTCCTACTCTCCATTACTATTGTTCAGTTCGCTTCAAACAACTTTGCCCCTCCGACGTTGACCATTAGTGCGCGATGCGTCCAAAGGCCAACTTCAAAGCCGTACGAAATCAACGCAAGTAGGTATACTACATCGATTAACAGAAGCAGTACAATCTATTTCCTATGAACACGGCTAGTGGTAGCCGTGACCTGCTGGTACACAATTATTTATATATGCTGTATATTGTGTGTATAGAAACTTCGCCAGTATCAATAAGCCGCGCGTCAGACGCGCAAGTGGCGGCGAGCGCCACGTCGACGGAGTCGGTGGGCGTGGTCGCGCACCAGGCGGACGCGGCGGAGGAGACGCAGATACAGCTGGTGGTGGACCACGACGAGGCGGCGCTGCGCGAGCGCGAGGAGCTGCTGCGCGGCTGGAGCGAGCTGCAGAGCGAGCTGCGCGCGCTGCACGACGTGTGGCAGACGGCGCAGGCCGCCGCGCTGGCGCAGCGCGAGCACGTGGCGGCGGCGGCCGGCAGCGTGGACGCGGCGGCCGACAACGTGAGCGCCGCGCGCGCGCACCTGGCGGCCGGCGAGCGGTGAGTGTGCGCTACATGTGAGTGTGTGTGAGAGCAGTGCACAGCAGGGCATGCATGTGTGTGGTCCGGCAGGCTGCGCGCGGGCGCGTGGGGCGCGAGCGGCGCGGCGCTGGGGCTGCTGGCGGGCGGGCCGGTGGGGCTGGCGGTGGGCGCCAAGGCGGGCGCGCTGGCGGCGGCGGCGGGCTCGCTGCTCGGCTACGCGGCCGCGCGCCTGCTGGGCCGCCGCGCCGCCGCAGACGCCGACAAGGTGGACTAGCCGCATTAGGTACTCACGTAAGGTTAGTTTCTTCAAACATTAAGTGGAATTAAATATGTCATTATTTTATTTTAGTATGAAGTAGGTAGTATCGCAAACTAAAATAGCCATTGAACCCAACAGTTGCCCATAGACTGAAAAAATTGAATGAAGTGGGAAATTCAAAAGCCCTTCGAACAAGCTCCACTTTCGCCTTAGGTACCTAAGTATGCCTTATTGTTCACGGACCAAGTTTGCTAATCTCCCACAATTTATTTCAATTTCCTTCATCTTCTGGGAATAAATGGCAATAAGTTATGCATTTAAAATGCGCAACAGGTCATGCATGTACAGTCAACTTCAGGTGAGTGGTAACAGTTTTATAGGAAAATTGTACTTATTACTATTGAGTTAAGGTGCATGACAGTTACCACTGATGTGCGGTCTACCGTACTTTCTTATTAAGATACGCCCGCGTCAAGTTCGGTTATACCGCGATTCCAAAAGAACTCTTCAAAAGTCTGGGATAAAAACTATCCTATGTTCTTTTTCAAAGTCAACTCTATCTCTATAGGTACCAAATTTTATTAAAATCAGTTCAGTGGTTTAGACTTGAAAGCGTAACAGACAGACAGACAGTTACTTTCGCATTTATAATATTAGTAAGGATTTACCTAATGGAAATTAACTTACCTTGCCAGGATTGAGGGGTTCCAACGTACAAGATTCTATGGACAGAGCGTAACACCAGCGGCATGTACGCCCTGAACAAACTGCTGCTAGTTGTAAGAGTGATAAATGAACTAGTCCACTTAAACTCCATCATATTGCTTATTGATCGATTTGGTCATATGTGTTTGTGGCTCAGATTTGCTTCAAAACACTATTGGACTTGTATAAGGTGAAGTAGTGTGGTGTATAGTCCTCGTGCTGTATCCGCGACACTTGCTGACGCTCGCTTGTGATAGTCGCGAGTGTAGCCGTGCTCTCCTGTGCCTTCCACACTCATCACACCGCTGCTCGTTTACAACTAACATATCAAATACAAAACAATATTTAATATGTAGGTAGGTACCTCTATTTAATTTAAGGTTAATGTATGTAGAATGGAATTATACAATTGTAAATCTATTTTGACAATATATTTTTGTTACATAGTAAGCGTACATTATTTATATTCTTTTCCCAAACTTCGCTCCACTAAGTCCGGTTTAACACTTCGCAAGCAGTGTGGAGGCTGCTTATTGTAACACTAGCTGGGGCCCATCATCCTCCGAGCCTTTTCCCAATCATGTTGGGGTCGGCTTCCAGTCTAACCGGATTCAGCTGAGTACCAGTGCTTTACAAGAAGCGACTGCCTATCTGACCTCCTCAACCCAGTTACCCGGGCAACCCGATACCCCTTGGTTAGACTGGTGTCAGACTTACTGGCTTCTGACTACCCGTAACGACTGCCAAGGATGTTCAATGACAGCCGGGACCTACAGTTTAACGTGCCATCCGAAACACAGTCAATGGTGTCTAAGATATACTTAGAAAGTACATACAAACTTAGAAAAGTTGCATTGGTACTTGCCTGACCTGGGATCGAACCCGCGCCCTCATACTTGAGAGGTTGGTCCTTTACCCACTAGGCCACCACGCACCACCTTCTTCCCGAAGCTCTTCTTCTTTTCTAGCTGGGGCCCGATTCTCCTAATTTTACTTAAGCGTCCTTCGATTGACGTTCGACTCGATTCGACTGAGATCCAATCCCGACTCGATTACGATTGAAGCGTATGTGGCATTCCGCTATTTTTTCTTTGAAATAAACGTTTTTAACCTTTTCTGTCATTCAATAATGAATCATTTTGTCTGCAAATGATTTACGATTGCAAAATGATTGTACAGCAAACTACCTTATAGGGCAAAATCATCAAAATAGCAGACCAATCGCACACCAATCAAATGTCAATCGAATACGATTGGTCTTTTATTAGTAGCAGAATGCCCGATATGGTTAAAACTGCTATTACGATCATATTGCGATTCGTTTTCTATTCGATTTTGACATTATTAACTTAGGAGAATCGGGGCCCTGACGATCTTCAACCTCGAATGAAGCACGTCCTCCTGACTATAGGGAGTAGTGACTCGTCGATATTAACTTTGATGAAATCCGTGTCCTGCCACGGTCGCCAATTTATGTCTGATTGTTAGACATAAGAGGGTCCTATTCTGGATGTAAATAAAACCTGAGAACTTGATTTTACGTGCGTATACTTGCAAAAACTTGAAAATACATAGAGCTGACGTGAACAGCATAAAAGTGACGGAGAATGAATATAATAAAAAATAATTTGTAACGTAGGTATCTCCATAAAAAATGTACGTCATTTCTTGACGCCTAGAACGATGAACCGTGACCCGTTGAGATGCGCGTTGCTATGAAAAAATGTATTGGCGTGAACTTTCCCTTCGTTTCAGTAGGAGTAGATTTCGCTGGCCCGTTCTTTATCGTTAACTGAAGAGGACGAGGAGCGAGACTGACAAAATCTTACTTGTGCTTATTCATTTGCATGCGCTACAAGTGCATACATTTAGAGGCAGTAGGTGGCCTATCCAAGGATGACTTTTTAATGACCTTAAAACGATTCATCGCACGACGAGGCAAGCCAGCGGAAATATTCTCCGATAACGGTCGTAATTTTTTCGCACCTGCTAAGGAGTTAGGATCATTTTTAAAAATAAATAACCACTTGTTTTCCGACTTCGCTGCACAAGAGGGTATAAAATTTAATTTCATCCCTGCTTACTGCCCTCATTTCGGCGGCATTTGGGAATCAGGCATCAAATCCGCAAAACACCACGTCAAACGCGTTATAGGCAATCTTCACCTGACCTTTGACGAATTGCAGACATTATTTGCGCAAGTGGAGGCAATATTAAATAGCCGGCCCTTATGTCCCATGACTTCAAATCCCAATGACTTCCTTCCCCTCTCTCCTGGACACTTTCTCATAGGGAGAGCGCTAACTACGTTTCCGTATCCACAAATAGAAGAGGTGGACCCCAACAAGCTGAAGCGGTTTCAGAGATTAGAACAAATTAGACAGCACTTTTGGCGGCGTTGGCAAAATGAATACATAAATGAATTACAGAGAAGACAGAAATGGTTGAAGGATACGCCACAACTCAAAGTTGATGACTTAGTCCTGATCAAGGAAGAAAACTTGCCACCGCTGTGTTGGAGACTAGGAAGAGTCACGAAATTGTTTCCGGGTCCCGATGGGGTAATACGAGTGGCAGATGTAAGGACTTCAACCAACTGCCTTCGACGAGCTTTGGTACGCTTGTGTCCCCTTCCTGGTCCAGAAGAAGAGATCTCTATTGAAAGAGAAGCCTTTCAAAGGGGGGAGCAACATGGCGCGGCCTGAAGCGCCAATACATTTTTTCATAGCAACGCGCATCTCAACGGGTCACGGTTCATCGTTCTAGGCGTCAAGAAATGACGTACATTTTTTATGGAGATACCTACGTTACAAATTATTTTTTATTATATTCATTCACCGTCACTTTTATGCTGTTCACGTCAGCCCCATGTATTTTCAAGTTTTTGCAAGTATACACACGTAAAATCAAGTTCCCGGGTTTGTATATTGTCTAACAAGCAGACATAAGAAGGTCCTATTCTGGATGTAAATAAAACCCGGGAACTTGATTTTACGTGTAATAATTTGTAACGTAGGTATCTCCATAAAAAATGTACGTCATTTCTTGACGCCTAGAACGATGAACCGTGACCCGTTGAGATGCGCGTTGCTATGAAAAAATGTATTGGCGCTTCAGGGCGCGCCATGATTGGCGCTTCAGGCCGCGCCACTGTCTTTTGGAAATTTAGACGTTCGACGTTCAATTCAAAAACTCTGTAATACAACCAAGTTATAAACGATTTGAACCCTAATTTTTTCCCCCCTTGTAATAGCATTTACAGAACTCTCACTTCAAAAGTCTTGATTATAGTAATAATGTACTCTGTGGTCTTGATTGGTAACATATTTTGCCATATTCGGCAAAACGTCAACGAGCAAAGTGCAGGACGCGGATGGTACCGCAGGAAAAAGTTAGTTTAATTTATTTAGAGCCAGTAAATAAAGCGAAAAATAAATACAATATTTTTATTTTAATAATTTTACCGTAATAAATAAAGTATGAGTAATTAACACTTGGACTGTTTCTGAACGAATCGAAAAACAACAGTTTAAAAAAACAATATGGCTGCCAAAGTAACCATGTTGGTGATAAAAGTGAATCTAATAAATTGTGCTTTATAGTGAGATTTTAGTTGTTTTCAATTTATAATTCTAGTTAGTAAAGAGTATTTATATTAAATGTCAGCATTAGTGGCTAGTGACTTAGTAAAATTATTTAAAAAAGTGTACGCGTCACCGGTGGACGTTTAGTGGTAAAACCTGGCGTTCGACAAGACAGAGGAGGAAAGCCGTAAGCACAGGAGTTTGGCGGTAAGATGTCATTCCCGCCCCGACCGCCAATGGTGCCGTACGGAATCGCCCCAGGCGTGGTCACAATGCAGATGCCCACACACGTAAGTGCCGCACCAGGTAACCTCGCTCCGGCGGCGCTGGCTGCTGCCTGCTGCCCTCAGCCGGCCCTCAGCCGCCCTCAGCGCTCCTCTACTCATTCATGTCACACTCTATTCCGCATTCCTAAATTACTATAATACTTACCATTTTTGATTTAAGTTTAATATACTATAGTACAGACAGTTTTTCAAACTATTGTTAATTACAATAGAGAGCATAGAAGAGAGAAGGGTAACAAAGCTTTGTTCGTGCTTACATGTAATACTTTTGATGAGACAAATACTGACAAATGCAATTGGTATGCAGGTTTAGTACGAGAATGAGAAACATGAGATAATAGTCAGTATCACCATGGAACTTTATAAAATCTTCTAAGTAGCCAGGTGTGGTAAGTGACCAAAACTATTCTCATATCAGAAACACTAAATAATGAAGGAAAGCTAGCTCGCTGGAATAGACTTCACTCAGTTGTAACTTATTGTGTGTGGCTCCGTGAGCAACAGATGAGCGGAGGGACCGGGGGCACAATTGTTACTGTTCAGGGAGCTGCCACATTCCGCAGTCTCTTGAAGTTGACTAATATCTCATGTTGTCAAGTCCTAATGTGACCATACATTAGGGATTTCAAAATGCACTCGAATTTGGATTATCCAAACTAATACGGACAGAGGCCAGAGGCCAGTTTGAATATGAAAACGTGGGTTCTTTATGCAGTAGCCAAATAATTTAGTTTTCTCGAATGTGTTACTGTCAGGAACTACTGGTCTGATTTGAAAATAATCTAGTATTAGATAATCATAATTATTCCTCACATTGATTGCTCCAACATTTTCACTCATACTCTGCTACAGGAGGAATGTTGGAGCAATCAATGTGAGAACATGATTATGTACTGTTAAGAGCTTCTGGGTTAGCTTTGAAAAAAAGTTTAAAAATTATCATATAAAATCAATATATCCCAGATAGCTATCTTTTTCTTAAGGATCCCTACTATGGCATGGTATTTTTTCTTATACAAATGTTGTTATATGCATTAAGTATGATTGAATGTTACACTGGATTAGCAATGTTCACACTGAAGCCCTTCTGTCAGTATGGTTGTCTACTAGATTCTAACCAAGTGACAAGGGAAAAAAATGGCCAAAGAATGCATTTTGGTCCAAAATAAAAAACAAGTGCTGTTTTCCTATAGAACACATTTACCTGAATATATTTATTATAGCACCAACCTGTAGCACTATGCTTGGTAGTATTTGAGTTCTATATCTGTCTTTCCATACATTTTTGATGAAATGATTATTATGATAAATAAAGTATCTCAGAGACGTTTCAATGATTTTCTTTTGCTTGAAAACTGCCAAAGTGGTTGCATTGTCGCTGACATGTCTGAATGTCAAGTTTTGGCCGATGTGTGTGCCTACAATTTTGGAGAGATGATTTCGATTTCTCAGTGTTTCTATCTTCAGATCCTGGTCCTGATGACAGTGAGACCACTTCGGAAGTATTTTTATAGTTACAAATACTTAACAAATTATATTCTAAATCGTTCTTCGAGAATCACGCATATCAAGTAATGAAAACTGCTTGAAAATCGTTTTTGAGTTAATCGCGGACAGACGCGGCGTTCTTATTTATTGAAGAAGAACTTTTTAAACAATGTTTCAAATCAAATTAAATCCATTTAATGTTTTTTTTATATGCCTCATGCATGAGCAGTGGTGATAGGAAAGGCTAGATGCTATGTTGGACAATGTAAAGTAGGTATTGCATATGACCGGTCAGGTGATGGTGGGCGCGTACGGCGGCGGCGCGGGCGTGGGCGGCGCGGCGGGCGGCGGGCGCGGCGCGCTGCTGCCGGCGCCGGCGCAGGGCAAGGCGGTGATCGCGCGCGGGCCCACGCGCAACAACGGCGCCAAGGAGGCCGAGGGCCCGCCCGTCACCGTCTTCATCGGCAACATCTCGTCGCGCGCGCCCGACGCCATGATCCGCTCGCTGCTGGCCGCCTGCGGGCCCGTGCTCAGCTGGAAGCGAGTCTCCACCTTCGGCTTCAGCGAGTTCGCCAGCCCCGAGGCGGCGCTGCGCTGCGTGCGCCTGCTCAACAGCCGCCCCGTCGCCGACAAGCCGCTGCTCGCCAAGACCGACGGCAAGATGCAGGCGCTCGTCGACACCTACAAGAGTGAGTGCCTTACTGGCTTCCTGCTAGGATGTGTAACGCCATGCGAGCGCGTGTCTGACAATGCCGTCCCTGTGTCTCACAGCGGAGCAGCGGTCGCGGCTGGGGCAGGAGGAGGGCGCGCCGGGCACGGAGGGCGAGGCGTCGTACCTGGACGCGCGGCAGCGGGCGCTGGACGAGGCGGCCGAGCGCCGGCTCGCGCAGATCGTGCGCGACTACCAGGACGACATCAACAACTACGAGCTGCTGCAGAAGGGTGAGTCGCACGCACACACCCACACCACGCCCTCACGCTGACACCCCCACGCTCACACCGTGCCTTGTGTTCGCAGAGGAGGCCATCTCCAAGACGGCCCGAGTGCTGGAAGAGGCCGACATATCGGAGGAGAAGCGCGATGTCATACATCGTGAGATCGGCAAGTTCCGCGAGAGCATGAAGGTAAGCGCGTGCCCGCCGTACCGCCTCCCCCCCTCCCCTCCGCCCCGCCCCCGCCCGCGCCACGCACCCTGCCCGCCCCTCCTCACCCCGCTCCTCCCACTCGCCCGGGTGTATGGTGCCCGGGAGCAGATGACATGGACATCGTTATGATATGTTTAACTAATGGTTTTCTGCTCAACGCTTTATTACACGATATTCATCATAATTATTCTTATTAGATGTTATTGTTATACACAGGTATTGGTATTGGATTTCCATTTATTTGTAATACTGTTCACACAGAGATGTAAAAAAAATAAAAATAATTATAACCTCTTCAGGTAATTTGGGAACTGTTCTTTAGTATGGACTTGCTCGTATTGTGGAGCTAGTGTGTTTTACATAACGATATTAGAAAGTGGCAAGCTCACTAGTGCCATGTATATCCTGTAATATTAGTGAAATGATCGCGGTATGTGGGTATAGAGTACGTTAGGATAGGGCAGTTAGACGCCGCCTGTCGGCACAGTGTCGACGTATGTAGTTACTCGTGCATAGAAGAGTAGGCAGTGAGGCAACATGAGAGCGAGGCGCGAGCGTGTAATAAAGCGTTGCAGTGGTGGTGTTGCGCACTGACGTTGTTGCGGTGGTAGGTGCCGCCCGCCGCCCGCGCCGCGCCCGGACCCTGAGGTGAGTCATACTCGCACACACGCACACATCCGCCTGCTACACACCCGCACTCGCACACACACACACACACACACCCTCACTAACACACACACATACACACATACTCAAACACACGCACTCCACTACGTAAAGACACACACACCGACACAACGGCGGTGAGGGTTCACCCCAGCCGGCCGCGCCGCTTCGCCCGCTGGGCTTGTACTCCGACTAATCCAGATGTATTGCATCCTCAAAACACTATTGTTGTATTCAGATTCAGCGTATGTGCAATGTAAACCGTGTCGCAACGACGAGCTTGTTCAGCCGGCAGCCACGAGCTGCACTGTAACTAGCGAGTAAGTGTGGTCGCGTCCGCTGGGAGCGGCTCGCTGCCAGCGGACGCACACACTGCCGGAGCCGGACGTGTGAGTAGCGTGTGTTAGCGCGACTGGTCAGTAGGTGGCGATTTTCAGATGCGGCGGAGCGGCCTCGGCGGGGAGCGGCGCCGCCTTGTCGCTCGTTCACTCGCGTGCTAGCCCGCCCAGCGTCAATCGTATGAAATTGATTTGCTCGACTTATTCCCGCCGGCGCCGCGCTCACGGCCCACGCCGCAGGCGGGCGCGTGAGCGCGGCTCGGGCGTTGCTATTGTTCGCGTGCTCGGCGAGAGCCGGCGCCGACGCGCACTGAGCCGCACGTTTGGGCGCAGGAGGAGGCCGACGTGGTGGTGCGGCGCAAGCGCGACCCCAAGGACGACAAGCCCGACGAGCGGCCCCGCGACCGCGACCGCGCCGCCGACCGCGACCGCGACCGCGTCGCCGACCGCGACCGCGCCGCCGAGCGCGACAAGGAGCGCGACCGCGACCGCGACAAGGAGCGCGAGCGAGAGCCGCGGGACAAGGAGCGACGCCGCCGCAGCGCCTCCAGGTACCGCCGGCCGCACCACCTCAGCATTGCCTGCGATACTTACTATGCATAAGTACTTGTGATTTACATAAGATTGTTCATGTTCTTGTCAGGAGTAAAGACAACAGACGCGAGGAACGCGACAAGGAGCGGGAACGAGAACGAGAAGAGAGGGAGCGAGACAGAGAACGTGAGCGCGAGCGAGAACGTGAGAGAGAAAGGTAAGGAGGTGCTGCACGCGCGGTACATACACGGGGTATATGCGCGGCCAATATACACTGCATGTACATGCACTGCAGTGATGAATATTGTCGTGTTGCAGGGAGCAGCGAGAACGAGAGCGGGAAAGGGAGATACGCGAGCGAGAAAGAGAACGAGAAAGAGAACGGTATTTATCAGTTACTTACTTAGCCTAAACTAACTTACAGGACGGCCGAGCGGGGGATGTGATCTGCCAATAAACAGCGTCGTTGCAAAAGGTTGTTCATTATAGTTTTGTATTTATCCCGGTACGGGCAGTAGTTCCCGCGGGGCGCGGGTGCAATCTTTATCGGGTGTTTGAGTTTAAATTTGGGTATAGTTTATATAATATATAACGAAATCCACTACCTTTATTTTTTTTATTTGTTAATTTATTTAAAAAAGCACGTAAATAGGCTGCTTTATTTTTGCATAACACCATCCACACTTGTATTCTAGTGTAAGTGAACGTGTTGGTAGGACGTGTTGGTTGGTAGCACTCACACAAATAGATGATGTTCGCGCGCTTTGCCGACGCTCACCGTGACGTCATCTTGTCGCGACCAGTCAAATGCTAGTTTGTTGTTTTTCCCTCTAAATACTGACTCCTACCCATTAAATAGAATTTGAGCTGTAAGATGTTTGAAATAAAGTTTTTTTTAATTTGATTTATCTTTATTACGTCAGTGTGTCTCATTTTAAAACGCGTATTATTATAGGTACATACATAAGTGACTCTGTATTTTTTGTATGTAAACGTTTCTACAAGCTGTTGATTTGCATCCGTGCCATAGTCAAGGAGGTTAAAATTAAATACGTAAATAATCGATTTGAATTACGGTAGGTGGGAAAAAGCTAATATGCGCTGCTTTTTTTGATGTTGTAATTTCATGGTATTTCAGAATTTAGCCCACGGTTAGACACAAATCGTAACAGAATTCCCCCGCGGCCACAGTGTGTGCGTGATGGCAGCTATGTGTGCGTAGACAGAGAAAACTAATGTCTACGTGTGTGCGTGAGTGTCGATGTGTGAGTGTCTTATCTACGACATGACAGCGCGAGCGCGCGAGCGAGCGAGACCGAGTGATACGCGATAGCAATCATTTTACCTAAAGTTTCGAAAATCACCTTCATTATTGTCATTAACTTCATTTTACTTTACTTACTAATTTTTGAGCATAAATTTAACACAGATATCTTATTAACTACAGTAATAAGCAATACTAGTGCGCGAAAGAAAGTTCACTAACATGTTAACAGCTGATTGATAAAATGTTCGTTTTGCTTTATCTTTCAGCATAAAGTTTTCGCAGTGATTTAGTTTTTATTTTTGAATTAAATTGGTTAATAATTAGAAATTTTGCTTCCTTCTTAACGGTCTTAGGACCTTGGAACACGGAAATCTTATTAATGACGTAATATTAGTGGAAAGTTCACTGACCTGTTAACAGCTGATTGATAACATTTTCGGTTTGCTTTAACATTCAGCGTAAAGGTTTCGTAGTAATTTTGTTTTTACTTTTCGATTAAATTGGTGAAAGATGTGTTAGTTAAGTGTAGGCACGAGGTGATTCTTTCGGCTCGTAGGTATTATTGGCGTGGTTAAGAAATCAACTTATTTACACTAATAAAATTGATTAAGCTGACTACGTATTTACAAAATGTACAAATAAATAAATTACCTAGTTTAGTTACCCGGAGGTACTGTTCAAAGCTGTCACCTTCACACTCTTGGCACAATCGAGCACGACGAAGTAGCTGGTTGTCCTTCAGCTAACATAACACTATCACATTCGTTTTTAATGTGTCGAAAGCACTAAGTTAACGGTCCTAGCACATAAGTCTGTCACATGACCAGCATGACCCTCCGTGATGAGGGTTCCCGGTCGGTAAACATTTCCCGGAACATAGGTATGTACGGCTGTCATTGCACATCCTTGGCAGTCGTAACGGGTAGTCAGAAGCCAGTAAGTCTGACACCAGTCTAACCAAGGGGTATCGGGTTGCCCGGGTAACTGGGTTGAGGAGGTCAGATAGGCAGTCGCTTCTTGTAAAGCACTGGTACTCAGCTGAATCCGGTTAGACTGGAAGCCGACCCCAACATGATTGGGAAAAGGCTCGGAGGATGGATGGCTGTTAGTACACTGTTGTCACTGATGGCATACAGGCGGACCATCGCCACCAACTCGTGTTCGTGTAGTTTTCCGTCATCTCGCACTTTGTACCTACACGTCGCGGAATTCAAAGCGCACGTACGCAGCAGCGGCGGCGACATCAAACACACTGCTTGCCGTCGGCGCTTGTTTGTTCCGGCTTCAAGGGCACGCGGGGAGCGGCGAGACGAGTGTGTGGGAGTACTCGCACTGTGATTGGGTGAATTTGGGTAGGCTGGATGATCTACGATTTTTATTGAACGATCGTTGCGTATGCTTTGTGCATGTATCGTTTGCGTTTGTGTGAGTGCGCAGCGCGGTAGTAAGGCTAGTAACACACGCGCCGAATTAAAGTACGGCTGGGTTACACTGACGGATATACGTAAATAAGAAAAAAACATGAAAAAATTATCTACTCATTTTTTCGTTGATTTGGGTCGAGAATCATTAGCATATTTACGTCCTTGACTATGGCACGGATGCAAATCAACAGCTTGTATAGGTAATATTATTCGTAGATACTCGTGTATTGAATTTGCTAAAAACGTTAAAAACGTCAATACACTCATTATGAAATTACACAACATTATTTCTTTCTGTCTTGGTATCGAAAAAAAACCGGCCAAGTGCGAGTCGGACTCGTGCACGAAGGGTTCCGTAAATTACAGTTAAATCAACCTATCTCAAAAACTATAAGAGATACTTTGATCAAACCAAAAATCGTTGAAAGAGTTAATTAGCATGCATCACCTCTATTTTTTTTAGAATTTTATACCCCGTAGTTATAAAAATAGAGGGGGGGGGGACATACTTTTTACGACTTTGAGAGCTGATATCTCAAAAACCGTTCACTTTAAGAAAAATGTTTTTTAGAAAACTTTATATCATTTTAAAAGACCTTTCCATTGATACCCCACACGGGTATGTACATCGAAAAAAAAAATTTCATCCCTCAGTTACATGTATGGGGGGCCCCACCCCCAATTCTTTTTTTTACTATTTAGTGTCATATTTTTGTAGCGGTTCATACAACACATATTCCCATCAAATTTCATCACTGTAGTACTTATAGTTTCCGAGTAAATCGGCTTTGACAGACGGACAGACGGACAGACGGACATGACGAAACTATAAGGGTTCCGTTTTTGCCATTTTGGCTACGGAACCCTAAAAACCGGCCAAGTGCGAGTCGTTCTCGCGCACGAAGGGTTCAGATTTTTATAATATTAAAATATTATTTTGGAATAAAAACCGTTGGAGGAATTGTATTCGCATTAAATAATACCTTAAATGAAATTAGTAGGTAATATTGGGTGCAATGTTAGCATTATTATTATTTATAATATATGTTACCCACCACTGACAGTCCTGTGAGCCCTTGTAGTCACCCCCGCCTCAGACGTCCTGCCGTCTGACTTGCCCACACGATAATAAACAAATATCACAAATATGCTTGCATAAATTCAGGTCATTGACTGTACAAACGTTGCATAGTAACAATTGGCAACAATCAAGGTATTTGTTACAAAGTGCTCCTTTTATAGTGAACTGATTTAAAAAGGAATGAGGTGTAAGTTTAACGAGCGGCTCGCGATAAGCGCGTAGTAGCGAACAACACGCGCGGCATGCTGGTGCTGCACCCCTACATCCGCACGCGCCGCGAGATCCGCCGCGCCTCGCGCACCGCGCGGTACGAGCCCCACTCACATGTCACTGCCATGCTCGTGTAGCTACAGTATCGATACTTGCAATCATGACATTAATGTCATGTCACTATTGGTTTATTAAAAAAAATATATATAGGTTACATATTTTGGAAGAAATTAAATGTTGGCGATAGTTTTTCTTGGATGAATCTTTAACATACCTATTTATGTGTCTATTTATGTAACTTAATTCTATTTTTTATTCTTAAAAAACTAAATTACATAATTACAAATGCAATTGCTTATAATGGTATATGGTGTTGGAGTGGTAGTACAGTGTGTGTGTCGGCAGCGAGCGGGAGCGCGAGCGCGAGCGGGACCGGGAGCGGGAGCGGGAGCGGTCGCGGGAGCGGGAGCGCGAGCGGTCGCGCGGCCGCAGCCGCAGCGAGGCCGACGCGCGCCGCGACAAGGAGATGGAGGACGAGGCGCGCGACAAGAAGCGCCTCGAGAAGAAGGCGCGCGAGAAGGAGGCCGCCTACCAGGAGCGGTGAGTGCACACTAGTGTAGTGACGCGGGCATGTGTGTGCGGGGACACTGACACGTCGCGTGTGTGTGTGTGCAGGCTGCGCAACTGGGAGAGCCGCGAGCGGCGCAAGGCGAAGGAGTACGAGAAGGAGCGCGAGCGCTCGCGCTGCCGCGAGGAGGAGCGCGAGCGCGAGGCCAAGCGCCTCAAGGAGTTCCTCGAGGACTACGACGACGAGCGCGACGACCACAAGTACTACAAGTGAGTTACAGCCATCACTATACATGTGGAGTAAAACTGTACGAATTGTGTAGAGAGTTGAAACGTTTTTTTACAGTGGAAGGTTTTTTTATGGGAATGAAAAAAATGATCCTTAGAAATCGATAGATGGCGTTGTGTCTATTACGTTACTGGGTTTTTGTGCCTACATAGTAAAACTTAAAAAACACTGCACCTAGTCTTTTATAATCTGTAGCATGGTTCAATTAAGGCACAGATTTTGCAAAAATTGATTTCAAAATCTCTCGGGACATTTAGATAACGATCTGACTGACTTTTATGCTTCTGTTACGTTATACAATCTCAAAATTATACGATGTTGATAAGACATGACGTTCCTTTCCTTGTAGTAACTTATAGAGATCGGCGCGATTAAGGTATCAGTTAGGAAAAAAATAAAAAAATAAAATTTCTCGTGTAAATTATAATCTGAATTTACCAGGCATGTAGTTTTGTATAAGTGTTACATGATGTTACGACAAACGGGTCGTTCACGTGCACTACGCTTCGATGCGTCGAGTAGAGATAAAGCATGCCCCGGTGTGCAGAGGCAAGGAGCTGCAGCGGCGCCTGGGCGCGCGCGTGCGCGAGGCGGAGGCCGACGTGCGCGAGCGAGCACGCGAGGCGGCCGAGCTCGCGGCGCTACGAGCCCGCGTGTGCGGCGCCGCGCCGCCCGGCTGCCCCGCCGCCGCCGCCGCCTACGAGCGCGCGCGCGCCGCGCACGACGCGCTGTACGCGCCGCGCCTGCTCATCGACGTGTCGCTGCAGCGCGAGCAGCAGGCGCAGCGCGAGCGCGCGCGCGCCGAGCGCCGCCACGCCGAGCGCCTCGCCGCGCGCGCCAAGCACGAGCGCACGCTGCGCCTCGCCGCCGCGCGCCAGCTGCCCTCCGAGGCCGAGCCCATCGACTCGTCCTCCTCCGACGAGCCCGAGCCCGCCACGCCGCCGCACGCGCCCGCCACGCCGCCGCGGCCCCCGAGCCCGCCGCCCGCCGAGCCCGCCAGCTCGCCGCTCACCATCAGCTTCAAGCACCACCACGCCAAGCTCAGCCCCGCCAGCGCCGACACGCCCAACGGTGAGACCACAATGTTGTATACCATCGAAATGTATAACTCAACTATAATTTATCATAATGTCAGCATTACGCATGCTCCTGATACTAACGTGTGTATATGAATACTTAACATTTGTGTGACCTGTACATTACGCTGCCGGACAGCGTGGCGGCCGCCGCCCACCTACATATGCCGAGGTAAACTGTCTAACACACAGGCGTTGTACTTGCATGCTGACGCACATTTTATATGTCGTTTATTAGTCCGCGCGCAACTAGTTGGCCGCGCCTGAGGTGGCGAGAGTGTGAGAGGGAGGACTGCTTACTGCACGCAATGCACATGAGATTATACAGTGATAACCAATCTCGAGATATCACGTTCAATAAATGAAAATAATAAATAAAGAACAGTTAAACTCTTAGAAGTTTTTACTATACCTATCTAATTATACTGTAATTAATAGTAAAATAAACCAAAAACATACTAATTACTCATAGTAAACATATTAATTAAACATAGTAATTTTGACATATTTTAATGACATCTGATATAGTTTGTGTTCTAAAGCATTCACATCGGCATTCCTTCTTTAAAAAAAAAAACTTATGAACGTTCAATATTATTTCCTTCGATTGTCTTTTTATCGGCGGACTCATCTCGCTATTGCAATCTCATGTGCGTTTTGTGTCAACTAGCCGGAACTGTCAACGCATGTTGCCGTCACGAAGTACGGCGTCTAACTGAGTAATGACAGCAAGTGCCCTCGCCTCTCCGCCCCACCGCTCACATACCTGAGGCGGGGCCGACTAGTTCCGCGCGGACTATAAGTTGTTTTTATGGTGACGATAATATGTTTGGAAATTGCAATTATTTTGTGAGTGTTCTACAGATGTCACTAAAAAAATTAAATAATAAAGTAATGATTTGTTTTTTTCTAGAATATATTCAATATTTATAATGCATTTGTTGTGGTGTTGCAGCGGAGCCGGGGCGCGTGCGGCGCGTGCACGCGGCCTTCGCGGGCGACGACGACGACCTCGCGCCGCCGCCCGACACCAGGCGTATGTACACAACACGATGTTATCTATTGTCATTCTTGTAGGTGTTCAACAGCTCGTGGCCGAGTCAAACCAGTGCAGGCCGTCGATGGGTAACCATATTGTCATGACGAGTTCTTTCTTGTTTCGAAATGCACAACAAACTCGTGTGTCCCGACTGTCATTTCAACATCTTTGGTAGTCATTACGGGTAATTAGACGCCAGAAAGTCTGACAACCACTCTTATAAAGGCATATTAGGTTGCCCAGATTACAAGATTCAGGAGATTAGATAGGCAGACGCTCCTTGTAAAACATGAGTACTCCGCTGCATTCTGTTAGACTGGAAGTCAACCCTGACATACTTAGTTGTGAAAAGGCTGGTGAGATGTAGGTTTGATGTAATGGTACATTGCAGCTGTTAAAGACAAGAAGGACAAGACGAAGAAGCCTGGAGGCGGCGGCGGGGGCGGCGGGGGTGGAGGCGGGGAGGCGACGCCGGCCGACAAGGAGAGCCGCAGCGCGGAGGAGAAGCGCAAGCACATCAAGAGCCTCATCGACAAGATCCCCACGCAGAAGGACCAGCTCTTCCAGTACAAGCTCGACACCGCGCAGGTACGCGCTCGCATACACTTCCCAGACTATCGATGCCGGTCGATATACATGACTAACTAAGAAACGCCATTACAAATCCAATATGGCGGACTGGCTGTTACATATCCACCTCCATGAAATAGGTATCGTAAAGGGTTTGCTGTCAGGAAAACGAAAATAATAATTACGTGACCTAAATCCATTTTTGGGTCCTAAAAAGGCGTGAAAGGGCGGAATTAGTAACATTCCTCACGTCCCGCACACCCGCATTTTGGCGCGTTACCTTCTTAGGGGGTTTTTAGTGATGACATTTTGTTCTCCATGGTGCAGATCGACAACGTGCTGATGGAGAAGAAGATCCGGCCGTGGATCAACAAGAAGATCATCGAGTACATCGGCGAGCCGGAGCCCACGCTCGTGGACTTCATCTGCAGCAAGGTGGTGGCCGGCTCCGCGCCGCAGGGCATCCTCGACGACGTGCAGATGGTACCACACTATACTACTCTACTAGCCTAGTGCTACTAACTGCAGTCTAAATCATAACTTATAGTTTATCTGTCAGATAATTCCTGTTAGGCTGTCGGAGACTTCTCAGTGATCGGTAAAACTGGCCATTTTAAATTGATTGAATAAAATTAATTCATTGAAAAAAAAATATTTATTGGTTGTGATGATCGGTGTATAACTTTGTTGGCGTGGCCGGCAGGTGCTGGACGAGGAGGCGGAGGTGTTCGTGGTGAAGATGTGGCGCCTGCTCATCTACGAGCTGGAGGCCAAGCGAGCCGGACTGCACAAGTGACCCCCGCCCGACACACTCACATATATTATAACATTCGTATAAACACTCCAGCCTTTGCTTTATTCCCCTCCCCAACGACTGAACAACTTGCAACAACTGCGTTGTGAATCTTCCATGCACTCGTCTAATGCGATTTAATTATTTTCGGATTATAAAATAAGTACTTTAGATTTGGTTACTGCCGAAAAAGGGAATAAAGTCAAAACTTGCTCTTCCCAAAAGTGACCAATCTCGGTTCCAAAGATAATCAGCATCTAAAGGAGACAGCCGTCCTGATATGACAGGATGTCTGTCACTTATCTAGTGTGAAGAACATTGATTTTTTTTCCACCAAGACTTGCTATCTAATTCGGTAGGAATTAGGTTTCAGAATTAAATTTTGGAGCACAAAGATTTCACGAATAAAAAATATTAATAAATTGAGTTTTTGCGCCTCGAGACATAAATTAGCAACTGTTGACGTAGGCGATGTCTGTATAGTATACCTGTCACAGTATGACATCTTGAGATCAGAATGGCTATCACCTGTAGATGCTGATTCATCTTCAAATACCTTGAGGGTAGCAATTAGGTAGCAACTGTCTGTATGTATTTCGAGGGGATCGATGAGTGGCAGCGATTATGACGGTTACGTCATAGGTACTACAGTTGTGTGCAAAGCGACTCTGGACACCGTGAATGACGATAGATTATTTACTGAAGAACGGTTTGATTGTTTATCAGTGTACGTATCTGATTGTTCATTAATTGTTTATAACGCGGCGTGTCTGACGCGTGACCAAACGGCACTAACGAGGCGATTCTCTCACGCCTATATAGCGTCCCACGCGCATGCGCGACACACTCACTGCCGACACGTCGCCCACGCGTCACCCGCGCGTCCGCCACACGTGGTCCACGCGCAGCATGAGAAGCGTCGCGCTGCTCGCGCTGACGGCGGTGAGTTATTTATTATATTTAAGTAGATGATAATTTACGCATTGAGAACATTCATGTTTGTTCGAAAAAATTTACACCGGTACGAGGTAAAAAGCGACATTCACAATATTAATACTAGAAATAAGCATAAAATAGTCGTCCCAAAATTTAGATTAAGCAAAACAAACAAATCGTTTCTAGGGAATAGTGTTCGGTTTTACAATAAGCTACCTAAATGTGTAACAGACCTTACTGATAAAAAATTCAAGAATGTCGTCAAGTCTACTCTTATTAAGAGAGCATACTATAAAATCAAAGACTATATTGACGACAAGGATGTATGGCGTTAGTCCTATATTGCACTAGTGGCTTCCCTGGCGACTGGCAGGCTGTCTAGGAATATCTCTGTCCTCATTAATGTTCTTGCTCTTATCATGTTGTTATTATTATTATTTCTTTTTTATTTTGCTTTATATAACTTGGTTTGTTTAATTTATTAACCTCTTAAAATAGTTTGTGTAATAATTTTCTCTAATAACTTCCTAGTTCAACTTGCACTGTATAACTTTCTCAAAGTCAACCCAAAAAATATTGTAAACATTTCTTTTTCATGTTATTATCGTATGTATCAATACATACAAATTGTAACACCTATTATGTTTTTAAAAAGAGTAACCATGGAGTTTCTTGCCCGTTCTTCTCCATAGGAAGCTACTTTTGGAATGGGCAACTAGAATCAAACTTATTTATAATTTTGACGTTCATAAGTGCTTGTAAAGGCCTACATGAAATAAATGATTTGATTTGATTTGATTTGAACGTTAACTTGCAAAACTCTCGCGAGGCACTCTGTTCAATGCCTCGTACGTACGTAATGTTTGTGCGAGGCTTCACGTTTAACTAATTGTATCTGGCGACTACGACAACAATAACCATTCAGTGGCATAACATTACATTCAGTTTATTTCGCAGTATTTCCCAAGGGCAGTCAGATTAGGAACTGCTACAGCATCTAGTTTTATAAATATTGACTTGGTTTTAAATAATCCCCCGCAGTGCCAGGCGGTGCTGAGCGTGCCGCGCACCGACTACGTGAGTCAGCTTCCTACATCGCGTTACCTCGTGTTGTGTGTCTAACCGACTGCGGCGGAGTGCCGTCGCCTCACGCGGAGCGGCTGTCTGTCTGACTTTGTCAATTCAATAGATTTAGTTCTTTTGGCAAAATTGCTTATTTCTTACTCTTAATTTGTAAGTTAGAAGGGATTCACTAACTGGGTCTTGCGGCTTGCGGAACCTGAGCTTTATAGAATAGTTAAGTATCAGGGTACCGCAATTTTTTTTTTATGAAATTCGCGTGTATGTAAAAAATACATAATTTTGTAGTTAACTAATACGTACGAAATACGAGTAGATGGTAAAATTTAATCCATTAAATGTGTACGGGTAAGGTACATTTAGAAATGATAAAGTCTTATATTGTCTGTTCACTTACACTCAATTACACAATTAATAATGATAAAATCGACCCGCGGCGAAAAGGGCCGGAAAAAACGCCTAATAGAACCAACGAAATGCAAATACTACACACAAGTTCATGAGAAGGGTTGAATAATTGATCATTTTGTTAGTACGTTATCTGGTAATGTGATTGAGTCCAGTTTAGCTCGGTGTCTGACGTGGAGCGGCTGGTGCCGCTGCTGGCGGGCTCCCCCCCGCGTGTCCCGCCTCCCCCCTCCGGGGCACGGCGCGACTTCATGCCGCTCGGCGAGAATTCTGACATGTGAGTACACGCACTCGTTAGTCTAGCTGTCGCAAGCGTGGCTGCTCAACACGAGCTCTCGGGTTCGATTCCCGAGTCGGGCCGAAATCGTTTTGTGGGTTTTAGAAACTTTCATAAAACAGCCCGGGGCCAGGCAGTTGGTGAATTGGTATACCCGTGCATCGGAGAACACGTAAATGTCGGTCCTGCGCCTGATCTCTCTCCGGTCGTGTCGGATTGCCGTCCCATCGGGCTATGAGAGTGAAGGAATAGTGAGTGCACCTGTGTCTACGCAAATGCTTGTGCACTATGATATGTCACATGTACATGAGAACAGCCGCCATAACCGATAATCAGCTACAGGACAGGACATGACTCCGGACATGATCACATACGCCTGCCTCCCCCTGCCCCCGCCTCTCCCCGCTGACGGCGCGCGTGTTGCAGGGTGCTGCGCTACATGCACGCGCCGCGCAGGTGAGTGACGCGCCACTCGGCAGGCGGCAGCGACGCGCCGCGCTGGCGGCCGGACGCTCACGCGTGTGCTCTGTTGCAGGAGGCCGCCGCCGTGGCTGACGCGGCCATAGCTCGTCTGCCCACGTCTCATGGTCACCCAGTAATAATACTTATGTACTTGTATTGAAATAAACTATTTACCTGTTGTATTTATTGGTTTTACTCTACTGCTTATACTATAGTGTGAGCCCTGCATCTTTGCGCTAGCGCAATTTGTGTGAGACCCTGAGTATCTCGGAATAGTTCCAATGGTTTTGTACGCAGGGAGTTATAGTGATCGCAAATTAAAAAGAAAAATAAGTATATTTGTATGAAGTATTGGTGTTGTGAGGGTGTTGACGTCACTGGCAGCCGAGCACGGACTTCTTGCAGCAGTTGCAGCAGCGCGGCAGCAGCAGCTTGGGCGCGGCGGTGTGGTGGAACTGTCGCCCGCGCTCGGCCGCGTTGAAGGCGCCGCGCAGCTGCTTGCCGAGCCGGTCGTACGTGGGCCCCTCCAGCGCCATCACGCTGCGCTGGCACAGGCGGCCCTGCGGACACGACACCAGCGTCACGCGCCGCCCCCGCGCCTGCGCACTCCGCCCCCACCGCCCCCACACTGCCTACCTTGAAGCGCAGCTGCGAGACCTGCGGGCCGCGCGCCGCCGCCATGTCCAGCTGGTCGGGCTCGGGCGAGGCGGGGGGCTCGCGCACGCGCAGCGGCCCCCCCCGTGCTGAGCGGCGGCGGCGGCGCGGGGGGGGTGCTCCCTCCCGTGCGGATCTTATTCTTGTCCACGAACTGCTTGAGCTTGTCCAGGGGGTCCACTTTCTTGTGATGCTTGGAGTGCACCTTGTTGTTGTGCTTAGAGCCGCCGTGAGATCTCATGTTCATGCCTTTCCTCGCGTCGAGCAGCGCGGGAGGCGTGCTGACGGGCGGGGGGGAGGGAGGGGGCGAGGGCTCGGCCGCCTGCAGCCGGTTCTGCTCGAGCATGGCGTAGTCGTCGTTGTCGCGCCGCAGATCTTGTTTGATGATATTGACGAACTCTAGGCTTTTGTTAGCATTTTGGACGATTGGTTTATCTGCAAGGACGTGGTTAGTGCTTGATGAGCGAGTGGGGCGCAGGTCGAACAGGGAGTGTGTGGGACTCACCGGTGCTGGGCGGCTGAGGCAGCGCGAGCGCGGCGCGGCACAGCACGGCGAGCGCGAGCGCGGGGCGGCGCATGTCGACGCGACGCTTATCGCTCCTCGCCACAATTTAAATACAACATTTTATTATGTTTTTTAAATAAAACAATAAAACGAGAATATCGCTCATGTAAGTTTCTAACAGTAATGGTATTATTTTATTCTGTAAACGTAAATGGTGATGAACGCGGCTACATGGCGGCGACCACGTGGCCGCACGCGCCGTCTTCATCCTTACATGAGAACACTTTAATCACGAGATTAAATAATTCCTGTACTTACCTAAGTATCTGTAGGCACACAAGACATAGAAGGGATTCCGTTTAGGTATACCTATGTAAAAATGTACAAAGTACTTACTCAATAGGTAGTAACTCTGTAGTAACTACAAAGAGGCAGAAACAGTAAAGTAAGGAATGTGGCGTATAGTTTGAAGATGCAGGTTGTAGTTAAGTTAGGTGAGGGATGGTAAATAATAGTCGTGTTTGGTTGACAAGCGTGTTGGTGTGTGCGCGCTAGGCGTGGTGGTGCGGCTCGTGCATGTACTGTCGTCTTGCGCGCGGCAGGCGGAAGGCGGGCAGCGGCGCGCGGTCGAGGCTGATGAGCGCCACCCCGCGCGGCGCGCGCTCCTCCAGCACGTGCCGCGCGCCCGCGCCCCGCCGCGCGCCGCCCGCCCCCCCCAGCGTCAGCAGCTTGTACGTGACGTTGCCGGCCGCCACCGTGACCAGCACGCTGCGCGGGGTGCGCGGCGCGGCGGCCGGCGCGCGGTTGTGGCGCCGCAGCTTGTCGTCGTCCATGTAGTACAGCAGGTCCTGCTTGGACACGCGGTGCTGGCGCGGCGGGCGGCGCGTGCTCGGCGGCCGCACGCCCTGCGCGCCGTACTCGTCGTACAGCGCCAGCTCGCGGCGCCGGCTGTCTGACGAGTCGGAGGCGTCGTGGTCGGCGGACGCGATGTCGGCGGGCTCGCTGATGTCGGGCGCGGCGCTGTCGGACGCGGAGTCGTCGGGCTCGCCGGAGCGCTGGGGGGGGCGCATGGGGTAGGGCGGGTCGTCGGTGTCGCGGCGCTTGTTGTGGAAGGCGTCGTACGCGTCGCCGCGCCGGTCGGGCTCGGCCACGGCGCGCACGTCGCTGTAGTCGGGGGCGAGCTGGCGGGGCGGGAGGGGCGGGGGGTGCTGGCCGGCGCTGCGAAATTGCTGGGGAGCGTAGCGGTCCGTGGCTAACGCATCGCTGTCTCTCTGCGCGGTCGGCGAGGTTCTAGGTGTTTGTGACAAGTTCTTGTGGCCAGTTTTCTGTTAATAAAATTTCTGCAAATATTATTTTTATACTGTACCTACCTACTATATAAGTGGTATGCATAAGGGAAGTATGTGACCTACGTTGTGTGGTTGGTGGAGCGCGGGGTAGTCGTAGTTGTCGCGCATGAGCTGGCGCCGCAGCGACGCCGCGAGCGCGTCGTCGGCGCGTCGCGACGCCGCCAGCGCCTCGCTGCTCGCTGCAAACACACACACACCTTACACTACCGTAATACACTTACAGATTAGGAACAATATATTTTTTATTTACTATAAACAATGTATATGACAATGTTTCATTGTTAAATAGCCATTATCGAGGAAGGCTTTATAATTTTTTTCCGGGTTATTGCAAAAGTACAACCTCGCAACCAAAAAACCTGGTAGTCCTCGTAGTAGGACTCCTCTGCACTGTCCTCCGGAGACGTGACCACAACACTAGCGACATTGCCGCGTTATATAGTAATACTGTGTCGGAAGGAAAGCCAGCCGTGAAGCGTCGACAAGTCTATTAGCCATCTCGTTGAAGAGCCGCGAACTCGGGCCCCACGGTCCGAGCGTTTCCACCCCTAACGGCTCGGAACTGTAGTTTGCAACAAGGTTTGACTTGATGGTTTATACTTGATCTCTGCAGAAGCAGCAGCCGCCCCAGCACAGCCTGCCGTGCTAGGAAGATGTGATGGCGCCAGGGTGTGGACGCACGTTGCGTCCCACAACAAGGGCTTACCCATCTTCCATGGCAACGTCGTCATATTTTAGTGGTTAAATATAGTTTTAAGTTTGTTTATAGTGAGTACATTCTTAATATGAAATAACTACTATTATTTTTTATTTGGAATTATATACTGCCCACAGTGCCCACCCACATATTCGATCTTGCACCCAAAGACCATAGGATCTACTGATAGAAGCCCTGATAAACCGAGGGAAATTACTCTCAGTTGTAGGCACGGAGAAGAATGAAAAAGACCTTCCCGAACAGAACAGCTGTGTGACGTCATAGCTAGTTCAGTGACGAGTCACAGCTCGGGGGCTTGCCTTCACAGTCACAGTAGATACTCAACTAGATTGTAAGTGTAAAGTGGTACATACAGTTGTTCCCCGAGGCTCCTCTGCAGCTGAGCACGAGCAGCGCGAGGCACAGCATGCCTGTGTGTGTGTGTGTGTGCTCTGTGAACACGCGGCGAGTGGCGCGGGCGCGGGAACTCGCGCGGTACTAACCACCTTATCGACTTCTAGTAGCCGTGTGTGCGTGTGTGCGTGTGTGCGTGAGCTCCGTAATACCGCGTGATATCATATTAGTGAGTACACTGCCGTATGTAGCTCACTGCGCCCAGTATCTATGGCTAAGCGCCATCGGCCATAGATACTGTTAGTAACCTTAGCTATATCTAAATAATCTATGATGCATAAAATTATGAGGTGAAGTATTCGGACCAATAAACTAGAACAGTGTGAAATCGATAACGTCGTGAGGAGTCCTCCGAGACACGAGCACGAGTGCACCAGTAGGACAAAAGTAGTTGAGACTAAAATATACTTCTAAACGGTGTCAGTACCTATGCAGTGTGTAAGACAAGTAAAATACATATTTTTTTCTCAATTTTGATAAGACTATTTCTGTATTTTCAAAAATAAAAAACTCGATAATAAATGTTTTTTTTTATTATCGGGTGAGGTGTAGTATGTAAGTCGACCCTACTCCCGACCTACCTATACATGTACTTAGTACTAAGCTTAGGTTAATCACTGCAGTATAATACACACCTAAAACATAGCAACACCTCTCTCTCATTCCGTCACCAACTCCCCACATTGCACCTATTGGTAAAAAAATAAAAGCTACCAATAATGTGAGAGAACACGCGCCGTAGCATTCGTAGCGCACGTGTACATAGCTCCTCTACGGCGTAGCGTACGGCTACGTAGCACCTCTACGGCGTAGCATATGGCTACGTCGCACCTCTACGGCGTAGCATATGGCTACGTAGCATCTCTACGGCATAGTGTGGCTCCTCTTCCTATAGTGATACAAAGAAGTGATTGTGAATCTCTGTATCTACTAATCCGATTCTGCAATACGCGGTTACCAGCGCCATCCGCATGCCTACACATAGCTGCTACTTCGAGTAATACGCTAATGAAGTCGCGGGAAAACTGCTGGTTGAGTTACTGTTCTACTGTGGTTGTAACTATCTGGCAAGATAAGTATTTTATGACAGAAAATTATCAAATGATTGAACAGAAAAAAGTTAATTACCTTGTGTAAAACTGCGACGGATAGATAGTTGAATAAACAATAGTTTTGTGGACTGAACAGTGAGGTAATAAGTTCGTAGTAAAGGCTAGAGTTAACTTCAATAGATCGTGTAACTATAGGTATGTTCAGTAGCTAAGTCACCGAGCCGGGACATGTTGCTGATCAGTAGTTATATTTACCGATAACAAACAGTACAAGAGTCCGCGTAAGCTTGCACATTGCTGTACCAGCTAACTCGAGCCGCCACTCATCTCACTCGCGTTAAATATGTTACGAGTACCCGAAGAGGTCCAGTCGGCATTATCACACTACGCTGATAGAATAGAATCATTTATTTGCCATAAACATGTGTATACATACATATACATGCAGGTGCATGCATGTAGGATGATACACAATTAGGTATTAAGTAAAATATATACTAAATTGTATATGGAAAAAAACGCCAAAGAAATATGTTTTCAGTTGAGGTAAAGTTTTAATAACATCAATAATAATGATTAAGCACGTGCACTCGAGTTAGAGCACCTGCACTATGAGCGGGCACTCGCGGGTGCAACACGAGTCGCTCTCGACGACTGCGAGCAACTCGCGCCCGACGCGCCGTCTCCACTACACCACGCTGAGGTGTAAAAGAAACTGTTTATTGATGGGAATGCAAGTGTTTAAGAGATGAGGACCAGATTACGACTGATACATTCTTAGATCACTACACTACAACACCAAGCATTTATGGCCAGTTTCACCGGTTGCTGATGAGGCTTCTGATAGCCAATCAGAAACTTTTCTAACCTTCTTGGATAGCAATATCTTGAAGATAGTTAACTATCAGATACTGATAGCTAACTGACAGTAGCAATACCAGGCCCTCTACCCCGGCATTATTTTCTTGTGTATTTTTTTATTGCCAGCATTTCGGTAACATTACACAGTGACAGTGACGAAGAGCAATTTTTTGATGCAATAAAAATAAATTTTGTTTTAAGTTGTATATACATAAGTTGATTTTAACTTTTTAAAATTAAGGTAGATTTTGGGAAAAGTTTCTGTAACAAATGCGAGTTGAGAGTCATGTAGAGAGATGGTGCTCTGTCGTGTGTCGCGCGACAGTGGAGGCGCGCGGCGCTCGTTCACGCTCGGCGGGCTGTTTTAACGACGCGGGAACGTGGCGCTAGCCGCTTTGCGTCGACTCCACTTACTTTCCATAAAAGAAACATTTGGTTGTAATTACGGCCACATATTACACCTTTAACTCAATATTTTCATACTTCCTCATATTATTTTTATTTTATTTCTGCTCTGTATAAAAGAAAATTCTATGTGAGAATATGAAATTCCGTTGCTGACGTATTTTCATTAAAATGTTTGCCAACACATGCATACATATGTAGTGGAAAAATACCATAACATCATACCACACTTCTTCGTCTTAGTTAAATATTTGGTAAATGGTTTAGTTATTTGATATACGAATAATTTATTAAATACAACTTAATATTTAAGTGGTCTTCAAATGTTATAATGTAATGTAATTAATATTAAAATGACTAAGAAGCTAATAAAAACTAATTTTGTTTTAAGTACTTATAGCAAAATAGGCATGTTAAAAAACAAATTGAAGTAGCGTAGCAGGCAGCATGCAGTACGTAGATTGCGGCGCCACTTCTTAGAACAATACTACCGATAGCAATTACTGTAGTTCTTGTAATGTCACATACACACACACACACACAGGTTTGATTTCAATCGAGTGCTCCGACAGTTTCGCGGAAGGGAGCCAGTTCCGAGCATTCCGTAATGACGTGTCATCATTAGTCCGCGTATTTTGTTTCAATTTAATTGTTTTGTTTCCAAATGTTCCTTTATTCGCGAGCAATGACATTTGTTTGATTATGTTCGTAAAGATTTTTATCTAAAAAATAAACAGGAATATGATATGTTGTATTTTGTGTGATGTTAAATTCTATGAGCGTTTAGCGTTAGTTTTCGCGGATACTGCGCATAATGATTACAGTATTCAAGGTACAAAGTAGAATATGTAATTTCTAGTGTCAAACATAAATATTGTATTTTTGTGTGAGATGGTTTTACATTACATTTCCACTTGTTGCAAAGCTTCATGCGGTTGTAGCTGATACAGCAGTCTGCTGGATTATAGCTATATAGTAACATTAAAGCATCACTGGACAGTGTGACGTCTATTATATCTAAGTTTAGACTAGTTTGCATCCCTGCAGGCGCGTCGTGAGACATCGATGGGAATGTAAATGTGCGTCTAAATAAAACCATATCACATCACACTCGGCGCGCTGTTCGCACTCCAGTGCATAAGTTTGCAATGTTAAGCAGGTGTCGACGGTATATGGGAATCCTGTGTTCCCGCAGGTAGCTCTCGCCTCAAAAATACTCGCGTTCGACAGAATAGTAAAGTACAATCGGCGCGGCATCAATATCGCGACACGGGAAACGTTTTAGCGTGACGCGCGACGCGACCGACGCGACATCGCGACAGACGCGCGACACTGACGAGTGAGCTCTCGGGGAGCATTACGCATGCAGCGGTGACAGCGCCGAGTGCTCGGGTGTAACGTGTCGCACCCGCCACCATCAAACAGATGCCTTCAAACTTTATGAGAATATGTAAAACTATCTGAGCGCGATCTCCAGCCGTTGTCAAGGAAGGAGATATCGCGAGGTAATCCCGGCTCATCACGTCTGCTCCTGTGACGCTACACTAAAGGGCAGTTCGAAGACAAAGTTAAAAAAAGCGTAAATAAAGCAGTGAGCGTCCTTTGTGATGGTAATGACAGCTACTCTACGTGATTACTGCGAGAGCGGTCACAGTGCACCCCACCCCCGCCCCACCTCGCCCCGCCTCGCCCCGCGCCGCTGCAGTGGGAAGTGACCAGCGACACTCGTTATGATAACAACACAATAAGGGTAATTGCTCGTCTACAGGTCAACATTACAGTGTCTCGTGGCGCTCTCTTTGAATTCTTACGTGTTAATCAAGACAAACAAACAACTCTTTTATATGTGTTTCATATAGTGTATGTTTTACATAAGCAAATCCGTCTATGTTTTACAAAAGAGTCTTTGGGCACTTCTTGCAAAGAAATTCTGAAATAAAGAATTTAGGAAATTGAATAACTTTTTGCTCATTTAGTGATTTTGGCCTCTGTTAACACACAGTTCTCATATAAGGGGATCAGCCAGCTCCGCGGGAAAAACTATATTCCACGGTGGTGGAACTAGCTTTACATGAAAAAATTACATCTTGGGTAACCGGTGCAGGCAGCTAGTTGGTATATTAAATAAGAGTTGTATTATCGAATATATTAGGATACGAATTACTAACATTTAACAGTTAGTGACACAAGCAACGAATCATATTTTTTAATCTGCGTGATTCGCCCCCCGCGCCGCGCCCGCGTCCCCCGGGTGCGACTAATTCAAACGGCGAGTATTTATTTCTAGTTAATTATTTGAGTGCAACCCTCCCCGGGACGAGAAAATCATTGTTATTTATGTACCTCATCAAAGAAATATTTCGAGCCTATTTGATGAAAAGTTTTCCCAAGTAAATGTTGCAACCGCGCCCACTCGGTTCAATACTCATTGTTTAATAAGAATTAGTTCGTACTATGCACTAACACAAAAAAAAAGAAACTGGTTCTCCATCTGACACAAATAGATCCAAGCGTCGTGATATACGCAAAGAATATAAAAAATGTAATTCTCCACTACAATACAATACAAGACACGTTATTTACATAATCACGGGTAGCTGCCGCGCGATAGCACTCCCACGCAAATCACCCACTTACCCTCAGAAAGGGGTAATTTCACTCCCCATTGAGCACTCGTCAATAGCGAAAAAATGATTGAACACTTTACAAATGAAATGTTCTGCTTGAGAAGAAGCGGACTGAATAGCAGCAAGTTTGTGAGATCAATGACAAACTTCAGCGGTTTGCTGAGCACTTTGTTTTTCGGGAAATTGGAATCGTTTGACGAATAACAACATTGTAGGCTGCGGGCTTTGTCTCCACTGCTCTTTGTCCACCACTGTACGCATCGGACCAACATGGGAGTATCGATTTAAGTCCATTTCTTGAAGAATATTCAGTGGGTACTTTTATAACAATTCTGTCATAACAGGCCATAGAACATAAAAAAACTAGAGTTTGGACTTGTTAAAGTTTCTTCGATAAACTGCATGAAGTCCCCGTGTATAGGTAACACGATGTCTCGACAGTCACCGACACATAGTTTAATTAACATTAGCGGTGTTACCTGCATTGTCCGCGCAGCACACACAATAGCCGGGCAAGGCGTGCAATAGCTCCGGATATTGGCGGACAATGCGCGCTCTGCCCGACACCCATCGTTATGAATTATTCACAACAGATTTACTCGGTCACCTCGTGGTTTGATTCTGTTTGGAGATGGTATTTGAGGTTAAACAGTCGTTATCAATACTAAGGAAATAGTTATGTAGGGATATAGCGCTATATGCACACTTATTTGTGACAAGTCTTGAAAGTCAAACCAAAACCTGCTGCAGTGTGGTGACACAACATTGCCTATATCCAGATTCATTTACACCTCGAAAGTCCCGAAATACTATCGTTTATTTATTCAAACCTTCAATCCAGGAAAATACAATTAAATTATACTTGCCAATGAAAAGTCGGTCTTTTAATTTAGCACTGAATTGTGACCAAAATAAATTGTAATTAGCCATGAGCGGCAAATTGAGTTGTGTTTAGAAGTGTTGTCGGGAAAGCCTTCACAACGAGTGTCGTAATCAGCGCGTACTCGAGCACGTTAATTCATCGTTTAAAGTCAATTAAATGAAGATGTTTACTGAGTGACTGAGTGACGCGCCGTGTGACGTCACGCTCACCGCCAGTGCCGTTGTGTGAACATAGACTTAATTTGCTAAGTGCTATCATAACTTCTTGTTCCAACTGTGTGCTGTGCTTCTCCATTCGAAGTCCTCAAACATTGCTAAAATATAGACTTATCTATAGAATATACCGTTAGAGAATATTCGTGAAGAAATTATACACAATTGAATTATGAAAGGCAGCAGCAATGCGCGCCTACGTTAACATAATGACGTATTTGCTCGTGTTACAGTAACCTAGTTGGTCGCACATCTGCGCAGGTGAGCAAGCGACGCGCCTCGTAGATGAGCAATCACGGGCCGCTTCAATTTGTCGGACGCGGCCGCGGCGCAGCACATGTCTCGCTGTCAGGGCTCGCACGCTACACTTGTGACGCGTACGTTGTTATCTGAGCGGAGATTTACAAACTACTGATTTTGACCGTACTCGCGGTCAGGAGCGGCTAGAGTTTTTGAATGGAGTAGTAGGTACACAATGATTTTTATTGATATTCCGAATGTTATATTATTCATTTGACATACATATGTAAATATGTCAATATAGTAATGATATTAAAAAGATACAAAATCGTACCCGGTTTGTCTGTCAGTCATTAAATACCATTAGTTATTTTCATCGTGAAAACATGTAAGGTCGCATATGAACTCTATATCCATGTACTTCCTAGACGTGTTTTAAGTGGTACACTTAGAGCCCTGACTGTGATGAATGTGTGCAGTGAGTGTGTCAGCCCTGCGGTAATGTGTTTGACACAGTTTGGTTTATTGCATTCGCGTCATCTCCGCGCGTGAGATGTGTCGCGCCGCGCCGTGCGCTCGCCGCCAGTAACCACATTATACAAACAGCATCTACTCACACTTAGGAAAACGACTATACTATGCACATGCAGCAGAGAAGTAAGGATTGATTGGTTTTTAGAGGCCAAGATGAACATGTTTCAAAGAGGAGGCAAGTTTTAAGTAAGTACATGATATATATAGCAGGTGACCTATTCCTCACACTATCAGAGAGTGCAGAGATGCAGCGAAGCGGTCGCTGGCTGTGGTCTCCCGGCTACTCGCACTGGCGCACACACACCAGTTTTCTGAACTGTAGTAAACAGCGGAAATATTGTCAAGTATAATAAAACTACTGAAAGATCAAAAATGTCAAAAAACATAGCATACTAGTGTATATTGACAATGAGTACACAGTAGTATATGCAGGTCGTAGTGGACGCAATCAATCTGTCTGGGACTTGCGTGAGCCCGCGTCACTTGCACCTATAAATTACTTTCAGTGAGCATTGCGCGGCGGCATTTAAAGCTTTGAAAAATTCATTTTACGTTTACTGTAAAACTTTTTTATTGCTTTTATACATTACGATTAAATAAAAGTTTTTACTTTACCGTGACGATGAAAGAGCGATGGCTTCTGTACACGTTTTAAAGTGATACAGTTTCGTGGTGAATCCAAATAATAGAGTAGTAGTGAATGGAGGGCAGCGTGTGTGTTGCGGGCGACAGGTCGTCAGGGCACGGCTCGGGGCGGGACCACAAACCATTTGTTGTGCACAATACGCTCTCCGTCAATCACAATAGATTGGAGGCGCGTCAGCCGTCGCTTCGTGTTTTAAATGAATTCAAGAAAAGTTTCAAAGGAACCATATTGAATGACGACAATTTTGTTGAGCAAATATTTCCACTGTGAGAGACGCCAATTTCCACCATTGTATAATTTGATATTCATAATAAAATTCGACGTTCATTATTATACTTTATGAGTAAGGAAATAAAGTTCAGGTTATTTTTTTTCGACTGCGTACATTTTATCACGATTTTAATGAATGGCTGTCCTTAACATTTGTTGATTTTAGAAAAATCGAAGTGTAGGTGAGGAGAATATTTAATTTCCGTTTAGGATTGGCTGCAAAGAAAACTTTTGTACAACAGCCAGTCGGTATTTTCATAAAATGAGTAAATAGGTTCTTAAAAGATGATTGGTTTTGCGCATAGAATCTTATAATAACAATTTTAAGGTGAATTGGTCCGAATGGAGCGGTAACTTGAAATATACAAAGTTTTTTGATACTCCGTCGTCGCAATTCACCTTAAATATTTGTTTTTGTACAATGTATAAATGGATTTTGAGTTAAACATCAATTACATAATATGGATCAAGTATCGTTGTTGTGTGCATAGTCTGATATATTTATAATGTTCATATTTTTAGTGTTAGATTTTATTTAAAAATATTTGGGTTGATGCGCATTTTTAACTCCGTTTGTTTATTGCAAGCCTTTTTGCATTGCACGGTGGCGACTGGTTGTTGTTTAATCTGACATAACAAACAAACACTATAAAGGGGTTTACTCTTATAAACATGCCACTTAGTGTGTACTTGAAACTCTATTCACAAGAAAGCATTTTCCTCTTATTGTATTTTGAAATAGTAAACTGAAGTTGGAGCTGCACTGGTAAGAGGGAAGAGTTGCGTGAGGTTATGAGGAGTGCCGTACGTGACCACACAATACGGGAGTCGTCGCGATGTTCACACCAATAACCACTTCTTAATGTATAATTCCGAGATAAGCAATGCGCTGCTTTATTCTGATTTAATTAAAAGAATTCGGATATTATTTTTTTTTAATTATTTTCAGGTTTGCAAAGCTACAGTTTTTGTAATCAATCTTGACATACATACCCCCCCCCCCCCACACGCTAATTATATCATATACTTACTTCTAAGGTTGGGAATAACTCTGAGTAATGCCCACCATATATCAAAATACCATATGTTAGCAATAAGCATTAAGAAACAAGGTCCGATTATACTAGACTAAGTATAAGGCAGCATAGCAAGTTTTCCAAGTAATGTGTACCGCTCGCGTACTTAGCATAGGTTATCGCTACGGTGCTACAACGCTACGCGTGCTACGAGCTGAGCGCTACGGGCCGGGGGCGAAGCGGCACAGATTGCCCCCTATAGTGCCAGCGCTCAGGTTGATGCGATCGGTGTCGATGGAACCGGGACGCTTTTCATATAGAAAGGCGATCGCCGCCGTCTTGCTTTTGTTCTGAGAGCAAGATTACGATGAAATGGAGTTGTGTCGCAGGAAAACGTTGTATACTTAAATTATATAGGATGGTCTTCTGATAATACCGTAGTCTTGTGATCTATTAATTTGTTATTTTAGTGAATGCATGTAATTAATATGTTTGCTGTATAGCCGAGATTTGTGGTAACGTTTGCTACCTGAAGCAAAGCTTTTGAATTAATGGCATCTAAGTAAACTGTGGTACTGGTAATTAACCCGGTACACACTGGTGCTGGCCTAATTCTCCGCTGCTGTACGCTGGCCGCACTCGGAGCCAATTACTGAGCGAAGATGTGCGCGTAATGGCGATCATCGGCGATTACGTGTAATTATTGCTCACACGCCGCGCACGTACTCAGCGAGTTACCTTCATGTACGAAACAACCTATGCAAAGTTTTACTAACCAAGCTCGAAAAATAAACAGCTCGATTTGATCTGAGACGCAACTTAGTTTGGTTTTTCAGGTCTCCATCACTTGCTGTGATTGCCTTATCAATAATAGTTTTAAGTAGACAACAGTTACACGACAAGAAGTCAGACTAACGGAATTCTCAACATAATTATCGATAGTAATGACATTAATTGCACATACTTTAAAATCTCCTATGACTTGGACTTCTGTATCCTAGCTTAATACACAAGATGTACGTAACATGTTGTGCATGACGGACACAGTGACGGACAGTCGGACACGTGCCGTCGCTCGTGACGTCACGAACTATTGTGTCGTGACACCCGATAGTGTATCGCCGGCTTATCTCACGCATCTGGGATATGCAGCCGACTTGATATCATATAGCTATGTGCATATAGCGTTCATATACGGGTTAATATATTGGAGTATCGAATCTATATATGCTAACAAGTATTTACAAATTCATCTGTTTCAGCTTACTTTTTTCTGGATAAAAACCTTTTCTCAAAAATCTAATCATGGATATTATGGATTTAATTTTACAGTTATTTTCAAAAAGTTATCCAACACGTAGATAAATAATTAAAATCCCGTTGATTGTCGCGTCTGTCACATTAACGGTTGACATCGATGCTGGACGCTATATCTGCCCGACGCCCGACGGCTGTTGTGTCGGACACGCGACGCGGCGAATGGAACGCCCGTCGCGTGCGATGACTGACGGCACAGATAGCTGGCTGTCAATATCTACGCGTTCATTACGGAAAACAACACCAATTATATGTTTAAACGAACAATCCAGAGGTGAGCTCTATGGCAATTATGTTTATACTACTACCTACACAAGAAGTAAATATACAAGAGAGATGACATAATAGCTATTGGTTTGCTTTATCGAGGCACACATAGGGTGAAAGGTTAGGGAGTCTTACTACGATCTTACTAGCTTGTAATTCTTACCACTATTATTACAAGCGAAAGTACATACAACTCCGATTGTCCGTCGAGCATGCACGGCGAAATTACAGAACCGACTAGGTACAAAGACAGTCTAGAGCTTGAGATCAGACATACCTAGGCAAATTTTCATCCGAAGCGATACTAATCATATAACACCTAATATTTACAAGGCAAGTCATAACTGAATAGTTGGAATGAAGTGAACTAATAAGGCAACAAGTTGAATTGATTCCTTAACACACAAACAGCAAGTAATACTAACAGTCAGGTGATTACACGCGACTACTGATGTACCTGCCGATAATATGTGTTGTATGTGTGTAATATCGTGTTATAGGGGAGAGTGGGGGAATTACGGACGCGGGGTAAATACGGACTAGCAAGTATCTACTCATTCAATCCCCCCCGCAGCAGCCCGGTGCTGTCAACTGTTTCTTTCCACCATTTTAGTGCCACGCAAAAACTTACGACAGCCGGCTGCGCACAGTTTCAAAGGTAGGTAAAATTTCAAAAAAAAGTGAATATTGATCTAATTTTTAGTGTTTTACAATTCGAGGGACAGGTCTGTATATTAAGTGATGGTAAAAAGTGATATTTTCTATGGATAGGTTTGTCAATGGAGTTTGAATCGCCAATGTTGTTTTTTTACGAAACGTTTCATAATCGACAAATTTCTCTCTTTGATTTAAAAATACCCAGTTAGGTTAATTGCGGACAAGCCTCGTGGGGTAAATACGTACGTCTGCAATTACCCCTAATTCGATAAACTATTATGAAATTAATCAATAACTACTCATTTTTAAATGCCTAGGAAATATATGTTATAAGAAAAAAATCGAATCATTACAAAAAGCTGTACAAGAAATAAAAAACCCGTGGATAACTTTTCGTCAGGCGAAAGAAAAATATGGTATTCCCAGAGCTGGGTATTTGTTTGACAAAGTGAAAAAGGGCAGTGTTTCTACAATACCAAAGAGAGGATAAAATCCGTTTTTAACGAAATGCAAGAAAACTAACTTAAAATCTTGATTAGAATGTTGATGTTGAAATGTTGATTACTTTTGCATTTATTGTCAGGAAGTGATCCTCCCACCGAAGACTGGATTATGTGTTGAAAGTGTGGGTAACAAGTGGGCTCATGAGAACTGCACTGCAGGAAGTTCTTCTTAAGACTTTTGCCAGTGATTTTTGCTAGGTCCACCTAGTCCGTAAATACCCCATGCTGTCCGTAATTAACCCAGGGTCAGTCCGAATTTACCCCGAGGGCTACGGGTAAATACGGACTGACAAGGTTTTGTTTTTGCTAAAAATATTATATTTATTGATTGGTCTCGTATAAAAAGTATAATTGATTTTGTAGACAAATAACTAAAGATTGATAATTAATAAAGACAGACTGATTATTACTAATAGGACGAATGTTGTGCGTTATTTCCCTTCAGCGTCCGCAATTCCCCCACTCTCCCCTACGTGTGTAGTGCTGTGTTATATGTGTGTAGTGTGATGTAGTCACAGATAACATCTGCGGGAACTGATTACACGCTCCCGGCACTCGGGTAATGAGATAACAACATTTCACACAATATCTAATGTATTTGTTTGACTTCATGACTTGAATGTTCCCTTATGATTCATCCAACACTATGATTATGCTGGGGTCGGCTTCCAGTCTAACCGGATGCAACTGAGTAGGTACCCGCGCTTTACAATGAGCGACTGCCTATTTGAACTCCTTAACCCAGTTACCCGGGCAACCAAATACTCCTTGGTAAGACTGGTTGTCAGTCTTTCTGGCTTATGTATTATAGGTCTTTTTAGTCCAAAGACAAAGTTCTCTTTGATCAACCAAGTCGTTTTCCCGCGGTTTCACCCGCCTCCGTGGAAAATACTGTCCGTAACGGGATAAAATATAGCCTATTCAACGGGGGTAATGAAGCTTCCCAACAATGAAAGGATTTTTCTAATCGGTCCACGAGTTTTGGAGCCTATTTGTTTGTATCAACCTCTTTGTAATATTATAGTGTTTATCAAATATGATATTAATTGTCAAAGTTGTTAACAAATGAATAATTATCGTGTATTACCCTAACATCTAACACCTGTAGTGTAAGTTATAACAAGTACTATCAATCACTGCTTGACGTACATACAATGATGACGTTAAGCTGTTGACACGCGAGGCGGCGAGGCAGGCGCGCGGGGAGCTCGCGGCGCGCTCACACCGCGGCCGCGTGCAGCCCGCCTAGCACACCTGCGACTGATGCCGACCTGTGTTTGTACACTTTAGGTTGTTATGTTAACATATTTACGCGCTGTTCATGTTAGAAATGTAATAATTGAAGGCATTTGGTGACGTGGAATAAAGGAGTTACTGTTGAAAGCTCCTAGTTTCATTGCTTATTTCAAGTTTTTCAAGTCATCTTGTATCGTTAATATGGCTGTACATGATCTGTTAGCTTGCTTTGACTATCAGCCTCAAATTATAATTTAAGTACGTAATCACATATTGTCAGATGCGTTGTATTACGTCGCAACAATCCAGCAGTTCTACTAATAAGTTCATGCTCCTTGTTAAACTTAAATAGAAACTTACGTTATATGATTGCTACTAAGTTATTCGGATGTTACGAGGATGCTTTTCACGAATTGTAAAGGGCACGCGAGACGAGCTGTGAGATAAAGTCGCTTCGAGTTACATTAAAACGTCTGAACATAATACTTGCAACAGAATGCACACTGCATGTAAAAGACGTTTGTAACTAAAACTATTCAAATTATATTCTTTGACGCATTTAACAATTGAAAAGTTTTGTAATGAAGTAATATTACGCTTGTGCGTAAAAAGTAACAAACATACACATTGACAGTAAAATTCTTTTGTATTTGTTCAAAATATAGTGACAGTAATAAACTAACACAAAAGTAAAACCCTCAGTCCCTAAATAACATCGCTAAAGAGATAGAGAGCGAATAAATACCGCATTACTGCTCAGTTAAGATAAAATACAAAAAATGCTCTCCTCTCCCATTCATAGCATTATTCGGCAATATAGTGTAGAGTTAGCGCTGTTCCCGATTGAGCGCAACTAAGTGTATCCCGCGTAATGCCCGCTGTAAACATTTCAATTGCGGGACCCTTATCACCGCACTTTATATCGCGCGGGGCCCCACTACTGAGACAAGCACAGGGCCGCACTGGGACGGGCCCGGGTCCCGGGTGCAACAGAACTACTGCATGATGGATGGTGTTACCAAAGTAGTTAAAAATACAACACAACATCATGTTTAACCCTTAAAAAGATTCATGAAAAACATAGATTTTTGTATTGTGTAAAGGCAAAAAGCTTTTGTATTCATCATAATGTATTCCCTTATGTAATCAATCGCGTACTGTCTTAAGTACTCCCTTATGTACTTCCTTATATACTCCCTCGGGTACTTCTTTATCTAATCCCTTACGTACTTCCTTATGTACTCCCTGATATACTCCCTTATGTACTTCCTTATTTACTCCCTTATCTACTTCCTTATATACTCCCTTACGTACTTCCTTATGTACTCCCTTATGTACTTCCTTATGTACTCCCTTATATACTCCCTTATGTACTTCCTTATATACTCCCTCGCGTACTTCTTTATCTAATCCCTTACGTACTTCCTTATGTAGTCCCTGATATACTCCCTTATGTACTTCCTTATTTACTCCCTTATCTACTTCCTTATATACTCCCTTACGTACTTCCTTATGTACTCCCTTATGTACTTCCTTGCATATTCCCTAATGTGCCCCTTAATGTACACATAAAAGCCTTTTTCTAATAGTGCAGTAATATTTATCATTGTAATGAAAGTGATTCTATAACACTAGCATATTCCCGCGCATGTACTCGATGTGATAACATTAAAGTTTTCCCGACAAACTTATTAGACCAGGAAAACTACACTTCACTATAAAATAACAACAGAAGTTAAACACTATAGTAATGTAATAATTTACTTGCTTTCTTAGTTTTCCTTTTCTTAGTATGTTTATTATAAGATGGACTTACAACATGGAGAAAGGAGACGGTACTCGCGCTTTGTGTTTTGTACAACAGAATAGATATATTACATACACAGGCTTATATGGAGTTGACCTACTGACGTGTGTGTGTGTGTCGTGTGCTAAGCAAGCTGCGGGATTAGGCGCGTGAGCTCAGCGGCATATTGTCAGATCACTAGCTTCCTCAGGAGATACATGCACTTTACTTGAAACTGAATACAACACTTAGGGATGAACATCATGAGAGGTCAGTGCTACAGAAATAAATTATGTACCTAATTGTGCAATGGAAGTTTTTATAGACGAAGAATTAAGATGTAGGTACATACCAGTCTCGAAGGGTAGTAATAATTTTCCTAGAAAACTTATTCCTAAATGGAAAGTTACCATTCTTTTGTTTTATTATGTTTCTTGTAAATCGGTTACAAACGTTGTACAAGGAGAGCCATTTATCTTCCGTAAATTAAAACAAGAAGTAATAATAGGAAACAGGGGATTCAATCAGTAAACAGCTTAATGTATTCACTAGAACTAGTTTATATGTAAAGCGGGAGCGCCGGCAAATTGGCGGTTTTCTGCAGTATCGCTCGCTCGACACCCGCGGAGGACTCACGACACAGCGTCCAATGCGCGCTGACAAGCGGCGCGCGCTGTGCTCAGCGAACACAGCGAGAAATGGATGCTGAACACCGCGATATGGTGACGTCATTTCACAGGTGTGACGCAGTTGAAGCGCTATCGAGATTGAGTGAGATGGCTCGGTAATATGTTTGTATTTGGTGACCGACTGCGGGAAGACAATATTCTTGTGTATTGGTTTAGGAGACTATTTTCCGCAGCTGTGGAGATGATAGCGACGTGTTTTGCGTGTGGCTGGGAACAGATCTACTTCGATCCCTCACAGTATTTGTGTTGCTAGTGATAAGGCCATATAGTCTTTGGATAAGGCCTTTATAAGTGAGAGATATTTTCCACTACGAGTCTCCTTCTTCTTATCGAATGACCTACAGGTTTAATCACCTAGCAAGCCCTTGTATCAGTGATTTCTCAAATCCGCCTGACATTTTTATTCGTAAGCAGGCCAAAAGAATCATCTCACCGACTTCATGAGACGTGTTTATTATAAGATCATGTACGCATTATAAGAAGAAACACCTAGTTACACAAATAACAATAATATTATGTTTAGAGATAGATAGGATGTTTGCGAGTATATTGACATCATGTCTACTCGTTTTATGCGATAATTCTTAGTTGATAGATCAGATTCTGTTTCTATACTTGGTAGCAATAACTTGTAGTCCAAGGTCGATTTCGACCACAGCGACTGTTTTCTTATAAGGAGATCGGCTGCGCAGCTGCGCAGGGCATATTGTAGTGCAAAGCATTTGCGCAGACACAGGTTCACTCACTATTCCTTCACTCTCATAAGCCCGATGGGACGATATCCGACACGACCGGAGAGAGATCAGGCGCAGGACCGACATTAACGTACTCTCCGATGCACGGGTGTATCAATCACCAACTTCCAGACTGCGGGCTGCTTTGTGAAAGTTTCTAAAAGCTACAAAACGATTTTGGCCCGATCCGGGAATCGAACCCGAGACCTCAGTCATAGCAGTCGTACTTGCGACCACTAGACCAACGAGACGAAAATTCTCAACCCGACGGGGCATGGCCTTAGTAAACTCCTCGTGGCTGTACGGTTAGACACAGGTATATCATGTTCATGGGGCTCGGTAGCTGCCGCGCGATGCTATCGGCGGCTAATTACAGCTCCGAGCTACTGCAGCCGCTGACGAATGCGAGCTCATTGCTTATGTATCGAGGAGCTGTCTTGTTACTACACGTGATAAGGCTCTTTAGCAGGAGTTGCGGATTGTAAACACTTGAGTCTTGGATTTAAGAAATCCTTGCCTGTATGTATGCTATCCAAGCCGTTCAGCCGTTACAGATTGACAAAGGGAATTTATTAGTAATGTGAAAGGTTGTTGCAAAGCAGCATTATGTAATGGAACAGCTGCGATATCTGATGGGCCGCTATTGATGGCGGGATTCCACGCGGCGTGATATCGCGCCCCGCCCACTGCAGAGTTAGGGCCGGATCCACCGCCGTATCTACCGCCGGGGCACCGCTACACCACACAGGTATACACAGAAGTTAAATCAAATCAAAAATCATTTATTCGAACTTGGCTGCAAAACGTCCATCTAAAAGGAGAGATGAAAGACTTCTAGGATTTTTAATTTCGTTTAGGTAAAGTTTTTTATATTGTTATTTTATTTTATTCTCAAAGTTCATATTATCATTTATCTTAGCCTAAGTCATGATGTTTTTGTTGCTCTGTATGTTATGGGTTTTAATTGCCTGAGAATAAAAAATATTCAATTTAATTTAAAACAGCACTATTGGAACGTTTAAAAAAAAACATATTTTTTTCTTACGTTTGACGCCACCAACAGCAAGAGGAGCTTGTCAAAATTATTCTTATCACAGCCGCACACGGGTCATGAGAGGTACAAGTAATGACATGAGATTTGTTAACTCTGAGCACTCGAATAGAGTCACTTTAAACGTTGTTCTGTGTGGTCCTTCTGTGTCGCCTGGTGTGTGAGCTGCCCCCGATCCGTATCTCTGGTAATGAGAAAGATATTCCGCTCGATACGAGTTAATACACTCGTTTTTACTTCTTACTCGATCGCATCTAAGCAGTTGTTTCTTTTTGTGGTCGAGCTGCTTCACTGTTCTTGCTGACTTCGCTTTGTTTTCAATTTAAACTTGCTTGGATTTAAGCCACTGATTGAAAGAATAGTTTTAAGAGGTCATGTTTTTAGGACTCCTGGTGATTGAATTCTTAGCATTTTGAGAGTACCTTTTTTCCCAACTGCGCAGGGGTTTTCTTCCAATGTAACCGGGTGCAGCTGAATACCAGTGTATAACATTCAGCGACTGTCAATCTGATCTCTTCAACTCGGTTACCCGAGTAATCCAATACTCCTTAATGAGACTGGTTGTCAAACTTTCATGCTTTTGACTACCCATAGCGAGAAAATAATGTTTAAATGACAGCCGGGGCCCAGCAATTTGACGTGCCCTGCAGAATAGGATCTTCTCTTCTGAAGATGATGATGACAAGATGGTCAGTATTCACAGAGCGACAGTCCCGAGCATTGCTTAATCTTCTGATACCACTAGCTCACTTAACATCAGTCTAGCTGCTCCGCACACGTCGCTCAGAGATTTCGAACTGTTTTTAACTGTGTGTAGAAATGAGTATTTTATGAATAGTTTGGCACTTATAAACAATATTCACTAGACGAGGTATATTTACATACAGACACGAAATTATTGTTTGTTTCCAAAACGCAGAATTATTGTCGAAAATAAACAATAAAGAAGACGATTACTCACTAACGATATTGATTACCTCACTTATACAAATATTACACTTTCTATGTAAAATAATGGAAACAATACTAATTCTTCGCGCGTATAAATAGGAGGCACGCCTATTGTTCGGCAGGCTGTTTCCTGTCGCGCGCCAGCAGTGCTCTCGGGGGATCGGCGGCGAGTGGCCATCGCAGTGCTATTTCTGCCGGATAGTGTATCATCATGTTCGGTGTCTACAAACTGTTGGTCCTTACACTCTGCTTCGTCTCTGTAAGTACACAATTCTCCTAGTTCCATATTATTTCTAGTTTCTTTAAACTGCCTCATTGGTCTAGTTTTTGCATAGTGCGACTGATTTCTGGCTGGATTCCCCCGGATCGGGCAAATCTCTTTGTGGCTTACCTGGCACCCCGGAGCTTGGAATTTGATGACGGCCACACGGGTGCATCGGAGAGCACGTAAATATCGGTCCTGAGCCTGATCTCTCTCCGGTCGTGTCGGATTGCCGTTCCATTGCGCTATGAGAGTGGAGGAATAGTGAGTGCACCTGTGTCTGCGCAAATGCTTGTGCACTATAATATGTATTGCGCAGCTGGTTGATTTCCGCATATGAGAACAATCGCCATGGCCGATAATTGGCTAGGACGCCATTTATTTATACATAGTTTTATTCCTACGGTTAATGAACCTACGCTAAATCTTTAGGTAGGTCCAACTTCGAGAAAGAGGTCAACCGTCGAATCCAACTCGGCTGGGCAGCGTTCGGGAAACTACGCAATGTCTTTTCGTCCGACATACCTCAGTGCCTCAAGACGAAAGTCTTCAACCTATGTGTGTTACCAGTGATGACTTACGGCACCGAAACGTGGTCTCTCACTATCGGCCTCATCTCAAAGCTCAAAGTCGCTCAACGAGCTATGGAGAGGGCTATGCTCGGTGTTTCTCTACGTGATCGAATCCGAAACGAGGAGATCCGTAGACGAACCAAAGTCACCGATATAGCCCACCGGATTAGCAAGTTGAAGTGGCAATGGGCAGGTCATATTGCTCGCAGAGCAGATGGCAGATGGGGCCGAAAAGTGCTGGAGTGGAGACCACTGAGTAGCAAGCGCAGCGTAGGACGTCCACCAACGAGGTAGACAGACGACCTTATAAAGGTCGCCGGAAGACGCTGGATGCAGGTCGCTTCCAACAGGTATCTGTGGAGATCAAAGGGGGAGGCCTATGTTCAGCAGTGGACGTCCTATGGCTGAGATGATGATGATGATTTGTTTGTGAGAGAAAATAAAAAATACATGTCAATCTAAAAGACGGACTAATTACTTTTTCCATTCGTCATGCCTACTTATGCTTCTTCTATGGCACTTCTATGGGATGCTGTGGGACTTATGTCACTTCTACCTACCTTCTAGCAATACTAAGCTTGGTGTGCTTTGTTCCAGCAGTCGCGGGCGCGCCTGTCCGTCACGGTGATGGACCGCGACTACGGCAGCGTGCAGCACAGCGACGTGCTCGTCACACACGTGAGTGTCTACATTACTGACTGTCCGTCACGGTGGTACGTCACTCATGTCTGCTAAGATTTTCAAATGACAACTGACCGACTGAGCGGCTCTATATACGCTGTAACTTCCCGACTTCGATGGGAATGTATTTTTAATCCTACAAATACATCAGTAACGTTGGATCTCTCCACAGATCAGACGCGTGCTGGACAGCATGGGCGCGCTGCGCGTGACGCTGCACCCGCGCGTGCGCGTGCTCTACGAGCTGCTGCGACGCGACGCTCGCCTGCGCGTCGACCATGCGCGCCAGCCCACCCCCGCCAGCCTCAGCCGCGACCAGCTGTTCGCGCTCGACTTCCACCGCACGCTCACGCCGGCCTACGACGTCAACAAGCTCAACAGGATATTCACCACCACTGAGCGGAACTTCTGATACACGTACAATGTTTCATAGATAGTGAATATTTGAATTTAAGTAGGTAGGCTTTTCAAATAAAACAATTTGGCTTTTTAGTTTCTGTTTGTTTGTTTTATGCTGACGTGTGTAGTTGTAAGGATGTTTTATAGTGTTCAGAAAACGGTTATGATCCTTGTCCAATATATCCTTTTTTAGGTAGCTTTAAAATCATCAAATATTCCCTTCTGCTGTGAGAAGTAAAGGTAGTTTACAACATCGACTGATTAAATTCCACCTGCATTCCCTTCTGGAGCTCTTTGTGTTCTAATACCACGATAACTGTTCAATTTAATTTACGTATGGATGTGTAATTTAGGCTGTTGTTTATCAACTTCAAGTAACGAGCTCTTACAATTACTACAATTCAGCGCTCGTCCTGTGAACGTTCACGGAGTAAGGAAAGATGTGCGGAGATGCCATCATGCAGGAAGCTCAGGCAGGTTCTTCTGTGTTAAATACGTATGGTGGGCATGGCCAAAACATCAGTTACAAGTAGACTAACAAGCGCGTTACGGTTCTTTGAAACATCTGACAACGATTTGTGGTATCATAAAAATTTACCTACTAGTTGTACAAGAGCGGAGACAGAGACGTTCTTCGTTCCCAGAACTACCGCATTCAGGCGACGTTACTTTCTTTGGAAACCTTCCGTTATGGCACCTCCACTAGTCATTTTGTTCCCGCTTCAGCTGATCGCTCGCTCCCGATGTGCCGTGACACGTACCTGTGACGCCACGTGCACACCGCGCCGCACAGCGTGCGCGCTCGGCCGCCGCGCTGCGGTGCAGAGCGAGGCGCGTCCTGTGCGGCCGGGTGTACAGCGGTTATGTTGACCTCGCGCAAACTGATGCTGAGTGCTAGCTCGCTGATTATTTTTGAGACCTAGTGTTGTACTGGATACAAAATGCTTTTGAATTCTAAAATTATCCTTATAAGATCGCAAATTTTGATAGGCAAAGATGATTTGCTGAAGATGCAAACCTAAACATTTTCCGTCGTAGGTACCACAGAACCTTTTAAACGTCCGTTGAACCCTGGTAAAAAAATGACAAATTATGACGTTGAAATGAAGAGCGTTTTTTTTAACAAGTGTTTAACCGATGTTTTAGATAGGCAGAGTACCTATATTAACAAACGCATAAATTATAACGGTACACATATTGTGTTAACGTACGTAGACGTAGAATACACAGTCAGTTAATCCGAGCACAATCAATGAAATGGCCGTCGGCTTGTCTTTGTGCGAGCACATCGCGACACAATGCTGGCCCGGAACACTTGCACAATTACTGCACAATGCACTCCGATACAATGCTCAATGATCACCGCTATCAACGGCGACAAATCGCCGCCAAAACGTCGACAAATCGCTACCAATTAAACGATAGATGTCGCTACCAGCCATTACGTGTAACATGCCCTAGTGTATCGATATCGAGCCGGCACTACTCTATTGTTAGAGCTCGCCGAATGTCGGTCATCTGTCGATAAACATGGCTTCTGATTGAAATGCATTGAGTAGAGGTGCGCACCATCTGCTCGATATTTGGGAGCATTTAATTTGATAGAGTATGTGTACCGTAGGTGTGTATTCCAGTGTTTATCTTAGTATAAAGATAGCGATATAAATGCTAACATTTCTAAAACTAAGCTTACAGACATTCAAAGAAAATATGTACATAATTAACTCTACGCTCGTAATTTTATTTTTTCGTCTTATTATGGTATTCTTCTTTTAAACTTACAAAGCAGATACGATACCTATGTATGTGATTTTTGCTCCATAGTGAATGAACGTGTCCACGTACAAAGAAGCTATGAATCTCCCTTGTCTCCGGACTATCCTCTGTCTCCGTATGTTTACAAACATCAAGTTAAGCTCTTTGAAGCACGTGAGTGATTGTGAGCCGAGCGCTTCCGAGGATAGCCGACAATGGCCGAGCGAGCAACAGGGAGTTGGACAATAGGTAAAGCAGTTGCATGTTGTTTGTGCTGGACTGGCAGGGCCGTGCTGATCATGCATAGGAACACAAGCCATAAACATAGAGGACCATTTCATAGTGCGTTCACAAAGAAGTTTACAGTTTTGATGGACAATAATTGCACTATTTTCAAGTTTATATTCAAAGTACAGTAGGATAAACAATACCAGTCCCAAAAAAATATCACTCAAACATCTACACGCTGAAACTCTTTTGCATATAAAAAGAGTTGTTACTCTTGCTGTATTATTTAAACAAAGTTCGTAATCTTCTGCTTAAAATGCGCACATCTTACACTTAAATAATACAAAGAAAATGTTGGTGCGCGTTGATTCTGTCGCGCGTCGCAGCGTCGCACGACACGCGTCGCGCGCATCTGATGTATTATGTAAATACTGTGTCGATGACGCGACAACTCGCACCTGTTTTAATTTATTCCAATTCTAAGATTTATATGAGAACGCAAAAAGAGCCCCTTGGAACACTCGTGAATATGTATCAGACACATTGAATAATTCACATGCTGTAGGATTAAATCCGACGGATTGGTGTGCACTCGTGTGAGGTCGGGCGCGCTCGGGCGCACTCGGGACAGCTCGGGTGATCCCGGTGACTGTGACCTGATGTGTGGACATTTGTTAAGTGATGCGGAATACGTGTGAAAGTCAAGTTTCACAGAAGGTGGTAGTGGATATATTCTTACTACAGGTGAGCGATGTCTGTGCTTTAGTCTGTTGGCCAAAGATTCGATGCAATCTAAGACTAACAGGACAACATTACTATCACCGCATCATGTGCTATATGCGCTCATGTCACACCTTATGTGACTTAGCATTATTTTCTATCATTCCTAGATCCAGCGGTGAAAGTGTGCCTTATAAAGAATTAAAACAAGCCTTCATTAATTGGAATTTTATTTTGACAATGCAATATGAATTATTCTCGTTCAGAATAACGTGTTAAACAAGCTATTAAACATACTGGTACATAGGTGCAACGTACAGTGAGAACCTGTCGACCTTTGAAAAGTTTAAAACAAAATATGACAAGTACTAGATACCGAAAATATCAAGGAAGATTAGCAGGAGACGAAAGTATGGTCAAAAGATCTGAGTGTGGGTGATCCAAACAAGAAACAATTCAGTTTCCTTCAGTAGATGCACGAGGGCGCAAGTAGTGAGTAGCGCAAGCTAGTTGCTCTAGAGCACGGCTGGACCACACTTGCAAAATCCCTTCTTATGGTCAACATCATTGACGCAGTAGCAATTCTGGCCAGGCTTGCCCAGCCACTTGCACTCGAAGTTCTCGTAACAGCCTGAAAACATAAAGTTTATTTTCTTTATTTACACCACTAATCTACCATCATAGGTTTATCTTAACCTAATCCTAACTTAATGCAATAGACAGGACACAATTCTATGCAATTAGAAATTAAAAATTTCACAAAAAAATACAACGAACAACATCAAACCATAAAAATTACAACATAAAATTAAAGGTCTCAAAAATAATATTAGATTAGATGAGATCAGCACGTTGGAGCGGTTGGGATATATCTCTGCAGTTATACTGTAACAACGACTGCTACTAACAATTCGAAAATTACAGTTTTATGTTGCTAGGAACAGGAGGGGTAACATTGCCATTTTGCAGATAAATGGTAATTTTGTGAAAACTTTTAAAATCCAAAAAAAGCTTTCGGGACGAGCCAGGAATGAATCCGGTGCAGTGCAGTCACGCTTACAACTACTGCGCCTAACGCGCCAGTCAGTGCCATGTCAGTGCTTCTCCCAAGTTTTTGATGACTTAGTCAAACAAGCAAGACCGTCTAAAATCCATTAGATCTAAGTCATCACTTTCAATCAAATTGTAGGTGAAGAATAAAACGTAGCAAATGCGAACTGCCGCTAAGAGGTGAAGGACAAGCTTACCGTAGAAGAAGCCGTCGTCGTAGCTGCAGTAGCACCGGCTCTGCTCATTCTTGGACTGCCACGGAGCGCGCAGACACGTGCAGTTCTTACCCAGCTGATCGACGCACTGCTGGTCCGTGTAGCAATCTGCAACCATCACAGCTGGTACACCGGGATAGCTCCTCACTACCAACTAATAATGCTCTCAGCGACTGTTCTCTCTAAGGAGATCGGCGCTAGCGATCAGGCAACGTTCTGAATTCTGATTACCCGTAACGACTGCCGAAGATGTTCAAATGAACCACTTTACCGCGTCTTCCGTAACACGGAAGAGTTCGACATCACAAGATGATCACCCATCCACGGATCGACCGCGGCGAGCGTTGTTTGACTTCATGATCGATTGATGCCGCTGACTTCGCTACGGGCTCTTCTCTCTTCATCATCTTCCGCGCCTTTTCCAAAATATGTTGGGGTCGGCCTCCAGGCTAACCCGATGTAGCTGTGTACCAGTGTGCCACAAGGAGTGACTGCCCTGTCTGAAATCCTTAACCCAGTTACCCGGACAACCCAATACCCTTTGGGAAGACTGGTTGTCAGACTTACAGGCTTCTGACTACCCGTATCGACTGCCAAGGATGTTCAATGACAGCCGGGACCTACAGTTTAACGTGCCATCCGAAACACAGTCATTGGTAACCAAGAAATTCTTAGAAAGCACATACAAACTTAGAAAAGTTGCATTCGTACTTGACTGACCTGGAATCGAACCCATGAACTCATACTTGAGAGGTTGGTTCTTTACATACTAGGCCACCACGACATTTTTTTTTCGACGAGCTCTTCTCTCTCTTATTCTATGTTGGTATACATACTGTCCCGGTACCACGGAGCTACCAGCGCCCACCCCGCCGTCGCCAAGCTCACCAACACAAGCACAGCCAGAGCCCTCATCACGCACACAGATGCAGCTCTCACACGCGCGCGCGCTATATAAACACTCGCGCAGTAATCGATTATGTATAGTGCATGCGACTCGATACAACTTAAGTGTAGTTCACAAATCTAGTTATTACTGAACTACACGACACGGAAATTGGGTCAGCTACACAATGTAATATTTGTCATAACTATTGCTTAAGAATTAATAAAAAAATGTTAAAGCAATTAAGGAAGTGTCCACGTTTGTCAGCAAATGTTCTGAATTGGTGACAGTGAAAACTTATCATGAGTTGGAACATCTGAGCAGGAAATCGTTTACATAATTAGATACAGTTCTACGAATATTTTTATTGAAAATGTTTGAGTATTAATTCGGTCGCCATCGTATTAATTTTAATCGTAAAACCCATTCTAAACACAACTAAATAAATGTCGTTAAAAATATTTTTGCCAAATGATCAAAGTTTTGTTTGACTTCATTTTATTGCCAGCGAGTGTAATATTTTGATTAATATAATGTAATATAATGAAGTGGCGCATTTTATTTTAAAGCGATTACTAAAAACATACTGAAAAAGTTTTACATTACATTAAAACTATACATATTATATTAAAACTGTTAAATACAGGACATGGAAATATAAATGAATTTTATTCAGTGCGCAAAGTCAACTTATACATAAATAAGTTTTATAGAAACCTACGTATATTTTTATTTTGTTATGTTTTAGTACAAAAAAAATGTTATTAATAGCGAAATTTTTTTTTGCACTCTGCTTAACATGCATTCCTGAATATATATTGTCTAAAGACCAAAGGATGGTTTATGTCTAGTTAACAGCAGTTACCCGGTGTTACATAACAGTATTAGTAAATCAAAATAGAGACGATTGCGCGATATATATAATTATTACCACCACTAGATGCCATAGTCCGGGCTAGCCATAAGTTTCTTAAAACAAATTCAGCGACTTCGTCAAGACCCGGGAGTTGAACCCGAGACCTCGTGCACGACAGTCGCACTTGCGGCCTTTAGATATTGAGTCAAAGTCTCAAGTAACGGCATAAACAACAAACATGTACTTTAAGATATCAGTAGCACCTTACGGCTATTCCCAATGTTAAATCTATCTGTTCTTTGCTTACAAGAGATAGGACTTTACTTGTGTGTGAGGGGCTACTTCCTAAACTCTATCTCTAGTAGACCAATCTATAGGTAGAATATTGTAAGGGCCGGAACTCATACGATATCATCATAGTGTCATTTGTCTCACACCTAAAGTTGTTAGCCCACGTCCGACTTCACGCAGGACAAATAATCGGACCGATGTTTTGTAGGACGTTCTGACTAGAATTTTTTGTAGGGCACGTGTGGTGCGCAATTCTATAAGCGTGTTTTCCGATTCACGTCTGTATCAAGCACGTCGTAAACGTCGGTCTTGCGCCTGATCTCTCTCCGGTCGTGTCGGATTGACGTCCCATCGCGCTATGAGAGTGAAGGAATAGTGAGTGCACCTGTGTCCAAGCAAATGCTCGTGCACTATAATATGTCCTGCGCAGCGCAGCTGATCTCCTTATCTGAGAAGAGCCGTAGTCGATAATAATAGGTTAGCATTTTTCTCCTACATAAAATCGGTATTCTATTGTAAGCCTTACCGTCGTATTTCTGAGGTGAGGAATTAGTCGTAGGGCGCGGTGCACACCGGCGGACAAATGCACAGTTTTATTGCGTTTAGTGAGCTACTTGCTTTAACGATACTTGCTAAGTGTGGACACCAGGAGAGAATGTTATTACTTACTAAACTACCTGAAGGGGAAAACTTATGTACTTCGTGTTTTGAAATTACCGAGATGGCTCATAAAATGTGACCGTAAGTTTTACGTGTTACGTGTAAGAACTGACTGTTATTTAATTAAGTTCCTAGGAATAGACTTACCGTCTTTACTGAAAACTAGCCATTTTCCCGCGGTTTCACCCGCGTTTCGTGGGGTCTACTGCCCGGACCGGGATAAAATATAGCCTATGTTACTCGCAGATAATATAGCTTTCTAATGGTGAAAGGATATTTAAAATCGGTGCAGTAGTTTTTGAGTTTATCTATTACAACCAAACAAACAAAGTTTTCCTCTTTATAATACTAGCTTTTGCCCGCGGCTTTGCTCCCGTCAACTGACTTCTCTACTTTACCCTATTTTTTTTTTCATAAGAACCTTCTCCTGACAATAACAAACACAAGAAAACAAGAATTAGCCAAATTGGTCCAGGCGTTGCTGAGTTATGCGCTTACCAACACATTTTGCGATTCATTTTTATATAATAGAAGATTAGAATAGATGAAAAACGCTTAAATCAGTTTTGTTGTTTGCTAAGTTGCGACTTTTCTCTTTCATTGATCTAGGTGTTGGAGTAAAATGATAATTTTAATGAATTCTGATAGAAGTCCCTCAATTTACTTGGTTTCTTTGTTAATGTTCTATTAAGTGTCCTTTATCAATGCCTAAGTAAGGAGATTGAACTCGTACTCCCTTGGTGCATTGATGTTGTTAGCTGAAGAGTTTTTATTATTTTAATAGTTATTTCATTAAATAAATAACGTTTTGCGCTTATTACATTAAAGGTGATTATTTAGAATAATTTTGTTTAACTTACTTAAGACGTTATATTAATAGCATTTCTTTTTAATGGTATAACAGTAATAAAAGGTTAACAAAATAACTGACAGGAAATTCACACCGAAGACGTTCCTACTTTTAAATTAATTTGTAACATCTACCATTTTACACAGTTATGTTGAATTTCGTTCAATAATTAAAGATTTGATCAATTTCCGGGTAATTAAGTCTTTGTGAACTTTCTTTGTAATTCATAATGACAAACACAAAGTACTGACTGATCGAACTTGAACAAGTTTCAATATAATTGATAATTGTAACAAATTAAATAAAATTCAAGTATTTAAAACTTGTGAAGGCAATCAGTCCAAGTTTTATAAGACTGTTAAAAAAGAGAATTTACAGATATTTTTGAATACCTACTTATGCAACTGAACACCTGTAAATACCGAGGCACTGCAAATAAGGGTTCTTCCTATCCTAAACCAATATTCTTTTTCTTTTCTGTTCTAAGATCCATCAATTTCAGATTATTTTCAAAATACATCTACCTGATTAAGTCTAATTAATTAAATTCCTTCAGTAACCACACGGAAGGGGAACATACATACATTACTTCTGAATTTAAAGTTTGTTTTATCTAGGAGAATCTGAATACATACCTTATGCATACTACGATGACGCATACAATGTGTTAAACATGATATGTAACATCAGTCAAACGCCTTCAAGCCGGTATCGATAACAAGACATACGTTAGTCTATAGTTCTAGAACAATCTGACTGGCTAGTAGCTAGTAGACGCACTAGACCGGCCGGGAGCGATGACGTCACGCCATCGCAACAGATTGTGTCGGAGCTGTGTGTGTATGCAAATATGCACCATGCATTGATTGTCTATGCGATAGTATTGCTTTTATTTTGAAATTAATTTCGAAGCTTCAACGTAAATAACTAACAAAACCTTCAATTGCTGCTTTATTTCTAAAGGAGTTAAACGACTACTTTATCTATACTAATATTATAAAGAGGGAAGCTTTATTTTTAATGGATTAAGTAAAAAACTACTGAATCAATTTTAAAAATTATTTTACCATTAGAAAGCTACATTATCTGCCTCTGAGAGTAACATATGTAGGCTACATTGTATCCCGGTACGGGCAGTGGTTCCAACGAGACGCGGGTGAAACTGCGAGAAAACGGATAGTTTTCTCATAAAAATCATTTGTGATAAGTAGGTATGATAGATCTGCTGATTTCATAGAATGTTGTGGTTTTCATGGTGTATAAAAAACTTAAAACTAATCTAAACAAAACAGTGCCATGAAAAGTGACATTTTTATGTAATTATCGAGTATTCGATGAAGTGAGGAAATCTACGATAAACATAAGCCTATCATCCTACTACAATCCTAAGATGACAGTGTTCAAGTGTTGTGTGTTTAGGCAGATACTGCGCCGTCCCGTGGTTTTATCTAAACGAGCCATTTGTCGCTCACACACTATTTACGACTATCTACACGTGCAGACCTACAAACAAATAATATATATGGAATATTTTTACTCATTTTCATAATTTTTCCCAAAGATGGTTCCCAGTCTCACCGGAGGCAGCTGAACACCAGTATTTTACGTGGGGTGACTGTCTATCTGAAACCCTCATGCTAGTTATCTGGACAACTTGATATCCCTTGGTAAGACTGGTGTTTTGATTATCGGTACTTGAACGTTATCAAATTGTTTGCAAAAGTATTACATGCTCATAATTAAACATACATAATGCAGGATTATTTCCAGGTGTATGCATTCATTTAAAAGAAAATGATAGCATGTTGTGCACTAGGGCAAATATTCATGTACATCGATGTAGTAGAAGTACCCTGGTACAGTGGTACATAACGGGTGGTACATATTTTATGTGGGACAGATAAAAAGCTCGTGCCTCGCAAGATGTATCGCGCACTGACACAAGTGACCGTTTATCTCGTCGATAAATATCCCCCGAGTCTGCGGTGCTCAAGGTTTTCAATTCAGTATACTTTATACATTGTAATTTTTAGATTTTTGTGGCTAAAGGAGTGCCCTTCGCAGGAGTAGCGGTCATCATATAATCAATTCCACTGCTCAATACTTCTTCTCAATGAATAAGTACGATTTCTCAACGTGAATGTCCTTTTCATGTAGAATCGGTGTTGCAAAGATACAGTTAAAAATTAAATATCAGTTTCGGAAAGCGCCCTTGGATGCATGCGCTATGTATGTATTAGTTACTGAACACGATTGTATCAAATAATTAAGTTATCAAAATATGTATGAATAATTTCAAGGCGTATACTGATATTCATTATTATTATTTTCGGGAGCTGAGAACTTTGAGAGCCGCTGTCTAGATATAAACAAGGCTTCGTAGGTATCAAACGGTTTGGATATTTTACGATCGGCTCAAGTTAACTGCCGAGATTCCAGGGGTTATGTTTTGATTTACATTTTATTGTCATATTCCTTAAAAAGGTCAGCCCGGGCTTACTTGCACAGAATTGTAAATTTTACATCGGAAATTGGTCGGCATACATATAAATTGTAATCGACCTTTCTGAAACATATTTATTTAGGAAACTAAGAGCCTAGCTAGAACAAAGAAGTTAACTAGATTTATTTCGTAAAAAGGCGCTATATTGATATCAATTTTCCGCTTTAATTATAAACCGAAAATGCTCGACTTTGTAAAGTAATATTAACTGAAATAAAATTAACAGTTACTGAATCCTTGTGCGGTTCGTTTTTGCAATTAATTGCAGTTGTTTGTTGCAGTACCTAAGTACTATGTATGTTCTGCTAGTTACCAGTGTGCAGTTGTCAACTACTGCCACTAGATAGCGCTGTGTGTCACGTTCCAAAGTACGCGACGGAAAACTTCGCTTAGCATTATTGTAATGACTCATTATTATTGTTACTAGGCTATAAACCTTTGGAAAAATAAACAAATAAAAAATTATGTGCCATATTAAGCATATGTATGTATAATAAACTGTAATATAGTTCTAGGAGAGTTTAGATGTATTTAATATTCAAGATAATAGAGTCCTATGTTTTTTCAGTATTTTTTTTTTAGATATTTACAATATATACAGCCTTAACTTATACAATTTAAAGTTGATATCTTTCGTGGTCTAAGCACAATATGTTATTACAGTTACATAAATCGAAAGAATCACTCAGTTACTCATAGGACATAGTTTAATATAAAAAAATGCAAGTTTACTTAGTAACTACACTCGGAACTGCGAATAGATTAATTTCAAATAAAAACTGTAATCTTGGAATTGAATGTAAAAACGTTCAGCTCACAGCTGCGGCAGGTGGGCGACGGTTTCAATCTAGATTTCTGAAGGATTTTTTTCCAAAAATAAAAGGTTGTTCTAATATTTAATTTCATTTCTGTTACGTAAGACGTATTAAGTAATTCCAATAGAATAGCAGAATTCGCTTATACATATTAACACGAAAAGAATTTTCTGAATACGAATATGTGTGTGTGTGTTAATGTTACCTATGTGTACGAAGCGAGATGTGTACGACACTGTTTACGTGAGAAACACACTTTTAGTTGAAAACTGGGCTTATAGAGAAAACCCATAACTATGTTTTATATTACGTTTAATAGCTCGTGGGTAAAAAAAATGATGATACGCATACTTTTTCCTTATCCTTAAGAGAAAATAAGTATCATGACATGACTTTAAAATGCTAAGTACACTAGAACAACATATTCAGGTCAGTTCCATATTATTGTGGGAATCACAAGTCAGAGAAAAGGTCACCCTACACTGTTGGTCCTCGAAAGCAGGCCAGCTTATGTCGCTCGTACGTCAGTGGGGCTAATCCCGGAGTGGCTCGCGTGTTGCGCCGCGAGTGTAACTACAATGACAGATGCGCCCTGCAATGTCAACTACGAAGGAAAACTGATGCTTTGTGAAAATATAACTGTAGGTCAAGTTGTGAAGTTCTTTTATAACGAATATTTCTGAAATATTTAGTTTTGTAACTTAGGTATATTTATTGAAATTGAGCTACTACGTTTCTTTTAATATTAAAGCTGAAAAGTTTGTTTGATTGAACGCACTCATCTCAGGAATAACTGTTCTAGTTTGGGAAGTAATTTCAGTGTTAGAGAAGAGTTAGGCAAGGCTACTATTTCACCGGGTGTCTGAAGTTGTTTCCTGGGATTAGAGACAAACATGCTCATAGCAGTCATTGCTGATAATCATACTATGATTTCACTTAAATCTGAATATAACATAACATAATGTTTATATGCTAAAAGTAACACACAATATAGGTATCGATTACTATTCTGAACATTATTTCTAATCCGTCTCAGATTCAATTTATCCACGGTGATTTCATTTCAATTCATATGTTTAATGCATGTCTTGCACCAATGTTTGTCCACACAGTGGCGCCAACATATGTTCCCAGCGGCGTTGGTGCAAACATTGGCCCAACGATTACCGAGCAATTATGTTTGTGAGGCAAACAGATCGTTGACATAGTTGGGATATGATTTATGTGAGATTACAAGTGCCTTTCAAGTTTGTGTACTTGGAGACATATTAAACCTAAATTGAAATTGAAAATACTTATAATACAGAGAATACTAGTAGACTACAGTATCTGTTTAGACTAGAAGCATGACTGGAAAAAGACAAAATGAAAAAAGGCAGATGATAACATTCGTATAGATAGAATAGTTTCTGTATGATATAACAAGGGAAAGCTAAAATAAGAGTAGGTAAGTAAAACTAAAGTTACACCAAAATACGGTCCAGCAGTTCAAAAGTAGTTTTCATGTATTCAAAGATTACACACACTATACAAACACACACATACATAGCCGTTAACACTTCGCTAATATAACACTGAATTCTTATCACTAAACCTAAATGCGACCTTTCCAATTTTACGCAAAGAAATGACATTTCTCAGCTGTCACGAATTGAATCTTATTGTGTAGGGCATAGAGTTGGTTTCCGCCTGGCGGTGACGGGCGCTGGGAGAATTGCGAGGATTTGCCGAGAGCGGGCGGAAATCGGGCGACTCGTCCTAAAGACACTTCTTAAAGCAGTTGAGGAGTGTGCGAGTGATAGCGAGGAACCAGTGACGTCATACATAGCAGTAAATAGTTTTTATTTCAAACTGAAGTCTTCACCCGAGTTTCAACTACTGCCCGCACCGGGATAAAATACAGCCTATGTTTCTCGGGAAGTGTGGTACTTATGAAAAGTGAAGCTAGTTGCACGGTTAGAGGTGTTGGCTTTAAACGTACCGGTCTACAAAGTTCAAGATTTATTTTGTAAAAATGTAGAACACTATTTTCATATTTTTCATGGATAGAGCTACAAGTTACGGTTCATTTAACATGAAGTATGTACGAGGCCACATGGAAAACCGAGTTGCGAGAGTGGCTCTCAAACCTCAAATGTTACGAAAGTTCTTTCTCTTAGCATTCCGCCGTCAGTGGGGCCCCACCCGGGTCTCAGCAAGGCCAGCGGGTCCCGGGCGCGTGAATAAATTTAATGTATTAACTCACCGCTACACTCGTTTATTAGAGACGCATGCCCCCCCCTGCACCCCGCAACTCCCCGTAGACGAGACATACGAACATACGTCGCGAGTGGGAAGATTTTGTAAAGGGACCTATGAATGGCTTTATAGTTCAACTAGTTACATTAGAAATTAGAGTATCTGCGTTGACGTTTGTTGTATGTATGTATAAATCTATTTTTAGAGGTATTTAGAAGTAAGCGTTTCTCTGCAATAAGAATGTGTTAGTAGTTTGCGAGTACTTTTTAAAACTAGAAAAGCCTTGAAGCCATTTAATGATAGAAGTCTGAATACACTGTCCTTCCATGAAAATAAGAACACACATTCGTGAACAATAAACTTTCTTTGAAGGGCTCTTGGTCAAGGATCGAAGTTCTCGCTATAGCCTGACTGCAGTTGAAGAGACCTGTAGTGCGAGTGATTGCAGTAATGGAGCGCTCGGCAGATAGCTGCCTCACAGTGGTACCGAGTGGGTGATGCGCAATGAGGATTTGAAATGTTAAGAAGAAGAGAGGCATAACAGTGTCAGGCTTCAGATTGACTAACAGATAAGAACAATTCTTCTTTAGGTATTTATCTATGTATTTCACTTTATAAATGTGAAGAGTTTGCTTAATGTCAAGATTTATACGTTCAATTAAAAAAAAAATTGGTGGGATAGCCCACTTATCGAGGATGGCTACTTTTAACCGGGTGCAAGATCTTATTCTCTTTAGATAGGGCGGAAATCTAGTAGCATATGAAGGTAAGAATAATATAATGTAATCACGAACTATCAAATGTTTTTTTTTTAGTGTTCCAAGGTATTTAGTCATTTTACATAATTGCCAAGAAGTAATCAAGGCATGTAATGTAAGGGCTGACGTAAGGCGTAGGCGCCTGTTGACGTAAAGCCTCTCTTGTAAGCACTCGATATGCGTCGCGGAGCCCTTGAATACTAGTGAGCACGATATTAAGGTTTCCCTTTGATTAAGTCTTGTGTTCTTGCCTGACTACAAACTTCAGTATTATTAAAACAACTCAAAACATTGCAAATTAGTTGAAACAGTTCTTTTAATGAAACGGTTTATATTATCGGTAAACTTGGACCGATGTGTCTTGATGAAGCATACATAGACGACAGAGTACTTTATAGGCCGTGTTTATAGTAATCAGCACCTAGCTGGTACGAGTACTCAGATACTCATACGGCAACTAGCAACAATCCAAAAACCCTTACCATGTTCAAGTAACCAGATCCTCTATACAAGAAGTACTGCTTTTAAGTAAATGCTATTGGAAGCACAGTAACTCCCCCCCCCCCCAGTCCTGGGGAGGAAGCAATATTTTGCCACGTCCCCGTCACACGAGTCTTGAGCCATCGATTAGTTCCTAAACAAACATGCTGAGTGAGGCGTGACCCTCGGGCCTTGGAGTAAAGAGTTGCAGAAGGGTTACATGAATAAAACATTTTGAGTTGAAAAATCTATTGAGTGGAACTGTGATGTTCTTCTCAGGGGAATGACTTTATGTTTCGGGATTAAGCATTCAATACTGACAAAAAATATCCTGAAAATTATGTGGTGTTTCAAAACGTGTCTTACAGGATATTACTCATGAAATAAGGTTATGTACTAAGTAAATTCCTACTGAACACAAAGTTGAAAAAATTCCAAAGTTATGTACAATTATCGCTTACCCGAGTTAGAATAGGAGTGGGAACTTAGAACAAGGAGCTTGAATATTTCGGTCGGCGAGGCTTTGAAAACGGCCATATGTGTTTGTTCTACCTGAGAGTACCAGTTTTCTCTACGACTCTCTTGGAGGATAGTGATGGGGGGGAGGGCTGATGGGGTCACTAGTTTGCTCATCCGTGATGCCTCGGGTCGGACGGCCGATCCGTGTGAACCTTCTGCCACCATCTTTGGTATAACCCAAAAGTTTTAAGTCTAGCGTCCTTTTAAGACAAACACTAGCGGCCCCCGCTAGTGTTTGTCTTCGGCCAGTTTTTTGTTTATTTCCAACATTATTAGCTTGAGAGTGCCCTGTGTGTGCTCTGTGTGTGCCCTATGTGTGCCCTATATCGGCCCTGTATCGACATTAACTCCACAGAGAGGACTTGTTGGAACCTTGTTCAAGTAATGTGAGGTTTTCTGAAACATTGAGTGCGTTTGTTCGAGAAGCTCGTTAAGAGTTTTTGTGACTGTAATGGGAGGTCATTTATTTATCTATTTCTCTTGAGGGTTTAAGTTGAGATCGAAAGCATTTTCTTGGTCAATACGTATTTCACTCATTACGAGAAAATATGGTTTAAGTTCTAAATGTAATAAAGTAATTTATAATCATTCTTAGTCGCATATTTAAAGGCATAACTTAATTTAACTACCAGATCCACGAGTTGGAAAATACAAAACAACATTAGTGTAGCAAGAATTCCCCACACATCGGAACACATCGACATAATTAAATATCTCGCATCGATAGACCACACAAGACTCGATACAAACTCGAGATAATCGACAACAAAACAATTGTTGCAACCATTCCATAACCGACAACCAATTATTGTCGGTTACATTTTCCTGAACACCTCCTGTCTCTGTCCCTCCCGTGTTGGGTGTGTGAGTGCGAGTGAGAGAGCTCATGTAGTGTCGTGCTCTCGATTGTTTGATTTCCGTAGGTGCCGCCACGCACTACCTGTGTCGGCAAACGGGTTAGCTAGTGATGGGACACGTGCATTGTTAGTGTCGATAAAATCTTACTGCAAATTCTTAGCACCGAGACATTTTGGAAATATTTAGTGTAAATGTGTGCTCCTTCTTCGGGGTTTAAAACTAATAAGTAAATGTCAAGATTTGACGATGATATGTGTAAAGGTAACCTATATGTAAGTTTGTCAGATATACTGTACTTTGTAACGAATTGAAATGCATGTACCAGTTCAGAAAGCAATCTTAACATATCAAAGAAAAGTAGCACCTGCACAGCAAAAGATCTACATGCCGCCACTGCCGATGTCGTGAGTTTGACGAAATATTGGCCCTCCAAAAGTAAAAAAAAACATCGATTGCTCCCTAAGAAAAAGAAGATTACGAAAAGTACATTTTGTGGAATTATACAACTGTAGCCAAAATTCCATGATACTAAGTATATACCTCAAATAAAAATGAATATTTATCGATACTTCCCCCACCTCTACAAGAGACACTCGTATTGGGTGAGCGCTTATATTCCGATTGTGTCGCGGCACATCTCTATTGATTGCGTCACATTCGTGTGCCCACAGCGATGTACTTACTGACGACCGAGCCGGGAATCGAACCCGGGACCTCAGGTTCGGCAGTCCGGCATGGTGACCATTGCGCTATCGAGGTCGTCTATACTTGTCTATAATATCGGCTAAACCAAAATAAATAATATCGTCTTTAAGTTAGTTACTCGTAATAGTCATGTTCAATGAAATAAAAATTAGTAGGAAAATTAAAATCATATTTCTCCGGCTTTGGCATTAAATTTACACAATAACACACGTTAACCTCTACCCACTTAATGACAGAAACACCACAATCACGTAAACGAGCGGGTATTGAATGAGTTTGACACAGTTGCATGAGTGACAACACTTCATGCACTATGTATGCGCCGCGTCTTGGCCTGGACGGAAATTTGTCGTACCAAGGTTCCACACGAGTTTTACTGTGGAGTTCGGCAGAGGAAATGGAAAAACTGTTGAGCAGAATAATGTAATTTACAGTCCTTACAATGTATGTAAGTAAACTATGTATGTTACATCTGCTTTTGTGGTTGAAAGCAAAAACTTTACTAACGCGTCAAAAAAATATTTCCCGCACGTGGAAAAAAAGTAGCCTATTAAATATATGTTATTCTGATGTACTCGTAAAAGTTATATTACCGCCAAGTTTCACCAAAATCCGTAGGGCCGTTTGCGCTTGAAGAGTTAACAAACAATTAATACAATCATATGTATACGCGGATAAACTTTTAGTACCAGTTTCAACACACCTAAAAAGCTCGACAATTCAAGAAAGATCCTTATTACATACATCAATATTACACAAGAAATGATTTATTATCATTCATACACAATAATAGCTGTTACCTCAATGTTTACTGTTCCCTTCCCAGCTAAACTCCCGACACAATGATGATAACACGTCAATAGATAATAACGTGAGACATGTCGCGATGCAATCAATTGTGATAACAGCGCATACAACGGTCTGCAGTTAACGCGTCATCTAATACAGGATTATAAGTATATGGACTTCATCAATATCTTAAGCGAAACTCATATTTTCATAATTCATCAGAGATTCAGTTTAGTTCAATGAAATAATACCTGCAACGCGTCCTACACCTATAATTGTCCTACGAGTATAATTTTGAAAATTGAATATGTGGTGGTTTTATTCATATTTATTTGCATACCATAATGTTACAATTATGTTACAAGGGCTTAGAGCTAGGTCCATAATATTATGGACATATTTTAAGATATTTATATTAAGTGCATAAAGTTAAGTAACTAGTGAGTTTTAGCATCAAAATCAAGACGCGAATCATCATATAATTAAAAACTATAATATCAAATTATCGATAAATATTAAATCCTCCGTTATTATCTGATACGGAACCCATTCCCTAACACTAGTTTCGTCTATGTAAGCTCGCACTAACTTGTTGCAGCGCGTGTTTGTGCACTCCTCGCCTAACAGCGAGAGGCTAACGACCACTACACGGAGTGTGCGCCGCGCCTTATAGCTTGTTACTCTACTGTAGTTAGGAAGAGGAGAGGAAAGAAGATTAGATAGTTTATTATTGACTTCTTACTTGGTAGCAGTAGGTTCTTATAATAATCTTTAGCTGAAATATATTAACTCTGATTAGTTTTATATTAAAACGTGACAAATAAAGAGCAACAAAGTGTTGTGCCAATGAACCTACCCAGTCAATGAAAATTTCTATAAACGAAAAATGTGCTATACAAGTAACAATAAAATATAACAACAAAAACATGTGAAACTATCATAAGTTGTCATTACTATCCTTACGTGTCACAATAATGTGTCACGTGAGATAATGCCTAGGCCATTCATTATATTTATGTACTCGTAAAATGTACACACCTGTTAAAAGAATATTTTTCATTGTAGCTCACATAACTTACTTCTATTATATTATCTATCTTTAAATAAGTTGAAGTTGCAAATCTATTATTAAATCCTGTAGGCTGTAGCATAACATCTACATGGTTCAAGACACAACACAAGTAAGCCGATGGATAATTATTCTATGATTGTTAGAATGAGCTTTTTTAACCAACTTCCCAAAAAGGAGGCGATTATCAATTGTGATGTTGTGCTTTTCCTATACGTAACCCACTAACAATTGGCTAAGTACTACTAAATTACATAATTCCGTCCTGTCCCCTTTATTGGTACTACCATCACATGAATGAACCCATGACAATAGAATGTAATCGGTTTAAAATGACAGTCCATTTGACTGCCCGCTACGGCTTCGTAGCCCGTAGTCCCGGCTACGTCGTAGCAATGTTCCCATACCTGATGTAATGAGATGAGCCGTGACAATAGATTCGAATCTAATCGGTTTACAATGACAGTCCACATTTGACTGCCCGCTACGGCTTCGTAGCGTGGTTACGTAGCGCGTAGTCCCTGCTACGCCGTAGCTTTGTTCCTATACTTGGAGTCATGAGATGGGAGACTTATGTGTGTAGTGGGATAATGGAGATTACATTTATGTCAATATAGGTATGTATGTAAAGCTTGATGCTTATATTAAGTAATATATTTTGTACCTTTAAGAATTTATGTTTTTTAAGAAGAAGGTTTTATGTTTTTTATGCAGCGGAAAAAAAGTATTTGTGCCCGCGTGATTTCAAACCACGTCACATCTATACCTACTAATATTATAAAGTTTGTTTGTTTATTTGCCTAACCCTAATTAAAAAAAATGTTTTAAATACAGAGTGCACGGAGGGAGGCCATAGGTTACATTTTATCCGGGTGCGCGAGAGTTCCCTTGAGATCCACATCAAAGGTCCGCTGGTGAAAGATAGTTTCCTACACATAAATAAACACACACGTAATAGGATATATTATGATGCATTATTGCAACATTACATCAACAAAGCTTGCCTTGGCTGGCACATTTGCTTACCGCCGTCAAGTCGTTCCCAGGGCGGCAGTAATCGAGTCGGCATCGATACCTGCAGCTCTCGAGTGTTGTGACTCGATACAGCGCAGTGATCGATTACAGCTCAGCTCGTAATGATGCAGGCGTTTACTCACTCCCAGGAATAGACAATTGCATATTATGTGCAAACCTACATATGTGGTTTGGAAGTAATGAGACTAAGTTTCTAACCATTATAATACTTTAATACACTCTTTTGCAAAAAAAACGGGCACCTATGCGAAATCTTAGTTTTAAGGACTTTACGTGTATTTCAAAGGGTTTTTATGATTGTAGTATGTTTCTAGCATCAAAAGGGTTAGCCAAGCCTGCGTGAGAGTGTATTCTAAATTTGAATTTTGTACAATTGCTAAGAAATTGGTTAAACCTTGTTTTGGACTAATTGCAAGCAGAAAGTTCGTCGGTGTTTTGAAAAGTTTTTGAAGTGATTTTCAGAAAATTGATAATGCATTTTTAATTAATGATTAATGTACTTTTTTGTTAGCTCAAAACATTTTTGAAAAACTATGCGTATTTGATAAAATTTTCACCTGCTCTAAATGGGCTATACTGATGATTGATGGCAATGTTAAGAGTTTCGGTATTTTAGTGTAAAGCGTTCGATTGTTTAGATATTGTACCCACGTGAAAGAGTTTATTTTAATGACATTGTTAAATATTAAAAAAAGACAGATCATAACGAACTCATGTAGTCTTATTACAAATTAACTGAAATTAACAATAATTCACATAACCGAGAATAATTAAAAAATGTAAATAACACAAAATCTGCACAATTAATGGGAGCAAAAGAATAAAGTAGAAGTAAGAATAATAAAAATAAGCAAAAGGGTCTTACAATATCGTCGCCAACCACCTTTCTACTCTACTCATAGGAAGTGCTTAGTACTTATAGGAACTCTTTTTATAGGAAGTGGTGGGGATTGAAACTACCCACACAAAGTTTAGTTTATTATATATACTAGAAATTAATAATTACCCGCACCCGGATAAAATATAGCGTACACATGTCACTTGAGAATTATGCAGCTTCCCAATAGTGAAATATTTTTTAAATCGGTTTAATTGTTTCGGAGCCTTTAGGGTACAAACAAACAAAAATAGTATCTCATTCTATCCAACTTCAAGTTGCTGCCTACAATAGAAATAAAGCTTCAGGCACCCAGTTACCGCGTCATATTATGAATATTAGACAATGCGTACTTATAATCAGTAACAAACTGCATCAGCTGCATATGTAAGTCAGGTGCACATTTCCCACGACAGTTACAGGAAAAATCCCTTACCGACTGCATTCAAATAATGCATCAGTCACAAATTGAAGACTTGCTGTCTGTGAGGTTTTATTGAGAGCCAAATGAAAGGGACGGAAATGTTGTAAAGGTTTGTCATTATGTTTTTGATATGTGATTGTTGTCTTTTCGAGTTGCACTAAAGTTACAGCGTAAATCTGTCTAGAGTTGGTTTGTTTTCTACTTTTTATCCGGTTGAGACGCGTAGTTTCTATGGATAGCGAGTAACAACGCTGACGGAAGTTGATGTTAAAATATTCGTGCACATTATTGTACCAGATTTTATAGATTGCTAAAAGCCTATAGGCTTTAAAGTCATTGATAAGCCTGATTAATAGGAATATGCTTTATTTGTTGGTTTTGCTATAGACCACTCAATAATTTACTTAGGATTAAGATTAGGATTTATAAATAATGTAACATATCCATTACTAGTGTATGTTGTTTAGTTTATAGGTTAAGTATAAAACATGTCGCATGACGCGGCTGATCCCGCTGAGCGGATTATGTGGGATTAATTAAACTATCATGATTGACACAATAGTAATATCACCACTCATGTACAGGTTGTTGTCCAATTCATGTCGGTTAATCCTCGTTGAATGACTTTGTCAATATTTTGTACCTGACTGTTGAGAATTGCAAGGATAAGTTAATGTTTCTGATACTGAAAAAGTGGTTTTGCTTTTCATTTCAGAATACAACAATGAACTAAAGATCTTAGCGCCCATTTAAGATAAGGATACTCATCAAACAGTACTAAATACGTACAGTACTAAAACAGTGGCTAAATACGATCGTGACCAAAATTATAAATATTAAAAGTTACAATAATATGTGACTGGAGTCAATTAACGCATCATTTGAAGACGTTACTACTCCACAGCTATGAGTAGCACCCTGTATGCACCACAGCGTGAGTCGATACAATTTGATTAGTGTTTATGTGGCAATTACTGCTCACCGCGAGTTACGAGCGAGTGTCCTGTACTCATCAATACAAATGTACGAGATAAGAAGAGAGCAAAGAAAATACAACATAGGAAAGATTATAGTTTTACAAATGATAAAGAAATTAGTTTGTAATTTACTGTATATCAAAACCAAGGCAATAAAGCTTCACGGTATGGTACTGTATTATTTCTTGAGGTTACTGTGTGAGAATTTACTTGTCAAATATTCCCAATTATCATTCTCAAAACTATTAAAATAATTGTAGAGTCGGAGAGTTCAGTATAGATTGCTGTTATGCGGGTCTTCAAAAACCTTTTCAGGGACTCTTGCGATTCCCCTTTGAGGTATGCCACAAAAAATGTTACTATTAATTGAACTTGTATTCATCCTTTATACTACATCCATTCTTTACTCTTACACCTTTGGCGTTGTCATATTAAACCCCGGGTGCGTCACTATCGCTTGTTTCAGCATAGCGAATCCATCAATATTCAGTATATTGTTTCTTGTCCTCACAGAAGGCTTCGTGTCAACATTCGTATTGTTATGTTTATTCAGATCTATCACAAGTTCTCTAAGATTATAAGTATCCATTAAACGTTTTAATTCTGCGATCAGTTGCACGCTCTCTATAGGATGGGTTTTATTCGATTTCTCTAGTATTTCTATTGCTTCTTCTGCATCTACTATTAAAGGTGCTAATTCTTCGCTTTTTTCATTATTTAGTTTCTCATCTTCAGTTTTATTTATCTCACTATTTACTGTACAAATTACATACACTATCATAAAGAACAATGCACTTTGCATTTTTTATATTCTTGGTCAGGATCAATCAATTTATTTCTGGTAAAAAACGTATGAAGCTCAATTTCAATACAATATTTTATTCAGTTTCGTAATCATATTTCAATTCGTTTTATTGATGGTTTTGTTGTTTTACTATCGTTATGTTTTCCGGTTCATTCTGTTGGACAAATGGAAATACTTAATTTCTTTAAATATTACTATGTACTTCACATGCCTTTCAGTATGTAATATTTATATACCATCTTAACAGCCCACATCACTTAATCAAACCATCAGTTACAAAGACGTCAACGCAAAGCTTTAACCAACTACAATCTCTGTGCAGTTAGTTAGACGCAAGCAGTAAGTGTCGGCACTCTAAAACATTGTCCGTCAGAGGCTCGAGGCTTGAGATACGTTTGTGTCGCTCTGAGCTGAGGATTAAGGAGCCGGCAAAGGGCCTCGTGTGCCTCGTGCCTCACGGGCCTCGTGTATGAGACCTACAGCTGTGAGGACGTTCCAAAGGGTTAACTTATCCACAAAGCCTCAATTTGACTATGTGTTGGGACGTAGAGTTATGGATGAGGGGATGTGGTATAATTTTAGGTCATTTTGGACTGTAATGTTTTGTTTTGTTGATAGTGTTGTAGTTGTAAATAAAAATAGTGTATTCCGTAATATTTATAACATAAATTGCATTCAAACCTTGAGTTATTTTAGGTATTTCAAACTCTAATCGTAGTGAGCTCACTAGGAATTATTCCAAAGATTCCTTATTGATTTTGCGAATGATATATCAAATCTTTTTCTTCACTTCTGCTTGCTTCTATATAAACAATTTACAGTTGGCTAAACCAACACAAAATTGCAAAAAAAAAAATGAATATGTAAGTATAATCGGCCATAACAAAAGCAGTAAACTGAAGAATTCGCTTTTCACCTATTTCCATTTTGGACAGTTAATAAAACAGGAATATCGCCACGTTTCCCACATCTCAGGTGTACAGCAATCTTGTTTTCTACGATTTGAATACTAAATGTAGGATTGAAGATTGTTCCTTTAAGAGATCAGTGCGAGCCGAGTGCATACACACGACGGCTTTGCTGCCTTTGCTGCCACAAGGTGTGCGAGAGGCAATGGCTTCTGTTGAAAGGAAAGTCTTACATCATGTTTTGTGGTTGTTTAGCATTATTGCTGCCATATTTTTCGACTAAACTAGCTTATTACCGGGGTTCACTCGCGTCCTGTGGAAGCTAGTTACGTACCTGGATAAAATATAGCTTGTCACTTGGGGATAACGCAACTCTTCAACAGTGAACTTTTAGACCTTTGCAAATCGGTTCTGCTGCCTTTAGGATACAATAGGTACATTTACTTTCATAACCCGATGGGACGGTATACCGACACGACCGGAGAGAGATCAGGCGCAGGACCGACATTTACGTGGTAATAGATAGATACATAGATAGAACTACTGCATATAACGCCACCATTGGCCCACTACATGTAAAATGTTTAACCATTATTCCAGTGACACAGAGTAAGAACTCCCCGTGAGCAGCTCGCTGACAACTAGCAGCACATCAACAGCTTTGCCCAGCAGTTGGTCGCGGCTCGTGTAGCGACACCTGTCCGCTGTCCTCTCTAATTGCATTCCGGTAATTGCAGGCAAGTGGGGGGAGGGAGCATGTCTTATGTCAACGTGCAGAGAAGGGGCAGAAGGTTATGAAATGTAGGGCATAAAAACTACTCATTTTGACGGACTTCCCAAAAAAGGAGGAGTTTCTCAATTCGTTGAACTCAAGAGTCTATATCAAACAAAATTACATTTCAGTTGGTTTAGTCTTCCGCAGTAAAAACTAAACAACCAATTGTGTCCTGTATCTATAAGTCTTTAGGCTTCTTTTATGGCAGGTATTTAAGCATATTAATTTAAGGTTTGTCTATTCATTTTTAAAGGAAATTGGTTATGATTTTGGTTTTAATGTGAAGTTTTCCAAAAGCACGCTTAATGTGAAGTATACGTACAGGTAATTATAACAGACTGCAGTTTCACAAGACCACAATCATACGTACATTTAGCTGTGGTTTTACTTCCAAAAATAGCAGAACATGAGCTTGTAAAGTATTTTCCGCACAATAAAGTATTTGCACGAGCGCAGATATTTGCGCTTATTTCTATGAGAACAAACGCTGCATATGTTATGAGCTGCATTCCTAGCGTTGCGAGGTTCAATAGCTATATTATAATGTTTTTGAATACGTAATAATATGATATTATGTAGGTATGTGTGTATATTCGCAGCTTGAAGTTACATCATCTGCGTAGCGTTTTGCTAATTATGTTGTGGTCGGCTTCCAGTCTAACTGAATACAGCTGAGTACCAGTGTTTTACATGAAACGACTGCCTATCTGACCTCGTCAACCGAATTACCCTATCTTTTGCCGAAGATGACAACAGGGAACCGGCCCACTAATTTATCGTACCTTCCGAAATACGGAAGAACTCGTCATGGCGAAATGATCATCCATCTACGAAGCGAACGCGTCAATCGTTGCTTAACCTTATGATCTACAAAAAGAAAATCAACATTCACATTTCTTACATCATATTAAGGATATTCAACAGATAGATAAACAACAGCTTAACTTTCCGTTGATTTCTGATCTCAAGTGAGCTCTTTCAAACACCCCATGGTCTAGTATTTCTGTGCCCCCTTTACATTTGTCTTCGCCTAAATTCATCTAGTTATAAGATAACGCGTTTCTCCAGTGAGCTGGCACGCCGCACTCGCCGCCAGCACTGGCGGATAGTAACTCGCACGTTGCTAACTGCTGTAATTACTGCGATTTGCTAATTAGAATGTATTGAAGTGGTTTTTGATGTAAATGATGTCGGTTTGTCGGTTAAGAGCGTGTACGCTCGGCGCGCGATGTCAACTTTAGGTAATTCAACGCAAAAAACCGCGCAGACTAGCGTCGCGGCTGTGTGCGTGCCTATCATACTTCACGTATAGTCACACAAACCATTTTGATCCTTTCGAGTGAAATTGGTAGAACAAAAAATATATTATTTAGTAAATAGTTAATAGCGGGAAAATAGTGTAAGTCTATGGATGTCTAAAATATAAAAGCATGAAAATAAGTCGTTAATACTTACACTCTTTTGCAAAAAAATCGGGCACCTATGAAAACCTTGGTTTTGAGGACTTTCTGTATATTACATACAATTTTCAACAGTACTAAATAGTCGACTGATGATTAATGACAATGTTAAGAGTTTCTGTATTTTAACCGATTTCAAAAAAAGAAAGGAGGAGGTTTCAATTTTGTGATTGTTCTCAATTTGATTGTTCTCGATTTCTCAAAGACGCCTGGACCGATTTGAAAAATTGATTGTTTATATGAATGGTCCAGTCCATCCAGACCGAAAAATTGTGGTCAAATAACAACAATTGCCGGAAAGCCAAATATTGGTGAAGAGCTTGGGTTTACCATTGCAAATAAAGTTTTAAGTTATCTATCCTATATGCTTCAAAAGTTATTCGAGATCAAAAGTCAAAATTTGGGTACATCCAAAATGAAAAAAAAAAAATATAGCTCGATTGGTAACAGACATCTGCAATAAGTGATTTCTAGCCTAAGGAGTCCGCCATATTGGATTTAGACTCGCGACACATTTTTTTTCGAGTTATTCATAGCAAGCCCTTTCATTTGATACCCATATCGTAGGAATGCATTAAAAACATTTTTTTCTCTCCATCTTGGGTATACCGCCATATTGGATATAGAATCATACATTGTCATTAAAACTGAACATTCAAACAAAATTTCAACTCAATCGATAAAAAAAATATGCTTCAAAATTGAGCTTTAAATAAAATAGTAATGTATCAAGATTTGTTGGTCGCGCTTGAAATGTACTCTATTCTCGGTATCCACGGCAGAGGTTATTCACCCTACGCGATGTGACGGAGCGACACGTCCTCTCTCTGTGAAGCCTTGCGGCGGTCTGGTTTGAGTTGACTCGCGTGCAGCGTTTTATAGAAGTTTTTAAATAATTAATAAAAAAATAAAAACGAGAGATTAAATTATAATATAAAGTTTATGTTTTAAAGAAAGAGTTATATTACTATAGTAAATAATTGTTATATTAAATTAAGTAAGATAGATAGGTAAAAAAAGCATTTGAAATTCACAATTTTTCACATTGTTAAAATATTTTTTTCTGAAAGATAGAGACCTAAATCAAAAAATGTTTTCAACTAACTATAGGCATGGGGATTTCGTCTATGAGTAAAAAAATAAATATGATTAGATTTGCCACTGTTTTCACATGAATTTAAGCTTCGAAATAGACGCTGAACGGGAATTTTATAAAACATCTGTTACGTTATAGGGGTTTTAAGTATTTAAACTACACAAATTGAAATTTATGTTCAATTAACTATATAGACAGTGAAATTACCTTGCGTTATTAAAAAATAACATAGTTATAGGATAAGTAGTTACTGAGAAACAGTGGTTTGAAAAGTACCATTTTAGGCCAAATGGCGCGCGGTTGACGTACACGCTCTTAACCGTTCACGGAAAGCGGCGGATGGATCGTCATGTGCCCTTATTTATTCACTAGTTTCGATGACACATAAATGTGATTCTATAATTTTCGCAGATCTTCTTTATGTCAAAATCATGATATTCATCTTCCTCCTGCCCTTAGGTATTCACATTTTTATTTGAGGTCGGCAAAATCATAACTGGCACTATTAATGCTAAAGTTTGTTTGTGTTGCCCGAACGGCTGAACCGATTTAGATGAAATTTGGCATTGAGAAGTCTTGAAGAAAAAAATTGTATCCAACTGTGAAATGCAGCTCCCTCGGCATCCGGAAATAAACTTGATTATTATTATTTTATATAATGTAATACTGAAGTGCTTGTAACATCTTGCGGAGGTGCCAGCATCCAATTGTTTCGGAGAGCATCTCGAGATAACTTCACGTCTGTCGCGATGTCGCGGTAATGAGTGCTGCGGAATTAACGCAGAACTCATTATGCAAGCACATTGTTTAATTATATTATGTAAGTGTCAGACCATGATCTCAGTGGGGACGATAAGAATTATTGTTAAGTAGCTTTCGCCCGCGATGTCGCTCTTGTGCCGCAGCCGAGTTTAAAATAAAAAAATAAAAATAAAATAAAATAATGTTTATTGTCGAAAAAGCAACTTTACATTGTGGTATTTACCGTTGAGCCACAAACTAAGCACAGCTTGTATCTTGTTTACAGTTTATTACTACTTAGCTTCTTAAAGAAATCAAATCGGATTAGTAGTTCTGAACAGAAGCGCACTTAATCAAACAAATAAAGTCTTCATCATCTGCCTAACCTTTTCCAGGCGAATATCAGTGTTTTTTAACAAACAAACAAATTATTCAGCTTTATAACTGTATATGTATACTATGCATATTGGTTAATGAACCAACTTTTGTACACTTGTTGTTGAGTAGGTATACCTACAAGTGTATCTACCAGCAAGTAAAAGACTTGAGAAAACCTGCAAAAGCTTGAGGTATACTCAAGCTAAAAACTTTTTCCTTTCTATAAACAAGAAATCATTTCCTTAGCTGACCTAGAAAATATATTACCTACTATTACTAACTATATTACTAAATATATTGCCTACTATTGGCAAGTAAAACATACGAAAACAAGGGGATATAGAGCATAAGTACCTATCTAAGTCATATTACATGACATTATCCTAGCCTAGCCGATGACCAATAGCTTTTTGAATAATAAACTTGTTAAGTAATTACCTAATGCAGTCTACCAACCTATCTGACACAGCATGTCACAGTGAAGACTAAGCGGTGACTCCTCTGTGGCGTGACTGTCACTCCGTAGTCGCCATTAACAGTAAACTTATAAAATAACCGTCAAGTCGGCTGAACGTCAGTCGGCGACCACTTACTGAACTCCACCGGTTAACTAATTAATATCGACGATGATTTATTTGTTTCTTTGTTCACGGGACACTTTGTGGCTGCGTGGAGGATACTTAAAGTTGCTCTGGTGGCGAAAAACCTTATTTACATAATAGTGGCATTATCTAATATTTAAAGAAAAAAACCGGCCAAGTGCGAGTCGGACTCGTGCACGAAGGGTTCCGTAAATTACAGTTAAATCAACCTATCTCAAAAACTATAAGAGATACTTTGATCAAACCAAAAATCGTTGAAAGAGTTAATTAGCATGCATCACCTCTATTTTTTTTAGAATTTTATACCCCGTAGTTATAAAAATAGAGGGGGGGGGGGACATACTTTTTACGACTTTGAGAGCTGATATCTCAAAAACCGTTCACTTTAAGAAAAATGTTTTTTAGAAAACTTTATATCATTTTAAAAGACCTTTCCATTGATACCCCACACGGGTATGTACATCGAAAAAAAAAATTTCATCCCTCAGTTACATGTATGGGGGGCCCCACCCCCAATTCTTTTTTTTACTATTTAGTGTCATATTTTTGTAGCGGTTCATACAACACATATTCCCATCAAATTTCATCACTGTAGTACTTATAGTTTCCGAGTAAATCGGCTGTGACAGACGGACAGACGGACAGACGGACATGACGAAACTATAAGGGTTCCGTTTTTGCCATTTTGGCTACGGAACCCTAAAAACGTCCAACATGTATATTAAGGGAGATATGAATTAGGACTATTGCCAACCTGATAAGTTTTTAATATACTAGAGATGGTTTATATTAGTCTATAGCTATAGCTTTTGTCTAAATAACCTAGTGGAACAATTCAGAATTTAGATTACCTTGATTCAATAGGCTCTATCTCTCCTAACTCCATCAAAACGCTAATCTTTTAAACAACTACGTAATCAGATTTTAAAACAATCTAGTAAGAAAATGTTAATCAATTTATTCATGGCGTATCTTGCGCCTAAATATCGTCAATGTTGCAATAATAGCGTTATGCAGATCGGTCGCCCGTCTGTCCCCCCTCACCCCGCGCCCGCCGCACCTCACCCCCGCGCTCGCCCGGCCGACGACGAACCACGGAGAAAATATATAGCGGAGGTGCCATGACGAAAAATCGTCTAAGAAAGTACCGCGTAAGTAAGTGTGCGGGGGGCGAGGAATGTTACTGTCTTTGCCCTTATACAAGACCATTTTCTGTAATAGGTACCAAAAACCTCTGACAGATGTTTCAAAGACCTTGAACGCCTCATTGAAGTTGGAGTCGCGCCACAATACGAACTTCAATTCGTTCATGGTGCGAGTTCCAACTCATCAATTCATTGAATTGATGCTCAAGGAAGAGTTTTGGCCGAAGGGTGTCGTATATCGGAGGTTCCGAGGATGGCTACGCGACACCTCGCAGCGTAACACGACGCCGACACTTCGTGTACATTAGTTTTAAGTTGTTTATGTAAAATATGTATTAGTATATGATTTAATGGTATAATATTTATGTATAGTATTTTCTATGGGCCTTTGTAGCCTGATTTAAACAAATAAATAAATAAATTGGTTCACCCGTAACTGATCGTTTTGGTCATGCCCACCGTACGAGTTTGACCTAGAAGGCACCCGACCCATTGCATTACCTATGGCACCTCCGCTCGTCGTTACTCCGTGCGCCGAACCCTTTCGCTGTCGGTAACGTCGGCGTAATTCGATTATGGACGTCTTTATCGATGTCGATAGACGTAAGATTGGGTTTTGTTGTTGATGTTAATTGCTGGGCCAGCAAGACGACTTTGTTATGCAGTTTATGGCTTTATCGTTATAGCGTTGTAAATGACTTTTACTACACACTGTGGGGGACAGCATGTGTCCAAAAAACTACGTGAACTTCAGAAAAGAAAAAAAACCGTTACGCATCGAAGATTCATAGCACAGTGTAATTTATTCCTATCAAATAGAAACACATATTTAAAAAATCTTATATATCGGTACGTATGGCAATACCGGAATGTATAAACAAGCAAAAATGTATAACATTCAGATCACAGGGATGTAAGGATTGACAAATTAAAACTCCATTCCCGCTATTCTAGTGGGCACAGCCGTCCATTACAAAGGCGTAGTGTATCCGCGGGAAATTAAAGATTTGCCAACGGTGCCATCTTGCATTTGCATTTACAATACAAGTACAATACAATACAAGCAGCTTGCTTGTACTTAGTGTATATCTCATACTGTCTGCTAGTAGTAGGATTAGGGATAACATGTGTATTAGTTGGGATATGACATGGTATACCTATGGTTGTCATGGTGACGGTATACGGAAATTCGAAACCTTGATATTATCAATGTATCTTTAAGTCGTAAGGAGTTCTAGTGTATCTTGCACACACAGTGGCGGATTTACAAACTTGCCGCTAGTAGGCCATTCAATTTTTGCCGCCTCTAATGATTGTGAACTTAATGATATTTCTGTCAGTTACTAGATTATTTTTGCAAGCCTCTATGTATGTACCGAAGAGTTTAATGTTAACAAGTTTATATGACAGCGACTTTGAAGCGTAAAACCTCTGTATCTTTGAAACGGCTCAATCGATTTTCATCATACACTAAAAAAAACTAAATTGAAATCGGTTCATTCGTTCGGGTGCTATGATGCAGTAGCGACGTAGCATCGGGTGGCACCCGGGGCGGACTACCTATTGTGCAGCCCCCAAAAAAAAACGACAAATGTAAATAGTTTTCTGTTCCAAAACTCAATAAATTTGTAAAGTGAAAAAGTCGCGAGCGAAGCGAGCGCGAATTTTTTTTAGTTTTGGTACACAAAAATATCTACCCAAACAAGAGTGGAAAAAAAGTACTGCAAAGAGAAGAAGCCGCGAGCGTAGCGAGCGCGAAATTTTTGATGTTTGGGACGCAATAATACCTAAAGAAATCAGAAAACAGCCACTGTCAAGTGAAAGGCGCGAGCGCAGCGAGCGCGAAATTTTTTGAGTCTTGGAACACAAAAATTCTCAAACAAGTTTGAAAAAAACCAGTGTAAAGTGAAAAAGCTGAGAGCGCAGCGAGCGCGAAATTTTTCGAGTTTTGGACACAAAAGTCCTCCACGCGTCAGTTGTTTTTACTACTTCGGTGCTTTAACTTTTTGTTAAATTGAGGACTTAAAGAGCGCAGAACAAACCAGGAATGATGAAAAAAGCCGCGAAACCGCGAGCGAAGCGAGCGGATTTTTTATTTTATTTTTATTGAAACGCTATTAGAATATTTTTAAAATTCATGATCACGTAAGTACCTAAGTATATGTATATTACAGTTTATTAATTTTGCGTTTATTAATCGTCTATTTATACAAGGTGTTGATTTGCATTTGTGCCATACTTCAACAGGAGGTCATAAAATACGTAAATAATCGATTGGAATTACAGTGGACCGGAAATAGCTAATATGTACTGCTTTTTTTGTCATTGTAATGTCGTAGTATTTCAGAATTAATCCAATTTTATGAATGAAAATTATGAATGATCGTTGCGTATGCTTTGTGTGAAGGCACAGCACGGTTTTACGGCCAGTAACACACGCGCCAAGTTCAAATACTAATAAAAAATTACGTACCAATTTTTTTATTGATTTGGGTCGAGAATCATTAGCATAATCACGTCCTTGACTATGGCACGGATGCAAATCAACAGCTTGTATATGGATTGTGTACTCATACTCAATTATAAAAAAAAAACCTGTAAAAAAAATTGCTAATTTTGCCGCCCCTCTAAATCCGCCGCTCTAGGCACTGGCCTACTTGGCCTATTGGTAAATCCGCCACTGTGCACACATCTGACTAGTGGAGAATGAGATCAGGCATGCATTACGGTTAGATTAAGGTTTAATTGTCATTCTCAACCGTCTTACTGCTAACTGAGAAATTCCTCAATATCCTTAACACTTAATATCAATTTACCTATAATTGTAACCAAAGATGTCACATTTACTCATAAGACCACAAAATATTAATGTTAAAATTACCGCTTCATAACGATATACAATTCACCTTAACAAATAAGCTCATAATTTAACCAAAGGAACCCGTAACATCCGTAACCCATAAAGCTCAATATTTATCTCGTTTCTCGTATTATCTCTGTTCGCGAGAGCGAGCGCACAACACAAACACATTAACAGCAGATTACATTCAACATTATCAAGAACCTTATAATGGAAGACGACGACTAAATCCTTTTTATTTCCTAAAGCTAAATTATCTCGCGTTTATACAAATTCGGAAACAATCTTGTTCCGAATCCACCCGCCCGGGAACCGAGCGAAGCGAGCGATCGAGCGGTGCGAGCGAAGGAGCGGAGCGGAGCGAGAGGTACTCATCACGGTAATGGCTGCCACTTCTGTTTGCAGGACGAATTGGTTTCCGAATGTATTTACTTATTGCAACTGCAATAATATCGGTAAAATAAAAGTGTACTGTAAGTGTTTCGTTAAAATGATTGAAACAAAACAATCATTTTACCAAAATACAAGTAATACGAGCCTTTTCATTCGGTCGCTTGGGCCGCGCGGATTTTTTCAGGTACTTAAACTGTATTTTTAATTTTGCTCTTGAATTTAAACATGAAAAAATAAGGCTTTGTGACACAAGCTACCAAAGGGTTCGATACAATACGCGTATGTAAGTATGTCTGTATGAACTCGGCTTATCGTCACATCTCGTACATCGGGCGCGCTTGTGCTCAACTCTAAATCTTCATGGCTACTGTGTCACCATGTTACACAGCTGTTACTACAGGCATATAGTAACTATTCACAATACAAGCATATTTGCTCTACTCTCTCAACTCTTCATGTTTTCGGTTAACACATTGTTTGTTTGTCAAAGGGCTCCGAAATTACTGAACCGATTTAAATAATTCTTCACTGTTGGAAAGCTACACTCTTCTTGAATAAAATAGTCTATATTTTATCCATGTACGGGCAGTATTTATTTATTTATTTATTTTATTTAACAATTTATGTACACAGTGAACATATAAAAGAAATAGACATAGAATAGAAATAGTACAAAGGTACTGCTTATTTCTAAATCGAAATCTCTTCCAGCAGACCCGTAGTAGGAGAGTTAGAATGAAGAGAAGTAGGTAGATAGACTGTGTAAAAGGACATAGTAAAGATATATAAATTACACACATACATATATACATATATAAAGCAAAAGATAATACATACATACAAAAATACATATTTTATAAAATGACTCTATGAAGAAGAGGAGGACAAATAGTAACTTTTGAGTTTCTGTTTAAAAGTAGCAACAGTTTGACAGTTCCTTAATTCAGGCGGCAGTGGCAGTAGTTGCCACGGGACGCGGGTGAAACGACTAGTCTCTGTTAAACCTTTCTTTATAAAGTCAATGATCTGTCAAAGGCATAATTAATAAGCTAATGATTAGCTGAGAGCTAACCACTTGCCGTTTGACCGCTTGCCGTCAATGCCCTGTGGCGACCGCGCCAAAGCACGCGCCTAATCATTGCTTGCGGCTCGGCGGTAACCGGAGCCGCCTAATGCCGCTAAGCCGCGTAAAGCCGCGTAATCTGTGCCGCACTACTGTGGCTGCCCAGTTGTGTTGTGATTTCCTATCATGAGATATTGATAGATTGTGACTTTTAATAGAATTGATATGTTGTAAGCTCCAATTCCGCATTATATCAATGAAATTTCATCTACCCGTTTACAAATAAGGTAGGAACATGATACTTCGACTAGTTTGAGGTTTCTAAGCCTGCACCGGCCTATTTGAATAGGTACAAAACATTTGACTTTGAGGTTACAATTGAGTACCAAAAAGACGTTCCTATGTTTTGTTTGAAAGTAAAGATATCATTTCAACTAACATTTTGATACCTTTACTGTAAGAAGCACATCAAAGTTCCTTACCAGCAAGCGATTTTACGACGGACTATATTAAAAAGAAGAAGAAGAGAAGAAAATGAAGCTTTGTCAGAAGTTCTCACCCTAAACTGTCGCTAATTGCTTCCTCCTTACCCATTACCAGCTCAATCTCAGCCAGGCTCAGTATATTTGCGTGTCCACTGCGTCTGATGACACGCGACGTGTCAATGGTACCCCGGGGAGACACGCATCGCTGATTCACCACTATTGTATCACTACTCAATTAACTGTATTATGTACATTGTGTTACTATTGTGTACATTATATCATGTCAGCAATTAATTGATAAGGAGACGCTCTTTGAATACAATAAACAAATCATTTTGTTTAAAAAGGTGAAATTAATGTTGATTCCTCGCTTAAACCAATATACACACAAGTCAACGGTTTCAGCACTGCAAAAAAATCCCATGTAAAACAGAATTAATTCATTTAAGTATCAAAATTCGACTGTTAAAATAATTGACATCATCCTTACTAATATTATAATCCTTACTAATATTATAAATCGGAAAGTGAGTTTGTTTGTTTGTTTGTTTGTTTGTTTGTTTGTTTGTTTGTTTGTTCCGCTTTCACGCCGTAACTACTGAACCGATTGCTTTGAAATTTTGCAGACGTAAAGTTAAAAGTCCGGATTAAATAATAGGGTACTTTTTATCCCGAAAAAAATAGATATTCCCGAGGGAAAACAAAAATATTGTTTGCTTGATGGATGGATTGTAGATGGCGCTGTGTGTCGTTTAAAACAAGGTAATATATTGCAAACGAATATAAACATGTAAATTTAGAAGCTAAATGATACAATAATGAATCCCCGAAAATGAGGAATTCCCGAGGGATGATGTACAATTTGTTTAATCGTTTAAACAGTTTTTTTTTTTTACATCTACTTATATATTGCAAACGAATATGAACATATAAATTTAGAAGCTAAATGATACGATAATGAATCCTCGAAAATGAGGAATTCCCGAGGGATGACGTACAATTTGTTTTATCGTCTTAACTGTTTTTTTTACATCTACTTATCCTGAAATAACTATAATTCAACGAATTACTAATTGGTATAAGTATTAGTTAAGTTATTTAGTTCTTGAGGTATGCGATAGATGGCGGTGGGTGTTTTTAAAACGTGGTAACGATGTGTTTTTAAAATACGTAAGAAGTGGAATGATAGCTTTTTAAAACGTGGTGACGTTGTTTTTTTTTAAGATACGTAAGAAGTGCAATGATATCTCGCGCTTTAACCTGTAGCTCATTGTTCAATCGCGAGCTTCCCGATAGCTCGATAGATGGCGATAAGGTTGATGGTGTTAAGGTTCGCCGCGAATTAGTCTTAACGTGTTTTGAAATCAGTGGGGCCCAGTAGCGCCAGGGCCAGCCGCGGCTGCGGGTTGTTCGAAAGAGGTACCGCGGCCCTGGTATATAAAAGGCCTAGGACGGAACACGACGATTTTAGTCAGTAAGAGTCTGACACTCCCTCACCGCTGCTAACCCACAGCGGGAGGGGTGAACCGAATTCCACGCGGGCGAAGCCGCGGGCGGAAAGCTAGTGAAATAATAAAGTGATGATATAATCTACGGACTTACTTTACCTATGTTCTTTCATTGCCCTTTGTATGTTAGTATGTATTCTATTCAGTAGCAACGAGATATCCAAAATGATTCAATGCAAAACAAAGAAGGATCACCTGTATTGAAAAAAATAAAAACCTTCAATTTAAAACAAAGGTGTACAGATAATGTACCGACTGTTGATACTGTTTGATGTGAAGTGACATGTATATTGTATATCATAGGCAGTATATATCGTGCTCCCGGCTCCATTGTGTTATGTTAGCAAAACGTTCAATTTACGTCCCACACAATTGGGATGCTTTTAGGGTTCCGCGGGAAACCTGTGAAATCGAAGACTAAGTGTGTTTTCGATTTAAAAGTTGAATAAAATATAGATGGATTATTAAGGTAAGTTGTAGCTAACGTATACCATTACATAATTGAGTTAAATGAAAAAGTAATTGCATTGAACATAAAGCAATCGCCTTGTTATAATTCCACGTCCGAGGCCGTCAGGTTAATTTGAGAAAACTCTGACATTAGGGCTTGTTAGGTGATTTAGGCACCCTTTAATCATTAATAACTTATGTTTCTTCTAAAGCAGAACTTAAATCTTAAAGGACAGTTCCCAATTTCGTTTTAAACCTGATGACTGGACATTTCAGCCCTAAATTACCAGAGTACATACAGAACCACCAACACTCAAATTCCAGCACAATACCCCAAAATTTTTGTTTAAAAAAACACCAGCCTTATCTATGTCAGGGTGGATTTCCTTCAATACGTACATCCCGCGTTATCTCGGCTTGCGGGACAGACGGACATATCGACGCGGTATCATTTGTGAGCTCCGAGGGTAGCCAGATACACAGATATGTCTTGAGGTCGGAAAAAGGGTTTTTTTATTTTTCTGTGGAACTGTTTTTTTGTTCGTGAGATAAAAGTATGCAAACGGAATTCTGAGGCCGAAGGAGAAAATATAAAAGGAATTTTGTATGTTTGGTGTTGGTGTAAGAGTTTTACATATTAAGATTTCAGCTTTTTGTCCATCAACACGTACCTATAACTTAAAATCATATATTTTAATATTATAAAGCTGGAGATTTTTTTTTGTTTGAAACCGTCAATCTTAGAAACAACTGAATCGATTTGAAAACGGGATACTACGGGGTGCGGGGCACGGGATAGTTGATACAGAATGCGGGTGAAACCACTAGCGGAAGCCAGTATGTAATATTTGAATTTGAACATATATGACTTAGTTAATTCAAATCAACACAATTAAAATCCTTAGTTAATTACTGTTTGTAATGTTTTTCACGTGAAATTGATTTTATATAGGATAAAGTTTCATAAACTTGGGTAGAAAATCACTAATATAATGTTGTGTAATTTGAAATGTTGTATATTGAGTTTAATATTATAAATTATTTAATCACAAATTATTTTAAACATCACATTATGTATCCTAATTATGTAATTAGTTATTAACTAGAATATCTAAATTGTTACAGTCATTTATAATGAGCGTGATTTAACAACAAATCATAAGTCACAGTACTTTGATAAATTCTCATAATATTTTTAAAATGAAAGATACATATTTTACGAAATAAAATCTACATAGAACAATATAATCTGTTCTACAGCCAAAAGGATCCTAAAAAATCGGCACCAGTAAGGAAAGATCCAATGGTCCATTCATCTGAAACCTTACAGCATCCACGTAAATTGATAAACAGAGACGAATGTGCGGTCAAACCGGCTGATAAGATAACTGAGAGCTATTTGTGTTACCCGGGACATCGGAAACCTTCGGGCAGGCTTCACTGGGTTTCAGAAAAATGGTAACATATCTTGTTTTGGGACAATTTTGTACTACTAATGTAATAAACTAGCTTTTGCGAACAGTTTCACTTGTGTCTCGTAGCCAATTCTTAGAGCTTAAGCCATGCACCTGAATAGAACGTAGCTGAAGCCTATTTCGATGAACGGGCTATCACTCAAAGATTTTTATAGAATCGATTCAAAAGTTCTTGACATTAGCGAGTTAAATAAACAAACGGTTCAGCTTTGTAATATTAATTGATATAGATGTACAAACGTTTGTTATTCTTCAGCCAGCTGGTTCAAATAACCATTCTCTCAAACAGTTAGCCTTTTGACTAAACAATGTCATTTACGACAGAAATAATCTGATTCTGGCTTTAACCTTTAACCTTCCTTCCATCTAGGTCTAGATTAGGTACGACTATAATAAATCTCTAGAGGTTGACGTCGGACCTATGGGTCTGATCCCTTTCACGGCGTAAGGACAATTTCAATTGGAAATGCTCTTGTATTAGGTATACGTTATATTTACTTGTATATAGAAATCTAGTTTCGGTTATGATGGCTAAATCATTGGATCCTATGAAATGTAAATGATATGATATAAATGATATTTCGTAGTAAGTAAAAGTAAAGCGAATTTAACAGAACATTGCTGAGAGCTATCGATGCCACGAGGGCGCGTTATTTTACATTTAAAGTTTCCAGAACAAAATAAACAAAATTCATCCAATACATGTCCAGCTTCAGTCAAACGGAAAACCATTGAATCGAACAACAAAATCAACGGCAATAAAACATATTGAAATACTATTACGAAACTATAAACATATCGAATCAAACATGAGCTTCATAAAATTGTTACAAGAAATAAAACGTTATCAACATTCGACGCTCGATCATATAACAAATATGAAAACATCTCTATACCTTACACTAGTGTACGCGCTCTCCATAGCAAGATGCGCAACAATATCTCCACAGACTCCTAATAAAGATGAACAACAGAAAATAGAACAGTTGGAGAAAGAGAGATCAGCCATCTACACCCAAATCAATGCAGCTATCGAAGATACTATCAAGACTCTAGAGAAGAGCAATGACTCGGATGCAAGAGATGGAATCAACTACATGCGAGACCTGCTCAAACAGATCACAGAGTTCAACGGCACTGAACTGGTGGATGCTGCTGACCTTGCCAGTAACGCCACTGAGGACACCAGCGACCTGCAGGAACTTGCTGACCTCAAAACTGAAGACCACGAAGACCTAAACTCTCAAAACTCCACAACAGTACAGGCAAAAAGTGGAAGAAGAAAAGGAAGATACAAAAACACAGGTTACGAACACATTAAGAAGAATATTCTGTCGTTCGGAAGATTTCAAGGAATGTTCGGAGGTGGCGCGGGTGGGGTCATAGTTTCGAAGAAGAAGCAAGAGAGAATGAAGAATCTGATAGAAGTCCAAGCTAAGTTGGATGCGTGGATGGCAGCACGAGAGAAAGAACGGGAGAGGATTAGGAAGTACAAGGCGGGACTGGCGGCGACCCAGAGAGTGCAGATAATAACTGAGAATTGTCCCGACTTCGGCGAGGCTCGGGCGAGAAAAGGCAAAGGTAGAGGCGGTGGGGACGCCAAGTGGCCCTGCTGCAGAAAGTGCTGCAAGAAGTCCTACATGGGCTGCCTTTAGACAACTATCCACTATTATTATTTAATTAATAAACGATTGTTAAATCTGTTGTATTATTTCATGTTAGTCTTTATGTATTTTTTTCATAATGTTCATGGCAACACTAAATATATGTGTACCTGCTATTGTGTCAATCTTATGACAGCTTTAATGATTTCTTGGTGTTAGTGGCTCGGGCTAGCCTGCATAGGTACCTACCTACATATTAAATCTGTGACGTTATAAGAAGTAATATGTGTTTAATTGAATGTAAAGATATTGATATTTGTTTTTGTCTCAACATCTCATTGAGCGCCCATAAAGCGTCGAATTGTAATGAAAGGAGGAAAGCATAACAAAACAAATGAATAAATAACACATTTCCTACAACATAATAGAGTTGTCTGCACCTGCCGATCACAACACGCCCCACTCTTTATCAACAACATCTGGAAATATCGTGAATCAATCAGGACGGGCCGCAGACTTCCACATTTCAATTCACAATACATTGTGAAAGGGAAAGAATCACTCAAAAAATCTGTCCTTAAAATAGGCAAACACGAACTAATTTCCTTATTTATTGCGAGGAGAGGTGTGAGAGGGGTGAGGGAGGGGGTGTTAAGCAAAATATTTGATTGTTCGATCGTTTTGTTGTCAATCGACAATCGACGGAACTGAGGAAATTGAGTAATAGCTTCAACGAACGCTTTGTCTGGGGAGACCACGGGGGATGCGGACTTGGGAATAAATGAGGATTAAAACGTTTTCTTGCATAAGGTTTGAGCTATAGCTATATTTTAATCTATCAATGTCAAACTACTGATTCAGTGTGAAAATTATATCAGTCAGTGTTTAATAGTCCAGTCATCGAGGTAAGGTTCATTCTTTCTTTATCCAAGTGCTTTTTAAAGCTTTAAGTAGGTCAAAATGACGTAACTTACCTCTACATATTGATAGCATGAGCATAATAAGCCTAAAAATAAGACTTTTGGGGTGCAAAAAATTGTTCAGTAAAATTCCTCCGTAAAATATCTCAAGTTCACAGTGTTCGAATAAAATATGCAAGTTCTTGTCCGCAGTGGTTCGCGAGACATCGAAGGAAATGAGAACTTGAGTAAGAACACGTCTGTTCTGACGGTCTGACCTTCGTCTGACACTCGGCAAATTGAAATAGCTGTCTTTGAGGGCGCCGTGTGCATCCGATCATGAATTACTTGTCTGTGAGCAGTTTTATACCTAAACCAACTTTATGAATTGAGGATGAAAATATTCACGTGCAAAATAAAAAATATTTAATGTCCTTATTTACAAAGGTACAGGAAACAGTAAATATTACAAAAGGTATTATCAAATTGATAAAAACACAAAACGCTGAATACTAACTAGAAACAAAGAGTAACTGATAACGGAATTGGGTTAATAACGCAACATTAAAATCGAACAAACGGGTGTTGTTTAAACAAAAAATAAATATTTGTATCTACCGAGCGCACGAACCTACATCCTTTGTGATATCTACTACAAAAGCTGTACAGAAAGTCCACTCCGTGTCGCTATTCAAGCATTAAGACTCAAACTCAAAAACGTTTATTCAAATAAGGCTAATAAATGAGCACTTTTCGAATGTCATAAACAAAAGATAGCCCCCAAAATGCCCATATCACTAATAAGATAGAGATCATCGGGATACATTTATTATTTACTTTGGACCATTATTACATAAGCTCGCCTTAAATGTGTCATATACCTACTACATAGGTCTGTTACTTGAGCCTGCAACCCTTCTCTTAAACTCTCTTCTTTACTCTTTTGTTTATCGACAGGTACTTAAATGAATTTACAGGTGGAAATTATATGAAAATCGAATCATCAGTTTCGTGAGAGTAATATGCACCAAAGTGAGCCTCAAAATTATGCGTGTTACATACCTTGTAAACCTTCTGACTCGTTTCTGTAGTGTAGATCCTTTGTCGTACATGGACAGCAAAGGTTTTGATTTAATGGCACCTGCGGCAATAAACAAATTTATTAAGTGAATATACCGTAATGGCTTCGTATCGAATATTTTTAAAACAAACAACGGGAGGGTAAATCGAAAATGTCGTCGCCAGCCTAATGCTTTGTATTTGCGTTTAAAAGGAAATCGAGTTATGGAAATAATTGCTCGAATCGAAATATTGCTTTATTAAAAAGTGCCGGTTTTTAATCTGGGGTATTTTTTTATTAACATTAATTGTATTTGACTTAAAAGTACAAGATCTCAGTAAAACCTTTGAATATTGGCATTTGTTCAAAGTTGATTAACATTTATGCTTTTTGAGTGACAAGTTTACAAAAGACTGCCCCGAACAGCACCCAAACGCTCAATTAGCCAACTTCATAGACGACTATTTATTTGACGAGAACTGTACCCAGTCCTACCTACAGATATAAGGCATGTTTTAGCCAATTTAGTGTAGATAAGCTTTTGCGACAAGGGTCAATAATGTATGTAACTTTGGGGATCAAATACCTTCAACAATTAGTACTTAAGGCACTAAGACTTAGGGCCTGTTCGCCATTACTATAGATATCTAAGCTGTGATTGGCTGCACCTAACGCTATTAGCCTGGTTTACACAGATCTATCTAGATAATACGATATTAGCACGTTACTGAAATTGCCGCTAAATAACAACGGTTTTAGATTACATGCGAAGTAGATGTATCTCGGTCGTAGTGGGTCCGATCACTTAAAATTAAACTGGAGTTGTAACACAACATTGGGTATATCTTAATAGTTAAGATAACAATGATGATCAATCTAGTGATCTATCATCTAAGAGAGATCTCATGGACCCACTCCCGCTCCAAAATTCTTGGTGATTTCTAACGAGTTTCCAAAATGTCATACTCACTGATGAGTAGTTAGGTTACACCATTAAATAAAGCTCACTAAATATCAATCACTTTTTAAAATAAATGTAATTGTTCCGAACGGTTCCATCTTCGGGAACTATTGACAAATAGACAAACAAACATCGCAATTAACATATTATTAGGGAAATAAGGATAATCATAAATTGAGCTGTTGCAGGTCTGTAAATATGCATTGTACAATTAATCTAGAAACATTTGACACTAGCAAACCCAGTGCAATATTCGTAACAAGTGGAATCCTGCAATAGTATAGAAGATAAAGGTGCTTGTCCACCGCAGCGGCGCGCGTCCGCAAAACGCAGCGCAACCAATTTGCGACCGTGACGGATGGCGACCAATTAAATTGTTGGACACTCCATGTTGCACGGTACAAGTGTTGGAGAACTGTGCTTGAGTATTGTGAAGTTACATTGTAAAGTCGTGGTGGCCTAGTGAGTAAAGAACTGAAGTATGAGGAGGGGAACCTCTCAAGTATGAGGGTGTAGGTTCGATTCCAGATTAGGCGAGTTCTAACGCAATTTTTCTAAGTTTGTTTGGACACCGATGACTGTGTTTCGGAGGGCGCATTAAACTGTAGGTCTCGGCCTTCATACAACATCCTTGGCAGACGTTGCAGGTAGTCAGAAGCCAGAAAGTCTGGCGCCAGTCTTACCGAGGGGTATTGGGTTGCCCGGATAACTGGGTTGAGGAAGGCAGATATGCAGTCGCTCCTTGTATAACACTCGTACTCAGCTGCATCCGGGTGAGACAAGAAGCCGATCCCAAAATAGTTGGGGAAAGACTAGGCAGATGAAATAAGGGTATGATAGATTTTTCCAAAACCTAAACTGAAACTAAATCTTTCACTTTTGTACCGCGCTAGGTGTAGGCGCGACTCGCGAGACAAAAGCCAATCGAGTGTCGTCAAGTAATTGACGGCTCGCTATTCTACCTCCATCCCTTTCTATCCCTTATACAAGGGCTATGTATAAGAGAGATAGCTATACAGGAAGATCGGAAAAAGAACATTTTTGCTAATACGGGACATCGCAGTGAATGTTAAGTAATTCATTAATGGTTAAATGGCTTCTGTTAATACAATTACCAAATGTCCCTTTTAATTCATAATGCTATTTTCTCTTTACAACTTCAGAAGATTTTATTCCAAGCTTTGATACTGATAATTTAATTAATCTCCAATCTATCGATTTTCTGTATACAATGGAGTTCAATTACGCTGCACAGATAAATATTTAATGTATCTAAACAATCAGGCTAATCAAAACTAACGAACTAATTACAAAACGGGGATTGTCCCGTGACCAGCCAATCGGCAATGCCAACAGCCTGACACAAACACGCGTGTTTTCTATTAATATTATTGACATTCGTAACAAACAGTAAAATGTTGCTAACTATGTATTATCTATTCTATTTGTAATGCAATGGTTAGTTGAGTGTATACAGGGACGCGGTCGTGCGGTCGCGGCCGGCATTATACATATACAGATTTTATAATATGATATGTTTGTCATTCTAATTCAAATGAACTTATTCAGTAAATAGATTTAAATAAAAATAAGTAAATACTGTAAATTTTTGTCACAAAAGCCCAAGCAACACCGTCTTTCTTGGAAAAACTGTTGACTATGGATGTTCACGTTAGATGTAAGAAAAACGAGCGTTCATATAGTCGATTTAACTTATTATAACGTATTGTCGTATTTATAAACTCAATGATTTTGCTTCATTTTACAACCGAATGTCTTTGAAGTCATATTTGTTGGAAACATACTCGAAACTTTATCTTTGTTGTGAACAAATACTCCCCCCCCACTCTTGAAGAATAAGTTTCAAGTGTGTCGATCAAATCTGAAGCAACTTGTGAAGAGTGAAGTGTTTCGACTTGTTTAAAGAAAATGCTTCGAACACGGTCTGACTTAAAGCTTCTGAGGTTATTTTGATGATAATGATGGGAAATCAGTAAATGGGTCTGTTGGCTTAAGTAGGAGAAAAGGTCACACTAAAATTGGTCCATGTTTTTCCTTTTTATATATGTATATGTACATGGAGATTGATGATCTAATTTCTGACCCTAGTAAGCCTAGAACAATTATTCCGTAGTTCAGATCATTTTTAAAACATAGGCAGCTGTACTAAGGTACATTATAACGAAAAATAATGGAAATGAGAGACACTAACTAGAAATATAGTGTTGTCATTTTGACTTTGACATTTTCTTATTAGGTAGTCGGTATTACTCAATGATTTTAAGACTTAAGAGGACGAATTGGAATTTTTGGCGCCAAGGATGTCAATTTTTCTCAGTAAATGCAAAACGGATCAAAATACAACTTGGTTACCTGAAAGTTCATGATATAAGCCTTATTTTGTTAGTTGTAGAAACATGATTAGGTAACTTTTATAACAGAGAAAAATATATCAAACATACCTCTTTTTAAAAAGAGATTCACATATTATGGGCAAACGGGACCGATTTAAGCCTCTTAACTTTTTTAGTAGTTGAGTATATACATACTCTTTAAAATGGTAGTAGGAATTTTTATTAAATTATCATTTCTAAATATTAAAATTACAAAACCATTTTGTCGCTTACGACTTTTAGTTATAAGCTAGCGCGCGTATTGTTATCCTCGCCCCGCTCAGACGCTCCGACCCCTTTTGGCGCCTTAGATGCGCGTGCCGGTTATGGAATTATTGTTGACCACTTCCTCGCCTTAACACGTACCTTAAAACAACCAATATTCGAGTGCATCAATAAACTCCATTACTGTAACTAGAGCATTAGTCTATCTAAAGTGAGCCGACTGCACAGAATGGCTGCCGTGCGGTACGAACGATTAACGCACGCTAAACACGCGAGCAAACACCGCCGGTGGGTAGCTAGCTTTATAGGAAAGCTGTTACATGAGCTGAAATATTTGACATTTAGGAGCACCTGATAGAAGTAATTTTCATGGTTTTGAAAACTAATTGTTTTGCTCTCACCGTGGATATGGGGTGAAAGGCAACAAAAGACAAGGAATGGATAAAAAGAACTAAGTAAGTAGTGATTAGATCGACTAAGAATGTATTGCACATAATCGGGACAGTTGGTTTTCAGCAGTCAGACATCTTTTATGAAATCTGATCTAACTGACCCTAAGCTGTTATTCTATGTATTTCCCGCTTTATATAATTCTGCCAAATACCATAAAAATGTTAAACAAATGTACATTGATGGGCTTTTTAAATAATAGTCATTAGCATAACAGGCAGAGACTCGAGTATCGATACATCAGTATCACTCGATACATCGGTATCACTCGATATGATACACCTTTGATCGACGATGCGAGTATATTTACCATTCATTTGCGACGCCCGGATCATGTTTATTTTACTTTCATGTTTCATACATTTGTGTAAACGTGTAATAATTTGCGTAGAAAAAAGTGCATGTTTAATGAAAGAATTATGCTCGTTAACTCAGAATTATTTACACTAATAAATAAGAAGTACAGTGGACTTTTAAAAAACCGACCAAGTACGTGTCTGTCTCCAAATCATGTCTGTAGCATATGCTCGTTGTGATAGGAATGGATAAGAGTCCCGTTTTATCATTTGGTTAGTGAAACAAAAATATCAAAAGTACCCCAAAACAAAATCCATTTACTAACTGTTGTTACTTCGTCCCATCACCACAAGTCTACCTGCCCAATAAAAATCTTCCTAAACAGATATTCTTATAAAATACTACTTCAAACAGTGCGCAGTGTAACATCACCGCAAGTAGCGCGACTCATCATCTCCCGAGCCTTTTCCCAACTATGTTGTGGTAGGCTTCCAGTCTAACCAGATGTCGCTGTGTACCAGTGTTCCACAAGGAGCGACTGCCCTATCCGACCTCCTCAACCCAGTTGCCCGGGCAACCCGATACTCGCTTATTTGTCGCGTGTTGACGCGCGCTTTGTTCGCGTCGCGTAGCCGTCGTGCAGCTGTCGTGTTACTGATTAGCTGATATGTTGCTGTGGTGGATGTACGGTTAGCGACAAAACTGTTTAAATATAATCGAAATTACAAAATATTCGAACACTAATTTATAGAGCTACAAAACAAAAGTAACATAGAAATTAGACAATAAGCTGAACACAGCTTGATATGTAAGTATTGTTATGTATTATATTTAATGGTTCATGTATTTTGTAAATAGTAGAGGTACATATTTTGTGTGTAGGTATGTTTTATTGTGTAAATTGACTTTTGTTGCTGTCAGTACCATGTTGTACGGATATTCATGGAATGTTAGGGTTTAGTTACGATTGCACACGATAATTTAGACAGGAAATAGGTACATACATATGGTGCACTATTTTAAACTTAATACTGTCTAAGCCGTGATGGCCTTGAGGTTAAAGCACCTGCCTTTCAAGTAAGAAATTGTGGGTTCAATTCCTGGTCCGGCAAGTGACAATATAAAATATCTTAAGGTTTAATTTTGACTTTGACTTTGACTTTGACTTTGACTTTAATAACCTGGAACAAGTTTAAGCAAGTTACTAGGCAACCTCTGAAAGTACCTAATAAGTATCATACAAACGTCAATGTTCATCGCCACGTACCGTCCAGTATAGTGCACAAATCAAACACTAGTGGATATGAGTGAGTGCGCCCACATGCCGTGTTTGTCGCCGTTATTTGTGCGCCGTGTTTGTGTCGCCGGGTTTGTTCGCTATCACTCGTTCATTGGAGTAGATTGGTATGTGTGTAGTATGTTAGGAGGATTTTAAGTAAGCAACGATGGATTGGAAAAGGGTCTGCTGGCAGCTTTCATGGATGGGCTTCTACAGTAGAACTGGATGCAAGTGAAAGTGATGTATCTGAATAAAATTTAAATGAATAGTCTGATTCTGAGAATAGTCTATGCCTTCAGTTGTTTAGTCATCATCAGTCTTTTTATCGTACCACTGCTGGGCATTGGCATAGGTCTCCTCTCAAACAGAAGGATTAAGCGTTAATCAACGTCGTTTGCTCTCTGCGAGTTTAGTGATTTTAAACTTTTTACATTTGGTAGTAGTACCAAAAAGGAATGTTGGCAAAATTAACAAATAAACAAATAAGTAAGGTTAATAAGTATGAGGTTAACCAACCAATTTAATTTAAATCGTATTACAAGGTATCTATCAAGTACAACGAATTATTAGCCTTTTCCACAAGAAGTAATTTTCTTCCAGTATAAAACCTTATAATTTCTCAGAAAACATCAATTTTACCTTGCACCCACGCATATCGCGCTAGTCACTAGCCCACTAACCCCGGGCAGTCGGGGCCAATCAAACTTATAATCCATATTTTCCTAATAAAACGGTTTCTTATGAATTCTTGGAAATTAATTAGGCGCTAAGCTGCGAAGCACTACGTTACTTGGAAATATCATTAGAGCAGGATTTTATAGTAAGTAATAGACTTTTATGAAGGTTTTTCAGAATACCTTACGGTGTCTCTGCTGGTTCTTATGATTCTGTGATTTACGTAATGTCATTATTATGGCTCTTAATACCTTTTTGGGGTTTATCAGTATTAAGGTAAAAAAAGGCTGTTAATATCTTAATTAGTAAAATAACAACACTAATACTTGATTGAAAAGTTAACTTCAATCTGGGCTTAGGAAGGCTTAGCTTAAGTAGCTGATTTATAGATATAAGGGTTATCAAATATGACTTATATTAGGCACATGTATGTAATAAATGTGGCATTACATGAGAGGTAAGTGTGTTTATATAAATAATCTTCCTATCATACATTACTATTGTATTGTATTTGCCACATAACAACGTTTTAATAATTATCCACCATTACACAATAGATGCGTACTACCACTAGCAAGCATGGCGGCGGCGGCGGCAGCGGCAGCGGGTAGCATTCGCTGCAACTCAGGTATTTAGACAACATTCCGACCATAACTCAGTTATCTGTTATAGCAACGGAGTAAGAAAGGATGAACGGAGATGCCATAATGTAGAGTCAGGCGCCTTCTTCTTGGTCAAATACGTACTGTAAGTGTAATCAAAACGATCATTTACGAGTGAATTATCTTTTCATATCATATCGTTTATTGCATTCCATTACATACATTAGGTGAAGAATATAAAATGATTGTGACAATTATGGACCATGATCCTGACCCTATGGTACAGCAAAATAATTAGAAGAGAGTAACTAGCGAGGCGATCGGGATCATTGAGACATCTGTCAACGATTTTTGGTGTTACAAAAATAGGCAGGTTCCAAAGAAGACGTATAAGGGCGGAGACAGTAAAGTTCCTCGTCCTCCGAACACCCGCATGGTGACGCTAGTTTCTTAAGTGAGATTCCGCTATGGCAGCTCCGCTCGTCTTTTGTTCTCCATGGTAATGTCGTGCTTATGTATGTTTGTGTATGGGATTACGTACTTATAGGCGGTATTGTGAATGGTTGCATTGTTACACTGCACTTAATTATTCAAATGAGTTGATCGTGATTCCGAGATAATAGGACTTTAGATGTTTGCTGAGGTTAGTTCATGGATAATTTTTATTTTTTATTTATTTATTTATCTACATACATTTACCATTACAGGTTACCCCAATACGATAAATGTGCCTTAATTAACATATAAATTATTTATACTAAAAACTAAAGTATTTATCTACTACCTATAACTAATAATAAATAATGCATTCCTTGTAAATTCACTCGGAGAACAATAAAATAGAATACAAACCATGTTGCTTGCTGGTAGTCAGTATTATCAAAAACTGCATTTAAAGTACTAGCGAGTTACTGTAGAGATAGAATCGCCTGTCGATTCTTGCAAGGGATACTCCTCTGTATCTGATTAAACTTGGAGAGAAACCTCCAAATATTGTAGCATTAAGTAAAAGAAATAATGAGAAACAGATCTCAGTAATTCAACTGGTAGCAGTAGGTGATGCTTGTCTTAGTATTTTAGATCTTAATAAAACGTAAGATAATAATTGACCTTCACTCACTTTGCCCCTATAAAGGAACACATCTCCAATGTTATGTTTCTTAAACGCCAACTAAACCTATCAATATAAACCGTTCTACTAACATAAACTAATCAAATCCCGCCAGTGTGCGTCAAACGATCACACGTGCCGCCGTGGTCTGCGGCGGGGACAATGCGGTGCCGCTATTGTCTGCGATATTGTGCACATTAATTGGCAACTTCGACTAACTGACGTACACTTGTACGGCGGACCGTGATATATTGAGATCTGGTTAGGTTTGCTATCGTAAGAAGAAATTGAGAAATGTACAAGTGTTGTTGCAATGTAGGGTCAATGTTTTTAGAGACTGTCTCTTGTAAAAATGGTCAGCCTACTTTGAATAAATGACATTTATTTTATCGTTCCACTCTAGGAATAATGATAACGGTTAGTTTAAAGTTGCTCGTAATAACAATTTCCATTTTGCTTTGCCGCGTAAAAGCTACATACACAGGTATACATAAGTAATTTATCATCATCTGCCTAGTCTTTTCCCAACTATGTTGAGGTTAGCAGTCCAATATTTATTAATAAGACTGGTTGTCAAACTTTCTGGCTTCTCACTACCCGTATCGACAGCTAAAGTACACTTAAAATCGATCGACCCTACAGTTACTGCGCTGTAGTTAAAATTCCCATCCATTAAACAACGAACTCGTTTGATGAACACCTACAACCTAAGAGCCCCGGTCCCACCATACCGATGGGATGGATATAACCCCAGCGGGACGAATGCGATCGCTCATGCAACGCCAAGCAACAACTTAGCAATAGCACCGTCAATCAGTATTAATGTTGCAGAAACTGAGATGATGCAGTTTGCTTAGTCAAATCATTGGTCTGAATAATGTGCTTTGCTAGGAAATCCGGCCTAAATTCGCTTTTTTTTAATCACTTCGTCGTGGTTTAACAAAATTCAAAATCTTGGCGAAACAGCACTTTTTGAACGTCAACAATTTTCAAAAGACAGCCCCCAAAACGCCCAACCTTCACCACTTCCTATGTGTTTTTGCAGGGAAGAAGAAGTGGCACAATAAACTTCCCAGCAACTACGCAGTCTCTCTACTTTTACCTACGCAGTCCCAAGCACGAGTTAGAAGCATTATACTTACTTCCTACTATAGTAACAATATGAAGTTGTTATATTCATAATACTCTTGAAACTGAACTCAAACAGCTTATAACACAACATGCACTACGTAAGTTTGCAACAATACGCCGAAGCGCGGCGGTAACGATGACGTCACAACATCAGTACGCCGCTCCGTCACAGCGGTGCGACCGCATAGTTAGCGAACTGCAGTCACTAAGACTTGTTGATGCCAACTACTAGTGTTATCGATTACAGGCGGCTTGTTAGCGGTATTGGTAACCCTTATTGGTTAGCATTTCTGATTAATAGCGTAGAATATAAACTGTAAGATTTTCTAATAATATAAATGCAAGTAGATATTTTACGCGGTATTCTAAATATTTAAAGGAAAATAGCTTTAACTGGACATAAGTCTGTACAACAGCAAACGGTCTCTAATACTTAAATATGCAATAACTGCATAAATAATACGACAATCCGTCTTACCACTACGCCAACCCGTTTCTTGGAATACGCCGAACCGTCTCCAACAAATCTTTACACGAACAGTCCATGGCTGATGTACGCGTGTCGTGTAACCACATAGTTAGTGAACTGCATCCAACTAACTGAAGTTTGGAGCGACTTAACTATAGTTTGGACTTCGATTATCGACTACACTCACCCCTTTATTTGAGGGAAGCTGTGCTCAAGGTTGTATTGGAAGGAGAAAGATAGTTAAAACACACTGATTTATTTATGAAACTTATAAATGTAGGTAAAAACACTAATGTTAAGTAGATAAGCCAGCTATAACAGTGCTTAACGTATTTGATATTATTGTATAGAAAAAATCTTCCTTTCTGGAAAAAAGCCCAAAGGTTATGTCACGTGAAAATCTTAGTACCTACACAAAATGTTAATAATATAATGCGGAACATAGAATCAACATACTTTTAATAATTGAAACACTTATAGTGAAGATCTTGCCGAACAATTTGTTTAACTTCCTTAATCAACTCGCATCAGGAAGAGCCCTAAACTTTGGCAATAACAATATAAATTTATCACCTCCACATACCAATACATGCAAATCGCTGAACAATCTCACCCTTACAGTAAAACAATCTTCAATTCCTTGAACATGCTCATAAATTAAGATTGACGTGCAGCTCGGAACAACGCGGCAGTAAAGGTTTACTACCTCCCGCCGAGAGATGGCGCTGTACTACGTTTTATATCCTCGCCAATAGATGGCGCTGCGCTGAACAGTTTTACAGCGCTTTTACGACTTCTATCGAGACCTGTGGCAATTAAAATTTCAATGAAAATAGGATATTTAATTAGAGAGTTAGAAGGTGGGTGGGTTATGTCCCTTAATTGTGCATTTTATTATACTACTAGACTATTAAATACGATCAAATTAATCTCGAATTGTTTTACGTTAAAGTATAACTAATTTTGTAAGTAACATCATTAAAATATGATGTAAAAGATGTGAAAAATACAAAAAAAAAACGCAAAATTCGCTTGCTAATTAAAATAAAGTTAATGACTAAACTACCGGAGCCGGCATGTAACGGTAAGTACACACAGACCGGGAGCCCACGTAAAGGTATCAACTTTTCCAATTATCAACTGTGAGTCAACTCCCGGTTGTTTGTTAGCATTGAAAAACTCGTGTACCCCGCTTTGAATTATATCTTATTGATTCGAGAGGAACTTGCAGTAGTGTACATATTAGCTGAGTAACTGGTAAAAAGAAATTGGTCTATATTTGTGGTTTGATGACTGAAATTTTTGCTTTTAAAGATATACAGATAACTTTTCTATCACAGTTTTTGGAACTTACATCTTTGGGACAGTATTGTCAGTTGATTTAAGTCCTTGGCACACTGTGTTGTAGCGTGCCCGTATCGTGAGCATATGGTTAGATACGAAATCTGCTGTGCTGCACAAAGGTTACTGTTTTGCTACTACATAGACGAAGATGTTGAATTTGTTAGAATTAAAAAGCGACATGCTTATTAGTTCAATCTATATTTAAGAAATTGTCATTCTTTATCTTAAAAGACACTCTCGAAGAAATTTAATTCAGTTATATTCAGGCGTTATTAAAATGTAAAGCTCATAGTGTGTCTAAGGGCTTTAGCAATCAGCTGGGGTAGCCCCAAGTAGTGTTATAAATAGGCTCGAAGAAGTTTCCAAAAAGTTCATAATTTTTTCATTGTAAATTATATTCATTAAAATGATATTTCGAGGAAAATATCTTTCTTAAACAATATTTACAATAATCATTAATTTCACATACAGTTTGCCGATGACGAGTGTTTGTTTAATTGTTAAATTAAAATTTTACTTTTATTCTGAAAATTTCCGCTTATTATCGTATTAGCACAACTGTATTTTATTGACCTTCGAGTAATAGTGAGGAGAGTTGAACACGTCCACTTTCACCGGATGCGACTGCCTATCTGACCTCCTCAACCCAGTTACCAGAGCAATCGGACACCCGTTGGTAAGGCTGGTTGTCAGACTCTGGATACTAACTATCCGCAATGACTGCCAAAGATATTCAAATGGCAGCCATAAACATTAGAAGAACACACATGGCTTCTTTTCGTTGCAGATAAATAAGCAACTGTGATTATTTGTTGTTAGTAAGTACACTATAATAATATTTTCCGTAAAAATATTCAGACTGGTGCCACTAGTACTAGTGATCCCCATTCTTCTGTTTTTAACCCCCGACGCAAAAACGACGGGGTGTTATAAGTTTGACGTGTCTGTGTGTGTGTGTGTGTGTGTGTGTGTGTATGTGGCATCGTAGCTCCCAAACGGATGATCCGATTGTAATGCGGTTTTTTTTGTTTAAAAGGTATGTCAGTCGGGAGTGTTCTTAGCTATGTTTGGTGGAAATCGGTTCAGGTCTTCAAGGTCATCAGCTCGTTTTCTAGATGTGATAGGAATGTTACACGCTCTGTTTACTTGCAAGTATATGTGGGATCTGAAATTTGAAACACTAATGTCTTTTGGAACCACTGAGCTGGTCTGCTGTTAGGGCACGAAGGTAGGAGACGTAACCCTGAACTGCCTTAAAGTAAACCCATCGAGTTTGGGCTCGTTGAATTTGTCTTGACGAGTTCTCTTCATGTTTCTGATTGACGAGAACCTGATGCTGGAAATGGGATGTGGCGGATGAAACCCTGAAATGCCGGAATGAAACGGATAAACCGATTTATATTTTTGCTGAAAATCTAGAATGTCCAAAGGTTAATCTTTATTGTTTCTCAGTCTGTGCAATTCTCCCAGAGCCAGTTTGTCATGAGGATTGTTAAACAGCTTCCTTTGGCCGAGATCGCATATAGCGACCCCATCTTAAGATAAAATAAATTAAATGAAAGAAGGAAAAATTAAGGAGCTCCTTTAAAAAGCATGAAATAAAATTAAATTATAAATTTAAAAAAACCCCCGACCCAAAAAAAGTATGCAATAATTATGACAAAAGGTTAAAAACGCTAAACCCTATAAAAAGCAAAAAATAACTTTTAACACTACGTAAACTAAATTTTGACGTGTCGGGGGACCGCTTTTTACCTTCATAAATACTTACATAAATAAAATGATACCTACCTAATTACAACATTCGTTAAAAAAAAAAACACGTATCTAAAGTAATGAATTAGAGCGGTCCCCCGACACGACAAAATTTAGTTTACGTAGTGTTAAAAGTTATTTTTTGCTTTTTATAGGGTTTAGCGTTTTTAACCTTTTGTCATAATTATTGCATACTTTTTTTGGGTCGGGGGTTTTTTTAAATTTATTTATTTTTGGCATCTCATGCATGTGATGCATAATTCATTAATGACTTCTACTTTTGGTATAAAAGACTGATGATTTTATTGATACAGTACATTTACAGAGTCTGTTTTCAAAGCTGCCACATCGCACTACAAGTAAGTACCTAAACCCACTTTTTCCACCGGTATTTCGGTAATTTTTATGTAGGTAATTTTTCTATTCAAATCTGCAATGTATCAATAATTCTTAATTCGACTTTCATCGTCATCCTCTTGTCCTTACGCCATTTTTGTTTTATTATTCTACCTTTTCTCAAGAAATATTCTAAACTGAGGGTTTTGATGGTGATAGAATTTTCCATTATTTTAAAAGTTTGAGTAAGAAAGAAAATGGCTATTTATAACAGCCCGATTATAACAGCCAAAATGAATACCTCATTGGGAGAAACTTAGTCCAAATATGCTTTATTTCAGTGTCGGATGCGGCAGCTTCTCAGTCATCGGCGCAGACGGTGAAGCTGGCTCTGCAAGTGCTGCAGACGCTGAGCCTCACCGCGTGGCAGTACCCGCCTGACTGCGCTCTCACCAGTAAGATCATCATCATCAGGCTTCTTACCGTCCTACTGCTGGGCACAGGCCTCCTCTCACAAAGAGAACGATTGAGCGTCAATCACCACGCCTTGCTCAATGCTGGTTGGTGGTATCAGATCTTTTCCTTCACGTTTCAGTCAGCGGTGTCCAAGATTTAGTAAGAGAGTACGTAGGATCGAACCCACACTTATTCTTGAGAGGTTGGTCTTTGGTTTTTGATGGCCAGAATAGTACCTACAATATATGCTTCTACAGAAAGCGAGACTACGCTCTAGTAAAAAATATGTACCTATTTAATGTTTTGTATCTTTGCATCACAAATTACTCTTAGCAGACTCATCTGTGGTCCTACATTTGTTCCTTCTACTTTTGACAAGCTTGTACATCTGATTATTTTGCGAATTCTTGCTTTTTTTCGCAGATGGGAGCTCATTCGACTTCATAGTGGTGGGCAGCGGCACCGCTGGGTCGGTGCTGGCCAACAGGCTGTCAGCCAACGAGAGCGTCAGCGTACTACTCCTTGAAGCGGGAGGGTATCCGCCGCTTGAGTCAGAGGTACTACTTATAAATCATCTTAAGCTTATAATTTAATACAAGAAAGAATACGTAGTCAGAAATGTGGTTGCTGTTTAGATGTGTTCGTTGAAAATAAGTATCTAATTAAGATTGTTTTTTGATGATTTTAATTGGTTGGTTAACTAAGTAACTTAGGTAAATTCGTACAGTTATAAAATATAAAAAATAATTGAAATGCTTTTATTTATTTTTTTTCCAGCTGCCTGCGCTTTTCATGATGTTAAGCAACTCGGACTATGACTACAAATACTACGCAGAAAACGACAACTACACGATGCAAAACATACGAGGGAAGAGATGTGCCCTCACTCAAGGCAAGGTGCTGGGAGGCACCAGCTCCACCTACGCCATGATGCATACGAGAGGTGATCCTCAGGACTACGACGTGTGGGCGGAGAGGACCAACGATACAACCTGGAATGCCACTAACACACTGGCATATTTCAAGAAACAAGAAAAACTAACTGACGAAGAACTCCTGCACTCTGAGTATGCTGCTGTCCACGGTACTGACGGGATGGTCAAAATAAGAAGAGAGACCAGTCCTCTTCTTGATGATATTCTGGACGCATTTAAGGAGGTCGGCCACGATTTAGTGATGGACACCACATCATTGAAGTCTTCGCTCGGCTACACACAGTTGCTATATGCCATCGATGACGGAGTGCGGCAAAGCAGTGCACTGGCCTATCTAAGTCCCGCCAAAATGCGAAAGAATCTTTACGTATCTTTATTTACTACTGCTACCAAGATCTTGATCGAGAATGAGGTCGCTGTGGGTGTACAGCTGACGACCTCTGCCAACGAAACATACAACATATATTCCAACAAGGAAGTGATTGTGTTTGCTGGCACCTTCAACAGTCCCAAGCTGTTGATGCTGTCTGGCATCGGACCCCGAGAACATTTGGAGTCTGTCGGAATCGACGTGGTTGCTGACCTTCCAGTCGGCCAGAACTACATGGATCAGCCTTGTGCTCCAATTATTATCCAAATGGATGAAAGTGCAGAAGTAGCCGGTGCCATAAACCCACACCAGTTCCCTCTGCCGACGTTCATTGGGAACGCAGCTCTTGATTCACCTAGCAAGCGACCAGAATACCATACGGTCAATTTTCTGTTCCCGGCGAACTCCACAGATCTACTGGATATGTGTTCCTTGTTTCTTAGTTACTCGGATGAAGTTTGCCAGAAGGTCTACGAGGCGACCACGAACCGAAAGACTATATTTTCCTTAATTGGGTTGACGTTACCAAACTCTAGAGGTGAAGTATTGCTGGCCAGCGCTGACCCTGCTGCAGCACCCATCGTTCATACAGGCATGTTCAGCAACTATACGGACCTGAACCTGATGGGGCGCGCTTTTATCGACCATGTAAGAGTGCTGAACTCCACTTACTTCCGAAGTGTGAACGCGACAATCTTGGACCTTGGCTTCTGCAAGGATACAACAAGTGAGGTGGAATTCTGGGAGTGCTACACGTTGGCTATGTCGAATACCATGTGGCACTTTGGAGGGACTTGCGCCATGGGTCTGGTGCTGGACAGCACGATGAAGGTCAAAGGCGTGGGAAGGCTGAGGGTTGTGGACTCCTCCTCGATGCCGGCGCTTGTTACCGGGAAGGTCAACTCTCCGATAGGCATGCTTGCTGAAAAAGCTGCTGATTTCATACTAACCGAACATAACATCTTGTAAACTCTCTTGAAGCAATTCGAATTTGTTAAATAGAAATTAAATGAGTTAAAGCACGCAATGTTAAATTTCATTTGCCTTTATACAGAAAAACGTAGAGGGTTTTATTAAAAAAAATATAGGTTAAGAAATTACATACCTACTTTTTGTAACTCTGAATTCTCCAGTATCCCGTTACAATTTTTTCCTGAACGCTTGATATATTTTTTTAAACCTTTTTAACCATGACATTTATTCCCATGACCAACCAATAAATAAATAATGTTCCACTAGGTTGGTACATAGTGGCCACATCGATGACGTCACGAGTATCAGCGCACCATTCTGCGGGTCCTGCGGTCTTGTGGGGAGTTTTATTATTTATTATTGACTGCTTTATTCTGTGGGATCTGGTTGCTTTTTAAATGTGGGGTTGCTGGTGGTTGGTAGTATCGAATTAAAGAGCAGAGAGGCCACATTTTTTAAAATAATGTCAAGCTGGAAGAAATGGACAAAGAATACTCGTGGTGAATTATGAGAGTTTGAGGTAAAAATTGCCAAACGCTGAAAGAATTTTGTGTACCTACAATGCATTGCGTATTGTTTAGTAAGTATACCTATAGGTAATGAAAATTTTTTAATATTTTATTCTACATTTTATTCAAGTAGTGTCCGGACAATAAGGACTTGATTTATTTAAGTTCCTCCAAAGAAGATATAGGGAGGTAATTGCTGCCCCCTCCATAAACATAGACCCAATAACACTGCCCAACGCAACTGACCCAATCGAATGACACAAGAAAATAATGAGGTCCAACCTCGATGGTGTCTTTAGAGCAAACTTCACGGATCAGCGAACATCCCCAACTACCCTCAGATCAAACAACTGCAAGCCTATATTTGTATAATTTTTAACAAAACTTACAACACAAAGAAAGTCTTTGAACAAAAAACGTATCGAAGCGTGAATATAACGAGCCCTCGTTATGTGGAACTGGTTAAGACTGCTTGTCTGTGTGTGTGTGTGTGTGTGTGTGTGTGTGTGTGTAGTGTCCTTCTATGGGAGTATGGGGCCGTAAGATCCTATAAGAATTGGTTAGTACCGACTGGACTTCAAGAGACTGCACGTTTTCAGGTTAAGTGGAGTTATAAAACACCAACTTTGATATCCTTCATCTATAAATATGTAGGTATAAGTAGGTAAATTAACAGAACCACGGATTTTAAATAGACCCTAAAGTTACAGCGGCTATTTTACCTACATGCTAAGGTGTCTAAGACCATTCAAAATACTACTTTTTCGTAAAGACTCATAGTCATCTCACTACTATTTGAACATTTCTTGCCTCACCCAAACTCCTAGTATAAGAATATCCAAAGACTAGATCTTGATAGTATTACTCAAAGTAATTTCATCCGTCCGTCTGTTCTAGCTACCGAGTGGACCTATGAGTCCCGATAGTGTGTGATAACCGCTATCTATGCTCTACCGACGTTTGTGAGACCAGTCCCTTGGCACAACTACCAACTTACGATAGTGGTAACTGGTCCCATATTCTTATTCAAACTCAAACTTAAAGTCATTGGATGCAAACCAGCACTTTTTGAACGTCAAAAAATTGCAACGGTCAGTCCCAAAACGCTCACCCTTCACCACTATGTGATTTTTCTGGGCAGAGACTTTACATTATTATGTAGATCTATTAACAATATGAAAATACCTAAACAAACGCATATCAAAAACTGGAATCCAATGCAAACAAAACAACACTTAAACATAAAGCACAAAGCTCAAACAGTGCAGAACAATATGTCACCACCCCTTGTGTGACGGCGCGCTGTGATTGGCTGCCGCGAGAGAGGCGTGCGCGCAGCCTGAGACGCATTGGCCATTACGTTTGTAGTGTCTGTGTACAGGGAGATAAATAAAGTTATACAACGATATCGTTACTATTGTAACCACTAACAAAAGCTGTTTATTATTCGCAAAAACTAGTTTTTAACCGGTTTCCAAAAAATGTGGTGAAAGGTTCTCAATTCGGATTTAGAAAGGCAGGGATCATTTTTTTTTGTCTAGGAATTTTATTTTCGTCTAGCTTATTCTATGGAAGATCTTTTGATTCTAAGGTTCATGATGACGTAGAGTAAGTATCTACTAACGTTAGCTGAATAGATAGGCACATTGTGTACTTAGGTTCATATAATATTGCTTATCTGTCATACTTACTCAGTTTAACGCTATCTACCATACCGGGACCGCCCTCATCAAACAAATATTTACATGTCCAAAACTGGAATTAATTACCGATTCCAACGTTAGTTTACCCGCTGCAATTACGCAGATTTATCTAATACTAAATTGTTTAATATCACACGGCTCGTAGATAAATCCTATTTAATTAAATACACACTCGTTTGCCTAATTACGTTTGTGTAACGAAACTGGCCTCACGCACACATGCGTGGCTGCGCGTGACAGACACGCACACATGCGTAGGAACTCACATGAAATATGTGTAATATTTGAATAGCAAATAGACAGACGTGAGCGTCTGTTTCCGTGTGTTTGCGTAAGGTTTGCACAGTGGGTATACACCTACTGGTCAACTGGAAATAGATTGCAATATTGGAGTTGCAGATTATTTTGATATCACTTGTAGCAGTTTTTATTGGAATCCCAATCTAACGTTTTTCACTGTAATAAGAAAGCAGTACTTTTTACGATTAGCAACTTTCATAGCTGGTGACGGCTTAGTCTTTAGAGAAACTGTCTCTCTAATACCTACCTACGCTTGTGTGGATTCGATTTCAGGTCAGACAAGTTCAAATGTTCCTTTACTGCATTTAAAGACATTAAAAAAGCTGATGATGATGAATTTCGTCGCTTACTTAGTACCAACTTTCTTCGCAACTTACCTAAGAGAAAACTTGGAACTAAGTACATAACATAATCAGCTGAAATTCGATAAACAAACAACAGTACGTCTTCACATTGAACATAATTACAAGTAGAAGTTAGGCGCGTCAAGTGATGACGTCACCACTCCACGTCACGCTCAGGCTGATCTACTCGCGAACAATATCTTAATAAGTACTTCACTTGAGAGGTAACAACAATATGATAATATAAATGTGTATGTAGAGGTATTATACCTATCGACAATACCTACTATAAGGTATTTGTGATGTTAAATAAATATGAACATGTAACTATTACAGGTTAGATAAATGCCCTTTGACACAAAATTAGATTATAGAAAATGTGTACGACATTAATTTTCTATATTCAACTGGCAATTTTCAACCGGCTTACTTTAGTTATGAAGAAAGATTTCGAGTTTAAAGAACAAGCCGAAATCCATCAAAAATACGCAGAAATGTCAATACATCAAACAATCACTTTATTTGACAGATATTTAATTGAATAACGATAGGTAAGTATGCCTGTATCCCAAACGTGACTAATTTCAACTATTTTAAATCGTATACTATCAAAGTAAGGGAAAATGGAAGCGAAATACATATTGCGCCGACCCCAAATAAAATTGGGAGCAGGGCAGGAGGAAGAAGAAGACTATCAAAGTATCCAAAATAAATAACATCGTTACCATGACAACACATGAGTTAACCACATCAGCTGTTTGTAATCCCTTAGCAACACCGCACACAAATCATCGATATAAAAGAATAAGAATAACAAAGTGCTGCGCGCGCGCCGGTGTGCGACGCCGCGTATTTATAGCGCGTGACGTCACAGTTCCGCACTCCGGGAGATTTGCTTATAGAAAGATCATGGTGTGAAGTTTTTTTATAAATTCGCGCTTTTTGTAAGCACTGAAGTCAGGAAGAAGACAGTACATATGTCAACAACCCACGAGACTCTAATTTCTGAGACCGTGTATTGGATCTAGAAAGATTAACTGATGAAAAAGTGGGCTTTCTTTGACTACACTTACCTACTAATAAGGCAAATATGCTTAACCTAATCAGAGTACTTAACCACACCTGTTGAGTGTAAGAAAATACAATACCTACTTACTATATGTACCTAACTATATAAATAGTACCTGACTCGATTGGTTTGATCAGTTAAGTAGTAATTAATTCGTAGAATTATGTAATCTGTGGCAGTAGGTTTATTCCGATTAGACATAAGTACTTACTCAGCTGTAGTTTACAACTCGTCAAACCCAGCAATACTGAATGTCGACATAATTAGTAACAAAAGGCTGGATCATCGACAATGCAAATATCTACACAAATAACCACCTCGACATTTAACACCTTCTAAAACATCTTTTTAGTAAAAAAAACCGGCCAAGTGCGAGCCGGACTCGCGCACGAAGGGTTGCGTACCATCATTTACCCCCAAAATATTTATTTTATTTTAGTTTTTGTTGTTATAGCGGTAACAGAAATACACCATCTGTGAAAATTTCAACTCTCTAACCATCTCGGTTCATGAGATAGAGTCTGGTGATAGACGGACGGATGGACGGACGGACAGAGGAGCGAAAACAATAAGGTCCCGCTTTACACTTTGGGCACGGAACCCTAAAAAACTGCGACTAAAATGTCTCCCAACTTCCTGAAAATCAGACCAACCTCAGCAGACATTTTGTCAAGTCGTCCGACGAGTTGCCTCTGAAAATATAATGCATGCGACGTGTCGTGCCTGTCGCGCGACATTTGTCCCCAAACGAGGACACTACGACGAGAGAACATATCCTGAGAACATACAGGAAAAGAAAAATAGTTATAGTCTTAGAAAATGTATTTTTGTTGACTTTGCTAGTGGGAGTATTCCCATGTTGAGGTACGCTCTGGTTGTCTCGAAGAGGATTCTTTGTATGTAGCACACAGCACTATGTCTCATTGATAACAGGCTTGCAACACTTATTTATTACAAGAGACTACTCCTGTGGCAAAATGTGTGTTTATCTGTGTATATGTCCCTCAGCTTTCAGAAAGCATACATATAACAAGTAATTAATAAGAATGAGTACCTACATGTACTAAGTTGTGTATCTTAACATCAAAGATCTACTTCCTTGTAGGTACCTAATATAATAAATGCGAGACTTTACATGTATGGAGATAAACTTAGCAGTAATAAAGCTTATTATGAGAACAACATACAGGATATTTTTTATCTACGTTCGAGGAGTAGAAGACACGAGTGAAGCCACGGGCGAAAGCTAGTATTATATAAGTGAATAGCTACTTGACCGATGTCCTACATTGCTGGCTCACTCAAGTTTTAAAGCTTCTTTTGTCCCAAACGGAAAGCATTTAGCTCTTAAACTCATGTATATTAGGGAGACCAGCATTTTATTGAACCCTGGGGACATACTCTGAAAGCAACTAAGAATTTCCATTATCCATTCTAGTTGAAATGATTCCACTACATTAACTTTATTTTTAAAACAACATTGTATATCTATCTGGACGGTCAAAGTCCTATGTTATTGTTTTACAACAGTTTTGAAGACCGGAAAATTCCCAGAAAGTACAAAGCCATGCGTAACTTACATACACTGTAGGCGCAATTTATTGGGCTCATGTTTTATTTAGTGGCGTCGATCGAAATGCTTAATTAGTCGACTATATCCTAAAATCTTAGCCTTAATGGCCTATTGCCAGTATAGTGGCCGTTTGGCCGATCGTAAGAAGCCGACCGGCTCTTAATTAGAAAAACCTCGCAATTAATTAGCAATAAAATGCATGGAATTGTTCAGAATTGAAGGGGAAATTGTGGGTCGGGTTTTTTTGGCGCGTTTTGTAATAAAGCGTCACTGTATACGTTTGTACAAAGTAAGTCGCCTGAATAAGTTAGTTTTTTCTATCTATATCTAAATTACACTTTTTTGACTATCCTGTAGGTATCTAAATGACCTTATCTTACGTAGAACTAATCTGTATACAAAACTGCTACAACCCAGCTACAGTTTACAATATAATAACCCTGAGCCAAGACCAACGATAAAAATCACGTAGGTAACCTAAACTATAAAACCAGCGAGAATTTACAGTCTCCCATGAACGAGCAAAACGTGGCAACAAACGTAGCTTAACCTTGAACCATTGCCACAAAGAAGGTAATAACCTAGTAAGTTTTGCTTAAAATAAAGCTAATTAATGTCTCCGTCGTCAGTACTTACCGAGTTTTACCACGGAGTGAGTCAGCATCACAAATGATTACATTTGAATGAGCACAGCGGTTTGTAAGCATAGCTTACACCGAAAACAAAATGATGAGCGGAGATGTCATAACGAGAATCTCCCAAGAAAGTAGCATCGCCAAAATGCTGGTGTAGGATGGACAAAGGACGATACTAGGTCCACCCTTGCACGCCTTATTTGGAACATTTTTTTTTTAATAAATCACTTATATAGCCCAATCTTTGCCATATGTCTCAAGGCATCCGAATGCCTCGTTCGTTTAATAGTAGGTAATTGATTTATATAGTACGTTTCTTGAACTACAAGGAGGCGGATGACCTACCTGCCCTATGATATCTCCGCTGATCTTTCGTGCCTCTGTGACAGCTTCCTTCAGCTGGGTAAATAAGAAAGCAACACGAGCGCTAAACCTCCACACAGACGCTACAGCGACGCTTATCCATACGCGACTGTTAGCAGTGGTGCACAATAGCGGGGAATGCGAATTGCGTGGAATTGCGATGTGATATAACATCATTTTGGAAAGTATCAGTTACAATGTTAAAGCCATGTGCTCTATACTTACTACAGTACATTATACCAACTATGATGTTACATAAAATTAGAAGTGAGTAAGAAGAAGTTTGAAAGTGTCACCGATAGTCGAAAAGCTGTGTGGAAATCGGCTGTCATGAATGAGGATCATAATGTTATGAGGGAAGCCCTGAACTTGGATGTATTAAGACCAAGGGGACAATCAAGTAATCGATGAATTGGGCAATGAAATGTATCTCTGTAAGTTACTTCGTAAGAGGACGGTGTTGAGTATGAAGCTGGTGTGGGACTGTGCCAGTGAAAATTGCATTAGTATTACCTATTATCAATTACTGTGCACTATAGTATCCATGACAAAACTGTACTCCGAATTAATTCGCATTCGTCACCCCACAACTATTCGCAGTTCCCGCTGGTGTACACTCACGGATCCCGCGGCGTCGTCAAATGACACAAACGGCGGGATTAGCCGGTATCGCGGCGCGCCACGCCACTGACGTACCTGCAAGAATTGTGGCTTACTGTCACATCACTATTATTAGTCCCGGGAAAAATATCCAGGAGGAATGTGACGTAGTGATATTTATGTAGTGGGAGGTGTATAGAATTCCTGTAGTGAGTTAATACATAGTAATGCCTGGATTTCATGAGTCCCATACCGACATATTCCTATTACGCTTAAGTTGTGTTCAATTTTTTGTGTTATTTATTCGTTTTCACTATGTAATTTCTACACCTTCTAAATATATAAAACTCAAAGGTGACTGACTGACTGACTGACTGACATAGTGATCTATCAACGCACAGCTGAAACCACTGGACGGATCGGGCTGAAATTTGGCATGCAGGTAGATGTTATGACGTAGGCATCCGCTAAGAAAGGATTTTGATCAATTCTACCCCCAAGGGGATAAAATAGGGGATGAAAGTTTGTATGAAACTTTGTCAATTTTAAACCGATCGGACTGAGACTTTGCATGCATAAAGCTACTATGGCGTAGGCAACTCTTAAGAAAGGATTTTGATAAATTCCATCCCTAAGGGGATAAAATAGGGGATGAAAGTTTGTAAACATCTTCTTAGATTTGTACACGCTAATCTTCCGAACTACTGAACGGATTTCAATGATTTTTTCTTTGTTGTATCAGTATTAAGCCTGGTCAACATATAGGCTATAATTTATCTTCGAAACTTGAAGACCTTATGCAGAACTCCAACAGACCAACAAAACTATAAGAGATACAAAAATGGTGCCATGGCAAAAATTGTTTCATGTGATGAGCATTTTCAGCTGAGATAATAAATTTTAAGATCTGGAACACCTGATGTGGAACCCCAAGAGCCCAGCTTCTCTATACCATATACAGGTATGACGTTTTAGCAAAAGTTGTTCAATTTGATAAGCACTTTCTATTGACTTACACAAATTGAAGATCTAAAACACCTGATGTGGAACTCCAGGGGCCCAGCTAGACTATAGCATATAGAGGTATGACGTTTTAGAAAAAGTTGTTCAATCTGATAAGCACTCTCTGTTGACTTACAAAAATTGAACCACACCTACACCTGATGTGGAACTCCAGGAGCCCAGCTAGAACCATGACGGGGGTAGGTCTCACGCCTCTGGTTTGGCTTGGCCGTCCAGAGTGGAGTCGCTAGAGCAGGATTAGTAGCCCTGCTCGGAGGGTAGGTGCCTCATGGTAAGCACAGGGAGCGCGTAATCAGCGTTTAAAGTCCACCGAGGTATCCTCACCCTTCAGCTCATACTTGAGAGATTGGTTCTCTACCCACTAAACCACCACGACTTCCACTAAGTCACCACGACTTTGTCATCTATTTAATGTTTTTTTACGTAATAATACTTGTGTAATATTTTTGCCACACACAAATGCGGACTAATTAGAATCACTACTTTTATCCCTATGGTCACGTCTATTGCGGTTCAGTTCTCAGCGTTTTGTTTAATCTGCTGTGCTTTTGCTGTTAAAGTACAAAAATTAAGTATATAGAACGTTTCTCTTCGGTCCCTTAAAATTCAATATCAGACTATTCAGATCTTTGATTTTGCTGACCCCGTAGTCGCTGGCATAAGGGACAGGATCCGCGTACGAAGTCGCGGGCAGAAGCTAGTCTAAATATATAAAACTCAAAGGTGACTGACTGACTGACTGACTGACATAGTGATCTATCAACGCACAGCTGAAACCACTGGACGGATCGGGCTGAAATTTGGCATGCAGGTAGATGTTATGACGTAGGCATCCGCTAAGAAAGGATTTTGATCAATTCTACCCCCAAGGGGATAAAATAGGGGATGAAAGTTTGTATGAAACTTTGTCAATTTTAAACCGATCGGACTGAGACTTTGCATGCATAAAGCTACTATGGCGTAGGCAACTCTTAAGAAAGGATTTTGATAAATTCCATCCCTAAGGGGATAAAATAGGGGATGAAAGTTTGTAAACATCTTCTTAGATTTGTACACGCTAATCTTCCGAACTACTGAACGGATTTCAATGATTTTTTCTTTGTTGTATCAGTATTAAGCCTGGTCAACATATAGGCTATAATTTATCTTCGAAACTTGAAGACCTTATGCAGAACTCCAACAGACCAACAAAACTATAAGAGATACAAAAATGGTGCCATGGCAAAAATTGTTTCATGTGATGAGCATTTTCAGCTGAGATAATAAATTTTAAGATCTGGAACACCTGATGTGGAACCCCAAGAGCCCAGCTTCTCTATACCATATACAGGTATGACGTTTTAGCAAAAGTTGTTCAATTTGATAAGCACTTTCTATTGACTTACACAAATTGAAGATCTAAAACACCTGATGTGGAACTCCAGGGGCCCAGCTAGACTATAGCATATAGAGGTATGACGTTTTAGAAAAAGTTGTTCAATCTGATAAGCACTCTCTGTTGACTTACAAAAATTGAACCACACCTACACCTGATGTGGAACTCCAGGAGCCCAGCTAGAACCATGACGGGGGTAGGTCTCACGCCTCTGGTTTGGCTTGGCCGTCCAGAGTGGAGTCGCTAGAGCAGGATTAGTAGCCCTGCTCGGAGGGTAGGTGCCTCATGGTAAGCACAGGGAGCGCGTAATCAGCGTTTAAAGTCCACCGAGGTATCCTCACCCTTCAGCTCATACTTGAGAGATTGGTTCTCTACCCACTAAACCACCACGACTTCCACTAAGTCACCACGACTTTGTCATCTATTTAATGTTTTTTTACGTAATAATACTTGTGTAATATTTTTGCCACACACAAATGCGGACTAATTAGAATCACTACTTTTATCCCTATGGTCACGTCTATTGCGGTTCAGTTCTCAGCGTTTTGTTTAATCTGCTGTGCTTTTGCTGTTAAAGTACAAAAATTAAGTATATAGAACGTTTCTCTTCGGTCCCTTAAAATTCAATATCAGACTATTCAGATCTTTGATTTTGCTGACCCCGTAGTCGCTGGCATAAGGGACAGGATCCGCGTACGAAGTCGCGGGCAGAAGCTAGTCGTAAATAAAGCTGGTGTGACTTGAACGGCGCTTCGTTGACCGTAAGCCCTATACCATTAGGTTTTTACAGATCTATCCAGGTTGTAAATCTGGACGAGATTTTCTGTGAGAGGTTTATGGAAAGCTGCACACAGGACCGATGGGAAATAGGAATCAGTAGGTACTTACAAAGTTCCGCCGGTTGCTGCAACTTGATCCACTCACACAGTACACAGATCACTTGTACACATGTTATTTATGGTTTGATGGGCGCCCAGTAATCCCTGCAGGGGTTGTTGACTAGTTTAAGAAGTTTATTGAAGTTTAGACATAGTTTTTGAATTTATTTTGCGGCGCGTTATGGCGGCCGGCGTCGTGTTTTTGGCACTCGCGCGAAAGTTTTTTGTATTGACGGTTTCGCCACGTCTCGCTTGGTGAGTGGCAGTTTTTGGAACTAGGAGAGGGAAATGGAAGGAATAAGGAATGCATGCAAGCTCAAACATTCCCCCCCACTTGAAATGAGTCCAGGGATTTCACAAAACAAGAGTCGAAAAGACTAAAAGATGTGTGTTATGTGTGCTTGAGTTCAAATCGTGCTGAATTACCTAGTAAGTTACGTGATTACGATGCTCAGTTTATAATTTTAAGTTAAAAGTAAGTTAATTTTAAGCTACATTAACAATAATTATGGTTAATAAAATACAATGAAAAGGTTAAGGTTTAGTTAGAAATAGGCAAAGGGCAAATCTTGACTACAGGTCGTCGAAGTAGTCCTCTGGCAGTACGTAGAGTGACGACACGCACTACACCATCGGAGCCTGGATGAAGCTCGACAACCCGACCGAAACGCCACTCCAACGGTGGGAGATTTTGTTCCACGATCGTAACTATATCACCTACTTGTACATTGACTTGATCTTTGAACCATTTGCACCTCTGCTGCAGTGGATACCAAAGGACCACCAGTGATGAAATGACCCGGTGTCAAGACATCTACCTCAGTGGGATCGCTAGACAAAGCGCATAACGGCCGAGAGTTAAGGACGGCTTCTACTTTATTCAGCACAGTCAACATCTCTTCGAACGTTAGCACTTGTAAGCCAACAACTCGTTTAAAATGGTATTTCATCGACTTAACACCACTTTCAAAAATACCGCCAAAGTGGCTAGCAGTTGGTGGATTATGTTGCCACATGATATTACGCTTTGAAAACTCCGTATTAAGTTCTGACTCTTGAGTGGAAAGAAACTGGTGGACCTCGCTTAAGTAGCTCTTGGCCCCGACAAAATTTGTACCACAATCAGAGATAATAAGTTGACAAAGACCCCGGCGTGATACGAATCTGTCCAAAGCTGCGATAAACGCACTTGTCGACCAGTCTGTAACTAGCTCAAGATGGATCGCTTTTACTGCGAGACATACCATCACACAGACGTACACCTTGTAAACAGGCGCCTTACGCCTTTTACTCTCTTTCACGATGAAGGGTCCTGCGAAATCTATCCCTATCTTTGAAAAACATCGTGAAGGTTGTACTCGGGGTGCCGGTAGATTTCCCATTATAGGTGAAACTGATGTGGGAGTTAACCAACCCAATGGGTCATAAATGCGAGTAACATTAGAAAGAATGGCACGCTTTGTAAACTTTGGAGTGCATTCGGATTGAGAATAAGTAAAAAGATCTAGATTCGGGTCCCATTGCAGACCTAATATTTTTAAAGTTTGTATGTTTTGATCATCACAAAATGATTTTGGAACTTGACAATGTTCAGAAGGAAGTTGTGCAAGGAACTCAGGTGAGTTACTACTCCATTTACGTAGTTCGAATTTACCACAATTCAGCAAATTAATAATTCCGTCTTTCAGATTTAAGGCAGCTTCAACTGAAGGAGCGCCAGCGGTGACGTCATCCATGAACGTGTCATGACGCACAATGGAAGCAGCTTCAGGCCATGATGCACCGTGATCGTTTGCTAGCTGGTGTAGCGTACGGATGGCTAAAAATGGTGAACTGCTCACGGCGAAGGTCACAGTCTTAACTTCATGTTCACGTTCATATTCTCCATAATCGTGATTCAGGTCTTCGTGATGAAGGAACCGTTTCTCCAAATTATGAAGTCTGGATAAGGCCGTGCGATGAGAGTCTCCTAACTGCTCATGTTCTTCCTTTAGTAGCATAGGTACTACATATCTTCCATCTTCGTTGCGTCGAACAAGGTCTGTGTACATCTGTTCACATTTTTCATTTTCCGGGTTGACAACCGTTTGCTTAGGCGGCTCTTCTACTTCCCAGAATCGCTTGACCACATTGTCTAAGGCAGCTGTGGAAGCCAAAAGTGTTGACGTTTCAGCTGGAGGCGAACACTCAACGTCGAGCCTGCCCGTGATAACCCAGCCGAATACACTATGTAGGGCTACCGGTAGACCCGGGCCTACTTCAAGTCGTTGACCATTATAAATGCTATGGAAAATATCTGCGCCTAACAAAAGATCAATGTCACCGGGATTATCAAAGTCACTGTCAGCTAGAACCAAGTGCTTGAGGTTAGCTTTGACAAAAGAAGGTATTTCTACTGAAGGCATTTTATGTGTGAGAGCTTCCATGACAACAGCTCGTACCGTAAAGGTTGGTTGATCTGAGTGTAATGGTTGAATCGTAAATGATGTTTCACCTTTGACTTCAAGCACTGGATTTTGTCCTATTCCAACAACAGAATAATCACAACTACGTAAGGGTAAACCTAATCGAAGTGCGCAGGTAGTTGTTAAGAAACAACTCTGTGCACCGCTATCAATAAGTGCTCTAAGATGTGTAACACCACAAGGACCATACGCCCTAACCACACATCGCACCCTTAGAATGAAAGTGACTTAATTCAAAATTCCTGTAATTCTCGTTTTTACAATAAACTGACCTTAAAAAGCATAATCTATAACCCTGTAAATAAAAAGAGACCTATTTCTAACTATAACAGAAACTACGCTTATTTCGGTCTCTTTCACTCGTTCCGCTATTCGTTTAAGCATATTGTGTGAAAGAGCCAGAACTAGTATTACGTCAGATGCGCTTGCGAGTGAACATGTAAAACATCGGCGAATCTCAAAAAGTGTCCGTTTATTGCGAATACTGCCACGGTAAGTTACACAATATTTTTTGTCATAAAGTGACATTTTGATTAATATGTCTTTATAGAACAAAATATGTAGGTAGTATTCAGTGACCTTTTAAGGATTAGGTCTATTTAGTAAAAAATAATTATAAAAGACAAACGACACTTATAATAATAGGCCTATCTATGACTAAAGGCATATTCATTATTTTTGTTATTCTTAATATTGAACCTGTTTATTACTAAAATTAAAAAGTTTAAGTTGTAAATTTTTTGGAATATGCCCCTATAATATTAAAGTTGTGTGGTATGTTAAGATATTTAGGTACACAGAGACACACATCAGTGTATTCAGATCTGTAAATTTCTACAATTTATTGATCGATTCTCACCTTAATTTCCTACACGTTATGATAAGATTTTATTAACCTGATGTGGCTTTTTTCCTACACCGTTTTACCGCACTCCAACCCGTATGCATCCGACAGGACACCCGCTCACTTAACATAATTGTATTGGTTTTTATACCAATACTTTAGCATCCTAATGATATCGCTTTGGAAGTTCTTGATATTTTCTCCATTTTCACCACAATTTTCTCCATAGGCAGTCGTAAGATACGAGGTCGAAAGCCTTGGAGAGGTCCAGAAAACATGCATATACAGGTGTTTTCCTACTTGTATAGTATTGAACAGTCTGTTTGAGGCTTAGTATAGCTGTTTCCCTGGATAAGATTGGCTTAAAACCAAACTGGGTATCGTTAAGTATTAAGTACTTATCCAGCTGCTGGTCAATCAGACTGTCCAACACCTTTGCAATGATGGTAGCCAGGGATATAGGCCTGTAGTTGCTCTTTTCACTCGCATCTCTTAACAACAGGCACAACAATAGTTTTAAGTAAATCTGCTGGAAGATACGAGTGACTCAGGCACAAGCTAAAAAACATTGCTAGCACTCGCGGTAAGTGCTTACCAGCATGCAGCAAATGCTCTATACTTAGGCTGTCATGATCCGGCGACTTGCCTCTCTTTAAGTTGCGTATGACAGTAGCTACCTCCCTGGCCGTAAACCTAATAGGCATGTCTTCAGACCCCCTCACCACCTCCAGCCCACCAGACGACGTACCCAGGGGAGACCCAACCCTAAAGGTTCTACTAAATAGGTTGGCGATATCACCAGGATCACTAAGGCTATCAATACTCACAGGCAGACCCGACCTTTGATTCAACCTGTTCGTGGCTTTCCAAAAACTACCAAAATTCTTTGCGTCATGATGACTTGCAATGATGTCCATTTTTATTTGGTCCTTATTATTTTGGCACCATTTCAATTTACTTTTAAAAACCTTTCTACTTTCCACCATTTTTTCATATAAATCACCATTTTTCGGTCTACCAAACAACGTCCAGGTTTGAAAATCCGAGCCTGTCTGTGTGCGTCCTTCACATGCTTATTCCAGCCCGTTATGTAACTCTTTTTGCGCTGTAATTCGTTCCTACAGATACTTGCGATCTTCACAGAGTATATGCACAATTTCCGCATAAATATTTTCTAAAATAGTTTCATGTTTCTTAATTCTACATCTGGTTTTACTACATTCAGTAAATTCTAAGGGAAAGTCTACATTATTCAAGAGATCATTACAATAATTGCTATATAACTCAGCCTGCTGCAAAGCTCTGTCACCCCATGTTACTTTGTTACATTTAGGAAGTGCAGGTGCAAATTTTGGCCTTAATAACTTAAGATCACACTTTATAATTAAAGGTAAATGGTCCGACCAAGACACGTCATAGAGCACACTAGCGTCTCTAACAGTGTTCCACACCGCGTCTGTCACTACGCAGTGGTCTAACCAACTAGTAGAACCATCCCAACTAGCACACTAGTGGAAATAGCTGCCTATTTGGCAACTGTTAGTTGTACAGTAGTGCTTTAGGGGTTCCGAAAGTATCTTTAAGTTCTACTATTGCTTCCGTAGCTGCTCATAGCTGTAAATATCACTAAAGGCAGCAGTAACTGAACCAAATGTCACTCTGGGTTTTACAAGAGATCATTCTACAACCCATTTGCAGCCTACATCTTTAAAAGAGAGTTCAAACAATTATGTTTAAGGGTTAAAGCTGATAAAAAGTTTCTATTGCTGCTGATGTACGCGTTAGAACTGCATAAAGACTCTAATTGTAGACTTTTTAACGGAACTGTTTAAAAAATATATTTATCACTTTTCTGCCACTAAAGGTTTCATTGCAGAAGTGGTTTGTTATTTTGTGCAGACTTAAGTAGGAATTTGATCCTCTGTTCTACTTATAGCCACATTAAGGCTCCACAATAGAAGCAGGAGGTTAATAGACATTGCCTGCTCATTTGGATACATTCTGTTATTTTATTCACAAACACAAGCAAAGGTCCCGTAGATTTTGTTTTCTCAATTACTGATAACGAATCAGTTACTTGAATAAATGTTATTAAGACTGAAATAAATAAATGCATTCAGATTTTTATAACATTGCATTTTAATTTAATACCCTATGTCCAAATAACTTTCAGTATGACAGTGTCCTATTATTTAATGTGTCTACGGAATTATTTCCAATATGTGTCATAAACAGACTTAATTCTTAAAAAAACATAGAATGGCAAAAATAATTTTGAAATAAAGTGACTTAATTTGAAAGTACTTTATATTTTATGTTAAAATATATATACAAAAATACTATAAACATAAAGGACAATGGGCACAAATATATGGGACCTGGTATACCCCACCAATAGCGATGTCATATATATCATTGGATAGGCCTTTTTATGTAGAACAACATTTACTATGACAGCTTTGCTGAAATGTTTGTCCGTTCTGAGATATAGATCAAAAACTGTGCAAAAGTTAAACTAAAGTTAACTTAATAATCTATTGATATCTCAAGTTTTTAGAGGAAAAACTAAGTGAAATAAGTGTAAATCTCCTGAGTCCTACCTGCTGTACCCGTTAGGGTCCATAATTGTTACTATTATTTTGCATTTGAGTTTTTTTTTTTTTTAGAGAAAAAGACCTATCCATCGATATGCATGACTTTGTTATTGGTGGGGTCTGTTGTTATGCCCAATATCCAGTTAGTACAGTATAAGGTTCAAATGCAAAATAATAGTAACAATTATGGACCCTAACGGGTACAGCAGGTAGGACTCAGGAGACTTACACTTATTTCACTTAGTTTTTCCTCTAAAAACTTGAGATATCAATAGATTATTAAGTTAACTTTAGTTTAACTTTTGCACAGTTTTTGATCTATATCTCAGAACGGACAAACATTTCAGCAAAGCTGTCATAGTAAATGTTGTTCTACATAAAAAGGCCTATCCAATGATATATATGACATCGCTATTGGTGGGGTATACCAATCTGCCCAATGTCCTTTGCATTGTCATTGTGATCTCAACAGGCTAATCCACAAATCTGGTAAAAATCAATAGTAAGCCATTAAAAACGGAAGAGATATATTAAGATGTATTCAGTAATATAATTTTTTGATGACGATTTTGCTCATTTCCCACAAATTGCATTTTTTGGATTCGGTCACTTTCATTCTAAGGGTGCGACATGTTCCTAATAAAACTAATGAGCGATGTTGCTGCAAGTTGCAACTTGTATTAATAGAATTAAGAGTAACTACTGGGTCAGCAGAAGAAGCTGGAACCGCTGGAGTAGCACAAGAACTCACAGGATACGCTGACGTGGGGCCCTGGTCGCGATGAAGTAGCGTGTGATGACGCGCGTTGCATTTGGTACAGCAAGCTTTAGTCAGACACATATCAGCCGCATGATTGGGTTTTAAGCAATTAAAACATAAGCGCTTTGATTTGGCTAAAGATTCACGTTCATTTAATTTTTTTGAATTAAACACCGGACACTTATAAATAGTGTGGTGAGAATATCCACAGCATACACACCCAAATTTTTTATCTGACACTGAGTATGCATGAACATCAGGATTATTTAAATTATTATTTTGCATGAAATTGTTGTCAATAGAATGCGACCCTGTATTAGAGTTCGACCCTGTATTCAAATTACATTGATTTAAAATTGACTCAAGATTCACATTGGATGTATTATTAAAGTTAGGACTCGCGCCTGAGTGCGTGCGGCCCTGCATCTGAGTACGGCCCTGTGCACTCATCGAACGACATTGATGCCGCGTTATCGTAACAAATGTATCAGAGTCTAATATGCGAGAAGATAAATAAAACAAAATAAATTCACCAAGGTTTTCGATTTTAATGGATTTTAAAGCGTTTACGGATTCCTGTAATAAACTAGTGATTTTACGTAAATCGTTAAGATTACTAGATTTTAATGTAGGATGACTACAGATTTTTTCCAAATAATTTACTGCTAAGATTCGCTTATTTTGATACCGATCTATAAGCGCATCGAAAACAATTTGATAATTGTCTGATGTGACCGGAATGCCCTTGGCGATTGACAAAGCGGAAACCGTGAGGCAAGAAAGTTAATAATGAAACTTTTCGATATTAGAAATGTTTTCATTATTGTGCACGAGAGATGCAAATGTGTCATAGAATGTTTGCCAATATTCTATATTTCCATCGAATTTAATAAGTTCGATTTTAGGTAAACGTGGTTGCGCGAATGGTTTCCGGATTCCGGTTGCCTCAGATTATCACACTGTAGGTAGATTTCTGCGACTTCGTTGACTGCGTAGTACATGTCGTCAAAGGCATCAACCGTTTTCATGTTTATACTGTCTTGAGGATTCAAAGCTGAATCAAAGTCCAATCCACAATCGCCGATAAACTAACAAAGTACCAAGATTTAGCAATAGAACTCAAACGTCAATGGCAGGCACAAACTATACATATAGTCCCGATAGTCATATCATCAACGGGGGTTGTGCCAAAGAGCCTTAAACGCAGCCTAGACCTACTACAGATCCCACAATACATAACCCAAACAATCCAGAAAGCCGTTATACTTAACACATGCTGAATCACGAGAAAATTTCTCACTACATCTTCTGTTTCATCTACCTACTGTATCACCTAAACCTAGGGTTGCCAACTATACTGTTTAAACAGTATTCTACTGTTTTTCACTAAATTATACTTTTTACTGTTTAACAAAAAAAAGTATACAAAATACTGCTTTCAGCATCAATATGCAGACACATTATTATGTGTTACATTTAGACGCTCACAATTTTTTTTAAATTGTATATATTTTTTAAAATAATAAATAAATACTGTTTGTTTTGCTAAAATACTGTTTAATAATCTTCATAGACCTGAATATACTTTATTTCTTGTAAAAAAATTTGGCAACCCTACCTAAACCCCTGATCACGCTTGGCTAAGGCCCGTGTGATCAGATTCTTCTACCCCCACCAGGGAGAATAAAAAATATAACAATAATTAATACTAATTAGTCATTTAAATCTACACTAATATTATAAAGCGAAAAGATTTGTATTTCTGTGTGTGTGTGTGTGTGTGTGTGTATGTTTGTAATGAATAAACTCAAAAACTACTGCACCAATTTCAAAAATCCTTTTATAATTAGAAAGCTACATTTACCCTGAGTAACATAGGCTATAGTTTATCTCCATAGTACGGGAGCGGGAACTACACGGGTGAAATCGCGTGACATTTGCTAGTTAACATAAAAATATTTAATAAAAACATGTATATATTTAATAAAAATATGTTATAATTCATGTATGTATGTTAGTAATGATTACTTTTTAATTTCATTACTGTCTCTGTGGTCTAGTGGTTTGGGGCTTTGGCACCTGATCCAGAGGTTGTGGAATTGAATCCCATGGAAAATACTTAGAGCATGAAAGTCATTTTGTGAAGTTGTTCCCAGTTTGATTAGGATAATGCAGGCTGAACCAAATCCAGGGTTGTTGTCTGTCCAGTAGGTTATCCTGTGCTTTGGAAGGCATGTTCAGCCATCAGTCCCTGTCACTGTCTCGGACAGTGGTTGTCATATAAAACTATGTTAGAGTTTGATCAGGTTATTATTTTATATTTCAGTGTACAAATACTACTCCGAACTCAAACAACCAAATAATGCTGTATACAGTGGAAGATTTGCCAGTTGTTCAGACATTACCTGATGAAAAATGGAAATGATCAAATTTTAAATACTATTTTAGTGTATGTAGCTAGGTTTGGCTAGTATAGTGTGCTAGCTCTTTGTCTGAATTAATTATAAGTTCCTACTAAAATTAATTGATTTGATACTTAATAAATAAATATACTTGTAAAAAACAAAGTTGTTTTTCTTATTCTATCTCAAGTTTGTAACCGAAATGAATACCATAGTAGGTAAATGAAAATCTACAAGAAAAAAAAACACTTCAGGCTGATGCTACAGGGTAGCCCGCGAAATTCAAATTCAAACGTGGCTATTTTTACATACCTAACACTTTTGTTTTATAATACACATATTAAGTTATTTATTCTAGAACACTTTGGTACAACGTGAATAATAAATTTGTTAAGAAGTTACCTATCATTTTTGTCGAGCTACTAATAACAGATCTCTAATAACAAAACTGAATTTGTCTAATAAGAACTATAGTTATGTAGTCACTATTTTTATGTAACAGGTTACTTAATTGTTTGTTATTTGTTACTCAAAACTTTTTTCAGTGTAGGTTACACGATTTGAACCAAGCACACTCAACAATTATGTATATTATGCGGCTCAGAAGGATCACAAAAAATGGTGTGACTTGAACGGCGCTTCGTTGACCGTAAGCCCTAGACCATTAGGGTTTTTACAGATCTATCCAGGTTGTAAGTCTGGACGAGATTTTCTGTGAGAGGTTTATGGAAAGCTGCACACAGGACCGATGGGAAATAGGAATCAGTAGGTACTTACAAAGTTCCGCCGGTTGCTGCAACTTGATCCACTCACACAGTACACAGATCACTTGTACACATGTTATTTATGGTTTGATGGGCGCCCAGTAACTCCCTGCAGGGGTTTTTGATTAGTTTAAGAACTTTATTGAAGTTTAGACCTAGATTTTGAATTTATTTTGCGGCGCGTTATGGCGGCCGGCGTCGTGTTTTTTAGCACTCCCGCGAAAGTTTTTTGCATTGACGGTGGCGCCACGGCTCGCTTGGTGAGTGGCAGTTTTTGGAACTAGGAGAGGGAAATGGAAGGAACAAGGAATGCATGCAAGCACAAACAATACTTTTATTAGTCAGTGTGTAAGCTATTTCTACACATTCTTACTTATGTGTCTTAACTTATATAAAGTCAAGGTATACATGTACTTAGAAACCAACAGTAATCTACATCTAAACCTACAGCAAGTTTGAAGTCAAATTAATGAATAAAACTAAATCTAATTGCTAATTTAGTTCACCAGGTACCCAGGTGCATGAAATAGCCACTTTAACTAAACAATATAATATTTATAGAGATAAATAAAAAGCTGCAACATGACCCCATTTACTGGAAGTAAATAAACAACGCTAAGCTTCTGCAATTACGTTAACGATATTAATGATATTAGGTTCCCGTTAAATAAAGTTGTGTTATTATTTAGGTAGTTTACATAAGTAAGGGGCTTTTGTTTGTTAAAGACTATAAAATATTATAAGTAATTTTTTCTCCATGTGAAGTATAATACCCATGTTACTCCTATTTAGTTTTATTGATTCTAAAGTAATAAATAATGCTTTTACTAGATGAACAGGCTTTGGGATACTCCCTTTCCCATCCTTTTCCCTCCCTATTCTACATAATCATAATGCTCCTGCTCCACCTGCGTTAGCGTTAACGTTAATGTCAATGGCCAACTACACGTTACTTATTGCATTAAAAATGCATGTTGGCTACACTTAGGTACAATTCTGCAAAAAGTTAATCCCTCATGAAGTAACGCGTTAATACACATTAAAGAGGTTAAACTCAGACACACAAAATAATTCTAAAAACTAAAGCTTTCTCATTTGACCATTCCATTACCGTGCTCGTAAAATGCAGTTAACGCTTAAACAAAGTATCTACACTCGTCCTTGCATGCGTGCAATGAGATGGCATTAATGTAGCCAACATCACTTAGCGCTCTAAGCTATGCACTAAAACCCTTTGATGTGTCCAAAAAACCGACACCCGAGTTATCGCTTAACGTTTAATGCTATTCATAATGCCATTTGTATAAATTGCCATTAAAACGTTGGCCACATCTGAACGCGTTAAGACGCAGGTGGAGCAGGAGCATAAAGCACCGAACGCAACCATAACTGCGCAACGAACGCCATCTATTGAACTCATAGACAAAAGTCCAGTTACGAACTCGGCAATGGCCGGCCGGCATCGATAACTGCGCGCGCGGTGTAAAAAATCAAGTTAAACCTGTGAATACGACTAAAAGTGCTCTGGTGTTGTGATCCCTGTGTTCCTGGCATCCTGTAAGTACTTGATCTTTCATTCAGTTAATCTCACAGCCTGTTTCTAGCAAAAAACCTAAATCAAGGCGTCCCCGGCTGGACGCCAAACTCAATCATATTTGTGGTCCATTTCGAGCGCGAATTCCTGTAGATTACAGTTTATTCAAGCATTCTCAGGTTCAATTTCTATCGAAAACTCTGAGATTATCTAGATTTTTCGATTTTAAAAGTATTATCCTACTAAATATTGTTAGTCATACTCGCCGTGAGTAACCTATGCGGATTCACAGGTCATTTAGTCGGGTTATATTACAATAATTTTCGTAACTATTTACAAAGTAAATTGTTTACTATCTTATATGAATATAACTAATTACAATTAAAACTATTTCACCTAAACGTATTGATTTACACCTAATACAATCTCAACTTAGGTTCGCATTTCATACGTGATTTCTTAATACCTAAGTACCTACATACTTTACGAAACAGTAACAAAACGGAGGAGGGCAAATTAAAACTTCTTCAATCTCAACGCGAATATGTCTATCGTGATATTCAAATCCTTTATGACTTATCAATAGCTATGATTCAAGATCATTCAAAGGTATCGTCGTTCAAGGCGAGATATTCTCGGATACATTCAATTCGCGAAGAATATGTTTCGTTACCTAGTAAAATACAAGCATTGGAGTTAGCTATAAAACCTGATGCGCAAGTGTCCCAAAAATCTTTGAGTTCGTTTGATGATTTGTACTATGCCGTAATCAGTGCAGCGGCTAACTTGCCTACTACCGAGAAGAGCGGCAACGTCGACGGAACGTCCTCGCATACGTCATCGGTTCTAGAGCGAGCGGAAGTAAAATCTAACTCGGGACGTAACGCGCGGCTACCTAAACTTGAGTTGCCTAAATTCGATAGCAAAATAGAAAACTGGCAAACATTTTATGATATTTACAAAAGTTTGATTCACGATAATAAGTCGATTTCGGAAATAGAAAAATTTCATTATTTAGCGTCTTGTTTACAAGGCCCCGCTTTGTCTATTGTCAAAGGAGTTCCGATGACCGCCGATAATTACGAAGTAGTTTTTAATAGTTTAATCGAGCGTTATCAAAACAAGCGTCTTATAGCTTTGTCATATCTTGATAAATTTTTCAACCTGCCAGCTGTAAAATCAGGCAACTTCCAAGATCTGCAAAAGTTAACAGGTGAGGCTTATGAGGCTTACCATGCTCTCTAATCAATGAAAATCGAAATCTTGGGTGATTTTGTTTTGTTTCATTTAACTCAAACAAACATTTCGCAAATACCTACCTTTTGTGGATTCTTAAAGTTTCTTCAAGATTATGTTAAAATCTTAGAAACTAATCAGCTATCTTCTAAATCTAATAACAATTTTAGTTCCCGGCGTAAACTCGCGTATACAAAATTTCCGATCGGACCCGCACCGCGCGGGCAAAATAGCAGCGGACAAAAACGCTCATCTTATCTCGCTAAATCTAATTCACTTGCAAATGTGGCTTGTGCTCATTGCAATAATGCGCACTCAATTTATCAGTGCCCTACCTTTCAATCTTTAGACTCTCGTGCTAGACTCGCATTAATAAAAACTAAAAATAATATGTGTACAAACTGTTTACGTACAAATCACGTCATAGAAAAATGCTTATCAAAAATGACTTGTACCACAAAATACAACAGAAGTCAATCTACATATAAAGCGCGTTCGAGTCACGCAGACATAGGTGTCTATGTGTGCGTGTTCACAGACGCCCTGTCTCAAAACAACTCAAAACAGTGCGAGCGCGGCTGCCGCTTTCTTGAGATACGCGCGTCACTCACAAGGTAGATAAATGTGCACGCGTTATGATACCTACCTAACTGTAATTTGACTGTAATATTTTTAATTTTAATAACAAAAGAAAAAGTACTAATAATTTACCAACAAAAAAAGTCGTATTATAATAGGGTAGTTTCCAGGGTCGAAATAATGAAATAATATTTAGATCGCTATTTATTTATTCCGCTTTTTAGATAATCAAAAAATATTGGATACGTATTTTTACTTTTTTTAATTAAACATAAAATGACAAAGATAATACGCTTCAAAAATTAGGAGTGGGGGCCTTTTACGTCACAGTGTCCTGAAAATTGTAGCAACTTGTGACGTCACACTCAACTTTAACACGCTATATCTTAACAAGTTCTGATCCAATTTAAAAAAGAAAAAATACGTATCGCTTAATTTTGGACAATCTACTAGACGGACTAATTATTATTTTTTAGGAAACTAGCCTATTGTTCAGTGGACGGTTGTTTTAATACAACAATAAACATTTTTTAGCCTGCCGTATTACCTATAGTATGTACCTACTTATTTTCTCATATTTCGATGGTTCGTTTAATAAACGCAGTAGGTAGGTACATTTAGGTGGGTAGGTAAGCGCCCCGGCGGCCTCTGGCCCAACCTCCCAACCTTCCCTCAAAGATTATTACTAGTAGGAGTTGATAATTTTTGTGATCATGGCGAGAGTATGTTGTAAGGTAGACGAAATAAAACTCGCACATCAAGGTTTCTGTAGGTAGAAGCAAGCTTAGATCAGGGACATAGACTATGTCTGCGTGACTCGAACGCGTTTTGTATGTAGATTGACTTCTGTACCTATGTATTTTGTGCCATTACATACAATTTTTTTTTCGCAGCTAAAGAGGTAGGTACTTTGTTTTACATTGTGTTTTATGGTATATATGTATGAATAACAAAATTATAAATTGCGGTTTCTGAAAAAGTTCGGTACCTATCTCGTTCAAACAAATTTCCGTTGAAAGTGTTTATTAACCTCTTGTATGCCACATTAAATATTTTTATTATTATTGGTTTATATTTCATTTTTCCTGTTTTACTCTCAACAATAAATCAAATAATTAGATACGAGTACCACTACCACGTTAGTTTTATGCGCATAAAAAAGTTGACTACCCTAGCGCGACCGCCGAGTTTAGGCATGAAAAGTGAAGTACATACATGAGATTGACTTCTGTTGTATTTTGTGCTTGTACGGTGTGTGGTTTACGTCATCATACCCTGTTGCATATAGACCAAGCGCCATCCACTAGCGCCGGCGCGTCCACTGAAGCGAACGTTACAGCTCATTCTCACGCTGCAGTTCCCAATCGCGACATGGTTTTAATAGGAACCTGTCAGGTGCGCGCGCTCAACACCACCGCCGGCACGCAATGTACGCAGGCTTGTTTTATTACTTCTGCATGCGCAAAAACACTTGGGTTGAAACTCCGCCGGTGCAATCTTACCATAGCCGGACTAGGACAAAACTCAGTTACACACGTAAAGGGGGTGACAGACTGCACTATACTAGCTGTACATGGTGATGACGCACTTTAATATCAAAGCAGTCGTATTAGATAACATCACACCTCTAATACCTAGCGTTAAAGTACCATCAGTCGTTCGAGAACGCTCCAAACATCTCGTGTTAGCTGATCGCGACTATGATGTTCCCGCCAAAATTGATTTATTAATAGGGTCGGAGCTATTCCACGATATTTATGACGGTCAACGTATCAATCTGGGGCCCGGTTTACCTACCGCGCTGCATAGCGTTTATGGGTGGATTTTGACAGGGGCAGTCAATTCTAATTCTGTACCCTTGAACACAGCGTGCTCTTTAGTGGCCACCACATTTAAATTAGAGGAACAAATTCAAAAATTTTGGGAAGTGGAGGAACCACCACGCGCTATTATCACCGTACCCGAGAATGATACCCGCGAACGTATGTACACAGATCTAACCTATCGCGAACCTAACGGCCGATATGTCGTACCTACCCTCTTAAAGGAAGGCGATCGGTCATTGGGTGAATCTTATAGTAATACACGCTCGCGTTTTACTAATCTTGAAAAGAAACTTAATCGTCAGACTGAACTTAAATCCGATTATGTAAACTTTATGCGCGAGTACGAGAATTTAAATCATATGTATCCTGCACCTGACCCTGCAGTACCTACTCTCAATCGTTATCTCATCCCTCACAGTTGTGTCGTTCGCCCAGAGAGCACGACCACTAAATTGAGAGTAATATTCGATGCTAGCTCTAAAACTACTAACGGTCTTTCTTTAAATGACATTGTTTATACTGGCCCAAAGCTTCAAGTAGATATTGTTGACATCATAACTGGCTTGAGATTACACACAGTAGTTTTAACGTGTGACATATCCAAGATGTATAGAGGGATCTTAAATAAGACCGGAGGATCGGAATTATCAACACATACTATGGCGAGAATCTCCCAGTGATCCAGTAAAAGAGTACGAACTCGCGACTGTCACCTACGGAGTTAGTAGTTCACCTTATCTGGCCATCCGCACCCTCCACCAATTGGCTGTCGATCATGGCGCCGCGTATCCACGCGCAGCTGAAGCTCTTCTTCATGAGACATATGTCGACGTACTACTGTGTTTACTTTTAGTGGCGCGCTCTCTGTACGTGAAGCTATAGAACTAAAAAATCAACTTATCGCTTTACTAGGTTGTGCTCAACTTGAGCTCCGAAAATGGAGTAGTAATTCGCAATCTGTTCTTAATACTTTGCCAGTAGATCATTGTCAAAAACCTAAACTTTTTTCTGATGAAAGCGATAAATCAACTTTAAAAATCTTAGGAGTCCAATATGACCCTGTGAGTGACAACTTCAGTTATTCACACTCCCCTATCGAGGACGGTGAATGTACCAAGCGTTCAATCTTATCTAGCATCGCGCGTATTTTCGATCCTCTAGGGTGGCTTACACCTTGTATCCTAAAAGCCAAATTGCTCCTTCAAGATTTGTGGCGTCTTAATCTTTCATGGGACGAACCTGTGCCTAGAGATGTAGCTGTCGAATGGCAAACCTTTATAGCTGATCTCCATAACTTAAATCTAATACAAATCCCTCGTAGGATTATACCTTCTCAATCTAAAGCATTTCAACTCATCGGATTTTGTGATGGATCCACGAAAGCATATGGCTGTTGTGTTTATCTTCGTGTCGTCACCTCTCACGGTGTTCAAGTTTATCTTTTAATTGCTAAGTCCAAGGTTGCACCTCTGAAAGTGTTGACTGTTAACCGTTTAGAGTTGTGCAGTGCTGTATTGCTGGTCAAAGTAATAAATCGCATTCACTCCTTGCTTAGTTTACAGACAGCTCGACTGTATTGTCGTGGTTGAATACTGAGCCACACAAACTTAAGACCTTCGTTGCTCACAGAGTGGTCCTTATTAACGACAGTCCTGTGCCAACTGAGTGGCGACATGTGTCCACCCATGACAACCCAGCCGACGTCTGTAGTCTCACAACTGTGACACGTGAAGCTGACTTACTCGATTCCATCATGGAACGCCACTCCTCTCTTTCCCACGTGGAAAGAGTGGTTGCTTGGATCTACCGTTTCATCAAAAACGCGAAAGCAAAACGTTCTGACCGTAACTTACTATCTTACCTCCCAGCCGCTGAACTAAGTCAGTCTCTGGACCATCTAAAAAAATATGTTCAACATCAAACTTTTAATGATGTCATATCTTTGATTGCATCTAATAGACCTTTACCTAAACATTTATCTAAACTCTCTCCTTTTGTGGACACTCGCGGAATCTTGCGAGTGGGGGGACGTCTTAAGCACGCGTCGTTACCTTGTCGCGTCAAACATCCATATTTGTTACCTAAAACTTCCCGACTGAGTACTCTTCTTGTCGACCACTTTCATACAACTTACCTTCATTGTGGGCCTCGTCTACTCCAATCTTTAATTATGCGTCGATATTGGATACTCGGCGTCAGTGCGTGATTTGTTTTAAAATCAAATCGGTTTGATGATCTTCCACCTTCCCGACTACAACCGGGTCATTGTTTTCAAACAATCGGCATCGACTTCGGAGGTCCGTTTATCATAAAAGACAGTAGACGCCGTAACGCTAAAACTTACAAAGCATATCTTTGCCTCATAGTATGCCACGCTACCAAGGCAGTTCATCTCGAGCTCGTCACCGAGCTCACATCTGAAGCGTTTATAGCGGCCTTAGATCGTTTTGTATCACGCAGAGGACTTTGTCACTCTATAGTCACAGATGGTGGTACTAACTTCGTGGGTGCCAGACGTTATTTATCGGAAGTCAGCGAAATGCTCAATCGCGATAGCAACAGTATTTCCAATCAGCTCGCTTCTCGAGGAATTACGTGGAAGCTCAATCCTCCTTCGGGCCCTCACTTCGGAGGCATATTCGAGAGCGGTATAAAATCTACCAAATACCATCTCAAACGTATAATCGGATGGCAGGTTCTTACCTTTGAAGAATTTTATACGATCTTAACGAAAGTAGAAGCCATGTTAAACTCTAGACCTTTAGTGGAATTATCTTCCGATCCCGACGAGGTTGACGCTCTTACAGCTGGTCACTTCCTCACTGGTCGACCTTTAATATCTCTGCCTGAACCGGTACGTTCTGAAAACGTAAGTTTACGTACTCGTTGGCAGCTCTTACAGCGCCTATCTCAGAGTTTTTGGCGCCCTTGGCAGAGGGACTATTTACATACGTTGCAACAGCGACTAAAATGATTTAAACATGGCAACCATCAGCCAAAGTTGAATGATCTTATAACCATTTACGAACCCAACTTACCTGCTAACGAATGGAGGTTGGGTCGCGTCGTACAGGTCCATCCGGGTAAAGATAACATTACTCGTGTGGTAACAGTTAAAACATCAAAAGGCTTACTTACAAGACCTGCTGTCAAAATTTGTCCTCTTCCAATTGAACAAAACAACTAATTTAAATACACCATTTTTTATTACACATTACCTTATTATCTTAATTATTTTCTTAAATGCTTATTATAACTCACCTATCTAAAAACTTATACGTATCTATTATCTTATTATTAATCTATTAACTAAAAATCTTATAATGATGACATATGAATCTGCATCGGCCCTCGATCTTAAATCTTAAATTATCAAACCGTATCTTATGAGATCCCTGGGTGATTTCAAGTGGGGGGATATGAACAGGCTTTGGGATACTCCCTTTCCCATCCTTTTCCCTCCCTATTCTACATAATCATAAAGCACCGAACGCAACCATAACTGCGCAACGAACGCCATCTATTGAACTCATAGACAAAAGTCCAGTTACGAACTCGGCAATGGCCGGCCGGCATCGATAATTGCGCAAGCGGTGTAAAAAATCAAGTTAAACCTGTGAATACGACTAAAAGTGCTCTGGTGTTGTGATCCCTGTGTTCCTGGCATCCTGTAAGTACTTGATCTTTCATTCAGTTAATCTCACAGCCTGTTTCTAGCAAAATACTTAAATCAAGGCGTCCCCGGCTGGACGCCAAACTCAATCACTAGATATGATTGGGAACTTGTTTACCTACCTCATCCATCAAGAGTCATGTCTTGCAGTTTCATTTAAATAAATACTTAGGTATAGTATTCTTGCCAACTCATTAATTTTAAAGAGTTTAGTTTGCAATTCATTATTACTAAAGTTTAGAATTACTAACTGCAGTTAGTTAAATGTAAGAAATCGTTATGAAGAAGTTAATATGAAAATGAGTAAGTAGCAATTATTAAGAAAATTGTTGATCATCTTGTACACCTCGAACAACGCCAGCAATAAGCTGGCGTTTGTTGCATGTTGTAACTTATTAGAGTATTCATTTCGTTATTAAATACTTGTCAAATTCAAACTCCCTTAAATAAAATTAACATATACATATCAGTTGTGTTAACACCCATAACACAAGTTAATTAATAACTTAGCATGGGGCTAGCCCACCGTGTGTGAAAGAGTGTCCTGACATATAACCTTATTTAAAATACCCTTAATTACCTACCTGCTAACTCAAGCACGAGCTTTGCCAAACTGCAGGCTAAATGTCGCCACACTAGTGCAAGGCATCGATTATATCCAACATGGCGACGGATATCAACAATAACAGAAATTCAATAAACACACCGTATGTGTGTCAGACTTGAGTGAAACTGTTTGTGTAGCACTTTGAATATCAGGTGAAGAATGTCGTGGTGGCCTAGTGGGTAAAGAACCAACCTCTCGAGTATGAGGGTCTCAGGTAAGTATAGTTATCGGCACGGATATCGAGCCATGGCCTTCACCTGCGCAGAAGCGATTTACTGCCTTATTGCCTTATGCGTACGGGTGCGCAAAGCGATCCCCACTTTTCTGCCGAGAGCCTAATATCCGTGCCGGTATCTGTACCAATGCAATTTTTCTAAGTTTGTATGTAGTTTCTAAGTATATCTTGAACACCAATAGACCGATTAAAGGTGAAGGACCTTGAGGAAACCTGGATGTTAAAGTCTGAAGTCACCAACGTAACGCATTGAGCAAGCGTGGTGATTAACGCTTAATACATTTTCAGATTACTATGAATTTACCTACTTGAAAATCATTCCTAAACTGCTCTTCCTCTACTACTTGCTTGTAAACAAAAACCTCGTCACAATAAACTTATAAACCGCCAATAAACATTATTACATACCTACCTATCGCATTGCCGAACAACAGTGAGCCACTCGCCCTCCCTGAGGACACCGGCCCCGACACGCGAACAGATGCGCCGGTAGGCAGGTAGTAAGTAGGTAACCATATATAGGTATTTGACGTATCCACGCGGTTTTGTTTTGGGGGCAAAGGGTATTGATTTTCAGTTTTTTCTATGTGGTATGGAATTTTATCAATGATTCGTAAAGTTTGTGACTATGTGGCTTATAAGCATATTTATAATTTGAATGAATAGGCTAGTTTCCTAAAAAATAATAATTAGTCCGTCTTGTAGATTGTCCAAAATTAAGCGATACGTATTTTTTCTTTTTTAAATTGGATCAGAACTTGTTAAGATATAGCGTGTTAAAGTTGAGTGTGACGTCACAAGTTGCTACAATTTTCAGGACACTGTGACGTAAAAGGCCCCCACTCCTAATTTTTGAAGTGTATTATCTTTGTCATTTTATGTTTAATTAAAAAAAGAAAAAATACGTATCCAATATTTTTTGATTATCTAAAAAGCGGACTAAATATTATTTCATTATTTCGACCCTGGACACTACCCTATTAATGAATGCATTTAAGGATATTTCTGAACTAAGTATTGAATTTAAGTTTTTCTTTTATAGTAAGGTAGCAGTGATTACAACCCAATATCATTGTGAAATTAAGAAAACAAACATTTTTCATTCAATTAACAATACGCAGTTGCAGCGGCTAGTCAGTTTTTAACAAACCATTTTTAGCTATAAGAAGTTTATTAATTTTCTCTCATATAATTCTAAATATTCTCTATTTTAGTTTCTTAATATATGTTTTACTAATCAAAAACTTAAGTCCTAAAATGCAAATGTTCTGCATTCTGCACATACAGCTCCGCCCCCGGGACTGCGCGCTAAATTAAACATATCCTAGACAAGAGGAGACAAATTAAAATTGTTGTTATTTACATGCGCTGTAATTAACGATGAAACCAAGCGGTATGTTTTAGTTTTAATTAGTGGATTTAGTGGTATTTTTTATTATTTTTTGTGTATCATTAGTAACTTTGAAATAAGATATGTCAGTAGGGCCCGATTGGATTTATTTAAAGTTTTTTGTGAGTATGTGTGAATATTGTTATTTATCCTACTATGTACTCGTAATATACTTGATTTTTATCGATTCAGTTATCGCTTTGAACGTTATACTCGACGTTAAAGTATAACGCCTCGTTTTTTTTTGTTAGCTTTTTGCGACTCAACTCAAGTCTCAGATGGATAATTAGTTCAATTCGTGGAGTAAGCAATATTTGTTCATACATGGGTTAGGAATCGATCTTAGATAAAGCAATTTAGTGCCACTCATATTTACTACAAAAGGCAAAACATATGATAACATAAACTTTTTATTCCCCACACGATATAACACGGTTCGTGCCACTACAGCCGGGACGCGGATCACGCGCGTGTCGCCGCGTGTGTCGTGTTGCACTTCTGTGTGCTTTTCATAATCTTTGACTATTGGAGCGCAGGGAAATTCTGAGTATTGGATGTGGGATTGTTGTGGTTTTAGTAAATTGAGATTATAAGGGATTATGATTACAATTGTTAGGTTAGGTTTTGAAGGAGTAGTTAAGAAAATTAAAGGCTCCTAAACGGGGTCCAAGATATTTTTATACTTATTTGAGTTGTGTGGGAAGCATTGCATATGCGTTTTTTTTTGTACAAGGACATCAAGCATGGCAATACTGAAATATAGTGAAGGAATTAATAGCTATTTCCTGAGTTTTGTGGTTCCCTGACCTATCAACACATTACACAAGCATAAATACCTACAAACATATATGAAGGCATGAAGGCAGTCGAGCGCATGTCGAGAGCTTTATAGCGTCTATAAAGAAGTCCAGTTCGTCACGACTCACATCACTCTAGCGGAGTGTTACTCAAGTCATTTCACTACAGCTTCGAGTTAAGTTGCTGTTGCTTGAGTGTTTATTGTACAGGTTTAATTTAACTTGTCAAGTTGAACTATATTTTGAGCTGGAAAGTAAATGACATTCCTAGGGTGAATGCAGAGGTACATGTATCATATTTTTATACGTATGAAATTAGGATTTTTCTCCACCTGATCAACATCGTGGAATCTTGTCATAGTCAGGAAAAAGATACGAAAATATGTCTTTAGTGTAAGTAATGACTAATGTGTAAGTAAGGTCAATGACGTTGCAAAATCCACAGTGAAAATTATGATGACCAAGCGAGGGTAGTAATTATAGTAGTAAGTAGAATATTTTTTTCATCCCACCATCTCGGAAAGAGTAGTTTTACCCTTTGATATCTGAGCGCAAAAGCCGTTTTTATCCTCTAGAGCGGCAAATTGATTTGAATTTAGAACATCGTGTGCAATACTCCATTTGTGACAATCTTGATAAAACTTTTCAAACAAATACATATTAAAAAATAAAATACTGATTAAAATAATTATTCAATTAATTAAGTATTTTTTATTATTGTTTTTACATAGATTTTAACCTCCTTTCATTTTTAAACTGAGTTTTCAAATAAATGAGCTTTAATAGTTACTTACTTCTTTTTAATTTGATACTCATATGTGCCCTCCATTTTGTTTTTTTGAGTTTAGACATTTCCTCGATGAGGTGTGATGAAAAGTTACGTGTTGCACTCGAGTGCAAAGATTTTTCACCTTGTGCTCTTTTGATTCCCTCGCTATCGCTCAGGATTCTAATTTTTAGAATCCTTCGCTTGCTCGGTCATCAAAATTGAGCCCGCGGTTAAAAAGCAACTTTGCACTCTTGTATAAGAAATAACTATTTCGTATGACTTAATCGCGAAAGTTGGAAAGTCAAATGTTTGTGCGTCACAGTTGGTCACAGCGCAACAGTTCGGTGGAATCTCGTCTTCAATCCTACACGAGTGAGGCTTCTCCCCTTCGGTAATTTCTGTAAGTACTTACTTTATTACTTACTATAACTAAACAGCTGATACATCCTGTTAGCGACTGACATATTGCAAGCTTACGATAAACTATCGTGGTATGAGATCAACGATTATAAATTGGAGATATTTTAGTTGGTTGTTACACATACCAGGGTGACCATTGTTACTACATAAAGGCTTCAAAACTACAGCACCGATTCAAAAATTCTTTCACTTTTGGCAATTTACACTGTTCCCGAGTAACATAGGCTATATTTTATCCGGGCAGGTACTATTTATGTATTTATAGCTAGTATTTCCCGCGGTTTTTAGGCACATGTCGGGCACGGTTTTTAGACATATTTCGGGTAGAAAAATCTTTAATCTGACAAAGCCGCAAAATTAATTTTAATACTGTGAATAATTTCTATAAAGAAATATTTATAAAACAATACCTTACCCGAAATTGATCCAACCAGCGACTACTCTTACATGGTTTAGAAATTAACAACACATATTCTAATTAAAACCTACTTAACAATCTTGATCCAAACCTAACATCTTTCTATCCAAACAAAAAGGTACCTACAGGTGTACCTTGCGAGAGCGAGACAGCAACATATTGCGCAGACGCACCTGACGTGACGTCACAACAGGTGGCTAGGACCGTTACACTTAATGCCACAGGATAAAAACATGAGCGGAGATGCCATAATACGTATAGTTGGCATGGCCAAAACGATCAATAGTAGTTAACTAACGAAGCGTTTTGGTTCTTTGAGACATTTTTCAACGATTTTGATATTACCGGGTCCAAAGAAGGCGTATAAGGGCGAAGACAGTAACGTTCCTCAGCCCCCGCTCACCCGCATTTTGTCGCGCTACTTTTTTAGGAGATTTTCCGTTATGGCACCTCCGCTAGTCATTTATTCTTCGTGAGTCTACCAGTCTTGGTATACTGGTGATTGGAAACAAATAATATATGGGATGTATTTAGGCTGTGTGTTTGTGTTTTTGTACGAGGGTGAGGTGAGAACAGCTGGTAGGCGCGTGCGCTCATGTGTAAAAGTTATAATAAGAAGGTTTTTGAGGTTCATTGATAAGTTTGTTGTATCGGTTTTATGGTGTTTTGGGGTAAGGAATAGTTTTGTGGTGTCTTTATAGGTGAACATTATTTTTGAGACAGAGTGTGCAAACTGAACACTTTTCTATGTGGAAAAAGTATAATTAAAAATACGTATTATCAGTCATACATTCATTTTATTACCTTACCTTACCTTTTTATAAAAATCAAAACTATGTAACTTAAACATTTAAACTAAAATGGGAAAAATACAAGACTTAGGTACGTTACTCCGTGTGTGTCTATTTTGTCACATGCATAATAGCCATTTTTTGCATTTTTTTGCAAAATGAAGTAGGTATCCGTAACAATCACATCCGGACTCGAACCCACATCCAGCCTCACAGTATCCCACAACAGCTATCACATTACCCCCACCGAGGGTGTCTCCACGTTGTCGTCGTGGTGGGGCTTGCGTGCCTCTATGATCCTGAAGCTCTGCCGGTAGAGTCACTCATGCCGGAAAGGTTCAGGGGAGAGGCCAGACGAAGAGGGACCCAGGGAGGGGCCGCTCTTGCAGAGTCGACGCTCGTGGACCTAGCAAGGATGCGGCCACACCCGCAGAGGTGCAGGCGCACCGAAGCGGTGCTCGTTTGTCTCCTCATTTATCGAAGAGCAAACCGTTCGGCGGGTCTGCTGAGCCGGGATGGCCGGACAGCAGACGAAGGCATGTCTAATGCCGCCGCCGAGGGCTTGGCTTAATCGCCCGGCCCAGAGGAAGGAAACCTCTAAGATAAAAAACCACCTAATCCCAAGTTTCGGGAGCGCGGCGAGGGGATGAATGGCCGTGGGGGTCACGGTCGTTAGCGCTCCCACCTGTTGGGGCCGGCCGCCCCCAACAGTATGTAGGCTTGCCCCGGTATGAGGCCACTGCCGGGGAAGGACGTATTTATGCTCTCATGATCGTGGGATTTAATATGGAAAAATTCTTAAAACCAAAAAATAAAGGGAAAGTTAGTAGTGAGGGTGAAAAAGTACCTCGAGTACTAGTAGAAAGCGTGGGGATATTGTCGGACTCCGACAACGAAAGCCTCATGAGCACGGCGAGCGCAACGAGCATCAGCTCATCTCGCAAGCTCAAGCGCCCAAGACCAGGCGCTGACTCAGGATCGGACTCGGCCCTGAGCGAAGTGTCGGTGCCGGCCTCCAAAGCCGGTGCCAAAAAAGATACAAAGAGGGGTAGGCCAGCTACAACCGGCAAATATGTTGGTATTGGCCTGGCCCGGAGGGAGGCTGCGGCTGCTCAGAAGGCAGCAATAGCCGCCGAAAAGCAGGCGGAAGACGAGCAGCAAATTGCTGCTCTTACGAGAAGAGTAGCAGGAGGTAGGGTCAACCGGCTTTCGGAGTCGTTGTCTGCCGCCTCAGAGGTGATCGTGGAAGCAGAAGAGCTGCCTGCCATAGATCTCAACAGACGAATGATGGACGCCGTGGCGGCCATCCAAAGGGTGGGGAAAGTCTCAAAGGGACTCAGTGGCGTCTGCAAAAAGGCACTTAAAGAGGCTGTAGCCTCGATACAGGAGAGTGCTGAGGCCCTCCTCACCCGTACGACAAACGAAGAGGCGGCATTGTTACGGGCACAAAATGCCAAACTAGCTGCTCAAATGGCGGAGCTCCGCAAGGAGCATGAGGAGTTCAAGGCGGAAATGGCAAATTTCCGTCGTGAGCACCTCAGAAGGGAGGTGGGTTTGCCTCATTTGCAATTACAGGCGCTGCCAGAACAACAGCCCACAAAGCAGCAGCCTCCCCAAGAGTCGGAGTTGGCTGGCTTGATGCGCCAGATGGCGAGTTTCAACGCTCGATTCTCGGTTCTGGAGAGCAGAATCTTGCGGCCTCCTCTTGCTTCTGATGAACGCAGAGCCCCGGCGCCGTCATACGCGGCAAAAGCCGAAGCACCCCGTGATCAACATGAGGCGCAGACGGCTACGGCAACCCCGGGGGTGGTACCGCCTAATCGAAAGGGGAAGAAAAAGGCGAAGATTACTGAAAAGTCGGGTAACGGGGCTCCCTCCGGAGTGACGCTAACACAAGCGGCTCGCCCAATACCGTCGAGCTCCACAACGAACGAGGTGGAATGGACGACGGTTCGAAGAGGACGTCGGAAGGAAAACACCCGCCGCAAGGCTAAGCTAACAGATTCTGCGACGAAAAAACAGGCTGTGAGGCTACGTGCCCCCCGTTCGACGGCGGTGGTCCTTACTCTACAGCCTGGGGCGGAGGAGCGGGGTCTCACATATGCTGAGGTGCTAACACGGGCGAAAGCGAACATCTCGCTAAGTGACCTCGGCATTTCGGGCATCCGGTGCAAAACAACCACAACCGGTGCCCGACTACTGGAAATCTCCGGTGCCACTAGTGGCCCTAAAGCTGATGCCCTTGCTGAAAAACTTAGGGCTTCACTAGGACAGGAAGACGTCCGAGTTTCCAGGCCCACGAAGTGTGCAGACTTACTCATTTCGGGCCTGGACGACTCGGTCACCACGGACGAGGTTGCCGGGGCCATCTCAAAGGCCGGAAACTGTCTGCCAGAGCAAATAAAGGCGGGAACTATTAGAAGAGGAGCCTTTGGCCTAGGGAAAGTACTGGTAAGCTGCCCAGTAGCGGCAGCCAAAAGGATTTCCAATGAAAGAAGATTGATTGTGGGTTGGGTCTCAGCACAGGTTTCGCTTCTGGCACCTAAGCCTTTTCGTTGTTACCGTTGCCTGGAAGAGGGACATGTAGGAGTACAGTGTACAGCGGGGGTCGACCGTAGTCAGCTTTGTTTCCGCTGCGGCCAACTTGGGCACAAGGCAGCCTCCTGCACAGCCAATCCTCACTGCGTACTCTGTGCAGCATCCGGCAAACCAGCCGACCATCAGACTGGGGCAAAGGTCTGCGCGAGGCCCAAGCCAAACAAGAGAGGAACATCACGAGTCACTACTACACAGTCGGTTCATCCGCCGGCTAGTAGTAACTCAGATAACTCGCAGATGGAAACAAGTGGTCCCTCACAGCCGGTTCACCCATCGGCTGCGGTACTGGATCCACCGACGCTCGAGGAGGTTATCATGGACACACAATAATGGCCCTAAGTCGTAGATTCCTCCAAGCAAACATCAACCACTGCGCCAGGGCTCAGGATCTATTGCTCCAGAGCATGGCGGAGTGGATGATCGACGTCGCAGTCGTCGCCGAGCCGTATTATGTGCCACCTAGGGATGACTGGGTGTGCGACAGCAACAGTTCAGTGGCGCTCATAGCAAGAATTGCTGTGGACACCCCATCCTTTGAGGTCGTCACCCGGGGGCGGGGCTATGTCACAGCAGTGTGGGGCGAATTATTGATCGCGGGGGTGTACTTTGCCCCCAGCCTTTCTCTCGCCGACCTCGAGGTGATCATGCTAGAGCTGAGCACGGTTATAAGTCGTAGTCGTCCACGGCCCGTTCTCGTTTTGGGGGACTTCAATGCAAAGTCTACTGCCTGGGGTTCCCCGACTACAAATGTGCGGGGAGAGTTAATGGAGGAGTGGGCGGTCGAGCAAGACCTGCTTCTCCTGAACCGGGGTTGCGTGCAGACGTGCGTTCGACAATTGGGTGGGTCTATAGTAGACCTCACTTTCGCAAGCCCTGTGCTTGCATGCCGCGTCCAGGGCTGGCACGTGTTGGAGGGGGTGGAGACGCTGTCTGACCATAGGTACATCCGTTTCAGTATCTCCACTCATACCTCAAGCGGGCCGGCTCAAGCAGCCCCGGTGGGCACTGGAGAGGGCCCGCGCTGGGCACTTAAACGGCTGGACCGAGAGGCTCTCGTAGAAGCCGCTATTGTGCAGGCCTGGCTAGACCATCCGGACAGGCCTGCTAACATCGAAGAAGAAGCGGAGTGGTTACAGGAGAGTATGTCGCAGATTTGCGACAGTGCTATGCCCCGAGTCCATCCGACACCATCCAGGCGCCAGGTATACTGGTGGTCACAGGAGATTGCACAGCTGCGCATCACATGTGTGGAAGTGCGCCGCCAGTATGCCAGGTACCGAAGAAGACGCCGTCGCCCCTTTACAGCGACGGCCGAAGAGGCGGAACTCTACGAGGCCTACAGGGAGGCAAAGAGCGCTCTCCAGCTGGCCATCGGGAAGGCCAAAGCAGAGGCTCAAAGGGAACTACTGGCGACACTAGATCGAGACCCTTGGGGTCGCCCCTACCGTATGGTCAGGGGTAAGTTGCGCCAGTGGGCTCCCCCACTGTCCCAGACTCTGCAGCCACAACTTTTGGAGGATGTGGTAGGCGCTCTATTTCCCCTGAGACCGGAGCATAACCCACCCGCCATGGTTCCGCCTTGGAGCATGACCAACGCAGAGGTCGACGACGACGACGTGCCCGAAGTGACCCGGGTAGAGTTGAGAGTGGCGGTCGCTCGTATCAAAAACACCGCCCCAGGGCCCGATGGCATTCCAGGCCGAGTATGGGCTCTGGCCATAAAGGCTCTCGGGCCCCGACTTGCAGGACTCTTGAGCGCATGTCTGCAGCAGGGTCAGTTTCCCCACCAGTGGAAGATCGGAAAGCTGGTCCTGCTCAAGAAGGAGGGACGCCCCGCAGACTCACCATCTGCCTACAGGCCCATTGTGTTGCTGAATGAGGTGGGAAAAATCTTCGAGCGAATCATCGCCGACCGCCTTATTCAGCACATGACCGGAGAGGGGCCGGATCTGGCGGACAACCAGTATGGTTTCCGTAAGGGGCGTTCAACAGTTGACGCGATCATGCGCGTGAGGGTCCTGGCGGAGGAAGCAGTCGCCCGGGGCGAGGTGGTCTTGGCGGTGTCGCTCGACATCGCCAACGCTTTCAACACCCTGCCCTGGAATACCATAAAGGAGGCGCTCCGTTATCATGGAGTGCCAGGGTACCTCCGTCGCATAATCGGGGCCTATCTGTCCGAAAGAGCTGTGGTGTACCCGGGTCGAGAAGGATGGGGTCGTCGCGAAATGACGTGCGGTGTTCCTCAGGGGTCGGTTCTCGGCCCTCTCCTGTGGAACATTGGATACGATTGGGTCCTGCGCGGTGCGCTTCTCCACGGCGTCAGCGTGATATGCTACGCTGACGACACGCTAGTAACAGCACGTGGGAAGACGTACCGACAGGCGGCCATTCGGGCCACAGCCAGTGTCGCGCAGGTCGTGGGTAGGATCCGGCGTCTTGGCCTCGAGGTGGCCTTGCACAAGTCTGAGGCCCTCTGCTTCCATGGGCCGAGGAAGAAGCCACCTCCGGGGTCTAGCATCGTAGTAGGAGGGGTCACCATCGCTGTCGAATCGACGATGAAATACCTCGGTCTCGTTCTCGACAGTCGGTGGGACTTCGGGCCGCACTTCCAACGTCTCGCTCCCCGATTGTTGGCCGCAGCTTCTGCGCTCTCACGCCTGCTGCCCAACCTCAGGGGAGCCAATACCTCCTGCCGGAGGCTCTATATGGGGGTCGTGCGGGCGATGGCGCTCTACGCCGCGCCAGTGTGGGCGAACACCCTGACGGCCCGCAATCTTGCAGTGCTGCGAAGACCTCAGCGAGCGATGGCCATCAGGGTCATAAGGGGATACCGTACGATCTCCTTTGAAGCGGCATGCCTCCTAGCCGGATCCCCACCATGGGACCTAGACGGGAAAGTCCTCGCGTCACTCTATACATGGCGCGAGGAAGCAGTGCAGCGGGGTGAGTGCCTCGTGCCTCGACAAGTTGAGGCGCGCAGGGCAGAGCTCCGCCAGGTGTTAATGGTGGAATGGGAGCAGCGACTTGCGCGACCCACAGCAGGGCACGCCGTTGTCGCGGCGGTCAGGCCCGTTATGAAGGAGTGGCTGGAGAGAAGCCACGGCTCCCTCAGCTTCCGCCTGACACAGGTTCTTACCGGACATGGGTGTTTCGGAAAGTTCCTGTGTCGTATAGGCCGGGAGCCCACGCCTGAATGCCACCACTGTGGGATCTGCAGCGAGGACTCGGCGCTGCACACGTTGGTGGAATGCCCAGCATGGGCAACGCAGCGCCGTGACCTAGCGGCAGCAGTAGATGCTGCGGGAAGTCTTTCGCTGCCGGCTGTCGTGTCCTGCATGGTCGGCAGCGAAGAAGGATGGAACGCCGTCGCCTCCTTTTGTGAGGATGTGATGGTTTTAAAGGAGGCGGCGGAAAGGGAGAGAGAAACTGCTTCCTCTCTCCCCACCCGCAGCAGACGTGGTGGGCGTCGCAGGGTTGCTGATCTCCGGCCACCATAGGGCGCGGCCTGCGGGCGACAGACTAGGGGCGTCTGTCGTCCGATCAGAAACAGGCCTCGAGACGGTGGCGTTGTGTTGCGCGCGCCTCTCTTAGTAGAGTTTGCTGTGGCCGCTGGGTGACGGCCACAGAGGTTGACGGGGCCCGCCTTTGAACATCTGGCGGGCCAATACCTGTCGGGGGTGCGGAAGAATGCTTTGGCGATACCCGTGCCCTCGACAATAGGTAATAGAAGGCAACACTGGGTGGGTTTTTAGCCGGTAAGAGTCCGGCACACCCCCTCCACCGACCCCAGGTGGAGGGAAGTCCATGAGGATTTTCCCCCTGCCAAAAAAAAAAAAAAAAAAAAAAAGCTATCACATTACCGATTGTCGTTCAAACCACAGAGTTCACAAAAAACCTCCGTCTACAATAAACATTAAAATCACTATACCTAGTTACGTATGAACATTATGGACAGGAAAACAACGATTTACTTTTAATTCTATATCCCGTTATACTGCGACACTACCATATGTACAAAAACATTAGTTTTCAAGTTGTATAATAATATCTTACTTGCCGTGTTAAAGAAAGTAATTCTTTACTCGATTGCGTCAGAAGGAGTGATATGTTTTTGTTGCACTGTTTTAAAGTTATTTAGTGAATGTAACGAGCTTCTGTTAATTAAATTATTTATAATGTAGATTTCACCGGCGTGGAATACATTTTGCATTCTACGCAAGTTATGGGAATATTATGTACCACAAACATATCAAAGTATTGTCAACTACAGATTATTATTAAATGCATCCTACACAACACTACCTACACAGCATATAGTTGACACACAAAACTACACGTGTCTTTGTGAGTACATGTGTCTGACCGTGTCTCACCGTCCGTCGTGTCCATCGGCCAGCGTCTAACAAATGGACGTGTCAATCACTGGCCGACACGGAGTTACATGCTCAGACTTGTGTAGGCTGACACGTATGTAGTACATTTATTTTGTGTTGTTTGTTGTTACTCAGAAAGCAAGGTTTGATGTTGTCTTACGGTGAATGCAGATTCATCAGAATAACACTGAATTTTAGGATTCTATATATGAAATCGTATGAAACCTTGCACGAATCGGTCAAACTTCCGAATTCGGATGACGTATGAGTACAGGCAGACAAATGATTGCTTCCTGAAAACTCAAAAAGCTCTATTGAATCCAAGGCACTGTTCTTCAGTTGCATTTATGACTTAAGGTTTCATTGCCGAAGTAAAGTGTAAGTATTTTGAAGGGGCTCACCCTTTTGCTAAAAGTCTCTGTTTCATACAAATCTTTCAAGCCCTGTTTTCGGGTGTCATTTGTTTCGAAAAGCCAGCAACCACAATATGGTTACAAAATGCTTTAACAAAATTCCATAATATATGAAACATTTCATATCAAGTCCTGGTTGACCTCAGGTTGAAATCTTGACATAAACAGTCGCGCTTTTAACCACAAAAATAACCACATTAGTTCTAAGCTTAGGACCTAAGGCTTTAAAACCTCGGGTTGCCACAAATAAAAAATATCAAATTATATTTTATAGAATACACAAAAAGCCACGACGTAACAATAGCAAGGAGATTTCAGTACAATAATTCAAAATACATTTTATATTATTTTACAAGTGGCAACTCGAAGCTTTTAGCAGAACGGATTTCGAGTAAGTTTTCAGAAAAAGATGAAACTTTACAAAATATTCATACACGATTGAATTTTATATGTATTTTTCAAACGATATTTTTGTTTGAAATGTTTTTCTTTGAGTTTCAGTGGTATTGTTTTTGCTTTTTATTGTAGGGTCTGACTTTTGCTTTCATTCGTTGTTATGTAAATACGAGATGAGTTTTATGACATTGTTCGTCCTAGTGCAAATAATCTGCAAAATGTAGCGATATTCAGTGTTAATATAATAAGAATGTATAATGCGTAATGATCATACATTGTTACGATTGGGTATTAACATGTTTTTTGTTTATTGTAATAGTTTATTTGAAAATCAAATGTGACGATTTATGTTAAAATGAAATAGGTAGGTAGACAGTAACCTGTCAACATCCAGTAGGTAATAAAGAGAATAATTAACAGAATAAGAAAGGTCTTACCTAACTACTGTAGAAGTTCAAAGGTAAAATTAAGACATTCATCATAGGAAAATAGAGTGAGTTTATGTATGTAATTAAGTCAAAGTTTAAATACCAAAGCCCTTAAACTAAAACAAAGTAATATGTAATCTTCTCACACAAAATCCAAGTCGAAGGGCAAAATTTTATGCTTTTTGCGAATCTTTTCTTGAACTTATAAGAAAAGTAAAAAGACGTATAATACCTCCTTTTTGACCATTCCCAGTGTTAAGGCCAGTCCTGTGCGCACGACGCGTAAGGTTTGACAGACGGAGAGTGACAGCTAACCCTTCAGTCGTAACTCAACCCTTCTCACGTCCATGGGAATGTGAACAAGTGACGTTTATAGTTTACCACAGGTTCCACTTGTAATTGTCAAGGAATAACCTCATAGAAGAAAGATTTGCAATCAAATATGTTAAGGTTTTTTTTTCTCTGCCAAATGTAGCGTTTAACATTAACCTACCTTGACTTTCACAAAGATAAAAAGAACGAAAGAAGAAAAAAAGTTTTACAACATGAATTCTAGAATATAAGCTTAAGGTTACCTTTTTTAGAAAGACGCGTAAAATATAGTTTTTATAGATAGTAACTCCAAAAGCTGGGCCCTAACATAATATCATTTGTGGATTACAAAACGCGTTTCAGAAAGAACTGCAGTTTAGAAGGCCGTTAGAAGCTCAAAATATTATCTACATCCATCAATTTTTGCCGTAAAAGATTTTAAATAGTTAAAATGTTATGTAAATCCCCTAAATCTTTACATGTTTTTCAAAATTCATAATCATATAACCCGAAAACCAGTAAACAGAATATATTTATTAGATGTAAAATGGTGCACACATCTCCGGAGATGCACCGTGCATACCCACTTAGTTTATTATTCATAGGAGTTATAGCATAGCCGAGGGCACGGCTGGAATTAGACCAAAACCCAGCCTAGAATATTTAGAACCTTAGCGTACCGCAACGTAGGACCAATTAAGCCTATTACTTTAGTCCTACGTAACTAAGGGCTTGATGTAAGCCCATTGTATCATTTCTAGTCGTTCTAGTGCTATTAAAGTAAAGGTTTATGTACATTTTAAGTTACATTAACTTTGAAGTAGGTTGGTTTTCATAATTATCGTTAAAATTACTCGTAAGTACTTGAGTTAAAAGAATTTTAAAATGGTTAGCACTTGTAAAATTCTAATTATCATTGACATATTTCTAGGTAAGTTGTAGATAGAAATACTTTTGCGATCCTAAATTTAATTTAGAATGCCAAACTACACGGTTTATTGTGAGATTGATTCTCAAAACTAGAAACCTAAAGGTGAAAATGACCCAATCTCACCCCAAATCTGTAGGGTTAGGGATTAATCGGGGGATCTCGATCCCTCAACATCTCCGATCCCTTACCTGATTAGAAATATCCCCGAGATATATCATGTACTGGTCCTCTTACCTTCACGAATTTATTTAAACGGTCAGAATTCCGTCCTCAGTTAATACATTTTATTAATTTTGAAAGACTCCATTTTTTGCTCAAATTCGTACAAAGGATTATTGCTTACAAAAAAAGATTTGCAGAGATAGAAAAAGTAAAAATTAATGATAGTACAAGACAAGTAAACGATGCGTTAGTAACTCTTCATTACCCTTGATCTTAACCCGATGCAAAGCTTCAGAAAATAACTATTTTTTCTCTTCACACATAAACGGTAATCGTAAATTAATTGTTTTATACTCGGACAAGCGTAAAAGATTTATTTTTACTTACTAAAAGCTTGCACTAAGATGGGAGATTACTCTAATCCGCAAAAATACGTAACTATTTTGCGTTTACTGTGAAGCTTAAAGTCTGGAGCGAGTAAATGAAATAATTTTGGCAAAATCTGGTGGCTTGGTACCTCGTGGACAGTAGCTTTGTACCACTTTGTACATAGTCGTGTAACCGCTAACAAATTCGTCTAGAGAGATGAGAGTGGCGCACGTTCGCTCCCCGGTGTCGATTTTCAGATCAAACAAAGTAAAATTGTGTTTTCCTCGATACAGTGAGGATTGTAATTCTGTCAGTAACCGCTGGTCAACTTGTGACGGTTTATTGCTGAATGTGTGGATGTTTCGAATATTTACTGTTTGAGAAACACGACGATAAACTGAAAAGACATTTGAGTAAATATTTGGGTGCTTTAGTCATTTAGTGATTTCGTTTTAATAGCATTCTGAAGCACTATTTGGTACGGTAGACCGCACATCAGTGGTAACTGTCATGCACCTTAACTCAATAGTAATAAGTACGATTTTCCTATAAAACTGTTACCACTGACCTGAAGTTGACTGTACAGTTCTATGGGACCCGTAGCATCTGTTACAGCCTTTTTTTTTATCGTCCCACTGCTGGGCACAGGCCTCCTCTCACACGGAGAAGGATTGAGCATTAATCACCACGCTTGCTCATTGCGGGTTGGTGATTTCAGACTATATAGTCCAGGTTTCCTCAAGATGTTTTCCTTTCCTTTTATCAGCCATTGGCGTCTAAGATAGACTTAGAAAGTACATACAAACTTAGAAAACTTGCCTGACCTGGAATCGAACCCGCGCCCTCATACTCGAGAGGTTGATTCTTTACCCACTAGGCCACCACGACTACTATACGCACTGAAATAGTCTCATAGAATTAAAAATACGAAAAAGATTCTCCAAAACTTACTATTTACTAAATCTTGCGACTACAACTAAAGTGCACAATAATATAAACTAATAATTAAGACTTGAAGTCGTACAACGTATTTACAAGTAGTTTTAATAAATGTTCGCTATTCATATGTCGGGAGCGAGTGCACGCTGACCCGGTTACCTGTCTCTACAAAGTGCAATTTAATCAACATCTAACTTACATATTCATACTAAACGAAGTTATAAACAGTGTTTTAGCACTAATTGTAATTCCGCTCTCACTTGCACGGAACTGCGCACTAAATATACACTAAAAACTTAATCGAAAAACCCGCAAAACGTGTTTATTTGTGAACCGATTGAGTCGTGGAAATAGTAATTTGTAGCTCACACAACGTCGCCACAACATCATCTCTAAAGTTAGCTTTTGTTTAAACCGCTTTATTCGAAAACATGCCAAACACATTACTGCAGAACATACTCGCAGTAAAAGGGTCTCTAATGTAAAACCACAAAGATTTAACGCCACTACTCATTGCGAGCACGAAAGGAATTCATGTAATTAAACTCGACTCCCGAAGAATTAAAATTCATTCTGAAAACCGCATTGTGCTAATATACTAACGTTTTTAGAGGTAATGTGGTCAGAGTTTCCTCTGGGCTCCTAGGCAGGAGTTGCGTGCATTCCGCGGCCTGAACCTAAAAGAGTCAGTTAAAATAGGGCACGCCACTTCACAACGCTTGTCTTCACCGAATTCTGGTGACCTGGAGAGCACGCACACACGCGCAGAGCCACCCCCGTGCACACAGCGACGCACACTCGCGCGCGCCGCCCCTGTCGGCCCAGTGTCGGCTCTGACGTCGCGGGGAGCGCTCGTCGCTTCATGCCATCCGAACGACCGAACGCGCCGAATGTTTTCGTATCTGGATTAATAAACGTCGATGCTTTGTGTCAGTATTTACTACAATAATATCGTTAAATCACTGCGGGAATTGTGTCTTGTTGGATATCGTGTGCGAAACTAAGGTTTCGGTCAGTGAGCTGTGATTTTCGGGTGTAACTATTACCCGAGGAAGTGTCAAATTTTTGTGATTTCAGTGTACGCAATCGCCGACCGTAAGCTATTTTGAATGATTTATATTATTTTTCGTTGGTCCGCGCCGCTCGTCCGGCGAATGAAATATATTCTCGTCTTATATCTGTTCTGTTAGCTAGATTAGATTGATGACGTTCGCTGGGATGCTGCTCTATTATTTTTTTCAGCGCATTAATCATCGCTGACAATACCTTTCAGGCACATTCATAAAATATTGCCCAATCAGGTTAATTGATTACATTCATATTCGCACCACCGTACAAATCACGATCCCAAAGTTGGTCCTTTTTGACGAAATTTCGCACATGAGGTACTTAGGTATAAAAAGACAAGTCGATAAATGTAGAAGTGTATGGGAGCTATGTTGACAATATCCTCGAGACCCATCTGGGCTAGCTTGTGGGTATCTATTACACGAGCACTTTCGTTAAACTAGCAAACAGTGCCCACTGACCGATTTCAGCAGTCTCTGATGTTTTCTATGATGTAAAATAGTAGCCGCGCCTCAAAGGACCAAAATTTTGGAATAAAAAATCTGATGGGAAATATTGTAATTGGAAAGCATTTTATTGCGAGCTTTCACCAAAGCTTCCTATAACTGTCATTTAAAATAAATTTTTGTTTGCATTCCCTGTGAGCCAAAATAGAATTTTGTTGATAGCCTTTTGAGAGTCAACATTTTACTGTTTACTGATATTTTATCATCAAATGTACATATAGGGGTTGAATTTCGTGGAATTTCAAACGTGAATTATTCCACAAAAGTTGTTCGTACGCTGAATTAATGCTTGTTTGTAAAGAGTTTATTTAATCACAGAACACGAGGCAACATTTTCAGTTCAAATTAAGACTTTAGCTCACGAAGAATTTCTGAATTAATTTACACAGAATTCGTTACACATGAAGTGTTTAGAGTACCTACAAGTACGAACAACTTCGATAGAACAAGACGAGTCTAATGAACTTCTTCAGAACACTTCTTCAACACATAATTATTACAACTCAATTCTTAGTACAAAAGGACCAGAGTCTAAACATAACACACTTGAATTTGCTCACATGATGCAAAATATTTATAAGTACTAAGAAAATCTGTTTAACTTAAGGAAACCTATTATAAAGTACCTAGTTATAGAACCAAGGATTAATAGGAAAATGGTTTATGGATTTGTCTTTGTATCACGATAGGGGTAGATTGATAATGAACAGTAATTTTCTCGGGGCTGTAATTATGAAACACTCATGAATGCGGTTTGTTGTCTACACATTATTGCTATTAAAGTCAATTGAGGCATTGCCTGCGATAAATAACTGAGTTATTGCCTCTGATCGTTATATTCAGCCGATTCCTGTGAAAGGAATTCAATTTATTTCATGCGATAATAACACCCGCTCAAAGGTATTATGGGATGTATGCAATTTTAGTAAAAGACAACAATTTGTTTTTAAAATGTTCCTAGAAATGCGTTTGCATAATGCCCCTATATGTTTCGTAGCAATTAATTTTCAGGCTTTTCATTTAATAAAAAACCCATTTTCAGGCTTGATTATTTTATAGAATTTTGGAGATGGCAATTTGAATGGTAGGATCCTCTTTAAAAGATCTATAATTGGTATTTTCGTATATTTTTTCCTTAAACTTTTCCATAGAGAAGACGGTTTTAATTTTATATTTTTAATTTATCACACACCCAGATAAAAATTCCACATTTTCACTCGCTTCTTTATTGCTTATTACCATTTTCAAGTACAAACACTGAAGGTACATAAGTATATGTATTAAAAACAAAAGGTAGGCAGATACGCGGGTTCGCTTTGTATTGTAACGGTTTTCGTTTGTTTCAATAAGGAAAGGTAAACAACTGGTATCCATTTCCATCATATTTTTTTCTCTTAATGGAGATAGGATTGCATCCATGGTTTTGCCGGAATTGGTGTTTGTTTGCTGGCTGAAAATAACTTGCTGTGGGCTTGTGTCTCGTGTTATGGGTACTAAATCTGTCAGCATCTTTACCTACTAATCCGAAAAATTCTGCACGTCAAAGTAACCAGTTGTTCCCTGCGGTTTCACCCGAGTCCTGAGGGAACTATTTCCCACTTTCCGATGAGACATAGCCAATGTGCTTTCTCAAGCCCTATTACATGGGTGCACCTTTCATTTAAAGTTCAGTAGATTCGGTGTGAAAGCGTGAGAAATAGACAGACAGAGTTCTTTCGCAATCGATAATTGATAACTTGTTATTAATATTGATAGGAATTAGAAGATGAATTTAAAATCTTATAAACGTTGGCTGAATTTTATTCTAAACTAGCTTCGGCCAGCGGCTTCGCCCGCGTGGTGTGTTGATAAAAAGTAGCCTATGTGTTAATCCAGGGTATCACCTATCTACATACCAAATTTCAATCAAATCGGTCCAGCCGTTTTTGCGTTATTGAATAACAAACATACATCCATACATTCTCACAAACTTTCACATTTATAATATATAAATAAGTAGGATTAATCGTGCAATACGTCTATCAGATGGTAAAGCGTAAAAGCCATCTGAAAACAAAAGACAATCTATTATGAATCTGCTATTGGAGTAATGTTAAGCGTAAGGACCCGGTATTTTGGATAAAAGGACCAGAATTTGTAGCAGAATAAAAAGTCGCGTTTTCCTTATAGATAGAATATTTAAAATTGTTGCTTAGAGTGAAAGTCGTATTGGAAATTGTCGTGCTTTTCGATAAGAATGTTTGCGTTTTGACTTACAATTTGCCATTTTCAAGTTCTTGTTAATGATGCAATTGAAAGTTTAAAGATAACTTTTGACTTTTAACAACCCAGTTGATAGGTACATAGCATAGTAAACAATCGGGATTCAATTTCAAGTTGTATAACGTTCAAGTCTCAAATACGTTTTTTATTTCGTCTTTTAATGGACTCCAGTGACCTTTCCCTAACATACGACGTCTCACGTTTAAGGGCGAAATAAAACTGAACAAACAAAGGATTAGAATTCATTCTCGCCAACTTTTTACAGCTCATATTCATGACTATAATCCTGTCTGAACCAAAAAATACAAAACAAAAACAGATCTATGAAAAACCAGCCAAGTGCGAGTCGGAATCGCCCACGAAGGGTTCCGTACCATTATCTATAAAACGGACTAAAAAATCACGTTTGTTGCATGGGAGCCCCCCAAAATATTTATCTAATTCTAGTACGTAGTAACTATTATATAATCTTTGATTCTAGTCCTCAGTATTTGTTGTTATAGTGGCAACAGAAATACATCATCTGTGAAAATGTCAGCTCTCTAACTATCACAGTTCACGAGATACAGCTTGGTGAAAGACGGACGGACGTACAGAGGAGCGAAACAATAGGGCCCCGTTTTACCCTTTGGGTACGGGACCCTAAAAAAGCGAAATATTCAGTCGTCTGACAAAAATGCCCTAAAACGTGTTTCAGATCTGCATGGAAATGTCTTTATCTGGTTTATAGTTCAGATTTACGATGCTGCGTAAAGCAAATCGCTAGTATTCATCAATATCATCAATATCGGTCGGTATTATGCATCTCTAGTTGTGTGTGTTTGTCGGTATTACCATAATGTGATAGCGTTTCATCTAAATTGGTTTTGATGTGAAAGAAGGAATTTTATTTGTTTTGACAGATGAAAGATGGCTTCGATGAAGTACTTGTGGAAATCAATACGTGCGTACAGAAGGACCAAGAGTTTAAGATGGTTGATAGACGTGATGGATTAGGAGTAAATACATATTTTATCTAAGTAGAAGTCTGTGTTGTACAATGGGAAATTAAAAAGGCCGATGATGATGACACATTTCCAATAAGTTTGATTTCATCTCACGCAATGAAATATCATTTTTTAAATGGTTACTTACAATATGTACTTTGTAGAGGTATTCGTACCATAGGACGAACATTTTGGCATTAGCTCCCAGTAACTCCGGACGCTGGTGAATTTCAGTGATTCACAAAGTAAACCTTTCCAGCGCTCATGGAATCCGACTAACAAATTAAATGTACGTGTGTGCGTGATCATACATACGCGCGTATGTATGTGTGTGTGACGTCATTAGCATAATGTATTTCTAGTTATCGCGGATTGTGGGTCTCGCTTTTGATTCGCATTTGGGTAAATGTTTTGGGGCCGTGATCTCAGAAAAGTTGAATAAGGGTTTGAGTACCTATATGTATTTATTGACGGAACATATGTACCAAAGCAAATAATACCAACTGATTAATGATAGGCGTGATTGAGTCTGCTATTTTAAGCATAAAAGAGAACTTAAGCTTGCAATTTCAAACCAAAGGCATTAACAATACCACAGATGTGTCTAATGATAAAATATGAATTGAAAACAAAAAGACAGAGGGACTTTCCTTGTAAAATCCGTATTGTAACAGGCAGGTGGCAACTGAAATCATTCTTGAATAAAAGAGAAAATGTATTTGTCTCGCCTGTTTTTTCGCTCCCTCAAGACTAAAATGTCAATATAAACCAGATTGACATTTGGTCTTTCGGGAATTGAAAATATTTCCGTAAAAAAGTATTTGCGTTTTGGATTTTTCCGCTTATTTCTGATAATTGTGCACGTGATTTAAATAGGAATTGTTTAAGAGGGCAGTGGCTTTGCGTATAGTTGATAAGATCGGTACCTAACACTTTGTTTTGCAAGACCGTTAACTTACTGTACTCTGAAAGATTATCAAACGTTTTAATGTAGGTACTTACATCTCATTTAAATAGCGTCTTGGACACTAAATCTCAGAATTTAGCGTCTTTTCTGTAACCGATTTAATATTTACTTAGCTCTTATTACTAGGACTCAATCTTGATTAAAATTACCTTACCGGAAAGTTATTAAGTCTATATTTAGAAAGCGTTCTTCTTAAAAGGTTGTCTGTAAGATTTTATTAAGTTCCTTGATTAAGGTGACTTATTCTTATTAAGGCTAGTTCTTCTCCAAAACCATAAATACCTTCATATATATGCGTATATACATATGTACAGCTTTCTAGCTATTTGCCGCTATTTCGCCCACATCTCGAGGGAACGTCTTCACACAAAAAGGAAACGCGAAATGATCGTAGTGTGTCCTCCCACACGTATCAAGAGAATCGAGTTATTTGCATCAAGGAATAACATTCATTATTTCTGTACATTTATTTATTAAGTTTTATCTGTGTTACTCGGTTGTGGAGGTCAGATAGAAAGTCGTCCATGTAGAACACTGATACTTTAGACTGGGAACCGACCCCAATAATTGGGAAAAGGCTATGCAGATGGTGATATTTTGTCAGTTTCACGTTGATACCAAACTAATATACAGACAGATTTAATTCCAGATTTATATGATTAAGAAGTAGTAAACTGAAGTTACTTCAATATTTTCTTATACAAACCATTTCTCAACTACCGTCGACATCGCTATTTAAACTAAATTAATCATACTTTCGAACTTTATAAAAGCAAGTAAAATATTAATTTGATTTTCTTTATAATGGTGATGATTGCAGGGGTATCGGGTAGCTAGAAAACGTTCTGAAGCTCGTTAATACATCACGCTGGTTCCCAGGGGGGTCGGCAGAGTGGAACGTAGCATGGTGTTAGTCTGTTTTTTAATTGTGTTCCTGAGGTGCGTGTAATGGAACAAAGTAAGATAATAAAGGGTTTAGAAGCTGGCGTGTAATGTGTTGTTTTTATTGTAGTTTTATAATTCAGTTGGTATTACAAATTGGGTGAGTGTTAAAGGGAATTTGACAAATCTGTTCTTTAGATATGAAAATGTGTTTTACGTTTTTTTTGTGTGAACATAAATGCTACAGATTTTAAGTAAAAAAACATAGAATAATACAAGTTGTGGAAAGCGAGTTACGAAGTATAATTATTCAGGGCGGTGTCACAGCGTCCACCATTAATATTAGTCCATTGCCTGTCTGTTACAAACTCGCCGCCTCCCAAACTTTCCTTTTTGTATAATTTCCTATACAGCTACTATTTTTTATCGAGAATTAATAGGACTATTATTCAAAACTGATCCTTTTTTGGTTGGAAATCATAGAATATTCCAGCTGTGGGTGCAGCGTGAGGAAGTGTCAGACTCTTACTAACTGAAGCCTACCATGTTTCTTCTTCGAGTACCAGGTTCCTTCGTGTACCAGGGCAAAACTGATCCTTAGATACGAATTTTCACCAGTCATTGTATCTCTTGTAAACAGCTTGTCATACATTGGAAAAAATATATCGATGTTTAATCAAATTGTTATATATTTTTTTCAATCCCAACAAATAGATAGTGCCTAGTATTGAAAGCGCAATTATAGCACTCTAATGATTGTGGTGAAAATGTGTGGAAACCGCAATTATCTATGCATTTGAATCGTAAAATGTTTTGTTATTGCTATTCCCACAGGACTCATGCGCTTATACTATAGTACTATTATATAGAGCTTTCATACAAGGGGGGAACAACAGTGTTCTGTACATATTTACTTATCTAATTCTAAATCAAAGAGGACCTTATTTGGTTTTTTATTTGTACCCTAAAGCCTCCGAATAGTTTCGGTACACCACCGTTTTGAAAATAATTGTTCTGCTGAGTAGCTAGGTACTCTATCCCCGGATGACATAATGCTATATTTTTCTCCTGGTATGGCAAGAAGTTTCACCGGGATGCGAGAAACATCTAGTTAACAATAAAAGTTTTAAACAAAACAGGTTTTATATTATTAGTATTTTGCATAATTTCATTTATTCCTCTAATCCGAATTCTTTAGCGAAAGGATTGTGAGGGTGATCTCCGATGTTATCTTGTTTATTTTAAAAGTTAAATTAGATTCAGATATCGCGGCGTTTGCTCACAAAATAATATTAAATGTGAATGTTTTCATTGAAGAAAAACATGGAGGTTCATGTTTGTTTTATGAAGGTTATTGACAGAGTCGCTGTCAAAGTTTTAGGGATATTTGAAGAGACGTGATGATCGAGTGAAGTTTGTGACTATGAAACATAAGCACGTGTATTGATCCTAAGCTTAAGCAACGCTTGGTCGTAGTCGGTTTGTAAATATGGATGACCATCTTGTCATAATGACTTTATCATATGCTTTTACGCTAAAACGGCTAAAATGATTATGGTGTCATTTTTTAGGAAGATAGTTGGTATCTTAAGACTCCAAGATACCTTATGCAGGAATGGTGGTTCCCTCGAGATGCGGCGCGGTCGTTAGCGAAATTTTAAAAATAAAATAATCTTAAAAATACACTTTTATGATACTTAAAGACTACATCTCTGTATCGATAGACATTTTAATACAAATTCAAGGAGCAACAATTTGTTGGAATCGCCCGAGCCGCTGCGACTGTTTATTTTTATGATTCTCTTCGTATTGGAGTTTCTACAATTTTGAGTACAAACAGTTGTTCGAGGAATAGTAATCGCTTAATATACGTTTAATATATTAAACGACTTATTTTAAGTATCATGCGTTTAGCAGAAATAACGACTGTGATAGAATATTTTGAAAAAAAAACTAAATGATTTTTTAAATGAAGTATGTCAATAAAAATATCAGAATTCAATGAATTTGAAAACTATTATGTGTTTAAAAAAATCAAAAAATATAGTAAAAGATAGCATGCGTTGGCTATCGCTGTTATTGGAAATTTTGCGTTTGACATTCAAAAGCATAAAATTATTATCATATTTTTTATTATTTTTCATTTTCGCTAAAAATATTTAGTTGCTTTTCAACTATATAATCCTTTCCCATACAAAATAACGATTGAACTCGTCTATAAAATCCCTCTACGATAATAAAAACTCGTATACTTAGTAAAAGAGATATAAATAGTATATTTAAAGCGTCCTATTTCGGTAATCTCATTAACCGCCGTGATTTGCTCGACATTTATCGATTCTGTTTGGACGTAGTTAAAAATAGCTCCCTTAGTTGTATTATGTATGTGTATGTATAAAGGTGAAAGCACATTTAATGATCGCCGAACGAAACGAATGTTAAAGGTTCTGTATCAAATGTTATGACACAGCAAACTTGACAGCGTTGAGTCATCTGAATCTGGAAGAGGCTTCTAAACTGATATACTTTGAATGTCGTTATAAGATTCCATGCAGGTTTCAGTGTGTTTGCTAGGTAATTACACACTAGCGAAATGTTAACCTGGTTTTCGGACCTTGGCGCGCAGAAAAACTAAGCCGAAAAACCGTGGGTGCGAGTCTGACTTCGATTTGTTCGGCGGATAAATGTGTTCTCACCTTTACTTGCACTCAGCTGACGCGCGGATGAAATGTGTCTGTTTGTGTGTTTGTATTCATGTGTGGAGCGATGTGATGCTGTGTATTGATGTCTTTCAGCCGGTGGGGCTAATTGATGATTTGTTTTCAGAGTTTAAATAGCGTGAAAGGGTTTGCTTAACTGATTTTCTGTGGTTAGCCGTTTTTGTCAACTGAAAATATGAAACAGTGAATCTTCTATTTTATGTTCAGTCCATCTAAAATTAATCAAGTAAATTAGTCGAGTATTCTTCTTGCCTCATATCCTAACTAATATTATAAATACGAAAGTAACTCTGTCTGTCTGTCTGTCTGTCCTTTCTTCACGCCTAAACTACAGAACTGATTTGTTTGAAATTTGGTACAGACATAGTTTGGAACTTGAAAAAGGACTTATGATAGTTTTTGTTACAAAAAAATAGAAAAATCTATTTAATTCCGGACGTATAGCGCCATCTATTGGTCAAACCTAAAATCTGCCGAAAGTCACTATTCCACGCGAACAAAGTCGCGGGAAAAGCTAGTATACTATATGTAGATTGACATAGACGAGCCTGTTAGTTAAACGCTACCTAAACATATGTAAGATTAGAGATGATATAAGTCTGAGGGAGCTATAAAAAGAGTTTCAGAACTTTCGAGTTTTAGTTCGAATGTCACAAATCTTTCAATATCTCAGTCATTAGCAGTCATTATACTAAACATTAACAAGTATGCAAGCTATCCAATGTTAGCGAAACGAAATGAGGGCAACAGAACATTTTACATCATTATAATTTGTGGGCTGCTCTAAATCCGACCTGTTTGATACCAACAGCTTTTAATATAATATAACTTGTTGGAATGCATCCCGAGGCATTGATGACCTATTTGTAAAAATATGAAACAGAACTTCCAAATTATATGAAGAAGAGCTGATCAGGTCATTTTATTAGAAGCAATGAGTTTTAGGTCATCTGAATCCTGATCCGTTTTGAATGAACGACCTAAAAATCTTGGTAAAATTTCTGAACCTTTCTGAAATAATTAGGTTAGGTGAAAGGATCTGCTTGACATAAAATTCCACCTTCCCTATGGCTAAATAAATAGTGTCAAGGACGCCTGAATCTAACAGAAGACCAAATAATTACCTCCACCTTACTTTCTCTTACGTAAGTCTGGTACTCCTTACCGCTGCACTCAAAGTAGTCATCTGATGATTTCACGCTCAAAAGTGTTACAATATTTGGGCGCTTTTCCCTCTTCACACATATTCAGTCATAGCTTATAGTGAATATCAAGATTGGAACACAAACTGACAAAATATAGGTGTAATACCTCTGCTTATCCCCCTAGAGACTATAGTTATTTGAAATGCAAGCATTTGAGTTCATGCCTCGCATTCAAATCAATGGCTTTGTGCATAGTTTTCATATAAAAACTACTAGTTTTCTATATTTTATTTATTTAGACCTTGCTTTCAGTTATTTGTGCTTTTTATTCGAGTTTTTTTTTGTTTTTATACTGCGAGCGTAATCTCTGAATTTGTGTTGTTTTTATGTGTTGGTTATCTTGAAATTTTTGTTTGGCGAAATAAAACTGGGTCTGAAATTGTATTTGAGAATTTAAAGGTGGTTTTTTATTAGAGCTTTATATATGTAATTTTGGTCTTGTTAAATATTCACGCCTACATAAAATTATCTTTAAATATATTTAACCTGTAAAAAGTTTTTGTCTAGAAATTTTACAGAAAATGCCTACAAGAATTTCACATTTAACATTGGATTAAAGCTGGCACCTTTCTTCGTTTCATAATATGCCGTAATAGTTGTACAAAGTGACGACAAAAAAATTACACGTAGAACTCACAAATATTCGCCCGGTAAATATGAATAATTTCCCTTTACATTCGTATCGCACTAAACCCGTGTGAACCCGGCACTACTCACTTTTAGCTACGCTTGACCCAAATACCGTGTGTTCCCGCCTTTACGCCGAGCGCCTGGAGTGCGGCTTTAGAAATTTTGTTTTATTCAGGATACTTACTTCTTAGTTCAAGTACTAAGGTCTAACGTTTATTCTGCCTGGGGTAGTAGCTCGTATGGTCTGTGCTTGATCTTAAAAACTTGAGCTACCGTGACGAGCTAGAAGTTTCTTTCGCTACTCTTTCTTTTTAACGCAATGAAGGCGTAATACGTGGTGTAGCTTAGATGTTCAAAAAGTGTAGATTTTGAGCCTTGTTTGCCTTAAAAAATCCATTCCTTCGTGGCAAAATTCTGCATAGAATTCCCAAGAATTGCGCAGTCTTGAACAAAAATGTTTAATACGAGAATCAAACATGCGATCTTCGGCGTTGCAGGCTGATACAGTAACTACTACGCTATCTTGTCGCCAAATGATGGTCCATAGTTTTCATAAACTGAAAACCAAGTAACACATACAGACGTGATGTAATGCAAAACACCTGTCAGGTCATTGCCCTTAAAATAAACAAAAGCTAATTAGCGTTACAATGTAGAACTACTAGTATTGGTAATAGTAAACTAAGACATAAATATTCAATTATGTCAGTTTCTCAAAATGGATGTAAGAAGGGGTCCCGTGCTACTAAGGAGCTACTCCTCACTGATATGGTCATCAGCCAACAGGTTCGACGATCCCGAAAAAATTTGTCGACATGTTGGATAGACTATAAGAAGGCCTACGACTCGGTCCCCCATACATGGCTTAGGAGGGTACTGGAGTTGTATAAAATAAATACAACTCTACGCGCCTTTCTTGCGTCATGTATGGAGCAATGGAGAACGGTTCTTCACTATCCAGGATGTAGACAAATTGAAGGGACCGGCGATCCTATTAAGATCGAGCGGGGAATATTCCAGGGTGACAGTTTGAGTCCACTTTGGTTTTGCCTGGCCTTGAACCCTTTGAGCACATTGCTAGAGGGTTCGGGGCTGGGCTATCCTTTGCGGAGAGGGGGTCAGGTTATATCCCATTTGCTTTATATGGATGATCTGAAACTGTTTGCCACTACAGAACTGCAGCTGATGAAGCTACTGAAGATCACTGAAAATTTCAGTAGTTGCATCAGGATGGAGTTCGGTGTGGACAAATGTGCAGTCATGCATGTAAAGCGAGGGGGAATTGTGGAATCTGAGGGAGTACAACTCTCAGATTCCATAAATCTGAGATCACTCTCCGCAAACGATACATATAAATACTTGGGTATGGCGGAGGGGTTAGGCATCAATGTGGCTGTCATGAAACAGTCATTGCGGGAGCGTTTCTTTGGCCGCCTGAATAAGGTCCTAAAAAGTTCCTTATCAGGCGGCAACAAGGTTCGCGCCTATAATGGTTGGGTCATGCCAGTCCTGATGTACTCCTTCGGCATACTCAAATGGACTCAAACTGAATTGGATGCCTTGGATAGGAGAGTCCGCACACTGCTGACCGCAGAACGAATGCATCACCCACGATCGTCGGTGATGAGACTGTACATCCCACGGAAATATGGAGGCCGAGGCTTTTTAAATGCAAAGACGCTCCACAACCGCGAGGTGTGCAGTCTCAGAGAATATCTTCTCAAAAGCGACGTGGGTATGCATCGTGATATGGTAGCAGTGGACAAAGGACTCACCCCGCTATCGTTGGCAAATGAGAACTGGCGCAGACCTGTGGTACTAACTACCCATGATCGCAAGGAAGTATGGCAGAGCAAACAGCTACACGGACGCTTCTTCGGGGCTCTTCATGGCCCCGATGTAGACTTCAATGCGTCCGTATCTTGGCTACGCTTCGGTGACTTGTTTGGAGAAACCGAAGGGTTTGTATGTGCAATTATGGACGAAGTTATCCTTACGAATAACTACCGGAGATATATCGTGAAAGACGGGACGGTTGACATATGTCGGGCATGTCACCATCCGGGTGAGTCTATCAGACATATTATATCTGGTTGTTCTCGTTTGGCTAATGGTGAATATTTGCACAGACATAACCAAGTGGCCAAGATTATCCACCAGCAGCTTGCTCTGCAATACAACCTTGTAGACCTTGAGGTACCGTACTACAGGTATGCGCCCGACCCAGTTCTCGAAAAGGACCATATCACGTTGTACTGGGATCGATCTATCATCACTGACAGGACTATTGTAGCCAATAAGCCTGATATTGTGGTGATAGATCGATTAGCGCGCCGCGCGATGATAGTCGATGTCGCCGTTCCGCATGACGATAACCTTGTGAAAGCTGAGAAAGAGAAACAAATAAAGTATCTCGACTTAGCGCACGAGGTTGTCGCCATGTGGAGTGTCGACACGGCTGTTGTTGTGCCGATTGTCGTTACGGCCAATGGTTTAATAGCCAAGAGCCTCGACGAACACCTCAGGAGGCTCTCGTTGGGCGGCTGGATCAAGGGACTGATTCAGAAGGCAGTACTCCTTGATACGGCACGTATTGTGAGGAGGTTTCTGTCTCTGGGACCCTAACCACCGGTACCTTGGACCCTGTGCCCGATATCGGTGGCAACCTATTTTTTATATTTTTAAATGTTTTTTATTTTTATATTTAATATTTAAAAATGTAAATCATATGTTAGAAAATAAATAAATATATATGTAAAAACTAAGACAAACCAAACATAGCGGGTATTGAACCAAACTATAGTACTCATTCATAGATTAGTTGCGAACTTCCGCGTCCTTACCGAAGTTATTGATGGTACAACTTTACATAACAATATTATTAACGTTTGCCTACTATTGTTAGCTGAATTTGTACGCCTCTATAAGTATAAGTACCTATACCCATTTGACCGACACAACTTGAAAGTAATATAGGTACCATTTTGGACAGTTATGTCGAAGTATGTAAAACGGAATGGTTTGTATTTGGGTGTTATATTTTTAACAAAGCTTTTAAGCATCCCAGGAATCGAACTTTAGTTTACTTATTAGTCGAGCTTTCGATTTCTGAGGTATGAATGTGACGTTTTTGCTTATCATGTACTCTTTGCGATACCTAAACTACTTTTAATCAGCTAAACAGCTAATAATTGAACTTAAAAGTTGCGATGTTGAAAAAATACATAAGCTAAATACATTACCCTCCTTTGCGTCGCACAGTCGGGTAAATATAACATAGATATGATGAAATATTAAACTCTATGATTGTAATAGTCTGATCGGAACAAATTACTGTAATTAGTGCATTAACTGCATAACACTCATGTGTAAAGCGGATCAAATTAATTTTATTGAAAACACTCTCATGATTAGCAGTTTTAATGTTTTCATTTGTTTGATTTTATGTCATTATTGTAAATAGGATCGATGATTTTAATCACTGCATATTACGATACAAAGTTTGGTGATGGCTATTAATTAAAAAACTAGCAATTTTCACCTATCGATGGATTGGGCACTACTTTCCACTTCGAATAAAAATTACACTAAGTATATGTTATCCTGAATACTTATTTCTAAACTATATTACTCCAAATGTCATCAAAATCCATCAAGTAGTTTTTCTTGAAAGAGGGACAAACATCCATACCTACATATACATACATACAAACTTTCACATTTGTTAATGTTAGTAGTAGCATTGTCTGTTTTTGTTATTTAATTATTTATGTTACCTAATGTATAATTGAAATAATCAATTGCTCTCGTACTGAAACTACATACGAACATACAAACCCACGGAAGCAATACCTACTGATTAGTATCCAATCAGTTGACTGCAGCTAATCAGATGCCAAATGTCGTGTTTAACAAAGAGCTACAGACTGACGTGTAGCGTGACATGGTTGTATGTGACAGTTATTGCCTAATAACTTCCCTCAGAGAGTTGTTTAAAGAAATTGGTATTCTCACTGTAGCATCACAGTTCATCTTTGCCAACATTATGTATATTAGACAGAACCTACATTTATATACCAAAAAAAGTGAAGTCCATAGCATTAATACTAGAAATAAGCATAAACTGTGTGTACCCTATCACCGGCTTCATAAAGTGCATGACACATTCCTGGGTTTAGGTATTCGTTTTTATAATAAGCTTCCTTTGAACTTACAAGAACTGCCGTTTAATAAATTCAAAGAACAAATTAAGGCTGTTCTTATAAAAAAAGCATATTACACCATCAATGATTATTTGAATGATAAAAATATTTGGTCGCCATGATGAACGCAAGACAGCTATATTATTTAGATAATTTAAAATTCTCCCATTCAATTTCTTGACTCAATGACATTTATTTTATTTTTATTTATTATTTAATTATTATTTTTTAATGTTTTTACATTATTGACAAGATACATTCTTTGTATTAATTTTCTGTTTTGGATTTTAGTAAAAAATACTACTTAGCGGGAACTGATAATTTAATCTTGATATTGAGTTGTGTAGCAGTGAGTACGTCATGCTCCCTTAGACGGCACTGCTTGCGGTAGCGTCGGCGGTCGGGTTGCCTCCCTCCCTCAAAAATGTGCGAGGGGGGCGATGGCTGATCCTCGCGTTATGCTCGTGAACGGGTGCTGCTTGTGGTGCCAGGTCGTCTTACTGACTATATATAAGTTTTTTTTTTTTATTTGTAAACTCTTTTTATTTTACATATGTTCTGGCTGAGCGGTCTAATTTACTAGTTTACAAAAGAATAGCACATGTAGGTGGGCACTCCCTGATATACTATTAAGTGTAAATAATTGGAGGCTATAATTTTCTGTTCATCAAACATATTCAATGCTTGAGTTAGTAAAGGTATGTAGGGTGAGTGCTAGCTAGCATGTGGTGTATAAATTATTTTACTGTATTGTCCTCTAATGTAATATACAAATTAAATTGTATACAAATGTACATATCAAACAATGTTTAAGGTTCTTCTAACCTAACAGACAGACGTGTTGCTGGGGAGTTTGTTCCGCCACTTCTTCTTCCCAGCAAAAACACATAGGAAGTGGTGAAGGGTGGGCGTTTTGGGGGCTGTCTTTTGTAAATTTATTTTTTGACGTTCGAAAAGTGCTGTTTTGCAGCCAAGTTTGAATAAATGACTTTTGATTTTGATTTTGATTTTAATACATTGCACCTTTGTCACACTGTCTATCACAATTTTAGAATTCCGATTTCATGTACAAAATCGGAGAAACTATTAAGTTCATCGACAACACTAAAGTCACTTTTGTTTTGAAAAGCTGTTTAATATGAAAATTGCAAACGCAAAAAACGCAACAAATCACACGCAAAAATCATAGTTGTTTGAAGTAAACTAACGATTATGTTGTCGCTATATTTGGTACTTTTTTATACCGAATCTATAGATGAATGATTTCTAATGAAATTTAGTCACAGATATGCTAACACCTTCATATTGATTGAGAGATGACCACTGCCTGCTTTCTGATCATGATCCCATTTATCTAAAAATATGAGATGAAACGTAACCCAAGTCATAATCCCTACATCATCGCATTAAAATATAATTTCAGTACAGAATCTTCCTTAATTACTGCATCAACAATAATAATCATCATGACTCCTTGCCATATAGCATTACAAACTATTACAGCACTTACATCATTCTCTATTACTCAAGCAGTATTTACGAAGGTGACAACTAGCATACCTGCCTGTCTACTGGTAACAGTCAGCATTCCTACTGTCTACTGGTGACACGCAGTAGTTCGAGCGATGACTTCAACAGTATATTATGTCACACGTAACTTCTCAATGTGCTTTTTATTTAATTGAGCGTTCAGTCTTGACTGCCAAGTTTTTTGTCTGTATGAATGTGTTATCTATTTACCTTTTTTCCGATCTTTACAACTACAAGACTACAATTTTGCTGTCTAGATTTTGAGTGTTTTGGATACAATCACACAATTCTCAAAACTGAATAACATGAATTTCAAGCTTCTGACAATTAACTAGTTCCCACGTCCGTATAAAAGTAGCCTACATATATGTTATTTTGATACATAAGCATATAGCTTATCGCTGCCAAGTTACATGAAAATCTATCTGATAGTTTTAGCCTGAAAGAGAAACCACACACACTTTCGCATTTATAATATTAATACGATATTGCCCTTGCAAAAGTCAAAATAATACATACAAACAAAAGAAAATCGAAAGTGCCAAACAATACCTGTAACATTACCAAACAATGATTTCTCAAGCGACCCCCAAACTAGCAGACTATCATTACACGAACATAAGAACTAACCTGTAATTTATACACGCAACCTAGCTGTTCCCACATCATAACAACTGTAGGAGCCTTTTCCTATGCTAGTTAGAATCGGCTTCTAGTTGTGCCAAATGCAACTACTAACTAGTAATACCTATCTGTGTTTTGAATGGTGAGATTATCTCCTGTATCTACAAACCATACCTCTAGCTGGGTATTGCTGGCTTTTAGACTTTCAAACTTCTAGCCCCATCATGTACATCTATGACCGTGACTTGGGCATGTAAAATCGGCGCCCCCGAATGCTACTCAGTAGCAGTCGTTGTTACAATTCCACGTCAGAGGCCGTCAGGCGGATTTGAGAAAACTCTGACACTAGGGCTTGTTAGGTGATTTAAGCCTCTAAGCTCTAAGCTCACTCGATAAGAATGAGAAGATCTACATGACCTTGTTATTTTGCCTCACCACTAGGCCACACAACATGGACAGAGTTTTACAAATCCAAGATTCCTTAAGAGCTTTTGATCGCTAGTTAGATACATTAGCACAAACCTTTACTTTACTATTAGTAGACAGGTATTGGGAAGATGTTTTCCCACCAAATTACCTCACAAAAATTATCAAATCCATAGAAACGAAAGGCACAAATATTCCCCAAACCTACAATGTAGTCGACCTCGAATTCCCGCATATATACGATACTAGCTTCATCAGTATATTTAGTATGAATGGAGCGACAGCGTTCGATCTATTTGAAGCGCGTTGTGTCATCAAGCGAAATTATCAGCACTTTTTTTTGGGACGATTTTATTGGTTGATTTGATAATTTTTTATTTTCTTCTGTTTCTAATAAGCGATGTAGGTAGGTTCTTCAGATTCATATATCATTCATTTATTCATACATTGATTTGATTGCTTTTTTATGATGAAAGGGACAAATGACTGATTTGTATAAATACCGGTCTCCTTACATGTTTCTCCATTGATCAAATATATTATGGTAGCCTAAAAATATCTCAAGGGTATCCACCGATTTAGAAGAGCACGCTAATAAAATCGAAAATAGTGCTAGATCTTCACCAAAATCTTACAACATAGTGAGAACAGTAAAGATAAAACATATCAAAGATAGTAGTAGTTCCTATAATAATTCCCCAAGTGATAAAATCGTTTCGTCCGTCTCGTTGCCATTGTGCGGTCACCCAGTGAAAGCTGTCCGTGGGAAGTTTATTCTGAAAAGCGAATGAAGCGCGACTCCTGCGCAGCTATGTAGGTCAGCTGACGTCATCACACGTCGATAGCTCATGACGCTAATATTTATTTGTGTTATTGAAATATACAACATGTGTGTCGAAGAAAAATGGATTTCGTATGATACCAATATGTGTTCAATATGTTCTACATTCATAAAAAATCTGGGCAATAAACTTAAAACATTGATTTTTTAATATATATTGTAAGCTATTCTATTATTAAATAGTCCGGCACACTGCAGGAAAATGGTTTTTAAAGAAAATCTTGATTCCAATTTCAGTTGGTCTGATACCAGCTAAATACCTGATCTTTCTTCATACTGATTTATGAGCCCAAACAAACTATTCGACCGATTAAGCAAATACGCATTTTCAAGCTAAAATCTAACATGTACACAGCCAAACCCGAAACATGCAATGGTCATGTATGCTCTTCAATGCGAGAAAGGTCATAAGAAAAAGCCTACACGTCTTTATCCACAACTAAAGCTAAGAAAATCAAAGTAAGCAATCCTCACGAGACAAACTCCATAACATTGGCCTTGACCTAAACATTTCCAAATGCGAACTATTTATATCTGACACAACCGACAGACAGACGACACTCCAAAATTTTAACGCAGTAGCCGATGGCATAAAAATAATAGACAAAAGTTCTCTTTGCCTCCTGGGGTCACCAGTACTAGAAGAGTCATTTTCGGATTTTATTGAGAACAAAATTCAAAATTTCAATGATATTTCGGAAAGGTTATTCAAAATTAATATACATTCAGCCATCACCATCCTACGATACTGCTGCTTTGGCCCCAAATTAACCTATATCTTGCGTGCTTCTCATTTATGGAAGCACATCAACCTTTTGGATCAAATTGATAAAATAATTCGACACACACTTTCATCAATTTTAAATGTGGCCTTGGACGACAAAGCTTGGTCTCAAGCTACACTTCCCATCCGTATGGGAGGGCTTGGCGTCCGCAAAATTTCCAGTATTAGTTTACCGGCATTTATTTCCTCCGTCCATGGCACTGACAAATTGATCAGGAAAATCCTACCTATTACACTGATCAATTTTGAGGTGCCATGCCTGGCGGAGGCTATTAATGCCTGGAAAGTCACATGCCCGAATACCGATCTACCCGCCAACCCATCCTCCCAGAGACAGTGGGATGAGCCGCTCTGCAGAGTAATACGGAAAAATCTCATTGATACGTCAATTACTTCTGCGGAGCGAGCACGCCTACTGGCTGTGGGTGAATGGGAGTCAGGTCTTTGGCTTCACGCATTTCCGTCGGCAAACATAGGCACCATGTTTGACGACACCACTTTCAGACTCGCTGTCTGCCTGCGTCTGGGTGCTTCGTGCTGCACTCCTCACCGCTGCCACTGCGGGGAAGCTGTCAACAGCCTCGGTCACCACGGCCTGTCGTGCAGTCGGAGTGCGGGCCGCATACCACGACATGCGAATATCAACGACGTGATCCGTCGGGCTCTTGTTGCCGTCGGCGTGCCAGCCGTACTTGAACCAAATGGTTTGGCACGCGACGATGGCAAGAGACCAGACGGCATGTCGCTATTTCCGTGGAAGATGGGTAGGACTTTAGTGTGGGACACGACCTGCGTCGACACTCTTGCGCCATCCCATCTTCCTAGAACTGCGTGTTGTGTCGGCTCCGCCGCTTCACAAGCAGAGGACCTCAAACGGCGCAAATATAGTAGCCTTATCGGGAATTACATGTTTGAGCCGTTTGGGGTTGAAACTCTCGGGCCGTGGGGTCCGAGTGCTCACGCGCTTGCGCAGGAAATTTCTAAGCGCCTTGTTGACACTTCTCGTGACCCAAGGGCTGGCTTTTATTTCGCACAGAGGTTGAGCATTGCCATCCAACGTGGCAATGCTGCCAGCCTTCTGGGTACATTACCCGGTGACAGCGATGAGGAGCAATTTTTTGATGCTATGTATTAGTTTTAAGTTGTATATATAAGTTTATTTTTAATTTTTAAAATTAATGTAAATATTATGTAAATATTATATCTAATTATACAGAAACAAATCCTCACGTAAATTTTAACATTCGCTACATTACCCACTGCTTGCACCCACATAAACCTCCCAAGAAATTGACCGAAAAAATATTCCCCGATGTAGTTGTAAAAAAATATTCGATTCCTTCGTTCGTAGGTCATTTCTATTTACGTTTGGGTCGAAGCTGCCATTTCATTTTATGGGCTCTTGCTATCGGTTAGATATTTTTGTCCCAAAATTAGTTTTTGCTAAAGACCTCTGTAGTTTTATTCGCTTTGTGGTTCGCGTTTACTCTTAACATTTGTGTGTTTAGCTTCAATGTTTTATTGTAAACATTTAAATTGGGAATCAATCGGAGCAAATAATTGTGGCCTTATTTATTTTGAGATAAAAGGATTATCGCTATGTTTGCTCGATTGATTGGTATTCGTAACAAACGCTGATATTTTTGAATGTTAGAATGACATTTTTGATATTGTAAACATAAAAAGAGATCCAACAAATAACGAAGGAATATGAGAGAGATTAGGCAATCTTATATGATAGTTCGTCAATGCTAATAAAACAGAAACATGCCATACTATCACGATGTATTCATAGCCGCGTCGTGGTCACTACAACTATTTGTGTTACGGGGTTAAATCGACGATAATATCTACAGCTAAACTGTTCGTTTGATGTTCTATTATATCTTACACTTGAAACCATATATATTTTCATCCTGAGATGTAACACAACTTCTTAATACATATTGCTCAAAAATCATCATCATCTGAACAGCCTTTTTCCCAACTATGTATGTTGTGGTCGGCTAATAGTCTTTGCTAAAACAGGTTGACAGAATTAAGTATTGGTCATATATTTATTTCTAATTTCAGACCTCACATTAAAAGTTATACATACTGATACAGAGCAACTATTAGTTGTTGGTTCATTAATCACCCACACATTGCCACTTTGTATAGCAACTGCGAATTAATTACAGAACACAGCAAATGTTTCGAGCTATTCTCTTGCAACGTAAACTGCACTTCTATACCAGGTGCAGTGTCAATGGCAGTGAGATTGCAGCGTTATGCAATACTGCAGTAATGTGCTGATACGAACTTGACGCACCTAGTTAGGTGTTTGGCTAATCAATAGTTAGCTTCATAGTGTTTGCTCGTGATCGCAGTTTCTTGCTCTGAGCGTGTGTTTCGTGGGAATTGTCGTTAGTGATCTTAGTTTGGTTTTAGAGAGCTTTTGTTAGTAATATTGAAACGTTGGGATATTGGAATACGTTTTGGATTTTTCTCAAAAGCTAGATTAATATCGGTTAAATAAGACGAGATTAATGTAAAAGCATACCTTTCCCCAGTCATTTCCTGGAATTACTGTGAGAATTGCAATTTTTGCATGGGATTACCATCAAGCCGACTATCATCTTTCTTCCAAAATATACTGATTAAAAAGATATTGAAATATAAAAAAGATTATAAAATATTAAAAAAATATACTGATATATGAAAGGTAAAGTAGTGGATGCCAAAATAATTTTCATCGGCAGTAAATCTTTCTTTGTTATTGTTTTCAAGTGAACGAAACCCACCTAACTTTCCACCTACAACTTCGTACATACTGGTCAATAGTAAAAACCCAGCTATTCGTAAATAAAAACATTCTGCTTCGTATGCAGTTCCGTGTCGACGGAATTCCTTAGTGGTGCGAACTATCTCACTCGGAGTTAGTTGTTAACTTCTAATACTGCTGCTTACCTGGTACTGTTCAAGAACTAGGTCACGTCGGAGTCATGATCTGAATACTTTTATTTGTTAAACATTATCATCTTCTTCATCATCGATCTATTACGGGAATTGACGAGTCCTATATAATTTTGACCTCATCAATTTGGAATACTTCCCTTTGCAAAATTCACTTAACTCACTCAAGCCAAACTTTGAATTTTGTCACAATATATTTTCATTTTTTAAGATACACTCAAAAAGTACATACAAATAAATACATAATGCTTGAAGTTACACTTTGCCTTTGACTCTATTGCCAGCCAGTTTCTTATCATCATCTGTCTTAAGACACCTGCATCGTAGTCCCAGCCATTACTAATTTTCTATTCTACATTATCTCAAAAATCTTTACCTACATTCGACGTTCAGAATTTCGCACATTGTGGAATATTTCGCAAACGCACATCTAATTCGGTAATGAGTTCACGAGCGCCGCGGTGGTCTGTCTTGTTAGTTATTACTGATCGCGTATGTGGATGTTTTGGAAAACTGACTATTACTCTGGAAATACATAGATACATATGTATGGATGATATCGAAGATCTAAGATGACATGGAGAGAAGTATTAACCAAAGACATAATCTTATACAAATGACATGGATTATGTGAAGGGCAGGAGAAAAACCAAGAAAAGCGTACCGCCGTAGCATATGGGGTACATAGTAGGAAAAGAAGAAGAAGTATTGGATGTTGTGTGATGAAGTATGTTAGTATGTTGAATCAATAGAGGTTTCAGTACTCTAGAAATATGTAGGTTTGATGATAAAGTAAGATATGAAACATAAAATAGCTAAAAACACAATGATAAATAATCTAAGGTTTAAAAACGACACAATAAATAAAACAGCAGGTAAATATTGTTATTTTGATAACAAATGGTATTGGAATTGATTTCACTTCGCAAATAAAAACGAAAGCGATTCCAATTGAAATTGAAAGATGTTTATCCAATTAGTGAGAGCTTGCTGTGACACTAACTGTTATTGAATCAATTCCTGCAAGTTTCTGCATTTGTTTTATGCAAAGCTATTGCTGCTATAACTATTAATTAAACAATCTATGTGCTATTTTATCTTTGAATTATTTTTTTTCCTGAGTCAATCTTTATGTGTCAAATCGATTGATCAAAGATATTCATACTTATCTCACCCCAAGCTATTTACAAATTTTATTTTGGTTCATCTTTCTTAACCATATATTCTTCTTTAAAAGCTTTGCTAGCCCTAAAAATATTTCTGATCTCATTGTCACATCTAAATTCAGCATTTCTTACATCAACTACGGATTCAGTATCAAGTCATAACATCGCCCTTCCTCAATTCTGAGCCCAGTATTACGCGTCCACTGCCGGTTTACGATCGACACGCGTGCCAGTTTTAGAACAAACTCAGCAGTGTATGGCGAATCGTCAGCCTTGGCGAGCAAGGTCGGGAGTTATTAGTTTATGACTCGTTATTGAGCTAGGTTATTGGGACGTGTAAAATCCCCTATAGCTTCGTGGAGTTTTGTTTTATGTAATATCAGAAGTTCTATAATCATAGCTTTAGACTTACCAGTAACTATTCTGTCAGTTGATAGGATAACAAATAAAGTTCCTCCGTAAGTACACATTAAATAAGTGTATTGAAAAAGGCAACAACAATTTTCTCGTATTGTGGACAGGTGATCCTCCGATAAATCAAAGTGATGTTAAGAATACCTATTCAGAACGAATTCTCTTCCCTCGAAAAAACAGCCTTCCCTTCGTAACAATATAACAACAAACTCTTTTATACGAAACAACCCTTCTGTACCAGTGACCCCAAATCGGGGTGCCCCGAAATACTTATGACTAATCAATTGACTAACTAAAGAAACTGACTAAATGGTGGAAATAATACCGTCCGAGGCCGAGCCTGGTCAGTCAGTTGGCCTCCATCCAAGTGCTACCAGCGCCGCACCGACCCAAGCCATGAGCGATGGAGATTTTAAATGCAAAGATTCACCCAAAATTTCCGCCTTTGAAAAGTAAATTTTATTACCAAGATAGTAATGTTGAAAATTGAATAGCCCAAATTGGCGGGTTATTCGAATTTTTGGGATTATTTCTCTTGATTTGTGCGCTGAATATAAAGCGTTGATTAGGCTCCGTTTTGGAGGTTGATTTGTATGGAAGAGCAGTATTATAAGTGATTGTACCTTTCATCCGCTTTAGCGCTGGCAATATTGTAGCTGGTGAATGTGATTTGTTTAATGCAGCGGCTTGGAACTGTACCAATGCGCTTCGATCTGTTTCACTGTGATAGGTTTATACAGCGCTGTCCTTGCACTACGCAGATTGCAATTTTGATATTAATTTCCACGTTTACATAAATATCTGTTTTGGCTTCACACATGAATTGGGAAAATTGTGTTTATTCTGTAACTAGCTGGCTACAGAGTACAGATACACTTATTGTAACTGTTATCAAACCACAAGAGCAAGCTAAATAATATGTCTATCTGAATTACAGGACAACAAGGTACTAATAAAAGGGGAGAATAATAAAATGATCCCGCAGCAGATTCAACTAACAATGTCCGTAACACATTTTAAAAACTAATTCAAGTTTATTAATTTGTTAGCTTACAATGCGGAGATAACGTACATTTTAATATAGAATTTGGAACTGTTCCAAAAACTTACTCGGCTAATAATTTACTTTGTTGATTTAATTAAAACGGTTTAAAACATTAGACTTGTAAACTATGATTTTACGTCAAAAAGTTACAGACAACGGGTGAATAGAACTTGCGAATCATTTGATAAATTAATTCGTGAAAGTTTTCTATTATTTGTAACGTTTTTGCTTGAAATAGTTCCAAAAGCTCTGATTGATGTTCTTTTTTATCGAACTTTAGAGCTGAGAAATTAGAGCATTTGAGTGCATCTGATGGTTCTAAATATTCAGCAGATTCGTTACGTTGTCTAATTAGTTCAGTCGAAATGGGCGTATGATTAGAAGCTCTTTCATCACTAATGAAGACGAATCATACGAGGATATTAACGTTTGGATGTGAATTATTTTCGACAATGATGTGTTTAATGATTATTAGTGGTGATGCATCGGTCGTTTGTGTAATTTTGGTGATACTAGCTGTCGGATTTAATTCTGAGATAAGTATCCTGTTTGTAAACAAGTTTGTTGCCCTTTTCATGTGTTCAACCTAATTTCATAGGAAACTGGCATAATGATTGATTAATATCATTAAGTTTGGCTCAATTTGAAAATCTTTACTGCAGCTACATTAGATCGCGTTAAGTATATTGCAATCGTAATTTTTATGTACTTTGGTAACATTTTCTTCATCTTTAACAATATTTCCGTCATTGCGCTCATAACTTAGACCACCACACTACAAAACAAACGTGGTACCAAAATGAAGCTAGAGAAGTAATGAAAAATTTCCAGCAGTTACATTTGAAACAATAATCGTTTTTATTATCAAAGCTATAGAGACCATAATCGGGTCACGTAGTCAGCGGCGATTTTTCTTTCAATAAACTAAGATGATACTTTTATTTGATTCGGACAAAAGTTTTCTTTAAGACAATATTTATTTAACGTTTTTAGATTTTTATTTACGATTCATATAGAATTACTAATTGATTTCGCTCGTTTTGCGAAATGACGGGAAAGACGAGAGGTTCCTTCAGTAATTTGACGGTAGCGCTTAATAGGAAACGGATACTGGGATTTGTTCAGATAAATCCAAATAAGTTATTCGATTCACTTAATGCTTTCGCTGAAGAAATTGTAATTGAATGTTATAAGATTCTTTTTGAGGACGCTTAATGATTGGAGACTTTACTGAAATGTACTGGATATACTGTTCCAAAAATAATTACTGTGTTCTTCTTTATGTGAGAATATTAATGTTTACGGCAATAGTTATTATCGGTAAATCTTTTATATGTTCTACTACTAATTATACTACCTCTACATAAAAATTATGTACTTCTGCTTGCGTCTTCAGTATTGGTCCAAGAGCACTATTAAGATAATATCTAATTTGACCCATTTCTTTCCAAGTTTCAATAATAGCCGTTCAGCCGTTAAAACATGATTCAGGATCAAACATAATTATAATATCAGTAGGATTTGATATTCACCATTATTGTAAAATCTCGTTCCACCGAAACCAAAACAGTTTACATCGGCTGGTCCAGCCAGTAATTGTTTACACGTCGTATCTTGTCAAACCGCCAACTGGAACGCAAGATATTTGTACTCCTTCAAAAACGTTTGCATACGATCTAGATCGAAGTTTACTTGAGTACATTCTTGTACCATCCTCCTTACGTTCTTGATTCTTGCTTGCTTACGTTTAAAAGTCTTGCTTATTTGCAAGTTTGAGGTAAATACTTCTTTAATGCTTCCTTGCTTGTGGTTTCAACTGTTGGCAGACAGCGTGATCTAAATTTAATGATATGTCATGTTGTGTGTTTAGATATGATGTGATTCCTGCACGTGTATTTAGAGAAATATAAATTAGGATTGTAGCTTGTGAAAGTGGAGGACTTTAGATCTTACGTGTTCAATCACTGTAATATTCTTAAAAATATCATGCTCAAATATTTCGATAACCTTTATTTTAAACTTTAAAATAATAACTAAAACCACGACTGTATCTATAACTAGCCTATGACATACCACTGACCTATATCGCAGACCAAAATCAGGTCAATGTTAAAACATATTTCATGCATTATCTCCTACATACCCATCTTCTAATACCTCATCCATTGATGACTACCCACACAAGACTCCAGACATACACAACACAAAACACGCAATGAATGTCAAGTGAAATGTACGCAGAACTTCGGATGTATGGTCAGCGTCATGGTAACGATGTGACCTTGACTGCCGGAAGACATAAACGGTTTATTGCCCCAACGATGGCGGGAGAAAATAACTGGCGGTTCGTGGCAACGCAAACTTCTTCACCTTGAGATATATTCTGAAGCGTTTCATTCAGTTTAGTAGATTATAGGACGTTTGGACGTGGATATTCTATGTCAGAGATTGTCGGATGGATTTGAGAAAAAAGCTGACCAGCAAATGCTGATTATTTGTCGAAAATTATAGTCCATATTCACGTCAACAGAGCAATGCTTGTGAATCGAACTTATGACTTCTTGATGGCCGGACTGACGCTATACGTCGCTGCTTGGTTAGCATTTAGCAAACTAAACGGTTATAATTAAATTCCGTATTGTGGTATCTTTTAAACTGATTGCAGTGAATTAATAATTTTATATCTATTCACAGTCTCCATTTCATTTTACTAAGAAAGAAAATCATATCTGGTCTGTGGTTGAAAAGCTTGACAAATAGCATTACTTCTACATGTATATACTTAGCAAGGATTAGTGAGGACAAACGTTTTAACTTAATTGATGTTGTTAAACATAGAAATAAAACGCATATGTTTAAAAAAGCTCATGCAAATGAACAAGAGTAAACAAAATACCTGACACTAAATAACATCAAAGCTTACAACTAATTCAATAAAATTAATCAAAAGCCCTCCATTAAATGACAGTAACAAGATTAGCAGATTCAAAAAATAATTCCCATTCGTCCCTCAGGCAGTAACTAGGGGTTGTTTCAAAAGGGGTGGTTTAATTTAACTGTTTAAATGCAGAGAGCATATCATTGGCTACAATTACAGTAACGATAGAACCCAAGCTACGTAACTCATGATAGATCACTTCACTTAATTCTGCCTTTGTATCAACATTGCCCTTTTCAAACTACATTTTTCTAAGAGTATTTTGACAAATACAATTTGGAATTCTTTCTTTGTGAGCATTAAATTGAGTAGAAACTGATGTTCAATGCTTTTATTTCGATAAAGCGATTTCACTTGCATTATTAAGCAATCTGACTTGTGTTGTTATTGCTCTTAGATTGATAACTTAGATATTTTAAGTGCATTTTGATTTTGAGTCTCATTAAAAACATGTTTTTGATTTCATTAGTCTTTGAGTTCAAAGGCTGAAATTGTATAGCAACAGAAAAAAAAAACAGTTGCTAACACAAGCCTTTGCTAAAAGCTTTTCGTAAGAAGTTTATTCAATAAGAGTTTGTGTAGCGTCTGAGTATATTTATTCAGTATTACCGTCGGCTTCAGCAGTGACATTATCCCTCCACGAATATTTAATTTTGCGACAAAATTTTACACCTTCCCTCATATTATTTGGCTCGGTATCAACTACAGCGACAACTTAAAATCGTTGCATTTGACAGTTCCCAAACTAAATAGCGGTGTCGGTATTATCGGGTTCGAACCTAATCGATCCGGTTATAGCCAGTTATTACTAGTTGTTGGTGGATATATCTCGTTATAGTAAACAATGGCCGGTCCGTGTTGTCGATTAGGTTATTGTTCAGAATAACTGGGATAATGTTGATAATGCTTTTGTTAGCAATGGCTGGCTCGCAACATTTGATTTTGAATTTGTAATGTGCATCGACTTTGTGTTTTTGTAAATATTTCGTGTTCGCTTGTTTACCTTGTCTATTCATGTTATCAGTATGTAGCAGTCAAATGCCTTCCATTCAATTTTCATATTAATCTGAAGGAAAATTGAAGTTTCCTAATACTGGAATGTATTCATAGGCAATAAGGAATATTTTCTTATAATTTACCTGACTACTGAAAAGCTGATATTTCGGAACGTCTAAAGAAACCTAAAGTACTCCGTTTTTGTTATTGGTTATGATTATTTCCCATGAAAAACTAAATAAGATTGCTCAAAAAATTCAAATTCACGATCCTTCAAGGAACTACATCATATACCTACCTAAGCATATATAACCTTTGGCTTGACATAAAACACACCAAAATAAGCAAAACAAACCTACACGTACTTTCTCATTTAGAACATCACTAAGAAAACTCATACATCTGTAGAAAGAGCCACAAACAGTGAGGAAAGCGACACATCACACACACACACACAGACACATACAACACACGGAGGAAGGAAAGATAATGGAGTAGTCATAAGGAAGGTAGATCAGGCGCCTTCTTGTAGGTCAAGTGACGTGCTAGAACTTTCATGACGGTTAGTAAAAGATAAATAGATAATTTATTTTCTTAAAAACATGGGTATATGTTTACAAAACACAGGTATTGTTAAACATGAGGTGTTGAGATTACGTAAAATTAGAGCCATATAATATGGTTTTGCCTGTAATTGGCGTACAAAATTTTGGTCTTAGTTGATTGGTGATTTTATTTTGAAAAGGAGCGGGTTCTATAGAAGGCATGTAAGAGCGAAGCTAGCAACGTTCCTCGTCCCCTAAACTCCCGCATTTTGACGCCCTTCTTTCTTAGGAGATTTTGCGTTATGACATCTCCGCCAATGATTTTATTCTCCATGCCACAACATGACATGTAACAGTAATGTAATATCAACAACAAGTTATCTGTGACGTCACAGTCACTCGCTTTGCGGAGAAAACATGTTGATTATGTGATGAAGGCGAGAAAATGTTGGGAGAGATACAAATGGGTGATGATGGAGAATTTAAAGATGATATAATTAGGGAGTTTGTTTGAGGTGTATATGTTTTGTGGGGAAGATTGTAGGTCATTCTTAGATATGGCTATTTTTATGGTGGTAAGTCTTGTCGATTTTCGGAAAAGACCCTAGAATCAATAAACAAGAGAACGTCTAAAGAAAATATAGAGACAGTCTCCTAAATGACCTCGCCCTTCACCTTTCTTATATGTATTTCATCCTGTGTGCTGTGTGTTTTATGTACCTATGTTTCTATTTTCCATCATTAATGAATCTTTGATGATTATAATAAATACAATATTATTCATATGCCCTTAGTAAGAGCTGATGAGTATCTCGTATCTCTTGACTTTCATTACATTCCTTTTGGTATTTTGCATTATTTTCCTGTAGAGTACAATTTTGACTATCCTTTTACATCTTTTGAGAGGAAACTGCGTCAAAATTTCTTTGTAAAGGTCAGTGGGGCTAAACCGAAAGCTCTATTGTTAGGGAAAATGTTCCTATTTTTGGAATGTATTTTAAAGTTCCCTAAAGCATGAAAGTTGGGACGTTAAAAACTTCGGTTAAACCACAGTATTGGGTTAATAGATATGTTTGTTGACAAAACCCGCGGTTAGTTTGCTTCATTTACCTTTAATTAATATTGTTATGAGAGTTACTTCTTATATTAGTCTGCTTGTCACTAATATACTGTACTATTCGGTGAAGTTTGTCAGTCTGTATGTAGGGGAATAATCTCTAAAACTGTCCTTAATATGAAGACAGAATAAGTTAAGTATGCTACATTTTTCCAGTAAATAACAAAACCTTAAGGAATACATTACTAAACTGTATTTAAAGATCCAAGATACTACGAAGCTTTTAATACATGTGAGTGAACAACTTCCCGCACGTGGGCGAAACCACAGGAAACACTTCGTATGAGGTAAAAGCTAGTTATTTTTACGAACAAAAAGTTTATTTCTAGCTGAAAGAACTCCTACACACATCCGTACTGGCTAACTTTGTAACTGAATTGTTGCTAACTAACTTGTTGATACCTAAACCTTATTTCTATGTATTTAACTCTTTAATTTAACTTTTAGTTATCCCTGTTAACATCGTACTCATTATTACTGGCAATATGACGAGGTAATGTTGCAATAGGTATGAGGAAAAATTATTAAAAAGTATGCTTGTGTAATTCACTTGACTTTTCATGTTTATTAATGGGTTACGAAAGGAACGTGAAGAAAACCTTAAAATTGTCGAAATCACCAGTTCCTAATAATAAAATTGCTGAATCTAAAACCTGAATTGCTGCTGTGAGTGCGGTCTCGAATTAAATACTCTTATCATTTTGACAGTAATGCAGCTATATCTCATATACTTACTATTAGTATACTTCAGAATACCTCATAAAAAGGCTATTTCTTATCTGAACGCGGGAAGTATTTCACTATAATATGAAATATTATTTATACAGAATCGACACCATTAATTAAATAATGTTTGTAAAAAGCAAAACACAATAAATTAAGCATCTCCTAAGTAAAGTTCACCACAAGTAAGTTGAGATCTAAGTTGGAAGCCTTCTGCTCCATGTAACGGATAACGATAATTGTTTGGACAATCGTCGTTATTCCGTTACTGTAGCGTCGTTATGCCGGCGCCGTTAACTTTGTGTAGGTGACAGTTAGAAGCATGAGATAAAGGAAGGGTGACCATGGATTGTGTTCAAGGGGGAATGAAATATTTGTGATTGTTATCTTTGCTTGTTGGTTTGTTAATGAATCTGTGATTTAAAAAAGACGATAAAGAAATTGAATTGTGGGTTGTTTTGTTGTATTTGCTTAAAAAAATACAAATATGTTTCGAACAGGAGAAAAGCATGAGGATAAAGTTGGTTATAAGTAACTTCTTAACTTTCTTATCTGTTTAAGACATAATATGTGTTAACTTAAACTTAGTACATAACAATTGAAGCCAAATTCTTCTATGTACCTACTTCAAAATCGAGGACATCTCTCACTCTATTAAATTAAGAAAGCTCTCATCCATCACCCACCTATGTCCACAAACATACAAACATTATCCCATACAATTATGTCATCCATCAAATTATTACATTGTCCCACAAAATCATGGTCCCCCTAGCGCAGAGGCTACAGTTAATTAAGCCACCTGGCGTAATTTATAATCTGTTGTACAATTATGGAGGAATAAGGGTGTCCCTTGCAAAGTCGGTAGGTTACACCATGGAGAAATAAATGACGAGCAGAGATGCCATAACGGACCGGGGCTGCGGGTTTTGTTTGAAAGAGTTACCGCGGCTCTGGTACATAGAGAGCTTAAAAAGGAACATGATGAGTTTTAGTCAGTAAGAGTCACATTCCCTCACGCTGCATCTACAGCGGGATGGGTCGATTGATGATTTTCCAGAAGAAAAGGTGTTGTAACGGACAATCTCTTAAGAAAGTAGCGTCGCCAAAATGCAGGTGTTCGAGAGATGACATATATTACTGTTTCTAGCCTGACGTCTTCTTTTGGAATCCGCCCATTTTTTGTAAAATCAAAAATGACAGTTATCTCAAAGAACCCAAAAGCATCCTTTATTTAATCGTAAGTGATCGTTTTGATCATACCAACCGTACATATTGAGCCTAGAAGAAGGCGCCTGACCTACCTGTCGTATGGTATATCCGCGGTTTTCCTTCATCCGTGGCTAAGGGTAAGGGCTTGGGGTAAGGGTAAGAGGTACACGAATATTTCTTACAACTTCGGAAGCTTTGAGGAAATTTCCCAACGATGACTTTTTAACATGATCAAGTGTACCGAGTTTATTAATAAACTGTGAGGTGGGAAGGTTTATCTCAAGAAGGCGGGTGAGGTTTACTTGTGTGCGTAAATGTATGTGTATATTGTCTTTGTATGCGTAAGCTCAAGAGTATTCATTAGTGCTTGGTAATACAAAGACAGTGTGAATTTCACGCTTTCGTGACATACTAATAACTACTGAAGATCGATCGACTAGATAGGTCAAGGTTGGTCTTTGGAGGGGTGATCCATTTCTTAAGTCAGTTCAAAGCTAGAGAGTGAGAGAATATCTAGTGTACCTAAGTTCAAATACCTATGTGTATTTTGTTGTGTACCTTCTATTAAAATGTCACGCGACATTGTGTGTTCTCATTATGATTTTCCATAGAGGTGCAATATCGAGTGTAATCGAGTGAGTTGTTAAGTAATGTCCTTAGTACTTAATTGAATTATGAAATTCTAACAAATCCACTTCTATCTTTAGCCTTAATAGATATTCTAAGAAACTAAACTCCAGTTGTAACTCTTATCTCAGAGAAGATCCCACGTGTATTTTGTAATATATATATATATATGTACTTGTTTCCATTAAAACAAGGCACGTGGAAACCCACTTACTTGTGGGAACAAATACTTACCTTTAACCCTTAAAGAGGAGCGTTTAAAAAAATATTGCAAGAAAATGCAATATTGACCACAAATAAAACGTGAATATGAAGTTGAAAAAAAAAACCTTAATAATACGAATTAGCGATTCATCAATTTAAAAAACTTTATTATAATTAAATGTAGTGCACAAAAACCTTATTTTGTCTATGAACAATAACAAAAATGTTCTTCTGTCTCAAATATAAAAACATACTGTAGCTGAAATCGAGTTAAAAATATTAATACTCACGGAAGTACCTAGGTAGTATTACAATCATATTTCCCTACTACTTTTGGTCAATTTCTTATGTAATATTTTGATCCCATATGCCTAGTTAAGAGTTAAAATTCACCTGTACACGATGGCCGATGTAAAGCGTTCTAGAGAGTTCTAAGTACTTAGCTCTGTTAGCGCGATCCTAGTGTTCAAAGGTTCAATCATTCGGGTGTAGGTCGATTAGCTTCAATAGATAGTTCTAGTTTCTGCCTGACGGACACCTTTGTAGGAAAAGCTACTGTTGCTAGTAGATGAACAGTTTTTTTGAGATGATAATTTTCCTCTTTGTTACTTTGAAGATGGGTTAATTTTAAAAATGTGTTACATTGCTTCACTAAGAAAAGACTGCAGACTAAAGACATAATTACCATGATTATTAAGTGGCTATTGATACATATGATATTGATTGAAAAACTTGCAACTATAGAATTAAAATGGCAACTCTAGACGTATACAATAGTTTGGTATCCAATAACAGTTTTCATAATATACAAACAAAGATTTAACGTAACCTTAAAAAAGTTTTTAATGTCGGACCTTGATAAGACCCATCTCACACAATCATGCTTATCTTCCAAACTTAAAACGGAGCTTCCAAAATCAAATCCACTTTCGAACACTATCTTCGAATTTTGAATACCTATACCGAAATGTTCCGAAGTGGATGGGAGCCAATAGGAGCAGCGAGTGGCCCGCTCTAAACAATGGCTTAGGAAGGTCGCACCGGTTAGACAAGGCTCGGACTATTGTGTAGCGCGTGACGTCACAGCTCCGTCACTGTGGAGGTTGTAATGACGTGGTTAAGGCCTGTATAGTGATTCGGTTTTGATACAAAGTGGGTAGCTTTGGGCTAATAATGTGGTGTCTGATTAATTGAAGTTCTATTTCAATGATTAGGCATTAGATAGTGTTTCATTTGGGTCGTATTTACTGTCACTATAGTATACCTACTTTATCATGATTTCAGAACGTTAAAGTTTTTAAAACTGCGGAAGCCCTACGGAAACCCTAGGTTACACTTATTAGCCTAGCTTTTTCCTAACTATGTTGGGGTCGGCTTCTAGTCTAACCGTATGCAACTGAGAACCAGTATTACTTTTGAAAATAACACTACTATAATCAAGTGCCTGACATTATCACTCTTGTATCTTAGTCAACAGAACCAACCAAAAGCTTACTGAAGCAAGAGCATAGCAGGGGATTCCATCACAAAGTATTTCAATTTCTCTTCACCGATATTTGAATTTAGTGAAGCGTTTAAGTTTCGCATCTTCGTTCAGTTAACTCCCTTCGAGTTTCATCTAACTGGTTATACTTAACCCCGGAAATTTGCGTTCGGATCCGCCCGGGACACGCGAATATTGCCAATAAATATTATAAGTGTTGTGTATTATTTAGCACTTGTGTGGCTTCCCTGTGATTAGATGTAACACCGTTATTAATATTATCTGGGACAGAACTTTAGTATGCAGTGTAATGTCGTGTGTATTCTGCATGTTGAGTAATGCATAATATTAGTTTTGCTGTAGGTAATCAAGGTACGGATTCAACCTGTGTGTCTACTAATAGATTCATGTGTGTCTGTTTTGTGTTTCTTATAATGCTACATTGCATTTTATTTCACAACAAATAAAAGCTTAGTTTTAGTAATTTTTGTCTTAGAAACAAAACAATTTGATAAAAAGAGTGTCCATAGAATTTTTTGTAGGCTCTTCTCCATGAGACCCAACTCTTTGGAATATTTGATTTGGACATATTTGAAATAAAAAGATTTGAACCTCGTCCTTCTTTAGTTGGTTAAAATATCTGATCTTACTAAACAGCAAACCACAGTAACACAATACTACGCCCATTTCAGGGTATGAAACCTGAAATTCAATTTAGCCCTGTACACCGAAATGTGCAAGTGGTAGGATAATATTATTCTATATTAAATCAGCAGTAACAAGCCAGTTCTCTGTATTTGTGCAAGCTATCTGCGGAAACTGGTGGCCTAGAGCTGGAATCTTTGACTTTACTTCATAGAACGTAATGAGGATAAAGTTTCTCTGTTACATATTATGTTGGGCTTTGTCTCTGTGAAAGAAAAAATGTGATTTATGAATGTGTTCTTAAACAAAATATGTAGCAGCTCGTTTAAGCTGAAGTAATGTCAGTTTTCAGACGAGGTCTACTAATACATGTGGTCTTATTGACAAAACATATTCATTATACTGCATTTCTTTTTGTATTAAGTGTTTTGATCAATAGCTTCTGAATGTATCATTCTAACATAAATGTAACTAGCGTTGTGTGAAAATTCTGTAGTTCCTATAAGTGCATTAGCGTCTAAGCATTAAATAATGCAGAATCTAATTTCATATCATAAAAAACCTAAGTTTTTAGACCCAAGGTGACACTCCTCAGTCCTACTTCATCACAATTTCGTGTAAAATTTTGAAATGTTCAGTGGCATTAACCTTACAATACAGGTAATTAAGAGGCCCGACGAGGCTATATAAATTAATAAAATAAAATAATTAATGAAAGGCATTAATCTCAGTCTAATGGACGCCTTGAGTAATGATCAGTACTACGACATTTGCGAGTGTGTGTGTAATGTGAAATTTATTCAAATCGAGCTGTTTGGAGAAGTAAATTGAAAAGGCTATCGTTTAAATTAATCTAATTGTTACAAAACAACGAGACTGCGTAGAAAACAGTGATTTATAACAAGCATTTTGAATCACATTTGATTATACATGTTAAGTTTTCACGAGATCGTTTGTCACCATCAAAATGCGTTCCAAGTAGATTATTTTCCAAGCGCTTATGGAGGGACAAAATGCAGACAAAATCACTGTTTAATAAGCAACTAACAGCTGAACCAATTGCCCATCTATCCTAATTATCCTAAGCCCCTTATTTGACGTATTTGCAAAAAACCTCAAATTCTGTGACCAAAAAACAAATCCACAATAAGGCCTAAGATCCACCACTTCTCCCAAGGACACAACAAACAGTGCACAATAAAGGAAAGCTTCCACCGACAGTAGCTGATTGATTCGCGTCCCGTCAGCGGTGATCAGACGCAGGACAATATCATTGCTAGTGTAGACACCCTAGTGGGGGTGGCACAAGATGGAAGGTAGGAGCGGGGATATATGCGTTGGGACTTGAAAGGTGTAACTACAGCTTGGCCATCAGGTTATGACAGTGACTATAACCACGTTGTTTTTTTATATGTTGGACTGACTGATTGATTCGTTACTGAATACCTATGTCTTAATTATCTCAATCTCTATCACACAGATGCGTCTGCAACTTTCTATATCATAAATCGAACTCGTATCCAGTTCTAGATTTTAGGTAGTTTTAAGAAATCTGTGATATTAGAATTTGTCACCTTCTATAAATCTCCAGTCTAACCTGTAAGGAAGGACTAAAAATATAAGTCCAAACGAGGTATTTTACATATTCAGTTGTCGAGTTCCCTCGACTTTCTCTGGTCTCCATCATCAGGTCAGCTCCCAACCTTCACTGTTGCATAGGTTTTGTCAATACAAATAATTTAAGCCCAAACACGAGGTAGTTTACATATTCAGTTGTCGAGTTCCCTCGACTTTCTCTGGTCTCCATCATCAGGTCAGCTTCAAACCTTCACTGTTGCAAAGGTCTTGTCAATACAAATAATTTGAGCCCAAACACGAGGTAGTTTACATATTCAGTTGTCGAGTTCCCTGGTCCCTCTCTGGTCACCATCATCAGGTCAGCTCCAAATCTTCACAGTTGAATAGTGCTTTTAGGCGTACACCTGAGTGTCAAGGTTTTACCCTATGTATGCCTACAACTTTCGAAGGTTGCCCTCGATTTCTCAGGGTTTCCATCATCAGATCCTGACCTGATGACTATGGGACCAACTGGCAGCTATTCCGAGTCGAACAAAAAAAGAATCACGTAAATCGGTCTATAAACCTCGGAGTAATCGATGTGTATGTGTAACCTCCTCCTTTTTGGGAAGTCGGTTAAAAATGGAATAATTTTATCAAATTAGTGTATTGTCATCGGTTCTCAATAAATCTACAAAGTTTGAACGAAATCTGGTCGTTTAAAGTGGGTCAAAATCGCGCCCAAAGAAGTCGGTTACAAACAAACATACAAACATACAGGTGAAGCTAATAAAAAGCGTGTAAAATCTGTTCTACCATCTTCATTGATAACATTACCGTACAATAGAACACTATCTTCTTACACCCGCTTCAGCTCAACCCTTGTACCACAACCCAACAGTCGTCAAAGGGAGTCAATATCCCATTCTTCTGTTTGTAGTGGGAGTGACACGCGGAACATGCGGTTATCAGCCACCAGCCACCTTTGATGGAGCCACCAGCCACCTTTGATGGAGCCACAAGCCACTCCAACTGAATGAATTAGATTTATTGGATTTTTGATGGAGTTTCCTCTTCAATTGTGGTAAACGACGACTTTACATGAGGAAAAGAAATCCCTGAATTGCTTGATTTAGTGAAGTACCTATTTTGAATTAGGTCAATCAGTAAATTGCTTGTATGATATGTGAAAATTGTCATGCTTGACAGAAAAAAGCGTTTAATTGTGTGATTGTAGACGCAGACATTTTATAAACAACAGAAATAACGAAGTATGATGGGACAGTCGTAAGAAGAGTGAAAGGATTGAAGACTGATTCACGACTTAACTGAATGGAAATAGCTATAGACCAATGAAAGAGGAAGATTCCACACAACATGAAACCTTACTAATCCTATACATAAATAACTAACACCCCATAAAGTCAGGACATCCAACTTCGCCACAAACATCGGACAACAAATCTGATAGTTGGGCCAACATCGCCATAGTTGGCGCACATACTTGCAGCAATGTAATGAGGCAGACATTGTTGGGAGACCAGGCTCGGGTAGATGGACGGACTTAATTTACATGCTTTGGAAATGTGCCGGATTTTTTGAATGCTCTTGTAATAGTGATTTGGTTATCTCTTGCATTTTAAGGACAGATTTTTAGTAGTATATAGGTGGATGAAAATAAATAAATAAATAAATTGTTTATTGCACAAGAATTGAACATACACTATAACATAAAAACTTTTTAAACATGTTTCATCGCTAAGGTAAATGCAGTGTTGACGTGAACTCTGGTACCCATGTTAAGATTTAACTTGTGTTATGGGTACAAGCGCTCTTACATAGAAAATATTCCTCTGTCTTGGTGAATTTTGAAATTTGGTGCATCGAATCCGTTCTAATGTAAAACGTAAGAAATAAATAGAGCTACTTGTGCCTTTCAATATACCTACTCTTTGACAAGCACACTATGAGTTTTCACGTAAAATATTTTCTCATAAATTCATTGGAAAATTTCTGTTTTTGAAATGAAATCAGATATCATTTCATTAACAATTCAAAATGAATTCTTAGTAATGTATTAAAATTAAGGCTAATTTCTTTGCTGGCCTTGGAAAATGCCATGGTAACGTGATTCAATGTCTTGGCCATTCATTTATTAGTCACCAAACGTTAATACAGAATGTTTCTCACAGTCCAAACAAACATGAAATAATTATTTTGAGTCAAGGTTAGATTAGTCTAATACGTATCTATTGTCTTCTTGCTTTATTTTTGTTAAACAAAAATAGATGTAAATCTGATTAAATATTAGGTACACTTTATAACTACAATATTGCAGAATTACCTACTCCTAAACATTAACGCCAATTTTTGATACCGCAATAAGAAAATATTTTCAACTCAGAATAACGCCACTCGGTAAATATCTAGCAAAAACAAAAGAATATTCTTTATTGGTCTCACAAACAGGCTTGTTAACTAACCAGATGTGACTCAATAAGTCTATTCTATTACCTCAAGAATAATAATATTTCTACCTTTTAGTTTCATTCAGTAAGTAAACGAAAGTGAGAATATCTAGACTTAGCTTCACGTAATCATATTCGCGTATCTGGCTAGTACAGAAATAACTTCAGTCTGCACTCAGTTTATTTCTGTTAACGGAACCAAACTCATGTGTTGAGGAGTATAAATAGATCCTGCATGCCCACTGCCCAATTCTCCAGAACAATCGCTTATCAGTCTTCTTTCGGGTCAAATTTCATTTAAAAATATGATATTTTTAGTTTTTCGATCAGAGTCAAGCATTTGATATGATGGTTGAGTGTGCAATATCAGGATTATATGGAAAATTGAATGGTAGTGTAAAGTTTGATTCGCGGGAAATGGTTTAGTATGATCGACAATATAAAATTTACGAAATATTTGGTTATGTACTGATACTAAAGAAGAAAAAAGATTTTAAAGTGGAGTACCTTAGGGACGCTAATTAGGCCCACTGGTTTCATTCAGCAGGTATCGCATTACCTATGTTTTAAATCCGTAATACATTTTCCCTTCATACGTTACTGTTACAAAATTCACGTCTTGCGCGTTGGACAATCGCGCTTTAAAATCACATCACAAAACGGTTAATTTTTTACACAAATACCTATTTGGGACGAGAAAATGAATAAGCTTAAAAAATGAATACTGAATACAACCAACATTCTGCAACGTGTGAAAATAAGATCATAAATATTGTGCTCGTGCAAACATATGACAAGACACATTGATACATTACAGGTAAATGTTTCAGGAAATCGTTTGACAGAAACACAAGCCCCACGTGTTTAGTTCATCGACCATTAAGCGCAAGTGATTGATCACTTACCTGTGTAATTGTTGCCAAAACATGCAGTTTCTTCATACGAGCTTCATGAAAGATATGCTACTGAGCCAATCATTTTTAAACTAGTAAGAATTTTCAAAGGGAAATGACTTCATCGAAATGTAACCGAAGTCTGGCAATATGCCATTGCTAGTACTATTTGATCTTTAACCTAAACACAGCGATGCGTTATATTGGACGATGCCAACATGTTGTAGAGATGGACCCTGAAAAAATGAAGTACCTGTAAAAACTAGACAAGTTTTTAGATAGATTATAGTAAACTATGATTCAACGGTGAGTAATACTCTAAAAACGTAACGTTGCATCCATTCGGCTGAGTTGGTGCAGATGTTTAGAAACGTGCGGAAAGTTTTCTTACAGCCAACTTTGAAACTTTCAAATTATCTCATGATTTTCAAGGGCGAACTGATGAAACGATTTCCCGCACGTGGTTAAATATGGCCTATGTCATCTGTGTAGGTATAGTGTAGCTACCCAACAATATAAGAAGTTTTCCAGTCGGTTCAAATGTTTCGGGGTCTTTGTGGTACAAACAATCCACTTTATCATATGACTCTACACATAGATTAACACATTCACAAAACTAAGTAGCACACTACAAATAAAGTAGACAAAGTATCAAATTAACCAAAAGCAGACACCAGTTTAATTTGAATGAGGTGTTTAAATATTTCGCTGAACTAATCCGATCGCCTGCTAATGCTAATTGTTCGCGACAAAATACAGCACACTCCGAAATAAAGCAGACAAACTAATTCCGATATAGAATTAGGTCACAACATTATGATTCACGGATTTCGGGAAATTGCTACTATTTATACTATTCTCATTTCTGTATCATGAAAATGAGCAAAGAATCACAATCATAACCTATGGGTCTCGGATGTCATTTTACATCTTTAGCAGTCGTTACGGGTAGTCGGAAGCTAGTGAGTCTGACCCCAGTCTTACCGAGGGGTACTGGGCTGCCCGGGTAACTGGGCTGAGGAGGTCAGATAGGCAGTCGCTCCTTGTAAAACTCTGGTATTCAGCCGCATCCTGTTAGACTGGAAACTGACTCCAACATAGTTGTGAAAAGGCTCGGGAGATGATGGAACCTGTTATGTTAGGGAGTTTATCAGATGCTGAACCATTTAAGTTTAACAGACTAATATAGCTATCTAATGTAGCTATTGTAAGTCAAGAAAGGATTAATCATTTATTCAATTGTAGTAAAGTTTAGGTCTAAAACTAAACACTACACCAAAAGCCACACAAAACAAGAACTATTTTCAAATAATAGAAAATTCATGAGGTCGCACCAAAAATAACTGTAGAATAGAATTAAGTTTATTTGAATTGTCCAAACTTGAATTGAATTAGAAATAGAAACTAACTTAACTTTTAGTAAATAACTAAATATACAGTGAGAGAGTAAATAGCCAAGTGTTGGATTACAAAATAGAAATAATAGAAATGATTTTGATATAACCTTTGTAATAAATACGATATTGTAGGAAGCTGAATTGTTGTAAAACTGAAACTTTGATTGCCGGCTATCGGGTTGCGTGAAGCCGCAGTTAATTGAGTCCACAGGAAGGAATCGGTTAAATGATACGTATTCATTGCTCATTCAACCGAATTGTTCAAAAATATACCCTCTACCATTTTTACAAAATTGTTTTGTACACTTTGTTTTCTAAAAAGATTTTTCATGACGTTCATAGAAGAGTGAAGGGAGTTTAGGTGTTTCATAATTAATCCACCTACAAGATATTTAGTTGAACTAGTCAAGACCGATTTCAATAAAATGGCATCCTCAATAAGAGTAAGTTTCTAGGCAATAAAGTAGATGAAACCTAAGAAACACTTAATTGTGTTCACTAAGAGCCATCAACGTCTGTATTAATGTACACAACTATAATCCAATAAGTCAGAACTGATATTAATATTATACGAGAAGCGCGGACCAACGTGAATAATACCTACACTCTTTTGCAAAAAAAACGGGCACCTTTCCGAAATCTTAGTTTTAAGGACTTTACGTGTATTTCAAAGGGTTCTGATGATTGTAGTATGTTTCTACCGTCAAAAGAGTTAGCCGAGCATGCGTGAGAGTGCATTCTAAATTTGAATTTTGTACAATTGCTAAGAAATTGGTTAAACCTTGTTTTGGACTAATTGCTGACAGAAAGTTCGTCGGTGTTTCGAAAAGTTTTTGAAGTGATTTTCAGGAAAATGATAATGCAGTTTTAATTAATGATTAATGTACTTTTTTGTTAGATCAAAACATTTTTGAAAAACTATGCGTATTTGTTAAAATTTTCACCTGCTCTAAATGGGCTAAACTGATGGTTGATGGCAATGTTAAGAGTTTCGGTATTTTAGTGTAAAGCGTTCTATTGTTTAGATATTGTACCCACGTGTTTTAAAATATCGCTTTTTCATAATTAAACTCTATTTAGAAGAGTATCAGTACCTTTGGCTGCGACAAAACCAATTTAAAGTAAGCAGTGCCGATCACAATTCGTCTCCTATCGGACTTTGACATTTTTAAAAGTCTTGAAATTCTACAAAATACAGAAAATAGCGCATAGACTGTGAGCACGAGGTCTTAAGGTCTCGTAATCACTGATTTTTAAACAATCCGTCTCTTGGGAAACTCCGTAGACCACTGAAGATCTATGAGTCTGAGCGTTCAAATAGCGTGTTTTCATCCCATGGAAATTTTATTAAATAAACTTGCCTACAATGAGATTTTCTGGCATCTACAGCACTTTCCTGCTTAAATCATAACAATAATTGGCTATCTGCTCATTTCTTAAGAAACATACGTTTGGCCAATAATTTTGAATTCTTGACTCCCTTTCAGCTAAATCGTCGTTTAGTAACCCGATACCTATGGAGTTATCGAGACCTTCAACGCGGCAATAATTTGACTTTTCAGATAGCTTTAACCCTCCTCATCATTTTTCATGTGGTTAATTTTAACATTTATCACAAAATTTTGTATTTTTAAATGTCAAAGTCCAATAGGAGACGAGTTGTGATCGGCACTGCTTACTTTAAATCGGTTTTGTCGCAGCCAAAGGTACTGATACTCTTCTAAATAGAGTTTAATTATGAAAAAGCGATATTTTAAAACACGTGGGTACAATATCTAAACAATAGAACGCTTTACACTAAAATACCGAAACTCTTAACATTGCCATCAACCATCAGTTTAGCCCATTTAGATCAGGTGAAAATTTTAACAAATACGCATAGTTTTTCAAAAATGTTTTGATCTAACAAAAAAGTACATTAATCATTAATTAAAACTGCATTATAATTTTCCTGAAAATCACTTCAAAAACTTTTCGAAACACCGACGATCTTTCTGTTCTCAATTAGTCCAAAACAAGGTTTAACCAATTTCTTAGCAATTGTACAAAATTCAAATTTAGAATACACTCTCACGCATGCTCGGCTAACTCTTTTGACGGTAGAAACATACTACAATCATCAGAACCCTTTGAAATACACGTAAAGTCCTTAAAACTAAGATTTCGCACAGGTGCCCGCTTTTTTTGCAAAAGAGTTTATATACGCGAATTAATATATTCAACCGAACACCGTTTATATAGCAATCCACAATTCCCGCTAGAAAACTTATAAATGCACAATTTTATGCAATTAATATTATAAATAATGTACTTATGTATGTTTTTTTCTCTTTTCAGGTTATAAATCCGAATGAAAACCGACTAGAAATGTTTTGAGTTAGTTATCAGTGTGTGTGTAAATAAGCTATCATAGTGTGTGTGTTGTGGTAATGGTGTGATTAGTGCGAGCTGACACGAGATGGCGTTGAAAGCGGTTTTGATCATTCTCGTTTTGGCCGTCGTCGGGGGCGGACGCGCTGCTGCTGAAAGAGGTAAGAATTTGTTTAAATTCTAGTTAAAAGTGTTAGGAAAAAATCTTACAACAGCGTAATTTCATTATTTTGTCTGAAATATTATACAAAAAGCAGAGGATCACTTCAATTATTATTTTTGTCGACAAACTATCAATTGGTTTTTTGATCTCTCTTGTCAACTTCAAATATTTATTGCGATCATGATTGCTACGTAGGTGTTATAGAATGTAGAGGTACATACATGATACCTTGTTAGGGCGCAGCAATACAATTTTAATATACAAAAATATGTAAAAGCGATTTGAACTATATTTGTACAGCTTTTAACACAAAGTAAACTTTTTATGTACAAATATTGGTATTTTGTGCAGTGTGCAAATAGTTGAAATAGTTGTACTAAAATACCATGTACCTAATTGAAATGTAACATGTACTAACAAATTAAAATATATTGTAGTTTAGTGAAGTACACTAAATTGCAAACTATTGAGCCACTGACCACCCATTGACCTACTCTATAATATGTTCGCAGCTTCGAGTTTGACTCACAAAATCAGATTATTAATTACAATGTAACAAAGTAAAATGAGTTACATTATTTATTACAGTACTTACATTGTTTAGGACTAATCTAGGATTATTTACATACATTTTAGCTTAAAATTACTCTAAACAACTATGAAAGCAGTACATTAAGGTTTTTGAAACTGACCCAGATTTATTGTTCTCAAGTGTAAAGCCTACACTTTAGGCTACCCACGTCAGACTTTTTGTAGGATAGATAATAATCGGACCCACTTTTTTGTAGGACGATCTTACTAGGATTTTCTGACTAACTTTTGTAGGACGTATGTTCAATTTTTCTCCTACAAAAAATCGGTCACCGATTTATCGGACGTGCTCTCGCAGCCTGAGGCACAAAATTTTGCAACAGAACGTGTTAAAATAAAGCAATAATTGGAATAAAATAGTTGCACGCGCTGCATGGCCAATTTTATTTTAAACTGTGTTGCAGCCATTCCGGGCCTTACGTATTTTATTTAATTTTCACACAATGATTGGGCCAGTCGACTCATCAGTGTATGCAAATTGATAGTCATTAGTAAATTCATTTGATTCTAATACAATGGACTGCAATTGACGTTCCGTGGTCGGTCATTGGTTCCAAATTATATATGCATTTGTAGAAAATCATTTTTGATATTAACATTATGTTTCATTTAGTTGTCATCGGCAAAAATGTGGTTGAAAACTCATCTAAGCGACGTTTGATGACGAAACTGACTATTATTGTTATAATATTGAGGTTAAGTTATATATTAGCTACGTAATAATATGTGAAATACGTCGAGTATTACAGAACCTGATTCAATTAATTTAAGGCACAAAAAGCCCGCTAGAACATTCTACTTATTTGATATTCTGTTATCGCATAGAGCGCGCGAGATTATGAACGCTCGCGTATTTTCAGTTCGCTCTCACATTGTTACTATTATTCGTGAAAAATTCGCATTTACGAACCATGTTTATGTATTCATGGCTTTTTGTTTAATAATATTACCGTTGCTGGTGTTACAGCAAATAATTTAATTATTGAAAATGTTTGGCTCACACAGATGAGCTTACATTTTCGATATTAAACAACGCGCCATGCAAACATTGAAGCTTGAAAAATTATTACTTACCAGAATTAAAACAACGTCGATGTTGTTTTGTAAATACAATGATGATGTAGCTGCATATACCTCTAATATTAGTACAATTGATGTAATATCATACATTTCCTCCGTGTATTTAGTATAGCATAGTAAGATCCCGTATGTTTTTTAGCATAGTTTGTTCTCAATGAGTTCTCTTATTCTTAAGGTACCTCACACAGTCAGACTTTTGACCCACTCACGTTACTTAGATATTCATTTGTACTCCAATGCCATGGATGCATACTATCCTACAGCCAGTTTATAATCTAAGAGCATAATGTGAGGATATGGAACATCCTGTATTCAGCTTCATACTTCCAGGTTTTTATTTATCAATATTCCTCTCAAATTAAAAAGCCACTCTAATATCCGGCACTCACAGAGTGCAGCAGCGAAATAAGGCAACATTTTAGGCTATCTATCGGATAGCGAGGAAGTCAAATAAGTGAATTATTGAGCGCACAGGTAGCGTGCAGTTGTTGGGGATGCAACAAAACAACTAACTGACAGCTCGGGTGTGTGATGGTGGGAGTAGACCAGCGGGTGTACGGCGGGTTGAACGCTGGATTGAGCGTTTTTTTTAAAGGTGCTTGATGCCAGGATGCATAGTAACTAGTTATATTTTGTATCAAAATACTTACAGAGAATTTTAATAATTTAGAGCGAAGAGCCAAAGTAATGGTGATAATTCAGAGATGGTTCATTGGTTTAAATAGGTTAAGCTAGTAAGTAATATATGAAATAAATATGTTTGTTTGAAAGTCAGTAAAAGTTTAGCTACTTTACTGCATTTAGTTTCGACAACTTGTCTTGCGTTACTTCAGAATTAAATTGCAGTATGGAAATCAAAACTGACGTACCTCTTTTACTGAGAGGGGTTTAATGTATATTAGTTTGAAGCCTTTATTACCTCAGGTAAATTAATAAAACTACGGTTGAGTACACACTATCAACCGCTGGTCTACTCGGCCCCCAATCAGTTTCGTCCCGTAACCGCGGTGACGTGAGCTTAAAAGCTTTCCAGGATTTTTTAGTGTCGCCATCTCTGTGGCGCAGCCGGAACTACCACTAATACTGTAGACTATGTGTATTTTGATGGATTTTCATAATTTATCATCTATGGAGCTGGAATTATTAAAAGCTCAACTGTTATAAGGATCACGAGAACGTACCTACAAAAGGAAAATAGCATTGGTAAATTAGTGTAACGTGCAACGTTATTGTGGGCAAAGAAGAAAGTCAAGAGTGCTTATAAATACTTCAAGAAAAACTTGGTAAAGAAGTAGATCTGAGTAACGCCTAAATATAAAGTACTTTACTAGACAAAACGAAACATGTAGAAACTAAAGATACAAAATAATTACACTTGACAGAAGACTTACAGACATCCAATGCATCTAAAACTATTTTCCTTTGTAAACTAGATCAAGTTCAAAGCTTACTGTTGCTTACATCTGCGGTGATGTATGGCACATCGAGGACCGAACGATATTCAATTTCACAGCGCTCGTTCCAGCCCGTTCGAATTCTGCACTTTTTAGAGTTACGCACGTTTTTGGGTGTTTAGAAGTTAAAGAATAGGGGCTGTTTAAAAGCCGTGGTGATGGCTTATTCAGAAGGATTGTCAGTGAATGTTTATTAAGTGAATTTAATATTGACATTAGATCCATGTTGATGTCCAATTTCTGATCGCAAAACGTTAAAATAAGAGCTAAAACTCTTTCATGCTAGTATATTCTGCTGTGCGTATAGTTTGCACTGTGCGTGGCAGAAATCTGTGGAGAGAATTAAATTTGGGCTTCATCGTTTGAACCGGTAGACTTGTCACTTATTTAGACCCAGGGTGGTCAAAAGAATGCGCGGGAAATAATCGAACGGATTTGAAAAAAAATGTACGTCATAAAAGCATTATCAAGAGAAATCTTACAAAGACAGTCAAAGCTTAGGTATATTCAGATTTCAGATAGATTCAGATATTTATAGCATCGTACACTTAACCGTGAAAGAATTGCCCAAAGCATTCTTCTGACCACTTTAGCTGTCAATACAGTTTCAAAAATAGACACAAAACAAAACACGGCATGCGGAACCACTCGCCGCGCCGACAACTTTGCTATCTAAATCTATTTCAATCCTTTTGAAGATACTAGAGGTATACTGACGTTTGCTAGTTTTTGTAGCATTCAGTTAATTAAAGTTTCGCCAGTCTAGGTTTCTGTCTAGTCTATTCTAGTTCTCTGTTGCATTGTTTGTCAATGTTATGGAAGAATGGAAAAAACGCTGCTTTTTTGACCTGTCGTGCGTGTTTCTGAAAACATGCTGGTTTTTATCCAATTAGAGAGGAAACCGAATCGAGGTTTCTCACATGCTTTGTACATTATTCTGTGAAGGTATGTGTGTGTGTGTGTGTGTGTTAGCTCGTGCTGTCAAAACAACAAATATGATTTGGATTCGCGCGTGTGTGAGTGCGAATGAGGATGAAATACTAATGTTAGTGAGGATTCAAGAACGTTATTTGTTTATGCTGATGAGACAAAGACGTGAGTTCTGTATTTTAAAAAAAATACTGGCTGATGCTACTAGGTATTCAAAGTATTGTCAAAGGTAAAAATCGACGTAGATCACCTTATGGAAAGCATATTAGGGTTAATGTAGAAATTCAATGATTGGTAATGATTATGTACAAGGTTTTTTCGTAATACTTGAAATTCAGGAAGAGTAGGTAAGGTTTGCAAAAAACACCATAATGTTTACAAACAGCCAAACGCCTATACTTCGGAAATGTATGCGGAAAACATGCTTGCACCCTAAACCGTATTTAAATATTATCAAATAATATAGCAAATTATTAAACGTGGCAATATTCAGATTTAATATGACGAGGGGAGCCGGGGGCCGGAGCCAGGTCAAATGCAATTTATGAAATGACTACCCAATTTTACTTTACAATTTCCGTACGTGCTCGCTCCATGTATACGAGTAGTACGGGTGGCAAATATGTCAACGTGCCGCTTAAAATATATTAATGTATAATAAATTATTTAAATTCGGTTTTGGAGTGGTTAAGCTGCACCACTTAAACCGCAGAATGTGTCATAAAATTTATGCAGTCATATTCATTTTGAGTTTGCTAAATTATTTTCGGCGCTCGAAAAATTGTGTTCTTTATACCGAATATTGTAAGGAGTTATACAAGTATAGAATCGCCCACTTTCTCCAAATATTTCCGCAGACTTAGTCTAAATATTGCGGCGTAGCTACCTCAAAGGAAAGACATAAAATATCCCATTACAATTCGTCCCACCACGTTCCAATTTGTGATGTAAACAAAACGTCTAGAACGCCTCTCAGACTCAAATACTTTGATGTCACACATATTATTATAAGAATACCCACAGACTGTAGACTAAACAGTCGGCTGACAGTTGCCTTGATAGCAATTTTCTTTTCTTTTTTATCTTGATTTCAAACAAAGTTTTTAGCCCGTCTGATAATGGCTAAATACCTGATCTTTGTAATGTGTGTACTACCGTTAATCTTCATACTGCTTTATGAGTCCAAAAAAACTATCGGCCGACTAAAAGTTTGCTGTGTGTTCTTATTCTAAGTAAACAGCTGTAATGTTCGGTATACAGCAATTGTTTTTGCGTTTCAGTTGTTAGCGATATCGATAAAAAAATTGAGTAACCTATTTCTGATACTAAGGCGTAGATAGATGTATTTGGAAGGGCGTGGCCTTAAGTAGAAGAAATGGTTAAAATCCATTTTAATACAACATTTTATTCTAAGAATTAAAAGGATAGGTCAAAGAGTGGGTGGGCCTTAGACAATATTTTAATAAGGCTGATTATAATTGCTTGATTATTTTAAGTTTGAATTATTTAACTCTTTTTTAAAGCATTGTAATTTTTTGAGGATCCTATATAAACATAGATATAATAATATTTCAGAATACTGTTAAACATTTACCTAATCTCTTAAAACACTTGTATCGGTAAGGTCAGAAAAAGGCTGGCACCTACTTAAAATTTCTTTTAGGCGAAATTATTTAATTTATTAAAACAAAATCTTGGCGTTCTTGTTTGATCGCTCATTCCGTTAAAAGTTTTATCTTTTGGTATTTTAAATAACCAGATCAAAGCTTGTTTTGTTAGATAAGACGAGAAAGGGAATCTCTTATAATATTTGCTGGAAGATTAAATTAGTCATTTATTTGGTTATTTTATTGAATTATTAATGTACACACTATACATATATACAAACTTAAACTACTTATCTTTATACAAAACTAAAACTACTATTTTTCGATTATATTTTATATTATATTATTTTTTTTGTCATTTATTATTTTTCGACATAGTCAATTATTATATTTCCTAGGACTACCTATCAATATTTTTTCATCGAAGGCAAGAAAAAGTAGTAGAAAGTATAAAGTGTGAAATTATTATTAGCTACCTGTTCTTATTGCTTGTATTTTCGTAAATAAATTCTTTCTCATAAACCTTTTCCTTTACAATTAGGTACGAAGTGAAATAATGCCAATCGCTCGAGCCGTTCATGCGGATACTGAAATTTTATTTATTTAGATTGCTTATTTTTTTAGAAAGATTTATCTATTGTCTACTTCGGTTTTCCTTGACCCAGATTTTATAAGAAAAGGGTTTTTATTCCGGCAATGTAAAGATGATGCAGCCTCTTAACCAAGTGCGGATAAGAGCACTTTGAAGGCACGATGGGATCTCGACTCGAAAAATATGGCCACCCATCCAAAACAATGCAACATTGTTGAATATTGCTGGATTTCTATAACCTATCTATATCTATCCAATGATAAAAATATAATTTAAAAATATTTTTATCACTGGCTGCATATAAATTATGTCAAATTCCAACTTCTACAAAATATGTATAGATTAGTATTAGTTATTGTAATCTGTAGTAGGTATATAAGTACTGTTCTATGTATTAGGCTTATCAACGCACAATTCTATATTGTATATTTCAATTGCCATTAAATTGTGGAATACTCGTAACGCATTTTGACCTAATAACTTACACATAATTCATAGAAATTATTTGAATACCAACTGATTCAAATTAACTGCAGTACATTAATTAAACAACCGACATATTGTTTGTACATTGGTATTTCTAGTTACATCATATTAATCAAAATTATTTTTAAATTCTTTCACATGTCCTGCAGGTATCTGACATCACTTAATAGGCTTTTACCTTTTAAAATTCACAACCGTTATTAGATTGACCAATTAGGAAGTATGTCCATAAATTGTGCCTTTGAGCAGAATCTCAATAAAGTCATTAACAATATTGCAGTCCTTTACACTTGTGTCAATGCTCTCGGGACATCAGATATTTACGAGACCAACCTTTGATGTGAATAAATAAAACATTTTAATGAGTTGCTTCATCTGCCGACAGTACCGCGTAATACGTTATTACGCAAGGGCCCCGGGGAAGCCAACGATTCATATGTTTTATATATTAAATTTACCAAATATTCCGGCCAATTCGTCTAATATATGGGTTATGTGCCCTTGTTTAGGTGAAGTGTGATTGTTTGGCCATTTTTCTATATTTGGTACGGACTGTTTCTTTGTGATTTCACCCTCATCTCAAGGGAATTTCTTCCTGTACCTAGACAAAATATAGCATATCTTACTCGGGAAAAGGCTAGCTCCGAATCGGTTTACTTATTATTTTAGGAGCCTTTAAGGTACAAACAAACAAAAAAAATCTCTTTATTGTACCTACTCGCATTCGTATAGAATAAAATATAGAGAAGGCTAGATAGATTTAATCAGATTATTTATTGTAGATCAAACCCAGAAAGTAGTAAACAGTCTTTTGAAACGTCGTCATGCTGAATCAAGCCAGGAAAATTAGCAATGATTTTCTGTAGTTTGAAAAAAATATTAAACACAAGATATCTAAATAAGACGGAACACTAAGACGGTAGTATTAGAATCATCCGATACTTTTGTTCCACCAGATTTCCCAATAGGCAGCCAACCATTCAGCATGCACAGTGGTAGATTTTTAACACCCTCCAATTTTACACGCGGCGTTAAAATTTCACACATTTGAGGTTTTAGTGATCCAACATTAAATATGTATGAAGTGCTTACAAAAGTTTTATTGGATGCCAATTGTTGAATGTGATTTTCAATTGGAAACGAACAAGCAATTTATTTTCAAAGGACTGATTATTCGTGAAATAAAATGTTTTATTTTGTCCGTAAATAAAAATGATGAGTTGTACAACGGAAAAATGTGTTAAGGATTAATGAAACAGTTAACTGTTTTTAATACAACTGTTTTTAATACCTGTTACTGTTACAGCCTTTTTATCATTCCACTGCTGGACACAGGCCTCCTCTCACACGGAAAGAGATTGAGGCTGACGCTTGCTCAATGCGGGTTGATAATTTCAGACTAAATAGTCCAGGTTTCCTCAAGATGTTTTCCTTCAACTTTCTATCAGTCATTGGTGTCCAAGATATACATACAAACTTAGAAAAGTTGCATTGGTATTCCCTGACCTGGAATCAAACCCGCACACTCATACTTGAGAGGTTCGTTCTTTGCCCACTAGGCTACCACGACTTCTCTGGTGCAACTGGTGCGTCGAAATCAAGATGTGTATCACTACAAAGGCAGCTATTCTACATAGATAGCCGAAATTCAGTGTCTCCCACATCCAATACTGTAGCAATATTTATGATGTCGTGTAGTGGTTCCGTATACACGAAACCTTTAATTGTTGGACTGCTGTAAACAGCTCCCCGAAGAATATCGACGCTGCAATATTTAACCACTGCAGTGGCCGTACGTTTGGTTCAGTCAAACTTTTACTTACTTTATTATTTTTATTTATTTAAGTACGGAGATTTTTTTTTGCGGACTTTACTTTGTGTAACGTGAAGTATTAAATGTATTTAATTTTTTATTACTTGTACGTTTTTGTTGCAGTCAAAACTTTTACTCTATTATTTTTATTCATTCAGATTTTTTTGCTGTCTTTACTTTGTTAACGTAAAGTATTAATTTTTTTACGTTCGTGTTTATTAATTTTGGATTTTAAGACGAAATGTTCTGATCGAAATGTTATATTCAGTATATTTTGTTTATATTTTAATTATTTTTTGCTGCACATTACGTATGTTTTATATTTTATTCTGTGCTCGAATGGACCAGCTTTTAATACATACATTTTCACGCTTATAACACTAGAAAATGGAAAGTTGAAAAACTCTTCAAAAATCAAAGCTGTGTAACAATTGACTTACGTAATACTGGGGGCTGCCCCCTGGCCGGTCCAAACATAACGTAATTACGGGAGGTCCCCTATTTGAATCTAGGAAGGCATGTCTGCCTCTGCAATTGAATTTTTGAAAGTTTTTAGTGTCTGTCTTTCTAGAGGTAGGTTATTTTGAATGGTTTGAGGCAATGACCCCGTTAGGATAGGTTACACTTTCGATGTTTTTTTAATGCAGCCCACAGATTAATTTTCAAAAATTTTATGAGCAGACTTCATTTGCAGATCTTTTGCAGTTGGTGCTATGCGAAATGTTTAAACAGTGAACGAATCATATACGATAACCATTCACTCCAGTACCTATATAACTGTAACACATAAGGACAATCACACATTACTGTCAAGGAACAGGAACTCATTAAAAAATACCAAAAATACCAGTACACGAGCGTATTCACTCCGTGGAAAAGTTGGAAAACCGTCACTCTCTGCCTCACAAACTATTATTACTTACAAATAGGACATACGATTCCTCTTGGAAAACAAACTTATATATAGCAACTCTCCTCAATATTAAACCTTAACACTTACAACATAAAGTTCAATTTTCCACTTCAACGTTTATCACGAAAGTGGTAGCGTATGAAACTTAGAAAGACAAATTTCGTACATAACTGAAGACCAGTGAAGTTTGATTTTGGTTAGAAACCAACTAGATATGACTGGAATACTGAAATAGTAGCGACAATTAAACTTATTCAGATAGCAAACTTTATGGAAAGCAGGACGTGAAAGTGTTGTAAGAACAAAATAAGTTAGTACTTCTTAAAGTAATGCTAATTGTTCGTAGAAATAAACAACTAGAAGCGACAATTTTGAAACTAATACAGCCTTACTACAAAAACTTAAAAATCTGTTGAACACTTGTGTAAAAAAAGTGTGGCTGCAAAACGGACCTTATTTCAACGTCATAATCTGACATTTTTATAGACAAGTGTTCAACAGACGTTTAAGAGTGGTACGACCAATAATAATCTTCCTAGAAATAAATACACAGTACATAAGGTAAATATAAAGCTTTCTGATGTTGACAAAGTAATACATAATGATACTAATCTCTCCGCCACGTGTGAAATTGTTTGGGAGATAAAAATAAAAATACATTTTCTGACCTTGAACGAACCAGCTGTTTATACTCAGATTCAATGTTTACCTTAGCTCAGCGGTTTTCATATTAATAATATTTGAATAGTTAGGAGAAATTATATCGGTTGTTATAGCATTGTTGAATAATGACTAAGGAATGTATGAAGTATGAGATTGCAAGTTTCTATAGATATAAAATTCAACTGAAGATCCTTGCTTTAAACGTTCACTTATTATTGGTCAAAGTTAAGGCATCAATGTATTCAATTCAAATTGAATCAATGAAAAACGACAAGGTAGAACTTGATAGACAAAAAAATTGAATTGAGGACCACCTTTTTTGGGCAGTCGGTTAAAACGGTTCTTCAAATCTCAGTATTTTCAAGGTCATTCCAAAGCCACATCTAGACACGTATGTCCTTGAGTCAGTAATAATAGATGGAATAGTTGTCCAAGTATTCGGGACTGAAGGCAGTTTTGTTTGCGGTCGTTTTGACCCCAGCGAGGGTTAATAGCGGGACCTTCAATTATAATACGCAATTTAATTGTTCGGATAATGTTAATTAAAGTAAAAGCTTTGGAATTTTCTGCTGCTTTTGTTTTTTTAATTGCCTTTTTATAGTAATTTTCACTTTTAGAATAAGGCTCATGATGATCATCATTTTTAGTCTTTTACTGACCAGAGTTTTCTTAGTCTAGCGACGCAATGAAGCCCTCCAAAATACCAGTGCTAATTTAAGCCTTGACCATTAGAAATATTGAACTTTCGCCATTCTAAAATTACTCCAGCGTACTGTAGAGAATCTTTAACCCAGTTTGAAATGTCAGCCGTGAAGTGGGTCATTTTAATGCTAATAAGTAGTGAATCGTGTTGTGTAAGTGGGCATAAATTACCGGCTTCTGTACGGTGCCTAAGGGGACTATGACACAATGGGACCCTTTGTTAAGCCATGGCTGTAGAGCGTAGTGAAAATTTAGTGGAAGAATATTTTGAAACCACAGTAGGGTCTATAGTTTAGCTATAAAATAGACACTTGATTTTTGCTGTTATAGTGAAGATTTTCGCTTAATTAGAATCTTCACCGTTCATCATAATTATGAGCGTTTCTCAAATACATAGTGAATTTTACCATTCGATAGTCTTGACACTACGTCAAAATTGACATGTTTCCTAAAATTGAAAAGATTATTTAGGTACTGCACCTTTAAATAGTCCCAAATCTCCAATAATCCCCAACAACAATAACCTTTCCATCAGGAAGCTCCCAATACATAGCAATCCAAGAACTCAGTACAACATCAAAATGGCCGTTGTCCGGGTCAGCCGTAGATTCCGGTCAAAGGTTGCTCGTATAGCTGTCCGCTGTCCGGTTGTCCGGCTGTCGTGTAAACCGGTCCGGACACTTGTTATTTAAGGCCCGGGACTGCAGAATGAGGGGACTCCGTTCATATTTAAACTGATGGTTAGTTATGGTTTCAACGCTCGTGAACTACTTAAGGATGGAGAGAAATGGGAAGTTAAGACAATTGCTTTAAAGAGTTCTCGTGAAATGGAGGAGGAATTTTATTTGGAAGTTCACATTTAACTTTTTACCTGATAACGCCAGAGAGTTTTGTTTTTTTTCAACTTGATTTTTAGGTAGATATTTTTGAAGAGATATACAATCACAGTTAACATACTAATACTAAAATCATATATGTGGTTTAGATCTAAATACAACACACATTTGCAGAAGTGATTTACCCTTACACGTAATCAACAGACTAGAATATTCCATCTTAACTCTTCCACTTCAAGATGTCCATAAAACTCAGAATTAATTAAAACAATAACACAAAACAGAAGTTAGAACCGCATTGGGCCGAGAATAGCTCCCTGTGGAACTATCGCAGCAAGTTGGACAGAAGCCATACACATCGGTAATTAATACCGATTCGGGCGGTACGCAAATAGTCACGCTATTGGAACTTCCAGTAAATGCTAGTTTCTTGACATGTTGGGAACTGTTTGTTCTCCAAAACTTGCTTGTACATGTGTAATTTGAGAATAGTAATAAAAATTTGTCGTTAGATTTTGTTTAGGTGGTGATTAATTTGATCCGTTCTGATTTAAACCAATAATATTGTGATTCTTAACTATTGCGTTTGTAATAGTATTAGTTTGTAAATAGCTTTCTTTATGGAAAATAGTGTCTGAATTTAATGCATTAATTATAAGACTGTCCACAAAAAACTTAATTTTGTTATGATTTTTTTTAAGTCTGCGTTTTGATGGAATTTCCCTAAATTCTCTTTCATTTCGCAATCTAGGTCAGTAACTAAAACTGTTTTGGTAATTTAGTCGTAACAGACATACACATGATCTTCTTTATCATGTATGATGTTAGTATTTACAGCTCCAAACATTTATTTGCTTTGAATATAGATAGGATCAATGTGATATTAAAAGTTCAGAGTATCACCCTCGGGTTCGTGGAATATATTGATTCCTATGTGTTGGGTGATTACATTGCTATTTATTTTATCTCGTCCAATCGTTGTGTTTTATTGAGTGGAAATTGAGTCTTTGTTATACGTGTTTTTTGAATGTTCAACAATTTTTTATGTGATAGCTGAAACTGAGAAATTATTTTCGGAACAATTGAAATGTAATTTGTCGATTTTGTAACACGATTCGATTCTGTCTATCTACTCCAATTTGCTCTTATTAGGGTAAATTTTTCAATTATTGGATAACTTCTATCTGAAGAATAAATATTGCTTGATAATTTCTTCCAGATTTTGCTGTCCGAGATCTGTGAAATGAAACCATTAGTTTTTGGTTTACGATCAGATAAATTATTGATATGCTATTTGTCCAATTAAACTGATGAACAAAAACTTAAATCGCCTTAACACTCGATTGTTTAAACCACTTGATCCCCAAAAACCTTCAAAAACAATAACAGCAACCCCGATCTAAAGTTGAACCATAACAGATATAATATCGATGCTTACGAAGTGTAAATAACTTGCCGTTTCAGGGGTATTGTGCCCCCGTTAGAAACAATGGGGGCTAATGTTACCCTTTGTGGAAGGTCAGTCATTGTTCCGCGGTAAGTGTGCCGATTTTTGCAATCACTGGGCTTTTTGGGTGGGGACTGACTGGTAAATGGGAATCATATTTTGTTCATATGTACTAAGTTTAGTTTATTCTTTATCTTAATGTAATGTGTCCCAGTTTCTACACTTCTTAATTTGTAGTTTTACCAAATTCGATTTCTGAAACGGAAAGTCCTGTATTCGGTTTCTTTAAAAGCTCTATTATAGCAGAAGAGTTACTCATTATATTTTCAGAATATTACTGAAAATTGATACAGCAAAAGGCATACTACGCAAGCCTGTATTATTGCCTATAAGCCAAGGAAAAGCATTATACTTTTCATAAAAGTGTTTAATGTTTGCCGATATAACGTAAAATAACTTCACTCTTCCAGTATCATCAACATTTAGTATCTTATTAACTCCATCTCGATTACATTACACGCGTGTTGCCATGCTCACTAAATCAGACTAATCAACCACTGAAATATTACCAACCAGACTAAACCAGTTATTGCCAGTAAATTCCAGAATGAACCAGTAATATTGATCAGATAATTTCTCATCACGGCCGACCAATGTTTGCGGGTGGAATCCCGTAATTTATCAGTAAATAGCCAAATAAATTTATTTAATGGTAACCCAATGATCCTGGGTGAATTACTGTCAGGTAGCGAGTGTTCTTAGTGCTAAGACCCTCGGGGAATAAGGCTGGGCCTGTGTTATTGTTGTATGAGCGTGACAGTGGGTCACTTTTATTTATTTGGGTTGTCTCATGTTGGGTAGCTACTGATCTTCTTTCTATAGTTCCTAAATAAGTTATTTTTGTTGGTTTCTTGTATTCGTACACGCAATATACTGATCCTTTCTCCCATATTTTACCCTGTGCACAATTTTCAGTCAACAGACATCTGTAATATGATTTGTTAAACATAATTACTTCTGCCTTCGAGTTAAGGGTTGTTATCAAAATGTTAAACGTGTATTCAGCTTATGATTTCCTGGTATCATCTGCGTCGCAATTCTGTACAATTCAATAATGTAACCGTTTTCCTAGAAACAGCTCGGTTATCGTACGACTGTTTTCAATTAACTATTCCTCTAGTTTAGTTCAGAGATAAGTTTGAACAATCAACCTGTGTGGCTTTTCCGCCCAAATTCGCTAGTTGGAAAATGTATGTGGAATTTGTACTAGTGACTATGTAATGTACAAGTATTTTCATGCTACAATCGAATTTTTTTGTTTTTTAATTTGGCCATATTCTTCACACTGTAGCACTAAAACATAGAAAGCTTCTATGTATACTTAAAAGCTTTTCCTACTTATCGTCCCTCAAAACAAATGAAACTCAACACCCTGAGGGTTATCATGACCATTTACAAGTTAACACAAATAAATCAATAGGAGACACTCGCTAAGCCGAAGCGTGGAACTGGCTGCGAAGACACCTCCTGCCCACCCCTGCTGACTTACCATCAATCTTGCACCGTCGGATTAAAAGCTCGCCCGCCCTTTCGGGTTGGGGATAAGAAATATTTGACAAACGACTGTAAATCAGAAGGTCTACGCGCAAAAATTAATGAGGTATTATACCCATGGAGAACAAAATGACGAGCGACAATGTCATAATAGAAAATCTCTTAAGGAAGTGGTGTCGGTGTGCCTGCCGTATGACATTTTCGTACATCTTTCCTTACTCCGTGGATATACCAGTAAGTGCAATAAGACAGATCCTAAAAGTTCAAATAAATATGTGACTGATCTTCTTAATGGCGGTCGACGGCAAACAAACTTAAATGTAAGCCCAGTGTTTTGCCACGCACACGTCATTATCAGTTATGTGACTTTGATTTCAATCCTACTACAGAAGGTTACTAAAAAGATAGTTTCTTTGTGTTTTCTCTAAACCTCTAAAATGTTTTAAAGACTTCTGGCACCATCTTAATTAGTTGACGATCTCATACGAACTGTGTATAGATTTGTACTAAGTGGAACTTCTGTGAGAACTTTAGTAAACGAGCTAGGGTATCGAGTGTAGTATTGCGAGGATCCCCGGATTATGAGGGATTCAGGCAATTGTGGACACATTCGGCTGCGACTTGTATTTCCACTAGTTTGGACGTTTGGAGACTTAAGATTTTGCGGGTCACTTCGTTTTGTTATAACTGTGTTGTTGTGAGCTTTCAACTGGATTAGTTTATGTTCAATGCAAGACTGCTACTGGTTAACTTTGTGTTTTAATAAAACATCAAGTGCTGAATACTTGCAAGTTTTAAGTTTAGCATAAATGTGTCTTTTGTGTCTTTAAGAGGTGCCACATGTGTCTTCCTAAGTGATGTTAGCCCTAAAACAGATACTAAGTACAAAACAACTAGAACGCACAACACATAAAACACAGCCATTCATAACACGAATGAAGCTATCTGCAAAAAACATAAACCGTTTTTTCATCTAAGAAATAACTCACAAAAATGTGAGATAAAGAAAGGGGCCACATAATGTGAGAGAAGATTGCATTTAACTATCATGTGGAGATAAATGGCGGAGGGAGGCTTGGCCCTCTGCCCTCCAAGTCCCAGCTTCCGTAACACAAATCAGATGTAACGCAGTGGATAGACCCACTAAGGTTCGGCGCGCAGCAGGCGACCAAGCGACTACGCGACTTACAATAATCGTGTCGGATTGCTGTCTGCGTTGAATGTGCAATTGTTTGGAACACCCCCTCTTTTCTATTTGAATGAATTAGATTTATTTTGTGTTTATCATTACCCTTAAATTATCTTGTTAAGAAATTATTTCGTTTCTCAACATGACAAATGATGATGTTCATCATTTTCGTGTTAAAGCCTCTCTTCATAATGTAATTAAGTTATATTCAATATTATTCCTAGTCTTTCTTGATTTATATCACACCTTACTGATATTCCCAACGCTTTAGTATCTGAAAGAGTAAAAACAGGATAAATGGTTCAGCTTCAACGGGTCTTTTTCAACCAGCAAAACATTGCAGAATTCGACAAGAAATCGCGTCGTTATCTCGACCGTACTCAAGTGTGTGCTCCCCTAAATAGATTTGCCGTAATTCGTAGTATTTTGTTAAATTAGTCCGTTTGTTGTTCCTCCCTGAATCGCGCTAATGAAGTTTTCTTATCGACACAATGGACCGATTCATTATCGTCAAATGCTTGTAGAAATAAGCCGACCTTTTCTAACTCGGCGTCTGTCGAGAGAATGGCCTCGTGGCTAAGTGTCGATCGATCTGTGAGATTTAGAACTGCTATTCCCCCAACCTTATTATTTACTTCTTCTTCAGCGTTTGTTATAAGTTCAGCTTCTTTCAATTATTCTCCATCATTCTTTGTATCTTCCTTATCTGTTAATTCATTTATTTTATCACGTAGGACAAATCTCATCAATTCTGTTGTTGTCAAGTAAGATCGTGTGTATCTGCTGAGTCGTGATAACCAGTAATGATGTTTTCTTATTAAGTTGCGTAATTTTCATGATTTGACTGTTAATGGGATCGGAAACAGCCTCTGGTTGTCTACTGAAACTGGTTGTTTAATAAGAAAACAGAATTAGCGTTCCTACGTGTGAAGTTATTTTACATTTATTATTCAGAGCAGGTTATAAAAAGTGTAATGTTACTAGAACCGCATACGATGCCTTTAAAGACTAGCTAAGTCTTTCGTTATGTTTTACTATCAAAAGCATAGTTATTTGAATCTCGTGTAAATAAAAGACGTCACCGTCAACAATTGCAGTGATTTAAACCAAACATTGAAGTTACTTGATGCGTTCAAACTTTTAACTCATCCTTTATTTACGTAAAATCCACACAGTTGTCGCGAGCACTAGCATAAGTCTTGCAAACACTTGCAATAAAACTTCAATTTGTTAAACCGCTCACAACCCTCTCAGGAACGAGGGAAAAAATAAAATTTCCATCCCCACACGAACGAGAGAAAAAAAAACATTTATCACCGCAATACTATGGATTCTTGAAACAGTCATATCAGCAGCTTTGACTAAACAGACGCGACACAATCTCTGCTTATCCATCCATTGCCGGTTTTCTTCTGAATGAAATAGACTGGTTTGCACAAAAGCAGCGATGTACATCGAATGGTGTTGAACTGTCGTTTTGTTTATCCAGTTGTGTGTTCTGTGGTAGGGGGTGAAGGGAAGTGGGGAGTGTCGCGAAATCGCCGCGTTTTGTACACGATAATACCTCTTAGACGAGCTTCCCCTTGAAATGGGGTGACGCCAGCGGATTCTAACAGAAGATTTAGTAGGTTTAGATGGGAAAGTAACATGACGATGTTTTGTACTTGAATTAGGAGAAGTAATTAAGTGATTGAAAAGTTGTGATGAGATATCACATTTCATTTTGCTATGATGCTACTGATTGCTGATAATTTACTATGCTCAAAATCAAAGAGAAATCGAGCGCACATGAGTATAGCTACATTCTTGTATATTTTGATAAACTGTTCTGAGAGCAACAAATGCCAGTTTGATTGTTATTTATCTTGAAATGAATAATTATTGATTTGTCCTATTTTTTTCATGTATTGTTTTAAGTGTTCTTTCTGTTATTTCTGCGACACAACAAAAAGCTGTAACAACGTAATAATATTATGCTAGGAGTTATTTTAGTAAGGATAATTGAATGAACGTAATTCCCATGTTTGTAAGGAGTTCTTCACAAGTATAGCCGAGTGACAGTACTAGTGAATGTTTCATTTGTTTTTGACATCTGTCATTGTGGTGTTTGGAGATGAAAACTTTTTGGTAGTTCAAGTTTGACTGTCATGTCGTTTCGAGAAAATAGCTTTTGTCTTATGTTACATATTTTATAAAGGGTATCTATCTCAAGCCTCAAAGTCTTAAGGAATGTTTAATCTACATCATCATCTACATAAATTGTTATTTTATTAAAATTTTTGACATTATTAGTAATGAATGAATTACGAATGTATCTACAAGACTCGCTTCCACTCGAGTTCGCTTAATCTATTGATATAGGTGATATAGGTATTTAGAATGCCAAAAAACTTAACGACACACATTATTTACTCCAAAAGGCATTACAAACTCTTTGGAGTCCCAAGTAAATAATTCAATGCACCCAACTTAAAGTACCCTGCACTTTAACAAACAAATACCCTCAAGCAAGGATTACAAAAGCTAAGTAAATACACTTTATTTAAATCCTTCCTACCAATAATAAAATTCAACGATAGTGGTACCCCTAACATATAGGACCCCTCGAAATAACCCCTAGGAGATTACGTGTTATCAAATCAAATTGTGCCAGTCTGCTAAGCACGGGAATCGAACCCCTAGCTCGAGCCATTGTTGGATTTCACTAATGACGTATTGAAGTTTCATAATCTGGTCATATGGAAGTTGGTGTGTCTTGTTGAATTGTGTTCGGAAATGCTTGAGTGATTTTGATGGGGTAGTTGTAGGTAGATGTAGAGACAGGTATGTTTATTTTGTATGTTTTGTCTTGAGGTTACTGTAAATGTTAGGTAAAAAGCTTATGTATAGAACGCGCACACACAAATATATACATGCCGAAGTTCGTTTATGTTTCCTAAATTTTATCTTAACATACAATCAATCTACATAATAATATATTTTCTAAAACTATTTTCATTCATACGATTAAGACTATACCATGTTTTGTAAGATCATTGGGTACCCCTATAGCTAAACAACTAAGTGTAAGCAGTAATAAATTACACGTACCTACACAGAAATACTATAGTCTATAACAATACTTTACCAACCTTATCTCTTCTCAAAGAAAAAAATAACGACGTACCTAGCTATAAGTATTGCATTTTTTGCCATTCCTCTTTTCTAAGCCATCATTGTCTGGCCGCGTTATCATGATATATGTTCACGCCGCGACGAGTAGGGAGCAAACCTTACCGTAACGAGGACCAAGCGGCCATATTGATCCATTTAGTTTAGTGGGGTGAAGTCAGATGAAAACTTTAATGTATTTATTTATTTTATGGGCTTACAACTGTATTGTGATTTTTATGTGGGTTATAAAAGATAGTGGGAGTTTTAGGGTTAAATGGAAATATTCATGCGATATTCAGGGATAAATATTTTATCACATTATTTGTTGTTATACATTTTTGTATCTCGGCAGTTGTCTACCGGGTTTTGTAGGTTAGTACGGGCCGAAGCCAAGTGCTAGCCTATGTGTGTTGATGGCGGATTGGGTGTATGCTTAATGAGGGATGATTGTGTGTGTGTTGGTTGTGCGATTGAATGTGTGCTGGGTGTGATGCTGTTGTGCGTGTATCATTTGTTTCGTTTTGTAGGAATTTCCTGACAATTCTACAAGTATTCAGGATAGCAGCTTTCTGTAGAGTTTGATAAGTATTTGGTGGTAAGTCTAAGGTTTTCAGAGACTGATGCAACTGTTTCGGTATAACGCCTGTTGTTGAGAGTACTACAGGTATGACGGTGACACTGCCTAATCTCCACATTCGACTTATTTCAATTTTCAGGTCTGCATACTTAGAAAGTTTTTCTGCTATGGTGCTTTGTAAATTGTGTGTGTTTGGGACTGCAATATCTATAATTTGTGCTGTTTTGTTAGTTTTGTCTATTAAAGTAATATCCGGTCTATTGTAATGTACTGTTTTGTCAGTGAGGATGGCGCGATCGAAGTAAAGCTTATGTGTGGCATTTTCAAGAACCGTTTCAGGTTTATATTTATAGTAAGGTACAGGTGGTGTGAGGATTAATTTATATTTAATGGCAAGTTTTTGGTGAATCACGTTGGCTATCTGGTCATGCCTGTACTTATAGTCTGTTTGAACTATGGCTTTGCACGCTCCTGTTATATGCTGGATGGTTTCAGATGCGCTACTACACCTTCTGCAAACGTCCGTCGGAATGGGGGCTCTTATGATGTGCTTCTGATAATTGCGGGTTTCTATCACCTGATCTTGGATTGCCAGCATGAACCCTTCAGTCTCAGGGAATAGGTCGCCTCGCCTTAACCAGTCGTTCGACGCTAATTTGTCGACGTTCTCTTGGTCTAGGTCCAGACGATGTCTTCCATGCAGTGACTTCCGAGCCCATTCTGTTATCTTAGTCTGCCTATCTGTCTGTTTTTCGTTGTTTATTAGCGTATACAGGGTGGCCCATCCATAGGCGTCCAAAAGAAAAAATTTGAAGCTCTAGGCTATGGAGTATCCGAATCACCCCCATGTATGTTCAGCAATTTTTTGTACTTTAGGAGCTAGAATTATTTTTATTTTGTTTCCGTAATTTTCATTTGAATATTGCTTTTTCCTATTTTACCTTTTTCCGTTTACAGATGTTTTTTTTTTGTGTAATTAATCATCATGATAGTAGCTAACACCTGAAAAAAAGCAGTTTGGCTAAACATTCTAGACTGTTTTTACTGTTGGAGTTCAGTAGCCAAAAATAATTCTAGCTCCTAAAGTACAAAAAATCGCGGAAAATACATGGGGGTGATTCGGATACCCCATAGCCTAGAGCTTCTAAATTTTTCTTTTGGACGCCTATGGATGGGCCACCCTGTATGTACATATAATGAAAAGATATTCTGAATAAACATTTTCTTCGTCAATATGATTGGTTCATATTTATTCATTTAGGCATCTTGTACGGTTCTATGTTAAACTTTTGTCTTATACATTGCTTGGTTTGCATTTTAACTAATCCATAGATACTGCGTTTAAGTGTATCTGTATCAAAACAAGCATTTACTTATCACACTTCAAACATCAACAAATTGACCAAGCAAACAGCAATTTTACTTTACCCTCATAACTTTAATTCAAACTTCACTAGACATCTTAATAGAGCAGTTAGAACAAGGTCCCTTATTGTGGAACTAGGGTAACTAGTACACGAAATAATGGCGCCCAACAAGACTTGCCTACATCATACGTGTCGTGTGTAATGAAGACATGAGTCTGTCTGTCTGTAGGGCCTTTTAGTTTGTAATTTTAGTATACTTGTTTGACTGGAGGGCTAATTATTATGTAGGCGTTGTTAAGTTTGAAGTTTTTGAAGATTTTGTTATTTGAAAGATACCTTTTGATTATCATAGAAAATATATAACTCATCAGCAAATATGTTACTCACGTCTCAATGAGATGTTTATGTCCGATCAAATAAATGCAACAAAAGATATTAATGTATCACTACGTTAAGTCCTTCACTTATGTCGCTGAAAAAAAAAACCTATTTAGCAATGTGGAAATCAAACCCAAGATTTCGCCCCAAACAAAACAGCCACACAAGTAGAACAACGAAAGAGAAAAACTTGGGAACAACTCAATAATTACCCAATAATACCGTACTAAAGCAATCGCAGGCAAACCCGCGGCTTGAACCAATGCGCCGTAACTCATTTACTTTCCTAATAAAAGGCGATGTCATTATCCTAACAATTTCCCTTAAGGGTTAGTGCACACGGCCTCACTGGGGCTCGTTATAATCTCCGGAGTTAATCTTTATTGCAAGAACATGGAGCGTGTGGATACGGCCTTAGTTTGGGGATGTATGCGAGGCCTCGGGATGTATGCGAGGCCTCGGGATGTATGTGAGGCATTCTGATGTATTGTTCTGATACTGAGATTTAGGAGGGGATGGGCAATTGTTTTTTTCTTGAAGAACTTTGGTACTGAGTCTGAGAGTGAATGTATTTCTTGAGGAACTTTGGTACCGAGAGTGTATTTTCCCTAATTGAGTTTGGACTGTAAGTTGCTAATGTGAGTGTTATTAATATGGTCAAAGTCGCAAATAGAAGGCTCACTAAAATACAAATTACCATAAAGTTAAAATTATTTTTTATTTTTTCAAAAACGTCTAAACAACTCTTTCGAATTGTCAAGCTAGTCTCAAGGTTAAAAAAGCTATCCCTGAGAAAGTAGTTTTAGTCTAACAAAAAACTAAAGTAGGTATTTCAATTAATACAAACCTCGCTTCATTTCAGTAATACAAGCAAATTCGAAATACTTTTTGTTACTTGCATAAACCAGACCCCCTAAACGACATCTCGTTACATAGTTTATGAGGCCTAATGTGGCGTCTAGACATTTTTTCCTCACTTTAAGTTGTTGTTCAATTATTCGGTAACGTGTTCCGTGTGAACAAGCCCTATTTAGTCGAGTTACTGCACGAGTCTGAACTAGGATTTATTTAATTTGCAACTTGTGTTGTATGTTGTTGGTTTTATGTTAACACTTTTTGTGTTAAAGAAAGAAAGAAAAGAATTCTGTTTCTGAGTAGTGAGGTAGGTACATAAAGTGGTTAAAAAATTAACCCTTCTGTGTTCTTTTAAACAAATTATCAAAATATTGCGAAAGCTCACTTACCGAAACTCTTAATCACGGCTTTATACTAATATAAAAAAAAAAAATGTGAATTTATATGTAAAAGCCATAGCCAATATAATTTACCCTAAAGGTACCAAAACGACTATAGTGATTTCTTTATTTTACTGTTGGAAAGCTGCAATATTCCGGAGTAACAAAGACTATATTTTAACCAAGTACTAACCAGCTATGTTTTACTGTCATCTCAAATTAGGAAGCAACATCAAAAAGTAGGTCATCTATCCAGGTTGCCACCAAAATCTAATATAGAGTATCAATGTGAATACCCGCTAAGAGATCATTATAAAGCCTGGCAGCATCTGCACCAGAACTGGGTCACCGTTCAGTTATACTGCAACACAATTAAAATTCTCGCTTAATTAGTGTCACGGTTATTTGCTTTATTTGTTGCCAAAACCTAAGATATTTTCTGTGATCAAAAAATTTTTGGAAATTAATTCGAGCTCACATTTAAGAAAAACATAGACAAGGATTTTTCCAGGAAAAGAAAAGTGTTCTCTCAGAATATGTGGAACTACTAGGTTTATATAATTATCGTAGTATTTTATAAAAAGTATATTCCTTCTCAGAACATCCTAATATTTTATTACTAAGTTAAATTACTTGTAACTTAGTAACAAAAATCCGGTGTAACATCTGTCCTCATTATCTTTAACAACTGTGAGGGCAAAAAAAACGACTAATACTAGGAAAAAGTAATTTATTTCATGTTCAGAAAAGTCTAAAACCATTTTTGTTTAGTCTAGACTGTAGACATCACAGAGTTTCCGAGAGATTTAGAATTTTCCTCAATTATTTTGAGACAACTTCTTTAAACCTTATAATACTCTAGTACATCATCTATCTAGCCTTGGGGTCGGCTTCCAGCCGAGTACCAGTATTTTACAAGGAGTGACTGCCTATCTGACCTCCTCGACTAAGTTAACCTGAGAATCCTAGGTTGTATGACTAACTGACTTCTGACTACCCGTAACGACTGGCGACTACCTAGGAAACACGGTCATTGTTGTCCAAAATATACCTAGAAAGTACATACAAACTTTTATAAGTCGCATTAGTACTGGCTTGATCTGGAATCGAACTCACGCTTATATATGAGAGGTTGGTTCTTAACCCACTAGGCCACCACGATATTGTCACAACTTCCTTAAAGCTCATAATACCCTGGTACATTTAACAAAAAATCAATTACAATAAATTATCCGTTCAGTTTGTCCCTTTCGGCTTAAAGTGTTATCTATATTATTTGATGGTCTCTAAACGGGGTTGTATCGGCACATTAGCCGCGATATAATCTATGTTGCTTCATTGTTACCTCAAATAAACACCCTCTTACCACTACTAGGGGTGACAAACTCGAACGTTGTGAGAAAAGACTGACAAATTCCAGTTTCCTTAGTAGCGTATCAAAATAGCAATATTGCATTTTTTATGCCTAAATAATTAATTTAAGTTTTTTATTGAAAAACTATATGTTGATATCAATTACTGCAATATCAATTAAAGTAATTGATTCAGTAAAATTGATAAATAAAATTTATTGAAAGCACATTAAAATCAGCAAATATAGTGTAAATTACATAAAATCCATTTTGCGATGTTCAAAATTACAAAGATACAATTTCAATTTTATATTTTTGATCGTACATTAGATATATTTTTAGTATGTTTGTTAAAAAAATATTACACAATTTCATTTTATAGTAACTAAATCACATAATGGAAACTGTAACTAAAACTAAATCACTTGCATACGATTTAATCAAAGTAATGCTTCATTTAACGTACTCGATGCAAGTTTCATTACTTACGTCCAATCAATTTGAGGGTAGAACGCAATTTGTTTGACAAAAGATGTTCGAGTTCCCCTAGTAGTGGTAGTTATAGGGAGATGGTTAGATACACATAAAATGTATTAGAACCAAAGACTATAAATTACTTTATGATTAGAACTAATCATGGCTTTGATAAGTATGAGTTTTTTTTAAAGATAAAGTTTATTAAATATCTTGGAAAATAAAATGGTACTTTACAGCCTTTTTACATATTTCTGATGTAGGAAAATCCGCAAATGTGAAAGTCTGTTATTTTATTTTTCAGAGAAAAAATATGTAAATGCATAAAGTAGGCAGTGCATGCATTTTTAACAAAATGGTACCTAGTGTATGAAAGAAGAAGAATTTTTTTTTACTAATACAAGTTATATAAAAAAGAGTATGGATAACTGAAAAAAAGATGACAAGGGTATAATGGAAAATGAGTCAGATAAGAAATAAAGCAACGCAAGCAGTTTTCCTTTAAGCATTTCACCACTTAAACCCAATACAATGTAAAACCCATCAAATAAGTCCAGCTGTTATCATCCTGTCTATTCTCACTAAACATGATATATCTTCTCTCTACACAATCCCTCCTAATCGACAAGGGTGAAACGTAATTTTCTACAAAACAAATCAATGTGAAACTATAATGTATTACATTAGTTCAAAGGCTGGATGCAGCCATGCCTTTTGCCCGAACGTGACCTAATTTAGAAGAAACAAAGCGATCCCAAACGAAAATATTAATCTTAATTCCAAACAAACAAAAATATACCTTAACACTTTAAGAATAACGTTTGTTTCAACCGAAAATTGAGATTTGTTCCTCCATTTTGCTGTACAACTGATAAATATCGATGATATAAACAAAAACAACTCTTATGCCCAAGTAATAAAGAGTTCTTCTAAAGCAAACGGAAAATAGTCCGTATATTTCAGGACATCAGTACATTTTTCAGTGTTTAAACAAAATCGGCTTTTATAACAATGGAATAAGGGTTACATCGGACGCAAAAGAAAATTGGTGCTGACGCCATGGATTCGATAAGGCCCTTGGTTTCAATCATTGGCAGAATAAAATTCGGTATCTTCTATTTCGTTTTGTGTTTACTCGATTTTGAGTTAAACGTGATTTTGAATATATTCCTTAAGCAAGAGAAATTGGAGAATAAAGTCTCATAAACGAAACATTACTTTATACGACGCATTTATAGTAAAACTGCGGAGATATGAAAAGCAATTTTCCCGTCCATAACCATTTAATTTCACTTATGAAACTACGTAACCAGGACTGTAAAAATTCGAGCGATCTCATCGATGCGATAGGCAAAAAGATTCAGGTTTTCCACTTACCTGAAAGCACCACCATTTTAATAATAAAAATCTAATTCGCCCACAAAATGGCTAGTAAAATCTAGCTACCTGAATAGTGAAGCTTCCTTTATATAACAGTGAGGAAGAAGTGCCGTGTCAGCACATAATACATCTTAGTGCGAGCGCAGTCGGTCCGGTCATGTCGTCGCTTCGCTGACTTGCACTTCTAAATACATCTCTTAGAGGGTTATGGGCGCCTGGTACCTAAGACGTTATGCGACGGCTGTTTGGCCTGGGTACATATTAGCTCGCTGTTCACATTTCGGATTCCTTTGCTGGTTCCAAACTGTTTGTTCACGCGTGGAACTATGTTCATCTTAGTGTAAATGTAAGCAGGTAATTTATGTTAAATCCTCGTGTATAAATTAATGGTTAATATGAATTTCCACACGGGTACACTAAATATGTTGAGCTATAAGGATCTAGTTTAATTATGTCGACTATAAACTAGGCCATTACCATTTTGAATGGAGCAAATGTCTATAATTTTCAATTTCAAAAAGTATTTTCTAGTCCAACTACTTAAGTTAATTCTCTATTCACTGATAAAACCATTTCAGAATCTGATAAGGCTCGCCCGTCGTAAAACCGTAATTCGTGAAATCCATCAGGTCGGACATTGCTCAAGGAAAGTCAAGATATCCCGTCGACGAAGTAATTTCACTCGCTTAAATTGTGTATAGCTCTGAAGATGTCTGGTAACCTAGTACTTGCACAGCTATGTCAGGACATAATCCGTCTTATTGCAAACTCTCGAGCTGACTTGCAATTCCAACTGAATACCTCTTTAGATGACATGCATGCCTGGTACTTCTGGTTTTGAAGTTTCTAAATAAAATGTTTGCATGTTCTAAGCAAACCGTAGAGATATTTTACTGCTGGTATCTTTTATGTTTTTCTTTATATTATGCAGTAAAGATTTTCTGCTTAAATTATCTTTTTTCACTACAAATAGACACTACTCTGCTATGTATAATTTGATCTAGTGTGCTATTTTTGGATTTAAAAATTTTAATAAAATTTTGGCGTATCTTCTTGGTACTCGAAAGCTACCAAAACTTGACCTACCTAAACGTAGGTTCTCATAAAATTTTGATATTCAGCTGTATAAGGTTAGTCTAGCCGCCGTCAAATTCTGAAAAGGCCACACCTATTTTTAGTACTACTTGGGTTCACTACTATTGCCTCTCTTGGTCCTTCAAACAAATGTATATAAAAATACAATGTTTTACATGGAGTATTTTGACGGCGTATGCTTCCAGAGCCTATCGGATCACGTCCCAACTATTATGTCTAAATTTTATCCAATAACTGAAATATTGGTTGGACGTGATGTCTTTTTTACGCAGCCATTATTTTTTGCTTTTACGCGAAAAGTGGACTTTTATTTTGTAGTTTCATTTTGGTAAGAGTAGGTCAAAGTGGTGTTATGATTTTTAAGTAGCTACGTTCGTTACGTAGACACAATTTTAATTTGGGTGGTCTTAAAATAGAATGGTTAGTAAAATGTTGTTGGAAAAACAGTTACATATATTAATGTAGGGTTTTGTACATTTGTAATAACATTTAAATTCAGCTGTCAGTGGATTCGAACCCACATCATTCTATTTCCGACATTACCCATAGAAATAATGTTGATTGTGTGATATGCCATGCCATCCCATAAAACATTCATTATTGTGTTCCGCAACGGAATCGAACCCACAATTGTACGATAAGGAAGGATATCATAATTAATTTTCTTTATGTAAACATTTACTAGAAAGTTAAACAATAATATTCAACCCCTAACACGTTATTTCATCCCTTAACCCAGTAAAGGGTACATTTCACGATATATGTTGGTACAATCCTTATTTACTCATCCCTTGATAAACTGCGTTCATTATAAAGAAAAATATACGCTCGCCTTTTTTAATTTAATCAAAATTATATGAAAATACGCGACCAAATTATATTACTTTTGACAAATGTAATGTAAACCTTATTTCGTTTGTGATAGGGTCGTGTTTTGATTCGTCTAGTGCAAATGTGTTGGTATTCGAGTAAAGGGCGATCGCGAATCAGTCTGCTACGCGAACCTCTGAAAAATAACAAAGATCGTGCTGAAAAAAATTAACAGACGCCTCGGTTTGTACGGAGAGGGCTTTTGAAACTAAAATTCTTACATTCTCAGATATTAAAACCGGTCAAGTGTGGTCTGTAAGTATTGATTGCATTTGCAAATGTCACGTAGCGTCCATATCTTTTGACAGCAAGTTAGGCAAGGGACCAGTTTATATAGTATCTATTAAGCATTTATAAAATCATCAAAATTTATATCAGACAGAGATAAATGAAAAACGAAGTCATTCTATAAGGGTTTTATTTTCCTACCCCTATTTTCCCCTCAAAAGTATTGTTATTACGGAGGATTAACAACTAGGTATACGAAGTTCTATCTCAGGTTCAATCTATCAATCGAAACAGCTCGATAAAGAGAAAATTATCCTATTTTCTTGTCTTTATGAATATTATACATTCCCGGTTTTTTCACACAGGTATTAAATACAACATTTGTACCAATACCAACACAACGTGAAAACGTTTCATATACAAACATTTACACAGATCTTCGGTACCCACACAAAAGAGCAAAAAAAAAAAACAAAATTAAAATATAAAAAATCTCACTCCATTTAAAACAACAAGGGTGTAGGCGTTATCAGTCGGAGTAAATAATGAAAAACATCCCTTATAAATGAAATCAGACCGGTTTGCTACTGTTGTTTCGACGGACATATATTTTATATGTAGATATATGTGTATGTACGCCTGGGAACAATTAAATTTTCATTGCTTGAACGGTGACTGAATTTACGTATATGCACCTACTCAGTCATTCTGCTGGCCTGGTACTTCGAGTTGGAGATATTCCTAGAAGCAACGCTCGTATATTTATTTTCGTGTGTATTTGAATTACTTGTGTCCACATGAAAATTCGAAAATTAACACACTAGCGGATTTTTCGCGTGGTTTTATTACTCGATAAAAAAATATATGTCACGCATTTTGGCGCATAAGTATACATGCGACACCGCCCCGTATAATCTACTAAGAAAGAACGAGCGGAAAATACGCTGGTGTGAAAACACTGCTTAAATATTTACAAACATTTCTTGTTTTTTTAAGCATTGTTTTTATAAAGATGGCAATTTTAAGACTGTCGTTTTAATTAATTGTGTACTCATGTCCTCCTTTGAAATTAAATATTTTGTATTTTCTTTTGCAGGTAATGTTGCCATATCCAGTCCATTTGATTCTACAAAAGCAAAAAGAACATGTAAGTTAATAATATTCATTGAAACTCGTTGGATCGCGTGTAAAGTACGAATATTTAATTAAAACATTCTATAGGAATCAATTTATGTCCATGAATACAATTCGATGTAGGTACTCATAAAAATCCAATTTATTCATGTGGTTTTTACCTTGAAATTGTATCAAAACTGCAGACTCACCCCTATTATGCAAACCCATGCAATTTATTATGATTAACCTAATTTTATATGACCTACCTTTGACATAGAGTACCACTATCAAAATACTAGCGTAGGTACATACTACATTCATGCGCATGGGTAAAAAGAAGCCAGAACAAGGCCTTCCTCGATAAATGGGTTTTCTAACACTGAAATATTTTTCAAATTCAACCAACAGTTCCTGATATAATTGCGTTCAAACTTACAAACACAGTCTTTAGGTTTGTAATACTAGTATTAATCCAGGTTTACTATCTGTATGTCATGGTATTTCAGAACGCTTTGCCCGTGCGACCATAACTGTACAAATAACATATTATTGTGTGGTGTTTTTCATGAGAGGTAGCGGGAGCGATAATCATTTGCAGTACAATGAAGATCGCTCTTTATGGGAAATTAATCTTAGAAAATAAATAAGACTCGTTCTATCTGCGCTTTAGAGCACTTTCATAATATGGAGTGGTAAACATCTGTTTTAAGTTCCCAGACGTCATCTCTTGTAGTTATTAATGTTTTCTGTCACAACGCCCAGAACAGTCAGCGTGAAAAACTCGCTAGTTTGTAAGACAATGTAAACTACAGTTTAAAAATAAAATACGAAAGGGGAATAAATAATCTTTGGATATATTAATTCTTTACTATAAAATTCGTAAACGTGTGTGCTGTTACAAAACTCTTTACATAGAAGCCAGCAAACATCTACTTATCACCCGCTAGCTTTCATCCCATGCCCCACTCTCCCAATGAGTTTACCCAACGTATGTAAGTGACGTCCTGAGCAAACGGTTCCCGTAACTGATCCACCATCAGACTCGACTTGAGGAGATATCCTGTGTGTGTGTGTGTGTCAGTTTTACGCCTTTGTCACGGTTTAACGTGATGCTGGCCGGTGTTTGCATGAGGAGTTGATCTAGAGGTAAATACGCTTATGTGGTAGGAGTAAACTTAAGATGAAGTAGGGTTTTACGATGATAGGTGTAACACATTTTCTAGTAGTAATACACATATATGTCCTGAGGTATATACATGCAAATGATTTACTTTGAAATTCAACTTAATGTTGTAAATCGCCAATCCGCCTTGTTACTCAAGGCGTGGTGAAGAAAAGTCTTTCCTTCTCTGTATAAGAAGAGGCCTGTGCCTTGCAGTGCGGCAGAAAAAGAGTGAGGATAAACTAAGTTTTCGATACCCATGTTTTTACAAAATAAATTATCTTTATTCTCTCTTCCTGATTTTCTCTGAATATTTCCCTTCTAGAAAGTTTTTGCGACTCTCCGCAGGAACCCCTTTGGTGCCCGACTTAAGCCTAATACATACGGCGTCTGCAAAGTTTCTCCGCACATAATTTTTACTTCGTCTTTTCAAAGAGACAACTTTTTAACAATCTAGTATATAATTCTTATGAGAACGCGGTAACCTGCTTGTCTAACACCCTATCTTCAAGCCAATATACCCCATATTACAAACGTCACACGGTCCATAATTGCTTAAATGGGCCATCGGTACACTGATACAGAAATATGAACTGTATGGTTCTTAATTTGAGGTTGAATTTTCAATGATAGTGAACTTGTAAGTGTTAAAACAATCGTGGGAATTTTTCTTGGTATTGTTTTTAAACTCTCTACATAACCTTAGGTTCATTTTGGTTCAGTGAACCTAGCTCAGTGGAGTGTGACACAAAACGTGAGGTTTTTGCTAAAAGATAAACCTGTTGTATGGAAAGATGAGGTAAAACATTATTAGGTATTTTAATGTTCATGGGAAAGTAGAGTTTTGCTAAAGAAATTGATTAGAATGGATTCATATTCAATTTTCTTGTCAAAGCTTAGGAATATTGCGTGTGTCTACTATCTCTGGTGTGACTTAAGTTTTTCTTACTAAACTTCCACGATCACGCTTCAAATTATTTCTTATCTTCGTCATTATTACCTGTCTCTACAAACACGATCTTAATATTCTTATCTTTCTCCTTCCTTCTTAGTAATATGTCCCAAATATTAAATCGCAGTACAGTACGGACTGAAACTTACACAAAAGCATATACTTTTCAAAAGCACAAAGAAACAAAACACTGACTGAAAAAAAAAACATAAAAAACAAAGATTTTATATGAAAACACATAGATACGCTTCCCTTCATTTTACCGCATCTATAAAGCCAATAGTTCCTCAATTCCTCTGCATGACACTTCCAACAGCTCCTTGTAATCATGTGCGCCTGGTAGCAGCCGGCCAGTCTCAACCACATGATACACGTGCGAGACGGACAGACGGACGTGTATCATGTGGCTGAAATAGACACGGCTTCTAGAATCTTCTAGTCTTCTTTCAGTACGTAGAATCTTCTAGAACCTAGAGTGAGTTTAAAATGGTTAGAGTAACTGTTCCCCGTGGTTCCACTGGCGTTCCGAAAGAACTACCTCGCGCAGCCAGACCAAAACTATGCCCCCATGTTCTGTTTTAGGATCTAGACTATCTGTGTACCCAATTTCATTTAAATCGCTTCAGTAGTATTAGCATTAAGTCGCGATAGAAAGACAGTTTGATAAGTAAAGTGTGGATAGTGCCAGTAAATCAGGAAACATAATGTTTTTGGATATTTCGAGACCGATAAGAAAGAAAACCCCATTAAATGAAATAATTCCTAAATTACTGTTAGTACAGATTTGAATGAGTGGTATTTTGGTTAGTACTATACAGATGAAAAGTTAAATAACTAACTCAAAGCCAGATGACATGCAACCTAATTTCAACATGACATGAACAAGCAAATATCATAATCCAATTCAACAATTTGTTCAAATACGGAATGAATATTAGTAATACCGCATGTTAGTCGAAACCTATATTATTTAGATAGATAATATACCTACATATGTAGTTTATGTATATGGCCGATATTTGTAGGTATATTATATAGTCCCCAGGCCGGCGAACAAATTTTTTTTTGATACATATACGTTTAAGACTTTGTGAGTGCCTTCCTTACGATGAGTCCGACAAACTTTTCGAATGCGCAAATTTTGGTGCCGCTGCGTTTTTTAATGCTTGACTCCTGAAATTGTCGATATGACGTCACTATGGCTCTTCGTACATACACGTTTCATTTTTTGAGATTTGTTTAATAAAGTTAACTAGAGAATGGTGGTCAACTTGTCCGATAAAGATCGTGCTGCGTTTGGAGTGTCCACCATCCTGAAAATGTCGATATGACGTCACTATGACTCTTCGTACATACCTATTTCATTTTTTGAGATTCGTTTAATAAAGTTAACTAGAAAATTGTGGTCAACTTGTCCGATAAAGCTCGTGTTGCGTTTGGAGTGTCCACCATCCTGAAAATGTCGATATGACGTCACTACGGCTCTTCGTACATACCTGTTTCATTTTTTGAGATTTGTTTAATAAAGTTAACTAGAAAATTGTGGTAAGCTTGTCCGACAAAGATCATGCTGCATATGGAGTGTCCACCGTCCGGAAAATATAGATATATTTTAAGATTTGGTATAAAGTACTGACAATTGGTGTGAAGTATGTTAATAGTAAATGTTGCATTTAGAAAGTCGTTTCGAATGATATATGTATCATTACTACAGGAGGGATTTATTAACTTGAAAACACCTATCGATAAAATAATCTTATATAAGCTCTAGCTTCTGAAATACTAACAATTCGCCGAAGTTTTTTTAATATGAAATGTTGCATTTAAAAACGTCTTTTGAATGATGTATAACTCATTACTAGAGATGGGATTTATTTAATTGAAAACATCTATCAATAATTATAATTTTAAATAAGCTCTAGCTTCTAAACTACTGACAATTTGTCAGAAGTATGTTAACACGAAATGTTTCATTTGGAAAGGTTTTTCAAATAATATATAATTTGTTACTAAAGAAGTAATGGATTAGCTTGACAGAACCTACCGAAAATATATTCTTAGAAAAGCTCTAGCTTTTAAAGTACTAACAATTTGTCGGAGTTATGCTAATACAACCTTGCGCTTAAAAAGATCTTTTGATTGAAATATGGCTCATAACTTCAAGTGAGATGTTATTCCTTAACACAATGTAAAGTATCAATAATATGCCTTAGGTCAGTTATGTCTTCCAAAATACTAAGAATCGATAAGTGGTATGTTAAGACGGAATATAGCGCTTAAAAAGATCTTTCAATTGACATATGGTTCATATCTAGAGGTGGGACATTATTCTCTAACATAGTAAAACCTATCGATAATACGCCTTATTTGGGCTATATCTTCTAAAATACTACGAATTGATAAGTGGTATGTTGAGACAAAATGTTGCACTTAAAAAGACCTTTTGATTGATATATAGTTCATTAATAGATGTGGGATATTATTCCTTAACATAATATAAACTATCAACAATACGTCTTAGTCAGGCTACTTTTTCTAAAATAGTAATTAAAATTAGTAAGTAGTATGCCAATTGAATATACTTAAATAATGCACGTGAATATTTAAGTCAGAAATTGACAAAAAGAATAAACTTCTTCCAATTGTAATATTTTTTTCTCATTTTCTTGTCGAACTGACTATTTGACTCACTACATTTGTCGGACAAGTCGATATTTGCAATAAGAATAGTATTATCTATCATTGTTGTATTTGTCCGAGATGTATGTATGGGGAGACACAGTGACGTCATATCGACATGTTTCGGATGGTGGACACTCCAAACGCAGCATGATCTTTATCGGACAAGTTGACCACAATTTTCTAGTTAACTTTATTAAACAAACCTCAAAAAATGAAACAGGTATGTACGAAGAGTCGTAGTGACGTCATACCGACATTTTCAGGATGGTGGACACTCCAAACGCAGCACGATCTTTATCGGACAAGTTGACCACCATTCTCTAGTTAACTTTATTAAACGAATCTCAAAAAATGAAACGTGTATGTACGAAGAGCCATAGTGACGTCATATCGACAATTTCAGGAGTCAAGCATTAAAAAATGCAGCGGCACCAAAATTTGCGCATTCGAAAAGTTTGTCGGACCCATCATAAGGAAGGCACTCACAAAGTCTTAAATGTATATGTATCAAAAAAAAAATTTGTTCGCCGGCCTGGGGACTAATATGGCAAAGTAAACGAGGAGGCTACATATTAATGTCAAATAGAATGTATTCGTCTTGTTTATTAATTATTCCTAGAATAAATACGTAGAAGTTATGTACTAGTTAATAATTAAACGATTACGGTTTTCTTTCTAAAAAATAAGAATATATTTATTGATTAGGCACATTTTGAAATTAGAAGAATACTATGATCTCCAATACTAGCTTCTACCAACAGTTCCACTCGTTTCCCGTAAGAACAATCCGCGCGGGGTTTCCCAGATAAAAATAGCCTATCGTTTTTATGGGAACATGGGCATATTTAGTAGAAATAAATAACAAATAACGAGGAAGTCAAAAATCGATATTCATAACTTCTGAACAGCTAGATTTTTTGATTGTTTTGTATACAATTTGATCTAGACCCTATAGGGTCTGAAAACGATTTTCCCGTGCGAAGTCAGGCTAGCTTATATATTTTTATATAAAAAAGATATAATATGTAACAGTACTTACGTGATATCCGTGTAGTATGTTTATCCAGTTTGTGAGTATAACGGTTCACTCGCCTTTTATATACAGACGTGTTTGTTTACACCTTATGTTTTGCTAGTTTTAAGCTGGTATAGGCTGTTTCAGTTTCACACAATATGTAAAGTAGGAACAAAAGAGAAATTAATATGAAATTATTTTTAATTCTTTCCAATAGAATTTTGTTAAAATATCTTTTCTTATTGTCCTTTGGGTATATTTCGTCAGTTTACTTTTAAATGTAATCCATTATGTTTGAATACTTTAATACGCAGTCAAAAGTAAAATAAGCTATATTATAACATCAGCCTGTATCTTCTTTGAAAGAAATGAGGGAAATGGGGCTTTGTGGCAGCATTCCAAGAAAATATTATTTTCCACTATGAAATTACCTACTTTTCTTTTGCACTTAATAGATTTTTTCCCAGTAAATTACTTTTAATACAAAATTGTATGATAATGGTAACTCCTTTAAATTAAAAATGTTCAAACCGATTCTATTTATTACTGACTCAAAACTCAACTCAGCCGTTTAACAGTAAAAATGAACTAATGACTAGGAAAAATACTTTTTTACTAGTCCGTGATCCCACAGTTATATTTGAAATTTTATTTATAGTTATAGTTTTATAAAAAAATAATGCTTGGTCATTTAGTATATCAATGTATCAATATTTAGTATATAAAAACATAATACTTGGTAATTTAGTACATTTGCCGTATCTCCTCTCTTATTTACTCAAGTGTTTACAAATTTTGTTTTTTGAAGGACAATACAATGCTGGTAGTATTGTTTTGATTACATAGTTTGACTGACGTAATAATTTTCACTAAGTACCTATGTATAAAAACATAAAAAAATACACAATACAATGACAGTAAGTAGTAAATATTGAAACAGTTTTTTTAGTATCACAGAACAAAAGAATAAACGTCGTCTTCAACAAAATCGAAGAAAATTTCTTTTCAAGTATGTATATGTATGTAAGTAGACAATGTGACAATGAAAAAAATTATATAGTTTGTTTTGTATTAGGAAGATATATTTTTATAGTTTGTAGATAACACAGACGACTCTTTGTGCTAAAACTGGGTTAAGACATTGTACTGTTAAATATTGTAGAAATAATTCATTTTTACAGTTACACGAATACACCTGTATTATCGCAAATACAATTTAATTTATTATTTAATGAGCCAAGGTCCTTCGCATATAATATCAATTGCAAGCCTTTGGAAAAGTACCCCTTACGGTATATCTTTCTTAAATGTAAATGTAAAATAATGGCAAATATTTTTTCACCCTTCTTCAAAACTGCTGAACTGATTTAGATGAAATTCGGTTTCCAGCTAGTCTAGAGCCTGAAAAAGAACATAGACCACTATTTAAGTGCTTGCGGGTAGTGGTTCTCCCTGGGACATGGGCGAAACCGTGTTGAAAAACTAGTCATAAAATATATAACCACTTTTCAGTTCTCCGGTTTTTTACAATCGTAATAAACGCCTGCATGACTCTCATCGCAACAGATAAACTAACAGAAGTTTATTTCTGCTATTATTTTCAGTTTTAGTCTGAAATTGGAGCGTGCTCAGAAAATATTGACAGGCGTTTTACACGTAGCTGTGACCTATATATTCGGCTGTTTTTACGGATAACAATTTGTTGCACTTTTAATATTAATTGTTTTAGATATTAGCTTGTATCTGTCACTGTATTTGCCTGTATTTTCTTCGTAATGTCTTTCAGAAAATGAGTTAAAAAGTGTTCTGCATTATTTTATCTTATAGCTTTTACACAGGCGAATTTTTTGCGTGGCAACGCGCACCTGGGCCGTAGAAACCTTCAGGAGTGACACACGACAAAATCCTTTAGTGTGAAAGGGCTTTTATTTTGTTAGCAAGTTTTGTGTACTTAGCAACAAAGACAACAATTTTTGAGACAACAAACAATAAGTAACAAAGTGAGACAAAAATCTGCGACCTATGTTAGATCATTTTTTTGTTAAGAGCATGATGTATTTTATGAACTACGTTTTTGAAAACCAAAAAGGTAACATCTAGGTAGGTGGTACTACCTGCCCACACAAAAAGTAAAATATTTCTAAACATTACTCTAAAATAAGGCCAAAATTAATGATAGGTCATGTCTGACATGTTTTTAAAGTAGAATCATGTTTATTTTATGCCTCAAAGCGGTTTCACGTAGATTTTCACAAAAACGAGACGTACCCACTCGTTAGTAGTTTACTTTATTTCTTTTTACTGACTTTTAATTAAACAATGAAGTGAATAAAGTTTTTGAACTACATAAATGAGTTTGCTCTTTTGTTATTTCATTTTAAAGCGTTTTAAATGTAGTTCGAAGTGTTTTCTTTTTTTTGTAAATAGTGGTTCTTTATGTTCTTTGGGTGCAAGCGATTTACTTAGGGGTTTTATGTTAAAAATCAAAATCAAAATCAAAATCAAAATCTTTTTATTTCACATAGGCCTTTGCAGGCACCTATGAAACGTCACATTAGTTGCACGGTTCCAAAAAGTTGGTCTCATGGAGAAGAACCGGCAAGAAACTCCATAGACACTCTTTTTAAAAAGTAATATAGTCACAGTACAAACAGTCTATTACATAACAATAGTAAGCTCACAGAATTATACAATGCAAGAAAGTTAAACTGTAAATCTATACAATGCAAAGGGAGAAGAAAAAGTCGTTTAATTGCCAGGGAAGCCACACATGGAGAGATGAGTTATCGCCATATAATATCTTTATCGTCAACAAAGTCTTGAATTTTATAATAAGCTTTTTTAATTAGGGTGGATTTTAAAGTGTTCTTAAATTTTATATCCGTGAGATCGGTTACACACTTAGGCAGCTTGTTGTAAAAACGGACACAATTCCCTAAAAACGATTTATTCGATTTCGTTAATCTGAATCTCGGAACTACTAGCTTGTGTTTGTTTCTTGTATTAATGGAATGTATATCACTTTTAACACTAAATTGATTTAAGTTTTTGCGTACGAACATTATATTTTCTAGTATATAAAGAGAAGGTAGTGTCAGTATGTCAATTTCTTTAAATAATTCTCTTAATGACTCGCGAGGGCCGAGGCCATAAATTGCACGAACTGCCCTTTTCTGGAGAACGAAGATTGAGTTTACGTCAGCCGCTGCCCCCCACAGTAAAATGCCATAGGACATAATGCAATGGAAGTAAGCGAAATACACGAGCCTAGCAGTAGCAACGTCAGTAATCTGTCTTATTTTTCTGACTGCATAAGCTGCGGAACTCAGCCTCTTTGACAGTGCTGAGATGTGGGCACCCCATTGCAATTTAGAGTCAATGGTGATGCCCAGGAAGACAGTTTGACTAATAACATCTAGTTTATTATCGTCCAGAACGATATTGAGCCCTACTGGTGTTACATTAGGTAAAGAGAATTTAATGCATTTCGTTTTGGAAGAATTAAGAAGCAAGTTATTCGCGGCAAACCACTTGCTCAGAGTAACCAAGCTATCGTTTACGTCTATAGGACTAGATTCCTTTCTGTTAATTTTGAAGACAAGGGAAGTGTCATCAGCAAATAAAATAATATCAGAGATCACAGACATCATATACGGGAGATCATTTATGTAAGCTAAGAATAAAAAGGGACCTAAAATTGAGCCCTGCGGCACGCCCATTTTTACTAATGACCCAGATGAAGTTGAGCCACTTACGTCCACTACTTGCTGTCTATTTGACAGATAAGAAAGGACGAGCGCGAGAGCTTTACCACGAATTCCGTAGTGGTTCAGCTTACAAATGAGAGTGTCATGGTCAACGCAATCGAACGCCTTAGAAAGGTCGCAGAAAATGCCCACAGCATCCCGCGAATCTTCCCAGGCGTTTAAGATTTGGGTGATCAATCTTGCACTTGCGTCAGTGGTAGACCTACCCTTTGTAAAGCCGTACTGACGGTCATGAAATATGTTGTTTAAATTAAAATGTCTTAACATCTGATCGAGCATGATCCTTTCGAAGATTTTGCTAAAGGCTGGAAGGATTGAAATAGGTCTGTAGTTGGAAGGGTTCTTCTTACAGCCTGATTTAAAGATAGGAACAATTTTGCTGAGTTTCATCAAGTCAGGGAAGATACCGTTGTCAATGCAAAGGTTAAAAATTTCACTAAGTATTGGGGCAACACTCTCAATAATGGAATTAATGACTGTGACAGAAAAGCCCCATAAGTCCTCAGTCTTTTTTAGATTTAAAGACTTGAATGCTCTTTTGATCGTGTAATCAGAGACATATTTAAATTGGAAGTCAGGTATATTTCTACTGAAGTTCTGTCGAAGTAACGTCTCAGCTAATATTGAAGATGAATTAAGGGACTTGGTAACCTCTACAGGAATGTTTGAAAAAAAGGTGTCAAAAGCATTGGCAACCTCTACCTTATCTGAGATAACAGCATTATCAATAACTAACCGCGGGTCAGCATCCCGCATTTTAGTTTGGCCGGTTTCAACATTTATAATATTCCAGACTGTTTTAATTTTATTGTCTGATTTGGCTATTTTATTACTAATTGATTTCGACTTAGCCAAAATACATACCCTTTTAAATATCTTCGAGTAGTTCCTTACATAGTCATGAAAAGTTGGATCAGAAGTCAATGACCTTTCGTGGTACAAGTTATATAGGACATCCCTGCTTATCCTAATCCCTTTAGTAGACCATTCACTGAATTTAAATTTCTGAGTGATTTTAATAGTTTTTTTCGGACATGACTTATTAAGTTCCTGGCAGAGTGTATTAAATAAATGTTTAAATAGTTTATTTGGTTCTTTACAGTCCATGTTAATAGAATTTAATTTATCAGAAGTATTATCTTGAAATGTTTGCAAAGTTTTTTTGTTCAATGGTCTAAAAGTAATTATCTTATTTAATGAATTTATTTTATTAGTTTTAAAACTAACAAGCTGACCTTTGTGGTCCGACCGTACACCAGATATTAAGGAAGAATATTCGATATTACTGTTATTTGTAAATATATTATCAATACAGGTACTAGAAGTAGCCGTAATTCTAGTGGGATCATTAAATAAATAATTAAGATTAAATGAATTAAATAACGCTAAAAGGTTACATTTATCAGATGATTCAGTGAGAAGATCTATGTTAAAATCACCACAAATATAGACTAATTTATTACTTTTAATAACTTTTGAGAGAATATCCTCCATATGAACGAGAAATAAAGAAAAATTTGATGCTGGTGGTCTATAAACGCATAATATTATATGGCTTTCTATCTCTGCACATGCTACTTCGCAGACGCGATCAACAGAGCCAGAGGTAATGTCTAATCTATTTTTAAATTTTAAATTACTCTTAGATAAAATTATTGTACCTCCACCCTCAGCTGAAACTCTGTTAAACACACTGGCAACCACAAAATTATTTACATTAAATGACATTTTATCAGGCTTTAACCATGTCTCACAAAGACATATTATATCAATAGAATATTTATCAATTAATAATTCAATATCTAAAATTTTGCCAGAAAAGCGGTTTATGTTCTGATGAAAGAGTATAAGGTTACTACAATGCTTTTCTATTGTCTCAGGAGCTAGTTTAAACATTCAATCACCGTATTGTTAGGTAAACTAGACAATACTGATTCGTCGCTTATCCTAGGTTTTGTCATATTGTTATCTATGACACTGTTAATATTATATGCTAACAAAGAAGCAATCACATCTTTATATTTATTAGGGAAATACATACATTCCCTTGTTAAATAAAAATCACTAACAAACTTGTTAGTGTCAAAAAACAATAATTTGTCGATATGACAACATGTCAAAGTGTACAATAAATTGTTCAAACTATGAACATACTTATTTTGTTTGTCTGAAGAGCAATCTGAATATGGTAATGCACAAAGTATAATATTTTTCAGATCGAGTTTTATTAAGGCATTGATACCATTTGCAATGTCACTTTTCGTTAAATCAAGACTATCACCTATTAAAATAATTAATGTGGAGTCAGCATCGAACTGAGTATTAATTATGTTTTTTATTATATAATTGAAATGTAAATCAGGGTAGCAGTGACTAGTTACAATGTGTGATTTAGAGAGTGAGTGTTGAATGTAGGAGCCTATACCTTTACCAAACCTGTCTGTGAATAAAATTGAATTAAATTGCTTGATGTTAGAGGAGCCCTCAACGGACTGAGGGGGTTCTGGCAGATTAGCTGCAAGCCGGGGTTCAGGCAGTGTGTCAGGTTGTGTACAGTTGGAGGAGAGATTGTTGACCAATGCCTCATACTTCTCTGCACTATATTTCACCAGGTCCACTAGCTCACCGGCCTGTTGCAAGCGGGCACTTAGTTCCTTTTGACAATCCTCATATTTACTGAAGATGTATGAAAGCAATTTTTCTTTGACGGTTAGCTGGTCGTGTAACTGCTGTATGTCCAGGTCATAGGTAGCTCTGCACTGTTCAAGTTCCAGGGAACAAGAATTTAACTGCTGTACTAGATTCACACGTTCTCTCCTAAGGTGCATACAGTTGTTCATCTTATTCTGTTTCCTTACAGTACGGTACTTCCTGATAATTTTTTTACATTTAATGTATTTCTTGAGTTTATTTTTACTTAAAACCAATGGACATTGCATTATGGTAACATCCCCTGTCAAATCTATAATTTCAGCCGAGCTGCACGCTGCTGTGGAGCTTCCTACCAACTCAGTGAACAGGTTGAGGGTCTCGGATGTCTGATCCCTAGCTTTGGCAGACTCGTACAAAGATATTGTCTTGTAGGCCTCACATAACTCGAGCTCTAGGTCAGTTATACGCTTCAATGTAAGATGGTGCGTTTCACTGCATTCATGTAATGATGACACCGTTTGCTGAAGGTGGTTGTGTTGGTCGAGGAGGTCCATGTGCTGGATATGCAGCTCAGCCAGGTCATTCTTCAAAACAGTGTTTTTGTCAACAACGTTCTTAACTTCCACCTCGCTGTCTTCCCTCTCCTGCAGCAGCTGGTTGCAAAGTTTTTTGGAGGACTCCAGATCCTTCAGGGTGGCTCTCAGCTTGTCTTCTAAGTCTTTGATAGCTGTGGCTCTGCGGGTCGTCATTTTGTTGATACTTTCTCAATTTAATCTGAAATGTGAAAGTATACAGCTAAGTGGCTGAAAACTGTCTTTTAGGACAAAATCAGGGGGTGATCATAAGTACCTATAACTGCAATGAAAATTAGAATTGAGTAAAACGAAAAAGATTAATAATTAAAACAAACAGAAGGAAAAATATAAAGTAAACAGGGTAGGGTGATTTAAAAACAAATAAAAAGTTTAATAGATTATTGAGATATATAAATATGTATCACTATACTACTATGATTAAAGATAATAAGTTACTTATAAAACAATATAGAAAAACTGACTAGGAAATTTAGTTGTAAGAATAAATTTGCAGGGACAGAAATGTAAACAATAGATTACATATATTTGATTTGATTTTGAAATTAGGTTAATATGAAAAGGATGTTATAAAGTAGCTTTGTGTAGTAGATTTTGTAGTGAATGTGTGTCTGGGGCGAACGTTAACGTCGTCGATTCTGCTTCCACAATATTGTCAAGCAGAAGGAGACAGTAACTGAGCCGATGTGTGTGTATGGACGTTGCTCATAACAATGAGCAGTGTATTATGTATTGTTTAGTGTACAAACACAGAGACACAGTAATATAATACAAGTAAAACACAATACTCCCCAGTTTATATGAAGATTTCAAATCCGTCCGTTTGACAGCTGGTTCACCGAGTAATGTTTTCTTCGTATTTCCAAAATTTACGACAAAAACACATGAACTACACTATACGCAACACTTGTTTAAGTTATTTCACAATAATAAATGAATTTTAAGCTAGATTTTCACACTAATATATATTTTTAGAAATAATATTACGGCGAGCCGTTTTTTTCACGACTTATCACCGGTGTTGCCCTCCCAAACTGAGCTTAAGCAGCTAATATGTAGTTGCTACGTATAGTGTTTGGGATACTGCAATTCAATTGAAACACATATTTTACTGTTTTCTAGTAACTTACCTTATTAAATTCATTATTGTTGAAACATAATAGTAGACTAAATAAAGTGGGACTTGCAACAGAATCATTATTTATTAATATAACCGACAAAAAAAAGCATTCTATAACAAATTATAAATCTGATCAGACAACGTATTTTACTAGATATTCCAAGCTTTACGAATGATATCAGCACCATACTCAGCTACCATCATAACTGCAGCATAAATCTTCCCTCGAATCAACGTGGGCATCACAGATGCATCCACAACACGAAGCGACTCCACTCCAACCACGCTCAAGTCACTATCTACCACGGTTCCCATAGCACAAGTACCAGCATAGTGCCACATCGTCGCTGACATCGATACTGCATAGCACTTCCAGAAATCATAGTCACTTGTCGCATCTTTGCAAACCCCTGTATCAATAATACTAGCGTTGACCGCTCTAAAGAAAGTAGTGTTTAGTATCTTATTGTGATCTATAAAAGCTCTAGCTATTAAATCAATATCTTCATCGTTACTAAACATGCCTGTGTAAATAATAGGATTGGCAGTAGGATCATTACTGGCTAAAGTAATGTTGCCTCTAGATTTGGGCATGACCAAACCAAGCAATGTGAATAATACTTTCCTATCTTTACTTGCATCGTAAAAGGCTTGGGAGATGTTGTTTGAGTAGCTGAACATGTTGACACTCAACTGTAGAAGATCGCTTGAGTTACATTGGAATTCCAAGTTGATTGTATCATAATCTGCCCAAGGGTTTGAAGAGTTGAGTGAAACATAACCATTGAATGAAGGTACGGGGAATTTGTGAGGGTTAGAAGCTGGAGGACTAGGATCACAAACATCCATTTGATATGCTATTGCAGCACACGCATGATCCTGCAAGTTTTGTCCAACTGGCAGATCTGATATTACTTCAATACCTAGTGATACTAGGTGTTCCTTCGGTCCAATGCCTGAAAGCATGAGTAGTTTCGGGCTATTTATTGCACCAGCAGAAACTATAACTTCATTCTTTGCGAACAATTCATACGTTTCTCCAGTAGATGTAGTCACTTGAACTCCTTTAGCTACCTTATCCTGAATCATTATCTTTGTCGCAGTAGTGAATAGGGAGAGGCATAAGTTGGAACGATTTTGAGCCCGTCCTAGGTAAGCTAAAGCGCTGCTCTGGCGTACTTCATCAGCGATCTCAAACAAATTCTCACCATAGCCGAGAGCAGGATTTCTTGAGTTTATATCTGCCACTATATCATGACCAAGTTCAGCAAAAGCGTCCAAGTAATTTATATTCGAGGCATATCGTTCTTGAGCAATCTTTAATGGTCCAACAGTCCCGTGGTATGTACCGTTGTCTAATGCGAGAAGTTTTTCATCTACTAAGGTTTCCATTTTCTTCAAATACTTTTGAACATATTCGAAGGACCATTTTGTATCATTTAGGATTCTTGCCCAGTTGTTATAATCTTCTGGGTCGCCGTTGGTGTGCATCATGTGATGTAGCCCACTGCTCCCGCCCAGCATCTTGCCTTGCACCATGCTGACGAAGTTACCTTGAAGATTCTGTGCTGTTATTCCGTCATTCACTGATGTGAAGTTGTAGTCATATTTGGAGCGTGCTAGAAGCGTGAACCAGGCCGGCAACTGTAAATGTCAAAATCAAAGTTATGATTAGTATCATAATATATAATGAGTGGTTGTAATCTAAGATATTTTTTTATGTATCTTACCTCTGACTCCAAAGGAGGATATCCTCCAGCTTCAATAAGCAAAACGTTGACATCTTTTTTTTCCGTAAGTCTGCTAGCTATGACGGAACCGGCTGTTCCTCCGCCCACAACGATGAAATCAAATGAATCGCCATCTGGAACATTCATATTAGGAAGATAGGTTTTAGTAAACTCAGGCAACTCGTTTAAATCCTTAATTATATTACTTTCCACTTTTTGTATAGTGGTCAACCTATGTTTGTGCGAGTGTATGTAGTTTCTTTGGAACCGTGCAACTAGTTAGACGTTTCGAAAGAGCTTTTATAGGGCTTTTTTAAATTAAAAAATATTGACTTTGAACAAGGAAACCAAAAGACTACGTACTGTTAATGGCACATTGAGATGGAAACCTCCATGCAGTTGGAGTAACAGTCTGCAGCAACTGCAGAGCTAGTTGCATCGACTGGATCGTTGTGATCGCTGCTGCCGCGTCCGCCATCGCTGAACAGAAGAGGTCTTTAAAAGTCCATGAAAGATATAAAAATCATTTATTCAAATTAGGCTGAATGATCAGCACTTTTCGAAGGTAAAATTTACAAAAGACAGCCCCCAAAATGCCCGCCCACTTACCTTCACCACTTCCTATATGTTTTTGCTGGGAAGAAGTGGTGGACCAAACTCCTCAGCAAAATAAGGAGACTATATTACAGTAATGTAGATAATAAATGGATAGACATTGTTGTAGTGCAATTTGAAATTATACCTGATGTTTTTTTTTATTATATGGCTTATTTTTTATGTAAAAAAAAAATTGTTTAAGAACTGCCAGGTAGCTTAGCAAAATAAGCACAAAAATGACAAACTCCAAAACTTACCGAGAGAGTTGTAAGTTGTGCCTTATCCAGAAGTGAAGATGAATATTCCAAACTGTTGTTGTCTTATATACTAAATGATTTGAAAAATATATTCAGATTGGGTAGAAGAGGCAAGAAAGTTACACATACCTAAATATAAAATACCTAATTTATTTTTGATGAGAACACAAAATGGTTCAGTTTTAGGGAGATAGGGATATTATGAATGATCAAAATCCAGTAACTTACCTACTCGGTAAAATTTTTGTTTAGAACAGAGTATGTCTGAGTACCATAGAGTCAACCATGTTAAATACCTTTTATATTATATTTTTTGACTTTGCTGATTGTAGTCACTTTTGCTTTATTTCCTCAAATGTAGAAACAGCTGGATGGAAAATTTCTGAGTGAAAGAACATTTCATCTGATTTTAAATTTTATGAGCAAATAAAGTAATAATAGGCTTTGTCCTTGTTATTGACAGCAGATGATATTACAATCTTTAACATAAAAATGTTAGATGTTAAAATACTACTTTCGTATCATTTTTATACTATCTTAACAGTTAAAATACCTACCACTGCTATTTCTCCACCACCCAAAGGTAGACTGGTAGAAAACGCCTAAGCCGTTAAGTCCGCCCTTGTACAAAATGTGCAGAAGTATTAAATAAATAAATAAATAAAATATACAGGCATACGCAGTTATTATGAGTTAACTGTAAAAGTTAACTTCTTGTTTTAATAAATAAATAAAAAGTATTAATTTTATCTTCAAGGCTTTTCAATTAAATCTGCAGCCTGGCCCCACAGTTTCACCCAGAGTCCAGAGCTACTTTCTATACCTGGATAAATGAATCAGTAAATATGCAGATAGAGTTATTTTCACATTTATTATATTAAGCATGTGTCACTTGCGGTTTGTACATAGTGCATAATTAAGTTTAAAGTATTTTTGTCAATTTCTTTGTTTATTTCACAAACACGTGTAACACGTGTTTATACTAATGCCATTGGCATTAGTATAAAACAAATTCCAACCAAATTATTTTCTTTTCTTTCTGCAAGAGACCGCTGTGAATACAGGTAGTAAGAAGGTAACAAAATTATTTATTTCCTTGTTTTGATTTTTACTAATTTTATCACAACGCTTTTAAGATATTGATAATAATGTCGCTTAACAAAACTTATTCTTAAAAAAAAAAAATGTTTAATTCATTAAATTTTTATTAAAAGCCATATACAATTGCCATAAACATCATGCCAACAACATTTAAATGCCTGAAATCTTTTTTAAAAGGTAAATACAATTGCCTTTACCATCATTGTTATTGTTTTCGTTGAATTCATAGTCTAGAATTTTCCACTAAATGCATATATTCCATGCATCAAGGATAAAGTCAGCAGCTCTTTCAGCTACCATCATCACCGCAGCATTAGGGTTAGCACTCACTTCTGTTGGGAAAGACGAAGAATCTACCACCCTTAGACCATCCACTCCCTTTACTTTCAACCTACTATCAAGCACAGATCCCATACCACAACTTCCTACGTAGTGCCAAAGACTGGAAGACGTAGCTACTGCATAACACTCCCAAAAATCGTCAGATGCTACATCTTTGCAGTATCCAGTATCAACCAGTTTAGCGTCAATACTCTTAAAGTATGTTGTCTCTAATACTTTGTTGAAGTCTTCCAAACTTTTTGCCATTAATTTCAAGTCTTCTGTTTCGTTGTAAGTTCTAGTATATACCAAAGGATCATCTTTTGGATTAGCACTTGCTAGTAATACTTCTCCTCGTGATTTTGGCATTAACAAATCAATGATTACGAACAAAACACTCCTGCCAATATTCGCGTTGTATGCTGCGTCGCAAAAATCATTTGAGAATTTAAACACGTTTGAGCAAAGTTGGATTAATGCATCTGAATCGTGAGGGAATAAAAGAGTTATAGCCTGGTAATCTGGATAAGTCTGAGAGTTGAGAGCTACGTGACCAACTATCATAGGAGGCAATTGAGAAGGATTGGCAGCTGGTAGAGGCGATGTGTCTTTTTCCATCTGATAAAGCAGTATTGTTGTTGGATGATCCTGTAAGTTCTTTCCTACCGGAAGATTAGTAACCACATCAATACCTAGAGATTTAAGATGATCTTGAGGCCCAATACCAGATGACATCAGAAGTTTAGGACTGTTAAAAGCACCTGCAGATACTATAACTTCTTTATTCGCAAAAAATACTTGGCTATCACCATTCGAATCAATAACCTGTACACCGATGGCCTTCTGGTTTTCTATTATAATTTTAGTTGCCGTTTTGTACGTAGCTACGCATAAGTTTGTACGTGTTTTTGCTTCACTGAGGTACGTGACTGCAGTGCTTTGACGAAGACCATCAACATTGTTATACAAAGGTTCTGTATATCCAAGTAAATCTGGTGCACTTAAATCTTCGAAAATTTGATGACCTAACTCTTCAAAAGCAGCCAAGATATTTTGGTTATCAGGGCTCGAGTCTCTTGCTATTTTAACGGGTCCCTTAGTTCCATGTCTATCCTTAGATGGTGTTGCTAGTAATTCTTTATCAACCAAGTTCTCTACATTTTTGAAGTATTGTTCTAAGTTATTGAAGTTCCAGAGGGGATCGTTTAGTATCTTCGCCCATTGGTTGAAGTCATGTGGATGACCTTGAACATAGATCAAATGGTTAAGAGAACTGCTTCCCCCCAACATCTTGCCTTGAGTTAGACCGACATGGTGACCTTGTAAGTTCTGTGCTGTGTAGTTGTCGTTCACTGAGGTTAAGTTGTAGTCGTGTGGAGTACTTGGTATGATAGGGAAGAGTCCAGCCAGCTGAAAAGCAGAAATATTATGTTAGTATATTGCTGGGCGTAGATGTGGAATAACACTATTACACAAAGGAAGTAGAAGAAAGCAAAAATACATATTTATTGGCAAAATAAAAGACCGCGAAAATTACAAATAATTGATACGATGTATTCTGACACCTAATTGCTGACGCTGATTTTCAAGCATTTGAAGTAGGCGATGAATAAAAACGTAACTTAATCTATGGTAATAAAGTTGAAATTTCAACAACAATGTTAGGCAATTGTTCAGATGTTCTAGAATATTCGTGCTTACCTGAGATTCTAATGGTGGTGGTCCACCAGCTTCTAGCAGTAACACGCTAACATCACTGTTGGCTGACAGTCTGTTCGCTAGGACTGATCCTGCAGACCCCGCGCCCACTACTATGAAGTCAAAGGCACTGCCATCTGAAAAATATTCAGAGAAAAGATGTTAACAGCTGTTATGTGTGAAGAAAGGTCACTGGGTAAAATATGTGACTGTTTACATGAACTGAATTAACTCATTTTAACAACACGATTTTAGCAAATTTCTGAAGACATTTTCGTATAGAAATAATGCCTCATACAGAGTGTTATACATTTTTTGCTACAAGAGGTATAATGGTCTGATTGATCCTCCATTAAATACATACACTGTTTCGCGCGATTCTGCCCATGTCCTGAGAGCTACATCACACATTCAGATAAAAAGTACATTAGGTACTTTAATATTATGAGAAAAATGTTCATTGAAAACCTGTATTTTTGTGATGTATTAACAAAAGTCAAAATCACTTACTACTCGGGCTGCAGGCTGTTGGAAACCTCCATGTCGTCAGCTGCAAGGTTGACACCACTTGGAGCGCCAACTGCACCGTCTGGATGTCAGACAGGACTGACGCTGATGCTGACATATCCTGAAACACCATGTACGTTGTATCTATAGCATAATGCTTGTTTAGGAACACACTACAAAGTTCTAGTCTGCCGATAGTTTGTTTGAGCTCATAAATCAGTGTGAAGATGAATGCTAGTATGCACATTATAAAGATCAGGTATCAGACCAACTGAAAAGTGTGATTTTATTTATTTACTTTAAAAACTAACTATTTTTTTTAGTTTATGGCCTGATGCATGTGACAATAATGGCGTACATTACATCAAGATTTTCTTTAAAATAAAAATGTGCTGACTATCGGGTCATTTCTCGGCCAGTCTAAACAGTCGACCAATTACTTCAAGTCTTGAATAAATGATCGAGAATATAAAATTGCTACCGACGCACTTAATATATGTATTAGCTGTAGACACTTGAAGCTAAAAAGCCTAAATATTTTTTTCATAACCTTCTAAAATTATATTCAACATTATTCATTATTAACATTATCATAATTTTATATTATTTTAGTGACGATATTATTTAATATCGTTAATAATATTTTGAGTAAGTTCTCATCAATTACAAATAATTTTGGTTGACTTTGATACTCTTATCGTCTAAATCACAGCGAGCTTTATATTTCAAAGCTGTTTTCTCTGAATTAATAGTAAATGAAACAGACTTTCTGCGATTTATCTGTAAAGTTCTGAATTAAATGCGAATTAACAATCTAACAATTGTTTTTAATTCAACTTTCTTAATGAGACCGCGAAGAACAATTACTAAGAACTGAAATAATTTTCTTGGCCTAATGTAAGTGCTAGACTTTAGACAAAGAAATAATGAACATTAAGAAAAATAATTAATACAATTAATTAAGAGACTTACCGAACTATTTCACTTTCAATGACGAAAAAACATGTGGACTGTTTTATCTGTTTTTGAAAGTCTTTTTATACCATTTTTTCAATAAGAGGAGAATGGGGTCGTATGGACCAATACTTAAAAATAAGAAAAAGGTTAATTGTGTGAACATAATTTAATGTAAATATCTGGTTGGACAGTTTAATCTCTTATTAAATGAGTCTGGTAAATGACAGTCAAATCTGGAAAATATTTTTTCGAAAACGAAAATGAACAGAAGATGATAAGGTTAAAGAGTTTATTCTTATTAATAGGACATGAAAAGTTTTATTTTCTTCATATTTATTGTTTGTTTAATTAAATTCATATTTATTTTATTTTCACAAATTGGATTATAAGCATTTTCAAGGTTTCCATTATGTCTTAGAATGGCATTGAGAAAAAACCTTACCTTATACCTCATGAAAATAAAACAGAGTATTTAATACTATCAATTAACATGACGTTACCGAATTCGAATTAAAGTGTAAAAAACATGGAAAATTTGCTACTATTTGCACAAAAATGAATGTTTTGTTGCTGCAACTGTAACAACAACTTTGTGTATTTTTCAGTAACGTCATTACTGAATTTAAAATGCCTTTCATCCGACTCTCTTATAATTAATTTATTATACTAATTACATAGCAATAATTTCACATCTATGTTTAGACGGAAATAGACTAAAAAATAATGATATACCAAGACCACTAAATTGCGTAATTTTTAGTGAATTTATGTGCCATTTATTGCGTTGCGGGTTCGATTCTCATTGTAATAAATGTCGCGCCAAACTTACAAAACCAAACTTATAAAAAAATTGCTCATTCCTAACTGCTCATCTTAAGATGCAAACAAGCTTTCGAAATCAGTACGGATCATCTAATATATTATTTATATATGTTTTTGAAATACATAGGCAAACAAAACCAGCACAAAGTTTAAAAAGTCTTCCAAGGAGTCAAGAAAGTTTAAACGTGTATTATGTGGTGCACGGCACTAACGGCTGACATGGTCTACTGGTATACTCGAAGATCAGAATCCGAATAGGTAGATACCTATACACAAGAAACGATTCGGTTTGCGTTGTAAAAAAGTAGCGCTGTCACATGATCTATTTTCGACACGGGGTTTTTGTTTAATATGAATATCCCGCCCACCCCATAATCAAGTATTTATTGACGCACGTATGATCCACGTGGCAAACTCGAGTGGAAAATCCGCTAGTGGGCAATTTTTATTCTATGAGGCTTGTTTCCAACAACTATGTACCATCCGCAAGCAAAACGAATCGTTTCCTCTCTGACTGCTAGAAGACTCTCTACTAGACCATATAGTAGACCGAAGCCAGCCCACCCGGGGGTTCGTGCCATGATGCCGTCCATAGACGATTGACAGACCGACGCGTCAGCAGATCTGAAAACATATGTTAATCATTTATTAGTATCTGATCATAAGAAACATCTAGTTAAAAATAATTCGTTTAGATATTTCGAAGTACATAGAAAGAAGATAATAATGCAAGTGGGGCTTACTACCGGGTTTTGTATATATCCTTCAAGAATTAAGATAACAACCAGTCATATCAAGGGTTGCCCGGGTTGTGGAGGTCAGATAGGCAGTCGCCTCATGTGGCACATTAGTACTCAGCTGCATCTTAGGAAAAGGCTAGGCAGATGATGATGATAAAAAGCCAACGGCGAGGTGGCCGCGAGCTTGAGATTACCTAACAACAGCTGCGCCGCACTTTGCGATGCACCTTTAGTAATCTATTGATGCATCAACATCCATGTTTTAAGCTTTTCGCCAATAGACAAACTGACAGTTCACGATGAAAAGCAGCATTATTTAAAAAATTAATACTTACATTTACAGGCAATTTTTTGCCTTTGTTTATAACATCCACTGATATGCTTCTGATAATCTTCTAGGCTTATTCGTGACGTGGTACATTGTAGTCACCGCCCTTCAAACTTATTTATGTAGTAAGTTTGACAGAAGTTATTCAGCTCTCATCTGTAATGTGAATACATTTTGTTCAGTTTTACTGTTTTGTACTCGACTGAGGAGGAAGGAAGATCATCTTTTGAATCTTTGAATTTGTGCATGTATCTATTATATGACTTTAGCACCTTTAGAGCTTAACTTTATAGAATTCGTTAGATTTCTTTTGCAAAAAATTATTACACGCAAAAAATATTAATTCAATTACTACTAATATACCACTAAGATATATACTATAACCTTAACCACATACATACTGGCTGCACCCAAGTAAACGTAACTTTAAAAAAAGTCCAAGAAAAATACATATGGGTAGGTTTCTTTAACTTAAGTTCAACTTACCGGTCCGTATGTACTTAGAACTGTACGTAACTTAGTTCCAGAAAGTCAATATTATCCTGAACTTAACTTTCCCTTTAGTGGGCAGCGATGCATTCCGAACAACCATGTCTGTTAAGTAAACGGAAACGTTAAAATAACTATTGTTTTGGGTTAAAATAAACTAAATTGTGTCTTTAAGTAGGTACATTTGTGGAATTACAACTTAAGAAAAAAATAATAATATACTAAATGGTCTATCTCCAAGGAAAACGTATTTTTTATCTTTTTTATCATGAAGTTCCACTTCACAATATTTTTGGCTCCATCATCAGGTCAGTTCGACAGTATCGTATTGTCATCAAAACTACACACAGCTGCCAATTTTCATGAGCCTACGATCCTTGGAAGATGGTTTAATTACAAATTAACCTCAAATCGATCTCATGAAAGCGTGTTAATAATACTACAATAAAATATGGAAAACAACATAATATAAATGAGGGAAATTTTTTTATATTTTTCAAGACAACAAACAATAACAACTAAGTTAATCCTATTATCAGAACAGAAATATAAGAGGCCTGTAACTTACCTATTAAGGAATTTTCCGCCGACTGGTAGCCAAATATTCCACATCAGGTATTTATACTGAACAAACAGATGTACTGAAAATATTCATAAAATTAACACCAGACGCCTATGTAATTTATTCATTGGTAAAATAAAAATTACTTCATTTTGTCCAAAAAATTTATGTCAAGTGTAGAATACAAGGTTCCAATTAATTTGTATAATATTTTTATTTAATTAACTAGTGGACTGCCCCGGTTGGGCTTGTGGTATGAATTTTCCTTGTTAAGCTCTCCGAAAGCCGCATGAAAAAGTGTATAGCAGTTTATGTGTTTATTGCAGACAGATATGGCTGAAACCCTTGTTTTTATTAATACACGATGCTTTTGTCAAATGATAATGATAATTAATAGAGACATAGTAACAAATTGTTACTCAATTCTAAAGATATCAAAATAAGCATTGTAAAATCTCGTAGGTATTAATATTACAAATAGGTTTTAAATATATTGAAATATCCTTGAAATAAGCAGGAAAACGCATAATCAAATAAGGATGTTTTTGATATACTTTGCATATTTGTTCAGAACACGTGCACATATGGATTGACAAGTGGCCAATATATTATTGAAATAATTGTGATTATTAATTAAGTAATTCTTGGAATTAGTGCGTTCAAACGCGCAGCATTGTCATTATCGATTAGGTCCATAGCTTACAAGTTTCAGTAGGTACAAATTCGCCTTTTCACGTGCGGATTACAACTTCATGCAAAAGTTTCTAGCTATATAATCTTCACGTGGTTTCAGCTTCCAGTCTAGCTAGATACAGCGTACCATTACAGATACAGAGTACCATTGTTCTACATTGAGCAACTGCCTATCTGACCTCCTCAACCCGGTTACCCGGGCATCCCAATACCCTTTGGTAAAACAGGTTATCAATTTCTGGCTTCTGACTACCCCTGGCAACTGTCAAAGATATGTACCTAGCTATAGATACGCTAGTTGCTCGCTATAAATTATGTTACTGTAAGCTACAATTAAAATAAATCATTAAGGTTTTTTCTGCCACAAATGAAGTAGTTAAATATTAAGTGAATCAATAGAAAATTACAGCAAAAATCACAACTGTTTCCCTATATGTTTGTTTTTCGAAATAAGTGTAATAATTTCTTTAAACACCACATTGTTTACATAGTCTGGTTTGTAATTACAATTTTCATTCTGAAAATAAATATTTGTACGTAATTTACACTTATTTGCTTAATTTCTTTCATTCACTGTTTTTTTATGAATATTCATGACTTCAATTTTTGATTTCTTAATTTCAATATTTGTTTGTTGTTTGAATAAATAATGAGTAGATACAATATTTTTGAATAAAATTAGAAACAGTTTGATAAAACGTGTATTTGAATTAATCCTAGACTAAAAAAGTGTAAACACAAATATTGTTTGAAAAGCACAAATATCAAGCAAGAATAAAATATGAATTCAACAAACAAAACAATAATAAGCCATAGATATTCATACATCGTGCGCGCAAACCGAATTACTCGTATTAAAACATTCCGATCATATCTGAACCTCCATTTGCATACTATACATGGAGAACAAAATTACTAGCAGAGATGTCATAATGCAAAATCTCCTAAGAAAGTAAGGCGACAACATGGGGGTGTTCGGGGAATTAGGAATACATACACCGTCTTTGGAACCCACACATTTTTTTAAAGCAATTCCCCAATCAAAATACTCATCCCACCCGAACGTCACGTTAATTTTGAAGTAACGTTTTAGTCACGCCTACCGTACGCTGCTTGACTTACAAGCCCGACCTACCTGCCATATGGCATCCCCGCTATCTTTCCTTCATCCGTGAGACTATCTCATTATACAGGGCGTATTTTTACATAAAGGACCAATTGTGATCAGAAGGTACGGAACCAATGTTATAAATACAGTAAAACCGATTTATTTGAACCCAAAAGGGCTTTTTGAATGATGTTCATTTGTTTTGAGTGGCCCAAGTTTGAAATTATTGGAGACATTGAAAAAGGTAATTATGTTTAATAGAATCGATTTTTTCTCGTTGAGATGGCATTGAATATAAAGGGGAAAACTCTTTTGTTTGTTCATTTCCTAAAGGCTCTGAAACTACTGAACCGATTAGAAAAAATCTTTCATTTTTGGGAAGCAACACTATCCCCCAGAACGCGATTGAAACTACAAATTCACAAAAACAATAACTATCAGCTTTCTTTAAGTATCGACCAGATTTCAGCCCTTATCGAAAACCCCAAAAAATTATCATTCTCTTACAAATTACACCAAGGCAAGCTTAGTAAACGAAATCGTCAGAGCGTCTGTAAGAAGTCATTGATTTTGTATCGAGAGTCGTTTGCGACAAAATGGCCCGCCATTTGCTTTGCCAGCGAGTATTCCAGAATAATTTATTGTAATCTGTACCTGTACGGAAAATCGCTTATTTTTTATCTGTATCCTTTATTGGTGATTAAAGGAACTCTTTGAAAAGGTTTTAAATGGAGACTGTAAGAAGATTTTGTGTTTATTTATTGTGTTATTCTTAAACTGTTTTATTTCTGTGTTTGTAATAAAAGGAGTACTGTTCTTTTATCTTATAAGACGATTTTATTCTCAAAGGAAAAGTTAAACACTTTTGCGTTTTCTTTTATTGAGTAGCATGTACGGTACTGTATTTAAATAAATATGAATAAGTAAAAAACGCACAAAAAATCATTAGTGGTTTCATTAAACTGGTTCGTAAAGTAAATAATAACGAAATCACTAAGTTGTCCCAGCCTTGCTAAGTTAAAAAGCTAACAAAATTCTCACAAACATAATACAATGCACTCCTTAACTATAATGAAAGAAAAACTTCAGAATAAAAAACTCTTTTCAGTCTAAAGTAGTTTTTTGAACCATTTTCTTATCGAAAAAAGAATAGCGCGTAGTCTTTACAAAACTCTTAAAGTAATTCTAAGCAATTTAACTTGGGACTGCATCAACCTTTGCTTAAAAACAAAGAATTTAAAAACGCGTTTAAATCTGCACCTAAGGGTACTACAGGTTGGAAAATAATTTCTTCAAAACGAAAAGAGTTGAATTAACGTACCTACACCGTAGACTAAAAAGTTCCCCGACCGTTGTCCTGATGGTTGGCAATTTTCTTTTAAAGAAAGTCTTGATTCCCATCAATGTTGTTAGCCGGTCTATACTTCAGAGCACACTGCAAACTTTTAGTTGGCCAATAGTTGGTTTGGGCTCATAAATCAGTATGACGATGGAAGTACGTACATTATAAAAATCTAGTAGCTTAGAAGAGGCGGTTTTAGACTCTCTAACATTGAATTCACACGTAGTTTTTTTTTCTTTTAGCGTGCCAACTGTTGGCCGATGAAAAGTTTGCAGTCTGTAGGTACTCTAAATCTGCAGCTAAGAGCCCTAAAGGTAGGAAAATAATTTCTTGAAAACGAAAAGAGTTGAATTAACATTTAAATGAATAGAAGTGCACAATTGTGAGTAACGAACTTTAGTATTCAAGTCGCGTAGTTTTTAGAACCGGTTGGAAAAATTACACAAACACAGGTTTATCATATAAAGGAACGAAAAGGTTATGTTATTTGATATACCTAGGTATTTGCAGTTTAGATTAATCTATATTTAATTTAGACTAATATAATAAAGTAAAATCATTTTTGTTTGTTTGTACCCTAAAAGCTCCGAAAATACTAAACCAATTTGAACAATTCTTTCACTGTTGGGAAGCTGCACATCTCCCGAGTAACATAGGCTATATTTTATCCCGGTACGGGTAGTAGTTTCCAAGGGACGCGGGTGAAACCGGGAAAACGGCTAGTTTGATATACCTTGGTAGCTTTAACCTGGATTATTCCAAGAAATTCCTGCCTTTTTAGCCTCAACTGGATTAAAAGTTTATTAAGATCGACTTTTAATCTTTATTTTTTATTTCACGTTGTTTTTTCTTTTGGAATGCTTTGTAAAGTGGAGTTTAATTAAATTAATGAAAGCTTTTGTCGGCCATTGCAGAAGCATTGTCTGTTCAATAGCTTGATAAACATTAATTCATATGTGGTCTGTTATTTATTTTCAATGTTTGTATGAAATTACAGCCTTTGGTAAGGTATTTTATAACTTTCAATACATGAATCGCTGTTATTCCACACAAATCCGCTCGAAATACACACCTATAGAGAGTTGCTAACTAATTGCTACCAATTGATATTTAATAATTGGAAATCATTTTTTTGTTGTCTTAAAAAAACATTAATGGCTGATACCGATCACCCTTATCGCACGTTTCTTTTTATTTTTTAAGAAAAAATATGAAAGTTGGTCTTAGACCGGTCATTAGAAATGTCAAATAAAATATTTTATGACTTCCATCCACGGTTTCATCTGTCCCGAGGGAGCTATTTCCCGCACATGGATACAACAAAAAAGTAGCGTATATTATGTTATTCTCTTATAATCTTTATTACTTATTTATTATATTACAATAAGGAAGTAATAACTATTCAACAAAACATGTTCTCATCACTTACCTGTACTAATGTTGAAATTAATGATTTACTGGTATCGTATTCCTCTAAGAAGATTTACCACACAAAGCTCTTTATCTGCTGTATGTACACGATGTATTACGTAATAGTAATGACGTCATAACAGTCTATTGTGCGGTTAATTACTGATAGTGTGATAGCACCGTTGATAGTTAACCTCTGGTTCTGTTAAACTGTGGTTAGTGGAGTCTTTTTGGATTAAGTTTTATTTTTACTTAAATTAAAATTGGGTATTATTTATTTTATATGGTATTTAGTAGGTACTATTATGGGATTGTACTTTCTCAGAAAAATAAAGTGTTTTATTAGTAAAAAAATATTAGGTAATTTTAACTTCAAGGGCTGAAATGTTCCCTTCGCTGCAGACTTATGACATCTGGGCCAGTTTCTGGTTCCGCTAAGACACTTCCGTTGCATCACTAGTACATAGGAGCAGTGCATAATGGAGTACATAGGAGTAGTACATAATGTAGTACATTGGGGTAGTACATAATGGAGTACATAGGAGTAGTACATAATGGAGTACATAATGTAGTAAATAGGGGCAGTACATAATGGAGTACATAGGCGCAGTACATAATGTAGTACATAGGGGCAGTACATAATGGAGTACATAGGGGCAGTAAATAATGAAGTACATAATGTAGTACATAGGGCAGTGCATAATGCAGTACAAAATGTAGTACATTAGAACTTTGTTTTTTAATAAAATAGTTAGAATGGATCATATATCGATCTTACAGCAAAATCGAAATAAAAGTAGACTTTTTAGCCTTTGAGATGCTTGTCCATCTCAAATAATAGTCTAACAAACAAATGTTTAATGATAATCTAATTTTGATGTTGAAGTGGAAACACAATACTAACATGGTACAATCCACCCTCACGTTATCTTTCAGCACATTGCCTCATTATTTTCAGTTAATTACACATTGATTGGGGGTTATCTTTGATTAGAAATTATTGTTCAACAAATAGCAATATTTGGAATTTCCGGAACAATTTCAAACAAACATTTACTGGAAATTGTGATTTTGAGTGCACTTACAGTTTCTGAAAATTACCGAAATATGAAATTTCTATGAATTAACGCAAAAACGTTTAATGCATTGACATAATAACATACAACAGCAAATTCCAAAGGATTTTCTTAATATACATTATTCTACCTCTTTAAAATAAAGCTTATTTTTACAAAATATCTCAACTTACATCTTCATAATTGTAATTTACAGCATCCAGCTCCGTACTAACGCACTTTAATATAAATAACCAATTACTTTAAAAGTGCTTTTACTAAACATTTTCTCGGGAAATGTTTCTTGAGATAATTCTGAATAAAACTCATACGATTTTCTTAACAATTTCATAATAGGATCTTGCACTTACCCCCAGTATAAGTTGACCTGCTACTTCTATCCACATTTCTTTAATACAGGGGTCAAATTTTACTGGTTTTATATGAAAGTATGTCTGTTGTCCTTATAAAGGGTATGTGGGTATAACGTGTTGAATGTCTGGTATTTGGTATCAACATTGCTTTGATGTTTCAGACACGATAGCGAAAAATATAGCTTTGTTAATTTTTGTTTTTGAAGTCGGGTGATTTCAATTAGATTTTTGCAAGGGTGGCTGGGAGTCATATTTTAAGTAGGGACGTTTTGCTTTTCTCGTTGGGTAATGCAAAAGGGTTACTTTTCATATTTAAAAATAGTGTTTAAGAAATTACTAACCTATCGATTACAATAAAAATTGCTTAAATTACATATCTACTAAATTAATTCCATATAAAACAAAATAAGTTACAAAAGATGTTTCAATACGTTTCTTACCGCGCTCTGACATATTATGTATTTTTACTCATAAATGTATTTTTGTTTGTTACAGGTAACAATAAAACATCAAAAAATATAAATTGGTGAACAGAAAAACAGGTGAAAATCCCGCGTTCAAATTAAAACTCGATCCGGCAGTAATTTGTGAGTTATGACAGTTGTCCGTAATTTAATCAATATTGCTTTGATGTATGTGTGTCATTTAGCTTATTTCTTTTTCATAAAAAAGCCATTAGGATTCTATCAACGCGTGTATGTATGTATGTACTCCATTTGAGTAGGTAGGCAACTTCTGAAAAGACTATCCAAATGATGACCAATTTGAAGACGTATATAGGTATCTCTTTATATTGTAATAACCATAGGTCGCAGCCTATTATATCTTCAGCACAACGATTTAGAACAAAAACACACCAAACAATATTCATGCACCACAATCTCTACTCACCCCTAAACGACACTTGTAACATCACACCTATTTGCATGACAAAAATCCATAATTTATACACCCTCCCCTTCCCAATACCTTGAAGACATATTAACAACATTCACAAAGATAAAAGAAAACTTGTTACAAGATGAAAGTATACGATTCCAGTCGATCTCAAAGTTCACTCCCAACTTGAGAAACTCTGTAATGATTTGGTTTTGAGATAAACACACGAGTCTGTATGTACATACAGTTGCTTGCTTAGGTAGATGTTCAGGTTAGCACTAATAAGTTTCAGATACCGAATAGACTTTGGTTAAATTCTTACTTAACATTTCAATACTGTAACGTTACACGCAGTAAAAATAGTCATGTTGTACAAAGTATCTAATCTATTACTGAAACCTAATCGGGAATTTTAGTAGGAACATTTTTCTTTAAATGTTTTTTTTTTTTATGAAAGCGAATAAGAAATATTTGCGTGTGAAAATGTATGTACATACACATTGTATGATCTCGGTGACGTGGTCAATAGTTAGCGCCCCCGCGCTTATGCATACGAAGACAAGTTATATAGATATACTGGCTTCCCCCCACGGCTTCGCCCGCGTAGAGTTTGGTTATATCGCGTTTCCAAGAGAATTATTCAAAAGTCCGGAATAAAAACTATCCTATGTTCTTTCTCAAGGTCAGCTCTATCTCTGTACCAATTTTATTAAAATCAGTTCAGCCGTTTAGACGTGAAAGCGTAACAAACAGACAGAGAGAGCGAGTTACTTTCGCATTTATAATATTAGTAGGGATGTTGGTACGTTTACACACACAAGTATGACTTTCTCGCTTTAGCGAAAATCACCCCCTTTTTTAGGCAAACCAAATATTATCTACCGCCCAAATGACACAATAACTTTGAAAAATTACACGAACACGATATAACATCTAATCTTGTACCGTTATAGCTCAATCTAATCAACCCTAAACCGCCGGTTAAAGACACACAATAACACACGGCAATCTTTTAGTCGGCCGATAGTTTGTTTGGGCTCATAAATCAGTATGAAGATGGATGGTAGTACGCACATTACTAAGGTCAGGTATTTAGCTGGTACCAGACCTACTGACAATTTTGACAGGAATAAAGATTTTCTTAAAAAAAATGCCAACTGTTGCCCGACTTTTTAATCTGCAATCTACGAGTCTAACGATACAGGGGTACACCCGACCCAGCATATGAGGGTTAAAATTTAAAGCTCGTAAAAGTTTATTTCAGGGTTATGGTATTATGAGCCTGCTGGAATTTTCTAGAACAATGTCGCTATGGCGTTTTAATGTTATGGCTTTTACAAGTTTTGGGTGATTACGTGGGAATGGGTCTAGATGACCGTATTGTTGCTGGGACAGCAAAAGGGTTAGATCACCCTCATTATAATGTAAGCTAGAGGCTACATAAAAACATTGATATTAAAAAAGATCTCAGTTTCATATATCTCTGCTAATAAAATAAAGAGGAAACATTTCTTTTGTCCGTGTGTTTGTATTCTAAAGGCTCCGAAACCACTGAACAGATTTGAAAAATTCTTTCACTATTGGAATGCTTCCACTATTTCCGAGTAACATAGACTATATTTCCCAGTCAGAAGTTCCCACGGGATGCGAGTGAAACCACGAGAAAAGAGCTAGTTAAAAATAGAAAACGTCTTTTTTTTTAAATCCTGGAAGTCTCATCGTTTTTCCAATTTTCATTTCCAGTCAATAATAGTTCCGTGTGGACTGTAGGTAACGCATGCACTGAAGTGCTTACTTCAACGTTTGCAACGTGAAACTTAGACTGTAAATCTTGATGCTTTAGTTTACCTAGCACTTTTTAGTTACGAGCCGTCCTACTAAACACATTTTTACAGGTACTTTAGAAAACTCAAAATACACGAAATCCACATGCAAATACAAACGTAACGTTTAATTAAATTATACTTGAGAAGTAAACACAGTTACCCCTCCACTCAATCGTAAATATAAGGGAGGGTACTTATTCATCCCTTATTATTCCCTATCGACTCGAGAGCCGAACAAATTCCCGATACATTTGTCTTTTGGCTAATTATTCAGAAACCCTTCAAATTGCTACCAAGCTTACTCATGAAAAAAATGTATCTATCAATCTACATTTACGTTTCGTTTCCGCGAAAATAAGCTTTATTTTTTGTGCAATAAGGTTGTAAAGAGAGAATTTTTAATTTTGCTAAGAGTTTTACTGAAGAGATTGCCAAATTATGTTTGCTGTTGAAAATACGTAAATTGCTTTTACTGCTTTTGAAATAAGGTGCAAAATTGCTCGGACGAAATGTAAACCGAGGTTGGTTGGAAGTATTTTTGAGGCAATTAAGTAGAGTACCAGGAAAAAATGTCGGTATCTTTGTAATAATTATGTAAAATATGATGTCAGTGTTTTTAGGAAACTGCTGAAACAGAAAGAGTACGTTAAAAGGAATACCACTTCATTAGAGCTAAGTGTTCGAGGTTTGTTCATTGAAAGTAATGTTGACGTTCTTAAAGGGTTTTCTGAGCGAAAAGGAAAAATTCTTGAACTTTAGTAAAAGAGAATTTTACTTTTATTAAATAAAAAGAAAATGTTGGCAGTACATTTAATAATTCATTAAAGAAATCATAAAGAGGTTTCTTTGAAATTATAAAAATGCCTCCGCTAGAAATATGATTTATAATGACTTAGGAATTATTTCAAAACGATCAATTATTTATTTATCTTCAAAATTGAAACAAAAAAAAAAACAATAATTTCATTTTGATCATGACGACAACATAAATTCTAAAGTCAATTTACTTAAAATGAACTATTTACTTAAAAAAGAAGCGGATGAGGATGAACAAAAATTGTCTCAAAAATAGCCTAGTAGTCGAAACTCAAGCGCCACTAACCGCAGCTGGTTTATTCACACAGATGAACAACCATAACACTGAAAGTGGATGACCTGGCAATGTTAGCAAACTCCCACAGATGCAGGTTTTAATAATTACAGAAGCTACAGACGCAGAAAAGGGTTACAAAGCTAGAAGTGGAAATTTAGGAAGATACAATAAATGTAGGTTAGACAAAATCAAGCTTAATAGACAGCTAGAAATGATAATGAACATTAAAGGCAGTACAAGCATAAACAATAAACAACTCAGTATGAAAACAAAAACGTTCCAGTTAATTATGTAGGACCCCATGTTCCTGCTTGTGGCTCTTCCTACCTCGTACAACATTTAATCCCTTTAACACACCATGTTTTTTTCAGAGATTCGCTCAAAAACAAACATAAGAATAATAATGTGTAATATCCCAAACATTCCCACGAAATAAACCCAACATCAGTATAAAACACATTTTTAGGAACGTTACGTCTCCCGGGAGCAATGCTTGACATGAAACAATGTTTTGACACCATCCATTTTACAAAGACCTGCCTCACCTCCCCACTCGTAAACAAGGGTTACCAGAAACGGGAACACAAACCACTACTGAGGGCTCAACTTATACTGGGCATAAAGTACTAAGACCATTTAATAAAGAGCTAGTATTTCAAGTAGGTATTTCGGCCACAGGGGTCATGTTATAATGGATTTAGAAAGTCGGAGCTTGTATGGTTCACAAAAGATTTGGTTTTATAGTTTAATATTGCAGTTATATTTCTTAGAGAATGCGCAGTTTGTGTGGATTTTTCTGGTTCCCTCCTTTTATGGTTAGGGGTGTTAATCTTTTTAGTAATTCAGTGTACATAAGTCTGCCGGGGAAGACAATATCGCTGTTATAAAGTAACATTAATATTGTGCTGAAATAATAAAAGTTCCGAACTTAAAAGATACATTTTTGTACGCATATGAAGTTTTAATATAGCTGAGGCAACATTACTTCATAAAAGTGTATTTACGAGTATTTTTCCTATATTTATAATGAATTTGCAAAAATTGCTTAAAAGGCAACAGATGTTTTTGCTTCGTCAAACAATTCAATAAACTCAGAAACGTATTTACTATTTACACGTCGTGTTAACTCAGCTGAGTATCATAACAAGCATTCGGCAAGTAATCATGTCCTCAATTGAAGGAAACATTTTATTTTCGACAGCAAGGACATAACAGTTTGTCACTGGATACTTCCAAAGGCAGGTAGATATGAATCTAATTTAGTTCATGCTGACGCAAATAACAGAAAGGTTACAATTTATTGGGAAAAGGCGATTCAGTAAATTGTGTCCCTCAAGGTACTATCTTTGGACCGATCTATGTGGAAGACCATGGGAAAGTGCATTTATACAGGTATATTAAAACAATATAGATGCAATGTACATATGTATATTAAAACAAAGAACACATACTTCCAAAGATAAGCATTGTACTTTTGAATCGTACTTTATCAAGATCAAAATATTTTGAGATTTTTTCTAGACTGCGTGCGGCATATTTCTTTCCCATAAAAATACAGATTTTATTAAGACTTCATTTTTAGGACTAGATCTAAAAAAATACGTTCCATGAAGCAGCAGCTACTTATTACTACCCTCACAATTGGCTTTATCTGAACAAAAAACGGATCAGAAACATTATTCCGGGTATGGGTCAGCAAAAAAGAGTTCAATTTAATACATTTTATTACCGGGAAGACCTTTCTTCTACCAAAATAGACCTCACATTTATTCAGGAAGATAAGAGTATCACGATTCGATTTCCACTTCAATCTCCATTGCTTTATTTCAATAGTCTATCAAGGGGTGATATCGTAAAAATTCTGCAATGGATAGTGAACTTAGAGGAAGTTAGAGGTTTTTTGTCGGTTGCGTTTCTTGCGTTATAGGCGCAAGATAAAATAGTTTTATTACAGGAACACATAAACCATTTGTGAAGAGGTTTATGAAGATTTTATGTTGGTGCGAAGGATAAAATATTATCAGTGGTGTCGAGTCAGTGATTTTAAGGGCGCTCAGGGTGTAGGGGTCGTTAAAGGAGCAAAGATATAAGACCCGGTAGTGGGCCATAGAATTATCAGTTATGTCTCCTTTATTTTACCACTATACGGAGATAAGTATAGAACTTACAATGTTACAAGGCTTTTAAGATGCTGTGTGACTGTAAGGTTGTTTATGTACCAGTTCTTTTAGGGTTTTTTAAGCTGTTTTAGAGAGATGGATGTCTCTAAGTTTCCTATTGCCTAATTCTTCCTTCATAGTATACGTTACATAGCAATAAAACTTAAAACTCTCGTAACAAAACAATAAATCGATAACGTCCTTGAAGCTATTCAAATTGAAAACAGTTACCAAAGACGAAGTACATTGAAACAAAACAGAAACTTTTCCACAAAATATTTCCTCAGATACATGATTAATGATTTGTAAAAGTTTTGACTAATTTTCTTGAGTTTTAATGAATTCCCTTTGGCGTCCGATATTGGAGACCTTTTCAACTTATTTTCTGTTTAATCTCGATAGGAATTTGTTGTAACAGTTCAATAAGTTCTTCTGTCAGATAATAATAAGTTTTGGGACAAGACATTTTGAATATAATTTGTTGAAGATTAACTTTTTGTTGGATCTTTATTGAAATTCATAATAGATGGACCAATCTATTAGATAAATGTTTTATGATAGGTATTTTATAGATTAGATTTCAACAATTCAATCTACAATTATAACAAAAATGATAACTCCTACTGTTATAAATATCTGAGTTTCAACTTTAGAAACGTAGTATTCATCAAAAAGGCCCAAACACCCAACAAAAAATAGTACTTCAAAACAAATCCCAGAAGTTTAAAATTACGTCCATTTACGAGACCCAGCATTCCAACAAACCCGCGAACTTGCCGCGCATTCATCACAGACAACAACTGAAAACATAATAAATCCTAAAACAACTTCGCCTTCAAACATGAAATTACATAAGAACTAAGAAAAACTACGGTCCGGGATCGAACCTGCGACCCAATAACCTTCAAGGCCGGTTTTATTTCCAGCCAGTTTACGACTCCGTCAAGAGTTACGACTTTTCGTCTCAAACTGGGATGCCAAGTTCGGCTGTTAAAAACTCCCTTGAATTGGCTAAAAATACTTCCAAAGGAATGCGTGAGGAGAATTCTTTAAATATTGTGTTGTAATTTGTCAATGTTGGCGTATAAATGGAATGCTTGTCATGTAAAATATGGCAGCATTATTTGTTGTATGTAATTATTATTTAATAAAAAAAGAGTTACAAAAAGATTTTTTCCTCTACAACAGTTAATAAAACTTTTACAGTATTAAGTGTGTTTTCAGTAATTACAACAGTTGTCAAGTTGATTTCGTCAAAAACTTATTTATTTCAAAGTTGAAAGCCGTCACAAACTTCGAGTGTTGAGCACTAAACTTGCTTTGAAACGATAAAAAAATTTACTACACAATTTATGTGAAGTACACAATTTTCGTATTATAGCACATTTAAAAGTTTTTCAGGAAGGCAGCTCAAGTGTCGTAACCAAAAGTTACAGGAATTTGAAAATTTTATACGAATGTTGTTGCTTTAAGCAGGAATTTTCTTCCATTATAATCTTAATAGTGCCATTCACAGCTAATAATAATGTACTTTAAAATTAATCGATAGACAAAGATACATTGAACACAAATAAATAGGATCTCGTGACTATGTTTCCCGATTATTGCAATCGCAGAAAAACGAAAATTCTCCCAACAATGCAGCAAAATTTTCTATAATAGCAACACCAAGCCTCTTGTCCCGACCTCTCGCCCCTGTAAATTTAAATTAAGACATTCCCTTTGTAAATTTTAAGTAATGTTTGCTTTCTCCAAATTATTTTGTTTTTGACCATCGTCGGGTTAAGACGTTGTGTTGTCTTTAAAACGTGAATAAATTCATGAGGCCCAAATTGTGAATTTATTTTAACCAAACTGGGAATGTGGGGAGATTAAATTGTTTTCTCTTTGTACGCACGGAATTTACGGTCAATGGAAGAGATTGTGCGGAACTCGAGTTTTACATTGTATTTAGGATTCGCTGCAAGTTGAGATTCTTTATTTAGGATGCAGCTGTTTGTGGTTCATTACGTTTCCTCATTTACAACAATGTAGACACTATTTCTCTTCTAACCGTGTATAAAATATTGGTATACCTATGCCTTCTAGTGCAATAAATAATGAAAGTAACATACTAATGGATTGATACATAAGAAAGAGAATATACTATTCTTTCTACAGTATCAAATATAACAACTAAATCAGATCAACCCCTCACTTTAAGATGAAACAAATAAAATCCAGAAACAAATAGCATAAAAAATAAGTGTTTCAGAGGGACAAAGAAAATAAGCAGTTGAGTTATTTTTGCAAACAAAGTCAATAAAGGGATCAATCGGAGCGCAATTATAGTAGGACGGTGGAGGCACGAGCACTCGCGCTAACAATTCGAAGGCAAACGCCAACTTTGATCGCTATACACGCGTGGGGAGTAAGCCAGGAGAGCATAGCGATTTTGTTAATGATAATACTTAACAAATAATTAAAGATTCTAGTAAGCAATAGGTAATACAACAAAATATACCTGAGGAGTTTGCTTAAACGCGTTCAACTCAGAAGCTACTGGATCGATTTGATAAAATATTTCAGTTTAAGATAGCACATGGATCGAGTAATTGCCATGAGACGCGGGTGGAAGCTACTATACAGGGTTATTGGTAAAACACTAACAACCTCTAAGGACCATATTACTAATATCATAAACTAAGACTCTTGTTCTATGACTTTTAATAATTCTCAGATTTTAGAGTCATCAATTTTTCACACAAAAATTTAAATATTTCAATTGTACGCTCTAAGATTTACGAAGTCTATGCGAAGCAAAAGAAAGCGCTAGTTATGTAAACATTAGTACAAAAGACAGCGGAGGGGAGCGGGGCTCGGGCGGCGGCGGGGGAGCGTTTGAACTTGACCTATTAATGAGCGGCCGCCAGTCGTTTTTATGCGCCCGCGTCGCCTCATACGTATCCTTGTAGCGAAATTCGGTGGTGCGAGCGTAATTGTCTTTACAGTATGGCTTATCGATATTCAAATGTCGAGTACACGGAAATGGTGCGAATGCTTGCTAGGTGTGAAGACAATGTTTCGGAAGCCTGTCGCCAATACGCCATACGACATCCCTATACCTAGCCGAGTAACAATGCTAGCCGCCACACAGTGCGCGGGAGGCGTGGGTAGGTAAAGATCTTGCATTCATTCTAAAAATGCAAACCCTCCACCAAACGAATTTATTGTAATGTGTGATAATCTCGACTCGTCCGCATACTCGCAGGTCGACTAATCGCTCGACTGGTCTCGATCGGGCCTGTAGTCGGTAAAGAAATGGTAGGGGAAATAGAGTTGAAATGTGTTAGATAGAACGATGAAATCTTGTAGGTTTGTTTTTGGCAAATGTATTATGTTTTATAAAAAGTCATAGAACAAAAGTTGTAGTTTATGATGTTAGTAATACAGTCCTGCAAGGTTGTTAGTACTTTACCAATAACCCTGTATAGTCTTATTATTTACCCATTGTTTCCAGTAATTATATTCGAATTCTCAAAGTAGTATTAGTTGTAGCGTTCGAATAAATAACTCGCTCTAAAATCCTTTTCAACATTTAGTGAGTATTAACAAAGTAATTCTATAGTTTCATGTTATTAGATACTCTGTTTTATACTAAAAGGAATTTCCCCAAATTGAGTTCAGAGTCTTTAGGTCTTAAACTCAAGTATCCAGGTAACATATTAGAAGAACCTTCATTCAAAAGATTAAGTTTAACAAATCCTTAACTTGTTCCATGTTCGAGGTGTCAGTTAAGTGAGCTGTTAGCAGTAACTGGTAGTAACCCTTTGATGTTACTTTTATCTTTAAAGTTGGAAGTGTTGAGACCTCTGGGCTTTGGTGCCTAAGCTCCAACTTTACTGTTGTCAGTTCACTTCGCACAGTTTTGAAGGATTCTCTGAAACATTAGAGTATTTGTTTCAGATTAAGAAGTGAGTTAGATTCCGTTTGATAGTGTATTTTGTTACGTTCGTAAACTAGGTCTTAAATTATTATTTGATACTAGGAAAAATGTTAATAATACTTACCTGAATTGAAGCTTGATATTGTATTGAAAAGCCATAGATTAATTTACAGCATGTAAATGATACATAGAAAACCCAGTTTGTGACCTTAAAGTACCGAAATAGGTCCCTAATTATATTCTTGGATTACCAAAAATTATCTACTTTACTAAATCCCCAATAATTATTTACTGAACTCTCCATAAAATCGTGTAACTTGTTCCAAACGCGAAAACCTTGAGGTATGTTTCAGTTAGCACTCAGTTAACTGAGTCGGCACTGCCTTGTTCACCCTTTGATGTAACTTACATCTTTAACCTCTGACTTGGCAACTTAGCAGTACTTTGGTTTTATGCCTAACCGAAAGTTCAGGGAAAAATACTGAGTCGGCTTGTTGTGTCTGGCTTTTATTTGTCGAAGGGTATTGTTTCAATTGAAAACAATGTACTTGATGATATTTCTATAAAGCTAATTTAAGGAATAACAGAATTGATTTGGAAAATTGTTTCAGTGTTTGCGAGAAAGCCTTTTTATTGAGGAGCCGGAAGTAGTCCCACGGGATGCAACTGAAACTGCGGTTGAAAGATAGTGTTTTTAATATGAATGAATGTCTTTTAAAGCACCAGTCTTTTAGATTCTAGAAGTTGTTGCAGTGCGCGCCTTGATCACAAGCATCAGGAATTAAATAATGGCACCAAACGTCGAGTATGCTCTTTTATAAAAAGAAATAATGTGTCAAATAGGTCCAGGGTTTACACGAAATTGAGTAACAAGGACAAAAATATTGGTTAAAATGCATTAATATCTGGAAAAGTCACAAGGTAAAATCTACAAATCAAGACAAAAGCAAACCCACAGAGACTTTATTGTATTAGGCTATTATGTAGTCCGTTTTCCCTGAGTCTCCCTGACAAAGAAAGGTCACCTACTTTGAACACCCACGACTAGAGGATTATGAAAACATACTGCGATCGTCAATTTGTTACTTTGACGAGATCCTTTGGGTAAGTCAGAACATGCTTTTAGAGCATACTTCAAACTTTGAGTCGGCCGATAGTTTTAGGGCTTATACGTAAATCAGTGTGAAAATGAATGGTTGTAAGCACATTACAAAGATCAGGTATTTAGCCGGTATCAGATTAACTTTGATTGGTTACACGATTTTCTTAAAAAAAAAAACACCTTTTGGCCATCTGTCGGCCAACTATTTGGTCTGAAGTGTGCGGGTATTCTAAGTCTAGTTTTAGGTTCCCGATTTTGACCTTTTCGAACCTTTGGGATTTAAGTAAATTCCGTACAAAACACTGGTACTGAGTTAGCCGAATTAACTGAAAGCTAAATGGGCAAAATCTAGGCAGCTAATGATTATGATTGTATAAGAAAACATTGCGTATGTATAGAGCAAAGTATTTAATCATTATTGTACCTACTATCATTTGCCTTTATCATTCTGTTCATTATTGTCTTTATAGAATATTGCTTGATCAAATCATTTAAACCACGGCCTCAGAGTGCAGGCAACCACAGTTACACTAGAGCAACGAACTAAAGTTGGAAAATCAATCTATACCTAAAAACCAGAGAGAAAACTTCTCTAAAACAAATACCAAGAAGATACGTGTACGAAACAAAAGTTTTAGATTCGATAGAATTAAATCAACAAAGTCCAGTACATTGTGGAATCACTCGCTTATTACATTTGGCCAATCACATTCGAGTGTTCACGACGGCTGTTGTGACGTCACTGGGGCACCTAAAATGCTGCTTGAATCTTTATTTAGTTTTTTTTTTTTGGGGATGAAGGTGACTTTCTTTATCTAGTGATGTAAGTTTTTTTATTGATTAAATAAAATTTTTTAGTGTTTGAAGCTAGATAATATTTATTTATGTACTTTAATTTAGACGTTTACATTTTATTATGTTTTGAGTAAATATTATGAGGCAACTTTCATTTTTAAGAATATTTCATAAAAGGGTCTTAAATATTGTCTTAGCATCAAGCTGTGTATGGGAATATTTGCTAAATTGTTTTTTATTACTTACACAATTTAGTCTTCTAAAAAAAACCTGTAACTATAATTTAGCAAACCGTAATCAAAAATACCTTTCAAACTTATGCTTTCTTACCATGCAAACATTCAAACCCAGCCAACTTACCGTCTTCAAAAGTATATACCTAAAAGGCTCTTCTCATCGACGTTTATTTCTAAACAGAAAATCAGTTGGAACACATTTCCATCAGCTTTCAGAACGCTTATCAAGAGTACATCAACACATACAATCTATGTATTATGTATGTATATGTGTATTATGTATGTATGTACGTCTAAATCTGCGTAAGCCGACGACTGGGACTTTACACGTCATATACTTTGCATTCGTTCTTGTTTTTGAAAGGAAAAACTTGGAGATAGGATGACTGTTACACCGTTAAATAAATAAGTTTTTTTATTTATTTATCCCCATTTTAAAAGAGTTGATACGCATTGAGTCATATTTATGGTATGATTGAAATAAAAATAGCATTTGAAATATTTTTTTGTAGGTATGTAATATGTATAACAATAACACACAAGATTGAAATACCCTTATGGCATGTGTGACGCCTATTTCAGCTATCTATTACGCTTCAAAAATTTTATATATCCATAGAAATTATTACAAAATTAAAGCTTTTTTATCTTTGTAATATTGTAAGTATTCCATTTGGATTCATCCTGAACATATCTATATGTGGGGTAAACGTTTGTTACATGTCATTTGCACAAACAACATTACACAACGGTGTAACAGTCGCCTAACCCTCCGACCTCCACTTAAAATAATACCTTCATTTGCGACATTGCATACGTAAGCTTACCGTGCGAGTGCGAGTGTGCGAGCGTACGAGCGTGCGAGTTACCCGCACGCCGGCAACACTCGCACAATGAACGATATTATACCACGGTTTAATTTGTGAAGAGGTGCTCGTGGCTCGTGGCTTGTCTACGTGGTTTTGCTATATTTCTGTTTTGTTAAAGGGGTTAACTTGCCGATTGTTTTGAAATAAGTGGTTTTAAGTGATATAAATGAACTCCGGAGTCTATTTATATGTTGGTTAATTTGTATTGAATTGCCACAACTAAGCTTTCGATGTCTCAAATTCAGTACTTACATGTTATTTTGTCAAAAATACTTTAGTGTACCAACTCAGAATCTTTTACTACTTTTGGATTTCTAATACTTTTGGAGTTCATAGAACCTGATTCTTAAATTACATTAGTTGAAATTTTATAATTTCCATAAATAAAATCACGATAAACATGATTGTAATTATTAAAAAGAGGCATAATGAGAAAATTATACAAAACTAAGTCAAGCCTTTAAAGAAAACTATAATGTTGTTTAAAATTTTGTACTGGATTATTTTTATTGGTCTCCAGGGATCAAAAATTTTGATAGAGAAATATTATAGCCTTAAAATCTAGAATAGTTTTAACGATTATGACAAGAGCTCCCTAGGCCTTGTCTCAAAACTTTCCAAATTGGTTCATTTGTTCAAAATTACTTAATAACAAAAGTAGTATAAACTATATTGAATTACCTAGGCACTACTTATGAATTAAAATCAACCAAATTGACTGATCCTGAAATCGAAACTAAATCCATATGCTCAATATTACCTTAACTGTAAGTTCAAGAGTTAGTCTATAAAATATGAAGTCGTCAACGTAAAAAAGAGAACTATGACATCCAATCTTATTTGAAGATGTCACAAACAAATACTAAAATCCAATGTCTGTCTCATAAAATATGTAGAGAAGAAAATTCAGTCCTTTGGATAAACTAAAAGCCGACCTATATAGCCAATAGGTAAAACGTCAGAGTGACATGTTAAAGAGAGAGAAACCTGTAGACTGATCGAAAGATTTTGTTCAATAATGAAAATGTTTCAAAAAGTGTAGGGTAGGATACCAGGCAAGTAACAATGCAACTTTTCTAAGTAATATGTATTTTTTCTTGAACATAAATAACGTTCAAAGAAATCACCGTGGGAACCTGGATTTTAAAGTCTGAAATCGCCTTGAGCAAACGTGGTGATTAACGCTCATTCCTTCTCTGTATGAGAAGACGCCTACTACAATGAGCTAGTACAAAAAATGACTAAGATCGCTCAATATCCTTGAGCCATACACAAAGGTACATTAATAAAAAGGTCTGTATCTATACTTGTATCCATATCAAGTTCCCACCTGACGTCGCCCGCGAATTTCCCATACATTCGAAACAAAAGAAGTAACTCTTTATTCTGCACACATTTACACGTAATTTATTAAGAACACACACAGAGATGAGGTAGCTAAAATGGCGCTTGGTGAATTATGGTTGGAACTGAGTTGCTAATTGAGTGGGACTTTTGTATGTTCTTGCTAAAGTTGTTGCATTGTTGGCAGATGATTTGCTGTGTAGTTACTAGAAAAATATGTTGAGTAGACCACTAATTAGATCGTGTATTTATGGTTTCACATTTTTGTTAAAGCTATTACAAAAGTATAAAGCATTTAAAGAATTAAAATGAAGTGGCCCCCTCTATCGCGAACAGGGTACAATGTAGAGACATTCTTATGTAAATTAATCAAAATAGGAACGCCACTTCTTACAACTCCGCCCCTAAGACGATCCACTGACCACTTTATTCTCTACAAATAAAATAAATAATAACGAGTATTTTATGCTCAAGTAATAAACCACTAGTTACCAAAAACTGCATCCCAGCAGCATTTTACCGCTCCAAAATTCTTCCATGTAATATACAAACTTAATATGATTATGGTGATGTTTGACAAAGAAGACTAAAAGCCTCTCCTATGATATGTAAAGCGCGCTCATCTCGCGTTATTGTTTCATACTTTTGTCTTGTGAGGGTAGCCGAGTATTCTGTGGTCGATAAATGTATGTGTTACAATTTGTTAGGGATTTGCTTGTTTGGTTTGGTGGAGAGTTTGTTTCTGTTGTTTGATTGTGTTTTTGGTCTATCGTTTTGGATAGAGTGAGTATTATTATTGAGATATGGAAACTAAACCTGAAATCTGAAACTAGGATCTGGAAGGTCCAAATAGCTAAGTTTTATTTGGCTGTCAAGAATCTTCTTTATATATCTTAATATATGATTTTGATGTTCTAATGAAAACACTAGATTTTTGGTAAACTCAATATTGACAAAATGATCTGTCTAACTCAAAAATTTGCTAAAATCGCCAAACATTTGAACAGACCCATTTTTTCGCAAAGAACAATTTCACAAAAGCTTTAAAACCCCTAAAGGACTAAAATACCGGCAATGTTGCCAACGTCAAAAAAGCCTCCGTCCACAATGACAAATAACCGACTATTTAATTTAATCATTCACTCGCACGCTCACCGTTCACTCATTCGTTCTGACGGCCCTCGCGGCGCGTCTAATTTCATTCACTTTTTGTCACTCTTAAACCATTGAGCGTGAATATTTTTTTATTGTTGCAACATTTACCTTTTGAAATATGCATTAGTTTTGTTCTTTTGTCTGGTAGATAGTAAATTTTATCATTGCGATAAAATGCTAAGCTTTTTCATTGAGTTATGTAAGTTGTAACTGCAAAGATTTTACATAAATAATACTACATACCGTAGGATTGTTTGACGTTATATTGATGCCTTGAATTGCTCAATCTGTCTGATTTGCGATTCTGATTTCATTGGGGGAGGTTCAGAATTTCATACACCTTATCCGTTGACAGGAAATGCACTGTGCAAACACCATATTTTTACAAAAAAAAAAACTGACTTCGATAATATACCTACCTCAAACCTTGTCTTAAGTCTGATTATACTGAAAACCGCATCAAAATCCATTCAGCCAAACGCGAGATAAACGCGCACAAAGAAGACAAACAAGTGAAATTAAAAACCTCCTTGCTTTGAATTCGGTTAATAACTACCATTACAAAACAGCAAATTCCTTTGTTCTCCAAATCAATTCCGCTATTATACCGACAATAGCAAAGGCGTCTACTATTTAAAATTGTACTACACAATCATTTTCCGTGTGACAGTCCCCATAAACACGACACCCCGGCCGTGGGGGTCAGAGACTCAGACCCCTTCATTTAACATGCACCCCTAGTAACTGGACACAACTCGACACAACTGGACACAATAATAATTGATATTGACAGATTCTAAAACTGTAGGCTGTTGTTGAGATTTGATTTATGATGATTTTGAAGGATAATCTTGAATAGTTAATTGTTGTCGATTGACTTTAGCTATTTTGTGGGTTGAGGTGTTGACACCGTTTTCAATAACTTTGATTTTGATTTTAAGGATAATATAGAATCGTATAATTAATGAAAATTGATCATTCCTTTTGATCGTTTATTTATCATTAAATTAAAAGAATGGTAAGGTGGTCAAGATTACTTAAGTGGCTTTTGGAGACCAGTCATCATCATTCATTAAGTGTACTGTAACCAGTGTCAACACATTTTTTTGAGAAAGAAGGGGCCTAGCTTGAATGACCGTTCAAGACTACAGTTTTTGGTTAATCTTTTAATAGGTACACCAAACCAACATACACTCGCTTAAGCTTGCATGTTCTTATTTTTAATTGCATGTTAGTATTTAAACGGAATTCAAACAAACTTTACATCAGTAGACTCCGCCACAACTTTTCACATTTGGCAAACATTTTTGAACAATTAACCTTTTAAAATTGTACTGTTTCGCCTCCAAAATAGGTTAGTAGCCAGTTGCCAAGATACCACTTACGTACCAAATAGGCGAAAATGTACTTTGTCCTCTTGTAAATAGGGGTGCTAGTGGGTGAAAAGTTATAGTTGTTTTAGTAAATGCCGTTTCCTTGCCCCGAGCAATTTGTTGGTTAATTTCTTATTATTTCAACTTTGGAACTGCTTAATTCTGTTGTCAGTTATGGACGGGGTAATTTTTTGGGACAAAACAAGACAAATAAGGGATGAATTGGGGTTGTATGTGGGATGAATGGGGTTGATATGACGTGAGTTGAGGAAAATGAGATAAACTTTCCACGTGAAAAAAATAGGCTACTGGAGTAATGTTAAGAAGGGTATTGACTCAAAAGTGTAGTCAGCTTGTTTACATGTTTACTCATTATAAGGTAAACAAGTGTCTTTACATATCAAAGTCAAAGTCAAAGTCAAAATCATTTATTAAAATAGGCTAATACGATTAGCACTTTTTAACGTCAAAATTTTACATGGATGACAGCACCCCCAAAACGCCCCCCTTTCACCACTTCCTAGTGTTATGGCTGGAAAGAAGAAGCGGTGAAGAACAAACTTCCCAGCAACACAGCTGTCTATTACAATTTAATTATTATTAATTTATTTTACAATTATACAATTCAATTTCAATTTCATCAATTATTAATTTAAAACACCGAAAAATACAAAATAAAATAAAGCACTTTTGTTCCACTTCAGAGCTGCCATCTGCGTTTATCTGTGAAATGATCATTAATATTATAGATGAAAAGGAACTCAGATGTGTTCATGATTCTGAACTGACGGTTCGGTAATGAGTTCGATTCTCAATTTCTAATAACGAGCATATTCAGCATTCTATCAGTAATGCGCAACCTACAATCAACAAAATCTTTTACCATAACCTAAAAATGACCAACTAATTATCAAACAACTTGAAACAGTAACCAACAACCCATTATCGTAGCAAACACTAACATTAACGAAACACGGACCGAGGCTAAAGGCCTTTTCCAATATCCTATCTTGCTTACAGTCGGCAGATAGATAGTAATAACTTTTGAAATAGAATTTGGACAATAGCCCCATATATATGCCAATAATTAAGAACAGAACAGGAGATATATCTGATAAGGGAAATTACCGCCCAATTTCTCTTGCTACTACTGCGGCTAAAATACTGGACAGTTTACTTGACTCGTGTTTAAAACATCACCTACAACTTCACGACGCTCAGTTTGGTTTTCAACCCAAACTTTCAACTGAAACTGCAATATTGGCTCTCAAGAATACTGTTCAGTATTACACAGACCGCAAAACTCCGGTATATGCCTGTTTCCTGGATCTCTCCAAAGCCTTCGACCTTGTGTCATATGATGTGCTTTGGAGAAAGCTGGGGGACAGGAATGTGCCAAACGAGCTCCTTAGGCTATTGCAGTATTGGTATGCTAACCAAACAAATAATGTAAAGTGGTCTAACAAATTATCTAATACATATAGGTTAGAATGCGGTGTAAGGCAGGGAGGGCTAACGTCTCCTAGGCTTTTTAATGCCTATATAAATGACCTCATAGACTAGCTCAGTAGCATGCGTGTTGGCTGTTCGGTTGGTGGTGTAAACATCAACAGCATCAGCTATGCAGACGATATGGTGCTGCTGGGCCCGACTCCAGGTTCTATTGCATTAATGCTGAAAGTCTGCGAGAGCTATGCAGCTAAGCATGGTCTCGTGTATAATGCGAAAAAATGTGAGTACATGATTTTTAAGGCCGCTGGTAAATGCCCTGATCAGATACCCATTTTTACCATGAATGGCATGAACATAAAAAGAACAAATAGCTTCAGATATCTCGGGCATATACTTACAGACGACCTTAAAGATAATGCAGACGTTGAAAGGGAGCGTAGGGCGCTGGCGGTCCGAGGTAATATGTTGGCACGTAGATTTCACCGTTGTACCGATCAGGTTAAAATTACGCTGTTTAAAGCGTACTGTCGTGTACAACGGGGGGTCTATGGATCAGCTGTACCAAAAGATCGCTGGACGCCCTGCGTGTCCAATATAATAATATTTTTAGGATGATGTTGGGATTACCCCGCTTCTGTAGTGCGTCGGAAATGTTTGCGGAAAATCGAACCGATGACTTTTACGCCTTAATAAGAAAAAAAACGGCATCAATAATAACTAGGATTCGGGCTAGTAACAACAGAATCCTAAAAACAGTGGCGGAGAATCTGTACTCTCCTATCTTTAGGCATTTTGTGAAGTTGGTAGTGAGGATAGCGTGAGGGTAAATTTGTGTAATTATGTTTAACTACTAACAATAATTTTAAGTTGTGTTTTTACTAACAAAATGGACTGTGTATTGTCTGATAAATAAAGATTATATTATATTATTATAAGTAACTAGCTTCTGTCAGCGGTTTCACCCGCATCCCGTGGGAACCTCTGCACGAACCCAGATAAAAAGTCTCGATAAATGGGCTATCTAACACTAAAATAATTTTTCAAATCGGACCAGTAGTTCCTGAGATTAGCTTGTTCAAACTACTCTTCAGCTTTATAACATTAAGTATAGATTTCAAATTACTATCTCTAGTAACCAAAATCATGGATAGTTAGAATATAGGGAGCGGTCGTAAATCAATACTAGTTTACAAAGCTAAATCATTCTGACATGACTAAACATTATCCTGTGTGTAAAATATTAATAACTGTTTGGAAGCGAACGTTGCTATCAAACTGTGATGTATTTGCGGTGTGAGCTGTAATGCTGGTTAAGGTATGGACAGTGTGGAAGCTTTGATAGTTTATGTATTTGTTATGTAAAATTGTTGACTGTGGGAAAATCGGTGAGAATTTTATTGATGATTCATTGGGAATAGGATGGGAAGTACGTCCTGTTTCTGGATATATATAGTATGTGATATCACTCGGTCAAAGTGTAGCTTTCTAATAGTATAAGGATGCTTCAAATCGGTTCAGAAGTTTCGGAGTCTTTAGTAAAAAAGTCGCTGTTCGATAGAACAGTTCTATTTATCATTAAATATAGCTCGCAGTGATTACAACAGAACATGAAAGTCCTCTTTAGTATCATATTTTGTTTGATCAATGAGTAAAAAGCGTTACTCTTTTCAGTTAAACATAGACTTAGATTCCTCATAAACATAGACATAATGATAGTCCTTAGTAGAATTGCCTGTTTTGCCAACATCTATAGCAATAAGATTTATTTTATTTATTTTATTATAACAATATTTATTTTTGCAATTATATTGTAACAAACACTTCATATTCGACACTTACATATTATTTTCCTTCTCAAGTTCCTCAAAAATAGATATAACAACAATTTCACTTCTGAGTCAATTATGTGCGATTAATGACCATGCTATATTTTCCTTGTTATCAGGAAAGATTAAGTTTATTATTTCTATGGAACGTTTTTCCATGACACGTGTAAGATGGATGATAACGTTTATATCCATGCGGGTTTCAGGCAGTACCTTCATTCGATGAATTATCATACGTTGTTATATTGGTAATTTCTATTCCTGTTTCAAAGAGTTGGTTCCTTTTTCAATTTATTAGACCCTATTCCTTTGTTAGGCTTTCATCGCAACCTCTTAGTAAGTCTTGGTTGTCAGACTTTCTGGCTTCTGACTACCCGTTACGACTACCAAAGATGTTCAAATGACAGTCAACTTAACGTGCCTTCCGAAAAAAGTAGAACTTTTCATGTCCAGGTCAGTCATCCACGGACGGATCGCACTTGTGGCTTTTAAATATAAAGGCACCGAAGCTACCGAATCCATTTGAAAAATTATTTCACTGTTGGGAAGCTAGACTTTTTCCGAGTAACATAAGCTATACTTTGTCTGAGTACGGGAAGAATTTCCTCCGGGATAGTTATACATATAATTAAGCAAGAATTACTCGTTTAAATCAATAACATTTTCACCATGTTTCTATGTAATTACAAAGTTCTAAATTAAGTTAATTATGGTATTCAATGTAACATCAGCTTTACAGCAATCACGTATAATGACATCGTCGGTGGCGAATAGTCGGATTTCATTTAATTTATTGGTTTTATGGCCACCATTGTTTCCTGTACAATTAACGCTATGGGCGAGTAATGGGAGATATTTTTTATGGGGTTATATAAGCTGAATTTTATCGTGTAAATCATCGGTTATAATATGTGTCAGTATTTGTTCGGTTAAGTCGAAGATCTGAATTTATTTTCAAAACCAGAGAAGTTCTGTAATGCGTTAAGTTTAAGTATACTGACTTTTTTTATATAACTTCTAAAGTTTTCCTGTATATGTAATACGCTGTGGCAGCATTATTTTAACTAAACGTTTAATTTTGATTGATATGAACCGAAGCTTCACCACCGATGCGTAGTGTGTAGGGATCCATAGCAAATCCATTTGTAACCAAGGTAAAGGTACCATTGTCGCGTAATGTGTAAACACCTTTAGTTTTGTACCTCGTGAAAGGGAAAGTACCATTTTCAGGATGGCATAATTAGAGCATACAATCATCATCGTCATCCTCCGAGCTTTTTTCCCAATCATGTTAGGGTCGGCTTCCAGTCTAACCGGATTCAGCTGAGTACCAGTGCTTTACAAGAAGCGACTGCCTATCTGACCTCCTCAACCCAGTTACCCGGGCAACCCGATACCCCTTGGTACATAAATTAGAGCATACAATAAACAGTGAAATGAAAAATGTTTTCAATTTAATATAACAACATTTTCTTTCTTTATTTGATACCATACCGTGTTCAATCATCAGACGCTCATTACTTGAAACCGATCAAATAAATACGCAAAAAATATTCGCATTTCTTTTACCAAGTATTAGAAAAAATATTATCTCAAATTATTACTCAATTAGCCTAATACTATCATCCGACCTTTAATCTCAGTAAAACTTAATCTACCCTCAAACGAGTCTATTAAATATTGGAGCAATAGATATCAATAATCATAACCATTTACTGTCATTTATTGGACAGAGATCTTCAGAGCTAAGAAATATTTTAATAAACTTAATCCAATTATCTCATAAAACCTTCAGCCGTGTACTCTTAATAGAGAATCCTCCAAAAGGTATCCCCATCTGAATTTCAGCCAATTCTTATATTTAACGAACGAAAAAACTCCATGTACCCTCCAATATAAATTATCTGGTGTCAACTGCGTTCTATTTTATCTCCAACGACTTTTAACACGCAATTTTTTACTCTAATACCTTCATCTTAAAGTTTAAAATTCTTTAAAACCACCAAAGATGTTACCGTCATTCAAAATTGGTATTTATGCGTAAAGACATAGATTTGAAATTAGGGTTGTTCTAACAATCGGAGTTCATTAAACGGTTTTCAGATCTATCCTTGTAGTAATAAGGTTGTATTTTGATTGGCAGGTGTTAGTTAGGAGTCATTTATCAGGCTGGATAGGAGATGTCAGAGGTTGATATGGTGTGGTATATAAAAGGTGATGTTTTTACTTGATATAGGGTGTAGCGTACCTAATGTGTGTGAAACTGGGATTATTTTCTTGGATTACGTGAACTTATTGCTTGTGGTTGTTACAACATGACACACACTGATCGACCATTTTAGGAAGTGCTATATTTTTACATATTTTTTTTTTAATACTTTATATCCTAGGTTCTGTACAGATCTAGGTAAAACTGTAAATGGCAAACTGAATACCTCTCTGAACTTATATTGTACCTATAACCACGTTTAAACGTAAATGCAACATTTCTTAGTAATTTAATTTCTGTCTCTTGATTGAACGTCATCAAGCTATGATTACATTTACAGGAAAATCAATCACACTTTTCATAGAATTCGAAGAACAGAAATACATTTTCCATATTCCATGGAATTCAAGCCGTAGTAAGCTACCAATAACGGTTCCTATAGCTTTGTTTAATTACTTTTACTTCACAAATCGTGCCAAAACTACTACATAGTTCTTCAAACAAACCAAATTATTTTCACAAGAAAAAATAACTAGTATAATTTTTGGTAGTCGATTTTAAATCTTAAGCTCATGTCATAAGATGTCAATTTCTTTGACAAGTGCAATCCGAATAGGCATAAAAGAGCTTTTAATTGAATATTAGCGTGTCAAGAACCATTAGTAACAGTTAATTGGCCCTCCCTGATAATGATTTACTGAGTATAGTTTTTGACAAAGGATTTGCAACTATAAATTCCACACAATAGAGTTTAATTCCGTTTAACAAAACTAATTTGTCAGATTGCTGTTTAAGAAATAAATTCGAATTTCGAATGTCAATTCTTCATTTAGTTTTTATTGTTTGACTGTGTTAGACCAATTTGATCTTTAAGCTGGGTTAATAAGGTTTAAATTTATTTGTGATAATTGTTTCAGGTACTTATCCATTGTTTTGAAGTTTGAACTGAAAAACGGGCAACAACCGATTGAGTTTCCGTAATAACGAGGTGAGTTTGAAAATGGTATTTCGTGAAAGTATTGAAAAACTCGCTACACGGAAATGAAGTATTTTTACACGCTCAAACTACTGAACAATAAACTATTTAAATAGCGGAGTTTCTCTAATTCGCAAACTCAGTCATTATAAAAATTCAGAAAATGCGATATTTTTTATGATTATGTCGTGATTTTTCGAAATTAAATCCTTAAAGAAGTAAAAAGTTATGACAATGGTAAGTAATGTGGCCATTGAATGTTCTAACAGTTTAAATACATGCGTATTAAGTCTCTTTCATACTTGATAGAAGGTGAAACCAAACGAAAATGATTGCAATGTGAATGGTTGAAAATATCATTTTTTTATTCTATTGAGACTAAAGTATGAACCATGATTTATATCTTTGAACTAAGCTAGCTGCTGCAAATATTCTTTAAATAGAATAAGAAGTAATAAGTCATGTAAAAGTATTGAAGCAAGAACTTCATACATCCGAAAATCTCAAGACGCCAAGAAACAGACCCACTAAATCATTACTTCCAATACAATACAAAATAAAGTTGGAAACAAACTTGTATCAAAAGTTCTGTACTTACCATTCATTGTAGTACAAAAGGTGCTCAGTAGGGACCCATACATCATAGAAAAACTGGCCAAGTGCGAGTCAGAATCGCACACGAAGGGTTCCGTACCATTATTTATAAAATGAGCAAAAAAATCCCAAAAGTTTGTTGTATGGGAGCTCCCCCAAAATATTTATTTTGTAATAGTTTTCAGTATTTTGTAAGTATTGAAAATTTCAACTCTCTAACTATCACGGGTCATGAGATACAGCCTGGTGATAGACGGAAACACGGACGGACGGACAGAGGAGCGAAAACAATAGGGTCCCGTTTTACCCTTCGGGTACGGAACCCTAAAAATCGCCCATAACTTGTAGATAAGGAGGTTTTTCTCAGAACTTACAATGTTCGTGATATATTAGTTTAGTTTTCAATGTTGGCCAGTGGGTCGGCCGAAAGGTAATTCGTAAACTTTGTTAAACATTGTATTTTGGTATTTGTAAATGGAGTTGTTGATAATATCTCTAAATATCATTGTGTAGGAATAACGTCATTTTGTATTCGTTCAAAACGATCGTAAGGCATTTTATTGTGAAAAACTTGAATAAGAAGAAAAGTCTAATAGATAGTCAAAGTTTTTTTTTCATGAACAAGACATGAATTATTATTTATTTGGCAAAATATGCAAAAGTAACATGATATTCATTGTACTTTTCAAATGAAACGTACATTTTATAGACATCATTCTTGTGTTACCAAATTGAGTACCTTATAACAAGGGAATCAAAATTGACACAAGATAAAAAACCGCTACTTTAAAGCTCTCTCAAAGGAAGTACATAAATAATGATCAGACCCCAAAAATCACGTCAAAAGTAAACAATAATCACAATTATCATCAACTTATTTGTACTAGCCTACACTAGAAGCGAATGAACCAAGCGAACCTAATTAATCTTAATCAATGTAATTACACAACAGTATAGATTATTGCTTCAATGTGAACTCAATAGATAACATGCTATCAATGGACTGTCACGGAGTAAGGACAGATGAGCGGATATGCCATAATGCAAGTAGCTCAGGCGCCTTCTTTTAGCTCAAATACCTACGATGGCCATGGCCAAAACGATCAGTTACGAGTGAACTAACGAGGTGTTTGGGTTTTTTTGAAAGATTACACGTTAAACTATAGGTACCGGCTGTCACTGAACATCTTTGGTAGTCGTTACGGTTAGTCAGAAGCCAGTAAGTCTGACACCAGTCTAACCAAGGGGCATTGGCTTGCCCGGGTAACTGGGTTGAGGGGGTCAGATAGGATAGTCGCTCCTTGCAACCGATGCTTTGTACTCAGATTGTCGTACTCAGTTACATGATGTAACTTACATCCGGTTAGACTGGAAGGTTCGGAGGATGGTGATAGGTTTTTTGAGACATCTATCGACGATTTATAACATTACAAAATTATCGGGTCCAAAAAACACGTACGTAAATGGGAGGACACAGTAACTTTTCTCGTCCTCCGCTTTCTCGCATTTTTTCGCGCTACTTTCTTAGGAGATTTTGCGTTATGGCACCTCCGCTAGTCATTTTGTTCTTCTTGATATCTGTCTATACGTAAGTACTAGTCATGTAGATCAATTTGATGTCGTGTCTGCATGAATTAGTATATAGTCTATTGTTTCAGTGTTCTAGTAGTCACGTAGGACAACTACTATGCATGAGGTCTTTTTTGAATGAAAATCATCAAATGACATCAAATTAGCAGCGTGAGGGGTCAGACTCTTACTGACTAAAAACGTCGTGTTCCGTCGTAGGCCTTCTATTTACCAGGGCCGCATTAACTCTTTCGAACAATGCGGCTGCCCATGCATGAGATCCCGGGTTCGATTTCCGAGTCGGGCCGAAATCGCTTTCTGAGCTGTATGAAACTTTAACAAAGTAGTGGAGTCTGAAAGTTGGTCATGTACCCGTGAAATAATTTTTCAAAATAGTTGAGTAGTTCCTGAGATTAGCCATTTAAGCAAGAAAACTTTAATATAATATTTTAGCATAGGTGGCACAGAGTACCTCATGCATGGGGATCCGACTCGCACTTGGCTGGTTTTCTTTTAACATAATTTTCTCACGGAACTTACAAAATATCCTGCTCTACTACTGTCTATTTCAAAAACAACAAAACCTCACTATTACATCTCACTAAGACCCAAAATCAGACGAACTGACAAACATTAATTGTTCAGCACGACTGAAGCCTGAAACTACAGACAAACAGGCATTTGTCTTAATCTCCGCAGTTATTCCTGAAGTTCACAGTTAAACAGAATCAATATGTTTGAGCTGTAACTGAATATCGATATGAAACGGGAAATGACGAGGGTGAGCCTTGAAGATTTGGAAGTCATTGTGTATGTCAATGTTTTGGCCTTTACGAAAAATAACTGAAAGGATTTTCATGAAAGTAGCCTACAATGTTAATATGATATATAAGCTATATTACTGCCAAGTTTCATCAAAATTTCTTCAGTAGTTTTTACGTGAAAAACTAATAACCATACAGTGTACCAACAAAGATCCTTTAACACTTTTGCATCTATGTAATGTAAGATTATTGGATTGAAGAAGTATATAAGTTACAACAAAAACAGTTTTAAAATACTCGTACATATCTTAAAACTCAGTCACTGAGTATTTAGGATTAACCATACTCTTCAAATAGGTACCCACAAAACTTTTTCCCTAACAACTCCTAACTTTAGCACTAGTTTCCTCAAACAGGGTTAGAACCAATATGTCTGACTGGCAGTCAAATATCAGCGGTTGACGTGAGCTGACGAGGGTCTGACTATCCTCAGACGCCATCTTGGATATAATCAAATATAAGGCTTTTCTTAAGGAAATGTGTTTGGATAGCTGTTACTTTATATTTTTTGGGATTTTTGCTTTTTATATTTTAAAATGTTTTGGGTATGTTTTTTTTTGACAGATTTTTATGTTATTTAAATATGTCTAGCACCTTTTTGGGTTTTACATGTTAGGTTATACTTACATAATTGTATACGACTTATATCCGTTTTTGTATAAGTTTATCTACATAGTTTTATGTCTACGAGAATTCGTGAAACTTAAATCAGTAGTTATATTAGGTACGTAACTTTACTTACTTCATTATGCATTTATCTGTTTTTCTTGCTTATATTTTCGGCAATTTACAAATATTTCACGATACCAGACCAGTCATGTACAAAACATCACACGTGAAACAAAATGGCCGTGTATTCAGGTAATAAAGAATGTGATGCGCATTCATCCAGCTCGCTGAGCCTCAGAACAACTCAATCAAAATAAATCCGGCCTACACTCGCGGACATAATAACAGCACAGCACGTAACTCCTCAATTATTTACAAATTACATCGCACGATACACATTAAAGCACAATAGTTTCCAATTAAGCATTTTTGGTGCAACTTCGCATTCCCAGTTTTTAATTAACGATTGAATTATATATCGCTTAATTCGAATACTTCGGTGTGTACTTTCGTTTGGCCGAATCTGTAATTTGTGACTTTTGTCCCAAATTAATAGTGCTGTATTTGCTTCGCTCTCGATTCGATAAGCACTTTAATAATAAATCTAGTGATGTGGTTAATATCGATATGTGCGTGTTGATAATGTGCAATTATAGTGTGCTTTGTATGAATATTATTGTTCAGTGTTCGTTCATTTATTCATAGTTGGGTAAATTTTATCGACCATCCTCGTTTACATCAAACTGTTTGGTGCTGTTTCAAATTTCGGCTGGCAATTAATTAAATGGCTTCTCGTTATTTATGAAATACTAGATGATATACAGTAAACATACATACTGAATACAATGCATATTTTTATTAGATACGTAAAATTTTCTAAAAAAATTTTAAATATTGATCCTAAACATGACTTAACCTTAGGCATGAAATATCTTTAGGTATGAATTAGTCCTCACGGAATATGACCAAATAGTTAAGTTCAAACAGCTCACAACTTTACTTACCTACTTCTACAACTTGATTGATTACCTTATACCTACTTACTTGAACTACTACTTTTCCAAATTCTAGGAAAGTTTTTGTGAATTTAATGATATTTCATGACTGAACAAACTTTCGAATGACAAATTCTTCACTTTGTTTGTTTGCACCCTAAAGTCTTCAAAACTACTGCACCGATTTGAAAAATTCTTTCACTATTCAAGAGTAACATAGGCTTATATTATATCAAATAGTCTCCACAAGATTTAGGTGAAACCGCAAGAAACAGCTAGTAACTTATAATAAGTACAGTACTGTGTAATCTTCTGACTAGAAGATCATAAGAGCTTGTAAATCTGACCCCTCGTCTAACTGAAAACGAAAGCCGTGCCGTCAGTAATGACTCGGCTAATTGTATTAGCTTGCCCCCCGGCGTTACTCGCGTCCGATGGACGCTGATCCGTTTGTTACTAGTGGAAGTCGAACTTGGATTTGGTATAGATATTTTTGGACAATTTTAAACAATGCCGAGTAAGTTTTTGCCCTTGATTTTGGATGAGAACTGAGGAAGGCATGTCACGCACCAGGGAAAATAAGTGTTCATAGCAGTCGCCACCTTCCAAGTTAAACTTCGTCTTAATCTGCTTAGCAGTTTTGAGCGAAATCACTATCATAATGGCACCTTTTTGTCCTGTATAAAAGTATTGAGTCTTTTCTTCGACTGGTATATATTACTTATCTAGTTGCACTGTACACAATACAAAAAACATTAGCAAAAATTTTTACCTACTTAAAATTATCCCAACTAAACACGTTTCACTAAGATTGAAACTGACCTGAAAACTGTTGATGTACATAAAAGTTTCATCAAAAATAACCCTAACCCTTAACCACTCCATTTAAAGTCCACCATTATACCACTAAAATGCCAAAAATGTCATCTTCAAAAAAAAATAACTCGCTGGAAACAAATCGAGAACCCTTAATACCGCCATCTGTTGAGGAAAAAGAAAGAAATAAATTAGTCTAGAAATTAAATAATGCAATTAGGCGAAGGGAGGGAGTGGCCTTTTTTATTTTTGCGAGAATTACAGGCTCTGGAGTGGACGGCTGGATTTCAGGAACGTTTCAGATGATAGGCGAGGGGGATTAAACCTTGGGGTTTTTTTTGAAAGATATCGTGTGTAATAATGAAGTAATAATAATGGGTCACTTTGAAAAGTATTGTAGTGGAAAGATTGTTTGATTAGAAAAATATTTCAGTTTTGCTGACTGCAGTTTATATTGCTGTGAAAATCCGTTTTCAGAAAGTATTTGAATTGTAAATAAAACGAACCATATTTTATAGGTTGTATAGGTTTTAAGTTAATCTGGGAAATATGAATTCTTGATTTGTATAACTACAAATTAGAAATATACGTCCAGTAACGGTTGTCTTCAACAAGGAATGTTTATGCAACTGTTATAAAGTGTGCCTAAAAGGTTCGGAACTATCAAAAACAGTAGAAAATATCAGAAGCACCCGAATGCTCACAAAAACGAATATTTGAAGCACCCCGCGATAGTTTTTCAAGAAAACTGACATAGTAGTCGGAACTTCGGCAATAACCCGGCAGAATTTAGTAGCACCCCATCAATTTGGAGGTTCGTGCTAACACTGCCTCATTCTACGTGGCCGGGTTATATATTGGTGTTGGGAGTTTGAATTTTTTTGGACGTAGGAAAAAAAACAGTGACAGATTTAGTATAGTGAGGTAAACCAATAGTGGTTCAACTGGGGTTAAATCAATCAGTGCATCTGTGGCCAAAAGTTCATGTTAATCATAATGATCCTCTGTACGATTGGGAAAAATGCTCGTTGTTTCTGAAAGTCTTTGCTTTTTGTCAGTCCCCATACATCGGTAGAACTAAATAGTCTGCTAAACAGTATTATTTTCGAAGTTAAATCATCATAATCATAGACTTCAACTATGTAAGGGTCGTCTTCCAATAAAAACGGATGCATCTGAGTACCAGTGTGCCATAAGAAGCGACTGCCTATGTGATCTCCTCAACCAAGCTACCTACATAGACAACCCGATACCCCTTCATAAGACTGGTTATTCAAATGACACCCTATTAATTTAAGATACCTTCCAAAATTATATCTATCAGAGTATTAAAGTATTACCTCCAAACAATTTTCTATCAAATTAACCTCTGTCTACATACCATCTATTCCACGTTTACATAAAATCATCCAATTTAGCTAAACCACTTCACTATACGTACTAGTTAAAACTAATTTAGTATCGGATAGCCGGCAACACTTGATTTATGCTGCCGAGGGCGTTCTCCGAAACTACTGTCATTACTCACTGGAGGATCGGTTTTTATGCTAACCGTACCGTGAGTGATTACCTAGCGAGAGGAAGATGTATGGTAACTATTGATTGTTAGAGGGATTTATTTTTAATTAATTTGTTGGTTTAAAATAGTTGTTTATACCGATTTTGGTATCATATTGGCTCTGTGTTGAAATTAGCTGTCTAATTGTCTTGAAATTACGATCAAGATATACCTAGGTAGGCAAGAAATGGAGATGAGGCATGAATGAGAAAAGAGTAGGAGGATTATGATGATGATGGGCAGAATTTAGTACTATTAGCACAAAGAATATTCTACACGTATTTGCACATAATATTTCTTGTTAGTGATCCTACAACAGAACATGTAAACTAACCAGCCGTAAATGAAATTACATCTTTGTCATAGGTACTTACCCATTTGTGAAAAATGACTGTAATAATTTCGATTGATATGACCACTTTTAACCCCAAAACAGTAACAAAACAAGCAATTAATTAATCATTACAGCCATCATTTTGAAAGGCCACCAATGATTTAAAAGCATCACTCGTGTGATAATTTAAATTACACAGTGTCATGTGAAACGGTGCGCAACGGATTGTAATAGGGCTGTCACGCGTCTGAAATTCAGGCTTAGTGACGTACCACCCGGTCTGACCGTTATCAGAATGTTTAGTTTCAGTAAGGCTTAGAATACCAGTGTTAGAATTAGTGTGCGGAAATTTCTGGATGCGGAGGATTTGAAACGCTGTCAATTATGTCTTGTGTGTTTGGGATGGTAATTAACGTTGTTTAGAGTCTATTAATTTTGTCTATTTTGGGGTATGGCGATAGCTTCGACAGATGTGATGACGTATATGCGTAAATTGAACTTGAAATACACAGACTGCAACCATCTAACGGCATCAAATAAATAAACTACGAAGGCAATAGATTGCACCAACAAAATACCCCGTAAATAAACTCTACTCTCTTCAAAAATAAAACTAATAACACTAGGCCCCCATTCTACCCCCAAAGTCCCCAAAAGCTGTCAGCCCTGAACTCGGCCGTATAAAGGGCAGTGATTTGTAGCCTCGGAACGTTGTACATCAAAGTTCCGAACACCAGAACACCTGGATTTGCGACTCCCCCGGGGGATAAACTATAGTTTTGCTCGTTTTTTGGGGGTGATCGATGGGGGAATTGGGGATGAATGGGTGACAGGTTAGGATTTTAGGTGAACTAACCTTGGCCTGGAGTTTTTGATGATTTATTGGAGTGTTAAGCTATCGTGGGAAATATTCGGTGCTGTATTGCGTTTTGGAGGCCGAAACTATTGATTGAAACAACAAACTTTTTTAGTGGTAAGATTTTGTATTTCTAAAATTACTTACCTAAAAGGGTATTATATTTTTGGTACAGATATTTATTTATATCACTCTTAAGATGAGACAGTGGGCGGTAAAACGTCTGTTACCATTATTCATACATATTTATTCAAATATTCTTTCGACTTTTATCCGAGACGTTAGAACAAAAATAGCCTTAACATGGACTTTGCCTTTACTAATAATAAAATAAAGAGGATTTTTTTTCTCTTTATCTGTTTTAAAAGCTCCAAAACTACCGAACCAATTTGAAAAATTGGTCTTATTTTGTCCGGGTAAAAACCGTAGGAAAACAGCCTGAAATACATAGGTACTCCATACAAAAATGAATATTTAACCTATGTAAATAAGTGGCAGACCTTTGGGGTCCCTTGGCAAAACTATTAATTACACATTAGTAGGTTTGTTTGTTCGCTCATATTGTAGTTAAGTAAATAAATAGCAAGTGCCTAATGAGACCGGGTGATGAGATCTGTATATCATGTTTATTTATAAGTTTGTTACTTTGAATTTTAGATGGCTCACTGTGTGGAAAACTGGTGAATTAATGGTTATTGAGTTTTTGTTTCATTTTAGAATCTGTCATATTAGGTTTACCTTTTATATCTTTTCATATTTTGATGTGTGATTGCCAAAATGAAAAGCTGTCAGTGTTTTCTCAAAAACACCTGAAGGCCGTATTAGTGTGTTGGCGTAGGTTGAAATTAAAATTATTTGCCAAAAAAATATGCCTATACATATATATAGTGAAATAGTTTTCAAATGGTTTTTTTTTGAAAACAAAAAATCTGGTTTTGAAGCATTTTTGAAGTTTGAAATATATTCGATATGTGTATTTAAATTCTAGCAAAAAAATAAAATTCAAAGAACAGCACAGTCAATTAAATTAAAAGGTGAACAATTCAAAGCAACATATTGGTTCCTAGAAAGGTTTTTTCAAATAAAATTCAAATAAAAACTGCTGTGTTTCTATATTCCTTTTAAAAGCAAAAACTAGGCACGCCATTTTAAAACAATTCTTGAACTTTAGAGTTTTTAAAATGTCTGCAACAGAGTGTTTCAGCGTATTTTTTTATTATTTTTTAGTGTTTCAAAACACAATTTTCCTCTTAATAAAACTTTTTGAAAAACTTCGTCTTTGTCGAAGGGAACTTTTGAACGCAAAAAATTGTAGTTTTTAAACTAATACTGAGATATTTTTTTTTGTATTAAAAAGTAAATAAAACCCTTTTTAAACTTTGAATGGTAATACTTATAATAGAAAACACTATGATTTGAAATTAATCCCGAAATCAATAAGTCCATAACTAACAGTAACTATAACTAAGTTACCATTAGTCTTTGTACGTTACTATATCTTAGTTTTCATATAAAACGAGATGTTATTTATATCCACTTATGCCACATAACCCTATAAACCAGATCTTAAAAACTAAAGCACACACAAACTCACAAACAAACATAAACCGTCCCAATAAACAAACACAAACAAGTACAGTCAACGACAAATGTGATTGTCCACAAAAAACAATTGATGACAACTGTACAATGAATAAAATTCGACGATAACACTTGCGTGCTCGGCCGTACGTGAATGTCAAATGTTACGCGACTGGATTAAACACTGCTTTGAATATTCGTTACTTTTGTTTTATTTTTTTTGTCATGTAAAGTACTAAAAAAGTAGGAGTGGCCTAGAGGGTAAAGAACCAACCTCTCAAGTATGAGTGCCTGGGTTTTATTCCAGGTCAGCCAAGTACCAATGCAACTTTTCTAAGTTTGTATGTACTTTCTAAGTATATTTTGGATGTCAATGACTGTGTTTCGGACGGCACGTTAAACTGTACGTCGCGGCTGTTATTTGAACATCTTTAGTAGTCCTTAAGCCAGTAAGTCTGATAACCAGTCTTACCAAGGGGTATTGGGTTGTGCGGGTAACTGGGTTGAGGAGGTCAGATAGGCAGTCGCTCCTTGTAAAATACTGGTAATCAGCTACATTGGATTATACTGGAAGTCGACACCAACATAGTTGGGAAAAACGCTCGGGAGATGATGATGATTATATAATGTACCAGCTCATGCCCACGGTTTCACTCGCGATACGAGCAATTACTTCGAGATACCGGATATAAAGTAGCAAATAATAATTTCAAGAAAATAGAGACAGGAAAAGATACCTATCTCACCTCAGCCTAGACATTTGTCAAACAAAAAAACTTTACGATTATGACAGCTCACCATATTTTTTCCCCCACAAGATGACATGTACAAATGATACCCCATTTTGTCCCCAAATCCTTACAATTTCCCCCCTTTACCTTGTAAAGCTTGAAGGTACGACCTGTCCCATGGAGTACGAAATGACTAGCGGAGGTAGGAGCTAGGAGCGAAACTCGCCTAAGAAAGCAGTGCGCCAAAATGCGATGTTCGGAGGACGAGGAACGTTACTGTCTCCGTCCTTAAACGGCCTTCGTTGGACATGACCATTTTTTAAAATTGTTGACAGATGTCTCAAAAAACTCAAATGCCTCGTTAGTTCTTTCGTAACTGATCGTTTTGGTCATGCCCACCGTAAGAATTTGACCTAGAAGAAGGCGCCTGACCTGCCTATGTAATGGCAACTCCGCTCATCTTTCTATACTCCGTGACCTGTCCCCACAACCCCCCCACAATAACATATAACTTGTTTATGTTAATGTTAAAATGTTCACTACCGGCTCGAACTAGTTAAAACCAGTCTGAACCAGTTTCAACCGCTGTAGGGTTGCCGCTGTTATGTAAAATAATATTAGATTTTAATTTAGTTTGTATAATGAGTTCATTATGAGTTGCCAACTGTTATTTTATGTGTCAAAATAATAGTTCTATGTTTTTGTTAATGAGTTAGTTATTATAAGTGGGTCACATTACATAGTTTAATTAAAGTTATTCTAATTATGCAGACTGTTTCTCGATTTATCATAGTTTTCTTTATATTTATTACTTTTAGGCACAGAGTCTTTTCCTTTTTAAGACTATTTTATCAATACCAAAATTTAATCTAAATTGGTCAAACCTTTAAACAGAAGGATACTGAACACACAAGTACAATAAACTCAATAACATTTTGTACACCATTTAGACGAAATATGACGAACATTAATACACATTTAATCACACATGGGTAAATTTTAAGTAATTATAATAACCCATTGAAACGGAAAGTGGATTGATTGCGTAATCATTGAGTGAAAAGTTTCAAATTAAATTGAAAATAGTTGTGGCAACCCTGAGCGAGTTTTATTGATGAAAAGTTATGGCAATAGCGGCGTGAAACAATGTATTTTCCTAGTATTATTATTACAAACATTTTGTAGATAGTTATTTCTAGAATGTTAGGCATAGTCATTCCTACATTATAATAGGATTTACCTAGATTTTATTTTCACACATTATCTGCCTACATTATTACCAAATAAGAGATGGCTTCCAGTCAAAAACTAGCTGACTTGTTTATATGCATTCTGACGTATCAACAATGTAACTGCAAAGTTTCATCAAACTCCGTTCAGTACTTTCTGGATGATAGAGTGACCAACATACACACATTGTACAAACTTTCAGTGTGGTGGAGCGGTAGGCGCTGGAAAATACTATTTTCATGATGTTATTTCTCCGAAACGATTAATATTAATTTTAATGTATTTTACGCAAAAGGGGTTAACAAAAATCATACAGATTTCCTAGAACACTTTGAATAATTAATTAATGTTTTAATATTATAATTACATTGCTAATCATTTGATATTAATAAACCACTTTATAACTTTGATTGTTTGTGACACTAAACGCAAAATTTTCAGTTAGGTACTCGTAAATATTAAACTTATAATAAGCCCTTAAATATTATTTTTGTTAGTAGGTAATCTATACTAACACAAAAACAGGAGAAGTTTGTAACGTTGCCGTTGTTTCGTAGAGTACTAGGTACATATGTTGAGATCTTTATCTAGTTTTATTAGTCTAGAAATCCTTCAGTATCAGATAGCCTATTGACCTGGGAAAGCCATAGGTCACTTTTTATCAGACTGTTAGAAGAAAGAATAAATTCCCATCGAGCCATCCAATACCCGCAGCCGTATTAAAAGTAGCCTGTGTCCTTTCTCTGTGCTCTAAAATTCTCATTTCAATCGTTGTCAGTAGTTTTGGCGTGAAAATAGTAACTAAAAGAGAGAGATACTTACTTTCACATTTATAACACAGAGAGAGAGAGATACTTTCGCATTTATAATATTAATCAGAATGTAGCAAATTATTCGTGGTGGTATATACTCAGAATTAGCCGCGTATCGTCACGGGTCAGTGCGCATTCATTTCCACTTAATTGACTATGAAAAATATCATAAAAGAGGTTTTTTTTGGGAAATGGCAGATAAAGTGTGCAACAATCTCTTCTGAGTATGAGATAGGCAGATAAGTTGGTACATGTAGTAACAGCAGTGATTACATTTTTTCGCAAAAATAACTACCTACTTGATGTCGTTACCAATTTACTGTTGTCAGCTAAGTAGAAGTATGTTTTTGAATTAAAGAAATGCTGAACGAATGAAATGTAATTCTGTTATATTTTATTCATTTTTTAACGTACAATGTTTAGTTAATTATCAAAGCTTTTATAAAAGATCGCGTTTACTAATAACGAGTTAGCAAGGAAAATATTTTTTGACAGTAAGTATCGAAGTTACAGCAACCTACTTGGTACAATACTCTAAACACACAATACATCAATTTAGCAATAACACTCAGACAGACATGTAACAGGTTACATTACACCCGCCGGGAATGGAACCTAAAACACGTCACTCCACGTAATGCCTTTAGTGCACTGTCTAAACTATCAATGGCGCATTTATCCACAGACTACATGAGAATAGACAGTACCTTGTTATACTGGTGTAGGGCTGTTCAACTAAGTCTATACTATGGTATAATAACAGCTGTATCCCGAGGTTTCTCTCGCGTCTTAAGGGAGCTACTTCCCGCTCTCGGATAAAAAGTAGCCTATATTGTTATTATGCTTTACCTATAAGTTCTGCCAAACACATTCAGCAGTAATATTTACGTGGTAGAGTAATGGACATCCACATTTATATCCAGTCTATATCGTTTACTAAGCTGAAGAGTTTGATTGTTTGATTTTATAATTTGAAATTTTTGATTGTTTGTTTTTATAATTTATAATTTGATATTTTTTAATTTGAAATTACGTCCCAATTTAGTGATACTGAGTGAGTGTTAGTCATTAGTGATGAGAAAAAGCTACTTAGGTGCCGATAATCCAAACTTCTATTGTTTTGTAGGTTAAACGGATTTTTCTTGAACATTTTTGTCACAACGTATGTGATAAATTGAAATGTGCGTTTGATACCGTTTTCACAAAAAGCACCTTTACCTATTTAGTCAACACTGAATATGGATAGGGCTGCCATTTCGAATTTCGCCAAACCCGGACAAATATTAAAAAAATCCCGGACATTTGGCGTAAATCGCATTTTTTCCCCGGACGAGTCCGATTTTTTTTGTTTAACAAAACAAGACCTAATTTTTAATATTACCATATTACTTAAATTCAATGAGGTCCTTCCTTACATGAAAAGTCAGGGCCGTCTCTAGCTCATGTAGTACCTAGTATTGAAAGATTGTGACTTAATGTATTTCGAAGGTCATAATTAAGAAAGCTCATTTGGAAACTAGGAGTTACCTTCTTGATAGGTTAGACAAAAAATGTTGAAAAATACAAACAATTGTAAAGTGAAGTCGCCGCGAGCGCAGCGAGCGCGAAAATTTTTGAGTTTTGGGTCACTAAAGCACCTAAACTTGTATAATAAAAAAATCCGCAAAGTGAAGAAGCCGCAAGCGAAGCGAGCGCAAAACTTTTTGAATATTGGGATATAAAAGTAGGTAAACGTAAAAAAAAATGTGTTTAGAAAAGAAGCCGCGAGCGAAGCGAGCGCGAAAATGTTTGAGTTTTGGGGCACTTCGACTTCTGCATTATTAGGCGCCCGAGTTATTCGCATACCCAGGCACCATAGGTTAAGATGGCCCTATGAAAAATGTCCGGGTTTTCCCCGGACACTTCTTGAAACCCCGCCCGGACGGCCTCCAAACGAGGACAAATCCGGGGAAACCCGGACGGATGGCAGCCCTAAATATGGAGAAAGGAAATTTTTCCAAGTTTCTGAAATTCCCAGAGACACTCGCTCAAACTAGGACAAATCCTCGTGAACTAGTATAAATGGCAGCCCTGCGAGGATCTAGTTGGAAACTGTCGGAAAGCTAAATGACTATCGATTGCTGTTAAATCGCTTTATACTACCTGCAGCGAGAGTGCAGTCTTTAACCAAATGAGAACCGGTTTGACTATTTTCTTTACATTTAAGAGTTCTAGTATAGCTAGGGTTATAATTAGTGTACAGCAAAGACATCATCAGCCTCTATATTGTTCCACTGATGGCACTAAATCTTCTCATACTGAAAAAGAATGGGCGTGCTCAACGTGGATTGGCGATTTCAGATTTAAAAGTCCAGGTTGCCTCCAGAGGTTTTCCTTAACCTTTACTCAGTCAATGGTTGTCTCTGAATTTTACTCGTATGTACAGACTCGTATTCGTAGTTAATTGTAGGCTGATGCTTTAACCACTATTCCAACACGACATTCACGACTTCATTAAGAAGACGTTTGCTGTATCTTGCACATAATTTTTCTAAAAGCGATATTCCTTCTTAAAACTGAGCTGAAACAGTATTTAGGTATCCGTTTTATCTTCAAGCATAGCTACTTTTCCAGTAAAAACTAGGTACCTAATCCTTTATCGAATCTAAAATATTATTCCGAGTAAAATCTCAAGTTTTTATAAGAAAACACCTCGAGAGCTTCCTTCAAAACTAGGAACGAACAAAATCTGCGAGAGAACACAATATAACGATATTACCCACTGCAGCGGAGCGAATTACCAACCCACGCCTTCAATCCACACGAAAATAACCCTTATTCTCTTCCCACTAAGTCGCAAAATCCTCTACACCCAACAACAGAAATGGAAAATACAAAATTAGACTCTACATCTATAGTTTTAAAATTCAATTTTCAATAGAAGCAATTCCACTTCTGTTATGAAAAGGCAATGATTTTCCGATTGTGAGCCGTATCGTTAGTGCATTAGGGTGCAATATCATTTGTCTTGAATTAAATGTTTGTATTTCGCTGGTAGAATTCGGATACATTTACTTACCTTACACTAAATGTTATTCAATTTGAGTGTTTTTAAAGGATTTAAGTGTGAAAATGTAAGAGTATCTGGTCTTTATGTATCTACGTTTAAAAGCTTTATAATATTTGGTTACATCGAGTTTTAAGTTACACGTTTTATGGTTTTAAGGCGATTACACGAGTATGTTACTCAATCTATGAAATGAATTTCTTTAGAACTACTTTTGGTCTTTTGTAGTATGCATCATAAAAGTTATTCGGACTACTTATTTAGGTGTTTTATCTATACTTATAAAAAGCTCCGAAACTACTGAACTGATTTGAATCTTTCATTGTTGGAAAGCTGTACTCTTCCCTAAGAACATGATACAGGTTAAATTGCGGGAAACGTCTAGTGTTAAAAATAAACTACTAAAGAATGAAATGGACAGTATACATGAAGCTTTTTACAAAACCCAATATTAATGTAAAAATATGACTAGAACGCTCACCATTATCTTCCTATAACATCGTTAAACTCTAACCTAGCTCCTTCAATAAAGCTAGTCTTAGCATTTTTTCCCATGCACCACAACCCAAGCCTATCTTATATCCAGCATGTGGTATCTTCCAGTTCACCCACCAGCATAACCTGACCTTCCCTGCGTCCCCTTCACTGACCAAACTCTTTGTGAGAAAGGGATCTTTAGAAGGAAGAGAGGGGTCTATTTAAAATGGTTTTTGAAACCCGATAGGTGAAGCCTTAAGAATTGATAGCAACCACTTGGGTGGGATGTGAATGGTACCTTTATTTTTTTTGGTTTTGAAGAAATTGCCATGTGGTGTAAATATGGTGTTGTTTGAGTTTTTAGTTGGCAAATGTTGTGACTTTGATTGCCTTTGTAATACTTGTATTGTACAATGTATTGATGCAAGTTTAAATGCATTGTATAATTTGAAGTAATGATACAAAGTTTCGAGATATGAGAGAAAACGAATAGGGAAGTGACTTGATTGGAAAGTTATTTCAATTGATCAACAGAAGAGAATTTTTATTTTTTGAGTTTTTTTTTTTTTTTGATTAAGAATTAGATAGCTTTAATTTTTTATTGTGAATAAGTATTTCAACTTATAAAAGAAAAAAAAAAGATGTGGGAAGAGTTAAAATCCCCACTACATTAATCTATACAATTTACAAAAAAACACATACGTAATAATACGAGTAATTACGATATCACAAAAACTGTTTCCCATAGTCCCGGGGTTCGAAGCCGGCGGTGGCAAGCGGAGCGTAGCAGATATTAATATTAACGTGCCCGTGGGAACAACTGTACTCAGTCAAGTGGTTCTTTACTACGAATAGAGCTTTCCGTATAGGTTTTTAAAGTTTTTGGAATTAGCTGTCTTTTGTTTTCGTCCTTCAGTTCTACCTAGTAAACTAGGAATTACCTAGCGCACTAGGATAAAAACTGCTTTTGATACAAACCTTCTTCGATAATGGACTGTCTAACATCGAATGATTGCTTTATACCTAAGTCACTGTCACGCACATATTTCGGACCACTCTGCTGATTAGACTAAAAGTATAATAGGTAATAGTCTCCAAAATATCGCCTGTTTCCAAAACACGCATCTTAAGGTTCAACCGTTTTACAGTTTTACAAATAAACTTGCACGCTAATAGTATGACATTATAAGGATGTGTGTGTGATATACATACATTGCTTTTACCTGAAAAAACTACTGGATGGATTTTGAAGACACTCAACTGTAATATAATGATATAACTTGTAATTAGAATAACATACTCATAGGCTACATTTTATCCATGTTCCATCAGGATGCGTGTGAAACCGGGGCCAGAAGCTTGTTTATGAAATAAGTACTCAAGGATTACGACATATAGGTATCTGTCAATTATGATACCCGTACCTAGGGCTGCCATCCGTCCGGGTTTCCCCGGATTTGTCCTCGTTTGGAGGCCGTCCGGGCGGGGTTTCAAGAAGTGTCCGGGGAAAACCCGGACATTTTTCATAGGGCCATCTTAACCTATGGTGCCTGGGTATGCGAATAACTCGGGCGCCTAATAATGCAGAAGTCGAAGTGCCCCAAAACTCAAACATTTTCGCGCTCGCTTCGCTCGCGGCTTCTTTTCTAAACACATTTTTTTTTACGTTTACCTACTTTTATATCCCAATATTCAAAAAGTTTTGCGCTCGCTTCGCTTGCGGCTTCTTCACTTTGCGGATTTTTTTATTATACAAGTTTAGGTGCTTTAGTGACCCAAAACTCAAAAATTTTCGCGCTCGCTGCGCTCGCGGCGACTTCACTTTACAATTGTTTGTATTTTTCAACATTTTTTGTCTAACCTATCAAGAAGGTAACTCCTAGTTTCCAAATGAGCTTTCTTAATTATGACCTTCGAAATACATTAAGTCACAATCTTTCAATACTAGGTACTACATGAGCTAGAGACGGCCCTGACTTTTCATGTAAGGAAGGACCTCATTGAATTTAAGTAATATGGTAATATTAAAAATTAGGTCTTGTTTTGTTAAACAAAAAAAATCGGACTCGTCCGGGGAAAAAATGCGATTTACGCCAAATGTCCGGGATTTTTTTAATATTTGTCCGGGTTTGGCGAAATTCGAAATGGCAGCCCTACCCGTACCAAACCACTCTTCTGTCATCCAATCCAAAGATAGTAATATAATTACGCCATCTATACATCAGAACAACACAATAATTGTTTTCCCAACAACATTCACAGCGTGTTCTCTTTTCTAAGACCTTGACATTACGAGGTCAAGGTCAGAGAGAAATACGAGACGAATCAAACATAGGAACACCATTTGTGGACATCTAATATTTATACAACTCTATATAGGTATACCGTGATTTTACCCGAGTCCCCAGAGTACTATTTACTATACTCGGATAAAAAGTTGCTATTATTTTTTCCGATTTAAAATTCCTAATTAATATTGAATCAGGATTGACTAGAGATCGATACCAAGGTAGTTGGGAAAAGTCTAGGCATATGATGATGTATATGAATAAGTTGAATTGCAAGTATTAGACACTGTTATGCATTACGGCGTATTTAGACTACATTAGGTTTCTAAACTTAATTTTCAAGTGAAGTGAGATATTATTGGTATTTACCTCTTACAGTTTCTTAGAACGCACTCTTGCTATTTACATGAAGTTTCCATTTGATACCATCTATTCTCGTTACTTCTTCTAAGAATATCTGTTTGTATGTATAAGGTGCCTACTAAGAATCGTCTGTGGTAGGATTCAATAAGGTAATTATAATGTAATTTCTGCGTATTTGCCTGTAACTTTCTTGTTAAACTATATGATATTGTTTATACTAGATTATCCAGAATTATAAAATAAACTGTAGTACATTTACTCATACCATTGCAATCCGTTTTATAGAAATATCTTATTCAAACAGTGTAACCATATCAATGATAGAAGTTAAAAAGCTTAAACTTAAAATAAGCCTTATTTAAAGCTGTACAATATTAATACATCGACAAACGTTTACGATTGTAAAAGTTACGAAACCATATAGGTAATTTCCCAGTGTGACCTTGACATTTGGAGTTCAAGGTCACCCGGAAGATTAAGTGACAAGCCTCGGGAAGTATCTTTGAAATAAAAGGTCACGAGTTTTACGGAGTAATAGGAATACCTTGTCGTTGCTAGGCAACGTCATATTACACTGTGTGGAAAAATATTCGAGCCCTTTTGTTTGTGATATATCGAAGAAATTATTTATTTACGAAAGAATGTTTATGTGATGGAAATGTGATATTGATTGAAATAGTTACTATGCTGACTAACTGATGGGTTAATAAATTGACGTTAGTTAGGAAACTCAACATAACTTACCTAGGTAGGTACATAAATAAACTTTTGGTAGTCATAAGAAATATTTTAATTTGCATTATAACTGTTCATAAAAGTCACACTTACTAATATTCCTGCAAAAAAATTCTCACCCATTTGATGTCTGAGCCGTTATAATATTGTAAAAATACCGCCAGTGTACACACAGGGTGTTGTGACCTTGTGCGGAGGATTCACGCTTCGTTGCTCGCTCCTTGATCACGAGTTTAGAGCGTACGATACGGGGACGATACGATGTCGTGGACGTTTATTTTAGTATGATTAGTCAAAGTATGTAAAGATTAACTAACGTTACAATTAGTAATATAATATCTTATGTAGGAACATCTGAACTGGGCTTATGTATTTTTACATAACTGAACAGTTTATGATAACTGAGCGATTGTGCACAATAGTTGGTTTAGATTTGAGACTACGATTTTTATTAAAATAGTACATGGTTACGTACTTACCTAAGTATGTCCAAAATATAAATTTATCATCAATCATCGATTTTCTATTTAATTAAATAGCACACATTAAAAATATTTTTAACTGAATAAACCAACTTTACCAAAGAAGACTAACAACCAATCATAAAATACTACAGCGATTTCATATACAAAATCGTAAACTCTAAACATCCTCAAGTATTTTGTACCCACGATGGCGGATAACCGCGCGACACGGCCCAGCGGGCACAAGCTTTGTATTTTTATTATTATACGTAGTCAACACGTACATACAGACAGACAGACAGACGGAAGTGACAGCTTTCTTGCTGTGTCAGTTCAGTGATCTTGACCTTGAGTTGTGACATAAATGGAACACGATGTATTCATAGTGAATAGAATAATAGCGAGTTTTCTGTTCGTTTGCCATTTTTTGCTAGGTTATTTTATTAATAGGCTACGTTGTTGAATATCTGAGATGTTATGAAATAAATGTTAATATTATTTTATACCGTAGAAGCGTGTATAATATAGTACTGGTTTTAGAAGATTGTATTGCGAATCAAGCCCCGAGTTTGTGCAAAACTCTTTTCATTATCACGATGTTCCCTTCTCCCAATCTGCACAAAACTCACTAACGCCTTACTACAAACACAGAACACCTCAAAATTGACACACATGACTAAAACACCTTACAATAGGCACATCCTTATCTTCCCCTTGGACCCTCGAACCCGTTCACGCGTGATTCCTGACCAACCAGGATGATGCCAGGAAACCGTTGGGCGCCTTCGAGTGGAACGGAGGACGTAAAAAAGGGAACATTGTCTTAGAAACCGGTTGCTTGACGATGAGGTGTCAATTTTATTTTTTTTTGAAACGGGGCCGGTTTTTTTGGGGTTAAGTGTAATTTTTATGATGTGGTTGTTTTGGTAAATTGTGTGGGTTTTTTTACGCAGTTATGATCAATTTTATGCTACTTTTAGAATCGCTACAAATTAAAAAGGAAAGTATTAAGTAATCCATAATTAAACTGGCCTAAAACATTTAGGCAATTCCGTATAACAAAAGCTATTGTAAAAAACAAAAAGTTATAAGTACCGTATTGGAAAAAACTTAAGAATTAAAAGGAAAGTTACAGTGGACATTGCTCAAAGAAAGCCCTTTCTTCGAATTTTATTATCAAAAAGTTGTTGTCAATACACTCATATAAAAGAGCAGAAATTCAAAAGATTCATTTAGCAATTAAAAACTAAACGGAAGTACGATTGAAAAGTTTCAAGCAACTCGCTTAAAACTCCATCATTCATTCATTCGTTCTTATTAAAGTCCGACAATTACTGCGAATGAACGATTCGAAAGATCTTCGGTGTCAATCTAATGGAATATTTTAACATATTTTTTGATAAAACGGGTGTTAAGAAATGTATCTCGATGAATTTGTGAGTCGACAATTATTTTGATGATGTTTTGGTTCTTACTTCTATTTTTTTATTTTGTTTTGTCTGGTGATAAATGTCTACTAGCTTAGAGCTATAAAAAGGCTGTAACAGCTTAGAGCACCCACTTAATACACATTCTGAAGGTGAAAGTTTGTGTTGATGTTTATATTTGTTACTTCTTCGCGCGCAAACGACTGAATGGATTTTTATGAAACTTGGCATCAAATGCGACAATGTATTTTAAGATTTTCATCATAGTCAACATTCATTTATAGGACGTTGAAATTGAAGCAATTTAATGGACAACGTCTCTGCTTTTTTTTTAAGCAGGCTAAAAATATACGTAGAACATAAGTTTTACTCTAAAAAATAAAACAAAAAGACATACAAACACAAGCTAAGTATGGTGGAACTTTATCAAAGGACTATGATAAAATATTTTCTATGAGATGTTGCAATTTGTTCAGAGTTCCCTCAGACTCCGGTCTCGTCTCCTGAGAGAACTTACACAAGTCTCCGATGAGTTACTTATTAAAATTCCATTTCAAACTGTTCAGACGTTTAGATATTTTGTGATTGAATACTAGATAGAAACTGATTTTAGTGAATTAGTACAAATTGTGAATAAGTAGGTTGTGGTCTTGTAAATAAGAGTAATGAGAGGTACACAGTTGACCAAATTACTAGTCTAGTTGTATTTTGAGAGTTCCATACGTTACGTTATGTCGTTTCTGTTGAGTTTCGGAATAACTACTACTTAGGCAGATATATCGTATGTAATATTTAGGACCCACCAATACATTCTGTTATGGAAACGAATATAGATTATTTTTATAGGGGAGTAATTCGTCTGGGACCGTTTAGTGGCTGGCAACAAGTTAACCAACAATGAAATTCTTAACAAATCATAACATCTAATTCAGTATCACCGTAACACATTTGGCAACTAATAAAACCATTTTTACTTTTAAATATACCCATAGCGTTGTATTCACAATACAAACTCCATATACATAAAGTAAGTACTTAGTTCCGTACTTACCTCAAGCAAAACTTTTCTTTTACCAATTGAAAACAAGTTGTAGTCGAGTTGAATTCAATTTTACACTTACTTGCCGAGCCAGTAACGGAAAGGTAAAGAAAAATTCTTGTTTATGCATAGTTGAGAACTGGTGGTTTTAAAGGAAAATTAGAGGAAAAGCTGTTTATGTTTTAAAGGACTAATTTTATTTAATGTATTTGTAACTTAAATACATGTGAATGGTTTTGGAAAATTAAATTTTTGTAAATTTTTAGTTTTGTGACGTGGTTTTTTATTTTAAATAGACAGAGCGATTGTTTGTACATAATAGTATTGTTGTATTTGGTTTCTTATATATGCTTTATAATCAATATCCGTAAAAATTCAAAAAGTATGCACAGTTATTGAGCTTTTTGTATTTTATTGTATCCAAATAACAATCAAACACAAAAACAACACAAAATTCATCATTTCAGATACATAGGTATAATATAAATAGACATATTTTTTCAAGTCAACTACACTACCCACAACAAATACCCCTATTACCCATCTCACCCCGTCACGACAACACAACGACTGCAAACTACCCCATAATTAACAAGCCTATGAAAAAAATCCACGTGAAAAATGCTGCTTGCATTTTCCCTATTTTTCTTAAGTCTTCAAATTGTAAAAGGCTCTCACGGAATAATAGAGGGGTAAGCACAAGTGGTGCTCATGCTGAGACCGCCACTGAATGAGAAGTACCTTTCCCTACCAGACATTTGACGGAACTGCATTTTTTTCCAACCTAATTGGTAGGTGGGAATACTGGCAACACTGCCCCTCTAAATTGACTAGGTAATTCCAGTATATTTACTTGTTTCCGTTTTTAATTTCGCATTCACATTTAATTAAGGGGCATTGTGGAAATTAAGTATTCTAAAGCTGTGTAATTACTTAGTTAAAAATGTAATGAGGATTATTATTTCGTTGGTGCAGGGTGACTTACAGTTGCTTATTACAAGCCTCAGGGTAATTTCTGTCCACTGGAATTTGTTTGAGACAAAAAAACTGGTAATTTACGAAAGTTTTAGTGACATTTTACAGATTTACATATTTTAGTGTCGGTTTGAAGGCGCATTATAATATGTTTTTTTTTTTTAAAGAACCTCTTTGCATTTAAGGGTCATTGAATAAACCAAAAAAAAAGATTAAATAAAGATAATGAGCAATTGTTATTGATCTCAACTGAACCTTTTATATTTTATGAAAACACTCCAGACATTATTTATTATTCACCGAATGCCACTCTTTTTTAACACAAAACCGAAATTCGAAATTAATATTCAAAAGCAAAAACATCAAACAACCTCTATAGTGTTTTATAAAAACTAAAATCTGACTTTAAAAGAAGAAAAATATGCAAAACAAAGCAAAGAAGCTGCATTAATAATAATATTTAAAAGAGCTTTCCAAGAAATTTTATGCATTCTGGTTTTTGCTGAATTGAAAAATTTAATTGGAAAAGGCAAATACTTTGTTTTTTGCTGCAAAAAATATTGAACTATGAGTAAAATACAAGAGAACAAAAAAAAATCTTTAGTTCGTTCATATGTATGGATCATTGAGTTATGACTTTGAATCCCGGTTTGGATAACACCTAACTAGTAAGCCTGACAACCAGTCTTACCAAAGGGTATTGGGTTGCCCGGGTAACTGGGTTGAGGAGGTCAGGTAGGCAGTCGCTCCTTGTTAAGCACTGGTACTCAGCTGCATCTGGTTAGACTGGAAGCCGAACCCAACATAGTTGGGAAAAAGGCTGGGCAGATGATGACTATTTGGTTCTACATGGTAATTAAGGATCCTATTGATAGCTGCGATATTGCTTTATAACTTCACCATAAAAGGTGGCATGCGTGTTTTCTTCTCTCAGATACGTGCATCTCTAGGAAATAAATTAATAAAACAATCTTCACACAAACACAGTAGACAATAGATCTAATCTCATAAAACCAATGCACTAATCTGTTATTAATTCACTGAGTAGCCTTTTACAAGATGAAGAAATGCCTTCACTCAATAAAAAATGGACGATTTTTCATCCCTTAAGCTGCTTATAATATAATTCTCTCCAAGAATCTCTTAAAATAGGTTGTTGACCCGTCTGCGACTCTGCTTAGCCAATCGATAGTCTAGGCAATAAACTTTGACAATAAAATATATGGCCATTCTAGACCGATTTTCAGGAAAAATTGCTTTTTCATACCTATGTACGGGCGTTTGAATAGCTATCTGTCATTCAGTAATATATCAAAAGGTATTAAACGCATTAGAAATGAAAATAATAAATCTTCTTTAAGTTTTGATTTTAAAAAATTCAAACAATTTTTCACTAAAAGATTTAGTTAGCCAATAGTTATTACGCACTAGAAGATAAGTTTTAAATAGTTATTGACTGTTTTTTTTTTTTGTAATCTTCTTTATATTATTAGACGCCTAATTACCACTCTAACATAAATAATAATATGTATTATAAATCAAACATTAGCACATGTAGTTTCAACCATTTATTCTCAACACTAGGTCTTATTACACCTGTTTACACTGAGCACTTTCTAATCCAATATTGACAACAATATTCAGAAGACGTCTTTACTGTACGAAGGTAAAAATCCAACTGAACCGCTCGAGCTGTGTCTGTCGCGCTAAAATAATTATCCCCACTCCAACAGGAAATTGTGAGTAATAACCAATCAGAATGCAGTAACGACGTCTTTAACAAATTCACAACTTCTTAAATTATTAATTCCATTAATTTAGTACTTCGTAACAAAATCAACTATTTAAATGAAATACAGCATTTAATTATTTAATTAACAATATAATCTTAAATAATACTCATATTGACTAACAGTGTGACCAAGACTACTAGCGCCATCTGGTTTTGGTTCTAGTACCGACTATGGTTATTCTATTATATTTCTAAAACCATTACATTCGGCCATCCGTCATCGTGCGGTCACCTGACGCACGAATTATTTACCTCAACAATTAATAGACTAGTTGCCTACTGAACATAGGAAATCAGTTGATGTATAGAAAAATAGAGAAACAAAGTATAACAATTAAAATACCTATAAAATATAGTGATTAAAGTAACCGAATTCTGGTTTCACAAACAATTTAATTTAACATAAATTTAATTTAATATAACATTCAGCATTCAAAATCATTTCAATATACTTTAATTTATTAAAAAAAATATTAGAATTACTTAAAAAAAACGATTTATTAAATACCGAGCAACTGCACTAATCATGGCGTTATACATGGCTGTCTACCTATCAGTTAGACCATTATGCCTTGAATCATTACATTCGGCTAATCATGATCAGATTGAGATTCATTTCTCTCACCTTGATCATTGTCGTCATTATTACTTTCGCTCTCTGACGATGAACTACTGTTATTATTAGTGGAATGATGATGATCATTAGCACCAGAAGAACTTATATTTATTCAAGGTCTGATACGGTCAGCTGAGACTACGCTTTCAAAGGACCATGAGACAAATTGGGCTCATTGTCCAACAGAGTTATAGCATATGCCGTTGTGAAGGTTTTTGTTTGTACTAAAATTGTTACTATGGGCACTACCTTCAATTCCATGGCAAAAAAAAGATATGCACCTAAATAGGTTTTGTAGAAAAAGACGATTGTTAGGAGTCGTAGTGCGCTTAATTCGCAGGATTTATATTATTAACCGACTTCTTAAAAAGGAGGAGGTTCTCAATTCGTCAAGATCTTTTTTTTTTCTTTTTTTTGTATGTTCACCGATTACTCGGAGACTCCTAGACCGATTTGGCTATTAAGAGGAAGGATATAGTCAAGACATGTTCGTGCACGTTCATATTACGTATACATTCTGGTTAACAGAAACGAAATGTGTCGAGATGCCATCGCTCAGTATTACTGCTCGTGTCTAATAGGTAGACGCACAGTAGGAAGTTGTGCTCATATCATTTCAATAATATGATATCTAGGGTTAGGCAGGCACACACAATTTAATCCACCGGCAGGATATTTAGATGACATTATTATTGATATTGATTGAAATGTTAACAAAAATATTTTTAACTGATATCAGCTGTTTTTTTTTTCATGTATACATTAAACCTGGAATTAAAACTAGTTAAAGGCGTTCAATAACAAAACCTACAATGCCATAACAGCACAACTTTTTGCAGAATATTAGTTTATTTATGGTCGGAGAAAAATATTTATAGCAAAATAACCCCATGGATTCTTCTCAAAAATGAGTTTAAATGTTTATATTTAGTGCTTTACAAGTATATTCAAAGTGGTCTCATCTCTGTTGGTGGGTGAGCCCAGGCTTCATACATTTTTGCCCATGGTCCTTTATTTTTGAGTTTACTAAAACCTGGAATTTCTCCTATTGTATACCTATCGTTACCTAAAACTTTTAAAATTTTGTACGGACCTATAAATTTTGACATCAGTTTGGTACTGTTACCCTTATTATTGAAATTAGTTCTCGTGATTTTAATTAAATCACCTTCTTTATAAGTTTTAGCAGGTGCTCTACTAGAATCATAATTAAATTTTTGCTTCTCTTGGCTTGTTTGGATATTATTACTGACCTCGTCCCTCAAACTTTGCAAAGTGTCTGGGAGTGGGTCAGTACCAACATCCAACTTATTGCTTAGACCATCACGAAATCTTGCACCGAATAGCGCTTCAGTAGCCGTCTTTTGAGTGGTCGAATTTACAGAGTTATTGATACCCCATTGAATTTTTCCCAAACACGCGTCCCAGTTGCGCTCGTCATTGCCATCATTATGTTTCGCCAGAGCGTTCAAGATAGTCTGATTGTATCTCTCTGCCTGACCGTTAGCTCTGGGACATGCGACTGCATTAAGGACATGTTTGATACCATGGATTTCACAAAAGCTCTTGAAAGCCGACGAAGTAAAAGAGGTACCACGATCGGATATTATTCTTGATGGTAAGCCAAAGTCGTAAAATGTATTTTCAAGAACTTTTAGTGTAGTCCTGGTTTTAGTATCCTTTACCGCCTTAACAAATAGATATTTTGTAAATCCGTCAACTATTGTTAGAATGTAAGCATTACCATTCTTACTTTTTACAAATGGACCAAGATGATCAACGTGGATCGTGTGAAATGGAATGCTTATTTTCTCTATAGGATATAATTGACCAGTTTCTTGTTCTCTTTGTTATAAGCACACTGGATACAAGACCTTCTATATTTTTTGACGAACCGTCGTAATTTAGGGAACCAATAGACTGATTGAATTTTCTCAATAGTTTTTGATATACCTAAATGACCGGCTTCGTCATGATTTGAACGACATATTTGCCATCGAGCAACTCGTGGAATAACTAAACGTAAATTGTCTCCAACTTTTCTGTAAAGCCTATGGTTTTTGTGTAAATAGTTTTTCTTAATGTCTTTAACATCCTCGTCTATTTCTGGTCTAAGTATCTTAACGATACGTGAAATATCGGGATCTGACATTTGTAGTGTTAGTAACCAATTATCTGTCTCGATGCTATACACGGTTAGGGGGATTCATTGGTATCATCAGCGGATAATACGGTATTACGGCTCAATGCATCTACATGAGCCATACGGGTCCCAGGACGGTATTCAATACTGAAAGTAAACTCACTTATCTGGAGCCACCACCTAGCTATACGAGGTACAAGGTCACGTTTTGTAAGTGTAGTCCGGAGAGCATGACAGTCTGTTACTACTTTAAAATTTAAACCCAGGAGATATACGCGAAATTTCTTTAAAGAGCACACTATGGCTAGAGTTTCGAGCTCATAGGAATGTAAGTGACGTTCTTCGGGTGTTGTCTGCCGGCTGAAATAGGCGACTGGCTTAAGTGCCCGAGGATTAGTCTGCCATTGTAATAAGATCCCGCCTATACCTAAAGCACTAGCGTCTGTATGTAACTCTGTGTCAAAGTTAGGATTATACAGTGCAAGAATTGGTCTACTCAACAAACTTTCTTTAAGCAAAGAGAACGCGCGAGATTCTACTTCGGACCAAGTGAAATTATTACCTTTCTTTAATAAGTTTGTGAGGGGTCGTGCAATTTCGCCAAAGCCTTTAACAAATCTGCGAAAGTATCCGGCTAGTCCCAAAAACTGTCTAACCTCATGGACATTAATGGGCACAGGGAATTCCTTCACAGCTAGGACTTTAGCTTCATTTGGTCGTATGCCTACAGCTGATATTTCATAGCCAAGATAACTGATAGAAGTATCAAAGAAACGGCATTTAGACAACTTAAGAGTCAGCCCGTTTTCACGTAACAGATTCAAAACATCTTTTAGCCTCTGGAACCCTGGCTCCAAGTTAGCCGATGGCACAAGGATGTCATCTAGATAAGCTAAGGCAGAATCATAGCGCTTTGCACCTAACATCCGATTAATGACTCTTTGAAAAACAGCCGGTGCGTTAGCTAATCCAAAAGGCATCCTTTTGAATTCGTAGTGCCCATCAGGTGTTACAAATGCTGTCAGAGGACGACTCTCTTCAGCCATGGGCACTTGGTAATAGCCGGAAGCCAAATCCAAAGAGGTGAAAAACTCATTTCCGCTAAGATTGTTCAACTGGTCATCGATAAGAGGCAGGGGAAAACAATCTTTTCTGGTTTTATTGTTTAGGGCTCTAAAATCTACGCAAAGACGTTGTTCTCCTGTTTTCTTTTTAACTATAACAATAGGACTAGCATAGTTGGAGATGGACTCTTGAATGATGTCATTCTCTAACAAATCATTAATAATTTCGCGTACCTGCTCCCTCTCAGAGTGCGACAAACGGTATGGTCTGTACACAACTGGTGTATCATCTAGCAAATCTATTTTCATATGAACGGAATTAGTGCAACCTATCTCACTCAAATTAAATGCGAAACAGTCGCGGTAAGCTTGCAAAAGTTCGTAAAGTCTATTTTTTGTTTCATCGTTAAGTCCAGGGCCAACGTGAATGTCAGATTTTTCTAAAGGTTCTAAAGAAAGGGCACGTCTATCAATTCTATTAGTTTGTAAAGTGGGGTTTTCATTCAATGCCACCGCAATTAAAGTTGCTTCGGGGAGCGTTAAATTTGTTTCTGAAAAATTTGTTAGGACAAGGAGACACTTTCCATTGATTATGTGATAAGCACCACGGTGCAAAGTGTATTCTTTATTTGGCTCATTGTTATTATAGCCCTCTACATAGACATGACCACAATAGTGCGAATCCGGAGTACAGGCTTCGACCAACTCGGACTTATTCTTAGGTAGCTCAATACTTTTTGATAAAGTTAAACGAAGAGACTCGAGTCTATTATCATTAGCAAAGAAACCAGGACTTTTGTAGAATACCAATTTACTGCTATCTTTAAAATTACCGAGTTGCCTTCGGTTGCTACCGAAATTACCGAGTTGCCTTCGGTAGACTGCTGTCTACCGAAGGCAACTCGGTAAAATTTTGACCGACAAGTAAAGCGGTTTGCATAAATTCATCCTTAACTACAAGAATCTCGACAGTTACTTCTATGTCATCAACTTTAAGAATAATAAGTGTACTATACAATGGGATTACTACGGAATTACCAAAGCCTTTAATAGTCGGCAAGTTAACAAATATTTTCGATGGATTTAAAATATTAGCATCACTTTCCCGCATCAAACTACACTCACTACCAAAGTCAATAAACGCAATAAAACTATGATTATTTACTTCGACTTTCTTGTAAAATTTTTCGTTACTATGATTGTAAGATGATATAGTTAAGGTCTTACGTTCCGAGTTATCTTTGGGTTTTGAATCTGAATGCCAGGCTAATGGTTCAAGCCTACAATTTTCGCTACTATGGCCCACTCTATTACATTTGGGACACCTTATCAGTGGCTTAGGACATTTGTTAAAGGCATGTCCTTTCGCGCGACAGTTAAAACAAGTCAACGGAGTATCATTAAGGCTAGAATTAGAGGATTGTGGTTGGTGGTGATCCGGTCGCTTTCTATTTGTAGGAATATGCTCCGATAAAGAACGTTGACTACTAAGAAAATTCAACAAGTCCTCAGGCTCTTTACAATTTAATGCTTGAGCGCCATTCCTAACAGACTTATCGTATATGCCATGAATAATGCAGTCTACGGCTTTCTTACCACTAATTTCACATCGATTCAAAAGCATTAATTTATCATAAAAATACTCGCGCAGACTTTCATTGATTTTTGTTGTTCGGGATAACATCTCTTCCAGAAGCCGACCATAATTTTGCTCACTCGGGAATGCTTTCTTTAATTTTGTTTGCTACTCTAACCAGCTAAAAACTACACTTGGAAGGGCTTCAAACCATTTTTTGGCCAGACCAGCGAGTTTTTGCAAAGCAAAATGAATGGTTTGCTTCTCGTTCCACTCGTATATTGTAGCACACTCGTTGACTTTTCTAAGCCAGCTATCGACATTTTGAGATTTGCTCGAAGGATCGAACTCCGGCACAACATTATTTAAATGATTGTTACTCAATCTACGAGACTTAACCCTGCTTTCTTTTTGTAAAGTATTGACAAGATCAAGTACCTCTTTTGTTGTCCAGCTAGATCCTTTTTTATGCTTCCTCCTTCTAGACGTATTCGACATCTCTGAAGATGAGCTCGATGACGAAGATGTTGACGAAGACCTCACGCGCTTCCTCTTTGACGGTTTTCTTGTACGTTTTGACCTGGTACGAGCATTTCTAGTTGTTGAAACTGCTTTAATTGCGTCAGACCGTCTGGCTTTACAATATGGAGGTTCTTCATCGGGAGTTCTGGCACCGTCCGATTCCATGATCTCAAAAGAAAAAAAAATACATTTTAGCATATCATTAAATAAATCCTATCTGAGAATAATACGTCTGAAATGAACTAAATAAATTGCTCGTATAAAATTAGTTTAGTTTTCAGGAGTTCTACAACTATGGTATTATTGTTTCTCATAAACACCACAATCTACTAGCACACATGGCTCTACACTACTGCAAATCCTGTGACGTACCTAGCCACAGTATTTTACGTATGGTACTGTCTAATGTTCTTATTCATATTTAAACATTCTGTACTCACGTTTTTGTGAGGCCTTGTAGTCAGTATTGGACAGACTTAGTCCAATAATTTATCTCGAGCACCTATGGCTCAGCTTGGCATAACTAGCCTCAAAACTTCAGCACAGTTGGCTGATACTAGGCACACCTGGCCTTTAAAATCTATGGCTCACTGGGCCCTTAAAATCTGTGGCACACCTGGCCAATCTTAGGCATACATAGCCTTTAAATCACTTGGTCTAGCACACCTGGCTAACCTGTTACACTTAGTTTACCGAGGCACACATAGCCTGATTTCAGTAAACACGTTCAACTGGGCAGATCCCACTTCTGAAATATTATAAATCAAACATTAGCACATGTAGTTTCAACCATTTATTCTCAACACTAGGTCTTATTACACCTGTTTACACTGAGCACTTTCTAATCCAATATTGACAACAATATTCAGAAGACGTCTTTACTGTACGAAGGTAAAAATCCAACTGAACCGCTCGAGCTGTGTCTGTCGCGCTAAAATAATTATCCCCACTCCAACAGGAAATTGTGAGTAATAACCAATCAGAATGCAGTAACGACGTCTTTAACAAATTCACAACTTCTTAAATTATTAATTCCATTAATTTAGTACTTCGTAACAAAATCAACTATTTAAATGAAATACAGCATTTAATTATTTAATTAACAATATAATCTTAAATAATACTCATATTGACTAACAGTGTGACCAAGACTACTAGCGCCATCTGGTTTTGGTTCTAGTACCGACTATGGTTATTCTATTATATTTCTAAAACCATTACATATGTATGCCTAATCGGCTCCTTTTAAGTAAGAAAAACATTAATTTCTTTGATTATAGCGATTACAGTTATTAATTGCAATGGGCTCTTAAATTATATGTCAACATTTCATTTCCGAAACATGAATAAAACAACAACCTATAAAAACAAAATAAAATTCTGACAGCAAAAAACCTTAATCCCGCGACAAAATAAACCGACTCATCCCCATAAATTAAAAAGTTACATGTTCATAAAAACGTCATCCGCCAAACTGAAAAATACCATAATTAAAATATTATCCTGTAAAGTGTGTAAAAGCCTTTTAAAGTGGGTGGGGTGAAAACAGCTCATTTTTGCTCTCGAGGGGGGTGAACTCAGCCTAAAACTGAGATGTTCAGTGCTTGCCACTTGAGACCTCAGGGTGGGGGGCGCCCCATTCATTGGATTGTCGACAGCTCTCGGATTTCCCATTGATTGTATTGTTTCGTTTTTCCTCATATTGTTAACAGCAGTACTCAAATTAGTTCGAAACGTCGTTCTATAGAATTTTTGTAATGGAAATCTGTTTTAACGGGTGGAGCATTTTTTTTAATTCGAAATGCGCTGCAGTTTTTTGCTGAAATTGGAGTTTATATTCGAAAAAGTATAATTCAATTTACATTTGATATGTTTATTGGGAACGACTATTAATATAAGGTGGAATCATTATTACAATGAAATTATATGAAACTTTGATAACATTAACATTATAAAGCATTTCAAAAACATAGAAACATATCTAATTAAATATAATTTGAGAAAACTAAATGTAAATTATACCCTTGTTTTTAGCACTTCATCTATTTTTGGTTCATTAACAGTTTTACTTTATAGGTACTATGTAGATGTTTACCGCGGTTTTACTCGAGTTCCGAGGTAACTAAAATATTACTCGGGAAGAGTGTAACTTTCTAACAGTGAATTTTTATTCAAATCGGCTTAGTAATTTCGAAGCCCTTAGGGTACAAACAATCGGACAATTTTTTTATCGTCTCTATTGTGTTAGTGTAAATAGATGGTAAATAAATCACCATTCCATTGATTTTTCTGTAAAAATAGTGAATTAATAAACAAATAAATATTCCACCCAAAAACAAAAGATTCGACACAAAAACACACACACACTCGTCCAAACAGAAACACAGGAAGGTCGAAAAAACCCCATTCATAGCGGTCCCATAGAATTTTCAATTAAAGCCATGAATCTTGCAGTACATGGCTATGTCCTCTATGGACCCCATTGAACTGGCCGGGATCGGCTTTTATTTTGAAAACCTATTGAAAGAGGGTTAATGAGAAACATTATGTGTTTTGTTGTCGGTGGGGCGAAAGCGGATTGTAATAGTTGGTGTGGGGTTATGATATATTTTTGTTTACCTTTGTGTGTTTTTGTAACAATTTTAATTGTGTATGTATTTGTGTATACTGACAAGGAATGCGAATGTGCATTTTTGTATTTGTCACACTAAACTACAGACCCGACTTTGATAAAAATTGTTACGGCCTTAATTGGAGACGGTAATCTTTCTTTCGAATGTCCTTGTTGCGGAGATAGAATTGCATAAAACATTAAGTAAATTAACTGAAAAAGATAATCTGAGTTGTGTAGAGGAATACCACAAAAAATTAAAAGTAATTTACCCCAACACACATTCTTAAATAACTCACAAAACTAAAAATATCTACGCCAGCAAAAACATATCATTTCCATCTGCAAATTACTTCAAAAAGAGCAACTTAACTCGAAAGACTCAAACCTACCGCATCAAAATAATAATTTGTAACATAATCACATCAGCCCTTAGTTAAAACAACATTTATTTCTGCATTCTAGATCTTTCTAGTGCATTCTAGTGCTTTCTAGAGCTTTCCATGCATCTGTCGTACTTGTATGGAGGGCTCTAAATAGCGCATCCAGCGTGCAATATTATTAAGAGCTATGTATGTATGTCTGTTTGTAAATGTATGCTTTAGATAGGATTGTAAATGTTTACTGGGAACTTAATGTTTTGTATTTTGTTGGGTTTTAGAGAAATAATCTGTGTGCGTCTTTGGTAGAATTTAGTTCAGGTATATAATTAGTATAACAGTTTAGGACATTGATTCTTTAATTTTTCTTCAGTTAGAAAATTAAGAAAGACAATGTTTGTCTCGTTCATTAAATAGAGGTATCCGTAATTTTACAAAAAGTGGACGGCAACTAGTTTCCACCAGTGGTTTCACCCTCCTTCAGAGGAACCTTTTCGCGCACCCGGATAAAACGTATTACATGAGCTGGCTCACTCTGAATTATTTAAATTAAATTAGGGCGGTCAAATTCAGCTTTATAATGTAAGTAAGTATAGATATTGGTAACTTGATACAAAACATTTACAAGTAATAGATACTTTACCTATAATTTTTACTTTTCTCCTCAAGTGATTGATCATTCCTGAATTCTATAAGAATATTGAAGGCAATTGTTATGTGTTACACACAACACAAGATTGATTGATTTGAGTACACCTAGTTTATAAGGCCTAAGCCATTGTGCTCAAATGTATGAAAGAAATCAACACTTTTTATCTAATAAGTTAGAAAAGGCTGTTGAAAAGAAAGTTAATAAAAGAGGTACCTTTGTTACTCATTATTTCAATGGGTATGTAAATCATAATATTCTTTTAAGTCGTGATTTGCTGTGGTTGAATAAAAAAGATTATGTACCTAGGTATTAATAAACGGCTAAAACGTCAAATCTAAGCAGAAAATTGTGTCTAAGTAAAAATCTTAGACCTGACAGTACTTCGTGCTTCGAAAATATGCGAGAACAATTGATGATTATTGATATTTAATAAATAAAAATACGTAATAGTATCCAAATTGAGGAGAATCTCTTTCTTTTTGGAGAATCGCTTTTTATAACAGTGATTAAGTATTTTTTGGTATATTATCGTGTAGTATAGCAAGTACCTAGAAGTCTGCGTTTGAGTTCTGCAAATGGCAACAAATATGCAGCTAAAATTTACAGTTACTCGTCAAAACCAAACTCATATTCAATACCTATTCACCTATGAAATGAGTCATATTATTTAGTTCAAATTACTAATGAACTATAATCATCAGTACATAATGGCCAAAATACCCAATTTTTGCTCCAAAATTAGCGAGTGAATGAACGAATGATATGAACGAAAAACACAGGCCGTGCTTTCATTCAAATGTAAATGTTCACATTTGCATTCAAATGAGCCTGTCTAGAATTATTACTGTCAACGCAGAGCCTAACGGTTTAAATTAATATTAATATGAAGCTGCTAATTTAATAAGGTTATATGGGAATCATCTACTTATCTTGATAAAAACACCTCTAAAGATTTCGTTGCAAAACATGGACTCTTCATGTTTTCTTTTTGTCAATTTGTCCAGGCTACTTGTGTGATTGATTTAACTACCCTAGATGCGCCGAAGGTACGTTTTTCGTACCTTAAATTCCCTATGAATTACTAACCACTAGCGTAATGGACAATATTCATATCGTTTTTGAGTTTCAGACAAACATTCAGACAAACATGGCTATGGACTTTGTTTTATAATAGACTCACAAATTATTACACAGATTTGGTTATTTGTTTTTTATTTTATTTAATCTGTGTAAAACCTTACGAGGCTGGCATGAGGCAGCGGCGTTTATGCCCCTACAAATAAATGATTTGAAAAAAAAAAGGTGAATTAGGTATATTCTTATTTTTGACTGTAATTATGATACACACGCCAAAATATACAGAACTCTACTCTTCCATCAACGACCGTAGTCAGTCCATCTAAACCTGAACCACCTTCTTATAAAATGTGGTCTTAAAAACGTACCGGCTTGAGTCGAAACCACCATCTTGACCAAAGTTAATGGTTTTAACCTAGCACTAAGGTTGGCACTTTTTAAGACCACATTTCATACTAAGGTGGCAAAATTCTTTAATGCTAAGAATCCTAACTCAAATGTGAGAAAGATCATAAATCCTTGAAAGATATCTCGTATCGTACAACCGAAAATAAAACAGGCTATTTATTGCAACGTCTGTAAATACTGAAGGTATAAATAAAAACATTGATCATGATGCTTTGAATAGATTTCTCAGAGTTCTCCATTTGGTATGTTATCGTCAGGTCATTGACATTATAATGTATTTTTCTTTTTCACTAAGAGTGTTATTTTCTTTCTTTTTCAGGTAAGGTTTTTGCTGATTTCTTCATTCCGACAGATTGGCTTCGTTTGAGCACGTTTATTTTATTTTTTGGTAAGTTCCAGGTTTTGATTTTTACGATGTTGGAATCTTTCTTTTATTTTACTGTTGTATGAATGTATTGGTCGCGAATACTGAATTAATGTAGTGTAGTAGAATAAATATCCATCCAAATTAATGACTTTGTCCATATTTATAATCTTAAGTCAATTTCAACATGAAATTGAATCTCTTCGGTGATGATATGCATTGAAATGTGATATCTTCGAACCATTAGACGGTATTGGATTCAACTTTTTTGATGGGAAATCATCAAATGACCCTTCCCGCTATGGGTGCAGCGTGAGGGAGTATCAAACTCTTACTGACAAAATCCCACCATGTTCCTTCTTAAGCCCTTTATATACCAGTTTGGTCCTGGTGGGCCCCGCTGGGGTTTGCTGACACTCATTGAGGAGCGCGCTGGCTTCCCCTGACCATAAAAACGGGACCCTCTTTCAGGTGCACTCGCGTAAAAATAACCAAAAACCACACCCCCATTTTTGCCGATATTTTGCGCCGACCATACATACCGAAAGAACCCCACTCCATTCATGATTACAAATTCAGTTGGCGTGGACAATGAATGCGGAATGTTCCAGAATCAATCTATTGTTTTTACGTTATGCCTGGATCTGCGTTTATTTGACGATTCCAAACGTTACAGCTGCTTGTCGCTTCTAGTGGTTTTTTGTTCTTTATTCTTTGTTTGTTCACGGTTTAACGGGAGTTTGGTATGAAAAGGTTAAGCTGTGTATGGTTATAGATGTATTTTTTTTGCAAACGTGGTTTAGCTACTTTTTTGGGGATGTTGAGTTTTTTAAGCTTGGTAGTTAAGCTTCGAATTTTTGGTTGGTACCTAAATTAAATGCCAGCATTTGTTTACTTTATTGGCTTTTAATGCATAAAGTATAGTATTCACTAATAAATAACATATTTTTTCTAAACGATGATCAATTTAACACAGTTTACCTACATTCGATGTACTTTATTTTTACGTTTAATATAAGGCTAGCTTATTGCCAGTAGCCTGACAAAAACCAGGCTCTTGATTAATGCCGATGAAGAAATCTAATCACAGTCCCGGAATCTAATTGAACATTGTCCTACTTACTAATGATTATTCGATATCAAAGTAATCAATATGAAGAAAGAAATCCTAAAATCATAGTAATAATAGCTTTGGAAGTTTCACACGCGTCCAGGGAACCACTTCTCACACCTAAATAAAAACCCTATGTACTTTGTTGTAAAAGCTAATGCTACAAGTTTCATCAAAATTGTTACAGCCGTTTGTTCATGAAAGAGTAACAAACATACACCCACAAACTTTCTTTATAATATTACTGCGATAAAAATAGTACAGGAACAACAGTAGCGACCAAAAAAACACTTTTACCTAAAAAAGGGCATTCAAAAAAACGGCCGACACGACACGACAATATAAAATAATTCGTACACAAAATTCATACGGTGCCACGAAGTTTTAAAAGCTTTTCGTTCGGCGAATATTTTACGGACTCCTATTGTGGGAGGTAACTAGATTTGAATGAGTTGACGATGAATCGGTCGCCAATCTAACGGGAGGTACATTTTTGTGCTGTCCATATTGGGTTTATGAATATGTTACTTTGCGTACTTTGTTCGTTTGCTTTTTGTATGTGTGGCTGTGGTCTTGTGTTTTGATTGATGGGGATGTCCATTGCGAGAGATAACTAGCTAATACATAGTTGAAGATGCTGTAGATGTTCAAACAGTAAAATTTTTGGCCCACTTCCCGGTCTTCGATTAGGATGTGCACACGCTCTGAGTTCTAATGACAATAAAGGACTAGTTTTTTAGTTTTTATATATACATCTTGTTTCATACAATCCATATCGTCTCTATGTTTCACCTATATTTGTGAATAGGTAGGCATACAGTTTCCGTTATAATGTACAGAACTCGTTCCAAAAGCACATCAACATTTAGACATAAACAATAAAATTTTACTCTCCAAAATAAAAACAACGCAAGGTAAATAAAGCTTCGATGGCCACATAAAAAATACATGAAAATCAATCGTTTTAACTGAAACTCATAAAACATAACACAAACAAGGATTTATAATTTATTCTTGCCAGTTAATTTTTAACACAGCGTACATGGCAGTAGAATTAATGAGAACATTTTAACTGGCAACCCAGGAGTTTGAATTTTTATGGCAACATTGGAATATATTATCTGTGCGTTAATTGTTATGTGTTGCTGTTAAAATTTATTTTATTGGAAAATTTTATTTTAGGTTTTCATTATAGAATTTTGTTTTGTAAAGTTTGCATTGGTAATTTAGAGTTTAAATATAATATTTGTTCTTGGCTAGTATTTCTCAATGAGAGTTAATTTATAAAATTATCATTCTTTTAAGAAACGGTTCTCAACGGGTTTTCAAAAATACTCGATAAAAAAATATCATCTAGTTTGCTTTGTGTAAAATGATGCGTTAAATTCATGCCACTATACAAGCCTCTATTCATATTAAGTGGATTTTTAAAAGGCCAAAATGGCCCTCGTTTTACACAATACCTACATAGTTCCCCGAATTCATTTATTGCACGGTTAGAGTACACTTTGACCCGTTTCAAAAGGATTATTTTATAGTGATGGCATTTGAAGTCCATTACGACCTCCCTACTGACACACTAGTGCTGACCAATATTTTTTTAATAAAAAAAAATGCAAATGTAACACTCTACGGCCAACGTCAAAAAAAACTGACAAAGCGCGCATATTTCCCTGGAATTTTTAACGCGTTCCGTCATTGCCAGTAAAAAATACACGCCCGCCATGTTAATAGAACATTTTTGAATTTGCAACACTGACGTTTGTCGTCGGAGTCGTTCTAAATTCAAAACGCTGGCTTCGTGCCGTAGGGCTATTTGTTATTCGAATATATTTTCAAAATCGGAACATAATATAATGCGACCGTTAGAAATAATCGGTTCCACGTACGACCTCTGTGTAATGGGATACCTTTGTAATTTGATTGCGTTATAAACGGCCATTTTGTTTTGGTATTAGTGCTTGGTATTGGCGCGGAATTTTTAGTAACATAGCTGGATGGAATGCTTTAATAATTTTGCGTTATGATCCTTTATGAGTCTCCCTGGCTAGACTAAAATAATAAGTTGTAATAAAGAGGGTGGTAGTAAGAATTTACACTAATATTATAAAGAAGAGTTTCTTTACTATCAGGAACTACTGGATCCTATTGAAAAATTCTTTCACTATTAAATATCCTCTTTATCAACGACCTTTTGCTTGTGTGGAGTAGATCCCACGGGACGCGAGTGAAACCACTTTCGAAAGCTATAGTCACAAATATAAAAGTAGGTACTTTTCGTTGTTTTAAAACTTGCCTATCTGTTGGTCGACTGTTTAATCTGCAGTGCGAGTGTATCTCTTATGTACCTTATTTCTTTAGTAAAAAATATCCGATACTACACAGGTGCACACAATTTTAAAGTCATCTTCTTCCAATAACCTCTTTACGTAGCATTTTTACAAACTGTTCAAGTATTCACTAGCGTCACATCATAAGCTGCATCACGCTATCTCATCAAACTCTAAGAACGCGCTCACACTACAAATATTTAGTCGGCCGATAGTCGACTTTTCCTCATATGGCACGTTAAACTGTAGGTCCCGGCTGTCATTGAACATCATTGACAGTCGTTACGGTTCAGAAGCCAGTAATTCTGACACCAGTCTAACTAAGGGTTGCCCGGGTAACTGGGTTGAGTAGGTCAGTTAGGACAGTCGCTTGTAAAACATTGGTACTCAGCTGAATCCGGTTAGACTGGAAGCCGACCCCAACATAGTTGGGAAATGGCTCGAAAGAAGAAGAAATCAGTATGAAGATGAATGGAAGTACACACGTAACAACGATTAGGTATTTTTTTTCGGTACCAGACCGACAATAAACTTTGATTGAATTCACGATTATCTAAAAAAGAAAAAACCTACTATGGGCCGACTAAATAGTCTTCAGTGTGTGCGCGTTCTTATGCAGCAAGCGACAATATCGTTTAGAAACTACATCGTTCCAGATTGTTCTAAGCGAAGTTATAACAACATGTGTAGTTTAAAAGTTAGGGATTTAGTTTGTGACCTTGGGTTTAAGTTTGAGATTTACATAGCTTAACGTTTAAGCACGTACTAGTAAAATAAAAGTATAGTACATTTTAAGTAGTTCGTACATTTTAAGTCAGATTTTGGATTTTATGGTGATGATGTTTTTCATAAATTGTGTTTTTGATAAATAATTATCTTTCCACTACTTTCCGTAGGTGGGTAAAAAGTATGTCTTATTCCTTTCTAAGGCTTAAAACTATTTATGTACGAAACATTTACAGTGGTTAAATAGTTTTGTCGTTAAAATCCAACGGACAAGCTTACAATGTACAGACAGACTTCAGGCGTTTTTCATCCATATACTTTAATGTTTTTTTTATGGTCACTTTTACACTAATGCTAAAATTAATGCTACTCATATTAAACTGCAATAATTATTTGTGCGTCATAGTCCACCGGTCTTAAACTCTACAGTATTAGCGAAGTCACAATAAAAACACAACCGTTCTTAACAGACGGGTAAAACAAAAGACAAGGCTTTGTACTAAAACAAAAGGCAATTAGCACAAAACGCTACAAGTGTAAATATCAATGAAAATAACCATTACAGCAATACCTCATTACGTTCGACATCTCAAGTTTCCGCGATTTCTCCCTGAACATCAAACCGAAACGCACTGAAATAAAAACGCACATTAAACGCAATAAAAACGCTGTGGCAAAATCAACATGTATTTACCACCCACTATTTTTATCCACACCCCTATTTCTATAAGTTTAAGGTCGATATTCCAATGACAGTTAGTTTGACAGCAGCAAATAAACTGTATATCGTTGTATCGCAAATAAAGAGGCCATTGAGAATTTTTACGCGGAGGTATAAAACATGTCTTTACGACTTCTGCTCCCCTAGTACTTTTATGATACAATAGCTCTTACCGTTCCTGCTTTTACTCCAATCGATGGCACGTATCTAAAGTCGTTAGAATATGTTTATCTTAAGGGTTTCGAGTCGAGCGTAAACGCTTGACTTGAGTGTAGAATATTGTCATGTTACATGTGTTGGGAAACTTAATTGATTCATTTTGTTAGGATTTTTCTTGTGAATAATTCTGGTCGTGCATTCTCATTGTAACGTTTTATAAAAAAAAAAACCCAAAGAAGCCCGTGAAAATTTCAGCTATCATTGTTCATGAGATACAGCCTAGTGGCAGACGGACAAGTAATAAAATCCCGTTTTAATCTTTGGATACGGAACCCTAAAAATATCATATTAAGCAATCTGTACATATACGTAGATACCAAAAGATCGATTAGTGCCCAACTGAGATTTCAAAATGGCTGACTTAAAGCTCCATTAGACTTATCCCATTAGCCACATCAATCCAAATCACACATTACAATTCCTAGCATTCAAATCTCAAACATCATTCAAATAGCGACCTCCCATTATTCATTCAGATACCAAAAACATCCAACAAAGACTATATTTGCACCGAAGACTTTATCTAAGTTTTTGTAACATAAAAGGTTTTTATTGTCATACCACAAAGAGACAATAAAACTCAAAAAAGCGAGAACACTTGACAAGTTGTTAAAAACACGAACAAAATATAAGTATAACACAGAAAAGTTTTGCGAAGGCTCCGAGTATCGGAACGTCAATGTACCTCTTAATATAAGGTTGTAGGTTTATTACTACTCTGCAAGTTATTGCGGGCCTAATGATGCGTAAACTTACGTGATGATCGTAAATAATATCTGCGAACCAATCCTGACTTTATAACCATACAAATTGAGACTGTTTTTCATTGTATCACTCCCCAAATAGGGTTGTATACGTTTTGGGTTCGGATATCCGAAATAGTCTGGATCGAAATTTGAATTAGGATTCCCGGATGGGTATCCGAAATATTCGCGGACGGTTTTGTGTGATGTCTATGCTTGATATTTCAAATCATAATTTCAAATATTTGCGTCCATTTTATATTGTTGGCGAGGCGTTTTCACGGCTCAAATAAGCTTATTGTTATTTCCAAGTAAAATCCTCGTAAACACTGAAAATTCCACATTTTAAATTAAACATAAATCATCGTTAATATTGGTTGCAGTATGAAGTGGAATTTAAATTCAGGCTTTAAAATACGCGGTACGAACGCTTACTCATTAATAATTATGATTTTTCAACAGAAAATTTTATGCGTATTTTAATAAGTTATTTATTTTGCTGAATATTCTTTTAATTAATGATAATATGAAATTGTTAATTGCATATTTAGCTTTTATTTTCCGACAAATTGTGCTAAAATAACAGTAATATTTTCTCATATAATATCGGAAAAGTTACGTTTTATCCGATTACCGTTTGCCGACTTCACTAGTGACCGAATATTATCGAGAAAACAAGGCGAACATCGATATGTTTTATTAAATCGAGCGAAAATTTCGACAATGGTCGATATGGTTGCAAGCCTGTATCTTATTACAGGAACCATATTTGGAACTAAATATTATTGCGTTATTATGGCCACAATGTAGGGACCTCTCGCGTATAGAGGTACAATAGTCGCATAGTTACAGAATCAGGTTAAGCTTCGCGACTTACGGTTTTTTTTTGGATTGGGGACTTCATTTTTTATTTTGTTTGTCTGTACTAAAATAATCACTGTTGGAAAGCCACACTCTTCCTGAGTAGTGTCGGCTATATTTTATCCCGGTAAGGGCAGTAGCTCCCATTGAAAGCGGGTGAAACCGCGGGAAAATGGCTGAGTTTCATAAAAATGAGCACACCTCTATTCCAGAACTTCTTCAAAAAAACTCCCATAAATTTAAAAACTACAACAAAGACAAAGTAGTCTCAATATAAAATATTTTTCAAAGGCAAACTTAGTTATACAATAAAACTGATTCTAAAATCACCGTCGCCATGTTGGAAAACTTGCTCACTTTGACAGCAGCGGCCGAAGCTAGAAGTTCGCAATTTATACACTGAATTAGATTTTAACAAGACCAACTAGTTGTTGGTATGTTTCGTGAAACTAGGAATAGCATGACTTGGTAAATATTTTACAATAGAACAAAAATAATGTGTTGTTTGCTGACTTCCTTATTGTTTTCAAAATGTACGTAAGGTGAATGTATAATAGAATTTTCTTTTTTTCCAGGATGACAGTTTCTTTCTTATCAATTTTGCATACCACATTTTTTATAAGTCGGTTAAGCATTGCCATGACAGAAAGATACAGTTTTTATCTTTCCACTTTTACTTCTTTTAATGTGTTCAAAATCTTTCTTACAACACGTATTACATCCTTTCAGATAACTCGAGTAATTTGAGCAAAAAGACTGAAAGTTGGACAGAGTGAAGTTCGAAGCTTATTACCGTTCGATTCTATAGTAACGACAACGATTAAAACTTAGCCCTAGATGTAGTCAATAACTTTCAGAAATTACCGAAAATTAGAGTCTGATAACCAGTCTTTTCAATGAATATTGTGGTGAATGGATTGAGGAGGTCAGATAGGCAGTCACTCCATGTATACGTACCATTACATACTCAGTTGCCACGCGAAGTCATATGTAGAAAAGGCTAGGCAGATTTCATCTATACTAAATATAATAAAGATGAAACTTTTTTATTTGTTTGTACCTTAAAGGCTCCAAAACTAATATACCGATTTGAAAAATTCTTTCACTGTTGGAAAGCTATAGGACTTTTCCCGAGTAACATAGGCTATAATATATCCCAATACGGGCAGTAGTTCCCACGGGACGCGACGTTAGATATCTATATGAAGTTTAAAATGCCCATATAAACATTGTAACCACTATGGCTCATCGAATACTTGTCATTTTACCTTCACCCATAAATTCAAATGCAATTTCCGTACGATATAAACTGGGTACCTTACCTCGTAAAACCAACTGAAAGTAAAAATTTAACTGTTTCTGGTAACATTGTAAGTAATACCATCTTTATGGTTTAAAGTGACTCATGGTTAAGAGTTATCGAAATGTCAAGTTAGTCAATGTTTAATCTTTTGATGATCTCGTTGGCGCAATGGTGACCATGCCGGACTGTCGAACTGATGGTCCTGGGTTCGATTCCCAGTACGGTCAATATTCTTGTTAGTTGTGGTCTGGGAATTACAATAAGTATTTATATGTATGTACATATATATGGTTTTTCAGTTGTGTTAGCACGTATTAGCCAATAAATAGCTTACCATGATGCCAACCGACCATGAAGGTGTCGCGATATAACATTATTTTAAGAAAATATGAAGGTCTCTTTCAATAGAAAACGCATGAAAAATAAAACCATTTCATATGTAAAAATATGCTTACATTATATTCTATGCTGTAAAATGTTTGTAAAAGCCAAAATTGAAAATGAAATGCAAACGATGGGTAAAAACACTCAGAATGTTTATTAACGCTTGTTTCACAGATCATTACACTCGGAATTGTACAAAAACAATAACAATAAACAAAATAAAAAATACCTAAAAACACTCCGGAACGCATTTTGGCACTACACCCAATTTGCACAAATTTAAAACCACCAATGGCGAAATGTGGAACTAAAATAAAATCGTACAATTTTCTCCCTTTAAAACGACTACTAGCGCCACGGTTGCCAGCAAAAACAAAATTGCAGAACTTTAGGTTATGACATTCCCGCGCAAGATTATAAATTGTTGCTTTTAGCCAAATTAAATTCGGAACACTTAAGAATGAGGGAGATGGTGCTATAGGATATTCAAATGGGGGAAAGAGAAGGGTGTAGTTTAGGTGTTCTGCTTGAAATCACGTCGTAAATGTGTTGTTTATAGTAGGCATTTCGGAATGATGTCTTTTAATAATATCGTTGTGTGGTGATAAAACTGTCCTTATTGCTTATATTACTAATATGTTGGTGTGTGTGTGTATTTATGTCTCTGTGTGTGTGTGCCTGTGTGTTTGTGTGTTCGCGCTATAAAGGGTGCTATTATAGGGCGAGGGCACAATATTGTTGTAACAAATTATTGTGAGCATGATGTATATTGTTTGGGTAACTGTTTGATAATGTTCTAAGAAAAAATACATAAAAAACACACTTTCTGGGTAGCTAGGAAAAAATACAATAGAAATTTTACTTATGCCTGTTTCGTACAGGTGTAAATAGGTACGTGACAGGTATCCACTTTAAAAAAGCCAGCTATAAGTAATAAACTCCTGTTAATCTATCATACCTGGACAGAATAATAATCCTGTGTCAATTTATCTGGTCGGTCTATTTCTCAAGACACTGAAAAAATCTTATATTCATCAAAAAGTCTAGGCGCAAAAGAAATAACCGTTTTTTTAGCGACAAACACGCCTAATGTAACGAATAAACAGCTACTCCAATTTTATCGCTATATAATCTCAAGAAGCATAAAAAAACCATTCGCATTTCAGCACTTTTCTCAACTGGCCATTAATAACTTACTTTACATTTATATAAGTACATCACTACACTACAGTGCAAATAAATAGACCACTCTTAGTCTTGTCAAAATAATAAATTTCTGCCTCTCAACTGTAGCGGGAACTGCTAAAATATACCTATCTCGTTCTTACGCGAGTACTGAAGATATTGCCGTCTTTTTTATATTAATATCACTAAAAGAAACGATTTGTATGAGAATCCTTTGTATTTGCTATGTATCAGACATCAATCGTTTGGCGTGATCATTTATTTCTTACCCTCCTTTGAAGAGGTTGATGGTGAAAAACGACGCGTTTTATGGGAACACTCTCTTGAGATATGTAATGGCAGAAATACGTAATATTTGTGACGTTCATTGCCTCGTTTTTATGAGGGAACAAATTATTTATTTTCGTGAATTTGTCTTTGTATCTATGTGCATTAAATTCGCGTTAGTCTTGGAAGCAGAATTTTTGGAAATCTGGTTAGAGAGACATCGTTATGACGATGCTTATATTGTATTTTGTTGGAGCTAAACTGCAGTTTAGAGTGCCAACAGCAAGTATCATACATGTTGTTATGTGGCAAATATACTTACCTATGTAGCTGAGGTAATAAGTCATTATTATTGAGTATGATATCAGTGTATATGTTACCGGCCAAACCCGATTTTAGGATAAACCAGTTTTGCCTAGGCTCAACTAGTTCTTCCTATAAGCGTTAGGATTAACTAGTATAGCCTAGTCCAAACAAATTTGTCCTAAGCCCGATAGGACGGACCAGTTTAGGCTAGGCAAAACTAGTTGATCCTAAAATATCAATACGCACACTCTAGGATAAACTGGTATGGCCTAGTCTAAACAATAAACAAAGGTGATCTCAGAAACATCATTGGAGTTATTCTTCAGAAAAATGATGAAGGTTTATACAAAGTTGGCACCAAACACGGTGTACTTCAGAAACTATATTGCAGGTATTATTTTTTCTCAATTACTTATCTATCTTTCTAGATCATTAATGATATTTTAAAGTAACTAACATGTTGTTTTTTTAGATCAGAATTCGGCATTTGTAGTCAAAATTTTTTAGAGGTAGCAAATGTAAACCAAGACTGAAATATCGTTGAGAACTGCAGCTACGAAACATTCTGTTGGATCAGGCCAAGGTTTTGTGAGATGCAGCTGCAAGAAGAACTGTTCCACAAACAGATGCCAGTGCAAGAAGGCAATGATACTCTGCAATTCTAAGTGCCACCAAAGCAAACCGTGTAAAAATAAATAACCATTTTAATAATTAACATAATACTCGTATGATTATTGCTTCTTAAAAAAAAAACAGTATTATTTGTTATAGTGTGATTGTTTGTATTACCAATTATTATCCATAACTTTTAACGACAACAATTTTAATTTGAGATTTGATTATTGCTTCTATAAAAAAAATACTTACCTATTATTTGTTAGTTTGCTACATATACCTATGTAGTATGATTGTTCGTATTATCAATTTATCCATAACGACGAATCATTATAGTTTAATAAAGATTATTATTTTTCCAAACACGGAGTAGTTTATTTAGTTCATCTATTTATTTAGACTTTTAGATATGTATATGTTTTGACTAGGCTATACCAGTTTATCCTAGAGTGTGCGTATTGATATTAGGATCAACTAGTTTTGCCTAGCCTAAACTGGTCCGTCCTATCGGGCTTAGGACAAATTAGTTTGGACTAGGCTATACTAGTTAATCCTAACGCTTATAGGAAGAACTAGTTGAGCCTAGGCAAAACTGGTTTGTCCTAAAATCGGGTTCGGCCGGTAACATATATAAACCTTATCTTCGAACGCTACAAAACCTATACAATATACCATTTTTTTGTTTATATTATCCATCACTACAAAGTGTAACTTAATAGCAAACAAATTCTCCTACGTTGATATTTTCCAAGTTTCTCCAGCTAAAGTGTCGATGTCAGAACGGCGAACAAAAGTCTAACTATCGCGGAAAAAAGAAAAAAAGACCCAGTCAACAGAAGTGAGATGTAGGTCAACATTATTGCAAGATAGTGTAAGGTTTTTTGTGTCGTTTTTATGCAAATATGGAAGCTGCACTTAAAAAGACGGGGCTGAATTTTTTTGAAATATTTGCAAGATGTCGTCTGACGTTTTGATGTAAAAAGATCGGGTTTGTTCATGAATTCAGAATATTATTTATCTTGTGATGCGGTTGACCTAGAAACAGTAATGTCATGGAAAAAACTTTTGACTGACCTATAGATTTTTGTGAAAATTGTGTACAATTTGATATACCAGTATTTGGACAGCCTTTTTGACTGTCCCGATGGCTGGGAAAATGCCTGAGAAAAATATGTGAATTTTTTAATACTTGTTTACTCGTTTTTTTAACACCATTCGCATCGCCATTCAATGGCGAAACTTTTATATAGGTACATCAAATGTCATAAGCACATTTGAATGCAAAAAAATACGTATATCCCTCGGGCGGGTGAATCCAAAGGGAAAAGCTAGTAAGTCCATAATTTCCTACCCCGTTAATCTAACCGAGGCCATAGTTAGTAATTTCCTGAAGCGAAGGCTTACAGCTGAAAGCGTCGGTAACGCGCGCAAATAATTTCACCTCAACATTGTTCGATCCGCTTACTGCGATCCGAACAGTGTGGGGTGGAATATTGAAACACATGCCATTATTTACCTAGTAATGTTTTTAGTCAAGTGGTTGAAAGGGTGTGAGTTCGATTCTTGAATAGGTGATACAGAGTGTCACAACGATGTTAGCTGTGGAACTTTTTATTGATTAATGATTTTATTATTTGAGATTTGAAAATAATTTTATCATCGGGGTCTGTTTGCTTTTTTTAGGTTGTACGTTGCAATACAAATTAAAGATGCTTATCTCTTGTTATGGTGTTATTACAACTAAACAGTAAACAGTCGTGTAACACATGTTTAAGATGATTACGTTTCTTCTCAATAACACCACTAGTCTTATAACAAGTTGGAGTTAACTTATAATCTCATTCACCATCTTTGTTCATGTTCATACATGCCTTACAAGATTATCACCTCACACCTTCCACTTCAGGATACAAAGGGTCACATACAGCCAATAACTTGAACACAACATGGCGACTCCCTCTAACTCCTGCTAACTCCTGCACAGACGACAGCCTGGTATATATCAGTCAGGTTTACAAACCTCACTGCCTCGTAAACTATGGAATAATGACTTCTATGCACAATGCATCGGGTTCTAACGCTTTCTTTATCTTTTTATGGCTTGAGATGGCTTGTGCAATAGTTTTATGATGTGATTAAATCTTTGGTTACAATGAATTTATTGGAAAATTTTGAATGTATAATGGGTTATTTTATTCGTTCAATTGTAATAGTCGAACTCCGAAATTCCGACTTATAAAAATTCCTTTTAAGAAATCACTTATAAAAAAAATATTAACTTGTTTATTATTGTTCCCATGTAATTGACTGTGTGTTTTTTGAGAATAAATATCTTTGAACCTATAAAACATTAAACAAACTTTTAGTCCCACTTAAAACTCTCTCTGTTGATGCAATTTACGAAAGTATGACACTGAAAACATGATGTAAAAGTAGCACTAAAAATTGATTGCCGTTTCAGTCAGCCTTGAGAAATTCAGAGAAACTACTAAATACATTTTGTCTATCACCCATATATCATACAGACTTCCACTTCTACCCACCTCCCAATACAAAACCTTAAAGATACACAACATCATACACTATAAGCTGAATTCGAAAGCCAACGATGATTGGTTTCCATTGATCTTCCTCTGTGATTCGCCTTAACTCCTAACTCATCCTGAATGTATTTGACATGAGTGCCGTAACAATAGGGTTTGTGTATTGACTGGGTTTTGGTAGGGGCTGCACCTGTAAACAGGGAACTGCTTTGTAAATAAGAAAAGGCTTCCTCGGTAAATGTGCCATCTAACAATGAATTGTTTTCTCAAATTAGACCGATAGTTTTTACTAAATTTTGCATTGAAACTTTTTGATATACTTTTACTTATTACAAGAACCATGTTCGAAGAGTTTTTAGTATATCAAAGGGCGTGCAATTTTGTAGTTTTCTGTAATATTTTTATACTTTATCGCAAGTACCTCGAAAAATACTGAGCATATTCTCATGCAGTTGTCTCCAAAAGATAAAGTGTTTAAAAAGAAAGGTTTACTGCACGGATTCTCGTGTAGTTTTCATCATGAGATAAAGCAATCAATGAGGAAAATTGTCGTATATATTACATGTATGTACCTATATATCCTAGGTGTAGACAGTTCAGGCTTCTAGTCTAGACATAAAACAGTATTTATGCCGCTAAACCTAGGTGGCTTTGTGGTCGTAAAACAAGTGAACTCGTAAACTTACAGGGAACACGTTAGTACGAACATTCATGATGTTTTACTTGTCATTCGGAGGGTAGTTACAGACTGAAAGATATAGATTTTTAGTTAGCTAGTCTGAAAGTGATAGTTTTACTATATGTTGGTACTGAATAGTATTAAAAGGATCTTTCTATCAGAATAATCATTGACTGTTGTAAATCTTGATTTGGTTTGTAATGCTTAGGTCTGATTGTTTGTCTGCTTATGTGAATGCCTAATTTTGGTGTTAAACTTGTTTAGAGAGTGGATGAAATTCACAGGACAAAAATATTTCTCAAGAGTACCAAAGATATGCAAGCCATGGGGGCTAATACTTTACTAAAACCCAGCCATTGAAACTGTAAAAAATCTACCAAAAAATACCTACATCCGAATCGAGAAGTTTCCTTCTTGGGAAGTCGGTTAAAAAGGAATACACTAATAGAATATTATATGACCCAACCCAAAATTATCTTTGTTCACTTGTTTTGTCATCATCGTAACTTTGTCGATCAATTCCATCACTATTGCTTACAATCCCACCTTCAATATTTTTTCATTACCTGTCCGAAGTCTGGATCTATGCCAGATTGTCTACCGTCCCCTCTATTGTCTATGCGTATTGTCTCACAGACTAAACAAGCATGTAGGTATATGTCTATAGATTCCTCTGTCTATGGGCCCGAAGCCAATAGGCTGAAGCCCTTAAGACAAGTTTAATTAAATGTAATGGTGACATATAACCGACGATTATCCCAGAATAGAACCTATCTAAAGGTTATACATATTGTTTACTCTATGTATAGTATGGTACGGTTGGGTCTGTGTATGGGAAACCATATTGTTTTGGAAGATACGGTAAATTGGTGGGACAAGGCTGTCATTTGAACATCTTTGGCAGACGTTATGGGTAGGCAGAAGCTAGAAAGTCTGACAACCAGTCTTACAGAGGTATCGGTTTGTCCATATAACTGGGTTGAGAAGGTCAGATAGGCAGTCACTCTTACCGTTCAGTTTGTTTCGGTGTTTCTTCTCTCATAGAATATAAAATACGATGCGATATCTCGCTTTTTATGAAAATTTTACATGTAGTAAAAGTGTGGTTTTAAATCTATTTTATAACTAAATATCATTTTATCTTCTTGTAAAGTCAATCCCAACATAGTTGTCAACCGGCTAGGCAGATGATACCACTAGAAAAAGAACAAAACGTTCCTCCATCCATAAAACATTTTACCTGAAAAGTTACTTGTACTTTTAATTACTACAAAATCCCGTCACACTTAAAACAGCTATAACTTACACAGATAAACATACTGAAAACAACATTGTAAATATAAGCAGGGTCGTAAACGTGGCAACCATCGGCAACAAGGTTGCGCGAGTTAAAGTTGCGCCACTTTACGATCGAGGCTGTAAATGCTACAATGTTTCAATGTCGCTGATTTTGTGTCATTGTTCTGTGGGCTTTCTAAGCCTCTTTTATATTTATAAATGTGTAAGTAAAAGATGTACTTAGGCCGCTACTCTCAGTAACTTGGGTTAAAAGACTTGTAACCATGGAAATGGTTGGTTATATCTATCCCATATACCAAATATAACATATATAAGTGTATATCGCTCTTTATTCAAGGCCGAATCAGTGATCAGTAAATGGCAAATATCTTAGCTACAGTAATTCGCAATTACTACCTGAGTACTATTTCATGGAAAAAAGAGAAAGTAAAAAAAAGTAAATAAAGACTCTACAATGTTAAATTATATCTTTCTGCAAATTGTTAGTATCATTAATATACCTTTCATGTAACATACATTGCTACCAATTGCAGAAATAAATCTGCAAAATCTCTCAATCATTAATTAACGTCAATGTGTACTGTAAAAAATATCATAATGATACCGTGATTCTGTGTAAAAAACTTGCAACTACCGCCGGATGACGTCATAAACGTAGTCTCGTTTGTAATAAATCATATACGGTGTATTTTTGCCTGGCACGGGATGAGCCATAGAGTAGGTGAGATACAGAGTGTTCAAATTGCACTATGGTTATTGCTAATTTTGACTTTTATATAGTAACAATACGAAAGTTGGGAAGTAGTTATTAGCAAAGTACCTACTTTTACTACTAAGCTACTTACTACTGCAGTTATTTAGTAATTTATTATATAAAAAAATATTATTAATTAATTCTTTACTACTAAAATTATGTAAGACAGCCTGAAATTTATTTCTTCTTCTTCTTTCGTGTCGATGACATGTCTTATAGTGAGACTACACTTTGTCAGCCCAATATGCCGCCACAGCGAGAGCACAGCCGGATGCGCTCATGATATCCTGCCGCGAGCACGTTTCAGGGCACAGCGGACATGCGATGAGGTGGGACATGGTCTGCATAGCAGCCCCGCACTCGCACCCAAGGTCCGCCCCGCCCGTGAAACCCCACCTGGACCGATTGTCTTTGCTTTGGCCGACCTGCGTTCGGAGTCTGTTTAAGGACTGCCAAACTCTTCTCGGGAGATCGTGTCCAGGAGGGAGTCTTTCCAACAGCGGGACAAACGGAGTGGGCAGTGAAATCCTCGACCGCCAAAGTTCCCGTCTGGCTAGAGAGGCCTCACCATCGACAGGAGCCACGATCTTGTAAATTTATTTGTAAGCTTTTTTTAGCTTGAAGGGACAGATATTTTGAAGATTATCTTTCGACACAAAATTAAATATTTTATATTATTACATAAAGTGACATACTAAATATCTGGTACATACATTTTAATCATGGAGTGAGTACTCTGAACATATTATACTCCGTTCCAAATATTCTGTGTAATCGAATTAGTTGTTATGATAGATCGTGTAACAAAGAGCTGATTTATGATGTGTGAGCCATCATTGTGTATCATTGCTATGGGGGTTATATGGTGTTCAAGGTATGGGGTTACTTTCATATTTTTGCTCGATAGGTACTCTAATATGTGTGTGAGTGACTTGAAAGGATTGCATTGGTGGCAGTAAAATAACTTATCAAATTCAATTCTATGTCAAATATGTCATTTTAAAATAAATTATTTTATATAATTTTATAATGATATGTATAGTAGTAGTTCCCTCGGCAAGCCGTTGAAACTTCTGTCGGTGGCAGAAGCTACCTCTAGTTTTGGCAATAATAAAAAATGTATCCCAATATTAGATCTCAGTTATTTCCATACATAGATTAGATAGCCTCGTGAAGCAAAGAATTTCTATAAATAGCTGACTGCTAAAAAGGGTATTTTATTTAACATGCGATGATTCGCTACGGCGTAGCAATTAGCTACGCTTGCTACGTAGCCGCGTAGCAGAATATGAAAGCTAGTTGGCTACGCGCCGATAAATATTTTTTCGCCTCAAATATTATTTTTAAGGATATGGTTGATTTGATGGGTTTAAAAAAATATTTTTATATATTTTTCCCTGATTTTATTTCTGTGGAATAGTTTGCACGTAGTAGTTTTAGTGAACTGATTTAAAAATATCCATAATGGTTTCGATTATTTTTAATTATTTGTTGTATGATAAAATTGTTCCAATACTTTCTGGAAAAATATTCAAAAATCTATCTAAATGAGAGCCAAAAAATCTAACCGAAGTATTTCAAATCTCTGCCCACAAATTCATCTAAAAATCTTTTTCACGTCATATTTTCCAGCTATTTTAAAACTCCGTAATTTCCTAGAAATGGCCATATAACAATAAAAAGTCTCCCTTTTCTCAAAGGAAGGCGTTTCCACGTTTTGTGGAACAAAGTATAAAATATAAGATTGGTAAGCGACAAACTTTGTCTCAGAAACCTGCTCTGTTCTATAGCTATGCGTAGGGTTGTCAGAGTAAAAAAATAAAAAAAGAATTAAGAAAACACGCAGTAAAAAGGGTTTCTTTTTTGAGCAGCTTATAATTTTATTTACCTACTGTTAACTGGGACAAGTACAAGAAGATACAATGTTGGGTCTACAGTACTTAAAAAATATTTTAATTCATAACTTTAATTTTGCAAAAATAATTTTGACTGCATCAATTTCTTTGCACAAGGCAGTTAAAAAATTCTCTTCGTTTATAATGTAAAAAAAAAGTCTCACAAATATTATTAAGAAACATTGCTTAAAATATAAGTAACAAACCCAGCAAATTACTATTAATGTACCAAATCCTTTATTTACTAACGATATTTGTTTCCACATTTCATTAAAAAAATAAAGAATTACCCGCAAATATTCCACAACTTTAATCATCAAAGCATTATTACTTTTCTGAACTTTGCAACCCGTTCACAACTTGACTAACTTCGCAAAGTATAATTACGTTCCAAATTTTTTTGCTCCACAAATATTCGGAAACTTTCGGAGCTGGCAACCCTAATGCAAGTTGTAACCAGTTGAAACCGGTTTCAAGTGACACTTCTAAGTTCGACTGCGAGTGCACAAGCTCGCGAAAAAGTTATAAAATTACGAATGCTCATTCTTATGCAGAACTTTGTTTTTTTAAGTTATTTCTATGTATTCGTTGCTTTAAAATAAGCTTATTTTAGAAACGAATCAAATTTTGTGAAAAAAAAATTACACCAAGTAGAAACCTGAAACCAAAAAACTTGAAATATTAAAATCTCGCTTGGTTTCAGGGAGGAATAAACCTTGAAAAACTCTTAGCTTTCATTTATTAATATAGTCCTGTAGTAGTATAGTTTATTTATATGGTACTCCTGCTTATAATGGCATATTTATACAAGTACTCTAAAAGCTAAAATTATTGTTATACCTACCAATGTTTATTTCCATCAAATTAAACAAGCTATTCTAACCTTTCTAAAGGGTATGAATGTACCACTGTTCCCCTTTCGCCCCACTATGTAACAATTTCCACTTAGCCCCATATTACCATAAGCCCCACTCTACAATATTAAAGGTACCAAATAACTATGTTACACATTGTAATTGCTGTCAATTAAGATCTTATTGCGAATGTAATAGGGTTCAAATTTAATCGTTTTATGTGCGTAATAGAATTTGTACAAAATGTGAGACGGTAGCAATAATTCTTCAATTAACTGAGCGTTTGGTGCGTGGGGGGCGGATGGTGTAATTTGTGAAATAAAACTACTATTTCTTGTAAAACAGTTTTTATTATAAGTAGGTATTAATTATGCCACTTTCGCCACTTCACGTGTTAAATAAGTATAATTAAAATTAAAAAAAAAAAACTTATCATAATTATTCATTAGGTATGAAAGAGTATATATGCTCTATATATGCTCTTGAATAAGTACTGCAATAACCACATTAGCCAATTACATTATTATTTTTATTATTTTATTTATTTATTATATATCACAATTGTATCCTTATCTTATGTGCTACATCTAGCTTATTCCACCCGTTTTTACAAATAAAATACTTTTTTGCCAAGAATATATCACAAACCCGCGTTCACTTCCCGCTCCGCTTATGCCATTACACCACACGCTAACACATCAGCGGTAAGGTACAAATCAGTCGTGAGGCAGCGATTTATGCCTCGCTCGTCTCAAGGCGCCTCGATTACTTGTAAACCGCCTTAAATTGCGCTATACACGTCACAGGGAACTATTTGATGCGTTTTTATTAGAATGTTCTTGGTGGTAATTGATACGAATGTCAGTTTTTTTAAGTGATTTTGCTGTTAAGAGGGCTATAAATATCTATCTTATGTACTTTTTTAACAGTGGTGTGTATATGCTTACTTCCACAAAAAGAGACAGCAAACCTATCTTGGTTCGTTAGTGAAGAAACCAGCTAAGATTGCGGGGTTATAAAGGTGGTGGATACATAAAGAGCTCCTGAAGGAAGATGGTGGTTTCAATCAGTAAAAGTCAGATACACAGGGTCACTTGATGATTTCCCAACAAAAAATAATAAGCTATTTTCTGACTCAGTAACATGAATAAAGTTTCGGTGCTTCGTGGTTCAACAGTACTGGATTTTAAAACAATATGATCAGGTGTATACACATAATGTTGTCTATAAAAAGTTAGTTACCAAGGGTCTTTTTTGAGGAAGAGGAATTTAGTTTTCTTTCAAAGTCCTTTAGTAATATCTCCAGTAAAGAGATGGCTATTGTCAATTTTCTGCCTAATTCTTCAAGCTCAAAACATTTTGAGGTCTTTATTTAATTGGACTTCAAAATTAACGCGCAGAGGTCTCAACCGAGAGAATTAGTCTAGATATTATGAAAACCGTCCTACTTTTCAGTCTAGGAATAAGAAATATTAATTTCTAGGTCAACCGCTAGGCTTTTGTCTCTGTAAGATAATTAAGTGGGCGAGAAATAAAACCTTCAACCTTTAAAAGCTTGTTCAATTCAACGCTATTGTGAAATACTATTCGTAATAAAGGGACATTTATTTGTTTATTTATTTACTCATTTAAAGGAGACCAAACAACTATAGCATAAGAATAAAGATAGTATAAACACAGCCAATTACAAGCTCTCGTGTATAGGAAACAGAGAAAACTATATAAATTAAAAGGCACATACAAAATAACAAATAATAAACCTAGATTATATCAAAACGCACTTTTAAAAAAATCTGTGTTTAGCCTATTGCGCTCAGAAGGGATGCTGGTATTAAAGGGGTCAAAAACCAACTCCTTACAAAGATTGTTAAACCTTTTATCTAAATTAAATACTTCATGAAGTCAAAAGCTGGTGTTTGTACTAAAAATATCTTCAAAAGGTTAATAGTATAATTCGATGTTCTTAATAAATAGCTTGCCAAATATTCACGGTAATCCCTCAAAATAATACAAAATGCTAAAAAGGATTAACAATACCTACTATGAAAACAAGTTTTCAAAGGAATAAATACTGTTCCTAAGGAATTAACAAACCTTTAGGCCTTTTTGCCAATTAAAGTTAAAATAAATTCTCAGTGGAATACTTATCTATTTTGTATCATTAGCCAAGTTCCAACTATCCCTGTCTTCGGCAACCCGCATACATCAACTATCCATCTTCTTCAAACTGTGGGCCATTAATATAACTAGCTTTCTCCCGTGGTTCCACACGAACCCCGTGGGAAATACACCCTGTACTCGGATGGGGATAAAAATTATCCTATGTACGTCTTTTGACTCAAAAGTAATCCTAACCAATATAATCCAGCCAGTCTTGTGTTGTAAATAGTGTAACTAACATGATTTTCTTTTAAACTAACAATATAGAGTTAAATGAAATTCACCCTTAGACACAAAAAAAATACATGCAACTTTACCGCTTTTAATAAAACGATAAGACAGAATAACCCTAGTAAAATTCTTATTCGTACAAATGATGCAATTCCGTGAATAGTGCAAAAAGGGTTAAACTGTGCAACACGGTATATATTATGCTGTGAAAAATACAGACCACTTGAGTTCCGACGGGACTTAGCGAGCCTTATCTTCAGTGACATACGGACAATAAGAATGGGGAACCACCGAAGATATCATTTTGAGATAAGATAATAGTGGGAGTTTTGTTAACTAACAATACTGTGATTGATTGTTTAAACTAGGTTCTAAGACAATAGAAAAGCGTAGCGATAACCTCATCCTATTTCATCAGAATGTAAACCGTTTTTCTGGCAAAATATTAGACATTGAACTTTTAACTGATAAGTTTTCTATAGATATATTATGTCTTTGTGAGACATGGCTCAAGCCTGAGAAAATGTTATTTAATATCAATAATTTCAAGGTTGCTAGTGTATTTAATAGGGTAACTGCAGAGGGTGGGGGTACATTGATATTGTGTAAAAATACCTTAAAATTTAAGGATAGAAGCGACATCACTTCGAGCTCTGTTAATCGCCTGTGCGAGGTAGCATGTGCAGAAATAGGAAGTCATTTATTCTTATGTGTATATAGACCACCAGCCAGTAACTTTTCATTATTTATTACAAATATGGAGGAAATACTTAGGAAGATATTTAAGTCAAATAAACTAGTTTTCATTTGCGGTGACTTTAACATAGATATATCTTCTGAATCTTCTGATAAATATCAACTGTTATCTCTATTTCAATCTTTTAATTTAAAACATTTGTTTAATGAACCCACTAGAATTACACCATCTTCAAGTTCATGTTTAGACAATATTTTTACAAATTGTGTGGTTCAGCATTCTTCCATTATTGCTGGTGTGAGATCGGATCACTTGGGGCAGCTTGTTAGCTTTCCTGCTAATAGAAACACTCCGTCAAACATAGTAATAAAATACAGACAATTAACAGACAGAACCTTAGAAACCTTTAAAAATAATGTTGTCAATAAATTATGCAGTAGTTTTAAATCAGAGGACTCGAATACTAAATTTAATAAGTTATTTAACACACTTTGTCTAGAATTTAATAAATCATGTCCTATTAAGAAACTAAAAATCGACAATAAATTAAAATTCAACGAATGGTGTACAAAAGGGATTAGGATAAGCAGAGATGTATTGTATAACCTGTATCGAGAAAAATCAATGACATCTGATAAATCTTTTCATGATCATGTACGGAACTACTCTAAGGTATTCAAAAGTGTATGTATTCTTGCAAAGTCTAAATCAATTAGTGACAGAATAACTAAATCGGATAATAAAATAAAAACCGTTTGGAAAATAATAAATGCGGAAACGGGTCAAATTAAAGTCCGGGATACTGAACTATCGTTAACGATTAATGATGCAACTGTGTCGGATAATGTGCAGGTTGCTAACGCGTTTGATAATTTTTTCTCTAATGTACCAGTAGAGGTTACTAAATCACTTAACTCGTCCTCTACACTTGCAGAGTCATTACTAAAACAAAATTTTACTAAAGAAGTACCGGATTTCGGATTCGATTACATAACTTTTAATACAGTAAAAAAAGCTTTCAAAAACCTTAATTTAAAAAAAACGGAAGACTTATGGGGAATCTCTGTTAAAGCCCTGAGCTCCGTGATTGACAATATTGCACCAATACTCAGTCAAATATTTAACTCGTGTATAGATGAAGGCACCTTTCCTGATTTGATGAAACACAGTAAGGTCATTCCAATATTTAAGTCAGGTTGTAAGAAAAATCCGTCAAACTACAGACCCATTTCTATTCTCCCGGCTCTAAGTAAAATATTCGAAAGGATCATGCTTGATCAGATGTTAAACCATTTCAACTTAAACGATATACTGCACGACCGTCAATTCGGCTTTACAAAGGGTAGGTCCACTACGGACGCAAGTGCGCGGTTAGTCACTCAGATTTTGGAAGCCTGGGAGAGTTCGCAGGATGCCGTCGGTATATTCTGTGATCTCTCCAAGGCGTTTGATTGTGTGGACCACGATACACTCATTTCTAAGCTGAGACACTACGGCATTCGTGGAAAATCTCTTGAACTTGTCCGGTCTTATCTATCCAACAGACAGCAAAAAGTGGATGTCTGCGGCTCAACATCTTCGGGGACAGTTGTAAAAATGGGCGTGCCTCAAGGCTCTATACTGGGTCCATTTCTGTTCCTAGCTTATATAAATGACCTTCCATTTGTGTTGTCTGATATTTCGGATGTTATTTTGTTTGCGGATGACACTTCCCTTGTTTTTAAAGTTAAGCGTAAGAACCCCAATGTTAGTCACATTAATGAAAGCCTAGAAATTCTCTCCAAATGGTTCGCAGCCAACAATTTATTATTAAACGCTTCCAAGACTAAATGTCTTAAGTTCTGTTTGCCTAACGTCACTGCGGTTGAAACAAATATAATGCTCGATAACAGCAAATTAGAGTTAATTAACAGCACAGTATTTCTGGGCATTACCATTGACAGTAAATTGCAATGGGGTCCCCATATATCCTCCCTATCAGGGCGACTTGGTTCTGCTGCTTTTGCAGTCAGAAAAATCAGACAACTGACCGATATAGCTACGGCCAGGCTTGTATACTTCGCCTATTTCCATTGCGTGATGTCATATGGCATTCTGCTATGGGGGGCAGCGGCTGATGTCCAATCAATTTTCGTTTTGCAAAAAAGGGCGATCCGAGCGATCTATGGCATGGGCTCTCGCGAATCTCTTAGAGAATTCTTTAAGGAAATTAATATACTTACATTACCTTCCTTGTATATTTTTGAAAATATTATGTTTGTTCGCAAAAACATCCATAAATTCACAGTTAAAAGTGACATTCACCAGATAAATACACGTAACAAACATAAATTAGTGGTTCCCAAGTTTAGGCTAACAAAAACAAATAAGTCGTTCTTAGGGAATTGTGTACGTTTTTATAACAAGCTACCTAAATGTATCCTTGATCTCACGGATAAAAAGTTTAAGAATGTAGTTAAAAACATTTTGATTAAAAAGGCGTATTATAAAATTCAGGATTACATTAATGACAGTGATGCCTGGCGCTAAATTAATATTGTTTTTTCTTTTTCTCTGCACATGTGGCTTCCCCGGCGACCACGGGCACGGGAGTGCCTCCGCCCAGACCAGCCAAGCCCAAGCCAGCAAGACCCCAAATTGCATTGTATGATAACTTGGTTACCCAATATATTTTTTCTTTGAATTGTATAAATTATTTTTCCAGTAAAGATTGCACTAAAATTATTTTGTATAATTTATTAATATATTTTTAGCTCAATTTGGATTGTATAACATTCTCAGGACTAGATAGAAAACTGTATGTCTGTAATTATTTTTATTTTCTTTTAAAAAGAGTGTCCATGGAGTTTCTTGCCGGTTCTTCTCCATGAGACCAACTCTTTGGAACCGTGCACCTAACTTTGACGTTTCGAAAGAGCTTTCATAGGCCTATTTGAAATAAAAAATTTTGAGTTTGAGTTTGAGTTTGAGTTTGGGATTGCTTGTAATAGAAAAAAACTTATATCTTTGCATTTCGAAAAGGGTATCAAGTAAGCTTACATTGTGGTGGATTGATCCAATTCCTACTAGTAACTCTATGTCTCTGTCGGTCTTTCGCAATTTCACTTCAAACCTACATAACAGGTTTTAGTAGCAGATAGTTTTGTGTCAAAGAAAGCACACAAGGCTACTATTCAGCTGGGTACTGGAAGTAATTCTTTCGGGATGGGACAAACCATAGCTCGGGAAACAGCATGTTGTCACTATATTTTTTTTTTGTAAATATGTAGATTTAATTTGTGATTGCCTATACATGTTTAATTATGAAGTCCTCACATCCTTGTTTAAAAGCTCATTACAATAGATATAACATACACTCAAACATGGAAAAACTTTCGCCTTTCTAATATTTATTATGAAAACAAATAAATGATGAATGCTATCCATCTTTCATGTCCGTATGTCCATCGTTATCTGAGCACTAACAGCAGCCCCCGGCCGGTACTTACTTGCGGAATAACATTTTTGATTGTCATCCCCTTTCTTTCTTTCTTTCCTTTTATCAACCCTTTGGCTATCTTGATGTAGATTATGTTTCTTTTATACAAATGCTAACTGGGCGCCATTAGAGGTGGTTCTGAGGGTTATTGAACATTCTGCTGCGAATTGTTATGATGTTTCGTTGTTTATGATTTTGAGGAAAAATTGGTGTTTTGGTACATAGGTTAGGTATGTTTTGGTTGCGGAATTTGACTGTTTATTAAACCAAGATATTCATTTGTAAGATATTTTTGCATGAACGGTAAGAAATTTTTTGGCAATCCGAAAAATAATCTAATCCAGATCTTCAGCAGTAATAACAGCCTTAAATGATTTTTCAAGACTCGAAAATATTACTAGCAGAGGAAGTAGCATAAAAACCATTAACCTCTCTATGTAAGAGGGCTAAAATATCAAATATTTTTTGAAAAGGGACCGGTAGTTGCCCAGATTAGCACGTTCAAATAAATACACTCTTCAGTTGTATAATCTAGTAGGTATAAAGATGCAACTGACATCATTCACTTACCATTCACGTAACGTAACACGACTATATTTTTGTCCGTTACTAGTTTTCCCCACAAAGTCTGTTGAGGCGAACAAACCACAGTTTTTAACTCGGCTTCGCTCACAAATGCGGTCTGTGTTCACTAGTCTTTGTTAGCGAAAACGTAAATATAGGGTACCTGCCTATGTAAGTAAAAATCTAAGCACAGGTGGTACGTTGCTCTGTTAGTGGAAAAGTAATGGTTTTTGTGGGTAATTCTTGTGTTATTTGCAAAATTATGATTTGAAAATCAAACGTATTGTAGATGAAAGGTATTGAATTCGAAACCTACACATTCTTTTATTTGTACGTCAAAACATTAATAAGCTACTAAATGTAAAAACGTTACTAAAGAAAAGAGTTCTTTCTACATTACTACAGTTCAGTATCTAATTGTTCTACATAATTTTATTCAATTTCACCATCAGACGCTTATCAATTTGTCTATATGACCCAACACGAGTAACCGTTTTTTTTTTTGCTTAATTGTTATAATAAATAAATAAATAAATCATTTAATTCAGACACAGTCCATACTTATTACAATAATTTTGATCAACGAAAGATAAAAAAAAAAAAAATGCTAATGTTTGTTATGCTAATTATTTTATTTTAATTGTTTCAGGTAAACGTCGATCAAGTTGGCATCGAAACATCATAAATATACAGTTTTGGACATGAACATGAGTATGTAAAACCACATAATCTTAAATATATAAAACTCAAAGGTGACTGACTGACTGACTGACTGACTGACATAGTGATCTATCAACGCACAGCTGAAACCACTGGACGGATCGGGCTGAAATTTGGCATGCAGGTAGATGTTATGACGTAAGCATCCGCTAAGAAAGGATTTTGATCAATTCTACCCCCAAGGGGATAAAATAGGGGATGAAAGTTTGTATGAAACTTTGTCAATTTTAAACCGATCGGACTGAGACTTTGCATGCATAAAGCCACTATGGCGTAGGCAACCCTTAAGAAAGGATTTTGATAAATTCCATCGCTAAGGGGATAAAATAGGGGATGAAAGTTTGTATACATCTTCTTAGATTTTATGAAGAAGTCCTGATGACGAATCAGAATTTTATGATAACGTTCGCTTAAATACGATTTTGATTAATTCAACCCCCACGGGTGATAAAATAAGGGATGATGAAGGATGTAAAATGTATTAGTTTGAACCTATCAGTACGTAATGGAACGAACAAAATAATGTTTAGTTCTAGTGCACAGAAAATCCCCGTCATACAAGCGTTTCTCCCCTGTAGTGAAAATATCCTACCCTTTGCGCCTGCTAATGATGATTACTTATTTCATCATCCATCCAGCTACCTATTCCCCAACTATGTTGGTGTTGGCTTCCAGTCACCGAATCTGTTCGAGTTCCAATATTTTGCTTGGAGCGACTACCTATCTGATCTCTTCAATCCAGTCACATTACAAGACATTATCCATGGTAAGACTAACAGACTTTCTGTCTTCTGATTAGTCACAGCAGCTGCAGAAAATATACAAATGATAGCTTTGTCAGACTCAAAGCATATATACCTTGACTAGCTTCTGCCAGTAGTTTCACCCGCATCCCGTGGGAACCTCTGCACGAACCCGGATAAAAAGCCTATAGCCTTTCTCGATAAATTGGCTATCTAACACCGAAAGAATTGTTCAAATCGGACCAGTAGTTCCTGAGATTAGCGCGTTCAAACAAACAAACAAACTCTTCAGCTTCATAATATTAGTATAGATTTTAGCTGTTTCCTGTGAGAATTACTTACGCACCATACGTAATAATTTTCCAAATTAGCTGACTAGATCCAGAGATATCCACAACGTCACAAACTTTACTTCTTCTGCTAAGTGGTAATCCTAATTATACTGTCACGTGAAAGAATGCACCTTAAGTAGTATTTTGACTATTCTATATTGCCCACGCAGACGAAGTTGCGGGCAACAGCTAGTATTATATAAAAACATAATTTCCTCCTACAAGTATCAAGTAACTTAAAACCTAGCCTCTTAAAGTACTAGGAGCGCATAAAGCCTAAGGTTATACATTTATCTCGATGGTTTTAAAATGGCGGTCATAATGCACCTCTCATATTTGCATTGCTGAAAGACTCATAATGTTTCAGCCAGGTAGGCTTTTATGCTGATGGAAAAAGGCCTTTGTAAACTGAAATACTGGTACAATAGTTTTGTTGTAAGTTTTATTTATTAACATAGTGTAAGTTTCAAAATTGTTTGGGTGAAAGGTGTGTGTCGAGTTAAATCAATCATAAATCCTTTATCACTGTCTATACATAATCTGCCTAAATACTATTGTGTATTAACTTTAAAAGCTCAAATTAAAATTACTATGTTGAATGAAACAATCGCTTTCCGTTTGTATGTCTGGTTCTATGCATGCTTAGGTCCTCAAAAAAAATTCAAGAAAAAGTATTTTATGTAAAACTAGCTGTTTTCCCGCGATTTCACTACCATACCGGATAAGATAAGAACATAGTTTATGTTGCTTCCCACAGGTGAAAGAATTTTTCAAATCGGTTCAGTAATTTCGGAACCATTGAGGTACAAACAAACAAACAAATAATTAAAATATAGTTTCAGTTGCTTTATATAAGTCTTTGGTTATTTTTGACATTCATGTTTTATGTAATGAAATGATATTATTTTTCTTTATTGAACTAAACGGAGGGGCAGCTAGTCTACTCTAAAAACATTAACCTAAAAACTAAAGATTAATTAAACTCCCAAATGAAACGTAACCAAACAGTACACACATAGTTATTATCACTGTTAATTGCTGATAACCAATTATCGGGACATTCTGTTAAATAATTGGCACCAGTTAATTGTGTAGTGTTGTGTTAATCTGACGCGTAGTGCCGGATTATATCGATAAAATATTATTTCGGTAATCAGAGTTTGTTTAAATGAGTTCTGTTTGGTTCTTTAGTAGGAGAAATCGTAAATTGGATGTCAGTTAATTATGCGAATGTTGGTGATTCATGATAAATCTGGATTGATATGTCCGTAATTAATCTTCTTGGATCATGTTTTTACCTTACCCTTTTTGAAAAATGTGTTTTTTGTAAACTGATTGTTCGACTAGTTTTAAGGGAATGAAAATCGTTTCCATTGAATTGTAAAAACACTTCAGCAAAATCTTCATCTTCAATCATCTTCGATGCCAAAATCCTAAGCATACTGCTCATAAAACACATTTTTTATGTATGCCAGCACTGAAACGGAGAGCTCCACTCCAAAAAGAACATCTCGATAAAGAAAACATATTCATAAAATTATCGATACATTTTCACCGACACTTTCCCATCACTAAATCATGAGTGTGCTAAGTGCTTCAGTTGTGTTCAGTGTGAATCCCAGTCGCTGTCACAGACACGCCACTTCAAAAAACTACCTCAAAACATGAGTTAGGGCTATGGAAAAAGCGATTATGGATATATTATAATGTTTATTTGTATATTTAAAACCTTACTAAATGTTTGGGACACAGATAGCGACAGAAAGAACACAGGCTACTTTTTACCCGAATGCGGGAAGTGATCCTTCCAGGGTCGTGGGTCAAACCGCAGGGAACAGCTAATTTCTACTGTTTATCATTTAAAGAATGTGTAAAAATAGTAGGCCTTAATTATAGTTTAAAATCGTGTCTGTCCCTCTATTTTGACTTTACGGGAAAAAGCAGAAAGTAAGGATTTTGTATTAAGTACCTACATTTTCTATGCATGAAGTGAAGCTAGCATGATTTTATGTACCGCAAACTCCAGACTAAACTGTCGTCTGATAGTTGACCCGCTGTTTGGCTGAAAGTTTATTTTAATGGTGATCATGAATCCAACCAAACTATTAATACGATCTTTTAATACCAGCTGTGTACCAGCTGGATACCTAATTATTATGAGCACACTATCATTCATATAATAAATTTATGAGCCCGATCAAACTATCGGCCGACTAAAAGTTTGCAGTGTGCAATGGCTCTTAACTAATCTTTTGCTAACACATACGAAATTGACCACCCACAATGGCGCTCAGTAATATACCGACTTCACAAAGAGAGTATTCAAAGCTTGAGTGCATCTGTGGTTAATTAATGATCGCTGTAACAGAATATGTTAAGATTCGGGCCATTTTAGCGGTGATTTATTCATGTTACTAAGTTATTTTGGTAATGTGGGACCTTAGTGAACGAGAGGCTTCAAATGTGTCACCTGGGAACTACTTCACGCATATGGATAAGTTTAGGTGTATAAACTAACGAACCCAGAAAAAAATTCAAATCGAATTTGTAGTTCCTGAGATTAGGCTCGTTTAAGCAAATAAACAAGCTTTATAATGTAGTATACATAGCTGATTATAATATTAATAGAGAAACGTGAAAATGAGTTTGTTTGTCACACTATTACACTCAAACGGCTAAACCGATTGAAGTGAAAATTGGTATGGAACATGACGGTACCCAGAAGACGTGGCAAGACTTTTATCCGGATGCGGGACGTAGTTCCCTGTTGTGGACTTACATTATTAAATAACATTTTTAGACACCTTACATCTAAGTAAGATCATTAAGACATAACGTTCTCATCTCACCTCTAAACTTAACCAAACACAGCTTAACTAAGTTATTGCTAGATCATATAAACTTGACTTACATCTAATCCGTTACTGAAATACAAGGACTCGTTAAACTTAAGCTTTTAAGTTATGTTTCTCGAAGTTTAGTGAGAAACACTATTTATTTATATCTTGGAAGGCTGTGTACATGAATAAGGCTCAGCAAGGTGGATGTAAAACGATGGATTTCCGTTATTTACAACTTGCTTAACCAAATTATAATATTAATATTTAGCTATTTTCGACAGTTTCACTCGTATCCCGGGTGCACAGACTTAGCTTTCCAACAGTGGAAGAATTTTTCAAATTGGTTCAGCACTTTTGAATTCTTTATGGTACCTACAAACGAACATATAAACAAAAAAATGTTTCCTCTTAACATAGCAGTATAGACTTTATAAATACGAAAATAACAATTATTTTTGTATGTGTTTTGCTTCCACGCCAAAATTACTAAATCGATTTAAATAAAGTTCATCACACGCTGTTCGGATCGCAGTAAGCGGATCGAACAATGTTGAGGTGAAATTATTTGCGCGCGTTACCGACGCTTTCAGCTGTAAGCCTTCGCTTCAGGAAATTACTAACTATGGCCTCGGTTAGACTTTGTTCTGCTAATCTTTTGTAAGTGGAAGAATTTTGTGTTATATGTATGTGGAAGCCAGTAAGTCTGACGCCAGTCTAACCGAGGGCTATTGGGTTGCAGTAACTGGATTGAAAAGGTCAGATAGGCAGTCGCTCTTTGTAAAACACTGGTACTCAGTTGCTGCTAGACTGGAAGCGAACCCCAACATACGGAGTTTCTTTCCCGTTATTATCCATAGGAAGGAAGCTATTTTTGGAATGAGCAACTAGAGTCAAACTTATTCGTATTTTTGACGTTCATAAGTGCTGGTAAAGGCCTAAGTGAAATTGAATGATTTAACTTTTTCTTTGACATATTTTGGCATAAGCTAGCCAGATGACTTCTCCTTATAAGAAAAGAGTTGATGCTCTTAACAAAACACAGAATACCATACAATTCCTTAAAGTCGGCAAAACACATTTATTATCAAGTCTTGTTCATTTAAAAGATGTTCTCCTTCTAAAGGAACTTGTACAACTAAGATGCTATTTACTTGCGGAGGGGTTGAGACGGGGTAGGGAGGGGGGGGGGGGAGCTGAATTTGCAGCCTCAGTTTACGAGATTACGTTTTGAGTATACGGCCGAAAGACTGGGATGTTGCGAAGATGTAGGGGTGACTGGATGGTGCATCTTTGATGACGGTTTTAAGAACGTTGAATAAAAGCTTTTAAAAAATTTAATGCAAGTACAAGTATAATATTAATGCTAGTCTAGAGCCCGCTGGTACTTTCTATAACTTTCATTACCCTTACTTTATTTGACAGTTTGAATTTCTTGTCTGTAGCCCTTAATAACACTCAGTAGACTCTCAAAATTATTTTGTGTCAAATTCCATATTTTGCTCTCAAATCTAGTTCATATTATTGAAACTGCTACTGTATCAAAATGAATACAGTAGTAATAATACGCAGCATTAATCAATTCCCATTCAGCAATCCTACTCTCCATGTATTATTTACTCCAATTTTGATGCTGCATTTCATCGCCCGATTTATGGCCAGTAAATTAATGTCTAAAATCTTTCAACACTGATTACATGGTGTATGTAACTGAGAATTAAAGAAATATAATAATACATATCTGATGCGTGATCTGAGAAACGCAACTCGATTCTGACCCACTTCACTTTCAAACTACGTCCAACTATACTCAAAAACCGCGCTCATCTCTTCCATTTACTCTAAATCTTAGTGTAAAATCCCTAAGTATGTATATGCCAGGCTTTATTAAATTTTAGACACTTACTCGGCCGCCATTGTTGGAACTTTCACAGGATTATGTGCTTGTAATAAACTAAGTTCTTAAAACATGCCATGTATTGAAATCTGGTAGAGAGAGTTTACAAAACAACCTTGTTCGTAACATGTACATTATTATCGAGTTCTTTAGATACGTTAAAGATGTGAAGATACGTGAAAGTTAAGTATGTACTTGTCAAAGTTGAACCATCATTATCACCCTTTTTATTTTATTTTATTTTCCTGTGTATTTTTATAGGCTGCGGCCTTTTTTCATACAAGAATGGAATGAGCGTTAATTACTATGGTTGCTTTTGACGCAGATTGCCGATTTAAGACTTTTTAAGCCCAGGTTTCATTAACAATGTTTTCCTTTCACTGTATGGTTTCAGTGTCCAAGATACACTTATTAGCAAGATATGTCCAGGCTTTTCTCGAGCGACTTAGGGAAGCTTGAGTACCAGTGTTTTACATGGAGCGACTGCCTATCTGACCTCCTTAAACTAGTTACCTAATGCGCAGATGTTCAACTAACCGCCGAAACCCACCAATTTTACGTAGTTTTTAAAACAAAAGGAACTCGACATGATAAGATGGTCACTCATCAATAGACCGATATTTAGAAGCAGATACCTACAACTTAGGAAATCTCATACTTATAAGTGATTTTGTTATGGATGTTATTGCCTTAATAAGATACCTACTTCGTGAAAACGAGATGGCTTTCAAAATACTTAGGAACGCGTCATGACAAGATGGTCAATCATCTATAGACGGACATTTAGCAAGTACCTTAAAGATTTAAAACTTAAAGAGCTTATATCTTGCCTTGGATATGAACTGTCATATAAAATAACACATGATTAATGCTCAATCCTTCTCTGTGTGACAGGAGCGCTGTGCCCAGCAATGGGACGATAAGAAGGCTGTAACATCATGACACAATCCTCTTTTGCAAGGCATTCTTTTGCTGTAAAAAGTACTACAAAATGTTTCAAAGCAAGTTTAAGTAAAGAAAGTCAAGTGGCGCATGCACTAGATCGATAGCTGATGCATATGCGAGCAGGTCTTTGTAGTTAAGTACCGCAGTTACTGTCTCGCACAGATAGTCTAGCTATGTAGGGTATAGTTAAACTGGGTTGTTAGGTAAGGCTGGAAAAGGATAAAAAACTTTTATGTTACCTGCTAGAAAGGGTTCATAAAGTTTGTGTTTCTTAAGTACCTGTAATAGGTCTGTATGTAATAAAAATCTTTGACTTTGGGTTTTGATTTTATCTTCAGTTTTTATCTCGGGAAATAGTTATTTTATAGAGCCAAAAAAGTAGCTGACACTTAAGCCATATTACTGTGAAGTTTCATCAATATCTGTTGAGCAGGTTTTGACTGAAAAATACTTACGAATATGTAAACTATACAAGTATTTGATAAAACTGTAAAATACTACGTATATGTATGAGTCGTTTTTCTATTTGCCTAATGAAATTAGCTGCTCAAATATATTTAATTAACACTAAAATAAATAACTAAACTATTTACTCAAAGTCCTAAATCTACACATTATAGAGGTAATTAAAGTTTAACTTTACAGTGAAAACAGAAGTTTTACAAAAACATGGCGATCCCATCATAACTTGTTTATTTACTCAGTTCGCTTGTAGGCAGACACCGCAGTCATTAACTAAAGTAAATATCGAAGAGCACTTAACTATCTGGAACCGCCATAGCTTGAAGCTAAGTTACAGTCGCGCGGATCGATCGATCATAAGCTAAAGCAATGTTTGATGGGTTTGTGGATGGGTTGTGACCATCTTGTCATGACGGTATTTATGAGTTCCGGCTGTCATTTGAACGTATTTAGCAGTCAGTCGTATCGGGTAGTAGTACAAGCCACAATATCTTATCAAGGGTTTTAGGTTGCCCGGGCAACGCAAGCAGATTGCTCATGGGTTTTCGATCATAACGTTACGTACACATACGACAAAATGGTCAAACAGTAGCATACTCACTGCACATATATACACGCAAGTTTGAGCGGCGCTTTCCTACTTTTATCAGAGAGAAAACCACAGCAATGGCGTATCTGGTTGGTTAGATTAACCAAGGTAAATATTGAGTCGAAAACCCTGTATTTCGATTTGTGATTTTCGGCGAACGAATAAGGTTATGTTTTTGTGTACAAACCGTGTATATGTCATGTAAAATATATCGTTTGAATAATATAATTGGGTTAGCTGAGTTGTGTCTTTAGTAAAAATAATGTCTCTTAAAATTAGAATCTTTTGCATGTAGAATAAATATCTAGTCTCTACTTCATCATCCTCCGAGCCTTTTCCCAATCACGTTGGGGTCGGCTTCCAGTCTAACCGGATTCAGCTGAGTACCAGTGCTTTACAAGAAGCGACTGCCTATCTGACCTCCTCAACCCAGTAACCCGGGCAACCCGATACCCCTTGGTTAGACTGGTGTCAGACTTTCTGGCTTCTGACTACCCGTAACGACTGCCAAGGATGTCTAGTCTCTACTTATTGAAATAAATTAGGGAACTGTTATTAAAAGCAAATAATGATGTCAGTTATATCCTTAACATTTATGTAAATCCTATATTGCGTAGAAAAAAGTATTTCAATCAAGAATATTAATAAAATAAAAAAATCAGCAACTTTTATGTTTTAAATGTCAAAACCTATGAACTAGAAAGTTACTCAAACACCCACCTACTTCCACCTACTTGTTTGAAAGCAGACAAATTACCTAGCAACAGATAGACAGCTGAAAATATATATTTTTATAACGAATTTAATTAATATCATGTTCCTTTCTAGACTGGAAGCCGTCTAAATCTAATTAGGTATCCGAAGCTAATTGATGGAAATATTTCATCTAAAATATATACAAAATCTACTAAATATACTTACTTACATTAAAAAGCTGTAGAGTTTGTTTCAACGCGCAAACCTCAAAAACTACTGGACCGATTTGAAGAATTATCAAAATTTTAAATAGCCTATTGATCCAGGACGGTCCCGAAGGTCAAATAGCCTATTTCTGTCTTCAGTGTAGGTACTCGTTGCCAACCACAACCACAATAGGTATTTGTACGCTTCCGAGCATAACATAGCGACCTTTTACTTTAATTTAAGAACTGTACTATCTACCTATGTTAAACAAATAAACGATGTTTATGATTATGATTATCATCTAAATTAGCTCAGCCGTTCTGGCGTGAAATCAGAGAAGACAATCTCAGTTTCGCATTTATTATATTAGTATTGACTAGTAAGGATTATATGCTTATTCCTCGACGCCATCTTGGATTATCTCTGTCCGACTTTTTGTTAGGAAATTAATACTGAAAGTATGATTGATTAAGCTCAGGATTATGTATATAAAATTAGATAAGCTTATGAATAAATCGCAGGCAGATTAGTTTTTATTTTCAGCATCAGTTATTGTATTAGGTATTAGGAGTCATAGAGAATCTTTATGTCTTAGATGTTATTTAATAAACTGAAGTCTCTTAGGCAACCATTATATTGTTTTCTGTATTATATCAATAGAATAATTAACTAGGTATACTGCCATGAACTCTGTGTTCAATAATATATTTTACTAAGGTTGAAAACAACGACATTTTCAAACTTCTAACCTTTGGATGTTTATGACAAATTTCTACCCGTTTTTACGAAGTTACCACAATTGTATCTCATAAACAACATTTACAAGACTATTTCAGCATCTCAAGTACAATTTCACCGACAATATAAACGTCAATTTACTCATAAAACTATTTCACGTTCAATTTTTAATTTAAAAACGTTTCTTTTAAGTTAAGAAACTGTGTCCGTTAACCTTATATTGTTGGTGAAAATAGCCACAGTACAAAACTCTAGTCCAATCTATGGTCACTTTAACAACTCCCAAGAGGCAAAGTTGCTTCTTCCAAAAATCTCAGCGCTACCAACAAGTTGCATCACGTGCACACTTCGCACGTTTAGCACGCTTCGCACGTGCTCAGTACGTGCGAGGTACGTGCACGTTATGGAGCGTGACCATATCGCTTTGATAGTGGCGTGTCATTCAGCTGTGACTTTTGATAAGGAAATTGTTGGAACTATATTTTGTTTCGTTGGTCTTACTATCTTTTACGCTTTAAGCCATTTCCCACGCTTTTAGCCATAGCCACGATTTCCCAAAAAGCAAAAAGGTTATCAATTCGACTGTTTGGACTTTTTAACCGACTTCAAAAAAAGGAGATTCTTGGGCTTTTAGATGATGATTTGTAGCACCTATTTGTATTTGTGCTGTATGTGCACTATTTAGTTGAGCAAATGTGGCAAACATAAACGAATATCTCTACAACATTATTGACAATATTCAAGTCGAATGTTCTAAAAATTACAATTAAAGTTAAAGTAATCCACGACCTATTTACTATCCTAATTTTAGGACCACTTTCTTTCCAAGCCATGTACTTAATTCATACACTGTAAACATAAGTCAAATCTTAGAAAACCTACTCCTATCCCCGAAAAACTTCAAAACTACTCAAATGCTCACGCATACATTTGACACTCTCTCCTCGGCGACAAATTGTCGCTCCGCCACGTCGCGTAACGTCACAAAGTCGTTAGCGATTTCTTAGTAACCTGTCATTTAGGTATGATTTTTAATAAGCAATGGAGGAAATATTTGTAAACTCTTACTCTATAATAATACTTAGATCTTAGAAAACTCATAGAAACCGCTCAAAACTATTCAAACGCTCACAATATTCACATCGCTACTTTTGACACTTTCCCCTCGGCGACAAATTGTCGCTCCGGCACGTCGCGTGACGTCACACAGTCGTTAGTGCGATCCATCGGCGATTTAACTTGTTCATGTCGATTTCATAGATTTTTACACCATAAACCCTCGCAATGCATTTTAAACTGTGATGGATTTCGTGTCAGAATAATTTGTGATACGAATTTTTGTACAAAAAGTAGGGTATGAAAATTTTGTTGGTAGGGGTAAAAATTACCTGCATATTCTGTCGTGATATTAGATTTTTTTACCGTTCATATTTGGCAGTTTGAGTGAGAATTTATGTTGTTATCTAAGCCAATAGTATAAAGAGGAAATAATTTTTAGTTAGTTTGCACTATAAGGCTCCGAATTTGAGCCATACTGAAAGATCCTATAAATGTTACGAAGCTGTACTGTCCCCAGACGATAACGACTATATATTTTATCCAGGTGCAGGAAGAAGTTCCCTGAAACCGATAGAAACAGCTCGTTTACGGATAAAGCTAACTTCAATTTGTAAATGAAACTGCTGTACTAATTCGATACTCCAATTCAGATTTAATTCCAGTTAATGCTTGTATCTAGAACACATTACAATGAAAATTGCTAATATTTGTTTCAGAGCATAATGTTAGTATTAAGGCACATTGCAATACACAACAATGTCCATTTGTTCCTACTAGTAATTTCAAAGCGAAGTTATTGCATATTTAACTTTATGCCCAATGCTTAATGTTCATATTTGTATGGCACAAATTGATATTTACCGATAGTGTAAAGTTTTCAGACACAGTCACCAAAATCACTCTGTCAATTAATATTGTTGTTTTTTTATTGACAAAGCTTTGTCTACAAATAGTACTTTTATGATGTCAGATAAATTCATACGTGGCCTAAATTCAGTCTCACTTCAAACCATCAAAAATGCATCAACTCAAAATACACACCCCAAACATAGAACCATTTCATTTGCAGAAAACACCGAATCATCCATATAGAGTTGTGCAACAAAACGAACTGTACAAAAATAGCCGGTCAGCTGTCAATTGGATCACTAACTAAACGGAACATCGGATGTGTCCTAAACTTTGACTTTGCAGGTACCTAGCACAGGTCACAGGCATTGTTCATGAAACTTTCATGCAGTTATTTACAGAAGCGACCGGACACAACACTGTTGGCTGCGGGAAATATTTTTTGGGAATTTTCGAAAATTTTAAACGGATACTGGATGCAGGAAGCTGGAATTTCGTAGGGAGTTCGAAATAGTTCGCTCTTTGGAGTTGTGTGGATCATAGAGCATTTTGGTAACAGAAAAAGCGATGACTTTGATTCGGATACGAGTGTCTGGAAAGTTTTTGGTCTATCTGCAGACTTTATTTACCTTTTACTTTTTGTACCTTTTAGACCGATAAAAAAAAATATTTCAGCGTCAGGTAGCTCATTTCTTGAAGAAGGGTTTAGCTACTTTATATCCGACTTAATTAAATAATTTCCACGCCGAGACGGAACCTAAGTTCTTAAAGTATGTCATACATAACACATTGTTTTGGCCAGTACCTAATCCAAGACGGACGGATTATTTACACTGACTGTTGAAAATAATTTCCCTATCATTTACATTTTAGATACCTACCATTTACTTTTCAACTATAACCTCCTTAGAGATTACGTACCAAAGAAAAATCGAGCACAATAAGTAAAAACGAAGGAGCTACCAACAAGACAACTTTAAAATTCCAGTGTATTCTTTCAGCGACAATTCCTTCACGGACTGGGACGAAATATTTCTCAGTCGCATTATATTCTCAAAGTCAAGAGTACCGGCCATTATCAGGAGTAGCTATTTCCTTACAACATATCATAGAGGAAGGCAATCTGTGTGAAAAATCGCCCACTCAAGGGAATAGTCGCGCCGAGTGGCGATTTGTCGACTTTTTTGTCGCGTCGCGCTGGAAACTGGGTATAAATTATGTTGGGTGTTGTAATGCGTTTTTCGGTCGAGTTTTGAGTTTATTTTTGTTGAGTTATAGTGAGGGGTGCGGTTGGGTTATCGATGTACTTCGTTTTGTCGCTGATGGATGCTTTCGGTTATTGGATCATGGGTTTTGTACGTCTCTTTTTGTCTCGTATGCTGTGCCAATCTTTTAAGTCTACTGCTCTTCCTTACAAAGATTTACCTTTTGATTTGGGCAGAGGTAGGTATATACCGCGTACACGAATAGGTAATTGAGGTTCTTCAAAATTTTCATTTTGTGCGGATGTCATTAAATTATGTATTCGTCTACAATATTAAGTTGAATGCTCTGAAAAATATAATTTCTTACTCAGTACATAAAAATAATAAAAACTTCTGGGTCGATGTAAATGAAACTTTCTACACAGACAAGTAAAAGGTTGCGCAAGGACATAGACTAAACTTTATCCGAGTGCAGCAAGGAGTTTCTTCGATAGGCTTTGAATAGCTAGTGACTTATAGTTACAATTAAAAATATTGCTGTTTTATTATAATCCTTATATTACAACAGGCACGTGCCAAAATATATTTTTCCAAGCAACAAAACACCCCACTAACAAGTTACACTGGCGAGCCACAAAACCGACTCAGGTAACAATTTGTAAGTGAACCACTGCTAATCCCAAACGGGATATTAATTTGATCGCACTTGGAATATATTTCGTCTACACGATATAATATTTAATCCCGGTGCTCTCAGTTTGAATATATTAATTTCAGTGTTAGTTCGTAACTTGTTTTGGGTGAAGTAATTTTCATATTTTGTTTTGGGCGTGTCTATTTTTGGCTGTGAAGTGTAATATTGTATATTTTGTGTTGAATACTGTAAAATAATAAGTTTTCAGCCTCTCAGTAATGAAGGTTTATGTTTCATTAATAATTTGAAATGTTATGTTAATATTTAATCAGTTACCTACCCTGGTTTCGTACGGGCGTATATTGATAGTCCCGCATGAAATTCCGTCTAGTTGTTCTTTAGTTTACTGAATTCAGATAAATATACAGACGTTTTTTGACTTCACACTTACCTATATATTTCTTCTTTTTATACATTCCCTTATCTACATATATAATACTCTCTTTTGATCTTCTCTTATTTACTCTTTTATGTACCGATCCGCCTCTAAATAAAGTACCGCAATTTTTTTTAAATAGATCGGGTAGTTTTGGCTTCAAATCGCATTCTTTAGAATTTCTTATCATTCCTGAAGTTCACAATACCTCTAATCCACATTCAACCCTCAAATTAGACACAGCAAGCATACCAACTTAAACTTACAACTGAAACGCTAAGCACAGGCATTAAATATAACATATGACAGCATTTAAGTCGCCATAACTTAGCGAATAACTTAACACTAACATAAGCGCACAAGTTGCCAAGTGCGATGCGTTTAAGCTTAACTTGACGGCAGCATGATGGGACCAACCATATTGTAAATGTTTGTAAAGTAGTGCTTTTTACTGATAACCCTGATTAACCAGTCTTAGTTACTGAATGGGATAATGTTATTGTGTTGAAACCTTGTTCCAGGTAAAGTAATACAGAAACACTAATCGAAATAAACTAATATAATATAAATAAAGGAAACATTTTGTTTGTTTGTAAAGGCTCTCAGAAACTACTGTACCGACTTGATAAATTATTTCACTGTCTTAAAGCTACACTACATAGGCTATATTTTATCCCGTTACGGACAGTAGTTCCCACGGAACGCGAGTGTAACCGCGGGAAAGCGGCTAGTGATGTGTTTTTAATAAATAATATCTTTTATAGGTTTTCCTAAATATGTGGATATTTAAATAAAACTAGATGAGACGGGTATTTCCAAACTGGCCTTGAGAAGTTAGCCTGAAACTAACTCGAAGGTCTAGTCCCTTGTAAAGTCCAGACATGCTAAAATGTGTTATATATGATCAATTTAGGCTCGTGTATGAAATTAACTTGTGTTAAACCATACCTACTTTTAGAGCACACTGCAAACTTTTCGTCGGCCGATAGTTTGTTTGGGCTCATAAATCAGTATGAAGATGTATAGAAGTACGCACATTACAAAGATCAGGTATCTAGCCGGTATCACACCGATTGAAAACTATGATAGGAACCAACAATCCAGTCTGCAGTGTGAAAAATAATATTTTGTTTGTACTAAGTCTCCGAAACTACGGAACCGATTTGAACAATTTTTTCACTGTTGTAAAGCTGCAATCTTCCCAAGTTACGTAGGCTCATTAATCCCTATACAAGCAATCAGTCCCACGGGACGCGGGTGAAACCGACGTAAACAACTAGTATACTAACAAATTACTATATTCATACATTCATGACTTACAAGTAGGTACATATACAAGGCATTTGACCTTTTCAAGGACCTCAGAAAGGCATAAGGTCAAAGTATGTCCTTCTACCCTCTTAGACGTTTTTACTTACATCCGTCTTACGTAAGAAGTCTAAAAATAAATTGCCCATTTCGAGGTTACTTAATTTGGAACAATTTAGTATTCCTTTTGATAGAAAACGTTTAAATATGGGCAAAAATAGAGTAGCTTGAGCGAGTCAAAGATTAAGTAACAGTTACAGGAGAACTAAAAAACATAGGTATCAGATTTTTTTTCCATATAGCTATCATTCTTCTAATCGTTCTAGTCGTTTTGGGAATAGAGTATCTTTACAGAGCATTTATCTGTAGACTAAGCTTTTTGAACAATATTTTCTAAAATCTTGTATAAATAGCCTATGACAGAAAACTAAACCCCGTGAACTGTTCCTTATAATATTGTTCTAAAGAGACGAAAACGGTTATTAAACCATTAATCACCTACATTACTGCCGGATACTAAAGTCATCAGCGTAATGACACGTAGACAGGTAACAAATAAACAACTATAAATCAACTATGCCCAGATCAAAATGACATGGTTTTTGCTAACACGATAATTATCACATTAATTTATACCGAACTTTATAAACTATTTAATTATTTTATACAGCAGCATCTTTTTACTTAATAGCGGTTTTCTATCTTTGTATGATGGTGATGGCTTGAAAAAATATATACTTTTGAGATTGTTTATAAGCAAACTTTAGATGAAAGAAAATATTTGAATACAACAATTTCCATTTTCACAATTCTAATAAGACTGTACCAAAATTAAATAACTCCAATTAAATCAAATAATCATAATGAATAGCTTCGCTGCAATCAATCAACAGTAGACAGTAGACAGCAGGCATCACAGTGCACGCTCATCTCGACGCCATACTTGAGAACAACTCGTATTAATCATAACACTCTTCCTATTTGCCTGGCCTTAGGATTGTTGAGGCCATAGAAGTGGCCTTAAACATTACGTGAAAAAAAAATAAACGACTTTCGAAATAATGACATTCTAATTATAAAAAAGTCAGTTGAAACATGTGCTCCTTGGGTTATTTTATTTAAAAGGTTAAGCAATCGCTTGGGGTGGTCGGTCCTTGGGTGAGGCATGTTAAATTAGTGGATATAGTAGCTGTCATTTGAACATGTTTTGCAGTTGCTATGGTCAGTCAGAAGCCAGAACGTCTGCAGATTAGTCTTGCTAAGGGGTAGCCCAAATAACTATTTGTTAGACTTCTTGATAAGACTGGTTGTCAGACTTTCTGGCTTTTAAATACCCTCACACATTGAGCTTGTATACAGAATTCTAAGTATATCTCGTCAAATACTGGCAAATCATAAGTCCAATATTAAGATATTCACAAAACTTTCATACGCTACTTTAACTACTCTATCCCCACAAACCAAAGTTCCGACCAAAACAGCTTCAGAAAACACCTAAGAACTTTATCCCCAAAAAACCTCGTAGTTTTTAAGCTTCCTTCCCCCGCTTATTTCGTGGCCCCATCCCAAAGATGCAAACAGCAGATTTATGTTTCAAGATTAGCAGCGAATTAAAAAGTTTCTCAAACTCTGCGCTTGGAAGTGAAAAACTTTGGGAAACATTTGATAAAAGTATTCCCGTGTTTATTTATGGGTTTACGACGAATGGGGGTTTTATTATAATAAAATGTGTTAGGATTTGGTTGTATTTTTGGTTTGGTTTTGATAAGTTTGTTGTTAATTGCTACAATTGCTTTGGTTAAGAATCTGATATAATTGCAGAGAGCTTTTTTCGGTTTTGAGAGTACAATTTTAAAACAAGTATATAATACGACATAACCAAATACGAATTTTAAAACAAGTCAAATTCATTCAGTCAATTTCAAATACAAAATAATACAGGAGACTTCGATGTGTGTGAGGTAAATTGTAAATACATAGTACATACATATAAATATAAATGATTTGTTTCCAAAAAAAGTAACTTGAACAGTGCCCAGGGCATGATTTTCTGAAAACTTTATTTGCCTGACATGTCTATAATGTTAACAAACTTTTTTTAAGAGACACGCTTGTTTGTACACATTTCAAAGAATAAATAAAGCCTCCCGATTATTATCAAATCATCTAGTTAGAGATTATTGTGCCAAACATTTATAACTTTTGCCCTCACTATTACGACTCCCATCATATCTATTAATTTTCTCATACCAAATTCATATATGAAGAAAATTGTTTTTTTTCTCCCATTATCTCTGTCGTGGGATATTTTTTCATAAACCAAATTGGACGATTCCCCCTCACATTATCGTTAAGCACGATAATGGAAGAAAAATGTGTGTTACGTCATTGGTGACGTCATCGCTTTTGTCACGAATAGGGATGGCAAGTGTCGATATAAATGTTATCGATGTTTTTTTGTTTTGGAATATCATAGAGCACAGCAAATAGAAGAGCTCCAAATAAAAACAAAAGAGTTGAGGTTGTGATTTTTTTGTGGTTGTTCGTTTTGTTTTACACATATCGTGATTTTTACCTATTCTAGGTTACCGTAGCTTCTGTATTGAAAATAAAGCAGTAATTTTCTAAAGTTTATCATTGTATTCTCTCTATTTTCAACTGATTATTTTTGGCATTAACTATAGAGTTGTATCTCTGTTGAATATGTAGCTAAACTTTTGTCTAACTTGTCGCTGAAATGAACTAAATATTGTACAGAAACCTGAACATTTCAGATATCTCTGCAAACTAATCAATTGTCATAACAATATGTATTAAACCTCAACCATTCACTATAAACTACATTAGTTAAGTAATAGATCATGTTGGTACATTTCATTTCACATTTGAAATATGGCCGCCGATAGCAAGTTCGCGTGAAATTGTGTTATCGTAGGTCTAGTGATGTGCGGGTGTCGATAGATAGTGAGGGCAATTTATTGGGATTTAATATTGTGAATGCATAAATGATTTATTGGATTTTAGATATTTTTTTGTGTGTTAGAATTGTATTATTTTTTAAGGTTTTGTGGTTAAAATTTTAGAATACTATGTTGTATGTAAAAGGTGGTGTAAGATAATCATAAATCAATTATTGTAATATCGCCTTTTTGATAATTTTTATCACGAACATTTTTTCGTTCGTATACCAAAATACTGACTAGATTTTCCTAAAAAACTCTGTTATGTAGGGTGTTATCTTTACTACACAACAGTTATCTGAAGAAATACTTGGTTTTGAAACGTCCATTTACTCAAATAATTTAAATCTTTAGCCAGACACACTACTTCTAAGTTTTAATTTTGTCTGCTTTCTAAGCCCAAGTGTCTAAGCAGTAAATACATTTTTTGACCCACTGACCGTATTGTCCAGTTTTCCAGAACCATGGTCCGTCTCCCTACATTTCCATTAAGTGATAATCCATGTACCCCAACTTAAAGCGGTCGGTATAAAAATATACAAAAACATTGTATTTTTGAGGTCAATTGGACCTCGCGCTTTGAATACTTAATGTTGAATTGAAAGTGTGTTTTGAGTTTCAATTGTTAAGAATGAAAGAGATTTTTTGTGTAGTTGTTGAGGGTAGAATGTTATTTTTAGATGTATTAAAAAAAGGTAGATTTTATTTGCAACTAGCTGTTTTACCGTGGTTTGACCCGCGTCTCGGGAGAGCTACTGTCCGTACCGGGATAAAATATAGCCAATGTTACTCGGAAAGAGTGTAGTTGTTCAACAATGAAAGATTTTTCAAATCGGCTTAGTAGTTTCGGAGCCTTTAGGGTACAAACGAACAAACAAAGAAAATGAATACTCTCTTTGATATACCTACTTATAATATAAATCTAAGTATTTGGTATGTCGTTTTGCACTACTAAATTACAGATAAATCGAAACAGCCAGTCTGACTCTCTTTAAGTTTAACTAACTAGAGCTATATAACACAGACTCCATTACATCATAATAACTCTATCTAAAGTTTAACTATACTTGTACCTAGTATCTCAATTACTAACATTGTAGTCTTCAAAGTTAAACCAAAGAAGTGAACACAAAAACCGATAGAAAAGTTGTTTGGCTACTTGTTTTAAGTGCAGAGCGGTTTCAGGCAATGATCTGAAATCTCTGAAACAAAGACTAAGAATAAAAAAAACAGTGCATACTACAGACTAAACAGTTGGCCGATAGTTCCCCTGGTCGTTAGAAAAAATATGTTGAGAAAATCGTGAATTCTATCAATGTATGCTGAAAATCATCACTTTTTGAAGGTCTTTACAAAAGCCAGCCCCCGAAACGCCTGCCCTTATCCACTTCCTATGTGTTTTTGCTGGTAAGAAGAAAAAGTCGGTCTCATACCGGCTAAATACCTGATCGCTGTAATGTGCGTACTACCATTCATCTTCATACTGATTTATGAGCCCAAACAAACTATCGGCCGACTATAAGTTTGCAGTGTGTGGTTACTCTTAAAATAGAAAAAAATAGTGAACATTTGGATGTAGGATTGTGTTGGAATTAAATTAGACTTGCTTCTTTTACAGGGGTTGAAGATAAAGAGGTTTTTTGTTTCTTTTGCGGTTTGAGATAAAGATTTTCTTGTATAGTAGTCGATTTTCCTTTTTGCTAGACAACGTTTACCATAACTTTATATAGTACACAATAGTAATTAGTGTTTTTAAATTGATTGCACGCAGAAGAATCAAACTAAACGGAACAATATTTAGACCGTCGACGTTTTAATAGATTTCCATAGCAGGAGGATAGTTTTTATCGAATGATCCGATTTTTAATTGATATGTAATTGCCGTAGGCCAAAATATGTAGAGGTATTTTTTTAGAGACCTGAAAAACCCCACAAGAAACAGCTACATATGTAGGTATAAAACTCATTCCTAAGCTTAACTTGAAGATACCTAGAAAAAAAGGTAAAAAGAAAACTGTACGTCGTATCCCAGACGGTATAAAACTAGATATCTTTTACCTCAAACACACATTGAAAAGCCAATACGTTGTAAATTTTGAAGCTTTCCAAATGTATTCGCTCAGCGGTTCGATCTCGTTCATTCCATTCGTTCATTTCGTACAACTTGCACGAAATATTAACCTATTTTGCTGAAGATGCAAGATGCAATGTTTATTTATATTACGTATGTTGGTGAGCAGTCTGTTTGTTTGTTTGTCTGTGAAATATGGTTGAGGAAGTTGAAGTTCCGTTGCGCATCAATTACTAAATTGTGGTTGCCATTATTGAGCAATTATGGGTAGAAATCATTATCAGAACTAGAACTCATTCGAATGCCAAAAACTATTATTTTTGTTGCTTTTTAATAGTCACAACTTCATTACTAGAAGGAAACTAGGATACCTAAAAGAATACTAGGATACCAGAAGCCGATAGAAGATACTCGGATAAATATAAGTCAATATATACCCATTATTAGTAAATAGGTTTACTAAGACTGAATATAATTCACATATCTGTGGTTCAAAGTTCAAATAAACAGATATCACAATGTTGATGAAAAAACAAGAAAAACTACACGTTCACACTAATTTAGACAGAACTACAATAGCGAATAGCAACTAATTTGCAGCAGAGGTACTAGGCTACCAGGCACAGGTAGGAGGTAGCATTGCAACGTAAACTATGTTGTTCAGGGCTGTGTTATTAGAGCGAGTGTAAACATGCGAGCTAGTTTGTTACGCTGTGTTGTCGGGCCATTACGTCTAAAGTGATAGGTTTAATTGCTACTTCATATGGATAAGAAATCTTTATATATAGTGTAGATGAAGAGTTTGTTCGTAGCACACTTAACTCAGGAAGTACTTACTAGGCCGATTTCAAAAATTATATATGTTTTAAATAGCAATTTTTATTATGTAGTAGTATTTCTCATGTACAGGCGAAACCGCTGTGAAAAGCTAGTAAAATAACATAGGTTTGATTTTAAGCGCTCATATTTTATTGAGCGTAAAAAATATCCTATATACATGCATGTTTTCCTAGAATCATCAGCCAAGCATTTTCACCCAAATATGTCGGTGCAGGATTCCAGTTTTAACCGGATCCAGGTAGTGTTATACATGGTGTAACTCTGACATGTTTTCATGGAATCACCTTTTATGTTTGGAGTTAAACGTCGAATAGTTTTTGAATTGTTTCTGAGAACATTTTGAAGGTGATATAAATGGGAAAACAACGCATATTTGGGAATAATCGTTCCTAGAAACTGGGTTGTTGAAGATCGAGCAAAGTGGCGGACCCTGGGCGAGGCCTTTGTTCATCAGTGGACATCTTTCAGCTGAAACGACAATCCTGAAAATCATACTGACAGCAATACAATCTGAGGGCACGGCAGTGCCCCAGCCAAGACTCGAGCAAAGCGGGCACGGCCGTACCATCTTTTCTCGAAGCGTTTCGCGGCTATTTCAGCCCCCTGTATCTTCCATGTGAACAAAGCTAGGAGTTTAGGTTTTCGATGACCAAGAGTAAGTATTAGAACAAGCTCAGTCCCAAAATTACAAGAAATTTGAATAAATAGTTTACGAGTTATGAGCGATCAAAGTTACACCATTTTGTCACTGACTCACTCACTGACCGATCATCAAAAGTCTAAGGTACTTCTACCAAACTTAGAACCTTCAAATTTGGCACCAAGATAGGTTACTGGCTACATATAAAGGGAAAATTATAAAAACCATAAAACTTAATAAAAAAATAGGAAACAAATTTATATTTGCGGTTTTTCAAGAACATTGTGTATGAATTTTGACTGCATTGATAACTTTGTTATTTATTTATGTACAAAATGTTACTATTTGTTTTATTGTTACGTAGTGTGGTATATTGTTATTATGTATTAAATACACATACATATGAATAAAAAAGCTAGGTTAAAATAAAATGAATAATGATAAAATCTTTCATATTAATGTAGTGCGATAAATACTGCATGCTCGCTCGATAGATGGCGTTGTCCTGGTCTAAATCGCGCTACGGTTTTTAGTTAAAAAAAAAACAAATAATTTCATGTGATAGCGCCATCTACCTCTGAAATAAATCTCTTTTATTCTAAAAGATATTCGATTAAAAAATTCGACAATTTCGAAATTGTTTAATTTATTTTAAAAAAATGTTGTTTACGTGCTAGTTTAGGTCTACATATTTAATTTGTTATATATTTAGTTAGTTGCATGTAAGTTAATTTAATTTGTTATATACTTAGAGAAGAAGGAGACCTACAAAAATAAATTAGATCTCACCAAAAACATTAAATGTAAAAAAAAAGCCAATCAAAATATTATTGTAATGTGAACAAAACTATTGATATAGTCACAAAATATTGATTTATTATTACAAATAAAGTTGAACAGGACTTGGCTTCTATGCGATCTCAAAACTTTTTACGGTGGAGGAATTGCGTAGAGGATTGGCTTTTTTTTTACATTTAATGTTTTTGGTGAGATGTATTTTACACAATAGTAAAACCATCTCTTTGTCATCCATGATAAAACAAATTCAAAGAATAGTCATATCGTTCAATTTTCTTTCAAAACCCTAAATACCCAGTCAAAGATTACCAAAAGCCAGACTATCTTCTATTGTCTAGACTGAAATACTATTATCTAACTTTTTACCCAAGATAAGACTGACAGCGGTCAAAATCAACTTTTTACAGGAAATCAAAGTGGAACAAACTTTTACTTTCTTCAGTGCCTTTCGGAACTTATTATTATATTTCTCAAAGTTACCCTTATAGAACAAATTACGAGGTGAAATTACCCTTTTTGTCAAATAACTTTGGAACACTCAAAATTTTCGCTAATTTGTCAAGTTTCGATTTGAAAGCTTCGATTGTTTTGTAACTAGTTAATTTCTTTGGAGAGATGGTACTTGTTTTAAAATGGTGTAACAAAGAATGATTATTTGCTTCTGTTGTTAAAATTTTCTTTAGATTTTAGGTTATGTTTCACGTGCCTTATAGAGCAAACCAAAATAGAAAGTAGTAACCAATACCAGTCGTGTCCTCTATATGCTACTTCGCGCACCCGGTTATACACAGCCTATAATCTTACTCGATAAATAAGCCATCTAACACTGACACATTTGTGAAATCTGTCTAGTAGTTTCTGAGATAAACGCGCCCAAACAAACAAACTTTTCACTTTCATTTAATATGTTAACTATGAGGTCTGAACAGATGATTGGAACTTCCATTTATCTCAATGTGAAAAATAATTCTTATACCTTTTAAAGAGCCGGCAAAAGCTATACCTTGTCCTACCATTACCCGCTCTCGCTACCTCTCCGCTTATAAACCCGCTGTTTCTAAAGCCCATCTAAACATACACGAGGACAAATGAGTAAAGTTTTCTAATAAAAAAACCCTTACAACGCGTGAACATACGATTTTAACTTTTTTCTGTCTAACGATATTATCATGAGTTTCCCGTGATTACCCTTTACCTCCGTTACCCTTGGGTATAAAGAGGGTATTAGGGTAAACTTTGTAAAAGAGTTTGTAATTATTTTTCCCAGCGTGTTTTGGAAAACTTTGTTTTGTCAATAAGGTTACTACATACATATTCTATCAGATTTTTTTTTTTATTTATTAAAAGAAATTTATTCAATACTGATTATTGTGTGTAAGTGTCGTTATTACATTTTTACCCAACGACAATCTTCCCAGTATTTCATCAGCATTCCTATCTTTAATTTCTTCGAAACGTTTCTTTCATTGCTGCCGTAAATAACTAAAAAGGTACTTCAACAAATGAATTCTGAAAACGCTCCCCTTTTTACCCCAAAGGAGGGTAAGAGATAAGTGCAATACTTTCTGTCGTAGTAAATAATATTTCCACAAGCGGGTAGAGTGCCAAATCGCCGGCAACTTCGCAAATTAGCCAGATATTTATGTAGCGGTGAAACTTTTAATGTTGCGTGTAATGTACGCTTGTCAGACGTTTTGCTGCGTGCATGAATTCATTGTTGTTCCGTTACTTAGTTGTTTGGTAGTTGCTATTTTTTTGAAGATTGTTATGTAAATGATTTTATATTTCGTTGGGTTTTCTTAAGATTTTATATTGTAGCATATTTAGTGATATTGCTTTTCTGTAATAGCGTTTCGTATTTTATAGTTGACCTACTCATAGTTGAAAATTATGACATCATTTAATTTCGTTGAAGAGCACCTTACTTAAAACCCTCTAGAAGTTATTTTTACAGACTAATAAAAATGACCTAATATTAAAAAAAATATACCTAGTCAAGAACTCTAATAATATTTCACTAAATATGAGAATTTCTTAACAAGCCTATTAGATACAAAAAATATGCTAAATCTAAAAATTCTAATAAAACAATCAAATATTCAAATTTTAATAAAACTCTATCACCTATTGTAACTTTTCTCATAACCATTGTTAATAGGGACCAATCAGAAAGTCCTGAACTAAAACAATGACTGACATTATACGCTAACTGGCTAGAATCTTAGGCTTAGTCTAGACTATTGAAAATAGTCAAAAAACCCTCAAATCCTTGCGGGCTTAGTCAAGAAACCAGATAGCAAGCTGATAGCTGATAGCAAGTCATAATGCATATTTGAATCTGTGTATTTAATTTTTATATTGTTTTAATTTATAATATATTATTTTTATTTAACAGTTTATGTACACTGTAAATGAGACTAGAACATAGGCACAACTTATTTTTTCAAAGAAATCTCAAATCTCTTTCAGCATGATGTCCAAGTATTTGTTGTGTTGTGTCGATATTTTTTTTATGTTTTTATCCACTTTCTTGGAACGTTTAACATTTCAGAACCCAAGGGTATGCCTAAAAATAATATTTAAAACCTTATTCTTATCCTCAAGCAAACGCTCTCCAATCTACACCGCCCTTAAGAATTTTCCCAAAATACGTTTTCATAATGAATTCAAAATGGATGCTTAACAAGTTTAGTTAATTTCGTTTTGGCAAATTGAAATGGTTACCGAAGATGACATTCTAAATTGTTTTGTAACGAGTGCTCTAATTATATCTGGCTTTCTTAATGTTTCAATTTATTGTCAGTTCGCGGTATAACCAGAATGTCTACATTTTAATGGATTTGACGATTTTTGGGGAAAATTCGTGTTGGTGTATGTAGATGACTTTGTTATTTTTGGCTGTGGGTTTCTTAGGTTGTATTTTTAGACTTTGAATTAAAATAATCATTAAAGGAGTTTTGTGGATTCACAGTAAGATTGATACTTTATGATTTTTACTTACGACGAATAGATACGAAACTGTGTGAAATACAGAATGATATAATGTATGTATGACATAATAATGATATGTATGACAGAATGATATTTACAATTTACATATTATGTTGAGTGAAGTAACAAAAAATCACCTTTAAATTGATGACACTGCTCTTAAAATATCTAAGTCAATGATCCGTAATATAAAGGAAAATAATTTTAAAATCTTGAAATATTACGAGAGCCAAGGTAATGATGTACTTGTTGTTCAAGTTCCTAACAATATGTCTGTGTCTACATTCTTACAAGAACTTGCAACTGTCGTATTGCAACATAACTTATTATACTTACTTCTATAGATATAGTAGGGAGTCAAAAATCTTAAAGTGGTCATTTCTTTTATTGTAGAAACTGCTTTTTACTGCCAAACTTAGAGTTACCGCACATTGCCAACTTTAAGTCGGCCGATAGTTTGTTTGGGCTCATTAATTCGTAGTACGCAGATTACAAAGATCAGGTTTTTAGCCGGTATCAGGAAGAATGAAATTTCGTTTGAAATAAATATTTTCTTTAAAAAAAATCTACCATCGGGGCAACAGTCGGCCAACTGTTTCGTCTGCAGTTTGCAGATGTTCTTACGTAAAAGGACAATTCAACCGCAAAAAAGCCACATTTCACAATTCGAAAACAGTTTAATAAAACTTCCAAGTTAGAAGGGACGCCATCCATAATACGAACATTGAACCTTTTAAAAACTATGACAATAAAAAAGATATATTTCCTCAGAAAGTTCGCCTATAAACGTGTTACATGTAATTGGCCGACAATTTATGTGGCGTTCGGAACTCTTCGGAACTGTTCGGTTGGAATCGGAAACTTGAGAATTGAGTCCTTACGCAGTTGATAGGACTTTGTCACTGTTAAATTGACTGTTTTTATTCGTTTTTTTGGCAATAATATCGTTGTTTTGGTAACATTAAGCTTTATTATTTTTGTAGTTAATGTCGTGTGAAACGGTTTCTATGATTTTTATAACTGTATTACATGGTTATGGTGAAACATTTGTACTAAAAAATCGGTGTTTTTTAAATGATACTAGTTTAGGTACATTTACCTATATGTCACAGCCAACTGTTTAAAATAGACGTTCAATCAAACGGCTAGCACTTTGAGTGAACAAGGACTATATAGGAATATATTAACTGTATTACATTAATATGTACGCCTATCGTCGAGACTGGTGGACTGGTGGGCTCGGTCGAAAGTTCGAGAAGTATGGAAGCAAGATGGGGAGGCCTTTGCCCAGCAGTGGGATATTATGGGCTAAAAATAATAATAATAACATTAGTATGTGTATGACTATGTTAATTACTACATTACTGTACTACATTAGCCAATGGGGGTCCCCACCAGAGTATGCCCCTAGTCTAGTATAATTTAAAACTGAAATAACTTCATTTGCATTCATAATCATGATTCTCCCAAAAAGAAAATCTCTGAACAGCTTATTATTCATCTCAGCAGACATTTTATAAAAATTAACTACGTAATAAGACTTAAAAAGGTCTTAAATCTTTTAAACCACGTTAATAACAATTAATAAGGTCTTGTCATAAATTAATATTGCAGTCATTTTAGGCTTTTTTTTTTATCAAATATTGACTTTTCATTCAAGCTCATAAAATTCTAACCAACAGACAAAAAAATGGGGTTTTATGACTTTGATCGCTGTGTGTGTTTGTGTGTCGGTTTATGACATAACAGCTCCTAAATCGATGAACCGATTAAGATGCTGTTATTTTGGATTAAAGAAGATTTTCCGTTGGTAGGTCTTAGTCATGTTTCATTAAAAGCGACGCAGCTATTTAAAAGCGACAGCGTCAACAGCGACATGAATCTTAGGCTAAAAATGTATTTCGTTACTTTTCCTTCTTTCTAAACTAATATTTTCATTTTCCTAATAAAGTAACCTAAAACCTACAATGAAAAAAAGAAATACAGAGCTTTTCTTATGCAAGCTTTACGCTTGTAAAAAGTACTTTATTTCTAAAAAGCCTACTTGTATAATATGATTTATTATGCCACATATCATAAACCTAACATATAATTTAGTTACTAAGACATACTAAGTAAGGTTTAAGTATGTTTAACGATCCTTTGTTAAAATCTTCTTGTAACTTTGTTGTTTGCTGATATACATATTTAATTTTACATTTCTTTATGCCTCTACTTTTAGTCTTTTTAAGTACGTAGATGTAGGTTCAATTCACAGGCTTATCTGTAAGTAAATTATCTATACTAGTACTATAAAGCTGAAGAATTTGCTGAAGAACTACTGCACCGATTAGGAACGAAATTATCCAAGTGCACGGACGAGTTCCAACGGGATGCGTTCAATAGTATTGTCATACAAATACCTACATAAGACGCTGAGACAAAATATTTTATGGTTCAAAATAATGAATCAGTAGGTACACTATTTACTGCATCATCTTTTTTTTAATATTCATAATTTTACATCCTACTAATATTATAAACGCGAAAGTTTGTATGTATGGATGTATGGATGTATCCTTACTAATATTATAAATCGGAAAGTGAGTTTGTTTGTTTGTTTGTTTGTTCCGCTTTCACGCCGTAACTACTGAACCGATTGCTTTGAAATTTTGCAAACGTAAAGTTAGAAGTCCGGATTAAATAATAGGGTACTTTTTATCCCGAAAAAAATAGATAGGTATTCCCGAGGGAAAACAAAAATATTGTTTGCTTGATGGATGGATTGTAGATGGCGCTGTGTGTCGTTTAAAACAAGGTAATATATTGCAAACGAATTGCAAACGAATATAAACATGTAAATTTAGAAATTAAATGATACGATAATGAATCCCCGAAAATGAGGAATTCCCGAGGGATGATATACAATTTGTTAAATCGTCTAAACTGTTTTTTTTTTTTACATCTAATTTTATATTGCAAACGAATATGAACATATACATTTAGAAGCTAAATGATACGATAATGAATCCTCGAAAATGAGGAATTCCCGAGGGATGACGTACAATTTGTTTTATCGTCTTAACTGGTTTTTTTTATTTCTACTTATCCTGAAATAACTATAATTCAACGAATTACTAATTGGTATAAGTATTAGTTAAGTTATTTAGTTCTTGAGGTATGCGATAGATGGCGCTGGGTGTTTTTAAAACGTGGTAACGATGTGTTTTTAAAATACGTAAGAAGTGAAATGAAAGCTTTTTAAAACGTGGTGACGTTGTTTTTTTTAAGATACGTAAGAAGTGCAATGATATCTCGCGCTTTAACCTGTAGCTCATTGTTCAATCGCGAGCTTCCCGATAGCTCGATAGATGGCGTTGTGCTTTTCTGTATCTATTTGTTGTGTATTTTCTGTATGCATGGTCAGCTCTATGTAGCGTGTTCCCGGGTTTCCAGTGCCCAAAATCTGCATGTTTTTTGCTCCACAAGGGAAAACGTATAATATAGTGTACCATTCAGTTTTGGTTTACCTAACAACTAATCGTATCCAGCGTTACATCGCGCTTCTTAGATTTTTCCGTGGGAATGAGAAGTTTTCTTATAGTTGTGATTTATACCGCAATATAACCGAATTCCACGCGGGCGAAGCCGCGGGCGGAAAGCTAGTAATATTATAAACGCGAAAGTTTGTATGTATGGATGTATGGATGTTTGTTACTCTTTCACGCAAAAACTACTGAATGGATTTTAATGAAACTTTACAATAATATAGCTTATACATCAGAATACCACATAGGCTACAATTTGTGAACATATTGTTCGAAATACTAAACCTGCGCAGACGAAGTCGCGGGCACCAGCTAGTTATAAATAATCCTTTCAAAAAACCAATAAACACGAAAAAGAAACATTCAAATGCTTTAAGAAAGAATCTCCAAAAAAAACAGTATTAAGATCCACTAAGCTTATTTGTCGACCCAAATGTCCGTCACGAGTATTAAAAAAACCTTTTTCACCTCTAAGTTCACGTTCAATTTAAATCTCATCACTTCACAATTCTTTTATTCTCATTGACAAACATCAAAACAAGGGCCATTAAAATAAAAATCATTTCTAAAACCATTCAAAGGACCTTAACTCAATTCTATCTTGAAAATTTTTTTTTTGCTGAAACCGCAAATTATTCTTTTCATTTTGGACGAAAAAGCGAAATAATAAGCTTTTGTTTAAGTCAACAAAGGTGTTAATTTAAGAACACTGCCATTTGTTTGAACGAAATTACAATTCTAAATCTGTCACCCTATAAAGATATTACGCTTATAATCTGTGATTCGAAGACATTTTAATGTTGTAATTTAAATCTTAGGGTCTCCCCACATTTATCAACTCGGAACACCGGTCAAAAAAGGCTATATGTCTACGTTGTAAAGGTGTTACTAATCTGTAGGATTGTTTGAAAGAGTTACAGCGTCGCTGGTACATAAACGGCTTAAGAAGGAACATGATGGGCTTTAGTCAGTAAGAGTCTGACACTCCCTCACACTGTTAACCCACAGCGGGAGACATTTGATGATTTCATATAAAAAAGGTGTTACTAATACCATTTGCATCGGCTTGGCTTGAACGACGCGTTGTGACGAACTAAACGAGCTGTTTGTCTATTAGCTGATCACATCAGTAGGTATTGATAAGTCGAGTAGCGGGCTTCGTCGGTCGATAAATGTGTGAAGACCTTAAGAATACCCGCATACAGCAAACTTTTAGTCGGCCGATTGTTGGCTTGGGCTTATAAATCAGTATGAAGATGAATGGTAGTACGCACATTACAAAGATCAGGTATTAAGCCGGTATCAGACTGACTGAAAACTTTGATTAGGATCAAGATTTCCTTTAAAAAATACTTTAAATTAAATTCCAACTATCGGGCAACTGTCGGCCGACTGTTTAGTATTCAGTGTACGGGTACTTTAAATCCGCACCCCATAAAGATATTATGGTTATAATTAGTAATTCGAAGACATTTTAATGTTGTAATTTAACTCTTAGGGATTACAGATTAGGGTCCTAATTTGAATGGGGTTGTAACAAAGGAGTATGAATGTATAATGATTGTTAGTTTGTATGTGGAAATATTTTGTGCTCTTCTCTCTCTTTGTTTTTGACAATGTCAAAAGGAATGCCTTGTTTTATAAAGTGTTTTTGGGTCCAAAATATTAAGCCCTTGATATCAACGTATGTCTAATTATTCCTTATAAATCATTCTGTATATTGGGGAAACCGCATGAACATCGCGTGTTTTGAGATTATCTCAAATAGACAGACAGACTCTGAAAGGAACTTTAGTTTATAATGTGTACTGAAATTGATGATATAACATTAGTTGAAACGACTATCAGTTATTAACATTGTATATTTTTTTCTGAAAATCCCTGCATTATTATTGAATTTAAAATTGCCCAACTAGCTGCAATTTCATAAAATCATATTCATGTCACAATGACAAGTTTCCCAACCCAAATAATCACTAAAAATAACCAAAAATATCTTCAAAAACCAGTTGCCATACAACACAATTTCCATAGCATAAAATTTTCAAGCTTTTTACACGAGTTTTGTACGTTTTTACGAGACTAAACCCTGGAACGTTGAGCTGGAGGATTATGGCGCATTTTTCTCGAAACAAAATTAGCAGTTGTTCCGCTACAAACTTAAGCTGTAAGGCGTGGGTCGCTTAGAAGCGGAGGCGGGAGCGGAAATTTGAAAGGAAATTTTCTGAAGTATATTTTGTGTGGGTTTTACTGGAGATAATTAGTTTGAAGACATTATGGAAATATAAAGCTAATATTATAAATATTTGTGACTAAGCTATTGCCCGCGGGTTCCTTTGCGTCTTGTGGAAACTGCTTTTTGTAATCGGATAAAAAATAACATATTACCTTCCTCAATAAATGGTCTATCTAACACTGAAAGAGTTTGTAAAATTAGTCCAGTACTTTCTGAGATTAGTGCGTTCAAGCAAACACTTCAGCTCTATAGTATATGTGTAGATTTTTACAAATTTTCACTCTTCATTTCTCTCTAAAAAGGGCTTTTTCTCTTCGCCAACTGACTGAAACAAGATTTTTTTTTTAAACCATGTCGTCTCCATTATTGCGCATTCCACTTTAACTCGACAAAGACCAGAATAAAGATGTCATACTGAATTATCTTACAGCGCTCTCATTTGGATGAATAACACTTTCTTTTGTTTTAGTTCTTTCGAGAACAATTTTAGTTAAAATTATTATAAAATATGTCTGTTACTGTCACAATTTTGACTCTATAAAAGTTATATTTTATTACTTCAGTCAGATATAAATCCTGTTATTCCTTTAATTGTGCTAGTGAAAACGTACACATTTGACAGCACTAAACTACTAGGTACTGAAAACAAGCATTGAACCCAAAACTTCATGAATGTGTATCAAAAAGTTTTGCTATTACTGTATTTAACAGAACACACTGTATTTAACAAAAAGTAGATTAAAAAAAATTTTTTAATCTACTTTTTTATTCCCAACATTAAATCGACTAACATTGTACAACAAAACAATACATGTGATTTCAAACCAAAAATTTCAATTCAACCAATTTCCTCCACTTGAACCAAAACCTTCCTAAACCATGGTATGTCTACACCAGCTTACTCCAAGCTTACACGTTCCAACAATATTAGGATTATGCAACTAATAAACGGGAACCAAGGCAAAAAATAATAAAAAAATCTCTTCAAGCGAAAATATTTTAAAAAGCGCACGAGCCAAGTATTTTTATAAGTCCCACTCCTGTTTTGTTAGAGCGAAGAAAAGGAAAAAAACTCCTATTTTCTCATGTTTTCCTAGTACTTCGCTGGGGGTTTTCTTATCCTCGTATCAAGGAATGTGTTTTAATTATGTAAATGCTTTATGTGTGGTATGTGATTTTTAAACCTTGTGTGTTCTCAAAAAATATCATAAGAAGTGTTATTTTACAAAAAAAAAAATACCTTCGCATTAAGCCAGTTAAAGATTATTTCGTTTTATGAATGAATGAATGTAGCCGGAGGTTATACTTACTCATTACTAGCTAATGTTGATAACTTATAGCTTATTTTTTCCCTCAAGAATGAAACAGAACACATACAAGTTTTATGATCACAACACAATAAGAACACGTCCGAAACATATTTATTCTCCAGAGAATATAAAAAAAACTGTTCCAACAGTTTAAAATCCGATACCACAAACAAACACACAGCTCTCTATTACAAAATATTGTCTAAAAAACCAACAAATAGTTACCAATACAAAATAAACGAGTGTTAAACAAAGCGAGCTATTTAATTGAACCAGATTGAACCGGATCGGTCTGGATCGCAGCGCGGATAACCGGTTCGTACCAGGATTATTCGGAATACTGAACAATGGCTAAACGGTTTTTAAATAATTTGTGGTAATTTTTTTTAAAGATTATGCATGCTGATATTATATGTCATACATATATTTACAAAAACTTGCAAAAAAACAAAGCAGTCAGCTTTCCATATAAGTATTAAGTACTAGATTTAAATGCTTGAATAGTTATAATCCTTAATGCTCATGCTCACTTTCAAGTTAAGCTGATGCTACAAGTAAAGACTTGTAATTGGCTTTCAAGTATTTAATCTTGCACCTACTACTATTAAGTTACTTTAGCTGTAAAATTTTCCATGTAAATAAATAAATATACAATATTAACAAGTTTTTAAGACATGAACACTATCCCAAACTATGTTGGGTCGGCTTCCAGTTTTAACCAGATCGACCACACAACAACCCGCGACATTGTTTGATCAGAAAATTAAAGCAAAGCTCAAAATATTGTATTTACCGATTACATGAACAACTGCCAATTTAAAAAAATATACAAATAATATTCCATATTATAAACTTACAACCACACAAGTACTGTAACATATATACTATCGTACAAATATTGGTTTAACTTGCCAATCAGATATGTTAACGTGCATCGCTAATTAAGCCAATAAAGAATTTAACATCATTATTTAAAAGCTTACAACTCTGTTGATTTTTGTATAATTAAGTAATGAAGGCTGTTTGCGTATGATGTGTCAATCTGATTTTCATGAACTTTTGCCATTCATTTGTTACTTATCCTAGAGTTCATACAAGTTAGTCATGTAGTAACTTAAAGGAAAATAGTTTAAAACAAAACTAGAAGAATTCTTCGAAAAATGTTATAATTATCAAACTAATCCTCGTTGAAAATATCTTTAGCTCAGTAAGTGAGTAGGTCGCTAAATCTCGTCATAAAAATACTTGCTACGGTTATCAAATTGATTTCTGACACTAAGGTTATAATAAAAATTATGGTTTCTATTAAAATAAACTTGCTACTAACTAAAAATGCAATTTTCAGGTATTCTGTTTTAAACAAATACAGTATTTCAATCTGAAATAAAAGAGTTTCAGTTATTCAGTGTAGGAATAAGAATAAAGTTAATATTCATTGCAAACAGTAATCAGAACTATAAGAAGTCAAAGACTTTTCTTGGATTCACAACTGCTTATCCAAAAAAACCTGCCATTCCATGTGTCAGATTATATTGAGCTAGTAAGGAGTATACTTTCAATAATTTCAGACACAATTTTACAATGCCAATAACAAACCTCAGAAACAAAATCGCCACTTCACCCACGCAAAATTACCCGGTCACTCCTCAAACTAACCGTCCCCTTTTTTTGCAGATCACGCATCAGCGATAGTAGGCACCACAGCGCGGCTGCGATGCCGCATCGACGGACGTTCCTGCGGCGCCATGCATAGCATCAAGTGGTACAAGTCCGAGTCCCGGCTTTACGTGTATTCTATATCGGGGAACACGGCTATTGATAGGCCGGAGGGACCTATGAAAGACAGGTGAGGATTTTTATTTAATTTTGTATGGTTTTGTTTATAATTTAAGGTCCTTGTTCAAAGATAACATAAACGTCAGTTTTCTTAAAGCAACTCGTTAAGATTATGAATCTTCGAGGTAAATTTTCAAAGTAAAAAGTTAAAAACCGGAAATTTAGGTACCTAACGTGTCGGCGAAGGCCCATTGCCTTGGTGTGATTCTTCCTATTTACAATACAATCAACTGAAATGTCTCTCCATAGGATTTAGTCGTGTAATCTGTCAGATGTAATACCTACATTGCAAAATTGCCAAGGTCTTAAAGTTACTTCACCATTAATGTTAGTCACTATACCTATTTGGTATACCTCTAGGCAAAATTGACAAAAAAAAACACATTACAATTATGAACAGTTAAGCTAATTGAAAGTTTTTAGTGTATTTTGTGGTCAAATACAGACATCAGACAATACGTGTCTTAATAAAACTGGTTATCTTAGATCGGATCACACTACATCACCTTTAAAGGATTTACCCGCACGCTCACCACAATAAAACCGATAAATTTCACCCTTAAAACCGAAATCAGCACAAAATAAACAAGTCCACTAAAGACCTCGTGACGTAACGGCCATTGTTCATAATGCCCGCACTTACCGGCTATTGTGTGAAATGACACCGACGATACGTCTCTGTCTTGGCACATTTTGTGAGAAAATATAGCATTGTCTTATTTCTGAGATCGCAAACTCTAGTGTTATGAAATTTTGCTGAAAATAGTGGTGTATTTTTGTTGTGGTTTTGTAGGTGTGAAGTATTGAGTTCGAAGATGGTCAATATAATTATGACAAGCTAGCTTTTGCCAGAGGTTTCGCCTCCCGAAGATACTATTTCCGCAAACCCATGTAAATTATTTGTGTGTTAATAACCAAGTTTCACCAAAAACCGTTCAGACGTTTGTGCTTGAAGAAATTACAACATAATACGAGTGTAGCAAAGAAAATATGTATACTGCAGTTGCTTTTTAAAACAGCAAACTTTATGCATCAATAGAATATTGTGCAGTGCGTTTTCTGTAAGGCGACTATGTGTAAAAGGATATGAAGTCCAAGCAAGACATGCAGGACTTCAAAAGTATTACTGGAATGTAGAATGTCATAGAAATTGCTGACATTCTATGTAGTATTGTGCTAGGTTTCAATAGGCTTGTCCCCTTACCTACATACATATGGGACTTCAATACACAATAATTGGTGAGTATTATGCAATTTCTGCATAACTTTTGCACAAAAACACATGATTTAAATGGCAAAAAATAGATAACAGTATAGTACTTTCATAAGAAATCTAATTGTACTTCAATTTATAACTACGAAAAGTCGTCATTCCGTCAATTTGTACTGAAATCACAAAACACATTTAAAATTAAAGATGTCCAAACTATCACTAACAGCTGATCGCATTTATATTTCAACAAATTAGTCTAGACACCCTTTCTGCTACCCATCAGTACACACATGTCTATAAATTACACAGTCACCCAATAAACTGTATTTTCAACCTTATTTCAAAGCAATAAGGTAGTTCCAAAACGCAAATTAACTTTGTCCAATCGTCCTCCGCACTGGACATACGTAATTATCCTGCACAGACACTGCAGACAAATTTAAGCCTTAATTAACAAGAAGTAAGGTGTCAATTTATATTTCGTGCGCCACACACACGACGTAAATCAATACTCCCAAATTCAATCCTTATTTCCATATACGTAAGGTGCATGTTAAGTGTTGGTAAATTTTACCGATAAAGTTTACCTTGCTTCACTTGGTTCGCTTTTTCACTTGATTTTGGTCTTTATTTGTATGGAGATAAGGTGCAAGTGAAGTGCAAATAAGTAAGTTGGTAGTTTTCACTGTAAAACTAATTGAATTCACAATGAGCGCAAAATGGCGGACTTATTACGTGTTCGAGTGAATTTTTAAATCTCTGAATTGGTATCGAATTACGATCGGAAAGGTTTCTCTTCAGTTTTTCCAGGAAAAGGGAAAAATTATAGAATTTTCCACTTATATTTTGTAATAGGAAGTTTTATTAGCTTCGATTCTAGGAATGATATTATGATGCGCTGTTTTTAAATTGTGAACATTTATTTTCCTATTACGTTTTTGTAACCTTTTTAGCTTTTATCCATATTTAATGCAACTTATCATATTCTAAATTCCAAAGAAACGTTTTTATGTAATTGAATACATTCAGTAACATTTTATTTCCTGATAAATAATCATTTTAATTTTCAAACCAGCCTAACATGAAGTATCAGATTGCCCGGATAACTGAGTTGAGGAGGTCAGATAGTCAGTCGCTCCTTGTAAAGCACTGGTACTCAGCTACATCTGGTTAGACTGGAAGCCGACCTCAATATGGGTAGGAAAACTTTCGGGAGAAGATGACCAGGTTTGATATATTTATATCAAACATGGTACATGTTCCTTGCCATTCAGAACGAATGAATGAACAAATGATTAATTCTCCCTTTTATACTAAAAGAAAGTCTTGAAGGAGATTAATCAGAAGGCAATAAGAATTGCCGGTATATCTACACGTAATCCGAACGATCGAAAAAGATGGCACTCTGAGCTTTAGGCAGAGGTCTTAGTGATAGCGGGGAGCGAATAATTAATGCATGTATGCAAATGAATTGCTTAACATTATTTTTAATTAATTTCTTCTCTTCTTTTCATCCTCAAAAGTTTAGAAATCATTGACATTTTCAGAATTGTTTGAAAACAATAATATCAGCCATAATAATCATGTTTTCACGTTTTGTGTAAAGGGGTACAATTTCAACACTCATTGTTTTTTTAGATCTCGATAAGAAATGCAAAAAGCACTAAAAATACGGGGAAAAATAACAAATGTGGTGTAAATAACATGGCTAAAAAGGATTGTTTGAGGTACTTTGCTAGATTATTTTTATAAAAAAAATACATTAAGTTGTACTATCGTTTGAGAAGCTCATTATGTCATGTTACCGTTGACTTCTTTTAATATTATATTTTTTAAGGGCTTTTATTCTTAGACCATGCCAGCTCCTTTAAGTTCCGTTATCCTTTATACGGTGATTCGCGAATTACATCAGCTTATCATAAAATCGCTGTCGCTCCGCTCATGCAACATAACCTCGCCTTATATAGGATTTATTAACGAGTGATAATGGAATCTGTGCTCAATGTTGATGTCATTTGGCATTAAGTGGGTTTTTGCGCTTCACCAGAAGAAACCTTTTCACTGCAGTTGGCATATTCATTAAATATAGATGAGATTGTAGCGGTTTGTCTGTTTTTTCATTTAATTTTTAGTTTTTTAGTGATCTGGTTTCTAAAAGAATGCCATTTTGAAATATCGATTATGTCAGTTAAGAACATTTTTTTAATCAAGCCTTTAGAAAATTCACAAATACAACAAATAAATATTGATACAGAACCTTTGGTATAATACCTTATATAGTAATCCAAAAAAAAACCTTTATATATAAGTTCTAAGTCATACAGGGTGGGTGTATTCATAAATAGCCTCCGTCTTAATTCAGTATTCCCCCGCATCATAATATAATTCACCACCCACCTCAGCAATGTAATAGAACACTAATAAACATACATACATACATACATTTTCCCAGTCTTCCATACTTACGTGACACCCAGCCGATCACGTAGCGTATTACTACGGCGTAGCGCTACGCCGTAGACCTCGCTACGCCGTAGCTCTGAGGTTACATTTAATTCTAGTCAATTTAGATTTCTTGATACTTTACCGACTTTTAATAAGTGCTTTGAGTACAAAAAGGATTTTTTTCTTTTTATATCAAATTATAATTTGGTAGACGTTCTCTCATAAATATGTAGACGTTGACTATAAGGCAGTTTTATTAAATTTCGCTGGAGGCTTTTGTCTAGATATATTTAGGTAATTTCTTTGCTGTCATTATTTTTGACTGATCTAAGCTCAAAGGTGACATTGCCGACCAAAGCTGGTATGTTTTATATCAAGATTTTTGAGTTAATTAAAATCAAATGTTTGATTGATTTAATCTCTTAGGCATTTAGTTTAAAATTGATTAGTTTAGTACAAACACAGACTTTTGAAATTAATTCCAGTTAAGAAGATAGGTATTTAATTTAAATGCTAAAATACTTCAGAAGTGTTATTTAGTAGCTGCTAGATAACATTTTTAATAATACCTTATTCAAAATATTTGCTTGCGAAGAAGGTTCATATTTATATACTCTAAAGTATATAAGCTATGATATAAATAAAAAATAGTTTTGAACTAACTTTTTCATGGTTTTTAGCTCTTATTAAATAAATGCATCAAATAGAATTTCATATGACAAGAATAACCTAACCAACCTAGCTTTTAACATTTCCACGACATTTCCTAATAAAAAAAAGACATTTAAAACAAGGAAATCCAATAAAAACCTTCAGCCAATTTCCCTGAAAAAAAAAAACACACTTAAACCCCAACAACAGTGTGTTACCGTAAATTACAGGCGCCATCATAGAGGGGGATTCCTGAAGACTGAATATTTTAATATAGCCTTCGCAAGAATACAGGTGACAAGCCCACGTTGTGGTGTTCATAAATCTTTTGTCGGTACTGGTTTGTGTCTTTTTTAAAGGCATATTTTTACACCTAACTTCCAGGTTTGAGGTTAGAAAATGTAGTTATGGAACTGAAACGAATTAATTGTAAGTTATTCAATGACTCTAAAAGTAAATATGTATTTGATCTGTGCATTTAGTAAAACCAAACACTCGCAATTATTTGAAATCAAATATATCATTCGCGTACTCGTAGTTAAATGCTAGCTTTCCTTGAGAAATGAACCATTTTATATACTAAAAGTTCAAATCACACTACTGGCTCCTAATATTAGCACACTCGAGCAAACAAACTCTTTGTAATATAAAAATAGACTAGCCTTATACTTTCCCAATATATATACTGGACACACACCTCTGACATAAGTAAAAAGAAAAACCATTTAAAAAATCAAACATGATCAGAAGAATCATATTTGAACTGAGATACACCTCTGCTTAACTCCCAGGGGAAAACAGGCGTCATATTATGTAACATAACTTGTATAACTTGATAACATAACTTGAATTACAAGCCAACATAGGCCCAACAATCTTTGACAAACTTCCAAGTTGCGACGATTAAGTTAAAGTTAGTTACAACACCTGACTAGACTTAGGATTACAGCGTGACTTAGCAAGCCTCATTTGCCTAGGCACATGGTAATAACGGACTAATATGATCTAAATTTAAAAAGTTCGATTCCAGGTCACGCAAGTACCAATGCAACTTTTCTAAGTTTGTATGTACTCCTAATGCTATCTATCTTGGACACCAAAGACTGTGTTTCGGATGGCACGTTAAACTGTAGGTCCCGGCTGTCATTGAACATCCTTGGCAGTCGTTACGGGTAGTCAGAAGTCAGTAAGTCTGAAACCAGTCTAACCAAGGGATACTGGGTTGCCCGGGTAACTGGGTTGAGAAGGTCAAATAGGCAGTCACTCCTTGTAAAACAGTGGTACTCAGCTGCATCCGGTTAGACTGGAAGCCGACCCCAAATAGTTGTGAAAAGGCTCGGGAGATAAATATGATCTAAACTTGCAGTTTAAAGTTTCCACTTAACTGCATCGGTAGCAGTTTAATAAGCTTATTTTAACTCTGTCGGCAGTTACAAAGCTTTCTGGACTTAACGTCGTTACTATAGAATTAACTGGTAAAATCAGTCAGCTAGTTAATTAATCCGGAATATTAATTTTGTGTTGGCGAGTTTTTGTACTTAATTTATTCATTTTGTGAAACTGCTTCAGAGGCAAACAGATATTGGTACCTACATAATATTAAAAGGCAGTGGTGGTTTCATGTTTTTCTTTGCATTATAGAAACTAGAAATGGGATTACATTACGGAAAACTAGCCTTTTATAGCCTGAAGTCGTGTACTTATTACAGTAACAGCCCATAATTCCTTTGATAATGACGTTGCCAAAATGATACAATGCCTATCTCAAAAAATATTTGTCTTACTATATTATTTTTTAATGAAGAAGAACAAAAAAACATAGTTGTTAACATAGTAAAGTAGTCTCTATTTTTAACACATTTCTCAAAAAAGGAGGAGGTTCTCAATTCGTCGGGATCTTTTTTACCACCAAGCACTTTTAGTTTCAAAACCACCACATTGCAAGCAAGTCAAAACGGACTTTATTATCGTCCGTTCATCAAATACCTTCAATCAAATATGAAAGTAGCGTGCGTCAAATAAAGCCAGTTCTGCAATAACACTGGGCTTAATTGGGCACAGTTTGGCGGTGCTAATTAGCCTATTCGAGCGAACTTGTAATCACTATATAAACTTTAAAGTTCCTCAACGAGTTCTGCTTACTGATAATTTTATAACGTTTGCACTGGATTCGGGAATTGTTATTATCGAATTAGGAGTGTAGACTGCAGAGTTTTAATCGGCCGATAGTTTGTTTGGGCTCTTAAAACAGTATGAAGATGAATGGTAGTCACACATTACAAAGATCAGGTATTTAGCCGGTATCAGACTGACTGAAAATTTTGGTTGGAATTTTTTGCTTACCATTGGGTCAACTGTCGGCCGACTTTTTAGTCTGTAGTGTGTGGGTATCTAAGAGAGGGGTTAAAGCCTGCGTTTTGGGGTTGTTTCGACTGTAATTTTAGCGGCTTTCCCAGGAAATACCAGTCTTAATGGAAGTGTGGTTAAAGTTTTGGATAAGAACAGTTAACGCGAAAGTTTGGTGATATTTAATTTTAATTTGGATGTTTATATGCAATGGCAGTTTAAATTGGGTTAGAGACAATAGTATTTTGTAATTAATACACTTTTATTGTTTCACTAAACTTAATATACTTTCATTGTCACCTCAAGCAAATATCAAGATTTTTGAGGAGCATTCTGTCCTTATAGAGAATCTAGATAAAGAAGCTAACTCAAGAAGTAAAAAATAAAACTATAAAGCAACAAGAAAACATCCCAAGAATACTGAACAAAAACCATACATCCGAACATCAATTTTAATCCAAAAGGACACTCAACCAACTTGATTAGTTGGAAACTGAACCGAGCTTAAGCACCGGTGTATAAATCTGCAGTAAATCCGTTTCGGTGCGGGCTAGCCTACCCACTACTTCGTCCTACGTTGATTTGTACCGGTCGTTAAACGTTTTTGGAGCGTAATGGCACTTGCATTTGGGTCATACTGATTTCGGTTGTCTGATGGGATTGGTTTAAGTGGTATTGGTAATGATGTATGTTAATGTGTTTGTTTTGCGATTTTGATTGTTTTTTATGTAGTAAATGGTGAGAGAGATAGATACAAAAAGGTAGCGTCCTCGATTAATCTCTTCTTGCAATTAACCTATATTTAAGTTTATGCCAAGCAACCCATTTAAATAAAAACAATAATTTTTCAAAACAAATTCTACGCCAGAACATAACATCCTTCATAAACGCACAGCCAGCCAACAGTAATTACATTACTAACTCCATAAACGTCAACGGTATGAAATATTAAATAAACATAAATCTCAACTAGCATAGCTTCAGTTATGCATAAAAACTGCATAAGCCGCCATTTTTATTGCACCCGGTTTTACTGCCACATAAATATGAACCGCTTTGCGTTGGTTCGAACCGGTTAGAACTGGTTATGACCGGAGTGGTGCTAGTTTCAATATCACGATTTGAGGTGAGCGGCGTCGTCGGTGCATGGAAGTAGCACTGGTTCTTGTGGTGAGAAAAATAGCCTATTTTCAGCTGTATGTTAATACTGTATTGTAAACTATGTTAAAAAAATATAATAAATAGTCAAACCATCAGGATATTATTAACATGACAAACCGTGTAAAACGTTAGTTAACTTATCAAGCCCTTTATTCTAGAGGTCTAGTAGTTTAAGATAAAATGTTATAAGCATCAAGTTTATGTTGTGTAAGTTAAATAAGTGAAACGTAACAATATCTATTATTATCTGTTACACAGAATCACAAAATGAGATACTTAATATTTTTTGTAACCTCAAAACGCCACAAATATCACATCTCATTTTTAGTCCAAAACAGAATTGCCATATTATAAATTAAGTTAATAATACAATCACAATTTGGCAACACCAGAGGACCAATTGGGACTCATTTGCATACTCCATGCACTATATTTCGTTCATCCACTTTAATGGGTAGTAGGGAAAACTATGCCGTACGAGTTAACTTATTGGCTCTGTCCACAGGTCAACACTGTACTTGTAGTCTATTTTGAATATGAAATTGTTAATAACAAAAGTCATCTGGTACATCGCTCAAAATGTTGAAATTGTGAAAAAATATTTTTTAGGCTTTGACACATTTGAAATCGGCATTTCAGCCAGTCATTCAGTCAGTCAGCATGAGTGCGTGAGTTCAATTCTATGCTATTTTAGGTATATATACTTTCTAAGTATACATTGGATTGGACACCAAAGACTGATTATTGAGAAAGGAAAACATCTCAGAAAAAGTTTGAAAACACCAACCCGCATTAATAAGGCGTGGTGATTAACGCTCAATTCTCCGTATAAGAGAAGGCCTATGCACAGCGGTGGAATGACGATGATGATTTCAGCTAGGTTTCTTATTCCAAAACTTAACCTTCGCCAAACATGCAAGTGAAATCACAACCAATAATGAACCAATTACACCTTAACATTTCTCATTGCAAAGCAGATCCTACATTGCCTGCCCATAGGCTCCCAGTAGCCCTATTTTCGGCACAAACAGTGCATACCTCGTCCGTTATTCGCCACAGTGAGGGCGCTCAATTATCTGCACTGACTAGCGACGGGGAATTTTCGATTCGAGCCAGTGGTTCTCAAACATGTTGGGTAATGGCCCCCTTGTGGGAACGTTTGTCGTGGTAATGGGGGAAATACTGGCCAATTGAGGTGGCTTTGATTGTTGATGGATAGAATCTGATGGTAAACGAAAAACAGAATGAGAGGAATATTAATAGTGTTACTGGCAATAGAAAAAAAAAATGTAAGTGAAAAATATGTTCCAATGATCCAAAATAGATAAAAATAAGGCAAAACGAAGTAGACTCTTGACGATTGTAAAACGCTTGCATTGAATAACTAAAAAAGTAAATTTAGCTGCTTAAAGAAGGTTAGTATTTTTTTAAACACGCACGACTAAAAACAATAAGGTCAAAATCATCCATGTCAAATTAGCATAGTTTGAGCATCACTGGTGCAACAATATTTGTTTAACTCGACCAATAGTGCGCAAATAGGTCGGATTCCGTCATACGCGTTGATTTAGGAAAGTGGCCTAATTATGCAGCTGTTTTGGTTCATATTTTACATGTTTTGACTAATATTACATTGTTGATTTTATTAGTAGTGTGTGATTTTAACTAACGTATCTACATGTATATTCCTGCAAGTATATTGTGCTTAGCCCTTTGCCAACTATGTTGGAGTCAGCTTCTAATCTCACCAGATGCAGTGTTATGTAAAACTGTTCAGATTTTCTAACTTTCCATAGCGACTTTCTTAGATATTCAAATGACAGCCACAATTTAACGTGCGTTCTGACAAACGGAGAAATTCGTTACCCATCCACGGTCCGACCGCACCAAGTGTTGCTTAACCTTGTGTTCGATTGACCGAGCAACTTTTACTAATCTGTTCAAATGTACCAGCTCTGAGACCATAATGTATTGATATTATACGATATTATTTAATATAATGCAAACTTTATTCAATACTAATAACTATTTACTAGAAGCAGGAATACTATTAAATACACTATGCGCAAGAATATTGCAATTACCGTATAATAACCCGATCGAATATCCAGAGTAAACTGTAATAACATAAACGTGTGTACTATAATATTGTACATACAAGTAATAAGGATTGAGTCTTTATATAAGTTCTTTGTTTAAATACTTATACATAAGGCAAGCATTTTAAGAATAAACTAAGTTACAACCGCTCGGGTCGATCGGTCACAGAGTTAAGCAATGCTTTGCGTGGTTTGTCCGTGGATGGGTGACCATTTTTGTTGCGGAAAGCTGTTAGGTACTAGTTCAATTTAAAAAAGTTATTAACTTATCACGGGAGACGGACAAAGCTGCGGGTAGAATCTAGTCGGTTATGGTAACTAACAATTAGTTATAGCAAAAACAATTTTATAATATTATTTATTTGTACCAAATGTTTTTTTTATCTCCTATGAGAGCCCTTGCATCAGTTATTATTTTTGTTTCGGGAATACAGCAGCAGTATTTAGAATTTCCCCGAAAAAACATATTTACAAAAATAAACATTTTGCTAAAAAGTTGCGTCCATACCGCTTTCAAGTACGGCCGTTCCGGTTTAAAACCACCCCGAACCGGAATGCGCTGGTTAAAACCAGTATTTTCCGGCCGGCCGCCCCGTATATTGGGGTCAAAGGGTTAATATTATTATTTACTTATTGCGGACAAAAAGCATCAAAATAATTTTGGTCCTTTTTTACTTGGGAAAATGTTTTTACAGGCTTTGGTCTTTTGATGGTTAGTATTTTTTAAATGCCTAATGAATTTCTTTTCAATTACGCTTCAGTTGTTTTTTTTTTAATGTTTATAACTGTGTTTGGGCTTCGAATATAATACTTGGAATAATTTTTGATCAATCAGCAAGTTTTAATGAAGATTATTAAAAATGGGAAGCTTTTGGCAAGTAGCAGTCATGAGGATATGTTTATACCAAGCTTTAAGTGTCAATCTATAAATGGGCTACTATGATTTCAGGCCACAAATACGTTAAGTCTTCGGTTCTAAAAAGAAAGGAAGAATATTTTAAAGATTTAATATTAACTCCAAAAGCCATTTATCAAAGTCTTTAAATATTCTTAATATACTGAGAATAGCAACATCCGTAACTGACAGTTAACTTTCATATCCTACAGTTAAACTTAACTTCAAGATGTATACTGCAACTGCAATGAAAATTGCATTCCATTGCAAGAATTCTTCATTCCGTATTTCATATCTGAGACAAGCGGACTGAGAATAATAGGGGAAATATTGCATTTTTTGTTATATTTAGAGTAGGTGCACACTGCAAACTGTTAGTCGGCCGATAGTTTTTGGGCTCATAAATCAGTATGAAGATGAATGGTAGTACGCAATTTACAAAGTTCTAGCCGGTATCAGAACGACTGAAAATTTGAGACTTTTTTAAGTTTCTTCACACTGGAAAAAGTGACAGCCATTTCGATAGCAGAATCACTATCACCTTTAATCCACCTAATTATCTTCAAACCCAAGAGGGTAATAATTTGTTAGCAACTAATGGTAGCTGGTAGCAATTAGGTAGCAACTTTTCATATTTCGAGGGGTTCGGTGAGGTGTGACAGCGATTATGACGGTCACGAAAACTTTGTTTTAGAATCGAATTTCTTTAAAAAAGAAATTTGACAACTGTCGGCCGACTTTTCCGTCTGTAGTGTGTGGCTACTGTTATTGATATTGTCAGTGATATTGAACTGTATTTGTGTACTGAGTTTTCGCGTTCCTCTAGACCTAGTTCATGTGAAGGCTGTTTGCATTGATGAAATAGTCGCATGTATTATTTACTTTTCTGCATTGCAATTTCATTGTAGTCATACATTTTGTATTGGGAATATTGTCTAGTATTGTTTACTAGCTTTCGCTGACTAGCTTTGACTTGCGTCACGATGGAACTATTTCCCAACCGAATCGGGATATGAAGTATCTATGGCCGTCTCCTGGTTTTAAGTTTTCTCCCCATCACTCTTAGTCAAAATCAGTTCAGCAGTTTTCAAGAAATAGAGCAACTATCAGGACTTTCTTTTACACACGTAGATGACGATAACACTTCGATGAGTGTTTATTTCAGAGTTAACTGGCTGCATTGACATAGGACCACTTATGAGAATTTTTATGAGAACCCAAGTAAAACCGCGATAAAACCAACTAGCGTCAATAAATCTCAAAACGTTTTAGCAGATTTCCATCCCAAAATTGTCAACTGGGAATAGGTTAGTCTTGCACAGGCGATAAGCAATAGCTTGGAAATTTGCCAAAACACACTGCAACGGAATAAATCTTTAGCCGACTATTTGCCAAACGTGTTTTCGAGGCGAGCTTTGGCACTAATTGTAGTCTTGTCAATTATAAATCGTGAATTAAGGCTAATGTGGATAAACTGCGGAAAGTTCGCTTCAGTATATTGAGCGCGTAACAAGATAAACATACTGGGATTACTTGAAATAATAAGCTATCAACACTGACTTACTGAATTCTGGTCAAAGCTATTCTTGACTCGGAGCATCGTAGAATCAGTCATTGCAATGGGTTGCTCAGGTAACTGGGTTGAGAAGGTCAGATAGACAGTCGCTCCAAATAAAACACAGATTTTCAGCTGCATCATGTAAGTCTGGAGGCCTTGTAACCTTGTTGACCCATATTTTCATAACGTCACATCGTACTATGCGAGTGGGGTAATAAAGAGGGAATTTGAGAGTATGCTTGTTCACTATCATATGTCGGCTGGCTGATCTTCTTTGAGAAGTTCTTTGGTTGAAGATCTTCCGAAAAACGTCATTATTGTTACTTCCATAACCACTTAAGTCATGCTTCAAAAATATACCGGCCGAATTGAGAACCTTCCCTTTTGGGAAGTCGGTTTAAAAGGCCCCTTCATATTATTCTGCCTTCATATAATATAATTCATCACATCGTCCGATTTTCCTAACAAAACATGAGCATCAATAAAAACGCTAAAAGGTTCCATTTGAATCGTTTTCAAACAAATAATATAACTTATTCAGTTCGCGTTCAGACTGTTGGTCGACATGCACTGTTTGTTGTCACCCTTGGGGTGACGCTAAATAAATTTCAGTAGGGTGCCAGTCATAAGAGCACGAATTTTGATTTTGGCACCATTATCAAAAAAACGAACACACACTGCAAACTTTTAGTCGGCCGATAGCTTGTTTGGGCTAATAAACCAGTATGTAAGATACACATAACCAAGATAGGACCGACTGAAAACATTGACTGAAATCTGAGGGCACGGCAGTGCCCCAGCCAAGACTCGAGCAAAACGGGCACGGCCGTACCATCTTTTCTCGAAGCGTTTCGCGGCTATTTCAGCCCCCTGTATCTTCCATGTGAACAAAGCTAGGAGTTTAGGTTTTCGATGACCAAGAGTAAGTATTAGAACAAGCTCAGTCTCAAAATTACAAGACATTTGAATAAATAGTTTACGAGTTATGAGCGATCAAAGTTACACTATTTTGTCACTGACTCACTCACTGACCGATCATCAAAAGTCTAAGGTACTTCTAGCAAACTTAGAACCTTCAAATTTGGCACCAAGATAGGTTATTAGCTACATATAAAGGGAAAATTATAAAAACCTTAAAACTTAATAAAAAAATAGTAAACAAATTTTGACTGCATTGATAACTTGGTTATTTATTTATGTACAAAATGTTGCTATTTGTTTTATTTTTACGTAGTACAATATACCACTATTGTTATTATGTATTAAATATACATACATATGAATAAAAAAGCTAGGTTAAAATGAAATGAATAATGATAAAATCTTTCATATTATTGCAGTGCGATAAATACTGCATGCTCGCTCGATAGATGGCGTTGTCCTGGTCTAAATCGCGTTATGGTTTCGTTACATAGCTTAGTATAAGTAGTACTTAAAAAAAAAACAAATAATTTCATGTGATAGCGCCATCTACCTCTGAAATAAATCTCTTTTATTCTAAAAGATATTCGATTCAAAAATTGCTGAATCCGGTTAGACTGGAAGTCGACCCCAACATAGTTGGGAAAAGGCTCGGAGGATGATGATTCGATTCAAAAATTCGACAATTTCGAATTTTTTTAGTTTATTTAAAAAAAATGTTGTTTACGTGCTACTTTAGGTGTACATATTTAGTTTGTTATATATTTAGAGAAGAAAGAGACCTACAAAAAATAAATTAGATCCCACCAAAAACATTAAATGTAAAAAAAAGCCAATCCTCTACGCAATTCCTCCACCGTAAAAAGTTTTGAGATCGCATAGAAGCCAAGTCCTGTTCAACTTTATTTGTAATAGTAAATCAATATTTTGTGACTGTATCAATAGTTTTGTTCACATTACAATAATATTGACTTGGCCATGAGCACATAAACTACAAATATAATACAGCATATCTTGGAAAGGTGAAAGTCAAACATGAAGTTTAATATCAAAGAATTAAATACTTATAGTTTATTCAATTGTTACTAAATGACCGTCAGTCAGTATCATCCAACATCAATGAACTGCACATGTACTATGGCGCATGTTTGGTCCATAATGATCTCAAATTCTAATCAGTCCATTATCAGTCTAATCGTAAAATCATGTCCATATAGAATTTATCAATTCAATGGAATTTACACATTATTTCAAGGAGCGACTTTTAACTTGTGCGTGTGTGAGGAATTGCGTAGAGGATTGGCTTTTTTTTACATTTAATGTTTTTGGTGGGATCAAGATTTTCTTAAAATAATATTGCCAAACATTGGGTCAACTGTCGGCCGATTGTTTAGTCAGTATTGCAGTGTGCTGGTATATTAAAGGGCTGCCTTGGTTAAGTTGAGTGGTCCTTTGGTACTCAAAATGAGGTGAGGTGTCGAATAATAGAAAAACGTGACCTTTCCAATTTGCTTCAGAAATAAAAGTGTACTTAAAATTATGTTTATGAAAGCCTAAAGACTATATTGATCGAATTAAAAAATATTTACATGCGTTATAATAATCACTGTATGTATCTTGAATTGTAGTGTGTTATTATGGTATGTATATTATTTTACTAACAAATGTGTGTGCTTTTAACTAACACAATAATTATTTTTTACAGTTCTGAGCCTAACACAGGATCGAGGTAATGTATTTTTGCCATGTATTCTTTGAAAAAATCATTTTATTTCTAGCACCTTTCAGTTATGCATTTATTTTGGTTTAAATAGTTATTGAAAAATTCAAACTACATATTCAAACTCCAGGAATCAGCCACGAAAATATAAATTCCATATTGTTGAATTTACAATTTCGTGTAATTTGGGATTTGGATAGAAAAAACCACTCCTCCTATTTATTTCGCAGTATTAATATTGAATACTAGGTAACACTTTCCCACACATATATTAACAGTAGCCCAATATTATTCTGATATAGGTATGTATAAGCTATCTCACTGCCAAGTATAATCCAAATTCATTCAGTAGTCTTTGTTTGATAAAGCAATTACTTGCATCATATAAACATACATCCACACATTTAAATAAACTTTCGAATTAATAATATTGACAACCTTCATAAATATTACTTTTAATAAACTCACAAAATACACCCAAAACCAATAAATTGCCATACACAGACAAAGGCAACACATAGCCATCGGCTGTACCCAAAATAATAAAGTTTATGCATTAGACCGGGGCCCAATAACCGAGCCTAAATAAATACTCGTTCGTTGCCTGAATACAAGAGTGTTGGCGCCCGTGGCTCCGGTTTTTATCACTACTGTGGATATCGGATTGTTTTTGTATGGTAAAATGGTTGGTTAAGACATGTCTTTTATAAACATTTTAAATGAGATAGTAGATCGATGGTACAATTTAGTTAATAATAATTTGAAAGGGAAGTTATTTGAAACACAGATTACTCCTGATATTTCATCAGGAAATTGGACCTGTAGGTCAACTGTTACCCATGGTTTCACCCAAGTCCTCAAGGAACCAAATGCAAGTTTATGTCGTTCCTAGGAGTCTAGACTACCGGTATACCGAACATATGAATCAGTTCTGAAATTTTGCGTGAAAGTGCGACAGAGACACTAATAAATTCTCGCTTTTGAAATAAGTATTATATAGTCTATTGAAGGAATATTAGTAAGGTATGACTGATATCAGTTTTCCATAACTTTGAATAGCGTCATTTATTTTCATAAGCTCCAACTTTAAATAACACCATCGCTAGTGAGCGGTACAAAACTTATCAAAATACAAAGATACAAAACTTTAACCTCCTGAACACAAAAGAAAAAACATACATAATTAATGATCCAACATCGCTAGATACAAAAGATTATCTTCAGAAACCAACGGATAGTTTCGCATCAAAAATGTAAATCCATTATTGAAATATTAACCAAGCTGATATAAAAAGTTATAATGTATTCAATGGGAAAACTTGGGCGCGCAAGAGACGTAGTTTTGTCACAACTTTAAATTATTTAAGTTTTTTAATGGTATTTTTTGTTCGTGTGTTAAAGAATTGTATTGATTTTGTGAAGTTAGAGATAGAATTTCATATTATAACAACTACTAGTTTACTTCTTGACGTACCTAGATAAAAAGTAGTCTATAGTTTTCTTTGATAAATAGGCTATCCAATACTGAAATAATTTTTCAAATCGGACCAGTAATTCTTAAGATTATCGCGTTTAAAGAAAGAAAATCAACATTAGCTTATTCAATCACTTCAATACTTGAAACATTTACAAATAAACATTCAAAATGGCCTATTAACGCCCCACAAAATGGGAATCACATTCCTACGGTCATGACAAAAGTCCTCATAAGCTATTCCCATAAGAAACCCATTAGAGCATAGTATACAATCAACACGTGCGGCCGAAAGGACCAGAATGGCCGAAAGGACCAAAATGGGCCACAGGACCAAAATACAACAGTATCGCATTAACGGCTACATATATATTTATATTATTACGGTGTTTGGGTCAACCTATATTGAAAGCCTACTATTGTGGGTGCTATATTTTTTCGTATATTATTTTTCTATAGAAGCCAGTTTTTAGCACTTGGATCATGTTTGGAATTTTTGATTTTTTGTGTAATGTATCGAACTAAGTTATAGTATATAGAATTGAATTTATTTGCTTGAAATATGGTTACAATTATAGGTCTTATGGCACGAGTTGCTCAATCATAAGGTTAAGCAATGCTCTTGGCGCGTGGTGACTATCTAGTTATGACGAATTCATCTATATTTCTGAAGGTACGTTACATTGATGGGTCTTAACTTTCATTTGAACATCTTTTGCAGTTATTATGGGTTGTCAAAAGCCAGAAAGTCTGACAACCAATCTCATCATGGGGGATATCCCATATCCCATATCCCGATAGGGCTACCCAGGTAACTGGGTTGAGGATAACATAGTTTGCAAAATGGCTAGGCAGATTATATTTTTATACAACGTGTGACCTACTAAAACTTGCACGTGTTAAAAATACTTAAACAAGCTGAATACATTAGCTGATTAGCATAACAACTCTACACAAAAGAAGAAAAAAGCTTCTAAATGCACCAGTCCACAGAAAATAGTACAGATATTTGACTCGGCCAACTATCTCGCAATTCCTAGGATTTCCAGGTACGTAGTCAGAAGTCTGAAAGTCTAACGACGGGTCTAACTTACTTGAGGAGATTGGTATTGCCAAGTAATTGGATTGCGGAGTCACGCGGTGGTACTCCGTGAAATAATGATGTCTAACCGCATCTGATTAGACTGAGAGAGCTGAACTAATATATAAAGCTGGAGTTTATTTGTTTGTTTGATGTAAAGTCTGAAATTGGTAGTCGTATTTAAATTATTTTAAAAAGTTTTTTTTTGCGTTTTGAGGATAGCTTTTGCATTTACATAATATTAAGTATACTTTTCTATACTCATATAATAGGGAGGAAACATTTTTTTTGTTTATATTTGCCTCCTAAATGCTTCAAAACAAATGAACTGATTTAAAAAATTCTTCCACTCTTGAAAAGCCCGACTATACCGGAGTGACATAGGCTATATTTTCGGGAAGAAGTTCCCCGGGACACGGGTGAAATCGCAGGAAACAGCTACTCTCTTTATTAACATTAAAACTTATTATGTTAATTAATTGTGTAAGATATACGAAATAACACAACTCGCCATGTTACAAGCGGGTGAAGCATTTCGCAGAAGGACCAAAAGGGCCTCTATAAATCCTAATTCTGTGATATAGCCCCGGGTTTATGGCCTATCTTGTTATATGATATATTATATGTACTGTATGTTTTGGAAATTGGACATTATAGAAGTGATTCTGATCCTTTGTGACTTGGTACTTTATGCACGTACTTTATAATGGTATCTTGTAAAACACTGATACTCAGCTGCACTCGTTAAGACTGGAAGCCGACCCAATCATGGTTGGGAAAAGGCTAGTCAGATGATTATGACTTTTTATAATAGTGTCTATGGTATTTAGGAATTTTTATTTCATTTATTTATTAAAAAAGGTTTAACAAAAGCAATTGTGTACAATAAAGCTTAAGTACACACTATAATTTATTTCTGACTTTCACAGTGATAAAATTACTTTTAAATGACAATTGTAAACTATTTAATATTCTAACGACACAATTTTGTTATGATGTGAAGGAGTACCTAAAAGTAATACCTACTAATTAAATTCTTACACAAATACATAACATAGTAACTATAAGACATAAAATAGCAAATGATTACATTGTTTGTAATAGTGCCTCATTAGTCATTAGCGTATAAAATATTAACATTAATATTTTTTCTGTTACACGTGACTCTATACAAAATTAAATATAAGTAAGTACCTACAAGTCCCGTCAAAAACAAATTCAATGTCACAAAAACTCGAAACATGTTAATTAACACAAAACATTTCTTTTCAACAATTTCTCGCATTTTTTTTGTTAAACAAAGTTTTACGAAACCCGACTTGTGTCACGTTCACCTTTTATATCTTTCCCATGGAGAACAAAATGACTAGTGGAGATGTCATAACGCAAGATCTCCTAAGATAGTAGCGCGACAACATGCGGGTGTTCGGGGGACAAGGAACGTTACTACTTACTAGCTATGCTCTTACACGCCTTCATTAGAACACGCCCATTATTTTCAAAATAAAATCACCAATCAATCAAGACCAATATTTGACAGATTGAACCTGAACGCCTCGTTAGTTCTAGTAACTGATCACGCATATAGTTATCGGCACGAATCTTGAGCGCTGACCATCATCTGCCAGAAGTGATTTATTAGCAAAGAACCAATCCCGAGTGACGGCTATGACGCGATGCGCTGCGGGCCAATCACCGCTTTATCCCGCCCCTGCGCCTCACTTCATACCACAAAAGGGACCCAATAAATTACTTCTGCGCAAGTGAAGGTCAGCGCTCAAGATTCGTGCCGATGATTATACCGTACGTTACATTGACCTACAAGAAGGCACCAGACCTACCTTCCTTATGGCATCTCCGCTATATTTCCTTCTTCCGTGGTATTCCCGGTTGTTGCCAAATATATGGCAAACCTTGGATTGTGTATTATTCTGAGGCTATTGTCCGAATTTGGACGGAAAGGCTCTGACGTGGGGTTTGCTAATTTTAAGGCTTTTTTTCTTGTTAATAATGTTGAAGTTTACTTTGCTTTGCGTTTGTGTCAAACGGGTTTTGGATGTGTTTTGGACGATGTGATTTGTAAGAGTATTCTTTAGTGATTATCGTTGCAGTTTTATAATGCGTCTGCAATCATTTTTGATTTCATGATTTGGAAAAAAGTATTATGAGTGTATGTGACAAATAGTAATTCAAAATCACAAAAAATATATCTAAGCATATGTAAGGATCATCTACCTGTCTGCGCAATGTGTCTTCTTACTTCATAACCTAGTCAATTTACACATTTGAAATAACAAAAAAAGCTCAATTTAGGTGGAGATATTTGGTTTACTTTGTATTTTATTTATATTGGAATGAACCCAAGGTGTCCACCAAAATTCAGCTCTATGTAATTTTTATGTCTAAATTGACTTGGCTTTTATACTTCTTTTCTGACGTATGTTTACAACTTTTAATTTATCTATAGTTGCTATGGTTAATCAATACCCGATTTATCTAACTTTAATATCACAATTCACCGCCATTTTTAATAAACAGGAGTCAATTTCTGGTTAACTGAACACCTTAATAATCGTAATTTAGCACATAATAGTAGCCCACACCACACACACACATATAACTTTACAGATTACTATCTAGTTCAAACAGACTATAACATAAACAGGTAATAATTCACGCAGATAATCTAAATGAGATCTGTGTTCAGTAGTCAGGTTATAGTCGGTGATGGTTGGGTAATAATATATCGAGTTATGAAGGACTAATATGATGTAAGCTTCTTGTTTCAATAAGCCATTTATTTAATTTAGACCTTTACAATCCTTCTCCGTGTGAGAGAAGGCCTGTGCCCAGCAGTGGGACGATGAAAACGCTGTCCCATGCACGCCTCTACAAGCACTTATGTTCGTCAACAAATATAAATACGCTAGATTCTAGTTGACCATTGCAAAAGTAACTTCCTGTGGTGAAGAACGGGCAAGAAAATCTATCGTCATTCTTTTAAAGTATTAATTGGTGATCCTAATTGTTTGTGGTAAAATACTCTCTGAAATCATTACTAAACTTTAGCTTATGTGTTTCAATCCTTACTAATATTAAAACACGAGAGTAACTTGTCAGTTGTTTATAAATCACGCTGTCTATAAAAGTACACCGATAGTCTAAATTCTAATGCCTGAGAAAGTATACCTACTTTTTATCCGAGTGCGTGAAGTAGCTCCCTCGAAACGAGTTATGCCCGATTCGTCATTTTAGTGATTTGGCATCCATAAAAAACGTGTCCCGATTTGCCATTAAATAAAATATTTTATTTTACTTAGTCCCAATTGGTCATCCGTACTTTATTTTTTAAAAAGTACTGTCAACAAGATAAGCTTTACAATATTGTAATATGTTTTTTTTTTTATTTATGTTGGTTATGTTTTTTCCGAATATGGCAAGACGCTATTAATAAAATCGCGATTTCAACGACGTCACACACCGCACGGCCAAAACCAAAATACCAGGATCGCATAAATCAGATGAGTAATATACCAATCAACGAGTGTCCATGGAACTGCCCACCGTGTACTAGGACCGCATAACTTACAGGAGTATAGCAGTCAAGAGTGTCAGGATTTTACGTTTTTTTCCTAATTGTAGATAAACATACCAATTTACACCATCATTCATCATTTTTATGTATACAATCTCTTTGCTAGTTATGGGCCCCTGGTACTTTTGTTACCGGCACAAAAAGTATCGAGTCACATTTTCGGGTTTATAAAATGCCCATGTTGTCTTCACCTGTGTTTTAATGTCAATTTTATTATATTTATATGAGAGCTATACCTTTACCTACATCGAAGTTTTTCATTTAAAATTTCTTCTAACACTTTTATTTCTGACGGTACTCTGATACGTGAAATTTTATGCGGGTGACGAATCGGAACTCAAAATTTAAATATTAAATTATTTATTTTGCTCGAATGACCAATCGGGATTTGGTGTATGGAAAAAATAGTTGGTGACCAATCGGTACTAATGACAAATTGGGAATAACTCCTCGAAACGCAAGTGGATCCGCGTGAGACAGCTAGTTAGACATATTTATTGCCAGTATCAGCTCCAAGAAAAGCTAATAGCACATAATACTCACATTTCCATTGTTTAAACAACAATGCAGTATTCTTACTACGCAAATATTAATGAAATGTTCTCATTTAACAATCCAATTACTTTGTACAGTCAACAACAGCACGTTAACCGTTAAGAGTACTGTGTCCGACAAAGTGGCAATCTCACGAGATACAACGTTGTGTCGATAACTGTACCTACGGGTATAAGCTTTCGATACTGGTGACCTTTAGAACTTACGACTTTTAAAATAAATATTTCAGGTATTCAACATCATCTGTCAAAAATGTTCCCAACTATGTTGGGGTCGGCTCCAGTCTAGCCGGATGCTTACAAGGACGAATGCCTATCTGACCTCCTTGGTGAAACTAGTTGACTGGCTTCTGACTACCCGTAACACTCTTGTTATTAATGTGCTCTATTATTCCAATATTAAACACGGTTATCAGACGTAGGCGGGCTTTGTAGGCTGACAAAACTGACATTGGCAGACAGGCTTAAATTTAAAAATAGATTAAAAAAGTACCAAGTAATTTCCAAAAACAGTAAAATGAATAAAGTACTTTTTTATGAAAAGCAAATATAACAATATTCTGATGTAATATAACAATAAAAAGGCAATATTTTCCGAATATTAAATATCGGAGTCAAATTAGACTTTCCTAGAAACAAAACGTAGGCAGGTTACGTGTTTGCTAAATATAATATAGTTGACATAATATTATATTCTGTATTGAACCCCGATAGATATAACATGTAATAAAAAAAATTCCTTCAAAGAGTAGTGGTAGTCTGGTAGTTAAAACACATACCTTGGTGTGAGCTTTATTCTAGATCAGGCAAGTGTAAATATATCTTATAATATATCTGGACACAAATTAGGAAAACTTTAATTAAACTTTAATTTAACTTTTTAAATTTATTTTGTATTTTTTTTTAGATCAAGCATGAAAGCAAAGGTTTTATTTCATACAGACCTATTACAGCTACTTAATAAACGTCAAGCTAGTTACGCGGAAGCCAAAAAGCGAAACAGTCGTATCGTAGTCGTCACGTGAGGTCTAAATGAACCGGTGCTATGTTCGGACAATCGAAGTGCAATTAGATGCGTCCGTATGTACCGTCGTCAATATAGGTGTGTTAACTTAATTTCTGAGGTAAATTATTATGCAACAGGTATATTATATAGTGAAGTATTTTAACCGACTTTAGAAGAAGAGGAGGATGTCAATGTGTTGTCATATTTTTTGTTATTTTTTATTATTTTGTACGGTATGGTACTCAAAGATTGATTCAGACCAATTTGCTACATTTTTTTTATTTTTTTTTGTTATAAAGGCATGTATGATGGAATTCCCTAGAAATCGATGGCATTTTTTGTCTTCAAAGTTGACCTATTTACAATAGATACATATACATAGATACAAATACTGAAAAAACAACGCAGATACCTACTTGTCAACACAAGTACAATTGGATAATTACTACTGTACTGTCCTTCAGTGTAATTTCAACCTCTTTTTGTATGTAAAACTTGGTTAAGTTGTACTTAAATCAAGTGCACGTTAAACGTACCTACGTTAGGAGTAAAAGTTAGCTTTATTACAAAAGTTGCCGCTTTGGTTGCTGTGCTCAAGTTTAGATTTTCAGCGGGTTTGCTTGGACAGTCTTTGCTTTTGCATTTGACAAATATTATGTGTTACATCTAAATCTTCGTGTTAAGATTTTTCTCTCCGGCACTTCTGGTTCGATTTGAAAGATATTCGCAAATTAGATAGCCCATTTATAGAATAAGGCTACTTTCTATCCGTTGTTTAAATAGGCTAAAAGTCAGTAATCACACAATCATGGTCATCATTTCAGCCACAGAACAACCACTTCTAAACATAGGACCTTTGTTGTCTCTTAAAACTTTCTCAAAAACTCAGATATCTCAAAAAAATACCTATCTCACTTCCATCTTAACAATTCTGCAAACGCTACCTGCAATTGATACATCCCCCTGCTAATTGAGGGTAGGCAAGGAAAAATCGATTACTCCCCCATTTGGGGGTAATTTGGTTCCCTTACACGGAGTCCTAGCTCCGTAATGCCGGGTAGTTGAAAGTCATTGGATTATCGAACTATTGGGGGCAGCCATATTTGAGGTCTTTGTGAATACGTGCGAAGTGAAAAATATTCCTTTGCTATGCTTTTGTTGGCACCTGTAGTATGTTTCGTACTTTTTGTTTGGAACCTTTCGTGTAGAATTGAATGTTGGTTCGTTTGGTCAACTGTGTACCTAGCTAGATCTATGTAAAATGTTTTTTTGTTTTAGTAACAAGACTCTTTGGTATTTTTTTATGTTCTGGGTGTTAATTGACGGAAATATGAATTTTAAAACACTGGTATTCATTTGCATCTAGTAAGACTGGAAGTCGACCCCAATGTAGTTGGGTAAAGGTTAGTCAAACGATGGTGGTTTTTAATGATTCTGAAGTTACAATTAGTTACAATTACGTAATGTTAAGATTAGATATTATTGTCTTCTGTGATTCATGGTAAAAATAGATATGTAGAACATGCAGAATTATAATATATGTTTTTTTTTTCAATTTAGCGTAAATGCTCATGAATATAGGTACTGAAGATAGCTTAGTGGTCGTTTTTATTTTGTTCAGCCATTTCTGTTGTAGTATTAAAAAAATAATAAACTTAGTCATACCTTATCAATTTCTCGTAGTTTTACATACGTAAGTAATCGAGGAAGCAGCTCGAATTTCATCACGCAAAACAAACATTAATAACGAATGTTAATTGCTCATATTATGGTAATTGCTAGGAATAATTTACACGGAACTAACGCTTTAAGTTTATTTCTTTTTATTTTTTATATGGCATTTAGTATATGAAACCTTTTTACGTTTTTATAACTCATCGGTGTTTTCCAGATACGATAAATTGAACAGAAAATTATTACCATCATTTTATTCTTAACATATTAATATTGAGCTTGTTGTTCGCGTAAAAAAGGCTTATTTTAATACGGAAATTTTATAATAAAATGTCTATCTGCCTACTCTTTTTCGTGTTGTATGTTGGGGTCAATTTGAAAGAAAGAAAGAAGAAAGAAAACTTATTTATTGACACAAACCATACATACACATAGAAAAAAAAAAACAAAATAAAAGAACAAAAGGTTGCGTCAAATAGGTCCAGTTCAGCATTATGCCAGACAGCTTGTGTCTGACGCTGGTTTTCAACTGGACCTATGCGGAGTTGCGGGTGTCCATCGGTATGAACTGATATATGCTCTATAGAAAAAAAATAATAAAACTACTACACTATGTACTATTTAAAAAAGAAACGTAAATCATAATCAGAAGGATTAGTCACAAAAATTAAATAAAAATATAAAGTGGAGGTAAACATAAAATAAATAAATTAATAATTTACCTTTTAACCAGATGCAGCTAAGTAATATATGGAGAAAACTACTCCAGAGCTTCACATGGACCGACTGCCTATCTGACCTCCTCAACCCAGTTACTCTGGTACTCGATACCCCCTAGTGGTACAACTTAATGTCAGACTTTTTAGCATCTCAACAGCTGTAACGTCAGCCAAAGATGTTCATATGTCAATCAGAACCCGCAAATTTAACCTACCTTCCGAAACACGAAAGAAAATGTATTAAAAACCTATTTTGAGAAATGAAGAGTAAACACCATGCTCAATTTGATAATCGCATCATTTCTATGCTCACTTTCCTTCCTTAAAAAAATGAACCACGCCCCTACCCTTATAACCTCATTTCCTCACAAAACCATATTCTTTTAACACGAAAAAGTCGTGTCGCCGTCGTGGCTTACCACTTTTTCCAAGTTGGTAACACGTCGACAATAGCAAATCTTTTAATCCGGCCTCTATGGAGTTGCGGATCGCAGTTCGGAACTCGGAGCCTGGTTAAACCCGATACGTGACTCGGTCGGAGCGCTGTCGTCGCGTGATCGTGTCCGTAAGGTGTAAATGGGTTTTTTTTTGTATGGTTCTTTTGTAAGGGAGATTTTTTAAAGTGAGTTTTCAGATTTTGATTTTTTTTTTACCTATAATGTTTACGTCATCAGCCTTTAATAAAGGATTATCACAAACACCGTATGTTGTAGTGTAAAACAATACTCACCATTTTGAGAGTTAAAATGTTAATATAATTCTATTTTCATTATTGTTAAAATGAGGGGAAACTTTTAACATGGATTGTATAGAAAGGCAATTACATTACCTATCATACCTTATCATTATATTACAAAGTAATTTTATATCAAGTTATTGGAATTTGGTAATCAATAGCACATCAATAGCATCCCATGAGGCTGACTGACCGTGTGTAAAAAGTGGTCCCAATAGATAAAAAGTAACCAAAATATACCATTAACAGAAACATACTTCAGCTTATAACATCATATTTACTATTTTAATACTATCTTGCATCACTATTTTAATATTATTTCATATCACAACATAAACACTAGTTCTACCATTTCTCGGAAACGAACAAATTAATACAATTTTAGATTGTTACATGCAATACAATCATTTATAATTTCCAACTTTGTGTTGGTATGTTAATTACTGAATAATTTTACGTAACAGTACTGATATGAAATGGATTTTATCAGTGTGACTTTGTAATACTAAAGGGAACACAAAGTTTGATAAACCCTATGGTGATCGATATAGTAATTTTCCATGGAAGATTATCATTGAAGAAATTTGGTTTCATTCATGTATTTTAAATTATATTTGACATGAAAGACTACACAGGCGCAACTGATACACGGGACTACTGAGCTCAAAGTTCCAGGTTCGATTCCTGGAATGATCAACGCTTATGTCATGAGTATGTTGGTTGGCTGTTATTAGGTATTACATTTATATTAAGAACCCATGACAATGATCAAGTGTTTACATTGGGGTTAACCGAACATATTGTGTGAAAGGAAATTAAACATAAGCAAGGATCCATTACATCAAAAGAACCCTAGCTAGTTGCAGATAGGTATCTAAGTACTAATAAATACCACCACATCATTGCAAAAATTCACGCTAAAATTTTCAACTCACATCATTTTCGAAATGAAACTCCAAATTGAAATTACGAGACCACTGGACCGAAAACAACAAATCACAAAAATCCTAATAAAAAATTACTTAGTTTGTAAACTTAATTAAATCCCTTATCATGCTGTATCGAGATAAGGGGAAAGTTGAAATTAAATTACACCACCCGACTTAAAGGTCCTAGTCTAAATGGAATGAATCTTTCCTTATCTCTGATTATGAATTTCGAGAAGAGATTTTTGGTCCTTTTGCAATTTTGGTCCTTCTGCCATTTTGGTCCTTAGGTTTCTGATTTATTAGTCCGTTGAAAGTTTTTCTAATTCCTTCATCAATCACGAAAAAAATATTAGTTCTTAGATAGAGTGGATTAAGAAACTTTTGCTAAGTTCTAACTATGACTAATTATCTTAATCATAAAAATATACATTGTAATTTAAAGTGATTTCAAACACGGCTTTTTGTAATGGTATATTTTTGTTCAAAAGTATTTTTTCCCCCAGCTGTCCAATTTCTGATTAATTTAAAACTCCCACAGGAAAAGCACTGTTCCAAATTTTTAATACCTTCCAATTTTTTTTTACGTTCAGTCGAACAGAAATCGTGATATACTTAATTGAATAATTCGTGGGGACTTTCAGTAATAATTCCATTAATTTCCCCGATCGTCCCCCAATTACCCCGGGGGTGAAAGTATATTCCCCGGAATTCCGTCGCGAACTAACTCCGGCTCGAATGATGAGTAATCTCGGATATTTAGCTGAGACACTCAGGGATCGTGTTACACCGTACTGTAATGACAAGCGTTAATTTTAATAACCATTTTGTAAAATTATCAGAACATAATTTAGTATTTAGACTAATTATAGTGCTCTGTAATAAATAGTTGTAATCGATGTTATAATAACAAGCCCTGATTTTATATGTATTGGTTGTTATTTAGGTACCACAGAAATGTTGGTGGGACTTGAAATAGAGAAGTCATTTTGCAGCTTTTAAGTGCCTTAAAAATCGCTAGACTATACCTGTTCTGTTGACATTTAAATGATTTATTTAGTTCCAAAAAAAGTTAATGTTGAAAACAGAGAAAAAGATACATTGACACTATTTTTAGCTAAACACAGTTTTAGCTTTCATACAAAATGCCTAGAAAATTCAAAGCTGTGGCGCAGCAAACGAATTTTTCTATCTATATTCTAGTCCGTAACCGAAATCCAATTTCCGACCAAGTCTCTACGGGCAGAGCCTCAGCAATTACACTGTATAAACTTATTTAAAGAACATTTCAACGGTTTTTTTAAACTCTTGTTACGCTTCGGTATAATAGACGGCCGGACAATACAGTTGAAAGAAGACACAACTTAGCAACGAAGAATTAAAAAGTTTTTGATTTTTTGTGTCTCCAACGAGCAATGGACAGCAGTTTGTATTAGTCCGTATCAAGGAGGAAGGAACGATAGCGGAGATGCCATAAGGAAGCTAGGTCAGGCGCCTTCTTGTAGGTCAAGCAACGCGATCAGTTACTAGGACTAACGAGATGTTCGGGTTCCTTTTCCAATCAAAACCAATTTTTCAGACATTAGTCTTGATTGATTGGTGATTTTATTTTGTAAACACGCCTTCTATAGAAACTGTTCATAGTTTCTATAGAAGGCGTGTAAGGGTGGAGCTAGTAACGTTCCTCGTCCCCCGAACACCCGCATGTTGTCGCGCTACTTTCTTAGGAGATTTTGCGTTATGACGTCTCCGCTAGTCATTTTGTTCTCCATGACTTCTATACATTCCTGCACCCCTAGTACTTTGAATTGAAGATTAAAGTCGTCTTTTGTTTTAAAACTGAGAATTACTTTGATTAATTTCCTTTAAGTAAGTGATTTATATAAAATCAGAATTGACAGTATGAAAGTTATATTAATTTTTGTTTCGAAGAATTTTGGATGAAATTCAGACAAAGTCTGCTTTCTGTCTGTGTCATTTGAAATAGTTACTTGTCAGCTTTATCTAGGTATTAGTTTGTATTTCAGAGAAACCATTATCTAGATGTTCAATCATTCTAGTAGTTTCGATATAGACTTAGTATACAACTAAATATAAGTACTAGAAGATCTGAAGTATAAGAGTTGAGTAATTCGAAGGAAGTTAATAGTTACAAACCATTTCGCAAGATAAACTATAATTGTCATCGTGTAAAATTAATTGCAGTGTGATTTAAAGTTCTAATCATAATATTTTATCCTCTACACTTTTAAAGAAAATAAATTAAATTAGAAAAGTATTTTTTCCCTTACCTTTATGTGTTTTTTGACACATACATATGTTACTAACCAGGAATCGAATCTCAACCAATTAGGCAGAACAAGGTAAACCATACATTACAATACCTTAACTGTCTTTAGTATACCTAAAGTGCTCTTACAAGAGATAAATCCTGATCCTCCTCTTCCTCTCAGCATGCAAATGTACCCTAAAAACTTATCCGCATCAATATGCCGATGACGTCACAAAATTACACCTACCCTCATTATGCGAACTGTAATCAGGACCATAATAGCATACGTGACTATCACAACAACTTTATATTCACAAATACACAAGCCAAAATCACCTTTAAGATTAAGACGTTAGAGTTGATGTAGGAGGTAAACCTTAAGATTGTTTAAAGACGACATGACATGCAGTACCAATTTATCTTGAGCTCTGAAGTTCTAAGTTCTGGTTTGAATTGCAGGTCAAGTTAGAGTGGTCGAGTGAATGCGGGTCATATAACTACGAATGTACTAAATCATAATAAAACTTGACTTTTATTGTCATACTGGTTTATCCCGCGGTTTTGGTCGTTTCGATCTCAATAAATATTAGGTCTGTTTTACTGTGAACTATGTGCGTTTTTATCGTGGGTTATTTTTGTCTTTTATTAGATAAAGCTATGAAAAAATGGGGTTTTTGTTTAGGAAAAACGTTTGGAATAAAAATATGGGTATGTAGGTTATTTTTTTATGATTGTGTATAGTTTTATTCGATATAAACTTGGATATAAAAGCCGTTGTCGTCGTAATTTTACATACCTGTATGGTTTGTTTTATTGTCATTGGATGTTTTACTACGTAGATAGGAATCAAATATACCAGTAAGGGGTCATTATGAAAGGTATTCGTCCTTCTTAAACATGTTATATCCGTATATCATAAAGCTTCTTTTACACAACCTTACATCTTCCTTCTATACATATACGCACAATATTACAAGCATTAGTTGATCTACTATTCTTTGACATTCACGCCAATGCTACTGAACTGATTAAAATAGAACTTGTTAAACAGATAGTCTATACCCTGAATAAGGACACAGTATACTTCTTAACCACATGCAGAAAGTAATTCCTTTTCCTTTAGGGACGCACAAATTTTTCCCCAATTGCAACATAAGCAAAAACACGCTTTGAATTCAATTTAAATGCTTTATACACACTAAAACAATTCTCAAAAAGCAATATGCTACAAACCTTCCTTAAGTACCTACATCTTCAAAACACCAACCACTACACTGCTTGCCAAAAAAACCAGGCCACTTGCAATCTACGAATAAATCACCTTTCTGACGCATTCGGTACATATCTTAGAACCGAGTAAAACTCACAATGGCCGTCGGGATAACCTGACTATAATTCATCCCCTCCCCAATATTAGGGGGATGGGATTTACATACCACATTTCATTCGGCCTACCCATCGGATGGTTGATTTATGCCGTCTCTCCTGTTCTTGAGTGGGGTGGTCCAATTTGAAGAATTTTTGGGTTTTTTCTTTCTTTTGTTTTGTTAAGGGTATGGAAAGTTTGATATTCAGCCTACAGAGACTGCAGATTTGTTGTTCATCCCCAAGCCACGCAGGAAAGTTTTAGAAACGAAAAGGAAAGATATAAACATATCAGGTTATAATGACTTGAATAATAGGACTAATTTGATTAACTTTAAACGTCTAAAACATGTTATCTTATCTCTTCTCAAAATCCTCTCTCTCTTTAAAATTACTTAATGATGCTTGTTGGTTTGTTACGCTCTTACAATGAAGTGACTTAAGTAACTAAAAAGATAATTAGAGGTAAAAACAAATATTCCCAAAGATAGGTGAAGGCAGGTCTCAAGTTCTTTTTTTCATATATTTCCACAAAACATTCATTTCTCAGGAAATCGCAGGAAAAACTAACCTTATTAAAAACTGGTCCTTCTTCCCGCTACCTCTTATAACTAAAACCATTTCCATTCAACATTTGCGGTGGACCGGCGAATAAATTTTATTTTTTCTTTGGGAACGACACGCCATTCGATTGTGGTCTGATTTATGTCATATCAGATGGATTTGTAATTGGACCGATGTTCTCGTATTTACCTCCGTTTTTATCCGAGGTGACTGAAAAATGGCCTAAGTTTTTTGCTTGTGCGCCAGTTTTTTTGGCATCGTAGTGTACGTAAAGAACAGCGCTTTTGTAATGGCGGATTTTTTCACATTTAGCATAACTGAGAGAGTATAGATGCGGAATATATTTTATATCAATTGTTTTTTAAACGTCATATTTGTACTGGTAGTTGTCAATTGTTTAAGACCATATATGCCGAGTGAACTCGCTCGGAAAAACCGCGTGGAAAATTTTCCAAAGTGGAAAAGCTCTTAATGTATTTGGCTTACATTGTCTTAATGATTGTTTGAGAGATGAATTATTGTCATTTCTTAGGTTCACAGTGTGATCTAAATACACCTGTTACCATAGAATAAATTAATCTTGACACACAAATTAAATAAAGGATGTCGACTATTATAGTTTACTCAGTATAACCAGGGCCGTCTTTAAACTATTTGAGGCCCTGGGCACATTAGGATCATGGGGCCCCTATGACCTTGAGAAAACACTATTTAGTGATAATATATAAAGAAAATAGACAAACAAGGTCCTAAATTTATTTTTATTCAGACAAACTTTAAAAAAATAGGATATATAAAAAATAATCTACAAAAATAACTCGCTTAGCATAAAATCCTTAGATTAACTCTAGGTTGATTGCAAAGGTACCACCCTTCTAGATTTAAGACGAGCAAAATGATTTATCACTTCTTCAAAATCTATGGTAGGTATTGAGAATATCACATTCTATGGACATCAGCGACAAACTAGTTAATCTCTCTTGAAGCATTGTACTTCTTAATTCATTTTTTATTCGTTTCAATTTGGAGAAGGAGCGTTCTCCGCCAGTGGCGGCGTAGCATCGGGTAGCACCCGGGGCGGGCTACCTATTGAGCAACTCCCTTCCAAAAAAAAAAAAACGACAAAATATAATCACGTAGTAAAATCATACAGAATTAACACAAAAGTATCCAAACAAGTTTGAAAAAAGCGCTGTAAAGCGAAGATAATTTTGTAAAAATTTTGATTTTTGGGACGATGTAAAGAACTCAAAGAAAACCACTGCTAAAGTGTAAAGCGCGAGCGCAGTGAGCGCGAAATTTTTGACATTTTTAACACAAAAGTACCCAAACAAATTTGAAAAAAGCATTGTAAAGAGAAGAAGGCGCGAGCGCAGCGAGCGCGAAATTTTTGAGTTTTGGAACACAAAAGTACTCAAACAAGTTTAAAAAAAGCGACCAGAAAGTGAAGCAGCTGCGAGCGTAGCGAGGTCAACATTTTTTGACATTTGGGACGCAAAAGTCCTCCACCTCCGCTTACAAATAGCGCCTAAATAGCTTAGAAATATTCACTGTATTGTGTACTGTGATTTTTATGGATATTTTAAGGACTCTCTATCTAATCTGGCAGGAGCTAGGGGGCCCCATTCGATCGCGGGGCCCTGGGCACTTGCCCATAGTGCCCAGTGGAGAAGAGGGGCCTGAGTATAACTTTGCAAGTCATTCGCCATGTTTTAGGGATAAGCACTAAGTACTTTACATAAGTTACTACACATTTCTTTTTATAAACTAATAAACTTTATTTCAATTCTGTTTGACAGCATAAATACAAAAAGTTTATGCGTCATAAATAATAATTAATGTATTGCTCATTAATAAATACAGGGTGTTATGTTATCGTAGAACCAGGGCCATTTACATACTTTCACGTCAAACTACCCACATTCTAACACGTGTATTGTTGGCTCATAGAATGAAAACTATGGAATTTTATTCAATGTAATATACCAATAGTTGCCATCGGTAATATTTACCCATGTCATTTAGCTTATAATCGTCTCCATAATATTATTCTTTATTGCACACAAATAATTTTTTATACACAGAAAACAGAAAGTATTTATACGTCTCTCTGTCCATGCCATTTTCACCAATGTTATGTTTTACTATTTTATCCAAAAATTATAACATACAATATTAATAAGTTTCTGAAAAGTGTCTATTATGTACGTTTGCCTTCATGTACGTCTATATTGTTTAAAAATGTGGTAGACAATAAATGAGATGAACCAGCTTTTTTGCGCATAATCTCAAAAATAAATTGGTTTCGTTGGTGTATTCAAAGAGACCAGATTGAATAAAGGACCAGTATTCTAGGTCACACCAAAATTAATTTGCAGCTCTTGATTTTTGTATTCAATTTACAACTATAAATAATATAAAACTCCACTTTATTCCAATAATCACCTAAAGAACCTGGAACCTACAAAAACTATATATTTTTTTATTACCTATATTTTTTTTTCTCAGTTACGTAAAAAATCTTTATGGCATGTAATCACAGCGCAACGTTTTTACCACAATCCCAAAAAAGACCCCTACCTTACAGCCCCATTCTACCACAAAGCAAACATGATTTTCGTAAAACACGTGATAACTCACGGTGACACAGACGGACAAATCCTACAGACACTCGAACTTACGGCCCGGCTATAATTCACGTTCACCCCTCAGACCAAATGTGAGGCGTGCATAAATTATAACTGTCCTATCATAGGTTTAAGTTTCAAGTTTCGCTGTGGTAGTGAATACCTATGAATAGAACGGTGGTATAGAAGATTTTCTTTTGGTGATCAGTATTGTAAATTGGGTCTTGTTAAGTTTTTTTTAGTTTATTTATTCATCATCCTCCTAGCCTTTTCCCAACTATGTTGGGGTCGGCTTCCAGTCTAACCGGATTCAGCTGAGTACCAGTGCTTTACAAGAAGCGACTGCCTATCCGACCTTCTCAACCCAGTTATGCGGGCAACCCGGTACCCCTTGGTTTGACTGGTGTCAGACTTACTGGCTTCTGACTACCCGTAACGACTGTCAAGGACGTCAGTGACAGCCGGGACCTACAGTTTGACGTGCCATCCGAAACATAGTCAATGGTGTCTAAGTTATACTTAGAAAGTACATACAAACTTAGAAAATTTGCATTGGTACTTGCCTGGGATCGAACCCGCGCCCTCATACTTGAGAGGTTGCTTTCCTTTGTCCTTTACCCACTAGGCCACCACGACTTTTCTATGCCATTACATTATTAATTAGGTTATTTTGTTCGCTATCTCGTTTTGAAATACGCCACTTCCGACCAGTTCTTTAACAAATCACTTAGGTAATTTAACAAATCATGTCAATTCAACAGTGGGCATCCTTTGCCTAAAATTATGAAGATACTCAAAACCGAGTGAGCGAGACAATGCGCTCTTAAGGGCAGCATAATCACAATTTACCTGAATTTTTTTCCCTCAAAACCGAGGTACTAAACTTGAGCAAAAAAACAACTACTTACGGGAAGTTTTTGCCGCTAAGTCGTGAAGATGGAACGAGCTCATCACGATATTTGCTTGAACCTGTTCGTAGGGAAAGCGCAATTCTTAAAGAGATAATCCTTGTATAAAGCCTCTTATTTATATTGTTGGGCTTTGAAAACAGCGGTTTTTTATACTTGGCTTATGTACCTTATTCAAAAAAATTGGGGTGACAATGTTTTTGGGGAGATATGGTTTAGAGTTGTTAAATTGGATAGAGTGTATTTTTTTTGTATTATATGATATTTTATTGAAAATATGTTATCCACTTTCCTTGGTTATGTAACGACTTAACTTTTCAATATTTGGCAATTATTGGCTTATGAAATTGTAGTGTTGTTATTGCAAATCCCTCCTACAATAAAAAAAAATCATTCACAAAAGTGACAGCAGAACATTGAACCCTCAGAACTAAAAGTAGATATACCTACCACATCATACCATAACAATATCTAATCATTCCAAACTCTCTCGCCAATTTCGGAGCCCCACTTGGGTCTAATCTCGACAGACAGTTAGTGATAAGTGCCCTCCAGCAAATCCTTAAAAATGACGACACCGTGTCTCACACAGAGGTTTTGTCATATTAGTGGACTACCACGGCGATATATTTCGGCTTACACAGAATTTTGCTGGAAAACCCAACGTTCATTAAGGAGATTTTTCGGTAAGATTGTTTGCGGAAAAAATTGTGAAGTGATGTATTTTTTTTTGTGTGTACTTTGCGGGTTTTATTAGAAGGTATGATGTTTATTAGTGTTTTGGTGTGCTTGTGGTCTGTTGAAGTAGTTTAGAAACTCTCTACCGAGCCTGTTATTACATCATAGGCATTACGCAAGTTATTTTTGATGACAGTTTAAATGGTCCTGAGATTCGGAAAAAATTTACGCTTTCAGTTTATTAAAACTAGACTTACCGGATATAATAAAGTCTATATTACTCGGAAAGAGTGTAACTTTCCACCAGTGATATTAAACAAATTAAAGATTTTACCTACTTCACTTTATTATATTAGTACTTATAAGTATCTTTATTTATATTCTAATTCGACCCACATAGCCACGATGTCCTAACATCGTCGGTAGATCAAAGTTTACGAGATCTACGTGATAAGGGAGGAACCAATCGAATGAAATTGCTCCTTAACTTTTATTATTTGAATAGACAATTAAGACCTTTATTAAAGTAATTAGGGTTTTTTAGAGGCATCTTCTTTATTGGTCCGAGACGCTTTAAAATTGAAAAATTGTTCAATATTTTTTTTTGCAGACCTTTGCAAAGAATTCAAGTATTATGCTTGAAGACTGCAGTATTTTCTCAATGGTCCTCTGGGTGAAGCTTCAGTTAATTTTCATAATTTAATTTTCTTACATTTTATATTAGGTAGGTACATAATTCCCGACATCAAAAAATAATCACAGAGCCATTTAACCTTATCATTATCTTCTGCTTAGTCTTTTCCCAACTATGTTGGGGTCGGCTTCCAGTCTAGCTGAGTACCAGTGCTTTACAAGAAGCGACTGCCTATTTGACCTCCTCAACCCAATACCCCTTGGTAAGACTGGTGTCAGACTTCTGGTTTCTGACTACCCGTATCGACTGCCAAAGAAGGTTCAATAACAGCCAGGTCCTACAGTCTATCGTGCTCTCCAAAACCTAGGCATGCTAAACAATTTGCCAACAGAAATATTTTCATCTTAAGAAGCGTTTAAACTTTACACAAAAACAAGCAAAGAAATGATATTTATCGTCATTTGCAGCTAATGCTTTGAGAAAATAAAATTTTAGACTAATTCCGTTTATTGGAGAAGTTTGCCCGGGTTTAGCCGGATTATCCTTTATTCGTATTTTTATTTGGGCTTGGGCCAACAACAGGGTTTTGGATATCACTCTTGTGTTTTTCTGCCTCTTACACTTCGGGAGTTTGCTTTGGATTTAGATTGTAAGTAAGCTGTGTTTTTTGGGCAAATAATTTTTGGATTTTATTTTGACTTCTTGAGTGAACAATTGTTTTACAAAAAAAATTGGGAGTAAAATTGATTACATGAAACTTAAACGCTATAAAAAGTTATGTACTTAATAATAGTTATATACCTTTTAGGTAAAACAGATGTTAAGCTGTACCTATGCAGTTTAGCAAAGAATTGAGCTTTACATAAATATTACATCTACGAGTAGAGAACATTTTTAAACACGTGTAACTTTAATTCCTTGCCTTCCTAAAACAAACTGAGCTCCAATTAAAACTCCCAAAAATTCACACAACATACAAAAACACATTCTACACTTAACACCATGTAACAACACAGTTTTAGAAAAATGTCCCTTATATTTCATCCCTTAAATCCTGAAGGGCGTTTACATCCATCCAATCATGGGACGATAGGACCACAGCCTCCCCGGGCCAAAGGACCGGAAGGATATGACGTCATCAATCATAATTCCGACCGGATATGAGCGGACAATTTAGATAATGTCCACAACTGAAGATTCGAGGCCGTTCATTTGAATTTAAAGCGATTTAAATTTGAGTTTCGTGGTGAATTTTGAATGTAACAAATTCTTGGGAAACTAATTAATATTTTTAAAATTATAAGATTGGCAATTTAAGGAATATGCATTTACTTTTATAAATTCTTTTACTGTTAAAAAGCTAGACTATTCCCGTGTAATATAAAGTGTATTTTATCCCGGCATGGGAAGAAATTCCTCCGTAACGCGAGTTAAACCTCCGAAAAATCGCTTGTCTACAGTAATTGTTTAAATCTTATCTTGTTACCCCCTAAAAAGAATTCACTCAGAATAAGACCCTACTTTCCTCATCATATCAATCGAATATTTTCAATTATCACTCACGACTTTAGATAACATATACCATTACTCATCCCATACTATACATGACTCATAGCACACTAAACTAACCATGTACAAGTACATATATAACTTTACTTACTATAGTAGGGTCAGCACATAAAGAGTGTCACGTCCACAGGCACTATAATGTTTACGATAGCGCACTCATTTGCGGAATAGCAATGGTAATGAAAATCATGGAATGAAATGTGTTGGCTTATTTCATTATGCACATACCTAGTGTTTATTGCACTTGGTTGCGAAGTATTTGAGTCAGTTATAATTTGAATGTTTCTATAAGATTAAACATTTATTTTTTATGTGTTCATTTTGATAAAGGAGCATGATGTATCTTATTGTAGAGTTACTATTTATCCTTGGATAGATACTTACGTCGTAAAAAGGCTCTTATAAAAAAAAAATGATTTGTATGTATTTATTAGTATAGATACCTATAATTATTGATAAGGTTAAGGTATTATTATTTATTGTTTAACGACATCTATTAGTGTATGTATTTTAATTTGAAGTGTTGGGACTATTAATAACAAAAACCATTGTTTTATTATTTGCATGCCCATTGCCGGCAAAACATGGAGAACTTATATTTTCTTTGTAACATCTATGTACTTACCACCCATGTTTGCAAAATAAATGATTTGATTTGATTTGATTTGAAAGGTTTAAAATAACCTAAACCTACCTTAAATGCATCAGCTGTTAACTAAAACCCACAAGGCCACAGGATCTCATTACCATGTTTTATAGCTAGTTTTATGGGAGCCCATAAATAAGCTCTGTAAGGTCCCTATATTCGGAATGTCACCGATGTTTGCAAACTTATGGCTTGTAAGGTAGACAGTTTTATACTGAAGTGTGGATCTTGGGTTTAAACGTGATCTAGGAATGTGAATATTTATTACTGTTATGTTCTGTAGACGGAGTTTTGAATGAGACGCTATGTTTTGCAGAGATTTCTCAAGTTACAGTGTTGTTAGTCTTATTTCAGGGTTTGATAGCTTATTTATTATTTTTTAACCGGGTGCGTAAATAACTTGCTACTTAATGTGTACTTTGTCATTATATTTTATCAGGTTCAGAGTTACGAGCGAAAGGGACTGTATACAATATCTAAATTTTCGATTTGTTTTCTGGCAGTATTCTTAAGAACTATGTATTCGTATATACATATTTTCGTAAGACTATATAAATAATTCAAAGCAAAACAATATTTTGTATAGAGACCATTACTTATCCAAGTATGATTATTATGCCGTACATATTTAGATACAATTTATTCAAGAAGAAATGTTAAGATATGTAATGTAAAGAAACATCTCAAGGATACATTAATAAACGACAAATCAAACATACAGACAACACACAAATCATAACTAACACAAATATATCTACATTTCATTTTAAATCTTAGGTACCATTCAATTTTCAACCTTAAATCATTAACAATACAGTCTAAATTAATAACGCCCTATATAGTATGATAAAACTGAAACATGCCATGCAAAATTGAAACCAATGTCTATATGTACAGAGTTGAAAGTTCGTTGGAAGGCAAAGTTATGTCTTCAGTGTGTTATAGTACCATAAACTATATTGCCTTTGGCCCCATACCAGTAGTAAGTACTTGATTTTATATTTCCATAAGGGATGATGGTTTCCCTTTATGGGGTTCACTGATGTGGGTTAAGGGGAAGGATTAGAGAGGGCAGAAAGTCGCTTAAACCAAGAATAGGGTCTTAAAATTAAGAATACGGTTAAGATATAGTGGTTACCATAAAAAATTGGAGTGGCTTTTGCTTATTAAAAATCCATAGTAACATTACAAATACAAAAGTTACACTTCTTATTACGATAAAACGGCTGAAAGGATTGAGATAATATTAAATCCCAGAAATAGGTACCCTGAAAACGGACATAATAAACTACTTTTTATATGGGTCATGGAAGTAGTTTCTTCAGAACAGGGTAGAAACTGCAGGCAGATTACACTTATTTATAAATATATACCTAAGAAGATTCAGATACTTTAAAGAAGATAAATAAATAACACTTGCATTTTCAAGTACCACTTTCCTTTCCCGATAATTGCAGTACATTTAACAGTAACTTTATATTTTCTAAGTTTAATCACCAGCATTATTTATACCAAGAATCACTACAAAGAACGAGGTTCTACTAACTGGTTTACCTAACAACTTCTTCTAGGAACTAGGTACAATAGGACCTTACTCGTAAGTAGTCTTACCAAGGGGTATCGGGTAGCCCGGGTAACTGGGTTGAGGAGGTCAGATAGGCAGTCGCTCCTTGTTAAGCACTGGTACTCAGCTGCATTCGGTTAGACTGAAAGCCGACCCCAACATAGTTGGGAAAAGGCTCGGCAAATATAGTCTCGGTTCTTTCCTAAGAATTTCATCTAGGAACAATTATATAACCTTACCCTTAAGTAGGGTCGATCCGGTTAACCGTTTATGACGAGTATACCGTCTGTATAGCTTAAATATTTCAAGCTATAGCTGAACATTGTGAACATCAAGCTATATTTAGTACGTCAAAAACGTCTCGGCATTGTTTGTAGGTAGTTGCATATTCAGGATCTCAAATGTCTTTGTTGAAGATTTTTTTTGTTGTTGGGTTTTAGATGGAACAGATAAGATAGCTTTATTTTCTGCAATAAGCAAGTTTAAAGTATAAGTTAGTTTTCATTGCTGAAAATATTACGAATATTCAAATACAGAAAATCTAACACATATCTCATTAACTTATTCAAGATGCAACTTTAGAAAAATACATTTATAAATTTATAGTTATTTGTACCAGTAAAGTCCATAAGAAGGAATCACTATTACCATCAAGAAAATCCTAGATTTTCAATTATTGAAAAAAATTCCTAATAATATTATGTCCAATGAATAGTGACAATGCATTAGCAAGTAATTGAAAAAGAATATTACCAAACTTTAACCAACTTAAAAAGAGTCAAACCCGCATTTTCTCTCACACTAGGGTGACCATATCGCTAGCCATAAAAAGAAACAACAGCAGTTAACCACACATCCGTCATTCCATGGACATTAAGGTTTAGTTCTAACGAGAAAAATGCCATAAACCTATGGTATAAAAATTCTATGGATGACGGGAAATTATTTCCGCTCGTAATAATTTTAGTGTTACCGTAAAACTGTGGTTCGCCAATATGTCGCGGCTATTAATATGTTTTCAAGTAGTTTTATTAGTTTTACGGTGACATAAAGATTATGGGAACTACCTTGCTAGTCTAGTAGCAATATGCGACTGCAGCTCTACAGCTGCAGTCGCATATTGCTACTAGACGAGACTACTCTCGGGTTCGATTCCTGAGTTGTGCTGAAGTTGTTACTCAGTCCCGCTTTAAAGGGTGAACGAAAAAACACATTATGTAGATCGGTATTTTATCCAGGTGCTGGAAAAAGTTTTCTGCGGACGTGGGTTAAAAGCTAGCTAGCTTTTATTTAAAATCTAAATCTAACAAGCGTTATGACGCCTCACAGCATGTTAATCACTAAGCGAATAAAAGATCTTGTTATAACCAAAAAACTAATTCCTAAACTAACAACTAATAACAAACCAACAAACAGACAACACACCAAACTAAATACATACCTGTATCGAAATTGGAAACAATATACATATACATACATACATACATTAATACCAAGCAAACCAATGGTATGACCGCAAAGCCAATCCTACCGGCCCGATTACTGCCACAAGTCAAAGGAAACTAGCTCTTATTACAAAGGACTTAAGGTGCAGTGTTTCGATACAGATTATGATTTTGACCCTTCAATATTGAGGGATGAAAATTGAAATATAATTTGGGATTGACGTGTTATATGTTTGTTGTGTAGTATGATTAGAATTTTATGAGTTTTGAGGTTTAATTTGATGCAGCTGGTTAACGATACAATGTTACATGGGTTTACGCCCACAATTTTACCTACATTCTCACTGAACTGGTTTCCGCAAATACCTAAAGAGTAGCATATATCTTTTTATAACACCAACCATTATATTATATCCATCCATGCAAACGTTCGCGTTTATTAAAGTTCAAGGATAGCATAGGTACATTTTTGATTCAATTTTATGACTGCTAAATATCTTCGATTGAGTAAACCAGCATTACAAAAATTGCCTCCTCTCAAAAGTTTCCTTACTTCAAAAAAATCTCAGACATACTATAAGAACAAAAACTGACATTTAAAAAAACATTCTACCCCCATATTACAGGCACTAAAGATATTACAAAGTTCACCGCGGTTCCGACAAATGGTCTAACTGACATTCAACCTTTTTTCAAAAAAAGTATCCATTGTTGCCAACAGTGAATTTAAAATCTCCCCGGAAAGGATGGCCCTGTAATTGTTCTTTACTTTGTAAGTTCATTTTTTGCAGCATTTGTGCGACTTTTTGACTTTAATGGAGTTTAGTTTGAGCTGCTTTGAAGTTTTGGACTTGGAACCTGAATGTATTTTTTTTTGTGAGTGCACTATCTTTTTTCCCCCATTTATGTCAAATGATTTTACCAAATAGTTTAAGAGATGGGTGCTGACAAACAACTTAAGATGATTAACGATATTGAGAGCCACATACTAAACTTTACTGGTAATACAATATTTGCAAAACGAATAGATACGTCACCATTGATATTGCAGCAAAAGAAATGTTTACTGCATTATGCTTAGCTACAAAAGTTTTGCAAAAGTATAATTACTTCACTTCTGCATCAAAAAATATAACTATTACATAATTGTTTACACCTATATACCACTAACAGTTTCTCAGTATTAAATTTCTCATTTCACAAAACAATACCCAATCTTCGAGCAGACCTTAAGCTGGCAACCCAGTCTCGATATAACAGCCAATAGTTTTGTGCGACGGCGTCGTTCCGCTCCGATGACGCACGAAATCGCCCGAAGGCGCCCGATTGTTTCCTAGCTTATAGACGTTTTATTATCATAGGGTTATAGGTGCTGTGTTTGTATTGGGAATTGAAATATTTTACATTATTTTGATACCCTTACATTTCTTAGAAAATAAGTAAAATGCTTATAGTCAAAGTGGTTTTATTAGATTGAAGCTAAATCGCTGACCCAGATAAAAAGTAGCCTTTAGTTTATCTTTGTAGTTCAATGAATATCCTATAACTCTAGATTTTTTCTAAAGGATCAGGTCATGAGAATTGCTTGTTAATCCAAATAAGCATACTCTCTTATTTTATACCCCTTCCTGTAACATTATAAAATCGAAAGAAACTCTGACTGTCAAGATTTCACATCAAAACTACTGAACCGGATTAAATTGGTACACAGATATTTGTTGCATAAGAAAGGATATATGCAACTTTTTGTTCAGATGCAAGAAATAGTTCCGAATACCTAGTATTAACACAGATTAAAACGTACATACAATAGGTGATAGCAAATAGAGCAACATAATTGATCTGTCGAGAATCGAACCCGCAACATGATAGTTCTCATTACACGGCGCATACCTGGTTGCATTGTTGTGTATGCTAGTAGAGTGCAATTTGCGATGCATTTCCTTTGTTAAATACTGTGGAAAATGTGGGGAAGATTTCTATCAAGTGGTATTAGGTGTGGATGTGGAAATGTGTATATGGTTGTAGACTTTATTATTGAAAAGGAGTTTGTGATTTTAATTAAAGATGCATAAGGCAATTTTTTTTAGCATTTTTCGAAGAACGTGTCTTTTACCTGAATTTAAGTTTATTACGTTCATTTTTAAGATATGTACAAATAGTATGTTGAAAAAGTTTTTTTTGTTAAAAATGACTCAATAGCAGAAATTTCCTCTGGCAATAAACAAAAGTGTTCACTAGTTATTTATAAGATGGTACAGATGGTACCCTTTATGCAATAGTCCAGTGGCGGATTTACAAACTTGCCGCTAGTAGGCCATTCAATTTTTGCCGCCCCTAATGATTGTGAACTTAATGATATTTCTGTCAGTTACTTACTAGATTATTTTTGCAAGCCTCTATGTACCGAAGAGTTTAATGTTAACAAGTTTGTAGTACAAAAAACAAACTAAATTGAAATCGGTTCATTCGTTCGGGTGCTATGATTCAGTGGCGGCGTAGCATCGGGTGGCACCCGGGGCGGACTACCTATTGAGCACCCCCCCCCCCAAAAAAAAAACTACAAATGTAAAAACTTTTCTGTTCCAAAATCAATAATTTTGTACCAAAACGAGTAAAAAAAACCGCCGTAAAGTGAAAAAGTCGCGAGCGAAGCGAGCGTAATTTTTTTTAGTTTTGGGTCACAAAAATACCTACCCAAACAAGAGTGGAACAAAAGCACTGTAAACAGAAGAAGCCGCGAGCGTAGCGAGCGTGAAATTTTTGATGTTTGGGACGCAATAATACCTAAAGAAATCAGAAAATAGTCACTGTCAAGTGAAAGGCGCGAGCGCAGCGGGCGCGAAATTTTTTGAGTCTTGGAACACAAAAATACTCAAACAAGTTTGAAAAAAAACCAGTGCAAAGTAAAAAAGCTGAGAGCGCAGCGAGCGCGAAATTTTTCGAGTTTTGGGACACAAAAGTCCTCCACCTCATAAACAGTTTAGAAATCGTCAGTTTAGAGCGTCAGTTGTTTTTGCTACTTCGGTGCTTTAACTTTTTGTTAGATTGAGGACTCAAAAAGCGCAGAACAAACCAGGAATGATGAAAAAATCGCGAGCGAAGCGAGCGGATTTTTTATTTAATTTTTATTGAAACGCTATTAGAATATTTTAAAATTCATGATCACCTAAGTATATATTACAGTTTATTAATTTGCGTTAATTAATCGTTTATTTATATATGGATTGTGTACTCATATATACTCAATTATAAAAAAAACCTGTAAAAAAAATTGCTGAATTTGCCGCCCCTCTAAATCTGCCGCTCTAGGCACTGGCCTACTTGGCCTATTGGTAAATCTGCCACTGCAATAGTCTCACTTATTTCAAAATTATTTTCACTTCGCCTCCTCAAATATCACAGATTTACCAAAAAATACGTCTACTGATAGCTAAAACACCTCGCTTAAAGCCTCATAAACATAAACAGCACAGTCGTGTTGTGTTGGCGATGTAACAAACTGTGTGCTGAACTGAGCGATAGCCTCCACAAGTTAATATATGTGTTCCCCGGTCACAACAGTAGAGCTTAGTTGAAAGGATTGTTAAAAGCTGAATTAGCAAAATTTTAACGTAGGTTTAAACGAATATTATGACACTTGTATAAAAAGAAGTGACAAATTGTATTCATGTCGGTTCTGTAGCTTAATAAACAATCAACTTACTCATTAAGAATATTAAGTAGTAAGGATCAGATCAAGGTCAGAAGAAGCAAGCCTTTTACAGAAAATAGTGACACAACTTAGTTTTAATATATCTTGTTGGAACAAAAACATTGTGGTATTGAATTACTTTTCTCTCTTAGTTACCACAAATGCATGAAAAATGCACACAACAGTGTTATAAAAAGACACCATTGCCTTAACACAATAACACCATTATAACTAAATAAAACACGAACAAACAAAAACTCAAACAATTTTCACAATGAAGACCACTTTTTCGATTAAAATGTATTGCGCGGAATGCTACGCGGTATGCTACGGCGTAGCTCTCGTAGCTCGTAGCGCTACCACCGCGTAGCACACACCTTTAGAAGAGAAAATGTTTTACGAGGCATAAGTTTTTGTGTGATGTTGTTGGAGGAACATTTAACGCGAATAAAAATATGTAGTAGTGTTAAGATTTTTTAGGTGAAATTTCTTGGTATTTTTAGTAGTGTTTGGGGTTTAGTTTAACTGTGTTTTGTAGTGACAGCATGTAACTGGCAAAAATCTTTAGCTAAAATTTTTTTAATAATCATAGCTCTATACAAGCACATAAAGTCACCAATTGTAGGTGTCCATAAAATCACGTCCTATGTTCCAGGATAAAGCGTTTTCATTGAAGTAAAAAAAAGAATAATTACTTATTTAATACGGGATCTCTGACGATTTTTTGCCTCAACTTCTTAACACCATGTCACGTTATAATTCACATTTATTTAATTTCTGACATTCTCAATACACTCATAACTTTACAAAAAAAAATAACAACAACAAGTGACCCAATTTCCGTGCTGGCAGTGTAAACGCCACAAGAAGCGCTTGTCTGTGGCTTGTAACAAACAGCGCTCACTCAGACCATGGAGAATGGAATCACTAGAGGAGATGTCATAACGCAATAGCTCGTAAGAAAATAGTGTGACAACATGCGGGTGAGATGGGGACGATTCTTTAAGTGTGTATGTTTCTTGGACACCCATGAGTGTGTTTTGGAGGGCATGTTAAACTGTAGATATTGGCTATCATTGAATACCTTTGGCAGTTGTTACGGGTAGTCAGAAGCTAATAAGTCTGACGACCAGTCTTATCTAGGGGTATTGGTTTGGCCGGGTAACTGGGTTGAAGTATGAGGTCAGCGTCGCTATTTATAAAAAGCTGCATGCGGTTAGATTGGAAGCCGACCCCCACATAGTAGGGAAAAGGCTAGACAGATGATGAAAAGCACTAATCAATCAAGACCGATTTTTGACAAATTAGTCTTGATATAGCACAAGAAACTCGAACATCCCGCTATTTCTAGTAACTGATCATTTTTATCACACCTACCACACGTTACTTGACCTTCAACAACACGCCTGACCTACCTCATGCAATCTCTGCTACATTCCATCCTCCGTGTTTGTAACAAACAGCCCTGTCAGTCAGACCGATGTGCGGTTTGCCCGCGAAAACACAACACCTGCCCGTCCTAGGTATTACGTTATCTAGACATTTTATTAGAATTTTGGCTAACTGGGTTTAGCTGGGTAAATTGGGTACTATTTATTTTGGGTTTAGGTTATTTAGACATGAAGTTAATTTGTATAAGTTTCATTATTAAAAAAAATACTGTTACGTTTTGTGCACATAAGAGATATGTCTATTTTTTTTACTTACTAACATAAAATTACATTCAAACCCAGTATAATCGAAAAAGTTGTTATGCTAAATTCGTCCATATTTTGAGTTGACGCCCCCTAAAAAGCCAGCAAGACACCACAGTCAAATTTCTTTCATAACCAACATAATACAAAGATACCCAAAAAGTTATAATGCATCCACATTCACCCATCTATAAACTGACCTCAGTAAGCACAATTTTATTACACGATGCTATCTAAATACCCCGACCACAGACTAAAAACACGCCACAGAGTATAAAAAGAGCGAAACTAAAAAGTTCCATAAAAACTCGTTGGAACTCCATGGTGAGTGCATTAAACTATTTAATGGTTAGCAGTAACTAGTTGGCGGTAACTGTTAGTTAAACAATAAGCTGCGGTTAAAACTACCGTTAGGTTTACTGGGGAGGGTTATGAAGTTTTTTAGAATATACTGTGAGGGGATTTTTATGTTGTTGTATGAGAGCTTTTGTGATGTGTGGTGTTTTTATGTTATAAGGGTATTAAAAGTCTATAGTCTGTTTGATGGTTTGGTCATATCAAAATCTGGATATGTACTCTTTATACGGAATATCGAAACCCTGTAACAACTGTGATAACTGTATGGTGGGTCTAACGCCATATGACCATTTAGTTTTACGGACTAATAATACGTACTCTTCGTATAGAATAAATCAAAATATGTGAAAACCCCGCTTTTTATACCTAAAGTTTGGATTCTTATATTCGTGTAACTTACATTAACCCCATTTCCACTACCTTTTCTTTCATCTTTTACATAACAAAAGGAAAGTCTTTTTCATCAAAGAATTTCTCTATGAACTCAGATTGATTCAACATAACCAGTCAACTAAAATTATCAAGGATATCAAAATACATACAGCCTAAATAATATCTCAGCATTTTCGATTTTCCCATAACCCATGGTAGACCATACATAAGACAGTTTCACTAACAAGCCAACTACCTAATGAATATTGGCTTTCCTCTCTAACTATAAACATTAACTTCTAGCCGTTAAAAGCACCATAAACTAGCTATCTTCCATCAAGTTGTAAGTTTTTAAATATACCTACTTCAAAGAGGAGAAGTTTCGTGTTTACGGTCGTGGGGATTTTTAAAACTTCAGTTTATTAGTAGGTGTGGCAAACTAAGGTGTGCATATTTAATTTTTGAGCTCATTAAGAGTGAAAGTTTTCATATAATTTATGTTATGGGAGTATTTTTATGGTTTTCTCACATGCATTCTGACTAAAATTATTTTGCACACCCCGATAAAACTAACTCTCAGTCTTCAGGTATGTAGATAACAAACAGACAAAACAACTTCTGTATTAATAAAGAATATGAAATGGAGTTTTTTGCCGGTTCTTCTCCATGAGACCAATTTATTGGAACCATGCAACTAGTGTGACATTTCATAGGAGCTTGCAAAGGCCTATTTGAAATAAAAACATTTGATTTTGACTTTGAAAGATTCACTATAGGGGAAACAACATAAAGATCTTTAAATTTATCCTTAATTTGCGTAAGTCTAGTGTGAAGGTCCCAATCGTCATTACATCTTAATCTTAGTTCTCTAATTGCAGAATTGTATACCCTTTTGTTTTTTGGGGAGTGATATTTGGCCATATGTTTAGCTAATGTCAAAATTAATCTTCTTATGTCAAATCAAAGGATGGATACGTTATAAAAATCTGCCCTAAAACTGCATCTTTCCTTCTTAATTTTCCACAAGCAGGTTCACTCTCTAACTTTACAGTCTAAACCGATTATCAAGTTAAACTAAACCTCAACAAATTCAAATATAACGACATAAATTATTCAACAACATCACAGGTGCGAGTTGTTGCATTGTTACCAGAACTTCAGTTTTGTTGCTGCAACTGTTGCTTATTGTGTGATGGTAAATAATAAGCTGGTAGTATATGCTATAGATTTTTATAGGATAAAACATCTGGGGGAGCTGTTTATCTTACATAAACGACTTTGGTAAAGGTACGTTAAGTTGGTAGCTCTTGGCAGTGGTAGTCATTACAGGTAGCCAGAAAGTCTGACAATCAGTCATATTAAGAGGCACCGAGTTGTCCAGGCAAATGGGTTGAATGTCAGATAGACAATCGCTTCATATAAAACACTGGTACTCAGCTATAGAGTTGGCACACGTAGGATCAGATTCTGATGACGATAAATCAGGGTCAGAAATCTGATGTTACTGTTGGTCTTAACTTGAAATATACTCTATACTCATGTACAAACGTGCTGGAATCATCTTAAATGAAAAACATAACGTTAAACGCTGTTTCTGCAGTCCATCATACAAACCTTATATTACAATCCTTTTCTGAAAGAAAGAAAGAAAGAAAGAAAATACGTTTATTCACGCACGCGTGTGACACAGCCTTACAATCAGTAAACAAAAATAATATTAAAAAGAGAATAGCAGTCGTTATAAATAACACAAGAAAAGACGAATTACAATTAAAAAACTAGTGGAAAATATGTGTCACACTCCACGTGAAACGGCCCTTGCTCAGCATAATGCTGAGACCCTGTACAGGACAAAAGCCTCAGCGCTGATTTTCAGCAAGAGCCGAAGCTAACGCGATGACGTCTACTGGGGCAAGAATTAAATAAGGTGTAAAAAATAAACTAAACAGATATCATAATAGAAGAAAATAAATACAGACTAAAATCGACTAAATAGATAAATATACCTTGGCAACACTCGGGAAGCCTCTCGCGCAGATTTGGTTCATTCCATGCCAAATATGTGAGTGTCAACGTCAAAATGTCATGCAATAAACCAAAATCATGGCGGCGCTTATCCCAAGTATTACGCAATACGCAAGAATTATGTAATGTGTGCGATGTTTGTTTTGTAATACTGCAGTTTTATGGAAAGTGTTAGCTGGAAAGTAATGGTGTAGGTGTATGTATGACTTGAGAACTCTGCAAGTCGGTGTGATTTCCATGGGCCATACCCCAGGTGAGTAAATTAAATGGAAATAAATACTAAGATGCGACCTCTAAACTAGCGAAATAGTGAGATAAATTATATTAGTGTATTTAAATTAAAAATTATATTATATAAAATTGTATTTGTGCAAATCGAATGTCAAATATTAATGATGTAATAATTTAGATGTAATAATTTAGTGAGTAATTATTAAATAGGTGTCTCTAAACAGGTCCGAGTATCACTGCTATGCAGAAATAGCATTCTTTATAATACATACTATTATTTATATTTCTATTATAATACATACACCATACACAAAAACCACCACAAATAGTACAATTTAATCCAATTTTTCAATCTACAGCAATAAATAACACAAATAAATTGTCCACCTGTACTAAATAGAAAGGAAATAAAAAAATGGCTTCCTCCGGCGACGGGCAGTTAATTTGTCGATGCCACTTCCAGGCAGTCGGTTTAAGGTCCTTAATTGTATGTCCCGGCTTTGTGTATTGTCTGTTCGTTTATAGGTCTGTGGGAATGGTCATTGAGTTAAGTTTTTAGGTATTTTAGTTAATGTTTTTTTGGGATAGTGAAGTCTTTTTGTAGTTCTAAAAATAAGAGGTATGAATAAGAACATAAGAGGTATATGTTATAAGGCTGTAACGTCCTCAAAAAACTAGATTTGAAATATTGTTTTGGAGTTTCAGTGTAAAGAAGAACTTATGAAAGAGTTCCGTACCAACTCTTGACGATGTAACTTCACTATAAGTAAGACATTGTAATATTTGTAAGACATCTTGGTCCTAAGATCTGTAAGTAATCATATAAAGCAACTTCGGCTATTAAATTCTGGAATCTGCACCAATGGCTTTTTTAGTTTGATACTACACATTTTTATAGATCATACCTACTATACACAAATGCCTTATTTTATCAGATTAAACCTAATTCATCTCTTCCTTTGACCACTTAAAAACTGGACATTTTCGTAAAACAAACATTGTCATCAATTATTCTGTCGTGAAGCGGAGCTTCCGAGCGTTTGAGTCATCAGCCAGCTCGGCTGATTAGCGGCCGCTCTATAATGTCATTAGTCTGTAGTCGGCTGCTTTATTCTGTAGTTATAGTAGTTATTAAAGTGGATTTCTATTGGTATAAAGTAAGTCATTGTAAGGATAGTGTGTGTTTAATAAATAAGCTTAGGCAAACTCTTTACAAAAAAAGTACAGATGTACACACATGTACTATTTTTGTAAAGAGTTTGTTTAAAAGCGCAAACTCAGGAAGTATGGCACCGATTTGAAAAATATTTCAGTGTTAGATAGACGATTCATAAGGCAAGCCATAGTCTATTTATTTTGGGTGTTGGGAGTACTTTTAACGATATGCGAATGAAACTGCTCGTGGAAAAAAGCTATTGTACCTACTTACAAACAAATGTCAAGAAAATTATACTAAAGCTAATATTAAATTTCACAATCCATTTCAGTTTCACATTTTATGGTATTATATTGACTCAGTTTTTATTTTCATAATATACATAAATATAAGCGGATTTCAGGAAATATAAAATGATGAGGACATTAAATATTTTATACTCTAGCTCTCGTCTAGTCAATTTGAGATTTAATATTTTTATGCAGTAGTGTTATATTACAACAGATACAGATTTAAATAGTGTAATTATATCATTGTTGTGAATGAGGAGCTAATAGATGATTTAGATGTGGAACGGGAACGCAGGGGGCTGACGATTCGATGCAATATGCTGGCTCGCAGGTTTGCAAGATGCTCAAAGCCAGTAAAGATAACTCTTTTCAGAGCATATTGTCAAACATTTTATACCTGCAGCCTGTGAACCAGCAACACGCAGCGAGTCGTCAGTGCCCTGAGAATCCAATACAATAATGCTTTCAGGTTGCTGATGGGACTGCCTCGCTACTGCAGCGCATCGGCGATGTTTGCAGAGTCGAATATAGACGGCTTCCATGCCATCATCAGAAAAAGAGTAGCATCGTTGATGCGTAGGGTGCGGGACAGTTCCAACAGCTACCTGAGGCTAATAGCTTGTAAGATTGAAAGTCCCATATGGAGGCATTGGATATTATTACATACATTAAAATAAGCTTACTAACATAGATCTTAAGTATTATGTATTACTAACAAAATATGGACAAAATAAGTCTGAAATAAAGAATTTGAATTTTGAATATCATAGGTACAATTATTCGATATCATACATAACACTTTTTTTTAGAAAATGTTTGACCAATTTTCCCTCATAATTTCATCGTAAGATTTCAAACCTTTCAAAGATTCCAAACAGTAATATACTATACAGAAATGTGAATTTGTAAAATCAAGCAAAAGTCAAATTGATAACCTCCTCTTTTTGAAGTTGGCTAATTAAATTCCGCAAAAAAGTACCGAATCTTGGACCCCAAAACTCCCGTTGACGTAACTAAAACAAAAAAATCCCAAATTCATCTAAAACTAAAAACAATTCGGTCTCCTAGTCCCAACGCACAGAGCTATCAATCTATTAGACAGTCCACTTAATTAACTCAAGCTGGTCCTAACTTGCAATCTCACTGAAGGCCCATTAGCTGAAGGTTTCAGCTAAAAAAACACGTAAATACGCCCAATGCCCAATGAAGTTCCAGATTTGGACTTTTTCGGATCATGACTTGTTACTTTGGAAAAGGGATTCGAATTTCGGAGTAGTTTAATTTGTTCTCATTAAACGCGAATGGTTGGTAAGTAATTCATTTATTCAAGGTGTCCTCGAAGTTTGCAATTAATTTTCCATACCACTATTCCATTTGACCCATACGGACATCCTGTGTTAGGAAATTTGAAAGAGGTACCGGTAACCAAAAAGTTATTTTGAACCCGCTGTCACCACATTATCAATGTCACGACAACTACTTTACTGGCATATACTAGTTTTAACCTGTTTCATCATCTGTCAAGTTGACACTTCTAAAACATTTTTTCTTTACTGTCCAAAAGTATACACATTTATTTTATTAATTTACATATATATTTATACATGACACATCTTTTCACTGTCAATTTTGACACTTCAAAATACTTATTTTGTTTATAGATCTATGGTACCTATACTAGTTCAAACCAGTTCCATCACCTGTCATTTTTGACATTCCTAACTTTTGTCTCTCTTTGTCCACAGAGTAACAATATCGTACTCGAAGAACATGACATATGCCGAGCTGGTCATCAATGACGTGAAGCCTGAGGACGAGGGGGTGTACCGCTGCGAGATCACCTACCTTCAAGTTGGGGAGGACTGCAATACGGTGCAGATCACGGACTTTCATACTTATAGTAAGTACTTTTGGATTTTTTGTTGGTGATTTGGGTCCTTTTAGGATGTTATGAAGACTATTATGTGTGAACATTGTAATGATATAGAATTTGGAATAGAATTATTTAAATTCAGATTGCAGTATTGCTCTTTGAGGTCATAGTGCTTTAATGAATGTGTATAGGCAGTACTTTCAAGAACAATCATTTATTGCATATGACATAAACGATATGTTATGACAACTACGAACTTTTAGGTCTTATTAAGCAAATCGCTATAGGTACCTTAAGTTTTCTTCAGTAATTCGTTATCACATTTCGGTATCGTACTCCTTTTTAAAGTAACAAGTAATCAATAAAACTGTTTGTACTAAGAAACTTCACACAAGAGCAAAAAAGAAACAAAACTATAACAGGTTTCTATGTTATTGATAGCTTCAACTATCAACTTTATTTTCTAATCACTACAATTATTTCAACAACAGAAGCACAAAATACCGCAAAAATCCAATTTCAAAACTTAATTATAAGCACATTAAAACTGAAACTAACTGAAAAATCAAAACAATTAACAATTTCATACTAGCGAAATAAGTTTCTAAGAGTAAACGTACACTCCAGACTAAATAGTCGGCCGACAGTTGACAGCCAATCAAAGTTTTCAGTCAGTCTGATACCAGCTAAGTACCTGATTCATTCATTTTCGGCCATACCGACTGTTCTCATATAGAGAACAGCTGCGCAGGACATATTATAGTGCACAAGCATTTGCTTAGACACAGGTGCACTTACTATTCCTTCACTCTCATAGCCCGATGGGACGGCAATCCGACACCACCGGAGAGAGATCAGGCGCAAGACCGACATTTACGTGCTCTCCGATGCAAGGGTGAATCAATCACCAACTTCCAGACTCCGGGCTGCTTAGTGAAACTTTCACAAAGCGATTTCGGGAATCGAACCCGAAATCTCGTGCCCAGCCGCGCTTGCGATAGCTAGACCAAAGATACATGTTCATACTGATTTAAGCGAACAAAAAAACTGTCGACCGACTAAAAGTTTGCCGTGTACTCTAAACCGTTTTGCCGTTATTTTCTTTGTTCACAACTATAAGTAACTTGTGATAGTTAGTGTTAGTGCTAGCGCAAGTAGTGCGGGACATATCGCGCTCATAAGTTGTGTCAACATGACAGCCAATCAGACGGGCGGGTGGCGGTGTAGTGATGCGGGAACGTCGATATCGATAATTGTTGTTTAGTTTAGAATATATGGGAGGCTAGGGAATTAACTACTTGTGTTTTTTTATACTATTGTCGTGTTTGAAATTATTTGAGTGGAGTTTTTTGGTGATTATTTTGTTTTGCTGTAAAATAATTGCGTGCTGGTAGTATTATTAATTAACAGTTGTCATGCATTTGTATATAGTTATATTAATGCATAAAAATGATACTAAACAGCTAAAACTTAATGCAACTATTCGTGAATTATTATTACAAATAAATAACAACAACTAGACAAACGTCAAAGTTATGTTTAACTTAATAATATTTGACGGACTTCAATATGTCAAGCGGGCAGATAAAGTATTATTTTTCAAACTTCAACAAAGTTTAAAGTTTGCAACATCTATAATTCAATGATTAATAAAATTACAGAAACTTAAACTTTACCTATGTCTGAGAATGTTTATATAATAATATAAATATATCAAAGTATTCAAAGTTTCAAAATGTTTGCCCCCTTTTAGCGATCAAAAACTTTATTTGATTGCTAGTAATTGATTAATGGGCTGGCTATCGATTTAATTTATTATGGTTAATGAAACTTTGAGTTTTATCGATAACTTTATCTTTGACTCTGCATACCTGTTTTATAATTTTATAGACATTTTTTAGCTGTTTTAGTCCACATTCAATTAAATACTTTTTTATAAAAACTATCGACTTTTCCCATCATCTAGTAGACGTTAGGTTCTCTAGGATATTGCGCTCTACCCGCCTCGGGCCACTCGATTCACAAGGTGCCACGCATTCCGTCTCTGTCTCACACACCGAACTAAACATATTGCATCCCTTTCCTTCACGAAAGCATACGTCTTTTCTATGAAACAAATGGATGTGAGATATTTTATTTGATACTTGACTGTTTACGATCGGTTTTTCTTTAGATTACAGTATATTTTCTTCCCGAGTTATTTATGGGAAAGTGTTATTTTCTTTGGGGTAGGTAAATAAGGAGATATTTTTTTGGAAATAGGATTGGGACTTATTCTAACCCTCCTGTCTTTTAGAAGACACGTTAAAAATGGAAGCCAGCTATCATTTATACATTTTTGGTAGTTGTTACGGCTAGTCAGGAGCCAGTAAGTCTGACAACCAAGATATATTGTGTTACCCGGGTAACTGGGTTGAGGAGGTCAGATAGGGCAGTCGCTCCTTGTAAAACACTGGTACTCAGCTGCATCCGGTTAGACTGGAAGCCGACCCCAACAAAGTTGAGAAAAGTCTTGTCAGAATACTTTATTACATTACTATATTAAAAGGTTACGTTTGTTGCCATATTTTGGTTCAAGCATGAAAATACGACGATTTTAAAGTGTTTCTCAAAAGTGCATGTTGATATATGCGAATGAAGTCGTGAGCAAAGCCTAGTGAGCAAAGGAAAACAAAATATCGTCCGTGTGGAGTCTGTGTCAATATGAAACCGAGGCGTTTGGCAACAAATAGAGAAGGATCTGTTTTCGGGGAATTTTTAGGGAAGAAAGAAAAGATAGAGTTCAATGGTAAGTCGAGAAGTTAATGTGACATTGGGTTTTGGCTTTCGAGAAAATGCATTGATAACAGTTATTTCAGATATAAGACGGCTCATTGATTCACCTAGTTTTTATTTTCATTATTGTTGTTATGTAAAATGGTGTCCCTAACAAAGTATATTGACTCCTTCATTCTTACAATGATGTTTACTTTACTATAGTATAATTAAATGCAACTATGTATAAATATAGATAATAAATGACTTCTCGAATTTGTTGTAATATCGCAAAATAAAAGTAATTTACATACATAAAAAATACACGAAAATTATTATCTACTAAGCTATTAAAACGCCAAAGGACATTAATATTCAATATAAATTAAATGAACTAAAGACTTTCGAATTTGCATATAAATGTGATTAAAGATTTTATCACTATTGGTTTTAATTAAAAAATAATTACCAACGAACACAGCTAGTTAGTTATTGAAAAAAGTTTCGATAACCTTGTGGTTTTAGGTGCGTCAAATTATCCTTATGGGATAAAATCAATAAAGGTATTTTATTTTTGGAACAAATATGATCATCACACAAAGATATTATAGATAATACATAGATCACGCAAAGTTGGCCATTTAGAGTTTGACCACTATATCTTACCGTATGTAATGCTGTATCTCTTAAACGGATGTTAGTTATATTTCTTAGTTTAGGGTAAATATTGAAAAGGCTAAAAATTAACTGACGATTTAAATTTTGCAAAATATTATTTTAATACCGTAGTAATTAAATCAATGAAAGCTGAATCACTGCAAATCATCATCATCATCTTCCTGCCCTGTTCCCAAGTCATTTGGGGTCGGCGCAACATGTCTTTTTCTTCCATTCCTCTCTGTCAGACGTCATACTTACATCCACTCCCTTCTGCTTCATGTCCTCTTTCAGGCAATCAATCCATCTTTTCCTCGGTCTACCTCTGCCTCTCCATCCTTCCACATTCATACTTAGCACACTCTTTGTAGCATGCGTTTCACACCGTCTCATCACATGCCCATACCACGACAAACGCTGACCTCTCATTTTTTCTGTCACTGGCGCTACTTTCAGGCTTCCTCTGATATACTCATTCCTCACTTTGTCCATTCTGGTAACCCCACACATCCATCTCAGCATTCTCATCTCTGCGACATGCACTCTTTTCTCATCCTTCTTTTTCAATGCCCAACACTCTGAGCCATACAGGACGACAGGTCTTATTACGGACTAGCTGTTGCCCGCAACTTCGTCTGCGTGGGCAATATAGAATAGTCAAAATACTACTTATCCCGTAGGTGCATTCTTTCACGTGACAGTATAATTAGGATTAGCACTTAGCAGTCGCATAGATTCATTGATCAAGGTTGTGTTGTGGATGTGACCATTTATCTAAACAAAAGAAGTAAAGTTTGTGACGTTGTGAATATCTCTGGATCTAGTCAGCCAATTTGGAAAATTATTACGTATGGTGCGTAAGTAATTTTCACAGGAAACAGTTATAATCTATGTCTATATGCTTTGATCTCAGTGGCGTGCACTTAGAGAGGCCTATGTCCAGCAGTGGACTGCGATAGGCTGATGATGATGATGATGATGATATGCTTTGAGTCTGACAAAGCTGTCATTTGTACATTTTCTGCAGCTGCTGCGACTAATCGGAAGCCAGAAAGTCTGTCAGTCTTACCATGGATATCGGCTTGTGTAGTTGACTGTATGATAGGTAGATAGGTAGTCGCTCCAAGCAAAATATTGGTACTCAAACAGATTCGGTGACTGGAAGCCAACACCAACATAGTTGGGGAATAGCCGGATGGATGATAAAATGAGTCATCATCATCAGCAGGCGCATAGGGTAGGATAGTTTCACTACTGGGGAGAAACACTTGTATGACGGGGATTTTCTGTGCACTTACTCACTATGGTAAGGCTGACCCCACATTAGGCGTGCGCGATCCTCGGGCGTGTGAGTAGCGCGGGCGTCGCGAGCACGCTGCATGAACGTCGCGTTTTGCTGCCCTGCGGCATGTGTGAAGAGTGCAAGCGACGCGGCGCTCGAGTTGCGTTCTTACCCCTTCGCCTGCTATCCCCGCCACCCGCTAAACGCCTTAGCAGTTAAACGTCAAGGAGAGCGGCGCGTGCGCGCCGCGACCTCGCTGTAGGTAAATGCCGCAGGGCAGCAAAACGCGACGTTCATGCAGCGTGCTCGCGACGCCCGCGCTACTCACACGCCCGAGGATCGCGCACGCCTAATGTGGGGGAGGCCTAAGCCGGGACTCCACCGAAATGTTTGCATTAGTTCACGAATAGGCAAAATGTACGTATCTGTGAGAGTCCACTTCATGTGTTCGTACTTGAAACCTGCAGTTTTGCCAAGATTTTCAAAATGTACGCTCTCAATTTGTCATTTTTTGGTGGAGCCAGCAAATCAAAAGAAACATAAGTGTTGTATACTGTGCGTCACTACCGCACACTGGGAACATTTCGCTCTTGCGGAGGACGTTTATATACCATATTTTGTGTCACACAGGACGACAGTAAGTATCCACCGAAACACTTTCAAAGATCTGATGAACGAACAAATCAGACCTGACTTGGTCACCTGGGGCCAATCAGAGCTCTATGAAGCGATAATACGCTTTGGCTCCTACTGTTATTGTGGTTTCTGAAAATTTATTCACCTCATTCAACGATGAATGTAATTCTGATGGTACTATTAAGAACACTTGCTTAGCGCAGAAGCTGACGTTGGCAGGTCGACTCTTTTGACTTCTCGAATAGGATACCATTGGTTTTTGTGCAATGCACACCTGCAATGCATGCTGGATTAGGATAGGATACAGGTGGATAGGATTTGCAACAGAAAACAATTCTGTCTTTGTGATTGAATGACATCAAACGTAGTTTTATATAAAAGGTGTTTTTTAGACTTGGCTCGGGTCTTACTGAGACTGTTCGTAATCGTGACCAGTGTATTTGCGATCAGAAGTTGAAAGTAAGCATGTCTCTGGTATGCGACGCGCAATTTGTACGTTTTCAGACGCATAAAGCATTTTACGTGTGTATGGTATTAAATCGAGAAAGCTCCCATTTCTTATCTGCACTTTGTATCTGGGCTTGTTCTTAAAGCTACAGAATCCTACATTACCTACCTACCTCACGCTTAGCAGCACTTGCGAGAGACAGATCCTCCTTTCTTCTAGGATTAAGTTTACATACTTTGCATCAGAAAAAATAATGAAGGTCTACTTAATACTATTCACTCAAAGTAATTTGTTTTAAGGCCACCACAGAGAAGATAAACTATGTTTATAATCCTGATATAAACTCCATCTGTAACTTTAAATGATAATTAATTGTTATACTAAAGTCATCATTTTTGACATAATATTCAAAAAGTAATTTAGATGGCACCGTTTTAAATTTGGCTGAGAACTATTATTTTCCTTTCATCAAGGTAATAATTATAATTGGATTTTGATGTGGCACGGCAAACTGACAAACACTATTGAAATGTCCATCGAAAAATTACACTACGTGTTAAAATATGGTGAATTACGGAAAATACACAACTCCATCTGTTGAAATAATAATCCTCTATAAAGAATGTATGGTAATTTATTGTCATTTACCACCTCGCTCCTTTGACAAATTTTATGTATTTTATTTAACACAGATTACCACAGATGGAGCTACTTTAACCTTGGCTAAACACAATTTTCATTTTTTTTTCTTCCGAAGTTACTTATGAAGGTGTGATTTTCTGTGTAAAGGTTAATAATAGGCCGATCAACTAATATAAGTACAACATTCAAATGTACAGTTTTGACAAACAGATTGCGTGTCGCAATATTTTACATCTTGAATTCACAAAATTAATCATATCTTTTGATAGAGTGAATCGATTTCGATGAAACAAAAACTAAGTAATACCCCAAGTTACGTAGAATTTTTGTATATAAGCATTGTCTGCATTGAATTCGTAGATTTTACGTGAATCCCGAACGAACAAACAGATAAACAGATAAACAGACAAACAGACAAACAGACAAACAGACAAAAATGACAAAAATGATGGAAATGGGTTCTGTTAGTTATCCTTTAACATGCTGGCTATTTTTTTTGCCAATTTGTTCAATGTACAAAAATTACTTTTCTACAGATTTATTATATGTATAGATTTGTAAATTTTGCCCTTCAGTTTGAGGGGCATCCGTGGGTCACAAATGGTCACAAATGGGTCACAATGGGTCACAAAGCTGAATCACTGCAAATATTAATTAAAAAACGAATGCAAAAATAATTATTTTCCACTTTGAAAATATTTTGTTTATTTACATCCAAAAATCCGAAATCGCTAGAAGGGACGTACTTTGAAGATGCATTGCAGACAGAATTAACCCTACACTTGCCGTATCGTTTCTAATTCTAAGCTTAACCCTTAAACGCCGCGAGCCAAGTGAGGGTTGTTCAAGAGATGGGTCGAATGTACCCTCCAGGTATTTTGAAAATCTTTGGGTTTATTTATGTTTCGAGGTATTAAATTATTCGTGGATAAATTGTAAATGACCTCGGTAATGTCCCATGTTATTTGAGATGTAATAAAAGACAAATTTGTACTTATTTGATTTTGGTTTTGGTAATCACTTACGTTTTCAGATAAACGTCAATGTAGGTATCTAGATGAAAGTAACCTGTAATATTGCCCTGAGTCTCGTTTTCTCTCCTTACAAAATTTCATCTAAATCGGCTTAGCCACTTTACTGAGAACGAATAAACTGTGCATTATTAAGCAGGGATGACTAAATACAGCATATATTAGGCATAAATACTAGACACCAGACTTTATGGCGCGTAAAAGAATTACAAATACTTATTAGTAATTCAGCAGAGTGCTGATAAAATACTTGAATAATATGTTTAATAGAAGGTATTTGAGACCCTAGAGAAACAACCGAGTCGTGAAATCTAATTAATTGTGAGGACCCTAAACCAATATTGACTCCATTTAATGAAGTGAAAAAGTTTTTTTTTGCTCTCAAAGAAGTGATTTTGGAATTTATTTTTCTTCCTTTGTTACTTAAATAGGTAATAATTTTTAAATTGTTTTAATGTAACTTTTGATCTTTGCTCTTTGAGTATTGAAAATTCTGTAAATAAATTAAATCCTTTATCGGTTCAGACAAAGGCCTATTTATAGATACTAATTTCACAGCTTTGGTATTAACAGCATTTCAAAGACTTAATCTATTGTTAAGGTTTTCTAATTTAATAATTTGCTTTGCTCCTACATTCTACCTTAAAGAAATCTGCTTACGTATACACGAATTTAAATAAGTATCGTAATAATATAAATTATCTACCAATAAATAACTCCCAAAACAAAAACATGATCCTAATAAATATTCAAAAATAATTCCCAAACCACTTCAATTAACGCTAAAACAAAAACAGCAAACACATTATTAACACATGGCCGGCTTTTAAGATAAATCACCAATTTATTTCTCGAAAATTCCATCCAAAGGGTACATAATGATAAACAGGTTCTGCACAAAATGGCCTAAATGGGTCTAAATGACCCCAGGATTTTATTGTTCAAAGGATTACGGGGTCGATGTGACCCCCTAGTAGTTTGAAGTGTGACATGAGCAATGGAGGGTTATAATAAAATTCAGCTTAGCTTGCGTCTGGTGTATACCAATTTTGTGCAGCGGTTAAGAGTTGTACAGTGAAAACTTTTAGTCAGCCGATAGTTTAGGGCTCATGAGTCATCTCCAAACTATGTTGGGGTCGGCTTCCAGTCTAACTGGATTCAGCTGAGTACCAGTGCTTTACAAGGAGCGACTGCCTATCTGACCTCTTTAACCCAGTAACTCGGGCAACCCAATACCCCTTGGTTAGACTTAGGTACTGACTTCTGACTTCCCGTAACGACTGCCAAAGATATTCAATGGCAACAGAGACCTACAGTTTAACGTGCACTCCATAAAACAGTATGAAGATGGATATTAGTACGCGCATTACTAAGATCACGTATTTAGCCGGTATCAGACCGACTGAAAACTTTAATTGGAATTAAGATTTTCTTTAAAATACATGTTTTTGGTCAACTATCGGCCGACTAAAAGTTTGTAGTGTGCGAAAGCGTTAAGGGTTGATGTTTTTCGTGAAAAATTTTGTAGGGTTATGAGGCCATAAAAGTGGTGATTTTAAAGTATAATAGGTGAATAGCTGTATTTTTATCTTCGTAGGTTTTATGAGCACTTATGACTTGCATATTTAATGGAATATTATCTAGTTTGCATGTTTACTGAAATACAACTTATACTGAATAACACTTTTACTTAGCGTTAGATATTGAGAGGAATTTTTAATTTTACAACAAATTTTATTTAACTTTAGCTTTTTACTTTCTTGGGAATACTATTTTTGAATCCAGAGAAATCATCTTTTTAAACGGTTTTTATATCAATATAAACAAGGCTGTATCAGAAACATCTGACTTCTAATTCCGTAGTTATAATTAGGAAACTATACTTCAAGTATCTTATTGCATCCTACACGCTTATTTAGTGCCAATTGTAGCAAAGGTGTCTTACATTATTATCCAAATATTTTTAATAAAAGCAAACAGAACCAAACCCACAAAGATAATATCTTACCCAGCAAAAAAAAACCCCGCCGCGAATATATTTCTCCTAAACAAAATTACCACTTGCTAAAAGATTGAGTCGGAATAAAAGCAAAAGAAACACGACGCAAAAGCATGTTTCTTTTACCCGCAAGTAATTCGTAAAAGGACATATTTTTCAAGGGAATAGCTGTTTTTAATTCTCAGCCCCTTTCAGCAAGTTTTGATGCTGTTGCCTCTTCAGAGGCTTTTTATATGGCACGATTTGTTTATGTTATGCTGGTTATTTAATTTACAAAAATAGATACATCATTCTCTTTCTTCTTGTGGTGGTAAATACGGGATAATTAAAAAGTTAATTGTCTAATAGTTATTGAATATAATTTCAGTAAAATAAATAATTATGGAATCAGGTGTTTCTGTGATTTATTGTCTCGCGTATTTCTTTCTTTTTTTAATACATACTTAATGCAGCCCATGTTATATAATAATAGCGCTTTTCATAAATTCTAAAATAAGTGTCATTTACGTCAAATAAAATCATTTACCACCAATCCACAAAACTACAACTCACCGATTAATCCCAACCGACACGACGAATCGTCTCTTCGAATCGTCTCCTCTAAACATCCCCACAAGTTTATTCAGAAAATATTGGTGAAAGCTGAAAGGCTGCTGGTATTCGAGCGGTGAATTAAAATGTCGCCGACTGTACCTGCGAGGTGGCTCCCATTCATAACGGGGCTCGTGGCTAAGTATCAGCTACCGATCGAACGTTTAGCTAGGTTAAATACTGCAGATTCTTCTGTGTTTTAGAGGGCACGTTATCACTGTGTTGTTCGAGTAATTGAGTATAAGCAGGTCTCGTCTAAAATAAATAAATGATCTCTGAATATATAGTGAGTGCACTTGTGTCTACGCAAATGCTTGTGCACTAAAGTATGTCCTCCTTACATGAGAACGCCTGCCTTGGCCGAAATCAGCTTTGGATGCCATTATAAGAAGGTCAAATAAGCAGTGTTCAGGGTGATTTCTAATACTCAGTATTGTGAGTTTTGTCTTTTGTGTTATGATAGGTGGAGCGTCAGAAGTGTATGACTTAGAACTTTACCCTGTACTTCTAGAGCCCTTATATTCCAAGATGAGAGGTATTCTTAGGGATACGGAAAGGACAATTTGAAAGTAAAACATACAATAATTATATTATAATTACCTAACTACGTAAGTTAAAAATCAAATCAACGCCCAAATCAACATCACCAAAAATAGATTAACCAAATTGATCTCCCGATCACAGTGTAGTATGTCAAAACACTGTCTAAATTACAGACTCCGTGTATTTAACACTTTCATTAGAAAGCGGCGTAATCAAAGGGATTGTGGACCTTTGATGTCGCCGGCTTTGTTGCGTAGACAACGGGTACATGGTACATGGCCTTATTGGCGTTGTTTGGTTTATAATGAAGTCTCATTAGTTAGGTAACAGGGTTAGTGACGTGTTTAACCGTGTTTGATCTGATGACGGTGGGTTAGGTAAATGTTTTGTGATTACCGCATGTGATTAAGGTTATTTTTAGCCGGTATAAGTTTCTTAGTCATCAAACAGAAGGTTCTTAACTAGGCCACCGCGACTAACATAAAAATATCAAGTTCAATATGAATCTATTTACAAAGTTACTATAAAATATGAATGGAGCCAGAATATGACGAGCGGAATACAAAATAATGATATCTAAAATAGATATTTAATCTTAGCATATTTTTCCGAGTTAAAATAAGTTCTAGGTACTTGTTTGTGAGTAAAAAGAAATTTGCTTTTTGTAGTTTTCTCAAGTGTCCATATGTCAAGGTGCTAAAGACAGCTCGACTAATCGATTTACATGCTATTGTGCAATCTTTCCGCCCATTTCCCGTGTAAGCAAAGTATACAATCAGAACAACAAAAATTATTAGCAAGAAGCAAAAGCAACCTTCAGCAAAACAACTCACATTCACAACTACAAAATAAATCCTAACAACGCTACAATATCTTCTCACCAAAAAAAGACATATTACACCCAAAAACAAACAACACTTACCCGACTGCGAAAGGAAGGAAACGTCCTACATATCACGCGTGTGTTGAGAAAAATGCACTTTTAGTCGGTCGATTTATTTCCAGTGTACGATATACATTGCCGGCTCGCTGTGCTCAGGAAACGTTGCGCCGGAACCGAGCGTACAATGGTTATGATACATTGTATTTCAGACGATAAAGCTAAAGTGATTCAGTGGCTGTTGCGCGATGAATTTATCGCGGATGTCAAGGGTTATTATTATTTTTCAGTCAGAAATATTTTTCTGTGTGTAAAGGTATTTTTTTTTTAATTTTTAGGGTTACTTCTACAAAACTTTAAAACGGGAGCCTATTACTAAAACTTCGCTTTTCGTCTGTTACCAGGCTGTATCTCTTGTATCGTGATAGATAGTTGAAATTTTCACAGATGATCTATTTTTGTTGTTACTTTGACAGCAAACGCTGAAAACTAGATCAAGATAATTATTTTTGGAGTTCCGCTATAATACCTACAACCAACGTGTTTTTTCGATAATGGTACGGAACCCTTCGTACACGCTTCCAAATCACAGTTGGCCAGGTTTTTTTCAAAATATTTTCAGCGTGAAATGTATTTTTAATTTTTATTTCAAAGTTAATGGTGTCGTTTGTGAGAATGAAATATGAATCTAGATTTCATATTTTAGAGCTGAACATAATAATCTAGTAATGGAACTGGTTTTGATTAAAAAATCTTTTGACGCGATGTCATCAAAAGGCAGAGGTTTTTATTTGAAAAAATAGATAGGATTAATTTATATTTGCTTGATTATATAGTTCTAGTTAGTGTATAAATTATATTTCGAAAAAATCTTTTGGCTGTTTGGCGTCACAAAAACTTGATTTAAAATCTAAAAATATACCTAGCCTTTACTCTCTTATTATTTAGAATATATTCAACATTCACATTATTTGAGTGGCTGTATTTAGTTTAATAGGTATACTTACTTCATTTCTGGCATATTTTCTAGAAAAAAACTCATTTCACAGGAACACTATTGTACATAGAGCGATTTTTGTAAATATTACTAAACGGCAATTAATTTATACTAGCAGCTTATCACAATTATCTACTGCATGCATAACCAACTAAACAATACAGCCATTTTAACGGTACCACGTTTTCACCCTATTCCCGAAAAAAACTACTTCAAGATTTACTGAAAAAAGTATATAGCTAATACTACATAGATAGAAAGTCTTACAGCATACTTGCAACATACAGACAAACAAACAAACTCACGTACGGAGCATAGATCTTAGCACCTACACACGCAAGACATTACTCTCAGATAAAATATTCGCACCGTCTTCTACCCGCACACTGGAGACTTTTTAGTCGACCGACAGTTTCATCGGAGCTTCATAAGTATGAAAATGAATAGTAGTGATGATGATGATGTCTTCCTAGCTAATTATCGGCTACGGCGGCTGTTGTGTTAGGAGATTAGCCAACTGCGCAGGACATATTGCACAAACATTTGCGCAGACACAGGTGCACTCACTATTCCTTCACTCTCATAGCCCGATGGGACGGCAATCCGACACGACCGGAGAGAGATCAGGAGCAGGACCGACATTAACGTGCGACACGATGCACGGGAGTAGCAATCATAAACTGCCAGGCTTCGGGCTGCTTTGTGAAAGTTTCTAAAACCTACAAAATGATTCCGTAATAAATGGTAAAATAAACGGTAGAACGCATAAAACAATGATCATGTATCAGACCGACTAAAAACGGACTAAAAACTTTGATAGAGTTCACGTTTTTCTTTCTTTCTGAAAAGAAAACCTACCATCGAACCAACTATCGGCCGACTGTTTAGTCTTCAGTGTGTAGAGTGTAGGATAAAATATTCGCATCCTACAACTATTCAGCCATCTTGAAGTGTTACATATGTTTTACTACTAGAAATGAATTTTATTTTACGCTCTTTTCAAAAGAATCAAAGTTGAAAACATTCTGTGTCAGATATAAGTATGTTTTAAAAGGAATTTCTGAGTTTCTAAAAGCCTTTTCTGGTGAACGTTATTTTGTTCGCCTATTCTTTTTCAAATAACGTTAAAATCGTTTTTCTGTAAGTCTAGACTTTGATATTTGTACGATGGAATATGACCTTAGGCTGTCATATTTTTTACTTTTTACACACAAAAATGTATAAGCCATTTTAGGCATGTGACAATTTGACATTTGAAACATCCAAAGTAACAATAATGCGATGATAAAAGTATCTATATTTTGTCAGCAACCTTAAGAACTGACACATAAGGCTGCGAGCCAATGACAGACTTTTCGAAGAACGATCTGACTAGGATTTCCTAACCGACTTTTTTGTAGGACTTGCGTTGCACTTTTGGCATTAGTGTTTTCTATTGTTCTCCTACAAAAATACAGTCACCAATTATCGGACATGAGCAGTCCCAGTCAACTTCTTCAAACAATTTTGAACAATAGTGTTGTACAACAAAATTATCGATAACATTTCTGACTCGCCCAACCCTAGTGGGTCTGAAACCGCAACAGAATGGGTGCTTCAACGCGGCTCTTGTAACAACGGGATCCCATTACACCTTGATGTCCCTGTTCTAAAGCTTGAATATAACGCACCTACATTAAAGGGGTGGACAGAGATGTAGGTTGAAATTCTTCGGGTTTTAGAGAAATTATGGTCATTTTTAACCGAATTCTCTAAAAGGAGGTTCTTAGTTTGGCCGTTTTATGGCGTGTTGTCAAAGCTTCACATTATATTAGGCATTTTAACCCAATATAGGACAAAAGTGCTAAGGCTTATAATTGAGTAATTTTGCATTGAGTAATTGGTCTAGCTAATAAAACACGTCATACTTTTACCAATTACCACATAGACAAGTAGTTTAACTTTTCTTCCCAATTTCACGATATAGTGGAGGTATCTAAATTATACAAATAACAGATTACTTAGTCGTATGTATCACCTAAAACTGCTCATAAATAAACCATTCCTGCTGTAAAGCACAAGCCACTTTTCACACAACACAATTAAAAACTTATCCCCGTACAAAACTAGGACTACAGGTAAAGTAAAGCGAATGACGTCACAGGTCAGTGAAGGGCGTCATTACACGCGAGGTGACGTTACGAGCGTCATCAGACGTGGTCACTATGTATGCGAGTAGTGATGGGATGTGTAGATATCGATAATTTTAGAAAAAATGTTGTCACTGATATTTTTCGGCCTTACTAATATAATGTTAAATTAATTACTGAAACTTTGCATTAATCAAAATCTGAACGATGGCAAAGATACATAGAGGAAATATCATCATTCTCCTGCCCTTATCCCAATTTTATTTGGGGTCGTTGGGAAATAATTAATTTCATTTTTAAATGTTATGTTTAGAAACATAAACAAAACCCTTGAAAGGTTTACAAGTAAAAATATCCCTAACATGTTTTATTAATTGGCAACCGAAAACATGAGAAAATTAAAAAACAATATCGGCATCAACATAATATTAGAACGCTAAGATAAAATACATAAAATTTAATTTGTTTATAAAGTAAACAGAAGCAAAATACTAAACTAACAAGGAAAAACATTTCATTTATCTCCGGAGACCAAAATACATGTCCCGGATGACATGTTTGGAAAATAAACAAAATTGTATCGAAATTGTGGAAATAATTTCATGTCTATCGAACAATTTTGTTGTTTGTTTGCGGTAAACCATTCATTGGTTTATGCAAATTATGATTTTGTTACGAGTTTTAGCTGTCAGTAAGCCCTTTTGCTGATTTAATTGAATTCATTAATTCCGTGTTTATATTTGGTGTTATAATGAGGTGTTGTTAATAAACAATAAATTATTAACAATATTTAAAACACACAAAGTAGCATTATGAATCCGCTTAAAACTATTTTAAAGTAAGCTTGTTATATGTTTTTATTTCCCAGAGTTAGTCTATAAATGATTAATTATTTCGTAAATTTATTTTACAACATATTTTATACTTTTTCAAATATTGAATACAAAAAAAACATTTACCATTTTCATAAAATGTGCTTCTAATTTACCTAAAAGTCAATTTCTGACTATTACCCACCATTTATCGATCTATCGATAATAGAATCGTTTCCCATCCCTACAGGATCGGAAGGGTCGTACTACAGTCATTTCACGTGACATTACTCGAGGTGACCCGTCGTATGGACGGTGTAGAATGTTGTTTAGTCTAAGTTAAAGCGGTAGCGAGTGCGATTTGTGGCGTAATTCTTTTTGACCGAAATGCAGATGTAAACTTGGTGTTGATGTGACTATCATGAATTTATGTATAACAGAAACTAATTAATGTCTTATGCATATCAATCCAGTTTCAATAGACTACAATCTACTAAAGAAATCCATTAAAAATTATTGTGCTTGTACGTGCTAATCTCTGGCCTACTCTGTCGATTTGAAAAAAATATTTCAGTACTAGCTTTTGCCCGCAACTTCGTTCGCGTGGAATAGTGACTACCAGCAGATTTTTGATTTGACCAATAGATGGCGCTATATGTCCGGAATATTTTTTTTTTTTGTAATAAAAACTATTCTATGTCCTTTCTCAAGTTTCAAACTATTTCTGTACCAAATTTCACACAAATCGGTTCAGTAGTTTAGGCGTGAAGAAAAGACAGACAGACAGACAGACAAACAGAGTTACTTTCGCATAGTACGGCAATTTTTTGAGGGAGGCTATATGTATCTTTTTATCCGGGTCGAGATAGTAAAAACACGGGTAGAACTGTTGACAGGAACTAGTCTATTATCAAAGGTCTCCCCGCTACATCTTATCACTCAAACCTCATCATTACACGAATATTCGACAATGATTGGTCCAAAGCGCGGGCATTTTTTACAAAATGTCCCGGATTTCGACCGCGGGATAAAAATGGCCCACTTTTCGTCGCCGTTTCACCGGTAATGATGGGTCCTATAGACCCGGTGATGGTGAATTATACCCATCAATATTTGGGTGTATTGATATTCGTTTGAATGGTAGAAATACTAAAATATATGTTTCTACAAAGCAGAAGTTTATAGTTTGGAAAAAATAAAACTACCTACAACCTTCTGATTAATACTATGATGGAAATTGATTTAGCCAAACGAGAGATAATCGCGCACAGACATACGTACAGGCCAAACAAAAACTGAGAACTTCTTATTTTCGAAGTCGGTAAAAATAAAATAGGAGTAAGTATACACCAGTATAGTTGAGTAAATAGGTATACTTCATCCTAAACCTACTATAAATTCAGGGATATAACTAGGTTCACATTGTTTTCAAAAGACCAAAAAGACCCAATTCTCTAAACTGACCTAAAAATCCTCAAAAATATAAAGAAAACAATAAAATAGATATCCAAAAGCTTTAAACTGCACAGACACACAAACGTTAGAATTTAACTGCAAAAATCAATCTAAATTAAAGTAACATAGAAGGAATTCAGCGGCCATTTGTCAAGATTACCCTGGCCACCAAGATAAGCTTCTAGAATGTACCCAAAGAGTTATTTTCTGGAGTAAAACCGCTCATTTCGGGGCCATTTGTCTCAACGATCACAACGTATGAACGGCTTATATTACTAATATTATTTGATGATGGTAAATTCGCATTGAACGTTGCTGGATTTTATTTGAAGACAGTTTATTGGTGGAATCGATTTTGAAGATTTTTGTGAGTTTGAGGACGTATTGGTATGGAGTGCCTTGTTGGTAGTGGAATATAAACTATACCTACTCATGTTAGAAAGCTGAAGACTTTGTTTGAACGCGCAAATCTCGGGAACTATTCGTCCGATTTGAAAAATAATCAGTATTAGATAGAATCGAGGACGGCGTACCTATACTATATCTGAATTCTTCTGAATGGTGAAAGAAATTCCCTCAAGACAAAGAATAAAAGTCTAATTAATTGACTTACCAAATAGGTAATCAAGGAAATATTTTACTATTTATAGCGTTATTACACGTACACAAACTTCTACAATTACCAAATTAATGTCTCCTAACATTAATAAGACAATCTTAGGACATAGTTTCGACACAACCATATAGTACATAACATGGAGAACAAAATGACTAGCGGAGGTGCCATAACAGAAAATGTGCTAAGACAGTAGCGCGCCAAAATGCAGGTGTGCGGGGGACGAAGAACGTTACTGTCTTCGTCCTTATACGCCTTCTTTGGGTTTGTAAATTTTTTGTTATACCAAAAAACATTGTCAGATGCCCCGGGGCTGCGGGTGTTCGGCATCTGATGGTTCGAAAGAGTTACTGCGGCTCTGGTACATAAAGGGCTTAAGAAGGAACATGATGGGTTTTACTCAGTAAGAGTCTGACACTCCCTCACGCTGCTAATCCACAGCGGGTGATGATTTCCCATAAAAAAGCCTCGGTAGTTCACTCGTAACTCTTCGGTTTGATCATGTCCACCTTACGTATTTGACCTAGAAGGCGCCTGACCTACCTGCATTATAACATGTCTGCTCTTCCTTACTCCGTGGTATAGAAGTAATTTCTGAACGAGTGCTGCCGCGGGATAAAGTTAGGAACTTTGTCGTTGGAACTCATTAGCTGCACATGGTTATAGTTTAGTATATGTCTGTTCGTATGTTCGTGTCCATGTGGACTTTGTGCATTTGTGCTAATAGCGAAATTATTTTTGGTAGTTATATGCTGAAGTTATTGAAATACTAGCAGTTTGTTGCGGTTCCACTCGTGTACCGGGGGAATTATTACTTCGCGCTTGGATAAAAAGTACTATCAGACTTTCTACTATCAGACATATTCTATCTACCAAATGTACTATACATATACTTCTGCTATAAAGTAAATAAAAATAATACTGAAACTGCCTCCGGCTTGGCTAACCAATTTGTTTATCAGTCTTTAAACAAACTATGTTAACCCGAATCATATCATTAGGACGTACTTGCATTAATTAAGGACAACACGAACCCCGAACCATAATAACAAATACCAAAAATACAAAATAAGCGGAAAACCTTCATTGAAATCCGCAATTTTCCGCAATTTTCTGAAAACTAAACAAAACAAACACTGAAATAAAATCGCGCTGAATCCGATACGAAATTCCGTTCAAAATAAATATCATTTTGGAAACTATTGCGTTTCGGACATCGGCTGGTCGACAGTTTTGTTCTTAGATCATATAATTTTGAAACCTCCATAAGCACAAATAAAAAACATTTAAAAAAGTCTGCTTCTGTCATTGAACATATTTGGCAGTCGTTACGGGTAGTCAGAAGCCAGTAAGTCTGACCAGTCTTACCAAGGGGTATTAGGTTGCCCGGGTAGCTGGGTTGAGCAGGTCAGATAGGCAGTCGCTTTGTGTAAAACACTGGTAATCAACTGCATCCGGTTAGACTGGAACCCGATCCCAAGATGAAGATGATGAACACACCTTTTAGTGATAGGTCACTCAAGCATTTTCGATCACGTAGCACACATACGATAAAATTGTTAAAGACTAGCATAAATCTGACACATACACTACACGCACTGCCACTTTAAAACCTTTGGCACTCCACAATGGCTTATCCAGGGAGTTCAATGCTCTAAGCCTCTGTCGAAAGGCAACACAGTAACGAAATATAAAACAGAGAGCAACGCCTCCGCTGGAGATCGGCCAGGGCTAAATAAATATGTATCAACTACACTTGAATTATACTTTAGGAAAACATTTCGGTAAAAATCTTTTCCTTTCTTTTTTGGGAAGTGAAAATTTTTGGGTGTTGGTATTTTTTTTGCTGATTTTTGAGAATTCTTCTTGGGGTGTCTTTGGTTTGCAAAGGCAGCTAACAAAGATTATTAGGGATTCCCGTGGTACCACAAAACCGATGTTTTTTAACCAGTATGTCGGCCGCTCCTTATTCTTTTAGCCTTTTTTCTGTATGAAAAAATCCTATAAAATCATCCTGAAGTCTAGACGATATTTGAAGTGTAGAATTATTTTATTTCTCTGATTTCTGCTTTTGATAATATTGAGCTGCAAACTTTGTTTGTTTGATTAATCGTGCTAATCTCTCAAACTACAAGTGAAATTAGAAAAAATCTAAGCGTTATATTGCTTATTTATCGAGAAAGGCTTTTAGGTTAGGTACTGATTATCCAGATGCGAGAAACAGTTCCTACTAGACACCACAGGTGAAAGCACTAGTGGAATTTTGTCACAAACAAATTAATTTATTTATTCACATCTCAAAGTTACTATGCCTTTACAGACTTAAATATAACTTCCTCCAACAATATATCCCCCGATTAAATACAAATATAATCACTTATCTTACATTGTTCTAACATTGAGGTACACAGACGTTTACGAGGTTCAATCACAATGATTGATAGACACCACCCTGCCAACTTGTTACAGTGTAGTGCCAAATATTCTGGAGCCATTTATCTTGTGTCATTTTTATGCGGTTAGTGTAATTTATAGGGTCAAAATTTGGGCTTTTTGAGCCGTATTTACTTGCTATAATAGTTTATTTTATGTTTTTATTTTTTTAATTATCTGCCTAGCCTATTCCCAACTACATATTTGAACTGGAAGCAACTGAGCTTCAGTGTTTTACATGAAGCAACTGCCTATCTGACCCAGTCAGCCCTGGTTGTCAGACTTTCCACCTTCCTACAAATATAACGACTGCCAAAATATATCCTACTCAGCTTAGCTCTCAAAAATAAAACTGACCTACCACAAACAAGAACTATACTAAACAAACATGTAAAAACAACTCTATATAAACATTATGTATGTTTTTAAACCAATTAAAGCAATTCTTATCCTAAGCACGAACAATTTAAGAAACTTGAAAAGGAAATGAACTAAGCCCCATGCGTTGTTAGTTTCATTCCCATGGAGAACAAAATGACTAGCGGAGGTGCCATAACGGAAAATCACCTAAGAAAGTAGTGCGCCAAAATGCGGTTGAGCGGGGGACGAGGAACGTTACTGTCTTCGCCCTTATACGCCTTCTTTGGACCCGAGCATTCTTTTAAATACCAAAAATCGTTGACAAATGTCTCAAAGAATAAACGCCTCGTTAGTTCACTTGTAACTGATCGTTATGGTCATGCCCGCCGTACGAATTTGAGCTAGAAGAGTGCGCCTGACCTACCTGCATTATGGCATCTCCGCTTATCTTTCCATACTCCATGTTCTTTCCTGATAGAAAAGTCCAAAGAATTTACAAAGTTTGCCTTTAATTAAATCCGGCTAAGAAAGAAAAAAAGGAAATATATTACTTAGTCCAAGTAATTCTGTTTTCTGATCAGTGGATGGGAAAACAAATGAATGGAGGAAGATGTATGGCGTGCTTTATTTAACTATTCTTATTTATTTACTTTGTTTAGGTAAGATTTTTAGTATGATAAAGTGTGTGTGTGTATATATGTTAGTTACTTTTTACTAATTTTGATCACACTTAGCAGTAATATACATCAGAATAACATTTAGGATACTTTGTCGGATCCAATTGCGAAAAGTAATTTCGTCAGAAAAGGGGTAAATCCGCTTCTGAAACTAAAGCAAATAGTTAGTGTTGGTGCCAAAGCATCAAAAATTAATCCCCACATACACAAAATACTCTAAATTAAACATCTCATATGAAGCTGAAAACCCGAAAATATCTTCTGAAAACGACCAAAACTCAAAGTGCACATGTTACAAAAGACTGCATTCACACAAAGTTTATAATAAGCTGATAGTTAAACATGAACCAACAGTAATTAGGAACGCTAGACTTTAACCAAAGTTGTGACTTCTCAGTTTTTAATTATGGACTCGCTAGTTTGTGCGAGTTTTGAAACGAAACTGTTTCATTTAGAGTAATATTAATATTGGTGTAATAAGCCTGTTTCTGCTAAAGGATTAGATAGAGATTTGAGTAGAATTTTCTAGAAATTCTAATATTACCTATCTTCAAGTCAACTTTAATAAGCGGCGAGTCTTTTCATTCAACCAGCCTATAATTTTTTTTTTCAATTTTTTTTAACTGAAACCCTATCAATAACGCAAAGGATATATAGTAGCAGAGTCCCATTTAAGAATCAAACCCAGGATCGTATACTTTCAAATTGTGTACTCTAGTTTTCTTTTTACAGTGTTATTTTAATTAACACCTAAACTTCTCAATATGTCATCTTTATTAGCATCGTAATTTGATCTGTATCAGCTTAGGTACCTTTCAATATCTTTCTAAAGTCTTTCAACATTTTAAAAATGCGAAATTAAATACCCAAAACATCTCAAAAATCTATTAGCCAAAACAATATATTCCACCATATCGCAGTACTGGAAGTCTGGAAGTCGGTGGCGATAAAGTCGTGACTTCTGCCAAAACGTTCGTTGGTCGCGTGATTATCTGTTGGCTTCGGAAGCCGGTGCTTCAACTGGGCTGCAGCCAAGATATGGAGAAGGACACTCTTATATTAATTGTGGAGGTCTGAGAGATTTGTTCTGAGGATTTATTTGGGGGGAATACAAGGTTGCTTGTATGATGCTGCTAATATTGTAAATGTGAAAGTTTGTGTTTAGACGACGTTCCTCAGTCAGGCCTTATTAATTATTTAAATTATTATTAGTGCACAGTGAAGTGATACTAACATAGTTTTAAGTATTTTTTATATACTAACAATTTTGTATAATATAATATGTATGTTAGTCATTAAGGTATATATCTATGGGCCAATGCAGCCTGAAAATAAAGGTTTTTGATTTGATTTGATTAAAAAGAGTTTGGTAAACATAGTAGATTATTATTCAACTTAAAACTTTTTCCGGGAGCGGGAAATAGTTCCCTAGGGATGCGGGTGAAACCGCAGGAAACAGCTAGTATTCTCTATAGCAAAACTCTTTCTTAACCACACCCAGTCAAACAACGTATGGAAAAACCGTTTTCATATTAGTAGATCTTTTTATTTTTTCCCAAAACCGATACCAGTTAATTAATTTTCACTACATGTAACACTTCTCAGTAATCACCGACAACCTAATTTAAGATCACTAAACCAATTACCAAAACATAAGAAAAATTCCTTCACCCTTCCTTTTAAAGCGAAGCCACAAAAAGCTGAAAACTCCAATATACTTCAGCTATTAATAAAATAATATTGCTTGAAAGTCTTTTCATACAATTTTTCTAAATCCAAACCTCGATATTTTTCTTTGAGGAAAATTTTTCATTTGATAAATGCCGTCGGTGGCGCAAGTAGTGGGTAGTCGGGCCCGCAAATAGGGCGCAGTAGCGAATCATACATAATTATCTCGTAGGCGCTTTGAGAGGAGTCATCTCATTATAGAGTTAAAGCTGTTTATAGAACACGATACGATGGATGGAATTTAGATTTGGTACATTGCACACATCAAAGGCAACTAAAAATATTTTTGACATTTGAGTCTTTAAAATATCGAGAATAAATCACTATTCTCCTACATAGAAAGTTTTGCCAAAAAAAAAATTGTCGGAATAAGACACTTCGTAAGACACAATATATTTATTTTTGTTTTATAGGTAAGTTCTACATGAAAGTAGGTATTTAAATAAGACATAACTCTTTTCTGCAGTCGGATAAAAAGGAAAACCAAGTTTATACATCAAAATGCCCATGTGACATTACTTAAAAACACAGATTTTCATAACATCGTATCGTCCCCGTCCCGTGACATAAAAGTAGGCCGCAATAACGATCTCAGATCGAAAGTATTTCATAAATAACGAGAAGAGTTAACGATGCACTCTCAGCACTAGTTTGTCCTCATTAAAACGAATTAATTGACCGTACTCGGTTTTTATATGTATGGAGCTGATAGCTATGTTACTATAATTTCATATACAGATAGTATTTAAGACCTTGTTACGGAAAACATGATAAACAGTAGGTCTGGGCTGATCTTACATCTTAGGCAGTCGTTACAGGTAGTCAGAAGCCAGAATGACCAGTTTTACCGAGGGGTATTGGGTTGCCCGGGTAACTGGGTTGAGGAGGTCAGATAGGCAGTCGCTCCTTGTAAAACACTGGTACTCAGCTGCACGCGGTTAGAGGGAAAGCCGACTCCGACATGGTTTGGAAAAAGGCTAGGTGATGATGATATAGTTTTTAAGATTATAAGTTATATTTTTTCGTAAAAAAGATAATACCTATGGTTATATTTCTTCAAATTGTTTTGATCTTTAAAATGATGCCGTCATAATAAAAAATACCAAAATCGGAATTCCTCCTTTTTGAGAAGTCGGTTTAGTAAAATTGACAATGATGGATACAGTATCGGTATCTTAACTATAAGAGAACTTATTACAACTTTCTTATGAAGTAAATTATATGAAATTGACAATAATGCGTTCTTTTTAGACTCTCCACAAACAATTAATTAGATCATTGTTAATTCATAAAGTGAAATTACTCTAAAAATAAAAGATTCCTTCAATTTTTATCGAAATCAAATTTGAAAAGCCATTAAGAGTTCCAAAAAAGTTTTTTATTGAAATCTTTGTTAGACAAATTGTTCACGAACATAATAAAATTATATAAAACAGTCTTAAGTACTTATTACATTTATTGGAATTTAAGATTTCAGGCAAAAATAAAAAAAAATGGAGCAAATCGCTAGACAATTAAACTATTGTCAAGCGAAATTTTTCCATTTAAAAACTTTTATGAATTGCTTTTTTAAATAGACTGGGCTTAGAATTTTTAAATATCAGTCCATTAGTTTAGTTTTTGTCTTATTTTACTAAGTGGTGTTTTAGAACGATTAGAAATAGGTTTTTTTTTTTATATTTTTTGTAATTTTATATTATGAAGTGAAGAATAGTAGCCAAAAGAGGTATATAAAAGTTAGCATGTCTGTTAATAATAGTTATCTGAAAAACAAGTTTCTAGTTTCAAACATTTCATACAATTAACGTTGGTAAATACACTCAGACACATATTTCAAGCAGTTGTTTTCCAAAAGTTACGTTACGTATTTCTTTACAAAGTTTCTTTACTTTATATGTTTTATTCCTGCAACTTTGTAGTCAAGTTTTAAATTATTTACTCTTTAAATTCACAGCTTGAGAAAATTATTGCTTCCTTAGAGCTGTTTTCTTGGTAAAAATTCAAGATATATATTACTGTTTAGATTTACCAATGGCAAAATGCGATGCATTGTCGGCTTGCCACTGACAGCGAACTCCGTGCCAAACCGGAGTAGGGGTGGCAAATGAGATATCGATATTTTTCTGTAAAATATCGAGATTGGCTGCTACAGATAGTCGATGATAGAAATATGTCTAGCTCGTTAAATAAGGGTGGAATGAAAGTAAATTATTTGCATAATTTGGCATATAGCACAAATATTTCCTGATATGTCATTTATATATTTATTACGTAAGCAAAGTTTGATATTGGAAATTGTGATCAGTTTAATAAATACAGAACAAATGCACGTTCCATTATATTAAATTAAAATATGGAAAGTATTTTCTCGTTTAGTTAAAAAGTTTTATTAACACCTCCCTACTTTTCCTCCCTACTTCTAACCTCAATTTAAAATCACCGCAATAAATTCAAGTCCACACAACACAAATCCCCGCGAACGTTGATAAATAATAGGATATCGATAACTAGTGCCGCCCCCTGCATTAGTGCAGCAAGACGTGGCGATAGGCCAACGCGAGATTCTGACTTATCGATACATACGCCACAGCACTAATGTGTTTGCTATCCAAGTTATTTGTTCCGAATGAAGTATGTTTGTATTTTTGCCCACTGTTGGAGATAAAGGATGGTTTGTTGTCTTTTTTCGTGTGCATGGGTATTTCTGTATAAAAAAAGAGATCTTAAAATTAAAATGTATGTTCTTAATTACGCACGAAATAATATTGTGGCTTTTTTAACTTAGGATACTTTTCATTCGAGTGGTGGAAGCAGTTTCTTTTAGGAAACCAAGGGCTGAAGATAGTTTTCAATAAACCAATCATAATTCCTTCTTGCTTGCCTGTTTGGTCAACTTCTTACTCTCCTTAGTTTGAAGAGACCTTTTTCCCAACTATGTTGGTACCAGTTTTAACATGTAGCGACTGTAAACCTGACCTCCACAACCTACAACCTGGTTGTCAGACTTTCCGGCTTCTGACTACTTCTGCTCTTTATAAAATAAACTACATATAAATATAGTGAAAATTCCTCTACTACATAGTGGAACATATTTCTACAATACACGACAGGAATATTTGTATGGACACGTGTGACGTCACCGCACGTTATTGAATTTTTGAATACTTCTCATATGGGAATTTTTCAGGCACATTAGATATAGTTTTTGACAAAATGTTGTTGGTTTTTAGACTGTTTTTCTTGGTAATCAAACGCGGTTAAATGAGCTTTTCATCAAGGAGCGATGTTTGTTTATTTTTCATACATTATTCAATAATCATTATAATTATCTACTATATACAAACTTGGCAGATGACATAGAAAAACTCCTAATTTCTGCCCATCAAATAGATCATTGTTAGGATAAGAAATCATCAAATTAACAATTAAATGAGAGTCTTTTTCTTAAAAACGCTCTTCACCATGCCCTATGTGTTTTTGGCGTGATGTAGTGGAACCAATTATTATTACTTGTAGATTTCCGATACCCAATTGATCAAATTATTAAGTTTTAAACCAAAATCAAAGCACTACAAAACACTGAAATTCAAGCCTGACACGGCTGTAAATGCACCCGTAAAGGTTTTCATGCGAATTTGTATACAGTGTGTTCACAAATTGCGCGTATTTATCAGCTATACAGGCGGCTGCTGAACCGCGATACTGTTTGAATACAGGATGCTCTGTTTTTGTGTACTGGATATGACTGCGCTTTTGGCTTTGTTTACGAGAATTCTATGTATGTTAGTTGAGCATAGTTGTTGTTTTTTGGCTTTTGTTAGTATAGATTTTGTGAACAATGACTTTATTGCCGAATAGTTGGGATTTAGGTTAATTTGCCCAAAAATGCTCCATACAAAAGCAATCAAAAATAGATTTTCATTTTCTACCTAATATTGTTTAATCAAATATATTATTAAGTGGCTGTATTGGTTGACCAGGATAAATAAAGCGCATGAATGTCACCTGAGAATAGTAAAGCGCCGGAACAATGAATGAATTTTTCAAATTAATTGAATAATTTCGGTGCTTTTTAAACAAATGAATCTTTGTAACACAGCGAGCTACCTTATTAACTTAACAAGACCCAGAGAAAATATTTCCCAAATCGGACTGATAAATGGACAAAGTCGCACGTCAAACCTATTAAATCCGTACGAGACTGACTTTGACAAAGTCGCCGTCAAAATCTATAGTTTCTCTTCAAACTAGTGATGACAGAAACACTTCTAGTCCACATGCTCTATAATCTAGAACCTAGTAATAGTATTAACAGTGATTATGTTCACTTTATATACAATATATCGGTATAACGCGCGATTCGCACGATGCGTGCGTTTTACTGAGCGTTGTTAACGCTGTGCAAAGCAGGGGTGAGCGACCTTTGTAGGAAATTAATGTATTATATAAAATATTATATTATGGTACGTGAATTCCGACAACTCAAAATCATTTACAAGAGACAGAGCCCAAAACGCCCACCCTTCACCACTTCCTATGTGTTTTTGCAGTTTATAGGTAAATGATTAGTAGTGGAATATCATTTAAAGTTTGTATTTTATAGCTACTCTAAGTCTGATTTGCTCTGTAGTTGACTGTAAGAGAAGGTCTTTCAGCGTCAAGTTTGCCTATATGTACCACTTTAAGCGAAAAAGTTATAACTAATTTTAAGTAAAAATTAATGCGTAGTTCCAGTCACCATATTGTAAAATGACAACGAGAACAGTCCATTCAAATCTTTTGCCGACAAAAGGCAAAGATTTCTTGTACAGTTTTCGTCAAGTCATGTTCTCGTCATCGTCAAGTTAACTTTTATTGGTGCCTCAAAATTTGAATGCCAGTCACTGTTACCGTGCCTTATTTTTCTGCATACCACCTCTGGTTGCCCATCCCTGCACTAGTGTATATACCGTGACATGGTCAATTAGCATGCGCGTGTGTGTGTGAACGCTCTCACACGTCGCGGGTACTGAGCTTAATCAGGTTAGCTGGAATTTTAGATAATTTGTTACTGATTGCATTGCGTGGGAGTTGAGTTGATAGTCTTACTAGACGTTGGTCAAAGTTTCAGTCGCTTGAGACCATGCTTTTACTAGATATTTATAAAAATGCCCACGTTTTTTCTGAAAAATCTGTCACGGATATTTAAAAAGCTCACTTTTGCAATAAAATGACGATGTTCACTAAAATTTGCTACAAGATGAAGGCCAAATACAGGTATTAAAAAAAAAACAACAATTTGTTTCTCATGCAGTTTAACCTTTTAAAGTCACCAGTAATACAAGTTTTTCATACAGCTTAGAATTCTCAAATTCACATAATAGCTATTGGCCGCGACAAAAGCGTTCACAATTTACAGCTATCACCACAAATTAAACCAGGTACTTATCACTTTAAACCTCGATAAAATTACAGTTAAAAAACACGTCTACATTACAACAGTCCCATAAATTAGTTTCAACCAGGTTATCTACCATCGATGAATATATTAAGTTCTAAACACCTCGACTGTAGTTAGGATTAATTAAAGCATTTTAGCAGTATAATTTATTCAGTTTAAGCATTTGAGTTTAACTTTTAATGTTGTAACATAAATTGAGGATTATTACAGCTGAACGCTTGAGATAAACGCTGAGTTAAAAATTAAGAAAAAGATGATATTTTCTTAAAGTATTGTGATATTTTAACGCAAAGCCTACTTAAATAATTTGTCCATAGGTTTCTTTGACTATGGCCTAGGTATTTATTACTTGAGTCGATAAACTACATAAAATTTAATAAGTAAATAGTTACATGCAATTACAGTAAAGTAACTTGATTGTTTAATTTGATCTATCTATGTAATGAAAAAGAAAATATCGGTTTCATGTCAATTATAATATCATTTTGCAGTAGGTATAAACCTAAATATTCCCGTTTACAGTATTTGAATAACTTCAAAATTCCAAAGAAGTTATACTTAGAATAAATAAAGAAACTTGCATATTCAGTAGAAGTTCAGGAAGGTTGTAACCTATTTCCCTGAAAACATCGTAAAACTACATCGGTCAAGTATCGTGGAATTTGTCTTACATTTCGGAAGTATGGACGGGTCTCACCGGTGAACATGCTGTATATTATTATGCATATTTTATTTTAGACTAGAAGTATCTTTTCAGTAGTTTTTGGACTTCATTTTTATTTCTTACTCGCTTCTGAGCGTGGTTTCTCTTGTGTCGCGAGTTAACTCCTTCCCGCACATGAGTAAAAAGTTACCTATATGTTATTATGACGCGTAATCTATATTACTACCAATTACATTTTGTTTTAAAGAGGAACAAACATTCCTGCATACTAGTGTAACTTTAGTGTTTATAATAGTAGTAAAGACTTGCGACTTTTGTTTCACAATTAAATAATACCTAGGTGCAATTAAAGGTACGCCACTAGTTTAAAAAGTGACTGTTCACTTTGTTTTTTTTTTTCTTAGCTCTAAAGTCGTGATAATTCTCACCTAGAACGATCAAAAACAATGTAGTTTTAATTTGAATTAAATATACAATTAAACAGTTTCAATGCAAACGAACTATCTTCGCTCGCATTCACGAAGTAGGAACAAGTACAACTCGTAATATATTCTCACACAAACCATGTGTTTGGCACTAAGCCGGCAGCTCATTGCTATGTGCACATTTGAAGATGGTCTCACTTATAGCGAGAAGCGATTTTATAAGCGGATAAGTGTAATAAGTTATCTTAATAATAGTATGCTAAGTAACAGCCGAATAGGTCAGGAACTAAAAATCCAAAAGCTGATCCAAGTTGAAGCGGTCAGTTCAAGGATGAGTGACTAACTTTTAACTTTGTCATAAACAGTTTCCTGATACCTAGAAAACAAACATTGAATCGTCCTTTATAACACTTGGTTCTGATAGTCATCAAGAATATTATGAAGTCAGAAAGTCTGACACTTTATGTCACCAAGGTGAGTGAGATGGTAATTATTAGGTGAAATTGAGGTAAATAGTCGCTCCATGCAGAAAATCGGGTACTCAAATAATTCCTATTATACTAGAAGTTAACCTAATTGGGAAAAGTCTAGACAAATCAACAGAAAAAAAGGAGGTTAAACTAGTAAAAATCTAACATTCCCTCTACACTCACAGCGGGAGATATCATTACTTTGATAATTTCCTATGTACAAAAAAAGGCTCATATAGAAACCGCTAACATCGAGACCTTGCCCCATGCTCTAGATCCAACCACACTACCCACGAACAAGGGGTAAGAAGATACTAAATGGTCACATTAATTGTACATAAAATCGCTTGTTTTAATCCACTAATACAGCTAGTAATAAAAACATTTAATTTTCTATAGTTTTATAAGCCAATTCTAACTTGTTAGTTTTTATTTGCGTGTAATGGGACGTTGGATAAATTGTGTACGGTTTGCATAAACATTGTAATGGCGTTAGTAATTAGGTCCCGAGTGTAATACTCTATTATTCAGTAAATGTTTTTTTCTGTCTCTGTTATTGCTGTTAAATGAAGTGTGGATAGAATGAAAAATAAAACGTACTTACATTCCCACTGTGCGTTGATATAATTGATGTTTGTTTGTTTGTCCCCTGAAAGCTCCGTAACTACTGAACTGATTTGAAAAATTATTTCAGTGTTGGGAAGCTACTCTATCTTCGAATTACATGGGCTATATTTAATCTATGTATGTACTTGAAGTAGTTTAAATGGGATGTGGGTGAAAACATGGAAAACTGCTAGTATCTTTATAAATCCATCCATATATAACCTCATACTTTATAATGGCTTTCTTCAGAAGTTTAATCTTAAACCCAGTTTCCTACTAGCACATGTAACACAAAGATAAAGTTACATAGTTAATCTCGTATCCCCTACAAACATGATACACCAATAATTTAGATAATAGTTTTCAGTTTGCAACTCATACACAATAATTCAGGAGAGACCAAAGTCCACTTAATGAAAACAGAAGTGGAAGTGGAGCCTCTAAGATAGCGGGAACGGAAAACAGTAATAATCCGGTCTCATTCTCGGCTATGGCGGCTATTCTCATATAAGATCAGCCAACTGCGCAGGACATATTATAGTGCACGAGCATTTGCGCAGACACAGGTGCACTCCCTATTCCTTCACTCTCATAACCCGATGGGACGGCAATCCGATACCACCGGAGAGAAATCAGGCACAGGACCGACATTTACGTGCTCTCCGATGCACGGGTGAATCAATCACCGACTTTCAGGCTGCAAAAGTTTCTAAAGCGAATTCAGCCTCAGCCGGGAATCGAACCCGAGACCTCGATCAAAGTAGTCGCGTATGCGACCACTACACCAACGAGGCAGTAGTTGCTTACTTTTCGAACTATCAATAACAACTCATACATAAACATATATAAATATATTTTAATTCCGAAACTCACTAGTTTCGTGGCTCCACAAGTATCGTGTTTGCAAGACGCAGATCTGTTGGTTATTGCCATAAGTTGTGCAGCGCTGAGCCCAATATCGTGAGATTTCATTAACTACTACCCCACTTATCTTGGCTAAATCTTACTTGGAAGATTATGATATTGTGTGCCCAGTAAATGATATTCAAATAACAGAAAAAATTTCAGAAGCAAATCCTCTATCCTCTATCCACCTTAGTGAGTTACGATACTTTCAAATTGTCTACATGTAAAATCATGAACGTATAAAGAATCTAGTCTATAACTTTCTTAGTTTAGGCTTAATGTTGATATGCATATAACTACCTAATTTTACTATTAAAATATACGTCTTTCAAATTAATTCACACTTCGAAATTTATTAAAACGTTACTGTTATTTAAATATCCGATGACATTTAAAACTGATCACAGATTACACAAAACTTAAAATAGAACCTTTACAAACCCAATTTACCTTACAAAAACACTGTGAAATTAATAATTAACTTAAAAAAAAAACTCTCACAAAATTAATTAACATGTCCACCACTCGAAATTTGATAAAAACATAATAAAAACCTTTATCATTATCCTCATTCATCCCACTTACACTGACACCTTCCATATATGTTTATCTTACTTACCAAAATTTATACCATAAAGCGCTTTCATCCAAAGTTAATTAAGTGCCCTGAAAATGACACCAGTTAATGAAAATCCAGCTTTAATTCAAGCGGAATGCTTAAAAAACTTAATTATCAGATTACACGGAACCCCTGTCATCTGTTGACAAGTTAGCACCTTATTAAATGTGCGTATGATATAGGATGATCATGTTATGAATGGTTTTTGGGTCCTTTTTTATGTTACTGTTTATTTTTGGAGTAATTCTTCGGCTATAGTACCTAAACAAGTTATTTTTGCTAATACATCTGCCTAGCTTTTTCTAAACTACATATGTTGGGGTCGGCTTCTAGTCTAAAACAGCTAATATTGATTAACATGAAATATGCATAGAGAATTGAAGATTCATGTAAAGTCTAGACACCTTTAACTTTGGATACATACATATTAGAGTATGTAGTCTATAATATTGCTTTAACTTTACAAACATGGAAGAACTCTTAGTTAAATAATAATTATTATGCATATTTAGAGATTAGCTAAGTTTACCTCCAGCCACGATCAATTCATGGATGAGTGACCATTTTGAAAACAAATCATTTGGGAAATTCCTCTCTTCATCCAGATATTTCTCATTGATATAACCAAACATATTTTCTCCTACAAATATCAATATGTATAAACAAGAGCATACTATTACCAGCACATCTTGCTTCCCAATGTTGGGGTAACGGGGTAATTCCCCTCAAGTTGGGGGGTAATTCCCGCCAAGTTGAGGATAATACCGGTCAAGTGCGAGACTTGGCTTAGCGGGTTGTGGTGAGGAATAACGAATATACAGACGTTGGGGGAGATAGTATTAATGGTATTAACGTTGCGTAAGATTAAAAGTTTTGGGGTTTGTTTTAGCACTTCTAGAGGTTATAATATTTATTATGGCGTATGCTATCTTTGTTATAAAAAAAGTAAATAATTTTTTTGGTTGGAAATTCACCCTACACGTTTTCCCACAGTTCCACCCGCGTCTCGTGAACAATTGCCCGTACTAGGTTAAGCCTTTGTTACTTAAGAAGAATGTAGCTTTCCAATGGTAAAAGAATTTTTCAAATCGGTTTTGTAGTTTGGGATTCTCTAGAGTACAAACCAAAAAAAATATTGCTCTTTATTATGTATATGAATGCCTGCATTATACACATTGCCTATAACATATACATAGTGTACGGTTGGTTATAGTTCAATACCTACTACATACAATTACATATCTAGTTTAATAGGTAGTAATGGCCACCCACAAACACAAACAAATACACCAACATAGCACAGATGAAAACATACATACATAGAAACATCGGTAAAACTATGTTGGACCGTAGAACTACCGTTATCCTTCAAAACTTGAAGCGAAACTATAGTATATGTTTAGTGACTCGGAATATTAGTAAAGTTTGCTATTGTTAAAAGGAGGAAGGAACGGTACGAATATTTTTTCCTGCATACAAGGAATTGGGAAAGATATTCACGAATCTGAGTTTATGCAAGAAAATGTATTGAAGGATGGTGGAGTTATGTATTATATAGATGTGTGAAAGAAAATTGAACTTTTTTCTCGTCACCATTTACAATACGCTCAATCCTTCTCTGTGTGAGAGGAGGCCTGTACCTAGCTGTTGGTCAATAAAAAAAAACTCGAAAAAAGACTGTTGAATTACAGTAGGTAAATAGCTAAGTAAATAATAGGTATGGAACTTGTAAACTTAGTTAAAATAATAGTTAAGATGCCTGTCTGATCCAACAGACAAACTATGTTTATATTTTTGTTGGACATTATGTACCTTTTAATAAATAAAGTAGCTACTTGGCGAGTAAGCGGTTAGCTAGTTTTTGATAAACGTCAAAGTTATGTGATATTTTTCAGTTTCTTGTATTACTACCAGGGTGTTACAGCACCCCTTTACACTTCTGTTTTCCAAGAACCTTTCCACTAGCCTTGGTCTACAAAAAGGAATCAAAACTTGGCCTCACCCAATCACAGTTAAGCTTATGCAGCCATCTTTACTGAAAGGCAGCGTGCAAATATTTTTCCTTTGTAAATTCCGTTTTCACTCTGCGGGATTTTAACCAAATGAAATTTTAAATCCTCCTATATATACTACATACGAAATATTTTGGTTAGCGAAATATGTTTTCCATTAATTAATTGTTTTCAGAATTTGGCTTCGTACTCATACAATTCGGTACACATGGTCGATTCCATGTTATCGTAAGGTACGCTGTATTAATTTGTGTTTACTTTATTTACTACTAGCTGGTACCCGCGACTTCGTCTGCGCAGGTTTAGTATTTCGAACAATATGTTTACAAATTGTAGCCTATATGTTATTCTGATGTATAAGCTATATTATTGTAAAGTTTCATTAAAATCCATTCAGTAGTTTCTGCGTGAAAGAGTAACAAAAATCCATACATCCATACATACAAACTTTCGCGTTTATAATATTAGTAGGATTTTGTGTAGGTTTATTAAATATGAATTTAATTAACGAAGTTATAGGTATATTTAGCTTTATAAAATATTGTTATTACCCTAGCCAAGGTACCTATGCTATGTAGGGTTTTGAAAACTCAAATGTAAAGGTATCTTGTTTTATGTAGACCTTTGAAGGTACTTATAAACCATTTCCAATAAGTTAGTCCTATGGAAAAGAAACGTCAGGACTTTTCGACGTTCTAACTTTATCAAAATTATTTATTTAGTCTAATTTTACATTACAAATGTACTCGTGAACTGTCTTATACAGGTTAGTGTATTCAAGAAAATTATGTCGATCTTAATCTAGCTAACAAAGGAATAGTTTTAAGATTATTAATTATTTTTCAAAACAAGCATTAATAAACACTTAAATCACGCTAAAACTTGCCGATCCCCCATAACTACCACCAGATGTTAGCTCTAACACTAAATTAATACAACCAACATTTCGCAATCAAAGTTTAACGAAACTTTCCAATATTAGTGTGCATAAGTTGCGAAGGTCCAAGTATATTACCTTGAGGAACGCTTTATGTTGGTTACAACCTGTTACAAGTAATATGGCAATTTAATCAGTTCTTTATCGCTGTTCGGGTCTCCATATTGGTGGGGAACTTTTGTTAATGCAGTTTGAAAGGTCCTTGGGTTTTGTCTTTAGTTATATTGGGATTGTTTTAGTGTGTGGGGTGGTTGAGTGTGTCATTTGCTTGGTTTAGTATGTTAGATTGGGTATTCGAGACTATATCACTTTAAACTGAACTGTTAAGTTAACCTTTTAGTAGTTTTGATAACCCCCACTATAAAGGCAAGTTAAACTACAAAAACATACTAAAACCAGTTTATTTAGTACCTAATCTAAACACTAACATAACTCATATTATATTGCTTTTTAATAGATCAGTTTGTCAACTTACCCACAAAATCTTCATAACGAGCCTGAGATTTGTCCTATCAATCATCTCTTATTAAAACATCTTCAGCCACCTTGCCTAAGTTATTCAAATTACTCCAAGCAAGCGACAGGAGTCCACAATTTGTGCCAGTACTCACCTCAATAGAGTCTGAAGTTCCACAAAAAATTCTTACGGGCCTCATAAAAGCTTATCTCTTCCTCAATGAGGCCTTTAAAGCCATCTGGTGCCAATAACCATTTGGGTACCTAAAAAACTGGGACATTACCATTAGAGTCTGTCATTAACCTTTATTTTCATGAAAAATCTATAGATCCAACGTCATGATTGGTTCATCTGGATTGAACAAGAGTGTTACTGTAGGTAGTCATTACAATATCTGTCTGAGTTTAGAATCATTGTAAGAACAGAAGTATTCATTTTTTTTAAACTATAGTTGCTTTTCAAGTCCTATTCGTACTTAATACACAAAATACGAAAGTAAAGAAGCTAGGGGAAATCAGGCTTAACCGCTTGAGTAAGAAATAGAGTCAAAGTCATTTATATTTATGCTTATTAAATAAGCACTTTTTCAAAAACGCTCTCCGTTCACCGCAGTAAGACAGGAGACATTTATAATTAAAAACACACAGAGTATCTTGTATATTCCAATACTTAAAGGTGCAAGTAATACAGTGGAAAACAGCTTATTGTCAATATTTATACACATAGGAAAATCTACTAAATAACAATAACACTATTATCCATCGGAGAGACAATTAATAATTCAATAATTGCAGCGATCAAGCCATTTAATGTTTGGTTATGAAATTAATAATTAATTACTATTTAATGTTATAAATAATAATTTAGCTGTAATGGCGGTTACATAACTGTATGATACTTATTTATTTATCAAAGCTTATGGTGTTGGTATCTACTGCTTATTAACTACCGAATCCAATATGTGAACTATCTGTTAATTTGAGATATAATTTTGAAATTAGCCCTTTACAAGGAATGTCAAATTCCTATTAGCAAATACGATATAAAAGATAAGATGAATAAGATAGATATCATATTTTAAAAGGCCGTAAATCGACTACAAGAATTAAGACGATGAGTATGCATATTTTTGCGTTTTTTTGCTGCAATTTTACAGTAAAATGGCTGAGTTTACTGAGATATGATTTTAGTATTAGAAACTTGAAGACTGTTAGAAGATATGTACTTTCTATCCGGGTACGTTAAATAACTCTTTCGGTGAGGTAAAACCGAAGGAAACAACTAGTATTTACAAAATATCAGACCTAGATTATATTAGAGCTCCTGTGTAAGTCGAGGCTAAAATACACGAAAATAACATTATACTCGTACATTTTGTAATAACCTAGTTAGGTAGTTGTTCAGTACTTGTATGAATACATTTATATAAAGTTAAATTACGTTTCTAAATTAATCTTTAGGTTAGATATAACCAAAGCCGAAGGTCCACCCACGACTCAGGTGAACTACTTTCTGTAAACGGGTAAAAAGTCACGTACAATATCTCATCGTATTGTAGGTAGTTGAGTGCCTGCGAAAATAATATGTTTTCTAGCTATCTACGAAATTTCATTTACAAAGACTCAGTAGTTTTGGCAAAGTAAGTTTTAGTAAATTTCGCATTTATAATATTACTTAAAAATAAAAGTTTCTCATTTATCATCATCCTACCTAGCTATTGCCCCAACTATGTTGGGGTCGGCTTCCAGTCTAATTGGATGCAGCTGAGTACCAGTGTCTTACAAGGAGGGTCTGCCTATCTGACCTCCTCATCTCAGTAACACGGGCAACCCAATACCCCCTAGATAAAACTGGTTGTCAGATTTAGTTTTACCCAAAAATCTTTCAACAGAGACACTTCTAACGACGAAAAATTTTTAATAAAAGAAAAACGTGGTGGCCCAAATACCGTGGGACATACTCATTGTACAAAAGTTTATGCCGTCACCGTTTACTGGTAATTAGAAGGGACGTTAGTGCCACATGGTGCAGCCAAATTTATGTAGACCCTCGGCCAATGGGGGATCGGGGGATTGGGGGCTTTAATATATGGGTTATGGCTTTCAACAAGTTGCTGGTTTATATCGTGTTGCGGTAGTTTCAAGGTCAGGATTGTGTGTTGATTGTTGTGGAAGTGAATTTTGATAAGTTGCCTGGGTTATGAATTATGATTTTAACAGTTGAGCATCGGTATACGTTAAGGAATCGTATCACGTTACATCGAGCACGTTATGGAATCTAAATACATGAATACTATAGAGCTACTGTTTGGTCGATACATAATAATACATATGTCTACATAGTGAACAATCTTTCTAGCATTTTCTCAACTTTATTGAGATGTCAGCTGAGTACCAGTGTTTTAATGGAGCTACTTCCTATGTTACCTCCTTAAGCTATCATGATACCTCTCGATAACTCAGTGGTAGTAAGACTGGCTGACTTTCCTGTAGCGACTGCCAAAGATGTACATACAAATGACAGTAGGGACCTAAGATTCAGCGTGCCTTTCTAGAATCGTTCACTTTAATGTTTGCATCGCAAATAGATTCCCTTTCAAATGTTTTCTTGACTTCGAATTTTTGAGATTCTACAGGATACATGGTTTACAAAAATAAAAATTCAAATTCAGAGAAAAAGAGAAAATAAAATTGACAGTGACAAGGAAACTGAAAAATATAAATAAAATGAAACTCGTTACATAGAAAACGAAGTGTTGTATTCTGGAAAATTCCAAAAAGAAACAAAATAATTCTATTTGTCAGTGTTCCGATCATCAATTCATCGGTATGTGCATTTCAACTTTATTCGTATTCAGTATTTTATCTCCAACGAAGGAATTTCAGTTCGAAACGTATACGTAATCTAAAAAACTGTATCATGCATTTTCGAACCGATTTCACAAACATTTTATTTTACTTGGGGCAATACTAAAATGCGAATCTCTTGCCAAACAAAAATAAACCTTATTTACAACACAATAAAACTGAAATCAATTCGTAACATATTACTTCTGTTTTCGACGTGCATCCAACCACTATAACTCACTTCGGAACTTGACAAAAGTTGAAATTTTATCGTAAACTCGAAATATTTCCAAAACTTATACGAATATCGGAACTTGAGTGATTTACTGTACAACTTGAGAATATAAATGAGAGCTTCGGTGTACACTCGGCGGCGCAGCTTTCCAATTGCCAATTCCAATGAATATTACAGCAGTTTTTTTTGTGATAAATTGGTATAAATAAATTTTCAACAACAATTTGCATTTTGTAATGAATTTTGCTTCGACCACCTTTTTATTTTGATTTCATTAAAGTTTTTTGCATAAATATTTACATCCGTTTCGTAAATAGGATAACAACATCTGACATTATATCATCATCAAAAGGCATCAAAACATTTCAATTCAGAACACTAAATCAAAGCAAAATCAAAACTAGCTTCGCAAACGCTAATGAAACGCGTCACGAACAATCGGACAAAATAACAATTAAACATACCGTCGGGTAATAGCTCCCCTCATAACGCTCACTAACTGACAGATGTCAACGCTGTCAGTTTTCCCGCCAATTTCACTGTCACAGCGGTGAGGTGTTTTCATTGTACGATGATTTATTTGAGCGGGAATAGTTTATAGGCATATTTTGGGAATAAACTATACAGCCTAGGTTTTATTGTTTCCGATTTATCAATTAGTTTCTCTTGTTTTTAATCAAATTAAGCGTAATCTTTTACATGACATTAGTTGTATCTATTTTAATGACCTGAAAACTTGAATTAGACATTCTTACAGCCTTACTTATAAACGTGAATTAAATAATAAGTAATACTTAAGGGTTATTTAAGAAAAAATCTTACTTATAACGTGGCTTAACTAAAACATTTTCTTAGCAATGTCTTAAATGAGCTGTCAAATTAAGTAACCTCACACCCTTGTTTAACCCGCTAATAGGGTAGTGTCCAGGGTCGAAATAATGAAATAATATTTAGTCCGCTTTTTAGATAATCAAAAAATATTGGATACGTATTTTTTCTTTTTTTAATTAAACATAAAATGACAAAGATAATACACTTCAAAAATTAGGAGTGGGGGCCTTTTACGTCACAGTGTCCTGAAAATTGTAGCAACTTGTGACGTCACACTCAACTTTAACACGATATATCTTAACAAGTTCTGATCCAATTTAAAAAAGAAAAAATACGTATCGCTTAATTTTGGACAATCTACAAGACGGACTAATTATTATTTTTTAGGAAACTAGCCTATTAGCAAAATGGCTGGATTCTTACCAGCTGATTTTTCATTTCCGGTTTATTGACAGCTCAACTTTTTAATTTTATATTTTTACGGATGCCATTGTTGCCATTACACAACGTTTTGATGACAAATATTTTTTTAAGCTACCAACATTCAGGTAGTGCTGAGAAATTAGTATGTTTTTATGTCATTATCTGTTCATTACTTATGACATGCTTAAGCAACGTTTATAGGTCAAAATAATTTAATCACTACTTAAGGCTTTTAGTAGTAATTAGTTAAAACAATGTTTAGAAAATGATTAGTTGATTTTTATAAGTAAGGCTGTTAATGTTTCAATAAATAATTCAGCTTAATAAATTAAACGTTTTACAAGCTAAACCATAAAATCTTATATTTACATAGCCATTACGAAAGGTCCAAGTTATTGATATTGCAATTACGTGTAAGATATTTAAAAGATCAATTCATCGACTAAATACACTGGCAATAACGCAATTTGATCAAACATAAATTATGATTAAATCATCTCTATGTTTGCAAATATTGTATGAAGGAAAATTTCAGTATATTTTTTTAGTTATAATTAGCAATCTTAGTCCAAATTATCGGAAAAGTACCGACCTTTAGCCAATATTCTAAAACTGGCCGAATGTTCTAAAGTGTTTGATCAAAGCGTTTGTTGGTATTATTGTTTAATTAACGCCTCGTTATTGGTAGACAATACCGCGGTATATTTAGATTTAGACAAGTTGTGACGGGGGACTGACGGCTTTATTGTTTGTGGCGAGAAATTTCAATATTGGTTTCTGTATTTATTTATAGTGTTAGGATACCATATTAAAAATGAAAGAAAGGTGCTTTTTAGTTTTGCGTTTTGTTGAGTTAAAAGTTACTGGATAGATGAAAATGTATTACTTTTGGCATTAGTTCTGTATGACTGAATTCAGGGGGCTTCTTTTAAAACTAATAACAGTTTTTCTTGACTTTCAAGACAGTAATCTGCATGACATGTTACCAAAGACTGGTATATAAGTGTCAGATAAAATGAAGAGTTTCGTAAAAGAAATAATATCATTACATGCCTAAAAATGTCCTTCACCATTTGCGGTTTAATAAAAGTGTGACACACCACAACCTTCAAGATCATTTTTCTCAGAAAAGATGACATTTTATAAAAAAAGACATTAAAATAAAATAATATCAGCTGCGAAATAAACCAAATCAGAGTGTCACAGAATATTCGTCTAATATTGCGTATCTGTCAAAATTCCCGCTCTAATTCCCAAACTGTCATGGCGTCGCAATACCTGTCAAAAATGACGTGTTTATTTTATTAACAGGGTGACAAGGGCAGGGCAAAGGTAATAAGTAATAAGATATTATTTTTTAATGTAATGTTTTTTTTTTCTTTATTTTGATTTCGGGAAAGTAATTTTGAGAATATTTTGTTTTGTCTGATGTTATTACAAGTTGGAAGGGACAAGTTAAAATTATGGGTTTTTAGTATAATTAAGGATGAATGCTATGAAAATATTAAAATTTTGTCTCATTATAATATTCATAAACAAAATTATTACCTACGTTATTTAATAGACACGTGTCACAAAAAAGTAAATTAAATAAATAATATAGAATTTAATTAGTAATTGTGTAACATATCATACATCATCGTTACCCCTACTACCGATACCAATTTTAAATACACGAATAAAAAAATATAAAGATCGCCACTTAGAACAAAATATCAACAACCACTAAACTAAAATAAAGTTCCACGAAATAAAACTGAGTTTTGAACTCAACAGGCAGTCGATACGTTCAAAATACAGTCCGACCACGGACAATCTATTGAAAAGATTAGAAAATAATACAAAGTGTAAGGAGGTTGCAATAAAACAAATTGATAACAACGACTGAAAAGTATTTACCTCGACAAATAGAAGAACCGAAAGCTTTTACAAACAGCTCTTCAATTTACTCTATTACTCTTTCAAGTCTGATAGTAATTAATAATGCTGGGATTAGTGTCGATAATCTGAGATATCGATTGTTAATGCTATTACTGAAGTGAGAAGATATCAGACTCATCTTTATTTGTGGTGTTTATATGGATACAGAAAATAAATAAGCAATATTCACAGAGAAACTTTAATTAATTATTATTTATCTGTACTTATAAACAAAGAGGAAAGATTTTAATATTTGTTTGCAACGAATAGGCTATGTATAGGCTACTGAACAGATTTGATTAATTCACTTCACTGTTAGAAAGCTACACTATCTGCTCTGAACATGTGCTATGTTTTATCCAGGTAAGTTAAGAAGTTCCCCGGGGCCCGGGGGTTATTAGTAAGTTTTATTTCTGTGCAAGCAAAATATTTTAAAAATACATAAAACGGCGTCTTTTTGCCTACACAAACTTCATAAGCACACCCAAATTAACAAAATGCAATGAGAAACTAAATGATAAAGTGCTAAAACTTGCCAAAAACTTGGCATAACAAGACAAAACATCGTTATCGACATTTCCAATCTCCAAACCGCAAAAGTCCAAACAATTCCATTACTTTCGACATTTCATTTTAACTAACGAACTTCACGTGCAACCAAAGATATAACGAGGTGCAACCAAATTATCGATAACCGCAACTTCGAGCGGACAGTCGGGAACTTATCGATAGCTGTGTATCGACATTTCCCAGCACTAGCAGACGACAGATAAGCATCAGTTGCACAGAGTTAATTAAAGTCGGTCTCTTTTAAATTAATTAGAAATGATACAGAGAGAGATATTTAACTGTGTTCTAACGCTTTTGAAAAAGATTTAAAAGTGGATTTTATTTTCAATTTAGTAATGAAAACTATTGTGAGTGCGTTGTGGGTTTTTTTGTCTGTTTTTATTGCAATGCAATCGCTGTACATTGTGTTTTGAAAACTAACTTAGCTACTGGTTTAGATTTTATTTGAGTTCGATTTTATGAACGTGATTTTTAGATTTTTACTCGTACGCAGGTCACTAATTAACTTGCTTAAATCCGTATTTCACTACCATATTTTTTTAAATAAAAACCTACAACATTTTCAAACCGAAAAAAAAACATTCATATTTTTACTGAAATAAAAAATCACGTAACAGATATGAAAACCATAACAGACTTCATGATTTCATTAAAATTATTTGCAAAGGAAGAATATATTTTATGAGCACTAAAAGCGAGCCATTCACGGAGCGACAAAACGCTGCGACGTTACTTTGCTCCTACAATTTAGGTGCACATGTCGTACGATGCAACAATTTAGGTGCAAATGGAGACTTTAACTCTAGGTGTTGTAATATTTCTATACATATGAACATTAGTTGTATCTATTATTTCTCGGAAGGAGGCGAGATTTTCGTAGTTGCACCTCGTTAAATTTTCTCAAGAAACATGTGTTTTTGTGAATATGTGTGAATGTTTTAGTCTGAGAATGTTTTTGTTCTGCCAATTTGTAGATATTTTTGTCTTTTGACAATACTTTCGTAAATAGACAGTTATTTTTAATTAGTGAAAGTTCAGGAGTGCTTTTTTGCCCTAATTAAAAAAAGTATAACTTTGTTTCTATTCACTTAACTGACTTCTGCATATTTGCGCGACATATAGTAATATAAAAATTAAAATTGCTTTTCACTCAATTCCACGTTAAATACCATAAAATCAGTACAAGTTTTCAAACAAAATTAAATCACATTTATTTTATAGATTTATTAAATTGCATATTTCATCTTCAAAAGGGCAAGGTTCTTAAATTCCGTTCAGTAAAGCAACTTGCGATTAATACCACAGTTTGGCATTCCCAATTGATTGGAAATTCAATTGGTTCTAAGTATTGAAGATATGATTGGAGGGCTGTGGTTTCAATCAAATGCAATACCGTTGGTATTAGTTGCCAGTGTGTATAGATTTTCATTGATTTTGGCCTGGCTGTGGACATATTCATTTGTTTGGAAATCGCATTTGGATGTTGTAGCTTTGGTAAATTAAAGCTGTATTAGGTATAGTTACGTAGGTTAGGTTATATTAGTTGTTCGATATAGTGCATATTAACACATTGTATATAATGTTTTTTTGTTCGACGGTCCTTCTTTATATAAATAGAGATATAGCTAAAAATAATGTTACTTGTAAAATGACGGCGGATAGAAGAGTATGAAATGAGAAAACATGTTGCACTAAACCCAAATAAAATTGGGATAAGGGCAGGATGACGATGATGGACGATTCTTCTTTATGTGAGAACACTAAACCTTACGAAAGAATCCTTTTGTCTCCTATAATGGGAAAAATGAATGAGAACCACCTTTTAAAATGTACTTTGTAAACATAATGTAATATTTCGACAAAACCAGGGCTTTATTAAAACAAAAATAATCAGAGATAAAACATACTCAGCACAGACCACAGACGAAAAATTTAATAAACAAATCCTTCGTCCATAAATCCGAAAAATGCATTGTCATTTTGCAAAAGCGACATTTCAATAAATACGTTGACCCGATTTGCGACAAAAGTCTACTAATGAACAGGCAGCTTTTACCGACTTACAGGTACAGTCGAGTACAGTTACGGTGAGACAATCAGCTAACAGTATTATCGATGACAAGAGTCTTTATGTTGGGGAATACAATTGAACAGTTCATTTATTTTTTTCATATCATATGTACTAGCTGTTTTTCGTAGTCGTACTCGCATTGTTAAGACTCCATAGAGTTGAATACGAAGTGGCTTAGTATCCGTCTTAATTCTGCAACCGACTTCCCAAAAAGGAGGAGGTTCCATTTCGGATGTTTGACTTTTGAACTCTATTGATTTGATTTATTTATTTATCGATGACTTACGTATTTAACAGATGAATAACTAGGTAGGTACGTAGGCCGTAATTCTACGTCATTTATTTTCATATTTTTCAAGTGTTTTGCATAATACAAAATACATTTACACCACTTATTATAAGGGTCTCAACAAAGGAAGGCCTCATTCCACAATACTTAAAACCCAGGCACAAGCTGTTGTTACCCAATTAGTTCACCCTTTACGAACTAGATGGCGTTGTCCTCAATTTATTATTCAATATGGCGGTTTCCACGATTATTTTCCGTGTTAAGTGATAAATTGGGTACATATGTTTGAAAAGGCCATTAGTGTGGTCTGCCCTTGGGTCCAAATTAACGGCCTTTTCGTTCCTATTTCATTCATAGCTATTTTTGTTGGGCCCCACATTTAATGGGGTACAATATGTATGTATGTTAGATTATATTCTTGTTTCTATTTATATGCTCCAGTTAGACATCTTCTCTGATTTGATATTATATAAAAGTACCCCTAAACTGTCTTAAGGGATTTCTTTATCAAAATTCATCTGTATCTATTCATTTTACCATTAATCCATGACATTAAAATACCTAGTAAATATAAAGGTGTTTAACCATTACACAAAAAATAATATAATTTAGTAAATAGATAGGTGTTCATAATAATTCATCTCTTAAGCTAAAAAATATCTCACAGTGCGGTCACCATACCCAAATCTCCCCCAGCTTCAGGGAGACAGCAGTCCAGGAGTGGACACCTTTAAGCTATGCATGATGATGCATACCTATGTATCCTACTATTAAGCAGTTATAAATAAAAGAAATACATAATTAATACCCCTCTCTTTGTCCACAGTAAAACCGAAATCAGTGGAAGTGGTGACCGGTGATGGGAAGGCCCTGTCTGATGGTGCTGTCTTCGGGCCCCTGCTGGAGCGAGCCAAGGTCAACATCAGCTGCACCGTGCACGAGGGGAAACCTCAGCCCAAGGTCGTTTGGTACTTCAGGAAGAATAGAGGAGATGATTTGAAGGAGTTGAATGGTGAGTCTTTCATACTATATCCTTAGAATTGGTTGAAACAGATGTCATAAAGAAGAATGGCGATTCGCGGCTAAATTCCGATAACAAGTAGGTACACGTATATGGTCTCCAGGACACTCCAGCTACTAATACTTAATACTGTGACGACAAAAAGTTTGAAGAGAACTAGTACAATGTATCTCTTAACTGAAATGTCACTTAACTTTGAATTCTACCCAAAGAAGTAAGCGTGACAGTGATAGAAAGGCTGTTTGAGCAGTCTTAAAAATTTAGTCGCAATTTAGCATTCAGCCATTAATGTCTCAATTTGATCAAAATATCAGTAACACTAAACATTTTAACCTCAAACGTCTTTCAAAATTACTCTCCTACCAAATTCCCCAAACTTCAAAATAATTTCAGTCCTTCGAACCAGATCTAATCTCAAACCCAACATCTAGACGTAAATACAATACTCGTGCCCAAAATCTATAATTTGGTTGTACACCATGAAATAATCGGTTATCGAGGCTTAATAATCTCTCGGTTATCGGAGGCTAAATTAGGCTTAAATTGAAGCCTGTCCGAGATTTGTGGTCAATCGTTGGGCATTAAATCAAACGTATCCGGTCCGTTTCAGGTGGTTTCGACCGGTCCGGTTCAGGTTTTCACCGGTTCTACGGTACGCATAGATTCGCTTGCGGTTTCAAATACATCATGGTTAGAAGCAATCTCGGTTATGGGTGTTTAACTACCTTTTATGGGTTTTATGGTTTTATCGGCGGGAACATAAAATAGGGTTATGAGTGGTTATATCTAATTGTGGTTATTCGCATTCTTTATTGAGTACTATAAAAAATTAAAACCTGTAACTACATAACTAGAGTTAATGTTGAAACAGCCTTGATAAATTGGTTGTCTAACACTGAAAGAAAATTTCAAATCAGACCAGCAGTTCCTGAGATTCACAAGCATTTGTAATTAATTTTATTTTCTTTTAAAAATAGTGTCCATGGAGTTTCTTGCCGGTTCTTCTCCATGAGACCAAGTCTTTGGAATCGTGCACCTAACTTTGACGTTTCGAAAGAGCTTTCATAGGCCTATTTGAAAGAAAAAAATTGAGTTTGAGTTTGATTCAACCAAAACAACTCTTAAAATATTGGTACCTTTTGATATTTAAGGATACGTACTCCATCGACTCTCAACAGTGAGTTTAAAATCACAGCCAAAAGTCTACCTTTTAGTATTCACATCTTTTCAGAGCTAACCACAAGGCAAACAGTTTTAACTCTACCGGGTCGTGAATTCGATTCCCGATCTGTCCATATTTATTATTTGGGTAGCTACGCCGAATGTAAATCAGTATTGATTTTGGTTTCGGTCCTAGGTCTCATAAAATACTGTTTTTCTTTTGAATGAAAACTTTCAGTAGGCGTTGTACTATAGTAACCTTATCATGCATGTGTAACAAAGGAGTCACTATCCGCACTCGGCTAAAAGTATAAAGTAGGCTATGTTTTTTTCAGACTCTAGACTATCCCTGTGCCAAATTTCATTAAAATCTGCTTAATCATTTAGGCGATAAAGCTGCACAAACAGACATACGACAGACGGAATTACTTTCGCAAACCTTACCCAAAAACATTTATAAGCCATCTCTTTGAAAAGCATGACCAGCTATGTGACAATCCAATTGGTCTAGACATTTGAAATAAAATCAATTTTATTCGCAGCACTCAGCAGATTTGAAGCGGAATTCTTCAGGCGAAAATATCTAGGATTAAATATTTCCGCCTAGGCTAGAGTGGAAGTGACGGTACTGACAGATGAACTAACAGTCGGGTTAAGAATTAAAGTTAACTGAAATAGTTATTTATTGATTTGTCTGTGACCTAATTTTAAAGGTCTGTCTGTAGAAGTGTTATGAAGCTGAAACATTTGTCTGAGAGGATGAATGTATCCCGTGGGAACTACTCCGAGCATCTGTATAAAAAAATTGCCTAAAGCTTTTTGAATAAATATGCCTACTATTTATTGAAAACACACACTAAAAAGATTATTCAAATCGGACTAGAAGTTCCTGAAATTTTGCACCTTCAAGCCTTTATAATTTTTTTAGTATAGATTCTGTATTTTCTAAGATACGCAGTATCTTGGTCATCATATACAATTTTTTAATCAAAATCGTTATGAATCTGCTTTGAGTAAGCAAATTGCTATTGCTCGCACATTCCCTTTATTTTAAGAGGTCTTTTCTTAACATAATGGCATAAAATACCAACAATCATATAAAAGCAAAACCCATTATTTAGGTCAACAATTTTGATAGTTCCCTCATATAATTCCTCTACCCCCTTTCTTCTAAACCCTGATGATACTATCAAGTACTAGAATCGAGCACAATATGGCCCACTTCAGAATTCCGTAGCTATCTGTGAAACCATTTGTATGCGGAACCCGGCAGCGAGTGATAAATTACACAGCTTGGCACGTGAGCTCTATGATGCATTCATATCGAGTTTTTAGGGATCCGTCGTTATTTTGGTAAGCGTTTCTTTTTGGGCGTGTAGTTTCAATTGTTTTTGGTGATGAAATATTTGTATAGTGGCCTATATCAGTTCTAATATATTGGTATTGTTGAAATTAATGGGAAATAATATAGTCTCAGCTGGTAATTAAATCTTTGCTGTAGAGATTTTTAATAATGTTGAACCGGTATCTATTGTATAACTCGGTCAACTTTAGCAATACATTTTCTCTCATATTCATTTATTGTTTACAAAACCAACCCCAAAATAGTCGAAGAAAAGCTAGGCAAATGACAAATCAGACTACATCGTCATTATCTTCCTGCCATTATTCCCTTCGAATACTGAATAAAAAAACAGGTCCGATATTAGAAGATTATAGTCAACTTAGTTATTATTGCAGTAATGTGTATTATATGATTCATCATCATCATCATCGTCATCATCATCATCTCAGCCCATAGGACGTCCACTGCTGAACATAGGCCTCCCCCCTTTGATCTCCACAGATACCTGTTGGAAGCGACCTGCATCCAGCGTCTTCCGGCGACCTTTATAAGGTCGTCTGTCCACCTCGTTGGTGGACGTCCTACGCTGAGCTTGCTAGTCCGTGGTCTCCACTCCAGCACTTTTCGGCCCCATCTGCCATCTGCTCTGCGAGCAATATGACCTGCCCATTGCCACTTCAACTTGCTAATCCGGTGGGCTATATCGGTGACTTTGGTTCGTCTACGGATCTCCTCGTTTCGGATTCGATCACATTATATGATTATATGACAGTTAAAACAGACGTCGACGTGCAGTATTTGAACAAACGGATTTATTTTAGTGTCGGAAATAGATACATATATATTTTTTTTCATGTACGGAACCTTGTCCCACAACTCGTGCTTGGCATTTCAGTGGGAACGTGTCTTATCCAACTCGTTTATGCTATTAGCAGAGAATTTGATACTTTCATGTAAATTATATCATGCCGGATTAAAATACTTTGTATTTTTATATTATTAATGACAATAATACGTGTGGCGTAACGAGTTAATGTCGACAATTTATAAAGCTTAAACTGGCTTGAATAATGGGTTTTTAAAATGTTATTTTATATTGTTAACTCATATTTTAATACATGATATTTCTCACAGGACGTGGGGTGAAGCCTCTGGCAAGGTAGTTAATAATAAATGTCATTGCTATTATATGCCGTTGCAAAAGAAAATTATATCAGTATGAAAATTCATAGAATTTCTGTAATTGTCTAACAAATTACTATGGGGGAATATGACTGTGATTTGAGACACAATTTGTAGAGGAATAGGATCAATTTTATGTCCCTGAATAACGTAACGCATATATTATTTCATCGATATAATTCTGAAATACTGGATAATTTTCCACAGCAATAATTTTGAAAAAATATTTCCGTACTAGATAGTCTATATGTCGCAGGGATATGATAAAAATGGGGATTTGATCAATTCCCTAAGGGACTAATTTAGGGATTTATTCAATGCACTAGATTTGTTTAGGGAAAAGATAAAATCGTGTTGTTATTTTAACATCCTCCGTGATTTGATGAAATCCCTTAGGGAATTGATCAAATCCCCGTTTTTATCATATTCCTGTGACATATATACCGAAGAAGGACATCAGTGACCTTTTTTTATGGTGCTGAAAAATGGTAAAACATCCTGAAAAAGCTAGTAATTAGTATTTAATAAAATAGTCGACAGTGATAATTTGGCATTCCTGGAAGAGATCTAAAAAATGATTTTAATTCGTAAACATCTTTTAGTAATGTTCAAAATATGCCAATATCTAAAAACGAAAATTCTCGATTTTAGATATTGGATTTATTCATTTAAGATAAAGAATTCTCATTTATCTTAAATGTTTTTGGTGATCTTACAGCTTTTCGCATTTACGACTACTATCGAAAGATGTTACGTTAAGACAACAATTTAATTCCCCCATCTTTCTAATACTAAATGGTGAATATTCATTCAGTAGTTGTTATCCCACTGAGGTCAAATATTCCAGTCGAGTAGCCGAACATATAGGTATCTGGAATTAAATAAATCGAAACCCATTGCGAAGTAACAGACAAGCTCAGATATTCATAGAAAGCGTTTGGAATATCGTTGCTACATCTACAGAATATATTAGTTCAACTATGCCAGTTAACAAGGGAATTTCAACCCTATTTCTGTGGGATAAAGTATAAATTGGTTTGTGGTTGAAGTTATTTTTGAAAAATCATTTGAGATATTAGCTAGTTTGGACGATGTGGTCTTGTTATCTGGACGCAATTGGATGAATAAATAAGGATTGGACAAACAATTGATTTTAGGAGATAGAGTTATAAATTGCAGTTTGTCTCAGGCGTCATTTTTTGTGGGCGATAAATGGTTGGTTCTTTGTGAAAAAAGATCAGTTTGAAGCTTATTGAACCTTGAGGCTGATAGCAAAAGGGTTCATTTTGAATTGACTTTTTATAATGTGGTTTATAGCAATATTTATGAATTGTAGAGTGAAATATTAGTAAGTATGCTTGAAGTACTTACTAAGAGATCAAAGTACTAGTCATGTCCTTAATTAGTGTAATTGGCTTGCTATGTCTAATTATCTAAATGAATAAATACTTACATTACTACATATACTGAATAAACGAACCGTCCCAGAAATGAGTATTTAGATTTTGTCTAATTTAGATGAAAAATATTCTACCTATGAAAACAATTAGATATTATTTCATGAAAATCCATGCAGCAGTAAACTTTATGATACAAAGCAATTATTATATATTGAGCCAAGAATAACAACACTTAAAATTACCCCAAACTCAAAACTCCACCAATTCAGAACCAATCAAACCTACTTCCAAAAAATAACTATTCCCGCTCCCAAAAAAAACGGTTTTCCAAAATAAAGCCCCCGTTCCGATCACTTCCAATCTAGTCAGTCGTCAGAATGACTCCCCACAGGGGTGATTTGAGTAAATCTCTACTACTATACAATACATATGTCTATCTGTACGTGTGTGTCAGACGCATGGAGAATAAAATGACTAGCGGAGGTGCCATAACGCTGCGGGATTGTTCGAAAAGAGTTACCGCCGCCCTGGTACATAAAAGGCCCTACGACGGAACCACGACGGTTTTTACTCAGTAAAGAGTCTGACACTCCCCTCACCGTTGCTAACCCACAGCGGGGGTCATTTGATGATTTTTGACGTCGATAAAAAAAAATGTGCCATAACGGAAAAATCGCCTACTAGGAAAGTAGCGTGCCAAAATGCGGGTGTGCGGGCGACGAGGAACGTTACTGTTTTCGCTCTTACACGCCTTCTTTGGACCCGACCATTTTTTGTTATACCAAAAATCGTTGACAAATATCTCAAAGAACCTAAACGCCTTCGTACTACAGTCGTAACTGATCGTTTTCGGCATGCCCTCCGTACGAATTTGACCTAGAAGAAGGCGCCTGACCTACCTGCATTATGGCATCTCCACTCATCTTTCCCTACTCCGTGGTCAGACGTGTTCTGAATGTAGCTGTCCTGTCAATTGTCATGGGATTATGATGGTATGTTTATGGTGAAAAACGGAACATATGGAGTATTATAAAACTATAGGTATTTGGAAATTGTTATGAATAGATACAAGGTTAAGCAATGCTTGGCGCGGTCGGTGAACGGATGGGTGACCATCTTGTCATTACAAGGTCTTCTGTGCTGTCGGAGGGCACGTTAAACTGTAGGTCTCGGCTGTCATTGAATATCACTGGCAGTCGTTACGTAGTCAGAAGTCAGTGAATCTGCCAACCAGTATTGTCAAGGGGTATCGGATAACTAGATTGAGGAGATCAGATAGGCATGTACTGGTACTCAGCTGCATCCAATTAAGACTGCAATTTAAACCAGATTTTTTTATACCCAATAACTTATTGCAGCTGAACACAAAAACGTATTCATACGAATGAAATTACGATCTTTCCAAAAGGTCCCTTTCGAAATGTATAAATTTCCTTTTAGAAAATCCTGTGACGACCCTCGCTGTGAGACAATTCTGTTGTATGGGTAACCGACAGGAATTCACAATGAACCGGTTTCAGGCCACCTGTACTGTAATATGACATTCAGGGAAAATATATATTTTATTTCATATTTTGATGGTAAGTTTGATATGAGGGTGTTTCTCCCTTTCCCAATTTTGTAAGTAATGAGGTATGTGAATAGTCTTATTTTAGACTAGCTTTTGCCCGCGGCTTCGCTCGCGTTAAGAAGTATTATTATTAATTAGGTATGGTTTTTGCGGCTTTACTTTTGTTTAGCGTGTGTAAAAAATTAGGGCCTACAAAACTTCTTTGTACACAATATTCTTTACTAATCTGTCATTAGGCGCTAAAACTATTAAGTTATTAGGTGAACTTCGTATTTAAGCGAACGTCATCATAAAATTCTGATTCGTCATCAGGACTTCTTCATAAAATCTAAGAAGATGTATACAAACTTTCATCCCCCTATTTTATCCCCTTTGGGATGGAATTTATCAAAAATCCTTTCTTAAGGGTTGCCTACGCCATAGTAGCTTTATGCATGCAAAGTCTCAGTCCGATCGGTTTAAAATTGACAAAGTTTCATACAAACTTTCAATCCCCTATTTTATCCCCTTGGGGGTAGAATTGATCAAAATCCTTTCTTAGCGGATGCCTACGTCATAACATCTACCTGCATGCCAAATTTCAGCCCGATCCGTCCAGTGGTTTCAGCTGTGCGTTGATAGATCACTATGTCCAGTCAGTCAGTCACCTTTGAGGTTTTATATATTTAGATACATATTTTTCTGCTATTTTTGTTTACATCATGTGAAACTCATAAAATTGAAATAGGTATCAAATTGCCATTTAAATATGTTAGGAAAAAAAAACTGAACTTTAGTAGATTAATATAGATAATACAAATACGATAAATTAAGCATATAGTACTACAGTACTCATGAAATAACTTTTACCGTTCTGACTTTAGATGTACGAAATGTTCACTCTAGCAAAATTAATTTTAGAAGAAGGTACAAAAATTCATCAAACAACTGTACAATGTCATAATACATTAACTCAACATTTAGCTTAATTAAAACTAAGAGAACCTTAAAATTCCATAAAACAAACACCGTTTTCAAAATCAGCACCTCTTTACCAAAGGCACCTGCAAGTAATAATAATTTGCACGGAACAAAATCCCCCCAACCGGGAAAATATGCCAAAGCCCCCAATCTTGGCCTTGGCCTCCCAGTGGTGGGGAGACTGCAAGTCCGGGTATTCCGGATAAAATCCCCACTTTCAGACGGATAAAACGATGGTTTAGATATTTTAAGGTTAGGTAGGGAATGTGTGTTGGATGTGTTCAACTTAAAAGCTATAATAAACATATAAAGATCCGAATTGACGAGATCATACATTTTGGAAAGTCAGTAAAAATATGTAAGTTAAAAAAAACGTACTATCTTAAAATATTTCAACGGCAAGAATTCATTGGATTTCATTAAAGTTGTAATGTGATTTTACGCCTTCAAAGAATATTACGTCCAGTGCACCAAGCTTTACATACATAAAATATTACAACCCAAAAACATTTAAAGATTAACTCAAAACCAACCAAACCGAAATACATAATCAAACAATACAAATTCTTGAAAAATCTGAGCCGAGCACAAGCATTTCTCTTTTGAGCTCAAAACTGTATTTTTATTTAAACTTCAGTTCGAAGATAATATAATTTCGAACCCTAAGGTCGAGCGTCAAAGGGCTTCAGAAGAACTATTTCTCACTGTCGAAAAGCTCAGACGGTCCAAGGACGTAGGTACATTAAACAAGATTTTTCTCAAACGTCACTCGAATAAAGATCGACTTTGCAAAATATTGCGCTGCAGGCATGCAAATATTGAAAACGAAGAAGGATTACCTTCAAAAAGAATCTTAGAAATATATTAGTTTAATAACGTACTTGGACTGTTAGAATTTGGGTTGCAATATCAAAATTTAATAGCTGAACTTTTACATAAAAAATGTTTGGATATAATTAAATTTGGTTGAGAGTTCACGACCTTTTCTGTTTCAAATAGGAATTTCTAATAAAAGGTCTGTTACTCTTTGATTTCTGTATCTGAACCCATCATATGTCTATTGATTTTCAATGAATTAAAATATAATTGTACTCTTCTTCTTTCTTATTTTGTATCAATAAATCGATACCATTTCTATCTTCACTCCACTCATTGAATTCGAAACGTGAACTTTATCAAAGTATATTTGAACAGAACTATGTAGTGAGTTAATTAATTTCTTTTCATACACCATTTTCTTGTTTCTTGAAACTTGTTGTTTCATTAGTGAACCGAGTAGCACCGAAGTTGTTTACACAGAATTACCTATCTGCCCCGAAGTCACTAGCCTGGGGTTCTAAACCTTTGCAGAGGGAACCAAAAGTACCCGAGCTTGGCGAAACTTTGGGATTCCTTGGCAAAGTTTCGTGTGCACTTTAGCGTCGGAATCTGGCTATCCTTTGTTTCTTGGTGGTCTATTTTTAATTCTTTATTGAAAGAGGTATTCCTTGGAATCAAGGCTTGTGGATTCTTGTTTGAACTGCTTTAGTTTTATATTCTTGTCTTGTCAGGACGGATGTAAGATCAATTTATTTTCATCGAACGCTTAAAATATTTTCTTTCCTGCAAGTCTATTTTGTTGTTGGACAATTTTTTGGGTTTAAATTTCTGCTACCTTAAACATCTCAACACTACCCAAACCTGTTTCATTCCTATACAGAATAACACAAAGAAAACACCCACACCTATCAGACTCAACAAAAAACGAGAATTCGAATATTTTCCACCCAATCTAGTTCATCGAGGAAAAAACCTCAAAAACCCGCTCGTTGTATGAAAAGGAAATAACAAACACTATAGAGGCTGATACTGAAAAATGATAGCAACCATCCAAGCGGAAGGTTTTAGAGGCAAAATTATTGGTAGTTTATTTCCAAACGATTTGAGAGTGGCAAAACAACGTAAAGTATACGGAGCACGGAGAAAGACAGATGAGCGGAGATGCCATAAGGAAGGTAGATCTGGCAAATTCTTGTAGGTCAAATTCGTACGGAGATATGACCCATACGAGTGATTTAAGAGATATATCTATACGAGAGACATTTATCAGCGATTTTTGGTATTACAAAAATGGTCGGGTCCAAAGAAGGCGTATAAGGGCGAAGACTGTAACGTTCCTCGTCCCCCGCTCACCCGCATGTTGACGCGCTACTTTCTTAGGCGATTTTCCGTTATGGCAACTCCGCTAGTTTTGTCATTTTGTTCTTCGTGATCCGAAGTGTCGCTTGCACTATCTCAAAGATATGTCATTTTTATGCAGAAATTTCAAATTCCAGATGCAAATATAAATACAATCTTATTTCAAGTTACAGTCTTGTTCGGAACTTATTTAAAGATTCTGCATAGTTTAAAGTATTATTATAATATTGTTCTTCTGAGTAGATATTCTTAGTTCTCTTGGTTTTCAAGTTGTCAGTTTATGAATAGAAATGACGGTAACAGTATTGAGCGTGTTCTTGAAAACCTTTGATAAAACTAATTGAAACTTTTGTTGTAGAAGCTTTAAGTTTGTTATATAAAATTGATTACAATCTTTTGTTTGAAGAGCGAATGGGTATAATAAACAGGTCATACTAGATATTTCTTACAGTTTGAACCATGTCCAGAGGAATTATTTCACATAGTCCCGACGCCATATTATATCGCAATTGGTTCAGCTGATTTCAGTAAATCAACTCATTAGAATACATTACGATAGTTAGAATTGTCTTGTATTTTTTTATTAGAAAGTAAATAAAAGAAACATGCATACCCATTGTCTTAAAACCTAATATTGCAATGTAATATCAACGATAACTAGGCAATCAGACAAACTGTCGATAAACAACATTTCGTGATAGTTCAAACCAATAACGAACCGTTATATCAGCAATAGGTAATAACAACCAATCAAAAGCCATCATACCATGGTTACAAGTTACAAAACTCCCCATGATTCCTGTTAATAAATTAATAGTTGAATGTCACTAGACAAAAACCCCCTAATAAATATACGTAAATATCGTTAAAAGGACTTTTCTAACACTTCCAAATACAGCTATGATACAATGTTCCGTTATGAAGTTCCAATTCATATCTTTCGGTGACCGGTTCTATCAACAGATCAGTTTAACAATACCATATTATAGTTTTGTAATCAGAACTACATACAGTTGACAATTTTCATCATGCTACGATCCTTGGAAGATGGTTAAATTAGTTACCTCAGATTTCATTAGATCCTTATCGAACTTATAAAAGTATATCAAAAAGACTTGCCACATCTTGTAATAGTATCCATGGTAACCAAAAACAACGAACTACATCTGTCAGAACTCAAATTCAAAAATTACATTCCAGTGTATTCTGTACAGCGGTTGTCAAAAAATTGATATGTATGTGACGACGAGGGAAGCGAAACCATAACTGAGCTACTATCGGACAGTGATGCTCAAATATTTTGTTTTATTTGACAAGAGAAAAGGAAAAATAAAGACGAAGTTTTGTGACTATATTTGTAAGTTCTTCATGAAGGGACTTTGGTTTTTAAATAAAAATGTAGTTGTAATGACGGAATTGTATTCGCGTATTTATGTGAAATTATTTTTGAATAGTTGAAATGTAGTACCAAATGTCTTAGTTTTTGTAGCTGTCCATTAGTTAGCTACAATGTACCTAAAGTTCGGTATTTTTTTGAATACCTATATATAGAATTTGAATGGTATAGGTACCTTTCAAATACCTAGGAGTCAAGATGATAATTATATTTTTTACATTAAATTCCTTTTCCTATCATATACAAACCATTGTTTTAAACATTAGAGTAGGTAGATTCATTTTACTGTTGCTTCTTACTTATACCCTCAACCCGCATGGAAGACCAAATAAACTTTGACAACCATTGTCCCAATCAATCAACGGGCCGTCAACCACGCGATATGAACCGGTATCGTTAACCAATCGTTTGACAGCTGACGACCGATTTGAAAGTTTTGGCAAAAAAAAAACTTTTTTCATTTTTTTACAATTTTTTAGTTTTTTTTTTCATTTTTTTTACATAGCTATCACAAACGTGTGATCAGATTACAAACGTTTCGTTATTTTTTTTTTAACTTTTTCGGTGTATGCTTTGATAGAAACCTTTGATGTATGCCGAGGATTTTTCGATTGGGATTTTGAAAGCTGCTAGTAAAAAATAATGGTGGCCCAGTGAATGTTTCGTTTGGTTCAAATATTGATCGCGGATTTGGGTTTCGGATGATTTCTGGTTGTGATCGGATACAAAGGCAATTTTATTATTCTATTTTTGGTGTCTTCTCTAAGTAGTAATATTAGGAAGTTGAAAAGTACATATATTTGAATGTTGGTTTTAAGAGCCAATCTCAGAAAGTACTGGTCTGATCTGAAGTATTTTTTTCGGAATTAGAAAACTACTTTTTATACAGAGACTTTTAGTGTCAACATAGATTTTCCACTGTTTTGTACAATCAAAGTAAGGACTACTTTACACACCCTGTATATGTATAACCGTATTTTTTTTTAATTAATAATTCTAAATCACCGCAAAATTGAATCATAAATTAATGACCTCACCTTAACCGACCTTCAAAACAAAACCTCTAACGGACTTCCATAAAACTCCTATAAACCTCATACAACAGATTAATTATAAAGTACTTAATTATTAATTGGCATTTGACCGTAACAGTACACGCACACTAGAAACTTTTAGTCGGCCGATAGTTTTCTAGGGTTCCTAAATCAGTATGAAGATGAATGGTAGTGCACACATTACATAGATCAGATATTTAGCCGGTATCAGACCGACTGAAAACTTTGATTGGAATACGAAGTTAAGGAAAAATGAGCGGAGATGCAATAATGCAGGTAGGTTAGGAGCCTTCTTCTAGCTCAAATACGTACGGTGGGCATAAAAAAAATGATCAGTTACGAATGAACTAACGAGGCGTTCGGGTTCTTTAACACATCTGTCGACGATTTTTGGTATAACAAAACAAGTTCGGGTGCAAAGAAGGCTTATAATGGCGAAGACAGTAACGTTTCTCGTCCCCCTCACACCCGCATTTTTGAAACGCTACTCCCTTAGGCGATTTTCCGTTATGGCACCTCCGCTACTCATTTTGGATTAGAATCAAGATTTTCTTGAGAAAATTGTTGTCAATCATCGTGGCAACTGTCGGCCGACTGTTTAGTTTGCAGTGTGAAGGTAGTTTAACCCGCCTAACTATAAAACTGAAAGTCGCTACCCTAGGGGTTCGTTTTAATTAAAATTTCTAAATTAAAATGCCAATAGTTTGTCACCCCTGTGTTTTAAAGTTTGGTGTTAGGAAGAAGGGTGAATTATATTACTAGTGCGGATGTTTTTGGAAATAAGTGTTACATTAATTCTTTTTGATTTTGATTTTTTAAGGTGTCAGTGATTATTTTGTGTCTGTATTAAAAATGTTAAAAACTTATGGGTTTCCTACATTATAATGACTTTTCATTTATTATTTACTCTTAAAGCTTAGTAAGACCAATTAGGTATCCTAAACGTGACATACTGGTCAAAAGATTTGATTTTATTAATTTAACCTGCTAACTCGTACTCAAAAAACACTGGTGGCTGACCCCGACATAGTTGAGAAAAGGCTCGGCAAATGATGACGAAATCTAGAAGAGGCACCAATAACATAGAATCTCCGCTTAAACTTGTCATGGTATCATCAAGAAAATAAGAAAGCACCTAGAGCCAAATTTTATCAAAAAAACCTGCCTGAAAATCCAACTAGAAAGAAACAAATCACTGTTTAGCATTCACAAAAAACGTAACCTACATACATTCTCTAATCGCAATTTCAAGCGGTTTGCTTCCGAAACAAAACACGGCGCGACAAGGGAAATCACGGTCCACAAGTTTAATTAAAATTAATTAAAAGCTTACTTTTGCAACTATTTTATTATCTCTATCCCTCTCGAACGTTTGCAGTCTGTATATTGTTATCTCATCTGGCCGTTTCTCTGCATCGCGTTTTAATTGGGGAAGTTTTTAGATTTTCGAATGAGAAACTATTGTTTGTTTGTGTTTTTTTTTTTGCAAAATATTTGTTTTGGGTTTGAATTGTGATGAGGTGTATAGAGTTTCATGTATTTGACGAATTAGCAGGCTCGTCATCTATTTGTTTTTCCCAACTATGTTGGGGTCGGCTTCCAGTCTAACCGGGTGCAGCTGGGTACCAGTGTTTTACAAGGAGCGATTGCCTATCTGACCTCCTCAACCCAGTTACCCAGGTGACCTAATACCCCTTGGTAAGACTGGTCGTTAGACTACCTGCATAATGACTGCCAAATATGGTCAAATGACAGCCGGAACCCACTAACGTGCCTTTCGAAACGTGCCAATTTAAAACTTGCTGAAATAAAATAAAACCTAACACGATATTATCATACGGTAGTGCTGGAGTTTTAATTAAACACAAGGCTAGATTTCCCCAGTCGCAGCGCCTGCTGGCCACAGTTCTACAATATCTAGTATTTTGTATAGACAACGACTAAAGTAGGACTTTTGGTGAAGATATAGGATATACTTGGTGAAGATGATATATTAGAAATAAAAAAAATATTTTAATGTTAGGTATATTGGTAAATAAAATAAAAAAGGGGTTGCTTAATATACCTACTCCCATTAAAGATGCCAACGTAGCCTTTGAAACTATATTGCAAAAGTTTGCTTATGTTGTTGCTTCTATTCTACGTAAAAGACTACAGAAAGGATGATGAAACTCAGCATAAAGATACCAAAAATAACATAAATTACCTTTTATCCAGGTTCAGGAAGTAGTTCTCTCTGGGTTAACTACTAGTAACTACTAAAAGCTCACGTAATTAAAGTCGTAAAAACTAAACTACAAGACACGCTGCTATGATATAATGGATTAGAAACTTCCAGATGCTACAATAATATAATTATCTTTTATGTTCATACGTCTGGAGTTCTGACTTTTATTATGATAGGAGATGTTTCTCATATCCTGGTAAAAACTATCATATTTCCTGTATTTCAATCTTATGTTCACATGCCACAGCTTCAGTATATAATATCTTTGAAATTGTCAGAAACACAAATGTTCTAATCGCTATGTATTATTCAGATATGTCCTTCTTCAAGTTCCAAACTATGTCTGTACCAAATTTCAGACAAATTGGTTCAGTAGTTTATTCGTCAAGAAAAGACAGACAGACAGAGTTAATTTGGATGAAAAAAAATTAAAATTAATTCCATCAGAGTTATTTCTTTACACAACAGTATACATATAAATAGTACACAAAAGCCTTCTTCCATATAGGCTATATAAAACTGAAATCATTTTTTTAATCGGCCTAATTCCTGAGATTAGTGAGTTCAAGCAAAAAAAAAAAACAAACTGTTAACTTAATAATTTTAGTACTTTTAGATATAATAATTATTTCTTAAATATACGCTAGTATCTACAATCACTATGTATTAAAATATACACAAATACTAAGCTACATAGTTTCACAAAACTTCAGCACAGCAATGTCGGAATGTTAAAGTTTCGCGCCTCTATACACAGGGGGAGACTAATTAAAAACCGGCCGACTCACGCCCAAAGAAACGGCACAGAAGCAACACCCTGTATTTAGGTCACCGCTTCATTATACGCCTTTTTTGCTAATGACTGGGTATCTGGATTTGTGGCTTTTTTGTAGACTTTTTCATGGCATATTTTTATTATTATCTTTGGTAATTATTAAGATACATATCTCCCGAGCCTTTTCCCAACTATGTTGGGATCGGCTTCCAGTCTAACCGGATACAGCTAAGTACCAGTGCTTTACAAGGAGCGACTGCCTATCTGACCAACTCAACCCAGTTACCCGGGCAATCCAATACCCCTTGGTTAGACTGGCGTCAGACTAACTGGCTTCTGACTACCCGTAACGATTGCCAAGGATGTTCAATGACAGCCGGGACCTACATTCAATTTTCAGACTAAACAGTTGTTTTAAGAAAACTAAATTATACTGTCGAGGAATCGAGCCTTAGTATCTCAACAATGTGCCTAAATTAAACTCCCCCCAACTATTCTCGTATAGGTCAACCGACAATCTTAGCACTGCATTACACGAACATACACTGGCTTGCACAAAACACGGCACAGTGGACAAAGTAACGGCAAGTTGGGCATAAGCTGCTTCAATAATAACTGGGAGCTAAACAAACCAGCGTCTAAGTTTACGAGACCAGCTAAAATCTAGCCAAGTCGTCAAGTTGGGATGGTTTGAGCTACGAGCGGGAGCGATTTTAGTAGTTTCTGCTCATTTTTAGGGTTCCGTACCTCAAAAGGAAAAAACGGAACCCTTATAGGATCACTTTGTTGTCCGTCTGTCTGTCTGTCTGTCTGTCTGTCTGTCTGTCTGTCTGTCTGTCTGTCAAGACCCTTTATCTCAAGAACGCGTGGACGTATCAATTTGAAATTCACATGAAATACTCAGGTCTATTGTCCCTTTAAGCTGTGAAAATATCAAACTTCTAAGCCAAACCAATCAAAAGATACAGCCGATTATGTCGATATTTTCAACAAAATTTCGACACTCGCAAAGGAATCAAAACCTACAGGATATTCCCGTAAAACTCAGAGTCTTGAAATTTGGCATGAAGCATTGTCATATAATGCAAATATTAGGAAAAATTACGAAAATCTCATTTTTAGGGTTCCGTACCTCAAAAGGAAAAAACGGAACCCTTATAGGATCACTTGTTGTCCGTCTGTCTGTCTGTCTGTCTGTCTGTCTGTCTGTCAAGACCCTTTATCTCAAGAACGCGTGGACGTATCAATTTGAAATTCACATGAAATACTCAGGTCTATTGTCCTTTAAGCTGTGAAAATATCAAACTTCTAAGCCAAACCAATCAAAAGATACAGCCGATTATGTCGATATTTTCAACAAAATTTCGACACTCGCAAAGGAATCAAAACCTACAGGATACTTCCCGTAAACTCAGAGTCTTGAAATTTGGCATGAAGCATTGTCATATAATGCAAATATAGGAAAAATTACGAAAATCTCATTTTTTTAGTTATATAGTATAAAAAAATATTTTAATAAAATGAAACTTACTACCTTATTTCTCACTAACGAAAAAGGTATCAAATTGAAATTTATACCAAATACCTAAGTCTATTGTCCCTTTAGGCAGTGAAAAAATCAAACTTCTAAGTTAACGCGATCAAAAGATACAGCTGTTATACCGACACCTTAGACGAAATTCCGTCACACGCTAGGGAATCAAAACCTACAAGGTACTTCCCGTGAACTCAGAATCTTGAAATTCGGCACGAAGCAACGTTATATAGTACAGATAAAGGAAAAATTGCGAAAATGATAAATTTGAAGTTACATAAAATATTAAAATATTATTTTCGCTTACATGACATAAAATATTATTTTAATAATTATAAACTTACCTACCTACCCTTTTTCACATGAACGCGCTAGAGATATTAAAGTTGAAATCATATCAAACACTTCTAGAATATAATTGCCTCTAAACTGTGAAAAATTTTAAATCATTCAAAGGTCATTGGGCCCTTAGTATGGAAACCATACCCACTTCGGATACGAACGAAATAATAGCACAGTATAATGATAAAGGCTCTGATTTACTATGGCATTAGTCGCATCAATGTTGAACCATGGGGAAGTCTATGTAGAAAAAATCTGGTGTAAACATACAAATATTTTCCGCATTTCAATGGGGATATTAAACGACCAAGTTTGACGGATTTGAGAAATCATTTCTTTGTAGTGAAAGAGTATAGGTACTCGCTGTTTATTTCCATTGTCATCATGTCAGGATCTGATGATGGAAATCCTGAGCCCCGAATCCTACTCTCTGCAGTCGTTGTTACATTCGACAGTTACAAGTCGTCATGCGGTTTCGAAAAAAAACCTGATACCCGGGCTCGTTTACGTGATTAATCCCTCAAAAATAAAAGATCCCATTGGTAGTGAATTCTCATCACCTAAAATAAAATAAGCTCCAACACAAGGTTACGTTATAAATTGTAAAGGAGTTCCCATAACTATATCTGATCTTTGCTATCGATTCCCATAATGGCAGTCAAACCTATCGATGTGGAAAGTCCTTCGCCAATACGAATAAAATAGCCCAAACACGTGGTAGTTGCAACATACAGTTCAGCGAGTTCCCTCGACTCTCTGTAGTCTCTCTAAAGTAACTTTAATAAAATTAACTTTTACAAGGTACTGGCCTACTATTTTAGTTGAATAAAAAAAAATATTAACTATATTGACTCTCACGAAATTACCATAACTATGATTGTTCTAAACTGAACGGTTGGCGCGAGACTCACTTTTTATCTATACATGATTTGTACGGAACCCTCGGTGCGCCAGTCCGACTCGCACTTGGCCGGTTTTATTTTTAGTTATATAGTATAAAAAAAATATTTTAATAAAATGAAACTTACTACCTTATTTCTCACTAACGAATAAAGGTATCAAATTGAAAATTTATACCAATACCTAAGTCTATTGTCCCTTTTAGGCAGTGAAAAAAATCAAACTTCTAAGTTAACGCGATCAAAAGATACAAGCTGTTATACCGACACCTTAGACGAAATTCCGTCACACGCTAGGGAATCAAACCTACAAGGGTACTTCCCGTGAACTCAGAATCTTGAAATTCGGCACGAAGCAACGTTATATAGTACAGATAAAGGAAAAATTGCGAAAATGATAATTTGAAGTTACATAAAATATTAAAATATTATTTTCGCTTACATGACATAAAATATTTTTTTTAAATAATTATAAACCTTACTACCTACCCTTTTTCACATGAACGCGTAGAGATATTAAAGTTGAAATTCATATCAAACACTTCTTAAATATAATTGCCTCTAAACTGTGAAAAATTTTAAATCATTCAAAGGTCATTGGGCCCTTAGTATGGAAACCATACCCACTTCGGATACGAACGAAATATAGCACAGTATAATGATAAAGGCCTCTGATTTACTATGGCATTAGTCGCATCAATGTGAACCATGGGAATCTATGTAGAAAAAAATCTGTGTAAACCATCAAATATTTTCCGCATTTCAATGGGGGATATTAAACGACCAGTTTGACGGATTTGAGAAATCATTTTCCTTTGTAGTGTAAGAGTATAGGTACTCGCTTGTTTATTTCCATTGTCATCAGGTCAGGATCTGATGATGGAAATCCTGAGCCCCGAATCCTACTCTCTAGCAGTCGTTGTTACAATTCGACAGTTACAAGTCGTCAGGCGGTTTCGAAAAAAAACCTGATACCCGGGCTCGTTACGTGATTAATCCCTCAAAAATAAAAGATCCCCATTGGTAGTGAATTCTCATCACCTAAATAAAATAAGCTCCAACACAAGGTTACGTTATAAATTGTAAAGGAGTTCCCATAACTATATCTGATCTTTGCTATCGATCCCATAATGGCAGTCAAACCTATCGATGTGGAAAGTCTTCGCCAATACGAATAAAATAAGCCCAAACAACGTGGTAGTTGCAACATACCGTTCAGGAGTTTCCCTCGACTCTCTGTAGTCTCTCTAAATAACTTTAATAAATAACTTTTGACAAGGTACTGGCCTACTATTTTTAGTTGAATAAAAAAAAATATAACTATATTGACTCTCACGAAATTACCATAACTATGATTGTTCTAAACTGAACGGTTTGGCGCGAGACTCACTTTTTATCTATACATGATTTGTACGGATCCCTCGGTGCGCCAGTCCCGACTCGCACTTGGCCGGTTTATTTTCTCAAGCGCCCTGTGTTTTAAATTGAATTATGTTTTTGAAGAAAGAGATAAAGTTTTCAAGAAATTGGGCCTTTACACTTATGGGGCTCATTCTAAAAACGGTACAAAATTACACTTTTCAACAACTTACTTTGCAACCATTTACAAGCCTATTTCCATTCATCTATTTATTTAGAAAGTGTGACAGCTAGACTTACTAACCAAGAACTTACCAAGAGGTATCGAGTCCCCCGAGTAACTTGATTGAGAAGATATACAGTCGCTCTTTTTAAAAGTCTGGTAATCACCTGCGGATGCCACTCGAAGGCCGGATCCCAATAAAGCTGAGTCCAAAAATGCTAGGCCAAATAATGAAAACGAGTAACATTGTCATAAGTTTACCCCGCCCCGCTACCTCTTATACCGTGTTACCCCACACTCTTGCATTTCCGCTGGAATCTAGTGACAAAAGCCGATGTAGACCAACTCAATTACCATACTAAGAGCGCCCACCAACACGATTTATACATACTAAACTATACTTATATATTATGTTTGTCTTGATAAATTTATTTCCTTGGTTTCCCTTGGTATAATGGTGGCTATTGCAGGAAGAATTACCTACTATGATGTTGTGATCTGTTATTGACACTAATTGTGTATCAATCTATGCCTACTTGCGAGAATATTATAAATTCGAAGAGTTTGTTTGTTTGTCAGAACGCGCTAGTTTTAGAATCACAAAGTCGATTTGAAAAAATACTTTCCCATGTTAAATAAAATATAATGAGTGAGATTATAAGCCATTTATATTACCACAGTACGCGAGGTGACCGCTAGTGTAAACTTTATGAAATATTTGATTAGACTTAAAAATAAGAACAAACGCTACCATATAAAAGGTACAAGAAAGAGACTAGTTAGAGAAGAGACGCAAATCTTTCCCAAAAAACCTCTCAAGCGACATGTGAACTAAAATTATACCAGTAACTACAGTAACATAACTACAAACCAAGAATCACCATTCTAACAAATTCAAAACTTAAAACCCAATCGTTTAAATCTTGAAGTACTTACTTTCCACCAATTTCGCGTTCATTTGTTTCCGAATTGGAAATTTCTAGGAACTTGTGCGAACGCTTCACCGGGGGCTCAAGGCGCAGAAAATGGGAGAAAAATCAATCAACTAAAAGTTCACAAAAACTTGCTACTTAAGGGCCTGACTTAGTTTAAACGCCGAGAAAAGGACACAGACTTTTTCTTGGATAGCTTTATGCAATAGCGAGAAAAAAGTTTTTTTTCTTTTTTTTTCTTTTATTGGTTTAAAGTTTGGCTTGAGTCTTTTCGTGCCTGCCACTGAATTGTTGAGTCGCATTTTATTTTTAAGCTGTTTTAAGTTTTTCATTTAAGTAAGCCAAAGAATTTTTGACCTACTTTATCATACATTTTGATCATAAATCATTAAAAAAACGACTTAAAATTCTTCACCAAAAAAAAAGTCAAGATGGCATTAAACAAAAATTTCTTGAAAACAGTTTCCTCAAAAGACTATATTATTGTTTATTAGACTCGTATAATATATTGACCAATAAAATGGTAATTTCGCGGACAAAATGAAATTAAACCGAGGGGCGTTTGTATGAAGAGATTATCTAGCGCGATGAAGCAATTTGATATATTAAAGCAATTTTATTTATGACTTGAGGAAAGTAAAATGATTGTTAAATCTGCTTATTCGGCGTTGGGAGAATTATTGCTCGCCTCGCTTTTGGTTCTCGGAAATTTTTCATGGCTTTTAACAGACTGCGTAATAACGTCCGCGTGGAATATTTTATGTTTTGATTTTTGACAAATCTTGTACCGTAGACTTTTTTAAGAAATAATTTGATTATGCTTAAAAGTATGAGCACTGCCAAGTATTTATTCAATCTATTTTTTTTAGTTTGGAAACAAGATTTGAATACTTATTGACTATATTAGTTCCTAACAGCCTCGATACTGAGAATCGACATATAATAAAAAATTAGAGTGGTTTAAAATTACCAATGTGAAGCCAAATCATTTTTTTTTTTTTTTTTTGAAGAGATCATATTTATAATTAAATTAGTACTCACCTAACTAGCTAAGCTAAATAAACGAAAAAATAAGTATAGTTTCCTTATCCTTTCATTTTTCTTTATAATTTTTTTTTTTTCTAATTCCCTATTTCAAAGAATAGTTCTCTCTCACATATCACATATCATGAGTGGAGTATCTCGCTCCAGTGGGCCGGAGCGTCACACCAAGGGAAGGATTTCTTCGACTGAAGTGAAGGCCAAGCCTTTTATTTGGGTTCTAGCTTCCTTGGATAGTCGGATAGTTAGATAGTTGGATATACAGGGGTATATTGGGATAGTTTCAGATGCTCTGGTTGGATGAGTGAGCTTTGTTAGATATTGTTTAATTTTAGGAGTTATTGTCGAAATTTTCTTAAGTATGGAAGTTTGAAAAGATGGCTATTTAAAAAAAAAAACTATATTTCCAATTTATAATATTTTTGGGTAGGTTAAACTGCATTAGCGCCGTATAAAGAAAAATAAGAAATAAAAGCGATGGTTTCAAAATTTTCATTATTTTTTTATTTCATTTCTCATTATAAATTAAATAATAAAAAAACTTTATTATAACTAACTATATGACGATATTTGTTTTTACAACTTGTATCTAAATTAAATTATCTATTATGCTACCCAACAAGAACTCCAATAGAAAAATCGAATACACACAATTTCCTAACCCTTTCTTTCAACGCACCCTATAAAAGGGCTATTTCTATTCCACTCGCAAAGGAAATCAACTACCATTTAAAAAACAGGAAAAGCCAAACTACCCACTATATGGGGTAACTACAATTTATGGCTGGCAACACAAATTAATAGCAGTTTTCGGAAGCGAGCCTAATTGAGAATTGTGCTCGATGCGTGCTTGATAGCTTAACTATGGAGGTTTGTATTTATTTTGGTAGTTTTTTTTTTTTGTATGTATTTGTAGGTGAAATTTTGTAGTTTGGCTAATTGTGGCTGTATTTGGTCTTGGTTTATATAATGGTGGCTATTTTGGCTGTGGCATAATTGGACGTACCTAAATTCCACGAACGTTGAAAATATACTCATAATTATTTAACTAATAAGTCATTAATTTGACGTACTTATTGATGATTTATAAACAATCAGAGTCGTTAATCGGTAGGAATCGTTTTCGTTTATTTTAATTACTTTCCCATACTTAAAAAGAAAAGTCATTTAACTATAAAATGAAAATTCACATTTTTTTTAGTTATTTTCCTACATCAAATATTAAAACATGTGCTGCAATTTTGCGTGGTCACAATATTGTCAATTATTTTAATTAATGGTGCTTAAATGCCATCTTAAAAACACACGTAAATCGCAAATCAAAGTCTAAAAGTATATCTTACATTCCTACTGAAAGTCCAAAGTCGAAGTAAAAGTCTTTCATCGAACGGGATTCGAGCACATTGATTGCCACGCTTGTTCGTCGAGTGTTAGCCATTTCGGTCCATTCAGAGTCTTTGCTTGAGATGTTTCCTATACCAAAGTCTTTGTAAGTACTGTTGAGGGCAAAGAATGTAGGTCACTTGTGTGTTCAAACTAGGTAAATAAAAAATGTTTATGCAAAGAAAATGATTCGTAGAAGAATATTTTTTGACTATATAGCAAAATTTATTGGTGTAGTGTGCATTTAAAAATTAATACATAAGTACATGTTAGTCTACTTTGTTGCGCTATAAATTTTTCTGTCTAGAAATAAAGGAAGTGCCATAATTAATTGAAAACACTTCCAAAGTAAATATCTATCTAAATTAATAAGGTCTTTTCAGTATTCGTTGACAATGTGTAAAAATGAAAATATACAGTATGTATTTACAAATTACGAATATAATTAATACAAATAGAAGCTGTGTTAAAGTATAATAAAAAGAAAACTTCTAATAGGTATATTCCACATTTAGAGATACTGAAAACATAAGCGACTTTCTTTACCTTTTTCCCCAAAATTCAGAAAAGATTAGGTCCCATAACATCATAAAATTTTCAACAAATTCAAATGGACTTATAAACGGTATCCAAAAATTACAAAATACAATTTATACGGAAGGTAAAGTAAAGGGGTATCAAAAATGTGGTGTTTCACTTTCCAAAAGCAGGTAAAGCAAGGGTTTATATCCATATTTCATGAGATCCCTCACAGATGGCAGTTTACACTTCATTGCAAAACGTTTCCGTTCCACGTAGAAATACCTGAACGGTTCAATTGATACGATTTATTTTTAGTTTGGAAAGATCGAGAAATTAGGATTTGGAACGTCATCTGTGAAGTTTGATAGGATTTGTGTAAGAATGAGAGATTTTTTGTGATTTATGATGCTTGTGATATTTTTTTGTGGATTTAGGTGGGTTGGAATGAAATTTTATTTCTTTAGTGAGATGTCTTATGGTAAAAATAATATTATTCAGATACGAAAAGAATGAAAAGTTCTAATTTCACTACCTATCGCAATCTAACGTCGGTTTCTATTATTCTATCTATGTACAAGAGATAGAATTTTGACGGTATAATAGTGTCACATTCCTTGTAGCTAACAAGTAAGTAGGTACATAATAATTGGCTTGTGGTGACAAACAATGATACCACAAAAAACAATTGAAAAGTAATTACTTTATAACAACAAAAAAGTATTTATTTAAGTGCCAAACTTCTGCCTAAATTAAAAGAAAAACAAACGAGAATCAACACTACCCAAATGAAACCATCTATTTTTCTTATTACCACGAAAACAATTCGCAAAACGGTAACAAAACATTCATCAATAATAGATTGCGGGGTCTAAAGTACCCCTAGTACCGTTTACCTCAACCGTGAAGCACATTTCATATTTTCGGAATCCAACCCCCGCTGTTGTCCAAATACCTTCCCATTTCGTGTAATAAACGGGGGTCTTTTGTACCCGTATCAATACAGGGTTAAAATACGACTGGTATCTATCACGATGATGTATGGGCGGTTGAGGGTTATTTTTTTATTTTGCAATTACTGGTAGCCTTGACTAAGTTTGTTGGTGATGGAGTGGGTTTTGCTCATCATGTGGCAATTTTGAAAGTGTAGCTAGGGTAATGGATTTCGTACTGTTGGGGAAAGTCTTTTTTGCAATTAAAAGACGTATGAGCATCATGGCTCGTGGCTAAGTATAGTTATCGGCACGGATAATGAGCTCTCGGCAGAAGCGTGGGGATCGCTTCTGCGCAGGTGAAGGTCAGGGCTCAATATCCTTGCCGATGATTATAACAGCCATATTATTATGTGTCGATCGATCACAAGGTGAAGCAATGTTTGTTGAAATTTTTCCGTGGATAAGTGAGTTCCTCCGTGTTTCCGAAGACATGTTAACTTGATGGATTGTGACAGTCATTTGAACATCTTCGGCAGTCCTTATGGGTACCAAGAAGCCAGAAACTCTGACAAGGGGTATCGGGTTGCCCGGGTAACTAGTTTAAAGACAGAAAGGCAATGGCTATGTATAAAACACTAGTACTCACCTCCTGGGCTGAACTGCGAGATGTCATAAAAAAAGTAATCTTCTAATCAGATAATCTATGAAATTCAAATTTTGGAAAACACTGAAATTGTTTTATGTTCCAACCATAACATAGCCTAACGAACTCTATATTACACTCAAGTTATCTTTCAAAAGTTACCCATACAACAGACAATTTCTTTCGAAACTTCGAGAATAACTGTTACATTTCAACGCTACACAATAGAAATATGAAATCCAGGCTGAAATTCAGACAATACAAAAAGCAAGCTGGTGAAATCTTAGCCTGTTTCACTGAAACAGCAGTTTTCAGGCTGAAAGCTAGGCGTTTTGATAGCTCGCTGAATTTTAGTTTACACATCGTTATGAAGTTTAGAACTTGTGTAGATATTGTTTTTGTACAAATATGTGTTTTGTTCAATGGTTTAGAGGTTTTATTTTTAGAATTTATTTGTATTTTTGAGCTAGTTACTTCTACACTAATGTTATAAAGCTTTTTTATTTACTTGAACGCGCTAATCTTTGGAACTTTTGGACCGATTTGACAATTCTTTCAGTGTTACATAGACCATTTATCGGTTCACTTAATAATTTTGTACTAATGGCCACTTCTACAGCTACTGATAGTCTGTGATAGCCTATCAGGAGCTTATGTGATAGATAAACTATAGCTTTTGCTTAGGTCTCGGATAATATCTGACATAAATTATAAGCAGCCTTTATATGGCAGATAGCTTTAATTCTCAAATATCTAACTTACACTTTATCAGTAACCAGTGATACCGGGCTTAAGCCTTTTTAACTACAGAGTCTAATCTCAGGAATATCAGAAAAAAATATCAGTACAAGACCAATTGATTCCAAACCGCACAGTGGCCAATCCATAGATCGTACTCAGAAAAAAATCACTAGAAAATTTTAAAACGAAATCCCACGTATATTGTATCGCAGGCGAGCTGTTTGATCGCGGCGGGCACGTGCTATAAATCTCCGCTCTGTTCCGTTCTGTGGTCGACATTTATTTTGTTTTGTGTACGATACCTTCTAGGTTTTAATCACTGGGCTGCTATATGCGATATATGCCCTTTACGTCTGCGGTTGATGGTTAAAATGGATTTTCTGTTTATTATTTACTTTTAATGTGAAGGTGAAGAAGGGATTTTTTTATGTTAATCAATTGTGATGAAATTGTTGTTCTTTAATGTCATTTAGTCGATATCATACAAGGAATGTTACTTGTGAGTCGACGGCAAAGATAGAGTATGTAATGAGAAAATAAGTTGTTCCGATCTCAACTAAATTGGTCATTAGTGTCACCCATCTAGTTTTGTTATCAAATAAAGCTGTAAAATAAGATTATTTTTACTTTTTTTATCCCTTGTTTTGACCATCAATAAACAAAATTTAAAACAGTATGCAGTCAAAATCAACCGTAAAATAAAACTACCTTCATCAAAACCTAATCACTCCAACAAACGATTGTTTCACAATCTCCATTCGATTACTCTACTAACGTTTTCTCGATACTCGGCAATAATCGAGTTAGCACTCGAGAGGCAGTATCGAGATTCCTGCCTCAGCTGCTAAATGAAGAGGTGCCTCGCTCGGATAAGGCACGGCGTTTGAAGGGTTAAATTTGTCGTTTTAGTTGCCTAGTGTAATGTGACGCATTGCGTATAAGACCAGTTTTAGTGATTACTGATAGGCTTTGATAGCCAATCAGGAACTTATCTGTCAGATAAACTGTAGTTTTTGGGTTTTCAGGTCCCTGATAGCAATATCTGGCAGATAGCGTTAACTGTTAGATTACTAACTGATCATTTATCGACAACCAGTGAAACCGGGCTTATGTATTTTAGTCGGTCAATAGTTTAATAGGTCATAAATGATGAATGATTGTGTACGCATTACAACGACTTACTATCCAGCCTGTATCAGATTATCAAATGTTTGATTGGATTCATGATTATGTATGAATAACTGGATTTTCTTTCTGCCTTTTATTACCTTAAAAAATATTATTTTTCCACTAACTATCAACCGACAGTTTAGTTTATCTACCATTGATTTATTAGCAAAGAACCAATCCCGAGTGACAGCTATGACGCGATGCACTGCGGGCCAATCACCGCTTTAGCCCGCCCCCGCGCCTCACTTCATACCACAAAAGGGACCCAATAAATTACTTCTGTGCAGGCGAAGGTTCATGATTCGTGCCGATAACTATATCATACTCTTAAAATCTTACCTAAACATATATTATCCTTGGTTCCAGGTGAAACAGTGACTCCAGATAATTCCACCATCACCCGTATGCTGCTCCTCACGGTGACTCGCGAGGAGTTGGGGGGAGAGCTCACCTGCGTGGTCAGCTCAGCGGCCCTGGATGCTGACATTGTCAAGAAGATTAAGCTGGATGTTAGAGGTAAGATGTGGATGTTATCATCATCACCATTATCAGCTTATCGCAGTCCACTGCTGGATATAGGCCTCTCCAAGTGCACGCCACTGAGATCGATTTTCGGCTGCTCGCATCCAGCTCCTGCCAGTGGATGGTATGATAATACCTTATTCGGTTCAAATTATTCGGCTTATGGAATTGAGAAAAACTGGACACTATAGGTTTGCTATGTGATTAGAAGTTGCAACTTGCATAATACCTTAGTGGTATGGATAGAGAGCGGGCTGATAAGGATAGAGCCATCACGATTAAAACTAACAAATAATTTCTTCTCTCAAATTATAATTAAACTTCCATGTTTTCTTTGAGTCGCTCGCAAAAATACAAAGTATGAGGTACTGAAATCGATTCTTCAAACAGTTTAGACTAGAGGTAATAATGATGTTTGCAATAAAGACTTCTGATTGGTTGTAGTTGTAAACCAATAGTCAAAATCTTCATCAAAAGTCCATCAAAAATCAGCAACAATTTTTTTAATAAATACCTACACTTTCTCACTTATTTTTCAAAAGCCGTCACTTGAAGCAGAATAGCATGTAGTGCAGTGCGCGCCTGGATGCACATCGAAGTGCATTCAATACTCTCGCCTGCATTTTATTGCAATCCCTACGAGATATAACGCCATTGAATTATTATATACGTAAATATGTACTCTATCTTTTTGAGGGGCTGTTGGTAAAAAAGTAAAGTAGTTTAGTGTCAGTAAAAAAGACATCTGACTGTAAAAATAAAACACACTGTGATTTTGTTATTGAATTTAGACTTTTTCAAGAATACAAATGTGATATATATTGAATTTTCATAATGTCAAGCATAATATGTCATGCCAAACGCGTAAAAACTGTAGATGATAAAATATTCCTCACATAGGCATACCACGTCATCTAGAATCAAACTGAACAGAGCTTGTACTACTAAATAATTGATACTTACGAATACCTACAAACTAAAACAAGCACCCAACCTTCTGGCATTGCATTCATGTGTATATACTTACTATTACACCATCTTGCTATCGCACCATAAAATCTAGTTAAAAACTCGCAAAAAATCGCTCAGTCCGAACCTTACCTTACCTAATACTGACTGCGGATTACAACACCCTATCCATCGGTTGTTTTTGAACTAGAGATTATTAGACATAGTATGAAGCTAATTCAATCTTCAATCGAAAAACAAACTGATGGATCGGTTATAGCAATTCGTAGTTAACCATCAGAATTTCTACCATTCACCACAACCGCCACTCAAGCAAACCCGAGAGACAGGTTTTATTCAAATCCAAAGGAACTTACTGAAGTTGGCACAAAGTTCTAACTTTGGTGTTAAAATTATAGCATTGAGCCCTCAGTGGGTAGCGATTAAATTGTTAGCCAATTGTTTTGGGACGTGGCTAGTCGTTTGTGTAGGTGATTTTGAGTACAAAGGTCCTAGATTAACGCATCTTAAAACTAGACGTTTTCCTGCAGGTTTACCTGCTTCCCGTGGGAACTATTGCCCGTATAGGGATGAAATATAGCCTATGTTACACGGGAAGAGTGTAGCTTTCTATCAGTGAAAGAATTTTTCAAATCGGGTTGGTAGTTTCGGAGCCTTTTGGGTACAAACAAGCAAAATTTGTCCTCGTTCCTTCAGTAGAAAGGTTTATTCGAAAAGTCTAAAAGTAAGAAAACACACATTTGTTTTGTAAAACATCCTATATGGTGTAACCGTATGGCTCATATTTTTTGTTTGTTACTCGTGAACTTCTAAAGAGTGAAGCTAAAAATTTCCAACAATATCGAATTATAGAATCTTTGATATTAACGACATTCTACAGCTTTGGTCGCAAGTCCCAAGTTATATAAAATTTCAACCAAAACCTTTAAAATATTACCATTTCAGGTAAACTTTACGCGCTGATATTAAAATAATTACTTGTCGTCCTCCAAAAAATTTGCAATATTTCTTCCACGAAAATCCTCGATAGCTATTAAACGTTAAATTGGCTCCAATTTTTAACCGCCATCTTAGAAACATAGTCCTTATAATTGAAGACATTAATAAAATGGTATCACCAACTAAATGAAAATTTATTCCTTTGCCAAATTAAACGCGAAAAAGTCAACGAATTACAGCTAGGGGTAACGATTTAGAACTTTTAGATTTAATTTAATGGTTCTCTAGTTTAGATTGTTTTTGCATTTTGGGCTGGTTAATAGTTATTTGTTATACAAGAGTGCAAAGTACTTAGCTTTTTAACCGCGGGCTCAATTTTGATGACAAAAAAAAGTTATCAGATTCGAATAAAGATGAGATAAATATCAATGTAGGTAATACTAAATGACATGTACTTTTATGTAGGTATATTTTGGGCGTCCCATGACTGAATAAAGATGAAGAAAAACCTCTTAAGGAGGAAACCTGGACTTTGAAGTGGTTTAGTTTAGTTTTTACACTCATTCTTTCTAACAGCCAGTTTCTTCATCAAAAGTAAAAGCCAAAGTAAAAGTCAAAGTAATGTCTAAAGTAAAAGTAACGGTCAAATTATTTTTTTTAATAGTTTTGCTGTCACTTTAACCTTGAAAAAACGAATTTGACCGTTACTTTTACTTTAGACATTACTTTGACTTTAACTTTTGATGAAGAAACTGGCCGTTAGTATAAAAAAAAACATGATAATGAGACGTGGAAGTTGAACCTAGTAATACTAGCAAACGCCTTTACCTAAATTACTTAGCCAAAATACCACTTCCCAAAAACCTATCAAACTTCAAGCAGACAAATTAATCAATATATTTCACAGTGATTAAATAGCCAATAGCCAACTAACACATCCAATTATGTTTGAAAGCTATCCTTCTATCTTGTCTATGGGTCCCAAAACATTTACTCAATGGCAAGTAGTTTGTATCTCGTGAGGGACAGGGTTCGAACCCCGGTTGTTGCCCAATGGCTGTTTGACCAACTTGTTTATTAATTGACAATTTATTAGCTGGGCTGTTATTGGAAAGGGTAGTTAAGGAGTAAGGGTATGTTCAGGGTAATGATAAAGTTGTATATGTAGAAGCATATTTAATTGTTTTATAAATATGTTAGGTAAAAAAATATTATGAGAGTCAAAAAGTGGTCAAAAACTGCCCCGAAAGTCAATAAACATATCAAAATAGTCAAAACTTTATACAGTGTCAATAAGTTGCTTAACAACATACATGGATAAGTTTAACTTAATTTAAGATCAAAAATAGTTGAAAACTCAATTGACAATACTACTCGACTCGACATAACAGAGCAGCACACCAAGAAGAAATCTTGGAAAAAATATTATAATGTTTTCCTCTAATCATGCAATTCATCTTGGTATCAGTGCACTTAAGATAAAACGAAGCTAGTTTAACATTATTCTATGAACATTACGCTATCAGCAATTTTACTTACAAGTTAATCAACCAAAATCTTAATAATCTGAAGACATTTTTAGCACATCCAGTCTCTCTTCACCAAACACACCTACCTCACCTTAATTACGGAAATAACCTTATTTAAATAAACATTACTACACCCTAATGAAAACCATATTAATGTAAATAGCATCAAAATGTCTGGTAAAACTACTTTGAACCAATTATCCTTTACCCCTTAAATACAACACCCTATATTCTACATGTAACATTTAGAACACCCTGTACTTTACATGTAAGGTTACATTGAACCATCGCTTAACTAACTTTAGTACACAGAATAAGGAAAAATTAACGGAGATGCCAAAATGCAGATAGGTCAGGCAACTTCTTCTAGGTCAAATTCGTGATCAAAACGATCAGTTACGACTGAACTAACGAGGCATTCGGGTCCTTTTGAGACATCTGTCAACGATTTTTTGGTATTACAAAAAATGGTCGGATTCAAAGAAGGCGTATAAGGGCGAAGACAGTAACATTTCTCGTCCCCTGAACACGCGTATTTTAACGCGGTAATTTCTTAGGTGATTTTCCGTTGTGGCACCTCATCATCATCATCTTCCGAGCCTTTTCACAACTATGTTGGTGTCGGCTTAAAGTGTAACCGGATGCAGCTGTTTTACAAGGAGCGACTGCCCTATCTGACCCCCTCAACGCAGTACCCCCTTGGTCAGACTGGTGTCAGACTTACTGGCTTCTGACCACCCGTAACGACTGCCAAGGATGTTCAGTGACAGCCGGGACCTTCAGTTCAACGTGCCATCCGAAACACAGTCATTGGTGTCCAAGATATATTTAGAAAGTACATACAAACTTAGAAAAATTGCATTGGTACCGTTATGGCACTTCCGCTAGTTATTTTGTTCTCCATGCTTCGGTACTACACTAGCGAGCAATTTTCAGAGGCCAGCCGATAAATTGCGAGACCATATAGCTAATAAGTGGCAAGATAGTGTACTATATAATAGTGTTGGGATGAGTTATATCGATAAACAAGAGTGAAGTATTAAGTAATTTGTTAGTGTTGTTTATCGTGGCTTGTATGTTATCCTTAAGTGTTATAAATGTGTATTTATTTGGTGGTTGTGGTTTGTCGGTAAAACGCCTAAGCCAAAGTAAATGAAGGTATGTGACCCATAAAAACTCTTCAGATGCAGGTAAAATTTTAAGGAACAGATCGCAAATGAGGATCACGATGTAACTTCAATAAAAAAAATAAAGGTACTTACTATTAATACTATTAAATAAATCAGGTCTAAAACACTGGTACATAGCTGACGCCAGTTAGACTGAAAGCCGATCTCAACATAGTTGTGAAAAAGCTAGGCAGATAATTAGATAAACTGTAAAAACACGCAAGAAAAGCCTAACCTACTATTTGATATAGACATTTAACAAAAATACTTACACTGAATTTTTTGTAAATACGTACCACAAAAAGAAATATGTAGCACCTAATTCTCATCCCGGGTCAAAAAAGTAACGTGTCAATATGTCAGAAAAAACACCTCATGAACGAACCAAAATCTCTTCAACGAAATCCTTTTGAAATTCCAGACCCAATTTCCTAAATAGCTTTTACTTATCACTATAAAAAGATGAGATAAAAAATCGAAGGGCCCGCAAAAAGGTTGAAATCTAAGTCTGGGTCCCTTCGGTCCTAAACTGAACTATCTTCTATAATTAGGTTAAGTAAGCGTTTCTAGGATACTGGTACCCGCAGCGGCCATCTTGGATTTGGGCTGTCATTCCTATCTTATGGCGGTATCTGAGATGTTAGATTATGGGTATTGGGAGATTTATTAGCTTCAAAATGGTTTGTTGGATCTAAGATTGTTCTTGTTTTGTTTAAGGTATTTAGATCTATGGAAAATACTGTAAGAAAGTAAGTAAGTTTTCGTGTGGGTGATGAAAACATAGTCACCTCAAAACCAAACATTTGTCAGCGTTAAAACTCTATTTATACAGGGTTACAGGTTAAGTCGACCTAGATCCTTTAAGGGGTTATTCCTAGCTGACTTGACCATGAAACACCCCACCCTCAACCTAACCCATACTGAGATATTGGATTTTGATTTTTTGTATGGATTGAAGGATCTAGGTCGACTTAACCTGTAACCCTGTATATTACAAAAAAAATCGAATTCGCTGTTCGTAAATTTCTACAGTGATGTTAAAATTACATTTTATTCGCAAAAACCAAACATCTTTTATTCGCAATAACATCAAACCTAGCCAGCAGTTTACAAATAATTAATTACCTCGATAACTCTTTCATGTAATCTACAGTAACGTTATCGATATCGACATACCCACATCACTATGCGTAATGGGGTCGGGAATTTTACCACCTTGCAATATTGGGGGTCGATAGGATCTCAGGGGTCGGACGGCCAGTGTTGGACACTACGGGAATATGTATGTACGAATAATTGAGTTGTAGCCATTATAAATGTAAGGGTTTTTGGGTTCTTTCTAGAAATAATTTATGTAGTGATTTGTGCCGTTGTAATTTTATAACATTTGGATAGGAACAGTAAGAAGTTTTTACTTAAATTAACATTAATTACTATGTTCTATTACGTATAAAAAGTATTTGTAACACGCATGGTTAGATATTTTTTGATTGTATACCACAGTATCTTTTAAATGAACCCCTTTAATTTCGATAGACAGCAACATGTTATAAAATGCACTCCATATTAAACGGCTGCTTACTAAAATCTGCCTTAAATATGGTAAATTAACTTAGATACATGTAGTTACAAAAAGTCTCAGACTGACTACTCTAATTGCTGGTTACACTTACAGTTTATACACCACCTCACACAATATACTTCTTCCTACAAATATTTAAGCCATTCCGAGGCGCTTCTCGAACATTCTTTACAAAGTTATCCCGGGTCTAGAATACTTATTAGCTGTATCCGCGCTAATTATGCCGCGTAAATTACACTGCACTGAGAAAATGGCTGCATTGTGCACTCGATGGAGTGGCTACCTGTTACTTTTGGTCTAGATAGGTTGTGCTTTTAAAATTAGGAGGCCGAGTTATTTTTGAGATAGTCTTATTGCTTATTGCTGAACTAAAAGGCAGGTGGGGTTTTTGTTTTAAAAAGTTATAACACAAGCAACGTAAGTGTAAACAAAGATACCTTATTACTAGATAGTCCAAAAACATAAAATAAAAATCTAAAGATATTCATATTAATCGCTTATTATAAAAAATCCAGTCTCATAATAACTACGAATTATACCAACTTAGAAAGACTGCCAAAACCCCAACTTCCCACTTCACCCGCGACGTAATATCGGAAGTATTAAGGATAAATGAATTAGGGCCCTTAATATACACCAATTTGTCGTCAGCCTAATAGATTCCCTTGGTTATTATTATACGCACTTATATTTTACCTTGGTGAGGAAAAATGATCGTAAACACTGTATGGTTGCCATGACAAGGTATTGTTGAATGGATTTTATTAATAGGTAAAGCAGTGGTGTAGTGTTATTAATGGTCAAATTGCTAAAAGGTTAAATTGCCCTGAAATAGGATGAAATCTAGATTCTATTAAATCATTAAATAAACATAACTCTTCTTGGTAGTCGGGTAAAAAAACAACCTTTCGATTTCATATAATTTCTAATGTGTGTGCATGTTTACAAAGCAAATAAATATCTTAATGTATACTTTCTTTCAACTGAAAAGTATTTTTAACCGACTTCAAAAAAAGAAGGATCTTTTAAATCAAACATTTATAGGAGACATACTGTTACAAATTCAGCTATCAGCTATTGAGTAAATAACAAAGCACACACAATATTTAGGAACACAAAACTCGTTCTACCAATTTCTTGTCCAATATTCTCGACACAACGTAATCAGGTATTAATTAACCTTAGAGGTGCTGAAAGGTATTTTTTTCCTTTCAATTACAGTATATTATGTCACGTCCCTGATTGGGGCCAGTCAATCTAAAGGACGGTAATAGGCGCCGCCACCCTATTCATTTGCTATCTATTACGTAGTGATATTTTGGGCGTAGTTTTTGTCAAGGTGGGTAATAGTTAATTTCTTGGTCGTTTTTGCTTGAAATATTAATCAACCCCTTATATGTATTATCAAAGTCAAAGATTTTTAATTCACGTCGACTTATTACGAGCCTACAACTATGCCTGTCTATCTGGCAAAACGTCAAAACTACTGAACCGATTTAAATATTTCGTACACAAATACATAGTTCAGAGCCTAAGAAAAAACAGGTTGCATTTTACCCAAGTGCAGGAAATGGTTCCCTCGGAACGCAGGTACAGCTGCTGTAAACAGCTAGTTTAGGTGTAATCCTTTATTTAATTGAGTATTGAAGTCAATCATATAAAATAATGTACTTATCTAAAATCATGTTTCTATAATCATAAAACATTTTGATATTTACTACATTATCATGTAAAATAACTAAATCCCCATAGCCTGTAAACAAGCAATAGAAAATGTTACAAATAAAACTACATAAAAACTTAAGGTAACACAAAAGTTGGTCCTTTTAGTCTCGGAGGACCAATAGGACCGAATGACGATCCAATATTATACGTTCCTTACATAGTTTTAGGTTGTGGTCATAGAACGAACGGACAACAATTGAATATAAGATATAAACTTAACACGGTTTTATCACCTTTTAATTAAATATCCCATTGGATAAAAGAAAAGGCATCTTCATGTACATAGAGAAGGAATAAGCGATAATATAAATTTCCTCAAGATTTTTTTTCACGGTGGTGGTGTCCAAGACAGGTACATAGAAAGTACATACTTAATTATAGTTTTACATTGGTAGTTAGCTTTTTTTTTTATTTTTTTTTTTTAACGACATCTAAAATCATCAAATGACCCCTCCCGCTGTGGGTTAGCAGCGGTGAGGGACTGTGAGGTTCTTACTGACTAAAAACCGTCGTGTTCCGACGTAGACCTTTTGTGTACCAGGGTCGCGGTAACTTTCGAACAATCCCGCAGCCCCGATTTGTAATTACCTGGTCAGGAATAGAATCGGTGCACTCGTACATAAGAGGCTGGTGTTTTAACCACTACGACTGCAACTAACTAAACTGAACTGATTTTATTTAAAGATATCACTTGTAACAATTCTTTCTTTCAAAATAAAAGTTCTTCAAATCGCTATCCGCTATCTGCTAGCTCTATAACCACAGCCTTAAAAGGCACCATAAACCCAAACACTGATCCAGCATATTTTTTACTGCTGCCAAAAATTGGATAGATATCATATAAAGATCTTATACCACAGACTATTTTCTATAATAAGTCCTGCCTTTAAAACTCTTTGGAGAAAAAAATACTAGACTACTACTCAATGACAAAATAGACTCAAATGCTTTAATAATAAAGTCTATTTTCTTTAAACTGTGAAAACTAGTGTTTAAAAAACTATTTATTTTAAGTGAGTTTCTTTGCTGATGCGAGTTTTGAGCTGAAAATGAGAACTTCGTTTATGACAATAGTTTTTTAAGCTATTATTAAGCTGGGAAAAAATCAAGACTATTTTGCTAAAAAAGAAAGCTATATAAGTGCACTAGTTGCAGTAATTTCATGAAATTCGATTTTTCTCCTTCCAGCAGCAACAAAAAGACGACTTTAATCTTCACCAATATTATAAAGCTGAAGGCTTTGTTATTTTGTTTGCTTGAACACGATTATCATGTATACTGATTCGATTTGAAAAATTCTTACGGTATGTCATAGCCCATTTATAGAGGAAGAAATCGTGGTACTTTTTATCCAGATCTGCGAAGAAAATCTCAGAGTACGCCGATGAAACTAGCTAGCACAAAGTACACTCGCGAGCAAAAAAATGGAATCACCCCCGTGCGCTATACAAATAAAACGATTGCCAATGATACAATATTTACAGTTGCTCGGGAGTGTAGTTGACCATATACAAGATTTTTCTTGAAAGCCATAATTGCAAACCAAAAATACCAAGCTCCTGAGAACCATACAACTAGCATGCCAAAGATCTTTCACAGACCAATCTGCAGAAAATACCAGTTTTCTAAATACCCATTTCTCATTCCAGTACCCCCCAACAAGACGGTGATCACGGGAGTCAAAGACCACGCGACTCAAGGCACGATCCTGACCCTCACCTGTACTGCATCAGGCGCCAGACCTGCAGCCAAGATCGACTGGTTCAATGGCACCCAGAAGCTGGATCTGCAGGAGAGGAATATTTATGTAAGTAGCTTTATTTTATGTATCACAGATCAGTGCAAATTACCTATGAGTAATAACTTTATTTTATGTGCCACTGAGGGCTAGTAGAATTTATTGAAAATTGCCTTTGTGATTTTCAATAAACTTCGCGAAAAAGAGGAGTATCGATTCGATTTTTTTAAATGTACATTTTTTCTAGGGGATCGATACTCATTTACTAAAAACAATTCATTAAATAAAAAAAATATGATTAAGCCTCAGATGTTAATAAGCATTCGACTAATTCCATTGACAAAAACCTGCACTATCAAAGTCAAAAGCGTTCATTGAATAGGCTAATCAAGTCAACACTTTTTCATGTCCAAAGTTACTTGGAAAATCACACTCAAAAACCCGTGGTATGTATATTAGTATTTAGTTACACAAAATACAATCAAAGACAGTTGATCTTTGACCACCTTTACGAAACCAGAACCTGTGTATTTTCATATTCCAAGGAAACACAGCTATCTACAACTTCTAGAGTGCTAGTACATTTATGGAAATGTTCAAGAAAACGGTGAATGCAAAGATTGTTTACAGGAAAACGTCTTCGATACAGATAAACTTGAAGATCAGGAAACTCTGGGGATGACAAAATTCCGGTAATAACCAGGAAACTGGGGGGGTTAGGGATGTCAAGTATTCGGTTTATTTATTTAGGATACACCAACATTATTCTTGTCATAAGTGTAAACTAATGTGCAGATTACTCGTGAAATCACAATTTAACAATCAATAATAAAATTCTTGCTTGTTTTTGTACATAAACGACCTGTATTAAATATGTTAAAAATAAATTAAGGGTACAGTCAAAACAATATAAATATCTAAGCCTACCGTATTTCAATGGAATTTCAAATTATCAAAATTACTTCAGAAAAAAAAACAATCATTTTTTATTTGTAAGTAGCACTGTGAAAAAAAAGTAACAACCAATTCATAAAGCATATAAAAATCATAGCAACCAATTTACACAAACACACAAAAAACATATCTTCAAACCGTTTTCTATCAAAACCCGTCACATTTATAAGTCTCATAAATAATAATAAGAATTACACACAAACATTTTCCCGCCGTGACAACCCTAGTATCTCCTCACAATATGCTTGAAACGTACCGTATTGCAATACTACGTGAGTTAGTTTAAATTCGGTAATGAAGACAAATTCGTGCTCTGACAACCCTGCGTATGGAAATTAAACATTATTTATTTTTGCTTGTGTTTGGGGGTGATTTTGGGCCTGTGAGAAGGTTATGGAATGTCTTGAAAAATATGGATTTAAAAATAAGGAATTGTTGGGTCATTTTTATTTCATGATCTACCTATGTATTTAAAATAAAATATTCCATTTTTTTTAGACATAGAAATAATTTCTCTTGAGAATGTACACACTGAAACTTAACTTAATAATTTATTGTGATTGTTTTATTGCGTAACTGTCAGACGCAATTTGTAACAAAATTGTTAAAAACTAAAAAACCACGCCTTTAGTACAGACTAAAATGACGTTTCTTATATAGCGTGTGCAAAATTTCATCATAATCGAAGACCGGAAAGTGGGTCAAATTAAGATTCCAAGATTTTCTTACATAGATAATTACAAGTGAAGCTAATATAAGTTTGCTTAAAAATGTTTCGGTATTAAATATGTACACCAATTAATTGCTTTTCCAGTTATTCTACAAAAAGGAGGACGTTCTCAGTTCGGCATTTTTTCTCTAAACAAAACCGACTAAGCACAAGCGACATCAAAGTTAGGTATACATTTTCTTGATGGAAAATTACATCAATTTCGTAATAATACCGTATTATATAACTTAATATAATACATTACTACTTAGTAATAGTACTTAGTACAAATTAACGCGAAGTTTGCAGACACTAATCTTACAAGTTGTTTGAGTTAAGCAATCTAGTATTTGGTAAGTTATATTCAAGTAACTACATCTAAGTTTAAGTAAATGTGAGATTTGTGGATACCATCAAATTTTTTACTTAAACCATAGGAGCTGGAATATTGAAGGAATCCTCAAACAAAAAATAAACATTTTATCAAAAAGAGTAGGCATAATAGGAATGTTTCTTCAAAACTTAAACTATCTTTGTAATAAATATCGAGTTCTATTCAACGATTTATAATTGAAAATGGTATCGATATACAGTGCCACTTCTGTAGTTATTAAAACAGCTTGGCTACCGCCAACGGTTTTACCCCTCTCCCATGGAAACTACTAAGAGCACTGAAATCTAAAAAAAACAGTAGCCTTCTCCGAAAAATTTGCTATCTAATACTTGGTTACTTAGTTCCTGAGATAAGCGCTTTCAAGCAAACGTACTCTTCAGCTTTACATACGTTTTGTAAAGTCAATCCGTCAGTCTACCTACCGAATGAAAATCACTATTCTGCAATACAGTGTATTTCATTTCTCTTGTTTGCTTTAACTTTTTCTGGATTCCAACCTTTCGAAAAGTTTATTTCATACCCTCCACTCGTACCCTACAATTCTATTTCAAAACACTGCTAGAAAACGCTCCGTTGGATCCCTATTTTGCCTTTTTTTACAAAAAACTTTTCAGTAACTGAAAACTGAATTGAATTTCAGTTCGGCAAATCCTGAAAGTTTTTCTAAATTTATTGATGTGCCTACCTGTTTTAGTGAGTTGTGTTAGGTAAATATTTTGTACTGTGTTGTGTTACCAAATATTTGGAAGCTTAATTAGTTTTTGATGTTTGAATATTTTAGAGATTCTACTAGTATCGATGAAATTGTTCATGGAAAATATGGTAGACAGTAAAAAATTCAATCAGGTCTGCCCAAATTTAAAGTTTATAAGTTACATTTATTTTGCACACGTTTTGAGTGAACTATTGCGCTCATCGGGATAAAAGCCAATAACTTTTCTTCGATAAATGGGTTATCTAACACTAAAATCTTATGTATCGGGATAAAATATAGCCTTAGATGTTACTCGGGAAGAATGTAGCTTGTAACCTTAAAACAAACAGAAAAAACTTTTCGGTTTCCGAGATTAGAGTTTCAAATAAATTACATAAATATAAATGTCCAATTTTAACACTGGACAAACGAAAATCAAACAATTCATTAACATTTCGACTCTCTTAACAAAACCTTGTCTAATTCATACCAAAGGGTTCCGTAAGTGGCTGTTGTTAACCAACGAAACGAAAATGGCCCTCAATTCTGTTAATTACGCTATTTTTGGTTGAGAACTTCCTAACAAGGATTACCTTAATTTTATGGCGTTCTTCAAGTAATAGCTATAAAAACATTTGAGATATTTTCTTTTGATTGCGTGTTAATGTAAAACTGTGTAATAAATAAGCCTATTTTCATTGTATTCAGCTACAATAGACATACATAGTTTTAACACTGTAATAAGTAACTCATCTGCCTAGCCTTTTCCCAACTATGTTGGGGTCGGCTTTCAGTCTAACCGGATTCAGCTGAGTACCAGTGTTTTACAAGGAGCTACTGCCTATCTGACCTCCTCAACCCAGTTACCCGGGCAACTCAATACCTTCCAATACCCTGGGATTTACTGACTTCTGACTACCCGTAGCTACTGCCAAAGATGTTCAGTGACAGCCGGAACCTATAATTAAACAAAGGTAGCTCAAATACTGACGAAGGTTACTCTCTGTTTAGTTTTTAGTATTAGGAGAGTTCTCGAAAAGCTTACTTAGAAGAAAATTAATACACTCCATACTAATAAAAATTAATCCCAGTCCAACACAAAACACATAATAATTTTCTCAATAAAGTTTCCCGCAAGTCTGCACCATACTGTCAGCGGCGCTATAGGAAGCTATATATCTTCGCTGTTGTAATTTCAAATGGCTGAGGAACAGAATTCTCGCAGTGACTGCCCACCTGCCACCGCTGCCGGACTTCGAATATAGGGTGGAGTGGAGTCGATGGCTTATATATTTTTTTGTTTGATTTTATTTTCATTTTTCGAAGCATTTAAATGAAGTTAGGAAAAATTACGAATTGCGTAGTAAATTCCAATCAACACATTAAAAATATATATATTTGACTTTTTGTATGTTTACTTATTAACAATGTAAGGCTTACACTTTTAATATTGTGTTATTACTACTCATTCATTACATACCATATTCACAATGCGACCTGTCGTCTCCTCCCCCAATGAGTGCCAACCTTCCCGATCCTGGGCAGTTGTATCCATCCAATGCCATATATTCTTTTGTAAGCTTACATTTACCTAGTAGGTAATAAACTAGGCACTTTCCCTAAAATAATGTAACATACTACAATATTCCAAGAATAAAGCCTATATTACTACCCTTTATTCTAAAATATAACACAAACACTAAAAACAATTGAAAGCCCAAACATATAAGTACCTAAGTTGTTTGTAACAATTACTCACTTTACTACACCTAGCACAAAGCGACAGGTTAGACGTCAGAACATTAGACAGACGTTCTGAAGTACTGTTCAGACTAAACGTTTAGTCTACAGGACTAGATATTCAGTTACACACACATTTGTTAGCTAAATGTGTTATACAAAGGATAGAGTTAGGTCAAAGAATGTATGTTTTATGATATGATGTGGATAGAAAATAAAAGTTAGATCGGTGAGTTTTTAATTATGTAGATTACATACCATTTTCTATGTTTTCTTTGAGGGAAATCAGTTATGAACATCATTCAAATCGAAATATAAAAAATAAATACAAATAAATACGATGTATTTTACGCACATTCATGATTTAATCTAGTCTCCATTTCTTGTTACACATATCTTGTTATTGCTTTGACCATTACATACCAAGTTTATTTGGAAACATAATAAAGTAACGAATTAATAGAGTCTACGTCTATTAAATTTTTTATTCAAAAGTCATACTGAATTCCATAAGTCCTTTAAAACACGTAAAAAACTAAAACAGAATCTCCCAATTTTTTTTAATCCAAGTCGGCTCCACTCCACCCCTATCCAACGAAGGTGGCCGGTCCAATAATTCAAATTCAATAATTCTCACAAATGAAACGCCTCCCGTCTCAACAGTTTTATATTTCCGAGGGAAGAAACCTTGGAAAACTTTCCACCTTTTTGTTCCAACACTTTTTAATGGAAAAATTGTTTTCCAAGTTCATTTTGAAATTCTGACTATTGATTTTGCTGGACTTATAGAAATTTGTGTTTGTTTTAAGGTAGCACTATTCTTACTAATATTATAAATGCTTTTGTCAAGCTTTTTCTTCAAAACGCATGAAGCTATTTAATTTTTGGTAGGTACGCAAAAAGCTTGAGAAAGGAGGCTACTTTTTTTTGCACATTGTTATAATTTAAGTAAACATTTCTAAGATTTGAATCTTTGCTAGTAACAGTACTTAATAAATATTATAAGAAAGTTTTGAATTGGGTTCCATTTCCTAGACCACTCATTTAGATGTCCGAAATGAAAAATACGACAAAATACTAATTTGATAGAGTGTGTAATAAAACTTAAAGTACTATTAACATTCTAACCACAACTTCACTTCACCAAAAAAAAAACACTTCCCAAAAAAAAAGGTTATACCTACCTAACTTTTTAAATAACAATTCTGCTGATCACCCGCTGTCAGGATTGATGATAAAATAATACGGGAAGGTAGCAGTTTTTACGTTAAACCGACGTTGACAGTGAGAAATGGCCAGATTAATTTCTTCCCCGTTTATTTGTTAAAGTTACAAAGTCGCTTAGTTGAAAAATTTTTCGAGTCCTTTTTTTTGGCACGGGAGAAAAAATTAAGCTGAAAGAAGTAGCGGTAGAAAAATAGTATTTGCTGTAAACGACGTTGCAAGATGGGATTTTATTTTTGTAAGATTAATCTGGTTATTTGTAAAAGTTTTGGAGAGATGACACATACAATAACTTTGTGCCTAAATCTCTAACTTTGCCTAAACGACTCTTTTTTCTTTCAATAAAAGTTTCAAGTAAGAAATAGTAACAGTAAAAAAAATATCTGAAGAGATTGTTTGTTTACTTGCTAATCTCAATAAGTACTAGACCGATTAGAAAATTATTTCAGTGTTAGAAAGCATAAACATTGAGGAAGAAATGAAATGAAAATTATTTATTTGCCAGAATATAGGTACCTACAATATGATGGTCGATACAATAAAAAAAATATGGTTTCACTATATTCGACTTATAATTAGTCATGCAAATATTTCAAGTTCTATAATCTTATAGCTAAAAAAGTACCTACAATCATTTTACATTAAAGCTATTTTTCCTCTAGGTACTCTTTGACTGTATAAAAACATTTATCAATAAGCCAATGTCTGAGGGCTATAGGCTACTTTTTCTTCGCGTACATATGCTTAATAAACTGGCATATACTTACTGTTGATAATACGAATTTTAGTTTATATTGTAAACCTGTACTAGCCCGATATCTATGAGCAGCAAATTATTCCACGCCTCCTAAACTCCCACAGAAAAGCCGTCTACAACTTAATTGACAAAAGCCGTTAATAAAACACCACCAGCACACTACAATACTGACTACAAAATACAAATTGCAAGCGATACAAATACAAAAAAAGGCCTTTTCGGTACTAAATCGATGTTCATTCCTTAACATTGGAGTATCTATACAGAAATACAATGGGGATTGTACACAGCCGTAATTTTTAAAGTCTGCAATAGGACTGGGATCGTAATGTCTTCGTCTTCTCAAAAAAAATAAGAGAAACGTACAATTCTCTCGATTTTAGCACAATAGTGTTGGTGTTTGGTACAAAACTATAAGAAGAGCGGGTTTATAGATGAAAATACTTTCAGTGTTATTTGTTCTTATGTTATTTGTTTTTTACCCGGTGCGCAAAATAGTTCTATTGGCGGTCTATTTTAAAGTTAAAAACTTCATGAGTTGATCATTCTTACATAACTTAATAATTGGTATCCTATAAGTAGTCCTTACATCATTTACCACACACAGAACAGTTGAACATTTGTATAAGTTATTAAATCGTCTTTATTCTGTCCTACCAATACTATAAACGCAAAAGTTAAACGCACGTAAAAACTACCAGATGTATTTTCATGAAACTTGGCAGTTATATAACTTATAGATCAAAATAATGTACATATGGTCAACTTGCATCCATGTACTGTAAAAAGTTCTCTTTTTTTCGGGATATTGCTGAAAGTATGGCTGTGGAAGCTAGTAATATTCTAAAGACAAGTAGTCACTGTAAGTTTCTCCCTTAGACCATACCCCGACACCGACAGGCGAAGAGCAAACGAAAGAATGAGTAACGCAGCGCAGTTTCTAAGATGTCGTCTATTAAAATAATTGCACAAAAGTTTACGCAGTAAACTATGTGCTGTTATCTCTTTTAGCTAGGGGTGGGACTGTATCGATGGAATGTGAAGTCGATGTTTCTTTTATCGATATTGCGTTGCTTTTAGTGCACTGTGAGATGTGTGAAGTGAAGGTAACTATATAACTATATCTCTCTAGTTTGCTGTTGTAGGACTGATTGACTTGCGCTCATCATATGCCTAGCCTTTTCCCAATTATGTTTGGGTCAGCTTCCAGTCTTACCGAATGCAGCTGAATACCAGCGTTTTAAAAGGAGGCATTGCCTCCTCAACCCAGTTACTATTAAAAAATAATATAATATTACACATAATTTAAATTAATTTAACCCGCAACTTATCGCGATAACCTAAAACTTTTACAGCTTTTCTGAATAGTGTTTATAACATAGATTTCCCTTACGCAGGTTGATAAACGACTGCTATACCCAAACGGGAGCCCTTACTAGAACATAATTACTACAAATGTTTCCCCAACATGAATAAAGTAGCCGTATATTTCTTTTCATCCTCAATATAATACGAAAACAAGGTTGAAGATTTTATCGACGTTTTTATAACGTTATTAGGGTCCTATCCCTAGGCACTAAAATATTATTGCCAGTTTACTTTGTAAGGCCATATTTTATATAAAAACCTTTGTAAGTAACCTTTCCAATCTCATTACGTTTTGTTTGTGCTGTTTCGTATCAGAATATAATAAAATCGATGTAATGGATTCGATACAAAGATATTGAATGTTAATGTAGGCATATTGTTTGCCGATACAATGATATTGCTTTTGAAAAAATATTAATTCTATACGAAATTTTTTATTTGTGCTTTGTAAATAATAGATAAAATTCCGACTAAAGCACTACTTTCGTCCTATTTTATTCACATCAGCAATTTCCCTATTTCCGGACTGCGTTTACAAACACAACACTATTAGACCCAAATCGAAATCTGTGGGACGCACAAATATTTGCTTTGTCAAGACATCAAACCTACCCAAAGGAAAGGTCACACGTTCTCACACATTAAACATTGCCTTTGAATGTAAACCTCGTGAGATGGTTTACTACGAAACTAGGAAAAGTAATTTATTATTAAATAGTAACCAATAATATATCATCTTAATATAAGAGGCAGCAATATTATCAACCAAATATAAGTTAAAGTTAAATATATTGTAAATATGTGTTTTGAAAACAGTGTCTATGAAGTTTCTTGGCGGTTGTTATCAATAAGACCCACTCTTTGGAACGCACATGCACAGCTTTTGGAGTTTCGTATTAACTTATGATAGGTTTATGTAACCCTTCGTTTGCGTGAGTGCTTGACGGGAGACACGATTGATTTTCTATGCTTCTATAATTAGCGGCATTCAAGCAGTTAAATAAAGCGTTGATTCGGACTCTGAGGTATAACAACACAACACAACTAAAGTTTCGCCAATAACATCGATATCGACACAAAATCAGCACATCCCATCACTATTTTTAATTTGATCACATTGCAACGGACAACAAAGAAGGTTTTCCTTCACTTTAACGCTCATTTGACTCCAGGACCATGAATCGTCGTATCTTTTCCTTTCTTTACCTTTTTTCTTTAACTTTGCAACTTTGTCAAGCCCTTGATAAGAATTGCTTGCAAAATATTATTATGTTGGTTTTGTAAAGAGATGGACTCATTTGTTTAGTTAATGTTTAAGTCGTTAGAATCAGAATAACTTTGGTCATTACTCTTAGAATATTAAATGAGCAGTACCTTTGAAAATAACTGCAGAGATTTCAAACCTAAAAAAATATAACCTTTGTGCTTTGCTAAAATCCTGCAAAAATATAATTACACTTCAATTTCTAACGAGGTTTCAGTCAAGATGTTTTTAGAAAACAATTTAATTGTAAAACTCCGTAGATAGGTAGTAAAATGAAATTCATTTTCATTATTAAAAAATGATTTCAGACAGTCATTGTATTATACTGTCCTGTGTAATTTATTTTTCATCGTAATTCACTTTTCGCGGAAGCAATTTCACCTTTCTATAGTTTCCGATATCTATAGAAAATGGTATCGAAACTCTTTGTAATTTTTTGTCCTTTTTGTGGCTCTAGAATGTCTGTTATTTAAATCGGTTCAATAGTTTTGGAGCAAAAAAATATTACAAGTACTAAATTAGGATTATTTTTATTGATATTCAAACTTTTTCGCATCATTAATTCTGTCAAAACTGTCACTGTCACTTCAAACCAAGATGGCGCCAACCTCATTTCAAAATAAGAACGTCTGGGGGGTTTCGAATTTTGAGTTGGTGGTGTTCACATGTGGTTTTCTTCTCAACGCAAATTTTGAGCTATATTTGTGCTTTTTTGGTGTTTTCTGTGGTGCCTGCTTAGTTTTGAGTGTGTTTTATATGTAGATTTGTGTTTCATTATTCATCATTTCATCATTTCATCTGTAAGTAGTCTTGTATTTTAATTAATTTTGTGCGACGTTGGCGTATGCCAATAAATAAACATGGCGGACAAACAGGGGCCGCCGGGACGCCCTCCCGACCCCTCATGTACTTCTGCAATTGAAACAGTAATGACCGTCCCATTGTCTAAATTTGAGGCAATGGAAGCGGAAACTTCAACTCATAAGAGAAAGCATCCTAGTCAGGACGAGGATGTTACTGATGTTAATAATGTTAATGCTACAAAACGCGACCGAGTCACCCCTCCATCATTGGTGTCACGTTCCAAATATACCAACTTAGATAGGGAGCCATATCTGGTATATGTTTCCTTCACGGATTCAGACTCCACTTCTGGATCCACCCTTCACCCCATAAGATTTGGTCAATTAATGCAAAAATTAAACATTAAGAATATTAAATTAGGCGGGATCAAGAGAATTGGCAGAAATAAGATCTCGGTGGAGTTTGAAAGCCATGAGGATGCTAATATCTTTATTGAAAGCCCAGCTATTAAGCTCAAAGGTTTTGTTTCTACTATTCCCACCTTCAACATCACAAGGATGGGGGTAGTGAAGGGTGTACCAACTGATTGGTCAGAATTAGAGGTCATCGATAATCTTAAGTCCCCCCATGCTAAAATGTTGAAGGTGAGACGCTTAAATAGGAGGGTTGTCAATGAAGGTAAGTCGGAGTGGGTCCCTACATCAAGCGTGGTCGTCACATTTGATGGTCAGGTCCTCCCGGATCGCGTCTTTTGTTTTTATAATTCGCTCCCTGTGGAGACATATAACTACCCCACTGTTCAATGTTATGCATGCTGCAAATACGGGCACACTAGACCCAATTGCAGGTCTAAGCCACGATGCTTCCGTTGTGGTGGGGATCACCTTGGGGACGGTTGCTCTGTTGAGGATCCCAAATGTTTATATTGCTCTGGCTCTCATCCCGCTAATAGCAGACACTGCCCAGAGTTTATCCGTCAGAAAAATATCAAAGCGTCCATGGCCAAAGACAACATTTCCTACTCTGAAGCTGCCAGAATTCATGCCCCTTCCTTCCGTTCCTTTGCAGATGTTACGGCTTCAACCCCTATCACTCAGACTATTCATCAGATTCTCACACAGGAACCTCGCTCCCCACGTCCCCCTCCCCCTAATTACATTTCTCACTCCCAACCCTCCACTTCATCATCCTACAAAAAAACTATTTTGACCCGCCCTAAACCTCACCCCTCGCTGCAGCCTGGCTATGACCGAAGGGCTCACCAGGACATTATTAATAGCTTCTCGTTCTCCCCTTCGCCTAATGGTTGTGCTCTTCTAGATTCTCCTCCTTCTGAAAAAGATCATGTACAGACCATACAATCTATTATACGTTTACTATCCTCCTTACTTGTTAACTTTCCTTTACCTGACCACGTTGCCACAAATTTAATAAGCTCCATTAAATCTCAGCACATTCCATCTTCTACAGTGGAATACCAGAAGTCTGATCCCAAAAAAAAATGAAATTGCTCATTTAATTAATCAGTACAAACCGGCATTGTTTGCAATTTCTGAAACATGGCTAAAGCCACATCTCGTGTTTAATATGGCTGGGTATAGCGTGCTTCGGGATGACCGTCTTGACGGTTATGGCGGAGCGGCTATACTGGTTAATAATGTTCTCCCATTTTCCCCCTTATCCCTTCCCCCTCACGGAGATGAGATTAATGCCGTAGGTGTTAATATTGTCGGTGTTAATGTTATTTCTGTCTATATACCCTCTCCTGATTCCTCTTGTTTCCAGTATATACGTTCTATTTGCTCTTTATTTTATCCTGTAATTTTTCTAGGTGATTTCAACTGCCACCACTCTCTGTGGGGATCTGACCATTGTGATAGTGCGGGTAATGAATTAGTGAATCTGCTGGATGACTTGGGGTTATGTGTTATCAATGATGGATCTTTCACGCGCCTTCCTAGACCTGGACAATCGCTAAGTTGTTTAGATCTAACACTGTGTTCAGCCCGTTTGGCCGCTGATATGGTATGGAAAAGGCTTAACCTAACACATGGTAGTGACCACTATCCTATATGTACTACTCTCACCACTAGGTGCCTTCCGCAAAAGGAAAGCCCCCCTCTTTTAAAGTACAGGCTGTCTGATGCTAGGTGGGACCTGTACTCTCAGATCCTTGAGGACGCAATCCATACCTTGCCCCAGGTGTCTTTTGACAACCTTGACGTCTGTATTTCGCTACTTTCTGATGCCATTTCATCAGCCGCTGATGAGAGCATACCTCTTAAGAATTCGGCTTCTGGAAAAATATCATCCCCGCCCTGGTGGGACCGCGAATGCACCAGCATCATCAAACTCCGCAATGAAGCTGAACAGAGCTATGCTCTCAACATGGCTATTGAAAACCTGGTGGAATATAACCGGATTGTTGCGAGATCCAGACGCCTATTTAAGAAAAAGAAATATGAAGGTTGGAAAAAATTCTGTTCTTCGCTTTCCCCCTCCACTCCTTCTTCCATGATTTGGCAAAACTTTAGAAGATTTAAACGTGGTTGTTCTGTTCAAAATTCTTCAACTATCCCCATTGACCTAGCAGATTCTTTTCTTTACAAGTTAGCCCCTTCGTCTGTCCCTTTTGTAACAGAATGCCCTTCTGCTCCCAGTAGTGAGGTCATGTCGGTAGACCCGTTGGAAGCCCCCTTTTCCATTAATGAACTCAATGCCGTGCTCCAGCATGTCAAGGACACTGCACCTGGTATCGACGGCCATCCATATTCTTTTTATAAGAAGTTGGGTGCCTGCGGACGCCAATACTTGTTGGACATCATGAATACTTGCTTCACTCTGTCATATATCCCTGATAGCTGGAAAACACAGTTGATCATCCCCATATTGAAACCTGGGAAATCCCCGGATAGTCCAGATCACTTTCGTCCTATTGCCCTTTCTCCAGTCATAGGCAAAATTATGGAGCATCTTATTAAAAACCGATTGGAGTGGTTTGTGGAGAGCCGAGGTGTTTTATCTAAGTCGCAGTTTGGCTTCCGAAAGGGGGCAGGTACCATGGACAGTGTTAGCATCCTGACAACTGATACCCGGATAGCATTCAGTAGAGATGAATCGGTTTTAGCGGTCTTCCTAGACATAACAGCGGCATACGATAATGTCCTTCTTTCGGTTCTCAGGGAAAAACTACGGAAGCTGGGTGTTTCTGAACGGATGCTGCATTGTACATGTAACCTGCTCTCTGGTCGTAGGGTCAAGATTCGTATCCCTGGAGAAGATTCCGATTGTAGAACGGTCTGGCGTGGGCTTCCTCAGGGGTCCGTTCTTAGTCCGCTACTTTATAATATTTACACCTCGGATCTTCATGATTCCCTCAACTTGGATTGTCAGATTCTTCAATATGCGGATGATCTGTGTTTGTACATCCCTACTTCATCTATTGAAAGAGCTAGTGAGTCCATGCAAATATCACTCAATTCCTTAAATCAGTGGTTAATTGACCATGGCCTTGTACTGTCTGCTCCAAAAAGCTCTGCGGTTGTTTTTACACGTAAGCGTACTGTTCCTCATGTCAACCTTAAAATTGAAGAATCTCCCATTGAAGTTGTTAATAATGTGAAATTTCTTGGGGTTATATTGGACTCTAAATTGTCAGGGGTGTTTCATCTCAACTACATTAGCCTTAAGTGCGAGAAGAAACTTAATATGCTTCGTGCGCTAGCAGGAGTCTGGTGGGGTGCTCACCCCTTCACCCTAAAATTGGTATATAATGCTACAATAAGAAGCTTGCTTGATTACGGCTCCTTCTTATTTGAACCCTGTAATAAAGTTGCTATTGCTAAGCTGGAGGCCATTCAGGCTAAATCTCTTAGAATCGTTTTAGGGTGCATGAGGTCCACCCCTAAAAACACCTTGCAAGTGGAGAGTGGCGACCCCCCTCTTCTCATCCGTAGACAGTATTTAGCCGACAAGTTTCTTTACAAGACTTATTTCCTCAGTGAGCACCTGCTTCTGCCTAGGCTGTCAACTCTTGAAGGCCTATGCAGGCAGAGTGATTACTGGAGACATAAAGCCCCTCCTCTTTTAGTTAATTCCTTTCGAAAAATCCTTGAAATTAAGGATAACTCCTTAATCTCTCAGCAAGATAAACTTCCCTTGTATTCCTGCTCCTTTGACACGTGTAACTTTGTGCCAAATGTCTCCTATATTGACATTAGGAAAGACACTGCAAACGCAAATGCCCATTTTCTCTGCACTATAAACGACAAGTGGCCTGATTATTATAAATTCTATACGGATGCTTCAAAATTAACCACTGATGGAAAGACTGGTGTTGCCGTATACAACTCTAACTCTCAGATATTTCTTCAATTTCAATGTCCTCCTGAGTCATCGGTGTTCACGGGAGAGTGCATTGGGATCCTCGAGGCATGTTTATTTATCTCCTCTCACCCTGCTATTAAAAAAGCAGTGGTTTTCACTGATTCCAAAAGTGCCCTGGATGCGATTGTTAAAAATTCGTTTAAGGACCATCTCCGTAGCCCAATTATCGTTGAAATTAAATCAGTATTGCTTTTGTGCTCTACAAAGGGCGTGGAGATTGTATTGGTATGGATTCCTAGTCATGTTGGTATTAGAGGTAATGAAATTGCGGATGTATCAGCCAAAGGTGCGATTAGTAGCAGCATGGCTGATAAAAAACACTACTCGGTGCAGATCTATGACCTGGCTCACAAAGCTAAATCAGACCTATTCCAGTCCTGGCAAACTGACTGGTCCGAGTCCAGTAAGATGAAAGGTGGTCTGTTTGCCTCTATTCAACCATCCATTCCTGCGAAGCCTTGGTTCTATAAACATAAAAAAGTATCCAAGACCGTTATTTCCGTTATCTGCAGAATACGTATTGGTCACTGTTGCTCCCCAGTTTTCTTAAACAAAATAAGAGTTCGGGACTCCTCACTCTGTGAATGTGGTCTAGATGAAGGCACGCTTGACCATATCTTTCTTAATTGCCCCCTGAATGATGCTTTCTCTTTTGATCGTGTCATTGCTAAACTAAAAATTCAATACCCGGTAAATGTTCGTCATCTTCTTTCATTCTTTCCTAACCCTCTAATGGTAAATGCTTTTGTTAGATTTATTTCTTCTAATAATGTTAAATTGTAGCAGTGTTTATATCTTTCATAATGGTAATATGTAATGTGTATATAATTACTTGTGTACTAAGTTAATTTTAGCAAATTCATTAATTATAGTGTATGTATTTTGTTGCAGGCTCGATATCCTCCACCAGAAAAGTTGGAATTATTTTCTTACATTAATTTCTATATATTTTTCTTTTTCTGTTTCATATTTTCCCATGTGTCGTCACTAGCTACGCGAGTCTGGCAGAAATTGCCGTCAAATACGGCAGATTGCCATAAAAAAAAAAAAAAAAAAAAGAACGTCTGGCTTAACCAAGCTATAAGCATACATTCAACATTTAACCTCATAACCGGCTTATTCATTATTCATATTAATTTAAGCTCAACAAAATTTAATAAACGACACATATCGTCCCCGCATTAGCGAAAGACATCAATCGACCTATATCGTGGTATCCTTAATTAAAACATCCTACTACCAAGGAAAATTCAATTTTGCAAGAATAAGGTCCGGCGAAGAGTTAGGAGGTTCTAGATGTGGCTTGTAGTGTTGCTTTGTAAATCTGTTTAGGAAAATTTCAAAGATTTCATTAAAAAGAAGACTGGTTCAGAAAATAATGCTGACAAAATACTTTTACAAGATATTTTTGAACACTATACCAGCCATTTCGGTGCCACCTGGGTTTAAAGCGTCCTACATAAAAAAAATCTGTCTGTTGAGCCGTGTTGAGCCGAGTTGTCTGTTTAATCGTGAAAAACCCAAACATATTTTTTTTGTCTAAACTACAAAGGTTCCAGTACCTACTTTTCACAAAATGACTCTTTCTTCACACATTTTTATACACCGCATCCCTACGCACGATTATCACAGCTATCCTCTACCGAAGCCACTTCATTTAGCTCAACATCGGCGTCAGACTAATGGTGAAAGGAATTAGGTCGTTCCTCGCAATTTTTCATTCTGTCACCACGGGAGTTCTTTCACACGCTGTGGAAAATTATGGCTACCGATACTGTACTGATACAGGTATATATAACATACCTATGTATGTACAAACGTGGTACATTTTGTGGTACATGTAAGCGGGTGAGGTATGCATGTGTGGGTAAATGTAAATGCATATAGTCTTTGTATGTTTGAGATTGGGAGCGCTCAGTAGTCACCGAGTAATAATATAAAAACAATATGCATGTTCCTTTACACATGGTTTCCCGTCTTTAAAAAAAAAACTCCTATTCTGGGTGCAGGGAAATACCTTTTCTATATGGTTATGTTTCAGAATCCCGTTTATTCCCATACCCAATTTCATCTTAATCAGGACGGCCGTTTTTCCGACCTGAAATAAAGAAATTAGCAAAGCATCAATGCTTCCAGTCCTTCTCCTCCGTGTTCCAGTCTAACCAGATACAGCTAACAACCAAGTGTCTATTTTCCAACTCACTGTAAAAACTCTAAAATATGACATCCTAAACTAAAAGCAAAAAATGGCTGAAAGTAACGGTCACCCATCTTCTAAACGACCTTAACAAGGCCACCTTAACCTTCACCGCCCGAGCCTCAAGCTACACCCATATTTGCGAATCTATTATAATGAAAAATGTAAACCTTTATGAAAGGGTAAGCTTGTTAATTTTAAAGTAAATATGTTCAGTATTCTTTTACAAACGTTTATATAAAGGGATGTACCCTAGGGTCTGTTATAAATGTGTGCCTTCATACACAGCTGACTCAAAGGGGGTTACATTATATATGCCTTTTAATGCGGGCCTGATATTTTACGTAATGAGACAAAAATACGTATCTTTTGCTTTGTTATTTTAAGTCTTTTTTGGGAGGATATTTTCTTTTCATTTGAAGTATATTCACGGTTAATATTTTTCATTATACTGGGTATTTTAAGACATGAAGAGATTGACCAGTCTAACCTAGGGGTATTAGGTTGCCCGGGTAACTAGCTTCAGCCCATGGTTTCCCCTGCTTCGTAAGAACTTGTTTAGGCATACTAATTATTACGTGTTGAGGTTGTAATTTCAGAGTTTTCAAGTAAAACAGTTTTTATTATTTTCCCAAGGTTGCTCAACCTGAAATTCGTGCGTGAAATAATAATAATTGTAATTAAGGTTCTGTTAGACATGCTCTGTGTAAACTCGGCTGAAAACAATCGCGACGCCATGTAAAAAGTCTTTAATGCTCAGTCTAACTACGGTAATCCGATTATAGCGTAGTGATGAGACATGGGCTGCAGTTTTATCGATGTTTTTTTTATTTTTTTGTGATTCGATATATATGAAAAATACAACATTCTTATTGAGGATCTTGTCCTTTTAAAGAAATCTGTTAAAAATAATTTTAATCTAACCCACGAAACAAGAGTAACAGTTCATTATTTGTACCTATATTAATTTTAGGTTGAACAGATTCCTACAAATAACCCGACATACATATGTAGCTAACCTGTCTAAGCTCAGAGATAAGCAAACATACAACCTCTATCTAGTCACGAAAATAGGTAAAGATGATATAAATAGTAAGCACCTATTCAACCTTTTTTGTCGAAAATATTCGGTACAAAATCCGTACTTCATAGTTTTTACAGTGTCTTATCATTTTGCTTGCCTGTCACACGCCGACATGAAATATTTATCGGTGCCGTTGAAAAATCGTGTTTACGTTTACTGAGTAACAAGTAAGCTAAAATACAGGCGAAAATTTCTGATATAAAGTAATTTTCTACGTCATAATTTATTATTATGAATTCATGTCGTGTTTTGAGGTTAGAATTTTGTTAGCTTTGTGCGATCTAGTTAGAAAAAGGTGGGATGAATATTTCTAGGTCTAAAATCTTGGCGTTTTCGTTCTTTCGTATTTTAAACGGATACACTTAGGCTCATATCTACTAATTACTTGATTATGAGGTAAATGCGGCTGCATCTAGAGATTTTAGAGAAAAATCATTTATCATCATTGACTCGGAAAGAAATTTCAGATTGTACGTTTTCATTAGGGTGGTAAATTAAAACAGATACCATGTAATAAAATCAGATATGCCAGCACATTATATCTTCTATGCTTTCATCGATAAAATTTATCGATAAAACCAACAGCTGCATCACAACACTAAACAGCAAAAACCCTCAAAGTGAATATTCCAACCAATTAAACGCTTAAGCGAAAAAATTTCGTCAAAAAACGACGAAATGCAAAGCATAATCAACATTTATAATTCTTCGTTCAGAAACTCGTTGAAAATCACACAAAATGTTACCACAATGAGAGAAAAAAGTTATTTAAAGCTTCAGATTAATATTTAAATTACCTTGAATGTTAAATTTTCTATATTAAGTGGAGTTAGAGAAAAAACGAAGAGTTAACTTAAATAACTTGGGTTGAGAATCAAAAGATTTTTTGTTACGTTCTTGCGATGGCTTTTTGGTACTTAAGCTGACTGTGTTTGATTTGGTAAAATGAAAAAATGCACGTTCATGTAGCTTAGAGCTGCAATTTCTGAAAAACGCTGATAGAAAAATCGACTCTGTTAACTATTAATAGAATATTATTAAGATAACTTTAAGTACGTTAACTAGAACAAAAAGCTATTCACAAAAGTAATTTTAATGCACTAAATTTTTTGATAAATGATGAACTCTAAAAGAACCTGAACCAACGCAGATATGTATATTCATGTTCATCTTCTGAAAACTTACAATACTTTTGTCTAACATATCTGAAATTGGTACTTCTTAGAATATATATAGGCTGGCACTATCGTCCGACATCAGTTAGGGCAGCGGTTCCCGAATTCTTTTGGCTTCGGAACCCTTTTCGTCTCACCATTTTTCGGCGGAACCTTAGCTTAAGAAGTAAACTAAAGACGTATATACCCTTAGGTACGGCTCGTGGCGTGTGGTAGCGCACCGAATGGTTATATGGTAAGAGACATATTCATTATACTCGGGCGTAGCATGGCCACACGGGCCAGAAAACAATTTAGGCGCCCTTGACTTTGTGTATTATGTGAATAGTTTTCAGTTTGAAGACTGACAAAGTATACGCAAAAAGAAATAGATTGGGTTTGTACAGGTGCGAGCGCGATTTTTTTTAACTAAAAGAAGAAGTTCCAAGAACCCTGTGGTAGTCGGTATCGCGAGCGAAGCGAGCGCGAATTTTTTTTATTTTAAGTACCTACACAAAATAAACAAAACCATTGTAAATTAATAAGGTCTCAAAAAGTACAATATCCACACAAAAAAGAAAATGCAAATGAATGAGTAGCTAGCGAAGAAAGCGCTATTGCTTTTTCTGAACCAGAGAAATAAAAAATAAACATCAAAGGAAACCTCGACGGAAGAGCACGAAATTTTTTCGGTGTTGGATACTTGAGCAATTAAACGAACATAAAAGCATCACACGTAACATGGAGTCGCGAGCGAAGCGAGCGCGAAATTTGCGGATTCGCGGAGGTGCAAAAATTGGAAATAATGTCACACTTTGATTCATGGTAAAAATAGCCACTAGAAACACTCGTATGCCGTGTCAATTCACGTCCTGTCAAATGTATGAAAACGTATAATCCTGGCGATGAAATAAGCCCAAAAAGGCGGTGATTTTTGGCCCACTCGCTACCTACTTTTGCCGATTGCCGAAGACCTGGAGGTATTAAGTTAATCTACAATTTGTAAAAAAACGGAATTAAATTATCTGCTGCCGTGGCCTTCCCCCGCCACTTGTCGCGAACTCGTACTTACACTCCCGAGTGGTACCCACCTACATGGTGCCTAAATGGAATTTTGGAATGCAATATTTAAAACAATGTAATTGAAAGTTAATAATAAATTAATATTGTCAAAAGTGAAACGATTTACCATATGGAAATCTTGAATTTTCCACGGAACCCCTGAGGGCCTGTCACGGAACCTCAGGGTTCCGCGGAACCCCATTTGGGAACAGCTGAGTTAGGGTAATCAAGCAAAGAGATAAATTTGGAGCTACAACGCTAGGCAATAACACTAGATACACTAGACGTGAGTAGGGTAGTAACGCCACGAACACTCAATGAAGACTCGACCAAGACTGAACTAAGACTGAACTGAGACTGAGCTCCGCGGACGCCACGCTGACCGCCACGACTCTGCCAAGCGCGCCAAAATTTTGTTTTTCCGGACACGCCACCAGAGGGCGCGCTTGCGTCTCGTTCAGTGACCGTACTATTGACTATCTCCGACATATACTTTTTATACATATGTAATGTAGATAGTAGCAATCCACTATACATGTAAGATATTTTAGTTGACTTTTACGAGTCCCTACGGAGCAGATAGGGTGACAATATCTTAGAGATATATCTTGGGACATGTATGTATATGTAAAGTAGTATCTGAAACTATATTTAAGTAGACACATTATGTAATTTTAAACTGTTATGCTAATGGATTAAATAGTTTTTATTGGGTAACCAATACCGCAACAATATAATATGTGTGTGTGTGTATGTGTATGTTGATTGGTTAATGGTGTTAACCGCAGAAAATTAAATAATTTAATGTAGTCCACACTTTCAGTTTCGAAACATACTTTATAGGTACACAGTTAAATACAAACCTGTGGTTTAAAAATACAAATAAGTATACAAACTTCAACTTGTTTATTTGTACTAATAAAAACGAGACGATAATTGTTATAACACACCAAACGCAGCCATATTTATTTCAGACACATTTTTTCACAGAAAAACAAACAGAACCGCACAAGTTCTAAAAAAACACACAAAAAAAATAAAAATAAAACGCAACCTTTGACTTTCCAACGGCAAAAATTGAAGTCCCCACTTTCTTAAATGCAAGGAATACGAAAAAAAGATGGCGGAAAAAAAATATCGAACATGGCCGCTTCCCGCCTTTTTCGCGTACGCCATTTATCGTTCACCGAGGTGTGTTCGCTTCATGTGCCATTACGTTACTTTTGCCAAACGGTGCATCTGACGTTTTGTCTTTATCATTGAGTTTGTGAATTTTAATGAAAGAAAATTTCGTTTTTTTTTGCTTGTTTATGATAGCTATTTTCCGTGGTTTTCTTGTACTATTTATAAAGAAAATATATTTGTATCTAGTATCTCATATTATTTGCTTTGTTTAACTTATTGAAGAATTTCATTAGGTACATTGAAAAGAAACCATTTTCATTAAATTCTTTGATCAACTATTTATTTCATCACATCAAATTAATTAAATAAATATTTTTGATATAATGTAAAAGAGACATACAATATTTCAGTAGAAAATTTAGATTAGAATTCTTCAAGTTCTTTTGTATGTAATTTGTATTACACTATGAAAGAATTCTGATATTCATAGAAATATTAAAACCGACACATCTGGAACATAGTTCAATTTTTAACCCACATGTTTCTAAAGGTAACTAGTATATATTGTAAATCAAAAAACCTTTAGCAGAAAAGGATTCTAGTGACAACATATTATTTTATCTGAACTATGTAAAAGTATATTCTTTAAAGAAATAAAGCCTAATTTTGTATCAAATGAATGAATTTGTCCGATTTGTTCGTTGTCCGTAGATTCGATAATTCGCGGTTATTTTTTTCGAAAAAAAATTACAATATTTACATGTACGTTTGAGAACAAACTTTTTGTTTATAATATGTCGGAGACTGTCATTAGTACGGACACTAAACGTCACGCAAGCGCGCCCTCTGGTGGCGTTTCCGGTGAAACAACATTTTGGCGCGCTTGGCAGAGTCGTGGTGGTCGGCGTGGCGTCCGCGGAGCTCAGTCTTGGTCGAGTCGTCGTGCTGCGCACATCTCGAAACTGCCTTACGTCACGTCTAGTGTACCTAGTGTTATTACCTAGTGTTGTAGTACCGTTGTAGATATTGTAAAGTGCAAAGATTATTGTAACGTCTATCGTATGGTAAGGTTCTTCTAACCTAACAGACTGACATGTGTTGCTGGGGAGTTTGTTCCGCCACTTCTTCTCCCCAGCCAAAACACATAGGAAGTGGCGAAGGGCGGGCGTTTTGGGGGCTGTCTTTTGTTCTGACTAATTTGAATAAACGTTTGAGTTTTTAGTTTGTTTGAGTTTTGAGTTTCTTTGAGTTATCTCTTTGCTTGATTACCCTAACTGATGTCGGACGACAGTGCCATCCTGATGATGCCTCCGACAAATATTATAGTATGTTTTTATTTAATTTAAACTAATCAAATATGTTTTTTTTTGTTCCATGTACGGCCAAGCAGCAAAAGGATGTCGAAACGGTAAGTTGAACACGACATTATTTTAAAAAATCTAGACATAAGTACAGATTGACCTAACACCTGCATTTTTACCTTCTTTTAAACGTATAGATGAAAAGAATAGGTAGTCATTAAATAACTTTTGAATCTGATAAATTATGAATAGAAAATCAATGGTCCATTGAACAGTCAATAGGATTAAACCAACATCCTGGGACCCGGTAACTTCAACTCGGATCAGATTAGATTTTAAAATAGATTTTCTCTTATTTAACTTTTCTAGTTAAATCTGTTTGTTCAACATGGTATTCTAAGTCTATTTATACGATATTATATTTCAGTCGATGAACTAAATTATGATATACTTGCTACAGTCAGTAGTTTCACAAGTAAGAACTACTCCACGCAACCGGATAAAAAGTGACCTGTAGTCGTCTTCTATTAATAAGCTATCTAAAAAATTTTATTTTGGCAAATACAGTGGTTACTGAGATAAGTGTGTTCAAACAAACAAACAATCTCTGTAGTTTATAATGTTAACTGATGTTAACTACTTGAGACACTTTCAAAAAGATGACTGTAACAAAAACACATAAAAATCCTATTATCAATTATTCCGACCCTATTTTTCAAAACAGTCCAGCAGTTCCTGAGCTCAACCCTATCAAACCAACATTCTCTTCACCCTAACAACATTACTACAGATATTACCAAAAGACACACACTCAGGTTACCCCGCTACAGCCCTAACACTGTTATTTTCTATGCATATTTAATTAATAAGCATTTACATTGCAAATGGTAAACGGGATAACTCCAAGAGTTAGTTTTCATGGAAGAGACGTTTGGGGATTTTCTGAATTAATGCTGAAGCGTAGTTTGAGATGGAACCGGTCGAATGTATTAATCCTTGTTAACTTTGCTGATATTTTAAATGCGAAAGTAAGTCTGCCTGTCGTGATCCCACGGCAAAAATACTGAACCGATGTAGGTATATGAAATGTTGGACATATGTAGATAGGCTGTCTAGGACCTTTTTAACGACGTCAAAAATCATCAAATGACCCCTTCCGCTGTGAGTTAGCAGCGGTGAGGGAGTGTCAGACTCTTACTGACTAAACACCGTCGAGGTAACTCTTTCGAACAATCCCGCAGCCCCGACAGGCCTTGGCCTTACTGGGCCCCGCTGGAGAAAGAACTAAACTATTACTAATGATACATGTCAAAGATATAATAACTTGAGAACCTTTTCAATTACATTTTGAAATATCAACCATCTTTAAAATCCCCACTATTAAAATACTACTTTTTCTTCAACTTAACATTATGACAGCTCTATTCCACCCAGTATTAAGTGTCGAGTTGACAGCTGACGCCATTTTTTCCTCAACCGCGTCTTAAGCCACTTCAAGTGACTTTATATCCGAACTAAACTTTACAAAGACGTTCTGACAGTTTCAGACTGTCGTAGGGGCGAGGTGAATTTACAATTTTTATTGTAATTTCTAATTATAATATTGCTCTTTTATGGTGAACTAGCTGTTTCTTGGGGTTTCATCCGGGTATCGTGGAAACTACTTACCGCACTCCGCACTTACCGCAAATATAGCTCATGTTACGCAAGGCTAGTTTAGATGCCCAACAGATTAAATCCAAATCGATTCTGTGGTTTCGGAGGCTTCTTGAAACAAACTACAATACTGACTAGTCCCCCGCGGTTTCACCTGTGTCCCGTGAGAACTACTTCCCACACCTAAGTCAAAACTCAAGTGGCTTCCTATACGTCTTCGTCGGAATACTCATATCCTGTCTTTACTGTACAACATTTTGTTCAATCCAAAAAACCCGTCCTATCTAAAAGAACGTTTTAAGTTCCTTAATGACACACATGCAAAATGTCTAAGGTCATCTGAGAATTTGAGGCTAGAGATGCCATTGCATTCCACTAACTTCTTTGATAAATCTTTTACCATTCAAGCTGTGCGGTTGTGGAATGCATTGCCCGTGACAATAAGGCAGGCTCAATCTCTAGCAATCTTCAAGAACCTGGTGAAAAAGCACTACCTTTCCAATTTATAATTCAGTAAAATACCATATTGTTGCGGAGTAGGTATCACTAAGTTTATTGGCAACTTTCAATATATATTATATATATACATATTTGTGCTATTTTTATAAATATATATTTATTATATGTGTATGTATTTATTTATTCTTTTTATTTTGTCTATTTTTAGGTATTAATATTATACATAGTACACCAAAAACTACCTGCAATACAGTTATTTCTTTTTTATTCTCAATCCATCCAAAGGTTGTCTGTAAGAGATCGCTTTTAGCGATAAGACCGCCCATTGTGTCACCGACTTTTAAATCTGTAGATCAGTGTTTTGTTGTTGTTTTTGTTTTTTTTTTTAAATTGGTGTACATAATAAAGAGTATATCTATCTATCTATCTATCTATCTATCTAAGTAAAATATAGCCTATGTCAACCGGAGCTAGTGTAGCTTCCAAATAGTGAAAGTCAGATCAGTTCAGTAGTGTCTGAGCCTTTAGAGTACAGACAAACAACTCAATTTTCCCTACTAGCTTCCGCCCGCGGCTTCGCCCGCTTAGAATTCGGTTATATCGCGTTTCCAAGAGAATTCTTCAAAAGTCCGGGATGAAAACTATCCTATGTTCTTTCTCAAGGTCAACTCTATCTCTGTACCAAATGTAATTAAAATCAGTTCAGTGGTTTAGACGTGAAAGCGTAACAGACAGACAGACAGGCAGGCAGAGTTACTTTCGCATTTATAATATTAGTAGGGATTTGTAGGATAGAAAGTAAAATATGTAACTATATACAGGGTGTTTGGCGCATGGACCGACAAAAATTTTTGGGGGATTCGTGAGGCCATGTACTAGTTTTCACTCATAGACCCAATGTCCTATATGTCACTGTATTCGAGATACGATTTTTTTTGTTTGTTTTTAAAAATTACCGGAACTATCACCTTTAAAACGCTATAACTTTTCAGTCTGTTGTCGAATTTACACCAAATCACTTTCATTGCGTTCTCTGATGTATTATTATTCCAAATAAAACATAAATTCATAGCACTAGATGGAAAAAAAATACTTGTTGAGCTTCCAAACTCTTAAAAATGAAAAAACGTATGAAAAATGTCAAATTCAAAATTAATTATAAAAAAAAGTAAAAGCTTTTATGAACTTCGTTTAATAAAAAAAAATTGCCTACTTAATACCCTTTCCAACGATATGCCACATGGGTGTGAAATCATTAATAATGTCGTCAAAATCAGAGCAGGAACGAACACGCACTCTAACGTCTCTAACAACGAACCCGTTTGATAGAACAATGGTAAGCAGGTAATTGGCAGGTAAACTGCCTGTCTCTTTCTTACGCATGAAAAATATCTCTTGTCTTTGTCTATCATTGGGTTGGAGTTTGTTATGTGATCCTTGTTTAGTCGAGATTTGACTATCTCTGCTATCGGAAGTGTCCGTGTATTTCACGTTTTCCTATTTCGTTGTTTTTTGTTAAAGTTTGTTTTTGTTAAGTTTTGTTTGTTGAACTTTTCTGTTAAACTGTTGGTGTATTCACCGTGCTTGTTACAATGCCTAACTTCAGCAACGAAGAGTATGCTGACATGTTGTTGGCATATGGCAGCGCTAATTGTAACGCTCGTGAAGCGCGTAGAATTTACCAGCAGCGTTATCCTAACCGGCGTATACCACACCACGAGACGTTTGCTACAACCTATCGACGTCTGAGGGAGACTGGAAACATAAATTTCCAAGAGCCTCGCGTTAATGTGAGGCAACATAATGTTGTAATTGATGAAAGCATTTTGCAAGCTTTTGATGAGGATCCAACGACAAGTATTCGAGTTGTAGCTGAAAGACTTCACTTGTCGGTTTGGAAAGTTTGGTCAGTTCTTCGGGAAAATGGAAAGCATGCGTATCACTACACTTCTGTTCAAGGTACGTTAAGTACTTTATTTATTTTATCAGGCGAAATCGTAAAACTAAATTTTGAACCAGTTATCTTCGACCTTATTGTGCTGAAATTTTGCACCCAAAAAACTTGTATTTTAAAATGGTTTTAACCATACACTTATTTTAAACGTTTACAAATATCCTTGTAGCTTTACTGGTTCGTTTTTCAAATAAATACCTAGTAACTTTTATTTTTTCTAATTTTATCTTTTAAATTTATGTTAGTTTTTGCCATTCAAAAAGTGAATTTTTACCAGTCTTTAATGGATTGTTCTAGGTCTCATAGATGATGATCACAGGAGACGGCTCGATTTTTGCCGATTTATGATGCATACGGACGTAGATGATACAAATTTTTTAAAAAGAATTTTGTGGACTGATGAATCCAATTTTAATCACGAGGGAATTGTGAATCTCCACAACCTTCACCATTGGGCGCAAAAAAGACAAAATCCCCGCAAGAAAAGACAAAGTTCCTTTCAAACTAAGTTTAGTGTAAACGTTTGGGCGGGGGTTATTGGAAGACACCTGATCGGTCCACATTTCTTACCAGAGCGCCTGACCGGAGAAAATTATTTGAATTTTTTACTCGAAGATTTACCTGAATTGGTATTACCAGTATTAGATGGAGAACCAATTATTTTCCAAAATGATGGCTGTCCAGCACATTACCAGCGAGACGTGCGAGAACATTTGGACAACTGTTTTCCAAATTCATGGATCGGAAGAGGCGGCCCAATTCCTTGGCCTGCACGTTCACCAGACCTGACGCCCTTGGATTTTTATGTCTGGGGCCGTGCAAAAGAAATTGTGTATGCGACTGAAGTACCCACAAGAGAAATTTTAATCGAAAGAATAAATTGCGCCTTTGAAATTATGAAAGCAGAAATGCGACTGAGGACGACGACTGTAGAAATTAGAAAAAGATGCCGTGCATGCATTCGCAACAGAGGCAGTCATTTTGAACATAATTTATAACTTAAATTTAATTAAAACATTTTAAAACATTTTTGTGTTTTCATTACCCTGGCACTGGTTAATGTGTACCTTTAGGTTTGTGACGACATTATTAATGATTTCACACCCATGTGGCATATCGTTGGAAAGGGTATTAAGTAGGCATTTTTTTTTTATTAAATGAAGTTCATAAAAGCTTTTACTTTTTTTTATAATTAATTTTGAATTTGACATTTTTCATACGTTTTTTCATTTTTAAGACTTTGGAAGCTCAACAAGTATTTTTTTTCCATCTAGTGCTATGAATTTATGTTTTATTTGGAATAATAATACATCAGAGAACGCAATGAAAGTGATTTGGTGTAAATTCGACAACAGACTGAAAAGTTATAGCGTTTTAAAGGTGATAGTTCCGGTAATTTTTAAAAACAAACAAAAAAAATCGTATCTCGAATACAGTGACATATAGGACATTGGGTCTATGAGTGAAAACTAGTACATGGCCTCACGAATCCCCCAAAAAATTGTGTCGGTCCATGCGCCAAACACCCTGTATATGCAAAGCCCAAGATCATAAGCTTCTGTTTAGCTGTAATAATGTTTTAAGACTTTCAGTCTGCAGTACACTATGAATAATAAACATAGCGAGTTTAATATTCATACACAAGGATTTATTATTCCATCTCGATAGTTCTAACAAACAACCCAGTTAGATACTAAGTCGGTTACAATTAGTTATAGGTGATTAAACAAGCCCTTAACATATTATGTAATGAGAACTAAATATGTAACTTGTAACCATGGAGTTCCTACCCGTTCTTTTCCATAGAAAGCTACTTTTGGAATGGGCAACTAGAATCAAACGTGTCTATATTTTTGATGTTCATAAGTGCTTGTAAATCTCGGAATGAAATAAAATGATCTGACTTTGTATGTAATTCGCAAATGTTTGTGCATTATGATATGTCCTGCACAGCTGGCTGATATCCTTATATATAAGAACAGCCACCACAGCCGGCAATCGGCTAGAATGCCATTATGTAATTTGTAACCAGGATGACAGAAGTACGCTAAAATGTTGTCAAAGTTTGAAATAAGTGTTTCACATTAAAAGACAAATAAAAAAGTTATCAATCTACATCGATACCGGAAATATTTTAATTGTAATGGGCATTTTGCCAAAAATGAATTACATTATGAACAATTCTTCCAAAACAAAAAACATCAATTTCAAAACTGACAAGTAAACTTTCCAAAGTTAAATCCAATCACGTGAAAGCTAACCAAATACTTGCCAAATTTCAGGAGGACACCACATTCGAAACTAAATCCAACTTCACGTTTGAGGCGACGAGGTTTGAGAACGGACAGAAATTCCACTGTGAAGCCTCGAATGAAGTGACTGTGGAGACCAAAGACCAACCTATGCACGCTAAGATGGAACTCGAGATTTGGTGTAAGTACTAGCTTAGAGCATTGAAATAACTGGACATGATGTGAGGGCAAATGTTTGTGTGAAAAGGAAGGGTTTGGTACCATCTTGCTCTGGTTCACGGGTGAGATGAAAAGATTTTTAAAAATACTGGGAATCAAGTAATCCACTGAGGTATTGTCGAGTTACATGGTAGTCGGCAAAGCAACAAATAGTAATATTTACTTATGTATTTTTGATCACATAGCTACTTATGCACACAACGGTAAATAACAAACATAAACTATGACGTTTGTCAGACGGAAGGCACGGCAATGCCGTGTCCAGGTGCTTTAATGTTCTAAGGAGTATAAAGACGATTGCATTGATAACATAGCTTCGATATTGCTCAAATTCAGTGGCAATCGGACTAAATGGTGGTTCAGGAACTATCAAAATAGTTGATGGTTAAGCTGTAGTTGATGAAACTGTACTATCTTTGCACACTTTCGGTGATGAAAGTTATTAAAATGGAGGGTAGAGTTGGATGTAGAACGAATCTTAATTATTTCATCGAGCCTTTTTGTACATGCTGAGTACTTTTATTTAAGATCGTAAAAGTTTTGAGATCTCATTCTTATAAGGGTAGATGGATTACAATAATACAATTATAAGTGTTTCCTAATTTTCAACTTGCATGTTTCAGATCCTCCTATCGTGCGAGTAGAACCGAAGAATATAACAGTTGTGGAAGGGGCGAAACTACTCCTCAAATGTGAATACGAGAGCAATCCTTCTTCTCTGAATAGTGTCATTTGGTAAGTTATTGTGTGTATTTATTTTCGGCATATTTACTATGGAATATAATCATCTGCCCAGCTCTTTTGCAACACTTTTATAAGGAGAATCTCAAATTCTTACTATTTTCATTACTCCATTAATAATATTTCTTTACCTGGAGTTTCAACTGTTTCTGTAAATTTCTTGCTTACTTGGGCAAACTATACAATGTGTCCCAGGGATAAGTGACCGCCCGAAATTTTTTGAATATTTGTACAAAATTAAGGATAATTTCTTTTATATTTTTGAAAAAAATCATTAAAAAAATTTTATTGTCAGGCCTGTTAATCAGGCTTTGCTCTTTTTTTTCAAATTTCAACTGACTGTATTTTTGCATTTGTTTGAAATAGCAGCAAACATTGTTCTGAGCTATTGTAGGAAATATCATGTAGTTTATTAATAAATTAAAAGAAATTGATATTAAGGGGGCATTTATTGGACTTATTTTGAAAAAACTGAAAAAAAAGGCGTTATTTTCTTTGAATTTTTATTTTCTTTTTTTCCTAATAAATGTTTTATTACGTTTTTGTTATGTTTGATAATTTTAATTGATAAACTATGATGTCGGCTAGTCAATAAAGAAAAAAGAATTTAAAAACATGTAAAAACTTAGGATATATCTTAAAAAATCTGCAGCACGTCACAGTATTTACTAAAAAAAATAAAAAAATCATTAAAAAAAAAACCAAAGGCGGTAAGTCCCAAATATAAAGGAAATTATCCTTAATTTTGTACAAATATTGAAAAAATTTCGGGCGGTCACTTATCCCCGGGACACATTGTATATATTTGACGGCGCCACCGTCGATGTGTCAACCATCGATGTGTCAACCGTCGATCTGTCAACGGTGGACCTTATATAAAGCGGCGCGCGCGCACGACTCGGGTCGCCGTGAAGAAGCGGCAATGTGCTGCCGCCAGCGCACCTGCAAACAAACACACGACATATTAACACATAGGGCAGCGTCGCACAAACGCTGTCCTAACCTGCCGCGCCTATATCGGCAATCCAAGGACCTGCCCGTAGTAACGGGCAGCGGTCGGATCCCGCGGGAAAGGGGCATAGCCCCGTGGCCCGCCAGCCGCGCCCCCTTGCGGGGGCGCAGCGACTACCTCAGTTGGACTCGGGTCATTCGTTCGCCGACCGTTGCCGAGTGCACACCTCCCACAAATTCGTGATAAATAATTGTAGTGACTAATATTGTGTTAATTGGAACAAACCAAGTGATCGTGTGAGAACCCCTTTGTTTTATTTAACGATGTCGGATTCTGACGCCGACGTCAGAAGTGGGATGCAATCCAAATGCCCACATCTGTTAAGGATTGCCCTGCATCGCCCACGTGTCCAAAATGTGAAGATTCTAGTGGCAAAAGTTAATACGCCTGATGCAACACTGCTATCGTATTGAATCAAGCCAGGCAAGCACAAGGAAGAATCCTGGGTGGTGAATCTCGTACTTCAACATGATGTTGGTTGGTTGGTGAATGACCAGACTGATTTCGGGAGAACTCGCCACGTGAAGATAAATTGCCTACCCACAAAAAAAAATGGAAGTCGAAAATTGTAGTAAAAGATTGATTAAGAATTTCAGCGAAGGTACAAGTATGGTAACCACGGTTATGGTAATGGTATCGGTTTCCATTGTTACATGTCAAGCTAGTTATTGAAGGTATGCTAGAAAATTAACCGAATTTGTCTTTTTTTTTTCTTCATGTTTCAACAATGACGGTGATCATTGTGCAATATGGCGAGAAAATTACGACGTTGAATGGAGCATCCCAGCTGCCTGCCAGGAGCCCAACGTGTCATTGTGAGGTCGGAGTGTTGGTGCTCGTGCATCTCCGTGGCTTCACGTCCGCGAAAGCTTTGCTATACTGCGCGCCATAGCGATGTGCGATCGTCACGCACGTTGAGTGGAAAACCTGGTGAGACCAATCCATTGTTCAATCCATAAAGTTCATTTGAAACCATCTTATAATGAATTCGAGTAGTAGTAAGAGCACTCGAAATATAAGACTTCACTCTAAACTTCGCATCTGAATCCGCCGTAAGTTTCGTGATTGGCATTCTCAAACTACACTATCGCTACTCTTGTGAGCGTTTTTGCGAGTTGAACTAAATTAACCTCGAGATTTTGACAGATCAAGTATGAGATGACTGTTAGAACGTTTTGAACCGAATGCGAAGTGAGACTGAATAGCGAAGTGAAATGCGAGTTGTTGTCTGAATTTTATAGAATCGACGTACTGGTGCCCGTGTAAGCTTACTTGAAGTGGCTTGTATTCCAACTAAGGACTCAGGAGGCCGAGACGGCGGCTCACGATCATGGAAGGTACAAGGTGTCATCTGATAATGACTGTGACAGTGACGAATTTAAATAATGTTCTTTGACCTGTACTTATATGACACGACTTCAGAAATGATCATGATGTTCGACTGACATGACTTCAGAAAGTGATGATAGGTGGACTTAACGTAACTAACTTAACTCAACAGGCTCGCAGGGCCGTATTCCATGACATGTGACAAGTGTGACAAACCTTGGGGACTGCCCTGACACGTGACTGGTGTGACTGATTCTAGGAACTGGCTCTCTGGGTTCCACGACGTGTGACATAATGAGTCATGTTAAGAGCTGGCCTTAACGGGTCGTAGGTTCTGGTGACTGACTATTTTGTGTAGACTGTGTGAGATTTTGTGAAAAAAAGTAAGCTAAAGAAAAAAAAAGAAAATAAAAAGGGAAAAAAAAAAGTAATAAAAAATATGGTTTAACAGTCTCCGGTTGTAATACCGATGAGAATGGTTTAACAGTCTCTGGTTGTAAAAAAGGGCTTGCCGGAGCAGCACATTTAAGTCTGTTGTGATTGACCTCGCAACTTAAAGATTTGACTGACTGATTTGATGTGACTGAATATGTCAAGATGATCGAGCAGTTTGCTGTCTTGTTTTCAGAAGACGCTCGAGGACGAGCGTATGTCAGCATGGCCGTGGCGGCGCCACCGTCGATGTGTCAACCGTCGATGTGTCAACCGTCGATGTGTCAACCGTCGATGTGTCAACCGTCGATGTGTCAACCGTCGATGTGTCAACCGTCGATGTGTCAACCGTCGATCTGTCAACCGTCGATCTGTCAACGGTGGACCTTATATAAAGCGGCGCGCGCGCTCGACTCGGGTCATTCGTTCGCCGACCGTTGCCGAGTGCACACCTCCCACAAATTCGTGATAAATAATTGCAGTGACTAATTTTGTGTTAATTGGAATAAACCAAGTGATCGTGTGAGAACCCCTTTGTTTTATTTAACGATGTCGGATTCTGACGCCGACGTATTTATAAAATTTTACTTATTTACTTCCTTACACTAAACAAAAAATATATCATGATACTAATCATTACCAGATGCTCTCACATCACCCAAACCATTCTACTCATCACCTACACTTTACACTTGAGGAACATATTTGGCACACACATCACTATTTTTATGTTATTTATTCCCTTTTTATGTTTTCTTATGTAACGTCAATATTTCTCTCTTTTTCTTCAGGTACCGCAACGGAGAAAGAGTACCAGTCCACAACACGAGCCACTATGAAGGTGGCACCACTGACCAGCACTCGCTGATCATACTGAATGCCAATGGAGATGATATGGGCAATTACACCTGTCTGCTTGGCAATGCTGTGGGTAATGGCACCAGTGAAGACAGTATTGATGTTAATGTTCTCTGTAAGTATTACTTTTAGTTTCTTTAGAAAACTGAAGTGGTGTTATCTGCTAAGGTTGTGATTTTGTGCTTTTTAATCGAGTGAATTATCTTCTTTGAGGATGACAATTAATTGTCTTGTCTAAGGCTATCTATGATTCAGCAATTGTAGCAGAAAGTTGTCTAAACCAGACAGAGGACAGACTCTACTTTTGTATCTTACCTTTACCAAAATAATGCATTTAACCATGAAATAAACGCACTCTTCAATATTTGATTCCCAAAAGTTTTTACTTCATAGCCAACATATATTCTTATTATTCTCCATTTAAAATTTTCTACTCACAAAAGTCCTCTCTAATTCCAGTCAAACCCCAAGTCCGGCTGACGATGAGCTCTCCCAGTCCTATCCTGGAGACAGACCACAAGAACGTGACCCTGACCTGCGAGGTGGTGTCAGGAAACCCACCCATACTGGACGAGGTCATCTGGTTCCTGGATGGAGAGGTCCTGAAACATTTACCGGAATGCAACGATACTGAAGGCGAAGGTATGTAGATGATTTGATTTGTGATACTGGGTATATAGTAAGAAGTAGTAAGAGGAATAGTTTTAACCGACTTCTGAAATAGGATGAGTATTTTTATTACCCTATATTTTACTTACTATTTACAATTACTGTGTATGAAATAAGAAAGGCGTATGAAAATAATGGATGTAACAATAAGTTGGTGTTGATAGCTTCAATTATTTAAAGCCATCAAGGATGAGATCAAAACTTCAAGTTTTTGTATATAAAATAGAAGCCAATAATATGATATTCCATCTATTATCATAGTACGATAAAACGTCATTGAAAAGTCAATACACCGCAAAAAAACGAAGGAATTATGAACACATAATAATTGTAACGTTCGCACTTTCCAGAAAACCTATGTAATGAAGTGGACCCATCGATGCTGCTGCTACAAGACACCACAAAGAGTTTCCATGGCAACTACTCGTGCAAGGGCAAGAACTACGCTGGATGGGGCAACGTCAGTGCCAAGACTGAGCTTGTTGTTAACTGTGAGTACATCTGAAGTTTGTTTATCTTTGGACATTTTTTGCAGCAGTCAGAAAGTAGCAACTATGTCTTAGAGAAAAAATATTCACAAAAATCTACCTTATGAATGTTTTAGAAGAATACCTCTAACAAGTACTAAACTAGCACAGATTTATGAACATTAGGTTTCTTTGCTAATTCTATCAGTTAACAGGCCGAAGTCTGAAGAATTTGTAACCAATAACAGCTGCTCTTTATATGACAGACCGAAAGATGCAATTTATATTAATTGTTGTAACGTAACGATGATTTAGTTTGGGGATTGATGGAAATAAATCAAACAGAGCGTGTGCAAAATTTCATCCTAATCAAAGACCGGTCAGTAGGTCAAATAAGATTCCAAGATTTTCTTACATACATAGTTTGTTACAAGTGAAGCTAATTAATTATAAGCGTGTTAACCCTTTAATTCGCAACGTTGCACGGATGCAACTATCCAAACAAAAAAATATCACCATCATTATTTTTTCTTATTTACATAAATTTTAATATTGGATATACTGCTGCCTTCTATGAAAAAAAATATTTAACCAACTCACGCGCATCATTACGTAGTTGTGACCAAAATGATGTCAAGTTGAGATTGCGCTCGTGGACGACCGGTGAGTTTTAATAAATATAAATAGTTTTTATGCATTGATTGACAACTATTATTTGAAATATTATTGTTTATGAGTTTTATGAATTGTCATATAACGCCAATGTCAAATTCAAATTCTAATATGAAATATAAGCACGTATTTACCGACGTTGCACATTTGCGACACTGCGAAGCTTTAGCATAAGTACTTTTGATTTCGTACGTTGCACGGGTGCCACGTCGCGGTTTTACTAACACTGAATAATTATTATTTTCTTTGTATGGGTTTTGTGTTTTTTTTTTACATTTATGGGAGTTGACGGTATTATGTTTTTATATTGACTGATCTGAAAGTTTGCTAATGTACGACTAAGCTAGATTACTAAATAGTGAATGAATATCGCTATTACTAACTAGCTTCTGTCAGCGGTTTCACCCGCATCCCGTAGGTACCACGGCACGAACTCGGATAAAAATTAGCTTATAGCCTTCCTCGATAAATGGGCTATCTAACACTGAAAGAATTTTTCAAATCGGTCCAGTAGTTCTTGAGATTAGCGCGTTCAAACAAGCAAACAAACTCTTCAGCTTTATAATATTAGTATAGATATGCTCGTTTTTTACTAAAACTTGTGTTAACTTATGTATGGTGTTGGTGATTGCTGCATGTTTGTTTTTTTTTTTTTTTTTTGCTTTTTACCAGGGAGGCTTAAAATGGCAGAGGGCAAGACAAATTTTAGCTTTGGTTCAAACTCAAATTCGCTCAAAAAGAAGTGCTAACTGTAAACCAAGAGTTGTAGCTAAAAGAGTAAAAAAGTACAAGAGACCTCTTCTTAGTTTCAAGTGGCAGCGTGGTAAATTCAAATATCCAGCAGAGTTTTATATGCCTGATCTTAGCACTAGTAGTAGGTACGGCAACAGAATCTCCGTTAGGCTATTTTCTTAATTTTTTTCTGAAGATAATAGATTATATTACGGAGCACACCTATTTATATTCTGTCCAAAGCAAAGAAGGTAAATCTATAAACGTTACCAGAGATGATGTGCGTGATTTTCTAGCTATCACAATTATGATGGGTATTGTAAGAATGCCGTCATATCGAAACTACTGGAGTAATGATTTCAGATACCCTCCTGTCGCTGTTGTGATGAGTCTAAAAAAGTATGAGCTATGTATGGATAATTCGGATCTGAATAACGATCGTTATTTTAAGGTTCGGCCGATATTAGAAAAAGTAAGGACACAAAAGTACAGATGCTGTAAGATTTGATAAAATTTTCCATTTTCCAGTTTTTCTACAGCGAGGTGGGTGCAAATACTGCAAAACTGGGTATTCAAATATCCACTGTTCACAATGTGAACAACGTTTGTGATTAGTTCCTAAAAGAAACTGTTTCTTTAACTTTAATAATGTAGAATAAATATGTTTTTTTTATATATTTTGTTTTTCATTTATATCTACATTTTATTCTGTAACGTGGGCACTGTTGTAAATATACAACACTGATTTCAATCTGTACATGTTCTTGTGTTTCGCAATGCAGCACATTTACAACATACTATATTTGGATATATATGTATACCAGATTTTTATTTTCATTTTTTTGAGCACTTGTAAGATCTAAATAAATAATAAATGAAAAAAAAATAATAAAAAATTCAATATTTTTTTTGAGCATTAAAGGGTTAAAAAACCTTTTCATTCGTTCTGGAACACCAGAACGAATGAAAATGTTTTTGTACCGAGGAACACCTCGTGATTATTCCTTATCTAAGACATTCCAAACACTTTGTTTAATGACCGTTTGCCAATAAAATCTTCCAGATCCACCCGGACCAGCTAAGCTGACGTACTCCCCGTGGCGCGTGGTGAAAGGCAAAAGTTTGGTGCTCAGCTGCAGCATCAAGGAGCGAGGACGACCTGAGGCACATCGGTAAGAGAATACGGGATATTTCTTGACTAGCTTCCTCCAGCGGTTTCACTTACAGCCTGGAAGAACTATTTGCTCACTTGGATTTAAAGTAGGGTAAAAATAAATAGGCTATGTAATACTGAAATATTTTTTCAAATGGGACCAGTAGTTCTTGAGATGAGCGCGTTAAGCTAACAAACTCCTGGAAAGTATGTTTAAATATTTGCTTACTGAGAGAACTATTTCCTGTACCCGCTTAGTATAAGTTATTAAGTCTCCATTAAAATCTCATCAACTCGTAAAGCTGTTTCATCAAAATCCGTTCAGTATGATGTGGCAGTTTGTGCATAAAGATGTTACAATAATACACTTCATACGTAACCTTTGCTTCATGATATCAGTGTAGATTAACAACACCATCCTCACGATATACTTTATCATACCAATCCATATCATCACCATAATCTTTTCCCCAGTTTCCGTTGGACGCGCGGCGGTCGTCCCGTCAGCGACATCGTCTCCCAAAACTGGACGATCGACCCGGTGACGCTGGACCACCGCACCAACTTCTCCTGCTGGGGGATCAACGCGGGAGGAGGAGGGGAACCAGCCTATACTTCCATTGATGTGCTCGGTGAGTTTTGGTTTGGTATAAGTTCGAATTTATGGGAGATGTATTAAAAAGCTTCGATACTAGCTTAGAGTAGGTCTTCTCAAGCAAAGAGTTTTTTGAGGGGTTAAAGATTGAATTTTAAGAGCCCTTTTTTTCTGGTAGGTCACGAAAATTGTCTTTTTCAAGTCAAGGTGTAGCTAGTGCTTAGGAGGCACGTCTCGAAAGTAATTATTTGATATTCCAAAACGGTTTGCACATTTGCACAAAGATGAAATGAATATGAATATTTTATCATTTTCAGCTCCGCCAAGCTTCAAATACGCGATGAATCATTACAGCGGTGCTTTGTACAAGTCACAGGTGGGTGTTCTGATCCATTCCAATATTTATATCCCCGCAATAATTTGTTTAATGAAGCTTTCTAGCACTTAAATTACTCGGCGACAGGTAAGAGGTTTTTCATCCGGATATTTGAAACATGTAGCTCTTTTTGGCAAAATAACATGCCTACGTTTTATTCTTACAACATAGGGCACAGCAATGCGCAATGAAATGAAATAGAAAATTCCTCATTTATAAAACACACAACAATCACGACATTTTCAATGTATAAAATAGCAATAACTTATTTCTTTCCTCAGAACATCTCTCTCTCCTGCACTGTAGAGTGTGCCCCGCTGTGCAGCGTGCAGTGGCTCAAGGATGGACAGGTCATCGACCCCGACAAGACTGATCGCTACTACGTCATAGAGAGGAAGATCGAACCGCAAGTTAATAGGAACGACTTTGAAGCTACTGAATCTACGCTGGTAAGTAGAGTGGAAAAACATACTATGAATACTGCAATATGCAGCCAAATTACATTACACTTGCATGAAATAAAATAAATAACAAAAGTTACTAGGTAGTACTACCAATTCTAGAAAATAAGGATTAAAATCGGCAATACACGGACCGCTTGAAGCAGTCAGGGGCTACAGCTTCAAACTGTCGACCGCCCGAATCAGTTGGAACTGCTCGAGCGATTCGTGTATGTGCGTCCACTGAACTCTGCAGTTCACTGTGCAGTCGCCCCTGACTGCTTCAAGCGGTCCGTTGTATTGCTGGTCTTAGAGCCCTGCACCTGAGTGTTCTGCGCAAATGCTTGTGCTATGCTCCTGCACAGCTGACTGATTTCCTTATATGAGAACAGCCGTCGTGGCCGATTTATCGGGACCTAGGAGGACATCGTCATCATTACTGTTATATCAATATATCCTTTATATCAATGTAACTTTGAATGTATCCTTACTATCCCTAGCACTGGAACATGTCGGCGTGGCCGTCTGCGGCGCTGGACCGCGCGGCCGACACGGCGAGCTACACGTGCCGCTCCTCGCGCAACCTCGCCGGGCCCGCCGTCAACAGCACCACCAAGTTCGCTGTCGAGTGTTAGTACTTAAGCTTTTAAAATAAAACGTAAAGGCAAAAAAATAAGCATAAAATACTTCAGTAGTTTTGCAGCACGGAGGGTTTATTGAATCTCTGTTGGAATCTCTGTCAGAATTAACCATTACACAACACTTACCGACCCGGCTATGTACCGCCTTGCATGGTCTGTACAAACAAAGAGAACTCAGTTGGTTTAGTCATTGTTGTGCTTGAGGGAGACAAACGATCAGCAACATAAGTAAGATGAATTCAAATAAATGACTTCCAAAGAAAACATTTAGCACTAACTCCAAATAATTATAATCATAGTATAGTAGTATATCCAAATAATTATAATAATGAATTACGAACTAGAGATTACTGCTCTTACTAAGAAAGATAACTTTTGTTTTCAGATGAACCTGAAAACATTACGGTGACGCCCAAAGTGGTACAAGTAACTGAAAATGAAATACCAGCCAAAGTTGTGTGTTCTGCTAGGTAAGTAGTTCATAAGTAAGCAAATCATACTAATCTAGCTATAGATATATAGATCTTGACCTTCTTAACCCAATCATCCGAACAACCAGATACCCCATTGCTGTCAAACTTTCTGTTTTCTGGTTTCTGATTATCCGTAACGACTGTCAAAGATGTTAAAGTCACAGCTTCCAATTTATTGTGCATTCCGAAACACGGAGGAACTAGTCATGTCAGTACGGACCCACAGACCATGCCAATTATTGCTTAACCTTATAACCTATCGACCCGTACTACTGTAACTTAGCCACAAGCTCCTCAGCTACCTATCCATCAGAATACCAAAGTTATATTTTTCCCTTACAGAGGTTTCCCAATGCCCTCCTACTCCTGGCGTCGCGAGCACCCCAGCAAGGCACTCAGCAAGGAGCATGGCAACCAGTCACTCACACTCTCGTCATCCAACACATTACTGCTGGGACCGGCTCAACGTCGGGACGCTGGAAACTACGTCTGTGAAGCTTATAATAGACATGGATCTGTTAATACTACTGTTTTCTTGGATGTTTTGTGTAAGTAAAAATTTTCGTTTCGGGTTAAGCTTTTGATTAGGTCAAGCAATGTGTGTTTGCAAAAAAACACGAGTTTGTTTTAGTGGTAGATAATTATAGTTTTAAGTGTTGGATTATTGAGTTATAATTGTGATATTAAATAATACATTTTTATTGCTTATAGTAAAAGAAGTTTGTTTTTTTAGTACAAGAAGTGAAGACGGTTGAGGAGTCCACAATGGAATACGCTAGGGCTATTTCAATATTTGGAATTGTTTTATATTTTTTGTGTATTTCGTTTCAGTTATTCCTGAATGCGGTATCAAACAGAGTGAAATGGATGGATACCAAGTACTTGTTTGCACAGCACATGCTAACCCTGCGGCGGTAAGTACCAAATACTGCATTACCATAACATCTTAGTTCTTTGAGTATATGGCATTCGAGCAGATTAATGTAAAAATATATACAGGACTAAGCTTTGCATGCCTCTTGCTCTTTGTAATTCTTAACACTAAACTAATCTACTGCTGCACATTAATTACCAATATACATTTATATAAAATAATTCACCAATTAAATAAAAATTGATGAACTGACATAGCAGTTTGTTCTAGTTATATTGAACCACACTATTCTTTTTGATCATCCGATTATATTGAATCTCACTATCCTAAATAATCAGTCTCACAGTTTTAGATCTCTGAAATACATATTTATTCCCAGGTGTCATTCTCCTGGAAGTTAAAGAACGACAACGACAGCTTAACCGACGAGAAGATCTGGCAGCAAGGCATACACAGCTACCTGCGCCTGAGCTCCAGCGTCGAGGTCTACAGAACTTACCTGTGCTACGCGAACAATAGTGTCGGCATGTCCAGGGCTTGTGAGCGGGATGTTATGGGTGAGTTCAAAGATTTCATGGGGTTTTATGAGATTTTTAGGAGAGTAAAATAAAATCTTGGGCTGTAATAATTCTTAAAATATCAGTATGGTATCATTACTGGATATTTAAAGGCAGTCTTAAGTCTTTGAGAACTCTGTGTGAGTTGAGACGAGCATAGTAGGAAAAAAATAAAGAACATAATGTAGTACATAGTTTGTGGGATTGCATTTGTATAAAGTTAATCCTTACTCCTGTCTTTAAAACAGTTGCCATTATATCCTGAAATATTACTTCAATAATTAGCTATTTGAAATAATTTCCTTAAGATACAAAAACGTATGTTGCTGCTCAAATTATAGTGGTGTCTAAAAAATCTGTAGTAAATGAAATTTTCTGGTTTGCAGCCAACTTGGAAAGTTTTGGTAAGTCTAATGGGAAATTGGCTATCGGCAATATTGCAGCATTTACCTTTATTTCAATGGTTGTAACCATGAATTCAATATTTATTTATTTAATATTATTTTCAAGAAGAAAGACGGTTTAATGTATTATATTTTTAACAACACGGCATTATATGCTTGATGCTGATTGGCGCTTTCGTGCACATTGGTTTTCATCGTCATTTAATTACAACTGTACTTTCAAAATTCAAATTACAAAATCTTCGTTTCGGCCCAAACTACTATTTCTTTTATTTTGTCATTAACATTAGGAAGGACAGTTATAAATGGCTTCTCATTATGATTTGACACAACTTTTACATAAAATTTTTGTAATCACCATTCCCTCTTTGTCTACTCTGTGTTGTTATGAAGTTTTCTCTTCTCTTTTTTCTCTTTGTATTGATAAGCGTTGATTTTTATGCTCACATATTTTTTCAAGCCATAAATTAATTTATGTTACAGACCAGGGGCAAAATAATTTCGTATGTCTCTCTCTTTTAGTAACACATCGTTAATAAAGCTGCTTCGAAATACGTCGCACATCGTTCGTTAACAATTCTAGTATAAAACAAAGGCCCCAAAAAAAAAGTAGCTCTAATCAATTAATAGTCGGATGGTGATTGCAAAGTCTCCCTTCATCTATTTTAACATTTAACTCATATATTTAATCCCCAGGTACTAAAGTCTGGTGGCGTGACCAACAAAAGCTCATCCTCATTGGAGGGATAGCCCTAGCTATCCTTGTCATCACCGTGATTCTCTGCATCATCATCATCTGCATCTGCCGACGAATGAGGGCCAAATCTAAGTGTAAGTACTGCAATATACCATTGTAAGTCTTTCTGACAACCTGTATCAATAGTTAAATTTGTAATTTTTGAAAAGCTGTATATAGGAGTCGTTTTGAAAATATTTTGCACGTAGACTTCGAGTAGTGAGCGTATAAGAGAAAATTTTCACTGTTGAATTAAAAAAAAAGAGTTTTAAAGACACAAGTAAATTTAAAATTGTAGATTCCATAAAGAAGTGTTCATCGTATTTTATTGTTTTACTTCAATCATTAAGCTAAGAAAAAAAATAATATTGATAAAAATATGACTGTGAATTGAAAAATAATTTTACTATGCTAAATTATTTTTTTTATGAAATTGAAAGGTGCTCAAATCTTTAAATGTTTAGTATGTCATAAAGACTGATAGTGAATTTTTTGCTTGATTCTTTTAGTGTTGTATTTTTATATCCTCTGTAATATAAAAATCTAAATGTTGAGTAACTAATACATATTTTTTGAATACCATCTTTTCTCATTCAAGCATTGTAACAAAAAGATCAATGTTGTTTTTCACCATAGTTTCTATAATATCATGATATTTTTCAAATTCATTTGTAATTTTAAAACTGCCATTAACATAAGTCATTTTTTCATGTAACTAAAGTTTTTTTTGCGTTTTTCGTTGTTTTTCTTTTGTGTTGCAAAAACTAACTTATTTTTTTCTTCATCCTATCTTTCCCGGATGCTGCTACTAAACACGACATCGACTAACATACAAACATATAGACAATAATCCCGTCGAATTAGAGGAGCGCGAGAAGTAAGTTTTTTCTTTTCAAGTTTTTTTATTATTTTGTTAATTTTATTCTTCTAGAATGTCTAGTACTAGTCATTTTATAAACCTCTATAGATCTAGGTATTGTTAGAAAGTTTTCTTAATTTTTTTCATTTACTACTTCATCTATTTTTGTTAATAATTTTTAACGCCATCAAAAACTTTCTAACAATAAAGACCCATTTTTTAGAATGATAAAGCATAGTTCCCCAATTTAATTTTATTATTTAAATTCTAAACCAAATAGTACAATACCTATAGTTAGTTTCCCAAAAATGTTATCCTTTTAGCTTCACACATTAAAATATTTTTTTCAAAGATATTTTATTTATGTATATTTAGAATCCTTTATATTTTATATATTTATTCTTTATAAGTTATAAAAAAGACAAAAATAAACATTTTTTATTATTTTTTTTATAAAAAAATTACAAAAATTTTGCAGCTACGCCATTGGTCCGAGCAGATTCATGGCATACATTGTCAATGCCTCCCTCAAGGTCACCAGTAGTTGTGCCCATGACGAGAGCCTATCATTAGAAGGTCAAGGACGTTCCCAAGGTCAAAGTTTGAGTTTGAGTGAAGCGCTATAATATAATTATGCTTGGACCAACGGCTGATAGTTTTGGTTTCAGAGTCTTTTGGCGCTAAAATGTGCTGGTTAATTTAATATAAAGAAAATGATTTGACAGCGTAGTAATGTTATCAAAATTAAACGAATCTTAAAAAATAATAATTGAGATATTCCAGGTTTTTATTTCACTATTGTCAATTTAAAGGGTTAGAACCTGAGGTACCCGATTCCCGGGGTTCCCGTCCCAGACCCGGAACTGACTTTGTTTTTCAATATAAAATATATGGGGGTCCCTACGGGAAGGGAACCTTAGAGATTGGTTTCCTTCGGTACTATCCCAATTTAAATTGTGGTATGTCAATTTAAAATCCATGAAATTAGCTGTCAAATCATGAAGTCAGCAGAGTTTTAGCAGCAACGTTGAGCTTGATAATAGTAAAAAAATTAGAAGCATGTTTTTATTTTATTACTCTTGACAAAATAACACTTGATTTCAAAAATATATGTATAATTATCGTATTATTGTGTACTATATAATTATTAATAATAATAATTAATGTGTAGGTTCCTAACCGCTCTTACCCCGGATGTTCTCAGATTGACCACAATTAATACTTCAGGTACTTTTTCAAAAAAAAAATGCTAACAAAAATAATTTATAAAAAATTTTAAAAATATTTTCTTTAGTTGGAGGATGCTTTCTTATTATTTAATGCAGCTGTTTGGCTAGTTGAATTTTTGGCGTAAAGTGTGACCACAGTAGAAAAATTTGATGTAGTTTAATTTTTTCAAAATTTTTTGTACAAGTATTTGTTGAGTGATGCATGATCTGAGACTTGGAAAGCATTCTTCTTGGTAATTAATTTGTTTGTATATATTTATTTTCTATTGTTATTTATGTAGGTAGTTTACGTATATAGAATAAACCTTATCTATTTATTTTATTTACTTTGTGGGTACAATTTTCAAAAGTATTGTTCAGATTATTTATTTAATTTAATGCAGAAATATACTTTAATCTTTCCTTTTGTTAAGACTAGGTTTAGTTAATTTAAAACCTCGAGTAGGTCAACTTTTATGTCAATATCGTTTTCTATATTTACATTCAAAACACAAACATTTTTAGTTTTATCAATATCTATAACACTTTCACCGCTTATATTCAATCATTATTTTTATTTCTTTTTTTTATTTCCAAAATTCAGTCCTGACGGTAGCTGTATTAACGAGGTGTCGATAGCTCAGTCTATAATATCACAAGCGTTACCTGCTTTATCGCCTCGTCTAAACCTATCGTTTAGCCCAAAGACATCAGACAGAACAAGATTGGTTGACTCCCAAAGTTACCCGCACAACTTAGAAATGAACAAAATAGAAGACAAGCCAGCTGAACAAAACACTACACAAACAGAAACTAATCAAGAGACAGAACTACAAACGCCCAAAACTGAACCTAAAGCTGACAGCAATAAAGGTCAAACTGTAGTGACGCCAAGCAAATGGCCTTTGAAACCTGGCGTCTTAGTGCACGTCAATTCGAACCATACGCTTAGTCCTAAAAATCAAGCGAGATTGCAAACTAATACAGAAGAATCAAATTTGGGACTTTTAGAAAGAAATAAGCCTGAAGAAAAATCTCCACCTAAAGTTGAGTATTCTAAAAAAGATGGAAAGCCAAGACAAAATGTTGTGACGGGTATATTTAAGAACCTCAGAAGGAAAAGTGATGATTCCGATGACGATAGTGGAAAGTACAAGAAGATTAACAAAAGTAATAAAAGGGCGATGTCTTTAGTTAATATGAATAAACCGGGATATGTCGTACATAAGAATCGATTACGATCTCTGTTTCAAAGTGAAAAACCTAATATTATCGTGACTGAAGGAGGTAGATGTTTTAAATACAACAATTTTTCTATCGATAATGAGTGAAACAATATTAAAAACAGCCAAAATTTTAATCAGATTCTTCAATTATGTTTCTTCAAAAGCTTTAATATTAATTTTGTTTTACTTTGCATTATTGAGTCACACATTATCACCGAACACTACACTAATATCACTGAAACATTCCAATTCTTCGTCATTGTTTATCTTTGCTTTTAACTTACATTGCTTGAGAATGACCTGTATTCACCACAAGCTCTATTAATTGGAAATTCTGTCACTGTTTTTGATTATTCAAATGAGCCCATTGGTTGATTGCACATTGGTTTTTGGTGACCGTCAAATCTATTAATAGAATAGTCTTTACTATGATTTTTATTTCTGCCTTCAAACTGTATTCTACAATGCCTTCAGAGTGGTGCACTATTATCCATTGACAACAGAATTGAGTCAAGTCTTCGTTTGCCATTTTGATAAACCTGTGCAAAATGGGCTCATTAGAATAAGTCTGCAACTACATAATAATATAATTTCCCCACGAATAGCTTATGCTTCACGCATGTTACGCTTCAACGCTAAAAGCACGTTTTATTTTGCAATGTTTTTCAATGTGAGCATGTTTTTAGTTGTGTCGTTCAAAAGGCCTGATAGGATAGTCACAACTAGTGCCAAAGTTAAGCCTTTTAGTGATGAAGAGCCAAGGAATACGAGAAAGAGGAAGAAACCAGGTGACAGTGAGTAGAGCATGCTTTTGTTGGCTTCCGTTTGACGTGTGTTTTACTTTTGTAGTAGATAAATAGAGTTATAAAAAGAGAACTTAATTTTGACAAGTGTAAATAGTTATACCAGATAAAATTTTCCATTAGACTATATGTACTCAGGGGTCATACCATGACTAGTTTTAACTATCTATAAGCGCTGGCTAGAATAGAAGTCTCTATTTTTGCAAGAGAAACTAATATTGTCTAAGAAATCATGGTATGATCCTTGATTATTTCATCAACCCAACAATTAATAACACCAAGATATAGCCTCAATACAAATTCATCAATTTCAAGTCTTAGGGTCTCAAAATCTTCATTCCTTCCAAAATTCTCACAGTGCTATTATTTCCAACAGGCCCACCTACGAATGGCGTAGATAATGCGGCAAATGGCAACCTTGGAGCGGACAACCCGGGTCTCTATGAGAACCTGCCGTTCCACGGACTACAACAACCCCCCAATAAGGTACTTTTGAACATCATTTTGAAGATCATTTGCTAGAATCATCGACAATTCGTTTGGTATTACAGTAAAAGTAGTTGAAGATAGTAAGGTTTGCCTAAGTTTTAAGTGACACTTTGAAATGTCATAAGATCCTCGAGCTAGAATTGTTTTCACTTAGTTCATGTTTTACTGAAATACTCAAACTGGATAATCATTTTAATAAAACTACCAACACTTACAATTAATATTCACGTTGTTTTGTTTATTTTGCTTAACTTATAATTTGCATTTATTTTTGTTTCATGTTTAATAATTTTGCATGTAAAGCCTGTACAAGCGATACAACCTAGAGTTGTCGAAACAAATCCTAAAACGTCGAAAGGAATTGAAGCTTTACAAAAACAACTGACTACTAACCCATCGTTCACACCAAGATTGGTTTGCCCACCATTTGTACAAAATGCTATAGGATATCCCATGGCTTCTAATTCACAATACTCTTATGGGATTCCCGTATTATCTCCAATACAACAGATGTATCCATTACATCAGACAGTTTTACTAAATCCTTATTTGCCTCCAATGCAACCTTCATACTTAAAACAATTCCCAACTATAGACGAAGAAATCCCAGAAGGTGACAAAAGGAAATTTTCGTCACTAAACACGAGGATTCAGAGAAAGCCACCACAGTTCCAATCAATGAGAGTTGTAAGAAAACGCAATATCGAGAGATTTTATCCGAACACAGAATACGGAGAGAATTTCAATGAAATCAATAATAATAAGAATGAGAACCCTTCACCTGTTGCAGAAGACTCGATATATGTAAACTGTCCGTCTTTACTTAAAGTAAAATCTAACATCAGTGGAGTAGAACAATTTGAAAACCTAACAGATTCAATACAAGTATGTGATGAAACTGAACTAAATAAATCAACCACTTCTCTAAACAGACCAGTACCAGCACCTCGAACTAAAATATCACCTTTTTCTTCGCCTGCAAAAACTGACCATGTTTACGTGAATCTTTCTATGCCTTTGATTAATACAAAATTTTCCAAATCCATTGATACTATTGACGCTCCTGTGAGACCAACAAAATCTGCTGAGGATATCTCTAAAACTAAATTCGAATTGCGTAAGACTGATGAACAAACTGAACAAGAAGATAGTGATGAAGATAAGGGTAATGATGAAAATCCTGATCTCTCTAAACCAAATATTATAGGAGCTACTCCTAAAAGGAATCTCTCAATTACACTACCATCTACATCTCTAGTTAAGTCTGTGGTGAAGCAATTGAACGATGAGGGTATAAACAAAGTTGGGTTGCCAAAGAAGCAAGTGATACCTCCAAATAAGACGTTACAAATACCAAAATTGACGGAGAAACCGGTGCCAAAGCGATCAGTAGTCAAACGTAGTCATTCAGTACAAAGTACAATAACAGTGGATAGTGATAACGGTCAGGTATAAAAAGCTTATTTACCATTTTCTGTTATATGTTCCTTCTGGCTAATTTGTGTGTGCTAATCACTAACAAACTAATTTCATTTTCAGAATACTAACATACTCCAACAACAGTACATGCAAAAACGTAACCACTTCACAAACTTAAGCAACAAAGGGAAGAATAAGAAAAACTTTCAAATACCGCTCCAAAAACATCATAGCTTTTGTTACTTCCAACCTATTAGAGTAGACAAGCGCATCCCAGTAGACCAGGAGAGATCTTACAACAATACTATAGGGCCTCTCATCTACCAGCCGTCAGAAGCACAATACTACACAAAAACATTAAACAGGACGAGAGAAAAGAACAGCCAAAAGTTAAACCGCTTAAAAAAGTCTGAAAGCTTAAGAGAGAAGCTGTCCTGTGTCGGCGTTTACGATAACTATCAGAAACCCGATTACCCAGAACCAGAATACAATGAGTCTGAAAGAAAGTCATACTTGCAATTGTTAAAAGGCAACTACATATCAAACTCAACGAGAAACTTAGGTCCCGAAAATTTCAGCTCGAATTACTCGGGCACGAAAGATGACAAGCCTAAACAAAAAAAGTTAGTGTACGCTGATTTAGCTTTAGGTAATCATAATATGAAGTTTAAAAACACCGTCAATTCAAATAGACATTTGTATGATACGTATACAGTAGGTTCAGATAGTACTAACAAAGATACTAACAGTAGCTATAAGAATATGTCTAGTAATCAGAGAAAAAGTGGTCACTCGCAGCCTAGAAGTGACTATGCTACTCTCAAATTCAATGAGATCGATGTCTGAAAGGTGAGTTTCCACGTTTTTATTAAAGCTTTCAGTCTTAAGAATGAATCTATGGACAAGATTAATAATGGCTCTAAAAATAATCACAATTGCAATAAAAAAGTAAATGTTAGTAAAAATTTTTTTTATATATAATTATAATTTTTATATAAGAGATATTTTTTGTATAAGATTAATATTTATTAACATTTGTCGCATTCATTTGTCCATAGAATCGCCAAATGCAATTATAATAGTTAAGACAAATCTCTCTTATCTAGAAATTATCAAAAATCTTAATCATTAAATAAAATATTATATTAGACACTTATTTATTAAATATAAAGATTAAAGTAAATTTTAATTTACAACCTGATTTGATACGATAATTATTATTTATGAGTATTATCAAAGATAAAATAAAGTAAGATAACTCTTTCAATAAAATGTTGTGATGGTAATATGTGCGTAAGTGGATTACAATTGGCTTTCACAGCATGAAATTTCCGACACCACGAAAAAGCCTAAAATAATAATAAAATTGCCTATAACTCATACATTTACAATATTCATTTGCTGCCCACCAAAGTTGCTTATTTTAAACTTTAATGCTAGGGAATAAAGTCCATTTTCATTTGTAGTTTTCTGCGCCTTAATTTGCTCATATGATTTGAAGGAGGTTCATAAAACAAAATACTCATTTTCTTTGTAAATGTATGAGGTCCCAATAAGCATGTATTTCGCAATGTTGTGACATTTTATATTTTCTTCTAGGAGCGTTTTACCAAGAGTGACACGTACATATTTTAAAATAAGGTAATACATTTATTTTTCAAAATTCATTTCGGAATCATACCGCTTTTTAGTTCATCGCTTTTAAATTAAAAATTCACAATTTATTCGAAATTTTATTTTTGGTTTTAAATAAAATCGATACATTTTTATAAACTAATCGCAAACTAAAAACTAAAATAAAACACGGCTTTTTATTTTAATCATTAAAAAATAAAAGCTTGTAAAAAAGCTGTGCACTTAACACATATTACCATTATATTTTATGTATGTTGTTTTTTTTGTATCTATATTGTGTATCATTAGAACTTGTGAAAAAATTCTGACATATTTTTTCCAATTGTTTCTCAGCCGTTCAGACCCGAAGACCAATTCATTTATGCAGACGCTGATATGAAAGACTACGGGCCTATTAACTACAAAGCAGCCTCGATCTACGCTCAAATGAAAAAAGTCAAAGAACAACAAAAATTACAGGAAATTTACGATAAACAAAACGAAGACATGTTGTGATTACTAATTGGTTGTCGAAGGAAAAAGTTTTTTCCAATTGTTTTCAGCATAATTGGAAAAAATGCCAAAATCATCTTGGTGCTTTGTGAAATTCTGTTTTTAAATACTTGAACGTAACCTGTTCACTAACTTTTTTGTATTTATTTTAGCATCAATAATGTCATCGCATTTCGTTGTTTTTGTATTAAGTTATTTAATTTAAATTGTTGAATTGTCATTAATTAATGTACACATATCTTTGCATTTTCCTTTTCAATTAATGTATTTTATTTTTCTACTTTTTATTGTATTATAGAATCTTTGGACAACCAAGTGATCAACGTCAAATGATTAGTAAAAAAAATATTAAAATTACATTGCTGGAATAATCCTGTAGGTATTTGTACATTTTAGAAAGTTGTCGTAAAAATTGTAAATAAAAATAGATTTCTTATATAAATGTAACTTACCAAAAGATCTAGTTGTCAGTTTAGTATGAATTTTATGCTAAATTAATTTTATTTTGGACCGGAGCCGAATATTTATTTGCGGCAATTCCTGGAAGAAACTTGAACGAACCTGTCTAAAAAATGATATTTCTGATAAAATAGTACCCACTGATGAAATAATACATTTTACCCGATGTGGCAAAAATTAACTACTTTTTAAATGGTTTTAATCCAATGTTTTTATGTATTATTCCTGAAGATACCTGATCAATTGCACGTCCGCCATTTATATCAAATATCTATGTTATCAAGATAAATAAAGTATCTGTCTGCGCTTGATTACGTGTAAGACGCAAAAAGATTATATAGTAATTGTCTTTATCAAAAGATTTCGCCTAAAGATTAAGTATGCAGATGAACTTCGAGCTCAATGTTAGGTATGTTTCTAAATGGAGTTTTTTGAGAGTGATTCTTTAGGCTATTTTCTGAGAATCACTGATTGTAAGTACCAATTGTGGATCTATTTGAGCCGATCTAGTTCAGATTTGGATAATATCTTACAAACGAAATCTTTTGTGAAGAGAAAATACTGTGTTTTTTTTTCTTTATTGTAAACTGTTTATATGGATGATTTTAGCAGAGCCATCAGTTGAATCAAGAATATAATAGTTTTATAAAGGATCACACTTATGAAGTCTGTTTTTAATACCAAATCTATACAATTTAGTATAATTTTTAATTTATATTTACGAGAGCAAACAGTATTGAAATAGCCAATAATAGTTGTATGTATTTTGTAGCTCAAAATTAACTTGCAATTTCGAGTTTATGAAGAGGTGTCGTTAATTTATTTTTGAGCTACAAAATAGATTTTGAAAATGCACAGCAAAGCTTCAAGTAGGTTGACAACACATAGAGATTTTAATATCCGTCCAAGCGGGAATGTCTACAAAGATTAGTTGATTTTTAGCTAAACCGTATCTTTGTAAAGTTTAGTGTAAATTACATTTATCGTGTAAAAATATTAGTCGCAAGACCTAAGACTATCCAAAGATAGATGAATTAGGGAGTGTATTGTGCAATCGTGCAATTTTGCACAATTGAGTAGATGTGTTCACAGTTTAATATTAAACGATGGCCCGTAGCACAATCGGCATTTATTTTTTTACTTTAATTTTTGTTTCTTGTCAATTTTTGTACGATTTATTACAACGAATCACATTTTTGTATCTTAAGTTACAATTTAGTGACATTTTGTATCTTTAACACGACTTGTTTATAACCTTGTTGATGTAAATGTGATAATAGTCTGAAATGTTAACTCTGTATTAGTTCCGTTTGTTATTACAAATGGCGCGTACAGCTTCGATTTTAGGTTTTTAACCATTCTACAATCGTGATTAAATAAAAAACTTTGTGAGACTAAAACAATTTTTCGTACTTAAATAAGTTTAACTGTCGTACTAATGTAAATATAAACAGGGAGAAAAAATTACAAAATGTCGGCGATCAGTTTTCCAGTTGGAAAAAATCCTATTATTTTCTTTTATTTTTGTATTTTTCTAATTGGATAACAATGCTTGTTTCCCGCCGATATTTTCTTATTTTTTCTAAATAAAATAAAGCACTAGAGACGCGCTCAATGCGAGTGTTGTGACACGTGGTGAATTATTTCACTATTTTGACTTTTATATGAAACATTTTTTTCATTCATATTTTAACTATCACCGTCAACATTTTCTGAATGAAGCGTAATTGAAAAAATATATCTATTAGAAAAAATCAAAATCAAAATTTCCTTAATAAAGGTTTCCTTTTTATAAAGATAAACAAAAATAGTGAAATGGTTCCGACGTGTCGCTAAACTTATAGAAACAAAATATTAATAAAGGTATTAGATGAGGTTTTGTACATACAAACTTGTTATAATATGTCGAATAGTGTTATTAAATTAATTTATGGATTTTTAAATGATGTTTGATTTCATTTTATGCAGGACACGTAGTAAATGACTTGAGAGTTTACCTAACAAAACAGTCAAAAATGCACACCGAAAAGCTTTCAAAAAATTAATTCCAAAATATTCTTCTTCTTCTTGTGTTATACCCAACTATATTCATGAAAAAATACAGAAAGTAATTCTCCTCAACACTTACCTACCAAGGATACGCACTAAAATTAAACAACAGTATTCATATCAGTAAAAAGTAATTTTACTTTATTTACTTAGATATTAAAAATCTTATATTCTTAGTTACTTCTTCACTTCAGACGTTTAAATTGCACACTTACATAAATAATATTTACAACATTATATATTTAAAGAAATATTTACATTTTTATCACAGCTTCAATTTTTGAATCCAATTCAGATTCAATTTCGCATTTTTTTTAATTTAACAATATATCTGATGATGATGACAAGTAGTTTATTTTAGTGAAAACTAAAATAAAAATCCAAAAATATTTGAACTTTTAGTTTCACATATTTTAGTAATCATGTTTATAAATCACATGTTTGTCTATGAATCACAATTCGCACGGCTGCGCAAAGGTTGCCAATTAGCTTAATGCTAATTAATATTAATTAATGTTTAGCCCAGTGACCACACGGATATATGTAATACTCGTACATAACAGTAATTAGCGAGTCTAGACATATTTACTTACTAATGTCTCATCCTTTAGCTATGCTGATTAATCTCTTCAAAACAAATTAGGAATATTTTTACAATGCAGGTCGAGACCATTACAGGCAGTAAATTTTTGTGAAAGGTTGCAAAGTTCTTAAAAACATATAGAAAGTTAAAAGAAAATTTTCTACGAAAGTTCTTTTTTTTTAGTTGATCTTAATGGTTATTACAAGATGGTCTCACATTGAGTAATATATTTAAATTAATTCAAAATGTACCTATGTATGTGTGTCTGTCTATGCGATTTAAATGCTTCTTCTCTCTTAAATTAAACCTAGCTTATTGACTATAATTATGTACAACATTTGTTATAAAAATAACTACATTTTAATGTATAAAATACATACTTATTTAGTTCGGTATGACTGACGACGCAGTTTTTCAAAACTTGGACTTATTTAGGATAGCGGATCTTTGAAAGAAATTCTTGTTTGACTTGAAAATTACTCAATTTGAGAAAAAAAAATTGGAAAAGTTTCACACAATAAATAAACGAAATTAGTATCAAGACCAATCGCAGAATATATACACATTTTCACCTAGTTCGTTGTCTTAATTTTACACTGTAAGGTAACAGTAAAAGTGATTCAGATAATTCTAGCACAAAAATCTTTTCAAAGACCATCCTCTATCAAGTCCAAAAAATACTTAACAAGAAGACATTATCAGTAACAATCTTGCTACTTAAATTAAATGCAAAACGCCTTCTCCACCTTTTGTCAAAAGGTCAGTCAATCTACCAGTCCTAAAGTCAAACTTATGACTACTTAATGACTATTTGTTGGTCAGTAGAAGTCATACTGTCCTCTACCGAAATATACGTAGTCGGAACACCACTTCCTGGCTTGAAGATCTGTGGAGCAACATGCTGGATATGCCAGTTTGGACTTGGTGAGCTTCGCGCATCTCTGGCAAAGGTCTAGTAGCTCATCCTGTAACAAAAGATATAGAATTTGGTAAATGGAAACTTTTTTGAATTATCAAAATAAAAATCTCAGAAACACATGCTAAGTTTTCGACGGGGTTTTACAAAAAGAAATTTCAATTCCTATATAACTTTACACGTATAAAAATCATAGGTAGGTACAGGCATGTTAAGTCTAAGGAAATAGCTATTTTTCAATGCATACGACTCTATTTGAGTAGGCACTTATGTAAAGGTAAAGAGTACCCATAGCTCTTTTTAAACTAAGTTACTTTCTGCTTAAAGTTATAATATTGTGGTTATTATTGTATTCATATTAATTTTATTCGCACTTTATTTAAAAATAAATATTACTTAGAGGTATTTTTAGTCAAGTGCCTACTCAAAGTTTAATTTCTGTAAGCATGTCTGCTGAGTATTCGAAGTTCACAGAATGTTAATATGTCATTGACACTTCATTAATTTATTTACTTGTATGTATAAATATCTCAAGAACAAGGAAGAGAAAAAGTTTCCACTTCATATTGCAAAACTTATAAACAACCGGATAAGAATTAACCTAATTAACTACAGACTCGCTTTATCTGTATTTCGCACCCAAAACAAAACACTTTAAATTAGTAGAAAACAAATGAACATGATGCTTTGTTACATAGTAAATAGGCAGAGATATTTTATAATCTTTTTCTACCTACGTTTTTATATGTACGGATCTATTTATTAGGTACTAGGTATTCTATAGTGATGATTGAACTATGGATCCTATTTACATCGAAAAGGCAATAGCTGACCAGGCTAAAGAAGTTTGGTTATTTTAAATCCGAATTTATTCATCTTTATCCATGATATGCCTCACCTACATCCCGTGGGAACTATCTACTCAGCACACACTACACTCAGAAAGAATTCCTCGAAAAATGAGCAATCTAACACTGAAATATATTTTTTTAATCGGTCCAATACTTAGTTCCTGAGTAATCCCAGGTTTAACTTAAACAAACCCTTCAGCGATAAACTCTAAAGTAGATATCCACGAAATAAAAATAAAATAAAGGAGCAATATAAGTACTTAGTGAGTAAATAAAATACTTACATCAGTATGACATTCAGCGGACTCAGTAAACACTCCGCTACCGGGAGCCAGCCACGGGGGTCGCGCGTTCGATTCCCGGACGAGCACCGCCAGGCACAAGACAAGCAGGATGCACACTATTGAGCTCAACTGAGGACAAAGAAAATTAAAATTAGGGAGAGAAAACTAAACTTGATTTCTGAAATTGAAAAACACGTTTTGAAACTAATGCATGTTAGACTAAAAAAAGTCTAAATCAGAAAGATTCTATAAGAAGTTAGCTATCGGTTACTAAGATCCCGAAATACCAATTTATAAATAGAATTAAAGGCACTCTGCACACTAAGCAAATATTAGTTGAGGTTAAATATTAGTGAGGGCTAGTTACCTATTTGAAAAAAATCTAAGCGGTTTCTGTAAGATGGTACCTATGCAATATTATTGAGTACCATAATAGGTTGAAAGCTAGGTTGCCAATGTTGACAGTTCATAATTGCTGTCAAAGTTGCTCATCCATATGCAAAGTGCCCTAGATAGCTACTAGAAAGAAATCTACTGCATGTAAATGTACGGGTATGTCTCAATTTGACTAAGCGTTTACTCAATGAAACCCTAAACGTAAGACCATTCATCCTAAAGACCGTTCATATTTGTTAGTGAAAGTAAAATTCAAACTAAAGTTCTATTATATTACAAAAAGAAATATTTGCTCGTTAAGGTATACATTCATAACAGGTGTTCTAATTATCTAACAATAAGTAGAGCTTTAAGCTTTTTTAAGCATTGCAAACATGATGACTAAATTCCATAAATGTTTAAATTAAAATGTCCCACTAGCGTCTCCCAACTCGAGTTGCATACAAACAAACAAACAAAATACTTGCGCCATAATGCTACCATACGATAACCCGTTGAAGGGGACCGCTATTTTGTAACCAAACAATTATTTTATCTAAAACAATAATTTATGACAATCACTCAACAATAAATATCAGTAATTAATGATAAAAAGCTACTTGTAATATAGGGCATGTGTATTTGTTTAGCCAATATAGGTTATATGAATCGTACGATGGGTCATGTTGTTATGTTCAAATATTCGGTTTAAACAGGATGGCGAAAGGTCAAGAAAATAATGATTTTGTAACCAATATACCTACTTAAATTACGCAGTCATTTTCTAGCTTGACAATTGTGTAACAGTGACGGTGGAATTCATCAATGAATCATCATGAATCGTGGAATCAGTAGGTACAATATTTTTTGGAAATTACAATTCAATAGTGACATTGCCAAATTAGAGAAAAAATGCGAGTGTAACAATACCCTTATCCGTATAGTAAACAAGATAAGAATCAAAATAAACAAAGTAGTACTGTAGTAACCTAATTCATTCGATACAAACAAGCTCCGATAAGAAGGGCTTTTTAGCTATAAATTGTGATAACTCAGAAGATGGTCCATTGCTGATTAAACGAGTACTATGTGGTCGATATAACCTAGTTTGCAAGAGTAGTGGAAGTACTTAATTGTTTTGATCGACACCGTTTGAAAGTGTTACAAGGAAAACGCGATTGAAAATTCCAATTGTTTATCTACTTGGTACTGGTTGATTGTCTAAATATTTGCGGAGTTATATGAATGAAATGTTGTGCAATCTTAATAATCGCGTGTAGGCTAATTTCGGCCACGGCGGCGATTCTAATGTAAGGAGATTACCTAGCTACGCGGGACATATATTATGCTCAAGCATTTGCGCAGACACATGTACACTCACTATTCCTTCACTCTCATAATCCGATGGGACGACAAACCTACACTATCGGAAAGAGATCAGGCGCAGGACCGACATTTACGTGCTCTCCGATGCACGGGTGAATCAATCACCAACTTTCAATCATTCGTTTTTTAGGATTCCGTACTCAAAGGGCAAAACGGAACCCTATTGTCTTCGCTCCTCTGTCCGTCTGTCACCAGGCTGTATCTCATGAACCGTGATAGTTAGAAAATTGTAATTTTCACAGATGATGTATTTCTGTTGCCGCTATAACAACAAACACTGAAAACTAGAATAAAATAAAATTTTCGGGGGCTCCCATACAACAAACGTGTTTTTTTTGCTCATATTTGTTCGATATCCATAAATATCTATAGAATATTAGTTCGGATGGCACGGAACCCTACGTGCACGAGTCCGACTCGCACTTGGCCGGTTTTTGTATTTTTTACATTACATTCTGGACCCACATTATCTCACGAATCCAGTAATTTTAATAAAGGAAAACAGAGTTAGAGTAAAGTTTAAAGACTTGGGTCGAACCGTGGACAACGCCCTGTTAATGATAAAACTAAATAAATAGAAAAATATGTTAGCAAAGTACAAAATAGACGCTCTAAGGCCATTCCCCTATAAATAATTACAAGTAACTGCTGGATCCGGGTCATATGAGGTCCATATTTATCACTTGTCGCTAAAATTACACCTAATTAAAGGTAAAAAACATTTAGCGTTGTTTTTGCGTGACTGTTTATTTTGCTTATCTGAAGGGTTAAAAAGCAATGGAATTATAAGTACTTGTGCTCGATCTTTCCAATTTCATCATTGGGTCAAGAAAAACTTGTGGTCGGTCCAGCGTATTTACAGAGTGTACATAGCCAAAACGCTTCCATAGGAAACTGCTCGCTGATATTTTGTAATGCTGTTTTTTAATTTGTGATTTCAAAGTATACACGAATTTTGCGTACTGCTCGAGTATAATTCGTAGCTTAGACGTGCACATGCATCATTCCAATTTATACACGGTCAAATCTAACTATACAAAATTAATATTAGGTAAAGCATTAAATAAAAAAGGATCATCTAAATAATACTATCTTAGCCACTAGTATCTTCTAAGTAAACCACTCTAAATACAACTCAGCATGATGGTTATTTTTTAGCATCTAAATTTGTAGCATGCATTCTAACAGTAAACTTCTAAAATACTATTAAATGACACCATAAAATATATTTAATTAGCTTCTAATTTTTTAACTCAGTACGTTTAAAATGTAAGCAAGCAACATGCAGCAAGCATTGCTTCTGTCACGGCTCCGGTGCTGCGGGGCTCCGGCGGTCCCATGCGAGCTTATCGTCGCAGATGGTTTTCACGCTCACCACCGCAGCTTCGGCTTGCTGGCCGGCTCAGCCGGCCAGCTTCTGCCGCGGCGGCGAGCGTTAAAACTACATGCGGCTCAGCTCGCAGGCCGCCTCGCCCCTCCGCGCCTACGCGGTTTTGAATTGCACTCTAGGGGTAGGGCAGACAAGACTACGTGGAGTTGGTTTTGCAGCGATTCGTTTTCGTCACTAACTTCAATTTTTAATACAATGTTTTTTAATTAAAGATTATAAATGGCAATATACTAAAAACGAGGCCCAGTTAGTAAATTAGATGACAATGTAAAAATAATGTTGTAAAATTAGAAGCTTAATCATGTGTTCAATAAATAATTTTGTGGCTGCACTTATATTTCCCATAAAAAATCAACTTGTTTAAAAAATATACAAAAAGAAATTGAATTACGAGCATTATTAATATTTAAATTAACATTAAATGCTAGGTCGTGTTTTAATCAAAATGGCAGCATGCCACTGCCACATACCACAACTGCTCGCGAATAGATTGGAATCGTAAAGTTTTTCGCGCCTATTCCAGTGTATACACGATTAGTTTGCATGCGGACTAGCACTGTATATTATGGAACAAAGCAAGTTACTTTGGCCACTACAAAATATATGCGAGTATTTGCGTACTGCTGCTGTATACATCGGAAGACTTTGTATAAAAAGTGAATTCCAATATATTCGCGACTAGTTTCACACGCTTGCGTACTAGCCATGTATATACTGTAAATACGCGTCGGTCCATGGATATGTGACCATCTTGTTATGACGAGTTCCTCCGTGTTTCGAAAGACTGTAAACTGCTAGGTCCTATTAGCAGTCGGTACGGGTAGTCAGAAGTCAGAAAGTCTGACAACCAGTTTTACCAAAGTTAACTGGTTTGAGGAGGTTAGATAGACCATAGCTGAGAAAAAGCTAGGAAAACATGCTATTCTAAACTTCGCTTAAATATTTGAATACATTTTGTAACATAAGGAACGTGTACAAAGCTGTTTCCCGCAGTCCCATCCCTATCCCGAGGGAACTACTTCCCGCATCGGGATAAAAAATAACCAATGACCTTTCTATGGCTCCCAATACAACAAATAGTTCTTAAATAATGTTCAGTGGAAGTGTAGTGAATTTTATCGTTACAACCTTTTGCTGAATTAAGTAGTAAAATAAAGACATTAATTAAAACATGTGCTATAAATTATCATAGATTAATAAAACTAGTAATTACTACAGATAACTGCCTGCCTGATCCGATATTCATCAGATATCATTGTTATAAAAGACATGCTAATTAAATATTTTGATAATATCTACGTGATCGATCAATATGTTATCATAAATCTAGATCAATCAGACATTTCCCGCTTACTTATTTTATTATACAAAATTAGCAAGACAGTCTTTTTTAATACATTAAATAGTTTTTTTTTTTCACTATCCTCGGACATATGACATAGGTAAGCTAGATCCCTCCCGGCCGATCCGGTACCCGTTGGCATGACAGGTGGTCAGATATTCTGGTTTCCGACAACCTGCAGAGATGGTCTACCCGGGTTATTTATCCGAGTCTATAAAATATAAAGAGAACAGACAACTGCGAAGGATATATTGCCAGTAACTATTAAAATAATCGGTGATATTACAGTGCAGAAGCACTTGCGTAGGCACGACAAATGTACTCTCCATTCCTTCACTCTCATAGTCCGATGGGACGGCAATCCGACACCACCTTAGAGAGATCACAAGTACGACCGACATTAACGTGTTCGATGCATCATCACCTTCCAGACATCGGACTGCTTTTGTAATATTTTCTTTATCTATGGGAATCGAACCGAGCACGTGACCTCGCCACGTGCTCGGCAGTACTATGGATTTTTAGAACAAATTACAACAAAAACTATAATATTGAAAAAAAAAATCTTGAAAAAATCTTTTTATCATGGTGAATGTGTCGGATATGAAGAATTGAAAAGTTAATATTAACTTAAATAATTCGGCACGTGATTTGCATTAATATTATGAATTAGCTGATTCTCGCGGTTTCACCCACGTCACTTGGAAATTTCTTCGCGCATCTGTTTGAAAAGTAACTTATAGCCTTGCTCGATAAATGAACTATCTAACACTTAAAAATGTATTCAAATCGGTGCAATAGTTCTTGAGATTAGCGCGTTCTAACGAACAAACTCACCAGCTTTAGGTATGATATTAGTAGGTACCTGCTTATACATAGATTAGTAGACCCGTATCTAATTCTTCTATTAAGTACATGTCGAATCGGCATGATCAAGTATGACATAACAATTTCTAATCTTGTGAATGACTGTAAATTATGTAGGTATTATATTATTTACATACCGTTACATAAATTACAATTCGTGATTAGATGTCATATTCTATTGATTAAATAATGCCTGTAACCATTGATAATTCGTAACTATTATTATCAGAAAGTACTCGAACATATTTATAACCGCCCAGCTTTTTCCCAACTATGTTGGTGTAGACTTCTAGTCTAACCGGATGTAGCTGAATACCAGTGACACATACATACATAGATCTATTGCCTATCTGATCTCCTCAACCTAGTTACCCGGGCAGCTCAATACCCCTAGGTGAGACTGGTTGTAAGACTTTCTGGGTCCTGAATACCCGTACCTAACGACCACTAAAAAGTACAAATTAAAGCCGAGGCTTGTCTCCAAAAACACGGAGGAACTCGTCATGATGAGATGACCACGGATTGTCAAAGCCAAGCATTTCTTAACCTTACTAAACTTATGATTTATCAAATCGTATGCCTTTTACCCACGTGTTTCTCTACTATTACAAATACCGACACAAATGTACAATTACTTTCTAAATAGGTACATAAGTACTACGTAATACAATGTTAGTATTTCAGTGATCTGTAACGATATCACAAACTGCTTCGCTCCGGATCGAACCCGAGACTCTGATAGTCTTTGAACCTCCGTTTCGGAGTACGAATATAAATTACAATAATGATTATCATTTAGCACGTGTTTCAAAGCGTGATTATGTTAATGGGAAAGTGAGGTTGTTACACGGCTTAGGGATAGTTAAAAGGTAAGATTTCGTAAAAAAACGTAAAAAAGAAGTGCTTTTCGGACGTGCATCCGAGGGACACAGTATCTAGGTAAATCATTAATAAAGTATAGAGAAAAAGTTTAAAAAATGCTATTTTGATGGGATTTATCATCGATGGGGCAGGGTGATATTAAAAGAGCGGCAAAGGAGAGATGAGAGAAACCTTTAAAAGGAAATTAACTCGAGTTGAAGGTGGTACCTCTATTTTTATTATTTTTAGGTGCCACTTAGGTACCTATGTATTGGGTAAGTTAGTGGTAGTAAGTTCTAATTAAAGCAATGAAATGAGATTAAAATAAATAAAGAAGGTAAATAATGTAGTTAATTAAAATAACCACATATCAAAATCTCATTAATATCTAAAGTGCGAAGAACAATAAGCACCTACATACCTAGCTACCAACCAATTAACTGATAAAATGAACTTGTAGGTACTTAAGCACAATCTGGGCGGAGTTTACCTAAAGTTGGGCGGAGCCTCGATGCGCGAGCGACGATATCTTATAGAAAACAGTATAAAAATCTAGCTGTTGGCTCCGCCCTATCCCCTCCCACCTACGAACGAGTGTCTACCTACGACACACCACGTGTTGGGTCATAGGAGAGAAGATTAGGAACAGGTTACTAACATTTATATCAAGTGAGTCACAAATGAATGCCAATTAGAATAATTAAAGAATTATCTTCTGTAAATAGCTTTGAACCTAGATTTCACCTTTCACTTGTCAGACATTCGCTTTCGCGTGGCGTCTTTTGATCGACTTCTGAGAGTCATAAAAGAGGTGTACAAAAGCCTGTAATGAGTCTTTCAGACTTCGGATTCTTTTGAATTATCAACACCAACTTTCCTGGCGTTTAAGAACACCTAAGACTGTCAAATGAGAAAAGAGTTTTCAAATCTGGATAGGAAACTGAAACTAGTCTTCCCCTCAAGTATTTTTTACCCACATTGCGGAGCAACATACGGCATGCAAAAAACTGTCTTACATTGTCGACAGATTCGCTGATTTTACTTTAAACAATGGGTGATGGGAACAAATTGGTATACAGCCTAGCATTTTCCCAAAAACTATATTGGGGTCAGGTTCCAGTCTAACCGGATGCAGCTGAGTACCAGTGTTTACATGGAGCGACTGCCTATCTGAATTCTGACCTCCTCAACCCAGTTACCTTGGCAGACTTTCTGATTACCCGTAACGACTGCCAAATGTGTCAAATAACAGACGGGAGCAACTTAACGTGAATTCCGAAATATGAAAAAACAAAGTAATTTCTTAAAAAACACGTTTGTTGACATTCTCTCAAATTATAGGTAAAAAGCATTAAAAGCAGACAAAAACAAATCTGTTTGTTTGTATTATGATAAGTCTAGCAAAACTGTCGCCAACTGAACTTTTGTATACAATATACATTTATATACATGTATTTATACTTATACATAGTTGTTAAGAGGTAGATACGGAATTTTTATCGTATTAAAAGTTTGCACTGGGTCATATCGTGATTCTTAAAATAAATAATTGCCAATTAATTTTGCGATGGAGATAAAGTTGTTAATAAGATCCGGTTTTTTTTAATAATGATTAATTAATTCTTGTCACGTTTTTAGTTATGGTAAATTAGATTTTGGCTCTAAGATAATTTAATTTTTACTGCTAGGTAAATAGGTCTATGTATGTAATTTACGATCCTCTATATTTAGGTACTTCCTCAGTATTTTAAATTAGAATTCCAAAAAAAAATTACATTACCCGACGAAAATGTTTATTCAACTTTACTAGTAACTAAACTACATTAAATTAAGGAAGTAATTAAACTACATTGAAGTATTTAAACTTCAGTCATTGGCAACGTGAAAAAAGTCAAGAAGATTAAACGAAAATACATTGAAAAACTTTACAAAAGGATTGTTAGCCTAACTACATGCAGTAGTTTTCAAAAAAAATCTCTGGTTAATAGTCTGTAAATACAGAAAAATAATAAATAAATTTAAAAAATACTCACCGAAGTCATTTTAACAGCCATTATCCCAAAAAAAACAGGTGAAACACAAACACTATTAAATCAGAAAAAAAATACAAAATAATCGCAACGCAAAATAATCGATATTCAAAAACGAATATAAAATACCGATTCTCGTAACGATTCTCAAAGAGGTGCGATTCTCGGTAAGGTTTTAAGCAAAATGATAAGTGCAAACGAAGATTGTATACTAAATCGTTTTATTTATGTAAGTATGTACGTTTTATATATCGGGAACATTGTTACGGCGCGTGCTATTCTTGTGATATAGATAATTAAGTTTTAGGGGCCCTTATCAAAATATTAAAACGCTGTAAAATTATCGTGGCGTTATATCAGATAGGAAGTTTTTTATTGTTGTGAATGTTATAGTGGAATATTTTTTTAGTTGCCTATTGACATTTAACTACTTTTGCCACCTTATTATAAAACGTGGTTTTAAAAAAGTACCAGCTTTTGTATTACCTTTAAACCACCGTCCCGAACAAAATCAGTGGACTAAAGCTATTACTAAAGCGGGTACTTCTTAAAACCACGTTTTATAATAAGGTAGTTGGAGTTTTTCGTGATTTTTTAAGTACTAATAATATTATTTTTTGTACCTCTGAATTGTAATCTGTTCAACTGTGTATCAAGAAACCAATTTTTATAAACTTTTACAGTGTTTTTTTTTTCATAAAAGTTATACAGACGTTTGACACAGGTTTAGAGAGAAATTAAGTAGGTGGGTATTTTTTTGAACCGTGATAAAAGTCTGTTTATTTATTTTTATTTTTGTAATAATGCCGTTCTTAATTAAAAAAGTGATAAAATTTCATTATCCGTTTGATATAATCTTCCTTCTTACCAAAACTTTAGCTTAAGGAATTAAATTTCGCAAATATTTAGGAAGCTAATTAATAATATCGTATCATACCTAATCTAATCAGACTAATCCTCGATACGGAATCATCATATTTCCTTCTATATTGTTATATCCTTTTTATAACACCTCAGTGCACACAAACCTTAAGCCTGCGCTTACACTTCAGACCAAACAGTCGGCGGACTGTCGGCCCACTGGTAGGAAAAATATATTCAGACAATCGCCAATTGTCAATTGTTAATTGAACAACGTCAATTGATCGTCAATCTGATCATTGTAACGTGTGTACTACCATTCATCTTCATACTGAATTACGACCCCAACAGAATTGGGAAAAAAGTTCAGATGATGATGACTGATTTATGAGCCCGAATCACACCCCCGGATCTAGGGGGGGCAAGCCGGGGCCCATGCCCCGGGCGGCAAATTCAGGGGGTGGCAAAATCAGGCGGCTGTCTGATTTTAAATCCTACATCACAGATTACCATAATAGTTACCTACAGGGCCGTCTTAACCTATGGTGCAGGGTGTGCGAATAACACGGGCGCCTCGGTCTCAGGGGCGCCGTGGGACGCCCCACCACCAGGGGATTTTTTTGAAATTTCGATGAAATTACACCCGTTTGATAAGGAAGTTCCATTGTATCATGATACTGACAAGCAAAGTTTCTAAAAAAGTCGCCTTCGCTTTGTTTAATTGATCGTTTTAATTATTTTTCACTTTAACATCCTCCGACTAAGTAAAAAAATTCTCGCTCGCTACGCTCGCGGCTACATGACAATGTATGTGCTGTTTTTCTGATGGTTCATTATTTTTATTGACGTACCGAATCAACGAACACAAATGGCACTCGCTCTAATCACGGTTTCTTTTTATTTTGTTCATAATTCCCAGTTTAATTTGTGAGTCTTCAAACAAATAACTTTAAAAAATTCGCGCTCGCCACGCTCGCGGCTACTTGTTGCTTGACAATGTACTTAATAAGGTATTTTAGTGTCGTAGGCTCAAAAAATTTCGCGCTCGCTCGCGCAATACTGTACAGACATTGCGTTGGTAACTTCATAAAACAAATCCACATTGTCTTACCTTTTATAAGTCAAATGTAGCAAAAAAATATATTTATGGAGTCCTCAAAAACAAAAAAGTTTTCGCTTCCGACTGCTTGTTACCTTACAGCGCTTTTTAAAATTTATTAACTTTTTTTGTACATTAATCTGTCTCGACTTTCATAACTTAAACCTGGCCAACACTTTTTGAGCCTACAATGATTTGGACACTTTTTTTAAAGTCATTTTACACCTACCAAAAAAGTGACTTTCGTTGGTGAAAATAAACATAAGTAGGTAGGTAGGCGGGGCGGCAATTTTCAGTTTTTGCCCCGCCTAAAAAAAATTGAAGATCCGGGGCTGCCGAATCAACTAAGGTAAACGTACCAATAGTCGTCGGATTTCGGAAATCACTGACTTTGAAGCGCTACTGTGTGTTAAATATTCAATAGAAAATGAAAATTTTTGCATGACGTGATAGAGTATTTATTCATTATTCTAATTAACTAATGTTTTTCTAATCATTTTGATGGGTTTATATACTTATTAAGGCAAAAGTAAAAAAAGGGCGATTTGTACCAATAGTCGTCTGATTTGTACGGATACTCGTCAAATTATCCCAGTACTCGTCAACCTTTAATGCTAATGTAAACTCTTTGCTCTTGAACATAAGGTTCAAGTTATGTACATTTTTTTGTGCTTGAATTTGTTAAGCATACTTGTGCTTTTGAAACATCAGGTAGGTAGATAGATAAAAAACCAAATTCCTATTTAGAATAGCAGGTCATAATCTGTTAGAAGAGCAGGTATTCCATTAAACAGATACATGGTTGCATTTCAATTTATATTCCTATCTATCAAACGCTTGGAATCACAAAACCAGTCTATGTATAAAATATCTATATAGTTATCGGCACGAATTTTGAGCTCTGACCTACATCTGCGCAGAAGTGATTTATTAGCAAAGAACCAATCCCGAGTGACCGCTATGACGCGATGCACTGCGGGCCAATCACCGCTTTAGCCTCACTTCATACCACAAAAGGGACCCAATAAATACTTCTGCGCAGGAGTAGGTCAGAGCTCAAGATTCGTGCCGATAACTATACTAATATTATAAAGCTGAAGAGTTTGTTTGTTTGAACGCGCTAATCTCAGGAACTACTGGTCCGATTTGAATATTTCTTTCAGTGTTAGATAGCCCATGTATCGAGGAAGGCTATAGGCTTTTTATCCCGGTACGGGAAGTAGTTCCCACGGGATGTGGGTGAAACCCCTGGCAGAAGCTAGTATGTTATATTTTTTAATAATAATAACGATGCAGTCATGTGCATATGCGGCACGAGTAAAATAATTACTTTTAAAATACAATTTAAATTGTAAAATAAAATAATTAGTATTCACAAAAAATAAAAGCCACATTCATTTATATAGCTTATCGCGAAATAATTACTAACATTCATAGATATGTAGGTAAGGTTGTCATTCATTAAAACTTCTGAACTGCTTAGCGCATGCTAAGTACCATTTGCAAAAATCTCTATAGACAGTTTAAACTGTCTACTGTCTTAAAGGTATCAATCAAAAAATAAAATATGATTAGGTACAACTAACCGTTCAAACTCAATAATATTAATATCTAATAAGCCCCACAGGGCATCTGAGGTGGATGACGGGGAGTAGCGACCCCGCCGGGCTATATATCTGAGTGCTCCGGGGAGAGTATACTGTCCCCCATCTCCGGCCTGCTGGAGTGAAGGTCTCCCGCCTCTTGGCTTGCCTTCATTGGCCGACCAGAGTGGAGTCGCTAGAGCAGGGTTAGCAGCCCTGCTCGGAGGGTAGGTGCCTCGTGGTAAGTGGCGAGTGGGCCGGTGATGCTGGACCCACAGGGAGCGCGTGATCTGCGTTTAAAGTCCGCCGAGGTATCCTCACCCTTCAGCCGCTCATGTACCTGTTGCCCTCTTGTTGCGATTTAGCAACTGATTCCCGGGGGCCCAGTAAGTGAGGTGGCGAGTCTCCACCTGCCATTTAAACATGTATTTTATACATTGTCATCGGCAGGTGCCATAGTTCCTCATCATCATCATCCTCCGAGCCTTTTTTCCCAACTATGTTGGGGTCGACTTCCAGTCTAACCGGATTCAGCCGAGTACCAGTACTTTACAAGAAGCGACTGCCTATCTGACCTCCTCAACCCAGATACCCAGGCAACCCTTGATTAGACTGGTGTGAGACTTACTGACTTTTGACTACCCGTAACGACTGCCAAGGATGTTCAAGGATAGCCGGGACCTACAGTTTAACGTGCCATCCGAAACACAGTCATTGGTGTCATTGCAGGATATACTTAGAAAGTACATACAAACTTAGAAAAGTTGCGTTGGTACTTGCCTGACCTGGAATCGAACCCGCGCCCTCATACTTGAGAGGTTGATTCTTGACCCACCAGGCCACCACGACTTTTTTCCAGGTGCCATAGTTCCTTTAGTTTCCTATATCCAATCAACATCCCTCGCAACGCAATAGCCCAAGTACTTTTCCTCCATAGTTAGCAATACTTTAGCACAGAACCGGAGATTGTCCTTGGGTTCATTTCTATGGTGTATACAGGGATAATCGTCGGTTTTGTGTCACCATTTCATTAAAGTTGTCTTAAAAGGGCGTTTTAAATTTTTTTGCTGCATCTGATGTTGTGTGTGGGCCCTTGATTTACAGCTTTTATGACTTTTAAAAGGCCCTCTTGCTTGAAGTTTCTTTCAGTCATGATCTGCTATTAAAATTACGATCATGCAATTACTAAATACAGACAATTTTAAATAAAAAATCTTACTTAAGATTACCCTTTACCCATCAATATCGAATACGACAAGCAAAGAAGTGACAGCGATGGAAGCTATGTCATCTTAGTTTTAAAACTGATTTTAATATTTTTGCGTCAAAACTAGTTGAATGACATAATTTTTATACAGGCGCTATTAAGGCACGTTAGGAAGACGCGGTACAATACGCATAACGAAATGCAGTTATTTCGAACAAAAAGCATAGTGTAAGAACAGTCAATTTTTGTTTGCCACAAAGTGTAATCCAAGCGTAATAGAAACAAAGGCTAGTGCTAGACCTACTTGTACCCAAAGCGGTAGATCTTAATCAAATGGCGGAGGCCTACAGCGGCTAATATATACCTGAAAAAACACTCGTAGAAAGTACATACTTATAGAAAACAGGGGATTTAACCATTAAGAAACATATTAATTGAATCGAATAACATGACTTTGTACGTGCATCTAGAACCAGCAGAGTAAAATTTAAACCTAAGAAAAAGCTTAAAAGAAACGCAGCTTTATGAACAAATGTAATCTTAACCTTAAATATGTTTGTTCTAGACAGTTGTCAATTTTGTAAAAGTCCCGATATTAGCTATTTCTTATTCTTTATTGTACACAAAAACATATAAAAATACACACAACACAGAGAAGACATGTACAAAGGCGAGCTTAACCCAGAACTGGGTTCTCTAACAGCAAACCTTAGAGCGATAGAGAGATGCGATAGGGAAGAGAAAATTAAAAAGTGCACAACATTAAACAAAAGAAAGATAAAACTACATAACATAAAATATATACCTATAAATAAAATATAATAAATAAATAAATACATACATACAAATAAGGTCATGTTGACAGGAAATGTTCTTTAATTCGTCTCTTGAAGACATCTAACGATGTGCTGTCACGTATACTGTGAGGCAGAGCGTTCCAAAGCCTCACAGCGCGAACAGTGAAGGATCCATCATAACGGCTCGAAGTATGAGGAGGGACACGGAGTAGAAGAGATGAAGAGGAGCGACAGGGTTTGCCTCTAGGAACAAGGAACTCGAAGCGTTCCTTAAGATAATTTGGAGCGTTGGGATTGTGAAGAAGAGAGAAAAGAAAAGACAGAATATGAGCATCTCGACGCTGCCGAATTGGCAGCCACTTCAGCTGGCTCCGGAATTCAGACACATGGTCGTATTTCCGGAGGCCAAAAATGAAGCGGATGCACAGATTCTGCAGACGCTCGAGTTTGTTAAGAAGTTCCTCAGTCGCATCAAGGAAACAGACATCGGCATAATCTAAAAGAGGGAGAAGAAGCGACTGAGCGAGAGTAATTTTTGTCGGAAAAGGCAGGAACTTCTGGAGACGTTTGAGTGACTGAAACGAGCAAAATACCCTTCTGCTTACTTCTGCAACGTGTGAACCCCAGGATAAATGACAGTCCATAATTACCCCCAAGTTCTTGACCGTAGAAGAGTATGGGATTGCAACGCTATCATATGAGACCGGTGGTGGTGAAGACAGCTTATTAAGGAAATATCTGCCACCAATAATGAGAGCTTGTGACTTGGCAGGATTGACTAGAAGCCCGAAATCCTTAGCCCATTGACTTATGTTTCTAAGATCATTATTGATGGCATCAATTGCTTTCGGTAGCTCTTCAAGTTTGAAGTGTTGATAAAGCTGCAAGTCATCTGCATAGAGATGGTAATGCGAAACTAGTGACTTAGTGATGGCGTTTATAAAAACGGAGAAAAGTAATGGAGAGAGAACGCCACCTTGAGGAACACCCGCAGCGAGTTCCCGCCACTCAGAGGAAGCCTCATCAACGCGGACCGACTGTGAGCGACCTCGAAGAGAAGTTTAATATTTATTCGTATTTTGTACTGTAAAACACAAAATATCCTCATTATGACGAGTTTAGGTGCAACTTTTGAGCATGTCCCAGTAGTCGTCATAATAATTGTAAAATTGACGGGTTTTGGGTCAAATGGGAGTTTTGAAGTACCAATAGATGTCACATTAAAAAAATATATCTTCTATGTTAAAAGTATTCCAAATTGCATATTACATCGCTAGCAAATAAACTTAACTATCTAATTGAACAAAGAAACATACCACAGACCCCACTGGAGTTATTTAAATCAAAACACAAAACCACGTGCTGAGTTTCACTTTTGACAGCTGAACTTCACGAAAAAACGATTTTGTTAGGACACACACGTTTGAAATAACATATCTTAGAAGCCGTGACTGTTAAAACCCCGTATTGTTATTTCAATTGTGCAATATATTATCAAGAATATGTTGATATATAAACCGGCCCATTTTAAGTTCAGTAGAAAATAATAATAAAAGTTTTAAGATTAATTGACGACTATTGGGGCATGACGACTTCACCCGCGTTTACCTTATCGGCCGACTAAAAGTTTGTATGTGTGCGTGATTACAGATTCAGTATTTACAGAGTCTAAAGATCAGTTTGAGGGTCGCGTTAATTTGCAATTAACGACAAACTATCAGGTACTTATCTCTGGCAGTTGACTCATATGACAGGTGACAGATAACAGACTAGACTATGTTTTGTTGATTCCTATCTTGTTGTTATATAATCAAATGTTCATTTTTTATCTTTAAAATGTAAAAATAGGAGCTATATCTGATATGGCGGTGAAAGGTAGAAGATATCAGACGTTTTTGGTAATTATTTAGACATTAAATTATAATTATATTTTTAATAGGTAGAAAAATAGTGGCTAATTATGTCTAAGTCCAATAATGAATATGGCAAAAGAGTACCTACATACGAGCGCATCTTACAACCATCTGATATAAAACTATATGTAACTATTTATAAGTATGAATGTAGATGGATGAAGAGGAAAAGGAAGACCTTAGAAAAGATGGATGGATTGCCTGAAAGATGACATGAATAGGAAGGTAGTGAGATTTGTAAAAAATAGTAGGGGTACTTGATTTTTTTCAAAATTTACTTAAGTTTAAGGATAATAAAATTGATTCGCTAAAATACTTTTGATTGTGATCTTTAGCCTCAATTTATGTTTTAGTGATAAAATAAATGTACAGATATACATTATCTTATTATTTTAAAAACTTTGGACTATTCTCTATCTATTTACTGTACCTACCTATTCTTTAATCTCCATATTCGTGTTATACCTAAAATATATTTTCTAGTCTAAACAAAATATGTTTTTATTAAAAGATAAAGAACACTGGCTATCAACTGTTGATAGAACTTTCTTTTGCTTTTATTTTTTCCCCTAAGTCTATTCAACCAATGGTAACACCTAAATCAAAACTAAAAGTATCTAATAATAAATAATAAGTCATATAAATACATAGTAATATACTTAATCATACTTAATCATTTTAATTCAGAAAAAAAATCGTAAAAATAAATAAAAAATCGTAGTACGGAACCCCGACATTATCGCACTCTCGCCGCTGCCAAGTTTCCACAAAACGTATGCCCCTATCACTAAGGGGCTCGTGATTTAATTACTGCCGCCAATTAAAATATTTACATTGATGACGAATTAGTCTGACTGGTCTGACCTCGGGTCATCGGTAATTTTCAGTCAGGTTTTCATCACAGATTTGTGAATTGCGTAAAAAGGTATGTAGCAGTGGTTAGACACGTGCCTTGTGTTTCATATACCTACATACGCAATTATGCGTGATCCAAAATAACCCTATGGTTGTAACTACTTTTCCGCATGAAAATGTCTACAAGTTGGTGACTGATTTACCCGTGCATCGGAGAGCACGTAAATGTCGGTCCTGCGCCTGATCTCTCTCCGGTGGTGTCGGATTGCAGTCCCATCGGGCTATGAGAGCGAAGACACCTGACTAATGCGTGTGTAAAGCTTGCGCAGGTGGCTGATCTCGTCGTCATTTAGGGTTAGGGGGAAACTCGCCTCTGGGCCGCGGCCCAGATTACGCGGTATAATAACAGTCGGGAAAACTGGTCCGAATGTCCAGGCCAGATTACTATGTGAAAAAAGTGACGGAGGTAAGTCGACCCATTGGGACTTAATTTCATAAAATCTGATAGTTGTGAAATTTTTCACAGCTCAAAATCGTCAGGAGGCAAAAAGACTTAGATCTTTTTCATAATTTTCATCATAAATATAATACTTTGTCTAGATACTGGACTCCTAGTACGTAATATAAACTTCGTTAAATAATGGAGCTTCTATAGATACTTAATTAATAATCTCAATTTATAAGTAAAACGTAAATATAGAAACATTGTTTCTTTTTATCAAAATTTTGTTCGAGTGTTACAAGAAAAAACAAACCCCCTTTCGGCAACAAGAGTATTTTTGTTAATATATTATATAGGTATAGGAACTAAATATGCAACAAAAACTTTATCCCACCTAATCTAGATATTAAAAAAAAAGGAAAAATAAAAACTATGTATCAAATATCTATAGGAACTTCATTATTTAACGAAGTTTATATTAGCTACTCGGAGTCCAGTGTCTAGACAAAGTATTATATTTATGATGAAAATTATGAAAAAGATCTAAGTCTTTTTGCCTCCTGATGATTTTGAGCTGTGAAAAATTTCACAACTTTCGGATTTTATGAAATTAAGTCCCAATGGGTCGACTTACCTCCGTCACTTTTTTCACATAGTAATCTGGCCCGGACATTCGGACCAGTTTTCCCGACTGTTATTATACCGTGTAATCTGGGCCGCGGCCCAGAGGCGAGTTTCCCCCTAACCCGTCATTTAGTACTATTATCTTACACAGGTGTGATTTTAGCCGGTAAAAGTCCGGCACGCCCTTCAAGCGTGCTCAACAAGCAGGGAACAACAATTTTAGGATTTATCCCGTAAAAACGTTCGCCCTATATCTTGTAAAACGTACCTTCTTCATTTCATTGAGTTCTGCATGCCAGACAGTGCGAGTCAGTGTCTTGGTATGCTAGACAGATCCTGTATTCTGATACATAGACAAATAATAAGTGTGTTAGATGACTCATTATTAACAATGTAATATTATATACCTAGATAACACCTAATTAACAGGTAAAGATGTCTGTTAATAATAAGCTAATTTGACTATCATAAGTGATTTTAATTAAAATTGTGAATTTATCACTTATGATAGTCAAATTAGCTTATTATTAACAGACACCTGATCACGAAAACATTTTTTTTGAAACGTGGTGATCATTTTAATCTCTATCCAATTGGATACACGTTTAGACTTTCAAATGTTAGATTAGGTAGGTCTATAATATTTCTGAACCACTTTTTACCAGATTACATTAGAAACCTATTCTGAGTGAGTCAAATTATTGAACTCAAACAAAACTTTAACGAGTTGTGAAATATTCTGACTCATTGCATCATTTTCTTGATCTTTTCCCATTTAATTTGAACTTCCAATTCAGATTGATCTGGTTTTCAGCCATCTGGCCATTATAAATACCTATATACCTAATACCTATATACCTAATAAATATCTATTGTAATTATTTGACCTCTATCTGTTAGGTACAAAACGTAAAATATCACACTTTCTGGAAATTAAGCGCACGTGGTATTAACAGTCAATTATTTCTCTGTATGAGTAGAGGCCTGAACCCTTCAGAAGGACAATTAAAAGGCTGATGATGATGTCATCAATTCCATTTTGAAGAAAGTGTTCTTTCTTTCTTTCACGTTTCTCAAACATTCTGGCCGATTTTAGATTTAAGTATTACAGCGCAAGTGCGGGACAGACTGCAAAGTTTTAGTCGGTCGAAAGTTCAGCCAGGCTTATAAATCATTATAGGTACTTAGATATGAATAGTAATGTGAACATTACAACACTCACGTATCCGGTTATCACACTGAATATTTAGAATTTGATTGGATTCACGTATAACATCAACATAAATTTCCATAGGGACAAATATCGGGCGACAATTTAGTTTACAGTGTGGGCTTTTACATACAAAGCTTTTTCGCTTCTTTCTATCAAAAGGAAGAACATAGAAGTTGCTCTTGCAATATATTACATAGTAAATCCATCATGAAGTTAAGTACACATGTAGTTACATTAATTATTGTACAGTTAATGTTATTAATTAATTTAAACCACCGGTTCCGAGGTCGCCATAGTAATTGAGGTTATCGAAGAAAATTGTCACTTGCATTCCGATATGATGTGTCGATTCTGTTTTCTAATTCTAATATACATATATTACTATATAGTAAATCTTATATTTAAGTTGCCATTGATCGGCTAGATCTTGAAATCCATCGGCTTGAAGGTGATAAATTGTTAAAATTTTATATTTCGGGCCGTGGTTCGTTTTTAATACTATCTTCCTAATATTGAAATACCTATGTAATTTTGTTAATAGTAATACTTTTTATTTTACATGTAATCTCATAAGATATTTATGAATGTCACTGAGAAGTTAACTAACGAAAGCCAACATTTTGAAATTACATTTAATTGTGACCAGCCAGCGAAAATAATTACCTATACCTAGGGCTGCCATCCGTCCGGGTTTCCCCGGATTTGTCCTCGTTTTGACCCCGTCCGGGGGACGTCCGGGCGGGTTTTCAAGAAGCGTCCGGGGAAAACCCGGACACTTTTCATGTAAGGAAGTACCTCATTGAATTTAAGTATATGTTAATAGTAAATGGATTACAAATTAGGTATTATTTTGTTTAAAAAAATCGTACTCGGTCGGGAAAAAAATGCAATTTACGCCAAATGTCCGGGTTTTTTAAATGTTTGTCCGGGTTTGGCGAAATTCGAGATGGCAGCCCTACCTATACCTATATTTTATTTATTTCTTTGGATATGTAATTCCTACGCCTTACTGAAAATGATTTGCTCCATTTCATTTAAGCTACCAAAATCCACATTTATAATCACTTAGGAGGATACCGTAATGCAATTTAAAAAGGATTACTTAGATAGGTTCGCCTAATTTACTGTTTCCGCATCGCATCAGAAAATAGTAATTATTCTAATCACCATTGAAAAATATGTACGTATGACGTACCTACCTGAATGTGAACTAAATGCACACAAGCTTGCGAAATCGATTTCCCGGATTTCTCACATCCGGGTTAGCGGATAACCTTCTAAATAATAAAGAGGACTCATTTTTTGTTTCGAAACTACTGAACCGAATATAAAAATTCTTTCACTTTTGGAAAGCGACTCTCTTGCCGAGTAACGTAGGCTTATATTTTACTCCGGTAAGGTCTGCAGTTCCCACGGGACGCGGGTGAAACCGCAGGAAAACGACTAGTGCTTAATATTAGTAAGGATTAGTTTTCCCATTCTACCATCACTACTCTTACATGAACGAACATATGTAAAACAATGACAAATATTGATACTACGTAGTACTAATTTACACACGGAATACTACGTAAAATAGTATTAACATTAACATTGTATTAATAGTAATAGTATTAACATTGTATTAACATTAACAATCTAAGTCTAAACCATGGAGAATAAAACGAAAAGCGGATGTGCCAAAACGGAAAATCGCGAAAGAAAGTAGCGCGCCAAAATGCGGGTGACAAGGAACGTTACTGTTTTCGCCCTTATATCTGTGGACGACCGACCATTTTTTGCAATACCAAAAGTCGTTGACAGATGTCTCATAGAACCCGAACGCCTCGTCAGTTCACTCTTAACTGATCTTTTTGGTCATACCCACCGTACGAGTTTGACCTAGAAGAAAGCACATGACCTACCTGCATTGTGGAATCTCCTCTCAACTTTCCTAACTCCGTGGTCTAAACTCAGCTTATTGATATCAGAAGAGGCGTGGACGTAACGGATCAGGAACTTATCATATGTCATGATGCAGCTGACACAAGTGCGATGGTCCCAGGTGGTGGCACGTGCTGGTATGATGATTTACTGTCTACGTAGATAGACGTCAATGACTGCCCTATTGGTCTTTGAGTGCACACGTAAATCGTTGGAAATCAGTGTAGAAATGAATGGTAGTACGCATCTAACAATAATAAGATATTTGGCCGATGTTAGAGTGACTAAAAACTTAACTTTTTTTACGTTTATTTTTTTCCAACCACCGGGCTAATTGTCGACCGACTGTTTGATCTGCAGTGTATCTGCGAGCGAAAACTGAGGAATCGCTCTTGATCGGAACAAAGCATATTCTTTGAAACTTGATGGTGCTTCAGAGAGCATGTATAGGATCAAACACAGTCTAAAAACATCTACTGCTGGACTGCTGCCCCTAAGCTAAGCTAAGCCCCTAAGCTCTAGGCATTTGCCCATGCTCACCGCTCTAGGCATACGTGTTGGTAAGCGCAGTGGGGGATATTAACTTTGGAGATTCTACTGACCATCCCATCCTATAAAACTTGGTGCTGTGTGGTACGAGTACTTATACCGCCACTAGTCGGTCGTCTGAGCCTCGAGCCTGTTTTTCAGTAGAAGGCACCAAGGGCAAGTGAAGTTAGAAGTATGCAGCAAGACCATGTTTGTTTACTCAATTACACCACTAACTCGGTTACTACCTACTGGGAAACCCACATCCGCATCATCTGTATTATTAATTAAGTGATAAATAATCAATATTCCGCGAAATCTTACTCGCAGGTGCAACTATCAATGAAATCACTGTACCTGATTATTGTTTATGTTTTGTGTTTCAACTTAGCTTTTGCCTGACAACAATACTAACTTTTAGACATAAAAAATAGGTATGGGTTTTCCCGGAGTTTATTGGAATTTTAACAAACGATAACATATTTTTTTCCTGTTTTTTATTTAAATTACTACACCCCAAAGGTCAGAAGACTTATAAGTAGGTACTTGTCAATTTTTGTTCGATTTTCCATCGTCAGTTATTTCAATGTGTGGAATGAATGGGGCAGTTTAACATATGCTCTATACAAAAAAATTCAGCTCCATCGGTTGAAGGCAAGTGCCTTAAAATTGAGTCGTAAAATTCCACCCGAACATACATAGTTACCTACATACATACATTGCAAGTTAAATAAAAGCTTGTAAAGAAATATGTTAAGAATACATAGGTAAATACTTCAGTCTAGCCAGAAAATCATACAACAGCTTACCAAGGGGTATATCGGGTTGCCCGGGTAACTGGGTTGAGGAGGTCAGATAGGCAGACGCTCCATATAAAACACTGGTACCCAGCTACATTGTAGGACTTGTTAAAGCACCCGGATATAACCGTATTAAACAAACATGCAAACAATCTTGTTTCCGTGTATTGAAACCTTGTCTGGGTAAAGGTGAAGTATTGATATGAGTCAGGTGGTTGCAATCAACTGAAACTTCAATACCTATAGTTGATTCCACGTGTAAATGATCAGCTGAAATACAGGTGTTTTTACAAGTCATATTGTTTGTTTAGCATTATCAGGAATTATGTTACCATGCTGTGGCATGACTTTCTAGCGCTTTTTAGGGTTCCATACCCAAAGGGTAAAACTGGACCCTATTGTTTTCGCTTCTCTGTCCGTCCGTCCGTCTGTCACCAGGCTGTATCTCATGAACCGTGATAGTTAGAGAGTTGATATTGTTGTAATAAGTAAATTTATTATCTGTGGTTTAAAAGACTTAATACTGTTTTTGATTGTCTGTGGTTCTCTTGTTCTTGCTCGGTGTGAAAAATGGTGTGCTCTAAATGTGCTCTTTTCATTATAATAAATTAAAATACAATATTAAATCTTTCAATTCGATCCATCTACCTCAACATGGTAGCAGAGCGTGGTTCGAAAGAAAACTTAAGTGTGAGAGAAGAATAAAGTTCAATGACGATAAGAAATACGACTAAGACTTTGAGGTTATGGTGACAGAAAGCATTGAAAAAAGTAAAGGCGAAATTGTTGTGAAAATACGTAAATCTACAAAAATACATCGTCATTGTCGGCAAAATGGCTAAACAAGCAAAGATGGAAGATATTTCACAGATGATGTATTTCTGTTGCCGCTATAACAACAAATACTGAAAACTAGAATAAAATAAATACTTTGGGTGGCGCCCATACAAGAAAAGTGATTTATTTGCTCATTTTTGCTCTGGTACGGAACCCTTCGTGCGTGAGTCCAAATCGCACTTGGCCGGTTTTTTTTTTTAATTTTTCCGTAACTGATCGATTTTAATGGAGCGTGACAGTCGCTCTATATGAGACACTGGTACTCAGCTGCATCCGGTTAGACTGGAAGCCGACCCCTTGGGGAAAGGCTAGGCAGATGATGCTGAGTCGGGCGCAAAATCCACTAGCGTGAAAACGTTATTACCGGCAAATATAACTTATTTATGTTTTATGTAAATTAACATTAGAATGATATGATATGTAACAATACATTTGACGTCAGATAAAAAGTATAAATATCTATTTGCAATGAATACGTTATTGAGAAATATGCAAGCCATGGTCAACTAGCAAATATTCCTATATATTAATCGGATTATAAATACTAGATATTATCAATATTTGATAGTTTTAAAATAGTTAGGTATTAAAATGAAGCTATCTCCTACAATCATTTTGTTAGATCTTAAGGTGTAAGGTATTAGAAATTGAGTCAAACCTGTACCTAAATATTTAGAAAAATTATATTAATATTATTAGACAAAGGATATAATTAAGTACAGTATAAAAGGACAATTATATTTAGGTATTATATTTATTTTCGGGTATATATTATTTAGTAGGTATATATTCCTTATTTACGTATTGTTTATGTAGGTATAATATACAATATACAGCTGTTTTCTTCCATTTTAGTTTCTGTTTCCCTTGCTTTTTACACACTGTCTACATCTCTTTTATTCCTTTTCCTTTCGCAGGTGTGCTGGAAGAGATTTCTTTAGAAATAAGCATTACCTTTGTAAATTCTTTCTTTCCTGTCATCTTTCTTTATTATGTGTGTGTACAAAAATTTGTAAATAAATAAATTAGAAAACTGTAAGAACCTTAAGACGCCTACGATTGGATATCTCAGTAAGTTTTATAAATTCCAAGCCTTTTGAGATCAAGTTTTGAAAATGAGTTAGAAGATAATAGGAGAGACTCTGTTGGAGCTTTCACAGTAAACCACTGAACCATTGGTTTTTTCATTTCATTTATATTCTCTTACAAACTTTCACAACGGAAATTGTGGGAAAAATGTCGGTCCTGCTTGCAATCTCTCTCTGGTGGAGTTGGAGAAATGACGGATTGCCGTCCCATCGCGCTAGGGAATAATGAGTGCACTTCTGTCCAAGCAAATGCTCGTGCACTATAATACGTCCTGCGCAGCTGGCGCCTCGGAGAACAGCCGCCGTGGCCGACAATCGGAAGGATGCAATTCTTTTCTATCAGTATAGTTAGATGTTTTACGTTTAAGGGTTTTAATTTAAAGTTATGTAGCAGCAATGCAGTGGAAAAATACAAGTTAATAAACAAAAGACAGTTTGTAAAAATCACGCATGATATCATACATTTTCATGGTCCATGGTCCAAGGTTTAAGGAATTAGAAATTCAACTATGATGATATTATCATATTCTATGTGTCGATAGTGACGTGGGATCAAACTGATGATTATGGCGGGATGTCTGAACACTATCTATCTTAGAATAGTTTTTTGAGATGGCTAAGTGATGTAGTAGGCAGTGAATCTGCCTGCAAGTCCAAAGTTCGATACATATTTTTTGCGAAAACAGCCTATCTGTTACACACAATATACTATGTACCTATCCCTACTAATATTATAAATGCGAAAGTTACTCTGTCTGTCTGTCTGTCTTTCACGTCTGCTTTCACTGAACTGATTTTAATAAAATTGAGATAGAATTGACCTTGAGAAAGAACATAGCATAGTTTATATCCCGGACTTTAGAAGAATCCTCTTGGAAACGCGATATAATCGAACTTGACGCGGGCAAAGCCGAGGGCGGAAGCTAGTATTTAATATAGGTACACTTACCTAAAACGTTTACACAATAATACTTATCTAAATGATAATATGATACAAGGAAGATACAACAAATTACACACATCCGGCTTAAATGTCTTTTTCTATATCTGTTTATCATAATGACACAGCAATTCTTTGGTGTTACATGATTTTCAAGACTACTGAACAAAGGTTCTAGGTTCTTCTTACCAACCAGTCTTGCCAAAGGGTAGGGCTCTCAGGTAACTGGGTTGAGGAGGTCAGATAGGCAGTCGCTACTTGTAAAGTACTGGTACTCAAAAATGCATCAATTCATAGGATAATTGGATAGGGAGAGAAGGACCAAAGAAAATATGGATGGATTGCCTGAAAGATATCATGAATAAGAAAATAGTGAATGTCAAATACCTCAGCAACAAGTTGGAAAGCAGAAAATAAATTTCCACGACGACAAAAATAAGAAACAAGGCAGGAAGAAGAAGATATAAAAAAATTGCAATCAATGCGGTATAAAAAGCTATGCAATAGCTTAAAAAATGCGCATTATTATCTATGTTTGTTAAAGCCTGTAGGCATATTGTAGTTGTTGGAAAAAAACAAGGCCTTTCGGCCCGATAACAGCCTTAACGACAGAACGCCTATAACGGTAGGCACGCGTGATAAGAGATAACGAAAACACGAGCGTAACGGATTGTAACGACGCGACGTAACGATTGGGTGTGGCGCAATCGTTATTTTTCGTTACTACAGGCTATGAAAGGCTATCAGTGGGTTTAAGTTGTTGTTCTTTGGAACTAAGTTTGTATTTTTCCATGTTTTTGTGTAGGTAACTCATAAGATGTTAATGATTTATGTAGATAAGTACCTAATCAATATTATGTAACTTTCGTTTACTATACCGTTATTACTTTTTAAACATCAGAGTTAGGTACAATAACAAATTTAACATTAAGAATTAAGTATTTATAAAAAATCTAAATTTTTAAGCAGAAAAACCTCTACTTCAATTCTTCCTCCGAGCTTTTTAACCCCCGACGCAAAAACGACGGGGTGTTATAAGTTTGACGTGTCTGTGTGTGTGTGTGTGTGTGTGTGTGTGTGTGTGTGTGTGTGTGTATGTGGCATCGTAGCTCCCAAACGGATGATCCGATTGTAATGCGGTTTTTTTTGTTTAAAAGGTATGTCAGTCGGGAGTGTTCTTAGCTATGTTTGGTGGAAATCGGTTCAGGTCTTCAAGGTCATCAGCTCGTTTGCTAGATGTGATAGGAATGTTACACGCTCAGTTTACTTGCAAGTATATGTGGGATCTGAAATTTGAAACACTAATGTCTTTTGGAACCACTGAGCTGGTCTGCTGTTAGGGCACGAAGGTAGGAGACGTAACCCTGAACTGCCTTTTAGTAAACCCATCGAGTTTGGGCTCGTTGAATTTGTCTTGACGAGTTCTCTTCATGTTTCTGATTGACGAGAACCTGATGCTGGAAATGGGATGTGGCGGATGAAACCCTGGAATGCCGGAATGAAACGGATAAACCGATTTATATTTTTGCTTAAAATCTAGAATGTCCAAAGGTTAATCTTTATAGTTTCTCAATCTGTGCAATTCTCCAAGAGCCAGTTTGTCATGAGGATTGTTAAACAGCTTCCTTTGGCCGAGATCGCATATAGCGACCCCATCTTAAGATAAAATAAATTAAATGAAAGAAGGAAAAATTAAGGAGCTCCTTTAAAAAGCATGAAATAAAATTAAATTATAAATTTAAAAAAACCCCCGACCCAAAAAAAGTACGTAATAATTATGACAAAAAGTTAAAAACGCTAAACGCTATAAAAAGCAAAAAATAACTTTTAACACTACGTAAACTAAATTTTGACGTGTCGGGGGACCGCTTTTTACCTTCATACTTACATAAATCAAATGATACCTACCTAATTACAACATTCGTTTACCCGTATCTAAAGTAATGAATTAGAGCGGTCCCCCGACACGACAAAATTTAGTTTACGTAGTGTTAAAAGTTATTTTTTGCTTTTTATAGCGTTTAGCGTTTTTAACTTTTTGTCATAATTATTACGTACTTTTTTTGGGTCGGGGGTTTTTTTAAATTTATAATTTAATTTTTTTCCCAACTACGTTGGGGTCGGCTGCCAGTCTAACCGGATGTAGCTGAGTACCAGTGCTTTACAAGGAGCGACTGCCTATCTGACCTTCTCAACCCAGTTACCCGGGCAACCCGATACCCCTTGGTTAGACTGGTGTCAGACTTACTGGTCTATATAAAATAGTATAAAACTCTACTTCAATATTTAATTCAAACTCGATTGTATTGAAGTTATAAATTGAGTTGCAGGATTCAAATCGAACGTACTTAAACACAACGCAGTCTATTATACTTAGGTAAATGAAAGCTTGTAAAACCGACCCCAATTCACAAAAAAACAACATTTCTATTTACTAACAAACTGTTATCAAGCGCAGTCTGACATTACCCTTGAATTAGGTTTCGTTACATCAACCCCGGATTAAAACTGATCATTATTCTAGAACATAACTTATTTACTAAATACATATTAAAGTCCAAAATAATATCTACTGAGTCATTTGTTATACCTAGAAAGTAGATGATGGAATATTTATATACCTACAAGCAGAGTAAGGATTTCTCAACCATAAATCGATGGGTGTTATTGATTTTCAGCAAAACCACTACTACTAGTAAATTTATTTTGTACGTTTTAAGCTTAGTTGTTCGGGGAAAGCGTTCTAAAGCCTAGATTATGAAACAAGTACCTATCTATTAATTGCAAAATAATTTCTCGTATTTATTTTCAGCAACCAGCTAAAAGTCTTTTAAATATTTTCAACCTGTCAAATTACTTCACCGCCATTTTTTTGGAATTTGTCCCCTTATCACCAATTCTAACGCACAAAAGGCATAAAACAAAAGATTAAGCATCGAATGATCTTATTATCAGTAAAAAAACAACCATCACATATAGGAATGCTTAGTGATAACCTTGGAAGACTGTCACGCGAAGACCGCTGGTTCGAGTCTCGGCTGAGCCATGAAAAAGATAAGTTATTCCGTGAGGCAATATCGTGTTATATTGCAAGGAAAACGTGATATATTTTATCTTTAAGTTAACAATTTGGATTTTTGTATCCAAATTTTTTGGAAATAAGATTATGTAGCATTAATAGGTACGAATATTAAAAAGAGGAAAAAAAAAAATTTTATTTGTTTGTTTGTAATGCATGAACTCAAACACTAGGTACTGACTGATTAAAAAAAATCTTTCATTGTGAGAAGCTACACTTTTCCCCCAAGTAACATAGGCTGTATTTTATCCTGGTCTGGGCAGTAGTTCCCACAGGACGCGGTTGAAACCGCGGGAAAACGACTAGTTAGTGTAGTAGTACCTAGTAGTAGTGTACGCCCGCCAGATGTTTGAAAGCGGGCCCCGTCACCGTAAGTGGCCATCAGCCAGCGGCCACAGTGAACTCAACTAAGAGAGGCGCGCGCAACACTACGCCACCGTCTCGAGGCCTGTTTCTGTTCGGACGACAGACGCCCCTAGTCTGTCGCCCGCAGGCCGCGCCCTATGGTGGCCGGAGATCGGCCACCCTGCGACGTCTACTGCGGGCGGGGAGAGTGGTACTAGTTTCCCTCTCCCTTTCCGCCGTCATCTTTGCGACCATCACATCCTCGCAAAAGGAGGCAACGGCGTTCCACCCTTCTTCGCTGCCGACCATGCAGGACACGACAGCCGGCAGCGAAAGACTACCCGCAGCATCTACTGATGCCGCCAGGTCACGGCGCTGCGTTGCCCATGCTGGGCACTCCACCAACGTGTGCAGCGAGGAGTCCTCGCTGCAGATCGAGATAACTGTTAACGATTTTTGGTATTACAAAAAATGCTCGGGTCCAAAGAAGGAGTATAAAGGCGAAGACAGTAACGTTCCTCGTCCCCCGCATACCCGCATGTTGTCACCCTACTTTCTTAGGCGATTTTCCGTTAAGGCACCTCCGCTAGTCATATGATTTCTAGTCATGCTCTAATCAGCGTAGCACCGGCAGTGGCGATCGCGCAGACTAGACAAGGAAGGTTTACGAACATGCACCGACCTGCCAGCCAGATCTTATCCGAGTGCTGAAGATTGATTGCGATGCCATACGGTATTAATAATTTATAATAATAGAACAGGATATAGCTACTCGAGCCACAAGGAGCCGTCATGTTTCATGCGTGCTCGCAACATGTTCCGCGATGTCCGATACGGAAAATGGAGACGAACAGGTTAACACATGTTCCAGTGCTTCGGTAAATAGCATATTAGATTGTATAACTATATTATCAGCATACAGTGAAGAGGCTTTTCATTCTTATGTATTTCAATAGCTGTTTCCCGTTATTTTACCCGCGTCCTGAAAGAAATACCTACTGTAACCGGATAAAAACTATCTATAGACTAGTTCCCAACTATTTCTTTGATCTGAGTTTCCCAAGACCTTCTTGGATATCTGTATGCCAGATTTCATTCAATTCGGTCCTGTAGAAACAGAGAAAGAGTTACTTTCGCTTTTATAACATTAAGGAAGAAGATGATGCAGTAGTAGGCTACTTAGAATCTAAAAGAATAAAAAGTAAAAGGCAAGCAGTTTCTTCAAAAAACTGATTTGATCTGCCAATGAGAAAAACATTTAAAAAGCGTGACACTTGCTTAAATGCAGGTATCTAATTTCTACGAAAACAAAAATATTTACATAATCTGTTATTTTGACTTGTTTTCCAACTAATTTTAACCGGAGTTATCTTACAGACGGGTTTCTCAACATTACATTTAGACTACATAATATTTATTAATAAGATACACTACTTAGTATTTTGTTTCTATAATTAATTGCTAATTATCTTTCTTCGTAGACATGTTTTTAACCCCCGACGCAAAAACGACGGGGTGTTATAAGTTTGACGTGTCTGTGTGTGTGTGTGTGTGTGTGTGTGTGTGTGTATGTGGCATCGTAGCTCCCAAACGGATGATCCGATTGTAATGCGGTTTTTTTTGTTTAAAAGGTATGTCAGTCGGGAGTGTTCTTAGCTATGTTTGGTGGAAATCGGTTCAGGTCTTCAAGGTCATCAGCTCGTTTGCTAGATGTGATAGGAATGTTACACGCTCAGTTTACTTGCAAGTATATGTGGGATTTGAAACACTAATGTATTTTGGAACCACTGAGCTGGTCTGCTGTTAGGGCACGAAGGTAGGAGACGTAACCCTGAACTGCCTTTTAGTAAACCCATCGAGTTTGGGCTCGTTGAATTTGTCTTGACGAGTTCTCTTCATGTTTCTGATTGACGAGAACGCTGGAAATGGGATGTGGCGGATGAAACCCTGGAATGCCGGAATGAAACGGATAAACCGATTTATATTTTTGTTGAAAATCTAGAATGTCCAAAGGTTAATCTTTATTGTTTCTCAATCTGTGCAATTCTCCCAGAGCCAGTTTGTCATGAGGATTGTTAAACAGCTTCCTTTGGCCGAGATCGCATATAGCGACCCCATCTTAAGATAAAATAATGAAAGAAGGAAAAATTAAGGAGCTCCTTTAAAAAGCATGAAATAAAATTAAATTATAAATTTAAAAAAACCCCCGACCCAAAAAAAGTACGCAATAATTATGACAAAAGGTTAAAAACGCTAAACCCTATAAAAAGCAAAAAATAACTTTTAACACTACGTAAACCAAATTTTGACGTGTCGGGGGACCGCTTTTTACCTTCATAAATACTTACATAAATCAAATGATACCTACCTAATTACAACATTCGTTTACACGTATCTAAAGTAATGATTTAGAGCGGTCCCCCGATACGACAAAATTTAGTTTACGTAGTGTTAAAAGTTATTTTTTGCTTTTTATAGGGTTTAGCGTTTTTAACCTTTTGTCATAATTATTGCGTACTTTTTTTGGGTCGGGGTTTTTTTTAAATTTATAATTTAATTTTTTCTCTGACAAAAGGGTCAAAGGTTTGGCAACGTGCTTAAAATTATAAAATGTCTTTATACTTTAAAGAGCGTTGACCCCTTGCGGCCCGAAATTAGCAGGACAGACAGAAAACAGAAAACATTGCTATCCGCGAAGATATTAAATAATGTAAGCAAACAAAAAAATATGAAGAGAATACTTATAAGTTTTCTTTAATCCAGCCCAGTGGTTCCTGAAATTATCGCTTTTAAGCAAACTAACAGCTATATATTACATCAGATTAAACAATTCTTATCGCCATCTACAATCTTTAATAAAGTGCCAAGAGGCACTGATCATTTTGTTTGTTTTTTGTTAGTACCCTGAATGCCCCGAAACGACTGAACGGATTTGAAAAATTCTTTCTCTGTTAGAAAGTTACACTCTTCTCAAGTAGCATAGCCTATATTTTATCCCGGTACGGGCAGTAGTTTCCACGGGAAGCTCTTTAAACCGCGTGAAGACGGCTAGTTGAGTATAATTTACCAAATTATGTCATGTAAAAATAATCACCCACTGACCTACTAAACGCTTATCTAACAAGACACGCACAATTGCGATTTTTTTGTAAATTCTAGTAAAAGATAACTTATCAGTGATGTAGTTCTACTACTCAGTAATCAGTAACACGCCTACAATAAAATAAACGAATGTATTCTTTTGTTCTAAGAATGGGTTTCACGTGATCTGATTAGAGTTATTGCCTACCTAACGATTAACGATGGCTTTCAATAACTTATCTGTTGTTCGTCTAGATATGGAATTTGAACACTAGACTAGAATACCTAAATGTAGTGTCAAAGTCCTATTTCTGGTAAGTAAAATCAACAGATATTAAAATCCGCAATAACAGGATTTGTGCACAAAATTAGGCTGATATTTTTTTTTTAATTAATAATCTCAAGTTATCAAGGGAGATCAGCCAGCTGCGCAGGATAGATATATTATGTGCAGACGCATTTGTTTGGACACAGGTGCACTCCCTATTCCTTCACTCTCATAGCCCGATGGGACGGCAATCCGACACGACCGGAGAGAGATCAGGCGCAGGACCGACATTTACGTGCTCTCCGATGCACGGGTGTATCAATCACCGGGCTGCTTCATAGCAGCTGTCTGTCAGTGTCTTATAGCAACTAGATTAGACAGCTATCTTAATAGCAATTGATCAACGAAATCCCCCAAAACTCGTTGCAGTCATAACAGAAACATCAAACATTAATCAATAACTACGCATCGTTCCGTCTGACCCGATTAACCCTGCAGTTTTCAGTTAATTACGATTTTAAAACTTGTGACTTTTTCATAAACAAAATAATAAGGAGATAAGACAGTTTGTGCTAACTCCGGGTGCAAATTCTTGACCTTCGCGTTTGACTCATGTGTTAATATCGAGTAAGGAAAAATGAGCGGAGATTCCATAATGCAGGTAGGTCAGGCGCCTTCTTCTAGCTCAAATACGTGATTTCCGAGTGACCTAACGAATCGTTCGGGTTGTTTGAGACCTCTGACATCGATTTCTGGTATTACAAAAAATGGTCGGGTCCAAAGAAGGCGTGTAAGGGCGGAAACAGTAAAGTTCCTCGTCCCCCGCACACCAGCATTTTATCGCGCTACTTTCTTAGGAGATTTTTCGTTATGACACCTCCGCTAGTTTTATTTCTCCATGATTAATATCTAAAAGGAAGTACATTTATATCTAACTGATTTATCAAGCGATTATATTGTGGCAAGTCATTGAACTTGTTATCTGTAGTGGACTATTGATCGTCTAATTTTTTGAGATACGGACGAGTATTTTTGTGACAAGATTACAATGAAACGAAACTCGAAATAAATTAGCACTCAAATTTGTTGTTGCTTTATGTAAATACTAAGGGTTACCTGTGGTTTTTCCTGCGTCCTAAGACAAACGCTTTCTGCAGCCAAATAAAAGTGTCTGATACTCTTGGCCGTTCTCAGCTTCTACCTACCTGTGTACCAAATCTATACTAATACAATAAGGTTTGTTTGTACCCTAAAGGCTCCGAAACAACGGAACCGATCTGAAAATTTATTTTATCGTTGGATAGCTGCGCTCTTCCCGAGTAACATAGGTTATAGCTTTAAGCCCCTTGTAACATCTTTTTAACTTTATGGTATGCAAATAAATATGAATATGAATATATTTTATCCAGGTACTGGCAGAAGTTCCCAGAGGACACGGGCGAAACTGCTAGAAATCGGCTAACTAACTTCATATTAAACGATCCAAATATGTAAATAGTTTTGGCGTGAATACGCGACAGACATTGACTTTCGCATTTACTATAATATACAATCTTTAAGAGCATTTTCCTTTTGAAACCTTTTTAATTTAAATCTTTGCCAATTTGCTATCAAAAAATTGAGCGACCCAATGACCGAACAGAGGAAAAATTTGCTCTTATCTACATTCTTGCCAGACACGAGACAGATAAGTGATTACTGTCAATTGTTTCTCTATTTATATCTGTATAACTCAGTAACACGCCGGTCGATCGGTAGAGGTTAAGCTACCCTTATCGCAGCTGGTCCTTGGATGGGTGACCGTCTAGTCTGTACTGATTTCCCGTTGGTATTAACGATCATACATGAGACATCATCCACCTTATTATAAAACGTGGTTTTGAGAAGTACCCGCTTTGGTAACAGCTTTAGTCCACTGGTTTTGTTCGGGACGGTGGTTTAAAGGTGGTACAATTTTTTTAAAACCACGTTTTATGATAAATGATGATAAATGATGATGTCATATGCCATATGACAAGAAGGAGAGTATGTATTTCGTGTTAATGGTTTAGAGGCCAGAAAAACAGTCGAACTAAAGTAAGGAATATTTTTTTTTAATAATGCATATAGGTAGTGCTTTTTGACATTACTTGATAGAAAACATAGGTAACACTTCTTGGCAGTCGGGTCAAAATTAGAACTCAATTTATTACCTGAATAACCTATTATTACACCAGAAAGTTCAGTATGCTATCTGGATTCTAGAATCTACCCAGACGAAGCTGTGGGCAGATGTAAGCAAATAAATAAATCTTCAAGAGATTAAAAGATATATTACGTCCCAGTAATAAGACAAATAACTGCGGAAATGTAAACAGTTTATATACATGTCATCGTTATATTTATTTTAGTCGTAACACTGTATAATAATTTAACAGACAAGTTATTTTTAGCTAAACCGTAATGGGTGTAAACTTAAGTCTCATTGTCATATGAATTTGTGTTGCTATCTGTGAAGTTTTTTTTTTATTTATCACGTGAATTCACGTGATATATTGTCTACAGAAACAAGTCAAGTTTCAGTCCAATTCGAGCATTGTGGGTTCCGTAATTTCGTACTTAATAAGAAAGCTTTCATGTAGTAAATACTTGCCTATGTATCAAGTGACTCGTTGCACATAGAATACGTTGGGTTTTCTGGAATCTAAATAAAACATGACAGCCTCCGACCACTACTGAATTACATTCGAGGATGCTTTACATGCCTTCCCAGGCACGAGGGCGTAACACCGCCACTTTGACTCAGCTTTCTTTGATCTGAGGACTCAGCACAGCTTTTTGAAAGTGTCCAATACACTCAAAGCGATTTTGGCTGGTCCCAAGAAACGAACCTCGTGCATGGCAGTCGCGCTTGCAACCATAGCGACCACCTGGCAGGTTTTTAGTTACTAAAATACCAAATTCTCTGTCCCACTCCACTTTTATTTCATGGAGTGTACCTAAAAGTAGGTATACCTACCACATTATTTGGGAAGCAAATTAGTTATGATGTTAGGATTTTACTACAATCGTTTGAAGAGGTACTTTGAAACCTCTAAATCTGTCTCGCAATGTATAAACTCGGAAATAACTGAACATTCCTAAGTAATCGCTGAAGGCCGAGATTAACTGATAAGAGAGTGACGTGGCGCCTTATCTACTGTCTGGCGAGATCAAGCTCAGACGAAGTAAACACGCGTTATGTGTTGTATGTATGCATGTGTGCGTGTCTGTGTGCTCGTCTTGTATGGGAAGGGCATTTCCGTGTAATATTATACTGTCGAAGTAGGTAGGTATAGATACATCAATCTGTTTAGTACCTGACTTAGTTAATTTTAGGAGTCAAATCTGGTGACGGCAATCCTACATATCTGCCTACTGTTTTGGTTGGGTATGTTGTGTTGTGCATCATCATCATCAGCCTTTTTATCGTCTGCTGGCCTGCGGACTCCTCTGGCACAGAGAAGGATTGAGCGGTAATCACCACGCTTGCTCAATGCGGGTTGGTGATTTAAGACATCATGAAACCTCATCAAAACAGTATGAGAAAACATTTTCAGAGATTTCAGTGTTCTGAAACCGACCATTTTTAAATCTTCTACTTAGACCCTTACAGATAGGATCTGGCAATTATGCCTTATCCCCATTTCAAGTTATGATGATCATGCATTTGTCCGAACTATGCTCGTATCTTTCTCCGTGTGAGAGGAGGCCTGTGCCCAGCAGTGGGACGATAAAAAAAGGCCGTAACAGTAACACAGTAACAATACTCGTAGTCGCCGTGTCTCCAATACATATTTCATAATCTGTACCTACCCTATAAAATTAGTTATATAATAAACCCTATCTGCCAGTCAGACAGGCAGACAGTCTCGCAACTTTATTACTAAGGATAACTCCAGACATTTGTGGAAATAAACAGAGCATCATAAAGCAGGTGCGCTTGACCCGCCTGACACGTAATGTTGTTGTTATTAACTTAATGTTATTAATACATTGACTGTTGTCCTGATAGTATGTGTTTATTTGCGGAGGGAATGCTAATTGGTGCACGGCTATTTTTGTCCTGTAACGTCTATTTTTTGACAAATAAGGTTGCGTGTCTGAAGTTAGCTTTTTGCTGCATAGCCATGCTTATTAGATAGATTGAAGCTTTATTAGGTAGGTACACAAATTACAGTCTCACAAAAAATAAAGATATAGGTATGTATCCGTATACGGTGTACCTATGTTTGTTTATCAGTCACGCTAAACCTACTGAATGTATTTTGATGAAACTTAAATTGACAGAAATACTTACATAGGTAGATATAGTTTTTAGATCAGCATAAAGTCGGTCGTAAGCTTTTTATCTACGTGCAGAAAGTAGTCCTCCCCCTACTAAGAGCCATTAATTACCTATGTAAAATAACGTCTTCAATTATGTACGTATCTAATTGGATTTATTTTACCAAACAATTATTAAAAAGGGGAATTTCAAAGTCACGAATCCAAATGATGATACTTCGGTAGTACCTAATAACGGCTAATTATACAAAACTAATAATTACATACAACCAAAGTCCAAAACATTTCAACACACGAAACCATTATTTCATAATCATTAAACAAATGACATTCAATCGTTCTGGGAATCATTAAGAAGTCACACTTTATAGGTACCTACAGTTAAATTACCATTTATTACATACTATGTAGTTAATTGGGCACGTACCATAGTAATGACATTCGGTAATTACCTAGTTGGTTCATTAACTAAGATGACATCATTGTGTGATCTGAGGAACCACTGGCTGGTTATATCTGAAAAATTCTTTCAGTGTTACAAAGCTCACTTATCGAAAAAGCTTTTAAGCTACTTTTTAGACAAGTGGGCGAAGTAGTAGGTACCCACATAAAAATAATTGACTTGCTTGAACTTTCTGTAGACAAAGTTGAAGTCTGAAAATTAAGAACCACACTATGCTCAATTAAATTCCTACATGAAACTGAAATACCTCTAAAAAATGTTGTCCTTACTTTCTTGTTAAAATTCTTTTGTTTTAAATTCAGATACATCTACCTACTTACATAAATTTTAAATAATGTAGGAAATCCCTATTCACAAAACGTTGTAACCTTTTATCAATACAATATTCCGAGTGACTAATAACAGAATCACGCACAAGATTAGCAGGCGTTTTTATAATAATTAATAGTCTATACATTACTTTTAATTAATTAGCTAATTACAATCAGTCGTAATTAACTGAAGCACGGCAATAAATCGTGTTTTTAATTGTGTTTTCAATAATAACAGCACTGTTATCGGGATGACTTCTTTATACTTTTATTTCGTTGTAGAAATACCACTTTGTAAGTTCTTGGATCAAATACGTCGGTATGGGTAGTAGGCAGAAGCCAGAAAGTCTGACAAGTCTTACCAGGAGGTATTAGGTTGCCCAAGTAGGTAATTGTTTAGAGTAGGTATTTGGTAGGTAATTGTTTAACATATAAATTAGTTATACTTTGCTGCATCTGGTTAGACTGGACGCCGACGTTAATACAGCTTAGTTTGGAAAAGGGTTACGCAGATAATGATGTAGGCAAAGTGCACTCAAATCAACATACAGGCAGGCCTCCGTCACTCCATGTACTTGCGCGCTATAAGTGCCTACCGCCCAGCCGAGCGGTCTCGGTCCGCCGGCGGATCAAATTCAGTTGCGGTTTTCACAAGCGAAGCGCGCGCACGCCGTTCAATTTTTAACCGACTTCTAATAGTGCTGTTCGTTCGTACGCGCATTACGATGCCGTGTGGTGCCTTATGTGCTGTAACTTTAAAGATTTTTTTATTTTACCTACACACTGATGTATATAATTATGTTTTATCTAGGTTTCTTCTACAGTCAGCACCAATAGGTATATAAAACCAAACAAACTTACAAAAATAATAAAACAAACTTTAAAAAAAGAGAACCGACTTCAAAACACTAAACCGTAAGAAATAATTTATTTTTTGATGTCGGTGCTTTTTCGATTCGTAATTACCAGCTGTTAGCACCAACATAAAAAAAAATTATTTCTTACGGCTTTGTGCCTTATTTGAAGTCGGTTCTCTTTTTTTAAGGCTTTTTTTTCATTTCTAGTGAACATCTCCGAAGATCATCATCAAACTAAGAAGTATTATACTTATTTTAAAACGTTCTCCTAAATGTAACAAATCCTTTTCTGAAAATCGCATCGATATCGGTTTAGCCAAACGCGAGATTATCGCGCACAAACATACATACCTACAAACCATACAAGTCAAACTTCTCAGTTTGGCCTGTACCTATGTTTGATCACCTCCTTTTTTTTAAGTTGGTTAAATATTTTATAAATGATAAAATTTTTAACTGCCACATAAAAGTCAGAACATATTCACAGTTCTCAATAACATAGATAAAAAGTTATGTTAATTTAATTTTACCGAAGAGGCAGCCCTGCGATTACTGTGGAATCGCGCGGTGCGAAGCAATCACTGCTGTACGCTTGAGCATTTAGGCGCATTTTAGCATACAGTGGTTGCTGACGCGAAGGAGTAGGCAATTATCGTAATAGGTATTGGAAGTTTTCTACTGAGTGAAGTATCTGTAGTAATCTGTGATACAGGGTACCCACGGAACAGACATAGACAGAGGTGACTGAGTTATGGATATGTGAAACTCTTAAAAATTGAATTCGTTTTACGCGTTTATCATAAAAGTGGCTAAACCAAATTGAGATGTTCGCTATGGATATTAGTCAGACTGGCGATTATTATACTTTACTATTTATCAAAGTATCAGTGTGAAATTTTTCCCTGAGCATGTGAGAAAAGCCGCAGCTCAAAACAATAGCTAAACTCAAACATTACCTACATTTATAATTAACACAATCAAGTTATTATTAGCGTCCACCTCCAGACTAGCATATCTTCAAATAGACGGTTATTGCTATGTATTAGGTGTATGACCGTCTCTCAGTTAACGACTGGTTATCGGTTACTGGGTAGGAATTTTAATGAGTTCAAGGCTCTCAGAACATGATTACCTAGGTATAGTTATAGGTATAGGTATTGATTGAGTTTGGCGTCCAGCCGGGGACGCCTTGATTTAGGTATTTTGCTAGAAACAGGCTGTGAGATTAAATGAATGAAAGATCAAGTACTTACAGGATGCCAGGAACACGGGGATCACAACACCAGAGCACTTTTAGTCGTATTCACAGGTTTAATTTGATTTTTTACACCGCGCGCGCAGTTATCGATGCCGGCCGGCCATTGCTGAGTTTGAAACTGGAGTTTTGTCTATGAGTTCAATAGATGGCGTTCGTTGCGCAGTTATGGTTGCGGTCGGTGCTTTATGATTATGTAGAATAGGGAGGGAAAAGGATGGGAAAGGAAGTATCCCAAAGCCTGTTCATATCCCCCCACTTGAAATCACCCAGGGATTTCATAAGATACGGTTTGATAATTTAAGATTTAAGATCGAGGGCCTATGCAGATTCATATGTCATCATTATAAGATTTTTTAGTTAATAGATTAATAATAAGATAATAGATACGTATAAGTTTTGAGATAGGTGAGTAATAATAAACATTTAAGAAAATAATTAAGATAATAAGATAATGTGTGTAATAAAAAAGTGTGTAGTTAAATTAGTTGTTTTGTTCAATTGGAAGAGGACAAATGTTGACAGCAGGTCTTGTAAGTAAGCCTTTTGATGTTTTAACTGTTACCACACGAGTAATGTTGTCTTTACCCGAATGGAGCTGTACAACACGACCTAACCTCCATTCGTTAGCGGGTAAGTTTGGTTCGTAAATGGTTACAAGATCATTCAACTTTGGCTGATGGTTGCCATGTTTAAACCATTTTAATCGCTGTTGCAACGTATGTAAATAGTCCCTTTGCCAAGTGCGCCAAAAACTCTGAGATAGGCGCTGTAAAAGCTGCCAACGAGTACGTAAACTTACGTTTTCAGAATGTACCGGTTCGGGAAGAGAGATTTTTGAAGTTGATTTATCGCTTTCATCAGAAAAAAGTTTAGGTTTTTGACAATGATCTACTGGCAAAGTATTAAGAACAGATTGCGAATTACTACTCCATTTTCGGAGCTCAAGTTGAGCACAACCTAGCAAAGCGATAAGTTGTTTTTTTAGTTCTATAGCTTCACGTATAGAGGGCGCGCCACTAGTTATATCGTCGACATATGTCTCATAAAGAAGAGCTTCAGCTGCGCGTGGATACGCGGCGCCATGATCGACAGCTAATTGGTGGAGGGTGCGGATGGCCAGATAAGGTGAACTACTAACTCCGTAGGTGACAGTCGCGTGTTCGTACTCTTTTACTGGATCACTGGGAGATTCTCGCCATAGTATGTGTTGATAATTCCGATCCTCCGGTCTTATTAAGATCCCTCTATACATCTTGGATATGTCACACGTTAAAACTACTGTGTGTAATCTGAAGCCAGTTATGATGTCTACAATATCTACATACTTGAAGCTTTGGGCCAGTATAAACAATGTCATTTAAAGAAAGACCGTTAGTAGTTTTAGAGCTAGCATCGAATACTACTCTCAATTTAGTGGTCGTGCTCTCTGGGCGAACGACGCAACTGTGAGGGATGAGATAACGATTGAGAGTAGGTACTGCAGGGTCAGGTGCAGGATACATATGATTTAAATTCTCGTACTCGCGCATAAAGTTTACATAATCGGATTTAAGTTCAGTCTGACGATTAAGTTTCTTTTCAAGATTAGTAAAACGCGAGAGTGTAAGATTGTAAGATTCACCCAATGACTGATCGCCTTCCTTTAAGAGGATAGGTACGACATATCGACCGTTAGGTTCGCGATAGGTTAGACCTGTGTACATGCGTTCGCAGGTATCATTCTCGGGTACGGTGATAATAGCGCGTGGTGGTTCCTCCACCTCCCAAAATTTTTGAATTTGTTCCTCTAATTTAAATGTGGTGGCCACTAAAGAGCACGCTGTGTTCAAGGGTACAGAATTAGAATTGACTGCCCCTGTCAAAATCCACCCGAAAACGCTATGCAGAGCGGTAGGTAAACCGGGCCCCAGATTGATACGTTGACCGTCATAAATATCGTGGAATAGCTCCGCCCCTATTAGTAAATCAATTTTAGCGGGAACATCATAGTCGCGATCAGCTAACACGAGATGTTTGGAGCGTTCTCGAACGACTGATGGTACTTTAACGCTAGGTATTAGAGCTGTGATGTTATCTAATACGACTGGTTTGATATTAAAGTGCGGCATCACCATGTACAGGTAGTATAGTGCAGTCTGTCACCCCCCTTACGTGTGTAACTGAGTTTTGTCCTAGTCCGGCTATGGTAAGATTGCACCGGCGGAGTTTTAACCCAAGTGTTTTTGCGCATGCAGAAGTAATAAAACAATCCTGCGCCCCACAGTCAACGAGTGCGCGCACGGTACATACTTAGCGTGCCGGCGGCGGTGTTGAGCGCGCGCACCTGACAGGTTCCTAGTAAAACCATGTCGCGATTGGGAACTGCAGCGTGAGAATGAGCTGTAACGTTCGCTTCAGTGCTGGTGGATGGCGCTGTGTCTATATGCAGCAGGGTATGATGACGTAAACCACACACCGTACAAGTCATTTTTGATAAGCATTTTTCTATGACGTGATTTGTACGTAAACAGTTTGTACACATATTATTTTTAGTTTTTATTAATGCGAGTCTAGCACGAGAGTCTAAAGATTGAAAGGTAGGGCACTGATAAATTGAGTGCGCATTATTGCAATGAGCACAAGCCACATTTGCAAGTGAGTTAGATTTAGCGAGATAAGATGAGCGTTTTTGTCCGCTGCTATTTTGCCCGCGCGGTGCGGGTCCGATCGGAAATTTTGTTTACGCGAGTTTACGCGGGGAACTAGAATTATTATAATAATTATTTGTAGATTTAGAAGATAGCTGATTAGTTTCTAAGATTTTAACATAATCTTGAAGAAACTTTAACAATTCACAAAAGGTAGGTATTTGCGATATGTTTGTTTGAGTTTCGAATCGAATGCGCGTGTCCGGATCGAGCGAACGCGATGTTAAATGAAACAAAACAAAATCACCCAAGTTTTCGATTTTCATTGATTAGAGAGCATGCCTAAGCCTCATAAGCCTCACCTGTTAACTTTTGCAGATCTTGGAAGTTGCCTGATTTTACAGCTGGCAGGTTGAAAAATTTATCAAGACATGACAAAGCTATAAGACGCTTGTTTTGATAACGTTTGATTAAACTATTAAAAACGACTTCGTAATTATCGGCGGTCATCGGAACTCCTTTGACAATAGACAAAGCGGGGCCTTGTAAAGAAGACGCTAAATAATGAAATTTTTCTATTTCCGAAATCGACTTATTATAGTGAATCAAACTTTTGTAAATATCATAAAATGTTTGCCAGTTTTCTATTTTGCTATCGAATTTAAGCAACTCAAGTTTAGGTAGCCGCGCGTTACGTCCCGAGTTAGATTTTACTTCCGCTCGCCCTAGAAGCGACGACGTAAGCGAGGACGTTCCGTCGACGTTGCCGCTCTTCTCGGTAGTAGGCAAGTTAGCCGCAGCACTGATTACGGCATAGTACAAATCATCAAACGAACTCAAAGATTTTTGGGACACTTGCGCATCAGGTTTTATAGCTAACTCCAATGCTTGTATTTTACTACATAACGAAACAAATTCTTCGCGAATTGAATGTATCCGAGAATATCTCGCCTTGAACGACGATACCTTTGAATGATCTTGAATCATAGCTATTGATAAGTCATAAAGGATTTGAATATCACGATAGACATATTCGCGTTGAGATTGAAGAAGTTTTAGTTTACCTTCCTCCATTTTGTTATTGTTTCGTAAAGTATGTAGGTACTAAGAAATCACGTATGAAATGCGAACCTAAGTTGAGATTGTATTAGGTGTAAATCAATACGTTTAGGTGAAATAGTTTTAATTGTGAATAGTTATATTCATATAATAAGATAGTAAACAATTTACTTTGTAAATAGTTACGAAAATTATTGTAATATAACCCGACTAAATGAAGATGACCTGTGAATCCACATAGGTTACTCACGGCGAGTATGACTAACAATATTTAGTAGGATAATACTTTTAAAATTGAAAAATCTAGATAATCTCAGAGTTTTCGATAGAAATTGAACCTGAGAATGCTTGAATAAACTGTAATCTACAGGTATTCGCGCTCGAAATGGACCACAAAATACCTAAATATGATTGAGTTTGGCGTCCAGCCGGGGACGCCTTGATTTAGGTATTTTGCTAGAAACAGGCTGTGAGATTAAATGAATGAAAGATAGAAGTACTTGACTTACAGGATGCCAGGAACACAGGGATCACAACACCAGAGCACTTTTAGTCGTATTCACAGGTTTAACTTGATTTTTTACACCGCGCGCGCAGTTATCGATGCCGGCCGGCCATTGCTGAGTTTGAAACTGGAGTTTTGTCTATGAGTTCAAAAGATGGCGTTCGTTGCGCAGTTATGGTTGCGTTCGGTGCTTTATGATTATATAGAATAGGGATGGGAAAGGAAGTATCCCAAAGGGTATAATTTAGGCGGTCACCAAAAATACACTCTTTTGCAAAAAAAAACGGGCACCTATGCGAAATCTTAGTTTTAAGGACTTTACGTGTTCTTCAAAGGGTTTTAATGATTGTAGTATGTTTCTAGCATCATAAGAGTTAGCCGAGGATTCGTGAGAGTGTATTCTAAATTTGAATTTTGTACAATTGCTAAGAAATTGGTTAAACCTTGTTTTGGGCTAATTGCTGGCAGAAAGTTCGTCGGTGTTTTGAAAAGTTTTTGAAGTGATTTTCAGAAAAATGATAATGCAGTTTTAATAAATGATTAATGTACTTTTTTGTTAGATCAAAACATTTTTGAAAAACTATGCGGATTTGATAAAATTTTCACTGCTCTAAATGGGATATACTGATGGTTGATGGCAATGTTAAGAGTTTCGGTATTTTAGTGTAAAGCGTTCTATTGTTTAGATATTATACCCACGTGTTTTAAAATATCGCTTTTTCATAAATAAACACTATTTAGAAGAGTATCAGTAGCTTTGGCTGCGACAAAACCAATTTAAAGTAAGCAGTGCCGATCACAACTCGTCTCCTATCGGACTTTGACATTTAAAAAATACCAAATTTTGCGATAAATGTTAAAATTAACCACATGAAAAATGATGAGGAGGGTTAAAGCTACCTAAAAAGTCAAATTATTGCCGCGTTGAAGCTCTCGATAACTCCATAGGTATCGGGTTACTAAACGACGATTTAGCTGAAAGGGAGTCAAGAATTCAAAATTATTGGCCAAACGTATGGTTCTTAAGAAATGAGCAGATAGCCAATTATTGTTATGATTTAAGCAAGAAAGTGCTGTAGATGAAAGAAAATCTCATTGTAGGCAAGTTTATTTAATAAAATGTCCGTAGGATGAAAACACGCTATTTGAACGCTCAGACTCATAGATCTTCAGAGGTCTACGGAGTTTCCCAAGACACGAGGTTGTTTAAAAATCAGTGATTACGAGACCTTAAGACCTCGTGCTCACAGTCGATGCGCTATTTTCTGTATTTTGTAGAATTTCAAGACTTTTAAAAATGTCAAAGTCTGATAGGAGACGAGTTGTGATCGGCACTGCTTACTTTAAATTGGTTTTGTCGCAGCTCAAAGTACTGATACTCTTCTAAATAGTGTTTATTTATGAAAAAGCGATATTTTAAAACACGTGGGTACAATATCTAAACAATAGAGCGCTTTACTCTAAAATACCGAAACTCTTAACATTGCCATCAACCATCAGGATATGCCATTTAGAGCAGGTGAAAATTTTATCAAATCCGCATAGTTTTTCAAAAATGTTTTGATCTAACAAAAAAGTACATTAATCATTAATTAAAACTGCATTATCATTTTTCTGAAAATCACTTCAAAAACTTTTCAAAACACCGACGAACTTTCTGCTAGCAATTAGCCCAAAACAAGGTTTACCCAATTTCTTAGCAATTGTACAAAATTCAAATTTAGAATACACTCTCACGCATGCTCGGCTAACTCTTTTGATGCTAGAAACATACTACAATCATTAAAACCCTTTGAAGTACACGTAAAGTCCTTAAAACTAAGATTTCGCATAGGTGCCCGCTTTTTTTGCAAAAGAGTTTATTTTTAAGACTCTAAGCTGAGGCACCAAATAAAATAAACAACTCCAAAAAAAATAAATTGACTTTTTTAACCGTCAAATCCGTAGCGGACCCCAATCGGGGTCTGAACATCAATGTCAGCGTAAGCTCGGTTTAGACCCCAATTGGGGTCTGCGAATCAGTCATACACTTTCCTAATTATTTACGCTCATATTTATTTTCTTTCCAATCAAACCACATTTGTGAGTACTAAATAAAATAACTAAATAAATTTAAATTATTTTTACGCATTCAAACCTTTCATATTTAGCATCCCGTTAGAAATATACCTTTTTAAAATCCAATCGTAATGAGGGTTTTCGATATTTTTTCTGCCGCCAGGCGGCGCTTCGTATGCGTCAGGTCCAGACAGCTGTCAAATAGTATGGAATTGTAGGGTCCGAACTTATTGTTTATTGAAATTCTGTTATATTGGAAGTGTTATTGATTTTATTATGGACTACGGTCAGAATAAGGTTTCCGAACTAAAAATTGAGCTAAGAGAGAGGGTGCAAAAGTCACTGGTACTAAGGAAAAGCTTGTTGAAAAATTTGTTAACACAATATGATTTAGTTTTTTTTATTTACTCAACCTCAATAGTAAAACAATAATGCAGTGCTTTAATTATAAAATAAAAAAAAAACACTAAAATCGTTCAATATTCATAGTAAAGATAAGCACTTTGACAGTTACCTGGACCTGACGACTCGGTGCTGCCACCTGGTGGACGCCATTTTAGAAAACCCTCGATCGAATTCGCCATGTTTGTTTACATTAGTTGTATTTTTAAATTTGAAGACGCATAGACAAGATGGCGACGGTGATAGAAGTTTTGCATCGAATGATCCGATTCGTTTAAAAGGGCACTAAAGTATATAATGTTATGATCCAAAAAAAATAAAATAACATCAGAAAAATCGCAAATCTCGCACAAATATTATTTTTGGTTCCCAAAATGGATTAATGGTCACCAAATTCTATCCAACTAAAAGATTAATATTACCTACTACCAAAAATCAAAGTTAGTGACGAAAACGAATCGCTGCAAAACCGACTCCACGTAGTCTTGTCTGCCCTACCCCTAGAGTGCAATTCAAAACCGCGTAGGCGCGGAGGGGCGAGGCGGCCTGCGAGCTGAGGCGCAGGTAGTTTTAAGGCTCGCCGCCGCGGCTGAGGCTGGCCGGCAGAACCGGCCAGCAAGCCGAAGCTGCGGTGGTGAGCGTGAAAACCATCTGCGACGATAAGCTCGCATGGGACCGCCGGAGCCCTGCAGCGCCGGAGCCTTGACAGAAGCCATGCTTGCTGCATGTTGCGTGCTTACATTTTAAACGCACTGAGTTACACACAAATTCATATAACAATAAATAAGCGACGTACGTTTGGGAACCCTAGTATATTAATTGGTATTTGGGAAATATTCTAGCGATCGTTAGCTTTATTAGTCTAACAAAAATGACCAAATTAGGAGTCATGGTATTACATAATTGGTAACATCTAAGTAGTGACAATATACAATGTGTCCCGGGGATAAGTGACCGCCCGAAATTTTTTGAATATTTGTACAAAATTAAGGATAATTTCCTTTATATTTGGGACTTACCGCCTTTGGTTTTTTTTTAATGATTTTTAGTAAATACTGTGACGTGCCGCAGTTTTTTTAAGATATTTCCTAAGTTTTTACATCTTTTTAAATTCTTTTTTCTTTATTGACTAGCCGACATCATAGTTTATCAATTAAAATTATCAAACATAACAAAAATGTAATAAAACATTTATTAGAAAAAAAAGAAAATAAAAATTCAAAGAAAATAACGCCTTTTTTTCAGTTTTTTCAAAATAAGTCCAATAAATGCCACTTTCTTTTAATTTATTAATAAACTACATGATATTTCCTACAATAGCTCACAACAATGTTTGCTGCTATTTCAAACAAATGCAAAAATACAGTCAGTTGAAAGGAGATGGCCAAAAAAACACCCAGAATCGACAGGAACTTCATATGTATGATTGGATTCAGTATAATTTGTGGATTTTAAAAAGTATTTCAAATCATCTAAAAACCATGGGGTTCTCTTTTTATAACGTTTTTTCGATCAAGATTTTAGTTCACAAAAAAGTTTACTTTTACTATTTGATGTTCGTTAGAAGTTGAATGCAGACTCGTGATTGGACCGTTTTGCATTGCTAAGTCATTTGTTATATTTGACAATGTCACATGGCGAGATTTTCAAAGACAATTTCTCCAAAAACATTTCATAGCCAGTTGTGAAGGTTGCATGTAACTTCGAAACCTCTCCAAGTAGGTAAGGTCGGTGCTTAATCGTATCTGGAGTGGTTAAATACAAAACCTTTTAATCTCCAGGCAAACTCTGTAACTATGGGGATATGACCATTGGCTTGTATAATGTTTGTGTACCTTGTTTTTTATGTGCCTTGATGTCAACAATCTTATAAATCAACATAAATTCAACAGAACTTATTTTTGTGAAAATATGACCCACCCAAAACAATAATGTGAAAGACTGCCAAGTTCGATAATATGGGAATGCTTCGCCTATAAAATAAGTGAGATCTGAATAAGTACCAAGTTCCATAGTTACATATACCTCAGTTCAAAATAGTTACTTTTTAATGATGCTACTTGGCAAGTTTTCACACACCTTGTTATAAACCTACTAAACGCAATGAATCAAGTATTTAATTTTCTATTAAAACTTGCCAAGTAACATCATTAAAAAGTAACTATTTTGAACTGAGGTATATGTAACTATGGAACTTGGTACTTATTCAGATCTCACTTATTTTATAGGCGAAGCATTCCCATATTATCGAACTTGGCAGTCTTTCACATTATTGTTTTGGGTGGGATTTCATTTATTTTTGTAAGGTTGATTATTGTATTTTTTTCTTATGATTAAATTAGTTAAGGAAATGTCTCATTTATACTATCTTTCAGATTTATGCTTCTTACAAAGAAATGAACTAGATTAACTAAATGGACTAGATTTACCAACTGACTGACATGTCATGTTATCATATATTATGTTCGTGGATCAAAGTTACACATTCGTTATTTTCGAAACTGACGCACACTTGGTCGTTTTCAGATCAGATTTTTACTTTACTTTGACTTAATACAAACCTTTGTAACGAATTTCAGATCGGTACGACCATTCGAAGATATATTATATAAATATAGATAAATTTATTTCGTTTTAGTTCCTTAGGGGTACAAATTTACACCGGGTATAAAACACCTTCATTATTTTGAAACCGACTCACACTTGGCCATTTTCAGATTTTTCCCTTTACCTTGACATAAAGACCTACCTCCATGCCAAATTTCAAGTCAATACGACCACTGGAAGTGGTCTAGGTTTTTGATGAGTGAGTCAGTCAGTCAGTCAGTCAGTCAGTGAGTGTATAGTAAAAATAGCGATTTTCTGACGTCAATATCTCAAGACCTACAATAGGTATATTAATGAAATTTTGTATTTTAGATAAGTGAGGGGGTCTCAACAGATACTAGAAATTTGGTATGCGTAAATAAAATAGATTTTGAGTTATAGGGGGGTCGAATTTGGCCCGAAATGGTTCGTGTAATATAACCCACGGCCGGTGTGTCGCTTTTTTTGCTCGAACTTGGCGGACACACTGCCGTGTGTCTAGATATAGCTCCTATACCCCATGGATTTCAGGCTGGATTTTTTGGCATCATCAAAGGTCAATAACAATGAACCCATTGGTACCCATTTCGTTGCTGTCGATTCTGGGTTTTTTTTCTATGAAAATTTGGCCATCTCCTTTGAAAAAAAAGAGCAAAGCCTGTTATTAACAGGCCTGACAATAAAATTTTTTTAATGATTTTTTTCAAAAATATAAATGAAATTATCCTTAATTTTGTACAAATATTCAAAAACTTTCGGGCGGTCACTTATCCCCGGGACACATTGTATAATATTTGGCCTAAAGTGTATTTTAAAGGCGTCCATATATTTTTTTAGTAGTCAATAATACGAAAAAATGGTTTTATCTAATAATATTTTTGGAAACGTTATTTGGTAACCATTTATCCATTTTGGTATCCGTTTAGAATTTTTTTGGTAGTAAAATAGGTACTTTTTTGGGTGGTGTTTAAACACAAGCCTATCCCAAAGCCTGTTCAGGTATAGTATACCTACTGTTTACCTACGACTCGTGAAGTGAGTAGATGTAAGTATATATATTTTTTAATAGTATATGCCATATTTTTACACCTATTTTATACATTGTGGAATGCAAATAAATAATATGAGATAATTTTACCTCACGATAGCGTGTGAATACTAATGTGTGTAAATGAACACTGCATGTAGAGCTTTCTACATAACTATGTAAACACTAGTAAAAATAACCTGGTCACAACTCCTTTTTGGGACTAATAAAACAAACTGAAGACTTTAAATATTTGTTTTATTGTCAAATTCAACAGCCGATCTAGTTATTTATAATTCATTTCATAGAAGTAATCAGCGGCGGCGCTAGCCATTGCGAGGCTAGGTGCGGCAGGTCTTTGCGAGGCCCTTTGTCCTACGTGAAAAGTATGTGTTGCGAGAGTAAGCTGGTGTTTTGATTTAGTTAAACGTCATGTTTGAAGAGAAATGGTCAAGTTAAACAAATTAATATATTTAAAGAATCACAAAATTAACAAATATTAAAATGATCTAATGCTTGCGACTTTTCTTAAGACCAAAATCTTTAATTAAAGCAGAATAATCGAATGAATGAGCAACGTCATTTTCGATCGAAAGAATAGCAAGGGCTGAAAGTCGATCTTGTGTCATCAAATTCCTTAAACATGTTTTAATAATTTTAAGCCTCGAAAAACTGCTTTTTCGATATTATTATCCGAATTCTCAAGACTATTTCGGTAGTGGGATAAATTTCAGTTAAATTATTTTCTCATGTAGGTATACTTCAGCACCGAGATAATATCCAGCTCTTCGTATAACTGATTCAGGGCCGTCTCTAGCTCATGTAGCGCCCGGGTGCAATCACATTCATACGGAAACTATGAGTTATTTTCTTGTAAATAAAAGGACTTAAAGCGGCGCTACCTTCTAGATTGGCTAAAAAAGGATGAAAAAAAATAAAACAAGTGCGCGAAATTTTTTGAGTTTTGGGACATAAAAGTACCGTAATCAATTTAGAAGGAAAGATACTGTCAAGTGAACAGCCGCGAGCGTAGCGAGCGCGATTTTTTATTTTTATTTTTTGTTTAAGGACTCTCAAATTAACCTCGGAATTAAGCAAAAATAAAAAGAAATCCATAACTGGATCGAGAGCCAGTTGTGGGTTGTAGCGCGAGGCCCCCCCAAGCGCGAGGCCCTGTGCGAGGGCACAGTTCGCACACCCCTAGGGCCGCCACTGGAAGTAATATACATATAGGTACATGCATAAGCCACAGACGGAGCTTTCAAGATTTTTAAATAATGGGACAGATGGCGCTGCAATTCAGAACATAATCAATAAATATGATTAGTAAACATTTAAGTACATAACATGTTAAAGAAGATTGGAATATAATAATTATGAAATTAAAATACGAACGCTATTGTAACAATTACCAGAAATCACATGGAATGTATAATTACTACATAATGCAAATTGTTGCTAACATAATTTTATCAGGCGCTTATAAACCCTACTTACAATAGTTTCGTTATTAAAACAAACAGGATATGACATTTCAGAGAGGGAAATCAGTACATAAATATAAGGATTTACAAGAGCGCTTGCTTGTTACGCTCTCGCTCTGAAATGGCTGAACCGACTGAGATAAAAATTTGGCATAAAGATAGGTATTCTCGAGGTGGAAATAAATACAATTCACACGTAAAATATACATTATCTCAACAATATATCTTGAGTTTTCTTTCTTCTACATGATGAATAGCAATCCAAGATGGGGCTGGAACATAATTTTGTGGAAAAATTTCGACTACCACAAGATTATGTTCCAGCCCAACCTAAAAGATTGCGACTTCGGCTATCTTCGACCATCTTCGACCACCTTCGTCAATCTTCGGCAGTCTTCGACAATCTTCGACCATCTTCGGCAGTCTTCGGCAATTTTCGGGTAACTACGGTGTTCTTTGGCTGCTGTGATGATAGTAAAATGACCAAGTAGGTTCGTTATGATTTGGGGCTCAAGTCATAACGAGCCGACTCGGAAATTTTGGTTCTCTTGCTGTTTTGGTTGGCTGTGAAAATCTGTGTAGAATGGCATTCGGGTATATTCTATTTGAATGGGCATTTAACTCTAAAGATAGCAAATCTTCAATAACATGCAACAAAAAATCATTGTAAATAAATACAATAGTAACAATTAAACATGGTGGGCACCATTTAACTACCTATAAAACGACAACCGAACCATTTTCAGTTCAAAATCGCCTATTTGGCTTGGCTGGTTATGGTTTGGTTATAGTTAAAAGGTGCAACTCACCTTCGATGTAACAGTTGAGTCATTTGATTTTAAACCTTATTTTATAGCATTTAATGTCGATAATTTGACACTACTCGACTCAGGTCTAGTAAAGGGAATTAATACAAATATATCACAATTAATTCATTATCATCTATTTTATATTCTACTTATAATTATTAAACTGTTGTATTTGAAAAATAAATGATCTTTTTTTTATATTTCTGTATAAAAGATGTTGTTAAATAAATAAAATAAATACGTCGTTAAATAAATTAAATAAAACAAAAAATAAATAAACCAAAACACAAGTTTTATTTACGCTATTACTAGGTTTGTTTATAATAATGCGGTGCCAGTTCTAATAACCAGTCTTGTTGTATGGTCATCATCTCGCGCATGTACGTCTTGTCACCTGTGCTTTGTACGCTCGCGAACATCACCCTGGAATAATAAATATCATGATTATATTAATTGTTTTATAACATTTTTAAATACTGTTATAACAGAAAAGCACAAAACATATGCTACAATTTAACAAAAAGTAAGTGTTCACCGACATCAGGAACAGGGTAAAAGTAACCAATAATTTTACTATAGAGATCGTTGCAATAATTTAAAACGATTTTTTTGTCTCTTACAAAATTCGAGTATGGCTGAAACAATTTAGCTTAATTTGGTGTCAAAATATTTGTAGGAAATCGGACAGTTTAAATAACGAGAAAATTACTTATTGGAGTCAGCTTCCAGTCTAACTGGATACAGCTGAATACCGGTATTTACAAGGAGCAACTGCCTTTCTGACCTCTTCAACCCAGTTACCCGGCCAACCCAGTATCCCTTGGCATCAGACTTACTGGCTTCTGATTACCCGTAACGACTGCGAAAGATGTTCAAATGACAGCCAGGACCTACAGTTTATAGTGTTTTATCGTTCTAATAATATTAGTATATATTATATCTAACTTCTTATACACATACGTACCATTTAGGCTGTTGCGTATTAAACAGACAAGAATCAGGACTGATATGTAGCTCAGCACCTCGAATACCGCGGTACGTCGCTGATGCACTGAGGTGAGCCGCCTGCGGGAAGTAGCCGGATAACACGCATTTCATTATGCGCTGGGTTTTACCTGGAAAATACATAATTCAAATTAGTTCATCACTCACTTCACTCATATGTTTTATGGATACACAGGTAGATAAGATTTCTAAAATTCTCTTTTTGTATCGTTTACAGTATTCTGAAATGGTTGATCCGATTTTGACGGAACTCACGCAGGCAAATGCTGATTTAACAAGGAGTAAATTAAGTTATTACAACTATTTATCCAGGTGCCAAAGGGTAATTCCCTTTCCCCTAAACCTAACTAATCCTACGTCAGTTTCTACCGTATCGTCTATATCCTTATTGCAATCAGGTTAGCCGTTTTAAAATACAAACGAAAATATATATTTTAGGATTTGTAAGGATTACTTAACTTACCTGAACCCAAATCTATACCATCGAACACTTTTTCTTCTATTTGGAACTTTCTTTTGATAAGTTTCTCTAAGCTGTCTCGAACTTCACAAGCCTGAAAATCATAAATAAATAAATTTTACCATACAATTAAGTACAATCAGTAAGTTATCTGATAAATAATGCTATCTGTCAGATAAAGACTACTTATAATTTCTGCCTGATTTGTTACCAAGACCTGTGAAACCAAAACAGTGAAGTTCATCTGGTAGATAAGTTTCTGATAGGCAGCTATCAATGACTATCAGTACCCAGTGAAACTTTCCATTATATACATACAAATTAATACCTTTACCTACCTACCTTTACATACCTTAGTAGTTTAAGCTTTTTACTAGGATAGCTGTATTTTTTATTGCTATATTTTTAGTACTGTAAATATCTATGTTTTTAGGCCTGTAAAAATTATACTACCTTTTCCATAACTTTATAATTAATATAATACTTCTGGCACCACTGTTTGCACACTTTAGCATTTCTCTTGTCGTCTTGTGAAGTCTTCAGTTTGAGGTAGGCTTGCATTATGTTCAAGTACATTATTATATCGCCTTCTGCTACCTGCGAAAATGTACAAAAGACATTTTTAAATTGATACAAATAACTATTTTAATCTAAAAGCTATTTAAGAAAACCATTATTATTGTTTCATAATTAATGGAAACAAAATTGTTTTAAGATTTATTTTGAAATTGAGAACTGACAATAATTTAATACAGTATATCTCGGTGGATGGCTTTATACTGATTTTTACTATGTATCATATTCGTTATCACATCCTCCTTTATATTACAAATGCGAAAGTAACTCATTGTGTCGGTTGTCACTTTGACGCCAAATCTAATAACTAATTTAAATGTAATTTAGTACTTTATATAATTTGACCCTGGAAAAAGGGCTACTTTTATCCAGCTTCAGGAAATAGATTTCTCTGACCAAGGCAAGGGCAAGGGTTACTTAGGTTATTAACAAAAACGTATGTTAGTAATAACAAACTTATATTCTATACAAATATAAATAAAATATACCTCAAAGTGATTTCTCCGACTAACTTTAGCAGCTATATTATCCTTTCCACTGCTGGGCTTGAGGAATACGTTGTCCACTTGTAACATTGCCGCTATCGATAGTATCTCGTCTATACAACCCCATTCACCTGGAAATTGATGTAAAATAAGTTATTTTTATGTGAAATATTAAGTGATGACAGGAATATTTTTAAGCTTTTTTATGAATTTGTTGATATTTTGTATATAGGTACTATATTGTTGGGGTTCCATACCCAAAGGCAAAAACGGGACTATTATATTTCGTGGTCCCTCTATCAACAATCTGTATGTCAAATTCTCAAGAACCATGTTAGCTAGATAGTTGGAATTTTTACAGATAATATATTTTTGTTGCTGCTATAATAACACATACTGAAAACTGATTTTTATTGATCTGTATTCGGAGATTGACTGTTTTATTAAATAACGTTACTTATTAACTAACCACTATTACACAGCATGACGGCACACATGGGTTTGAGGGGTAACTCGGCGACGGTTTCCCCCCGGGGAGTTAGTTCCCCCAGCTTGTTGATGGTGTTCAGCGCGTAGAGTGTTTCTAAGCCTGACAGTATGCTCTTAGCTGGTGGGGGAGTCGGGAATGTGAATCTGGAAATGTATGGAGATATTAATATTTTTGAATTGTGATGGTTTTACAATAGTTTTTTGAAATAGTAATGAAGTAAGAGGTATGTTATTATTAGCCAATCATTTATTTCTTACTGGCTGTTTTCCTGTCCTGTGATTCTGATTTTGTAAAAAGTTTCTTTTCAGAAACGAAGCAAATATTGATGATATTAGAACACGTGCAAATATTGATCATAAATTACCAGTCGCCCACAGTATCCATAAATAAGTAAACCAAAATAACTTGTAAGGCGAAAACAAATTCATAGAACTATACTCCACCTTTTTCAAAAAACTTGCGCAAAAAGAACCAGACTAAAACAGACCAAATGAACTAAACATTAATTAAATGGACAAGAGATAATTATTATGTTTTACCTTAGCAAGTTATGAATACCTAACGCCTTCAGCTGAAGCAGCATGCCGGATAGATCACTGCGACACATTTCAGGCGGTACTGAGGGCGGTAGTTTCTCGTATTCAGCTTCTGTGTATAATCTGTAATAATTTAAATAACATTATTATACGGTAGGATTTTCCAATTAAAAAGAAAATAATGGATAATCTGTATTTCGATTCTAATATTATAAAGAGGAAAGCATTTTCTGTTTGTTTGTATCGCAAATCCTTCGAAACTATTGTACCGATTTGAAAAATTCTTACATTGTTAGGAAGCTAGAAGATAGTCTATATTATTGTAATTACTACCTACGGGAAACTGATAAAACAACGGTGATATAATTTTAACAAAAAGCAAACAAGTAAAACTTCTTTATAATATTTATTTACTACAAAAAAATAGTTAAGATAATAATTTTGAAGAATTTACCTATAACACTTCCCTCGACTAGTCCTGCCGGCCCGCCCCGCCCGTTGTGTGGCGTTGTTCTTGCTAATAGGAGTGACAGCCAAACTTTCTACTCCTACCGCGGGGTCGAAGTATGGCAGCTTGTGGAAACCGCTGTCTATTACTGGGTTGATATGAGGGTTTTTATTAGTTTTATATGGTGGTATAGGGGATTAAACTGTTTTGGGTCGTCAAATAACTTTGCTGTTCTGAGTACAGCTAGGTACTAGAAACTTTTACATAGTCAATACGAACATATTTAACATGTCCCTTCAAATAACCTTGCCACTTAAAGTTCCGTAACCAAACGGGAACTTATTACCTAGAGTTTCTTGCCGTCTTTAGGCTGTATTTCATGAGTCATGATAGTTAGGCAGTTGTGTCCACAAATGATTTATATCTGTTGCCACCATAACGACAAAAAAAATATTGCTCGATTTATACGGAGCACTTCGTACGCGAGTACGACTCGCACTTGGTCGGTTATACTCTTAACATAAGTTTTATTCATCAACTCTAAAGTAGACCATAGGAAATATCAGTACTAATAAGCAGTTGACACAACTTTAATTTATCTTTGTATTCTTCCGGTTTATGTTGCCTTGTGTTGTGTATCAATATTTTATTATAAGTATATAACTATATTATGTTCTTACCGTAGACGACGCCGGGTACAGTAACACTAGTCTCGGCGATGTTGGTGGCGAGTATCACCTTCCTCTGATTATTGTCTGTTCGCTGGAACACCTGCAATAACATGGCGTAGATACCTATAAACAACTATTACCTAGATTCTTTTGAATTTATTTATTTCACCCTCGTCCCAATGAGACTCTTTCCCGAACGAAGAAGAGGAAAAATGTGTTCTATGTCCTAAGCTAAGATTGAGTTATAAATAGTGTTACTTGTATGTCTTATATTATTAAAAAAATAATTCTTGATTGCGATGAATACAACAAAACAGGGAATTTCGGGTCTAGTCTAGCCGTTCACACGTGATTCGATAACCAGAAAAAATCCCCACCTATTTTCATAGAAATCGGTCCAAACATTTCACAGTTATAAAAACCAAGTAACTAGACGGTTTTTTATAGGTTTAAGATTTAATACATACCTTAACTTGTCTATAGTGAGGTAAACTTCCATACATAGGTACCGGCAACATGTCTGCCGCCTTGATGCCTGAAGGGAAGTGACTTCGATGCTTGTTTGTGGCGTTATTCGTGTCCGCATACGCTTGTAGAGTTTCTAAGGCTGATTGGATTTCATCCTAGAAATAATAAAATATGTTTGACGCAATTGTTCTACTGCTTTTCTTTTTAAAAAAGGGCAATTTCTCAATTCGAATATTGTATTTTTATATTCTCCTTTCCATGTAGTTTATCTACATTTTCATAAAGTTGTACATCGCATTACGTATACTAACTTTTTTATGGCTACTCGGTCATTGTGATAACATTATTTTATTTTTCGTATATGGTAACACTGAATTATCCGACAGCCATTTTGTTTTATCTCTTTGTAACAACATGTTTTGGTTAATGAAATATACAAAACCAGTGAGACATTATATTAAAACTGTTTCAATAATATCCTTGAAAAGAGTATAAGTTTTTTTTTTTCAAGATTTATTATATCACCCAATTCTCTCTTTTTAGCAGTTTTATCTAGACTATAGCTTGAAACATACCTGTGAAGTTAAAAACGCCAGAATATCTCCAAAGGGCTCGTTCTCATGTATTTTGATGACGGTATCAACTGTAGCTTTTACATAATCTGGTACTGGTTCTGAAAATTTATAAAATTAGAGCATAGTTTACTAAATGGCGCCATTAGAAGTTGTCTGAGACGATAATTTGTTATTAACACGTTCGCGTAAGCAACGTCTTACAACGTCGTATTGATATAAGTATGAAAAGGCCCAACGTCGTACGACGGCCTCTAGATTGTCATATTTATTTTGACGGACCATGTCAGACCTATGTGGTGGCGACAAAGTTTATAGACGTCGGACGTGAAATAACGTTGCGCCACATAACACAGATTATAAGACTACGTATAACGGCGGGACGTCTTAAGACTTGGTTTAATTTTGTGTGCGAAAAAGGTGCGCCACAGTACCAACATTTAAAAATGAGATTGCTCACGCGAACGTGTTAATTTGGGGATAAGAACCAATTTCGATGAGATCACATATAATTCTGTCTTTTTAATTGCTGTTACCTTACCTTTAGCTTCCAGAGCTTTTCGCGAGTTTAAAATTCAAGATTCCATTTATTCCCGGGTCTGAAATCGATTCGAATCGATTGAGAAAACTGAACGAATTGCTTTTGAAATGTTATTAGACATTCCATTTAGCAAACTAAAAAGAACCCACGTATATAAACATTCATATTGAAAAAAAAAACAAATAATTTGAATTATCCTCAAGAACACATCGCCTTTTTTAAAGTAGGTTAAAACAACAGGAAACCTTACCCTCGCTATAAAAAACATCAATAGGATGCGTCCTCCCCTGCATAGACAGTATAGTAGAAGTGCTAGCTTTATTCTCCTTTTTCTCCGTCAAGTTGAAGAAGTCGCGGAGAAACTCCGCGTCCATAGTCGCTGAAGATACTATTAGCTTCAGGTTTTTGCGTTTCTGAAAAACAAAAATCCCTTTGATAAAGTTGCCGTCCGTAAGCAATGGTTTCTTTTTATGCAGGGTATAAGGCCCAAACTCGGACTGAAGAAGTTTTAAACGATAGAAAAATTCTATTGAAGGAATCTGGACTTAAGTGAACTGTCGTATTTCAATAGGTTGTTTTAATTCCATCTCATTGCTACAACCTATAAGTCCTTTTTTGCATTTCATATTTTTTCAGTTTTTATTTTGGTAAATTAAGCATAAAATAACTGATTACGAAATAATATGAATACTAACTGTTTCATGTGATATCATATGATACATCTGCGTCTATAGGGCATTTCTCTACACCCGGTAGTAGAATAGGCCATAACCATTTACAAACTCCATAAAAATGTTTGCAGAAAACACGAAAAAAATCTTTTGCTCCTACTAATATTAATAAAGATAAGTGGTAAACTTTTAATGTTTGTTTTTGATAGGGTGGACATTACATAAATGTTACATCAAATCGTAAAACTTCGGCCATCACATAACATACAAACTCACTGGTTTGTAACTTAATGGTTGATTAACTTTTATTTCTTTTTTTATATTCCTAACGTTACGCTGATGTTACAAAAAATCTTGTAAATTTGGCATATAATATAGATATGGATCATTTAAACTTTCTATGATTATGTTAATTAAATAATTTATTTATTTAAACTGCATTAAACTTAATATTGATCGTTTACCCTAACCAACTGAATTCTCTAGTAAACAAGTGATTAGTTTTTACCTTGATAATCTTCTTCAGAAGACCCATTAAAACGTCAGTCATTTGTGTTCTTTCATGTACCTGAAAAAATATTTTAAAATGTGTGTCAATGTTGACTTGTTCATTATCCTGACGAGATCGTTAACGCTTGTTAGATACCGGTAATTGGCAAAAACTGTATTTACCGACTTCAACGGCCTTATTAATACTTAAGTATTAAACTTGGAATAACTTTAGAACATGTTTATTAATTAGGGGGAATCTTTTCCATAAATGGCCATGAAGATGCTACATCAGATCAACTTAAAGCTACTGATCTACTGCTTATAAATGATGCTATCACACAGATACTGACCTCATCAAGAATGATGCAGGAATACTGCATAAGAAGTGGAGAAGCAAACATCTCTCGCAGAAGAACTCCTTCAGTCATAAACTGGAACAAAAATATAACTTATTAACATGTTAGGTACACATCATAAACACCCGAGCCTTTTCCCATCAATGTTGGGGTCGGCTTCCAGTTTCACCGCATGCAGTTGAGTACCAGTATTTTACAAGGAACAATTGCTCTATCTGACCTCCCCAATCCAGTTGGGCAACCCAGTACCCCTTTTTTTAACTTATTTATTTATTTATTTATTTTATTTTATTTTACAGAAAGCTTACAGACTAATAACACAATTAAATAATATATACAAGTAGTACTTATTGCTAATTACAAGCTTCCACATTTATGTAGCTAAATAAATACTACGTACAAGCTTATAGACTAAAAAATAAGTAAATTAACAACTATTAATAATTAGCTTAAAGACTCATAAATACATCTAAAAAAAAATAACAAATAAGAATTAACTAACAGGCTAATAAAGACTACTAACTAAAAATAACTACTACAACTTAAGACTAACAACATTCCCCAATATTCAACACGTATTTAATCGCCAAAGTAATCGTTGTTTAAAATCTTTCTAATTTTCTGTGCGCTCGTGCAAAATAAATCAATTTCCAGGTTTGATGGTAAACTATTGAAAGCTCTGGCACTGCGCAAGCAGAAGGCGTTGCGCCTATAATTTGTTCCTGAATATGGTACTTGTAATAAGGGCCGTTTTCTTAAATTATTTTGATTAGTCCGGAGACATATTTTGCTAAGCAGTTCAGGACAATCAATTGAGCCATTTGCGACATTCACCATTTCATTCCAACGGTAAGAAATGATATCTCCTACATCGGTGCTCATAGTTAACTGAGAACTGCTTGGCCTTAAAATCTAGGTACCGCAAGAATTTCCTCTGTACCGATTCAACCCGAGATTTGTAAATCTCGTATTGAGGGTTCCACACTTGAGAAGCGTACTCAAGGTGACTTCGCACTAGGGAGCAGTAGAGGACTTTTAAAGGTTTTATCGAACGAAAACTAGCGCAAACTCTAATAATAAATCCCAAGGCTTTGAACGCCTTGCTAACCATGGTCTCTATATGACTGTCAAAAAGTAACTTGCTGTCGTGTATCACGCCAAGATCCCTAATTCTGGCTTCATTATTTATGTAAGTACCATCCAACTTATACCCCGAACCAATATTAGATTTTCGACGGGTGAATACTACATGAAAACATTTAGACACATTCAGTTGCAATTTGTTGGTTTTGCAATATTGTACAAATCTGTCAAGATCCGACTGAAGCAGCTCAGTGTCAGATTGTGTACGTACAGACTTTAAGACCTTCATATCATCTGCGTATAGTAGGATATGTGAGTTTCTGAAGCAGTATTTTATGTCCGAAATGAATAAAGTAAACAATAACGGTCCCAAAATAGAGCCTTGGGGCACTCCGGATGGGACAGATTTCCAACCAGATGAGTATCCACGCAAGACCACAGCCTGCGTTCGGTTATCTATGTATGATGAAAACCACCGGTATAGATCGCCGTGAATTCCTGCATAATATAGCTTCTGCATAAGCACTCGATGGTCTATACGGTCAAAACACTTGCTGTAGTCTGTGTAAATTACATCTACCTGGCATCCCTCGTCCATTCCTGAGGTTATAATTTCATTAGCTAGAATTAGATTGGATGCAGTTGACCGTTTTCTGATGAAACCATGTTGCTCATCGCCTAAGTGTCGTTGCATGACTGAGTAAACTTCCGCGTGTACTAATCGTTCAAGAATTTTAGAAAAGAGACATAATTTAGAAATGGGACGGTAGTTCTCTATTTTAGATTTGTCTCCCTTTTTGAAAATCGGTGTAATGAATGCTGACTTCCACATCCTCGGAACGATACCCTCACTCAACGACCTCTCAAACAGTATACAAAGTGGCGCCACTAAGCTTTTTGCGCAATTGATTATGAATATGGGGGGTATCAAATCTGGCCCGCCAGATTTAGACGGGTCTAAACCTTTAAGAAGTTTTAGTACAATATCCGGACTCACGCTGATTGTGCTCAAGGTCACCATGTTATTAGAATGCATTTCTAAGTTTACATCCGCATCATCGGGATCTTGAAATGTCGAATGAAAGTAAGTAGAAAAAAGCTCGGCAATACCCTCATTGTTATCTGCGGATGAGTTCATGTAATGTAGTATATTAGGCAATGTATTACTACTTCTTTTGTTCTTAATATACGACCAGAAACATTTTGGATTTTTGGCTATCGAGGATTCAATTTTTTTCATATAAGTATCAAAACAAATCGCTTCCAATTCTTTAGCTCGATTTCGCAAAACAGAAAATGAATGATAGTCGGATATGTTGCCGTAGTTTTTATACTTATTATGATATTTTTGTTTTTCTTTTAAAATTTTTATCAATGCACTACTAAACCAGGCCGGGTGTGTTGATTTTTTAACGGGTTTAACAGGGATGTACAAATCCCTAAGCTCGTATAATTTAGTGTAAAAGAGACTGAGGGCTTGAGGGTTAACGACATCAAAAATCATCAAATGACCCCTCCCGCTGGGTTAGCAGCGTTGAGGGAGTGTTACTGACTAAAAACCATCGTTTTCAGATGTAAAAAAAAATATTATCTGGGTTCTTGTCTGGTTTTATCTTAGTTTCCACGGCACGAGGGTAAAACCACGGGAAACGGCTAAGGATAAAACCGAATAAAATGATCTGCATAAAAAGTAAGTACTTTCTTTTTCTACTTGGAAATTCCCAAACACCATTAAATATACGTAAATCATTTATATTGCAGCGGTTTTTGTTTGTACATAGAAATACCAATTTAGATTGCATATTTATCAGATATGGGTAGGTACTTGATATTAATATCAGTTTATTATGGGATTTTTTTTTTGAGTCAGCCAAATATTGTAACGTCATAGATATCATTAAATGTATAGTAGAGGAAAAAAAGTAGGTAATTCTGTCTGCTATGTAAAAAAATTTACACATTTTTTTTGTTTGTTTGTTTGTACCCCAAAGGCACCGAAACTACTGAATAGATTAGAAAAAAAATTACACTGCTATTATATTAGTAAGTATCCTAACTAATATTATAAATGTGAAAGTAACTCTGTCTGTCTGTCTGTCTTTTCTTCACGCCTGAACTACTGAACCGATTTGTGTGAAATTTGGTACAGACATAGTTTGGAACTTGAGAAAGGACATAGGATAGTTTTTATTTCAAAAAAATATATATAAAAATAAAAAATAAAATTTATTCCGGACATATAGCGCCATCTATTGGTCAAACCAAAAATATGCCGGAAGTCACTATTCCATGCGAACGAAGTCGCGGGCAAAAGCTAGTAGATAATAAATACGAAACAGGAAAATTGGCAATAATTTTGCTACAATACAAAAGGATAGGTCGTGACGATAATTTATTATTAATGTTATAGGTACAATAAAATAATGCTATAAACCATACTATGTATTTATTTCGAGGTATTGATTACAATGCAATTATCTACTCATAACTCACTATACACAGTATTTTCCTCTTTATTGGTTTAGGTAAAGTAAGGTAGGTTAGTATTCAAAAATAGACTTGTATGTGGAGAATAATCTATGAAACAGCACTTTCAAACTTCATTTCAACAAGTAGGTACCTACAGTTTAGTTACTTATATACGTGATGATCAGTTAGTAATAAATAGTAAGTTGTTAGTAGTGTCCAAACGCAATTATGATGTCCTCCTAGCCGATTATCGGCTACGGCGGCTGTTCCCTTGTAAGGAAATCACCCGCTGCGCAGGACATATTATAGTGCACAAGCATTTGCGCAGACTCAGGTGCACTCCCTATTCCTTCACTCTCTGCGCCCGATGGGACGGCAATCCGACACGACCGTAGAGAGATAAAGCGCAGGACCGACATTTACGTGCTCTCCGATGCACGGGTGTATCAATCACCAACTTCCAGGCTTGGGGCTGCTTTGTGAAAGTTTCTAAAACCCACAAAGGGAATCGAACCTTCGAGACCTCGTGCTCAGTAGCCACGCTTGCTAGAGCTAGACCAACGATACTGGAAGTATAATAAGTATCTGTAGATAATACTTACAACAATCCCAGTGCTTGTATTTCTACAGTTAGTGCTCGCTGCGGCATATCCAACGCCTTCGCCTAACTGGTCGCCGCGCTCGTCAGCGACGCGGCACGCGAGCGACACGGCGGCGGCGACGCGAGGCTGCGTCACGCACACCTTGTGGCCTATCTCGTGCAGATACTGGAAGTAAGAGAGAGAATTGTTAGTCGTATTGTTATTTTGAGACAGTAAAAAAAACTGTAAGGGCCCTTTTTGGATACAGACTTTTTAAAAATAAATTTTCAAATATACAATAGGCAATTCTAACCTATATACAGCAATGCTTATTGCCGACTTGTTAAACTACCAGCGTTGTAATTTTTATCTATTATAACCTGACCCTGATTGGGATTACCCAAGCAATCAGATCATCATCATCCATGCCGAAATCCCATCAATATTGCAACAGACATTTTTCTGTGCAACTGTAACTAACTGGCAGAAAGTGAACTTGACCTTCACATATATAGTTTATAGCTTATAGAAGTATGTACATTTAATATCATTATGTAAGTGAGCTCTGTTTAATATTACAAAATGATACGAAAATATCAGTTTCCTAAACATCAGACGCTCCACTGACCGCGTTACGTTTTTTCCCGATCCCGATCTATCTGCTTCTTGGCACTCTTCCAATAGTTTTGTTTATTTAGTGGTTTTAATCTCACCGGTTTTATACCCACATTGTTTGGGAAAGACGAGAATATAGAAGTGTTGTAAGATATATTTTGGGATGTTAATGTTACCTCATTCAGGTTATAGTGTTATGGGATGGTCGTAATATTGTTCCTTGGTTTAGTGGTTACGAGAAAGTCTGATAAGCAGTATTACCAAAGGGATACTAAGCTGCCCTGGTACTTGGATTGAGGAGGTCAGAGGTAGTCGCTCTATGTAAAACTCTAGTATTACCTACTAGTAGTCTGGAAGGCGAACGCAACGTCATTGGTAAAAGGTAAGGCAAATTATGATAATGATTACGAAAGGGACACTTCTGCAATTTACCAAAAAAACATTGGTAGTGCCTCAGATCAAAGCTTCTTTGATCTGAGGTAGTGCAATACTCTCCTAAGTATGCACTTGCCTCCGCCCGTCTTGCTTTTGACCGTCTCCTACTGGACTCGAAAATGGAACTGTAATAGCATTTACTACAAATCCATGTCAAAGGCCATCAGGCGAAAAGAAAATTATCAAGTTAAGGCTTTATTCGTCGTACTATAAACGGCATCCCACGCAATAAGGAGAAAACTGGAGAAAACCAACAACGCTAAGTAAATAACGACCCTGGAAATTCTATCGAAGTCCTATTTTTAGGAAGTAAATTTAGATTCCTAGAAATAACAATTCTCAATATCTACAATTCTGTTATAGCTATTTTTGTTACCTATTTGAAATTCCGAACAACAGTCATAGCTGAATCATTTTAATAAAAGGAAAAAATTGTTTCAACCACGATAAGCTTGCGTAGCGCCACGAAAGCGTAAAGATGGAGCAAAGATTAGATTGAATAAACAAAAGATAAAGAAACAGACATTTATTTTGCTGACTAATCCATATTTTGCCAACAATGACCAGCAGAAATGGCCACAACTTTACGAAAATCATTCATGTTTAACCAACGACCGATGCAAACCACGTGGGTGTATATTACAAAATGTAATATAGCATACGGGATATTTATAATACACCTACATTTAGAATAAACACTGCCATCTGCCGGCCATGACCTCAATCAGCTTAGTATAACGGGCGCATTTTTATCGAGCGGTTAATTTACAATAATTAAAATGTGGTGTTATCTCCTTAATTAATGTTAGGCGTGTCAATGGGCTTGTGTTTTGTTTAATAAGCGGCTCGTCCCCCATGGGTGTGGATGGGAAGTTTGTCATAAATAGTGTGTTATTAATTTTTGAAAAAGCTATTAAGTAATTATCGTAGCGAGTTGAGGAATCTTGAAGGCCACTGATTAACGAAGAACTAACCATCATACATAAGCAATTTTGAAGACATATTATCACACCAAAACTGATCCCGATATATGATACAAAGCAAGACGATTCACGTTTGGGAATCCAATAACTAAAAACTTATAGTATAGAAACAACGCAATAAAATTGAAAGAAAAATCCTCCGCTGTTTTATTTTTCATTTCTCCCCTAGCACGTTTCCTTCCCCAAACATTAAATCCTTCTTCGATAAGCCTTCTGAAAGGCCATGTCAACATTCTCAACTTGGCAATCTTTCCCTACATTTCTTGAACATATAGTATAGAAAAGGGGTCGGGTATTAAGGTGGATGAATCTCGGCTTAACGTTGATTTGCTCTCTGCTTGAATGGGCCACTGGTTGACCTGATTGCCTTAAGTGAAGGTTTCAAGTTGGAGTCCTTTTAATCAAGGCTTTTCTGATTCGTCCGTCTGATTTTTATGAGTGGTTATTACTGCATATTATTTTGATATTCATGTCAGACGAGATTCCGTCATTATTGGAGAAGAATACTTACACGTAGATGACCGGAAAATCTGTGTATGTTTTCACTCATACAAACATACAAATCTGTCGGGTGGATCCGAAGTTGTATTTATGTTTTTGGCGTATTCATGACTACTCTCCACAATGATCCGTCACGTGGGTGATTAACCACATAACTTTATTATACCACTCGTACTATATCAATGCCAAGCAGTTTCAAGAAGTATAATCAACATTGGTATACCGATCCACCCATGGATCACAACGATAAGTAAGGAGTCACTTGTATCTTATTTAAAGTAGATAATTTGATTGAAACCGCAATAAAAAGCCAGCTTTATAACGAAGACATTTCACAAAGCATCTCCATTTAACCCAACAGTTTTTTATTCCATCGCCAGTTGGACGATTGCCAGAACATTTACCAAGCGGTTAGCAGATAAGGATATATCTGGCAGCTTGTGTAGGTTGAAGAGCAACTTCAAGACTTAGAGTTAAGTATACTGCAGTGGGTGATACAAAGAGATTGTGGTCTTAGAGGCGTTTGGTCTCAATTGATCTCGAAGAAAATTCTTTAGTAGACTTCTTTTGAAATGTGTTTGCGGATTTATGTGTTTTTACATCGGATGGACCTATGTGCTGTGAATAATAACTTCAATGGAAGTATAACGCTTAAGTATAATTTAATGAACAATGAACCCAATTTGATAAATAGGTTTAATCATTCACCAACACTGCACTTTCACATGCAGACAGCTTTTATCAAAGTGTCATTTACATGTAAAAGAAACGTATCAAGTCGTAGACAAAACAACTGACACCAAGAGAGATAAAAAATAATCCAATTAATTAAACAGATGCATCTCAATTGTCTGCAATAGATTGGAGTGTTAAATGTTAGTCTAGTCTTAATATTCAATTAAAAGCAATCTCGATGAGAAACAATAAGAATAAGATTGCTCATGCAAAATAGAATACATATGGCAAACATCTGAAGATCTATGTTTACACCTTTTCCGTACATGAAGGCATATGCAGTGGAAAAATAAAATTACTTTCCTTGCTAGGTCGTCTTGAACCATCATCTGCCTAGCCTTTGCGTAAGCTTCCAGACCTCCTCAACCCAGTTACCCCGGAAACTCAATACCCCTTGCAAGCCCCAGCAAGACTGGTTGTCGGACTTATTGGCTTTGACTACACGTAACTCCATATATGAAGAGGCTTAAGCCTAGTGATGAGAAAATAAAATTACGATCTTTGCAAGGTCGTCTTGAGCTATGACATTAAAAAAAGACATAAAATACCTCTAGTAAGTGCCAGCAACATTGATTTACAACTAGTTACAAGCCTGCTAGTTTCTAAGAACCACAACATGATAAACAAGTTTCTTTTTACGGTCGTTAGTCCGAAGCCAAGTTGAGATCAGGTCTTAACTTACTAAGTTATGGTTTCAAGTGGAACTAGATAAATTCTATGGCTATATTTGTTGATAACTCCTGATTAATCGTGAAGTTATTTAGAACGACGTATTTTTTTGCAGCTTTTTGGCAAAATAGCTGGGATTTATGAGGTTAACAAGTTTTGAGTTATGTACAATAAAGAATGTACCTACTTAATAGATATTTATCCTCATTTGAAAATTTTGGATAAGCAGGATGATGTGATGATGATGTGGTCTCATTATTTTGAATATGCTACGATACGATATCGAGTCGGACAGTCCGGTATAGATAACTTATTTACCCAATCTTTTGGGGGGAATCCCAACCAGAACATCACAAAAGTTGCTGCATACACAAGAGAAGAGAAGAAGGAATGGAAGTTGTCATTAAAACTACAATACGGAAACCATCTTTATGGAGATATATGGCTACGCGGCACGAAGCCATCCGATTTGTCAAGTACATGTACATAATTCATGACAAACATTTTTTCCAGGATAGTAAAAAAAATTATCAAAAGGGGGCAGCCCTAATAATCCGTAAGGTCACAGACGAACACCATCTAATAGGTATTTAGGCATACCGCGGTGATAAGCCTACCGCGTTGGTCGCTTTTATCGTAACGGATTAGCTTCTAATCGCATTATGTTGATACGTCATTATTCAAGGATTAGCATTTGACTGACTCACTATTAGAAGAATGATTTATGTGTCTAAGTTGTGAACATCAAGCTGCGGTATTGTTCGAAAGAGTAACCGCGGCCCTGGTACATAAAAGGGTTACAAAGGAACATGATGGGTTTTAGTAAAAGTCTGACATTCCCTCACGTTGCTAACCCACAGCGGGAGCAGTCATTTGATGATATCCCACCAAAAAATAGCTTAGAATGTTGATACCCACATAACCTCATCTCGACGGACTGGTAAGCTACCAACAACATTCATAGACAGCTAGGTCGATGTCAAACAGGACAAAAAATCCTTTAGTTGTCCGTAATATTGTGTTCTTCCAAAACCGTCAGGTTGCTTTACAGAAAACTGTCTGCCACTAACAGATCTGAAGTTATTCAAAGTATTTCTTTCATCCAGCTATATTCTTAAACCCAGTTCGACCATTTTGGCTCCGACGTCAGATATCCATGTCTGTCCTAATTTTGAAATGTTACTCGAGCAAAACGTGAATTATTGCTATCCAGCATGCATAAATTATATTCAGTCTGTCTGTTATAATGAGTATTTTGTGAGCTTTATATTAGTGTTAAAGTTGAGACTAGTAATTAACAATAGTGGTAGTCGATCAATCAAGGTTGAAGCTTAGATTGGTAACCAATTATTTGAAGTAGAAAATATTTGTATCAAGTCAAACGAGTCTGAGAACTCTCTTTTGTAAGACTGTAGGGAACACCCTTTTACAAGGTAAGTTTTAGTATTTACATACTTACTATATCTTCACTCAACAGAACTCTTTAAAGAAAACATCTTCACCTATCCCTTCGAGATTGCTTAAATGAAAAGTTATGTTCAAACGCTTTTAAGAAGAGTATACAACTCCCTGAAAGCAAATATAATATCTAGAACCTTATTTTTGTCCCTTTATGGTCTGTTTTAAAATACAATTTCATATTTTTCTGATCGTGACCTTTTCATCGAACGATCGAAGGTCATTTCATAGCGTTTTCTTGTTTGTGTTTATTTTTTATTTGTAATATATTTTTATTGTTCCTAATCAGTCGTTCGTGACTACACGTAACCGGTCAATGCTTCTTTGAAGGTTGAAATCAGTATAACTTATAAAGTACCTATCATTAGATCACTTTTCGATGAGCTGTGACAATATTTATGTATGATGCTTTGTCTGAATTTGTATATTTTCCATGACCATATTTTACATATAAAGTATAAAAGGGAATAGAGAGTACTAAACTTAAGACCCAAGCTAGGCAGAAGGCTGTTTTGGGTGCTGGTTAAGATACACGAACACCATACTTTGTGAACATTATCGTGACTAACGACGGAGTTCCCCTAGTAAAATTATGGCATTATTATTGTAATTAGTTGACAAAACAAGTAAATTCCGTTTGCCACGGTTAAAAGTAAAAAATATTAAAGCGTAGCATATTTATCCATAGTTTTTACATCTTTCACGGTACGTTAAGCAGTTGCTTATGGACGTCAGACGAATAATAATGAATACAGTGTTCAAAAACCCGAAAATATGGAATAATGAGAATTTGAATAAATGTAGTCGTTTAAGAGCAGAAGACATTTTTATTTATTTATTGCCTTTATTTGTCCTACAGAGCAAATTGCCGAACACCGAAGCTTGCAAAATGATGTGTGAGTATATTTTTACTAGTAGGCGTAGTATTATTTAATCAGCGGTAGTCAGGTAGGTGCTAGTACTAATCAGATAAGCTTTTGGGGTGAGATAATTCCTAGCTACATGATCGACAATTCACTGAATACTAAAACCAACAATGATATGACAAAATAAGTCAGGAAAGAATATTAATCGTTAAATGAAATGATATAACCAGTCTAACCGAGTTGGTCTAACCAAGGGGTATCGGGTTGCCCGGGTAACTGGGTTGAGGAGGTCAGATAGGCAGTCGCTTCTTATAAAGCACTGGGACTCAGCTGAATCCGGTTAAACTGGAAGCCGACCCCAACATAGTTGGGAAAAAGGCTCGGAGGATGATGAGGAGATGTAATGATATAAAGGAGTTTGGAAGAAAAAGTCTTGCTGCTCCAACTCCAAATAAAATTAGGTTAAAGCATGATGCCATTGATGGAATGCAACAACCAACGTCACTAACGTACGACCTACATAAAACAAAGTAATGTTTACAAGATTATGGAGTTGCAGCTTATCACCCGGAAGTTTTAAAGTTAATGGCGTGAAACGTTGACTTAGTTACAGCTATTTCTAGGAAGACGTAACAGCTTGTAGCTTTGCTATTGCCCTAGATGGGTTCGCTACAGTTTTACGGCAGGAAAGCAGATAGGTATATACGTACACATAATACTGATGACTTTGCTTAAGTATTTGTTTCCTTGAACTCTCTAAAATCAGGATCGATCTACTGGTGCTATTTGAAAAAATATTGAAGTGTGAGATAGACAGCCCAGGAAGGTCATAAGCTTGCAAGAAGTAGTTCCTGACACAGTTTATTGTTATTATCTGTCTAGCTAGCCTTTGCTAAGTACAATAAAGAAGCTTGAATTTAAGTAGTCACATTCAATTGTCAAGCACTAATGTCTAAAAGCGAAGTCTTGTGGAAATATGCAGATTTGCTTAGTGCGAAAATTTCCATTTAGACTTCAGAAGTGTTTATTTTCAAGTTAATGTGTTATACTAGTGCTTTAGCCCTGTTCTACTTAATTTCCACTTAGTATTACGCATTGGGGCCGGTACTGAACCGGTGTAGGGTATTTTCTCTAACATAGGACTTATGTAATTGGATTTTGAACCTTATACCTGAAGTCTCAATGTTGATAACTGTTTGAAGTCCAGGCTTTTGGTCAGTCAGTATATACCTAAGTTTGTATGAATACAGATTTTCCTGTTTTGTTACTCATAGTGGAGCAACGCCCTGGATGTTGATAATGCACTGCAACGTGGGAGGCATCTGTATCAATTGTTATCGAGTAGGTATGCATTTGTAGCACTTTAGATGACAATTCATTAGAAAATTGCAATTTGTCCTTCCTATGTTTCCCATTATTGCTGGAGCTACCGTTTGGCACAACATCTGTTTAACATTCCTTATTTTTATTTTACCATCATCTTCCTTTTTGATCACCAACATTTTGTCAAGCCTTACTGCAAACTTATGTATACTTATTCAGTCTTCTTCCAAACTTGTCTATCGATCTTTCCAGACATATCATCTTTATCACATCTGTTTCTTTGACCGCCCCTTCAGCTACAACCCGAAACAGTTCCCTGGGGACCTGGATAAAACCACGGGAACGGCTAGTACATTTCATATTTAGCTTTAGGTACTTATTTCAGCACTGTATTCGGGGAATAACATGATCAACAATATACCCAGTTTATTCTTGTATGTAACGCAAAACCGCCCACAATCAACCAACAAAGCCGATATCATTATCAAATGTTTATATGGTACATTACAAGCGGGAAATTTTACAAACTGATTAATCCCACACGTATTATAATGCAAAAGTTCGATACGGTACTACAGCTGATAACATACCTAAGTTAGGTATGTTATGCTGTTTGGATGAACGAGCGAATTTTCAAAAATTGATGATTTGAAAAAATCTTTCGTTGATTGATAGCATACAATAAGATCTTATGCTCTTACTTATCCTGGTGTATTGCCACTTCTTCCCTATTAAATAAACTTTTTGGAACCGCGTGGGTAACTAGTGTCTTGATTTTGATAATGTCTGCAGAAGCCTATCTTAAATTAAAAGTTTTGCTTAAAGATCATATTCAGTCGCTCCTTCAGCTCAGCTGAATCCGGTAAGACTGGAAGCCGACACCAACATAGTTGGCAAATAGCTAGGGAGATGATGTTAGGGAAAGGATTAGTTTTCCACTATCAGGTAAATTATAGTACAAATTAGTTAGAAGACCGTCTGACTACAACGGAATTAAAATTTCTTATCATATCAAATTGCTGTAATTTGACTAAACACCTGTTTTGACGATTATCGCGTTACTTAAAGGACATTTATTGATTTATAAAAATAATCTTTTCGAAGCAATATTTACCCTTAGCCAGTCATAAATATCGATTAGATATTTCAGTCTTATCGAAGTCTATCGATTTTTTATGATTCATTACCTACTCTACTGTATTATGACTCGTATTTCTTGTAGTTTCTTTTTATAAACCGTTATCTTAACTTACATGGATATTTTCATTGCAGGTGTTCTAGATAACATTGGTTGATAACTTTGAAGTAAAATAATACCTAAATTACAGACAATAAGTAAAAAATAATGATGTAGGTCATGTATGTTCTGTCACCACTTGATGCGACATGATCAGGAATATTACTAAAAAGAAGTAAATTGTATACGGTTCGTCAAACCATACAGACAGAATTGTGTTGCTGGGGAGTTTGTTCCACCACTTCTTCTTCCCAGCAAAAACACATAGGAACTGGTGAAGGGCGGGCATTTTGGGGGCTGTCTTTTGTAAATTTGACGTTCAAAAAGTGCTGATTTTCAGCCTACTTCGAATAAATTACTTTTGATTTTGATATTTGAAATAAAAACGAAGGCGTTCTTAACACGATGTATTTTATTCTTGAATCATCGACGGGAAAATACAATAAATTCTAAAACTAAGCAATGTTCATATAGGCACATTTCAAATGTCCCATAAAATATTACACACACAACAGTATAAATAAATATCTTTTAACATTTTCACCTTAGACATAGTTTAAAAAAATCTTAATATAAGTAAACTACCCGCACTTTAAACAAATAATCACAGATACCTATTTATTTAAAATTAAATACAATATGACTGACATTTAAGATATGATGGCATTTTGAAATACTTTAGTTTGAATTAGTAACAAACTTTCAGACCTATACATATAACTTTTACTACATACATTTATAACAATTCACTCTCAACTTTAAATTATTTGACAGTTGACTCCCATTCAATTCAATTTCTTCAACTATATTACTGAACCATCAAAAATAATACAAGTCTTGAAACAAAGGCCCTTAAAATCTCCAGAGAACTCAGAATTCAAACAAGAATAAGAAAAGAATAAGGGTCTTAAAATATTTTACAATGGACCCGTGACGCCATTCGGGTAAAATTCCTTTCAACCGTTTCAAAAGCTGTCTTAGCGAATTAGTGATTTATAGTTAAAATTGGATTCAGAGTCTACATCAAATAATGTATAAAGTTTCTGACAGATATTTCTTTCAGATTTATTACAAAGTGAAATTAAAATAGATCATAGAAAGTTTGTTGCTAATACACATCATGGTCTTAAAGCGAATGACCCGCTGCGGGAAACAGGGTACGATTCGCATAAAACTTAAACTATACTTACAAAAGACATCAACATACAAAATGTACTGACCTTACAAACAACAATAGCGACAATATTTACAATATCCAACCAACAAGTCCTTACACCGAAATCAGTCGAAAATCTAGCGTTTACATTTGTATCCTAAATGCCAGAACATTATTGGCACAATGAGTCCTATCACAAGGCATTTTTTGATCACTTTACAAATAAAAATAATATTCATACAAACGCCACAGAAGACAAAAAAAATCGGTAAAAAAACTTTTAAGTTAAACGGTTTTATCTTATGTGCACTGAAAACTAGAAAATAAAAAAATAGTTTCTTACCTGTCAACCTACGTAGGTGGTCCCGGTCATATTAGACTAAAATAAAAACGTGGGGCCCATTAACTATTGCTGTAGTACTCTCTTCTAGAGGTATAATAGGTGTGGATTGCATCGACTTACTATAATCGTAACTGGAGATTTTGACAATCAATAATCAGCCGTAGCTCATGATCTACCAAAGTATAAAGATATGCTTTGCCATACGTAGGATTTCACAGGGGCCCCACGTTTTTATTTTAGTCTAATATGACCGGGACCACCTACGTAGGTTGACAGGTAAGAAACTATTTTTTTATTTTCTAGTTTTCAGTGCACATAAGATAAAACCGTTTAACTTAAAAGTTTTTTTACCGATTTTTTATTTTCTAGTTTTTAGTATTTAATGAAAATGCCTACCGAATATTCCTCATTCTATCTAATTCATTTAGTGCATCATTATTACACGGTCTCTTACCTGACAATTTATTACAATCTAATTCCTCAATACATAGCCCTTCCAGATATGTACTTTTTTTTTTAACGACCCCAAAAATCATCACATGACCTCTCCTGCTGTGGGTCAGCAGCGGTGAGGGAGTGCCAGACTCTTGAATAAGAACCGTTTTGTTCCGTCGTAGGCCTTTTATGTACCAGGGCCGCGGTAACTCTTTCGAACAATCTCGCAGCCCAGGCAGGCCTTGGCCCTGTTGGGCCCCGCTGGAGTTACTGACAGTTTTCTACTTGTGAAGCCCTTTCATTTGATACCCATATTGGTGGGATTGATAAAAAATTGTTATCAGCCATTTGGTAGCGGCGGCCATCTTAGATTTCAATTTTGCATAGTAAATTGTATTCTACTTGTTGAGACCCATCAACATGGGTATCAAATGAACCTAAGTTATCCGCCATTTTGTAGAGGCAGCCATCTTGGATTTTAATTTTATATAGTACATTGTATTCTACTGGTTGAGAACTTTCATTTGATACCCATATTGATGGGATTGATAAAACCTATGTTATCCGCCATTTTGTAGCGGCCGCCATCTTGGATTTCAATTTTCTATAGTATATTGTATTCTGCTTGTTGAGCCCTTTCATTTGATACCCATATTGATGGGATTGATAAAACCTACGTTATCCGCCATCTTAGATTTCAATTTTGCATAGTAAATTGTATTCTACTTGTTGAGACCCATCAACATGGGTATCAAATGAACCTAAGTTATCCGCCATTTTGTAGAGGCCGCCATCTTGGATTTTAATTTTATATAGTACATTGTATTCTACTGGTTGAGAACTTTCATTTGGTACCCATATTGATGGGATTGATAAAACCTACGTTATCCGCCATTTTGTAGCGGCCGCCATCTTGGATTTCAATTTTTTATAGTATATTGTATTCTGCTTGTTGAGCCCTTTCATTTGATACCCATATTGATGGGATTGATAAAATCTACGTTATCCGCCATTTTGTGCCGGCGGCCATATTGGATTTACAATGTTATTGATATTACTATATTGTATTGTCATCGGAATTAAAGGTGTATACAAAATTTCAGATTAATCGGTTGACAGAAAGAGGGTGAAATTTGAATTACTAAATTTGACCCAAGAATGAATAAATAATAAATAATAAAACAAACTGGGTGAGCTAAATAAAACCGTTTAAAAAAATCTCTATACGCTCTAAAGAGATTTTTTTCCTCAAGTCCAAAGTTAAGAGGAAATTATTTCAATACATGAAAGAGCGTATGACCCAAATCATTGCAATTACTTCTATTCAAAAGAAGAAAGCAGTTATTCAAACAGTCAAGGCAAATAAAACTACGATTCTACTAGAGGTTCATTCAAGTCATTGAAACATAGAAATGAAATTACAGTGTAGACGTCTGTAGCGTTTGTATGATTATACAATCTCATTATTAATCTACACTATAATATTCCTGCACGAAATAACAAGGCGAAGTTATGAATAAACCCTCATAATAACAAGTAAAGGAAGATGTGTCAACTTTTTAAACTATCAAAGTTCTCCACAAATAACCTAACTTTGTCATTATTGTCCCTTTTGGGGTCTGATTTATTTGACGTAGACAAAGCAACTTCTTTACCAATAAATCTATTTCAGACGACAAATATTTTCGCCAAAACTTGCCCTCGGTCAAAGACCACAAAAACATGTAACAAGAAACACGGTCCACACTTTCTTTTTGAAAAGTTGTGAATCTATTTCGTGTTTCTTGGAGACAGTTTTCAAACTAAAAGCAGTCATATTATTTAGATCTGTTGAAGTTACTTTGGTTCTTAAATCTTCTTCACAAGTTGAAAGAGTTTTGCCCGAGAATAGTTTTAAGGTAGGCTTTCGAGTGCCTTTACCATCACATATATTCTAAGTTTTTCCGCTTTAGCTACAGTTTTGACTGAATGACGGTTTAGCTTGATCTTTCAACGATATTGCCATACTATTAAGTTATATTTTTGCTTACATCCTAAAATGCCATTACCGAAATAGAGGTCTCGTTTGACACATCTCCCTTAAGCAAACAATTTGAGTGAAATCTATATTTACTGTGTAGAGCTTGACACGTGTTGGTAACACGCCAACGGTTCTTACATAGTATGTATAAAGTTCGGTTACGTCACAAAATGCAGTTCTGGACGTTCACGGACGTTTTGTTCATTTAGGGGCAATGTTTCTTGACCTAATTCCAAGAAGTTAATTGGATGGAGTGGATTTCCTACCTTTTTTAAATTTCATTCTTAATTATTTGGACACTTTTTTTATAAGTTCATTCTACAAAATAAGTTAAAGAGAACAAATTGACCCGAAAAGGGGTATAATTCGGAATTAAAACTGAAAGACCAAAGAACCACCATATGACCATAAGGGGTTTAAGCACATACAGTGTCCTTCAAAAGAGTCATTCCATTGTCTAAAGTTTTTACGAGTCCCAAAAATAATAAAAAGATTTAAGATCCTTTTGAAAGACAACAGCAATCTATATTCTTTTTACTGGCAAAAACATTAAAATACAAACAAGAATCCCAGACATATTATGTGTTGCAGACACGAATTCGAAGCATGATGTAACCATTATGCAATTGTTTTAAGTTCTCACGGTGGATAACTTAATAGGTTCTCAAAACAGCATGAATGGCTCATGGAGGAATGAAAGATAGCGGAGATGCCATAAGGGAGGTAGATCAGGCGCCTTCTTGTAGATCGAAGTGTAGGCGTGATCAGTTACTAGAACTAATGAGGCATTCGATAATAGCCGGGTTACGTAGATGGCGTGTAAGAGTGAAGCTAGTAACGATCCTCGTACACCCGTATTTTGACTCGCTTCTTTCTTAGAAGATTTTGCGTTATGACATCTCCGCTAGTTTTGTTCTCCATGGAATGGCTAAAAGCTTTACACTTGCGAGTAACTACACATGTTTTGTAGTTCATTTACAGGAGAACGAAACATATGTCACGGTTTATTATTAACGTTTCCTTATAGAGTTCCAGATATGATACAGCCGGATGATTTACGTGGAACTTTTGCGGTGATTCGTTAGAAATTATTAAAAACAGGCAAATGAATATTATTCATTTATCTCTTTTTGTAGCATAGGTAAGCCCCTAGTTAAACTTGACTTTTTTGTATTGTAATAAGATAATAATGAAATGGGTCAAGAAACATTACCTCTTAACATTATAACAGCTAAAATCGAAACAAAAAATGTACAAAAAGAAAAAAAACACTGCAGTAAAAGGTACCAACAGTTTGACCTCAAAATCGATGCCCTTGATCGCTATAAGCTTCCGGCCCGAGACGGCTTGGGTTATCAGAACACAAAATATTATACCTAACGTATACAAATAAATTCAGATGTAATCGGAGTTTAAAAAACTTTGTTTAATGGTGGGTTCTACGATATTTGAATGATATTGATAAATACGGAGTTAGATCATATTACCTTTTGCAAAAAATCGCATGTAATTTTTCGTATCAGTGTAAATTGATATGGGTATAATAATTAATTCATCCTGTTATATACTTGATTGCAAATTAGATTAAATGCTTTAAATATAATCATATTCGATTTAAGGAAAATATGTAAAAATAAAACATTCAATCAAATCTCAAACTCAAATTGTCAAATGGATAAAATAATCGTATGATTTTTCAAAAGTCATTGTCAGACGATAATTATGTATAATAAATTTGGTTAACAAATTAACTAAGTCTCATAAAACTAACAGTAGGTACTGCATTTAAAAAAAGCAGCATTTGGTATGCCAAATAAAAAACGGGTTTTAATTCCCACAGACCATGTCCAATATGTCCATATTAGTATAACGTTTGTCAGTCAGCACCTACATACTTATAAAGAGCAATGAATGTTGAAGACCAGGGAGTAAGGAAAGATGAGAGGAGATGCCATAATGCGGGTAGGTCAGACGCCTACTTCTAGGTCAATACGTACGGTGGGCATGACGGAAACGATCATCTACAAGTGAACTAATGAGGCGTTCGGGTTCTTTAAGACATGTGTCAAAGATTTTTGGTAATTATTAGAAAAAGTCCAAAGAAGGCATATAAGGGCGAGAACAGTAATAATACTCGTCCCCCGCAGTTTGGCTCACTAGTTTCTTAGGCGAATGGCACCTCCGCTAGTCATTTTGTTCTCCATGGTAAAGACAGAAGAAAGACTTGTATTTTTTGCTGGGGGTAGTTGAAAAAATATTCCAGTTCAATGACACGTCTACCACAATGTTCACGAAAGGGCGTAAATACATTCGCTGACGAGCCATTTTCAACCCTATTCGTATGAGAGTTGAGTGACCTTTTGGTTGTAAACAAGTGATCTGTTATCCCGTTAGTTACGCTTTTTCTCTACAACTCATGTTTAAGCAAAAAATGGTCTAGGCATATTTATGGGTGTTTTTGTTCTGAAGACAAAAAAAATATGGGCATTACAATACTCTTGTCTCAGATGTTGGTAGTTTGAATTGCTCCCAAAATAAAAACTACAACTTTGATTTGTACGTAATTGGTGTTCACCAACCCTCTTTAAGCACAAAAGAATACACACTCAATTCAGATATCAATCGATTTTGTTAATGAATTAGGTACAATAGATTACAAAATCTTTGGAAATAAATCTTTAAAAATGCTATGACGTATGTAGTATGTATGTAGCTTCTCGTAGCTTACAACAATGCGGGATGAGCTAAAGTTCTGCGAAAAATGCTGCCTACACGACGAAAACAATGCATTCTATCAAGTGCACAAACGCAAAATTGGCCTTTATTTTCCAGAAAATAGGGTTTCAATCTGAACATTTATTTGTGGTCCAGACTAGGTAATATTTTAAACTTATGACATCATTCTTTTGGGTTGTCTTGACTGAGTCTAAAATAATAAAAAAAGCTCATGACTTGTATAGAAAACACTTCACGTATTTAACCTATAAATATGTTACCACACGCAATGATAATAACACTATTACGAAGTCAAAATTAAAATTAGATCTATGCCGTTTTAGATTGTCTTAAGTTCAAAAACGTGTTCAAACTTCAAAGGCGATATTCTCACAGTTAAACCGAACCTTATTATCTTGATACTTGAAATGTCTCAAATGATTACTCAATAAAACACACACTAATCCATTATCTTAACACTGCATACTTCACAATACAATTTTTTTATCTCCTCAAGAGTAGTCACGATCTAATCTTATTTAAACAGAAAAAAAGTATTACTCATAGATTGGTATGAGGATTTTTTTCAACGGGAGGGAATTCCCTAAAGACAAAGATCTCATAAGGATGAAGGATGTAGTATATTTATTATTCATACTGTTTTCTTGGATTTATTGGCTACAGCTTACAACGCACGTCCGATTCGGAAATAACCGTGTCTGTGTCACGTTTGCAATATTCTGACATATTTCGTGGGGTTCACCCATGTTCCCAGTTTCACCCACGTCTTGTTGAAGCTACATCACACACCTGTATAAAAAGTTGCCTATAGCCTTCCTCGATTAATGTACCTACTGGTCGATCTATGGATATCACTGCAAGAATTTTTCTAATCGACCCCACGGTTTCTGAGATTAGCGCTTTCAAGCAAAGAAACAAACTCCCCGGCTTGAACAATCGTATAGATAAACCCATTACTAGATTAGGGATCAGTGATAAATATTCAATAAGCCCTTTATGTTCACTAAATGCTTATTTTGAACTGCGATGGCAGCCGATAAAACTAATCATTACTAGAATGATTGATTACCGATTTTTCACAAATTCTATGTGTCATACCCTGACCACGGAAAACATTGTAAAAATTAAGAAATTATGATTCACTACAAAACATGTATTTTGATGACTAATATGTCTTACACAAATACTTGAGTAATTTTTATCGTGTAATGTGTACATATTTTTATAGTACCACTATTAGTATATTGCCCCTTATCTCCAAGAAATACGTGATCCATTTTTGTATTGATAACTGTTATTTTATGAGCTTTCAAACTTATCCAAGCGAGCACTTGAAGGTGTTTTTAATAAGGTCTCAAATATCGTCTGGGTCGTGACAATCTGAAGGCCAAGAGTCAAAATGTCACTAATGACCTCATTATGTGCAGCAAACCTGTTTCAGATAGCTATGTGAGTTTGGAACTCGTTTTGAGCATTTTTGGTTTTGAAATTTTAACGGACTTTTTTGAAAAATGACAGGTTGTTAGGAACATGGTGTAGGAATCCCGTATATCGATACTTTTCAGAAAATTACAAACTATTTGAAAGCCAAGAAAAATGACAATAGGTTTTGGAAGTTTCTATTTGCCATGATTCACCCACACAAAACAGTCTATCAAAACCCCTAATTCCTCAATCTAAAACAAGACTTGAAAAAAATAATAATATGAAAAGCCAATTAACCAAAACAATTTAAAAACACAAGCTTAATGACACACCAGATTATTACAAAGAAAAACATAATGTACAACAGCCATTGGCCTGTAAGCGCACGCTTCAAGCTAACCGACCATATAATTTCCCAAGCTAGCCGTGTAAATTGCTGGATCAATTCTCATAACGAGGCTCCTATCGATTGATGTCAGACTGTCCGTGTATATTATTACCGTACTTTGTAGATACATGGTAAAGTATTGATGTAAAATGTATATAGATTGTTTGTTCAACAGGATCGATTCTGCAATCGGTGTTTTACAACTTCACTTTAAAAACGAGCCACGATTAGTTTTGTGTAGGAGGCGTATGCCGTAAAAAAATTCAAAAATTTAAGATATCTTCTGCCTGGTTTTGCTTATGGATAACAGATCCATAAGCAAAACCAGGCAGAAGATATCTTAAATTTTTGCAGTATTACTGATGGTCGAAAAATATGTTTAGAAACACTCTAGCAACGAGTCCCAAATCTAATCAATTTTGGAGTACTGAACACAAAAGGATAGATGCAATATATTTTATCGAACTAATTAATAGGAAGCCATAATAGACAACCCGTTATCGCGATATTATTCAGAAATCTCATTATCTCCATACAATATTCAAACGACCTTGAGACGAAACACACACAGCCGAACAAGCCCACATTCAAAACAATAAAAAAATAAGCAAAGTCTAGCTTAGGAACTACAATGCATTGATCAAGAGGTCTGTAAAGTATATTTTTATATTTTTTCGACGGTAAATAATTTTTATCCTATCGATTTGCAATATAAAGAAGCCTTGCATGCGTTGCGTGTCATTAAAACATGCGAGACTATTACAGCTATGAAAAAACAACCCCTTTTCAACACGCACTAACATCAAACATATTGATTTAAATCATTTTGAATTATAGCCCTCAGAAATACGACAAATTGCTACGAAGTCAAAAATAGCTGAAAAGAATTTAAAAATAATAGCACCCATAAATGAACGAGAACTTGAAAACGAGAAATTAGAATCACGTGAGCAAAGTAAACGGCCAAAAATTTCTTCGGCCAAGGTCAAGAATTTATTTCAATACAAAAACTAGTTATTGACATAGCTCGATCAGACGATATTTGAGCAGGTGGATAACCTCATTCATGAGGTGATAATTTAATATATGATAATATTTGCCGGCGCTGTTTTGCAATTTTGACGGAATAGAGAATGATATAATAATAGATCAAGATCAAAACAATCCAAAAGAAGTGCTGCTAAGGGCAATAGACAGAAACTTGGTAACTTTAGAGAGAAAAAACTGCAAAAAACACGAAACACATAAAATCTGCATCTTCGATCTTATATTTCTTCATGAATTGTAACATTAAAGTCTAGCTAGACGGTCGCACGAAATTCCTGAGGTCTAAAAATGCCCCTGTCTATTAAATCGATGACATATGCCGCTAAAATTGTCTGAGGTCACAATCTTGACAATTACACCAATTATAAGCTTAGGATGACTAATACGTAATTGATCAATAATCTCCGAAGAGATGCTATTATCTGTGGTGAAGTTTTTGACCTCTTCAACGTCCATGCTGGTTTTTATTAAGCACTAAGCCATATAATTGGGAAAAATCTTAAAGACAGGGAAGAAAGTTCTACTGATCAATGAGATCCGACCAAGCATATTCTTTTTACAGCACTTCGAAATGTAATTCCCAAGAAAAATATTTTAGTCCCAAAGCTGACTTGACTACATTACCAGTATAAGTGCCATGTTCCAAAATATCATCCCCTAAGTCTCAAAATTATTAAGTTACTCAAGTCAGGGTCGATAGGACGATAAAAGTGGCGTACCCTGGCAATATGCCAGTAGATTTTGGCAGGAGAAAATCCCAAGTATTCGGAAACCGTCTCAAATTGCTATTGTAGGTCAAATGACGATTATAGCTAGGCTTGAGAGCCAATTCTTGTTGATAGAAATTAACCTAGTTGGTAAAAAACTGTTACAATAAATGGCACTGGGAAAAGCCTTGAAAAATTATTCGATTATCTTGAGGAAAATACTAAGCTAATCTTGAGGAAATTACTTCGAATCTTGAATGCAAAAAACACACAATTCTATTGTAATATTTATAAACAAGTCTTTTCCAACGATCAACAGTATAATTTAAGAGCCAATCATGAAAATGATAAAATTGACCAAAACCAAAGTATCTGAAAACAAGAAACAATTTCATATTCCTCCTACAAAATAATTTTACAGTTCCACCAGACTATGAAGATTATGAAAAACGCAAACATGAAGGTATCCAAGCATAAATAAAATATACCTTTTATGACTGTAGTATAAGCGAGCAATAAAAAAGTATCAATTTCTTATCTTTCCGCGCTGATTACTTAACGGAACTTAGAAAACGAGTACCTACAGATGATTTTATCAACTTCCAAATTTTTAAGTTTAATCCATAAATTCCGGTTTTCCTCATAGATAGGAGTAACAGGGAATTTTTTTTTGTTGATTGGTAAGAGATAAAAAATATCCTGTTAAGCAGAAGATTAACTAAGATCGCGATGTCGATGCAACAACAACTAATAATGATAAAAACACCGCAATAATTTGAGGAAAATATTGAATAAACTCTTTTGCATGATTGATAAGCACAGCGCACTTAATAGGAGGAAATTCGACTATCGCATAAAAAACCGAAAAAAGGAAATTGATAAATGAGTCACCTGATCGGTAATTTATAATGGAATAAAGATATGAAGTCAGTCATAACACTGCAAATCACATCTACATCAAAAATATTAATAATGTAGAAGCAACAAAAGAAAGAGATATTTTTGATAAAGCTCTCATAGAATATGGAACAGAAATTGGACAAGAAACTTAGAAGAATACTCCTTAATGCCAAACATCAGAAAGTAGTCACGCCATCGTACGACCATGACTCATCTCACTGGCTCAAGATAACATAAAATACTTATAAGGAAATACAGCTTTAGAAAGTTACAATGTCTTCAGATAAAATAAAACCCCTATTTAAAAAGGATGACAGAGAAAACATGTCTTGCTATAGACCTATAGCTTTAGTACCGATTTTCTCTAAGATATTTGAGAAAGCAATTAACAACCAACTCACTGCATACTTCGAGAACAATAGTTTATTTGTTGATAACCAGAAAGGCTTTAGAAAAAACAAGTCAATTGACATGGCCATTTATGATTTCCTGCATACAGTAAGCAGTAGAGTAGATAAGAGATTACCTGCTATTGCACTATACATGGACATGTCAAAGGCTTTTGACCGCGTCGACCACAAAATACTTATAAACAAACTAAATTCTTACGGAATAAGAGGAAATGTATTGAACTTAATTGCATCCTACCTTCGTAACAGACAACAAATAACATTTATTAGTAGAATTTATAAAAATAACGAAATAACGTATAAGTCTAACCAGAGAACGGTAACTTACGGAGTACCGCAGGGAAGTGTGCTTGGCCCGACTTTGTTTATTATTTACATTAATGATTTCCCAATGTCATCAAAATACCCCATGACAATGTTTGCAGATGACAGTACCCTACTTTTTAATAGTGACGACTTACATTCACTGGAGGCAGATATTAACTCTAACATTGATTCGGTTGTTAATTGGCTAATAAATAATAATCTAGTTATAAATTTAGAAAAAACAGTATTAATGAAATTTCAACAACGACTAAATAATAATTTAAATTTAGATATTAAATACAACGACAAAATTATTAATGAGACTAATGTTACTAAGTTTTTAGGACTAAATATAGAAAATACGCTACAATGGAATATACATATAGACAAAGTATGCAATAAACTAAACCAATACTCTTATGCTCTGCATATGTTAAATAAAACGGCAAACCGAAAAACAGTATTAATGGCGTATCATGGTTTAGTAGCGTCGACTTTGAGGTACGGAATTATGTTTTGGGGAAACGCAACGGGTAAAGAAATGGTGTTTAAGTGTCAAAAAAGGTGCATTAGAGCTATCTGCAATCTAAAATCTACCGACAGTTGCTACATGCATTTTAAGAATTTAAAAATATTAACAATGCCCTCACTATACATTTACGAAACAAGCATGTTTGTAAAAAATAATTTAAATAAATTTGACCAAGTAACCAGTCAACGTCGTTGTGATAAATTACATTTTATAAGATCTAAGACAACATTTTATAAAAACAGTATTTTTGCAATGGCTCCAAAAATTTATAACAAACTTCCAAAAAGTATAAGAACTGAACAGAATATTAGTATTTTTAAACGTAGATTAAGTACATTTCTAATAGATAAGGCATATTACTCAGTTGAAATATTTCTAAATGATAAAATAGAAACACTATGATTTTATAATGTTTAAACTCAATAGGATTAAAATTATTTGTACACCAATTCCATTTGGTAGAACATAGAGCTCTGACATGTTTAATTTTAAGACCTTTCTGTATACCTATGCTCACAAATAAATACATTGAATTGAATTGAATTGAATAAACGGCTGAAATAAACCATGACTAAATTGAAAAGGAGCCACTTGTATCATTACTTTACCATAAAATATTATTCTCCAATAAAATAAATAACGACTGCAGTTAATGTCTCTATTTGTTTGAAAACAATACTAACATTGAAAGCAACACTTGTATTACATAGAGAATTGTAAGGTTAATCTGAAGCGCTTATAGTGAAACCTTACACCTTTTATATTGTTAGAAGCCTTATGAAGTAACAGAGAGCGACACTTGAAGTGATGGGATCGCTTATTGACCTCCAATTTGTGGGACAACTGTCTATTGACATTTTTTATGGCTATGAATCAGTTCATTCTTACTTTGGGAGCTATAGGTTTAGTGTCGTGACATCTCGATTTAATTCATCTCTCAAATAACGGTATACATTTGTTGCAATTTCGAAATCATCTGGAAGACCATGGCTAGACACAAGTGTTGAAACAAGGTCATAAACTATACCTGGATCATTTTGTTTTAACAGTGATATATCTATTTTGTTAAACTGCTAACTAAATACAACCTCATTTGTATATATCAGTTCCTGTGTGTCTATGTCTAGTTGCCTATGTATATTGTATTCTATTTTTTAATGAATAAAATTTAGTTCATTCCCAGCATCCGTTCGTTTAATTCTAACACATTTAAGCCTTTAGCTAACATTTGATAAATGGTCTTTTTTAAGTACAAGCTCATTATACTGCGTCAAAAACACTGCAGTTCAAAAGCCAGTTTTTTAAGCCCCAAATGGCCATGAGTCCATTGTGATCGCTGAACATGATCGATATCAGGCTGTTATTACTTCATTACGAACACAAGGTTACGTCCCACGCCAGTTTTTATATAAATCTCAATGTAACCACTATTAAATTGGAGTAAGTCTTCGGAACCTTGGCTGGACTTGACCCGAGTCAAGGCTTTTGAACAAAAACGTTAATTTCGGCAAAAAAGTGGGTCCACTGATTGTTGTGGTAACGATACCTGACCATATAATACAAAGCAATTCTATGAATAATCATTTTTCTATCTGGCAATCAAATTCCTCATGACCTCACTTCCAAATATTCAAATAGAGGTATAAAAAGCCCATTCATTGAATTTTTCCTGAAAGCCGATTTGGTTCTGTATCCTATTATGCGTGACATGTTGGATTTCATAAAGGAATCGTTAAAAGGTAACGGTTTCAATATTTTGGGTACAGTAGCGCATCTGCAATTTTGCTTTCCAATAGTCTTTGAACACGCACATGTTTTAAGAACGATCATTTCGTCATCCTCATTTTTGAAAATAGCTTTACCGTGTCTTGCAAAAAATAGATTTTGATATTTTTATTTTTGAAATAGATATGATGCAATAAACATCTAGCTCCAAGCTAAAAACTTAAAAGTCTGGGCTTCTTGAAGCAAAGCCATATAGCATTAGCTTACAAATGTTCTTATTAACATAACAGACTTAGACGAAATAACAACTGTACATAATACCGTAGTAACTATTTAGAAATCTCTGACCGTGTCTGTGATAAGACTAATAATACAAAGATTTTAGTGAATAGGTAACTATAGAGGATGTCATTAGAATAACAAGAAATTCTAGAGATAGTTTTAATAATAATCAAGTTGCCATTAAATAATAGCCAACAATACGAGGCCATTTTTTTTTTTTTTTTTTGTTGTCGCTGGGCTAAAAATGCTATTCTCCATCTGATCTACCAGAAAAAATAATACAAAATGAACATAACAAACAAAATTTGTATGCAATTCAACATGGCCAAGTCAAACAGTTTTGAAAATACATCGTCTTGTGAATTCTTAACGACTCCTATGGCTGTCGAAACGAGAAACGTTAAAAGTTCAATAACCTTTATTTCAAGGATAATGTCTATTGCACAATATCTTCTAAACTTCCAAACTAATATTCTAAAGAGGAAGTTAATATTGTTTGTACGCTTAAGGTTACGAAACTTCTAAACCGATCTAAAAAAATCTTTCGCTGTTGGAAAGCTGCACTACACTATCCCCGACATATGCAGGCTATATTTTATCCGGGCACAGAAAGAGGTTCCTCCAGGTGGCGCTTGAAGCCAAGAGCTATATATAATTATTTGGACTTCTTAGGATGGAAACTTTTAATAGGTTCTTCAGAGAAATTAACGGAGCACCATTGAAAACAAAACAATAGCAATAAACTAACTAATATGAATTTAATGGGCAAATCGATGTAGATTAGACCAAACGATTTAAACCATCAATTCTGACGCTGGCATTAACAAAACAAGAATACCGATAAGTTATTAAATTCTAACTAACGAAACGCAGTTACTAAGAAATGCATTATCTAATGACGGTATAATGCATATCAATTAAGTATGAAGTCATAAGATGCATTAAGTAATGGGTTCATAATATGTCTCAGGATGATAAACAAATTGATGGTCCTAACATTACAAATGCATAAGTGCGTCTGTCTGTCTATATGTCTGTCGAGCTTTCACGCCAGAACTTCTAAACCGATTGAAATGTTTAGTGATCCGATAGACCAAAACCTAAGAAAGGATATATTTGGGCTACTTTTTATCTGTCCACAGGAAGCAGTTCCCTCAGGACTGTTTGATACGTTTTACATAAGAGGACAATTTTGATTTTGAGAGAGATCTTTCTATCCGAATTCATTTACATATTCATCAGTCCTTTATTTACAAAAGACACATCTTGCAAAAGCACAGTCGTAGTTCTCGGGCAGCTGATTACAAACTAATAACACACAATGCACCAAGTTTACGCTCCAAAAACTTAATAGCCCTATTGTATTTAAACATTGTACATTAGACTGCAGACAATAGTCTTTGTAAGTAGTCTTCAATGGCCGGGAACGGTAGGTTTAATTTTGTTGCTAAAAGGCCACATCCTCTATCTTTGACCAATATTTTTGTTTCATCAGTCAGGATTTTGTATGCTGCCGGATTGTTCAAGAGTTACCGTGACCCTGGTCCATGAAGGGTTAAGAAGGAACATGGTGGGTTTTAGTTAGTAAGAGTCTGACACTCCCTCACGCTGCACCCACAGAAGGGCCGTGTGATGACTTCCCACACCAAAAGGAGAGGAAGTTCAATATTATACACCTATTGTTGAGTAAAGAAGGAAATATGTTAATATCTAAAGGTGACAATGACAATGTATTCATTTGTAATGGGTTTAGAACAACCGAAAATAAAAAAATTGTAAGTGTATAAGATATAGATCTAGAATAAGAGATCTTCATCTGTTTATTTAAGAAAATAATTTCATAAAAAAACCGGCCAAGTGCGAGTCGGACTCGTGCACGAAGGGTTCCGTAAATTACAGTTAAATCAACCTATCTCAAAAACTATAAGAGATACTTTGATCAAACCAAAAATCGTTGAAAGAGTTAATTAGCATGCATCACCTCTATTTTTTTTAGAATTTTATACCCCGTAGTTATAAAAATAGAGGGGGGGGGACATACTTTTTACGACTTTGAGAGCTGATATCTCAAAAACCGTTCACTTTAAGAAAAATGTTTTTTAGAAAACTTTATATCATTTTAAAAGACCTTTCCATTGATACCCCACACGGGTATGTACATCGAAAAAAAAAATTTCATCCCTCAGTTACATGTATGGGGGGCCCCACCCCCAATTCTTTTTTTTACTATTTAGTGTCATATTTTTGTAGCGGTTCATACAACACATATTCCCATCAAATTTCATCACTGTAGTACTTATAGTTTCCGAGTAAATCGGCTGTGACAGACGGACAGACGGACAGACGGACATGACGAAACTATAAGGGTTCCGTTTTTGCCATTTTGGCTACGGAACCCTAAAAATGGAATGGAATAGACGTAAAACGAAATTTTCAGTAACTGCAGAATGAAGTAGTTTATTGAAAAAAAAATATCGGTTCTTGGTCTAGGTATTAATATGACCCAAACATCTGTTTCCATGTATTTTATACCGCATTGTTATTGTTATAACAAATGTGTGAGTTAATTTATTTTTACGTGTATTCGTCGTTTTCCTTAAAACCTAACTTTGTTTGTAATGCTGCACTTGAATTGTAATTTTGTTATATTTTCCATATTATGCTATCCACGTTGTAGATAATACATTTTTACGATATTGTTCGGGTCTGCGTAAAATGAAACGATAGACACTGAAAGCCCCATGCCGGGGTTATAAAACTAGAGATAAGGTAATCAGTTTTGTCTGGTACTCCTATTTATAGCAACCAAAGATAAAAAAAGTTTTAGAAAATCGATAGATTTACCTATATGGAAATTCATTGCAACAACTTCTGTAATTTAAAAAATTAAACTTATCAATATCATTCAAAAATCGTAACACCCACAATCTACAATTTAGTTATCTAAATTGTTGACTATTTGGATAGATTATGGTATGTTTCTAAATTCAATTCCAGTTTGACGGTTGGAAAACTATAGACAATACAACTGCCATTGAAACAGCCGGGCATTAGTAACAACCAAAACATCTATTTTCGTATACATTCTAAAATTAGGTTCCACCGAATTATCAGAACGTAACAGGTATTTTAGACTCAAAATTTTATCATATTTATCTTTAAGACAAAGTTTAGTTTTATCTCATAGAGCACCTGCATTTTTATCAAATATTAAACTCGTTTATTTATAATTAAACAATCATCGTCCATCGACCATATTCAATACATAAGCTCTAATGTTATCTATAAAATATTCAGACGTACCAACTGCTACCACTAGTCCTAAATACCCGGTATAATGTACAGTCTTCAGGAACCACCAGGTTTTATCACAAAATACTGCCAAGGACAACACGTGAAGGTAACTATGCGGGTTCATTATCCTCCAAATGGCAGACGTAAAGAAAAACTTACCACTTCTAAACATTGTCTCACGTCTAATAGCATCGTATTCAGTACAATTCTCTAACAGATCCTGATAAATATCTATGTATCTGTTCCAAGCTAACGACGATAGCACCATTTGTCCCGAAAACAGGCAAATCACTTGAGCTATTTTCTGGAAGGTCACTTTAGTTTTATAGGATATCCCATTGTCTGTGCTATGATCCTTTTCTATGTCTTCTGTCGAATTTATTTCTTTTAGCTGATGATAAGGGAGGGTGCTGGCTGGCGTGTTTTTGTAGCCTCTTCTCGGTGGATTGTTTCGCAAATATAACGTTATGCCAATCATCATTGCAATGACTCCAAGCAAGTCGCAAATCCCGTCGACCCAGTAACCCAAACTGCCAACATCAGACCTCTCTCCTTTAATATGCTTCCTTTCTCTCGCCACATGACCGTCCAAATCGTCCAAAAACATTCGAATTTGGAATAAAACTATGGCAACTCTTCGGAATGCCAAATTCGGGCACGTCAACAGTTTCGCGCCAATAACTGCGACCAAAACATGGAAGAAGGATATCATGTTCGGCGTTATAAACAACCAGTTCTCGGAAATGCCTAGGCCCACATCCACAATCGCGCACAAAGGCCCATAAATGTAGTGATTGATATGGTCCACCATAAGCGCTTTCACCGTAGGATGACATAAAGGGTTTATGGTGCAAGGGACCCATGTAACATCCTCGTAGTTCGGCAAATTCCTTGATTGTTGTATCGTAGAAGTTTCTTGTGTGACATTCGTTGGGACATCGAAGCCCTCAATTTTATAGTTCTGTATCCTCAGAAACAGGAATGTGTCCATACAAATGCAGTACACTACGATGACTAGAAGCAGAAATGTGAGTATTTTACTCGCTTGCGACGCCGGCCACATCATTTTTGCAGGTAATCGAATGACGAAGGGCCGCACTGGCTAGGCTTCTCGCACGATTACATGAACTGTTGACTCAAAACGCAATATTTAGAATCGGCGTGGGCAACGTTAGCCTACGCGCGTTAATCCAAAAATAATCACACAAACTCCTCAATTTTATAACAATAACAATCTTTTTCTTAATTTCACGTATAAGTTTGTACTAGTAACACTGTTTGCACTGATCATAGTCACTCAGCCTCCTTTGGGGCACAAAATCACTTTGAAACCACTTCAATCCTCGTATTCTTTTCTCGGTAAATTCGATGCACAATCGTTGGCCGCAGGTATGTTATCAAAACAGTCTGTTGTTACAACTTGATGGTTTGTAACCATAACAGTCTTTAGTGCACTTGCTTGTTGAACAGTTTGTTTCATGAATGCATGTCGTATTTATTTTTATCGTTTGACAACAATTCGGTGTTGCACGGACGCGACATTCGTTCGCCACGAGAGGCGGCGGCAGACTGGTTGGGTAAAGGCAAAATACCGCGAAGCGAAGCGAGCAATGCGGGTTAGGGACTTGGGGTGGCCAGACCCGGTTTCGTAAATTCCTTTGTATGTTTTTTTTTCGTTATATTTATATGGGAAGCAGCTGAGTGAATGAATAACAGATGCAATTTGGTTTCGCTTTTCTGAATACGATACGTTATCGACTTTATAGGCATAAAACATGGCATATTTATATAAATACGTTAATTATGATTATATCGATTATAATGATTATTTTTTACTAATCCCGTGGTTTCCCTTGCCAAATGCAAATTATATTATTTACTTAATTAAGCAGATTCTGATAGATTTCCAAAGATCAAAGCGCGATATTACGTATCTGCAAGAATCATTTACAAACATAATAAATGCGAATGTAAGTTTTCACGGTAAAACGGCGGATTCGATATCGATCATACGCATATTGAGTAGAAACTGTTTCCGAAAAACATGGATAAAACCACAAGACCTTGCTATTTGGAGAACAAAATAAAATCGGATTCATAAAGAGATTACCACAGTCAAACAATATTTAAGCTTTGTACATTAGTAAATAGATTTATAGATAGCGGGCCACATAAAACTCATTAACACCTGAGTCAACAATCTATAATCTACTTATTTATACTGCAGTAGAAGTAATCAATCATGAACTTGGTATCGATAAAACATACAGGTAAACTGTAAAGATAATTGTATAAATAGTCTCTAATCACATTTTTTTACGAATTACACAGGAAAAGGCTGATTTAACTGTTTAACTGATTTTACTGGTAAATTAATTGCTGATAAGTACCTAAATGAGAATGCAGGTTCTCAACACAGATTTCAGATAAAATAAATCTGTATTTCCTACCTTAAAAAAAATATACATTTAATTTGGATCTTCCCCTAATTAAAGGAACTAAGTATTCAAAAAACTAGCAACACCAAAAATAATGCGGGTTGAACCACGGTCAATGTTTCACAACTAAAGACAGCAGCGCCCACATTTTACCGCCAAAAGTACTGTCAAGTGTCAAAACTTTTAGCAAGTGTGTTCAAATTTTTAGTGAAATTAGATATTTTAACACTGTTCTTCTAATTAAATGTGCCTTAAATAGGTGTTAGGCTTTCTTGTCTTTTTGGATGCATGGGACATAAATTAGCATTAATTTTGGTGTCTAATTGAATTGGCGAGTTTATTTTTTTATGTAGGCAACATTATTTTCGGGACATTTTCCGAATATTACATACTTTACATAAAAATATGACTTCATTAATTGGTGTCATTGAACATCTTGGGGAGTCGTTACGGGTAGTCAGAAGCTAGTAAGTCTGACAACGTAAGTCTGGCTTACTTATGTATATTGGGTTGCCCGGGTAACTGGGTTGAGGAGTTCAGATAGGCAGTCGCTCCTTGTAAAATACTGGTACTCAGCTGCTTCGAGTTAGACTGGAAGCCTACTCCAACATAGTTGGGAAAAGGCGAGGCAACATAAAAATATTATCTACTTCTCGTCATCAATCATCATCCGATTCAAACTACTTGACATGTATTACAATAGCTTATGTAGTTACATTATCTACCCAAAAACCAATCGATTAATTCAATGTTTTCGTAAGCATGTTTATTACAATATGTACCATGTTTATGATAATGGGATTGTGATAAAAAAAATAGGTGGTGACCCTTAGAGATATGATGAAAGGGAAAAATGCTAGCCGTATTTTAAACAATGATATTCGATAGCCTAATACATTCATTGAGGATAATTTTGAGGAGTTTGTTGCACCACTTCTTCCCAGCAAAAACACATAGGAAGTGGTGAAGGGTGGGCGTTTTGGAGGCTGTCTTTTGTTTTTAACGTTCAAAAAGTGCTGTTTTGCAGCCAAGTTTGAATAAATGATTTATAGTTTGAGTTTGATGGCTTACAGGCTTCTTTTAGTCCAGGTGCGCGACGTTGTTCTCAATAGAACGTGGGTGAAACCGATAGCGGAACCTTGTGAATAAATTAAGTAAATAAAAATGGCGTCACATTCTAATGTGTTAACTTAACTGTTAACAAGATGTTTGCAGATCAGGCATGGCCTGACATGGCGTGATGGAGATTAAAAACCAGAAACCTAACCTCTATTGAATTAAAGACCAATATCTCGAGGGTTATCGGAAATAAGTGGTCTGACTGTTAATGATAACAAATGGGACAACTAACTAATTAGGTACTAAAAGTCAATTACCATTGTTTGGCACAAGAAGATCATTTAGGTACAATAAGTTTAAAATGGTTTCCGTCTTCATTTTGTCCATATTAAGTCAGTTAATTAATAGGGAACTCGGAACCCCATCGAAAAGCATAAAAGCTTATTTTTCTCCACGGGAATCTGCTCTCACACTTATTTTACCAAATCCTTTTTCTTTTCAGGGATAAAAAACACAGACACATTATTTCCATACTTTCAAAACCACAGCTAAAGTATTTTACAGACATTTGTCTACATTACATTAGGACCTTCTACAAAATTATACCCTATGCAGACATATCATTTTACTTACGCAAACAATTCTTACTTAGCAAGATTATATTGGCAAGTTGTACCACGCTCTTCAAAACTGCCAAGTAAGTAATATGATACTCTGTATTATAAAGATATGGTTTATTTAGACCACCTGGTGTTTTCTCACGGGTAAAACGGTGGTTAACTTAGATATTAGAGCACTTGCATTAAGTCATTCTAACTAAGTATGTTCTTGTGTGTGTGCAATTTTTATTTAGGGTCGTAATTTCACAAAATCTATACATACATATATAGATTTTTTGCGAATTTGTTTTTGTTTGTCTGTTATGTATTTTAATCACCTAGCAAGCAGTGTACCAACGACTGCTGCTGAGTAGCATTTGGTGACGCCCGCTTAACGTGCCAGGTAAGAGGGCGTAACATCCCCTTCCAGGATCCGGACTGCTTTGTGAAAGCTTCTAAAACCCACAAGGCAATTTCAGCCCATCCCGGGAATCAAAACGAAGACCTCGTGCTGAGCAGTCGAGCTATGCAACTGAACTACGCCATCGAGGCAGTCAACAGATTCGTCTACTCAAGAAATCTATAAGTACGTAACGTATAAGTCAATGAAATCAGACTTTGTAATCCTCTCTCGTAATTTCATGCCAAGCAATCGCTTCGGACCAAAGAAGCAATTATCTAACACGTGGACTATAAAATGCTCAGATCACGTATAGTTTACTACAGCTAACAATGATGCGTAGTTACTGACTCATTAGACTTTGTTTCATAACATGAATACTAATCATACAATATTATGTATTACTAAATGACTGTTCGGAAGAGTATCCGGTGCCTACGACCGTGGAGTAGATATGCGCTGAGTGCCGGAGCGACTGCCTGTCTGACACCCACAACTATTATGGCCGTCATCGTATAGGTAGGTAGGTAGGATTACTTGTATGGGGCTAATATCAAAATAATTTTGGGCTAATATTAAACTCTATCTCTAGAAAACAAATGAACAGATAGAAATAATTTTGGGAACGGCCGTAAATCGATAATTGAGAGATGTTGTTATGATAATAATTGAAACGACTCGATTTAGATCTAGGTTTAAACGCCATCACACGTTTAGGCTCTCAAAGCTTGCCCAACACTACCGAAAAATCGGCTTCTTTGATGACCCACTGACCCCGGTGCAGTCTGATAAAAATCGATAGCACAGGTAGTTCTCAATTTAGAAGTGATGAAGATGAAGTGAAACAATGTTTTCATAGTATCAATCAAGTATCTTTTCCAAAACAAAAGATAAAGTGCCTATTATTATGTATGTATGTAGAATATTAAAACACTCAGATAAGGATTGCTCTAACTAAAACGGTAGGAGTTAAAAGTTTACAGTATCATTTGCTTTGCAGCTGCACAAGAAACGCTGAATCGTTGGTATTTTTGGCTTAACAGTCGATTTTAACTTGCAGAAGTCATAAACCATGTCTGTATATTATGTAGAGCGGGTAATATCTAACTATTACAGAAATAACATTCATCCTCTTGCTTTTACCCCAAATTTGGGGTTAGCGCAGCATGTTTTCTTCTTCCATACCCTTCTATGCCGTTATCTGAGAAGTAACATTCTTTCTAGCTTCAAATCCTTGGAAATATTACAAAAATACCTACATATACAGATTTATAATAGTTGCGTTTCAATCATGGTTGTCAATACTTTTATGGTAAAAAGGAAATGACCGATGGAAAGATTTATCCCTGCATCACTCTAAACTTCACTAGAGAGAATGCCTGTGACATTAAGTCCGCCTGTGTAATCTTATGTTGCACAAAGTTAAATAAATAAAACAAAAACTTACCTGAGGCACTTGCGTAGACTTCCCGCATCCTGTTTCTCCGATCAGCACCAAAGTTTGATACCGCTCCAGCAGATACAAAATATGGTTTCGGTACTGAAACACTGGTAACCTCTGCCGTTGAGCGTCTAACGGTAGGTGATGATACCGGTTGTAAACAAATGAAGTTCTAGAGTCATTGTCGACTGATAGTGCAGCGTCTACGTTAGGATTAACCAGTGTTTCAATAACCCCATCTTTGTTTCTTGTCGGGTAGAGAGTTTCATCTTCACCTGTATACAAAATACAAATATGTAAGTAAGCCATTTTGAAAAACTTTAAACAAAGGAATGTCTGCCAAGCCTTTTCCAAACTATGTTGGGTTCGGGTAACTATGTCACTGGATGCAGCAAAGTTATTTATATGAATAGAAAACGGATCTATTTCTAATTTTGAGTTTTTAATGACAAGGAATCTCATGAACGTGGACGGATGTAGTGGTAAAGGAACACCAAAGAAACGATGGATGGATTGTGTGAAAGTAGATATGGTAAGAAAGAATGTTACTTGCGAGATGACAGCAGATAGAAGAGTCTGGAAGGCGAAAACAGGGCAGGAGGATGATGGCAAGGAATCTTCAGTAAAGATATTCTATGAAAGAAAACTTATATACTTATTAGAATCCAATATACTAATGAGCTGCCCAAGCATAAGTAATAATATTGTAACATAAAATGAACAACTTGATCATATTGAGCCACCATTTTGAAAATGCAATATCTACCTGTGTCTATCTATCTTCTCACTAGCATTTGTGAAACAAATTTAATTCAAACAGAAAAACAATGAAAATAAGTTAACACTAACTATAAAATACTCAATATGTGAGAAATACTAGAGAAATTATTTGCAGATAGTTTTTCAGGTAAAAATGGCCAATACCACATTTGGTTTTCAAATAATTCTTTCGAAAGAACTGCAGAGCGTAAAACTAAACCCTTTTTGTTGGTTGCCGGCAAAAATCAAAGAGATTTTTCAATTTTAATATAGTTTAAAGTACGTATAAACTTGAAGCACTTACCTGCTAGACAAAGGACTAGACTGAACTGAAAGACCCCACCCTAAAATGTAGCCTGAAATTGTGCTTATAGCTATGTACTACTGAAAATATAGTCAGTGGTATAATATAGTAACCTTTACAGAAAATGATGATTTACCTGGCTTTATAAACCTCGGCCGCTGCCCCAACATTGTCAAATTATAAAAACAACACTTTTCACTGCAATTAAGAGGAAATTAACGATGTATGTGAACAGTTTTTCTATTTATTTACATTTTAAATTCACGAAGTTTTCTACAAAATGCATTACTTCACTTTGTGATTGATTGATTTTTTGTGGTTCTGGACAGGTAATAATTCGAATTTCTAGCATGTCGTATAGTCTTGTCTTTGTTTAGCTACTGTCGCAACATGAAATAAAAGATGTCAAGAATTGCACCACGAATGCATCAAGATTGGAACGCGGTCGCGCTGTTGCGTTCAGAAAATCAATAAAATCACCGGCCGATCCCGGTGACATTTTAATAATCGTTTTGAAGTGTACCCAAAATTATAAAAGTTCATCTTGGCCAATTTATTTATTTTCCATTCTGATGACTAGCTCAGGAGTCTTCTCTAGTATTACTATCACTCGCTAAGCTCGTTATTCAAATATAATTCTTTTTCTTTCTCGGGATTTAAAATCTGCACCCGCAGCAAACAACAACTTTCCTCACAGTTAGACAATGAAGAAGTACATAAGTATTTTTCATGTGAATGGGTTGTACATGGAATGCAAACAAATGGTTAACGTTCATTGTTTAGTTCATTTTAGTGTCGAACTAAAAAAATATTATTCTTTTGGTTAGTAGTAGTGGCTGGTAGACACGTAGGCATAGGGTGTGTCGGACTCTTACTGACAGACTGATAACCTAATGGTTCCACTGCTCGGAGTGGTGTTAACCCGTCCCCTTGGGGCCTCGTCATTATTTAAATAAGCTTTTTTGCTGTTTTAATTTAATAGCGGATAATCAATTTGCTTCCAAAATTACTAAACGTATTTACTTGACAACTAACAACTGTCAATATTGCAGACTCTGACATTGAAAAACAAACTGAGTTTGACGTTTTAATTAGTCGTAAAAACATTGAAGAAAATCTGAATTTTCCGTCTACTCTTTTACATTATTATGCTATTTTAGTCCGTATTGCTTATTATAATTATGGATATAACTTCACCTGTCTGTAAGCCGAGCAATCTCGCTCCGAATGTCGCTGTAAACGCAGTTTTGCTGCCAAGTCAAGAGCTGCCTGCTGAAACACCCATCGTCTCAGGTTACGACTGGGAAAATGGAACCGATTACAACAAAATACTCGAGAGCTTCACCAGATCAGGTTTCCAAGCCACCAACTTCGGTAACGCGGTCCAAGAAATCAACAAAATGCTAAAATGTCGCTCTGTACCGTTAACTGAAGAAACTAGTGACCCTTACGAAGAAGATATATTTATAAAGAAGAAGACGAACTGCACTATATTTCTGGGATACACTTCTAACATGATATCGTCGGGACTGCGTGATACGCTGCGCTTTTTGGTGAAGAACAAGCTGGTAGACTGTGTGGTCACAACTGCTGGTGGTATAGAAGAAGATTTTATAAAATGCCTCGCGCCCACATATGTTGGTGACTTCAATTTGAGCGGGAAAATGTTGAGAACTCGTGGCATTAACAGGATTGGTAACTTATTAGTGCCAAATGATAATTATTGTAAGTTCGAGGAGTGGGTCACACCATTACTTAATGAAATGCTAGATGAACAGATGCAAAATGGTACTGTGTGGTCTCCTTCTCGGATTATTGCTAGACTAGGCGAGAAGATAAATGATGAGAGCTCAGTATGCTACTGGGCTTGGAGGAACAACATCCCAATTTTCAGTCCGGCGTTAACCGATGGCTCTTTAGGAGACATGATGTATTTCCACTCATACAAGCGGCCAGGACTTATCATAGATATTTTAGGCGATCTAAGGAGGCTGAATACAATGGCTGTCAAAGCCAACAATACGGGTATGATTATTCTAGGAGGTGGTGTGATTAAACACCACATTTGTAATGCAAATTTAATGAGAAATGGAGCTGATTTTGCAGTATACATAAATACTGCTAGTGAGTATGATGGAAGTGACGCTGGTGCAAGGCCTGATGAAGCCGTATCTTGGGGCAAGATCAGACCAAATGCAACTCCTGTCAAACTGTATGCAGATGCAACTATAGTGTTTCCGCTGATTGTCGGGCAGACCTTTGCCAAGCATCACTTTAGCAATAAAAAGAATGTTTAATCTTATTTTTGGCTTTCATTCCACCTTTCAGAATTAGTAACAAATCTTGAAGGCTCATACATCTTGACAAATTAAATATGAATTAGCCTTATCTTTCAATGCATCATGTATACAAACAAATGTTATCTGTAATCAATATTTATTGATTGGTTGTTTAATGTTGCAATTTATTAGTCATTACAGTATTGTAGTTTTTGATTACAGTCTCGATCTATTGTACATACGTACATGCATTATTCAGTTATATTTCAATTAAAATTCAGATATCCATTACCACATGTGATATGTATGCATAAACATCTTTGTTTCCATTACTCTACCTCGCCGGGAAAGCTTTAATTACTTTAGTTATCGATAATATTATTTGATTTCTCCAATACAATCCAAATAATTCTAATGGGAATTTTCTACGGAACTCTTAGTGCCATCTAGTGTTAAGTAGCTGCACTAAAACTTACAATCCTATCTGTTGGGGAGTAGTGATAATATAATACTTTCGATGATACCGCCATCTGCAGTAATGTAGACAAACTACGATGCAAGATGATGATTATTTTGTATATATTTGATATTTTCTCGCTTATAAAAAACAAACATTAATATTCAGATATTAAAAAATATATAAAAATTGATTTAATTGTTAATCAATTATTTATTTTGAATTAATAGTAAGGTTTCCTGAGCAAGACGGTGTGAATGAACTGTCAAATATGCAATGAAGTTAGCCGCTGTCTGGAATCCCTCAATTGTATTAGTGTGCGTCCGTGAACAGCTTTTGTTAAAATGTGTGCTGTCTGTGAAAGCGGCTTTGAAGCTTCGTCCTCCGACCGAGTTCGTCAACTTTGTTCATCGTGTTCGCGGCGCCCGGCCGGTCGTGGCCCTTGCATATTGTTTACAACTACATTCTCACTACCAAACATGCCTGCCTAACATAATTTAAACAAAAAATGGACGTGTTCAAGTTACAAAACGAATATCATTAGCAAGTGTTGCAATTTTATGTGATAAAGTGCGTTAAAATGTGCGTGATTCGTTCGTTTTTGCTGGTTATGCTCCTTCTATCCGGTAAGTCGCATCCTTTGAGCCCTTTGGTGGGCTATTTATAGGTCCTTACGGTCATTCCGTGCAGATATTAATGGGAATTTGTTAGAATACATAATTTGTTGCACGTTTCTGTGGAAGCCGACACGCTTTGATGTTGACAGTGTGCGGACGTTCCGAGAATGCCTTTGCCTCGTTTGATGTTATGAACGGAGACGCGTGTTTTTATGGTTCGGTTTGAATTTGGAATACCGATTGTTTAGTTTTAACACATCCCTTGTCAGTGGTCGTTTTGTCTTCACTCTTGTTTCATTTACATAGACTTATCTATTCTTGAATTCTCTAATGAAACAGTGCTTCATATTGGAAAACAATAACTAATTCATGCATTAAGTATCCTAATATTCCTAATACAGTGTAAGTACCTATCTTATCGTCCATACTGCTATCTATACAGCCCATCTAGTTGCACGATATAAAATTGATCATAAAACCTGATAAAAAGTCAAAGTTACTTTAATTGATACCTTATTAAGCAGAAAAAGGACCGGGTTCTTGATCTTATCATTCTTTTGGCAGAAATGTGAACATTTTTATTTTCTTTCATAAAATTCTTGGTATGACTTACAGGAAGAAGTGGTGTGTTGATCAATAATGTTATGATTGTGTCAAATACTACAAACACACAACATTGAAGCCATTCAGAGGCATAAAAAGAATGTTTGTAGTGGCCAGTTTTTTGGAATGTTATCTCTGGAATAGGTAGGTATATTTTTGTCAAAACTCTTTTTTTTCAGCTGAATCTGTTTATTCACTTACTTAATGTTTTACTTTCCAGCTACTGGATAATATTATTAAGTATTTATTCTGTCATCTAAGAATGTTGTACCTATTATTTTATCAAAAGTATACATACTTCTTTACGTTATGTCATTACTATTTTAAACATAAAAAAATAAAATCAGGCACTTATATCTGGACTGAATCATCAATTTGTTTTCGAAAATATTTCTTAGCTACAAACACAACTTTAATGTAAGGTAACACGGGTTGATGAACTTTAACTTTATCTTAAGTGATTCATTACTTAATTATCTTAATGCATTTGTATCTTAAAACGAGTTACCTGTTGATAAATCCTCATTATGTATCTACAATATTATCTACCTATTGTTTTAAAGCTGAAGAGTTTGTTTGCTTCAACAGGCTAGTCTCAAAAAATACTGGTCAGATTTGAAAAAATACATCTTAAATTAGTTTATCAAAGTAAAGATGACTTTTTGTATTTGTATCACCTTTCTGAGTCATATTTAAAAAAATCTCTTCAACCTTATTAAGAAGGATGCACTAATTATTACAAATTCCAGCCCACATGGAGGAAAGATTTTGCCAAATACCTATATGTTTAATTATTGCATTTTTTGTTTCGGCCCTTCAGGTAGCCACTCCGCCCACGGCGCCTGTCCCAATGTATAGATACACTCAGAAGTCCCATTTGAATTAAACCTTATTGGTAGAGCTTAATTTGTTATAAGTAGTAACTTCGATAGCGCAATATTCGAAGTAAAAACATGGTTACCCTTATTAAAATTGAAAAAAAAAAAACCATAACATCGCGTTTGTTGTATGGCCTCTGAACATGTTTATATATTTACTATTTTTATAGTGGCGACAGAAATTCATATTATGCGAAAATTTCACGGTTTTAGCTGTCACGGTTCATGAAATACCTACACGTACGACGTAGAGCGGAGTTTTAGCAGTAGTCCCGTTTTTATCCTTTGAGTGCATAATTATAGAAACTCAAAGAAAAAATACAGATAAACTGCACCTCTTTCAAAGGACTTTAAAAATTTAATTTTATTCAGTCCTCATGCAATATTTTCCGACGACATTACAGTCTATGGTCCTTCTGCCACCATCACTGTGGTTTGTCTCTTCCTAGTGGTTCAATCATCACCGCGGGAGACGAAACCAATTATAACTATCGTTATAGTTGCAATAATTTATGGCAAACCTTTGTTCTTAAATTTTAATTATATTGGCATAACGTTTTTGTGAAAAAATCGTTTTTAAGAAAAAAAATATTTGTAGGTATGTGAATATTGATAAAAAAAATTGCAATAGCTGATAAATTGTCTATGTTGCTTAAACACGCTAATTTCAAAAAGTAACTGGGCCGATTTAAAAATCCGATTGATCTGTTTTTATCCGGGAGCAGGAAATAGTTTTCTCGGGAAGCGGGGAAACTGCGGGAAACAGCTAGACTAAAAATACCGGCTTTATAAACCAACCTAAGTACCTACCTAAAGTAGGGACAAAACCTAATTACTCTAATTAAATGGTTTCTCTCATTCACAATTACAAAACGATTTGTAAGCAAGCTTTTACCCGACTGCGCCTGTAGTAGGTACGTAAAACGTTTTTGTTCCCACTATTACGATTCAATTCAGATAGAAATGGCTGGAACTTGACTTATTAAAAAAAAACCTTTGTTTTCAGTCCAACCAGATTCAACACCCAGTATTTTAAACTACGACTTTATCTTTTACAAAAGGTTTGTTTCTTTGGCTTTGTAAGATTTTCGCATAACTAATAACTATATAGCAAAAAGAGACCTTGGTAGTCATTAGTAAAAGCAGCTATAGGCTAAGAAATCGTGGTGCCTAGAAACATAGTCAAATAGAAGTTCAATCAATGCTTTACGTTCTACCGATGTTATGAAGATACTTAGTGTCCAATTTTCGCGTGAAAATCTTATTACCTATAAGCAGCCTTTTTTGTTTTCCTGTAAGCATATGAATCGTGGTCATCTTTTAACATTGGAACTGAATTCATCATTATCCTCCGAGCCTTTTTCCCAACCATGTTGGGGTCGGCTTCCAGTCCAACCGGATTTCATTGGAGTTCCAATGGAACTGAATTAATCCGTCAAAATTCAACTCCATCTTATTCCATTTATAAGAGCCCACTATTCTTTTCACACTGCTTCTATTCAAACTAACATATAATTTTACAAGAAAAGTCTAGAGTAACCCTATTTAAGTAAAATGTGACCCTTTCCCACTTCGCGCCCACACAAAACAAAAGGAGGCTGGCTAAATTAGTCTGATTACCAACTCACTACAGTATACATCCCTAATACGGATAAGCAATCAAGAAATCGTGCCTAACAAAGTCAGATTGTAGAAAACAAGTAAAAACTCAGGGTTGCCACCCCTCCGAACCCCTGGTAGGGGCGCGTTACTATAAAACCCGACATATTTACGAGTTTTGTCTCCCCCCACTCTAGTTTGTCTGTGGTTTAAGTTGAAGAGTAATGGCGAATTGCAAACTCGAAAAAAATAGTTGAAATGGGAGGTTTTCTTATTGAGAATTAAAAAAAAGTGCCCAAGAAATGATCGATGGTGTTGTACCTACTGCTTAACTTTACTTATGTGAACATATAACCAAATAAAATATTTTTGAACTCAAATAGTATAAAACTTAAAAAGCAAAATCATCAGTCTCAGGCTTAGGCTCTAAAGCCCGAGATTATGACAAAGGCTACTTTTTACTCGGCTGCGGGAAATGGTTCCCTCGGACCCGGGGGTGGAATAAGAGAAACTGCTATTAAAATAAAAATTACGTTCTGTATTTCCTAATTTCGAAATAGAGCACAAATAAAAACATTTCCAAACAATCAAAACCGCTGTTTCTGATTAAACAGCTGGGTAAACTTGATTGTATATTTTGACTCTCACTTCACCGACACTTCGGCTAGATTAATTACTTAAATGCAGCTGTTGTCTATGTCCACTGCTCAGTTCTAAATTAAACCATTCAATCAAACTTATGCCATAAAATGTTTGTTTGTGGTCAATAACCTGTGGTCGAGTATTAATTGCAATCTGTATTATTTTTTTATGAAAAACGTTCATCAAAATTTGTTGAAAAAGAGTAAAATTAACAAGCGACTGTATCTTTTTGTTAAATGATAAGTTTGTATAAGATCAGCATCATCTGCGTGGCCTTTTCCCAACTATGTTAGCGTTAGCTAACCGGATGCAGCTGAGTACCAGTGTTTTACAAGGAGCGAAAAAATCATTATTAGTAAATTGTATTCAGAATCATAACTTAAATCGATCCCTGAATAAATACTGCAGTCTTCGATAATAATGAAATTCTCACTTCACAATATTAAACCGCCAATATCCATTTTCAATAGAAAAGAAAAATTCAAATTTAGAATTTCTCACTTCGCTTATTATTTGAGCCGCGAACAAAACCATAGGAAAATCGCTTCGTCCTTAATCTAAATACGACTTTATTATTCATGAGTTAAAGTTGATATTCGAATGGATCCATACTTGATACATCGGTACGTTCACAACGTGTAATGGTGCACCGCGGTATTTTTTTTTCTGTGTGCAGAATGAATATTTTTAAATTTTATTTCAAGCCAGGTAGTGCGGAATGCTAAATACTGCTTGGTAAAAAATATGAAATAAAAAAAAATATGTATGTGGAATAGTTTTCGAGGCCTTCGCAGTTCGTTAAATCTACAAGTTCATATACAATGGAGTTTTGCTGTGCTTTTTTGTAAAAAAAAATGAAAAATACAAATTGTTTTTCACATTTTGATCATATCCTGAAAAAAAAAAACAAACAACGATGAATATTTTACCATGTTCTGTTTCTATTAGCAAAATATTTGCATGGCAAAATTCATCGTAATTGGTTTAGCCGTTTACCCGTGAAAACGCAAACACGGTTTTTCATTCAACCATTTATTATAAGAATTGGCAAGAATGAAGAACTTTGTCTCAAGAGGTGGTAACTCCCATCATTTGATACTGAACTTTATTTCTATGCACATTAGGTCTATTATCCCTTGATGCGTAGCTGGTGGTTATAATTCCAGGGTATTTTACATCTGGCCTCCCCTACTCACCTACGTTGTAAGAAGTTATGACTTTCTGTCTCCATTCTATGACATAGTACTTCAGTTTGCTGGAGGGTTGAAAAGCCTCCTGGTTTTCTTTAAGTAAAAAATAGTTTGAAATAGTAACTAATTATGGGTGCTAATTTTATTTACCGACTTCCAAAAAAGGAGGGTCAATGTTTGTATGTTTTATTTCGTAGTTTTATTAGCTCCCGGATTCATGAAATGCTCGATAATATCACGCAATGTTTTTCATAGTTGCCACATCATGAACTGGTTTGGGAATACGGAAAAGCCATGAAAATGCAACTCCTGTATTATATGCAATAATACATCATCATCAGCAGCCTTTTTATCCCACTGCTGGGCTGCGGCCTCTTCTCACACGGAGAAGGATTGAGCACTAATCACCATGCTTGCTCAATGCGGGTTGGTGATTATATGTAGACATTATATTTAGTCCACGTTAATCAGTTATTGGTCCAATATGTACTTAGAAAGTAAATACAAACTTAGAAAAGTTGCATTAGTACTTGTCTGATCTGGAATCGAACACACACTCATACTTGACAGATGGTTCTTTACCCACTAGTCACCAGGCCACCACGACAGCTTAATTCTAATAATACATATCCCAAGTAAATCTCCCAGGAGTGAGCAACAATTTATGTTCTTAGCATTAATCCCTTAATTAACTGTAATAAATGTTCATTACCATTTCTACATAAACGTATGTACAGACAGACAGTTAGTATTAAAGTTAGTTATGTCTTACCATCACACTTTACGACAACTACATAATTTTATGTAGCTATGGATTTACCTAAGAATTGTGCATAGATAAAATATTCATCATCTACCTAGTCTTTTCCCAAATAAGTAGGGGTCGGCTTCCAGTCTAACCGAATGCAGCTGTTTACCAGTGTTTTACAAGGAGCGACTGCCTATCTGACTTCCTCCACCACTAAACAATTTTTTTACAATATTTACATAACATTTATTAAAAGAAATTTTCTCACTGGTCGCGAAATACACTCAAGTGCACAAAACTCGGATCAAAAATTCCTCACACATAAATTATAATTAAAAACACACATGACAGCTGTCAAGTAGTAAACTTGACAACTTCGCCGCAGTGGCCACGAGCCATACTTGGGAAAACGCAATTAAAACGCCGGTGCCACGCTAACGAATCGCAGCGCGGTTGACGTTAAGTGTCGGGTGAACTAGCGTTAGCAAAGTAAACATTTTCGCGGTATTTTTGAGGTGTTTATGTTGGTTTTCGAAATGCAAATTGGTTTGCTTATACATTAGGATGCCACATAATCTAGCAGAAATGCTTTTTATCCGAGTACGCGGATAAAACCGCTGGTGTAAACTACTTTTGGTATAAAACCACCGCTGTCTATTTTCGTTCACTCACGTTATTGAATCAGACTCCCTAATTAAAACTTTTCACACGTAAATTATCTGAGTTTTACCCACATTTGCTAAAATCCACAAAACTTTCAGCCTGATTTTGCCTGAAATCAGATAGTAAAACCTGATTATTTGTTTCAGATTTTGAACAGTCATTTGGAGCAGAAGGTGAGTTTTCTAGTCCTTTCATTATTAAACTTTTAATGCTGGCCTATTTGAATGCTCCTACTAAATAAATTATATAAAAAAAAAACATTATCAACTCGATTGCATCAAAACATTTTTTTTTAAGAAATATTTTAAAAATAACTTCAGTTCTTTGTTATTTTTTATAATATTCTGACGAAAAAGCTTCTTAAAAAGCTGTAGGTCTTAAGAAAGTTGTAAGTAAGGTCTTAAAAACGTCGCTACTCGTAAAATATACCCATTAGTGTATACTTAGCCGTACGAAAAACATATGAAAGAAGGACCGTTAAATATTACTTAGGCCATGGTTATGATGCGATTAAGTCGTAATATCTTAGTTTTATCACCCACTTATATGTTCTATTTATAAAAGTCATAAAAGTTCGTTAGGCAGTAATTATACCCTCTTGGTTAATAAAACTGATTTCGAGATCTATCTACGCAGGGAATAATGATGTAAATGGCTGTATTGATTTAGAGGGGTATAGAGGTAGATCGCTTTAGCAGCAAGTAGAAATAGACCGACTTCAAAAAACTCTAAAAGGGAAAAATTCAAACTTTTGACATGGACATTATAATTTATTAGTTGGTGACAAAATGAACACTGCAGCACACTGTAGACATCGACTTTTAGAGCCATGTCAAGTTTTGTTTAAAAAAAAATCGAAGTCGGTATTATTAATTTCTAAGTATAGTTTTTCATGGAGCGAAAACACTACAAAAAGCCAATATGCTTTAAATATTTGAATTATATTTTCTCCAAAATCCTCTCTGACAGTAAGTCCACATTAACTTAGGCCTACAAATACAAAAGTTATTAGCAAATAACCTCTAGAACAGTACGTACCGACCCGGGAACGAACCCGCGACCGGCGGCGACCTCTACAAGACCCTTAGAGTCAGACTGGTGCTCCAGTAAATTGTATCATCTAAGTTATATCATCGTGAATTTCTTATGATTATGACGGACTTTCGTAGGCCTTTACATTGGAGTGCAAAAAAATCGGGTCAGTAGTAAGTTTTTTTAGCTAGTAATATTTGGCTATTTCAAGAAAACATCATAATATATTTTATGAAAATGTATCTTTATCATTTTGTGATAAATAATCATATACATCTTATTTAGTGTAAATTAGTTAAACTTACTTGTCTATTTGATTCATGTTTCTATTGAAATTGGTTCAATTCACCGAAATATCTTTCCCGGTACGCTTTTACTTTACGTTTTCCTTTTTTGTGCCCTAAAAAGTCTCAATAGTTTTTATCTTCATAATGGGGTGAACAAAAACGAGTTTCATTGCAAATTGCAACAGCATAACTATAAACAGTTGAACATTTCAATAGCAATTCTATCCTATTTTAATATAAACTGCACCTGCAGTGAAAACCTTTCAACAATTGGAAACAACGGATACTGGTGGAAAGATACGCCAGTCGCCATATTGTAAGCGGAAACGGAAATCATTGTTTGGCCTGAGCCGCGAAACCTAGGCTTTGTGAAGTTTTTTATTCAGCCATTGAATGGGACGCGTTATAAATATTCAAAAATGTTTATAGACTGCTTTTGTCTTTCTTTATTGACCTGACTTTTAGTACTAAAGGTGACACCAGCTACTTATAACGTTTACCGTTTTGACTTTTTGGGTTACTAAGTTTTTTATTCATGCTACAAGAAAATAATACTTTCATGAACTTTTTGAAAGTTAATGAAGTTAGGTATTACTGAACCGTTTACTTAATAAGTTACAGTTTAATCCCAGAAAATATTATCAGATAAATTCTGCTAATGCATAGTGCTAAGCCTTTTTATCGATTAAGGCTATGGGCAACTTTTTATCCGGGTGCGCGTGGAAGTTAATTTTAATTAGAACAAGGCAGGTAAATGCTGCAGAAAAAAAAACATATCTATTATAAGTTACATTAAGAAATTGTAGTTTAATCGAGCCTTAAGGCAGTCACTAGATTGTGATGTTCAAATAAGATATTAATCCAAGGAGTGCCTAAAACAATGAGATTCCTGAATCCCAAAGATCAAAGATTTATACAGCTTTAATAACATACGATTATGATGATAATGTAAATGTGCAATTTTAATGACGTTTCTAGAACTGTAATAAAATAAAAATGTTAAAAATGAATAAAAATGTACAGAATACACTCATGTAAGTTTTTCCCCAAGAAACTGTATTTGTATGTAGATCGCGCTGTAGTGTTGTTTTCAGTTTCAATGCTGGGTAGTGGAGGAGTCATCAAGTGGCATGTCTATTTCGAAACTAGGGATGGGACACCACTCACATAGAAACAAAAATATATTTTTTTATATCTTAGAGCTTACGGTTCATTGAGGCATTCAGCAAGCCAGAATTAGTGTAATCTTGTTTAAGCTTTTTAGGGTATTTATTGATGCTTCTTATTCTTTTTTGTCTCTAAACATCTTTATTCTAACTTCCAGGCTCGTATAAAGCTTTTGGAATTTGAACTATTCAAAACATATTCATCCTGTTGATTTTATCATCAGCCAAATCGTCGATCGATACAAAATACATTCTTAATAAAACACATAAACAATAAGCACTGACCAGTTTCAATAACACTTGAAATTCTTCATTACATTGCATACTTGTATCATATAACAGTTATCTCTTCTTCGTAAAAGAACGTCATTCAAATGTTTTTAGTCAACGGTCAATGCGTAAGCGCATCGCTGACAAAGAAAACAATTGTATAAGCAATTCATTTCTGTCACATCAAAGGGACGGCATTTTACAAGACAAGACTTTAAAATTGTTGAGAAGTTGATTAATTATGCGAAATGTATTTTTCTGTGTAGTTATTAACAATCCACTTAACGGTTCTCCTGCCAATCAAACTAAGTGCAGTTTTACGTTCCTTTCTTTTGGAAATAAATAAATAAGTTTTATGTCCAAATCGTTATTCTTTATGTCTCAATCTTGAATAAACTACTAGCATAAAACTATACTGATCTGTGTCTTTTATTAACTTTTATGAAAACCAATTTCCGTCTTTAACTGTCGAATGATCATTTGACCACCTCGGAGGATAATTTTGCAAATCGTTCCAGGCGTCTTCGAGTAGTTGGTGAACATAAAAATGAAAAAAAAAAAAGATTCCCATGAATTAAGAACCTCTTCCTTTTTAGAAAGTCAGCTAAAAACATGATATTTTTCCAAAAAATAACAAAAACATCGATACTATCGATATCGACACCTCCCCCATCCCTAAGTCATCGTCATCGACTAGTGTAGTGCACGGTTCGTCGCCTACCCATGAATGTCGGAGCATTCTTTTGTGCCTACCCTCCGCTTGCACAATGGACGCGGATGTGCGCATATCTTAATGATTGAGATGTTTTGATTGGGGCTAGGGAACTTACAGTTGCGTGTGTTTCTTAAGTACATTGTATAAAAGGTGGAAAATAGTTGGTAGGTGTATAAAAATCGTTATAAAAAATTAAGCGATTTTAAAAACGGACGTCACTTTTTATGCACGCCATTGTACATAATTGTGTTACAATTCTTTCAGAGACCGTTCACGCGCAAACAGCTGAACGGTTTTCGATAAAAATTGACAGTATAGCTTAAACATTGAAATAAGATATAGGCAACTTTTATACGAGAGCGAGAAGTGGTCTAAATTCAAGCGAACAATATTTGTTTGCTTTTTAAGGTATAACTAGTGTTCTATGTAATAATAAGTACAGCTTAACGACGTTTTTCAGGCGTTGAAAAGAGGGAATTATAAGAATATGGTAATATGAATTTGAGTCCCTCCAAGTAGGAGAAGAAACCGCGTGTAGAAGCTAAAACTCCACATTTTCTTCCATAATCTTATTCCCACACAAATTCATAATCATAATTTATTCATAGTTTCACGTAGGAACGCATTATTTACGTTAGGCTGCACTGCTTGTTTCCTTTGCTCGTATGTTGGTGTTTTTCGACGCCATTTCTGATTTCTTTTTCTTGCGCTCTCCTGAATATATTCATGATTCTCTTTGCTTGTTTTTTTTGCAAGTGTGTGTACTACGATTTATAATTTTCTTTATATCATAGGTTAAGTGTTTATTTTTGTCGAAGTGGAAAATATATTGTATGGTATAGTTATCAATTTCCATCAAAGATGTAATAATGCCTAATTATACAAGTTTTGTATAATTAGGTTGTTCTTGCGGTTTTCAAGAATTTACACAAAAAAGGAGTGAAAGGAACCAACTAAGGAACTAACAAAAATAACTAATTTCTTGCCCAATTTGCATCCATGTTCATTAAATATCATAATGTATTAGTGCAGAAATTCAGTCAATTTTCTACTCAAAAGTGTCCTGAAAACCTCAGCTATTATAATGTACGTATGATACGATAATGATAGAAAAACTGTTCATTTAAGTAGAAAATGCCACTATTTTCGGATTTAATCTGAAACAGTTCACAAGAAATATTTTTTGATTCGTCACAAATTCCCAAAAAATCGTATTCGTACACGACATCGTATTGGCGCGCTTTTTCCGCGCCCTTTGTTCAGCCGGAATGTTAGTGTTGCTAGTTTTTTGTCCCCAAAGGATTGATGGACCATTGTGTTGCCATTCGCAAAAATTCCCGGCGTCGAATAATTGATAAGTCTGCTATGCGATCTTTTTTTTGTTTCGATGTTGAATCGTTAGGGATTAGATATTTTTTTTATTTTTCTAACTGGTCTGAATTGTTAGGCTTGAATTTCGGCCGGCTTGTTTGTTTTCGCGTCTAGCTTTTTCATAGTTTTTGTCGAAACTTTTGTTCGCGTTCAGTTATTTTTGGCTTATATTGCTCTGGGATTGAATTTTCGGTAGCTTTTGTGTGAACTGAATTGGGACTAAACAATGGACTGTACTACATTTAGTGTTTGCTATTCGTCGCAAATCTAACACACTGCCTATGTAAGCACTTATCTAAAACATAGGTAGTGTGTTATAAAACATAATATGTTTATGTTTAGGTATATTATACCTACTGGGAAGTGAATGCGCTATATATCTTCCTCATTTTTTTATTATTACGGCTTTTACTGGCACAGTCATGAAAGAATCAGAAATTTTGACAAACATGGTTCAACCGACTCCTTAATTAAATCCACTAGAAATTATAGTGCGTCCCAAAACCAATTTCGCTAAAATTATCGACATCCCACTGACATAATTTGCCACAAATAACAGAAATAACGCCGATAATAGAAACAAACACGATATGATTACATTCTGCGGAGGAATGGTGATCAAAACCTTGTTATGCGACTCCCAGGAGGTATTTACATAATGTGTGCCCAGAAATATAATGCGACACCGAGGAGTCCGGTGCTGGTTCGTTTTATCTCTCTTTTTTGCTGGAAATGTGTTTCTTTTTGTGATTTATGCGAAAATATTGACTTTGTAGGCGATAACTGCTTCAATTATAGGCTTATATTTCGATAATAGATTTTACGATTACAGGATTTTAGGCTTTTCATCAGCAAACATTTTTGACATTTTAAGCGCCTCAATTTTTTTTTTAACTAGAAGACAGGCAAAGGATACAGCATAGTTCCAAGGAGATGAAAAGAAATAATTTTATTTTTGTGAAGATAAAAGCTGCTATCCAACCTCAAGAGCCACCAAACGTATATGCATCCGCTCTTTTGCACAGGGAGGCACTGGACTAAAAGATTCTATGAGACCTCCCGAACATTCTGCAAAAAACTTTACCACTTTTTCTCTTAAGCATTTTCCACAATTCCCCATTGAAATAAACGATCCTCAAACACCGTTGATGGCCGCCAATTAAGTTGGAACCTCCTATATAAAACAGACGTTCCTTTCCACGCAATGATCGCAGCAAGGCGTCTGCGCCCTGTATTTGGGTCGTGCACGTGATCGGAATACAATGTGCGCCCGCCCTTACGAAAAATATCGAATTTAGATGGCAAGATGCTTTGTCTTGTATTTTGAGGATATTTTGGTTATAGCGTACACATGTATGCTGTGTTTGGATTAGGATTATCTACTATGGTAGTAGTTTTTCTTCTATTTTTTGTATTGGCAACACTTTTCTTGTCATAACTTGCAGGCGTTGTTGAAGTCAACTAGCACCAACTAAATTAATGAAAACTGTGGTGAATCTAACTTTTATCTTTAAAACATAACCCAGCCTATTATAAACGTTAAATTCGCACACACGACCCATTAGATGCCCTCGATATTATTTCGCAGAAGATCTGAGATAAACCCTTCCTCGCTCAGACCGGTTCATCACAATAGCTACATACAATATATACAGAATTCATTGGTCGTCCGTGACCTACAAGGCGGCGGAAGATTCGTCACAACTGTGCTTTATGATCGGACAGATTATCAACGGAAAATAATTAAGAGACTCGGCCTGTCTGGACTTTTTTTAGTGCTTGTATAATGTAAGTATGAGATACGTGTGTCTGAATTAAAGATATGTATTAAGGACTTAATTGTATAAGAGTTGACATAGTGTTTTTTTTATTGATATTGCTAAGTCCTGTGGTTACAGTGATATTCTGGTTAATTAATTTAACTCATCAATATAAAATGTAAATATGAATTGATAAACAACGAAAAACAAATCTAATTAATCAGCATGTAATTGTAGGATAATTCCAATTTTGTACTAATCAATGCTTTTACATAAAACTGGTAACACAAATAGTGACGTCGACATACCGCAAACGAAAACACGTTATCGATAAAACGTAAATATGACAGATGACAAGCAGAGACTTTTAATAAAATAACTTCCCCGCAAACCAATTTACATAAATTGGAAAATCGGTGCAAACAATTTCAACAAATGTAGTAAAATGAAAGGTTTTCATTGGCTTCCAGTAATTCGTGTGATTGGTACCGTCGAGGTCAGCAATGAATGTTTGCTGACTCGACAGTTGAAAACGTTAATTGAATCGTCAAACATTTATTAGTGGGCAAACTTTGCCAACACTTGGCTGGCAATTTATTTAAATTAACTTTTTGTTGAGTTCAAAAAGGGCTTTCATTTCAATTTTAAACTGGGAAAAAAGCTTTTAGCACTTGTATCATTCGAAAAAGTTTAGTCTCTTTCTTACTGTGTAGTTTCATACATGTGTGATAGAGACAGGTATACATTCAATACCTACTGTTTATAAGAAACACTATCTTGCCTATATATTTGGCAAAACTCCAAAGTTCTTAAGTTGCAGTCTAGACAATGTCAGGTTAGGTTAGGAAATTTCTGAAAGTTAAGTTAAAAATTAATTTAAAACCTATTCGTTACTTTTTTCCTGTAAAAAGGACTCTTAAAATAATTAAAAGTAACTGTGATATAAACTTGAGCAGCAGGCCTTTCTATAAAAATTAATTAGCCATGTGAAATAGCGAGAAGTTTGCCTGAACTTACGCTGAAGGGCCCTTGTGAAACTTTCAAGACTTTTCCTACGTTCATTTGATAGAATATAATAATTTTGTTTAGTAAAACCTATTTTATTTAGTAAAAATCTTTTACTTGAAGCATGCGTGCTTGTGTGAATAAGTTAAAGGTTTTTTAAATAAGTAACGTACTTAAGAAAATATGAGTAAGTTTCTGGTCGTACGTTTATGAATCAAGGCTTGTTTTGATTGAGTTTTGTTCGTTACTTTTCTAATGTTCTTTATAACATTATTTTGTTTATTGTTTATTATCATTTGCTCCACGAATTCACAACGCAGCCTTATGCCCAAGTTCACCGACAAACTAAACTTGAGACGTTTGTGTTGTCGATAAAATTAGACCTTAGTTTTGCAACAGCAAACGGTTTTTTCTACTATAGGTGTGTAAACTAATCCTAATACTATCCAAATTATCCAAAACAATAGTAAACTAGAAACTCCTGTATCCCAAACTAATTATCGTACAGTCCAAGTGACATACGAGACGTTATTGTAAACGTGACGAGAATGCCATCCCGGCTTGTTATATTCCAACGTGGAACGGAATGTACGATGTATGGCTGTCTTAGATCATTAAACTATCTGGAGAAGTCATTGTCATGCCTTCGCCTCTGCCAAAAGTAGGAAAGCGGCAAGTGATCATCAAGTTTATGCTTGTAATTTTTTGTCATTTGTGATTGAAAATACTTGTGAGCAATTTTTGTTGCATTGCTTCGGCCCCACGCGTAAATTGGCAGACTTTCGCATATAGATTTGTGTTCATGGCGTCTCCGGTTGGTGGAAAACTCTAAGAGGGTTGTGTTCGTTTGCTTCGTGTAAGAAGAAAAATAGCTGCACAATGAAATTTGGCGCGAAATAAGGAAAAATGGCGACGAAAATTGTAGGTTGTGTTTGCTTATCCGTTTATTGTTGGGAGATGGTGTTTCTGTAATATAGTAGACAAAGTTCTAATGTTTTAATGTTTAGTAAAACGCAAGCAAAAGCATTGCAAGCAATAAAAAGCACTAAAGTTAATCGTGAATTTTCTTAGTGAAAATGGCTTTCAGTGAAAAAATCTTGCTAAGTTCCCAAGATGGCCAGTGACGGTGGGTCACTAAGTACAAAAAATGTACCTTAACGACTCTTGTTCCGAAGCAAACATTTGCAACTTTCACGTATCAAAATAAATTCCAGTAAAAGGTTTTTAAAAATCCCGAAATACAGTTTCCACATGGGAAAACGCTTTTAAAATATACTCTACGTGAGCGTTAAACGTACTTTTCGTTTGGGCGCCATTAAGTTTTTTTTACGATAAAAGGTAATAAGTGTGACGTAGGGTTGTGCTTTTACCGATAACCTTTTAACGATTTTTTAGTTACAATCGATTATACTCTTGTAGTTAAGTTATGTCAAGGTAGGATACACCTATTCAGAGCTTTTTAACTCCCGACGCAAAAAGAGGTGTTATTTTTATCTATGAAATCTTTTTCAATGTGAAACTCAGTGAAAGGGAAAAAATAGGTAACCGTTTTCTTATTTGTATATACAGTGTCTTGTCTAGTATCTATCAATATTTCAATATCTACAAAGTGAACTAACATTTGAGGTTCCAAAAACAAACAAAGCCTGTTTACCGTGCCGCTAAACCCGACTTACTTAAGGGAAGTCGATTTAGAAGAACGTCGTGCTCTCAGCTACCAAGTTTGGTAATACGACATTTAAATCCGATACACGTTTGTTTAATTAGATAGCTTTAAATGCAAAACCGATTAGTATCGATAAAACCGTTAGTTAACCTTTAAGAAAATCGTGCAAATATTCCATAAAATCGGCATCAAATCTTCAGATACAGTATTTGATGTGCAGCGCGAATCGATATTCGATTATCTCCAACATAGTTGTATGGTTTACGGTTATCGACAATGCGTTTCCCAGCCCTAGCGGGTCGTGAAATGTAGCATACTGGGGGTCCAAAATCCATAAACTTGTGTTATTTTACGACTTCTAGGGGTGGTTTATGGCAGGAGTGGAGGGGGTGACTTTAATTATTTAACAAAGTGCCACTGTCTAATTAAGTTTGCTATTTGTGTAATTGAAGTTTTTACTGCTTTCTTGATGAAAATTCGACGTGACAGTTTATTAAAAAAGTTATAGTTGTATAGTAGTACTAGTTTTAAGTAGTTTTTTCGGAACTACTGCGTACTTTTCACTGTAATAAACACGCAATATTAATAAAACTACTTCTAGAGCCGTTAAAAAGTAATGAATTAAGGAGCTAGGAGTTGGTTAGCTGTAGTAAATGTCTATGGACTTATTATCAAAGATATTTATGACATGGGGTGGGGGCTCACAGGCTTATCAGAAAGTACTGCCGTGTAGGGGGCACTAGTATATTTTTTGCATAATTTACTATAGGATATACATAGGCATGTATAACACTGGCGGTTAGACTGGAAACCGACCCCAAGAGTTGGGAAAAGGCTAGGCAGATGATGGCAGTAAAAAGAAGGGAGCTCAAAAGTTTACGATTGCAAAACCAACAACATTGAGTCCCGAATCGATTTTCACAACTCGATGCCTATAAACTCGGAACCCCCTGAAACGCAAAGCGTCACGGAGTACCCACTTGAAAATCAAACGTGGTATCCCTTTGAGAAAAATCACATGAAATCTAGGCGATAAACGAAACCGCCAGGGAGCGAGTGCTAGCGTTGAAATGAAATGATCTCTAATCTAGGATGGCTTTTGCAAAGTAACCGTTTCAAGCGGGACGGAGGGCGCGAGCAATAAAATTTTACGAGCGGTTGCCATGGCAACGCCGCCATTATGCAGTTGCGCCTGACGGTCGCTGGGAGCGCTGTGTTCGATTTTCGTTCGTTTTTTTAATGTTTTTGATTATCTGTGCATTGTAGGTAATTGAGTGGATCTTGTTTTGTAAAATGGCTTTATTATGTAGCTTACAGGTTATGTAAAATTTCAGTAAGGCTTTCACGAGTAACAAAAGTTCAAATTCGAATGGTTTTCTAGCCAGTTCTTCATCTCTCCTGATTACTTTTTAACTGCTATACTTAAATTGTTTATATACAATTATTTATATACAAAATACCTAACTACAGGTTTTTCTTATGTGGTTACGTTCGACAACAACTAACCTTGCCTAAAATGACACATCTACATACATATAGTTGATATAGTAGATTCATAACCAGTACCTCCAAACTCATCTTCAAATAATAATAGCATGGACAATAAGTAAACTACATAGGTAGAGATACATATTTATCTATGGATATCGATTGTGGCCGCAGCCATGAATGTTAATGCATTAACGACGTCTAACTTCGACTGTCTGCCTCAGATAAGTCTAACACCTTACTCTATTTACATAGGACTGTATAATCTAATCGATATTATATGCCCACACCCTATTTAAAGATATGTCTAGGCGGCTGGTTGACGCTTCTCGTGACCAAAAGGCTGGCTGTTACCTCGGACAAAGGATCAGCATGGCCATCCAACGAGGTAGTGCTGCCAGCCTCTTGGGTACGCTCCCAGTTGACAGCGATAGGTATGAATTTTTTGACGCGTTTAAGATATAGTATTTTTTATTGTTTTACTAGGATAGTTTTTTTGTTAAATATCCATGTAAATAAAGAATAAACAGTGAAAAAAAATCGATATTTAATATTTAACCAAACTCAGACGTACCATAGACACGCCATTCTGCTATTCTACCTCGTTGGAGCGAGCCAACGACAACGTATTTTAAAATCTTCAAGAAAATTGCAACGTTTATGTCTTAGTTCGGGAAAGACATTGTCTGCGTTTTATGAAATTGCACGTTTTGTTGTAAAATGAAAGATAAAATGTGGTATTACGAAATTGGATGGTATTTTTGATGTTCTTTGTAGGTTATTCTTATATTCTAACTCGGGTTTATTAAGGAAAATTTTGTCTCCGTAGCAACATAACACGGAAAGAACAAACGCTCTGAAGAAAAAAAGACGAATGTGGCAATATTTTTATCAGAAAATCTAAGGGATCCTATTAAAAATAAACTGCAGTTTGTGAGTTCTTTCAGCTCCTTAATACATAACACTTTTTAATACATAAGTTTGATGACTTCGGACTAATCGATATGTTTATTCTCTCACGCAAAGAAAAACTTTGCAAAATAAATAAAAAACCAGTAAAACAAGCCAATAAAAAAACAGTAGAAAAACTACAATAAAATAATTTAATTAAAACCACCCACGTAACACTCACAAAGGATAGTTAGGAACTGACAGATAAAAAGTAACGGGCAACCCGCCATCTTGGATTTTCTAAATGTCTTCCACTTATTAGGAGCTGTGCGACTCGGTCTAAATTGTTTTTTACCCTTCACGTTTAAGGGTTGGTATTTTGTAAACATTTTTCTTCGTCTTTATTTAAAATATGTTCGTATGTTAGTTTACTTGCTTCCCGAGGGAACTTCTTGTGTGTCCGTGGACTTTGATAAAAAGTTGCTGATACGTTATTCTGAAGTTTAAGCTATATTTGGTAGTTGCTGCAAAGTTTCATCAAAATCTATCCAGTAGTTCTTGCGTTAAAGGAGAACAATCTTCTACACCATTAATCAATTTTATTCATACATACATACAAACTTTCGCATTTATAACATCAGTTAAAAGGATACATCAGATCTACATATGTATGTACATATAAGCTAAATTTTTATCCAAGTGCGGAGAGTAGTTATCTCGGGACACGAGTAGAACCGTGAGCAAGAGTTCGTTTTTTTTTTTCCAAAATTGCACCAAATCTTTTTACTCTAACCGCCTAACACCAAGCACGCACTTCCGGTGGCACTTCAAAGTACCACAGCACACATTACTACCATCATCGTCGGTACAACAATAATGGTTAAGTGATAACTGATCGGTTGAACTCGCGGTACCGGGTTCAATGCCGAGTGATGCCCAGCAAATGCGCAGCCTTGTATATTTAGATTTTGTAGGGTAACAAAAAATTTTGTGTATTGTGGACAATCCTGAGAATTTCTATACATAAGAAAGTACTCGTTCGAAAACCTTTTTTAATTGTTTCTTAACCTGAAAGAAACAGATATACAAAAATATCTTTATAATATTACAACAGAAAACAGTATGTATGCCTTGTTGGTGATCTTAAAGCGCGACTGCATCCGAATGTAAATTGTGGTATCGAAATCTCAATCGATTTTTTTTGCTAATTTAGATATACTTATTGACTGTTCTATATTCATCTAAATTCCTATAAAATCATTCATTCATATTCATATAATCATATAATCCTAGAAATAGGGCCTGAGATAGGCACATTTAGCCGACAGTAATGCTCTCTTATAATTGCAGAACCGCTGTTTACATCAGCTACTCTAATTAAGAGATAAAAGTTATCTGGACCACAAACGATGATACACATTTCTAAAGATGAATATATTGTTGACGTAATAATGTGATTCTACAATTTCATTATAAGTTCAAATGTGTATCCAGCAATATACATTTGCCAAGGATACTTGCCCCAATTGGTTGCGACAAGTGAGTTATTGAAATGGATTTTAGGCTTTCGATGTGTTTTTGATAATTACGCAAGACTGTCTTACCCGCAGTAAAGAAAAACAAAACGTTAAATATTTTATATAAAAACTAGACTAATATTGCAAATCAATTTGTTCATTTGCTTGAAAGTGCTACTCTCAATAAAAAAAATATTTCTGTGTCAGATAGCCCATTTATAGAGTTTCAATTTACTTTTCATTTGGAACGCAGGTGAAATTGGCGGAAGTTAGTGTAAAAGATAAAATCATTCTTATATTTATAAACTTCTCGTATTAAAATTGTGGACTATCCCACAAAGTCGCGCTGCACAGTCACCCTACAAATGTAAATGCGTACGCGCAGTGTTTGATGTGCCGCCGCGTTTGTTTGTTTACCGACGTCAGTGTGAAGTCGTTTGTTCTATCTATGGACTGCAATTGGAAGCTGTCAGTGTTATAACAAAAATCTCGAATGGTTTGGACTTGTTAGGGAATGCGTTGTTTTTGTTAACTAGATTTCTGCGTCTGCGACTTTGACCGCGTCTGAGGGAATCTAGGTCCTGCGGCCGGTTAAAAAGTAGCCTATCTCCGTTTATAGGGTACCAACTATCTCCAAGCCTTTCATCGCAATCGCATCATAACCATTTTTGGAGAAAGCGTAACTAAAACAAACAGAACAAAACCTTGATGATGATGATACAAATATAAGATTTAGGTATATCTAATTCTCCTTAACTGTATGCCAAAGGCTAGTTATTACAGTTCTCAGAAAGACAACAGTTCTAATTCAGTTCTAGTTTCATACATAAATAGGTTCATATATTTGCTGCGGCTAAATATTACCGGGATATCTTTAGCTGGTTAAATCCCGGATCATTAATCGCAAATGAGCATCGCATTGAACGCAAGCCTCTTCTCAAAATAAACTCAGGATTAGCTGGTTTAACTGCAGTTTATTTTAATATGCATCTTTAGCAATATCTTGTATGCAGAAATAGATTTAAAGAGTTCATTGCGTTTATGGATAAGTAATCGTTAAATATTATGAGAATCTTTTTTTTGTGTAAAAAATCCTGTAAAGAGCGAATCGGACACGCGCTTGAAAGGTTCCGTGCCTTATACATATAGGAAGAGAGAGAAAAAATAACGATTGTTGTATGAGAGTACTTACCTAAATCTAGTTTAAGTATTTGTAGTTATAGCGCCAACATGAATACATTATCTAAAATTTTAACTGTCTAGCTTTCATGGTTCAGGATGATTAAAACTGGTGATAGACGGACGAACAGCCGGACAGCGAATTCTTAGCAACCCCCCCCCCCCCCCCCTTTACCCTTAGGTTAGTAAAAAGCGGTGTTCAGCTGCATCCGGTTAGACTGGGACTGGGAGTCAACCCCAAAACAAATTATAAAATGGAAATATACAAATAGAAATATTCAAAAATATATCTATGTACTAAGAAGTCAAAAAACTATCAGCTACCTTTGATACAAACCGCCTCAGTTAAAGTTAAACCAGCTAAATGTTTATGTTTAGACTTGTAAGCGTAAAATCGTTTGTTCGTTTCTAAGTATGGACCAACCGCGTCGGCTTCTGTAGTCGTATTTATAAATCACTTACGACTTTGTATGATGTTGACCAGTGTTATGATTTGGCGAAAAACAGATGGGATTGTGTATTTTAATGGCTTATTATATTAATGGTGACTAATAACTTAAAAGTCGACAAATGTTGGCAACAAATAAAATAACTTAAAAATAAAATGTAAGGTTCAAAATTAAGGGTGTTATAAAAACTAAAAACTAGCAGCTGCGTTTGGGTAGCAAATAAACTATACCAGTCAATTGAAATATTAGGTGAGGAGCTATTTATAATGACTTGGCGACTAATAATGTTAGTTGGGTGGCAAAGATAATATGTTACCAACTATTTCGTGCCGACTAAAAACCCAGTTTCAGGCTTCGCTTTGTGGATAGCTCTAAATATTAAAAGGAGTACAATAAAAAGGAATAAGAGTTAATTATTAATATTGTGTATCATAATTTCATGAAAACGGCGGAAGGTGCGGTGGTATTATCTCACTTGGCGCACTATGAAGATGGTAGAATTTAATTTGAATTAATTTTATTTAGCATATTGCTATTTATAACCTTCAATTAAAAAAACATTGTATTAAAAATTGAAGTTAGTGACGAAAACGGATCGCTGCAAAACCGACTCCACGTAGTCTTGTCTGCCCTACGCCTAGAATGCAATTCAAAACCGCGTAGGCGTGGAGGAGCGAGGCGGCCTGCGAGCTGAGGCGCAGGTAGTTTTAACGCTCGCCGCCGCGGCTGAGGCTGGCCGGCTCTGCCGGCCAGCAAGCCGAAGCTGCGGTGGTGAGCGTGAAAACCATCTGCGACGATAAGCTCGCATGGGACCGCCGGAGCCCCGCAGCGCCGGAGCCGTGACAGAAGTCATGCTTGCTGCATGTTGCATGCTTACTTCCATGCTATTCACCTATAATTTTGAAAATAACAGCCGCAAAATAATTTTTCTTCATGCCATTTTAGACTTTATTTAAAGCTATTAAAAAGTCGCACAATATATTTATAATATGAGCTAGTTTATATTTATTCTTCATCCAAACAATTTTAAATAGAACCTGATTTGTATTATTTATGAATGCCCATTTTCTATTTTATTGTCATCATTAAGTTTTCGCTTAGATATTAATTCAGTCGCCAAAAGAAAAACTTGATGCTAGTTTAAATTAAAACGGACCTCATAACTGATATATTAATATGCTACCTTTGACTTATTATGATACTCCTTTTTAGCTGCCAACCCATTATAAATGGTACCCACTCTATTATTTTTTAAAATCTATATTCGTTTTACTTAGTCGCCGCGTTAAATACATGCCTATTTTAATTTGTTTTACTTGTTACTTGATTTTGCGCTTTGTTTCTTCTCGCATTTTAAAGAACCTGAAAAACTAAACCTATGTTAGCAGTTGGGTAAGTAAAGTTGTCTAAGTTTTACTCATGTAACTCACATAATTAACTAAAGATATTAGTAGTGATTTCTTAAAACTTCTTTCAATTTACGGAAGTTACTTATTATAGGTACGCAATTTTTATGTAAGCAAGTGTAAATTCGTATTTAATTCAATATGTTTACAAAAAATTCAGTTCACTGATAAGTTTTTCAAAGACAGATATAAAACGAAACAGCTTTTTTCTCCTCATTCCTACAGACTAAAATTGCAAGTCAGTTTACTGCAGCCACAATTTTTAATATCTGCACATACCTCAATAAAATAAATAAAAGCAAAAACGACATTCTATTCATCCGTCTGCAATGCCATAATAAAATCTCCAATCTTTTATACTGCCGTCGTATGAAAGAAGGGCACATCTACCATTTTGGTCAAACTGAGATAATTGAGATTAAAGTTTTTACCATATTCTGCTCCATAGCGTGGAAACCTATAGCTTAAAAGAAAAAAAAATGCTGATGATATATGCGTGAAGGTTAGTACTATTATATTTTTAACTTTTTAATTTTTATATATAGTTAATTTTAAAATAAATTCAAATTATTCCTTTCAACTTAAAAAAAAAATAATTAAAAAATACCACTTACTACAAAGAAATGGCATAATTAACCAAATGTGACCTTTCTTTTTAATATTTCAAGAAAATTAGTCATTGAGTCTGAAAGAAGGGGCACATTTGTCTAATTGCGCTTTTTTAATGCAAATTTACTAAATTTTTTCTACAAAAAAAAAGACAAATAATCATGCGAGGAAACTTTAATAAACTATAAAACATTTATTGTCATGCCATTTCTGGTTATCCTTATCCAAATAACTGAAACAAATTTACTTCTAGGACACCAACATTTAAACAAAAAAGAACCTTTCTTAATATTCAATAGTTATTTTTAAATTATTAGGGATCTCATCCTTCAATTTTGGTTAACTAATAGAACTTATAAATTAGAAAGAAAAAGTGCTAATACTTAAACTCAATTACAGTTTTTAGTTAGTTACCTAAGTAAGTATACCTAAGGAAAATCAAAATTTAATATTTATATTCTTTTTAATAATAATAGGTTGGACCCAATTTAAAAATCTATAAAATAATCTCTAAATCTCTAAATTACAATATAAAAAATAAGTCAAAATATTCTATATTAATAGAGGTAGTAATAGGAGCATAAAGAAGACGGATCACAATCCATACAAAATTGCCCCACGTCTTATAACAATGTGACGTATCTCAAAAAAAAAGATAAAAATGTAAAAAAAAATATGACATACTCTGTAACTTAATTTTTTTACACCTTCATACGAAAAAAATGCTTCAAAAATTGTTCAGGCGCTGTTATGAAAAAATTGTTCATGAGAAAATGTAAGGACCATTTTTTTAAATTATGTATATGATTGATAGTGTCTACCTCCCAGGTGGTCCCATATTCATCAGGTCAGGATCTGATGATGGAAACCCTGAGAAATCCAGGGCAACTTTTGAAAGTTGTAGGCATGCGCAGGATAAAAACTTGACAATGAGGTGTATGTCTGATTACACGATGCAACTTATTAAAAAAAAAAAAAAAACCGACTCCCAAAAAAACACTGAAAAGCAAAAAAAAAAACTATTAGGTGCATCGGCCTAGAAGTCGGTGCTTTTCATTGTTTTGGGAGTCGGTCTTATTTTTTTGTAAAAAGTTTTTTTATTTTTGGTTTTTCAGTGACAAGCTTAGTTGTTACTATCCGTATTAGTGGAAAGTTCTCATCAATACGAATAATATACGACCAAACACGAGGTAGTTTACATATTCAGTTGTCGAGTTCGCTTGACCTTCTCTGGTCTCCATCATCAGGTCAGCTTCAAAATTTCACTGTTGTAAAGGTCTATTCAATACAAATAATATATAAGCCCAAACACGAGGTAGTTTACATATTCAGTTGTTGATTTCCTTCGACCCTCTTTCGTCTCCATCATCAGGTCAGCTCCAAACCTTCACTGTTGCATAGTGTTATCAGACATACACCTCATTGTAAAGTTTTTATCCTGCGCATGCCTACAACTTTTAAAAGTTGCCCTGGATTTCTTAGGGTTTCCATCATCAGATCCTGACCTGATGAATATGGGACCACCTGTGAGGTACACACTATCAAACAAAAATATAATTTAAAAAAATGGTCTATAAATAGTCTTATGATCGATGTTTTCATAACAGCGCCTGAACAATTTTCAAAGCATTTTTTTTTGTATGAAGGTGTAAAAAAATTAAGTTACAGAGTATGCCATATTTTTTTTACATTTTTATCTTTTTTTTGAGATACGTCACATTGTTGTAGGACGTGGGGCAATTTTGATCCATCTTCTTTTGGTTTTCAACCTTTTTTAAGCTATGTTATTAGAGCTTATTTGTCGCTTATAGCTTCGACGTCACAGTCACAACTGACGCGTTTCAATCAAACCCTGCCCTCCTTTCCTCACCCCTAATCGTAAATAATTTAAAGAAAAGGCACAACTGGGTCTTTGTGACTTTTATACGTAAATTAATTGAGAAATACATGGATTATTTATTTAGTAGAAAGAGCACATCTGGCATTTGAGCCTTTTCTTTATGTTATGTTGTAGATGTGCCTTTTCAAAGTAGTTTTTAGTAAAAATCTATATGAAATTATAGTCACATCTACGTATTTGTGCCTTTTCAATAAAATGGTAAATAAATGTGTCTTTTCATCTTATAAAACATGAATATTAGTCTCATTTGTGCCTTTTAAGCCATCTGTATCTCCGTATTCCTTAAAGATAAAATTCTACAAAAAATTGAGCAGATGCGCCTTTTTTTTCTGATTCTAAATATGTATGTAACTCAATTTTTTTTAAAATGTTAGTTGTGCCCTTTTTTCTTACGACGGCAGTATATTCCTACTTACAAATGCAAGGTGCATTTCTTCAGCAGAATTTAATGCAAGCCAATATTTTTAATCATCAAGTCAGTTGACCCTTTGTCCAGGGGCCCGATTCTCCTAAGTTAATAATTTCAAAATCGAATAGAAATCGAATCGCAATATGATCGCAATAGCAGTTTTAACCATATCGGGCATTCTGCTACTAATAAAAGACCAATCGTATTCCAACGAAATTCAATTGGTTTGCGATTGGTCTGCTATTTTGGTGTTTTTGGTTATAGCGGCAGTTTGCTCTTCAATCATATTGCAATCGTAAATCATTTGCAGACAATATGATTCATTATTGAATGACAGAGAAGGATAAAAACGTTTATTTCAAAGAAATAAATAGCGGAATGCCACATACGCTTCAATCGTAATTGCAGTCGAATGTGAATCGTATGTCGCTTAAGTAAAATTAGAAGAATCGGGCCCCAGTCCGTAGCTGGACTATTGAAGTGACCACTTGTCTGCGTCAATAAACCACTTTGTCATTGCATTGTTGAAGAATTGCAATGGAGACTGCATGCGATAAAATGCATGTAGCTTGTCTATGCACATAGTTCTTACAAAAATAAATGCCTAAAATATTTGTATGAAGATTTTTGTTTGGTTAATAAGTAAGCAGCAGAAATTGCATATACCTACATTTACAACAAAGTCCTCCCCGCGTATGTCTGTAAGCGATAGCCAAAAACGAAATAGATAGTACTGATTTTAAGGTTTACGTAAATAAGCTTTGGGATACAAAGGTTTCCGTGTATGTAAATTTTCCCGTGCTTTATCTATTTATTTAACGGATAATGCATCGAAAAACTCAGAAACCTGTAAAAAATCTGGTAGTCTGGCTGTACAAAAAGCCTTACTAATGTTAATTATATTTTAACAATAATTAAAAGTAATTTGTATCTTTTCAGTGGCGCCTCACCATTCATCTCATAAGATCCGTGCCCACAAGTCGAGTAGAAGGCACCGTGCTATCAATGGTAAATATTTTATTACTAGCTGTAAAACTCAAAACATACGCTCTCGCAGGTGCTCAACAAGTAAAAATATTTGATAACTATTGCTTACAATATTGTTATTTTATATAAATTATTTGATACGCACGTATCCATGATATACTATGTAAAAAAAAACATTTTAGAAATACTCCTGAAAGTGTGGATGATTCTTAAAATCATTTCAATTTTATCGTATTGAGCAGGATGATAGCCCTAGAACAATGTAAGAAAATCTAGCTTAAAATATTCGTAGTCATAAAGCTAAGTTAGGTTCAAACAAGGGCGCCCTAGATTCTAGAAGGGCAGACACTGACCTTACTGGTAATGTCCTTCAAAAAGGTCAGGTGGTACAACATAACCTTTGAAGAAATAATACTAAGTTATAAGAAAAATCAAAGCAAATAAATAATTACAGTTAATTACTATCTGCGAAATCATGATTTCTGCTTATTCTATAAATAAATAATAACACGAATGTCGTCCAAAACTAACAGCGCCATCTGTATTGTACGTTGAGTAAAACATCCGTTTGTAAACTATTTGTGCTGCCGATAGATGGCGTTGTACTCAATTTTCTAAATTAGTTCTGCTACTCCCCAACAGATGGCGAGCTGCGCTTCGAGCCGGAGCCGTACAGCAAGAAATTGAAATTGAATACTTCTGGTAAAATACATTGCAAAGTCGCTGGCGGCCTTGCTCCTACCGTACAATGGTTTTTGGTAAGTGACAATCTATATCGTTTATTTTCCAAAACTGCTATGTACAAGAAGTTTAACAATAGCCCCCAAACGAGGCAAGCTTGATTTTTGGTCAATAGCAGGATCAATATATATTTTTTTAATATGAAGTGTATGGTTACCCATCGAAATTTTTCCAGCCGTAGTTTTATTGTTACCAGCCCTTCATATTGCTCCATTTACCCATAATTTTTCTAACATACAACTTCAGTTCTTCAAACAAATGGTTTCATAACTTTCGTGTGAGAGGAGGCCTGTGCCCAGCAGTGGGACGATAAAAAGACTGTAACAGTAACAGTAAGCAAAAAATATCTCTTTATATGTTTTTGTCCCTTTTTCCTCTAGAACGACGAGGATCCTTTACCAGAAGGAGTGACATCAGCCAACGGCACTCTGATGGTGGCTGACGCTGAGAGAAGGCATTCAGGACAGTATACCTGCAAGGCAGTCGACGGCGATAAATCTATCACGTCGAAGATTCATCTGGATGTTGTAGGTATGTAGATTATGTGTTTATTATAACAGTTTTCGCACAAACAAAATTAAAATATCCACTTAAGATTGGTTTCTGCGCAGCGACTCGCGTAATTTTCCGTAACGACAAAAAGTTTGGCGATAAATAACTTAGCAATTACAGGAATAATAGGTCCAGTTGTATAAATTATGTGATTGTTATGAATTGTGATTATGTAAGGTCTTACGTTCAACTTCTTGGCTGGTATTTATACCTGAAGTTAAGCTGATGATTTATACCTGAAGTGCTGAAGTTAAGCTTTAAAGAGCATCGGCTTAACTTCACCACTTGTGTCCTATTTCTCACATCAGGTTATATTATAATCATTTGATCATTTGATTTTACATCCGGTTAGACTGGAAGCCGACCCCAACGTAATTTGGGAAAAAGGCTCGGAGGATGTTATATTATAATCATTTGATTTTTCTGAATGGGCTATTTTACCAGAACATTTATTTTTTTTAATATAATGTTAAATATTTCTCCTACCCACACATTCGAAACAAGAGGAAGGGTATAAAAGGCGTCGCGCATGTGGGACTCGGGTCATTTGTTGCTTAGCTTTCGGATGCAGCGGACGTTTTGCTGTATCGTTTTGTATCGATTTACGTACTTTAGCAGTAGTTTAAGAGTAGTTGGTGTAATTGTTGCTTTTCTTTATTCAAATTAAATCGTTTGTAAGAGATTAAAACTGGTGTTGTGTGCTACTAGTTCTTTCTTTAATTAATACCGCTTCTGATCCATAAGAATAATATAACGTACTTTCGCCATACTATTCTTTCCTACCCAGATGAGAGATCAAGTCAACTTTAACTTTGTGCAAAGTTTTCTATTTATAATCTTCCACTTCCAGTAACCCCCCGAGTGCTGGAACCGACTCCTGGACAACAGTTACACGTGACCCTGGGTCAGACAGCAGCGCTGCACTGTCGGGCGACGGGCGATCCGCCTCCTACTACTCACTGGGATAGAAATCTTGCTATATTGGGGAAACCACGTGAGTGTTCTAGATTATTCTATTGTAGAACTAAAAAAATATAAAACAGGCATTTTTGAAAGTCGATAAAAACAGTGGGTTAGAAACAAGTACTTCTTTGAGCAATTTTTGATGATGATAAAATGTTCAACTATACAAACTGATCAACTAGAAATGTATGAAAAAAATAATTGATGGTGAAAAAAATGATATTTTTTTTTTAATCTGGAATATTATTATTTTCAGAAGATGGAGTGGATTTAGAAGATAGTGCTAATGCCACAACTGCTAGGTGAGAACCGTGTTTTTGGCACTACTATTCATACTTTTCATTACCCCAACTCTTCTATTCAAATATACTACTACCTCTTTTGCCATAGAAAGACTTATAGTTACGAATTTAATAATTGTTAAACTCTTTTTTTGCAAAGATCTTTAAATATATTCATCCTTTTCGAATAAAAGTCGCACAATCATCGTATCTGTTGAATGAATTCTATGCTGATCAATTGTCCACATTTGTTCACCAGGCTAGTACTAATGAATAACGGCACTCTTCTGATCCGCAACGTGTCTGCGGCGGACGCGGACCGGTACGGCTGCACGGCCGGCAGCGCCGCCGGACTCGACCGGAACGAGCTCGTGCTTGTCGTGCATCAAGGTAATGTGTATCAAGGAAAAACTTGACAACAGTTTATCCAAAGAGATATCATGTTTGAATGGATGTTTGTCAATAGACTTAAAAAAAACATTCAATTTCCTGTATTATACTACATTATTGGAAGTTTAAAATTGAAACTACAAATAAATACGGGTAGTCCATATGTGCGAAAGACCAAGACATGTTAATCGTAGTGTATTTCGCGGCAAATAACTTTGCAATTCTGAAGTTAACCATTTGACTTCTTGCGCATTTATTTGTATCTACAGATATTTCCGACAAGCTTTAATAGTCCGAATTTACTTCACAATAGTAAAAAAAAAATAACTAAACACTACTGCCACTTATGGGCAAGAATATGGCGTCAAATAACTATTCATCAGATGTACAAAATTTACAGACGCTAAAACTGCATTAAATTTTATATACCCTTACAAAAAACATGAATTATCCAAACTTTTCCAACAGTGCTATTTTATTACCACAATTTTCTCAAACATCCCTCCCCCTTGCAGAAGGCGAGCTCCTCCCGCAGGAGTCGAGCGGCGTGGCGGGCAAGGCGGTGGTGGTGTCCATCTCCGTGGCCGGAGCCTACATGGTGCTGGTGCTGGCGCTCATGCTGTACTGTCGCCGGAGGAGGCTCAGGAGACGACAGAGAGGTATGCTGGATTTAGTATAGAGAAAAGAAAGTAAAGAAGAAAAGTTATTAATTGTGGGTATAACTATAACCAAACAATAATTACTTTGTAAATTGAATGGAATCAATTTCCCGAAAAAAAAAAATTAATTACATAGTCGATTTGACTAATGGACGGCAATTTTACGACTAGCTATGGTTTGGTTATAATTTTTATGATTAAGTGATACAACATACCTTGATAGGGCCAGCTTCCAGAATATAAGGGCGCAGTTTCACATAGAGGGATTGCCTATCTGACCTTCTCAGACTAGGTTACCTGGACGACCCAATCATCCTCCGAGCATTTTCCCAATTATGTTGGGGTCGGCTTCCAGTCTAACCGGATGTAGCTGAGTATCATCCTTATACAATACACCTTGGTAATACTGCTTGTCAGATTCTCTGGCTTCTGACTACCCAAAACGACTGCCAAGGATGTTCAAATGGCAGCTTTGACACACAACTGCTATTTACAAGAATAGAGTAGTTTCCTAAAAAATAATAATTAGTCCGTCTTGTAGATTGTCCAAAATTAAGCGATACGTATTTTTTCTTTTTTAAATTGGATCAGAACTTGTTAAGATATAGCGTGTTAAAGTTGAGTGTGACGTCACAAGTTGCTACAATTTTCAGGAGACTGTGACGTAAAAGGCCCCCACTCCTAATTTTTGAAGCGTATTATCTTTGTCATTTTATGTTTAATTAAAAAAAGAAAAAATACGTATCCAATATTTTTTGATTATCTAAAAAGCGGACTAAATATTATTTCATTATTTCGACCCTGGACACTACCCTATTTTAACATTATTTTCTTTACAGGAGAAAAAATGGAGTTAGAAATGACAGAAGGCAGAGAGAAGTTAGTAGAAGATGGAGAAGAAGATAAGCAGAAAGTCAACGGAGCTGCTCTGCAGAATGGGAGATTATTAGCCCATGACAAGGATAGCGGTATGTGCAATATTTTTTGTTATATGAATGACTTCTTGACGATCTTAGGAAGTGAATGAATGAAAGACTGAATTATTATGTAAATAAACATTACCGGACGTCTGTCGAAGAAAAAATATAATCTTTGGACTTTCCCAATCTTTTAAAACTTCCTATAGACCCAAGTTCACCGTTTTCCTTAAGACAACTGTTTAGGTACTTTGAAAATGAACACAGAAATAAAAAAGTTAACCGTTGTTTTAAGCAAAGCGACGTTTAAGGAAATAATATTTACTCGACATCTGGTTAGTAATTTTTTTTTTTAAATATATAGGTGCAGATAATTCAGAGGTGTCCGGAATATCTCGCGCCTCGAAGAAATCCGGACAGTTCGAACATCTGTCCATACCGAGATCACTGCTCGTTGAACAGATCACACTTGGTAAGTTTATTTATTTTTATTTATAAATCATAACATAATATAATCATTACATATTTTGAATATGTAAATATCATTGTAAAATATATACCTAATTAGTATAAAATATAGGCCCTATGTAACGCTGTGTTCTTCCAATAAAAGTTTATATAATAGAAAAAAAAAATCGTAACAGCATTAAGTTTGCGTCTTACTATTTTTCGTCACGGCATTGAGTCTTGTTATATTCCTTCAATGGTTCCTGAAAATAGAATTTCATATTTGCCGATTGCAATTTTTATGACCACTAAAAACTATTTAATGGAAACGTTGAGCCCTTTTATTATACCATGCACTCGGAGAAAATAGCCTATGGCACGGGATAATGCAGCTTCCCTACATTGAAATAATAGTTCAAATCGGTTCAGAAGTTTCTGAGCTTTTACAAACAAAATCGTCTTAATGATATTAGGGAGATGGGATGGACGACATATTATTATAAAACTCAATATGTCCAGTTGATAACCAGCGTCAGGCAGTGACTGTCTGGCTTAATGCTAAACTGTACCTATTTATTTATTTCTTTTCTATCGATATTTACATGTATAAGAAAAACTAAATTACTGCATTATCCAGGTCGTGGTGAATTCGGCGAGGTACTTCTGGCTAAGATCGACATGAGTCAAGTGAATAAACTCCGCAATAAAGAGAGCTTGGATGACGCGGAGCCCAAGCTGCGGCCTGTGCTTGTTAAAGCGCTCACTACTAAAGATGAGGTTAGTATGGTTTTATTTTGGTGTTAAAAACAATTCTATGCTACCTATTTACTACACAGTATTACTCCTAATAAGATTACAGTCATCATAATCACTCATCATTGGCCACAGAGCATCTACCTCTAGGTCAGATGATTATGGCAGTGCTTGTCCATGCGGTTATTAGTGCCACAAGCACTTTCTTTTGTGGCTGAATAAGCCAATAGCTGCGCGACATTTTTGCCGCATTTGTCGCAGGTGAAGCGCGACAACATTAAGCTTCGTATAAATAACTGTATCTATCAATATCTCGTATAATAATCACATTAATGTCAAAAAATGAAGGCTCTTAAACAATTCACTCGTATGTATTTTTACATTTAGAACTTTAGATGCCACCTCTTTAATATGATTTTTTTCAATGAGATCTGTATGTACTTTTTTCATAAAACAACTAATAAGTTTAATCTGTTACCCAGGTGCAACTAGCAGAGTTCCGTCGCCAGTTAGACCTGTTCTCGCGCGTGCGACACGACAACATCGTGCGACTGATCGGGCTGTGCAGCGACGCCGACCCGCACTACATGCTGCTCGAACATACTGACTGGGTAACTTATTATTCTTATCTACATCTACTACGCTAATATTCTGAAGAGGATACAAATAATCAGCAGCTCAAACTAGGACTGATTTAAAATCCGATCAGAGAGATTCTGTCGGGAAAGACATGAAAAGAATCTTTGAACAAAGCTAAAATGAAAAATGCTATACTGAATAGTAAAGTTAGATATAGGATGCACCCACAGAGTAAGGAAAGATGAGCGAAAATTTCATAATGCAGGTAGGTCAGACACCTTCTAGGTCAAATTCGTACGATGGGTATGACCAAAACTATCAGTTATGAGTGAACTAACGAACCGTTCGGGTTCTTTGAGACATCATTCAATTGCCGGGGCTGCGGGTTGTTCGCGCTAGTTACCGCGGCGCTGGTACATACGCGGCCTACGACGGAACACGACGATGTTTAGTCAGTAAATGTCTGACACTCCCTCACCGCTGCTCACCCACAGCGGGAGGGGTCATTTGATGATTTTTGACGTCGTTAAAAAAAAAGACGTCATTCAATGATTTTTGGTATACAAGAATGAGGATGCAACTAAGTTTAGCCCCATAGGTCGGCTATGCCTAGTTTTAGCCGACTAGAACTAGGTGTTTCCGGCTAGGGCCGTAACAAATACATACAAATGAAGGAAAACTACTTCATTTAGGTTCAAGGACTGATCGCGATAAGCTTTTCGCAGTAATTGACCACAATTGACATTGTATGTAAATAGGTACAGAAAGTTTGTTTTGCTAACGTATGTATTGTTTGTATCACTAGCGGAAGCTTAGAGCACACAACCTACCGGAATAGCCAAGAAGTCAAAGGTCAATGCGGAAAAACTCAGCCAATATCCGCGAATTATATTACGGAATAATTACACTCATCCTCATCATAAGATCCTCATTTAATACCTATGTTTGACAAATAAATATTTTTTATTCTGATTCATCCACTTTCGATCACGCACACTACAATTTTCTTTTGAATAATATCCTACTTAATATAATGAACGGATGGAATTTTGTTCCTATTAAATGCAAAAGTACTGGATAGATTGTGATGAAACTTAGCAGTAATATAGCTTTTATATCAGAACAATATATAGGTATTTTATGCGAGTAAAACCGCAGGCGTTTCCACTTGTTTATATTATTTAAGATTGTAATAACTGAAAAACAAATACTCAAATACAGGAAAAAGTATTCGCAGAAGTAAACAATAGAATATGTTTGTGTAGTACCTAATTTTCGAAATCAATTAAAGTGGTTTTATGACTCAGTCTTATGTCAATTCATATGTTACAATTCAATTATTAATAATATGTAATATTTAATTTAATTCAGTGTTTGTTCGTTCGTACTCGATACACCATTTAAGTGACAGTTGCAAAAACTTTTCTACATATAATTAAATTAACTAAAAGCCAGTGTCAGTTTTCAAAATGTCTCTAATTGATAATGACATAATGATATCCACAATATTAGATTGGGGTACAGCTGTATTATCCCTTTCAGTTTTAATTTACGGCAGTATATCATGGTTTAAAGTACCAAAATTCAAGAATTTCCGTAATTTTGTGTTCTTAAATGCAGTGTTTGCTAATTTTATGCGAATTTTCATGTTCACTGTTGTATTTCGAGTAATCGCTTTGTATTTCAAAATGGATGACGGATATATAGTATACATATGGGCTTTTCTTGTTTTCTATTTAAGTACCGTACAAAATTGTTGGTTGCTGATTATTTGTTATATTTTATACTTGGATATTGTGAAGGTTTTTAATGGATTAGGCTATCCTAGAAGGCGGTATCTCAAAAGTGTTATGTTTGCGTGGATTGCCCCTATATTGGTGACAATCGCCATTTTGTTTTTGTCGGCTGCCATTTTAAATTACGACGGTTATATGTATTTTAACTTATTTTATGTATTTCTACCTATAATTTTGAATCTGGCTATTTATGTAGTTATAGTATATTATTTATTCCGTGGTGATGATAATACGACTATAAATACCAATAATTGTTATCGTTTTTACATTGCAACTTTAATTTTTGTGTTCAGCGATGTTCTAATGTTTTTGGGTGTAGTTTTAGTCAATTTAAATCTTGATTTGTCGCCGTTCTTACAGTCTTTTCTGTCAGATTTTCAAGTGATCATATTAACTATTCTTATACCTTTACTGAAAAGAAATCGGGGTGCTTGGAAAGAATATTATTTGGTGAGATCGGCTAGGAATGAAGGCCATGTATGTGTATAGACATCAAAATAATGGATGTAAGTTTTTATATTTATTGGAGCCTCTTGGGGTCCATAGCGGCAGCATCAAAATAAAATATTGTAATTGATTAATTAATTTACATCTAGCATCTTACACCACATAGAAAATACTGTACATAAATATGAAAATTATAAAATATAGGGTTACTAAAAATTTATATATGAGAGGGCTAGGAAATCAGCTGTAGAAAAACTTGTAGTTTGTGACTTATCCATGGCCTTAATAGGCATATGAAGTTGGCATTGGTAAGTTGCGCATCATTTTAGTCAGTATTTTAAACGTTCGTGGTAACAGATTTCGAAGCGGTGCATAAACACCTTTTTTGTGTGAAGCATCTCATTAATTTTCGACTAATTTAGTCTTCGCAGTAGAGTATGCAAACATCATCATCTCCAGAGCCTTTCACAACTATGTCGGGGTCGGCTTCCAGTCTAATCGGATGCAGCTGAATACCAGTGCTTTAAAAAGAGCGACTGCCTATCTGACCTTCTCAACCCAGTTACTAATTCGATACCCTTTGGTTAAACTGGTATTGCATTTGTTGGCTTCTGATTACCTGTAACGACTTCCAACGATGTTCAATGACAGCTGGGACCTAATTTTTTTTTGTGCTGCTTAATAACCTTGCTTTATATTGTTTCTTTCTCTACAGGGTGAACTAAAAAAGTTCCTAATAGCGACTCGCTCGCCTGAAGAGAACGCGGAGTACATCGCCCGCGTGGGCCCCGCGCACGCGCACCCCGCGCCGCGCCGCTCGTGCGCGCCGCTCGCGCCGCAGCACCGCGCGCTGCTGGCCACGCACCTCGCTGCGGCCGCCGCTAAGTGTGCTGCTGTGAGGTTTACGCATAGGTAAGTGGGTTTCATTAGCTGGTAGAAAAAACATTTAGAAAGATGCAAAGCAATATACAATTTGCCCCATTTTTCCAATTTTTTGTAAGGTTCCAAACACAAAAAGGACAGTATTCTGAAGAAAATAACTAAGTATATAAAATTACCCCCATTTTCCCCTTTCTAAGAGTCCTAAAGGGAAAACGGGACTTTCTTAAGACTGTTATCCAGTCTGATAGTACCGTGACCAGACAATAATCGTATTGGTTTTGGTCGTTTTACCCCTTGAATACCGGTGCGCGGATCCACGTGAGACAATTGATTTTCTATTGTTCTATAATTAGCGGCATACAAGAGGTTACAGACCGAAACCTTAGTGCGCGAGTTCCACTTGACCGGGTTTTTATCTTTACACACACACCCAAAACCCACCATGGTAACTTAAATACTTAAAAAGTCAATCATACACAACTATTTCATACAGAGCGACACAATTTACAATTTAATTGAATGAACGTACCTATTAGATTAATGGCCTGTGATTGATCGATATATTTGATGATTTGATTTTTTGAATTGATGCAACTTGACAACACATACCACAACTTACAGTACCAAAGTTTACTCGATTGCATGATACAAAAACATACAGTAAAAACAAATAATTTCCACAGAGACATAGCGGCGCGTAACTGCGTGATCACGTCTAAGCTACAGCTGAAGCTGTCGTACCCCGCTCTCACGCGCGGACCCGACTCGCATGAGTACTTCAAGCTGCATGAACAGGTCAGTTTACTTTAATATCATCTGCCTAGCCTTTTCTTAAATATTGCTCTTGTATAGTCTTTAACTGGATGGTCGACACGACTCGCGCCGTAAGGCATTGTTAGATTTAATTATTTCTACAAATAGGTACTAATAATCTTAATCATCTAATATTATGGGTAGGTCAAACAGTAACAATTTAAACTACTTACATAAGCAAAAACAAACATTTTTTCTGTTCTTGCTTCTACTGAACCCTTCATGTTTTAATTCGACTCGCACTTGGCTGGTTTTACTTATCTGATAATTTCTATTTCAAAAGATGAAGCCAGTTAAATTTTAGTTTTTCCATTAGATATAAATTAGTTTTCTTTTGTTAACTCGAATAGTATCGATCTTAATTAACATTTATTTATGTATGTTTGCAGGTGATTCCCCTTCGCTGGTTGCCACCTGAAGCGGTGTTGGAAGGCGACTACTCCACCAAGTCTGACGTTTATATGTTTGCTGTCACCGTGTGGGAGGTAACGTTTAGAATAGAATAGAATAGAATAATAGTTTATTTGCAACGGAATGTAGGTACAATATAAATCCAGATGTTACAAAAATGCAGTTTGCGATCCTTGTACATTCTACCTTAACTTAGGCATGCAAAAATAGAAACATTGATTAATTACAAAAGGTTAATTTTACAATTAGGTGTACCATATCTAGTTTCACACAATCCATCCATCGTTTCTTTGGATTTTTTTACGTGGACGTTACATATCTAACTTTTACATACCATAATAATGTTGGGACATTCTGCTTCCCATGTACTAAGTTTTAAAGGATCATTAATAAGCTACATATAGTATTAGATAATATTTATAAAACTGTACGTTTATATCATACTGAAAAAAAATCCAAATAGGAAAATTGAAGTGTTAGGTAAATATTGTGCTGTAGGTATTCATATTGCATTCATTAAATTTATTCATATGTAATTCAGTTATGCAGTATTATTTATTTCATTTCAAAACTAAATCCCATAATTATTTTCCTGCTTGATTATTTATTGACTGATCCATTTCATATATTTTTATTGCACATTTTTGTTTACTTTACTGTTCAGTTTTAATCGCTGAAAGAGTTATCAAACGTGCTATTTATAATTACCAAAATTGTAATTAATCAACTTATACTCATTGTTTTTTTTTCGAATAGTTTTGACTGCAGTAATATTATAAATAAGTAGTATTCTTTGTAGGTTGATGTAAAAGGTTTGCATACCTGTAAATGACATATTTACACTATAAACACGTACGTATGACGATAAGCAACTATACTTGTTTTGTAAATATGTTGTTTGTTTGCCTGAATACTATTTATAACTGCCTCTTTAAATGCCATATTCTGCTTAATTAATGAAAAATCCCTATTATTTGTAGATCTACACAAAAGCAGAGCTGCCATTCGCGAAGTTGAACGACAACTCTGTGCTGGAGCGCGTGAAGACCGGCGCCTTGGAGTGGACCATACCCGAGTGCATGCCCGAAGCTATGGGGGAATTACTTGTAAGTTTACTGTGTAGATTTAAAGTTAATATTGGGATCTTTTTTCAGCTATAAGATGATTTTTTTAGGACCCCTTTTGATCTCCTACAAAAGAGGGGTTGTTATGATTTTCATTTGCAACTTGTGGCACTAAGCTCTCCAAATAAGTGCTTTTTTATCGAGAGTAGCTATTGGACAAAAGTTTTTGTTAAAATTCAAAAACTATGAGCCCTTAATTAAAATACTACTTTTTTTAGAATGTTAAAAGTCATTACTGCTAACCTTACATATTAACCAGTATGTATCAAGTTATTGAAAGAAATAAATTAAATTGTCGATTTACCGTAAAAGAGAGGTTCTGAATTTGGATGTTTAAAGGTTTTACATAGGTAGATATGGAATAATTGTTAGGTATTATCCCATATCACAATTTTATTCGCTTAACACCATATTTATAATTTTCCGTCATTTCTTCTTCAGAAACGTTGTTGGAGCAAGTCGCCCGCGGACCGGCCTCAGTTCACGGAGATCTACGACGAGCTGACCACCATACTGCAGGACATTACTTCAGAGAATACTTCGCAGAAGTCACAGGAAAAAGTCGAAGAGTAGAAGGTTAGGACTTAGGAGATGGTACCTATAGGACTGGTATAAAGGCTCTAAAAAGTACGTGAATACGTTTTAGAACATCATTGTCGTGTAAAAAACTTTTTTACTGTTATTTTATACATAAAATTATTTGATTCTATGTATTTCAAGTATCAAAATTGGTTTCCCAGCACTGGTTTGTGGTAGCGAAAAATGCCATATAGAAAAAAAATGCAAGTTTGTGGTACCAAAAATTTTGTTTATGATGAAATTGTGTTTAGATTTGGAAAATCTTATTTTAAGAAATGATTTTCTTTTTTATGTAAGTGCTGTGGCCATTTTTATTAAAACTTTTGATATATCCTAAACGACGAACTCAAAAGTATTTCGAAGACAATTTTTTTATAAATAATTTGATGCCATCGTAAAAATGGTCTGTATTGGGACATTGCAATGACAAACAGATAGACAGCTAAATTATAGTTTTTAGTGTAACTATTAGACGTAATTATAGTGAAAATATATAGCCATTTCGATGCATTTACTATTTCAAGTGTATGTTAAGTTAATTTTAGTTAAACTAGGATTTAGATAGTTTTAGTGATTTTTGGGGGACTAATGCGTTTTTAGGAGATACATTTCTGGTATATTTTTAAAAATAAAATTAGGTACTGAACTAATTGCTTCATATTGCTCAAATTACTTTTAAATTGAACACCAAAAAGGTCTATTTAAGACTGAATAAGTAATTTTTTTTACTCCTTTAAGGTATATTACTAAAATAACATAAAGTAATATAACATTACACATACATTTTGAAATTATTTTAAACTAAATACTGGGTCCTATGTAATTATATCCCTAATCTCCTAATATTCACATTACTCCTCAAAAATCAATCCAGCCCGAGGGCTTGTCTATATATTTAAAAAATCGGAAGCTAAACGATACTGCCATTTGTAAATAAAAATACTAGAATTTAAGACTGAAATATATACTTATGTAATCAAACTTAGTTTTAAATTATGTTATATCGTCCGAAATTGATATAATTCGTCCTGATTGAATCGAAATTTTAGGATTAGAGTATTTTAAGATACATTTGCCGGATATGTGATCTCGTTTTGAAGATGAATCAGGCTTTTTAGAGGTAAATAGTGCTATTCGTTTAAATAAACAAATTAATAATTATTATAAAGAAAAAAAAATCAATTGAGAATTCATTTTGCCTCGTACTTCCCTAGTGTTGACCTAACTAAAATGATTGGGCTGCAAAGTTCAGTATTTTACCTAAAATATTTTGTCTCTAATTTGATACCTATATAAAATCCTTTTAGACCTTATCCAATCGAAAAAAATAGGATTATAGCACCATTTACCTAGAAAAAAATCTAAGAAAATAAGTAGGTATGTCTTGTATTTAGAAGAAATATAAATCTTGATTCGTAAATAAAAAAAGCTTCGATCAAACGATGAATTAGGTAAATTGTAAAAAATAAGTTTTCCGATCTCGGAATGTAGGGTGAAACTCCCAGTTATCGTCTGTAAAAATAATAATTATGTAATGAATTTGTCGGCCAATCGGCTTCGCTCGACTTTTCTATTTAATTTTGTACATTTTAAGCGAACAGTGACCAGATACTGCATTTATAGTTTTAAGATAAACTAGGTTTTATGCTAATCTCAAAAATAATTGAAAATCTCAATGTAGTTTTTAGTTTTTGTGAATAATAAGACTGTTTTTTTATTTAAGAGTCTCAATTTAATGTTTGCGGTGCGAACTTTGCATTTTTGTAGGAGAAAAGGCAACTAATATTATTAAGTAGTTATACATATAAGACTTTATATTGATAAGTGTAATTTTAGGTATTTTTATCCTGATTATTTCTTACATTTTTTAATCAATTTTAAATGCAAATATAGAAAGCACATTTTGAAAATATCTGTTCAATCATTTATTGATTGATAGCCATACGTAACTGACTTCATGTAATATCGCCAAAATATATCTAAATTGTCAGTTCAGAACTTTCTTTGGAAGTGGTTAGAAATAGTAGCACAGTGGTTCTATGTTGTAGTATTATTTTTTATGAAGTTAGCAGTAGGAAACTTACTTTTAGGGTTTTATAATTAATATGTGTAGCTTTTTATAACTAACTAGTTATAGTTACAGTTAAAAACTGATGTAGTTTTCTTAAGCTTAGTGCCAGATTTAGATTTAAAATGTGTATCTATTTAAGATCTCCTTTTTTGTAACATTTTTATAAAATTTAAATGATGCCTATATTTTCTAACATGTTTTGTTTTCAACACCAACAATTATAAGTTTTTTTTTTTCGTAAGAAAAGCCTTTTGCAATGTTGTGTCGTACATGTAATTGTTGTGTGTCAAAAAGAAACTGATAAATTTAAAAACAGAATTTTGGATGTTTTGGATATTGAAATAAAATACCAATTGTAAAATATCGAAAAAAAAAAACATTTTAACTTATGTAGCATTTGCTTTAATTTTATTTTACTCTCTAAAGAGTTCTTGATAGTTGCGCAGGAATTTTGTGAATTAAATGTCAAATTTTCAGTTTTCTATACTAGCTAAATGGCAAGGTCTTGAAAACGTTTTATAAATTAACTCATAAATTTTTGAGCTTTTAATATTGTGTAAAAAACATAACTAATCAAAGGTTTCTACGCAAGTATCAAAAATGTTAGACTTACTGAAAAGCAAAACAATTTAGTGTGGTAAGTCATATTTATCGTCAATATTTTATTTTTTCTTATTCGTATGTGATATCGACTGACTTTTCATGTTTTTATTTTAATATACAAACCTAGCTTTACATGTGTATTTTACTAAGATATGATTTAAAGGACTTGTGTAAGTTTATCGAGTCGATAAATGTGTATCGATGAACATGCGCATTTATCGATATTGATAAAACCTTTGTGTAATTTGTAAATGAAAGAAAATTTTGCATTTGCGATTTTTAATAAACGTAATTATAATAAAATTGATTTTAATATGTTTATCCCGAACTCAAACTCCAACTTTATGAACATAAAAATATTTTTTTTTGTCTTCATATTTACTACCACTCTGCTTCTGCGTGGCCTTTATCCCATTTACTTGGGGTCAGCCCTTCTGGTCTATCTTCGCCAGAACGGTCTGTCTGGTCGACTGGGATGATAATTGTGTCTTCTTCAGATCCTTTTCAATAACGGACATCCGTGTAAGGCGGGGTCTACCGCGTCATCTGGGCTGGGTACCAATATCGAGCACTTTTCTAGTCATGCCGCTGGTCACCTCATGACATGACCGTACCATCTTAAGCGGCTCTCCATGATCTTTTCCGGTATAGTACTTTAAAACTGCCCCGACTATGGATGTTTTGGACATGGTCCTGCATCGTTACCCCACCAGCCCATCTTAGCATTCTCATTTCTGCGACATGTAGTTTTTGTTCCTGCTGCTTTTTCAGTGGCCAGCATTCGGCACCATATATAATGGATGGACGAACTGCTGCTTTGTAGGCTCTGCCTTTAGAGTGAACGGGCATCCTTGTATCACATAGAACCCCAGATAGCTCCCTCCATTTCATCCACCCGGTGTTTACACGGTGGGTTACATCGGCATCTTCTTCTTCCCAGCAAAAACACAGGAAGTGGTGAAGGGCGGGCGTTTTGGGGGCTGTCTTTTGTAGATTTGACGTTCAAAAAGTGCTGATTTTCAGCCTACTTTGAATAAATGACTTTTGATTTTGCATCAGTTGTCTACCTTCCTGGGACGAACCCGCATTGGTTTTCGGACACCTTGGGTGAGTTGCCGTAGTCTGCGGTTGATGACTCTTTCCCATATTTTGAAGGAGTTCATATTAAATACCACTGATAATCAAATATATGGATAAAATGAAACGAGCATAGATTCAATTAAATTATAATTAATTACAAATCATACAATAATTATTACATTTACATTCCCTCCCGTGTCGACATCGACTTACACTTATTGCATACATTTTTTTTCTCGTAGAAAAAGTTCCCACTTCTCTTTATGTATTACAACTGACTTTATAAAAAAGTAGTATTTTTGATTATTATCGCCTTCCGGCTTATAAATAAGTTGAAGTCAGAGAGTATTTTCATGGAATTGGCATCAACATTTTAATTTTTTTGACATTCTTGAAACTCGTATTATTCTAGAGTTATCTCAAATTCAATAAATGCAAATTATTAGAGTAATAATTTTTTTATAGTTACTTCATTTGACAGTCTGTAGAACCTTTAAGATATAAAATATGATCTAGGATCACTAATAATTGAGTACCATAAAAAATTACATACAGATTTTTGTGCAAGATAAATTTTGTAAATATTTTACCTTTAGCCAATACTGAATTCTTGAAAAAGTACTTGTTTTTTCAACACACCCATACTCTCGAAATACTCAAACGTTACTTAACTTTACGTACGTAAGTCTTTCTGACTCAGTAATTTACTTAAATGTGACAGAAATAGAACGATGTTTGAGCAGACGCTAAAATTAAGTAGCGTTTCAGTATTCGGCAAAGAATGACAACATACCAATTTTTCATTAAGTCTTAAAACATTTATTTCTTTTAATATTTTAAAATAACCAAGTTCTGATCTCGATTACAAAAAGTACTAGCTAAATCTAAGTCGTGTTGAATTTTATATAAAATCTCTTGATTAAACATCTTTATGTCAATTATAAGTAGTTGGTGAGGCTTTTAGGTATATTAAATGCTTTATTATAGTGTGTGCGTGTTATGTAGGTACTTTATTAACACAAGAAACGCATATAGAAATCTGCTGCAGTCGGGTTAATAATACGGAATCATAAAAACTGTATAAATAAATATTGTTTATAATGTTATAAGAAAATAGGTTCATACACAACTTCATACGCTTTACAATACACACGTTTCGCTAGATTTTATTCAAATTTAATCTTTTTTGTCCCATTTAAGAACTAAAGCCTACATAACACACACGCCTAGAAAATACGAAAAAATCTATAAACAGTTGTATTCACTGTAAATATTTAATCGATATACAAAATTTATAAACATAATAAAATCATTGATTCTATACAAGCTAACTTAATTTCGAAGTAAAATAACGGAATACTTGAATCGTATCGACGGTAGACGTAACCGACGACAAAAAGATTGGTGTAAGGTGAGTTACACTATTTAACTATAGTTAAACCATTTCCAGTTTTCAAATCACCTATTTGACCACAGAGAACTAAATGACTAGCGGAGATGTCATAACGCAAAATCTCCTAAGAAAGTAGCGCGATAACATGCGGGTGTTCGGGGGACGAGGAACGTTACTAGCTCCGCCCTTACACGCCTTCTATATAGAACCCGCTCATTTATTTTAAAAACAAATCTTTAATCAATCAAGACCACTATGACATAATGGTTTTGATTTGACAAGTAACTCAAACGTCGCGTTATTTCGAACTAGCGTCCGCCCGCCGCGTCAAGTTCGGTTATATCGCGTTGCCAAAAGAACTTCAAAACTCCGGGATAAAAATTATCCTATGTTCTTTCTCAAGGTCAACTCTATCTCTGTACCAAACTTTATTAAAATCAGTTCAGGGGTTTAGACGTGGAAGCGTAACGGACCGAGTTACTTTCGCATTTATAATATTAATAGGAATAAGTGATCACGACTACCATACGTTACTAGACGTACAAGAAGGCGTCTGACCTACCTTCCTTATGGTATCTCCGCTATATTTCCTTTCTCCGTGGATTTGACCAATATCTGGCAATTCGGCTGGTTATGGTTTAGCTATCGTCATAGTTAAATAGTACAACTCATTTTTACTGTCGTTCACGCCTTTCATCACCGTCTATATACAGTAAGAGTAATTAAGTAGTGATTCAGTCATTAACTGGCGCGGGGACCAAGCTTCCTTAAGCACGAGATACCCTGAAATGGAAAAGACGTAAGTTAGTTAAATATGGATTTTAATTCGGAGATACTCGCTTAGGTACTCCCTTATGTACAAGCTACTTCCATATATACTCGCTTATACTCTTATGTACTATTTTATGTATATCCTAATTTATTCTCCTATGTACTCGCGTATGTAGTCCTCTTATATACTAGGATACTGATTATACCATACATACAAGATAGGGAAGTAATGTGGACAAATGGAAGGAATAACTATTTTGGCTGCCGGGTCGGCCCGATCAGTGACCGATTTTTTGTAGAAGAAAAATAGAACACACATAAAATCGGCCCGATTATTTGTTTTGCGAAAGTATGAAGTGGGTGGGTAGCGTTAGAGAGAAGTACCTATACTGAAAATTCGCAATATTTTATTTTAAAGAACTGACCTGTTCAAGGTACTCGTTCCTAGAGAGCCAGAAGTTGTCCCTGTTCTTGCAGACCTCGGCCAGCACCGCGCCGCCGATAAACACCATGTCCTTGCGCCGGGGCGGGTCTTCCACGCGGATCTTGAATTTCTACAGGATAAATGGTAGTTTGGTCAGTATTTTTAAAAAATTTGGAGTTAACAAGGCAATATGTATTTGAACTGCAGACACAAGCATTTTTGTTGGCGCAGTCGTTCTTTGGATCATCTTATCATGATCAGTTCTTCGGTGTTTCAGTAGACACTATAATTTGGTGGTGGGTTCAAGATATTTGAACATTTTTGAGAGTCGTTAAGCTAGTCAAAAGTCAGAAAGTCTGAGAACCAGTGTTACCAGGGAGCATTGGGTATGCGGGTAGGTACTGGGTTAAAGAGGCCAGTTCTCAGATGCATACCAATGCTGGAAACTGAGTTGAATTGGGTAGCTGGATTGTAAATTATTCAGATAGACAAACAATCCATGAAAAACACTCAGGTGCAACCGGATAGCCTGGAAGCCGAAAATGGTGGAGCCGCCCGACAGCACGATGTGCTTGTACAAGCACACACTATACGTACCGCCAGCTTGTCGCAGTCGTTCTTGAGCACGCGCTCGAGGTAGAGCTGCTTGATCTCGCGCTCGAGGCGGGACGGCAGCCCCGGGTACATGGTGGAGCCGCCCGACAGCACGATGTGCTTGTACAAGCACACACTATACGTACCGCCAGCTTGTCGCAGTCGTTCTTGAGCACGCGCTCGAGGTAGAGCTGCTTGATCTCGCGCTCGAGGCGGGACGGCAGCCCCGGGTACATGGTGGAGCCGCCCGACAGCACGATGTGCTTGTACAAGCACACACTATACGTACCGCCAGCTTGTCGCAGTCGTTCTTGAGCACGCGCTCGAGGTAGAGCTGCTTGATCTCGCGCTCGAGGCGGGACGGCAGCCCCGGGTACATGGTGGAGCCGCCCGACAGCACGATGTGCTTGTACAAGCACACACTATACGTACCGCCAGCTTGTCGCAGTCGTTCTTGAGCACGCGCTCGAGGTAGAGCTGCTTGATCTCGCGCTCGAGGCGGGACGGCAGCCCCGGGTACATGGTGGAGCCGCCCGACAGCACGATGTGCTTGTACAGCTCGTTGCGCATGTCGATGTCCGCTGCCTGGGATATGGTAATAAGATTAGAGTGAAAATATGTGAAAAATAGGACTTGAAATGGCTATTGTGCATAAAAAAGGGATGAAAACGCGACGAATTGGTCAACAATAATTCCATAACCGGCACGCGCATCTAAGGCGCCAAAAGGGGTCGGAGCGTCTGAGCGGGGCGAGGATAACAATACGCGCGCTAGCTTATAACTAAAAGTCGTAAGCGACAAAATGGTTTTGTAATTTTATTATTTAGAAATGATAATTTGATAAAAAATCCTTCTACAATTTTAAAGAGTATGTATATACTCAACTACTAAAAAAGTTAAGAGGCTTAAATCGGTCCCGTTTGCCCATAATATGTCAATCTCTTTTTAAAAAGAGGTATGTTTGATATATTTTTCTCTGTTATAAAAGTTACCTAATCATGTTTTGACGTCTAACAAAATAAGGTTTATATCATGAACTTTCAGGTAACCAAGTTGTATTTTGATCCGTTTTGTATTTACTGAGAAAAATTGAAATCCTTGGCGCCAAAAATTCCAATTCGTCCTCTTAACGGACAAAAGTAAGAAGTGCCAATGCATAGACAATAGCATTAATGACTTAGTTTTTTTAAACGATTTTCATAGATCATACTCGACGTAGATGCGGCGTTGTTCAAATATTTTAAACATTGTTATAAATCACAAGTATGTAACATGAAACATATTTTTATTTTCTTTCTACACGGAAAAAAATATGAAAATGCAAAATTACATTGACTAAGCATAGAAACCTGGCTATCATTGTCTAGTTAAGTAGTTAATCATGGCGCCCACCCAACTTTTTGTCCTTGTCAGCCTAAAACAGTGTGTTTCAATAGTCAATAGTCTCATCCTGAATCCACTTCAGATAATCTTTTCTGACATATTTTTCTTACCTGTATAGTATTAAACACGAGCTCAGCGATCCCCTGTCCCTCCACGTTGATGAGATGTGGCTGGAACAACGCCTCCGGGGCCTCGAACCTCTCACCACCTACTTTGATCACTCTGCCATCGGGCAGCTGGAATTTCAATACAATTACAATTATTTTAAGGCAAAAATAAATGAGTGTGTGGCTGACCACTGTGAATTATTGTAGTGGCTGGACTCTGGTTCAAGAGTGAATGACCTAGACTGGATAAGAAACTGACCACATATAGCTTGACTAGCACAGTTCACTGTCCAAATAATTTTGGAATGTCTAAATATGTGGCTGACCATTACCACATAGTCAGACAGTGTATGTTTGACCGACTATGACAACTCAGTGAGGTTACATATGAGTGTGTCACTGATCACTAAGATTTATCAAGCTACTTATGAGAGTGTGACTGACAACTAAGGCTACATGTGAGTTTGCAACTGACCATTAGGTCTACCTATGAGTGTGTTAGTGACGCCTAAGAGTATTCTTTCCTGTCGTGTTTCGTGTGTGTACATTTTTTTTAAATAAATAAATATTTTCTAAGTAATATAATAATAAGCAATATATATTTTCGAGTGTATCACTGCAATGTAGCTAAAAACACTGGTACTCAGTGGCATCCGGTTAGACTGGAAGCCGACCCCAGCATAGTTGGGAAAAGGCTCGGGAGATGATGTTCGAGTGTATGACTGACCACATAAGGCTCGACGAGCACGGTAGTCTCCCAGGCGAGGCGCTGCTCCTGCTCGATGTTGTACCCGATGTAGCAGAGCTTCTCCTTCATCATGCGGACTGTCTCGAAGTCTGCCGAGTGGTTGAAGGCGTACCCTCGGAGGAGGAGGAGCTGGGGAGGAAAATACGTATTAGTATGAAGTTTTTAGCATTTATATAGTAGCTGCGTTGTGTAGATCAGACTTGACACAGGACAATTTAAAAAATGCAGCTTTGAAGCAACTTAAGGCTTATCAAAATCACTTTATGAGTCTGAGTATAAAACAAGACTGTCTGATTGTTCACCAGTTTATAAAGATGGGTCCCTTTTTTATACAATAAAAAGTTTTTAATGTTACGTATAATTCTACAAAGGTGGTAACAAGTCTAACACAAAATTTCAGTAAAATATACGGTCAACGCAGATTTAACGGCGCCATATCACCTAGTGTAAATTTTTATAAGTTCAAATTCATCTTTCATTTCGAAAGAAAGTAAAGTAGACTAACCTTGATAAGATACCTGGTGATATCTCGTCCGGCGATGTCGAGTCGTCTGGTGAGGTGAGGCAGCGAGAACTCTTCATATACTGGGCATATGTGGGTTACGCCGTCACCTATACAAAAACATTGAATATATGTACTGCTTTACTGTCAATTTATGAAAACGCTGTAGGTTTTATTTATTTGCCAGTTTAAAACTGATAAAAATTACCAGTCTTATTGCAATCAAAATTTCACACTGTATGTATTATTTGGACATATTTAAAGAGTAACAAGCTTTAGTTTTGGATCTTTTATATCCTAAACTGATGGTTACGTCTGCGTTCTGAAGACACTATTTTCTGTATCAGGATAAAGCCTATGTACGTTCTTTATACTTGTATATTTGTGTACCATTAAAAAGCGGACAGACAGGGGAAACTTTCGCATTTATAATATTAATAAGGACATATGAGAAAACTATGCCACTTCCAATAATATAACTTGTCATACCTGAATCGACGACGACTCCAGAAATGAGTCCCTGTGCGTACAACGTAAGCACCGCCTGGATAGCGATGTACGCGCTGTCGAACTCGTACTTCTCGAACATTACCTGATAAATAGACGTTATACATAAATACATATACATAGATTGTAAATTAAAATTGTTCCCCGATGTTCTACCCGCATCGTGGAGGCCTCCTTTGTTTAAAACAGGTTTAAAAATAGCTTATGTCACTCGAGTATAGTCTAGTTTCCCAACAGTGAAATATTTTTTGAATTGGTCAGTAATTTTGAGTTTATGCTTTACAAACATACACACACACAAAAATACAATATTTGACCTTTACAATATTAGTGCAGAGAAATTGCTACAGGATTGGGAACTACTTTGTGCACCTGGATAAAAATTAATCTATAGCTTTCCTAGAGAAATCAGTTCAGCAGTTTGAACGATATGAGCACGAAAAACAGCCAGTGTTACATATGTAGGGAGAAAGAATACCTCAATCATCTTCTCCCTGTTCTTGGTGGGGTTCATGGGGGGTTCAGTGAGCAGGATCTTGGTCTCCCGCGGGTCCACGTTCATCTTGCTGGGGCCGAACGTGTAGTCCCACACGTGGCACATGTCCTCCCAGTTGCGGACCACCTAGAGTACACATAGTTATCATTAGAATCCCAATTATTTAAATATTGACTGGCTGCAGTAATGCAGGAGGGTCCCGAGATTCCTGGGTCTGGGATTTTAGAAACTTTCACAAAGCAGGCCAGAGTCTGGAAACTGGCAGTGTTATACCAAGTAGTGTAAACTGGCAGTGTGATCCCGTCTTTACGTGCCCTCCGGGGCAGACGGGATCTTCTAAGGATACTCAGTAGCCGTTGTTACAAGTCGACGTCAGAGGGCATCTCATATCTGTGTTTGAAAGTTTAGTGATGGCTAAATTGAATGGCATTGCATAAACATGGAAGGTTCTAGTTTGCCTAAGTAGAATTTAATTTAAGCTCAACAAATGCTTCAGTTTACAAAGACAGCAAATTCCTCCATCAAAAAGTTCTAAGATCTGGTTACTATATGTCTTAATTGTTTTGTAAAAAATAAACTACTCACTCCATTCTCCATAGGATAGCTGACTTCCAGCATAGACCTGAGTTTTGAAGCTTCATCACCAACCATTAAATCCTGCAATCATCCCATTACACATGACACTAAATTACCAAAAAATTACTGCAATATAAGTAGTAGTGTTAGTGTTCAAAATAATTCTGAAAAACGCCACAAAATAATACTAAAGCTTGTTAGAGTATTAAACTAATTTACAATAAATAATATGCTAAAACAAAACATAAATGCAAATTATTTTTGAAACAGTCTGTTTTGTCCTACTTATCTACAAGTGTAAATAATTTTGGCAGGTGAAAAAATGCATTTTCACATACATCACACAAAAAATATCAATTGTGAATACACACATTTTTTTAAATATCTCATACTGCAAGGGAAATAATTGCAACTGTTCAGGGTCAAAGCAGATGGAAACTTGTGGGTTTTAGTGACTAAAATTCTGACCCTTCTTTTGGTCACACAAAATTCAGCAAAAGATATGTATTTTTAATTATGTAGGTAAATGCAGTTTTCTTATAAGTACTATGCCAAAATTATTTACATGTTTAGATATTTGAGAACTAAATATGTACAGTTACTTTTCTACCGAAGTATATAGGTGGTAGATATGTCTACAGTGCAATTAACGCCTATACTATGCAGTTACTAATTACCAATTAATTTAGTTACAAAAACATTTTTAAGAAACTTTCTAAAGAGGTAATATAAGAAGGCATGTAGTTGTGATATCACAAACCACACTAAGTTTTATATGAGACTTACAATCATTCAAAAAGTATTTACTTATAAGGATAATTTTTAACCTCATTTTTTTCTACTTTTAATCAATATTTTCACCATACCCATACCAAGTTTTAAAAAGCTAAAAACCATCCGAGGATATACAAAATAACTAATTTTTACTGCTGCCAGTGTTAAATATAACTCTGTGCCAAAAAACCTGCAATTTTAAGGTATTTGCCTATTATAACAATTGCATAGAAGTATAATAAAAGCTTGTATATGCAAAGCACTGCATAGTATGGCTCCTGAAACATACCATAACTTCCACAGCGTCGGGATTGAATGCCTGGGTCGCATGAAATTTTACATTATTTTATTCTTATCAGAAAATATTCTACTATGTAGTAAGTTACCTATACTTTTGTTCTAATCTTGTTATTTTGGACTAGGTTATTAACCTTTTGAACGCCAATGTCGGCTATAGCCGACATGAGCAAGCGTGCCCTGTGCGCCAACGACGGCTATACTTGACAAAAAACAGGTCGCAGAAAAATACAAAATAAACCTATTAAATCATTACTTTTATGTATTTTTTAGTAGATAAATTTAATTAAGATTTTCGGGCTTGGCGTACAGGGCATAGGAATACCGATATGGCGTGGCGGTGAAAAGGTTAAACTTGTTTCAAGGTAATATAGCTTTGTAGTGTTATACGGAAGCATTATCCCTTTAGATTGAGTAAACTAAATAAATTATTATTTATCACTTGTTGAGATTCATTTGTAAGTTACATTAATTAAAGTTTTGAGTCATCTTTTAATTGTAATGTTTGTATATTATACACACAACTTGTTTTGTACATTTGTTCACACATCATACATGCATCATCACAAATACACAAATTAGTTAGAACTCTTCATTAATTTCACAATTACAAAGAAAACACATTTTTTGTTAGATATATAACACAGTTATTTCAACAACGTGCTGAAACTGAACATTTAACTTACTCCGATACATATGTCCTGTAACATTGAATTGTATCTTCAATAAACATAGCATTAAACAAAAATAAATAAAATAATATTCACATATACTATTAAGTTAAGGGTTTTCTTCTTTTTTCAGGGACACCATATGTATGTCAGTCCCAACATATGTGAAAAACATACATAAGAGCCAAGAATAAGGTTTTAAGGTTCTTTTTCCTAAACTACATTATTCAAAGTTTATTTTGGCTATTATTTCTGCCTTCGAATAATAAGATTATTGTCTTACTGCACATGTTTTGATTTTATCAATAGGCTGACTAGCTAAACAATAACAAATCTGGGTGATGAATGAGTTTTCAGTCACAGAATGGCACACTTTTCTCTTATTAATTGATTTGTGACTGCAAACAGCTATACAATGAACATTTCTGGAACCCTAACCAATTAATTTTTTTACAGGATATGGGCAAATTGTAACTTTCCCATACAACTCTGCTGTTCCTATATTCTCCTATAGGTATTGACAGAAATTACAATTGAAAATTGGAATGTAAAAGTTTTTATTGGACTGGGCTTGAATGATTAAACTAGTAAAATGATGTTTATACTCCTAAATAGTGTATCAATGGTCAGGATACGGCTCAGTTCCGCTTACACACCTCACTTAGCACAGTTTCGACACTCACCTTCACATCGATGTCTCCGATCTTATTCTCAGCCCTGATGATCGGCCGGCCGACCATCGACGGGAATATGAACGCCGGGAAGTTGCTTCCAGCATATCCACACTTCACGAACTAAAACCGACAGTAAATCATGAGGAAAACGATGATTCAGTGGCTTATCTAAACCACCATTTTACATCGATGTTTTAATGTACACTTACGCCTGTGCCGTTGTCGCAAACGATAACTTTTCTTCCTTTCTCATCCATTTTGCTTATTTTATTATAGTTTCACTTAAAATTAGATTTCTAATGTAATTTTTAACGAAAATAACAGACGAAGTTGCCCCCCGCACTGCCCCGTATCTATCAAAGTTATTTTTTTTAATACATGACAAATCGACCTAATGTCTTCAATGTAAAAAGCACTTTAAGCAGTTACAATACGGTATAAATTGTAACATCAGTAGTTGTTTCCTGATTCTGACACGCCTATAAGATTTGGTCGTGTGGTACCAGTCTTTTGAGTCTAACGCAAAATATATTTCTGTAAATGAAAAGCATTTACACTAGATCCATTGCAGGTTGGAAAAAATAATTGGAATTCTATTTAATATTCTCCGTTGTTTAATAACATTAAAATCAATCCCTAAAGCTTGATAATCTCCGTAAAGCCGTTGTATCTGAAACCAGTATTTGTCACTGTCAGTAAATTGACGTTTATTGTCAAAGTGGCATGGCCAGTGCTCACTTTTCACGTGTTTGTGTTATTTTTAATTAATGAATTCTTACATTATTAAGTGAAAATGAAGCATAAAAGGTTCGAGGAGAACATACTAGTTGACGAGGCTTACACAAATTACGGCCAGCCTGATAAAAATGCCGATTCAAAGAAGAGCCAAGGTATTGCGAAGCATTTCGCAGAAACTTTGGAATATGAGGACAAAAAGAAGTGGTATCATCAGGTAATATTAGCTATTTTTGTAATAATCTGACATTATTTACAAAGCAAATAAAACATTACTTCTTAAACTACATGTATTGCACAATTTTTGTAAGTCTAAACCAAGTTGATATTGTCAAACATAACCATAAAATTTGAAGTAAATAAAGCTTTCATTATGTATTATGTACTTATTATATGTGTATTCTAGATGCCAGAAGAGCCCACCACAGTAACAAAGACATTAACACAAGAGCAGATTGAGGAAGTGAGGAAGGAAGCCAGCAGTGCTTTACATGGCGACACCATGGCTTATGAGACAAGTAAGTGCTATTTATCCGCCCCTAAGCTGACAACATAACATTAACTTAATTGGAAGGACTTCTAATTGTTACCAAATTGTTTGCAAATTAACATTATAAATGCGAAAGTGATACTGATTTAAATGAAAGGTACACAAATTGCCTAGACCCTGAGAAAGGACATAAGCTGCTTTTTATGCTAGTGTGCTAGTTACCTCAGAATGCAGGTAGACTTCAAGTAACAGCTAGTAATTATATATTTCTTGTTTCAGAATCAAGCCGAAGTGGCTCATCAGATCACCAGTGGGCTAGAACACTGCTCAACAAGGGAGCCATAGGAGACAGAGTAGCTGCTGCTACTATATTGATACAAGTTAGTTTTTAATATAATATTTAAAGAATTTGTAAATATCAATGATAGCTAAAAAAGATTTAGTCCAAAAATTATCATTTAATTGACCTCTACTTGAATATTACTTATAAATTCTCTTGGTTAAGGAACAACCACAGAAAAATCTCCAAATATTTGTTACATATTATAACAAAATGTTTTAATTACTTTTATGTTACAGGACAACCCAATATACAATCTGACAGCATTAAGAAATCTAATTAACAATGTGAAGCCTGCTAAAAAGAAGGATGGTATTATTATCATAGGTAAGAAACATCCATTTCAGTTGCCCTCTATTTCTTACTGACAAATGCACAATATTAAATAAAAATAAAAACCGGCCAAGTGCGAGTCGGACTCGTGCACGAAGGGTTCCGTAAATTACAGTTAAATCAACCTATCTCAAAAACTATAAGAGATACTTTGATCAAACCAAAAATCGTTGAAAGAGTTAATTAGCATGCATCACCTCTATTTTTTTTAGAATTTTATACCCCGTAGTTATAAAAATAGAGGGGGGGGGACATACTTTTTACGACTTTGAGAGCTGATATCTCAAAAACCGTTCACTTTAAGAAAAATGTTTTTTAGAAAACTTTATATCATTTTAAAAGACCTTTCCATTGATACCCCACACGGGTATGTACATCGAAAAAAAAAATTTCATCCCTCAGTTACATGTATGGGGGGCCCCACCCCCAATTCTTTTTTTTACTATTTAGTGTCATATTTTTTTAGCGGTTCATACAACACATATTCCCATCAAATTTCATCACTGTAGTACTTATAGTTTCCGAGTAAATCGGCTGTGACAGACGGACAGACGGACAGACGGACAGACGGACATGACGAAACTATAAGGGTTCCGTTTTTGCCATTTTGGCTACGGAACCCTAAAAAGAATTATTCAAATGTGTTATCAACCTAACAAACTTAAGAACCTCTTCCTTTTGGAAATTAAGCTAAAAATAGTTTTAACCCAATCCTAAACATTTCCTCCCCAGATGCATTATCAGAACTTCTAATATCCGAGCTACTGATACCCGACGTCAAGCTACGTACCTTCGACCAGCATCCTCTTGGCCACGTAGATGAAATGACTTCAGGCAATAAGCAGGCCAGACGCAATGTACTCAAGATCTGGTACTATGAGGATCAGCTGAAGGAGTTGTATGGAAGTGAGTATTTTATTTAAATCTAGAGTTGGATTTATAAGTTTCATTATTAGCAGCCTTTTTTAACTGCAAAGCTCAATGTGGATTGACAATTTCAAACTTTGAAGTCCAGGTTTCCTTGAAATGTTTTCTTTTAGCTTTTTCTACAGTTTTATTGTAAGTTTAAATACAAAAAAAGTATTTTATCGAAAACACAAAGTTAAACACTCCAATAAGCCAGTTTCCTGCGATTTTACAATGTCCCTAAATCTGGTCAGTGTTCAAGTTACCCAAAGTACCTGCTATCGTATTTACCTGTGGTTTACCTGTCAATACAGCAGTAGCAAAGTCATAATTAAATTCGCAATACTAAGACAGAACCCATCTACATATAGACATATTTTAGTAAATTAATTATGTTGTTGACGAGGCTTACACAAATTACGGCCAACCTGATAAAAATGCCGATTAATTATAGACGCTGGATGCAGGTCACCTCTAACAGGTATCTGTGGATCTAAGGGGGAGGCCTATGTTCAGGAGTGGACGTCCTATGGCTGAGATGATGTTGATGATTAATTATGTTGTTTTTTTTCTAGCATATGTGGAGGCACTGAACAAATTCGCCCACGATTCTGTGGAAGCAAATAAAGAGAAAGCTGTGAGCGCCATGTCCTATCTGTTGATGCATCACCCTGAAAGAGAAAAGGTATGTAGTTTTTAGAATAGAATAGAATATTTTTATTTAGAACAAACTCTTCATATTATTTACATTTACTGCAACTTTTAAAAGACAGACACAAACTATACCAGAAAATTGTATGTTGTTCTATTTCATTATACAGAAATACCTAGAAAATATTGTATAAATAATTAGTTAATTAAAACAAATTGTCTATTCGACACAAGAATATATTTCTATCTTCAGAATAGACTAGCTTCCTCCCACGGATACATCCGCGTCTTGAAAGACCTTCTTCGTGCACATGGACAAAAAGTAGATAATATGTTATTCTGATACATTAGCTATATTACTACCAAGTTTTATTAAAGTCTACCTAGTAATTTTTGCGCCTCACAAACGTTCCCACAGATTTAAAATCCCACATCTCTCTTCATACTTAAGAGGACGAATTGGAATTTTTGGCGCCAAGGATGTCAATTTTTCTCAGTAAATACAAAACGGATCAAAATACAACTTGGTTACCTGAAAGTTCATGATATAAGCCTTATTTTGTTAGTTGTAGAAACATGATTAGGTAACTTTTATAACAGAGAAAAATATATCAAACATACCTCTTTTTAAAAAGAGATTCACATATTATGGGCAAACGGGACCGATTTAAGCCTCTTAACTTTTTTAGTAGTTGAGTATATACATACTCTTTAAAATGGTAGTAGGAATTTTTATTAAATTATCATTTCTAAATATTAAAATTACAAAACCATTTTGTCGCTTACGACTTTTAGTTATAAGCTAGCGCGCGTATTGTTATCCTCGCCCCGCTCAGACGCTCCGACCCCTTTCGGCGCCTTAGATGCGCGTGCCGGTTATGGAATTATTGTTGACCACTTCCTCGCCTTAATTCCCAGATGCTGTTATCGAACATAATCAACAAACTCGGAGATCCGTCGCAAGGTGTTGCGTCCAAAGTGATCTACCATCTCTGTCAGCTGTTGTTTAACCATCCTAATATGAAGGCGGTCGTGCTTGCTGATATTGAGAAGATGCTCTTCAGGTATTTTATATAAATATATGAGTTTTTTTAAAGATACTAGCTGATCCCGCTAAACCAAAATATGCAAAATTGGTCCAGCCATTATCGAGTATTAGTCAGACTAACGAACATCAATTCATTTTTATATATAAGAAGATAGTAAAAGATACATAATTTTACATCTATAATATCTGAAATGTGTGACTGTTATAATATACCAGATTTTGCTCCTAAGCGGTACCATTTTGTACGTGTTTAAAATAATTGCGTATTTTTTTATGTAGTAGACGGATTTTCTGCAATTACACCTGTAAAGCAGCATGTAGGTTCAGTTTACTTGGACAAGGTGTCCAAGCGGTGAAATGATATATTCGATATCGATTTCTTATCGATATTCGGGCAAGTCACTCAAAACCTACAGAAATGACGGAAGAAAATAGAATCACCACTTGTATTTTTTGGTGCTTCTAAAATATTTGCTAAAACTCCTATAATTTCATATTCTAGAACAAACATATCACCTCGAGCACAGTACTACGGTGTATGTTTCCTGAACCAGTTCTACCTGGGTAAAGACGACTCCAAGATAGCTGAGAACCTCATCAGGATATACTTCTCGTTCTTCAAGGCTTCTATTAAGAAGGTAAGTTACATATTTAGAAGTTAATATTTATCTCTGTTTGAAGGTACTTTTTATCGCCACTTGTTTCCTATAGGTAGTTATACTTTTTGGTAACTATTCTCTAATGTAAGTGCCATTTAACTTTGATATATTGTCAATAACTTCGTTGTCTTTAACGTATTTAGAGATAGGAGAATAATAATAAAAAAAAAGAATTATCTTTTTTGCAAAAACTCCTAGTGCCTTGAGAAGGCACTTCAACCTCTCACAAACAAAACCGCCCGTGTTCTTTGAGTTGGTCGTTACTTTGCAGTGGTTTATTCCCCCTCGAATATCCTACAACTCTAGCACCTGATTTTTAAACCTAATATGTATCTATTCTTCCCTTCCCAGGGCGAGATCGATTCCCGCCTAATGTCAGCCATCCTGACAGGGGTGAAACGCGCATACCCCTTCGCGAACAAGGACCGAGTCACCGATAGCGCAGCCCACGTGTCCGCCATACACCGCCTCGTGCATCTAGCCGGCATCAACATCGCTATACACGCGTTAGCGCTGCTGTATCATATATCTGACGCGTCTAAGGGCTCTGCTGATCGGTGAGTGTAGCTATAGTCTCCGCCATACACCGCCTCGTGCATCTAGCCGGCATCAACATCGCTATACACGCGTTAGCGCTGCTGTATCATATATCTGACGCGTCTAAGGGCTCTGCTGATCGGTGAGTGTAGCTATAGTCTCCGCCATACACCGCCTCGTGCATCTAGCCGGCATCAACATCGCTATACACGCGTTTAGCGCTGCTGTATCATATATCTGACGCGTCTAAGGGCTCTGCTGATCGGTGAGTGTAGCTATAGTCTCCGCCATACACCGCCTCGTGCATCTAGCCGGCATCAACATCGCTATACACGCGTTAGCGCTGCTGTATCATATATCTGACGCGTCTAAGGGCTCTGCTGATCGGTGAGTGTAGCTATAGTCTCCGCCATACACCGCCTCGTGCATCTAGCCGGCATCACATCGCTATACACGCGTTAGCGCTGCTGTATCATATATCTGACGCGTCTAAGGGCTCTGCTGATCGGTGAGTGTAGCTATAGTCTCCGCCATACACCGCCTCGTGCAATCTAGCCGGCATCAACATCGCTATACACGCGTTAGCGCTGCTGTATCATATATCTGACGCGTCTAAGGGCTCTGCTGATCGGTGAGTGTAGCTATAGTCTCCGCCATACACCGCCTCGTGCATCTAGCCGGCATCAACATCGCTATACACGCGTTAGCGCTGCTGTATCATATATCTGACGCGTCTAAGGGCTCTGCCTGATCGGTGAGTGTAGCTATAGTCTCCGCCATACAACCGCCTCGTGCATCTAGCCGGCATCAACATCGCTATACACGCGTTAGCGCTGCTGTATCATATATCTGACGCGTCTAAGGGCTCTGCTGATCGGTGAGTGTAGCTATAGTCTCCGCCATACACCGCCTCGTGCATCTAGCCGGCATCAACATCGCTATACACGCGTTAGCGCTGCTGTATCATATATCTGACGCGTCTAAGGGCTCTGCTGATCGGTGAGTGTAGCTATAGTCTCCGCCATACACCGCCTCGTGCATCTAGCCGGCATCAACATCGCTATACACGCGTTAGCGCTGCTGTATCATATATCTGACGCGTCTAAGGGCTCTGCTGATCGGTGAGTGTAGCTATAGTCTCCGCCATACACCGCCTCGTGCATCTAGCCGGCATCAACATCGCTATACACGCGTTAGCGCTGCTGTATCATATATCTGACGCGTCTAAGGGCTCTGCTGATCGGTGAGTGTAGCTATAGTCTCCGCCATACACCGCCTCGTGCATCTAGCCGGCATCAACATCGCTATACACGCGTTAGCGCTGCTGTATCATATATCTGACGCGTCTAAGGGCTCTGCTGATCGGTGAGTGTAGCTATAGTCTCCGCCATACACCGCCTCGTGCATCTAGCCGGCATCAACATCGCTATACACGCGTTAGCGCTGCTGTATCATATATCTGACGCGTCTAAGGGCTCTGCTGATCGGTGAGTGTAGCTATAGTCTCCGCCATACACCGCCTCGTGCATCTAGCCGGCATCAACATCGCTATACACGCGTTAGCGCTGCTGTATCATATATCTGACGCGTCTAAGGGCTCTGCTGATCGGTGAGTGTAGCTATAGTCTCCGCCATACACCGCCTCGTGCATCTAGCCGGCATCAACATCGCTATACACGCGTTAGCGCTGCTGTATCATATATCTGACGCGTCTAAGGGCTCTGCTGATCGGTGAGTGTAGCTATAGTCTCCGCCATACACCGCCTCGTGCATCTAGCCGGCATCAACATCGCTATACACGCGTTAGCGCTGCTGTATCATATATCTGACGCGTCTAAGGGCTCTGCTGATCGGTGAGTGTAGCTATAGTCTCCGCCATACACCGCCTCGTGCATCTAGCCGGCATCAACATCGCTATACACGCGTTAGCGCTGCTGTATCATATATCTGACGCGTCTAAGGGCTCTGCTGATCGGTGAGTGTAGCTATAGTCTCCGCCATACACCGCCTCGTGCATCTAGCCGGCATCAACATCGCTATACACGCGTTAGCGCTGCTGTATCATATATCTGACGCGTCTAAGGGCTCTGCTGATCGGTGAGTGTAGCTATAGTCTCCGCCATACACCGCCTCGTGCATCTAGCCGGCATCAACATCGCTATACACGCGTTAGCGCTGCTGTATCATATATCTGACGCGTCTAAGGGCTCTGCTGATCGGTGAGTGTAGCTATAGTCTCCGCCATACACCGCCTCGTGCATCTAGCCGGCATCAACATCGCTATACACGCGTTAGCGCTGCTGTATCATATATCTGACGCGTCTAAGGGCTCTGCTGATCGGTGAGTGTAGCTATAGTCTCCGCCATACACCGCCTCGTGCATCTAGCCGGCATCAACATCGCTATACACGCGTTAGCGCTGCTGTATCATATATCTGACGCGTCTAAGGGCTCTGCTGATCGTGAGTGTAGCTATAGTCTCCGCCATACACCGCCTCGTGCATCTAGCCGGCATCAACATCGCTATACACGCGTTAGCGCTGCTGTATCATATATCTGACGCGTCTAAGGGCTCTGCTGATCGGTGAGTGTAGCTATAGTCTCCGCCATACACCGCCTCGTGCATCTAGCCGGCATCAACATCGCTATACACGCGTTAGCGCTGCTGTATCAATATATCTGACGCGTCTAAGGGCTCTGCTGATCGGTGAGTGTAGCTATAGTCTCCGCCATACACCGCCTCGTGCATCTAGCCGGCATCAACATCGCTATACACGCGTTAGCGCTGCTGTATCATATATCTGACGCGTCTAAGGGCTCTGCTGATCGGTGAGTGTAGCTATAGTCTCCGCCATACACCGCCTCGTGCATCTAGCCGGCATCAACATCGCTATACACGCGTTAGCGCTGCTGTATCATATATCTGACGCGTCTAAGGGCTCTGCTGATCGGTGAGTGTAGCTATAGTCTCCGCCATACACCGCCTCGTGCATCTAGCCGGCATCAACATCGCTATACACGCGTTAGCGCTGCTGTATCATATATCTGACGCGTCTAAGGGCTCTGCTGATCGGTGAGTGTAGCTATAGTCTCCGCCATACACCGCCTCGTGCATCTAGCCGGCATCAACATCGCTATACACGCGTTAGCGCTGCTGTATCATATATCTGACGCGTCTAAGGGCTCTGCTGATCGGTGAGTGTAGCTATAGTCTCCGCCATACACCGCCTCGTGCATCTAGCCGGCATCAACATCGCTATACACGCGTTAGCGCTGCTGTATCATATATCTGACGCGTCTAAGGGCTCTGCTGATCGGTGAGTGTAGCTATAGTCTCCGCCATACACCGCCTCGTGCATCTAGCCGGCATCAACATCGCTATACACGCGTTAGCGCTGCTGTATCATATATCTGACGCGTCTAAGGGCTCTGCTGATCGGTGAGTGTAGCTATAGTCTCCGCCATACACCGCCTCGTGCATCTAGCCGGCATCAACATCGCTATACACGCGTTAGCGCTGCTGTATCATATATCTGACGCGTCTAAGGGCTCTGCTGATCGGTGAGTGTAGCTATAGTCTCCGCCATACACCGCCTCGTGCATCTAGCCGGCATCAACATCGCTATACACGCGTTAGCGCTGCTGTATCATATATCTGACGCGTCTAAGGGCTCTGCTGATCGGTGAGTGTAGCTATAGTCTCCGCCATACACCGCCTCGTGCATCTAGCCGGCATCAACATCGCTATACACGCGTTAGCGCTGCTGTATCATATATCTGACGCGTCTAAGGGCTCTGCTGATCGGTGAGTGTAGCTATAGTCTCCGCCATACACCGCCTCGTGCATCTAGCCGGCATCAACATCGCTATACACGCGTTAGCGCTGCTGTATCATATATCTGACGCGTCTAAGGGCTCTGCTGATCGGTGAGTGTAGCTATAGTCTCCGCCATACACCGCCTCGTGCATCTAGCCGGCATCAACATCGCTATACACGCGTTAGCGCTGCTGTATCATATATCTGACGCGTCTAAGGGCTCTGCTGATCGGTGAGTGTAGCTATAGTCTCCGCCATACACCGCCTCGTGCATCTAGCCGGCATCAACATCGCTATACACGCGTTAGCGCTGCTGTATCATATATCTGACGCGTCTAAGGGCTCTGCTGATCGGTGAGTGTAGCTATAGTCTCCGCCATACACCGCCTCGTGCATCTAGCCGGCATCAACATCGCTATACACGCGTTAGCGCTGCTGTATCATATATCTGACGCGTCTAAGGGCTCTGCTGATCGGTGAGTGTAGCTATAGTCTCCGCCATACACCGCCTCGTGCATCTAGCCGGCATCAACATCGCTATACACGCGTTAGCGCTGCTGTATCATATATCTGACGCGTCTAAGGGCTCTGCTGATCGGTGAGTGTAGCTATAGTCTCCGCCATACACCGCCTCGTGCATCTAGCCGGCATCAACATCGCTATACACGCGTTAGCGCTGCTGTATCATATATCTGACGCGTCTAAGGGCTCTGCTGATCGGTGAGTGTAGCTATAGTCTCCGCCATACACCGCCTCGTGCATCTAGCCGGCATCAACATCGCTATACACGCGTTAGCGCTGCTGTATCATATATCTGACGCGTCTAAGGGCTCTGCTGATCGGTGAGTGTAGCTATAGTCTCCGCCATACACCGCCTCGTGCATCTAGCCGGCATCAACATCGCTATACACGCGTTAGCGCTGCTGTATCATATATCTGACGCGTCTAAGGGCTCTGCTGATCGGTGAGTGTAGCTATAGTCTCCGCCATACACCGCCTCGTGCATCTAGCCGGCATCAACATCGCTATACACGCGTTAGCGCTGCTGTATCATATATCTGACGCGTCTAAGGGCTCTGCTGATCGGTGAGTGTAGCTATAGTCTCCGCCATACACCGCCTCGTGCATCTAGCCGGCATCAACATCGCTATACACGCGTTAGCGCTGCTGTATCATATATCTGACGCGTCTAAGGGCTCTGCTGATCGGTGAGTGTAGCTATAGTCTCCGCCATACACCGCCTCGTGCATCTAGCCGGCATCAACATCGCTATACACGCGTTAGCGCTGCTGTATCATATATCTGACGCGTCTAAGGGCTCTGCTGATCGGTGAGTGTAGCTATAGTCTCCGCCATACACCGCCTCGTGCATCTAGCCGGCATCAACATCGCTATACACGCGTTAGCGCTGCTGTATCATATATCTGACGCGTCTAAGGGCTCTGCTGATCGGTGAGTGTAGCTATAGTCTCCGCCATACACCGCCTCGTGCATCTAGCCGGCATCAACATCGCTATACACGCGTTAGCGCTGCTGTATCATATATCTGACGCGTCTAAGGGCTCTGCTGATCGGTGAGTGTAGCTATAGTCTCCGCCATACACCGCCTCGTGCATCTAGCCGGCATCAACATCGCTATACACGCGTTAGCGCTGCTGTATCATATATCTGACGCGTCTAAGGGCTCTGCTGATCGGTGAGTGTAGCTATAGTCTCCGCCATACACCGCCTCGTGCATCTAGCCGGCATCAACATCGCTATACACGCGTTAGCGCTGCTGTATCATATATCTGACGCGTCTAAGGGCTCTGCTGATCGGTGAGTGTAGCTATAGTCTCCGCCATACACCGCCTCGTGCATCTAGCCGGCATCAACATCGCTATACACGCGTTAGCGCTGCTGTATCATATATCTGACGCGTCTAAGGGCTCTGCTGATCGGTGAGTGTAGCTATAGTCTCCGCCATACACCGCCTCGTGCATCTAGCCGGCATCAACATCGCTATACACGCGTTAGCGCTGCTGTATCATATATCTGACGCGTCTAAGGGCTCTGCTGATCGGTGAGTGTAGCTATAGTCTCCGCCATACACCGCCTCGTGCATCTAGCCGGCATCAACATCGCTATACACGCGTTAGCGCTGCTGTATCATATATCTGACGCGTCTAAGGGCTCTGCTGATCGGTGAGTGTAGCTATAGTCTCCGCCATACACCGCCTCGTGCATCTAGCCGGCATCAACATCGCTATACACGCGTTAGCGCTGCTGTATCATATATCTGACGCGTCTAAGGGCTCTGCTGATCGGTGAGTGTAGCTATAGTCTCCGCCATACACCGCCTCGTGCATCTAGCCGGCATCAACATCGCTATACACGCGTTAGCGCTGCTGTATCATATATCTGACGCGTCTAAGGGCTCTGCTGATCGGTGAGTGTAGCTATAGTCTCCGCCATACACCGCCTCGTGCATCTAGCCGGCATCAACATCGCTATACACGCGTTAGCGCTGCTGTATCATATATCTGACGCGTCTAAGGGCTCTGCTGATCGGTGAGTGTAGCTATAGTCTCCGCCATACACCGCCTCGTGCATCTAGCCGGCATCAACATCGCTATACACGCGTTAGCGCTGCTGTATCATATATCTGACGCGTCTAAGGGCTCTGCTGATCGGTGAGTGTAGCTATAGTCTCCGCCATACACCGCCTCGTGCATCTAGCCGGCATCAACATCGCTATACACGCGTTAGCGCTGCTGTATCATATATCTGACGCGTCTAAGGGCTCTGCTGATCGGTGAGTGTAGCTATAGTCTCCGCCATACACCGCCTCGTGCATCTAGCCGGCATCAACATCGCTATACACGCGTTAGCGCTGCTGTATCATATATCTGACGCGTCTAAGGGCTCTGCTGATCGGTGAGTGTAGCTATAGTCTCCGCCATACACCGCCTCGTGCATCTAGCCGGCATCAACATCGCTATACACGCGTTAGCGCTGCTGTATCATATATCTGACGCGTCTAAGGGCTCTGCTGATCGGTGAGTGTAGCTATAGTCTCCGCCATACACCGCCTCGTGCATCTAGCCGGCATCAACATCGCTATACACGCGTTAGCGCTGCTGTATCATATATCTGACGCGTCTAAGGGCTCTGCTGATCGGTGAGTGTAGCTATAGTCTCCGCCATACACCGCCTCGTGCATCTAGCCGGCATCAACATCGCTATACACGCGTTAGCGCTGCTGTATCATATATCTGACGCGTCTAAGGGCTCTGCTGATCGGTGAGTGTAGCTATAGTCTCCGCCATACACCGCCTCGTGCATCTAGCCGGCATCAACATCGCTATACACGCGTTAGCGCTGCTGTATCATATATCTGACGCGTCTAAGGGCTCTGCTGATCGGTGAGTGTAGCTATAGTCTCCGCCATACACCGCCTCGTGCATCTAGCCGGCATCAACATCGCTATACACGCGTTAGCGCTGCTGTATCATATATCTGACGCGTCTAAGGGCTCTGCTGATCGGTGAGTGTAGCTATAGTCTCCGCCATACACCGCCTCGTGCATCTAGCCGGCATCAACATCGCTATACACGCGTTAGCGCTGCTGTATCATATATCTGACGCGTCTAAGGGCTCTGCTGATCGGTGAGTGTAGCTATAGTCTCCGCCATACACCGCCTCGTGCATCTAGCCGGCATCAACATCGCTATACACGCGTTAGCGCTGCTGTATCATATATCTGACGCGTCTAAGGGCTCTGCTGATCGGTGAGTGTAGCTATAGTCTCCGCCATACACCGCCTCGTGCATCTAGCCGGCATCAACATCGCTATACACGCGTTAGCGCTGCTGTATCATATATCTGACGCGTCTAAGGGCTCTGCTGATCGGTGAGTGTAGCTATAGTCTCCGCCATACACCGCCTCGTGCATCTAGCCGGCATCAACATCGCTATACACGCGTTAGCGCTGCTGTATCATATATCTGACGCGTCTAAGGGCTCTGCTGATCGGTGAGTGTAGCTATAGTCTCCGCCATACACCGCCTCGTGCATCTAGCCGGCATCAACATCGCTATACACGCGTTAGCGCTGCTGTATCATATATCTGACGCGTCTAAGGGCTCTGCTGATCGGTGAGTGTAGCTATAGTCTCCGCCATACACCGCCTCGTGCATCTAGCCGGCATCAACATCGCTATACACGCGTTAGCGCTGCTGTATCATATATCTGACGCGTCTAAGGGCTCTGCTGATCGGTGAGTGTAGCTATAGTCTCCGCCATACACCGCCTCGTGCATCTAGCCGGCATCAACATCGCTATACACGCGTTAGCGCTGCTGTATCATATATCTGACGCGTCTAAGGGCTCTGCTGATCGGTGAGTGTAGCTATAGTCTCCGCCATACACCGCCTCGTGCATCTAGCCGGCATCAACATCGCTATACACGCGTTAGCGCTGCTGTATCATATATCTGACGCGTCTAAGGGCTCTGCTGATCGGTGAGTGTAGCTATAGTCTCCGCCATACACCGCCTCGTGCATCTAGCCGGCATCAACATCGCTATACACGCGTTAGCGCTGCTGTATCATATATCTGACGCGTCTAAGGGCTCTGCTGATCGGTGAGTGTAGCTATAGTCTCCGCCATACACCGCCTCGTGCATCTAGCCGGCATCAACATCGCTATACACGCGTTAGCGCTGCTGTATCATATATCTGACGCGTCTAAGGGCTCTGCTGATCGGTGAGTGTAGCTATAGTCATTGCTTGAGTCCGGTTGTTGCATCTCGCCGGCAACAACATAACTATACCATATATCTGATCATTCCAAAGGTGCTACTAAAGTTATTGTGACCACATTTACACACGCAGTATATAGCGGATGTTGCACCTACCCGGCGTTATGATGATATCGTTCACTAATCCCCTTCGGCCAAAAAGCCTCAACTTAAATGACCTAATATTATTCCTTATTGCACATTATACATTCAATTTTAATACAGAATCGAAGACAGTTTAGCTACTTACTTTATAATCTAATAAATTTTAATATCCAATTCCAGCTACTACACTGCCCTCTACCGCAAGCTAACAAACGCAGAAATATTCAACACGACCCACTCAGCGTTACTATTCTCTCTCATATACAAATCTTTAAAACGCGACACGAATATACCTCGCGTGACGTCGTTCATCAAGCGTTTGTTACAACTGTGCTGTTATATGACGCCGGCGCAAGCTTGTGGGATGCTGTTCTTGATATCTCAGGTGTTGAAGGATGGGGAGAAGAAAGATGCTGTGAAGCTGGTTTGGACTAAGAGGGAGGTTAAAGAGGTTAGTTGTTGAAGTTGAATAATGTATATTGATGTTTTTTGTAAATAGGTGTGGTAGAAAAAATACAAGAAAATTATTAACGAAATATCCTAACACTTGCAATATGGGAAAATATTACTGAAAATTCACAGACACAGTAAACTTAGTAGTTTTAAGAAAACTGACTTTTTTATTGGTGGTTAACTTGGACCTAAGCTAAACTTTAACAACCTTCCTAAAAAAAGACTTAAACATCTGTTGAACATTTGTCTAAAAAAGTGTGGCTGCAAAACAGACCTTATTTCAACGTCAACTTCATAATCTGTCATTTATTAGACAAGTGTTCAACAGATAGTAAAAAGTTTTTGTGATACGACGGTATATAACTGAAATTATATTCTTTTAGGAAATAAAAGAAGAGTCGCCAGACCAAGAAGAACAAGAAGAGAATCCAGAAGATACTATCACAGAAGTAAATAATACATTGGATAGCACAGAGGATGATGAAGTTAAAGTTGAGCTGAAGAGAGTGGATCTATTGAGGGGAGATAAGAAGGATCTGTTGTTAGGTAAGACTTACGTGTTCATCGTAAGTTTGTTAGATTTGGCAGTTAGGTCTTTGGTAGTTAGGGCATTATTTTCTATGAGAAAAACAGCTGTGAATATTGGAAATTTATTTATTGGTTCATGGTTCTTTTGGAATATTTCAAAAATGTAATAGGTGCCTGACGTTAATTTTTGTGTAGAGGCTGATACGTTATTTTGGCATTTAAAGATATTTTATGATTTTAAATCAGGTGATTCCTCAATCAAAATACAGACTTTGTTACTTTCACATTGAATGTAATTATTATAAAAAGGTATAATTCGGAATAAAGGGTTGTAATATATCGACCTAAACCATTTTGATAATTCTTTTACCATAAAACGTCACGTTCTTTGTGTGTGTTTTGGTTACGTTTTATCCGGCTATGATAAGTTCTCTCCAGACGTGGGTGAAACGCAAAGCAAAAATATTATATCTCTAATAATAGATCATATTATTAAAAAATTATACATACATATAACATCCCCAAATTTCTTCTCAGATGACGACGAAGAAGAAACATACGTGGACCTCAAAATAGATGACCAGGGCAACATAAAGCCGAAGAAACGCAAACAAGGACCCGTCACCGCCGGCTGGTACCACGCGAAGGTGAAGACTGAACTGTCGAAACCTGATGATGATGATGACAAGGAGACAGCCGCTAAGATACAGCTCAAGAAGTCGGTTAATATGGATAAGGTGGGTTTTTATTTATATGGATAGGTTTCTAAGCATATAATGGACTGTGTTTCGGATGGCACGTTAAACTGTTGGTCCCGACTGTCATTAAACATCCTTGGCAGTCGTTACGGGTAGTCAGAAGCCAGTAAGTCTGACACCAGTCTAACCAAGGGGTATTGGGTTGCCCGGGTAACTGGGTTGAGGAGGTCAGATAGGGCATTCGCTCCTTGTAAAGCACTGGTACACAGCTACATTCGGTTAGACTGGAAGCCGACCCCAACATAGTTGGGAAAAAGGCTCGGAAGATGGATGGATAGGTGAAATGGTTTATTCTATGATGGTACTAGCTTGGGCTAGTACCACGCGAAGGTGAAGACTGAACTGCCGAGACCTGATGATGATGATGATAAGGAGACAGCCGCTAAAATACAGCTCAAGAAGTCGGTTAATATGGATAAGGTGGGGTTTTGTTTGTTTATGGATGTCTGGATGAAATGTGTTTTTAAGGTGATACTAGTTTCGATCCGCTTTTCAAGGTAACTAAAGATGTAGACTAATAATATGGGTATAGGTATAATAATGTAAGACAGTGTAAAAGATGAAAAGCCAAATCCGAGTCGGACACCACGAAGGGTGCTGTATTTGTATCTAGTATATAAAAAAACGCGTTTCTTGTATGGAAGCGTCCTACAATATTTATTTTATTCTAGCTGTCAGTATTTTTTATTATAGCACCACAACTGGATTGGCTCCCAGTTTAATGGTTGCGACGAAGTCACTTCCTATCTGACTTCCTTAACCCAGTTACCGGGGCAATTTTCTCCATTAAAACAAATTTTGAATAACTTTATTTGCAACAGACACGATTTTACAAGGTGTTCGACTAGTCAAACAAAAGAAAAGTACCGCATATCTCACAGTGACAAAATGTATATTTTTGACTTAGTTACACAATGCTATTTTTCCAGGAAATAACGGAATACAACCCGTTGGCCCGCAACCCGTCGTTCGCGGGCGCTACGTGTTCTGCTTACGTGGAGTTACGTCCGCTCGCTCAGCACTACCATCCCACCGTCAAACTGTTCGCTGATAAATTGATGCACGGTGAGGACTATTTTTTACCAAAATTATGCTTAAAACTGTGCTTAAAACTTATTGTCTAATTAATTGTGACAAGTTCAGATTAATAATAGGAAATATCTATGGCTATGCCAATATTTTTAGGAGCTGATTAGTGGATACACTACTTATAAAACTGTATCTTTTGAAAACTCTTTTCAATCAAAAGTTATTTTTTTAATGATATAGATATGTATAATGATGAGAAAAACAGCTGCCAAGTTAATCAAAAATTACTTTGAAATATATTAAAATGACGAACGATAAGATCATGCCCCATATCTGATGGTAACTTAGGAAAAATATAAAAAGGATTTTATATTTGAATCCTTAAAACCTTAAAAGCACCATGTAGTACAAACGATACAATAAATCCCATTAAATTTTCCAGAGCAAATAATCCAATACAGCGGCGATCCTCTCAAAGACTTCTCGGGCATCCGTTTCCTGGACCGCTTCGTGTTCAAGAACCCGAAGAAGCGAACTGACATGCAGCAGGATGATGGAGTCAAGAAGGTTAAAGGCAGCCACCCTAAGTTCGCTGTCAGGAAGAATTATACTGCTAAAGGTAAATGGCTTTGTTATAGTTTTACTCATTTTTAAAGTAAATATTTTTTTAATAAAAACTGACATTTATCTTGTCCGTGAATTTGGGCCTCAGATACATACCAATACTAGTTTCTGCCAGTGGTTTCACTTCCTGTCGAAGGAACTTCTTAGTAAAAAGTAGCGTATATAATTTTGTATAGTTTTTGGGTGAAAGAGGAACAAAACTCCATCCATGAAATTAAGTAAATACATACAATTTTCTCCATTTATATATTATATTTATGCTTAAATTATCCTTATATATTATGCTTATATTATTATTACCTTTAGCTCAAATTATCTCAAAACTTTGTATTTAATAATAATTATGTTAATGTTTGTTTGCAGGACTAAAGAGTATACCAGTGAACTCGGCGTCTTATCTTAATGAGGATGCTAGCAAAGTGCCCGTGGACGAACGGTTTCTATACGAGTGAGTTATAACCAAAACATACTAAACAAATCAATTGATAAAGTAACATGTTACGTTAACATATAATTGTAATCTATCTATCCTATCAATGTTTTCGTACATACAAGTTACATAGAAAAAATGGTGACTATGTAGAAAGTAAACCTTAAAATAGCTGATTTCAAATTTTCTTTCGCTTAGAGTCTCAACGAAAATGGGAAAAACTAGCTCTAGATAGGTATATAGGGCGAATAAAGTCCCAAGTTAGATTTTCCTACAATCCTTTCTATATTTTCTGTCAATCAAGATAAAAACTAGTTTTCATCTTTCTAGAAATGTAACTAAATTGTTAAACTTCCAGTTTCCTACAAAAGCGTCGTAACGCGGACAATTCGGATGATGATGACAGCGATGCGGATTCCGTCAACAGTGAAGATTTCGAGCAGTATCTAGACAGCGTTACTGGAACTAAGGCTGCCGGTAAATTAACTGTTTTATTGATCAAATGTTACTAAGTATAACTACAGGTTTACGTGCATGGATCAGAAATATAAAATCTCTCTAGCAGTGTTCTATTGTAGTTGGCACTATGGGCAATATGGGCATGCCCACAACCTTCAGGTATAAATGAAGGAGTACATATGAACAGAACACATAAGGCAGTAAAGGAAATTATTAGTAAGGAATTTATAATGAGAGTACAAAGGTAAGTCTATGCATACATGTATAAAGCAACACGTAGGCGGAGTATATAAGGAAGTACCTACATAAGGGTATTCCCTTCCCCATAAAAAGAAGTAATGTGTTTAAATAACAAACAAACAAGCCTAGTTGTGGGCATGCCAACAGTGCCCACTACGAAACGTTCCATATCATTATGTAGTATAAACTACCAAGTTATTTCCACAATTTATATGATAAGCTCACAACAAAATTAAAACAATCATTTTAACCATTCCAGAGGAATCAGACGACGAGCTAGACTACTTAGCGGACATGGCCGCCACTAAACAGAAGCGCGGCAACAAGAAGCAGGACGATGATGATGATGAACAACTCGGCAGTGATGATGATGATGATGATGAAGTTGGTGGTGATGTTGGCGATGAGGATGATGCGGGTAAGTCTAGTCAAATAATTTATGAATTCCTTACAAGCACTTATGAATGAGGGTTTTTAATTTCGCATATGCTATACTGCTTACGGCTGCGAAGGTACGGACATGTAAAAAGGGGTCTCCTTTTACCTGAATACATCGACAATGCGACACTCAATCTCGATACCCGGTCAAAGGCGCAGAGGCAGGCCAAAACTGCGGTGGTTGAGTGTCGTAAAGAAAGATAAAATCTGCGAACTCGAAGAGGAAGATTTCTAGGATAGAGCGAAGTGGAAGAAGAAGATACAGAAAGCGAACCCCGTCACAAGACGGGATAAACGCTAAGAAGAAGAAGAATGCTATACTGCTTACATACGGGTAGTATTTAAACGCAAATCAAAAAATATCCTTTTTCTATGCAATAAGATTCCGAATTCCCATCAAAATTACTGATTGCACAGCAAAATATTCAACTAAAAATATCACTAAACACACTGCAATTTATTTTCGCAGCGTACAGCGATTTTTCCTAAAGCAAAAGCTTTTTCATCAATGCACAGCTAATAATCTTAATGCACATTATACATGTTAACTCTTTTTCTTTTAAATATAGCTTCTATTTTTATATTATTTACAGCAGTTTTTCTGAATAAAACAGCTTTTTATTAGTCACAGTCATCTTATTATTTATTAATTACGGCATAATGAGATCAGCAAAAAAATATAAAATTAAATACAAAATTGTAATTTATTGAATTATTTATAAGCGTTCACGCTTCCTTTTTTGCCCAACAGGCAACATTTTTAGCTTCTGCAGGTGGCGCCACGTACTTGAGTCGGATCGCAAGTCCGATGATATGCTTGCACATACATACATACTATAGTTCTTAAAAAAAATGGGGCTGGTGCATTGTCAGTCATTGTCAGTATTTCCTTTTAGCATACATTTCATATAAGTAGTCATTAAAAGGCTACTACTATAATATCATATTTCAGAATGTTTATAGTCAGAATCATCTTTTGGCATAGTTTTGAAATTTTTATTTTCCTGTAAGAAGCATGCAAACAAGCCTGAAGCATACAAGCAGGCATGCAGCATGTAAGCAGGCATGCAACATGGAAGTAAGCATGCAACATGCAGCAAGCATGGCTTCTGTCACGGCTCCGGCGCTGCGGTTTTGAATTGCACTCTAGGGGTAGGCAAACAAGACTACGTGGAGTCGGTTTCGCAGCGATTCGTTTTCGTTACTAGCTTCAATTTTTAATACAATGTTTTTTAATTGAACTCTATCTTACTCGCTCGCGCCACTCTGCACTCCAGTGATGAAAAAGCGCACGAAGCCGCGAACCTTTTCAGTTAATTTGTTCTGGTTTTAGAAATAATGCAATGTGACAGGATTTTTTTGTTATAATAATCATTAAATTGGCCGAGCATGGCTTCTTGAAAATTAAGACAAATATGATGAATAGGTTTTGTTGTACTTACTGGTTAATATGCGACTGGGATAGTTATTTTGCTATGAAATATGGAAAATTTGCTGTGCAGTCAGTATTAATGCTATGTATGTAGTATTTTTGTACAAGAATAAATTTAACTGTATTGCATTATAATAAAAAAAGCAATGTCATATTGATGTATCATTTCGAATTATCTGCAGTTTGAGTTTTGTTAAACATTTAGTTTATTTGTAGTGAAGTAAGTTATTTGATGTAAAAAAGAATATAAATGATGAGTATTTATTGATAGGCGATTATTTATTTGATATGCAATTTATAATATCCCCTTACATACATGTTACAATGTTCTTACAATGTCTTGAGTATTAAAAATTGATTAATTATCTTTTTGTTACAGACAGTGATGGTGAACTCAATATATCTGGTGATGAGGATGAACCAGCACTTTCTGGAGAGGAAGATGGTAATATACTTGCAACAAAATTTTATATTTTCAGCATGTCAAGTTGGATCCAAACATTGCTAGGCATGCGCCACGAACGAATGCCTGAGCTTGAGGCACGTGTTTTTAAAAATAATACCAATATACATATATGCTCGGATCGAGCTATCGTTCGAAGCGCATGTCTCCCAAATTCTGGGAGTTCCAATTAAATAAATCACACAAACACTTGTCATTTGGATATTCCCTAAAACGAATATGTTGTTATTTCAGAACTGCTGCTAGAAGACAGTGACGATGAGGATGACAAAATCGATGTTCCCGGCGCTAAAGCAAAGAAAGGAAAAGGCAAATTCAAGCTAAAAGGTATATTTACTTTATCATAATCATAACAACCCGCGTCATATTCAGCTTAAAAGTTCAACATGTTCCAACATGAAATTACCAAGAACTATTTACCATCTTGTTTTGATAACATTTAGCTAAGTTCACTCTCAGTCTAACTTTCTGAATATACCTAAGACTTAAACTTCCATAGAATCTCCAAGAACATATCGACGGGTAAAAGGCAAAAGGGGTCAAGCACCACAGATCATATTGTTCAGGAGAGTAAAAAGAAAGTTTAAAAAAATAATATCTCTTTATTGCTTTATTGAATCACATCACAATCTTCAGAAAAGTTTACTAAAATACAATGTTCTTTAATAATTTGACATCAAAATAAGCCTGAGATTAATAGTTTCAAAGATATATGTCGCTTGACCCCAGGTTTTAACCATGTTTATCGATTTCGCGAGGGGTCAAGCACCAATATTTAATGTTGGAATATTTAGATTTTGGCCTAAGCTCCAGGCGCTGGCGCGCGCTGAGTGGATCAAATGCAACGTAATGAAAATAAAATTATTTAGGAAAGGGGCCAAGCGCCAATTATGTTTACTTGACAATTTTTACTATTGGTGTAAGCGGCGTTATAGTTGTTAAACAAATGAAAGAAAAATGGATACAAACGACATATTTATTTCTAATATTGTTTTTTAAAATTATGCCAAATGACAAGGCGATACAAAAACGTAATACACAAAATGGTCCTTCAACCAAGCAAGGTAAAGTTTGTGTCGCTTGAGCACTTTTGGCAAGTATCGATTTGGCACTTCAGTACAAATAATTCTTTGGTGCAAGCGACTTTTTTTCATGCTAGGAAAACGATATTACGACCATTCGAAAGAGAAAAAATAGTGGAGTTGGGGTCAATAAAAAAGTTAAAATCGCAAAATGTGGCGCTTGACCCCTTTTGCCTTTTTACCGTCGATATAGACCTAGATATGTCTACCCTTCTTTAATTACTTAGCTAACAAACATTCAATTCCAACAGGTACAGACGACCTCGGCTCCCTATTCGCATCTGCAGAAGAATTCTCAACTCTCCTAGAAGATACGGCCACGAACAAGAAGCAAGGCTCAAGTCAAGCAGTAGCCAACACTGACAACGCAAGCACAAAACAGCTCGCTTGGGAAGATAAACGAGACAAATGGATCAAAGGATACAACAGAAAAATACTAGGAAACAAAGGAAACAATAAAAAGTTCAAACATAAGAAAAACTTTAATAAATCTGACAAAAAAGGTTTCAAACCAGATAAGAAAGGTCCTAACAAGATGGCTGCCGGCGGGAAGAGAAAAGGCGGGAAACCTGATGGCGCTGGCGGTAAAAAGAAGAGGATGAAGTGATTTGCTTGTATAATAAAATCTTTGTATCGTTATTTATTGTTTTATTTTTACCCAAATCAAAAAAAAAGTACAAGAGTACAGTAGATGACGGCAAACTGACAAGCATAGCATAATGTACTCGGTGCTGACAAGATTTTGAACAGAGCCTGCGTATAATAATTTTACAATACACGGTCGTATCCTTTTCAAGATGGACAATTATACCTCATTAATTAGAAAGCTTTAACAAATTGAAATATAGCAAACCTTTTTTTTACAACTTGCAATAAAAATTAGACGCAGTGGGCGTAATTTTTTTTATCCTATTTGATTGACAAATCAATTTTATAAATTAGTGATGTCTCGCATTCGATTATAATCGATAATTTATAAACTTGAAAAATAATTACATATTAGAATCAGATATTTACAGCGTTCTAATTTGAATGACAAGTATTGGCACGGCGACTTATTACTAAATCAAAACGTAAATTAGGGTCAGTAGGTCAAATCGTTAGACATTAAAAATTCACATAATCAGAGTTTATCTATTTGATATAGATACTGCAAAAGTCATAGCTATAGGTAGATTATGACAACCAAGTCTTATTTCGTAATTCGTATAGAAATTCAAACTAATATTGCTATACGAAGCTAAAATTGTGAAGGTGTATCAAAAACCACTTGTTTCCTGTTTGACAGCTACATTGTTTACAATGCGCGCCGCGTTTGACAGCTGAGCTATTTGATCGACTTTTTATTTTTTACGACAAATGAATGAATGAAAAAAATGAAAATACGCTCAGAAAAAAAAATACATTAATTAATTTATGATTATAAGAAAGAAATCTGACACAAAAACGATAAACTTTCAGATATTTTATGCTAAAAATGGTTGCCCGCGCAATGTACTGCAGTCGGATCTCTTGTTTGTTGACATTACTACATCATGTAGTTGTGTTGTGGAACGCGCCATCGCGCCGTATCTAGCATTTATCGCGCGAAGTAAACAAATTCTTCTGTCTATTAATTAATGACATAAACTGCTTAACATTTACTGTGAACTATTGGACACTCTCAGACTTATGTGACGATCGTCGCTGTGATTGTGAAGGAACAAAAAGGCGGGCTAAAATCAGTGTGCGAGTGGCGATTACCAATCTATTTATAGCCGGACCTATGGCGCGATAAAGCTGTTTTACGTGCTGCTAATGTGTATCAGTGTCATAATAACATTCCAATTGCAATTTACGCCTCAGGAAGACTTTTTCAATTCTTATTGGACATTATTTCTATGAGCCTGTAAAGGAAAACGTAGCCGCGAAACTAGTTTGACAGCTCATGCATGCACACAAATGAAAGGGAACGCAATGCGCATGTGTGCGTGTAAGTGATGTGAAATTCTTATGTATGCGCTTATCGATTGACAAGATTATTTCAAGGACACCGGTGAGGACTAATGTATGATTTATTGTTGTAAATTGATACTAACATTACGAAAGCTGGTCTTTCAAAAACAATTTAATCATGGAGTCGCCGATGCTCGACGGTAAAAATGCCGAGGTCACAATAACTACGTGCACAAGTTCAAGTTCAAATCAATTTATCCCAGACAACTTGGAACTTCCTGATGATACATTCCGTATGGGTTTAGATAATTTTTCTATGATTGGAGAGAACGTGACTATAGGCAGGGAGATGTCGGTGGACAGCAGCGTGGCTTCTAACGCCGAAACTCCTACTGTAGAACTACCTACGCCGATGCAAACACCTGATACGCAGACACCCGACATAGAGTCTCCTAAAGTCCAAACCCCACCTTTAGAGAGTTACTCTCCCCCCATAATAGAGACGCCGAAACTTATCGAGGCAAAAGCCGAGGCTGAGATTCGTAGACCGCAAACATTGCTACAATTATCGCTATCAAAGAAAAACGACAACGATGTGTTCGTTAAACCGTCTCCAGTCGCCGAGCTTATGTCGCCAGCTAGAATGCTACAATTTGAAGTCGAGGCCTCCAGTGCCACGCCGACTATGAAACGAGCTGCCGTGGACTTTGATTTCTTCAGCAAAAACAATTTTGAAGAGTATTTCGTGGAATCGGAGCTGAAAGAGGACCGAAAGGTAGAGGATCCGGGAGATGGCAGCACGTACAAGGAAACACCGGTTATAGTGAAGGCCGATACCGTGCGCCATGAAATAGGTTACGGTAAGTAGCATTGGTGAGGTATTATTGACTTTATGATATTGTATTTTTCTTTTATCCAAGGTTTGACGCAGCTGTGGGTTCCGATAGAATTTTAAAGTAACTTTTTTAGTTTATTCATTGTTGGTTTCATCAACAAGAAAGAAAAACATACGATAACTGAAACGCTGATTTGCTAATAGCAACAATAAAGTTGTTATAGATCAATTAAGTAGTGATTAAGATAATTGAAAGATATGAATGTACAAACAAGGAGAAGGTAGGTACGTACACACAAGATAATTCCTTCGTCTGTCTTCGTCGTGTCTATGAGTCATCTATGTAGCCAGGACGGTGATCACTAATAGCCAAATAACATGGGCTAAGGAATTGGATTCCAGCAGCCTTTGAAAATATTGGAGCCATCTTCAATATAAGGTAATGGTACCTAAGTATTTACAGTAAGAATCGATGGTATACATAGAGCAAAAAATTTAATGATCTTGATAATGTTCAAGAGTTGCATCACATATATGTACCTCTATTATGTATTACTTATATGTATAGTATATAGGTACCTGCGTATTAGTGGTTCATGATTTCAGACATTCAAATCAAGTTTGTTTCGACTCCTACGAAGTAGGACAGCGTCCCAAAAACAATCGGCATCTTCATTCTTTTCACGACTTTTCTTCAAGAACGAACATCTAGGAGGTACTTATTTAGATTTAAACTGTGGAAAAAACACCTTATTTAAATCAAGAAACTGTTTTGACATCGAATTTCTCGTCGAATCGTTCTTCATCGAAAGAGCAACTAGAGTTCCTCTAGATAAACTATTACGTGACCTATTAAATCTAACGGTTTTAAACCTCCAAATATCTAGCAGAAATGACGCAGCACTGCAAAGCTCTACTTCCCACATTCAGGTCGCAAGATCGATGGTCGCATTCGGACAAAAAATCTCAATAAGCTACAGGTATTTGTCCGAGTTTGCGCATCTGATTCCTGTATGAAATTCTGGTATTTAAGCTACATTTGGTAACTATTCACTTGTCTAACGAAATAAAGCCCTGCTAAAGCATAAATAATTATGTTTATGTAAACATAAACATAATTAGTACAGTCAGTTGATAGAATTCAAGCTATGATTGAAAAGAGATAACTAATTTGTTATCCTGACCCTCGTCGTTTCACACTATGGGGGCGTGTTATGCACTTTGTTTGTGACTGCATGCATAACATGATATAGATTACAATGAGCAACCATGCACTGAGTTGTAGTGATTGTTCATTTACATGTCTCGATAAGGCACTAATTACTTGAGTGATAAAGTTTAAATCTGCCACAAAACTTACCCCTTAATCTGCCTGATTTAGCCGTTTCAGTTTCCATTCAACCTTAGAATACAAATACAATACACTATAATCTCCAAGAATAAAACACAATTTTCCATTAATAAAAGCATATCGCTTGCAATTCTGTAAAGCCAATCAAGGAAGCGAGACTGACAACATATATACCGATATCCGTCCGTATCGCGTTGTTTAGCAACAAACTAATTAAATTACACTCGATTTGCAGCGAAAATCTTCCTCTGTGTACTATTTGTAATTAAACACAAACACTTAAGTCTAAGCTCTTAAGATAAAGTCTGTAACATACGATAATTATAGAAAACATCGTTAGGTCTTATCGAAAACATAATCAGATTTGAAGATTTTGATCTGAGATAAGTTTTTTGGTCACGGCCAGGTGAGCGAGGCCAAAGTTTTAGAACTCAGGAAGTGGTTTTAAACTTTGTCAAATTTTAGAAAACACTATTGGGATACGGGTTTTGTCAATACAGCGGTAGCAGTTAATTTTACCGCAACATCCGATACAATATCCGTGGTATAAAACTAATACATGATAACGAAATCTAATTTTATACATAGGTATATAAGTTAAACACAGAATACATAGACGTTATTATAGTTAATTTATAAAGGTTTGACTTCGATTCCTGGCACATTTGGATAAACAGACTAACTAAAGTAAGCTATTGTGATTAATATGACTAAAATATTGGATGATTCAGTTAATGCGAACTAATAAGCATCCGATATTATGTTCAAAGCAAAAGGGTGGCTTGTTGCTAGCCAAAATAAAGCATTCATAAGTTCTCGAACAAAAATATTCAAAAAGGGTAGCAATGAATGTTTTTCGGAATCATACGTTTTATTGAAGGGTTCGCTGTTTGCGCACTGCGGTAAAAATAGCCCATAGATTTTGAGAAACATATTGGTAATCCCTTATATGTACATATTTATCTACTTGTATGAAGTTAATTTAATATTTAAATCCAGACTTAACTCCTATGTTCTCTCTGATAAATATAATTGCATCAATTTAAACTACGGAGTTCTTAAATTCCGTGTGGTTAGGTACCAAATTAATAACATAGGTATTATCTTCATACAGTTAGGTACTGTACATATCGCCATCAACGTTTTCACAGAAAACTTACATTAAAGTACGTGAGTTTTTATGATTCTGATGTTAAAACGAAGGTCGAAACACTTCCGCGTTTAATACTGACATCTTCCGTATTAGAATGGAACAATTATTTCATTAAATTATTTTTACGACCGTTAAAATATTGCCCATCCCTAAATATGATTGGATACGTTTTGAATTTATGATGTCGTCATGCATACTTTTTGGTTAAACCTGCTTGGTAACGGTACCTATTCATAAATTATGACTTTTTCATCTTGATAGATTACTAGTGTTGTGGGTTAACTAGTCGATAAATTATAGCGTTAAACTTAAAAATGACGAGGTCGGTAGGTATATTTACATGTACTCAATAATTTGAGAAATAACTAAGTTACTACTTTGAGGAGTCGGTGCTCTACCAGAAAATTGATAATTTTGGCTACAAATGCAAAATGTTCATACCTTAAAAAAGACACTGTTTTTTAAATGTATATTATAGAAGGAAAAGAGTTACATGGAGCAGCTTAATTACGTCGTCGTTACAAACAAAACAGGATTAAGAAAACCTACGACTATGACTGCCATTCTAATAACCTACTGATTCTCAAGTCAGTAGTTCCTATATCTGGAGATAATTACATAAAACAACTTAAGGAAACAACAACAAATGCTACGCACATTACATACTTGGTATTATTTTATTACATGGATTGTTTGTATATCGATTAAGTCCAGATCTAGAGATCAGAGATGCAAAAGTACCTACAGAAAAAGGATCTGCTGTTTGTCATTGCCGAGTCCTTTTATCCTTGAATTAAATGCTATTCTAGCATAATTTTGACTTATCTGTTACTGAAAGTACTGAATTTTGGGTCTGACTCAAATTAATGCATTTGGGGAGATTAAGCAATCTTACTGAGTGAAAACGTTCATACATTTATTTACCTATAAAATAGTGATATGACCAAGAGATAATACCGCGGAAACTGAAATCAAGGTTTTTACCTCGAGTAAGTAAATCAAATCAAGATCAATTTGTACAAAAATAGCGCGCTGTAAACGCTTTTACTTTAAAAATTAAAAACATTTATTTTTTGACGCTGGCAACACACTGGTAATTACTTAAATTGTTTTGATGATGAATTGAGATAATTGTGTTTTATTTTTGCCTTTATAAATTGAGGAAAATATAGAGATTTTTGTTCAAACACCTGAGTAAGCCTGAGTATTATATCCAGAATATTTTTTTCATACCAGTACTTCATACAGAACTGCGCATCATGTCAACAGATGTCAACATGCATGTCAACAGATAGAGTTGTTCCACAACAATAATTGATGTTATCGATAATGGTCATATCACTTCATGAATGTCCTTTACGTGTATCGATATGTGTAAATAACTACATATATATTTCATCTCCACTCCATGCCATCATATCCTGCATCAACTCTGAAAACCGCAAAGAGTTGGAAGAATCAAAATAAAATCCTGAAGATAACTTGGAAAGTCACCCGAATATCATTTTCTAACCATTGCAAAAAGGCACGAGACAGCCGATAGTGTGCTGCCAAATGAGGGTTGCCAGGACTTAAAATAAAAAATCTGAACAGGACTGCCAATTAAGCAGGACTTCTAAGATGAAATACCATTTATTCCTGTGACTTACAGTCTCGATACAACTTGAGGATCGCAGAGAGAAAACTATCGTATGACAAATGTAGGAAGTGCATAATCTAAAAACCCTAATCAAAATCCGGAAATTGTCTCCGGATATGCAACCAAAAAGCTTCGCCCGGTTGTGACCGGATGCCTGGCAACTCTACGCCCAACGGGTTAGGAAAAAGAGACATGAACAAGGCTTTGAACCCGCATACCAGTTCTTGAGAATTCTATCCACTACTCTACATTACATTCATTTTCCAAAAAAGGAACTGTATTCGTTTTAATACAATAAAGAAACCATTTTTAAATATCCCGTTTGAAATATTGAAATCAGTTTCTAAAATCCAAAACTTGTAGAACGCAATTTGAAAATCAACTTTTAGATAGGTATTATTGCTGTTTATACTGTCCTTAAAAGCAAGAATACGAAGACATAATCTCGAAATCTAAATTGCCAGGAAAAACGAAATAAATAAAATATTGGTAAATTAAAAGAAATAATTTCTCATTCCCAATCCATTATGTTTCAATCCATGTTTAACTCAGCACTTCACTCTGCAGCGAATCAAGAAAGAGATGCGCATATTCTGTATCGCGCTCCAACATTTCTCATCTCGCTCTACATAATAGATAAGCAATAACCGCGTCTCTCTTTGTTTACGTCCATGAAACGCTGACTCGCACAGTAAATGCTTGATTTTACGATCATTCCCGGCATGAAAACCATATTTCACTATACAATAAATAAAATTGCTGATATATAATTAAACAATTAGCATTTAGAATGGAAATTAATGTCTAATAAACGTAATCAGGAAATTATTAAAAGATATCGATTAATCGATTTGTCTGCAAGTTTTGCATGCACTATGTGGCCTCGTAAATCGTAAATGGTGGGGGGAGCGCACCGCTCGCACACCGTCGCACGGTTTCTATTTTGCGTTTCTCGAATTCAGTTACTTTAGCGCGCTGAGTGAGTTCGTATCTCATTCGCGCGTGCATTTTATAATTTATTTATATAGTGTACATAGAAGTTTTGTAAAGAGAGACGGTTTATACATAGTGCTAGTGAATTGAAACAAAATATCGAACTGTTGTTGTGTGCAAATGAACTGTGCTGACAGTGTAGTGAAAATTTTATACGAGTGAAGTACCTGGATTGTTTTGGATTCATAACCCCGTGTTACTGGATGTTGAAGAGGCTGTGATTTTGATACGATGAGATAAAATATCATGAAAAGGGATAATACACAAAACTAAATTATTTGACGTTTCAGTACAGTGAAATCAGTCACAAGTGAAATTCCTATCGACCAATCACATTGACATATCGGTGTGCGGAGCAAGCATATTGTGGGGTGGTTTCGAATTCGGTCGGGTTATAGCATATTGCAGCGCCATCTGCGACAGAGCGCCGCATGAAGTTATCGCGGTTGGAACTACTCGCGAAATGCTTTACGTGTCGTTTGTACTTTCGCTGAAAGTTGAAGGAATACTTGCTGCCTAATTAGTTAACGCTTCCACAAGCGTCCGTGGTCGGCTTAGCCCTCGGGAGTGGACCGCTCGCGCGTCACAACGCGTGGATACGTGGACAAACTTGATGAGGTTCTGAAGTGGTGGAGTCTACATGGTTTTGGTCAACGGCTGAGCCATGGCCACCGCCGAGATGAGCCTGCCTGACAAGAAGCCTGAACACGAGTCGGGTTACTACGAGGGCAGCGACCAGGAGGGCAGCATGGAGTGCGGGTGTCCGTCGCCGGTCAGTTCGCGGAACTCGTCGCACTCGACCAAGCTGAAGCGGCGCCACAGCGCGCACAAGCACAAGAAGGTGCCCAACAAGAAGGCGAGGACGGAGCCTCCTGTGAACGGCTGCAGTGTCACTTCTAATGGACATTTGGACAAGAGTGTGGAAATAGTGGAGTGCTCAAGTAGTAGTCTGCCTTCGCTGAAGGACTGTAAAAAGCCGGAGGAGCTCCCGCCGGTGCCGGGGCCAAGCTCCAAGAGGAGCAGCTCTGTGGAGCTCATCGGTGGAACTGTGCCCGCACCCGCTCGGGACTCTGTGGACTGGAACTTGGTGGATGCTAGTAAAATTAGGAAAAGATGCAAAGGTGAGTTTTATTATTAACATGGCTTTATAATGTGTTTAAAACTCAGTGTGGACCAAATTCCTATCTCAAGATGGCAGTATCGTCAGCAGGCTGAACACCATGTTGCATAAAAATGTGTATATCAGTGTTAAAGTCTTTGCCATTAATTTGTTACAATTTTAACAATTTTAAAATAACATGCACGTTGAAGTTATTGATGAAACATTATACAAATTAAAAAATAATCTCTTAAAACTTTATTTAATTATTTAGGATCCTGATTAATTTTGCTAAGAACAAATTGTTAATGTTTTAATTTCTCTATGATGAAGACAAACATATTGCATGTTTTCCATACAATTTTACCCAATGACTCATCTGTTGACATATTTGATTATTATCTACATTTCTATACAACACAAGCAAACACTTTCTTGAATAACTGTTTGAAATATTTCACAATCTTGCACCTTATGAAATCCTACTACTGCAATATGTAATAGTCAAAGTTTAATCATATTATTCAATGTTTTCTTCTGCATATCCTGTTTGATTAAAGATAAAGGAAAAAATAATCAAAAATACATAGAAAAATGTAAACTTTAAAATCAATAGAGAATACAGGAAAGGATGTGAAAATAAGCAAAAAATGTATAAATTATTTAAATAGTGAACTCGGTTTCCTCATTGTTTGTAGTGCAAGAAGTATTGCAAGTACGTCTAGGCATTATGTAATATTCATAAGGTTTACTACACATACTATAAAGGCTTGTGCATGTATGTACCATGCTTAGAATTTATTTCAATGTCATGCAATTCTGTATGCTTGTACGCTGTTATAGTTTTTTTAATAGCCATTTCTTTGTAAGTTGAAAAGTTTACTCCTTTTAAAAGAGCCTACACCACATTTGGACTCTTTGCTGTGGTCATGGGCAGCCATAGACGGTTATCATCAGACAATCTGTCGGCTCATTTACCCCAATTATGTAAAAAAGTAGGCTACGCTTTATATGGATCAGATTATCATATTGTTATAATCACAAATACTTTTACTTACAATAAATTCTCCATACATAACATGAATAAATGTTCAAATTACAAAAAATGGCTGCACTATCAAGATTTATTTAACAGCAGTCTATTTTGAACGCTCTATTCTCAAATTGAAATGTAGTCTAGATTCTAATCTGGACTTTGAAGTGAAAGTTCCTTTAAAACTTGGTGAAAGTTGATCCAATAGACTATTGAGATTGTTACAAAGACTTTTATTGGACTTGATAAATTATCTGGCACCCTCTGACTTGGGGCGTGTAAAGTCTATCTTGATAGCTGGCAGTCATAGTTCAATTCTATAATTTGCTCGCAGATTGATTTGAAGAATGTCTGATAGGTCTTGATAGTTTAGTCAACTTGCTTCCCAAAGGATATGAAGATTATTTTCAACTGAAATTGCTATAACTACAGGTTACATTCAACAGGAATCCTAAAGAATGCATTTGAAACTATTGGCAATTATTATGAATTTGTTGCCAATCAAAATTATGATCCTTAAGTAATTCAGTCTCACCAAAATTGGCTGATGCTGCTTTATTGGACTCTGGGCTCCCATCCCTACTTCAAAGTTTCATCAATTATCCAATGCAATAACCAGATTGTCAGCTTTTCTTGAGCATTGTGGTATTATCCAGATTAAACAACTGACTATTACATAAGCACAGATGTAATTAAGAATTAAATCATTCCTCATGATACCATCAATTCGAGAATTTAAAAACATATTTTGCCATGTTTGCTCACCTTATCACATAAGTGCCAGTGGAAAAATATTTGGACACATTTCTTACAAATAATATTTCTCACAAGTAAATACATAAACATGGGAACAAGTTGATGGTTTATATTATCAGCAGTCCTTGACGCAAACCGCGATAATAATAGTTTCTTATCACTGGTCCCGAGTCTGCTTTGCCAATTAATTTTAGTTTTATAAGGCAGGCTAATTGATGCTCTTTGATTTTGTTTGTCTATTAGTTTGGAATTTAATGGGTGATTTCAATAACCTTTCTATTTGTTGATGTGCTTAAATATTACAAACTAGTCAATTTCACTGGGATAAAATATTGGTTCCATAGTTTCGGAGCCTTTAACAAACAAAAACTTTTCCTTTTTATTATTGAGAGATATGAATTTGAGATTGAGAGAGATGTTTCCATAAATTGAAACTATGTATTAAAAGTATCTAAATAAAACAAAATAAATGTTGAAACACTTTCTGGAGTGGTAACATTATTGTTTTAAAAATTGTGTCAACTTATCTTCCATGAACCATATAGAGTACCTCAATATAATTGTTGTTGACTCTTTCAGATAAGAAAAAGTATCGCTTTTTATACTTTCTTACAGTTTTAACAATTTTCTTGTGCAAAATACAATTTATTTTGCTGTTTAAATACAAAGTTAATGTTAAAAGCATTCTGTCATGTTCAGTTATTTTGGTGTAACCAAACAGATATTTTTATTCTCAATGGTATTTTAAATATCATTGTCTGAGGTATTTTTTCTAGCTTTAGGCTACCAAATAATTGTTTCACCAAAATTTTAATTTACGATAAAACTAACATGAAAATTAAATAAGAATTTAATTTAAATAAAGCATTTATTTCAAGGAAGTATCCGTCTTGTAAGTGGCTAAAGATTAAAATAAAATGATTGTTTAACACTTAACTATTACAAAGTATGGTCATCAGTTTTACAACATAACATTATTATACACAATATTGTTAATAGACCTAACCTCTGGTAAAGTTGCTATAATCATTAAAAGTCCACTAGAACTCGTGAAATGACACAATTACTCACAATTTTTTCCCACAGTATTAAATTATTAAGTATGGCAATTTATTCTGTAGTATTAACTAGTAATACTGGCTTCAGCAGGGAATTCCCAAGTTTATAATTTATCAAATGTTTTCTTTGTTGTTGAAATTCTAGGAAACCTTGACTGTCTGATACAGTTCAGTATCAAGCCTTTTACTTAATTATGTAATTACTGAAATTGTAGATACCTTCTCCTAAAATGTTATTGGCATTGTATTTTTAACTGTAATAATGAATATACAGAAGACAGGAAATTAAAATAACCACAAACAAAACCACAGCAAACGAAATGTCTCGTGCTTTCAATCAACATTTTCGGGTAATTTTCTGAACAAACACAAATGTATGTTGAGTAATTAAGGGTTTAACATATGCGCGGATCACCTTCAAACGCCAGCGAGAAATGTCAGCGGTTAGGTAACTCGCGACCTTTGAGAAATATGAATTTAGTAAATATTGGGTCGACGCACCATTGACTTTGTAGAGCGCTGCGGATTGTCTGAAGGATGTTGATATAGCTGTGCTAAGTACGAATAGCTATGAAACAGGTGGCCGGCATCGGGTAGACGATCGTTTAAGCATTTAATCGATACCCAACGATTGGAGTGGAATCGAATGATCACTTGCTGATAACATTTTTCAATTTTGTTCTACTGAATGAAGAAAAAAAATGTATTGAGCACAATAGCGACGCATTGCACCTGTATTAGCCTAATTAATCTTCAGTTTGACCTAATATAATGGCAGATATTTAAAAAATAAGGTATCGAGATGGTGCATTGATAAGTACGGATCCTTAAAATTTATTAAAAAATCAAAAATATCTTAAGATTGCCATGATACAAGTCGATAACCCCGGACAACGCTGCAGAGAACGAATGTATAAAAGTTGAAACATACCTTGCAGTAACTATTCTGCACCACCAATGTCAGATTAAACAATTACAGTTCGGTGTCAATGAACCTTTGACTTTGTTGAGCAAAACATTGTGTCTATATAATGTGGTTTGTTTATCGCCAATTCTTATGTAAATCGTTATCGTAATATACTTTAAATAAAAATGATAACAACCACTTTTATTACGAATGTATTATTTTCTATGTGTGCTTTCCTCATTAAAAATACCAGTTTAATTAAAAACTACTCCATTCGTTCTACGGTCCGTATCTTTTTATAGGAAATCGCATTTATCTCGTAAACTTCTACTGAACAAGAGAATATGCTTTTAATTAATAGGACAAAAGAACGTCGAAGATGAGTCAATAAAAATAATAGTCTATTATTATGCCTTACTAACATAAATATGGATTTGATTTGACGAACTTCATAGAACGTTGAAATCTTTCTAGAAAAAATCAATACTATTGTAAAGAGGTGGTTGATATTACTGCAACTAATAAATGTTATCTTCAATAAATAATTCTATATCATACAAGTGTGGGATGAAGTTAATTTATAAACTTTTTTCAACTAATAGGTGTATCTTTCTCGAAGAAAATACTCTTACTATCAACCCGTTTGCCTGAATATCGTTGGAAACTGTCAAAAACTTCTTTTGCAGTACATGCAGAAGTTTGACTCTATTTGATTGTCTTCACGAAAACTTGTTTAAGGAGGGCCACACCATATATGTATAGTACAGTTTAACTAATATAGGATAACTGTACAAACAAGTGAGAATATATTCCCAAAGACTATGATGGATTCTAAGCAGATCCGCGGTAAAAGTGAAAATCTCTTGACACGTGTAGGCATGTCGTTTAAATGTACAATACGGTACATATGTATGTACACCGTACACTTTGTGGGATCTTGTTAAGATAATAGTGGATTTTTTGACTATGTTGTATGCTAGCTAATTGAATAACTTGAGGAATTATCTGGAAATATTTAAATAACTTCTGTAGTCAGATGTTCTAAAAGTGTAGGTAGTGTTCTGTCACATATGTAAATACTATTTTAACCACAGGTTTTAAAACTCGCAATTTAATCTATTATCTAAATATCTCTAGATTACATTATTTGCAAGCAAATAATACTAAGAAAAACATTGTTTGCAACTTTTGGAACCCCACTGTTGAAAACACCAAAAACTTATTTTGCAAAAAACATGTCACTTACGCGATATGACATCCATTTCTACGAAGTATCTACACGAACATCTTTCCATCGAAGGCGACAAAACACCTGAATAGAGATTATTTGAAAATTACAATAATTATACAATTTCTTTTAATTGCATGACGTCATAAAGTTGTATAAAATGTTAATAGTAATGTTAATTTTGTTACAGTTAATCTCAATGGCGCCGCTAAAGTGGACATATCACATTTCGACTTGCTCAAAGTGCTTGGAACTGGAGGTAAGTTACATTATATACCTTATTCTTGATAGTTTTAGAGTCTAAAATTACTTGTTGCTTGTCCCAGGAAGTTAGGGATATGTTAAACGTTACCTAGATAATGTATAAAGTCTCAATCTACACTGTTTTCTCATGTGTGTATGAGAGAAAATTGAGGACTTATTAAGATTCATAAGAATTAGTATTCCTATTATTGAAATCGTTTTGTGTCATGTGTATTTCTTTGAGCCGACTTACAAAATATTTTAAACCATTCAGAAATAGGTACCCTTGATTTATGACAAAGTATAAATCACATTGTTTATGTTATAATCAAGTTTAATTTACACGTTGGTCTAATAATTATATGGACTCCTCTTGCCATATAGCCATTTTATCATTTAATATCAAAGAATATACCCGCATTTGCGAGGGTATAAAATTATGGGTAAAAGCTTTAATAGGGTTGTCACCTATTAATATACTCCATCGATTTATTTAGTGATGCATATAATAAATGGAAAAGAAAATAACCGACTAAACCCACCGATTTAAAATAATATAACCGAAAATGTTATGTTACATCGTTAGGGTTGTCACTCCATTATTATAAAAGTTCCAAAGAAAAGTCAAGTACATAAAACACGTAACATAATACTGTACTTACTAATTTCTAGAACAAGTAGCAACCCTAATCCATCAGCACAATAGCAGATGCAATATTAAAACAATTAAGCAATCATCACCCCGTGAATAGCCGGTCATTGACCTCTAGCTCAGTGTTGCCAGGAGCTAAGGAATGTAGGTGTAGCGGTAAATGAACGAATTATAACAGATACTACCACTTGACGAACGAAAAAAAATGCTGTAATTTATAGGCTACTAAGAAGTTAAAAAAATATGACTCGTGGAACGGTCAAAACAACAATGTTTTGGTACATTTTTGTTCGAGTTAACTTTACATTTGTTTTTTTAGTTAGTTAAATAGAACCGTGTCTATTTTTAGTCAAATAACTGCCGACTCACCCACTTAAGGTTACCTTGTACCCTGAACCTTTGGTTTTTATGAGGTTTTATTTATATCTGCCGTAGTTACTTGTATACAGCAAAAAATACTGGCTAACTGTCTATGGTCCAAAGATATGTGCTTGTGGCAAACCTACACACAAATAAACTAAGAAGTCAATGTGGATGAGTAAAAACCTTCATAAATGAAACACTAAATATGGTCCCTAAAAATATGCGGTCGAATTCAGAGCCTCCTTTTTGGGAAGTCGGTTAAAAGTAAGTTGACACTCAAATATACTTGCAACTTCACCCCTCATTACAAAAAGTCGGTTCCTTGTCCTTTTCAAAGCTCATAGCATTTCCTGAACAAAAACCTGTTTTATAAGTGTTTCCTGTTTATATGAGTTCGCTTTTTTTAATAAAAACAAAAGGGCAATGACATTGCACAATGATAAGTTACATAAAACTGCGGACTTATTACAGAAAATTGTATCGAACCTCTTTTTAGTCTTTTTAAGGCTTAATGCGTGTAAATATATTTTTTACTTGTGTTCTTTTATAACAATGTTTACATTTATTAATTGTTTTCCTGAGATTAAGTGCGTCATTTAATTTGTTAGCGGTTGTCTAGGAAGGAATTAAAACCCCAGAAATAATATTTTTAATTGAATGCAATTCTGCAGTAAATAAATTCATAAATCAGCCAGTCATGTTTTTACCTACAATGCTTATGTTTTGAACGTGTCTTGTTAAAGTAACCATACTAAAGAAATATACTTCAGTTTGATCCCCGTCCCGAAGAAGCTAGTTCCCAAAAATGGTTAAAAAATAGCCTATATAATATTTCGACCTATAAGCCTTACTATTGCCAAGTTTCATCAAAATCCATGCACTAGTTTTTGCTTTTCTTCAAGCAACAAACAAACATCCATACACACATTTTACATAGTTTCACATTCAGAATATTAGTGGGATATGTTACCCATGTAATGTATCTATATGTAGCCTAGTAGTATACCCCGGCTTTGGTCACGACGTCCCTGTGAATTGTGTCGTAATCGTAAAACAAGGAGCCAGCGAACGTACTACAGGTTAATGGCCATAATATTTTGATGATATTACCCCTTTCTCTTCGGGTTTACGACTTAACGAGATAAGCAGCTGCATTCTATACTTTTTTGTAACCAACCGTGGAACAAAAGGTGAAAATTGGTACTTTATTTTTACCTCAATATTTCCCTCGTGATCCTAATGTTACTTCAACATAAAGCATATTTGTTTTCTAATGGCATGATTCCTTATTTTGGTGAGATATTATCAAATGACCCTCTGTTGGTGCAGTGTGAGGAGTATCCTAGTATTACTGCCTGAAACCCACAATTCCTTCTGGCTTCTGGAGCCCTTTATATCAATCCCGCAGTTCTGGCAATGACATGATTCCTCACCCTTGAGTTTCTATTACCCGTGCAAATTGATAACCAACCTTTTTTTCTTTTTAACGCCATTTTTCCACACCATGCGACCTTTTTCTTCAAATTGACGTTAAACATTTGAAAAAAGAACCAGTAACGTGCCCGCTTCCGCGAGTATCGATGCGTTTCTGCGTTGTGTTTGCAACCGTTATGCAACAACGCTATGTCGATAATTGTGCGTACTTGCCTATTCCGTTTTACAGTGGAATGGACACCCTAGGGTGTTATATTTCCTGTTATGGCGGTGTATGTAGCTATTTTTTTGAATAACTGTTCTAAGTTGCGTTGTAAATGTAATAAAATTGATGCAACTGTTGTTTATTTTGGTTGTCGATGTTTTTAGATATCGATATTATATGGAACGTCATTGGTTTTGATTCTTTCGTGTTCCTATACTATTCTACCAATATTTATAACGCATGATATTTAAAAATATGAATTTAATTGAAGTGAACCTTGAATGTTCTTTATAACAGAATACTTTTTGTTTTAAAAATAATTATTGTATGGCATCAAAGGCGAATGGGGCAAGCTAGTAATGAATCATGGCGATTCTGCAAAACTTTCAAAGCTCGTAGACAAACGAATATCAATTTATTGCACAACTGCTATTTGTTAGAACATACTGCAGCTGTTTCAGTTCTTCGAAGAGAATGAAATTAATTCATTTTTAATATTCGGAAAACTGCAGAACGTAAATTCCCAAGTCTTCATTTATACCCAGAATATAGCCTTTATTGTTTCCGATTACAGATTGGCCTTTTTGATAGTATTTTATTGTTAATTTATTTTTGGTCTCTGGGTTTATTTACATTTATTATTTAAGTTACTTCTTAATTTTTATTTTTATTCTGGGGTACCCTAAATGCACTAACCAATCACTGTCAATAAAACACTTATTCTCAGCTGCATCCGGTCAGACTGGAAGCCGACCCCAACATAGTTGGGAAAAGGCTAGGCAGATTAAAAAAAACATTAACCAATGAAATTGCTAACATACTTATAATCTCAGAATGATAGCTTAAACTGCATTATTATGCAACATGATAGATTTGTTTAATAAGGTTGCACCGTTTAATGGGCTGTGGCCAACGTGACTCGAACCATGTTCTTACTTACTTACTCGAACGAACATACTAACTTTGCGACTTTCAACATAACTTGGGATATAGAAGGATAAGATTTTTATTTGCTATGTTTTTGAATGCTGGAATATGGGTAACTTTAGTGTTAGATGCAAAAATGATTAATAAAACTATCTCAATAAAATTGTTATTAAATCTCGATATGAATCTCTATATAAACAATTTATATAGTGACAAATCTACCTATCATTTTTTTTTTCACAGAAATTACTTAGATTTATAATTTACTTTCATATATTTTACAATCGAAAATTTTTACATAATATTTACATTAATTTTAAAAATTAAAAATAAACTTATATGTACAACTTAAAACTAATACATTGCATCAAAAAATTGCTCCTCATCGCTGTCACCGGGTAATGTACCCAGAAGGCTGGCAGCATTGCCACGTTGGATGGCAATGCTCAACCTCTGTGCGAAATAAAAGCCAGCCCTTGGGTCACGAGAAGTGTCAACAAGGCGTTTAGAAATTTCAATATCATTTTAGAATCCATTTTAGGAAATATTTCACCATTTTAGGGATCTTTCTGAGGCGTAAAATCAGCTAAAAATAACGATTTAGGTACCTACGTTTTTCCTAGAAAAGATCCTCGTCTAAAATGTCATTTAATATAAAGTTTAAAAATCAATAAAAATGTATTTACGTCAGCAATGTGGTTATGCCAGTGGCAAACGTGACCCAGGACATGTTCGAGTGACAGTTTCCACGTGCCACTTTCACATCTCACTGATGGTGGATAGCCGTAAACATATGACGATGATGAATTAAACAAAATGTCATTTTAAATGCATTTTTTGATCTCTTAAATCCAGTAGGTAGGTTGCATGATAAGGCATACAATTTTCAGGATGTTTGCAGACTTTACAATTTTGAATTTAAGTGTAGATGTTTCCGATATGAAGTTAATTCTTTAAACCTAATTAAGGAATGAAGGTGTGAGGAGAGAATATTTTTTATTTCATCGATATTAAGCTATGTGACAATTATGTAACTATTCAAGAAAATCTATAAATGGGTAATCCTCTAACTCTCTACTTTATAAAACAACATCATTATTAGTTTCGTCAATGTGTCTATTCCGTTACCAACTGATATATTATAAAAAAAATATGTGAAAAAATAAATGTGGTTATTGTGGTTCTAAGTTTCTGACCGGGTATTTCCCTGATACAATTTCGTAGTCGATAAAGTAAGTTTACACAAAATACGACACAATATCAATTTGTTTGCGTTAATAAGTCCCATGATCGTTACGATTAAATACTTACAAAAAAAAAAAAAACAATATTGTTAATATTATACGAATCTTTAATTTCTGTAAATGATTTCATTCTAATCATGTGTTACACCAGTCTACTTAATCAAATAGTTAAAGTTTCATAGTTACAACAACATCAAAAAAAAAAGTGTAGGATGTCGTTAGCAAAACTTATTATTTTGTGTGCTGGTAAACGAAACACAGTTTTTGTAAATAAACGAGGTACTGATAACTCACCCTTTTGTTCTTCGATTTCAAATCGATTTATTGTTTTGGGTTCTAAACACGTGTCTCTAGGGATCGATAAGGGTTCTAATAGTTGTTGAATGACAATCAACACATTTTGTTTTTCTTACGATTTGGTGATTGCTAGTTTGTTTTTATCACTCTTATCAATAATCATGAGGATGTTACAAAAATATCGTGCAGATGTATTGCCGATATCGATAGAATTGTCTGCAGTTAATAGCTTTTTATTGTCATGATAACTCTTTTGTTTTTGTAGTCTTGTAAAATGTTTTTCTGATGCATCGAGTATTCGAGACGTTGGATTCGATAAAAATACTAAATAGTAATGGAGATTTGCTAGTCTTCACGGTTTCAGCGTTTTGAAAACCTTTACAAAATGGAGTTTAATAATTCATTAATTCTTCAAGTTTAAAGGCAGCATGGGTATGGTGTTAGTATTGAAAAAATAATAGCCTTTTCATTGTTAATTTTACACTTATTGTTGCTTAGTTGATAAGCATAACTTGCATAACTCTGTCAATAAGCATACATACATAAATATGTAGCAGATATTTCATGTTTCTAAAACGTACAGGTAATACATATTACAACTCTAGAAGACCTTTTTCATTAATGTCGGTTAAAACTAGGGTCAGCAGTTAATGTGTTATGGTGGTTTGTTATAAAATCATGCATATTTTAGGCATTTCTGCATTCGGATAATCAACATATAACAAAATAACGAATTTGCCTCAGTGTTCTGAAGTTATGAATTCAAGAGAAAACAATAGTTCCATAATCAGATTTTGGTTGTTAACCCCATGTTTTCGTTTACAAAGATATCACATAATATCTTAAATGAATCATTGTTTTTATGAGTCACAAGATTGTAACTCGTTTAATCATGGAGTATCATCTTTCAGTTCGTGAGTACGTGCGAACTAGACTTTTGTACCTTCAGTTACCTCGTACAAATGATTCAATATAGTTTTCTAAGTAAATATCATTGTAATCTCATGCCTAGAGATATCAGACGTCATTTGAGCTAGTTTACCTAACAAAAACTGAAACATTAGCATAATAAACTTTAGATTATACGTCATAGTAATGATATAAGTTAAATCTAATGTAGCTGGGTTTGTTTTTTTTCTTTATATAAGTGGCTAGATATTTATGACGGTGTGGATATAAGGTGACAAATAACACAGTTAAGTCAGCGTCATGTTTTTGCATTTAGCACGCTTTGACGTGACGCTCTGATACTTTGTTCGTAATGACTCCGAATGACGTTAGCTCTATTGGTACTGTATAACAACATCTTAACCTCGAGATAAACATATTTAATACAAAAACTTTACATAATTTACCATTTAATTACATATTAAATTGATTAACTGAGTATAAATGACGGTTTTAATGACGTATGTTCATTCATGACGTTTGAGTCTATTATTTGATTAAAGTCGTACGTAAGTACTTACCAACTTGAGATTTCTTCTGTAGTACTCTCGTGTCGGCGTAAGTCATGGGCCCGTGTCGGTGATGCAACGTCCAACGCCGACACTGTCGCCGAAATGTCGGCGTAGTTTCGAATTTGGAATCGTGATCAACGTTACCGTTTTACTTTTAAATATTTTGTCTGTTGGCAGTAGAGAGGTCCATATTCAGAGTTTGTATATCGATTCAATACATGACAAGTTATTTGAAAAATGATAGTTAAACATATCTGTTACTGACACAAATACCACGAAAGAATTAGGACTACCGCTATCTAAACATTAAAAACTAAATATTTGTTCAATACATCATACGAATAGCGAATGTAAAAATATTTGCGATTCTCATTCACTGAATTAGATACGCGACACACGAAAATTGTACTCCTTTTGTTGCTTTGTTCCTTTTCGAAATGCATCATGTTTTATTTTTAAGGACTCGAGCACAAAATACATAGGTACAGAAGTCAATCTCATGTATGTACTTCACTTTTCATGCCTAAACTCGGCGGTCGCGCTAGGGTTGTCAACTGCTTTATGCGCATAAAACTAACGTGGTAGTGGTACTCGTATCTAATTATTTGATGTATTGTTGAGAATAAAACAGGAAAAATGAAATATAAACCAATAATAATAAAATATTTAATGTGGCATACAAGAGGTTAATAAACACTTTCACGGAAATTTGTTTGAACGAGATACCGTTTTTCAGAAACCGCAATTTATAATTTTGTTATTCATACATATACCCTACTCTTTACTTGTGAAAAAAATATTTTTGTATGTAATGGGTTGGTACAGTCCCTGATCTAAGCTTGCTTCTACCTACAGAAAACTTGATGTGCGAGTTTTATTTCGTCTACCTTACAACATAGTCTCGCCATGATCACAAAAATTATCAACTCCTACTAGCAATAATCTTTGAGGGTAGGTAGGCAGGTTCGCCTGGGTCGACACTAGCAAAACTTATTACGGCATTGGGCCAGAGGCCGCCGCCGCCGGGGCGCTTACCTACCCACCTAACTGTACCTACCTACTGCGTTTATTAAACGAACCATCGAAATATGAGAAAATAAGTAGGTACATATTATAGGTAATACGGCAGGCTAAAAAAACGACAATTCACTGTTTATTGTTGTATAAAACAACCGTCAACTTGTTCAATTATAATACGAATTTTGTTGCTCCATTATTACTTTTACTTTTGTTATTAAAATTAAAAATATTACAGTCAAATTACAGTTAGGTAGGTATCACAACGCGTGCACATTTATCTACCTTTGTGTGACGCGCTTATCTCAAGAAAGCGGCAGCCGCGCTCGCACTGTTTTGAGTTGTTTTGAGACAGCGCGTCTGTGAACACGCACACATAGACACCTATGTCTGCGTGACTCGAACGCGCTTTGTATGTAGATTGACTTCTGTACCTATGTATTTTGTGACTCGAGTCATTACTGGTCTTTAATTAGTCTAAATGCAGTGAGCACGTAGGTACTTTTGTCACAAAACACTGCTTTATAGCCGAATGAAAGTTTTTTCTGAATATTGTTGAAGTTCTTCGTATTTTTGCCAAGATTTTAATAACCTAATTATGAGTTTTGAAAAAGTCAACATATCCCTGTATGATTTTGCAAGTCTTACTTTTAAACAGCGTTTGCTTGCAAATATTTTACTAGAAGTATTCAGAGGTAGTCCACATAGGTATTAGGATTAAGTAGTCAGACTTTTGGCTAATTGATCTTAATATACCCAAACTGCTTGAAACAGATAATCAGCTGTAACATCAATCTACGTGTAAAGAGTTTAGTATCCTCATAAATAGAGCTTGTTCATTAAGATGTTTGCTTCTCAAACTGTCAAATGAAAGCGATTGATAGACCGTTTCGCTTTGTTTACCATTAACACCTGTGCTACGATTGATTTCTTATCTCAAACTCTTCAATGTACACTGAATCTGAGTTCTATAGTTTACCTTTTCATTTTTCGTTTACACGTTCCGATTATACGCAGTTGTTTCTACGGATTTGGCAAATAGTTTTATTGCGCGTAACCTAGTCTAGACTGTATCGTTTATAACAACGTTTTGCCCCCCGACTTTGCTTGAATTCACGTGGCGTGTAGACGAAGGTTTCATTAAAGTTTTTACAGCTTTCTTGTAATTAGTCTTTGTTTTTCGGACTACATAAAATGTCTACATGACTCGAATTTATGGGTTTCGTGAATTAAGTCTTTTAGAGAATTTAAGATGTCTGGTGTTGTCCAAATAATCACAGAAATGTAATATTATAATTGTTTGGAAGATCGAGGTTTTAATCAGTCAGGAAGTAGGCAAGAGGCTCGCCACACGAAGTATGATAAAACTTATCTTGTCTGATAGATAAGCAAACGAACTTCAAGTGCGATATTTTTTCTAAATATATTTTTGCCACGGTCGTGTTGATAAGTTCTTACGAATCAAGTGGGAATTTGAACACTCATTTCGACATAATTGTAAATTTTTCATCACATCTTTGGGTGTTAATCCTTCATTGGAATGCATTAGTATAATCTTAAGAGGGTTCCGAAACTTGAAGTAAAATATAAAGTAGAATTGAGTGTTACGAAGTTGCTTACATTATAACAAGGTGGGAACTACGGATGCTTTCGACCTTACCCTTGACTAAGGGAGATTTTTTGTTACCATCGTGGGGAGATTTAACGGTAAAATGGGGGCGTAGTTGTCTCGGAATGTGTTTAGTTTGGCATAGTATTGACTCGTTTAAAAGAGGTTGTGGTGTTTTTATTGGAACTGTTTTATAGAGGGCGGCCATCGTAATTTTAGTCTGTGATTGTAAAATAAAATGTTTGAGATTTTTTGTTACAATACTGTGTACCACCTGTGTTACAAAGAGGCTCAAACATATCTAATTAAATTCCAATTAAAGAATCTACGAGAAAAATCTCGCCGACTAGGTACCAGGGCCTCATATTTGACGTAGAGGCCGTCCCAGGACGTCGTCCGTCGCGGCGGGTCGTCGACCCCCGAAACTGGCGCGTAGCGGTGCCCGGTCGTTACCCGCCCGGCGCCCGTCCTTACATAGTCCGCGACCTTATGTTAACCTGGTACATCCAATGCGGTTTTTGCGCATTTTCTATTACTTTTTTTTAAATATTTGATCTATCTAGGATCGATTTTAATTGTTGATTAGTTTGTTGAAATGTCTAGGTTGTCAAGAAATTCAAGTAGCACTTGATTTTCCTCATACTTGAGCGATAAGCGATTGACCTTCATGCCGTTTCGTTGTTGTTCATAGCCATCTGATATCGCCGGAATCGGCGGTTGTTAACCCCGTAACCTATTTGAATAAACCATAAATCATATAAATGAAATTTACCGGACCGTAAAAATCAACATTGCGAAATTCAGTCTACAGTCTATTTGTCACATACAATTAATAGGGCTTTAAGAATACATTAAATTAATAGACTCATTACTCATAGTGCCGGCCATTGTGTAACAATCATCATTAGCATTATAAATGACTTGCTTATTATGCTTATCTGTCAATCTGTTAATAAATAATTGAGTATTTTCGCTACCGATACAGGAAATTGAACATTGCAACTATTGTTGAGTACAATAGAGAGAATTCATTACCTGCCGTGTCAAAACTAGGTAGGCTGAAAAACTTGCCTACATTCAACTTAGCCACGTTGAAGCTTGCTGGGAAAAGTGAAATAAAAAACTGAATGAGCAAGCCACATCAAACCGAATATATTTGCATTACATTGAACGGCCATTTTGTTTTTTAATCTAGTCTAGAATGGTGTTTATGCTGTTAGAGTAACAACTCTTTAGTTATTTTTTTGGGACAGCGCGCGCTACTTTTGTGGGGGCGTTAATGTGGCTTGACCCCGAAAAAACTAAAATGATTGATACTAGAATTTTCTATTAAGTGTTTTATTGAAGCTTTTGATAGAATATTGTGGATTGTGTTACCTAAAGGTGTCTAACGGTTAATAAATACCTGCTTCCGCGATTGAACAACGCCGAAACTACTGACCGAACCTACCACAACGATGATTAAGTATGCGCATCCCGACATCGCAACTAAACGCGACCTAGCAAAAAAAAATCTGATTGTTTGTTAATTCACATTAATAGATGAATGACTTAAGAGTTCTCATAACATATCCATATCGGGGGCGCGGATCATTGACACCGGTAAGCCATATGTGAGATAAGGCTCACCCTAAGCGGAGCTTTCAATATATTTGTTTTGTCTCTCCCTCCTTCACTTTGAGTCTTGGAGCGTTGAGCCAACGGGAATCGCCATGAGTACAAATCTCTATGCGACAGTCTGACACACGCGGGGGCGAGTCAACGCAACAAGCAATGACAGCTTATGCACAGCAATATGAGCAGTTCTCTTGTACCCTTGTAGAGGGGAAGACAGCAATGGCATCTCCGGTTGGTTTAGTTGTCTATGTCGCGTTATCTTGCTTTTCGCTTCATAAATATAGATGATGCTTATACTTGTAACGAGGTGAGAGGGGTTAGAATTAATTCCTAAAACCTTTAGATGGGGGTTAAAACGTGTTTTTTTTTTTGCACCACGTGGTATTTAATCTTTTGACTCTGTCGAGCTTCGATTATCATTACCAGATCCTGTCTATTTTTAGAGTGGAATATTTCAAGCTAAGGCATTGAATATTTAAAAGTCTAAAAATACTCCGAAAGAAGTGTTTAAAGGTTGGAAGTCTTAAAATAATAATCGCAAGCATCCTAAGCATTGAATTTAAATGAGTTTCTGATCAAAAGCAGGTGAAATGACAGGATGCACGCAAGGAAACGGTATTGGGGCCCAATTTGAATGTTTTATGTATGACAAGCGCGTTTCATGGCTTCAGGTCAGAATTACGAAATTTTCTGGCCAATTTTTAAGTGGTCATGGATTTTTGGGGAGTTTCTGAATCGTTTGGATGTCTGGAATAAGAAGCTATTTAGTGATGGTTTAACGGGGCGTGTATCTGTATATTAAGCTGAATAGTTTGTTTGAACGTGATCTTAGGAACTAGGTACTGAACCTATTTGAACACTTAGATAGGTCATTTATCGAGGAAGGCTATATACTTTTTATCCGAGTGCGCGTAGTTACCGAAGGGTGAAAACTTTAGCGGATGCTAGCTATAATAATATACATAACAATTTGTCATTGATTTCTAGTCCTCGGCATACCAGGATAATGATAAATCACTTCTAATAATTTGGAAAAGAAAAACCGTGTCACGGATTACGGTGAAAGCCGGATTTCACGTGAACTCGTATAATGTGTATGTTTTGCTTATTTCGTCAAAGTGATTTCGCGAAATGCTTTCCCACGCATAATCTTATAAGTCTCATGTTAATTAGGAATTATGTAAAGCTTATTTACTGTTAACGGAGTCTATGTATATCAATTTATGGAAAGTTTTATGTGGGAAAGATTTTTAGTAGTTTTTGTTAATACAAATAAATGAAACACTTAACAAATTAGCATGTTAGCGTGACTCAATAAAGTGTTAGTCACTATTATTCAGTAATTTTGATCACACCATGTGTTTCGTGCAAAAATCGGTGGTCGCGATCATATTCACACATCCGCCCGCTTGCGTGTCTCGATCCGGAATGCACGCAACGGGCTCGCCACCTGTGCTTGCGCAGCCAACGTAGCTTGACCTACCGCACCAGGTTGTTTCATATTGTCACATGAGAAATTGTGAAAAAACTTTTACTTGTAATCAGACCTTCTGTGTAACAAGACTTGATATGTGATTGAAAGGTTCCAGGTAATATCAATTCAAAAAGTTTAATCAAGTTTTTATTCGATTATTGCTAGATTTTTGTCTGTTTAATTTTTCTAAGCTAACAAATAAACGTTGGTTCCAAAGTTAATTTGTAGCGTTTTTTTCTCAAAAACTGTCTTGTAATTTGTTAAGAGGCGCCGCGTGTTAAGACGGATGGCGTTCTAAATGCGCTTCATTAAATAAGATTAACTGTTTGTTAGAAATTGCTAAGACTAATCGACTGATAGATATGAGTTCGACCCCTTAGTTTCCGTTTTCTATAGAATCTGGTTTTAACTTACTGGATTTTTGATGTTAGGGGCTGGGACCTCTATACATATAAGATCAAAAACGTAAAGCTTATTTATTTAACTGCTGATTAATCTTTTGAATATATGTCTTTGGATATAACCCATAAGGATAGCATTCAAATAAATATGTCTCAGCTAAGTTGAGAATACTGACCATCCTTCTATAAAACTTGTTAGTGAGGTTATTTCGTTTGCATCATTTGACACTCTTAAAACTTAAGAATATGTCAATTATAACTATAAAAATCTGTTCTCATCTTATTAAAAGCCTAAACAAACACTAAACTTAAAAATCATACGATTTTCTATAATACTTCAAAAAATCATAAGCTCATCGCGTCATTATAAGCGGTTTCCATTGGTCGAGAGCCACCGCTACCAGGTGGTACATTTTTTTCCGACAAATGGCAGATGTTTCACCTCTGGGGGCCATTTACCTCGCGTTCACTAGACTCCAATCGTTGTGGAGTTTTAATTAAATATTAGCGTTTTGTAGGCTTAAGGTCATACGGTCCTTTTGTCTGGGTTTGGGGTACACGTCTCAAGAGACGAATTTTGTATTTAGTTTTAGATTTTTGATGGCTTAACTTTTGGGACACGCGGTTGAATTGGAATGGGAGTTATCTCTAACTGGAGTATTCTTAGCTACTGTAATGATGTCTCAATAAATATCTTAAATTGAATTAATTATTTTTACATATGGAATTAACTAATGTGTTGTGGTTATTTTTTCTATCAATTAAGCATCTTCTTGATTGTCACGACTTTCATTTGCGTCATTACATGTTGGGTTTGGGTTATAAACGCTGTTTCTGCTTTCTGTCACAAGCATATTTTTAGATGTAAATTCCTATAATTATAAAATGATTTATATGTTTGAATAAATATTATTTTTTAAATGACTAATCATTAGCATCCAACAGGAATTGGCGAAAGACTAAAAATATATTTTGTTTATGGAAGGATAAACAATACAAAAATTATAAAAATGGCGTTATGTTAACCTTTATCTGTCTGTTTTTGCAATATGCATTTGAAGCTTGGTTTTCCTGGTAACAATACTCAAAAACCCCGTTCGAATAGCCAATTATTTTTCGACCATGTGAAAAAATATGGTGGTCAACATTTTGATTAGGAAAAAGCGTATCTAATGTCGGTATATATTGACTAAGTAGGAAACGGAATTGCCGAAAGATCTAGAACACGTTTCTAGACTCTTGTTATTATTTTTTATTTGAAGCCTTTAGCTAACTCTATTATGTCAAAATTGAGTGTTTTACCTGTAATTATGGTATATCTACTATTTAGCAACATTATTTTGTATCCGAATATATATACATACTGAATTAATGACCTGCTTCGCAAATATAAGGACAAAAATAAGATTATTATATCATTTGGGTTTACCAAACTACGTTTACGTTTGCTTAATTTTGTGTATTTTTCTTATGTAATATGATCTATATCGTTATGATTAGACGTCATCATATGCTTTAAATATTATAATATCGCTGTCACCGGGCACATAGTCTTCATTTCATTGTTCTTTCTACAGCGGAGGTCGATAACCTCGCTAATATACGCTAAATTTGCATTTTATCAACGACCTGACTGTATTGTTTCACAAGCTTTTAAATGTTCAGCAAATTGTTTTAAGATACTGTTTATTCTAAGATTTTCATCGAAGGAATGGAAATGTTTGCATTTGAAATTGTTAGAAGGCTGGTATTTAATATTATACTTAGATTAATTCAACAGTTCAGACGAACTAAACTTTGAAATCACAGTTTGTACAAAGCGCACACTACAAAAGGACGAAGCTGCAATTTTCTTCCATTTCTCTGTCGAAGTCTTCGAGAAACTCGTCTAGGTCCTTTCACCTACATTTTCTAGAACAACATTTATAAACAACCTTCAGAAGGTGATATAAAAACAGCAGATTATGTTGTCAGCCCGATTTAATTCCGATGTCGAGTTGTGCCACCGAGATAATACAAAAAGTTTTTATGCCACAACTTGTTAGGTCAAGGTCATTGAATAACAAATGTTAACAGTATACATTATTAATAATAAAAAAAAAACATGGATATAATCATAATCATTTCCTGATTTCGCTCTTTGATTTAGCAAGAATTTGGTCCTGATCTGTCGCCCCAATCAAGTTCCGTAAATAGATCGATTCAAAGTTCACGTGTTAATTAAAACTAATCGCGTCGATTAAAGGTTTAGACGATTAACTTAATTAATATTCTTAGTATATTTAGTGCTAATAAAACTAGTTTGGTTGCCGCAGAAGTTAGTGAACTCTAACTTGCTTTAGATTGTAAGCAGCTGATTCTTATAACTAGTCTTATGATTGATAATGGTGATTATGAAAACTGTGCTTTGGAAGAATTTAGCTTAAGTTTTGCTTGAAATAATAAAGGGTGGTAAAAGTTCATCTGCAAGAATTTATATTGAAGGGCGAAGGAAAATGAAGGATATTGAAGACAGTAAAACAAGTATTATTATTAAACAACAAGCACTAGATGTGAAATTCCAAATGCATGACCTACTCAAATTCAAAACAGTTTCCAGTATTAATCGAAGATCAGTTTAAACAAAAAATGCTGGCCTGTTTAAAGTTATTTGCACGTAAAACGGAATCAATGAACCGTTTTATTCGCTAAACGATTGACATGGGTCTCTGAACCCGAGTAGCGTTATGATCGGAGGTGACACACTGTTTTTAACAATTTTATCGCCTATTTTAATATAATGTTCTTGTATAACGTAAACAACTTTATTGTTCAGTAATTAAAAATAATCAGAAGTAGAAGTCATTATCTCGATAGCTGCTTCGGCAATTTTAACATGTTCAAAAGTTCTGTGAGTCAAACAAAATTTCTTTGAACTTGTAGTAGATATGAGTCAAGTGTCTAAACTATGGCGTAGGTAGGCTAATATACGAAAGTGCTGTCGTGAAAATATTCCTGCTATTAAAGTATTTACTACAACACGTGGCTTTGTCTTTATTAGTTTGAAACGACAATCTAAAAATATTATAGAACAAAAATTCTAGAATATTTTAGTGATATAAGTGATTATTTTTCCGACCCAAATATCGACCAATAGAATTGCACCATTCGACGTCACGTGGTACAACCTACATGGTATTATACTGAAAATTTTTTGAATATTTTCTCTGGTCGTTGCTACGTCAAACTGACAGGTTGTGGCCGACATTTGGGACGGAAAAATAATCTCCCGAATACCACACGAGCTTCATAATTATCACTTATAATACCACAAGAGCTTCAAAATTATCGGGTATTTCCCGATAGGTTCGTTGCAAACAAATGAAGGAGTCAAGTTTTTCAGGTTAAAAAATAACGAGCGCGAAGCGCGAGTGATTTTTCCTGAAAAACTTGACGACTTTATTTGTTTGCAGGGAACCTTGAGGGAAATGCCAGATAATTATGAAGCTCGTGTGGTATTCGGGAGATTATTTTTCCGTCCCAAATGTCGGCCACAACCTGTCAGTTTGACGTAGCAACGACCAGAGAAAATATTCAAAAAATTTTCAGTATAATACCATGTAGGTTGTACCACGTGACGTCGAATGGTGCAATTCTATTGGTCGATATTTGGGTCGGAAAAATAATCTGGCATTTCCCTCAAGGTTCCCTGCAAACAAATAAAGTCGTCAAGTTTTTCAGGAAAAATCACTCGCGCTTCGCGCTCGTTATTTTTTAACCTGAAAAACTTGACTCCTTCATTTGTTTGCAACGAACCTATCGGAAAATACCCGATAATTTTGAAGCTCTTGTGGTATTATAAGTGAGAATTTGTTTATGAATGATAGGGTGGTTGACTGCCTCGGTTTGTTTATTTATAGGTTAATTGGTTATTTGGGGTTTGCCATCGGGAATTCACCGAGTTAGCCTGTGGTCTAAATTGTACCCGGTTGATTTCTGTAGTCTCCTGGCTCTACATTAAATATTGGGTTTATTTCGGGAAATCTCTCTGACTTTCTGGGAACAGGCAGTAATCGTATCAGATAAATTGTACAATATCTAGAAGTTACTCTGAAAGTTATAATATTTTACTCACTTCACTTCAAAGAATTAACTCACACAGAAAATTCTATGAAATGGTTTTCTATCAATTCTTTCAAAAGCACATCTTCCTTTTATAATATTGTTTTCAAAATCCGTAAGCACCGTTATTGCTTTTCCTAGAATATTCATAACACATACTTTTCATGAAACCTTTTTCCGAATTTTTGTTTCTTGGATTTAGTATAAAGATTTTAATTTTCCTCGTTTTTAAATGTCAGTATCGAAACGGCCCTACTATAATAAAGTAATGCCTGTTTATAGTCGTCCTCGTCCCTGCAAAATTTTGATCTGGGGGAAGTCCTCTCAGCCGGGGTTCGGACTATAGATATCATTCTATCGCCCACCTGTTCACCAATTAACTCTCAAAATAAACAGACGAGTTTCCTCATCCACACATTATCGACCGCAATCGCTTCTTTGTCCGTCAGCAAATGAACTTGACCCGTGTATTCGCTCAAGTCTAATAATAAATGTATTTTGAAAACAAATCGCAACGCCCGAAGTTTGTAAGCACTGACACGCCCCTAGCTTTACAAGTTCATTGCACTAAAGGACGTCTGCGATTACATGGCCTGTTTTATTACTACAGACATTATTTTCAGTAAACTTATTGATTTGAAGAAAATTATTTGGCTCGATAATGTTTGTGTTGTATTTGCCAATTCCTAAAATAAACCCTTGCAGGTTTCCCGGAACCGATCTTGTGTGGCTATCCTTCAAATTCCTGTTATTAATCATTAAATTGAATTGAGTATAATTCACGTGAATCCCCATTTCCACGTGGATCTGTTGTATGGTATCCTTGCTGCTCAGAGGCAAATGTTATTATATTCTGCAGATATGTACTTACTGACTGACCTGTATTCATATTATCAATTAGCAGTAATTTCACAATGTTTACTTTAATGATAATCACGCTTATAGCTGTTTATGTGGCAATAATTTTTATTACACCTACCAAAAGAATTATTAAAAGATGTTTTACCTGCATGTGGTTTGACTCGAGCAACTAGTTCTACAATCCTAATTTTAATGTTAAATCTGTATTAGCTCAAACCAGTTTATTTGTTTGTTCTATTTCGGTTTGCCTATTTTTACGGTTTCCCACAACAGTAAAGATCCATCCAGTCTCTCATTATTCATTTGATTTGGTAATAAGAAAATTTTTCACTGTCTGGCCTAACTAGGACATCTCTTTCATTTGAGTCATTTGTTTTGATGCTATTTACAACTTCTACGTCTCAATTTGTATGTGTAACGTGTTTTAGAATACAAATAGAAAATTCCAGTTCATTAGATATGAACCCGATCCTTTATATATCTAAAAGATAATAAAGATGAAAGAGTTAGATATCAAAATCATCAAAGTTAGATATCAAAGGAATGTGTTAGCATTTGGCAATCGTAATTAAAGTTATACCATTTATGATTAACTGGCTATTACTCATATGTGTAACAAAGACTACGCACAGAACACGGGCGTTATATTTTTGGAGTTACTCTGTTATTTACTTGGCTGCTATTGGGAGCATCGACCGGCCTAGGTCGTTTGTGCATCCACTCTGGAAAGTGCGAAATGTCTTCGTTCGTGTTTTTATGATTTCTTTATATTTTTTTCGTTTGATATTTTGGAGTGTGCTTTTACATTGTTTTCTTCAATCCCCTCATTAGTTAAATTATTTCTTTGATGATTGTTTGATGACTCTTTTCCTTTTTGTTTTTAATACGATACAGATAACGACGTTGATCCTTTTTTGTGAATTGTTTTCTTGTCTATAAATAGCGTTTGTATGTTTATTTATATTGTCACTATTAATTACGTTTTCGTTTTTCGTGGCACTTCATGGAGATTATTTATCTCCCAAATCAAATTTCAATTTAATTTATCATCTATTAGGTCACATCTCATGTGATAATATTTGATCAAGCTCAAAGCGTGCAAATATCGTTCTAACGTTGCTAAACCCGAGTTGAGTAATGAAACGAGAGTAGGACAGTGCGACTGGTTGACCAACAAACCTTTGAAATGAGACGACTAGACTGACAAGCTTGTGGGGATAAAAATAGTGGGCAGCAGATGACAACAGGATCGCACGAACGATTATAGCACGGCTGTGCATTGAGCGTCCTAAGGTTTTCATTCAGCTGCAGATGTTATCGCAAATAAAGCGGTTTGCAATACTGAAGAATATTTTAAACTTTTACAAAGCATTTGTTGTAGCCACGGTATGTTAAGTTTGGAGTCTTGTAACAGAATTTCCCACTGTTTGAAGTAGCATCCATCCCACGGCTACCAATCATCATAAACCAAAAACTAATTATGTTCAGTACACACATGTCGGCGTATATTAGAAAATCATGAAGCTAACAGCTGACGGTAACTGAATACGTCCGGTGCACCAAGTGGCCGCACTCGGGCTTGGCCTAACAAAAGGTCCGAAGTGTGTGCTCGTTCGCTTAGTAGGAAACACCTGATCCTCATGCGATTGTGGGAAAATACACTATTTACTTATGGCAATGTTTCCGCTTGTGCTCGTAAAAAGGTCAGGAAATGGTATCTACTAATACACTTATGGAGTATTTTATAAATTGGATGTAGATCGCAAAAAGTAGCTTTTGATATTTACATTGAAATAAAGCGTCCCAAATAATTAAAAAGTCACTTTGTTGTATCCTGTTCTGGGTATTTCTGTTACAAGTTAATTGGATGTGTCATCAAAATTAGGCAGTTCTGCCATAAACATGTTTGTTTAATCAAAATATTCTATTGTTTGCGGAAACAATACATGGACAAAAATTGTTTTTTGGATTTTTTTGCTTTTAAATAAAACATTTGTTTTCCTATAGCTCTGCCATTACATCACTGTACACTCTATATGTTACAAGCAGATGTGGTTTAACTATTCCTGTATTATCTTTACTAATGATTATTTTACGAGCGTCAATATTTTCTCATTATCTATCGTGTGTAATAAACTTTGAATTAAAACATTAAAACTGGTTAAGACATTAGTGCGTTTGGTGCATTATGTTGGCGCCACTGCCTTTATGAATGCGTTCGGCTTATTATAACAGGTTGGACAACATTCTAACGATGCAAGCTGAAAATTATATTTAACGAGAGAAATGTTCCTGACACTGCAGCTACTGACAGCCTTATTTTCTTCAACATGCACTTTTAATCTATCATCGAGCATCAAACCAGCTTCATCAAATTTTCTTTTGACTTTGTTTTCATCGAGTCAATTAATCAAACTAGTCTTCCGTTAAATTGCATCAGCAGTCCGGTCCTTTATTTAAGTAAGTTAAACTTACGTAATGGAAGTTAATTGTGAACAGATTAACAAGTACATAATGAAGTAACGATCGCTGCGGTCACATCGAACCAGTTGCCGGTAATTAGTTTGCAAATTAGAGGACTAAACCGAAATGGCGGCGCTGAAGTTTTATTTGTTGCAAATTGTTTGATGTACATTTTGAGTGGAATATTTCATGGGAGTCAACCGCATTTGGTTAGAATGAAAGCATAACAATTAATTTTGTGTATTTTAAAGTCAGCATGAGGATTTATTAATTAATGTTCGGGACAAACGATGTGATATGGTTTTTATAATCAACATAAAAAATAGTTCTTCTTCTTCTAAAGGAGTAGATGATTTTATGAAAAACAGGGCATTCATTTTGTAAAAGGAAAACTGTACAGATTAATTAAATGGATCTATACCTGCAGAAGCGAGCGAGATGAAACGGGGTGAAAGTAAAAAACCTAAATAACTGAAATACATTTTTGAATCAGATACTTTATAGGAAGGCTTGCTTGATTGCTTATAAAATATTAGCTCTGGTAAATGGAGTTGCAATCGCTTTTAGTGTTTATTAGTGTTCAAATTGTGGAATCAAATAATTATGTATTATGAGAAAGGAAATATTAAATTAAAAATGCGACAAAACTCTCTATTATCGTCATCCTTAAGGCCATACTAATTGTGTTAGAAGTTTTGGAAATTAATGAAGATAATATTACATATTTTTTCTTAAATTGTCCTAATTATACTGTACCTATCATTGGTTATTTGTTCATATTTTTAGGCCAGTTCTTTTTTATGGTCATAATTGTTTTATGATAGTTGCTATGCTCTTATCAGTGTCTGCGGTACATTAAAATTTGGTTTTTAATCTTTCCTATATCGTAGTACCTAACTGTTCAACCTTGTTTCCGTTAATATGAGAAGGCCTATATTCTGTGTTAGTTACTTTATTTGCATTATCTAGTCTAAAAAAACTGATGATTTGCTTCTACATTTCAAAAATAGCTTCTGATTTTACATTACTAACTCCTGTTTAATTATTGTTACGCACTGCCACCATTGTCATCTTTACCTGTCCACTTCCTATAACAACATTGTTAAAAACGGAAAGGAAGCCGTTTCGTGGTGTTTACGCATTTCTTACCTTATAAGCTTTCGAACAATAGTGGATTGGTTCTTCGTAAATGGTTCAAACAAATGATCTGCTTTTCAAAGACGTCTGTCGGATATGTGTTTAGTTTTCTTACTGTCAAGGTTACTGTTGTTTTCTTGATTGTTCTTGTTTGTTGGTTCTTGGTAAGGATTGTTGCGTCCATTTTTATCTGTACGTAATGGAGTGGTAATCTGTTGGTTACTTCTTTTTGTCTTATCTGGTTTAATAATGCTGCTCTTCTTCTTGTCGGTCGATTTTTTATTAGAACTTGAATACCAATATTCATATCTCTTCTTAATTTGTTTGTTTTTTTTTTTCTGGAAATTAATTAAACAATGTTTAACTAAAACAAAGTTGTCAACTTCTAAGAAACCTTCGAGGTCAATTTTGTGTTTTAAGTTCAGGTCTGATTACAAACAAACTTGTAAAAAGATCACATTATTCGTCGAGTCAAACTATGACTATCATAATCGCGCTTTTGTTCTTAAGTGACCCACTTGTAACATGAGAGTGGACCATAAAATGCTATTGTTCACAATTATAATAATAACATTTTCTCGTAACACTTCGCCTTGCCTTGTAGATGACTTGGCTGAACGTAGGAATATACTCGACGTGATATTATTGTATCGGGGACACAGAACAAACATGGTTTGTTTATTGATTTTGTGCAGTCTATACAAATTTTTGACCTAGTAACCTAAATTAATCACTTAACTTATACAATTTAAATAGATAAAGAATTTGAGAATGTTGATAAAGACATGTGACTATGCATAAGCGTGCAAAATGTCTAAAATTAGGTTGACTTCTCAATCAAACATCAATTTACTTTAACTACTCTACTACATTCTGATATAGGCTTATAAAACAACCTAATATACCAAGTAACTACGTTCTGTTATCCCCAATCTAACGTTTACCCAGGATCCGAGACTTTGACGCTAACGCTATTACGATGTGTTCCACGTGGCTTTCAGCGATCCTATGAAGTTAATGTCATTCCTTGTTCACTGGATCGAAACTATGGATAGTAAATAGGTTTGCCTAGGTAATATACTCAAGCATAAGAACGTGATATTATGATTGGGTGGGAGTAGCTCAAAGGGCTTGAGTGTATGGTGTAGGCGTTAATGAAAAAGAAAGATGATGAAGAATATTATTTATTTGTGTGATAATCAGATCCCAAGAGTTTCGATTTCTTTTTTGCTTTAGGTGCAAGGTATTAATGAATGATTTTCTTTTGTTTCAGCGTACGGCAAAGTGTTTCTAGTTAGGAAAAGATGTGGCATCGACGAAGGAAAGTTGTACGCCATGAAGGTTTTGAAAAAGGCATCGATAGTACAGAAATTGAAGACTGCTGAGCATACTAGGACTGAAAGACAGGTAAGATGTCATTTCTATATTGGAAATAGGTATTTATTCAATCAAACATGAAAAGGAAATCATTTTTAACCAAAACCAACCTGTTGCAATCTGTTAAAAACTATGAAATTTCCACCATCATGCAATTGGATTAAAAAGTCACATAAAAAATAACCTATTAAAACTCGAGCGACATAAAAACAAAGCTGGAACGTAACAACCTTTTTCATAGATAACATTTTTATTAAAGCGTTCCCCAGGGATCTACCCTAGGTCCTTTGTATTACAATTCTATCGAGTATCAAATTGAAATGTCTATCGTATGTAAAACTGAGTTTTATTCAACAGGTCCTGGAGGCTGTGAGGGCGTGTCCGTTCCTGGTGACACTGCACTATGCTTTCCAGACCGACGCTAAATTACACCTTATACTTGGTGAGTTAGAGTTCATTTTTCCGTCAACTGATTTTGAAATAGCATTTGAAACGGTACAACACAGTCTTTATTGCTGTTTTTTCCGTACCTTTAGACTTAAAATTGGTTTAATTATGAATTTCTTATCTACGAAGGTAATTTTATTCATAGATCAATACAAGTTCATTATTATGATCTGTTTAATTAAAAGTATTAGCAAAATCGCCATCATGAAATCTCTTGATCGCCTATTAACTGTCATTTTAATCAAATCGTGTTCCCGTTTTCATGAATGAATAACTTTAGTACAATGTTGGATACTTCGACAGATAGTTCTATGATTAAATAGTTGGATAGTTAACTATGCATCAAGTACGTAGCTAGTCTTGGAACCGATTACAAGAGTAATTGGATTAAAATGTGCTGTATTGCGGAGAAGTTCTATATCTATGGCAAACGTTTCGTAATTATCTTCTTAACATTCTCTCATCTAGTTATTTTATTCAGGAGCTTGTAAGATTTATTTTCATTGGTCTTATGTGCACGTGAAATATGTAGAATTTCATGGTTATTTAAAAGTTTTTTGAGGCCCCCAAAACTACTGAACCGAATTGATTGTTTTTACTGTCGGGAGCTACAGTTTCCTAGGGTGACCTAAGCTACGTTTTAACAGAATACGGGAAGGAGTAAAACCGGGATTAGGGGAATAGCTACATTATCAACAAAAATGCTAAAACAAAATTTCAGTCTATCTGTCTGATTTTTATGTCAGTCTTTACAACTAATTAATCATATTATACTAGGCATTTAAATCTTGTCGAATGAAAAGGATTTATTGAGTTATGCCCGATTCGTCATTTTAGTGATTTGGCATCCATAAAAAACGTGTCCCAGTTGGTCATTCAATAAAATATTTTATTTTGCTTAGTCCCAATTGGTCATCCGTACTTTATTTTGTAAAAAGTACTGTCAACAAGATAAGCTTTACAATATTGTAATATGTTTTTTTTTTTATTATTTTGGTTATGTTTTTTCCGAATATGGCAAGACGCTATTAATAAAATCGCGATTTCAACGGCGTCACACACCGCACGACCAAAACCAAAATACCAGGATCGCATAAATCAGATGAGTAATATACCAATCAACGAGTGTCCATGGAACTGCCCACCGTGTACTAGGACCGCATAACTTACAGGAGTATAGCAGTCAAGAGTGTCAGGATTTTACGTTTTTTTCCTAATTGTAGATAAACATACCAATTTACACCATCATTCATCATTTTTATGTATACAATCTCTTTGCTACTTATGGGCCCCTGGTACTTTTGTTACCGGCACAAAAAGTATTGAGTCACATTTTCGGGTTTATAAAATGCCCATGTTATCTTCACCTGTGTTTTAATGTAAATTTTATTATATTTATATGAGAGCTATACCTTTACCTACATCGAAGTTTTTCATTTAAAATTTCTTCTAACACTTTTATTTCTGACGGTACTCTGATACGTGAAATTTTATGCGGGTGACGAATCGAAACTCAAAATTTAAATATTAAATTATTTATTTTGCTCGAATGACCAATTGGGACTTGGTGTATGGAAAAAATAGTTGGTGACCAATCGGTACTAGTGACAAATTGGGAATAACTCGATTTATTATAGTTATAAACCGTTCAGCTAGCAACGAACTAATCATTGTAATTACCGGTTACTATGATTATGCATTATTTAAATGCATTACTTTACCTCCACGTGTATGTAAATGCAATGAAACTGAACATCTTTTAAATCCGTTTAATATTATAAATGCGGAAGTTTGTAAGAATGTATGTTTGGTACTCTTTTACGCTTATATTACCGGTATGTTTTTTTTTTGAAGTAATGTAGCTACTTTTTATCTAACTGCGTAAATTTAGGGCGCAGGTAAATCCGAATCTAGTACTACTACTAATCACATCTAATGAATCTTCGATATAGAGGTTTTTGAAGCAACCTTAATCAAATTATTTCTACAGGCTTTATCGTTATTATTTGTTTGAAACTTTATTTAATGATAAAGAGCAATGAACGTATTGAAAGCTTTTTAGATTCGCCCTTGATAATATGATTTGGTAAACCAATATTGTTGTGGACCAGAATTATCGATTATGGGTCAATCAAACTTTGAAAATTAGTTTTGTTGAAATCAATGTTTGTATTAAAAGTAGCGAAAACTGTAATGGTGCTAAACCAATGTTTGTTTTTATTAAAAAACGGAATATTTCTAAGGTTTGATTTTATTGTGAAGTTAATAATGTGGTACATTGTGTGGTCTTAATTCGCCTCTTACGACAAGTTTGTACAAGTTATAAAGTTATCACTTGTGTTATCTAGCCGCAAAGTATCCTCTCACTTATATCGTGATAATTAAAACACTGACTGCAAAATATTTGAAACTTTAGTGTTTGGTTACTCATCTTTGTATTTGTTAACTTGTTATTTTACACGTGTCCCGGGGAACTTCTCGTATCTGGATTAGATATGGCATATGTCAGCCGTAGTGTAGCTTTTCAAAAGTTAAAGAATTTTTCAAACACAGATACAAAAATTGTGTTTTATAATTTTTTCTTAGTTTAACGTTTTCATTGAGTTAAAATGTTTAGTTTTTTCTTATATCGGCACATGTATGCCAAAATATGTTTTGATTTTCATTTAAGCCGGTAAGTGTAGTACGCGTCTAGCTGTTGCCACCGACAATTCTAGCTAAAGGAACAAACGCAGCCGTCTGAATCAATAGCCCAATGTCACCCGGGCATGAAGTCCTTTCGCCCCAGCCGTGTCGCGGACCCCGAGGTCTTTAACCGGCTCCTGTTGTGTAACACTAGCCTGGGGTACAACTCAAGGTAGGGTCGACGGACCCCGGTGACATGCCAACCTCGATTGCCGTTGCAGAGTTCATTACGGGGTTATGTCATATTTGAAGTTCTGTAGGCAGATGTTTTTCAAGATAGCTGTTTAGGTACGCTTGTGTCTGTACATTGTATGTGTAAGCTCGGAAGCGCCCAGCAGTGGTGATGGTACACACACAAGTAAAGGTCAACCACTTTAATAAAAACAATGTACTAAGACATACTGTTGTCAAGGAAGGTAGGAATGTAGATGGCGATGAATGGACATTCTTCCAGGTTCCCACAGGATCTAATACTTGGAACCGAGCTAATAATTACATATTTAATGCTTGGTTAATGAAAAATCATAGTGTAATTAGCCCCGATGGTATGGAGAATGATTCAGCTCTATCAAAGGACACTACATATAGCAGTAATTGTGGTATGTACATTGTACACAACTTCCGTGTTTCTATCGATACGATATTGTTCAAGTTTACATGTTTGCATAGCTAAGTTATAAATAGAGTACTAGATAATTTCTTCATCAAATGAATTCATGTCTTCAATGGCAAGGTAATTAATGGCTTTCTTAGGTGCGTATACAGGTGCACACAGTTGTTTCCAAGAAGCTCACGGGAAGCTAGTAAATGATATTTCACCTATACTGGAGTGTTTTCCTAAGCTCATTTTTCTCTAGGTACTGTATCATCAAATGCAAGATGCAACGCATGTATTTTTAATTGTAAATGTATCATGGCTACGATCGAATGCCGTTACTTATAAGACGTACAATTTGAAATTCTATTAGACGAGATTAATTCGTCTGCTAAACAACTGGTTTATCTGTGTCTGCCTTTAATGCAACATCTTTAACTTTTTTCAGTCCTTTATGTTTATTTGATTGGTTTAAATTGCCCGCGTTTCTAGAGTCGTCCTTTACTTGATACATTTTAAGTTTTCTTTAAGTTGATGTGATATTTGTGACATGTTCAATGAGACCTGGTGTGTGTAAACACAGGTGGTAAGGAAGTTTATACTCGCTGTCACTATCAGATAGGCTTGACAATTCTCGCGGAAGTTTTGCACGCAAGTTGAAATGCTACCTGAGTGCAGATTTATTCATTTATATCTGCCGTTTATTTGCGTTGCTAGCTTTTAGCTGCGACTTCGTCTGCTTTAGCTTTATTAGAATCCTAGTGTTATTAATAATCAAATCATTTCTTCATCAGTCCCACTGCTAGTCAAAGGCCCCCCATTTTGTGTCCATACCTTTCGATCCTGTAATTGTTCCCACATGCTTGCATCTTTATAATGTTATCAGTCTTCAAATATACAATTTTAATACACCTTACATTATTATCAGAACAGCACAAATCAAATGACAGTTGAACTTTGTGCTCAGACAACTAACTTAGAGTGGAGAGGATCTCAACGGGAATACAAAATGGAATATGTTTCTCAAGTAGAAAGTACTGAATAAAGCAATACTCTTCTCTGTATTGTTGAAATGAAATACAAAGTTTTATATCTATAGGGGAACAAGATCTTTGAATCACTGACATAGAAATTGTAATTACAATTTTCTGACAGTGATCCAGTTATAACCGGTTATACAACCCCTTAAACGATTTTTGGCTATTTATACCATGACCCCTTTGAGGGTTAAAGAGAGCAACTGAGATATATAACTACTTTCTCCAATAATATTGATGTTAACGAAGGATTTATTGCCCAAAGTATCATACATCAATACTATGACTAATTGAGTCGATTCTCTGTACGAATCTAACTCGGACTTAACCGTGTCAAGGGGATACCGGCGTTACTTACGCAACGGACATCATTTGTTTATTTTAAACCTTATCGCAATAGTAATTGGGTCTTTTATTCTTTGATGATTTGGTTTGATAGCGGCTCGCGAAATCGAGAGGTTATATATCGATTTATTTGGCTATTAATCGAATGAAATTTTAGCGATTGTGAGAGGTATTATTTTTAACTTATGTAAATATGTTTTTTTTAGTTAAATTAACTTTGTAAAGGAAAGTTTGTTATTAGCATATTAAAACATGCTTTAATGCTTCATATAAAACAGCTAATTATGATGTTAGACAACTGCCATTAAACTGACGAATACTATAAAATTTTGGGTCATTATTTCTAGCAGACGACCTTTGACCTAACTACTTTCACTACATTTAAAAGTTGGTAATGGATATAAACTGTTGAAGCTAGTAATTCCATACATAGTTACTTTTACAATGATAGAGCAACTTTACAAAATGACATACATCAGGTTCAATTAGCAGATAACAGTTGCTATTCTTTATTAAAACTGTATGTAAAAATATTTGCACATTCACTACTGTATAGCTAATCAGATTTTGTAGAAAATTATCCTACTTATAAACGCGAAAGTTGGTATGTATGAATGTTCTTCTTTCATGCAAGTACTTCTGGATGGATTTCGATGAAAATTGGCAGTAATATAATATGCTTCGTTTCATCCATGTGCAGGAAGTAGTTATTTCGGAACGTGGGTGAAATTGCAGAAGCTATAATAAAAATGTTTGCACATTCACAACTGTAGGGTCAATCGGATTTTCTACAGATTTCAAGTAATGCCTTCTAGTTGAACTTTTACGCCCACTTTATAACTATTCTTACTATAATATCTAGTATTTAAAGGTCATACATACATGAGGGGGTTGGTAATTCTTGACCTTTTGATAAAACTTTTAATGCAGGACTTACCTCTGACCTATATTTAGTTTTCTAGTAGACCCACATAATAATTTCTAGGTTCGAATCAAAAGACCTCAGAAGTATGAGATATCATTTTAAATTAAAATCGCAGCTGAAGTAACTTATTTCTAAGAATAACCATTTTTGGAAAATTAGTAACGCTGATGAATATACTAGATGATATAAGATCTTAACAAACAACTAAATAGACAGATACGGAGTACTAAAAACTATAAATATCTGAATAGCCATCATGTACTAAGAATTGTAGTCGACACGTGTAACACTGAATGAGTCGTATTTAGTAGTTAGGTACAAAGTCGTCCCAAATGAAAAGGCAGTCGCTGAGAAAATAACGAAATTACTGGAAATAAGGGCAGTAGATGAAACAGATACAAATAATATAATTTAATAAGTCAGCACACAAATATTATGTATAGTGTTAGATTTCTCAGAAGCCGATACTAATGATCTAATGAAAAATTGTAAACACTTGCTAAACATTTTGTTGTCTAACGCAATTGACATTATAAATTATCTGTCATCAAACTAGTGAAAACTACAATTAATATCAATGAAATCATCTCTTCCATATAACCGCTTAAATGAATCAGACGCAACACCAGTATCGTCTTGTTTTGTATTTTTATTTTTGTTTTTCGTTTCTGGAAATACAAAATCAGTTTTGTATTATCCTCGTCCGTCCTCATCTCAATTTCAACGAAATCTTCATTTGACCTTGACTTTGATACATGTCATGACCACTTGAATGTCGACATTATCATCCATTGAAAGTCTAGAACGAAAATACGTTTTCGATGATAGATTGCAAGACAGCACAAAAATAGCACATAACACATACGCATTGCAAAATTCTTCAAATAAAAATCTAGCTATTATTTAACGATATATTTTAACCACGACGACCCTGGCTAGAAAATGTTCTTGCAAAATTCACAGTAGCATCGTCAAGGTCAAAGAGCAACAATGTGTTTCTAAGCTGAAACTACTCAAAAAATTAACAAAAGAATATTTACATAATGATACTGAATTTTAAAATCTGCGTTAATGCTCCTTCATTGTCACTCTCTCTTTTATGCAAGTGCTTTTGGACATTCAAAATACAAGCTTCTTGAATTCTTAACTACCTCTAAATATTGAGCATGTATAAGTACAGATTCCATTTGCACTTGGTCTGTGTCCGGCTGAAGACCTCTTGCTTATTGTATCTGATATTTGATCTATTATAAAGCGTTTTGGACAAAATTGATTTAACAAAACAATTTCGACAATAACTGAAATAACTTTGTGAATAAACTGCCACAAACAAGCTAATAAACACAGTCATTTTAAACTTCGTGGAACTAATGTTTCAAAGTCAATTGCCACCCTACTTCTGACCTTACCTGCCAGTACCTGACTGAAAAGTTAATGTATTCTCGCCAAACAGTATTGCTGTTAATAATAATTAAATCATTTCCATATTTTCTCTCCAACGTGAGATGGTTGTAATTAATTCAATACTTAAGATCTTTTGAAGATTTTATGTATTCAATTTACAAAGGCACTTCGGAAAGTTTTCACTCGATATCATTCTTAAGCCTGTTTCCTTTATTTTGGGGACCTGTAAACTTTTGAGAAACATTGGGATAACGTCAAGCGATCTTATTTGGTTAAATTATTACTAGTCTTTCAGTTAAAGGCTTAATGATGAATCACGTTCAAAAATACGCTTAGGAAATAACGTTCCCATGAATCGAAAATATAAATATCACACAACAATTACTTGAAGTACTAGCTATCACACTCGACAATATTGCTTAAAGTTCAATTCAAGCCACAATAGAAAGTGAGACTGCCGTACATGTTCATATTTCACATGTAAAGTTCAGAGTTGAGGTTGCAAAATAGAAATGGCGACATGCAAAGGCTGACACATTATAATCCGTTCTTACAGAGTCGTGTCAAAACCTCAATCACCGTGGACAATACTATAATTACGCGTAGAGAATATTTCTGCACATTCAAACTTAAAAAAGTACGCCATTTACCTGAGAACATGATTGCCAAACGGTGTGAGACCTACTTTTGCAGAACCTTGACCCACTGCCCCTGTAGTATCTAACTGCTCACGCCCGCTCAAACTCCAATTATGTATTAATGATAAATCTTTTCATGTACAGCAGTTTTGTGTTACAACGATTGCATCTTTTACCTTGACATCTACTTGCATCTTCATTGTTTTAACACGTATCTTCTGCTGATGCTTTCTTGCCGATCACAATTATCGATTTAGTACGAGCTTGCCACCTCGTGTATGTTGTAAGTCGACTATTAGAAACCGGTCAATATAATGTTACTATGTTATGAAACACGCCGTCTGCCAATTCTCAAGCTACAATACAATAGTGTCTATACATTATTCTTATACAAGACCTTCGCCAAAGTACTTGTAATCTATCTATCTTCAACGAGAATGCGAACGGGTAACTTTGTTCAGGAGCTATTAAAATAATTGAGTGTTCAAAGAAATGTAAACTTCGCACTTCTTCGTCGAATTGTTTTACTGTCAGATCGATTTAGCCATCAATAACTTTTCCTTCTCATTGAATTGCGCAATAGAATGCAGTCGTTTTGTTGCTAACTTGTCAATTAACTGCATCACTTTCACTTGTATAAAGGTCAGCTATGTTAATTACTGTACCACCATCGGTCTTTGTTTTTTTTAATTGATTTTTGGCAACTTTCCTGATTCAGAACCGAATTGTTATTGTTGAAAGTTAACTCTGTATAAATTAACTTGTTACATTTACATCGATATGATTTCTGGACTCAATCAAACTTTTAAATTGGGTGTCGTTTGTTGTTTGCCAATAATAAAAGGTATTGTTGCTGGTCGAAAGTTCAGGGTTGCAGTTATTGAACATCAATTATGTGTAATTTCTTCATCACGTGATGTTTTCTCGGCGTTTGAAATGAAACGATTTACCAAGTCTTTTGTTCCGTCCTTTGTTAGATTGATTGCTAGGAATAATATGCGGTTTGCTTTATTACGTTTTACTTCTTCATAAAGAGTTGCATCTAGTTATTTTCTTGCTTATTTTCTCTATATGATTTTAATATCACCCCTTGTATTCTCTCCAAATAGCATCAGTTAAAAAAATATTTTTATTATTTTTTTTTTTTCAATTTGGTTAATTTAATCATTTTAATTCCAATGAGCTACTTAGACTAATTTGTTATTTGTATCAATACAGTTTACTTTGAATAAGCAGTGTTTCATAAGTAGCGTTTCTCGCCTTGACCCGGAACGGGCGGACGTTTGCGCTTTTTCCCCTACTGAAGTGTTTGTAATCCATTGTTAGGTGTTGCACGTGCACAAACTACTGTTCTATGGTGTTCTAATTCTATAGGTTTTAGCGATGTTGCTTCTGTATTATTGTTATCTTCAACATAATGGTTATTGTTATGATTTGATTGTATTGAACTGTTTGGCGTCTATACTCTAATCCTGATCGGCTGATTAATCTCAGTCTATAGGATTCTTATTTCTGTTTCTTGGTTTGTTTGTTGAAAACTTGTCAATCAATGAAATCTTTTTTTTCTACGAATGTATGTACGGTACTCATATGCTTTTCATTAAAATTTTTGATGCTTCGTTTTGCGAAATAAAGCAATTTACCTTGGTAAAAATCGCCACGGTTTTAAGTAAAATATTGCGATTTTTTTCCTCGTAAGTGATGAAGATTGCCGATATAAAACTTGAATCTTTTGTAAAAGTGTAGTGAAGTGAAATCAAGAGCAAAGTCTAACCTTGCTTGCTGAAACATGGCGACTCGATGTTTATTATAAAAGATATTTCACTCAAACTGCTTTTTGACCTTCACAATCGGAATCGTCCATAAAATATTCATTTCTCATTTTTGACAATTTTATGTTATTGCTTTTATCATTCCTACGTCAATTCCTATCTTCTTTAGTATCAGTTTTATCAGATATCTGTTCAGCTTATAATTTGCGCTCTGTTGCGGTAGGTTAAACATTAAGTACTTCAAAAACATCATCCTTGAAGGTTATATCTTTTACATTTTCTTCTAATTTCCTATAACTTGTACCAGAACTGCAGTAAAGATTGGGAAACGCTCGACATAATACAATATCGTAATGGAGCTGATACACGACACGGTCAGGTTGCTCCGATGATTGTGTTCGCTTGTATCGATATGAGCTTTCTTATGTGGTTCACACAGATGTTGTGATTTCTTCTTTATGGACTCGTTTTTCATCTTTGATAATGTCTCTTTTTTATAGTTTTGTATGATATTTTTGACTGGACTCAAAATCTGATTCCATAACACTGAGATTTGACTAAAAGTCCCGACTGAACTTGTAATCAATAGTTTGGCATATTTTTTATTTAGTATTTACAACATGTCTGAATACTAACAAATAAATGGAAGCCATTTCAATGATTTGCAACCCAAATACCCTAAAATACTAAATAGGAACAACAACAAAGGACCAAAACGTAATAAAACGTTCAGAAAATGTATCAAAATCGGGGTAACCTAATGGCCTAAATGTTCACAGAGCGACCTCCTTACATGGTAATGGATTACTTGTACCGAAACCGTAGAACCATCGTTATGATTATAAGCATATTTGTGTGTATTGTGAGTAAACTCATTAGGTTAATGTTGATATCGAATTCATTGGGTAAATTGATTTCAAACATGTCGGCTCGTCGTTCTTGGAGACGGAGGGTGAATGTTTCAATCGTCTTACCATGATTATTACCTGGTATAGAAAGTCGTAGGGACTTACTGTTGGTTGTCCTAATATTTGGAATGCCCATTATGTTCAAAATAAAAGGACTCCAGGCAAGGAAAAGACATTTAACTTTTTAGGTCAATTGAGGTCATTGTGAAAAATAATCAACTACAGGAGGTAAAAATCTTTCTGAAATTCAAATGTTTCCCACCAATTTTGACATTTATGTATTTTATTTTTATGTAACCTAAAGGTCTTGGCCCCAACCTCTAAAATGTCAGAACTCTTAGCGAGGTTTTCGCGAAAGTTGTGACGTCACCGATGATAGTATTACGTCACAGCCGTACTGCGTCACTTACTACGTGGCAAGGTGAATGAAATATAATGACGTAGACAGGTGTTGTTAAAATAGAAAGGGTCTATCATTGCTGTATATTCTCCTTACTCATCATTTCTGATCGTTTTCACTTCTAAATCTTCTGTTGCCTCCATTGCTTTATTTTATCATCATCATCATCAGCCTATCGCAGTCCACTGCTGGACATAGGCCTCTCCAAGTGCACGCCACTGACATCGATTTTCGGCTTCTCGCATCCAGCTCCTGTCATTATTGCTTTATTTATTTCATCTAATTCATTAACAAACATATCCAGTTCTAGTATGCTCTTGAACTTAGTGAAGGACAATATCATTTGTATCGTAACGTTTTGTCATAGATCCTCTAGCCGCCTCTTTGACCTACATGTCAGACTATTTTATTACATCTCTGAATTTATTAATACTCGCTATGGTTGGTTTATCAAGATGATTTTACTAGTGTCTTGTCTAGGACTATGATTCATTTTTTACTTTATTAATAACTGATTTTATTTTTGACGAATCCTCGTCACTTGGTTTTCGAATAAGAACATTTTTTGCGATAGATCTTGAAACCGGTCATGAATTCAAATGTGAATTTTAAACATGAAGTACCTATTAGTACGTTTAAAAGAAAATAGGGTCGAGGTGATATGCTTAATGTGTCAAGGTATTGTTTTAGACATCTTTGCAATATTGATCGCTGAATTGATAACATTCTTTTACCTAGTGTTTGATATAAGTTTCATTGTTTTAATAAATTAATTAAAAGTTTGTTATGATGTTGAAAAGACAAAAAACACGGTCTTCCCAACTTAATCTTTGATGAGAACGTAGTGGTATTTCAGATCAAGAATTTGAGAATTGAAAGTTTAAACGCAGATCCTAATCAACCCATTTATCTCAAACAGTCTCACAATCAAAAAAAAATAGCACTTACATACTTTCTCTTGGCAATAAAACATTTACAAATGTTCGCAGATAAATAAACTTCTGTACTTTAAATGAACTAGGCGGTGTTCGTTCTAAATATGGCAGTGTTTAGCCAAATGCGAATGACATGAATGATGTTATATTCTAATTTAATAGACCTCCTATATTATTCAATATTAATTCAATCGTTCTTATATTTTAAGTTAACTTACTTCTTCTCATCATTATATTATGGTTCAGCTGATTTTGCAGAATTTTCCTTCAGAGTTATCTTGAACCTCCTTAGGGTATCGGATCCTTTTTATGAGTAAACCAAAACTGCCGGAATTGGACATAAAATTACATGAATTAAGAAGTAATTCCCAGAGTGCAGAGCAAAACGAAATTACTGCGAAACAGAAATATAAGGGTGATAAAATAAACGGGAGACAAACCAACAATTATTCTCAGTAATATTAAATATTAAAATTGTGCCTCTGTATTCATCTCGAGTACTTTTATCATCGTAGGCAGACTATGTAGGTCAAAGACTTGGTATTTCAACCTAGATAAAGTGGATCGCGAACCACGCCCCTTTGTTTCAAATCTGTTTCAAGATCAAGTATTTAGATTTGATTAATTAGTCTTGTTATATGTTTGTAGTCTACTAAATTTTCTTAATGAGATGATCGTCACTGATGTGAGAAAGGCTGTAGACAGAAAGATGCATCAAGATGAAGACCGAATATGTACCATACATATTACAGGAGAGCCGTGATCAAAATAAGCTGTAATAAATAATCTGGATGTTGATTTTGTTCCATTCGCAGACTTATTTAATCTTGTACCTGGAATTAAAACGTGAAACTGTAATAGAGCAGAGGTTCCGCTACCATTGAAATGTTTCCTAGCTTCTGAGAATTTCTGTAACTAACTAGAGAATATTACGCTTTGAGCTATCCAAATAAACCAAGCTTAACTCATTGCAGGTGCTCATAAAGAGATTTTGTGGAACATTTGAATATGTAGGTAACCTATTCCTGGGCAAGATAAAATATTAACGTATCAGGTACATTTTCGAAATCAAGCTTCCCAACCGTGTTGAACAAACACAGGATAAGCAGAATTTCTTCATTCCATTTCCAATAACTGAGGATTTCGTTTTCAGATTTATTTGAATATCTGATTAAATTGCTACTAGTCACGAATTCTCAGTTTCTAAGCCTGAGATAAATTCAGTTAATACGGATTATTTGTGCGGTTGCAAATGATCACCCACGCGTTCGCGAATTATTGCTGACATAATTATTGAATTTTAGTAGAAATTATTGGTATTTGTATTTTGTTTGATGATGTTAATACCCTGCTACTAGAACCATTTAATACTGAAAATGTTTTAATACATCCTTGTCTAGTTACCAATCCTGATAGGTAGCTGGTTCAGAAGGTGGTTTGAATTACATTGAACGGCGGTTCTAGCGAATTTGTATTTACCAAGAATCCTCAAATTGGGGGAGCTTTTGACTATCCAGTATTCATAGTTGTGTTCTTCTCTTGCAGATTACGTGGCGGGTGGTGAGCTATTCACCCATCTTTACCAGAGAGAGCATTTCAACGAAAATGAAGTCAGGATATACATAGCTGAAATTATATTGGCTCTTGAGCAATTGCATAAGGTGAGGTGATGAATTACTTAACAGGACTACTTCTTTTTGATGTTCTAGTACGTGTAGATATCGTTGGTCCTAGGGAGGATTCGGTGATCCAGTATTTTCCTTAACCTGTTGTAGAATTATTATCAGAAGTCAAATTATCTAGTTTGCCATCAGAAACTTTCCCACTATAAAGACCGACTTTTTTGCCACAATAACTAGTTTTAAAATAATACACACACTTGTCACATTAATCATAGACTCTGAACGACTTTTTGTTGCCTTTGCAAAGGAAATTAAATATGCATTCGAAACACCTGGTTAAATGTCTAAACTGAATCATATCAGACCAGGTTGCATAGGTCAAATGCTTTGTTTGACCATAATAATAACACTTGGACCTCTATTTATGGACCTTATTTATGTTTATTTATTTACTTTAGCTGTTTTGTTCGACACTTTGTTAGATTTTTCTATTTGTAGTCAATTCTAGTTGTCCAGTTATAGTAGATTCATTTATGCAATCGTTTGTGTTTTTAAATGAATATTTTTGTTTCAAATATTTTTTACTATATCTTAAACTATATTGGTGTCCATTCTTGCTCTTACAAGCCTATTTATAGTGGTATCCTTTTTGTAGATGATGTTGTAACTGCTACTTATCTCAAAGTACACTGACCATCTTCTTAACTATACTTCCTATATCTTTATATTCATCATCATCATCCTCCTGCCCTTATCCCAATTTTATTTGGGGTCGGCGCAGCATGTTTTCTCCTTCCATACTCTTCTATCTTCCTATATCTTTATGTTAATCATCAAATTTCTCCACCAGCTCGGAATCATCTACCGGGACATCAAACTCGAGAACATACTCTTGGACGCTGAAGGTCACATCGTGTTGACGGACTTCGGTCTCTCCAAGGAGTTCTGTGGCGGCGAGAGCAGGGCTTACTCGTTCTGCGGCACCATCGAGTATATGGCGCCTGAGGTCGTCAGGAGCGGCAGTCAGGGTCATGATATTGTAAGTACCCTTGTTTATGAGTTGTTTTTTATGAGAAACTTTTGAATCTGAGTATGGGGTAAACTGTTATCCGGGACTGTGTTCTATATAGAGGTCAGATAGGCAGCGATTCATAGATGGTCGAAAAGTAGGTATTGAAAATTATTTTCGTGGAAAATGGATTTTTTACTGAAAGCTTTTTGGAATGAGCCGGTGTATTTGCGTAATTGCTTTTAAGGTCTCGTGTCTCAAGTATTTCAGCGTAATACTTCACGTGGTATTTATATTAAAGCTCAGAATTTTTTGCCATAAAAAATCCTTAGTTCTAGATATATCCTTTTAGTTATGCAAGTTTTCTTCTAGAAAGAGAAATTAGACTAAACATGTAGATCTGGTTAGATTTTTGGGTCGATAAATATAAATGTAATTAACAATTACCTTTAATAATCATCCTTCCACACGAAAGAACAAACAAGCAAGGACAATTCGTAGTAAAATTAAGCTTGTAGCCCAGTTGAGTTATCGTAGCTCCACAGGCATAATTAGCTTAGTTGGAGGGGATAACTGGGACATCAGTTACGTAACTATTTGACGGTGTTTCTTTATACTAATGTGTCACGTACACTTTGTTTTCCAAAGGTAAATTGGAACTTTATTATGACAAAAACAGTGTAGAGTAGGTATGTCGTGTTAATATTAATGTTTGTACTCGTATTTGCGTCAATTGTGAAGGTCCGAAATAATTTGATGCGAATTTGAATCTTCAGATGGGTCGAATTAAATCCAAACTAATATTATAAATGCGAAAGTAACTCTGTCTGTCTGTCTGTCTTTCTTTTCTTCACGCCTAAACTACTGAACCGATTTATGTGAAATTTGGTACAGACATAGTTTGAAACTTGAGAAAGGACATAGGATAGTTTTTATTACAAAAAAAAATAAAAATAAAATTATTCCGGACATATAGCGCCATCTATTGGTCAAATCAAAAATCTGCTGGTAGTCACTATTCCACGCGAACGAAGTTGCGGGCAAAAGCTAGTCTATCCTATATCTTAAGGACGTAGATTTCAGTTTGCAAAAGTACTGCTGCTGCTAGTACTATATTGCCAACTATTAACATAGGATACATGGATATAGGATTTATTTGCATCCTATACTACCTATTTATCATCATCATCATCCTTCTGCCGTTATCCCAATTTTATTTGGGATCATCGAAGCATGTTTTCTTCTTCAATACTCTTCTATCAGCTGTCAACTGAAAACAAGTGACATTCTTATTCTTACCATGGGCAATATGTCTGGTAGTAGTATGAAATAGTAACTTCACTCACTACTCCTAGATAACTTAAATCATGACCCATATCCCACAAAACTGAGAATCCACAAATAAGGCATCGTTATACTTACCTGAAGTCAACACAAAGGCGATGCAATAATAAGGGCACGGATTGTGCAAGCTTGCTGCAACGCATTGACAAACCGATGCAGATATGGATTCATGACTCATCCGATTAGACCAGGGGACTTCGTAATGATTAGACTTGCTTTAAGATATATTTTAATACTTACCTACTGTATTTCGAAGATCGAAGAATCTAATTTTGACAATGGTATAGCACATAGATAGGCAAGTATAAAACCATTATGGACTGGATACATGGACCAAATAAGTATATAATGTCGCGTCAAGTTATTGCTTACATTTATGTATTATTCTGGAGGTATCTGTGGAGATCAAAGGGGGAGGCCTATGTTCAGCAGTGGACGTCCTATGGCTGAGATGATGATGATAATGATGATGTATTATTCTCATTGCAATAAATAATACTCTTGAAGACTGTCCTGTAAAGCCTATATAATTCATAGTTTTAAAGACCGGCATGAACTTAGTTTAGCAAGACTTCTTCAAATTAACCAACCAGCTTTAAATACTCTCAAAGATACTCGAAAACTAATTACCTCATTCCAAAACAATTGCAATTTTCGCATCCAATCACCAACACTGTCAACAACAGATTCGAATCAGCTGTTCTCATTCAACGAAACCAAATAGACTGTAGAAAGTATACAACGCTAACATTCTTCATATCACCTGTCTGATCTTGGCATGGTAAAACCACCTTTAACTGAAAGCTATAGGGGTGATTTTGCTCTGTATGTTATGTTCCAAAGAGGGGTTTTTCGTGCAGATGTGTACGTGTGAATTGGTTGATTGCTCGCAATTATGCGCCTCTGTCACGGTTTGGACGCAGTTTTGTATGCATTTTTTGAGGATTTAGGCCGAAAAGGGGACATTATATTCTTTCCGTTGTTTAGGTGTTTTTGAAAAAGTAACTGCTAACTGTAGTAACTGCAATTGATTTATCTTTAAATGGGTCGCTTGCCAATTTGGCCCTAGAACTTACACAAAATTAACATTTTTAGTTTTCTTTAAAATTGTAGTTACTGTAAGAACTTAATTAAGAAAAGAAGAAGCGATTAAGTTTTATAGAGATCGTGTCTATAGAATTGAAGTTAATCTGAGTTGAAAGCAAGGTTGTCTGAGATCAGATTGATCGGAAAAATTCTATAATCTATAAGCTAACGGTAATTAATCAAATCTTCACTAATCTGTTAGCCGTTTAGTTGAAGCATTTTCCAGTGATATTTTATAATCGATTTATTATTTTTTAGTACCAAACAAGAATAAGAATGCAAAATATCGATACATAACTTGCTATAGCTGCTTTCTTGATAACTACAACCACCCATGCAAAGACTTTTCGCCGTGATATATTTCCATACACATTTTCATCTAAATAGGACACATGAAACATGAACATACATGAAGATACTTCCTACACCCTCATTAATACTCCGTCGTTGAAAAGTCAGGAACTTGGCAACCCTACTACAGAGCCCTATCGACTACAAACGCTGGTAACCCACTTACAAAGCCGACTTACTTGCCAGTATTGTAATGTTGTAATACTTATGTGCTAGTTTGTGGAGTCTAGCCGTCTGGGTCGGCAGTAATCTCTTTGGAACACAACTGCAATAAAGGTGCTGCAAAGATGCATCATCATCATCATCATCCTCCTGCCTTTATCCCAATTTTTATTTGGGGTCGGCGCAGCATGTTTTCTCCTTCCATACTCTTCTATCTGCCGTCACCTCACAAGTAACATTCTTTCTTACCATATTTACTTTAACACAATCCATCCATGGTTTGTTTGGTCTTCTGCAAAGATGCTTCTACGTACAGTAGAACCATAGAAGCCCCAATAGTTAGGGGGAGTAAGCTATATTCTGCTGGTCATGATTAGACTAAAAGAAGACTGTTTGACCAGGGCATTGAGTCCAGGACATCATTTTGAGCCTTTGCATTTATCTATGAAGCAGATATAACCTCATGATTGCTCCTTTGTTTTTTTCTACATATAGGTAGATACAGGAATATGCAAAAAATAAAATATACTGTAAGATTTCTAAACTTAAAAAACTACAGGTTATATTGCACACGATAGAAACCTGTGCTTCTAATCATCCTATCCTTGTCTTTCGTGTTACAATTCGGTATGTTCCGTCTCTTTTCCGCTGAGGGACCGTGACCTACATGGTCGTTGCGATGTTGCGCTAATTCGGGTACTGTCACTGTGTACATAGCTTATGTACTTGGTTGAATTTATTCGCGAATTTAACAAACCCCTGTTTTATGAATACAAATATGCGCTATTCTTACAATAGTTTCCTTAGTACAAGTTGGATATCACCATTGTCTAAAGTTCTGGGCTTAAAAATGTAGTTCTGGAACTGTTTTTCACCTTGATGAAGTTATGAAATTGGCTATCCGGGGTCGGCTTGACGAAGGCAGTCCTCAACTTGACACAGACAACTTATGTTTGCAGCCTTGCGCTATCTGGATTTAAGTCACACTTTTTCCCGTGATCAGTTAGTTAGGCAATAGCTCAGCAGAGGGAATAAAATATAGCAGTCTTTTTCCGAAACTTTTCACATATGGATCCATTTTGATCACGTAACGTGAAAGGTCTATTTGAATGTCGAAGGGAGATGAGCAACTTTCTCTGCTTTTGTAACGTAATGACTTTGTCGTTTTGTGAGTACTTACTGCTTTTTGGATCGGATGTTTTTACTATGCGTAACGAAACGTAGCGTAGCTTCAATTTAATACCGTTTTTATTGCAAGAACAAATAAATTGTAGGATAAACTTTTTGACCTAGGTGCCTTTGAGAATTGTCATGCTAATGGCTGACTTTTTAATTAATGCATTTCCGTTCTTTTTGACTCTATCTACCTCTTGTTGTATGGATAATTTATAAATACACCTTTTAAGCTCAGAACATAAATTGTGTAATATGTTTACTCTAGTCACGGGAGAGTTATATTAATAGAAAATTTCGTTTTGTTTACTACTGAAAATAATGTTGGCACACAAAAAATTAACAGTATTGCCGATTTTTCAACAGTAGACAAAACGGTGCTTGAAGAAAAACCATCAAGAGACGAACAATGAATTAGTAATACATTTGTTTGTAAAATACGAAATATTTAAAACAACATAAAAATGTCATAAAATATGATGATTGATGAACTACAAAGATGATGACTGAACATCAAAGTCTACAGCACCTATATTTCAACCTGAGCTATAACAACTAGCAGTCGTTGAGAACTCAGAATTGAGCCAACGTGAAATTGAATTCCTGTCATAAATTCACCTAGGTCTGGTTTTGGATGTGTGCCCGGCCGATAGGCTTGTTCTATAACGTATTGACTTCACTATAGTGGTTGATACAACAGCGGTATTGTTGCCCTTTGTATGTCTTCTAAATCGACATAGTAACGTGTTTATTGAAATACCTAATCTTCTATTACAATTAATCTCATTGCGATCCAATGATGGACCAATAGACAATGTACTTGATAGGGATTAGTTGAGCATCTCACATTGAGTTCCTAATTTCTTAAATACAGACAATTCTTATACGATAAACAACAACACATCTTTACCACTACATTATAATAAAATAACAAACAACAAAACAAAGGTCGTTTCAGTTGTAGTTAAAAGGTAATGAATTCATCGCAACGAGGAAGAGTGCTGTCGAGAAAATCTCATGTCCTTGCCTTCAATGTCGTTAGTTCGTAATGTAATGCGTAGTGTGAGGGGTGATGTTTTTATGGAAAACGTTCTTATAAAAGAGAATAAAAGGGTTAAATAGGTCATGAAAGTTATTATAGGGCTTTAGGAAGTCCTACGAAGATACAGAAAAAGGATATCCAAGACTAAGTCTTGAGTGGTAAAGAAGGCCAAGAGAATAGATTGGGTTAAGAATCAAGAGAGATGACGTGATGGTAATACTAGGAAGAATATCTCCTGCCAAATTTTTGGACACAGTTCAATTAACCACTTAAAACTGTCTCGCGACCTTTAAAACCAAAATTGCTTATCAAAACCTAAAACAAACAGCCAATTGTTCCAATTTACCTCACAGAATAACTTATTTATTTCACAAACTATTTCTCAAGAAAATGAAACCTAAATATTTTCAAGTTCTAGCGCATTGAAACGTGGTTAGAAAACCTTGACCGAGAATTTGTAACAAGTAAATTCTACAGGGATTTAAAATTGTTTCTGTATAAACTAGAAAATGAATTTCAGTTAACTTGACTTTGTTGAGGTAATAGAAAGTTTAATGTGAATGTTATGTACTAGAACACGAGTAAAGAAAACTGTTATGCAGTGTTTAAAGGAGCTACAACTGCAAAACTTTACGATATATCGGGTGTGTCGTTCATAATCACATTAAATGAAATGTGTTAATATACTGATTGATATATGTCGATTAAAACAAAGAAAAAAAAAATACGTAAAAATAAAAAAATGCATTTTTCAAACAGAATAAATATAATAAAAATGTGCGAAAATTAGAACACCATATAGAAGTCAGTCATTACAAACAGGTGAAATTTTCCCTTGAAAACTGACAGCTGTCAACTGATCAAAACATTCGATACTCCTAACTTTATCTCTGCTTTACACATGATGTTGTAAATTATGAAAACGAAAAATGAGTCCTGTGGCTAAACTACTAAATGGATTATGTTATTTTTTTTACAATTCGCTATAGAATATCATGAAGTACATGTGATAGAATTTAATGTGATTATGAACGACACACCCGATATATGAAGCTGTAAAGCAGCTTACAGCAGATCTAGAGTAAGATGACGATATTGTGCTAGAAACCTTTAACAATACAGCTTAGAAATAGAAAAAGAATTAGGAAAAAATGTCAGGAGGACACTTAAAAAGCTATGTAACGGAAACCATATCATGAAAACATTAAAAATTACTTTCAAACTCACTCAAATAATCACCTATTAGACTTATCAAGGGTTATCACATTTTATCAGTTACAACCAAAAGAATTTGATACACTCGAGTTACAAAGCAGGGGACATCACTGACCTATTTACGATCGTATTTGTTGACCCATTTAGTTATCGTGCTCAAAAGAATACCATTTTGTTGATTGTAAAAATAAACGGACACCATTCGTTTTAATGGCTGCAAGTCGGTTAGTTGGTTTTTATTATATAGCTTGCAATGAAAGGAGCTGTGATTTGGATACGCTCACTTTCATATCTTCTGGAACAAAACAATCACTTGTATGTAATACTTAACTTTCATTGTTTGCTCCGTAATTATCTACTTCATAATCAACATCTTCATTAAAAGCCTATTTCTCTTCATTAACTACCGTATAAGGTTTTAAATTCCAATCTTTACTTCCACAACTTAAAATGTCCACATAATTGTAATTACACACCCATATACACCTTCGTGTTGGATCACAAAGCGATATATGAACTAAATACAATCTCCATAGTTGCACAATAATATTGTGTTAGTCACCAAGGCTGTGCCAGTCTATGGGAAACTGTTCATGATTATACATATACTTATGTATTTACATGTTATAATTGTTATGTGTTCTAATGGTTGGCAAAATGGCAGTACAATCAAATATATAGGTAAAATATTAAGAAGAACCTATAATAGGTCTATAAGTATGTAAAAACCTTTGACTTTGATTAAGAAAGTATTGAGAAAAGGTAAATTCAAGGTGACGCTACTGAATTGACGACTGATAACTAAGATGGATGCTCATGACTAAGAGAAGTAGAGAAATTGTTATGAATTACCCTAAATAAATGAGTGCAAAGGAAATGATTGTTTAATTAGAGAATGATGAAGTTCATGGCAATATTTCCTCATTGATATTGAAATTGAAAAGTTAAAGATCACCCGGATTTTCCCGTTAAAGTAATTAAACTTTTAAACATTCCGTCTACGTTTATCTGTTGGATTTTTCCGTAATTTGTATAATGTTTTGAGAAGTTATCATCAAAATTCCCGAAAATCATGTGGAAACCCAATGTAAGCTTATTTAATTTCATATCTGAAATACTTTGATCTTCACAATACAATTTCTCAAGAGAATGATACTACGAAGGATCGTGAAAGGTTAAGCCTCTTCTCAAATTTCTGGCTTCTGTCATATCGTAAAGCTATAAATATGAATATTGCCAGGTAACAAATGAAATTGCTATCCAATCCTTCTGTATTATCTCATATCTTTACCTTTACAACTGAACAGATAAGCAAGATAATCCTATCTTGTGTCTCAAAATCTCAGTACACGTACAAAAATGGCGACGAGCAACGCTTTGTTATTGTACAGACTGAGTTTTTCTGCGACAATCCTAAGATGGAACCGATGACAAATACAGAAGGTATGCGATTCAACCGTAAGGAAGCGTCAGTGACCGATCCTATGGTGGCGATGCTAAAATAACCAGTAAAAATATAACACAACTTAACAATCAAAAAATAGAGTCCAAAATCGATCGATACGAAGTTGTAGAACATGTAAAAAATGTTGCCGAACATAAGGCTACAGTACCAAAATTTTAACCTGCAAATGAAATTGGACTCTAATTTGTGGATCGTACAGTTGAATTTTAATTAGTTTAATTGGCTAATCATATAAATAGATTTCATACTAATTAGTCTTAATTATGACAATTCGTGCCTGCCAATGCAGTTGTGTTTAGCTGTACCAAAAGTATCAGAATTACAATGTAGCATTATGTTTGTTGATCCATCTAATCGAAGAAATAATAAGATAGATAAAGAAATACTTAAACATTCCGATCACGCTTTACAAGGGGAAAATAACTCCATAGGGAACTGTCTATTGGAAGCAATATCCGATAGAGAAAGCAATACTTTAGATATTGTTGTTAAAATAGGACAAAAGATAAATCACTTTCGTGCGGCTAGCGGTAAAATTCAAAAGAATTTGGCAAGACTGCCACGCCTAAGATGATTTGCGATTATAGAGCCAAAAGTTAGAGAAGAAAGATTATCTGTTACTGGATGTGGGCGTTTCTGACCAGGTAACATTTTAGAACAACAATCTGCAATAAATAGAAGCAAAATATACGGTTATTTTAGTTAGGAAGTGATAGTATAGATAGATTTAAAGTAACTAAAATTGATACAATTGATACAACAAGTAGAAACTTAGGAGCAGGCACTGATAAAGACTTGCTGTATAATCAATAATTCCTAAACTATATTTTCATAGTCTAACATATCATTATAACCAAGCCTAATAGCTATTAAAATCACATCAATGATCCTCCAGGCAGCACACCTTACTAGAATACCCACGTAAATGTTCAAGTTTATTAATGTGTCACCTTCGGGACTCTTGCGCACGTTAAAATAGAGCGGGACGCTATTATTAGCGCATAACTGTGTGAGGGAGACAGCTATATGTATTATCGGTGTCTGCCGGAATGGCATGTCGCTGATTGTTTTCTATTTATCTTTGTTATTGATGTCTGCTTGTGCACGGGATTACGGTCATGGTATAAGTATGCCCTATTTCTATTCAATGTGGTTTTAAATCTTTCAAAGGATTGGATTCATTAAAAGTGCCTTTAGAATCTTCTTCACCTAAGTTATAATTTGTTTTATCTGTTGTTACTTTGGTGTCGTACCTTATCTTATAAACGGTATCGTAAACAAAACAAACATAGCTGTTACCTTTTAATAACTCATTCCAATTTCCGTCATTTAAAAGAGATTGCACTGCCAAACTAAAGACCTCGAGAGAAACAGGAAAATGGCGACAGTTCGGGTATCTCCGTGAATTCCGGAATTAACCGAAGGCTTTCTCAAATCCGTTACGTAATTCAAGTTAACTTGGAATAATAGCTTCCTTATTGCGATTAATTGTTTTACATTCTACCCGTTTGAGTTATTAAACTTTCGAAAAGTAAGGGTCTCTTGAATCATGTTAAATTGGACTGAAAATTGATTATAAATGGCGAGTTTTGGCCTCTCATTCTCATAGCTAAACAGGATGGGAACTTTCAAGTCTTGATGATCACAAAACTTTTGTGTTCTATATGTAAATAAAACATACTGAAAATACATAAGAAGACAGTCAACCTTATCCGATGAAAATCAAGTACCTAAAAATATCTTTTCGTATCCTCAAAAAATGATCTCATAGAAGATGAAGAGAAATGCGAAGAGCCTCTCTAAATCAATCAAAATATTCATGCGTCCTTGTCGCCTCTGTAAGGTTATTTTTACTCTATATTTGCATACCTTATTTGCGTGGTCTAAATTCCTCAAGTTATGTCCATATGATTTGAGAAGACCTTGATTGTTATGATAATGTCTGTTCTCTCGTTTAGGCTAGATACGGAGAAACATGAATGAAATGGCAGAAAGGATTTCCAATTTCTTCAGATATTTCCATTGTATCTGATATTTTCCTAGTTTTCATTACATCTTAACAAGATGTGCTTGTGTTAAAGTCTAACCACATAAATCTTCAATCCTTCATATTTTGCACACATTACATTGAAATATATAATTCTTCTTCGTTTATATCGATTACTCAACCAATATTGATTTGATATCCTCGAAACCCTAATGAACCAACAAGGACAAATCACCAATTAGGTGATGAATTTACAGTTATAATGACTGCACTTCACTGCACTTGCACAACATTTCACTCATACCGGTATGATTCACAATTTCTAATTAGCGTAATCATTGCCTATCACGTAATTCGTATGTAAACAGGACAAGACAATGGTGATGTAGTGCGTGCAATATTTATTGGTAATAGAATCAATTTTATTCACACATTTAATGGTAACGGTATCAATGACGTACATGAGGTAAAATTTTAGGAAAAACATAAATCAGATTAAGAATTGGAGGATGGTGAAGGGTATGTAATTGAAAGTGATGTGGAAGAGAAAGAAAGTGTGTCACTCACGCTTGATATATTTTATTAGATAGAAGAAATGCTCCTAATGATAGGCTTACATCTCTCAATTCATATTGAATGAGATATGTAAATTGTTCCCTTTCAAGTACACCGATGTAACGTAAAGAATTATCGTAGAATTGTAGAGTTGAATCAGTGTTATTTGTTGCGTTAACGGTTTTCGGAACGTAACCTAAATATTTGATTCGGGGCGAGCTATTAGTCATACCAAATTTAATATTTGTTATGGCACACAACTAATGCTATAATTTGAACTATCGTTCTAATCGGGCTACGCTTTTTAGTTGCTTGACCTAAATTGTACAGTAATCCGAATTTAGCAGTGTAGAGGTGACTCCATTTACGCAAGTGCAATAAATGATCTGTATAATCCCACTGTAATTTAACGTCAAAGGTATTACGAATAAAATTACCGCATATCTAATTAAAGTGCATACGAAGGAATAATGGAACTCGTTAAATAAATAAAAAAAAGAAAACACGAGACGCAGATAAGCCGGGTATCATGTGAAATGTGCCACCAAAACCGGCGCGAGCGCAATATTCAAAATGGCTGCCGTTGTATGTAGGTCACGGCAATCGGTGCCTCGGTGGCTGCTCTTACGATTTTTTTAAACCCGAAACCAATTTGACTTAAGTTAGCAATGTTTTACTTCAAGTAAAGAATTTCTTAGTTAGATTAATATTTGTTTTTGTTGATGTTATGAAAATCTTCGTCAAGGGCAACAATAACAGTGATTTCGATTTTAATTCTTTATATTCACAAACCTCTAGAGGCCTTCTGAACAAGAATATAAAGCTAAACCAGTCACCGTTTATCATAATTACAGTTTCAATGTCATATCCTTGTATAAAAACGCGGCCTTGACTTTAAGATAAAAATGTATAAAAACATAACGGAACACATAAATGTATCTAGGCGAAACATTTGGATATAACAGAAACCTACTTAAGAAGGTCATAATGCAACGATGTCGAAGAAATAAGAGAAATGGTGACGCATTTTATTCAGTAGCAAACGTTATTCAAGCGGTTGTAAAATATCCTGATCGTCATTTAAGACAATATAGGAGACACTCAGTAACCTAAACTCCCGTCAATAGATATGTCTCTCAGTATAATCTACTACGAACATGAATATTACCACTGCCAAGATACTCGAAACTGATATATGAATGTGCTCCATTACTACTACTCACTATTTAGTTGTGATCTCTAAACTAAAAATAAATTCATGTCTCCTCGTTGAGAAGCTCAAAAACCATCCAGATATGACGGTGTCCAATGACGGTAAAATTGTTCTACCATTTGGTAATTTAGAAGGTTAATCAGCTTATCATAATTATAATGATCTAGATAATAAAATATTAGTGTCACTAAATCAAGTTATCAATACAGTTGTTATAAAGAGAATATTTTAATATGAAGTTCATTGTCATTTGATGTAACTGTTGCATGGACTTTGGTTTCTTGAAGTTCTTGTTCGCTGGGAAATAAGTCAGCATGATTTGCAAGTTTAGAACTAAAATTTGCTTTACTCTTGATGGTTTGTTGATTACAGTAATCATCTTGTTCTTTCTATCTTTGGTTTCATGGTCGTCATCATTTGCTTCCTTAGCAATGTTGTCCTAAATATTGAAAGATGAAAGAACATTTTGAGTTCTGGTTATTCTGAGAAATGTTGTTTTAATTTTAAATGCGTTACCTTAGACGTATGTGAGATTGGACCCTTTGCCCTTTCAGTCTCGTTTTCCTCAAATATCAATAACTTCGGGCTTCATACAGTACTCTTCAACCCCATTTCTTGGAAGATATTTTCGTAGCAATAAGAATATTTCAATAGGAATTTTATTCGCTGAAGGATTTTAAATACATGTATGATAAAGGCCCTTAGAGGTAAATAGCATGACTTAAAATATATTTTGCACAAGAATAAGTACGTGCTATTTAATTTAACGTTATAGTATAGATCCTAACCTTCTGTTCAAACTACTGACATGGACAAAATCAATGAATGTTATATGTCTTCTTGAGGATCTCGCAAACTTGTTTAATCATCATAAACCAACAGTTTAATGTTGGTTTGAATTTTAACAGCTTCCATGTATTTGAAAGCGAAAGTGCATGCATTTGCACATCGCTCGGCAGCTCTGTTTACATAACTCATTTTGTTTAAATTTTAATTAATTCTTATTTTGCCTTATTTGTTCAGAATTTTAAGAAATATTTCTTCATCTAAGTGCCTTTTTCCTTTTAAATATGCTTTTCTAAATAAATAATAAGAATGCTTCCTTGATATTTCATAATGCAACGTCTCTTGCAGTTTTCTTAGTAATTCCATTTCGTGTCCAGCGGCAAAGTCTGTAGCTAATATTTTATTTACATTAATTTCCATTGTAAATGCCAACTTTCTCGGAATATACCATTACATTAATGACTAGACGGAGTTCCAATTCACTTTTTCAGTTCCGTAAGCCATGCATGCGAAATTGCGAACAGAAATTCTCGACTCCCATTTCCCTAGCACAATTCTCTCTTAATAGGTATGTTCGGCGTTGTATTATAGTTCAATACACGTGTTTGTCAAACAATGAGAATCAGTCATTCAAGAAGAATGTCCCAATTCGATTTTACTCAATCCTGATCGCGTTACGTATAAATAATCACACGTAAACAAGCCATTTTGTGCCTCAACTAGGCTATTTATCACGTCATTATGTTATGGAGTTGCCAAACGGAGCTAATGATGTATATTTTATATACTGTTACAAAACAAGTCTATTGGGTTTCGAGTCACAACGGTTCGCGAATTCCTTTCCAAGAGAAGTGAAAGCCACCAAATAAAACGCTTATCAGAGCGGAACGCTTTTCGTCATGTACTTCATTGACAAAACGCCTAGCTCTGTCCTCTCCAAGAGGCAATGAATGAATATTGTTATTGCATAAATCTAATTTTAAAATGATTTATTTTTGCACTACCACCACCCGGTTAACTGCTCTCTCCCAAAGACGCGTGAGGAATGAGGTCGGCGCGTTCCAATTTTAAATTTTGATTGTCAGTAAAGACTTTTTGATACTTAGAACTTTCACTGACAGTTTTTTATTCTTTATCTGACACGGGCCTAGAACATTCGGTGCAGTCAAAAACTTCCGTTTCTAGTTCCGGTTAGTCTTCAAGATACAATACTTTGATCTACTAGAGCTCTCTTATTGAAACGAGTTCTTTACTTGACTTACTCTTGCTTAGCTTATCTGTATTATCGCACTTTTAATCTCAATTTCATCTTTAACGAGTTTTGTTGCACAATACTCGACTCGATCTAACTTCCTCCAGAGTTGACGGCTGTTTGATGGGTCATAAAATTTTAAACGTGAATCCATTAGTAATCTTGGTCGCAATACTAGACGGCTGTGCTCTTGTGTTTTATGATCGCCGTTGCTTTAATACTTATACAAGTGTTTTGCGTTTATATAAATCTCAGTTCTCATGTTCATCCTGCAGTCCTCCCATTAAAAGAACTGGCTTATCTGCCCGCAAGCGGTAACCCAAATGACACATTCACGGTCCTGTTATTACTCCGGTATCGCATCGGACCAATTATAAATAGAGACTGATAAGTTCCGTTACTCGTGCCTCCGCCGTCCCTCTCGCACTCCCACAAACACCTCTATCAGTAGAAAGAGACAGCAATACAAACGAACCTGTCTCGGTGGATTCGCGTGCCACGGCTCGGGTTTCCCCGTATCGCGAGGCCACTTTCCTTTGGCGACATGCGAATTCATCATTTCTTCATATTGAATCTTAATTTTAAAGATTTAGAGCTCAGAATCTCTTGTAGCCTTCCAAAGGGTGTTTATGAAACCCGCAATGTCTTAACATTGCCAATTTACGATACCACCCTCGTTTGGGAAGAGATTAAATCTTGCTTTAGTTTACAAAATTGTTTATTTGAATTTCAAATTGGGATTAATGAAACTGATCATGTTATTGACCCTTGTACATTCGTTGAATAACAATCAAGGTTCTAGCTTGATTCTAGATACCCGTGTTGTGATTGTTTTTCAGAATTTTAGTCTCGTATTTTCTATATTTACAATCAACATTGTAAGGAGCAATTTTATGCAAATATATAATCTTTGTTTCCTCTAGTCAAATACTCTTCCGTTGACTATATTTAAATGTATTTCTGTTACCTTCAATAATAAAATAATCAGTTTTTTCACAGCCCTATTAGTTTTTCCCTTCTTTTCATATAGGTACATCATTATTGAAATTGAATACAGAAACAACTTCACTATTGGCTATATTGCTTGGAATATTTACTCCTGTGTTGACCTCCAATAGATTATTACGGTTTATTATTTAATGGCCGCCTTATCGCATGATTATTGAAATAATAATATTATTTACTTTGCAATCCAGACATTACGACTGGCTTATTCAATTCCGGAATTATCTCTTCTGTAGCTAGCATGTATGGCATTTTCCAGACTATATTTTTCCTTGAATTTCTGAGAATTTAAATGTCCACATAAAATCCCATCATAGGAATAGGCAATTATCTAATATTATGATTAATTAGTGCTCCCTCCATTTCATGATAAAGTACTCCCATCCATCCGTGATGTAAGTTGGTGCACTGGCTTCTAAGATACAGGATTTTTCCTAGTTTAGAAGTCAGGGTCCTTATGTTCTGGCCCACATTGCCATGATCCTAATCATGTAAAAATTTGTGTTCTTTTTGGAAATAATAAAGATTTATTATTATTATTATTTATAACAATCGCTGAACGCTAAGGTCGCAACTATCCGTGTCATAGAGATCGCTATCATTTCCGTCTCCTACTGATTTGAATTCAATGCTTCCACCATTTGTTTATTGTTCATCGGCATTAACTTGACCTGCGGTGAGCACATCCATTTCATAATCAATCGCACCTTGAAATGATTCCGTTAATTTATAATTCATGTTTTCGTGACCCATTTCTGATTTATTTACAACATCGTCTGAATTAAGAGCGGCGTGGATATATGATGATCTGGATACTCCGTCATCCGCTCGAAGGCGTAACATAGCGGTCCACCAACGTAACAAGAGTTTCACCGCTCTGTAACGGATGACACAAGCGGTTACGGTACCCGCGCCCGCGCGGTGGGGCGCATTCGACTTTCAAACTCACGCGCACGAAAGCCATTGCTCCAGCACTCGTTACACGCTCGGCCCGTCTTCGGCTACCATCGGATCTTTACTCTTCGCACACATTATTAAATTAATCTTTATTCCATTTTTCTACGACAGATTTTCCTTTACCATCATATTTGTAATCTGAAATGTATTAAACGCGGAAACGTCGACAATGAACAGTGTAAGCGAAGGTGTCTTGAGTAGAGTCTCAATTCGCTTGCAATTCAACCGTGGTACGCTCGTACCGTTAGCAGTGAAAGTGCTTGAGCAAAAGTGAAACGGATGGTTTAGAATGGCGCAACTTGCTCGAGATTGCCGTAAAAAATCGCGATCGTGGAAATGTGAGAGGTTACCGGTTGGATCTTTTGAGTTTTTTTTGTGCGAACTTTTTTTTTGGGTTCTCGATCTTTCTTTCTCTAGTTCGAGAATGTTTTTGGCTATCTTGCAAGTTTCTTTGATGATCTAAACTTTCTTCTGACCACTATCTTTTTGACTTACCATGTCCATCATCCTTTTGAAACTCAAATTCATTCTCAGGCGTATTCTCCTCATATCATTGACATTTTCGACATCTACCCCAGCGATTCTCTCTCTGATAACTTTAAATCAATCTATTCCCCTTTAATTATCCCCTTTACAAGCAGAAAGCAAGCAGTAAGTCATTACGGCAGTCAATATGGAATGACAACGGTATCGACTAACCTAATTTCACCCATTGATTGTGTATCAACAGTATGTGGCACGGATGTACATACGTGCGTTTCTTTTTAACACAACTGCCACTTAGTTTTCTTTCTATGGTGTGATGGGAAGTCAAAATTGAAAATGAGAAATAATGAGGATGAATCAAAGTGTGCAATGTATGTATGTCTTTGGAAAGAGGACACAGAAGAACTGTTGATTTGATTATGAGGAATAGCAGCGGGGTGTCAGTGGTCACATTGACACTGCTCATGGCGGTTTCGATTCCCCGGGACCACTAAATATCTACTACGTTTGGTAAACACCACCATTACATAATTATGTAGAAGAAGAAAAAATAAATATTTCGGAGTTCCTTCTCCTATACCAGATAAGTTAAGAATCTAGAACGCTAATAGAGAATCCTTGCAAAAGGCTGATTTTTAAAGACACAATTGTATTATACAAAGCTTACCCTACTTTCCTTACTTACCTTATTTCCAACCATTCATTTATTTCTTTTTAAGTTCACTAAAGTATATTTTTGCACCTTAGCATATAAAAAAGTCTAGCCGGGTCTTTCGGGAGATACTATTCCTCTATGTTACTATTCTTGGTCGGGTTTATAAATAGAAAATGATTGATGGGAAAATCGGGGTGTATGTATACGCTATGAACCTAATTTTGTTTATAGGTTGAACCTCATAAAAATATTTTTAGAATATATTTTCGATCATTATGGAAGCATTTACGCGGTTATTTGTTTATTTTTTTACATTCTGATGATTTTGTATCTATTTTATGTTCTAGTTTACTTAAGATAATTTTGTATTACCTACTTACATGTTTTCTTTTGATATATTTGCCAAAATGACTTGTAATAATTATACCAACTTGGAAGATGATAAACAAATTGCTCAATATTTTGCAATGATATCAAAATAGCATTTTATCTGATGTTGAAAATTTGCTTATTCATTGTTTTATCTACCCTCTACAATTGTCCTATGGATGAAATATTATATTATTTTAAAAAAATCCTAAGGTTGTCTGAAAGAAATTGCCTTTTAGCGATAAGATCCTCAGCTATACCCTACTTTGCGTTTTGAGTATTATTTTTAATTGTGATTATGTGTAGTAAAGGAAAAAAGTTTGGACGACCAATTAAATGAAAATGAGAAATTATCTCTTTCTTCAAACGAAGTTATAACTTATAATAACATAAAAGACCACTTCAAAGAAATAAATTAAAACAAAATTAAAGGATAAAACAATACGACAGATGTACGCGACGAATGGGAGCGCGGCGACAGTGAAGCGAGCGCCTATCTAGGTTAGTTGGTCGCAACCTCGCCGGTGGGGGCCTCAGCGATGGGTTAGGTTAATCTTGATTGTTCGCTTTGACTCGATGGGAAACTGATCACAGTTATACCTTTGACAAAGGTGTTAACATCCCCTTACATTTTAAAAAGAAAGATGCAGTAGAAAACACCAAAAACTGTAGGAATAGGAGGATAGGGAAATAGTGTCGACCATCTCAACAGGTGTCGTTGGATTTGCAAATATTGAGAGTTGAAATGATTTTTTTGTGTAAGTTAACCCTCTTCCAAACGTGTGTTTTAGTCACATTTAACAACGGAAAACTTTCGAACAGCAAAGTTTATTATAACGCATCTATAAGGTTTCCATTAATCAAAGGTTCTCCCGGCCCCTAAATATTTGTTTACTCACACAACCAATTAACTCCTTAATTACCAGTACTATACAAGTCGGTCCTTGGACTTGTTTTTCTCGGAATAATTTCAAGGAGATTTTATTTTGCGAGGAAGGAAAACTCTAATGTATTTTACCAGTTCGTTAAGTAGAAAGCAACAAGTGAATATTGCAACCTGTTTATGTGTTCGAAGGCTTTAGAAGATTCCTTAATGAAGGTCCGACTTTATCGTGGGTGGATTTTGTAATTATTTCTTGTTATTAATGGCTTTTTGTTAATTTTTGTAATGATCTAAGAAATTGTGGATTTATTGTCCTTCATTCGCGAATCAGCTTGTGCAGAATGATCCAGAGCAGATGTTTTTTTAGAAAAGTGTGCATTGTGTCTTTTAAAATTATTCTAGGCGTTATTAAAATAAACCTACGTCACGAAACAATATTTTAAACGCTTTACGTCATTTTGAAAACAGTTCGCTTGGAACGAGATAAAATTTAATATGTATGAAATAAATTGTCTATAAATAAAATGCTAATTTTCAGTCGGTCGGAACATCCCGTGGGTGTTCTCATAATGTCATATTTTTAGAAGCTCATGTTTGTGACAACCCTAGACCAACACATTGGTTGACGTCAATACTTAGTATATAGCTAGCCTTTTGTTTCATATCGGACGCAATTGCATGACTTTTTAATGTTAGATTTTTATCACCAAGTCTAGCCTATGAACGCAAATTAAAATGTCGCATAAACACGACAGACCAAGGTATTTGTAATATGTTGAATGAATTATGCGTTAATGAATATTCTGTTAAACCTGATATTTCTTTGAATATTTAACATGTTTACCGTAATGTTTAATAATGATATTATTATGCTTTATACATGTGCCGGTGGTTAAATGACAAAACTTATTTGTTTATTTCTAAGAGGATAATTTGTACTTAATTTTCAGTAGAAAATAAATCATGAACTCCGATTAAAATCAAGAACAACTTCTACTCAAATGTAACATCGCATTATCCTCGTGCCTCAAATATGTGCTTTGTGCACAAAAAAATAAAGTTGATAATTGCATGTTGTTACTACTGCCCCCTCTCCCCGAGGCCTGGTATCGGGGTCAGTGGGACAACGGTAAGTGTGCCTCGCGGATCCGACCAGTCGCTCAGCCCTGAACTTGGTTTGGGATTTGCTATGTTACGTCATTATGTCATATGTTTTGTGACATCATGCACGTTGGGTGGGTGCTTTTGATGCGTCAGCGTTTTGGGGGTTACGGGAAAATGTTGTGAAAAAGTGTTTTTTTTTTGCTTTTTTTGCAATTGGGTCTTTTCTGCGCTGGATGGAAAAGACACGTTTATTCCTGTTTATTTTAACTATCAAATCGTAGTCGCGACCGCAATTTAAAATAGACACGTATGTAATTTTAAATTGAAATAAAAAAATATTCTGATACATATCGAATGTTTTTGGAGATGCCCAATCAATTAAAAAACAATAATGTATATACCAATCAATTGGACCAATCAACTAAAGTATGTAGTTAAATCAATTACTTTCACTAACGAATAGTTTTTACCCTGTCAAACAGACTGACACATCATTACATTTGTAACACTTCGGAACATGTTACAAAATGCTTAATAACTTTCACTATTGTCATGACATTGCTGTGAATCGATTACGAATCGAGTATTCGAGTGGCTGTTGTAACTCGGTATCTTATGGATTATTTATTCTTATGTGTAATAATAAATAAAAGACACATGATGTCCCGTGGTTCTCCTCCTTACGTCACTCATAAAAGGTACCCTACTATCACCAGGTTCTTACTAACCTCCATCTCAAACGACTCATCAGTTTTCAGTGTAAACCCAACTATTAAACTTTGACCTACAAAACCTCTTCTTACTTCACTTAAAAGGTAGCATCTACCCGACTTAATTTCAATATCACTTTCCTAAGTAGCACGCCAGAGTCAGACCAAGTCACGATCGAAAACAAATCAGCTATTATCTGTTATTGGCATCAGACCATCAATCAGACGAATGAAGTAGCTGATTGCATGTCTGACTTAACCTGGGGATCAGACAGCATCTGTCTATTGCATAAGTAGTTGTAGCTGTGAGGATTGAAGGTGCTTAGTATGTTAATGAAGGTTAGAAGAAGGGTGGTACAGTTCTTGCAGAATTTGATGGTGGTCAAATAATTGACATGATGGTGACAAAACAGAAGCTTTACAATACGCTGAAATAAAAAAAAATATGATATGGCCCTTGAAGTTGGTGAAAAAATTAAAACAATCAACAGACCTGCAGACACTGACTAAAGAGCCATGTCAAGTTTTTTCTCTTTTCAGTGTTTTGTGAACTCAGTTTTTTTTATATTTCTAATGCTTTAGGAGTCTTTAGGAGTCCGCTTATAGCGGTCTAAAACCTAAATCTAAATGAATACTTCAAGTATCAACCGCTTTTCTCTCAGAAACAGCCTAGCTACAACATATAGACGTTATTACATTACAAACATAATCCTATAAGTTAAACTAAAAAGATAGACGAGACCGACCTTGAGACGCGGTCCTTGAGATAGTCTGGATCCAATGAATATTAAATAGCTCCCTTGATACAACTTGATACGTTTCTACTTTAACTAAACTATTTTGAACAGAAAACTGAATTATAAAGAGAGAATAATGCTCAAAAATTTAATTCACGAGGATGAGATAAAGAATTATTTTGACAAAATTCTTCATCTATCACTTTTACTTATTGAAAACATAAACCGCGGGTGAAACTCCAAGTTAATAGTACAATCAAAATTAAATGGGCTATTAGAAAACACACTAAGTTTGGCACCATTGAAGAGTTTTTAAAATCCACCTCTGTGGTGGAGAATGGATTTTATTCAACGTTGAAGATACTCATTACAATATTCATATTCTTCTACTAATATACCAGAAACTAGACTAAGTGCCTGAAGGTTGCCAATCAATAAGCAAAATAAATACAAAGAAATTAAGAAAATCATTTAACTGTCTTTATTGTAAAACAAAAGATAAGAGACGTGCCCTCGCCAAGGACACGGACGTGATTATTTCGTACTTTATTACTGTTTGAAAGACACGTTTAATATACACGAAGCTTTCCAATTCAAACAGCCAATATTCAAAAGTCAAAGTCAATAGTTTTAATCTCAAACAGCCTAACGCAACTCTAGTTGCAGGGATCCAAAATTTGGATTCCATGGAAAAGAACATAAAATAACTTAGGGAAGTGATGCAATAATTTCTTTAAAGTGCATAATTCTATCGCAGTCTTAAGATGCATGTTTTGATATCGTAGTGACCTTTATGAATCTCAGAATCGCATTCATTCCATTCATCAATTACAAATTGTGCGTACAAGTAATAACAAAAATGTGACCAATAGCAGGCTTCTGCGTAACGCACACAGCTGAAGTGTTTGTGTGCGTGGCAACGTGCCGGTCTCACGTGGCGGCCGGCCCTCGGGTGGTCACGTGAACTGGCTTTGTCTATAAACATAGATTGTACTAGAATTTTGTTTGTGGAATTTTGGTCTTCTAGAAGACACTAGAAGAAATCTGGAGTGCTCTTTTTCTTTTTGTCAGTAGCCTGATCAATCAATCGAGTCAATGTTTTCGCTTCATTCGATTTGAAATTGAAGATGACATTTTTTTACAGATTTCAATTAACTTCTTTGATCTTTTTAAGTTTTATTAATGTATGTATAATGTATGTCGTCTATTTATTGAAGAGTGTTCTTAAACATCCTGTTTACTATTTCTTTGACTTTTTCTAATCTCCTATGATAGATATACCCGTCTAACCCAATTTCTAATGCCGAAATAAATCGTCTATCTCCACAAATATTCTTCCGTATACGATAAAACTATAAACGTTTAACCCGACCTCGTTCTATGCTATTTCTATTAGTTTACATGGCTTGATACCACAACAAACATCCATTTCTTCCCTAAATAGAATACCTCCATCTGCATTATGAAACAATGTACCCGATAGATTACGTTCATAGAATAATGTTCAAGTTTTTTCATCCACGTGCAAGCTTTTGTATTGTTTTTTTATCAAACAAAGTAGCCTTTTACTTGGAAAATGGCACGTGCACCAGTAATTGAAGCAAGGGTAATGTGACCTGAACATTTTTGCATGCGAAATGGAAATTTTTCAACGATTTTCTCAAGGCTTCTTGTTGAAAGTCAAAACTCTACCCCAAATTCTTTGTTCTTTGCGAAGGGGTTGAAAAATAGGAATCCTTTTTCTTGACACTTAAGTAAGGGGTAACTCTTGAAGCTTAAACTACACAGACATGTCTTAGCAAAATTTTTACTAACGTGAATTTGTATGGATTCGCCAATATTACTGTATTAGCCTTTTGGGACCTTTCCTTTTAACTGTGAAATGTGACAGTATAAATCCTTGTAAACGAAATAGAACCTCATTAAAGGACATAAAATTGCACTACAATTTGCCCTAAAATAGTGGCAATCTAGTTCACAGTATTAGGACTGCACTCAAACGACCTACTTCCAATCCGATCTAAATTAAATTGTAATTACACGCCTGTATGTGGGTTTGTGTGACTGTTCTAAATATACGGCCCGATTGTTACCAATGTTTGACAATGGATTTCGTTCATATTGCATACCTAAACAAGTCCTTTGTCTTTTTCAAATCGATCTTTATTTACTGTTCCTAGAATATTCTTTCTAGGTTTTGCTTCAATATATCTACTTAAGTGATCTTTCAAATCAAGACAGTTTTACCTTCTGGTGTTGTCGTATCTTTCAGTATTATTATATCTGTAGTCAATCAATGTTTCCTAGTGGCTCTAATTAAATTCGGTCATCATTTTTGTCATTTTTAGGCCGTTTGATAAGATTATATCAATGCAAAGTCATGACAACTTCTGCTATATGATTTCGCGAATTTTGAGTAGATGATTTCTGCAAAAATGAGAGCTAATCATTACAGGCATATTTTCTGTTAACCCCACTGTCTTCGATGCATCATATCCATGTTGACGATGGACTGTTGGCGTTGATCAAAACTGTAGCGATGCGTTTTCCCTGTGCCATTCCTTAAACGTAGGATGCAAGCTATCGCCAAGCAATCCTCAATTACCATACCGCGAGGTCTACGTGTTCAAGTATTATCATGATAAAAACAATAAACAAATAGATTTAGTACTGTACTACGCGTGTCTGCACCGTAGTGACTGCGTCTGACCTTGGCTGACGATAATTTAGCGAAATACGGCTCGTTCAATGTCATGCAAATTGCGGGAGCCACGCCCACTGCTTGCTAACCTAACGGTACTGAAGATGCGTTTGTAGTTTTTCTTATCAGATTTTTTTTCCATAAGTTTTTTCTATGAAGTTTTTGGGGCATCTGTTGAGTCATGATTGGCGAATGAGTCATTTTCGTCTTAAAATCTCTTGATACACTTGTACCTACGGTAAATACTCCAGGAAATTATAGATAGTGATAGAACACAGAAGGGACAGAAATGTACTGAGGTATACAGGCACGTGTAATATCGTTCTCTGGACAGGAACAGCTAGTCTAAAAAAATATTGAAATAATCAGGATTTTAAAATATTTTCAACATTTTGGATTCGTGATAGGCGTTTGACACTGTCGGTATCAGTTGGCTCAGTATGTATATTTTATTTGTATCGTGTGCAATGTGAATTTGTGTGCCGAGTGCCGACCATATCGTGTGCGATCATTTTCTAAAAAGGGGTCAGTGGGTCAATGTGAGAACTGAAATTTTGCATTTGGTTTCTGTTCTGTTGCAATTATTATGACGTGGCTTTTCTTTATTTGTGCTTTAAGGTTAGCTGTAATATTTTCTGTCAATACCGGAGCTTAAAGTAAACCTTAATGGCGAAATCTGAACTTTTCTCTTCTTCTCGTGAGCAATGATGAATGAAAGACTATCTGTGACTGCGAAGAACTATGCCCCTGTAGGTACATACTATAGTGATATATCTCCTCCAATTATCTAGTTAATCCCATTTATATTTAAGTAAGGCATAACCCTTGCAGTTATGCAACGCGACTAACGATTGCGCAGTAATGTGAATCCTTACAATAATCAAGTCTTAGACTTTCTTATTTCATATTATAGCTTGGCATTGGGTGGGCCGGACGTTGCCAAACTACTCGTATATATCTCTTCAGGCATTTTATTCTTACTTAAACAGCCTTTTTGAACATTCTTTATGCTTACGTTGAAATATGTATGAAATAGCACGCGGTTAGAGCTTCTTTTGTAGGTATTGTTTGTTGCTTTTTATTTTGAAGATGAGAGGAAAATGATGGATAGTTTTACTATAGTTGAAGTTTACTTTGTTTAAAAAATATTTTCAGTGCAACTTAAGATATTTCACTAATAATTGTCTCTATGGGGTTCAAGGCCCAATGGATATTGCAAATGTTTGCCATATAATTTTACAATATGATATATGAATGTATAATGAATTAGCAATATTGTTAGCCAATTGACATACAAAACTGTGTAGTAGTTATACCTTTACAGAATAATTCTTCACTAGTATATCACTCTCTTTGCTTGAGTTGCACAGGTCATAAGACAGTAGCTCTATAATATTCATATCCAGCTGCATCTAGTTAGATTGGCAGCCGATGCTCCAGGGAATATACTAGCCAACTCATTAATAACAAATCATCTGTCTAGCTGGTGCTATATGACAATAATGAACTTTCCAAATCAAATTACATATAATGAGTTATATATTGAGTATTCCTTGAAGTGGTTTATATAGATTGTTTAGATTTAAGGATGGAGTGAAAATGTTACCCCATTTTCCCTCATTCAAGGGGTATTTTCCCCCATGAAAAATGACATAGAAAAGCCTCATTAACCCCAGTCATTTGAGCCTACACTAAGGAAGTACATTTGAAAGGCAAATACAAACATTTTGACTGTTGTATGTATCATTTAGCACTACATAATTATGTATTATGTACTTACTTATGTATGTTTGTTAACCCGGTTGAAATGACTAATTGGTGTATTTACTATCATGTGTACTAATAACTAGTATGTTTTTTTTTTCTTTACTGTTATTAAGGTTACTTGTATTTATTAATTTGTGAACGATGAAAATGTGACAAAGCAACTTGGCATTTCTGTATGTAATGTAACACCAAATGAAAAGCCTTATGAAAAATCATTCTCTAAAGGAGATTTTTCAATTTTATTTTTCATATAAGCAGCCCACTTCTTGAATCTTCTTCATTGAAGAAGAGATATTTCAAAAAGATGGATTAAAAGTAAACTAGTGTATTCTTTGCCAAGTAAACATTAGTTTGGTACCAAGCACGAACAGACAATATTTCAAGTATTTATTTCTAGAACATGGCAGAACTACTGCAGTTATGCTAATAAGAAAGTAAAATACTGCCATATACTAATAAATCTATTAAAAACCAAAAAGAAATTGGCTCAAACCACTGTAGGATTTTGGACCTATTTGAAAACCACAATGTTCTCTCATCAATTGTCACAAAGAAAGCACTTTTCCGAAAATAAATACATTCTACAAAGCTCGTGATTCTGCCTACGCCCCATTCTCAAGCGTGACAGTTATGCTAAGTACTTACAAAGTTAAAAAGAAAAGAACAAGCGATATCTTGCTCAAACATTCTCCGCGACGCCGGTAAATTTACTCTGTTACTATCCAACCGAGTTGCCAAAATCTTCTACCGAACGACCTAGATTTTACAACCACTCGACATTAAAAACACAACCATAAGAACTACAAAATAAAGCTGAAAATTTCATGTGCTAACAATTGATCCCAATAACTCAAACGAATGTCGACTTTATTTGCTTTTATCATAAAGTTAATTTACGTATAGTTGCATTGTTGTACTGTAACCTTCCGCAAGACTGCTGCTGTGGCCTCGCTCCTTCCACGTTCAAGGTTTGATTCCTAGACATTGCACACGAACGAATCTAACCTCTATTACCAACACTTTAGAGTTTACTTTAATAGTGGTGTAACATCTCTTGGAGAAAACTGTTGTACAGAGCTCGTAACGGTCCGCAATTTCAGCTATCTGTCAAAAAAATTGTATCTAAAAATTTTTGAGTGGTCGTTTCATAGAAAAGCACTGCTATAAGTGTTTGTGAAGCACCGCTATTCTTTTTAATATCTCTTTTATAGTGCGGAATTTCATCTTTAAGCTAGGGGTATTTGTTTGGACAAAAATTCTTCTATTTAGAACTTTATTGTAGAACCAAGGACAGGGGTATGTGGGGATTTTAGATATTGTAGTAGGTCAGGTTTAGGTCCTCTTTACTTAGCAATCCCTTTTTCTTATGAACCCTGTACTTAAACAGTAAAAAGTATTAGGCCTTTTTCATAAAGTAAAATGCCTGCATCAAACCCCTGATCTATGTTTATTAGTTACTTCTCTGTATGAAAAGATGATACAGGTATGCCGATGATAATAAAATTCTTGCAGAATTTCATAAATTACTTTTCCCTAACTTTATTATTTACAAGGAAAGAAAGAAACTGCCAGGTAACTGACAATAAATTCAGTAATTAATTGTTACTGCTTCCTCAAATCTTGATATGAAACATTCCCATTGATAAACTTTGAGTCATCAAACTTATCATATATCCCGGAAGGCAAGCGAGGTCAATTCTACGAACTTAACACGAACTTGCTAATTTATAATTACAAACAGACAGTTGCTTAGCAACAATAAATGTTTATCAAAATCTTTGATTACTTCCCGGGTCATTATAACAAAGGTTGAAAAGCCAATTATACGTAGAAGATCTTTTTCTAACTAAATCCTGCATTGATTGTTTGTTTGTGTTCTTACTCAAAGGAAAATACATTTTTCTTTCAATATTTCACTATTTATAAAATAACCTTTCCGAACGAGTAAACAGAGACTTTGTAGATACATGCGAGGCACGAACAAACACTCTAAAAATAAATATTTCACGTATTCACACTTCTAAATATAGACGCGGTCTTATCTAAAGGACAAATTATGAAAAGAGGTCGTTACGATGATAAAAGGAGTTACTGAAATAACCTACAATTTACCGATGCTTGTTTGAACAACCTCTTTACATTGCTTTTGAGCTTTTCAGCAAAAAAAAAGAAAAGAAAAATTGTCTTCAATTAGGCTGCAACCCAAATGAGTGGGAAAAATCATTCAACTACATATAACATTTTCTTTCTTTTCATTGAAGGTACTCAAAAAAGTTGTTTACAATACTGTACGTTGTGTCGCCGTGTTAATATCGTACGCCAAGGTTCCTCAGGAAAACGACTCGTGCACACATTCGTGTCACATCGGCTAACATCGGGACCACTCGGAAATGGAACTACGAACGTGGAAAAAATATGCTCAAAAGAAAAGTCTTTCGAAGAATTTTCTCAGATCTATTTTCAGAATTTAATTTTAATCATATCGATATTTATTTGTAGTACTTGAATACATATTTGAGTATAAATTACGTGCGTCTATTTTGTACGGTGGCACGTGTTTTTTCGCTATAAGTAGCTATCTGTGTCCACGGCACGTGAATTCCAATGTCACAAGAAGACATATCTACATAAATGTTATGATTAGTACCTATCGTTAAGCGGAATTATTTTATGCTGATTCTCTTAATTAATACCACGTCGGAATGTGTGAGAAAATGTACTCTGTACCTGAGTACAATGAAGTACATATGTACCATCCATAGAAATGGCTAAACTTGCTATCCATTTCTTTTCTTACGTTTGGCATAGAGAAACATCTTGGGGCGATCTTTTTTATTCCTGTGCGCAGTTCAAATTGCGTGAAAATCTAATATAAAATCTGGCGAAACTAGAAAACCTCTTCATAATCTGCAGATGACAACTTAATTATCAGTTTTTCACTTTCAATATCGCTTTAATACACATAACATCTGAAAATGAGGCGGCCATATTCTCATTTGTTTTATCCAAGGCCGATCTTCGTTTTATCGATCAAACTAACGCTCGGTAATGACCGCACGAGTAATGCAGCGCTGTGGGACCTTACTTTCCTATAATGACGGGTTTTTAAAGTATATTGAATATATCAGGGTTTAAAGGTCTGTTTATCTGGTCCTTTAGGTAGAGGAACTGTAAGATAAAAGGTGTTTTGATCAATCAGATCTACATCGCAGCTACCAGCATTCGAAATTCATCTTTAGGATTGACTTTAAGTCTTGCCGGCTGCAGTTTCATCACATACGAGTGCCTATATGACCTCTGTTGTCTACTTAAACCCGTTAGTTAACCTGACTCAGATATTCTGTCATCAATTTACCAGCTCTCCTCATATGTATAATTTTACTAAGACCGTCTTCTCTTTGTCCACAGGCAGTAGACTGGTGGTCGGTAGGCGTGTTGACATACGAGCTGCTGACCGGAGCCTCCCCGTTCACGGTGGAGGGCGAGAAGAACACGCAGCAGGAGATCACCAAGCGTATCGTGAGGTGCAGCTACCCCGTCCCGCCTGATGTCAGTCCGGAGGTCCAGGACTTTATTAGGAAGTAAGTGGCTTCTACATGGCCATAAGGCTGACTGAAATGATATCGATCTAACTAAGGAGTCGTACTTCGTACCTAGACTACTCGCAGCTTACAAAGCGAAGACATTAAGCGTTGGTGAAGGATAAACTTCCAACATTGGTCTTTGCATTCTAAGAAAAACTGCGAAAAACTTCACCACGTTCTGTGCGTTTTGCTGAAAGAAGAAATGGTGGAACAAACTTCCCAGCAGCACACGTTTATAAAAGAGACCTGCCCCATCCATGAAAATAATGTTTTCCTGTTCAAAATGTCCGCTGATTCGTCTTCTAATAGACCTTCGTTTATCCACAGATTACTAGTAAAAGACCCGCGCCGTCGGCTCGGTGGAGGCGAACATGATGCTGAGGAACTCAAGAGGCATCCGTTTTTCCAGGTTAGATATATGTTCCGAGGTTAGTTTTATACTACCACGAGTTTTGCTAACAAAACTACCGTAAAATGTCGAAGAGAGTACTAACAGTTCGAAGTTTTTAGCTCAGAAATCAGAACTGACTTTTCTTCATTAGAGAAGACCTAAAAACCCTCATTAAAACTTGACCATTGCAGAAGTTCACTATGTTTTTGGAAAGTTAACTGACCCTTTTACGCATTTCAAAGATAAGTCCCAATTTGGAGTAATGTTGAGTAATGTTGGTCTAGTATTTTCTCCGTATTCTGGTGTCAAGTTTTGACGCTGTAGTCAAAACGAAGACGTATACAGAAAGAAAGCTGGAAGCTGGTTCCAATCTACCAGCGCTGGTCCATTCTGTAACCGTTACATGTACATTACGTTGCTTTCTTTCTGCATACGGGCTTAAAGTTTCATCTTTTGGACCCCTTTAATCATACCTCTCTCCTACAGAACTTGGACTGGGAAGCGGTAGCGCGTCGCGAGATCCCAGCACCGTTCGTGCCCGTGCTCACACACGCGGCAGACACGTGCAACTTCGCGGACGAGTTCACCCGCATGCCGCCGACTGACTCGCCCGCGCAGGCGCCTAAGCATCACGACAAGTTGTTCCTTGGTGAGTATGATATAACCTGAGTCACTAAACTACTCTAGACTTCCTAGACTGTAGGATACAGAGGAATCTGCGTAGGCTTCCAGTATAGGGAAGAAGAAAAAGAAAATAGTTTATTTAGCAGAACTTAACGCAAAAGAGTACAGAAGAATTAAACAGACAACTATGGAAAGAGTGGTAGAAGAGAAGATATAAGGAGAAATATGCGAAACATTACAAAGTTTTCAACTCTAAGAAAAAGAAACATCATCTAAATCCGTTCATTCTATTAAGAGCTACAGTGCCATAGACAGAACTTATTTTGTGTCAGTAATTAAAAATATCAAAGAATAGGTACTTAAATGTCTATCTGTTACACGTCTTGGGGTTGCTATCCTTTTGTAATTTGACGTGAAAAAGTGTTAGAAACTAGCCTAATTCCAATAAAAGTTTTGACTTTGACACATTTACGTTCTGCACTATATTAAGAGAAACCCCCCAAAAAAAACTTAGAATATAAGAAGCTCTGTCACATTTCTCTTTTTACCCGACTGCCAAAGAAGGAGGGTAATGTTTTTCGAGTGTATGTAAGTATGTAAGTATGTATGTATGTCTGTTCCTTTGTGACCTCCTGTAGCCTAAACGGCTTGTCTTGATTACGGGAGTGTCATAGGATACATTTTATCCTAAAAGTCCCACGGGATATTTTTTCTAAATTTCCCTTTAAAAAAATATGTATGCGGTATCATTAGATTCATTTCAATCACGGGAGTAATTAATATAGGATACGTTTTTTCTCAAAATTCCCACGGGAACATGTTAATTCTGCGTCAACGCAAAGCAACTCATGCGTTAGCAAGCAAAAAGCGATTCTTTTGGCGATACAATCACGTCGTCTTGATCAAATGCATGAACGTCGTCTTGATCGTCTTGAACGTCGCATTGGCGGTAAATTTATGTTGCGGAGTAACATCACTCGTAATCTAAAGCCAAATGTCGTCGAAATAATTTAAAATGGTACTTACATATACATAGTCTTCTACATCTACAACATTTTCGTTAAATAAAAACAGCTAAAAAGTTATAAATAAAAGAATTATTATTAAAAAAACAAAATACCCGACTGCACACTAAAAAAAGAGTAAAACAAGCCCCACAATAATATTGATCAATACAACTTTACTGAATATAATTTATAAATATTGATGGAAAGCATCGCAGGCGGGGACCACCTTGACCGCCACCAACGAAAATTCTGCTAAATGGTGCACAACCCAAATGACTATAAATGAGCCTCTGTTGGTCCCCGCCTGCGATGCTTTCCATCAATATTTATAAATTATATTCAGTAAAGTTGTATTGATCAATATTATTGTGGGGCTTGTTTTACTCTTTTTTTAGTGTGCAGTCGGGTATTTTGTTTTTTTAACATACGAATTTTTCATTTATTTTCCAGGCTACTCCTATGTGGCACCCAGCATATTGTTCTCAGAAAATGTGATATCAGATCAAATATGGATGCAGGCGACTGGACAGAAACACGACAAACTCAAAGGATGGGTCGCTAAGGTAACCCTCGATTTTCAACCTTATTATATTACATAGAACATAAGGTCCTAATTACATGGGGTTGCTGGATTGTTCGAAAGAGTTACCGCGGCCCTGGTACATAAAAGGCCTTCGAAGGAGCACGATGGATTTTTAGTCAGTAAAAGTCTGTCACTCCCTCACCGCTGCTAACCCACAGCGGGAGGGGTCATTTGATGATTTTTGACATCGTAAAAAAATATGATTCTTGATGGTTACACAATAATGAACTTTATTGCTAATACTTTTCGGTAGAAATTAATTTTGTGTGTTCGTTTTGCAGGATTCGCCGTTCTTCCAGAAGTATGCGGTGGAACTGAGCACTCCATTACTCGGTGACGGATCATATTCCGTGTGTAGGAAGTGCATACATAGGCAGACTGGCAAGGAATATGCTGTTAAGGTAGATTTTTATATATTTACTCTTAGTTTTTTCAGAGATTTTTGGGATTATGTATAGTAATGTGAAAAAATATTAAAAAGTAAAAAAAGAAAAGGTCAATCCTTTTGTTACGCTTTCACGGTTAAACTGTTGAGCCGATTATGGGAAAATTTTGTGTACGTTTGAGACGACTATAGGCTACTTTTATGTCCAAATGTTAAAAGAATATCTCTGGAGATGCGGATAGAAACCGCTGTCTATATTTTTGATGGTAAAAGTAAAGTTCAATAAGAGTATTTGTGAGTTGTATCCCAATCTTCAAGTATGTACATGAAATATGTAAGGTGTTTAATAGTAATATATTTTGTTTGCAGATCATATCAACGCAGAAAAAAGACATTAAACAAGAGATAGAGTTATTGAAGGCGTGTCAAGGATGCCCCTACATCATCACACTGCATGAGGTGTTCCATGATTCTGTAAGTATTATTATACATACACATTATGTAGACTTATTTTTCTCGAAGAAAACATGGATCGACTGCTTGTAAGGGTGCTTACATAAAGAAACAGGTTGCCGGTACAGACAAACCTGTACGGGTAGGTACCTATCAGTGCAAGTATAATATTCTAAAGAAACAGGTAAACAGGTAACCTGTTTCTTTATAAGTGAGTCAATAGGATTGTATTGAAATATTATACATGACTGATCGGCACCTACCCGTACAGGTTTGTCTGTACCGGTAACCTGTTTCTTTATGTAAGCACCCTAAGAGGGCATGGATAAGAAGGGAGTGGCTGACAGAGAGAAATGGAGGAAAAAATATATTGCACCGACTCCAAATATATTGGGACTTGAGATCGGGGCAGGAATAAGTAGTCTTATTTTACTTGTTTAGGTTATTTTTTTACTATAGACGAAAGTTATTTTTTTTATAGACTGATTATATCAAGTGTATAGTGTATATCAAGTGTATAGTGTCACTGTATAGTGACTTGTTTTTGGGTATTTTTTAACCCTATAGGTTCAATTTATTTCTGTATACCGGATGACTTGCAATCCCCGTATAATTTTGGGGTGGGTTAACCGAGTCTTTTGCAATATTTTCCCCCTTGGAACCTTTGCAAATTACCATTATTTGTGTTCAAACTGTGGTTAATGATATATTTGTCTTAAATTGGTGTTAATGATATATTTCTGTTTCCAGGCCTTCACGTACATAGTGACAGAGTTAGCTCTGGGCGGGGAGTTAGCTGCCGTGCTGACGGGCGGCGTGGCGGAGCGTATAGCGCGGCGGCTGCTGGCACAACTGGCGCTAGCGTTGCGACACATGCACTCACGTCGCGTCGTGCACAGGGACCTTAAGCCTGAGGTCAGTATGTAGACTGCTTGGACCATTGGTCCTGGAAGAAAATTTTGTCAGCATCGGCCTTTTTAGCGTCCCACTGCTGGGGCACACTGGGGGGGAAAATATGGGAATACTAAAAGAAAAGACAACCCCACATACTACCATTTGCTTTTTACATAATGGTTATTGAATGAACGCTGCGTATGTGGGACCCAGTTTTCGAGTGACTGTTAAATATTATCAATACAGAGTGACGAATAAGTAATAAACAAAAATTAATATTCTTCTCATCATTGCGAACATACTCTTCACGCTATTATTGAAAACTCAAAGGTTGTAGAGATATTGAAAGTTTTTTTGTCACTGTACAATAGCACTATAGTCAACAGGCAGTTTTTTAAATATAGTTTTCATTTTTTATATTAAATATACACTTTTAAATTTTGACTTTTCCCTTGTCTAATAAGTTTCCTATATTAATGTTTCTGTACTTATTTCAGAACATCCTGCTAACAACGTCCCGGCTGAGCGAGGCGAAGGTGAAGGTGGTGGACTTCGGCTTCGCGCGACGAGCTCCCGACTGCGCAGAGGACAGGCCCAGGATGATGACGCCTTGCTTTAGGTAAATTGATTAATATTACATATAATTGAACGTTGTTTAAAGTCGTTTTAGTATCATCGTGGCCTTTTAACAAATTACTTGAATAAAAAATGATATCTTCGAAAATAACATACGTTTTTCTATTAACTCAGCTTCAGAATAACTTGAATAGATATTCTTTAATAGCGTATATTTCGTTAAAAAACCAGTCTGTATAAATTTTCACTATATTAATTGTTCTAAACTATTGCAAATAATATGAGTTCTGAGATCATTTTGATAAAAGATACTATAAAATTTGCCATCAGATTCCATTATATCTTTGGTCAATGGACGTGAGATAAGAAAGCATATAATGTAAAAAAAAGAAAGTTTATTAACTAACTGATAACTTTTACAATGTGCCTATAATAACATTGAGCCACAAATAAATCGCAGCTTGTATCTTGTGGATCACTTAGTTTTAGCTCATGTGTTTTAGTAATATTGTGTTCTAATGTTGTACTTCTCTCTCTTAGTTTACCGTACGCGGCGCCGGAGGTGGTGTCCCGCGCCCGCAGCGCGGCGGCGCCGGGGTACGGCCCGCAGTGCGATCTGTGGAGTCTTGGCGTCGTCTATGTACGTATTACAATATTACTACATCTTATACCGGAACCCCACACTGACAGAACTTCAATTCAGCCCGAGGCAAATCATTAGATGACTCCTCCCGTTGTGGCTGCAGCGTCTACTGTTTCTGACTAAAATCTACCATGTTCCTTTTGGAGCCCTTTATGTACCAGGGCGAACAATCCCGCAGCCTCGGGTCTTAGCACCTAACTTTCAATTGTGTCCCACTCCTTGGTACCACCGTAAAATTATAACAGCGAATGTTAATATACTGACAAATTCATTATCAGTCACGGCGGCTGTTCTCTATAAAGAGCCCAGCTAGCTGCGCAGGACATACAATGCTCAAACATCAAATAAAGGTGCACTCACTATTCCTTCACTCTCATGGCGCGACACCACCGGATCCGACACCACCGGAGAGAGATCACAAGCACCACCGACATTAAAATGCTCTCCAATGCACAAATATATCAATCACAAACTTTCAGACTACATAAAAATTACTTTAAATTACTTTAAAGTAGCAATAACAAGAATATATTTATATCCACAGTACTACATGTTATGCGGTAAGGCGCCGTTCCAGCCGGTGTCGAAGAAAGAGCCCATCACTGCCTTCATGGATAGAATCAGGACCGGCAACTTTACTATGGATGGTTTGTATTTATTTCATTTCTTTTGTACACTTGTATTTATTTAAATTTATTTGGTATATGATGAATTTAAGGAATTTTCTGCAGTGTAGAAAAATTTAAGATGAATAGGACCTTAAATTTAGGATAAAAACATTGTGTGTGCATCTATTTCTTTATTAGTTCATACATACACAACAAATAACAAACTGCTGACACCTGTTGCATAATGCTAAAATAATTTAAATTTATTTCAGTCGTTTATGCTCGAAATCTAAAAGTTAGGAATATGAAAGTAAAAATATATACCATCACAATACATACAGTTTTTCAGCTGAATATCAATGAGCTTGTGTTTAAACACAATAATTTCTAAACCTGGCACTTGTTTGGTCTCTCTTCGAGATCGTTTTATTACCACGTACGATTTAAAACTTTTCAAAATCATATTCTTTGAGTTTTCCTTCCTGTAAAATGATTATATTACTTTTTTTTATTTGTATTTTATTATGTATTTTAAGTAAAACATTTTTCCGTTTCCAGGCCCGATCTGGGAGCAGATATCAACAGAGAGCAAGCGCATCGTGCTGGGGCTGCTGGCCGTGGACCCGCTGCGCCGCTTCGGCACCGACGAGCTGCTGGCCGCGCTCGGCATCACCATACCCGATACTAACAGTGGATTTAAGTTAGCTGTGAGTATGATAACATATCGTGTTTTTTGGTTTAAGATAGGCGGAGATGTCATAACGGGAAATGTCCTAGTCACCAAAATGAGGGTGTTTCGGGGGATAAGGAACGTTACTGTCCTGCGTCTCTACTTGGTATAATGTTGGGCATGGAAAACAATATGATATAACGGAAAATCTACTCAAAAAGTAGCTCGCCAAAATGCGGGTGTTTCGGCAACAAGTAACAGTACTATCTTCGCCCTTAAGTCTTCTTTAGAGCTGCCCATTTTTTGTAATACTAAAAATCGTTGACATATGTCTTAAAGAACCTGAACTCCTGGATATTTCAGTTTTAGTCACGTCCGTTTTACGTATTTGGCCTAAAAAAAAGCGCCTGATGTACTTGCGTTATTGTGGCATTTCTGCTCATCTTTCCTTACTCCGTATCATAACAGACTTCCCAAAAAAAATATTTGTATGTTGTCGACATTGCAACAGGTTTGACATCGAATATGAAAGTGAAGGAGAGATTTTCTAAGGTAAAAAATAAATAATTATTAATATAAATAGTCAGGGTTATAAAGACAGTTAGAAATTTCCCAAAGATATACCGTTGTACCACAAAAACCTTTAAACGTCTGTTGAACAGATTCCTATGAGATTACGATGTTGAAATAAGGGCCATTTGGCAGCCATACTTTTACAGATGTTTAAGTTTTTGTATTAAGGCTGATAGAATTTTAGTTTTTATTTCATTTTTTAACGCTATATTAAATTTCTTATACTAACTTCGTATATTTCCACAGGACATGACCAAAGCGGACCTATACAAGCGTCGCTACAAGAACAAGCACCGCTCGTCCAGCGCGTCCGACGCCGCCACCTCGCGCTCCGACACCACCGACACCGACCTCACCGCCGACCTGCCCCGCCGCCCCGACCACAACTCCATCGACAACGACGTGCAGCTCATCAAGGCCAACACCGTCGACACACCCGTCGCAGAGACCCCAGAACCAACATACGACATCGACGACGAAGTACCCCCCGTCAAACCAGTCGAAAAGACATACGCCAAATCTAGGTCCAAATTAGACGACTACATCTACATAGAGAGCAGTCAAGGCCTCGACGGCACTGAAGTAGCTTTCCCCAAAACTAGCCGCGCCAAAAAATCTAAATCCCCTGTTCCTAGGAAACGCAGAAAAATTGAAACTAGACAGACTAAGAAAGAAGTTAATGGAGACAGGGAGTTGCGCAGTAAAGTGGAGAATGGTACCCGCGGTAGGAAGACTAAGGAAGTTGTGAAACGGGTGCTTAGGAGTAAGAGTGTTACGGAGAAGAATAGGGCCACTAAAGAATCTATAGAGAATGAAAAGACGGTCGTGACTAGAGTCACTAGGAAGCGGAAATATGAGGAACTAACCAAACCCGTTCTGAGGGAAAAGGGACAGAACGAAAGGTCTTCCCGCAAGGCTAGTCCCGAGCCCGTAGTCGAGGAACGGAAGGTAGTTCGCGCTAGGAAAACGAAGGCTAAGAATGTTCCTGTGAAACCTGAAATAGATGTATCTGAAACGAATGTGCGCATGACGCGGTCGCGGCGGCGGCGCCTCGAGGTGTCGCTGTCGCCCTCCGAGGTGCCGCAGCTGCTCTCCGTGGACTCCCGCGCCAGTGACCTGTCCACTAAGGCCAAGCGGCGGAACGCGAAGCCCCGGGGAGCCAAGAAGCCCCCCGCCCGCGCACCCCGAGCCGCTCGCTCGCGCCGGTGAACACATCTATACAACACCCCCACTTCCGATACATAATATTCTAGTTATCCCCCCAGCCCTCCCCGACACGGCGACCGCTAACCTCAAATTCCAAATGAGACAAATAGTGATGCAATCAAATTATGGACGCTTTGCTCACGATAGACGAAATAAAACTAATTTATTCAACGACGAAAAAAAGAGTAAGTTATATTTCTTTAAAGTGTGTAGGTAAGCCTCCGAGAAAAACTAGTTCGTGAAAATAACGTTAGACATGTTTTTATTTTTTAATCCTTTTATTTAATGTTACTATTAATTTTTAAGATACTTTTTTCCCTATTATTACCATTAGAATTAATTCTTTGAAGTTGGTTATTATGTATTTTTTGATTAGAATAATTAAAAAAATAATTAATTAAAGAAATAGGTAAATTGGTGTGATTGAGCACTTATCTGTAGGTGAGAGTAAATTGTTTTGTGAATTAATATAATTTATTGTTTCATGGCGCTGCAGTATCTTGCTTCTTTGTTGCGATTTGTTCACGCGGGGGGTTCGGCTAGCGAGGCGACTGGATCCGCTGTATCGAATCATCCAATCGCCTCGACAATCCCTCATCTGATCAAATCATCATAGAGTAACTACAAATTATCCGTCACTCGATGTCAAGTTTTCGTAAATATCAAAATCGTTCACAGATCTCTTTCAATAACTATAAATGATTTAATTTGTTTGTGTGTGTATATTTGTTTGAATAGGATAATAGGTTAAATTTGTAAATGTTCCCTTCGATATAATAGGCGTTTGTATTACAATACATACTTCATTCTTCCACTTTGCAAAAAAATGTAAAAAAAAATGAATATACATATATATATTTATTTATGGTGAAAGTGCCAAAGCAAGCTTGGAAATTCCGCTTATATATAACGCGTTCTAAATTATTTGTAATTGTTTCAAATCACATATAAATACTTCCTAATTTGTATACGGGTTGTTTAAAATTGTCAAGTAATCATTTGTAATATTGTTTGTTGTGTTTGAGCGTACTTTAGTCTGTGGTGGCGTCGTCTTGTTCTTCCTTGGAAACTTGGACTTCAGTTTCTATTCTATCTAAAGCAGAAAATACCAAAAAAATGTATAATGTTGTCCATTCATCTGCTTTATCTAGTGAGACTCGCAATCTATACAATCTATTTATCTCTCAACAACACTTTAACTGAAAAAAATAGTTAAACAACCCATACACAATACTTCTTTTGTCGTTATAAGCGCTTTTACCAAATAAAAACTATATTGTTTTGGGCTCACTTCCCTGTAAATATACTATGATAGCATTTAGTACAAATTCGGTGGAAGAGTTATAAAAAAATATTATTTATAATCAAATTTGAAGAAGGAAATAGTCTCAATTGTCAAAGTCTCACGTTACTCTATTACGTCGTGATACGATAAGGCACTGATGAATAAATATTCTAATATTAGCTGATTAAGCTTGACTGTGTATGTTTTGAATTTCAAAAATTTAGTTACAAATGAATTGTTGCATGCTGTTAAACTTTAATGATGTAAATTGTTGTTAAAACCTAATATGTGCGCCAAATTCAGTTGTATGACTGATTAATATCAATAAATATAGTGTTATGTACTGCATTTCGGCTGTTCGTCTAAACTAGGGAGCGAGATCGAGCAAACTGCTCTCTCATTCATTTGCCGTGTAACAATAGCTTCGGTTATTGACGTGAATGACGAATTCCCGAAGGTTTAGCGAAACACTGCCGACAAGGACTTATTTGCATGTAACATTGACGAAAGATATAGACATTTTAGTATGTAGTACATGACATCAAATTTTGTTATATATATTAGCTCAAATATATATTACTGAATCCGATTTTAGATTATATAGCTTATACAAGTGTTTCATTAGTGTCAAGTACTTCCACCATTGATGGGTACATAGATTTTGTATGGATTATTTATTTCGTGGGTTGCTACATCCAACATTAGTTCAGTCCAATACCTTTTATAGTAGTAGTATTATTTAACCATACAATCAATGTGGGAGTACTTGCGCTAACCAGTATGTTGTTGCAATTTACAAACAATTATGAGCAATCCAATGTAATTTTATACACCTCAATGATATTTAGTCCATAGATTGTGAATGTTTTGAAGCAAAGATCTTAATTTATACAGCCAGTCAGAGAAGAGCCATGTTTTAAGCAAAGGTATACTAGTGCCGACGCGTATTACGATATACTTTTTGTTTCGGAAATTGTAAATTTCCCCGAATGCTTAACTCGAGTAGCCTTTACGTCACGTAAGTCGTAAAGTTTGTAAAAGTGCACTTAAATGGATTGTACCAAAAGATTATATAATTTTATAATAAAGTGTTAGTTAATGATGTCGGCGTAAAACAAATTTTGTAAGACGTTACATGGATGCCGGCTGGAGATATTGGATTGTAATAAATATACCATTTTAACATTATTCTAATGGTTTTATTGATTGAGTTCAATTTTTGATCTAAAACTTTTCCTTTCCGAATATAAAAAATCTAAAGCATTTATTTAAAAAGCCGATGATGAGGCTCAAAAACAGCACTTTATAAATGTCAAAACTACGTGAGATAGATAAACGCCAGCCCTTCACCACTTCCTGAAGTTTTGAAGGGAAGAAGAGCCGCCACAAACTCCCCAGTGATGTCCTCCTAGACGCCTATCAGCCGCGGCGGCTGCTTTCATATAAAGAGATCAGCCAGCTGTGCAGGACATATTATAGCACACATGCATTTACGCAAACCCATACCCTTGTGGGCTGTTTTGAAAGTTCCTGAAACCCACAAACCTTTTTAGATTTTTATGAATCGAACTTGAGACCTCGTGCACAGATGCTATACCGAAGAGGCAGTAAAAAAATCCCCAATAGTAGAGCAAAAAAGGGTCAGCATTTCGCAGAGGCGTACCGATAGGAAGCAAAGGCCTCTGCGACCATAATAACCAGTAGAAAAGAAAACCGTCTCACATTGACGGGCCATGTGTTTTATATGACTAATGGCTGAAGACCCAAATAGAAAAAGGAAAGATGAAATTGAGAAAAAGCTTCTGTTATCATACCCCTCTAATCCTTTGTTTTCGCGTTGGTGCATGGTGGGTAAATAGGCGTTGGCTTTATTCGGTGAATGATCAAACAAAGCTACTACGACGATATCTTCAAAAATAAAGAAACACTATGGTTTCCAAAAAAGAAAATGGAAATAAAACTCTATGGTACAATGACAGCATCCGTCGATGTTGCCACCAAATGAGAAAGGATTCATTGGTATTTTATTTTCAACAATGAATTCATCTGACGGTGATAATGTGATATGTATATTACCCGTTGTATACAGTAGTTACCCATTTTTCGATTTATTTTCACGTACATTATAATTATTATGATAACTATAATATTGCTGATCCCTCTTTCCAGTCCATAAATCAAACCACTTGATTGGTAGGAAACTATTCGTTATGATGTAGTTTTCGAATTCAGTGTATGACAACACCAAGAATGGCACTGTGGCAAACGTCAGACGATGTCGAGTGATAGAAAAATAATTAATTTCACGACGTTTTGTGTTAATAATTATGTGAATGATGAGATGAAAGTGTAGATAAATGTTAGTTTAGTGTTCAATAGTGATTATGGCGCATAGTGGTGGTGTTTTGAGTTCGGATATATCTCGGAGGAATCCACAAGATGAGTATGAACTCATTCAGAGAATCGGTTCGGGAACCTACGGTGATGTATACAAGGTAGGGGGCCTTTCTAAAATACTTTATTCTAGAATTTACGCGTATTCTAGTCATTATCGACACGATTCACACACTTTCTCGGTCATTCAGTCGCCAAAAATGTCAATATAAATCCCGTTTGTCATACAAACTATTTTTCATGATGAAAAAAAATGTTGATAATCGACAGAATTTTCAACAATAAAGGTATTCAGTGTTGTGTATTGTTTATGGAGCGATGTTAGAGATAAAAAACACGTGTTACTAATGACCTTGAGTGCAGGACAAGTCTGGTTTACTAATTAGTAGTGAACACACCCAGTGGTGTTGTGATATTCAAAACACATCACAGCTCTTTGTTCTGCCACTGTTCTTTATTTAAATAATCCGTGAAAATTGTCTGTGATCACACCTCTAGACATTTGTTAGGCAATTATTAAGTAATATGTTTAATTAATTGAGCTGCATAAAATTTTCCTGTTCAATAAATCTGACCTAATTTTTGACACAGAAATTTCTGTATTTTCGTTCAGAAAATACATACATAAAATCTACCTGCCTATCTTTAAATCCGATTTTAATTCTACCAATGTTTTTTTTTTAATTTTACCATGAGTCAACTCATATAATTTAGTTAACAATTGCAAACTATTGAATAGCAGTCATTGCAGTTGCATAACAAGTTGTTTTAATGTTACTAATAGTTAGGTGTATTAGTGAGTCACTTCAAGGCCTTGTTTACTAGTGAAAAAATTAAACAATGCCACTGAAAACAAAATCATAACTGTTGTCTGTGGTAATGAGACTAGTCAAATGAATTCAGAGTTGTAAAACCATTTTGATGGCTTTATCTATTTGCATTAAGTAAATTAAATGTAAGAGACATTGATAGAGATCGTAGCCTCTCCCGCTCCTTTCAATTTTTAATATATGGCTAATAAAAATTGTACTAAGTTGTGTAAATTTGTGTAAATTTTATCATAAGTAAAGTTCCATATAGCTTGTTTTTTTGGTATTTCTTTACTTTTGACCTTTTAAAATATCCAGTTATTATAAACTTGTACCTAAACCTATTGTTTATCAAGATTTATATTATACATCCAAAACTGTTCTATCTATAAACTTCAATAAACAGTCATACAGTCAAACATTCCTATATTAGGAAATAGATTTTCAGGTTTCAGTGTCAATGTGCATATTTAAAATATCTGTTACCTGTATACCTAGAGCAATATAATAGAATGTTGTAACAAGGCCTCCCTGACCTAGTGTGGTTTTGCCAAAATGTTTTATTGGCACTGCTGTTTGTACACTGATATCTTCATCAACAATCAAATACATAAGTAGATATGTAGGCTATGTAGAATTAAACTATTACTGGTTATTGTTCATGTTATATTGATCCCAGCTGTTATTATCCTACTAGCTTCTGCCAGCAGTTTCACCTGCTTCCCGAAGAAACTAATTTCCGAACCTGGACAAAAGTAGCATTTTTCAGATTATTCGCTGTGTCACTCCCAATCTGTATTTTTCATCCAAATCCAGTAGTTATTGCATGGAAAGAGGTACACACATCCATGGGTTTTCAACATTTTGCATTTATTATACATATTAGTATTCTAGCAGCTACAATCTTATTTAATCTGTGTCTAGGTCTATTGCATATAACTGCTGCACGATTATCACACCTCAACTTCTCGTCCAGTTGAAAACCTGTATCAAACACTAGCTGTCTATCATTAGGCTGAACTGGACCTATTTGGCACACACATTTTTGTTTATATTAGGGAATACCTATTGTATTTATCTTGTGTTGGGTCAATAAATGTCTTTTCTTGCTTTTTGCTAAAGAAGAAATCGCGATGACTAACCTAACATAAGGGTTACTACACATAACTATCTCCACTCAAACTCTATTTACCAATTTCTAAAATAAATTACATTTATTTAAAGAAAGGAGACATACCTACTGTAAACTTACTGTACGAAAATTACGAAATATGAACATGAGTCAGTGTTACGTGACTCACGGGTGTTTCGGTTCGATTCCCGCGTCGGAACCTCTCGTGTCAGGTGGTGTGGCCTTGTCAGTGATTTTGGTATTTTATTGTTTATCTGATAATGTCGATTTTTGGTCAATGTCAGACGGTTTTGTGTTTGTTGAGTGACAAATTTGAAAGGCTTGACTATGATACAATTTGGTGATTGGAGAATAATAAATAGTGACAAAAGTTAAAATTATGTTTTGTACCTGTCATTTGAAGGGTTCGATAACCAAAGTGTAAAACAGGGTCCTTATTACTGAGACTTAACTATCTGTCTGTCCATTTGTTTGATTGCCCATCTGTAATTAGGCTGTATCTCATGAACTGTGATAGCAAAACAGATAATGTATTTCTGTTGCAGCTGAAATGAAATAAAGATTTAGTTCTAAATGAAGCCTGTTTACAAGTGAAAACGTCACATGTTTATAAATGTGCTTTCCATTTTGGTATTAAGATAATCTTTGTTTGACCGATAATATCGCGGCGTTGTAAATCCGGATCAACATAGGTATTTTCGCGAAAAACGGCCGAAGGACACTCGGCGTAAAATCTTTTTATTTTTAGATAGAATTGTAAAAAAAAATACTTTGTTTGATTAATTAGTGATTACTTATGATTAATTAAATATCGCGCATTAGTTTGCAATACTTTTATACATACCATTTAAAATTCTGAGTTGGATGCATAATAATATGAATAAGATTTTAATAAAAGCGACAGGTTGTAGCATCAGATCACTTTCTAACCGGTCTCAAACTATAATTATATTTTTATTTATGTTATAATAAAATCACACGTCATAATAAGAATAAATTGCGTTAATATCTTCGGTCTGTTTTCTTGAACACGCTAACCTCAGGAACTATAGGTACAGGACTGATTTGAAAAATTTTACAATTGTTTCAGACTGTAGCTTTCTTTTTATCCGCAGCTTCCATCACTTGTTATAAATAATATTGCATTCTATTATGTACCAAAAGATTTCGCAAACATATCTGTATGTTCCCATAAAGATTCCCAGTCACGTTGTCATCCAATGGGATGGAATTCCTCCACCCATACAAAACTTTTACCCGATTGGTTTGACGCGTGACGCCTTTGACCCTTAACCCTCGAGGGAATTCTGGCTTCCAATACACTTGGCCGTTTTCCATGTCCTTTTCAATGCTTTGAAGAGAATGAAAGAAAATTGCTTGTGAAAAGATCTGGTGAAATAACTGACTTATTTTGGTAATAAGTAAATGTTGTGACCAGATCTATGTACACTAATGTTATAAAGCTTGAAAAATTTATTGGTTTGATTGGTTGAATGTGCAAAAATCAGGTACTGCTGAGCTGAAAAAACTGTTTTGAAAAAATATTTCAGTGCTAGATAGCCCATTTATCGTAGAAGGCTATAAGGTTTTTATTCGAGTGTGGGAACTAATTAATTTCCACGGGTTGTAGATGAAAAAAGTTTACAGAAGGTAGTTTTCCAGAAATTCGTCTTATTAGATTTTCGACTTCTAAAGTCTGATATCATACATAGTAGGGCAGGTCATGTAACATTAGAAAATGAATGAACTCTGTTTATAAGATCTGGTGTGATTTCTCAGAATTATCTTGTAAATGAGTCATTTCCTTACATCGGGCAAGTAAATGATGTCATGACAGTATTTACGTAATTAACAGTCAATGTATGCTCATTAAGTAAAGGCTTTCGTAAATAAACAATTTTACTTTATTTTTGGATAATTTGTGGCTTATAAACTACTAGCCGTTTTCCCGCGGTTTCACCCGCGTCCCGTGGTAACTACTGCCCGTACATATATAGCCTATGTTACTCGTGGATAATGTAGCTTTCGAATGGTGAAAGAATTTTTAAAAACTGTCCAGTCGTTTTTGAGCCTATTCATTACAACCAAACAAATAAACAAAGTTTTCCTCTTTATAATATTAAGTATAGAAGTCGTGTATTACCAAACCAGTCTACCAAGTAACACAACATAAAACCTTTACAGAAACGAGACCTAGTTTACGTATTTCATGACCTAAAACAAGCATAGTCTAACACTAACAATATTATACTGTAGTATAGACGCCGCTGTCGATCGCTGCCTTGGAGAACAAAATGACTAGCGGAGGTGCCATAACGGAAAATCACCTGAGAAAATACCGCGCCAAAGGTGTTCGGGGGACGACGAACGTTACTGTCTCCGCCCTTATATGCCTTCTTTGGACCCGACCATTTTTTGTAATACCAAAAATCTCAAAGAACCCGAACGCGTTGCTAGTTCAGCCTTAACTAATCATTTTGGTCATGCCCACCGCACGAATTTGAGCTAGAAGTAGGCGCCTGACCTACCTGCGTGGGGCTACGAGATTGTTCGAAAGAGTTACCGCGGCCCTGGTACATAATAGGCCTTCGAAGGAAGACGATGGATTTTTAGTCAGTAAAAGTCTGACACTCCCTCACCGCTGCTAACACACAGCGGGAGGGTCATTTGATGATTTTTACCATTGTAAAAAAACCTATCTGCATTAGACATGGGACAAACGTATCATTGAAAAGAAAAGATTGATATGTATCTTTTGATCACTGGGATATGTATCACTCTTTTGTATCTCTATATCCTTTCGTATCCGCGAGTGATATTGTACTGTTGCTCAGAGTGACTCGCTTCTTTCAATTCAATCCAATGTATCACTAAATCAGTACGACCTAAGAGTGATAGATTCGTTTAGGATAGATAGATTCGTATATCAGTTTATAATATTTTTAATTATTATTTTTTTTTTTTTTTTTAAGCTTTTATTTTTCATTTTAAATTTAAGTTTACGATTTATGTAATTGGCTGTTAAAGCCGTGTAAATCGAATAAATAAATAAAAATAATGGTCAAACACTTATACTCGGTATCGAGAAAGTGAGACAGAACATTCTAAGTAGGGAAGTGCGAAAGAGATGTCTGGACTTTCCGATGAGAAACCGTGACGTGAGCAGCTCAACGCTGTGTGTGCGAGTGCAACACAGATACAAACGGACGACGATTGAATGAGTTGTTAAAGATACACTGATACATTCGGATTTGAACTGATACAAAGAGTGAGTGATCAGAACGGAAAGATACATATCTTTTTTATCTATCACTCCTGAGTTACCCATCTCTAATCTGCATTATGGCATCTCCGTTCATGTTTTCTTACTCCGTGTTCGCAGCCGATCGGTGATTTAATTTTTAAGTGCACTATCAAGGCCTTGCTGATTCAATCACTAAATGCTCTAATAGACTTGCTTGGCGCTGCAATATTGGTGAATGTTTCTAGAATAGAGGTAGTAGCATCATGCTTGTTTGACGAAGATATGAGCAGAGCTGTATGTGGTATTTGCTATCTATACCTACTAATGTAATGCATCTATAAGAGACAAGAGAATATAATATAATAGAGTAGCAACATTTTCACACTATTCCCAAGTAAAACATAGGCTATGTTTTGTCCGGATACGGGAAGAAACCGCGGGAAACAGTTTGAAATAAATAAATAAAAAGTAATAATAAATAATTCTTCAAAAAATTAAATGTCTGAAGCTTATCCACCATTCCAAGATAAGAAGGAATTGTTGGTTAACCACAAGTATAAAGCGAAAAGTTTATATTACAAGCTCATACTTACTTACATGAGAAATATTTTAGCCACCTGACTCATTACAATGAGTGTAAGAACTTAAGCCACGTCACAAGTTAAGCAATTACAACAATTTGTTTAACTTTTACTTGACAGTAATACTACCACAATTTGTCTTAACGAACAATTAAAGAATGTGTTTTATTTCAAGATTAGCTTCAGCCAGTGGTGTCATCCGGGACCCCTGGAAAATACTCAGCGCACCCGGGTAAATTGTACTTTAACTGTGCCTATAGCGTGTCTCAATAAAAGGGCTCCCTAACTTCGAAATAATTTCTCAAATTGGACTAGTAGTTCTTGAGATTAGCGCGTTCAAGTAAATAAAGAAACAAATTCTTGATCTGTAATCGAACCCGCATACTGATTCTTGAGAGGCCGGAGCTTCAACCACTGGACTGGACTTGAAAACACTCCGACAAAGAAAAATAAAGAAACCATAATAATTGTGTTGAACAATGTTGGGTTAATTTTTCTACGACGCAAAAGTTAAAAAGGTTTTCTACCTACTATGTTTTAAAAAGTGATTTAGTGAAATGGCGTTTGTTATATAATGGTATAGAAACATGCTATGGTCACATTATTTTGTAGTAAAGTAGTAGGTACGTAGTAGGCCGTGGTAAAATGGGTCATGTTATGGACAAACAGGCTTGATGGTATGTGGTCACTGGTCAGGGCCTTTGGGTTTTTGCAAAACCTCAGTATTTTTTGTTGTTTGTTGACTGCCTCGTTGGTCTAGTGGTCGCAAGCGCGGCTGCTGTGCTCGAGGTCTCGGGTTGCATTCCCGGGTCGGGCCGCAATCGCTTTGTGGGTTTTCTAAACTTTCACAAAGCAGCCCCTAGTCTGAAAGTTGGTGATTGATTCACCCGTGCATCGGAGAGCACGTAAATGTTGGTCCTGCGCCTGATCTCTTTCCGATTGTGTCGGATTGCCATCCCATCGGGGTATGAGAATGAAAGAATAGGGAGTGCACCTGTGTCTGCGCAAATGCTCGTGCACTATAATATGTCCTGCGCAGCTGGCTGATCTCCTTAAATGAGAACAGCCGCCGTGGCCGAAATCGGCCGTGGACGCCATTGCCATTATTTTTTGTATTTCTGAATTTCCCTGGTGTGTTCCCCGATGTGGCCTTTGAACATTCAATGTGGTTTTCAACAGTTGCCACTTAAACTACAGTGCCTAAAATGAGGCTTTTATTGGCTACTAGCTTCAGCTAGTGTTCCACCTGCTTCCTGAGGGATCTACTGCACGTGCACGTAATAAACATACAAACACACACATATACATTCACAAACTTTCGCCTTTACAGTATTAGTGAGTCACAGGGACTGTCTTCGGTAGTAAAAAATAGACCAAATAACAAAAAAAGTGCAATATTCCTGATTCATTGTTATTGCAGAAAGACAGACATAGCTACCCAACACTCATAATTTTCTAAAATACCGCAATACAGCACCATACATATTGTGCTTTCAAACATATAACCATACCCATAGCCTGCCGCTTGGCAGATGTTAATAAAAATGCTAAAATCCACCCATGGCGTGCTCCCCAGACATGCAATATTGTAAATTGTTCCACGACTTTAATATTTGCATCCATATTATGTGCTTTAAAGATATTGTGTTCTAAAATTATGAATATGCCCAGTGGTCACGTCTATTTCAGATATTGGTATGAGGTATTTGAAATATGACACGATCCCAGTCTTTAATTTACCCGTAGTATTAATTAAACTAGAAAAATCTAGATAATCTCCTTCTTCTTCTATCTAGTTCTCTAACGCCCGGATGCTAAAACGTCATTCAATTTAGTGCTGCAAGTGCTCAAACAGCATTATATTACCATAACACTCAGGTAAATCGCTGCAACGTAAAGCCTTTCAGTACTATGGGACCAGTCAGGCCTTACGTTTACTACTAATCATCACACATTAAACATACGAAAGGAACACCAGTTAAACCATCAAAAGAAAGATGGATCGGAAGTCGTTTGAATATTTCACCTTCCTCACCAAACGGAACTTGAGCAATTACCACATCATAATTTACCCCATGATTCAGAAGGTATTACTGATCTACTCATCACTTCTGAATCATCGGCTCACATACTTAGGTTGAGTTGCACCATTTCGCACCAAAATAATTTTATTTCACTTAGGCCTTTACAAGCACTTATGAACGTCAAAAATATAAAGTTTGATCCTAGTTGCCCTTTCCAAAAGTAGCTTCCTATGCAGTTCTTCTGCATTCAGCTTCCTATGCAGAAGAACGTGCAAGAAACTCCATGGTTACTCTTTTTAAAATTGTGCTATTACAGTTTTAAAGTATGTAATGTATTGATACATACAATAATAGCATGCGAAGATCATGTTGAATTCCAGTTGTAAAATCTCCGATTTGACCAATAAGCGGCAAGTATACGGCTGGCTATGGTTTGGTTATCGTTATATTAAATGGTATAACCAGGTCTTAGGATTTTATGCCTTGCGTGACTTCGATTCGACTTGAATTATTCTACTTCCTATTGCTGTAGAATAGGCCGTGTTTCCGGAATCTCGGTTGCGCAATTTTCTTTGTTATTTTTGTTTTGGAAAATGATAAGCTCTATAAAAGTGCCGTTAATGTTTAAATGAGCTTCTAGAGTGGTCAAGATAAAATAAAAAATGTAACAGGTTTTTATTTATCTACGTCAAGTCGTATAAACGCTTTGGCTGTAGGCAGAGCAAGAGACATATTTTACTTAGCAGCCCTCAGCGTTCTTCGGCCTTACATACTTACTAAAAGGTTCAAGTTTCAAACCCAATAAGAATCGAAATATGTAACTATTCATCAATTCGTGACGATGTTTGCCAACCTGTGTTAAGCCCGCTACTATTCTCCAACCCTTTCAAAGAGGCCATCATCATTAGTCACCATACAGGTCAAAACCAGATGGATTGACCTGTGCTATACGGCCTTGCGTGACATTACCCTAGGTTAATAACTCCTGCAGCAAATATGTGTTTAACTATGATAAGTTCGTTGCACTAGCTGTGGTTAATGGCTGTTGATTTTAAACGTGTTTTATTGAACTTATATGAGTCATCATCAGCAGATTTGCTTTTGCCGAAATAATTGGCTTATATGTTAGGAAAGGTGAAATAGCTATTGGTCTAAGTAAGTGAACTGGTAGACTCAATTTAAATCAAGATTTATGCTTAGCAGATTTTTGCCTTACTAGAATGCTATAAAATCTGCATATTTTGCCTGTTATAATTGGACACTAATGACAAACTGATGTGGTCGATAGAAGATCAAGGAAGCCAATGATAGATTACAAAAAAGTTAAAATGAAGTATCTATTGAAATGAGAGTTGAAGAAATAAGTTAGAGAGAGAAACCTCAAGAAATTAATCTTAGAATTAAATTCAAGAAAGTCTTACATGAACTTACCCCGCTCAACATCTGATCATTGTAATTTATTTCGACATACATCAGAAACTTTTAAACATAGAGAAAGTCGATACAAGTTATCATGTAATTTGACGATTCAATGAACAAATAATAATTATATCCGGTCTCAGTCGCTGTTCGCTGTTGTCCAAATATTGATGCGGTATTATCTGACTGAGATTGGTACTCGTGTATCATTTGGGTCTTATTGTTTTTTTGTGAACATGTCGTGTTGTACATACATACTTGCTTCAAGAGTAACTGTTTGAAACTCTCGTATTGTGTTTGACTATTGATTCTTTCTTACTTTTTTCTATCCCATCAGTGTTTAGGATGAATCTCTTTCAGGGATAGGTTTTGGCAGTTTTTTTTTATATTCTTGTTTCGCAAACTGTTATATTCTTTCATCAATAATGCTTCAGTCGACTTCACAATTTCGAAATGTCCAAAATGGGTATAGTTATTGTAATGGTTTCTCTATTTACAATTCTGATAAAGCAATGATCTCAAAGTACATATTGATTGTATTGTGTTGATTTTCCTCGTTATTTAAATGAATAGATATGTCCTTATTGGCTTGTCGTTAGCATTGTCTATCAAGTTCTTCTTCATCTTAAACGCCATCGGAAGGTATTGAAATTATGCCAACTTCGCGGGTTTCAATGACATCAACATCTGCCTTGTCTTTTTCCAACTAAGTTGGGATCAACTGTCAGTCTCATCGAATGCAGCAGAAGTACCAGTATTTTGTGTTGGAGCGACTGCCTACCTATGTGACCTTTTCAACCCAGCTTCCCGATACGAGTGCCAAAGTTTTAAAAATGACAACCAGGACCTACCAATGTAACGTGCCGTTCCGAAACACGGAGGAGCTCATCATGATAAGACGGTCACCCATCCCATTAGTCAATCTGAATGTAAACGATGTAATATTATGTGCCGTATATTATATAAACGGTCAATCAGTTGCATTGTGCATTGTTATGCATAACAAGTATTTGATTAATGTGCCTCCGGGTAGGTTCCTACTGTGTGAACCAGCCTATTAAATATGGGAACTGGTCAGATGTCCTTGGGGTTTCTATAACGGGTTAGGTTGGCACAGATTAGAAAAGTGGTCTTTGGCTTAATTCATCATCCTCCTGCCCTTATCCCAATTTTATTTGGGGTCGGTGCAGCATGTTTTATTCTTCGATAGTCTTCTGCCGTCATCTTACAAGTTGCATTTTTTACAGCCATATCGACTTTCACATGATACATACAGGCTTCTTCTTACAAGTTATATACAAGTTTCTTTGGGTTTACTTGTTATTATTTCATAAATCTTGGTTTAATATGTTCTATAATTTTATTAAGAACTAGTAATCGGTAGTTATTGCTTAGCATTTGTTTCCCTAGCAGCCACATTCACAAATCACCATGTAACTTAACTATTTATTCATACCGATAAGGAGAAGAATGTGTTTAACCAATATGATTGACCAATGACCGCTTCTGTTAACGTAAATAAAGAAATCTTGAGGTCAACTGCGCAATAACAAAACAATCATGGTTGATAGATCATTTTTATAGCACCATTATTATGTTTCACTAGCTTCCGCCGATGATTTTGCTTGCTTCCTAAGGAAACTACATTTTTCACTTAAGAGGAAGCTTGGTTCTGTCCAGTCATGATAAATTGCAGTTTTCGCAAACCTTAAGGCGGTCTTCAACTAAATTCAGAGCGCAAGTATACGTATGTAGCCCATACTCTTCCACGCTCGCCACCCGCTGGTGCCAAAAATTGCTTTCTGCGCAGAGTGACTTGACGACAAAAAGATTGGCGAGAACTAGATACCAGATAAGTAGGTACCTACACTCATGTCATCGTCCTATTATTGTAAATATCCGAAACAGAAAAACCGGTTCGATCATCGACTTGCTATAACAGCTGTGTACATAATGTAAATACATATGAAAAACATACAAAATCTAGATGTTTACGTTATATGTTAGCGGTTTTCGTTTTATTACATAGTAATCGGTTTTATATGTTGATGGGAATTGGTTTAAATCAAAATATAATGAGGATTGAGGAATGTGTGGTGCGGTCGATCCGTGGATGGGTGAGCATCTTATCATGGCTAGCTTCTGCGTGCTCAGGAAGGCAGGTTCAATTGGTGGGTCTCGGCTGTAATTTGAACATCTTCGGCAGTCGTGATGGGTAGTCAGAAGCCAGAAAGTCTGACAACCAGTCTTATCGGGCCGCCCAGGAAACTGAGTTCATTAGGTCAGATAGGCAGTCGCTTCATGTAATACACTGTTACTTAGCTGCTTCTCTGGTTAGCCTGGAAGATGACTCCAACATATTTGGGAAAAGGCTAGGTAAATGAAGAGATGACAGGAGTTAAAAATACCAGTTACCAGTTTTTCTTTATTGAATGTGTTTTTATACGGCGTTTATAGAAAACCTACAGCAATATAATAAAAATCCATTTGTCATGAAATTACTTTTTTATAACACAGCTTATGATCTCTCAATTTGTAAACTTGTCTTATCTTTATTTATGGCTATCAATCTATCTTTAGCCACTAGTAGGATGAGGATTAAATAAGTAGTTTAGAAAAGGAATTAGGCTGTATTATACTACGACCGGTTTTAAACTGATGTCATTCATTAAAATAGTATACCTAGTTGTGTTTTTATTAGAAATCTTCCATTGGTCAATGATACTAGAAAACATCAAAATAACAGTTGTAGGTTCATTCTAGAATACTGGAGCCGTAATAAGTAACTCAAGTTCCTCCAAGAAGATATTTCAGCAGAACTGGCTAAGCTCACTGAGTCAGTGTATGCCAAGATGAGCTTCTAGCAAATAAAAATTTACAATAACGCCTTTTGTTGAAAACTTTTTATCGGTAACTGGGAAATCCCGCAGCCCTTGACTTTGACCTTAGGTGGGCCCTTAGTAACTACCTTCCCATCTGCCTAATGTGTGGGACACGTGAAGGTCTTAAAAGAAAGGTATAAAGATAAACGAAAACGTCCTAATATGTTCCGTAGATACTTCGCAGTCAGGCTTATCGGTGAATCCTATCCCAATTTTTATTTAGTCTGCGCCGCATTTCTTCTTCTTCCATACATCTTTGTTTGACTTCATCTCAAAAGTTACTTTAATTCTTTTCAACATTTTTCACTTACATGAGCTACCATTCTGATGTTCTAATCCTCTCACTTCAGTAGTACTTAAACAGACATATCTAATTTCTAACTTGCCTACCTATTTGTACCTTTTTCAGTCTCTCACCTCCTCAATAAATAACTTGGACTTGTCTTCCTATCCACGTTTGCAATTTACATTTAAATAACATTATGATATCTTCAGACGAACGCTCTCGGTCTCATTATTATCGGCATACCAAAATAGATGGGTAGCATACACAAATGTGGGAATAACAATAATTTTATAACAATGTGTTGGGCACATGTTCTGCCGTTGTTTTTGAAGTACATACGTCATGTCTGTGATCCTTTTGTAATTAAATTGTATTTTTGGAACAAACCCCTTGATTTGGTAATGAATTGTTTCATAATTAAGCTAAAAATAATTAATTGCTGTGTGCTTGTTAATTGGTAATTTTACCTGTTTGCGAAAATATGTAGCTGATGCTGTATAATTAATTTATTTTGGTGGTAATTTTGGAAGTTTTTATAAAGGGTACATTCAAGTTGTCAGAGTCACCTCGTATTGCTATTCGTACATTTCTGAGAATCAAACCCACTACTACCTTTATAACTACGTGGTTCATTTATTTACTATTCTATGGAGATACATACTTTATATCTAGCAAATATTGAAAATCTTATGACAAAATAAAAGACCGTAATCTTGCCAAAGGATCCTCTAAGGAAAGAAGATTAACACCCCATTTTCGTAACTCTAGTAATATATGATTCACCCATCTCATAACATAAAGCTCTGAACCTAAGGTTAGTTAGTCAAGTGGCACTGTCAATGGCACAGGTTCGATGCCCAGGCAAGGTCGAGTGACAAAACGAGTGAAAGTTGAGTGCTGCATGTTCGAGCCGATACGCTTCGGCTGCCGTTGCTGTAACGCGCGATGTTAGTATTGCAAGAGGAGAGGCAGAGATAGTAGTGAATCTATAGGCATTTTTGGATATTAGCGCTAGGTATTTTTTTGGGGAAATGAGGTTCGAAGGCATTTTGTTCTTAGAAGTTGATCTATACAAGTAAGTTATAGCTGCAGAGGTCTTTTGTTTGAATGCGCTTATCTTAGAAGCTAGTGGTTATTTGAATAACTGCCCATCTGCATCATGGGCAATTTCTTTATACCCAGGTGTGCAAATGAGTATACGTAAAGCCGACAGCGGAAGCTAGATTTTTATACTGTGCAACAAAAACAATACTTCATCAAGTCACTGACGATCTCACAATGGATGAAAGACCATTTTCTTTACATACCGCTGTCACGCCTATTCATGCTTTTTTTTACAAAATTCAAATTCAAGAGTGGACATTAATTAGAGATGTTGTATTGAAGATTGACCTTTTTCGTTCACTTCTAGGCATGAGTTGATGATGAGGATGTCCAGTTACCATAAGCCATAGAATACCTGTTTCCCTATACTTTCATCATCCTCCGAGCCTTTTTCCAACTATGTTGGGGTCGGCTGACTTCCAGTCTAACCGGATGTAGCTGAGTACCAGTGCTTTACAAGGAGCGAATGCCCTATCTGACCTCCTCAACCCAGTTACCCGGGCAACCCGATACCCCGTGGTTAGACTGGTGGTTCCCTATACTTTCACTGAATGCAAAAATCAATTGCAACAAGCTATATCAGGGCCTTTAATCTGCTGTTCGAGTTTGCATAGATAATGTCGATAAATTCCGTAATGTTATCGATAAACCGTCGGTGTTCGCGTGACTGATGAAATTACTAAATATGTGTCATGTTTATTTGCAATACAGTTGAAACTTTTAATTAGGTGGTGTAAAATTTAGATATCTGGTTTGGTGTATAGAATGTAATCGGGATTTGATTTTAGATGGTGTTAGGCGAATTTGAGAATATTCTGACAGGGCAGGACTCTGGCTTCTAGGTTGAGGCTGCAGGATTGTTCGAATGAATTAGGGCAGCCCTGATACACAAAGGGGTCCACAAGAAAAATGGTGGGTTTTAGGCAGTAGAAGTCTGGACCCTTGGCTGGAAAGGTCTGCTCATGATTATCCATCTAAAATAAGGGTTAGGTTAGTTAAACCTGATAGGTATCTCATGCTAGAAGTCAAGCTACTTATTTTGTTCAGCTTTCCAGTTATAAAGTATATGCCAATCCTTTCAGATGTACTTGTACCCTATTATCTGTATTTCATATATTTTTAGGGGTATAAAGGCGACCCCTTTTATGGCCCTCTTTTTTTAATATAATAAAATTCATAGCAACAGTTTCATAATAACCTGGTAGGTATTACACTGTCTCTTAAAATACAGGTCACCCTAGTTTAAGAGGCAGGGTTAATATACCTGTACAGATATTGCAAAATACAACAATAATATTGTACCCGTGTGCATTGTAACGAACACTGCATATTATTTTTATTTATTTTTTGTGCCTACCTATCTGTAATTTTTCTGTAATCTGTAATTTTTCGCTAATAAATAAAATATTAAAAAAAAAAAAAAATATTTCTAAGCGAAAGTAAAATAAATAACTAAAATATTATAACAGTACAATTTACGGAACATATCGTTCACCGTCGCGTGCGCAAGGAGTTTTATCACATTATTTAAATTGAAGCGATTTGCCTCAAGATCGTGCAAAATATCACTCGCGGTCGTTTTCTAAAGAATGTATGTTATGTAAGTTGTAGTGTGAAGAATTGGAAACTGAAGTGGAATTACTTTTTATTATTAAAAAGTGAAAATAAATAACTTATTCTGGCAGTATTGTGCTTCACTTTCATTCTTGCGCCGTACAAATTCATCTTTAAAATGGGTCTTTATAATGAGTTAGGTTAGGTTAGTTCAGAATGCAAGTTCAGATGCCATTTTTAACTTATTTCCCAAAAAAGGGGAGGGTCTCAATTCGACCAGTTCGTAAAAATTTTCAGTCGGTGATTTTTCCTTTAACTTTTTTTTTTAAATTAAATAAATTAAAATACTGATAAAGTTAACTTTATTCTTTATTTATCATACAAATGAAGACACAAATATGGAGTCCACTCGTAATTGAAAATTGTATCAATCTCATAGAATTAGCTACAGTAACCAATTTTGGGTAGCCGAATAACAAATGTCTATGTTATGAGATCGGCTTTTGACAATTGAACCGGTTTTTGGGTTTTGGAATTTGATGATTAGATATTTTTCGGTAACTCACTTACAAATGTTTTAATTATCAAAATCTTTAAGTGTATTTGGGATCCAAGACTAATCTGTAGTACTGTAGTCATTTTCTTTTCGCTCTCGATAAACACAGGAGTTGCAACGAACTTTTACGCTGTCAAAAATGACAGTCAATATTTTCTTGCAATAAATTCGCGTTTATATTCTAACCCAGTGCTCTGCCTACCCCACAAGGCCTACAATCACGTAACAACAGTTATCTGAGGCCAAATGCAGCATATTTGACCACTGATCTAATTAGTAAAACTTGCGCCCGCCGTGTCAATGAACTCGTGACAAGACTGCTAAAGTGTAGTGGTATAATATTGCGTGGAATTCATAAATAGGTATAAAAAGAGGATTTTTGTAAGCCTCAAAAAATGATTTATTTTTATTAAAACATCATCATCATATCCCGAGCCTTTTTCCCAACTACGTTGGAGTCGGCTTCCAGTCGAATTCAGTCTAGTTTTTTTATTGAAAAATACCGCATTAAAATCGGCTCATCCATTTCGATTCTATCTTACCACATTCTAACAAGCGAAAGACGGCACAGATTCATTCTTCCGATCCTATAGCACAACACTTCTATTTGCTAGAAGTGATAAATCTAGTACTTCTGGAAGGTATCATAGCCTTGTGCTCTTAGGAAAAAATCAAAAATCATTTATTCAAACTTGGCTGCAAGACAGCACGTTTTGAACGCCAGGAATTTACAATATGTGTTTTTGCTGGGAAGAAGAAGAAATTTGGTCATAACATAGAACTTGAAGAAGTTTATCCACGCGTTTTACGTCTTTTTAATTCCCCTTACCCATTTACTCTCCTTTTAATTCCTTCTTCACTATTACCAGGAACAGCCCAACAATAACAATCTATATTTTATCCTCATAATGCTATTAAGCAATATGCCAACAGGAATTCCTGTTGACCCCTCCAATTAAGCTTAATATGATTGTGCTAGTGGGTGGTTGCGATATTGCAACTCGCTAGCTAGAGATTTATCAGGATAGTTTTCGGTAGCGAAAATATGGACAAACTTTAGGGTTTTTTATCCTGTATCGATAAGGAAATGGAGAAAAAGTCTTACTGTTATTGATTATCAATTCACTTTGGTTAGTTTTGTAACGATAATATTTTTTAACAGTGACGGAAGATTTTAAAAATATTTGGACAGGAACGGATGGCCGATTGTCTCCCTCGCTTGTCACATTTCTGCTTCTTTAAGAAGTACATACCTATAAGTTATTGGCAGAAAACGTTGATTCGTCAACAGTGTCTTAAATATTATTCTTATTTATTAAATGCTTACTATTTTGCGATAATCTCTTGACCTATCGGGATTTTTTATTTTGCCCCAAATAATTGATTAAACCCCGAATGGAAAACTACCTATGTTTTACAAATTATTATTTTTTACGATAAGGAAATGTATGTAAGTGTGTCAGCAGCCCAAATCTAATGCATCTTATCTGAATGTGCCATTGCGTTTGATTTTTTAAAGCAGACCTGTAACTATAGCTAATTAAATAATATGATTTGGTCATCCAATATATATGAGTAAATAATGGTCCTATCACAGCTTAAAACTCAGTTGTTGTTTAAGAAGTAAATAGTCACAAAAAAATAATAGGCATTTGATATGTTTTTATCCGTATATGAAGGTAAATATGTGTATGGCTAGGCAGATAATGCGTACTTTTACTCTTTTCGTCCTTAACTTAAAATAATTATTTTGTGCACTAACGGCCAGTTTCTTCATCAAAAGTTAAAGTTAAAGTAATGTCTAAAGTAAAAGTAACGGTCAAATTCGTTTTTTCAAAACAGCAAAACTAATAGAAAAATTGAATTTGACCGTTACTTTAACTTTAGACATTACTTTGACTTTTACTTTGGCTTTAACTTTTGATGAAGAAACTGGCTGTTACTTAACAAAACCCTACATTCTTCCCCTGGGGTCAAGCCATCAAGTCATATTTCATCCAGAACCGTTCACCCTTTGACCGTAACAATTCCACATACATTAACATAACCTAGCAACTAAAGATGCTTTATTTACCTCCACAATCATCATCATTAAGTCCATAACCATAGGGAAACGGCGACTGTTGACAAACATTATCTTTTTAACATTACACACATGTACGGTTTGCAGCACTAAGTTAGTACACAATTAACTGCTGGGAACAATGGTAGACACTTGAGTCAGACGCCGCGTACATTTGTAGGGTTGTTGGACTGAGTATTGTACAAAGATCCGTATTATTATAGACATCTTGAAGTCTTATATCTAGCTAGAGGCTGGATTGGGTATGAATATGTCTTCTTCTATTCTTCTCTGACACTGATAAAATAATGAGAAGTGTTTATACATTAGGCTCTAGACAGACAGTTGGATTGCAGTTGTGCAAGGGCAGTTTGAATGTAGTTGACACGACTGCAATAGAACTGCAAATCAACTTCAGAATACGACTGTACGCCGACTGCAATTCAACTGCAATCGGACTGAACGTTTGATTTGCAGTTCTATTGCAGTCGTGTCAACTATATTCAAACTGCCCTTGAACTGCAATTTGCAGTTGAAATGCAGTCCGTCTGTCTAGAGCCTTAGTGACGAAAATATGTTACGAATGCGACTCATACAATCGTTTACATACGTTTTTTTATTTAACATACCTACTTAAAAGTCGATCCTGAATACCCTGAACTCTTCAAAATATACTCGCTATTCCTGTTTCCTATAGGCTAAACCAATCAAACAAACATCGATTTCATTTTCACTGCATCAGCCTCCAGGCAGCCAATAAATGAAACAAACGTATGCAACAAGAATTGAATCGAAATGAATTAAAAAAACCGTTTGCCACCCTGCAATCTCGACGTTTGCCACCCTGTCATCCCGACGTTTGCCACCCCTAACATCACGACTTGTTGCTTCTCTCTACGTTCCTATGTCTGGTAGAATCAATGATACATTGAACTTTTATAGCTACGAGAATGATAGTATTTGGATACGAGAAAAGTCTGCTGAAATGAAATGCATAATGATTTTAGGAGATCGGTTAAAAATTTTGTCCATCTTATTTATTTTCTGGAGGGTTGTGTGGCTATTGTAATTTATGCGGTCTTACTTATTAATTGTTCCTGTAAGATTTTCCTTATTTGGTCTTAAATTGTATCAGCCCTTGGCAAAGAAGGCTTGGGTAAACAGGTTTTACTTCCGACAAATTCACATGTAAGCATGTATTCATCTAAGTTCTATCTCCGAAATCATTCGTAGCTCTGAAATGCCAAACTTTGAAGACTTAAAACTCATAAAGGATTACTTGATTAAGTAGTTTTAAGTTTTGTCTTTTTAATAGAAATATAGATTTAGTTTTAGTTAAATAATAGGTGTACATGTAATATTATAGGCTGCAGATAAAAAATGGTTCGCAAAATATTTTCGCCATCCCTGCTACAAAGTCGTAGCTTCCGCCAGTCTGCCCGTCTGGCCATTAGAATCAATGAATCGTTGAACTTTTTATGATTATATGAAAAGGGGAGAACTTTCAACTTGCGTGTGAATTATTGTCTGTCTGTCTGTTTGTGGTCTCGCAATGCGTTTTATTATGAGTAATGGAGTGATTGCCCAAAATTGTCTGTCTGTATGTTTGGTAAATTGTCTTTTGTACAGGGTTTCAAATATGATTTTGAAAAGTAAATGCATTTGTATTTTTTTAAAGGGTTTCTTTATACAAAAAGTTGTTTAAAAATGAATTCAACTGGAAAAGTACTTAAAAAGGTCATATATTTTACTCCTTTTGTAAAATTGCTTTAGAAGTCTTTGTCTGATTGTATGATTGCCATCGAATTTTTTACCAATTTTCTCTTAAGACACGGAGGCTACAATTAATTATTACAGAGCACACATACAATTAAAAGTCACGGCAAACAAGTTTGTGTCTCACTTAGGTATTTTGCCATCGGAACCATTCGAAATAAAAATCGTTTATTCAAACTTGGCTGCAAAACAGCACTTTTTGAATGTCAGAAATTTACAAAAGACAGCCCCTAAAACGCCCACCCTTCACCACTTCCTATGTGTTTTTGCTGGGAAGAAGAAGTGACGGAACAAACTCCCCAGCAACATTAACATTGATATATAATTCATATGTAATTTTATCTTATAAAGGTTGCCGAAAGATGCTGGATGCAGGTCGTCTCCAACAGGTATCTGTGGAGATCTAAGGGGGAGGCCTATGTTCAGCAGTGGACGTCCTATGGCTGTCCTATGGATGTAATTTTAACCAATATCCTCATATTTTTTCAGGCGAAAAGGCTCAACGGCAACAATGAGCTTGCTGCCATCAAGGTGATCAAGCTAGAACCGGGTGATGACTTCGCCATCATCCAGCAGGAGATCCTGATGATGAAAGACTGTCGACACCCGAATATAGTTGCGTACTATGGCTCTTATCTTAGAAGGGATAAGCTGTGGATCTCTATGGAGTATTGTGGCGGTGGGAGTTTGCAGGTAATTGTGTTATGAGTATCTTGTCCTGTACGACCGAAATGTTTCTTGACTTTAAGTTCTGCTTAACAATATTTTTTTCGTTGAAAATGTAAGGATGATAGAGATTTGATTTGAGCAGTCCCTAAAATTGATTGGCGTTGTTATTCTCTAGAGTGGTGTATCTTATAACATTTAATTTTAACGGGGTCCAAACAGCAAACATTCAAGTGCGCATAGAAAGACTAGCTGTTCCCCGCAGTTCTACCCACATACCAAAAAAACTACTTACCCCACCCTGATGACAAGTAACTTTCTCCTTTCTCGGGCTTTTTGGTGAACTATCTGTGCACCACATTTACATCGGTTCAATTGTTCACGAATGAAAGCCGAACAGAAAAATTACAGAGCACTTTCGCATTGTAAGGTTTTTTGTGGAAACATATTTATTTAAAAGACCCCTTTATCTGATTTCAGGACATATACCACGTGACGGGACCTCTCACAGAGCTACAGATAGCCTACATGTGTCGAGAGACTCTGACCGGCTTGTCTTACCTCCACAGTATGGGCAAGATGCATCGGTGAGTTTGTCGCAAGAGTTTGAACTTTAAAGCTAAGAGTGTAGGGTTGAAAGTTGGGTGAGATGTTGTTCTAGTGGAAGTTGATGATGAATTTACTCTGCTTCTATGGTAGTATGTAGTAGTGAGTTTACAAATTACGGTGATGTGATGGATATTTGTTTTTTAAGGGCCAAAGCGTAATGGAGAAGTATTTGTACAACCAACAGAATTTCTGATTGTTTTATTAACGGAATATTATTAATTGTTTATAAACTTCTCTGCTGTGCTGCGATTTGGTTGAGTCTCTCATATTCTTGTTTTGTAATGAATGAATGCTGTAGAAAACTTAATTCATTATTAGCGGGATTTTATTTATCTTTATCGAAGTGGAGAAATATTTTGCACATTCTTAAAAGTTCTTTATCTAAACAATTTTTTTGGATCCAACTAAATCTATATGAGCAGATAGTCATCATACAGCCCAAACATCTCGTACAACTTATATAAAACAGCAGCTATATAAAACAGTCAGACACAATAACAAAACATAAGGCAGAAACATTTTATCAACATCTACAGCTGTATAACAATAGCGGAGTGACATGGTATGTTCCTGCTATGGGTGGGCACTGTTTCTATAATAATATAGAACATATGTATGTTGTCGGGTGTTACGATTTGACGTCATAGTTCATGGCTTTTTGTAGCTAGTATGAAGTTAGTTTAGAAGTCTGTGAGATGAGTCGTACGTCCATTTGCCTAGCCTTTTACCAACTATGTTGGGGTTGAATTACAGTTTGACCGGGTGCAGCTGAGTACTGCTGTTTTCATGAATCGACTGCTTATTTGACCTCCTTAACCCAACTTGATACTCCTTTATAAGATTGGTTGACAAATCTGACTTCTTTCTACCCGTAAAGACTTCTTAGATGTTTAAATGACAGCCGGAACCAATGCCTTCCGAAACATATTGAGTCGTTATGACAAGATAGTCACCTAATTCGGCTGTTGTGTTCTGATCAATCCCTATGCATATTCACTTTGACATGAATAACATTATACCCCGTACATGCCCAACTCTGGCGACCGACGCGACGTCAATGATCTTCTTACACTAAAGCACCTGCCTTTCTTAAGGAAGTCTAGTCAGACAGTCAAAGTTTGCGACTAATTGGAATATACCCAGAGTCCAAAATTGGCAAGAACAGTTTTTGCCCTTCTATATTCTTTTAACTACAAGATTTTCACTTATAATACCACAAGAGCTTCAAAATTATCGGGTATTTCCCGATAGGTTCGTTGCAAACAAATGAAGGAGTCAAGTTTTTCAGGTTAAAAAATCACGAGCGCGAAGCGCGAGTGATTTTTCCTGGAAAACTTGACGACTTTATTTGTTTGCAGGGAACCTTGAGGGAAATGCCAGAGAATTTTGAAGCTCGTGTGGTATTCGGGGGATTATTTTTCCGTCCCAAATGTCGGCCACAACCTGTCAGTTTGACATAGCAACGACCAGAGAAAATATTCAAAAAATTATCAGTATAATACCATGTAGGTTGTACCACGTGACGTCGAATGGTGCAATTCTATTGGTCGATATTTGGGTCGGAAAAATAATCACAAATATTTACAACATTTCCAGCGACATAAAAGGCGCGAACATCCTACTGACGGAGTGCGGTGACGTGAAGCTGGCGGACTTCGGCGTGTCGGCGCAGATCACCGCCACCATCAACAAGAGGAAGTCATTCATTGGGACGCCTTATTGGATGGCGCCGGAGGTGAGGATACCAGGATATTAGTGCTTAATATTCTAAACTAGCTTCTGCTAAGGGTTCACTCGCTTCCCGCGGGAACCTTTGTACGAACCCGGATTAAAAGCCTTCTTCGATAAATGGGCTATCTAACATTGAAAGAATTTTTCAAATCGGACCAGTATTTCCCGAGATTAGCGCGATAATTTATAGATGAGAAAGTTTGTAAGAATACTTTTTTGCTTCATGTTAAAGCTATCGAGGGGGTTTTGATGAAGCTTGCCAGTCATGGTAACATAAAGTTTACTTTTTATCCGGCTGCGGAAAGATCCCACAGGAAGCATAGAAACTAATCCTTAATATTATAAATGAAACATTTTGTAAGGATTTATGTATGTGAGTACGTTCGTTACTCTTTCACGCGAAAATTTGTAAATGGTTTTTAAATATTTTTGTACCAAATTTCAGGTGGCTGCGGTAGAACGAAAAGGAGGTTACAACCAGCTCTGTGATATTTGGGCGTGCGGGATCACTGCTATTGGTAAGTAAAATAATTACTTATTTTAAAAACATACCGGCCGAATTGAGAACCTCCTCCTTTTTGGTAAGTCGGTTAAAAAAAGAGTGTAGCTATGGTGTTCCTTGCCGGTCCTTTTCCATGAGATTTTCTCCTTGGAATGTGTAAACTAGCTTGACGTTTAGAAAGAGCTACCAATAGACATAAAACATAAATGAGTTTGAGACTGGAAGCTGACCCTAATAAAGTGGGAAAAGGGTAGGCTGACCTTGATACAGAAGTGCCTTACTAGATGAAAATCGTAAATTATACATAATCATACAATATCTTTCTTAACCGAAGTAACCCCCATAATTTCTTTCTCTAACACCGTAAATTTCCACCTTCCAGAGCTAGCAGAACTGCAGCCCCCGATGTTCGAGCTGCACCCCATGCGGGTGCTGTTCCTCATGTCCAAGTCTGGCTTCAAGCCGCCCTCGCTGAAGGAGCGCGAGCGCTGGTCCGCCGTGTTCCACGCCTTCCTCAAGCTGGCGCTCACCAAGAACCCCAAGAAGAGGCCCACGGCTGATAAGTTGTTACAGGTTGGTTAAAGTTGTTGGTGAGAAATTCTACCATTTTGGTAATTTTTGGGAGTAAATTGAAGTATGTCAACATTGCTTCTCAACAGTTAAAGATATTTTAAAATCAGTTCTGTAATATCTAGCTAGGGTACTTTACAAGACATGAGAGAGTACAATAAATTGAATAAGAAGAATAATGTAGCCATAAAGACTCTTATATATCTAACACAACTCTGTATGATTGGACTTGCTGCATTTATAGAAAAAAGCATCTTCAACTTTAAAACTTTGCAAAAAACCTTGCCTTTATAATGTTGTTTGTATTTCAGCACGCGTTCTTCCAACAAGACATGAGCAAGCGTCTAGCTATAGAGTTACTGCACAAGTATTCCAACCCTCCCAGCCACTGCAATACCGAGCCTGATGAGGATACTGTGAGTTTTATCAATATTTGTCTAGCTTTTTCTCAAATATGTAGGGATCGGCTTTCAGTCTAACTGGATACAGCTGAGAACTAGTGTGAACATGGAGCGACTGCCTATCTGACTTTCGCAACCCAGTTATTTCGACGATTGGATATTTACCTATCCCTTCGTAAGGCTGATTGTCAGACTTTTGCGTTTTTGTCTATCCGTATGACTTTTATGGATTTTCAAATGACAGTTAGGGACTAATTCCTTCGCTTTCTATCGACTATTGCTTGTTAAAAGTTTAAAATGGAACTTATGTGGAATGGTTTTTCACTTCAAGGTTTGCAAAGTCAGTTATCCTTACTGAGTTAGATTTAACTTAAGTTGCAACGAAAGTTCTTATACAAAATCGTCCTTCTGCAGGCCATGTCGAACGTACCACAGCGCATAGCCTCAAAGCACACCGGCCGCGGCGGTCGCCGAGTCCTCGCCGAACAGACACAGCAGCGCCACTCCAACAACCACGTGCGTCCGCGCAGTCTGCTCACCGACCACGGACTGCCCGCCACCACTCGCCCCACCTCTCTTATACACGACGACGCCATCGCCACGGCCAATCGCGTGAGGCTAATGACGGGGGAGGGGCGAGAACCGGCCAATAGGAGGTCGGGAGTCTACGATGATTCGCCAATCGTTGATCTGGACGCCGATGATGACTTGAGTGTACGGTCTATGCCGAAAGTGATTAATTTTAGTGCGGAGGTTAATAGGAGTTGTGATGGGGATACTATTAAGAGGAGTGGTGAGTATTTTCTTAATAATGTATTTATTTAAGGTATAAAAGGGTATGCAAGGTTAAGTTATACATTTCGGCCTTAGAGCCTGATCAAAGCTTAAATACTTACAAAAAACGATGGACCCGGATGTCAAAGTGAATCTAACAATTTTAATTTTTAGTTATGTTGGTGATACTTTACAATCAACCACAATATGGCCAATATTCATACCATCATTTTATAAATCATAAATTAATTTTGAAAATGAAGAGTAAAAATTTTTTAATCATGTAATGTTGCCATATATGTCCCTTTTTCAACAGAGCTGTATATCTTCTATATCAATGATAAATAAAAAAACATACGTATAAATAACTATTTTTAATATAATTTCAGCGTACCACAGACAATCTAGTGAAGATTGGAGCGTAGCTTCACTCATGAGTTGTCCCAAACACAATCCTTTGACACAAGACTTGTCTACGGATACAATGCCATCTAGCGAGAAGTAAGTTCAACTACAATTTTTTGTACCCCCCTTAGTTTTTCCCTTACTTTTCTTGCTTTTTTTTGGTCACTTATATATTTATTTTTAGTTTTTTTTATATATTATTTTTTTTTATTATATTTTATAGCAAGTGGTGTCGGGTGATCACGGGTGATGATATTTTGAACATGAGTTTAAGGTATTATAAATGAAAAATAATTTTGGCCTCGCAAAAAAAAACGCAAAATTTTTCGATTTTTTTTCTTATTTTTTTTTCTAACAGTTAGGGTTTTCTTTGTGCTAATTAATTTTTGGTGACGGTTTTTTTAAGTTTGATTTTTTTTTTTAGATTTTTTGAAGTATTTTTTTATAAATGATTTTTCCTGAGTGTCGTGTGATTGCACAAAATGATAGAATAGTTACACATTTTGATAATGCGCATGATTTTTCGATGCGATGGTTTTCTGTTTGGCTTCTATGGTTTCTCTATGGGATATTCTCTATGGGCTATCGTTGTCTATGGTTGCGCGAGGTAAGGAGTTTTTATTCGCTGTCTATGGCGCTGTGTTGTGGCCTTGAGTGTGTTTTGAAAAAAAAAATTGTCTAAAGTTCATATAACAAAATGTTTGAACAGCATATTTTGTTATACAACTTTGGATTTTATTATAAAGTCATCAAAGTCGAAATATCAGCCAACAGTGAAGTGGTTATGATATACAGGGTGTACAAAATGGATTGTGGATATTTGTGGGCCATTAGTACTTAAAGCCACTTGGAACTGACATTTCCTATTGATAGAAAGAAGACTCGTACACTAATTTACTGTATGCACATAGTCATACAATCTTAAAAAACATACAAACTACATGATTTCGGGTAAAGGATATCAGGAAATCTGCAGTCCTATAAAGTTTCAGTTGTATTTGAGTACTTAATTTCCAAGCAAGCAAGATCAAAGTCTACGTCATTATTTAAAATTTTGAAAATCACCATAAACCTTTAGAGAAGCAACAGAAATCCTTCAAATACATACAAATTACGATAAAAACATCGCAGTTTAGCTACGTGAAGTGAGTATCATACTGTTTGTCTCTTGTTTTAGGAGCCTCTTGCAATATATCGATGAAGAGTTAATGCTCAGGTAAACAGAGAGGTTTCTTTGCATGTAACAGCGTAATATGTGTGTTTTATGTCCTTAGAGCTTTTAACGCTGATCGGAATAAAAAAAAGAAAAAAAAAAGTAAAAATGCAAAAAAATGTGGTGGTAAAAAAACAACAACCTGTATGTGATGACAATATTCCGAACAGCCTGTATTTAGATTTAGTTTAGTTTGGATTAATGTGTATAATAGTTTTGTCATAAATGAACCAAAGTTAATGGGTGTTTTACAGACTTTTTGTGAAATTAATTTTAAATGTTCCTAAAGACTGATTGCACTACTTATACTAAAAAGTACACATTGTGGTTAACATAAAGAAAGCACTTGGATTAGAATTTTTTATCGAAAATCATATTAACATCGTTTATCATTATTTAAATATCAATTGCAGTGCAGATGCAGTGTGAGAATGTATATAATATCTAAGAAGTAACAAAAACGAATTCATAACATTTCTAATTGTATTCAGATTCCATTGTAATGATGATGTTGTAGGACTAAAACAAAGGCAATTTTTCTCTAAAATATTTCAGACGAACCATTTTTCTAAAGATATAGTGAATTCATCCGTGTTTCGGAAGCCACGTTCAATTGTTGGGTCCCATTTGTCAACATCGTCTTTGGAAAATGCTAAGGGTAGTCAAAAGCTAGAAAGTCTGACAACCGGTCTTACCAAGGGTTTTCAAGATGCTCAGATAACTAGGGTTACATAAAAAGTCTGTAAATATAAACAATAAATATGCAAATAAAGTTATCAGAATATAGCAAAGCATTTAGCAAAATAGTGTGTAGTCCTAGCATGAAGCATGTTCAATTATACAGCTTCGCAGCTTATTCAAATAATATAAAATAAACATAAACAAGAGTATATTACAAACCCCGTAAAACTATATTCCGATTCTCACAGTATTAAAATAATTAAAGGTTTTATATCCCACCAGCACCACTTGTTATTTTAACACGAATAATCGTATAGCTTGTCAACGTGACACGTAACATATGACCCCTCCCACATTTGTGTCTAACCGCACTCGAAATAGCTTCAAAACAAACCTAACAGCACTGCGACATCCCCCAAAAAAGCTACTAAAACTACCACACAGAAACTACCAAAATGGTAATAATTTATTTCATTACAGGGCAACTCTACCTTTAACGGCAGAAACCGCGAACATGGCGCAGGGTGGCAACACTGCGCTATCGATGCACGACCAACACCTCTCGCAATGTATTCAGTTAAAACAGAACTTCCTCAACAATTCTACGGCGAATATTTATCAAAATCTCACGTCGACCTTCCAGAGTCCTATAGGTGCTTCTAGACTATCCATCGACGACCCTTTATGCAGGAAAATAGGCGAAGATATCATGTACGTGGACCAACAAGAAAACGACCACTTGGACCTCCAAAGAAACGCCAACTGCGAATGTGGACTGTGCCCTAAGCCGGAACCCAGAGACAATAACACATTGAGCGATCTACAGAGGTCCGTAGCAAAATGTTCCTGTGACGTATGCAATTCTAACGGAGATATACTAAGTTACTACAGGCACTGTTCAAACCAAAACACCGACTCAGGCATCGTTTACTGCGACAGTTGTAAAAAGCAAAAAATATCAGTATCCAACTTCAGGGCGTTACAAATCGCGAATAGGTTACGAATTTCAGAAGACGATAAACTACAAAATGGAGCTACGGATGACGATTTGTGTAGAAAAATCGATATGAGCTTAAATATGGAAGAAAAGGCTTTTGAACATAGGAAAAAACATAATAGACACCATTCGGATTCGGTGACCGCTGGTATAGATTTAAATCAATTTTGTCAGTGTGAACTTGACGTGAAAAGGAAAACTTCGTCTGTTGATGAGATTTTCAAAATGGTGGACGAAAATGGGCGGGACGTGAAAACGGAGGCAATTGACGAAGAAGTTAAGACTACGCAGAGACAACGGAGTTTGTCTGACAGCCAGAGAGATAAGGCCAAAGTTGATAATAAGGGTAAGTTGTAAATTATGTTGGGGGTTAAAATTGTATTTTATTCTTATTTGAATTGTTACTTTGTTTTTTGTATTAGTGCTTTGTTTAAATCAGGCTCCGATATCAGATGGGGATACTCAAAAAGTTCTTTAACCGGTTCTTTTTTTAAAGATAAAAACAATAGAAGTGATTGATTAGCGATTATTTTCAATTCGTGTATATTATGCAAAACTCTGCAAAAGCCAAGTTAACGCATTAAAATACAATACAACTTAGAATTATATTTACGTGAAAAATATGAGTGTCTACAATAACTATAACAGTTAATTAATAATAATCTTAGCAGTAACTTTAGATAGACAATAGTAAAAGTGTGCAGTCATTACTTACACATACACACATATAATACTATTTTTCTCGTCCCCCAGTAGTGGTGGTGGAAGGAGGAACTCCCCCGGTGCCCCCGCGGCGGGGGAGATCACGCCGAGCCCACACTCCTCCTCGTGCCGCCCCCAACGGACTGCCCCCAACGCCTAAAGTGCATATGGGGGCTTGCTTCTCTAAGGTAAGGGTATATTCACTTACTTACTCCTTTATTAATCGCCCTTTTTTATCTAACCTTCTATGAGTCTGTTTTGTATGCGCTGATTGTGAACAAAACCCTTCACTAAGGAATGGCTTAAGTAACCATTAAATATCTCTGAGTGCGGGGGTATGTATACTAAAAGACATTATTTTATCTCTTAACTTTTCAGAAAGAACTACCTAACTTACATAAATGAAAGTACATAACAAAAAAAATATACATATGCCATGAGAAAACTCGTATCATTCTAAATTTCTGAACAAAACACAAAAAAAAAACAAATATGTACTAAAATAAATACGTCGAGCAACAAATCTTAAAAATCCATTCATATAAAACCAATAGTACCTAAATTGAGTCATTTTTGCAAAATAAATCCTTCAGTCGATACATTTGTTATCTGCAGGTGTTCAACGGATGTCCATTGAGGATCAACTGTACAGCTTCATGGATACATCCCGACACCAGAGACCAACACATACTAATAGGTAAGTTTAAATACACAAGAGAGAGAAAAAAACTCATTTGCTTCGGTTATTATGTGAAATCTTATGCAACCTAGCACAGCTTGAGTCCCAGTTGGCTTTTCTTACAAATATTCTTCGAACAAATTATATTGCATCTTTACCTATCAGGACTTTTTTCTAACCTGTTACAAAAAGGGGTATTATTTATAGAGGGCGTTAGGTAAATAATAACCGATATTTTTATTCATGATTACAATTAATTTTCCCAAAAGAAAGTTTTTTATATACTCATAAGTTATTATTTGTATCGGGAGAAGGCGCGAATGTTGAGTTCAGTGTCAGACAGTTGTCAGATTAAACTAATGAGTATGAAAATAAAGTTTCTTCGGGAAAGTTGTATGACATAGAGTAGAACCTCGTGTTCAAGAATCGATCTTACATACTTTGATATGTGCTATTTGTGTATTTAAAGCGGTTTTTCTATTTCATGATTAAATGAGCAGTTTTTACCATCTAAACTTTGTTTAAAAGTGTTATTAATAACACCTATGTACCCACAGGAGCGGAAGAAGGCATCTACACGTTGAACCTGAACGAGCTGCACGAGACGGCGATGGACCAGCTGTGTCCGCGCCGCACCATATGGATGCACGTCATCAAGGACGTGCTCATGTCGCTCTCCGGTAATGGTAGTCCAACACTTATGTTTATTGCCTATTAATATGGACGTAGTTAAAGGTGGTTGGGTAATGTAGTTTTTGGTGGTGGTATAATGAAGGGAATCTATATGAAATTTCTTGATATGAAAATTGATTTAAAATTGTTTTTTAAATATTGTAGGTGTAGGTGTTTGAATTAAAAATAAATACGAAAAATTTCCAACGCGCTTGAGTCCGTAAAATTCATTTGTCAAACAATTTTTGCACAGACGATGTTAACAACTCTTAAAATATCGATCGATTATTTGTTTTCCTTTGAGTTAGAATTAACCCTAGTTCCTTAGTGCTTGTCTCTGAGTAATTTATCGTCTGGCAATATCAAACTATATTTTTTTCTGACTTATATCTATCAATCTTACCATATTATATCTTTATGAATTTGCAGAATCTCAGCTTTGTACGACCTCAAGTTAATGAGACATTAGTTTAAAAAAAAATTACTTATTTTCTTTGTATCGTACCAAATGTTTAATTTAAACTTTTTTTGTTCCGACAGAATTTCTTACACATAACTCTTAACATGTTCTCCAGGTAAAACAGCCTCCTTATACCGTCACGAGCTGCTGGCTCTCTCAGGCTCAGCGCGAGGAGCTCGCTCGCTGCGAGGGCTGGCGCCGCGACTACTGCCGCGACGCTTCGCTAATACTACACGCGTTCCTGATACTAGAGGTATGTACACACTGTTTAAATATCTGCCTAGCCGTTCCCCAGGTCGCCTTCCATTCTAACTGGATGTAGCTGAGCACCAGTTTTTGTATGTACACTCAAACAAGTATATTAAGAATATCCAAATGGATTTAAGACCTTAGAATCAACCAGCTGCGTTGAACATATTATAGCATAGGCACAATTGTGTAGACACAAGTGCACTCTCAATTTCAAACCGATACGACCGGTGAGAGATCAGAAGCAGGACCGACATTTACGTGCTCGGATGTCTGATACAAGGATATTGATGTTTTTGATAAATAGAATCTGAAATTATGTTCTGCATCGATAATAAATCTTTATCATCCATCGCTACCTTGATGCAGGACGAAAACAAATAAACCACTTTATTGTCCATTATTTTAAATGGCTTTCAATTCACAAGTTCTCAACAACAAAGTACTATAATGGTGATGTTTGTCAGGTTGCATGCGTTGTGCGGTGGCCCGCAACCCGTACAACGGGTACAAGTACCTGTGCGGCGCCACGCCCGCGGGACTGTTCCTCATGCAGTGGTACGACCCGCTCCGGAAGTTCATGCTGCTTAAGGTAAATACTTCTAAAGATATTATTAAACTATAAATATCGGGACATCTTTTTAACTTACGGTCGGTTAGCCCACTATGGTAATTAATTAACTTGAAACATGGGTGCTAACACAACTGATATATACATACACACATACGTAGTTATAAAAACCTTTTATAACACCCAGACCACGGCCAACAAGCTTGCTCATCATATAAAAGTAGACCGGGAATCGAACTCGGGACCTCAGGTTTGGCAGTCTGGCACGGTAAATATTTTACCATCGAGGTCGCCAAAACTTCATCAATTCAAACTTCATATTTTTTTACATATGTAAATAAATAATATCACAATTGATCGTCTGTCTACTTTGTCAGTGAAATATATAGTTGAAGTATTCGAATTAAATATGATCTTTGCTAACCGACAACTTAACCTTAGTTTTCTTGAAACATCTGTACTGTTAATTTTGAGGTAAAATATACATTAAAAAAACATATTTAAAAAATGACGATGTTTAAATTTAAATGTTGTCAAATCTATTGCTTGAGAGTTGGTTGCGCGACTTCTTCCCAGCAAAACACATAGGATGTGATGAAGGGCGGGTGTTTTAGGGTCTGTTTTTCAGTCTACTTTTAATCAACCATTTTAGAATTTGATGTTAATATTATTGTTGTAGAACATAGAATGCGTGCTCCCGTCCCCGCTGCTGGTGTTCGAGCTGATGATCACGCCGGAGCTGGAGTACCCGCTGCTGTGCGTCGGCGCCACGCGCAAGCCGCTGCGGCTCAACCTGCTCAATATTAACTCTGGTAAATATCTACATACATATAAACAATATACTTTTACATATAGACCTGTTACATAAGCTATTGAAGACCGTCAACCCGATTGGTGGGAACACGAAAAAAATTGAAAGGTGTGAAAAAAATGGGTAAGCCTTTGCCCAGCTACGGGACAATTCAGGCTAAAAAAGAGAACATTGTACTTCATCGGTCCCAGATACAATAGATAAACCATTCTTTGCCTGACACAATGTTTCACGTGTTAATATTGGAAAACAAAAGTGGTTGTTTGTTTGAACACCCAAATCTCAACGAAACTATAGGATCAATTTGAAGAAATCCTTTGTAGTTAATTAAGTACATTATCATTTACAAGTAGTAAACTAATGAAAGCTGATTCTTATCCCGTTGCACAAATTATTTCCCACAGAACCTGAATGGTGACGTGTAGAAGATAGTTACTCTACAAAAAATTGTGTTTACTACCAATATACTGACTTGCCAATTTCTTCTTATTCCCAGGCGCGACGTGGTTCCACTCGGAGGAGCTGGAGTCTTGCGTGGGGGGCTCCAACACCGTCATCCCGCGCCCCGAGCGACTGCACACGCTCAGGGCTGTGCATCAGCTCAACAAGGACTCCGTAAGTATCTCTCACTATGTGTAATAGACTAGCTGGTTTATACTGCAGATTTAATTAGGCAAAACAGTTGAATGGCATTCTCCTTTTTGGAAAGTCTGTTGAAAAAATTATGTACTCGTAATAAATAACTATACTATTCTTAAGCATTCTTGGTAATGTTTTAAATAGGTTTATTATTTATTTATAGAGATTTCTTTTTCAAAGGATTATTTAATTATTATTGTGTGGTGATCATGGTTGTTGGCCGTGGTCTGGGTGTTATAATATGTATATGTATGTGTAGCTATATGTAGTTTATCATTTGCGTTAGCACCCATAACACAAGTTAATTAATAACTTAGCTCCGCTCGTCTCCACCTCAGTGGAGCCGCAACCTAAGGCTAGTAACACACGCGCCGAGTTTAAATACGGCTGGGTTACACTGGTGGATGATAAAAAATAATAAATAATTACGTCCCCATTTTATTGTTGATTTGGATCGAGAATCATTAGCATAATTACGTCGTCGTCGTTGAATTTGACACGAATGCAAATCAACCACTCGTATAAGTAGATATTGCCCTATATCTTCGTTGGAACAAAATGACTAACTGTTCTCAATTTTCCAGGTTTTAGTATGCCACGAGAACGTAGTGGACATAATCCCGGTACTACCGCCGTCATGGCGACACGACGACGACAAGCGCCGCAACAAGCTGCTGTCGCGGATACAGTTCGACTTCAACATCGACAGCATACGTGAGTGTACAGGGGGTCATTCAGGCAGTGGGGGTCACTGGAGTCAGTTGGGGTGTAGGTCATTTGGGGGTTTTGGATAAAGTGAGTTTTTATACGTCACGAAAGCGTAGGGAGCATGAGTGAAGTGGTCACTGGGGGGTTCAATGGTCAATCAGGGTTTTGGGTCATTAGGGGGTCATTTATAACGCGGTTATATGCCACGAGATCTAAATGAGCATAAGTGATCACAGTTGTGTCACTAGGGGGCTTTTAGGTCACTGGAGGTCTTGTTGCTACCATGGGGTCTTGTATTATTCCACGAGAATTTAGTACATAAAATTACGCTAATGCTAACCATTTTTCTCTGTGTATCCAGTATGCCTGGCGGACTCGGTGCTGGCGTTCCACCGTCACGGCGTGCAGGGCCGCTCGCTGCGCAACGCGGAGGTCACGCAGGAGATCACCGACGCCTCCCGCGCATACCGCCTGCTGCCGCATGACAAGTCAGTACCGTGATCATTTCTGACACTTACGCGAATATTCACATTTCAATAAAACTAATTTTATAATCCGCCCGTCTGACATGGATGCTGTAAAGGATCCGACTTCGGTCAGATTGGTAGTCGCACTTTCTGGCTTCTAATTACACTTAACGACAACCAAAGATGTTTGAATGACAGCCGGTACCAGTTTATCGTGCCTTTCAAAACTCATAATGACAAGACGGTCACCCATCTAAGGATCGACTGCGCCAAGAGTTGCCTAACTTTATGATCGATCAATCCACTCGGCTTTGACATAGTCACGTACAGGAGACCTACTGCCATCTTTTCCTTAAAAATATTAGATAATTCGCAGATCATAGTTTCATAATTAAGTTACATAAGTACATAGTATATTTTATTTCCATCATTTAGGTATCTCAATTCCATTATTTATGTCATCTCAATTCCAAAAGTAAAAAACCTTATTTACTCGAATATCTGCTCTTTTCTTCTGAATATTTTCTAGTTTCTGACCACCCGTCACTATAAAAACTGTAATTGTCATTTTCATTTCGTAATTCCAGGGTCGTAGTATTAGAATCGCATGTACTCCAAAACAACACGTTATCCGGCGAAGACGGCAATGATCTCTACATCCTGGCGGGACATGAAGCTTCCTATTGAAGTACCACGGTACTACCAGCGGACCACAACCCGGTACTTCATAGTACCACGAGGAAAAAGTGACAAAACGACACTTTTCAACGAAGGTTTGTTATTCGCGACAGAGATTTCAGTTATGCCTTTTTTGTTCGAAGTTTTTCAACAAAAAAGACATTTAAAAATGATTATTTGTTTATCGATAAAGGACAAAAAATACCGATAAATGTTTTTCAGTTTTATCGATTTGAATGATCGATAAAGTGGCTAGGAGGTTGGATGTCAGTATAACCATTAAACGCTTGCTAAGCCAGTTATGATAAGCGTTAGTTCCCGATATAGAGATGTTTTTGTATTTAAACAAGTATTATCGTCATACTGTAATACCCATTTATTATTATCAATAATTAAAGTCGATATACGGCTATCAAATAAACGGCATTTTAGCTCCCATACAAAGGTAAAATCTCATCGATATTTTTACATAACAACGTTAAAAAGTTTGCTGTAGTATTATGAACTACGTAGAGCGAAGACCGTTATAAAAATATTCGTACAAAGAATATTTAATCATGTAATTCATATGCATATGTAATCAAGATCTATCGAGAATAAAAATACAATCGGTTATCGATAAAAAGTCGATGCAGAACGTGCTACAGAACACCACTAGCTATATCGTCTTCGTTTGAAAATCCAATATGGCGGTCTATCAACGATTTTACATTAAAGTGATCCTAGTGAAAGTAAAGTTTAGTTAATTGTAAATTTATTGTCGTTAAAATTCCCACATCACTGCCATTTTTTTACTTCTACACAGTGGCAAAATAAAATATTCCATACACCATTATATAAGTATGTTGTTTATTTTACTTATTTTCAAATTTGTGCGAAAAACTGACAACTACAAACATTTTTTACAAAATAATTGTAAACTGAGACAATACATATTTTCTAAACAAAAACAGCCGGTTTAAGACCATATTTAAAATTGAAATAATTGATAAAATATCATCATTTAACAACAAAGCCACTGTGTACGAAGTATTTAGATAAAATCATTCCTAAAAACTGAAGCAATAAGTTTGAATAGCAAACGCAATTAGTTGGAAATATCTTATTTAAACTCCCTTCTATACAAACGTCGTATGAATTAACAATTATTTAAAACTATCGATAATTCACGTTACTAGAGGTGACATTCAAAAAGGAGTATATGTGGTTGTTTTTTGTCATATCAGTTGCAATAAAAACCAATATTTTTAAGTCCTACCTCTAGTAATATAAATTGGCCACTGGTCAGAGATACTCAACATGAAATAATTATTCAGGTAAAGATTGAGCATCTCTGGCCTAACATTTTTGCGGGCATTACATTTTACTGTGGCGTCATAATGTCACAGATGTCAAATGTCACTTTATGACATTACGTCTTGTCACAGCCAAAACAAATGAAGTTTTTATTTTGTTTGACAACCCATTTATATAAAGGGTTTTAATTATTGCAATTTACTTTGCATAAAAAGTACTGCAAATAACAAAATTACTAAAGGAATATGCGAAATAACATTTATTTCTAATATCTAACAGTTAGTTGCTGTGATAGCATTGCTAAGGTATTTTAAATAAACATGTATAAAATGTTAAAAGTATCGATTTGTTAACTGAGGTTTTGAACGATTTGTTTACTATAAAACCAGTGTTTGTTTCGACCAAACAGAAATATAAATGTTCTAGTAACCTCTACACTTTGATGACTGCCAAAAAAAAGTTTGTGGAAGGCACTATATGACATTTCATAGTCGATAATTTTAACTATCGATCAAAACCTCAGTTAACCCATCACTAATTACGATAACTATATTTAATTTTAAAATCTTGTGATGATACGATCGGGGTTTATTCAGCCCCTAAACATAACGAAATAAAAAATATTAACAGATCTTTTACTCACTATATTTTAAATATAAATAGTATTTTATTTATTCATTGTTTTAATTTAATATTAAAATATCACAAATGTGATCGTACGTGTAACGAAGAAAAAAAATTATAAAAGACAATTTTCATTAAATAGAAATTTTGAGAAAGAACACGCTTCTGTAACGATTTTTTTTTTTTGTAAATATAAAATAATTATTCCAGTTAGTTTTAGTGGAATTGTATAATATCGTTAGTCATAGTTATTGTAATTAAACAACAAAAAAAACTTTTTTTGTAATGATTTTGACAGTAAAAGTTTGGTTCCACCGGTAGCTAAAGAAATTCCAGAAAAATATTTATTTGCAATATAAATGTGTTAGCAAACGGAATTCTTAGCTTAGCGTGGAATTTTGGTCTCGTTTTTACGATCATGAAATCAGTCGGACTGACTAGAAAATCACTCCGAGTCAATCCGACTTATGTTTTTGTCGTATTCTAAGTTACTTCGAAATTATTTATTTTCACTCTCAGTGGACTAAAAGACTTATACCACTACAATTTTAAAGTCCACATTTTAAACCTTGTTTTGTATCCCTTCTAAAATTTTGTTTTTCCTGAGTATTAATGTGATTTTTGTGAATAATAAGTAATTTTAAATCCAGTGCGTATTCGACAGTGAATTGTAAGGTTACTTGACACTACTGATTTTTAACCACTTTTTTTTTAAATGCAATTTTAATCAAGTCTGAATTTTGTTTTTAACATGGTTGTGCTATAATTTTACTTGCAATAATCCATTTGACAGGGGCTGGTCTCGAACAAGAACCTTGTAGGTCTAAAAAGTTTTCCTGTGATGCCTCTAAATTATTCCTACAATCTTCTTGGTCTCAAATTGGTATTATTTTTTAATCAGATTTTAAAATTCTTGTTTCGTATATAGAACGGACCAGCTTTACCATGAAATTACCGTCATTTGTTATTGTAAAACTATGAAATTCAGTCGGAAACTCATCATAACTTTTATTTACTGTTTTTATATTACAGATGTATATATTTTAATCTATGTATTATAAATGTTTTTAAATGTCACTGTCTAGCATACTTAATGTGGAACAACACAAAATATTACTCTTTTTATGAAATAACTATTAGTTAAAGTGCTAGATCAAAGTTTACTTTATTATTTCAAGAATATCGCTGTCCGAATGTAAAATGTGTAGCTTTTTTAAATAATCCTTTTTATTTATATACCTTCCAATAAATTTTATTTCGTACACTTTTTTGTTTTTATTTTTTTTTTCTTTTCCCTTTTTTGTTTTTGGATTTAAAATAGCTAGTTATTACGGATGGACATGGTTTATATTTTATCAGCATTGATTATAATGGGGTTGATGCAATAGTTATAGAATTTACTATTTATGTGACTTAGTGAGATAAAGAATCGCTTCTATGCCCCACTGGACTACAAGTGCGTAGCTAGGGTTAAGGGATGAAGAAAAGTAATTTTAAATGTAATACTTATTCCTACCCTGAGCTACACAGAAAATGGGTACTGCTAGCGGCTTCACGGAAATGATATTGAATGAAAAAAAAAACTTATCTAGAATTAAGCGAAGTATGTAGTAAGATAGATTTCAAAAAGGACGCTAAAATGTTTATTCTAAATAAAAGTTTGCAAAAGGACTTACTTCGCTTAATTCTAGAGTGACCTGTGTTTAATTTGCCAAAAAAAATATAATTTACACATCGCTTCGAATTTCTCTGTCATTCTATTCTCATGCTCTCATATTAACTAGGTTATTATTTGCTAAATGAATTGTAGGAGTAAGTTCATCGCTTAAAACTATTCCTATAAAGTATATTTTAATCTATAAAAGTTCTAGTTATTCTTCTACTGTTGTACATCGGGTGTGTCGTACCTAATCACAGTAAATCCTATCACATGTAATTCAAGGTAGTCTTTAACGAATTCCAAAATTTTTAAGCAAATCCATGCAGTGGTTTAACCACAGGAATTATTTTTCGTTTTCATCATTTATAACAAAATGACAATATTTCAATAGAAATAAGGTCCATAGTCATAAGTTCAAGTCATGAGCGAAAAGAAAGAAATAGTTTAGTGTTTCACCGGGATCATTCCTGCCAACCTAACTCTTTAGATATTAAATGGCACTATTTATGTTTTAAATTTCGTTTCCTACTCATTAATAATTGTATTAAAATACTGTAATAAATATTTTATTTTATAAAGTTGAATAATGCGTTAAAAGTAGATTTACTTATGTATTTAATTTAATGTGATTAGGAACGACACACTGAATAACTTCTTGGATTAAAAACTAAGGCCCAAGTTCAACGAAAACTTAAGCGTCCGCTTTTCTTAAAACAACTGTCTACTTTGCAAGTTAGCGTGATAATTCATTGACACAATTGTATTAAGAAAACTGACGTTTATGTTGTGAATTTGGGCCTCTAGGCCTCTACATACATAATAGTATAATCAAAAAAAATAATAAGCTAGTTAATATGTTGGTTTAAAAAATATGGAGAATGCCAAAACGATTGGCGGTTGGACTGAGAATGGCTGTAATAAAACAATTGAATAGCATTATTCGTATAGTCCCGTTTAGTATTTAGATGTAACGGTAGGTATATTTCGATTAAATAGATATAAAGAAACACTTGAACACCAGTACTGAAGTTAATGAGCATTTTGATTTGTTAGTCACATAACGGCGCGAAAATCATGAAAAACAATATGGCCGAACTTTTTAAAATAAGCCCCCTAAATATTTCTTACAAAGTCTACATAAAATCAAAGCATAAATACAGGTTTTTTTAATTAATTAAATTTATTTCTAAATAATAAAACTTTTTACATGTGACTAACAAATCAAAACTATTTATATTGAAGATAATAATTACCTGCTCTTTAGAATTTATAAAAATAAATATTATATTAAACAAAGTCTGGCATTAAAAGTCTATTAAAACAATAATTATTAATTGTAGACGTTTAAATTAGCATAAAATGCTCGTATATTTAATTTTTTGTCTCGCAAGATATTTCGAAAATAATAGTTTGAGCTAAAAAGTTAGTGATTTGGTGATCTCACTGCAGAAAAATGTATAAGTAGGACCTATATTTATTTAGTACCTCTTTTCTGGAGTTGTAATTAAGTACTCGCGATAAAGAGGAAAATAGTAAAAAACATGCTTGCAACAAAATGAGCCATAGAAAATAGAGTTTGAACTTTAGCAACAACCATTTAGCAATAGTACCTAGTTTGTTTTATAACGTTTTGGAACTGAAGTAGAAGAAATAGTTATCAGTAGTCCGCAGTGGGATCACACCTTTTAATATCATCTGTGAAAAAATTTCTCATGTGGAAAAAATCTTGTCTATTCAGCAGGTTTTTGGCTAAGGGATGATTTTGACAGATATTGTATACCCTTCAGAAATAAATAAAACTTGTTTGGCTTTGCTTCCCGTAGTACTATGACTAGCTCGTACAAAACTAATGACAATTTATTTTAGAATAAGCTCTTTCCAATTTTCTCTAAAATTCATAGTATTAAAGGTAAAATTTAAAAAGAATTATAACCAGAGAAAAATTATAAATTAGATTATAATAGTATTGGAAATGATAAATTAGATATATGGATATTTATTTTCGTTATATCAAAGGTAGGAGGAAGGTGAAGTTTGTAAATAGGCTGTAGCTAGAGGTAGGTGTCCTGAGGTGTAAAATGTTGGTTCAATGTTATTTCACAATTGTTTCTGAACAGATTTTATTCCTGAATAAAGTGACGAACAAAACTATTTGGTGTTTTTATTTAACCTTCTTCTTATTTTGTACAGCTTAGATACCAGCTTTAAAGTTATTCTCAAATGTTCGTCTTTGACCAGAATGAAGTAAATAATTAAAAATACACCTGAAATGGCTAAGAATGTATTCTGTGTAACTCGTCAGTCATGTACTCTTGTCTCTGTACATGTACCTTAACCCCTTGTGTGCCGGTGCGTAAATTTACACAAGACAATTGATTTTCTATTGTTCTCTAATTAGTGGCATAAAAATAGCAGTTGTTGCAACCTTCACATATAATTATACTATCTTACTAAATAACACTGGCGTTTCCGTGGCACGCTCACACTGGAGAATTTTTAGGTTATCAAAAAACAAACTGAATTTCAACACAATTTATTAACAAAATACTTAAATACACTTAACACTATTGAGTCACAATATCACATCAGTCGTCTTCTATCATTTCCACCTCCTCTCCTTCGTCCTTCTTCTTGCCGGCACCAGATTTCCTAGCCGATACCATTTGTTTGTATTGTTCTAAAGATTCGCTGAGGGGCTCCACGAATCTATCAAATTCTATGTCCCGCATAGCATCTAACACATCCTGACCAGTAAGAGCCTTTCTTTTCTTATTCTTCACAATGTTTGTAGCAGCCGAAGTAACGTACAACACGAAAACAGAAGCGGCTTTCGCGAGACCGGTTCGCGCCTCTTTTGATATCGAAACTCCTTCTGGTAACGCCTCCTTCACTATCCTCGTGACCACAGTCATCGGGAGATTCAGGTCCTCGAGTTTTTCAGCCATTATTTATTTATTTTGTTTATTTTCGTGATTGAAACATGGAACAGCAGGAATAACCGCCAAAAGTTTTTGACAACAAAGAAAAGAAACGTCAAAGTGACATTGTCAAACAAAATGTGTGAATTCATTCCTGTTCACGCAAGGATTTAGCTTCTTTCTATTTTTCTAATATTTCTAAGATTAGACGCAACAAAATATCGATTACAAATTGGTATGATCTGCACACTTATGTCAATAAAGCTGCGATCTCTAATTTCGTAGGTTTTAAAAGCAAGTGTTATACTAATATAATAAAAAGGAAACATTGTTTAGTCGTGGGTTTATTTATTTTCAAAGTACGGACAGCAAAAAAGTCTACGTGATTAAAATATCTGGAATACATTTGTATTTTATGAGAGGCTGTCTACTGTTCCCTGTGTATCCACCCGCGTTCCGAGGGACCTACTTCCCACACCCGGACAATGAGCTTTTCTTCGTCTCTCAGGTAATGTGTTATTTTGAAACTTTAAGGATCGTCAACGGGGAGTAACTATTTCCAGCAATGTTGGGGTTTTCTTGCAGCATAATGCGATGCTACAAAGTACAAAGTACCGTTGTACCATGTGGAGCGACTTTTATTCAATCCATCTGCCGGGTAGGCAGAAGTCAGAAGGTCTATCAACCTGTCTTATCAAGCACACGGATAACTCGATTGAGGAAATCAGAAGAGCGACGTGTCGAAACAAATCTTATGGAAAAGGCTAGTAAATAGATTGGACATGGATTCGCAAAAACATTAACATTATCCAACATGTAGTAGGTACGTAAGTACGCACATATTGTTGCATGCGGTTAATAAAACGAGGTAACAACTTCACGCACATGGATTAAGATCTTCTTAACGTAAGATTAAGAATGAACTGCAAATACTTTTCTATACTAATAGGTCATTGACCCTAAAACCCGCAACAACAGAGGAATTATGTAAATATTGATTTTCACGCACCCCTGAGCAATCCGATTGACGGAAACTTATTTTCCAATCCTCTTGTGAGCAAGTCTTTAGTAAATCGGATTAAAAGGGAATTTTTAATGGGATTTAACATGTTTTTCCTATGTATAAAAGTTCAAGCAAGCATTGCGCAAACTCAAATAAGCACGCCATTTTGTATTTGTAAGTTGGCTACATAATAGAGGTATGTTTTAATGGCTGTCAGAGCAAGCCTGCCAGTGCGGTACCGGCTTCAATCGGGAGGGGACGCGAGCGCGCGCTGACTTATCGATCTCCACGCTAGCGTATGACACTGTGTTATTTTGATGTTTTTTAACAAAAAAACGTGACAAATAATAAACTTAACTACTAAAATTTCGTAAAGAGTTCGCGTGTTGTCGGAGGTTTCAGTTTTATTTCAATTTTTAAATTCTAATTTTGTGCTTGACTGAAAACATTGCTGTTATGTGCGATGATAATGGAATTGTTTTCGGAATTAAAATGAGGTGAGATTGATGTTTTATTCATTCATTTTATGAAATGTAATTGTTGGCGTTCTTTAATTGAAATCGATACTAAACGTTCCTGTGGTATGATATTTTGCGTTCTATTTTCAAAAAAGGATAATGGGTGCTAAGGATAAATTATTATTCCTAAAATTATCATGTTTAATACCCTAAAAATAAAATGCATACGCTAGATTTACCAATTCTTTTTATAATAAAATATTTCCATTGTTTTTAGCGATAAAGAGGACCTATCTTGTAGATAACTCATGTTTTACCTAATTGTTAACTATAAACAAAAGCTTAATTAGAACGTGTGAAAAAAACGTTTTACCTAATTATTTTTATTTATCTCCGATACGATAGAGTCAGTTTTTGGTATTTTTAGTTGGCTTTCCAAAAGGGAGGATCTATAGAGTTGTTAATTACATTTTTTATAACTTAATTATTTTTCTGATAAATCGGGACATACCTATGAAAGCTACCATTAATTGAACACAAATACAGTCATAATTTAATCTAACTAAGCATTTAAGATTGGCGTAGTTTTAATTCGACAGCTTCTGTTTTGGTACCAACTTGTGCTGTGCAGATTCCAAATGCAGGTTGTTCTTTCTGTCGGGGTGGGTTTTTCCCAAAGGGAAACCCATATTATCAACAATGAAGTGGGTAGGAGAATTAGAATTTTATCCTGGTCATTTTTTAAAGATTTTCCATTTTGGCTCCCGACATTAGTTTAAGGGAATTACTCCGCGCACCCGTATAAAAAGTAGCCTATAGCAACCCTCGATAAATGAGGTATTAAAACTGAAATTAAACATTTTCTCCACTTCTGTATGTAAGGTCCCCGAGATTGACGCTTACAAAAAATACCTACATAGGTACGTATGCGGATAAATAGAAGAAAATACCTACGGATTGCGGTTGTTTTAAAACTCAGTTCGTAAACATCTCATTGATGGATTCAGCTCTAAAAATAGATATATAGACATTGTTACCATTGAATACAATAGACGCCGTTTCTGTATTATCTCGGTTGTTGTTAAATCTCTTTCTTCGGAGTTAAGACAATATCGCAAGAATTTCTAAACGGTATTACTACCGCTTCTTAAGTATCTATATTATTTGCGTATTGTTTAGATCTTGAAGAAAAATACTTTAGCTTTCCTAACCATCATCATCCTCTATTCCAATATTCCATCCCTTATTCCAATTTTTTATTTGGGGTCGGCGCAGCATGTTTTCTTCTTCCAAACTCTTCTATCTGCCGTCATCTGACAGTTGATACCTAGAAGGAATTGGGTTGCCCGGGTAACTGGGTTGAGGAGTTCAGATGGGCAGTCGCTCCTTGTAAAGCACTGGTACTCAGCTGCATTCGGTTAGACTGGAAGCCGACCCCAACATAGTTGGGAAAAGGCTCGGGAGATGATTACGGGGACTCAAGCGGTATCGTGGGACCCGATTAGCAGTCGTTGTTAATTCATATCCAAAGGCCGTCAGGTGAATTTGAAGAGGCTTTTAGTGGCCTTCTGACCTAGGACCCTATTTTCTTGCACATGGTCATAAGTATGTAAACTGCTACTATGGTGTTTTTTCACAATGAACTCAACTCACTATAGAATGGTCTATAGTCATTGTTGATGAGAACTAAACCATTTGTTTCGACAAACCAGTAATAATAAATTAATTGATCTTTTGTCCTGATCGCCAGTTCAGCGTAGGAATTAATCAATAAACTATTATTGTACACACACTAATAGAACTAGGTATTTCAAAGTCATTGTTAAGGGGCGGGTTTCACTATATGACGGCTGGTTAACGTCAGTTACATGGTACAAGCCACCCTTAATGTAGCTACGTTAGGAGCCTAGTATTCAACTGCCTATCTGACCTCCTCAACCCAGTTACCCGGGCAACCCGATTCCCCGTAGTAAAACTAGCTGTCAAACTTTCTGGTTTCTTACTACCCATTACGACTGCCTAAGATGTTCAAATGACAGCCGAAACCCGCCATTTGAGGAGCCTTCAGAAACAAGGAGGAACTCATCATGACAAGATAGTTACCCATCCACAACACGTCAAGCGTTGCTAAACCTCATGATCGAAGCTTGAGACTGTTACTAGCCTACACTAAAATAAAAATAGACAGAACAGTTGTAGGTAGTAAAAAAAACATTTGGTGAAACCGTGATACCGCGTCACGAATAAACAGATAAAATTGAACATTGCTTAAAGGTATAATCAAAACAAAAAACTTCTTACCTACTACATAACCATTACTAACTATAGTAGGCATACATTATTTTCATTGTAATTGAAATAACTATGAATTATGAAACATTCGGTATGTATAATCTATTATTTTTATTACATAAGTGGTTTTATTTTTTATTTCACGCACGTGATGGAATTAAATGAATATGATAGACTTGTCAAGATTATATTCAAGTACCAAAATGGATGGATTAAATGAAGAAACGATGTGTAACAGAAGTTCATCATCATCTCAGCCATAGGACGTCCACTGCTGAACATAGGCCTCTCCCTTAGATCTCCACAGATACCTGTTGGAGGCGACCTGCATCCAGCGTCGACGGCGACCTTTATAAGGTCGTCTGTCCACCTTGTTGGTGGACGTCCAGAGGTATTGAAAGTGTATTCCCGTTGGTCCCCAATTTACAAAAAAAATATTTCTCGATCGTCCCTTTGATTTAGTAGGTAGGACGTAATCCTATGTCCTGTCCAATAGTAAATCAGGTGTCCAATGAATGTTAAACGTTCTGATGCTGTAAATTCATGAAAGTGACCAAAACAACCAGGACTGAATTTCGGAATTGGGAGAAGATTTTGGTAAAAGCATGCCTTGACTCAGTAAAGACTTATGTGTAAGTGTGTATTTGATTACTGTTAAACTTGACAAACTAGTTCCTCGCTTAATTCGACGGATACAGAAAGCGAATAAAACCACGTAGTCGTAAATGTATGTAGATAAGAGAAGGATAAAGGCTCGAGCAGACCGGATGCGTATGCGTAACCACGCGCGTAGTCACGCGCGTAGTTACGGCGTAACCATGAGTTGTAATGTATGGAAATGTATGAGACAGGCCACACCGCTTGCGTAACGACGCGCGTGTCTACGTTACGCAAGCGGTGTGGCCTGTCTCATACATTTCCATACATTACAACTCATGGTTACGCCGTAACTACGCGCGTGACTACGCGCGTGGTTACGCATACGCATCCGGTCTGCTCGAGCCTTAATAGTAATCATGATTTCTTATTTCAAGCGTGCTTCTCTAACAACACAAAAAAAGTTTACTATTATAAGGCTCTTCAGAAAATAGCAGCTTTTTTATACACCTTTTTTGGCACAGAACTACCAAAAAAGTTTCTTATACGTACGCTAACGCAAAAACGGCATGCCTTTGCCGCGTATTTCCATAGATAAATGTTATGTGACGGCACTTTTTATTGTCACCGTGTCATTGGAAACAGGTTATTCAGCCTTGAAACAACCAACTTTACTATTATTAAAAAGAGAATTTATTTTCTCTGTCCACGTTTATTAAACGCTTGATTTATAGTTTAAAACAGATACTTAAGAGTTTTTCATGAAGACGACGATGAAATATTATGACAATTTTTATTTATTTTCAGTCTTGTCAGTAAATGATTAACTGGTAATTAACTGTAAAATAAATTATTAATTACTCTTATAAAAACGTGGCGTCAATAGTAGAAGAAACGCCTATTTATTTAATTCTCAATATTTGGGCCATAAATCACAATAGGTACTCAAAAGGGACAAGCATGCTAATTTTCAATTAAAATAATTCTGAAGAATGGTGGATTTAAAAATTACATAGATTATAATCTATTCTGATAATCTAAGTCTAAGTAATAAAATATACCATTCATGATGCGCCCAATATTTCTTTCTGAGATCAACTTTACACTGTCTGTGTCTTTAAGATATCTGTGATTTTCCTAGCCGCTCGCCAAATAATTCCAAGCGACACCATTTTTTTAAATAATAAATTAAACAAATAATACAAATTACATAATATATCACACACGCGGCTCGTGTTAACCTATAATTATTTTAACGAATTGTCCAAAAGCTGACGTAATAGCCTTGGTCCAAAAATGGAGGTTATACAAAGGTTTAACGACCAGAAATTCTAGTTTTTTTTTTACTGACCCCACCGTGCATTCGCTTGTCAGTTGTCAGCGTTTGTAGATTATCCTGTCTATGGAAGATAGGAGAATATCATTTAGCTTTTTATTTGTGTATGCTGTGAAATAAATAGGACTGGTTTTTTGAATTGAGAGTTTTGGGAAATGGGAATTTTGTTCCTGATTTGTAATGGAATGGAGTGTTCAGGCAGTTTTCGTCTTTTAATTATACTTAATTTACTAGCCGTTCCCGCAGTTTCACTGGCGTTCCCAGGAAATCACTTCGCGTAGGTACCTGGATAGAATGTCCTTTTTCAGGCTCTGTCAGTTCAATCGTTTTAGCGTGAAAGTTAGACAGGAACACTGACAGTTATTTTCGCATATTGGTACAGGTTAGAAGAGCATCTGCGAGCATCGATTATGGGTAATGTAATGAGTAAGGACAGGACTAGGTGTGTGGGTATAAGAGCATCGATGTCTGTTCCATTTGGAGGCCATCAGGTCTTTCGTGCAACTAAAATGGGGCTTGATATGACAAGTACATACAATAGCATTTGTCCATCTCACCCTTACACATTTATGTTACTTTTGATTCCCATTAAAGAATTAAGAAATCTATTCAAGTCAATATTTGCTGTCATAACGTTTTCTTAAAACATATTGGTCCTTGAACTACTTAATATTACATATAGCCATTGCGTGGACTAAATAATGCTCCTACTATACAATTTAGGCTATTGTCCAATAATAGTAGGGTCGTTTTCAAAATAATTGTAAATAACGGATATGAAACAGATAGGAAAGCTATATTATTATAACAGAAAAGTAACAGAGATGAATTATTAGGGTTAGTATACAACGACATAATTTTAAAAGAAAATAAGTAGGTAGTAGTATTCGAATCGTTCTCTATAATTTCGCTGTCGTTCAGCTGGTGTTAGTAGCATATTGCCTGTGAAGAAAAAAAAACCTTAATACGTGAATATTAAATATTTTACAACAAACCCCACAGTAATTCTTATACCCGAACTAAAGCCGTCCCTAGTAAGTAAGTAGGTAAGTAGGTAAAATTATTTTTCTCAACTATCTCAAACTTATCCCACTATAATACATGATGTTACCTGCAAATATCGATTGTAAAAATGTATAACGATAGAATACATTTTCAAGTTTTAAATTTTATTTGTGGATTGATTTTTATTTAATTTGTCCATGTCGACTTTTCGTAAAGATACCTTTACAAAATTATAAAATAAAAAGAAAAGTGGTAGGTTTGATTAAATACGTTTTTATCTCGGTGCGTACACTGTGAACAAACCTTAACCGTTCATATCTGTTACGTCACAGAAAAAAGTAATCGATATGATAACCGATATGAATAAATTGCTTGTGTCTAATCTAAAAAAATCTCTTTTTCAATGCTAATTCTTACTTTATACGAAACTTGTATAGTACAGTGATAGTATCAATATACATTTATTCTAAGCTGAGTTATAAAACAGTAAAAGTACTTACCGATACTTTAAAAGTCTCACAGTAATAAGTAACTTTTAACTGTCGAATAATCACTGCACCACAATATTTCGTGCTTGTTGCGCTTAACAAAATTACCGAACATTTTTGATTCGTCGATTCTTTTGACAGTTCAGTTGCTAATGTTTTAGGTAAAATAATTTTGATAACTACTACAAAAATATTAAAATTACTAACGTAACAGACAGGAATAACAGAAATGAAGTGAAATCAAGACATGCTTTAATTAATTATTCCTGAATTCTGCGTGCTATATTTCATGATAATTTTAGCAAATTCCTTCAGGGTCCACAATGCTCTGCTAAGAAATAAATTATTTGTTAGTTAAAATAATGATATTGAATAATAAAATGTTTTTTAAATGTCGCGCCAAGAATGTGAACACGCATTGCTTATATGAAAACAAATGTTCTACGTTGTAGTTTTCTTTTAAAATTAATCATTCATTGAGGATTATGGAGCGTTATTTTTGTTTTTCATAATGCTGAAATAAATGTTTATTCTGTTTTTAAGAGTAATTAGCCAGTAGCTATTTAAAAAAAAAGAATAACTCTGTTGGACGTTTTAATATACAATTTTTTTGAATATGACCCAGTAAGTAATATCATTATGTTTGTTCATAGCCATAATATCTAAGGGACCATGGGACTTGGGACTTACCCTCGTCAAAACACAGGGAAGATGACGTCAGATGTCATTGCTTTTCGGCCATTTTCTTTACAAGAGAATATACACTGTGATTTTAATTTCATAAGAGGCTAGATTTGTACCCAGAAATAGTAGCGTTATCTAATATTAAAATGTTGATAAATTATGACTAAAACATGGTTATTTCTTTTTAATTGAATAAGACTGATTGAAGTCATGAATGTGGATGGATATAGAGGAAAGAGACGACCAAAGAAACGATGGATGGATTGTGTGAAAGTCGAAATGGCTAGAAATAATGTTACTTGTGAGATGACGGCAGATAGAATAGTATGGAAGAAGAAAAGATGCTGCACCGACCACAAATAGGTATAATTAGGATAAGGGAAGGAGTATGATGAGCAAGTTAGCAATATGTTGAAAAATTGTAAATATGTACATAAATGTTACGGAAACTAAAGATTTAGCAAACAAAGTAGTTATAAATAGTAGGAACATATCATTATCCTCTTGTACAGGGAAAATGCGTTAAAGCAAGATAATTTGTGTACTTATTCCGAAGGTCGATATAGAAACAAATAAATAGCAATTATTATGTAGTGCTGTATTTACATGTTTGTTGGGTCACGGTCATTACAAACGCTTTGTATGACTTGTATGACATTACAATATTAGCTTCCTTAAACGTGGTTGTAGTAAAACAAGATGTTTCTTTCGGTTTTGCCCGTTTTCTAAGGAAACTGTTTGATGTAGGGCCTTTTTTGGTAGCTGGCAAATTGTCAAATGATCTATCTAATACCTGTCTAGCTGTTGCTCGAGGTTTCACCCGCGTCCTGTAAGAATTTTTTGCCGAAACTGGAAAAAATATAGCCTATGCCACAAGAGGACAGTGTGGCAAATTTTAAAAAAATCACTTGTTTTGTGTCGGGTACCAGTCGCTTCTTGTAAAGCACTGGTACTCAGCTGCATTCGGTTAGATTGGAAGCCGACCCCAACATAGTAGGGAAAACGTTAATCAGCTGAGTTTCAGAGCTGGATACATACCAACAAACAAGGAAAGGAAACAGTTATTTTCTCTTGTAACTGATAAGATAAGCATCTTATCATTAAATGAGTGTGTTTCCCAGGTATTGTTCAACGATAAAACGACTAAACTGATAGCGGTGAAACTAACAGATATAAAAGCTATTTCGTCACCTCGCTCCATGCCTAATTTCATCTCAATCGGTTCTATGGTTTTCAGTTGAAAGTGCAGTAAATATCAAGTTTTATATTTTACTAGCGACTCGCTCCGGCTTCGCACGGGGTAACAGTATTTCCCCACTATTTAATGGATGTTATTATACTTACATATAAACCTTCCTCTTTAATCACTCTATCAATTAAAATAAACCGTATGAAAATCGGTTGTGTAGTTTTGAAGATTTAAGCGTACAAAGGGACATGGGATAGAAAAAGCGACTTTGTTTTATACTACATAGTCATGATATTACTAAAGTTAATATTTTCAAATTAATTACATTAAGTAGTGTATTTGTTTGTTTGTATTCTCGTTTCTATGGGGGAGTGGTAACCAGGAGGGAGCTAGGTTATATCCACTGTGTTAATGTGGGTTTTCATAATATTGTGAACTGTAAGTACTTTGATCATCGATAAGCCAGTCCATTATAGAACCCAGTAGAATAATTGCTTAAACAAATTCTTCTACTTTCTTATATTAGTATATCTTACCAATGGCTGATAAAAAGGTGAAGGAAAACATCTTGAAGAAACCTGGACTATAAAGTCTGAAATCACCAACGCGCATTGAGCAAGCGTGGTGATTAATGCTCAATCCTTCTCCGTGTGAGAGGAGGCCTGTGCCCAGCAGTGGGACGATAAAAAGGCTGTAATATATAACAGAGGTAATCTGTGATACAACTCCATTATATAAGGTTTAGTTACTTCTAAATACAGCCTCCTATCCGTAAGAACACGACAGAAGTATTTCTATTAATATCAGATCCTCATCATGCCAAACTCCAATCTTTAAGAGTAGACGGCCTCCTTCAGTATATCTTATTTTTTCAAGTGTGACGAACACTTTGGTCTCAAGAGGCTGCCACTCTCTTTTGTCTCTGCAACTTTTAAGAACGGCTAAGAAAACCTGTGTAGTATCGCACGCATCCATGTTTAAATATTTAAATAATAAATCTTATGCTTGGTATATTACTTTTAATTATAGTATGTACTTACTTCATCATCATCATCAGTGTTTTTACCGATTCTCGCTATGAATTAATTAAATTATTTATAAACTGTGCAGACAGGTATAAAGTATACTCTATGTTACTCGAGAAGAGTTAGAAGAGCTTTCCATGTGTGAAAGAATTTTCCAAATCGTTTTATTAGTTTCAAGGCCTTTAGGTAACAAAACAAAAAAATATTCCTTTTTGTTATACGAGTATTAGTAGGTAAACATAGACAGATAAGGGCGCTTTCAAATAACCGATTTTCCGCTCAGGTTTTTCACACGCATCGTATAAGGCCCTAGGTTTTTTAAACTTCAAATCATACAATACTACAACTTAACTATAAGTACCACGATAGAAACAAGAAAATCCTCTATTCCTATCCTACACTCCAAACATACAAGACACGTGTAAGTCATTCAATATTAAATTAGATGGATAGGCGTGTCTACAGTCCAAGGCCAGCAGGTCACAGCGGAGTCATTCACATTGTTCAGCTGGTAGACTTTTGAAGACTTCGTGGATAAGTAAGAGTCTTAAAGTCAAAATCAAAAACGTTTATTGAAAGTAGGGTAGTTTTTAGCAATTTTTCACGTCAAAATTACAAAAGGACAGCACCCCTAAACCACGCACTAGTGTTATGGACGCAAAGAAGAAGCGGTGAAGAACAAACTTCCCAGCAACACAGTCTATTACAACTTAATTATATAACACCGAAAATATCCATTTCAGAGCTGCCAATGCTGCCATCTGCTCATATCTGTGAAAAAGCCTTTTTAGTGAGACATAAATGAAAAGTTAAACAGCAAACAGTGTGATATTTCCGTGGATAGATGATCATCTATGTCATTACGAGTTCCTCCGTGTTTCAAAAAGAAGAAGGCATGTTTTTGTGGGTCTTGTGTCATTTTTGGCAGTTGTTATTGGCTTCTGACTAGCCAGATATTCTGACAACCAGTCTTTGTGGTTGCTCAGGCTGAGAACGTCAGATATGCAGTAGCTCCAAGAACAGAACTGGTAAACATCTGGACTCAGTTCGCATGAAAACCATGGAAGGCGAATCCAAAATAGTCAGGAAAAGGTTAGGGTAGAATAGAATTTAGTAAAATAACTGTGTTCGATAAGTTGTTTACCCTTTTCATACAAAAATGATTAATCTAAGTAAGTAATAACAAAATTGACATAGTTACTTTCCGAAAGAGCAATTCAATATTAGTTAATGTCAATCATAATGGAGTCTAAGTAAAAGCTGTGTAATTTCCGAATTAAATACATATTAATGTACGTCGACAGAAAAATCAATTGGGCTTGCCTTTAAGTCTCTTGGGTTATCAACCCGACTTGTGACGTCATCGACCGCCATGATGTCATTCTTACGTAACCTTTGCGCGCGCTTTTTTTCTTTTTTTTTTGTTGCTGGTTTTACTGCCTATTAGGTTAAAATGTTGTCTATGACCGTGAAAAGGTTTTAATGGTGTATTTTGTGGTAATTTTATATGTAGTGTTCCGTGTTAAATAATTGTATACTGCTTATTCTGTTTTCTGGTTAAAAAAAACTGGTTAATTATTTTAATTTTGGTAGTGTAAACCTTATTGTTTTCAAGGTTATGATAACAAGAAACATCAGGTTTTTTTTTTCAAAATTAACATTTACCAACACAAACCATTTAATTAAAAAAAAATAAGTAAAAGAATATTCGATAAAAAAACTCACCCTAAAAGGTGAATGTCAACTTCAAAAACACTGCGGAATAAAAACGGTCCCATTTCCAAATTATGTTAGTCTTTTGTTCAGGAACGCATCAATTTGTCATGTTAGTGTTTTTGGTAGTTTGCCAGGACACTTAACTGTAGTATTTTCGTAGTTTCCTTTGTCCTATGCTACATGGCAGTTTCCCGGCTCTGTAAGTTATGAAAACTTAATTAAATAAAGCTTTTTGGCTGCAAATTTTAATGTTTAAAGCCCCCACACTGCAAACTCAACTGTCTGCCGATAATTGACACCTGGAAGTCTAGATCCCACTCCCAAATTATTGATTGTTAGTTTATTTATCCAACTGATCCAACTAAACTTTTTAATTGACTAATCAGATACCTGATCGTTATAAGGTGCACTGCTGACCTGAAAATATTGTTGTAATAAAATTTTTCTTTGTAATGTTCAATTCATCTTTATGCTGTAAATGAACCCGACTTAAGTGTCGCCCGACTAAAAGTTTGCAGTGTGCAAGCGGCTGTAACAATATTTATTTATTCGTACATTATTAGGTATAAAAGGTGCGAAAATTATCACGAAAATCTTCAATCAAGTTAAAGAATACCATTCATGAAATTAGACCAAGGACAAAGAATTTAGCGCCAATGTAGCGATTCTACGAAATGATTAGTGCTGTGAATGGGTACCTTGATTTTAGGGGATACTCTCATGCATGGTGATGTCATTATATTGGCTGTATAGTAAGTGAGGTCATGCTTTTAGTGCTTATTATGAGTAATAAAGTTGTGTAGTTTTTTTTAGGGTTCCGTAATAAGGTTCTAACTAAGTAATACTTACCTATAGATATAGAGGAAGACCAAAGAAACGATGAATGGATCGTGTGAAAGGTGATAAATTATGGAGACCAAGATTAGTCATCAAGATTTATGAGATACAGTGTGACAAACGTACAGACTGTCCTCAGGCGATGTTGTTTTTTTTTTAAACAGTGTGTATAAAGTTTCTTCCCGATTCTTCATGAGACCTCTTTAGAATCATGTAACTAGCTTAAAGTTTCGAAAAAGGTCTTCTATGCATATTTGAAATAAAAAAAAATGTAGGCACTTTAACTTAGTGAAGACCTAGTAACAGCAAAAGTAATAGGCTGCCCATTTACTATTTATGTACAGAACCATATTATATGCTATAAGCCTATACAAATATATTAAACAAAAAAACCCTTTTTGCTCTACAATCTACATGCTGAAAACATTTCAGGCCACTTCCCTGCTCAGGAAAGCGAAGCAACGTACCTACAATGTAGTGCATTCATACACGATATGCATCAGAACTGCATTATAAGCAATTATAAACTCTAATGCTAAAGAGATAGAGTCCAAATTATCATGTTAGTGAATGCTTATGCAATTCAGCGTGGGAACTTTTAAGGTTGGCTTAGATTTTCACGGCTGTGTACATATTGATGGAACTGTGGTGTAATAATAGCGGTTTCCCGTGGATTTTTTTGGGTTTTGGGAAATGATAATTCAAGGTCAGTTCTGTAAAATATCGTAGGTATGCCCTATATTTCTTTTGTTTTAATCTTTGGAAAACTGTTAACTGGTCAAAAATGTTTTTACAAATTGAACAAGCATAAGACAGATTTCATTGATATTTTTATTTTTTTCAAAAATTTCATGGTAATAAGTTGATGAAGCAAACAAGACAGATTTCATTTGTATTTATTTCTTATTTTTTCTTGAGCAAACCTAGACCATCTGTGCCTAGAATTACAAAATTTGGAGCATGCATGATGTGATAAATTAATAAAAAAAATATTCATCGCAATAAAATATCAATGAAACGATTATTAAACTAAATATCGTCGAAGTTTTATAACTGTACCAAAAAGGTTTCAAATGTATGTAACCTTTAGCTTAAACTAAAAAAAAAAATACGTGAGCTAAGAGCTAAGTTGTAAAATGAGTCAGTCTCCGCTCGATATCGGCCGTGCACAGTCATGTTGCAAGTTATTCAGTGTTTGTTTACATAATACTAAATATATCGATGATCTGTGTCAGTTTACGAAATAACAAAAGGTGAGAATTTGTGTTTTTGTTCGGTTGATGTAATGAAATTACTTGTTTTAGGTGCATTTTGGTATTTTAGCTTAAAAATTCGTTTGAAATAGCCTTCAGATTACTTAAACTTCGTAGCGTTTTGATCAACTACATATTAAAGTGTAGATAGGTGTTATTTGCTCATTGCTGTCTACTTTTTAATTACTTACAAATCTACTAATCCTCCTCTATTACTATAAATGTGAAAGTTGGTATGTATGAATGTTTTCTACTTCACGCAAAAACTACCGGATGGATTTTGATGAAAATTGCGAGTAACATATAGGCCACTTTTTATCCATTTGCGGGAAGCAGTAAACTAAATCGCAAAAGGCACTCTGTAATCCTTTAGGCCTTTTTTCCCCAAATAAAAAATCGGCACCCTTACTTATTATATTTTTACTAGCCTCTGCCAGCGGTTTCACCCGCATCCCGTGGAAACCTCTGCACGAACCCGGATAAAAAGTAGCCTATAGCTTAATTTTTCAAATCGGACCAGTAGTTCCTGAGATTAGCGCGTTCAAACAAACAAACACACTCTTCAGCTTTATAATATTAGTATAGATTTACCTTTTTTAAATAACTATATATCATATATAACACGCTTTAATAATAAACCAGTTAAGTGCAAATCAGGGGTGTGTTAGCGCACAGATAATCTATTATTAAATTACATTATCAATGAACGTTGTCATCACAGTATTATCAGTAATCAGTTGATATTGACAAACTCCCGCCTGCGGTTTCACCTGCGTTCCGAAAGATTTCTTTTTCACATGGATAAAAATAGTCATCCTTTGACAGGCTGTATAATATCTGGGAACTGAACAATTTATATTGAATCTAATACACTTTCGCATAATATGACAAGTAAGGATTTTGACAACCCTCTGACACATCACATAAGGATCAATTTCAGACCGGCAAACTTATTTGACGAGAACTGTATTAATCTCAAAGGTTATACTCATTCAGTTTTGAACCTGTCACCTCAACCTTGTTCTCAAATGCTCTAGATTAAAGTTAAAAGTTCAAGTTGTTTTATCAAAAGTCAACAGTCAGATTTTTTCGGTAGTTCAATGTTAGCTTTTTATCAAGGGTAAATCACTTAAGTGCTTTTGCCATTTGACTCTTTACGTACTTACAAAAAAATTGTCATACAAATCTTGTCCAGAAGCTTAACTTGTCCAAAGGTGGCTGCTATTAACTTCATAAAACGTATTATATTTTAATATAAAACACTAATGCCTTGCAAGTAATGCATAGTTAGTCTGGCGAACTGAAAACAGTGCTTCAGGAGTTAACGAGGCACGAAACAGAATTATTTACGTAATTGATATAGAAACTATAGTTTCTAGCGGGATAAAATACAGCACATGTTACTCGGGGATAGTGTAGGTTTCTCCAGTGAATTAAGAAATAAAATCGTTTCAGTACTTTCTGACTTTATACATATTAGTAACTGTGAGATGTGAAGTCCTCCTAGCCGATTATAGGCTACGGCGGCTCTTTTCATGTAAGGAGATCAGCCAACTGCACAGGACATACTTATTATAGTGCACAAGCATTTGCACAGACACAGGTGCACTCACTATTCCCTCACTCTCTGCGCCCGATGGGACGGCAACCCGACACCACCGGAGAGAGATTAGGCGCAGGGCCGACATTTACGTGCTCTCCGATGCACGGGCGTATCAATCACCAACTTCCAGGCTCCGGGCTGCTTTGTGAAAGTATTCTAAACCCACAAAGCGATTTCGGCCCAACTCGGGAATCGTGCACAGAATAATTTCATAAATCAATTACCGTGTCCTCATGTATAAAGTTATAAAGATAGTTACAGGTACTCAACATTATCATTTTATCATGAAAAGCCGCGTTTCCCATAACATTGACATAACATAACGTAAACAAAACATATCATGGTCATTATTTCTTATCACCGAGTGGTTTTCGCTGATTATCGTACGTTTATTTTCAAACGCCAATTGGTCTTTGATAAAACTGCATAGTGCATAGGTATTGGAGTTATCGGGTTTTTTGATTTTGTGTTTTTTTGAATATTTTTAGTGATACCAATTAGTTCATGGCGTTGTATGTTTATAAAACATGGGTAGGTAACACATATTTGAGTGTTTAAATTATATAAGTAGCTAAAGACAAGATTAGGCCTTTGTTTAAACGTGATTTATAAACATAAGCATATTTTCAGGAAATCTCTTGAGTACCCATAGTAACTTGAAAATGAACACTCTTCAGGTATATATTTGTTATAAATATATTTATATTGTGGTCTTATCCTGTAGAGTCACATACATAGAAACAGTTTTGAAATATGCAAAAATTATTCAAATTGCACTCAAGTACAGAATAATTCGCAGCATCATTTAATTCTTAGTCATACAAAAACAGCGTGCTAAACTTCAAATTGATGGCATATTAATTAACTAGGTATAACATCCTTCTAAAAGCCCTTATCACTTCAACTGAATCATAACCTCCAAGGTCGAATACTAACTGTTAAAATTAACATCACTTTATAGGTTTACAAGTTAACAAACCTTTAAGAGTACACGCGCACTTCAAACTTTTAGTCGGCCGATAGTTGGTTTGGGCTCGTAAATCAGATGAATTTTATTAATTGATTTATTCTAGGAAGGCTTACAGTCTTATAACACGACAAGATAGTAACAATAGTTTAACACATTGCTAATAACAAGCCCCACATAATATATGTAGGTAAGCTAACATAAAATACACTGAAGACTTAATCGCATACCTATTGGAATAAATAGTAACATAATATTTTCATCATCATCATCATCATCCTCCGAGCCTTTTTCCCAAACTATGTTGGGGTCGGCTTCCAGTTACAAGAAGCGACTGTCTGTCTGACCTCCTCAACCCAGTTACCCGAGCAACCCGATACCCCTTGGTTAGACTGGCGTGTCAGACTTACTGGCTTCTGACTACCCGTAACGACTGCCAAGGATGTACAATGACAGTTCAATGTTCAGTAACATAATATTTTAAGTATTTACAAAAGATTTGGAAAGATTGAATGGAAACACAGACGTACCTACCTAACAACGATCAGGCATTTGTCTGGTATCAGACCGACTGAAAACTTTGAGTAGAATTTGCCAACTTTCGTGTCAACTGTCGGCCGACTTTTTAGTCTGCAGTATGCTAGGTATAGTTATCGGCACGAATCTTGAGCTCTGACCTACATCTGCGCAGAAGTGATTTATTAGCAAAGAACCAATCCCGAGTGACGGCTATGACGCGATGCACTGCGGGCCAATCACCGCTTTAGCCCGCTCCGCGCCTCACTTCATACCACAAAAGGGACCCACTAAATTACTTCTGCGCAGGTGAAGTTCAGAGCTCAAGATCCGTGCCGATAAATATACTCTCAGGTAATTACCAACACTTTACAAGTTAAAAAACCTTCGTTTTTTCTAACAATTTTACTGAACCTTTTAATTAGTAATATCTATTCTAATCAGGACTAATTGCAGATGTTAATTACGGAGGCATAAATAAGTATAGTAATACCTATTTTTAGTGTAACCTTCGTGGTTAGATATGATGTCATTGTATGCAATGAAATACAATTTGGTAGCTTTATATTGAAGACTAGCCGTTTAACCGCGGTTTCACCTGCGTCCTGTTTGAACTGCTGCCCGTACCGGGATAAAATATAGCCTATGTTACTCGGGAAGAGTGTAGCTTTCCAACAGTGAAAGAATTTTTTAAATCGGTTCAGTAGTTTCGGAGTCTTTAAGGTACAAACAGAAATAAGTTTCCTCTTTATTATATTAATAATAATGGTTGTGGGTTTTGCATAGGTAATGTAAATTATGATTTGCCTTTAAAGATGTGCAGTAGGAGGCATTAACACAATGTAAATTAGGCATCCTGCATCTTAGTAAATTATGCATTTGTTAGTAGTTATGATAGGGGAATATGTAAAACGCACGAAGGTTTATATTTTTGACAACAAATTAAGAATTTGATAAGTTTAAGAACTTACATAGGATATTATTATTAGCGTTAATGACCAGGTCCCATCTAATTTAGTAAACAAGTATCTGCCTTTCAATTCGGTACTAAATTTTTATTAATAGAGTCCTTATCTCGAACATCATTGGTTGTTTCCACCAATATCAGTTTCACCAAACAAACATAGGTATTTAGCAAAGTTCACAGCATTGATTAATTAATTAATTAATAAAAAACCGGTCAAGTGCGAGTCGGACTCGCACACGAAGGGTTCCGTACCATTATTTATAAAACGGAAAAAATCACGTTTGCTAAAGCCCCCCAAATATTTATTTAATTCTAGTTTTCAGTATTTGCTGTTATAGCGCCAACAAAAATACATCATCTGTGAAAATTTCAACTCTCTAACTATCACGGTTCATGAGATACAGCCTGGTGACGGACTGACGGACGGACAGAGGAGCGAAAACAATAGGGTCCCGTTTTACCCTTTGGGTACGGAACCCTAAAAACCAGCAGACGGCCATTACAGACGAAACTTAATTAAAATTCAGTGCGCATAGATTAAAAATTCAGCTGGTAATCTATGACCTCAATGATGTCATTCAAGGTCGGGTCTTAATAAGTATCGGTATAGCAATAGCAATTGTGTTGACATAAGGAATCGCTATGACATTTGATGTGATGCATAAATAAATAATTAAAAGGTATTTAATGATGCGTTGTTAATGTAGATTTTTATCTGTTTCTTATCTTTGGGTTAGAATTGTTAGTCAATAAAATCCTTGCAGTGTCTTGGATAACATAGGCTAGGAATAAAGTTTATGTTAAAAGCCTTCTAATTAGTTTGACTTTGACTTTGAGCCTCCTTAATAATAATTAATAATTAAAACTGTCTAAATCTATTTCTAAAAAAACTTACAGTACTTATACATACATATGTATTTTTGGGTTATTTCCTTTTATGACACGTTAAGTCTAGAATAAGCAATAAGAATTAAGCCTTGGTGAATAAATCCCGATAAATGGGCTTGATATATACCATGTGGAAAAAAAATATGAATTCAATATGTCAAATAGCAAAAAAAAAAGCGATAAGTAACGCATCATAACTTTATTTAACTCAGTACACGTAATAGTGCCCTGTCTGACAGGACTGAGTATCGTTTGTCAGTTGACTGACGCATACTATTGAACACGACTTTATTTGTTAAAGCATGACCTAATACTTAGTGCTAATGTTAGTAGTAAACGTAGAATTAAAATTATGTCAATTTTGTATAATTATGTCATTACTTAAAGTGCATTTTCCTTTAATACTTTACCGACGTAAAAAAAGGGGTGTTATAGTTTGAACGCTATTTGTGGCTGTCGTTGGGACTGAAGCTTATAAATAAATGAATAGATTCAGATACCGTTCTTTAAGAAGAAATTTGCTTTTTCAGAGGTTGTTCTTAGACATATTACATCAAAATCATTTAAGCCGTTAGTTTTTGCTGTTTTGTCAGCTGCAGGGATCCCAGCCTTAATCATTATGATTTGTTGTTTTTTTAATAAAAATACAAATTACCTCATAAAAGTCCTGTACCAAAATTTTCACGTTTCATCTCTCCCTGTTTTCAACAAAATCGCTTTGAAAAATTAAAGGCTGACAGAAAGTGGCTTGCTCATAGAAAGTGACAACCTTGTCAAAAAAACCTTGTATCATGAAACCTTGTACATATGGTACATATGTGTAAGTAATTGACTAAAACATCACAAAAGCCATGAATCGTGGGAATAATTAAGCATACGACCATTAATTGTGTCTCTATTATGGAGGTAATATGACACGGACTGATATCAGTTTAATCAAATTTATTTCGAGCCAACCGGAACATAGTTCAAAGCTATTGCTCATTGTAGGGTCGCCATGTAGTCCGCATACGTCGGATAAGATAAGTCATTCGAGGATCCCGGTTGTCATTGAACAACTTTAGCAATCGTTGCACGTAGTCAGAAGCCAGGATTTCTGACAACCAGTCTCACAAAGGGGTTACCCGAGTACAGTCAGTTGTCAGTTCATTATCATCCCTTGAAAACTGACAACTGCAAACGAGACTGGCAGCATTATAACTGAATTGAGGAGCATAGAAGGCAGATCTTCCATGTAATATTGTTACTGCATCAGTTTAGACTTGAAACTGGTCCCGAAATGGTTATGGAAAAGGCAGATGATGCTTTGAAAATAATTTAAATAATTTTCCATCCACGTTATCGTAGCGGAATATAATCATGGCCACCCTACTGAGGTCAAATGTTGCGATAGTGACAATTAGGTCGATTTGTCTGGCAGAACTGTGCCGCTTCGACTCCTAGACTATTATGACTCAATTTGACAATGATTTCATTGTCTGAGCATCGTTAGTAAGACCTGGCAGTCAAAATAGTAGGTACCAATAAATTTCGCAAATCTCCTCAGATCTTATGAAGACCAAATAAAAGATGGATATTTACTGTGAAAGAAGATTTATAACTGGAAAGAATGTGAATGAATGGAGAAGTATGGAAGAGAAAGGCAAATGTTAGTGCTATAATATAAGTTAAACGAAGAGGAAGATAGAGTAAGAGATAAATTTACGTACTTGTCTACTAATATTATGTGTGATACAGCTGTAATAGAATGAGACTTATGTCGATAAACTTCGATCTATTATAATTTTATACGAACCCATGTATTATACAATTCAAGATAGACAATAAAATCTTCAATCAAATCTGACTGCCAAGTTTCAGTGTGTCAAATACCATTCCCATTTCAGCCCATAACCACGATGAATTCTTTCAAGCTAACAGTGATAATGGATGTTAGGTTAGAATTCGCTAATTAATACAATTACGTAAGTTCTGTTTGTTTGTAGTTGCTAATCACGGCGCTAATCCAATTCCCATTGAGCCAATTAAACAATCTGTCTAAGAACTGAACAAGGTTAAAGTCATTATAAACTTTAGGCAGAATTTACGAATATACTCAAGTATTTTTTGTTTGAGGAGCCATTTAGTGTCTTGTTCCTTCTTCTCCATAGGAAGCTACTTTTGGATTGGGCAACTAGAATCATACTTGTTTATATTTTTGACGTTTTTAAGGGCTTGTAAAGGCCTAAATTATATAAAATGATTTGACTTTGTAACAAACTCACGGATTGATCATAAAGTTTAAGCAATGCTTGTCGCGGTCAGTGGCCATCTTGACATGGCGAGTTCCTCGGTGTTTCAAAAGGCACCACAAATTGGTGGGCCCCATTTGGTAGGCTGTCATTTGATCATCTTTAGCAGTCGTTACGGGTAGATAAAAGCCAGAAAGTCTGACAGCTAATCTTTCCAATGATTACCTGGGTAACTGGGTTGAGATCAGAGAGGCAGATAAAGTATTGTTGCTCAACTCCTCACTTTTTTAAAACAAATTAAAGAAAGGACCTTAAGAAAACTGACGAAGGGGTCCTACAAAAATATCTTCGTTTTTTTTAAACGCACATCTCTAACTTCATAAGACATAAGTAGTTACATCACCGGATCACTGAAGCGCGACCACGGCAATAGCTATGTATTACACTGTTACAAGACAATGGATGATAGTCCATTGTTAGTCGCTAGTACTTGTGAGTACATGGGTACACTGCGGGACAGGGTAAACTTATGTCTTGGCATTTTTCATTCAAAGTGGGAGAGGTTGATTTTTTAAATAAGTGTCTGTAGGTCAGGAAGACGGACTTGGATAGTTTGTAATTACTTTATCTAAATAGTTAACTTGTCTCATCCTAACTAAATATTTACATTTTTTCCCTTATTTCTGCCGGCTTTCAAGCCGAAACTGCTGAACCACTTTAAAAGAAATGTTAAGTCTAGGTCCTGAGAAAGGGTTACTTTTTACCCTGATGCGGGAAGTACTACCCACGGGACACGGGGAAAAGCTAGTAGGTTCAAAATATACAAGTATCACTATATATATAAAAATGGAACCCGCTTTCCGTTGTCACGACATAACATGAAAACGACTTGATCGATTGACCGGCTGAAAATTAGAAGGGAGGTAAGACCCGGGAGAAGGTTTTAGTTTTTGTCACCATCCGGTTACGGGACGCGGGTGAAACCGCGGGCAAAAGCTAGTTTATTATAGATATTTTCCCGATTTTTCAAATAATGTTTTCCGTCATTATACCTGCTCATTTTCTTGCAAAGTTACCGTGAACATTTTATGGTTGAAACTGAAATGACTTTGCGATAAGAATCAATTCTTATTGTTTTATATAGCGTGGGCGCGTATCTTCACTTTTATTGTGTGTGTAATGTTCATGATAATAGCATTTTTGAACCTTGCAAGTCCTCTTTTTGACCTACATAATCTTAATTGTCGACTTCTTACAATCATTTTTCTGCAAAATGTTTTTGTATATCTGGAAATTAATGACGATATGTAATTTGTTACAGATTCGCAAAAACATGCAAATAAATCGGAGACATTGAAACCACGAAAAACACGAACGAACGAAATGTGTTCCCACTAACTCTTAACCTGAACGCATCCAAAATAGAAAGAGAAAGAAACAGCGCAACAGAGCTGCGTCCCAAAATAGTGCGTTCGAAAATAGAAAAAAAATGCCTAGCTCCCAATCAGTTACCGAAAAGAGCGCGGCGGGTGCGGACGCCGCACTGTGGTGGCAAACACCATGGAAAGCTATGGCCGACCTAGCCGAAGCAGTTGACGACCTCATATGTAGCTTCGATTACATGGACACAGCCATGGACAACCTAGTCATGCTGATCTTCATATGGATTCTGTTCTCCATCGTGCTCCTCGGCATAGCGAAATGGGCGTACGCCCGCTTCGCCAATAAGGCTGTCGAGGTCGACACAAAACAAAAGCCAACGACTGATGAGACGAAAAAAACAACGAACGAAATAATAAACAGTGCTGATAGTGTATTAGCTACTAGTGCTAAAGTTAAAAGTGCCTCGTTTAAGCCTGCTAAGCCGACTGGGTTTGTCCCGGCGACCCCGCCGAACAAGCGGCGCTTGGGCCGCATGTCCCCAGGCCCCGAACAGCTGACGTTAAAAAAGCATCAAAGCGTGCTAGTACCAACATGTACGGGACCCGACCCGCCGAGTGTGCAATGGGTGAACGACCTATTGACGTGGTTATATAATGATCTAGTTATTGTGAATGAACTAGTACAGCAATGGATTGTGTCCATGAACGAGTTCTCCAAGAAGTCCGTGGAAGAGGTAAGTTTATATTACAGCTTGGTTTATATTTATCTTTTTTGAAGCAGGATCTTCAAGGATTTCTATTTTGATTTTATTATCAACAACATCAAAAACCGAATTATCCATTTAATTCTTACGTCCCATATTGTCCTCAGTTTTATATTCATTAGAATTCTTACCACTTTCCTTTTCTAGATCTTATTCAACCTCTTTAATTTCAATATCTATATCCAAAACTGCACAATAAACGTTAACAAACAAACCGACAATCTTCAATTCCTACAATATAATCTTTATAATGTTCTTAAATACATTGCCAGCTGTGTAGTGGCACACTTGTGTTCGTCGAAACAGCTTCGGAATTTTTTCAGTCACTTCCTGAATACTCGATGTTGATTCTACTTGACTGTAATTTAGTATCGACATATCATTGAGAAATCAGGGCTGTTATTGATTCGTGTAAAGTTATTTATAAACCAACAAACAAATAAATATAAAATAGTTTGCAAATTATTGCGACATCCAAAAACAGAGTTAAACATTTTTCGAAGAAGTTTTAGTGGCAAAAAATGATTTTTGCAAGAATGCCTTTAAGTAATTGGTAAAAAAGTTTCCTATGTACTGAGAAACTCCTTCATTTTTTGAAATCGGTTAAAAATAGTTTACAAGTAACTTAGCAGCCTACATGACCCGATTTTAAGAGCTCATTTAAAAGGGGTCTTGGCCAAATACCTTTGACAGATACGGACTTAAACCATTAAGAGTGAGTTATCTATGTAGACAGAAACGCGGACAAAAAACGCATTAACGCAATGGTTCTTGATTGTTATGTTAAAGATTATAAGAAACACAAAAGATGTACCTTTCTTGTTAGTTGGCTCTTTGGTTCAAAAGAAGCTTAACAAAGGATGAGACCACGGAATAAGAATCTTAGAAGAATTTTTCAATGATGATGAGAAGACTATCGTAGTAAGGCGATTTTTATGTGGTCTTCAGGATGTCCAAAAGGCTGGTTTGCCAATAGCCTGTGGTATAATGTTCGATGGCATAAAATTAATGGCTACACCTATTATGGAATAGATTTATACCGTCTTACCACAAAAACTTTTAAACGTCAATTTAACACTTGTCTAATAAAAATGACAGATTATGACGTTGAAATAAGGTCCATTTTGCAGCCACACTTTTTTTACACAAGTGTTTGACACATGTTTAAGTTTTTGTAGTAAGACCAAATAAACTAGAGAATACTTTAGACACGCGACTTTACTTTTACTTTAGACAACATTCTGACTGATTTTATCAACGAAACATTTGCATTGTATACAAAATACCTCCCAAATTAGATTTACCCTCTTATTGCTCACCTGAAAACAGCTTGTTTTTCGTTTGATAGCCCGGATTATCTCTTACGTACATACAACATATAAACAATAATAAAACAAGACCGTTTGCCTTGGACGGAGGTCGCCTGACGTATGCTCGAAACATATGTGTGTTTGGGCTCGGTTTTAGATGCAATTTATTTACGTACTAGCTGTTTTCTGCGGATTTACTCGCGTTCCATGGGAACTACTGACTGGAACTGGATAAAACAGAGCCACACAGGCTACAGGCTATACTCAGAGATACTGTTGTTTGCCAAGATTAAAAAGAATTTTTCAAGTCGATCCGAAAGTTTCGGAGCCTCTAGAGAAGAAACAACCAAAAATATGTTTGCTCTTTATAATATCTATACTAAAGATAATAAATATAATCTAAGTAAGTACTGGTGGTCTGTCTATCTATGAATATATGTTCCGTCCATGTTATGACGAGTTTCTCTGTTTCGGAAGGCAGGGTTCTGTCTGTCATTTGAACTTCTTTGGCAGTTGTTTCGGGTAGTACGTCAAAAAGTATATTATTAGTAGGTATAGATTAGAATTCCTATGAGCAAACATTGTTAAGTCCTTTTGGAGAAATCAAATCTCAAAACGGAGAATAAAGAATAAAGTCTTTAAAGTTTTGTGAGAAGTTTCATCAATGTCAATTATGAAGAGGCAGATTCCCATTCTATAAAATATTATCTAGCCTATGCATATTATCATGCTTTATTGATGGTAATCAAAATGTTTATAGCTAGTTTAAGCACAAATTAATTAAAGTTCGCTTCCTCTTCTTTTAATAATTTCCTTATGAAATGTCGAGGTTAGATATCGTATAGTTTTAATCTTAGATAAAACTTTATTAATATCCTTCAATGTGCTTTTATTATTATTTTATTTTGGCAGCTCCAACCCGCGGTAACACCCTAGGAATTACTCCTCATAAAGGGTAAAAAGTTGCTTAAATATGTAATTCTGATATACATTGCTAAATTAATGCAAAGTTTCATCAAAAACTATCTAATAGTTTTAGCGTGACAAAAATCCGATAATATAAACTTACGCGTTCGTAGGTAAGATTTATCAGTCTGTAAAGCAGATACTCAAATAAAATGAAATACATTTGTAGTTATTAAACCCTTTGATATATTGTTGTTACTTACCTAATCTGAGTGAAATCACAGCATTTGTCATACGTCCTAAGAATAACAAAAAAAACATTCCTATTTGACTGAGTCACTTTTTCTGAACGTCAGTTGACATCACATCCTGCGACAATAATATATTTGCGGCTCTGAAAATAGATGCAGTGCAAAAATAGACCTTGTTGGTACGGTATAAGGTTGTTCTAAATGTATTTTTAAGTTTACTGTCTGTAGGAATGATGAAGTTCGAAATCTGTAGTAATATTATGAAGCTGATGAGTTCGTTTGTTTGGTTAAAATTATAGATATATATTAGAATTTTTATAGATCCACTATAACGTGAGCTGAGCAAAAATGTTGAAAAGCCGTTATGCATATAAATAATGATATTATTATGTAAACTTTATAGTTGTACCTACAAATGTAGTTTTGTATGCCTTTTTGCGGTATTAGGTCATCAATACTAAAATAAAACATATCGTAAGTTGTACAGAATCCAGATTTGTGAGTTTTTACTAACCGACTTCCCAAAAAGAATGAGGTTCTCAATATGACCGCAATCATCATCTGACTATTAGCTCTTTATATGCGAAATATTACAATAAAAAAAATATGGACACACGCAAAAATCGCAATTATCATAGGTGGTCCATTTTTTTGCGACAAGTTTACTAATAATGTATACTCTTCTAAAACTGTTCTTGTCATATTCTGTACCCGTCAATAATAAGGATGAAGTAATTCTAACAGAATATATATCTAATAGAGATTTCATTATTTCTATACATATCTCTAGTAGTATATAAGTAAGTATACAGATACTCAAAATACAATGCCCTTTACGCAGTTTCTTCTCTAAACGAAAATCTAAATTATGTTAATCGGTTCTGCCGCAAAACCACGAAAGCGTAACAGACAGACAAACAGTTACTTGCGCATTTTTATTAGTACTAGCTGTTCCCCTCAGTTTTACTCGCGTTTCGAAGAAATTACATCCCGCACCTGGATGAAAAATGTATCCTATGTCCTTTTCAGACAGAAAGTCCCCTAAAATATTTATTTTGCTCTAGTTCTCAGTATTTCTTGTGATAACAATAATAGTCAAAAATTTTACTGTCTAGCTGTTACCATTTTTGAGATATATGGCCTTGTGACACACGGACGGACATACGAAAAGCGAATTCTTAGTAAGTAATGGGGTCTGGTTTTACCCTTTTTATCATCATCCTCCGAGCCTTTTTCCCAACTATGTTGGGGTCGGCTTCCAGTCTAACCGGATGAAGCTGAGTGCCAGTGCTGACAAGAAGCGACTGCCTATCTGACCTCCTCAACTCAGTTACCCGGGCAACCCGATACCCCTTGGTTAGACTGGTGTCAGACTTACTGGCTTCTGACTACCACTAACGACTGCCAAGGATGTTCAATGACAGCCGGGACCTACAGTTTTAACGTGCCATCCGAAACACAGTAATTGGTGTCTAAGATAAAAAATAAAAGCTACTGAATGAGCAAATATATAGTAAAGCAATTGTACTCATTCCAATAACGTTCATGATTCATATAACATTATCTATCATTGTTATTTGAACTACGACCTCAAGTACTATAAATGTTTAAATTATTAAATGTAGGTATTTTGTAATAATGATATCATCGGTTAATTGTGAGGTTTTGCATGCCACTGCCATTATATGGATGGGTGACCGTACTCTATATAAAGATAGGTATTTAAATGAGTAAATTGATAAATTAGAAGAACCTATGTAAATACGTTGATGACTAAACTTTTCGGTCTAAATGTGAAGGATTTAAAAGGGTACAATGTTCGTGGATACATAGTTGGATATTTTGCATTACCATCATCATCATCTCCCGAGCCTTTTCCCAACTATGTTGGGGTCGGCTTCCAGTCTAACAGGATGCAGTTGAGTACCAGTGTTTTACAAAGAGCGACTGTCCTATCTGACCTCCTCAACCTCAACCCAGTTACCCGGGCAACCCAATACCCCTTGGTAAGACTGGTTGGACTTACTGGCATCTGACTACCCGTAACGACTGCCAAGGATGTTCAATGACAGCCGGGACCTACAGTTTAACGTGCCATCTGAGACAATGTCATTGGTGTTTAAGATATACTTACCAATGACTGTGTATTTGGTACTATTTCGCTTAATAATCCTAAAATGTATTAATTAATATGTATGAAGAAGTTTAGGTTAGACTTTCGTGATGATTACAGACTACTTTTCAAAACTAACATGTTACAAAATATAAAGAATTTAAATGACATTGAAACATATAGGTTTCGTAATTGAACTAATAATATAAATCGTGTTAAGTATTGTGTACATGTTCTGATTAAGGAGACCTTTGACCCGGACCAACCCATTCATACGACTAACACATGTTTTAAGTTTAAAGTCTCATTGAAAAGTAGTGTGTCAAATTGATGAATGAATAAAATACGATACTTTATTGGTTTTTTTAGATAAAAAGAAGCTTATATCTTCTCTCTCAGGTTCTGGACCTTGCTTAGTTTAGTTTAGTTAGTGTAAGGAAATAGTGGTTTCGCATTTATATGATACTAGCTTCCGCCCGGGGTTTCGCCCGTAGAATGTGTTGATAAAAAGTATCCTATGTTCATTCTAGTACCACCAAGAATATGTGTACAAAATTTCATGATGATCGGTTAAGAGTTTTTGCGTAAGAGCGTAGCAAACAAACGGATTTTCGCATTTATAATATTAATTAAGTACAATAGGATTAGTCGAAATGAAAAAACGTTAGTGATAAGTTTATTAAAAAAATTATAAATCTGCGTTCACGTAAAATCTTCTCTTGTGAAGATGGACACCATTCCTCGGATCGACCGCGACAAGCGTTGCTTAACCATATAATCAATCTACCCTTAAGAATGTAACTTAGCCAGGAGTTTCTTATAAAATTATACTCTACATACATACAAACACAAAATTAAACAAACTTAGATGTATTTTGAAGCAATACGTAAAAAGGTTACAACATGTAGGTATGTCTGTTCGTTCAGAACTATTTGCACCAATACTCGATGAGAGGAATTTTAAGTGGATGATCTAGCGTTTGAAGATATTAGACCTTGTAATATATAGTCAATCTGAGAATATATATTTGTGATGTAAGGCTATTGAGTGTTATAATAAACTGGTTTTTTTGGTAGCTTTTAGGCTCTAGACAGACGGACTGCATTTCAACTGCAAATTTGCAGTACAACGGCAGTTCGAATGCAGTTGATACGACTGCAATAGAACTGCAAATCAACTTCAGAACACGACTGCACGCCGACTGCAATTGAACTGCAAAAGGAATGTACGTTTGATAATGTACGTTTGAACTGCATTCAAACTGCCGTTGAACTGCAAATTTGCAGTTGAAATGCAGTCCGTCTGTCTATAGCCTTAGAGCTGCACCTGTATTATATTTATTGGTTTATAAGTCCGGCGACCCATAGGTAAAATCTTGGCGACCTAGTAAAAGTCGGCGAACTCATATTTTTAAGATGATTCTATTAAATAAGGGCATTGATATAAGTCCCCGGGTGTATTGATATGTCAACCAACAATTTAGATATGGATGGATGGATTATGAACACTTAGATTATTTCGCAGTTTTTGCCATTAAATCTTTTTATTTAGGTACTGTGTTATCATAATATTGAAAATGCGAAAGTCACTCAATCTCTGTGTAACACAATCACGCTTAATCTTCTATAGAAACCAGTTAAAATGAAATTTGGTGCAGAAATAGATAAATAATACCCTGATGACGGATTATGCTACTTTTCATCTTTCATGGATCCCACTGGTTGTCACCAAAATATCTAGAAAAATAAAGCCAAACATTTGCTTACCTACTTTTAAAGATAATTCAATGCAAACCTAGTGACATGTTGACATAACACAAAGTTGCAACTATTTATACATTACAAACGTTACAGTAGTTCTGTAGTAAGTTGTATAAATAGTCACTAATTAATATGATTATCACGTTTGTAATTGTGAAGAGAATTCGATATTAGATGACGTAGGCGTTGTGTCATCTATTTATTTGATAATGGTTTAGTGATGCAAAAGAATCTTGGTGGCCTAATGGGTAAAGAACCAACCTATGAAGTATAAGTGGGTTTGATCCAGGTCAGGGAAGTATCAATGCAACTTTCCTAATTTTGTATGTACTTTCTAAGTATATCTTGGACTGGGACACTGATGACTGTGTTTCAGAACCATCTCGCAGCTCCGCTCCAGCGTGAACCGTTTAAAGTTTATTAGGCCTTAATAACTACCATACATTAATGCAATATAAACAATAGCATAATACTGATTATCTAAGCGAAGCCTAGTAACACAGTAAATAAGTTTTGGCACTAGGGTCGATGACGTCACGCCAGCCGACGCCCAGGGCTGACACGCAATGACACTAATTCATTTAGTTGTAGTAATTAGATTTTGTATTCATTCATAGGTGTAGTTTTATTTCTGATAAAGGTCGTAGCATATATCTACTCGGGAAGTGATCGTAACCATATCTACCTGCGTAGAGTTAGGTTATATCGCGTTTCCAAGAGAATTCTTCAAAAGTCCGGGATAAAAACTTCTCAATAAAAGTTCTTTCTCAAGGTCAACTCTATCTCTGTACCGAATTTTATTAAAATCAGTTCATTGGTTTAGGCGTGAAAGCGTAACAGACAGACAGACAGTTACTTTTGCATTTTTATAATATTACTTAGTAGGGATTTATAAAAACGGGTAGTGCCAGTTACATTTGTTTTAAGATTTAATAAGAAAAAAACATTCACAAGTTCATCTCAAATTACTCCAGACATACCGACAGTATCATCTCCCAATCATCATCATCATCTGCCGAGCCTTTTCCCAACTATGTTCGGGTCGGCTTCCAGTCTAACCTGATGCAGCTGAGTACCAGTGTGCCACAAGGAGCGACTGCCCTATCTGACCTCCTCAACTCAGTTACCTGAGCAACCCCTATTTAAGACTGGTTGTCAGCAAACAAACCACAGGCAGGCTCGGCGTCTAGGAGTGCATTGAGCGCACAATGGCGAGCTTAACCCAGTATTGGGTTCTCTTCTAGCCAACCTTGGATACTTTGAACTTTCATACTTTGATGCTTTAGCGATCCTTTTCCTATTTAGGATAAAACATATTCTAAGACCATGTAACCAACTGGCATGACGGTTAGGTATACCGTCTTGTTCCTGTTTATGTCCTTTCTTTATGTTATGTGGGTGTCTTATGCGAAAATTATTTAGATAGAGATAAAAGGAACCTTGCGTTAAGTGGACTACTGAAAGTCAGATATCCAAGTGCGTTAATTAGTTTCATGCTTTTTTTAACGATGGCTAAAATGATCAAATGACCCCAGTGTCAGACTTTCATTGACTAAAAATCCATCGTGTTCCAAGGCCGCGGTACTGAGAGAAAAGTTGCCACTGTTGAGGTACTTCATAATTTGTCGAATTCGTGTGTTTCGACGTCGTTCATATGTTCGTTTCGTGTTCTCACATCTATCGGGAGCTTATCTTCAATTGTTTTGCTTACACTGGTTTACAAAATTGAGGTGATCAGAGAGGCAGTCCCACAGTCGCTCCTTGTAAAGCACTAGTACCCAGCTGCGCGCAGTTAGACTGGAAGCCAACCTCAACATAAGAAAAGGCTAGCCAGCTGATGATTGACATATCTTAATTTTTAATAATGGCAACCCTGTAGCCAGCTAATTTATATCTTCTGGCATGTCGTACACGGAACGGACCGGCCATGACTGAGTCTCTCAAACATACAGGGTGCGGTATTTATAGAAGATAGATGGTGCGCCGAGATTGTTACGACGAACCATCCTGTCGCAGTCTCGATAAGATAGAAACTGGGTGAAATGGCTATATCTATAGGCTAAGATAAATCAGGTAGATATAGATAAAATTGTTTGTTAGTATTGTGATTGTTTTCGAGAGTAAAAAAAACTGCTGAATGCACCCGAAGAAACAGTCTTCTTAATCATGTGCTTCGATCTTGGATCTAATCAAAGTAAAAGTATTTTTTTGTTTAAAAAATACTTAATAGACATTATATACAAAGTCTTACTAGTTGCTCGGATCTAAGGCGTTGGCCCCGCGGAAAAGAATGAGTGAGAAACTCCATGGAGACACTTTTTTAAAGTACGCATCTATATCTACAAAAAATAAAGATTTTGTAAAAGAAAGAAAGACATGTGTTGCTGGGGAGTTAATTGCGTCACTTTTTCTTCCCAGTAATAACACGTAAGAAGTGGTAAAGGGCAGGCGTTTTAGGGGACTGTCTCATAAAATTCTGACGTTATAAAAGTGCTTGTTTTCAGCCTACTAAATAAACGCTTTTTGATTTAATTCACATCAAGTTTCATTAAAATCTTTTCCGTTAAAAAAGCCTTTATCTTCATCTAAAAATGCATGAAGTCGTTACTTAAATTAGCGTGGAAAATAAAACAATACTGGCTACTCATTTTATAACACTCTGTATACATTTTTATCGTTCATTTTACGGCTACCGTACGACACATACCATTGTACGTCGCCCCTAAACTACTGAGGTCGTCGTGGCAATTAACATTGTATTCATACGATAAAGTGTGTGTATGTATGTTTGTATGCATCGTAGAAACGCCTTGACTCTCTCTCAAGACGAATATAGTGAAGTGTAATCTGACTAGCTGTTCCACGCGGTTTTTTCTGCGTCCCGTGGAAACTACACTTCCTGCTACTAAATAAAAGGAGCTTAGTTTAGCTGTGTTTAAGCTATATTTTTTAATGACAAGTTACAGCAACATGTGTTCTGTAGTTTTTCCGTTAAAGAATAACAAACATACTCAGATACCTTTATATTAAAACTAGCGACCCGTCCCGGCTTTGCACGGCTGCATAGTAGCTCTACTATTAAAAAAAATCTGCATCAAAACCCGTCGCGTAGTTTTAAAGATTTAAGCATACATAGGGATATAGGGACAGAAAAAGCGACTATGTAGTGAAGACTTTCATGTCATGTTCTAGTTAAACTAAAAGATTGAAATCTTAATTTCTTTGTAACTTAAGGATAAGTTTATAATGTCATTTCATACAAGCAACACCGGTAACTAAACCTAGCAAAACAATAAAACATTAACGACCACTGCAGAGCTATAAAAAATATGCAATTTCTTAATAAAAACTTTTAATTTCTTACTCAATATAAAATGACTGCAATATAAGGTACCAAAGTCTAGGTTTTATTGCGTTCCTAGCTTCCGCCCGCGGCTTCGCCCGCGTAGAGTTCGGTTATATCGCGTTTCCAAGAGAACTCATCAAAAGACCGAGATGAAAACTATCCTATATTATTTCTCAAGGTCAACTCTATATCTGTACCAAATTTTATTAAAATCAGTTCAGCGGTTTAGACGTGAAACTGGTTGGTCCAAAATTGGTCCCGGCTGTCATTAAACATCCTTGGCAGTCGTTACGGGTAGTCAGAAGCCAGTAAGTCTGACACCAGTCTAATCAAGGGGTATTGGGTTGCCCGGGTAGCTGGGTTGAGGAGGTCAGATAGGCAGTCGCTTCTTGTAAAGCACTGGTACTCAGCTGAATCCGGTTAGACTGGAAGCCGACCCCAACATACTTTGGGAAACAGGCTCGGAAGAGGATGAGTGGTTTAGACGTGAAAGCGTAACAGACAGACAGAGTTACTTTCGCATTTATAATATTAGTAGGGATTACCTAAAAAGTTCTCAGAACACGCTATGAAGCTAAATTCTAGGTAGTGCCTAGGTTTGGGTGAATTTAGGTCAAATAACTGGGACGTATAATGTTTTGTTCGTGTTTGTTCTAATTTTGTAAGCTGTAAGCTAAATGGTAGGAGTTATTTATTAGGATTAGATTACACCTTAGGCGCACTGCTGACTAAACTGTCTATACTTAGTATACTTACCCGATCTTGAATTAAATTCCTTTATGATTTATTGGGTGTCTTTAAACATTACTACTACTATCAAACGTAGGTTTCATAACAAAGATTAATAGGTTATTTTTAAAGCTGCAGCAGTAACACTGAAACGCAATTACGTGAAAACTACTCCGCAATTCTGAATAAACAGTAACAAAGACAAAGTCAAAGCTCTTTATTATTCCGTATTCATCAGTTACAAAGGTGCTAGTACTTAATATTACCCTTCAATATGCCTAACCTTAGCCTTTCCCGTAAAACGGGCTATCTAACACTGAAAGAATATTTCAAATTAACCCAAAGGGATCTGGGATTTCAAAATAACAAATTCTTGTACTTTTAAATATTATATTACTGTAGATTTGTACTCAACGTGTGAAGTCACGTCACAACGATGACGTCACAATAACCACATAAAGCTTGATGTACTTACTTATGTATTGATTATGGCACCCGTTAATGGAAACCGTCGAGATATTGAATGACTTGGTGTGAAAGCGGGGGTGTTAGCTACAAATACCTTTACATATGTACTAGAAGTTTTTAGACTTTACAGTTATTTACTCTTCAGTATCTTGAAAATTTTTAATCTTGTTGATTCTAGCGATCTTTTTCTATACCATAGGGGAATAAATTCTAAAACTTCATAAGAAACCGAGTTCCTAAAAACAGAAATCTGCATGTCGATTCTATAAAATATCACAACTCACTTCGACATCACTCTCACTTCGACTTCGATCTAAAGGTGGAATTCCGTGGACGCGACAATAGTCAACCTATGAAAATGTATGGCACCGTTGCCGAGGCCCGTGACAGTCGCGCGCGGCCGACGAATTTCGTAAGCTGCTCGCGGCATTGTCAACAATTTAATTCTGGTTTTACTAAAATTCTATAGATGTTATTAAGCGCTAGACCATGTTGAGAAGCGTACGGCCGCGAGCGGCTCACGAAATTCGTCGTCCGCGCGCGACTGTCGCGGCCCTCGGCAGCGGTGCCATACATTTTCATAGGTTGACTTTTGTCGCGCGCGGCTGCGACAATCGCGACCCACGGAATTCTACCTTAAAGTTTCGTGATTGACATTGTCAAACTACACTAGCGCTTCACTATCGAGCGTGTTGACAAGTTGAACTAAATTAAAGTCGAGATTTTGACAGATCTGCCAAAATCTGTCTATCTATAGGGGAGGTAGGGGAGAGATGGGCAGTTGGGAGACATGATGAAATCAGAATAAAAGGGGGTCCTTTTATTCTGATTTGATCATAGTTTTTTTTTATTGGGTAGTTTACGTTACCGACTGGTAACGGTGTTCATCCATAGACTTTCTGTCATTTCTGTGAGTTGTCAAGAACAAACACCCGTAAAAGTACTTAAATATTTTGTTGCGGTTTCGGATCGTTATAAAGAGAAAACTAATGAAAGGTATGTGTATTTTCTATTATTAATGATTGATTGTCAAAATCTCCAGTTACGATTATAGTAAGTCGATGCAATCCACACCTATTATACCTCTAGAAGAGGTACTACAGCAATAGTTTATGGGCCCCACATTTTTATTTTAGTCTAATATGACCGGGACCACCGTAGGTTGACAGGTAAGTAACTATTTTTTATTTTCTAGTTTTCAGTGCACATAAGATAAAACCGTTTTAGTTAAGTTTTTTTACCGATTTTTTTTTTTATAAACTAAGTCAAAAGTGTCCAATGCTCCCTATGGTAGGGAGGCTTGGACATACCATGTAATGTATAATTTGTAAATTTTTGTTCTTCTTCTTCAGTGAAAATTTGTGAGGTTATAAATCTGCGCTAAAAATCCTTTATAGAATCTTGTTTCAGGTACCGTTGCCAACTTGATCTAGGGACTCCATATTTATCAGCTGTTAATTTTATTTTTTAACCTTTTGATACCTCTTGTATTGCTCGTTATATTAAATCTTTAAGAATTTCCCGTCGCAAACCATTCTTTTTAACCCCCGACGCAAAAACGACGGGGTGTTATAAGTTTGACGTGTCTGTGTGTGTGTGTGTGTGTGTGTGTGTGTGTGTGTGTATGTGGCATCGTAGCTCCCAAACGGATGATCCGATTGTAATGCGGTTTTTTTTGTTTAAAAGGAATGTCATTCGGGAGTGTTCTTAGCTATGTTTGGTGGAAATCGGTTCAGGTCTTCAAGGTCATCAGCTCGTTTGTTAGGTGTGATAGGAATGTTACACGCTCAGTTTACTTGCAAGCATATGTGGGATCTAAAATTTGAAATACTAATGTCTTCTGGAACCACTGAGCTGGTCTGCTGTTAGGACACGAAGATAGGAGACGTAACCCTGAACTGCCTTTTAGTAAACCCATCGAGTTTGGGCTCGTTTAATTTGTCTTGGCTAGTTTTCTTCATGTTTCTAATTGACGAGAACTTAATGCTGGAAATGGGATGTGGCGGATAAAACCCTAGAATGATATATAACCCTGGATCATCAAAGGTCCATCTTTATTGTTTCTCAATCTGTGCAATTCTCCCAGAGCCAGTTTGTCATGAGGATTGTTAAACAGCTTCCTTTGGCTGAGATCGCATATAGCGAACCCATCATAAAAAGAAGGAAAAATTAAGGAGCTCCTTTAAAAAACCATGAAATAAAATAAAATTATAAATTTAAAAAAAACCCCGACCCAAAAAAGTACGCAATTATTATGACAAAATGTTATAAACGATAAACCCTATAAAAAGCAAAAAGTAACTTTAAACACTACGTAAGTACCAACTAAAGCATGTCAGACTAAACAAAATTTTGACGTGTCGGCGGTTTTATTGAAACCGTTTAAATATCTCGTAATGTTAAAACTGATTGTAATTTTTAGGATAGCTCTTTGATTTTATCTAGCCAAACATAAGAAATGACAATAAAAGTTGATTATCTGTAAAATCTGAATTTTTTATGCAATAAATGTGAAAAAGTGCCCATCCCTCCCCTACCTCCCCTAAAGTATGAAATGACATTACGAATCGAAGTGAAATGCGAGTTGTTGATCGAATTTTATAGAATCGCAGGACTGATTTCTGAAAGGATACATGATTCAACGGCAGGTAACTAATAATGGGACAAGACACTGAAAAGCAATATAATTTCGAAAAAACAATCTTTCTTTTGTTCACCATCTTAACAGCCAACCTTTACCCATCTTTTACCATGGGTATCTAGAATGACGCCATTTTCTAAAAATAAGTTTTAAATAGTCTGCCTAAATGGCCTGAGTTTAGGCCATTCCTAAAAGTCTAGGCCATCGACGATACCTTGAAACGGTCACGACATATTCTAGACTAGACTAGTTGTGTCATAGGGCGTGGCTCACCACGAGCTGACTGACATTGATACAATATAAAAAATACTTTTTTAAGTTGTGAATATGAAAGAAAGAAAGATAATACATTTATCCACAAAACTGTACTAAAAATTAGACATAAAAAGACGAATTACAATAAAAAACACAACACGAGAAGAAGGTACATAACGGGAAATATGTGTCACACCCATGTTATGAATGCAGAACCCTCTTTTTAAATAATTCCTCAGCATCATCTGTCCAGCTTTTCTCAAGTATGTTTGACTCGGCTTCCAGTCTAACCAACTGCCTATCTGACCTCCTCAACCCCAGTTACTTGGTATCCCTTGATAAGATTGGTTGTCACACTTTGTGACTTCTGACTACCAGTAACAACTACCAAACATGTAGATACATTCCTACCGAAACATGGAGGTACTCATTACGACATAGATGGTCACCCATCCACAGAACGGCCGCGCCAAGCGAAACTTTTACGCCAAAAGCGTTGAGGAATCACTGACTTGAATATCATCATCCTCCGAGCCTTTTTCCCAACTATGTTGGGGTCGGCTTCCAGTCTAACCGGACGTAGTTGAGTACCAGTGCTTTACAAGAAGCGACTGCCCTGCCTGACCTCCTAAACCCAGTTACCCGCGCAACCCAATACCCCTTGGTTAGACTGGTGTCAGACTTACTGGCTTCTGACTACCCGTAACGACTGCCATGTTCAATGACAGCCAGCATAAAATAGTTGATGAATCACTGACTTGAATAGTAAGTAACTAAAACTTATAGAGTAGCTCAAATAAATATTTGAGAATCATAACTATTCATAACATCATAACCGATATTTATTTGCCCATTACCACTGTCTAAATAATGAGAAACCTTGAATTTGTTTATTACTGGCCGTTGCATGCGGTTTTACTAGCATTCTGAGGGTACTATTTCCCGCACTTGGATAAATAGTGGCTTTATTTTATCGATGTAGGTAATAGCACAGGTAATAGCTATATCCCTCTCCGATCGTGTCGGATTACCGTCCCATCGCGCTATGAGAGTGAAGGAATAGTGAGTACACCTGTGTCTGCGCTAATGCTTGTGCACTATAATATGCCCTGTGCAGCTGGCTAGTCTCGTTATATGAGAACAGCCGCCGTGGCCGAAATCGTGGCCGTGGACGCCCTCTCTGCAAAATTTCATCAAAATCCGTTGAGTAATCTGACAAATCCAAAATCACGTTTTTATAAATAGTGCCTTAGACTTAGTTGCAAAGAAACTGCAGCTGATTATCACATACTTTTTCTCCACAACATAGAAAGATTAACTACTTATCTAATCTCTTGCTGACTGTAGGTATCATCTTACGAACGCAGGATTATCTCCGATTAATCTTTAATCTTACATTCCAGACGTTTCTAGTCTTTTGTCGAAGTTTGTTATATTATCTTACTTTTGTTTCCATGCACGAAAGTCTCTTATTAGCGTCTATACGTAGAGCTTTAAAAAATTTGTGGATTTTTGTCGCCTGAAGCAAAACCGAACGTATAGCGGACGGCAAGAATCTGTCGATTTGTTGTTTGTTCGCTCGACACCGCTCATTCGAATGAAGCGATGTCGCTCGTAAAATCCGCTGGTGTGAAAACACTTATAGCCAAATAATATTTACCCACTAACTCCAACCGTGCTCTCGTTGTGGCGGCATATTGGGCTGACAAACTGTAGTGTCACTGTAAGACATGTCATCGACACGAAAGAAGAAGAAGAAAAAGGCACTAACTAACGTCCCATGAGAACATTTAGATAGGAGCCAATTATTTTAAAATTATTTATTCTACTTTTGTTCATAGTAGTTTACTGGTAGGTCCTAGGTAGGCTTTACTTAATAATCGTAGGTAGGCCTGTGTAATTTATCAATCAATAGTTTAACAGCTGCCTTTCAAGGTTATGGAACCCATGTGCTGACCTTGAACACTTGCTATTAAACATACCTTATAAAATAACATCTTTTGCGGAATTATTGTTATCATGTAGATATAGAGTACACACTGCAAATTTTTAGTAGGTCGATAATTTGTTTGGGCTCATAAATCAGTATGAAGATGAATGGTAGTAGGTACGCACTTTACAAAGATACAAGGTATTTAGCCGGTATCAGGCCGACTGAATAGGTACTTAGATTGGAATCAAGATTTTCTTTAAAATCAAATTATTTTCAACCATCAGCTGACTGCACTGCTTCTGCACACTGCAGACAGTCTGCAGTGTGCAGAAAACTAAATGGTAGAACCTAACTCATATTACCCTTAAGGGTCCGACGGGAACCCCAGCGGGGACCAGCAGAGCCAAGGCCCGCTGGGGTTGCGGGATTGTTCGAAAGAGTTACCGCGGTACATAAAAGGCCTACGAAGAAACACGAAGTATTTTTATCCAGTAAAAGTCTGACACCCCCTCACCGCTGCTAACCCACAGCGGGAGACTCATTTGATGATTTTTACCATCTATAAAAAAAGGGATCCGACCGGATAATCATAACATATTGTATTTAAGCAGACGGGAAAATACCCACTAAGATCGTAACTAACTAACTATGGCCTGATAACATCTATAAAAGATGATTAAAGCTGCATCCGTTTCAGGTGGTTTGGCTTTGGCACTTGCGCTGATGGCTAACAAGGCCTATACGGGAGCGACATCGCCGGTCGCAACGTCCGCAGACAAATTGAGTTCCTGGTGATGTTGGAGGCTGTGCCATTCGTTGGTGACGTAGATCGCGTTTTTTGGAGAGCAGATCGAACCAGGCACTGTCATGCGCGACCACTCCATCGGATAATTTTTTCCTCCAACTATCACGGTCATCAGAGAGTTTTTCCCAGATGTTCGGGTCGATTTTAAACGATACCATGTCGCGTTTAACGCTATCTTTAAATCGCAACAATGGCCGCCCAACTGGTCGCTTGGCATCTGATATTTGGCCGAGGAGAGTTTGTCTTGGCAAACGAGAAGGTTCCATCCGCTGCACATGCCCTAGCCAGCGCAATCTTCTTTGTTTAAGAAGTGCGGTTATGCTAGGTATGCACGCCATACTAAGCACCTTCTCGTTTGTTACTCGATCCTTCCAAGAAATATCCAATATGCGCCGGAGACAGCGCATATGGAAGTTGTTTAATCTCCGCTCCTGTTTAGCATACGATGTCCAGGTCTCCGCGCCATACAAGAGTATGGATAAGATGCATGTCTGGTAGATAATAATCTTAGTCTTAACTGTTAGATATTTGTTGTGCCAAACTCTTGCGCTCAGCTTCCCGAACATCGTAGAGGCCTTACCGATGCGGCTGTTTATTTCGGCGTCCAGGCAAAGGTTATTTGTGACTGTGGATCCCAGGTAGCAGAAGTTTTCAACAACCTCCAGTGGTGAACCATCCAATGAGATTGTGGGTATCTCAGTAATCCCCTGCGTCATAATTACCGTCTTCCTTTCGTTGATTGACATAGAGAATTGCTTACAAGCTTTATTAAACCTATCCAGCATTTCCTGAAGTTGCGATGGGCTTGAAGCAACAAATGCTGCATCATCCGCAAACAGTAAGCTATCAACGATAATATCCTGGCGATGTTTTTTGGATTTAAGGAGCGAAATATTGAAGAGCTTACCATCCACCCTGGTGTGAAGGTGTATGCCTTGTTGATTATCTCCGAACGCAACTTTGAGGAGTACAGAGAAAAATATACCGAACAGTGTTGGTGCTAGTACACAACCCTGCCGGACCCCTCTTCTCATGTCAAACGGGTCAGATGTATTGCCCTTATAAACAACAGAGGCTTTCATGTCTTCATGGAAAAGCCTTATTAGGTTTAACAGCTTCGGTGGACAGCCAATCCTCTGCAGCACAGCGTATAGTCCCTCCCTGCTCACAGTATCGAATGCCTTGTTAAGGTCAACAAAGGCCGTTAGCAGAGGTGTTCTTTGTTCCCTACACTTTTCCTGAAGATACTAGTAGATAGTAGATAGTACTAAGATCGTAGTACGATGTTATTGATCCCATTTACGATCGATCACATAATACATGCAATCTATCACATTTCACATGGACGCACTCACGCGCAGCATTCCTTAGTGATCGATAAATCGCGAGACGCGAGATATCTTAAGATAAATCGATCTGCAGTCATTATTGAGATATTGGCTGTTGCTATCATTTATCATTACCGTTGTGCAGTTATGGTAATACTAGCTATTTTCCATGGTTTTGTTCGCATTCCAAGACAACTAGGTACGTATCTTATCTCTTATAAAAAACCTTTATGAAAAAGTACAGTTTTTCGACTCGGTTCTCAAAAAAAGTTATAATCTTTTCTGAAAAACTGCTGTTCTCGTCTCGGTCCGTTTTTTACTCTACGAGATTTATTTTATGTTTACAGTGTTGACCCACTAGCCAGATTGCATATAACCTAGAAGTTAAAAAAATACCTGTATAAGTAGTACATATAAGTCAATAAGCATATTAATTATCGCATTCATTCATTCATTAAGTCAATGAGCATATTAATGTCGCATTGCCATTCCATCGGTTTATGGGAGTGAAAGAATACAGTGCATCTTTGTCTATGCAAATGCATAGTGATACCCTTGGCGAGGTCTGTGAACCACCAAAACCGCGGGAATCAGCTTGTGTTACATAAATTCTGGTCAAACGTTCGTTTACTTTGGAATATAATATCTTGGAGAGCCTTGACTGTATTTATATATTTGTTATTTACCTACTACTTATTGTTTATTGATTGCGTATATTCTTTTTTAGACCTTCTTGTAAGACCTTCTTGTAAGTATTCTTTTAGTTGCCAGAATTTAAGTTAATTTAATAACTATTTTAATTAAGATAATAACAAAGTATCTTTTCTGCTCCGAACTTGGCTAAAATGTACACAATGCGAGGCGTGAAATGGCTGACTTCAGACGGGAAAATGATTTGATGAGCAAATTACTTTCTTATTGTAAAAAATCGTGATAGAAAAGTCAACATATAAGAAATAACTTAAAATGCATTTTACTCTACATGTTTTCTACATGAACGAAGCTAGGGGATAAAATAATCACTCCAACGATTGCAGTTTACACTTCAAAGAGAATTGTTCACGAACCCATTTGCCGCCATCTTGAAAATTATCATAAAACCCAACAGCTTGTCAGAACGATTATTACAGGTAACTAAACGAATTCTAATGTGACTTGAATCTATGGTAAAAGTCACCTTGGAAAACCTTTCTATTAAAAGTGATTTTCTTCTGTAGGTTGTATGAATAGTACTGCCTAAGTTTTCTTTTTGTAAAAGGATTGGAATCAAGGTGAATTTTGTTTGAATTAACGCACTAATATTGGTCTTTTGGATCTTTTTGTACAAGTAAAAGTAGTGACATCGAGGTCGAGTAAAGTAGTTCCCTCGAGGGCTGCTTTAAGTACGGAAAAGTAGTCCTTCATAAAACAGTTTATGAGTACGAAGATTTAAGAAGTTTTCCTTGGCCTAATATTTAACTCATCGATAAAGAAAATATCGGAAGGTGCCAATATTTGTTTACACAAAATATTTCTGTAATATTTGCATACGCATCGTCGTATTTACACAGAAAACTAAGTTACTGTATATTTTGAAAAGCGTAAAAACTACGGTATTTATTTATTATGAATTGCGCCCACGCATGCGAGTGCATATTATTAATGACATTTGAAAAGAGAATGTTAGAAAAAAGTTTAGATATCTCGTTCGAATTTTGAATGGAGTTGTGTTGCTAGCTGATTTCGTTTTTTCATACCATGGTAGATGATGAAAGTTGAATGTTGCCTGATGAAAAAAAAACACGTGTTGGAAAAAATAATGAAATTATATTTTCTGTAAGTGTAGTTTATATGTAAGTAGAGGACTTTTAATAGAACATTGTTTCAGTATAGTTTTATGCAAGCGAGGAGTTTGTCTCGGGCATAAATCCAAACTTTGACCAGCTACAATGAATTTAGCTGCATGCAATAAAACCTCAGATTTTCCGTTACACTTCACAAGAACATAAAATTTTCTTTTCTAGGTTTATATAGTACTAAAACACAGCAGAATTTATAGCCGAAAATAATTCTATATTATTTCTATTTTCCGAGTTTATCGAACCTATAGATAATAAAAAAAAATCAAAGCTGTCAAATGGACCGTTCTCAGGAAGCTCTGGGAATGTAGGTCGATTGGCGCGAGAATTTAAAATTAGAACGCGGATCTCCGGCCGGCGTGATCCGTTCTCGATTACTTTCACTCGATTTAAATATAGATTGTCTATTATTTTGTCTGTGGTGTGATTGAGGGTTTGAGAACATTATGCATCTGTAAAACTACTTACCTGAGATAAGGAGTTTACTTAGAAAAAATTATATAAAGCTAAACATTCTAAGATATTGAGTACATATTTCAGCATTCCTGTCTTAACGGGTAGGTACCTGATAAAAGTCAGGGCAACGTCAACATCTGCAGGACTATAACTAATCCAAAACTCAATGTTTTCCAATACATCGCTTACGTTCACAATATTTAAACACAACAAATTCGAAACTTTGAGAATACCATCTTTACCCTTTTAATTTTTGCGATTTTGGACCCTTGACTTTTGCCTTGTTCATAGCGACAGGGTCGTCCCAAATTACTCGGGTATATGCATTGTTACCATTCATTTTAGATGTGGGTCATTCATAAACTGCCTCGTTTGATTCATGGAACATGTCGCATGTTCGGTTTTGGTCAAAAAATACCCTGAGTCTGGAAGTTGGTGGTGTTCAACCACCACTACAATTTTTACTATAACTACAAGGTGTTGATTTGCATTTGTGACATAGTTCAGGAGGAGGACATACAATACGTAAATAATCGATTGGAATTACAGTAGATGGGAAATAACTAATATGCACTGCTTTTTTTGTCATTGTAATGTCGTGGTTGTTCAGAAGTAATCCAATTTTATGAATGAAATTTATGAGTGATCGTTGCGTATGCTTTGTGTTTGCGTTTGTGTGAGGGTGCAGCACGGTTTTAAGGCCAGTAACATACGCTCCAAGTTTAAATAAGGCAAGATGACATTTTCGGAATTCCGAAAAAAAATTGCGTACATACCAATTTTTTTATTGATTTTGCTCCAGAATCATTAGCATAATTACCTCCTTGAATATGGCACGGGTACAAATCAACAGCTTGTATTGTACCCAAGTTAGTACCTAGGAGAATCAAGATCCCAGTCCCTCTGAAGCAAAAGCCACATATCTACCAAAATCTACAACACCAGCAAGCCACAAAATCAATATCGCCCCATCAATAAATTCATAAGGAAACGATCTCATTTGCTTTGACAACGTACAACATATAACAACAATAGAAGTTTGGCAGCCCGCCAACATATTACATAGCTTGCCAACAGTACAGAGCTGGCAAGACAAATTGTCACTGGGGAAAAATTGTGTCTGTCTTGTCTGTTGGTTACAAATGTTGGTTACGTTTTGGTTAAAAATCAAGACTGGGATGTAAATATTGTTCTAAATGAACGAGAAAAAATGGAAGTTGGTCTGACATCACTCATCATACATAATACGTTATAACATTCTTATATAGTCAATCAGTTTTCACAGATTGAATTTTAGTTTACTCGGGTTATTTCTCAGGTCATCATCTGGCTAATCTTTTTTTCCAACTATGTTGTGGTCGGCTTCCAATCTAACTGGATGCAGCTGAGTACCAGTGTTTTACAAGGAGCGGCTGCCTATCTGACCTCGTTAACCCAGTTACCTAGGTAACCCATTACCCCCTGGTAAGACTTTAATTCGCGCGTAATGAATGAAAGACTGACTACCTATTATAGTTCAAAAGTTATATCCTACATATCCTACATTTTACTTTTTGTCTTTCCTTATTTTAACCAACCCTCGAGATGCGTCCAATCTTGGCCCAAATATTGTCACCAATGTATGTTTGCGGCCTATCACTCAATCAATGTCATGTATGTTCAAGTACATAGCTAGATCTCGCGCTAAAAATAAAAGATTAAACTGTCGATTTTGTGCCAGTATTGACTGAGAGATTTTTCCACTTATTTTTGGTAGTTTTTGTCGCGTGTTGGCAACACTTAATTATTTTGGCGGGAGTGAAATAGTTTGATGGCTCGTGATTTTATTATAGTTAATTTAAAGATTAGAGACTGTATCTTACGTCGATACAGTTAATTTCGATCCCTTTTTTATTTTTGTAAATATGTAAATGTAAATATCATAGTAAAATACTAATCAGGAATAAAACAACTATTTATAAAAATAAAAAATCGAAATGAATGTGCTGATTTTGTTAAGACAAGGTAGACTTAAATTTCGACTAGTAGTTGTTACCTACACGGGTTATTTACTCTGATAGTATTTTCAGTCCTTTTGATTTTCTCTAATTGATGAACTTTCTATATTTAAACGACCTTTCTCATTAATTCATTATTTCCTGTTTCCAATTCCTGTCGGATACTTACGAAATGGACCCAGTGGCGGCGTAGCATCGGGTGGCACCCGGGGCGGACTACCTATTGAGCACTGCCCCCCCCCCCCCAAATACGGCAAAAATAATCACGTAGTAACTAGAATTTTTTGGGTTTTAGGACACAATTGAACCCAAACATGCCTTTGTTATTTAAGCCGCGAGCGTTAGCGAGCGCGAAATTTTTGATTTTTGGAACTCAACACTACCCAAAGAAGTTTGAAAAAAAACCGTAAAGTGAAGAAGCCGCGAGCAGAGCGAGCGCGAAATTTTTGATTTTTGGGGCGCAAAGATACTTAAAGAAATAAGAAAAAACCAGTGTAAAGTGAAAGGCGCGAGCGCAGCGAGCGCGAAATTTTTGGAGTTTTTGACCACAACAGTTCTCAAACATGTCTGAAAAAAATTACTGCAAAGTGAAGAAGCTGCGAGCGTAGCGAGCGCGAAATTTTTCAGTTTTGGAACCCTAGGTACTCAAACAAGTTTGAAAAAAAAGCACTGTAGAGTGAACAAGCTGCGAGCGTAGCGAGCGCGAAATTTTTTTAGTTTTGGGGCACAAAAGTCCTCCGCAGCTTACAAATACCACCTAAACTGCTTAGAAATATCCACCGTAAAGAGAATTTTCTAATTGTTGGTTTGGGAACTCTCTTTAACTCAGAATTAAGCACATATAAAAAGAAACCGTGACCGAAGCGAGCGTCAGTTGTTTTTGCTACTTCGGGGCTTTAGCTTTTTGTTAGATCGAGGACTCAAAAAGTAAGCGCAGAAGGAATTATAAATAAATAAAAAACCGCGAGCGAAGCGAGCGGATTTTTTTTCTTACTTTGAGAAATTAATGTAAGTAATCAGGTAAAAGAAAAAATACAAGAGAGGGGTGACAGTCGGATTGAGAAGGGTGACACCCCTGTCAGTACTGTTGTAGTTTTGTTTAAAATTTGTATAACGCGCAGTAAATGGTAGCGAATCTAGGCTTGACTAGTCCCTTCTGCCAGCACCATCCTGGTCATGCAGATATGTGCTGACCAAGATGGCACCCCCCGAGACGTGGCACCCGGGGCGGACCGCCCCCTCCGCCCCCCCCCTTACGCCGCTAGTGAATGGACCCCCGCAATAGTGCCTGTAAGGGTACCTGATTGTTTTTTTTTTATATAAGAAAACACAGTTTACAGTTTCATGGTCAATAATAATCCATAGTTGTCGTTTTAATTTATTGTGACTGCGTATAAAATTAGCTATGGAAAACAGACAACCGTGGATAATAATCGAGTAAGCTGTAATTATTTAATGACCTTTGATACTGCTGTTTAACTGGCAGCCATTTTAATTTATATGACAAATCATTTCTTGGAATTCTTACTTTATTAATGTACTACCCGTTTTCGTGCGGTTTCACCCGCATCGGGGGGAATAAAATATAACCGAACCATTTTCAGTTTTCAAATCTTAGATTCGTTATAGATGATTGCTAAAAGTAAAACTTCGTTTGTTTGTAATGGATAAACACAAAAACTACTGGACCGATTAAAAAAAATATTTCACCATTAGAAAGCTTCATTATCTGCGGGTATAAATTAATACGGATCGGCGCGTTATAGATATATTTATCTCTTTACATGCAGTAGTTTTAAATATTTTTCTTACCTAATATTCTTACATACCTAGTACCTACACTATATTTTATGAGTAAGTCAATATCTGCTATGAAAGAAAATCAGTACCCATTTATTTTCTTAGTGAGAACAAAAGACTGTGTCGTGTGACTTGTGCGTGTGACCTTGGAAGGTCATAACAATAGATTGTTTCGGTGACATTTATGTAATGCGAGGGAAAAGTGTCGCGGAATGCGTGGGTAACCAGACAGGTAATAATTAGCAGGAAAGTGTGAAACAGAAAACTATATTTATGGTGCTATTTTTAGATAAAAATGCTTTAAAATAAAAGCTGTTTAGCTATGTGATTTTTGGGTTGACATTAGCAATGTTTTTAACGATGTCAAAAATACAGACGAGTTCTCATAGATCTTAAATCTTTTTAACCGACTACCCAAGAAGGTCAAGAGGTCCCCAATTTGAATGTTTGTTGATGAAATAGAAAACTGGCCAAGTGCGGGTCCAAATCGCGCTCGAGGGGTTCCGTACCATAATTAAAAGGAGCAAAAAAAGTACGTTTGTATCTGGTATAATTTTCTGCGACTACAAAAAGTTTGGCTAGAACCATATCAAGTAGTAATGAGTAATGACAGAGAAAGTGAAGCCTAATGTGTAGTGTAGTCCTTTTCTGTCATAATGGATTGTTATAGTACGTGACTATAGTGTAGTTGATATTTTTATTGTTGTTGCTATATTAACAGCTCGACTCGATGTGTGGTCTAATGATTAAAATTCAAAATCATTTATTGAAACTTGGCTGCAAAACAGCTTTTTGAACGTTAAAAAAATTACAAAAGCCCCCAAAACGCCCACCCTTTATCACTTCCTATATGATTTGCTGGGAAGAAGTGGCGCAACAAATTCCCCATTAGTTTATCTAACTAGCTATTCCCCGCGGATTCACCCACGGCTCGGTAGAACCACTTTTTGCAACCGCGTGTACCTAATGTAGCCTATGTCCTTTCTCAAGTCCTAGAGTATCTTAGTACCAAATGTCATTGAAATTGGTCCTGTAATTTTTGCACGAAAGAGCAACAAACGGAGTTACCTACTTTTTCATTTATAATGTTGTCTTGTCAGCCTATCATCTGGTCAACTAAGTACACGTCGACGTCGAGAGTTTAGTCTGCCGTGTGTTAAAGTTTGAAGAGGTTGAATGCGTCCAATGCATCCATTTCTATTCAAAAGCGCGTTCTATTACGTATAGACAATAGCATAGACTCAAAGTTACATCACTTAGCTGTTGCAGTGTTGTACGGGCGACTGTTTTTTACGATATTTTCAATTCGAATCTATGAATGAAAAGAAATTCATCGAGAAATAAAACCATTCTATATGTATATTTTATTTATTACAAATACGGCAAAAAAATTGACTATTAAGGTTTCTGAGACAGATAGGTAAATAAATGCGACAGCGACAGACGAGCAGTTTCCCATTTGGGTACAGAACCCTAACTATTGTAAGACTTTCAAAAACTAACTCTTTCTCTCAAGGAAATGATCTTATTTCTATCCAGTTAACAATTCGATCATTAAATTCATAAAACACTTACAAAATCAATTATATTCTAATAATAATAAGCTTCTATTGACCTATTGCATTTTATTAACAAAACGATTTGAGTAATCGGTTGTGTCGGTTATCTCCATTGTGTTGGCCAACGGTTATGGAGTTAATCGATTTTAAATCGAATTGCGTCTTATGTTTTAATTGTTTTGTAATCAATATCCGGGTTTCTCATTGATTACGCGGATTAATCCCGGATTATCCACTCTCGCAACTTGGTAAAAAGTAGCCTATGTCCTGCCACAAAGTCTACCTAGAAAGTCTATTCGTGTCGTTCCATATTGTTTTAACGACAAACAGTCAGTTATAATGTAGGAAAGGATGTGACAGCCCTCAAAATGTCCTCTCTTCCTTTTTTACTGATGGTAAGGAACTCCCAGGAGTAAAAGTATAGTTTATGCCGAAAGGCTGATCAAAATCACTTGTAGAAAAATTATCAGCCGGTATCTTGTTTTTTTTTGTTTTTATGAGAAATCATCAAATGACTCCTCCCGCGGTGGGTTAGCAGCGGTGACACTCCCGTCAGACTTTTACTTTTACTGACTGAAACCTATCATATTCCTTCTTAAGCCCTTAATGTACCAAGGCCGCGGTAACTCTTTTGAATAGTCTGTGTTCGGAAGTTAGTCGTGAGCCGCCATCAAGTCCTCCTCAGAAATATACCTAGTAGTAGTTATTGAAGATTAGTTTATTAATGATATTAACCTGTGTATATGTTTGTTCCAGCAAGGTATCGGCGTGGAGCTGGTGCGAGCTCTGGACAGCCATCCGCCCAACATCTCCAACGTGTTCTGCGAGTGTGACTCCAAAGATGATGTCGTAAGTACAGCTGCCTTTTCTTTTTCTGCGTGAAATGGAATTTTATTCCCTCGAACTGGATTCATCTGGTTATAGCAAAGGGTCTGAAAGGATTCACTTAGGCCCAGACTTCGCCAAAGTGGATTATAGAAGTTTTTGAACCACCAATTAAATACTTATCTCCGCCATATTCTATTGTATTTCTCTACCAGGCCACAAGACTAAAAAGTCCCGGATTTTTGGAAGGTGAACTTGTGGCCGAAGTCAACACGCTGAAGCCCTTTTGAAACAACTCTATTGAAATGGTGACACAAAACCATTGTATTTATTATTATGATATTGTGAAAGTGTCAGTTGTTTAGAAAAAAACCATTCCGCTCCGCTCTGGTGGAGTGACCCATTTCAATCTAGCAGATTGTTTTTGGGCAAATATGTTAGCAATGCTAGCCTAATGTTATTCGAAGCCGAGCCCGCTTTTACATGCTACTGATAAAATGTTACTTAACGCTATCTGCCAGAAGCAGCCATATCCGAGATCTGTAAAACCAAAAGTTATAGTTTATTTGATAGATAAGTTCCTAATAGACTAACAGAGAACCCTGAAACTAGCCATGACTTTCTTTCGCGATCGCGATATGGTAAAAATCACTAATCGAAATTAATGTTAACCTAGCCTGTTAGGTATATTCAGCCTATCTTCATATCAAATGCAATTACAATCGGTTCAGCAATTTTACATAGACAAATTGAACAGCATACAGAGCGTTCCATTACACGCGGTACTGATTTAATCTCAATTGAAGGAACGGATGCAATGATTGCGTTAAACGGAATGCAGTCATACAATCCTGTTACTAGATTTATGATATATCAGTTAAAGCTTATCATTGCATACATAGGTACATATTTAGGTACTGAAGTTGTAGATTTCGACCGTGTTCAGAGCCAGCTACGTTCTGCAGCCGGTAAAAATGTAACATACAGATCTCCTTCTCCAGGCTACTTAACATGACCGAACTTTATACCGATGTGACTATGTTTATGTATTTCAGCTAGATACCTATGTTAAATTATTATCATGATACCAGCTAGCACTTGGGCACGGCTATACAATGAAGCAAATGTTAGGCTATACAATGAAAACTACCCACTTTGGGTGGAAAGATAAGATGACTAAAAGAAGCTTGCTAAAAAAATAAATTCAAACAATGTGATATTGGATCGAATTAGGAATAAATAGCTAAGTTATCATAGACCAACGAAGCATATGCTTTTATTTGATATCCTGGAATAACTTAAAAAGCTTTTTAAAATAAAATAAAGAAAAAGCTTTCGTAGCAAGTTCGAAGCACTTTCGTAGGAGTCGCATTGTAGTTACTTGACAGAAAGCTTGATGCCTTAGTACTATTTTCGAAGTAAAAATTTAAAACAAAGGAAAAATTAGGGGACACCCGGATTTGAACCGGGGACCTATCGATCTGCAGTCGATTGCTCTGCCACTGAGCTATATCCCCGATGAAAGACAGTTCCAAATACGGGTATATATACCTACGAAGCGTAGGAGGCAGATATGATCCAACCAGCATAGTTTGATCCATTCATTTGTTTTATCATCATCATCCTTCGAGCCTTTTCCCAATTATGTTGGGGTCGGCTTCCAGTGTAACCGGATTCAGTTGAGTACCAGTGCTTTACAAGGAGCGACTACCCTATCTGACCTCCTCAACCCAGTTACCTGCCTGGGCAACCCAATACGCCTTGGTTAGACTGGTGTCAAACTTACTAGCTTTTGACTACCCGTACATCATTAAACATCAATGACAGCCGGGACCTACAGTTTAAAGTGCCATCCGAAACACAGTCATTGGTGTCTAAGATATACTTAGAAAGTACATACAAACTTAGAAAAGTTGCATTGGTAGTTGCCTGACCTGGAATCGAAGCTACGCCCTCATACTCGAGAGGTTGGCTCTTTACCCACTAGGCCACCACGACTTAAAGATATCCAAATACGGGTATATATTTCTAAAAAGCGTAGGAGGCAGATATGATATAACCAGTCTAACTTGACCGATTCATTTGTTTTATATGAACTATCAATAGTTAATGTGGAAAGTTCTAGATAAAATAGTTGTTTGTGACAATGAAAGGTGAATGAACTTTGTTTATCTCGTCGTAGGAACAATTTTGTTATTTTCTTAGGGGTTGTTTGTTAAGCATAAATTATGTTTAGTATGTGATTTTTTTGCTGATCTTGTATTTATATATTTTTTTATATCCTTACTTATATTTTGTTTATTCTTTTTTATTTACTATATTAACGCTTCAGTGTTCCATAATATTGAAACATAGTTAGTTACTTAAAATACTGAGAAAAATATATCAAAATTAAAAAGAAAACGATTTCAGACTTACCTAAGACTTGAACGATTAGTTCCAAGTCAATACGGCTTGATTCGAAGTGGATCTTTACCACATCTCAACAGAAGGAATTACATATGAATTAATTCAATGGATAGTAAATCATATACATGTCTTTAAGAAACGTGTGGCATTAGTCCTTGATTTTTAGACGATCATAACAGTGTCACTATTTCGCATAGTTATCTTTACCGTATATACAATAGGTATGCCAATAATGATGACAAAAGAAATGTTTATGAATCATTAACAAAAAAAAGGTACATAAACACCAGTAAAGAGTATATTTGTAAATTCGCTCCTTATTGTTCTGAATAAATATTTTCTTTAGGAAGTTTCTCTGCATTGCGACAGTTTTAGTATTTCCGCGAAGCCTACAGTTACCGACCCACTGAAAATTACTTCGTGAACAAAATAGTTATGTGGGTCATTGACCTGCACCATAATACAGTTCAATCGTAACTAATATTCTATGTTTACTTACAAAGCTTTACTTATATTATTAAGAGTGCTTGAACGCAATAATATCAGGGCCTTTTTTAACGACGTCAAAAATCATCAAATGACCCCTCCCTCTGACTCTTACTGACTAAAAACCGTCGTGTTCCGTCGTAGGCCTTTTATGTACCAGGGCCGCGGTATCTCTTTCGAACAATCCCACAGCCCATAATAATATCAGGGCTTAATGGACAGATTTGAAACGCATTTTCAGTGTTAGATAAGTACCCGATTTATCGAAGAGTGATAGAAGATACATTTCTTAAGGTTTTTTTTGGCAAGTTGCCCAAGGATAGCAATGTTCAGAGTTGATTTCCGAGTCAACCAAAGTATCTTTCTTTGGGATATACAAAGATGGGAACCGCGGGGAACAGGTAGTCTATTTAGTCTACTGATTAGGAATCCTCTGAGTTGATTTATGAGTCAAGCAAAGTATCTTTGGGATATACAAAGATGGCAAACGCGGTTATTTATTCGTATAGGTCTACTTATTAAAGGTGTTGTATGTTTGCAGACGATCACTTGTGACTGTGAAGCCACCCCCGCCTTCCAGCTGAAGGCATTCAGTCAGCGAGGGGAGAAGGTAGAGGTCTCACACTACAGAGTCAATGTTAATAGGTAAGTTATACTTTATATTGTGGTTTTACCTCCACTTTATATAAAGAATATTGTGTGTTTTCGAGTTTCACAAGCATGGTAACCTTCTTCGAGTGAACTGCAGATTTAATCATATAAGAAGGCTTAGTGTAGCAGTTTACTCAAATTCTCCAGATGGCCTCTGACGTGGAATTTTAATAATAGCTGCTACTGAGTAGTGTAAAAGAGAACTTCCAGAATTCAGGCTGCTTTTTGAAACTTTCCAAAATGAATGGAGCCATACTAAAGCGATACATACACAAACAAACACAGCCTTTAAACACCCATATTTTAGCGTGGTAAGTAGTAGTGGTAGTAGATCAAAACAGAGACAAAGAGAGATTTGAATAAGTCCAATATGAGGTCTCACTATTGCGTTCTTCTAATCATGTCTTTTCGTAACTTCCAGGTTCCGCGCCCGTTTGAACGTGGTCTGCGTGACGGACAAGTTGACAGGCGAGCTGAAATGCGACGGCTGGCCCGAAGTGAAGGTGGCACTGGCGCCAGTGGGGGCGCTCCGGCCTAATGCTACCGAGAGTAATATGCAACAAACTATCAGGTGAGTTGGGATTTGTGTGTGAAGAGAGCATAGATTTCTAATGATTCAACATTACTTTGGAATCATTACTTTGTGTCAAAATTTAAATTGTCATTTGAATACTATGTCTTTCCCAACTATTTAGTGGACCTCTAACCGGTTACAGCTGTAAATCAGTCTAAACGACTGCCTTAGTTACCTGGGCAACCCAAACCCTTGGTTAGATTGGTTGTCAGACTTTTTTCTTTATGGTCGGTTTTCTTCAAGAAATCGAAAGAGTTACATTATTTTGCATCGAGAATTCAGATCACCATTTTTCGAAGCTCCAAAAAGTTTCTATGTTAAATTTTATCACACAGACTTTTCTATTCTATTCTATTTTTATTTATGGCAATCCGTGTCGATGTCAATGTCGACGCTTTTGCACCTTAAAAATATGACGGCGCCACCGTCGATGTGTCAACCGTCGATCTGTCAACGGTGGACCTTATATAAAGCGGCGCGCGCGCACGACTCGGGTCATTCGTTCGCCGACCGTTGCCGAGTGCACACCTCACACAAATTCGTGATAAATAATTGTAGTGACTAATATTGTGTTAATTGGAATAAACCAAGTGATTGTGTGAGAACCCCTTTGTTTTATTTAAACGATGTCGGATCCTGACGCCGACAAATACTTATTTTTGAAAGCTGGCCAGGTAAAGTTCCTGAGCAACGCGCGATTGAATTTAGAAGTTACCTACCTACCTAGTTCGCTATTTAGAAGTTACCTACTCAACATTAACTTGTTGAAATCATCTTCCTCACTTTTTCCAAAAATGTTCACATCTACCCTCATCTAATTCCAGTGACATAGTAGTGAACGCGCTACGCAGCACGAACCTGCAGTTCAGCCTGGCTCAGTACCCGACGTGCCCGCGCCTGCGCAGGTACGTCGAGACGCCCGGGCCCAGGCTGCCGCTGCACTATGACTCTATGGTAAGAGATATAACTACCTTCTATGTTAGTTAATCATTGTACAGTATGCCATTTGCCTACCTGCGGCAAAATGTGCCAAGAAGACGTGCTTTTATTGAAAAAAAAGTGTTAAACACGTATTTTTTCAATATTTCTTTAAAGATTGTTTACGAGCCTCACACTGCAAAATGTTAGTCTGTCGATTATTTAATTATTAAATATATTTAATGTAATCAAACGGAATTTGTACAGCGACCCAACAATTCAGCCATATAGGTATCGGTCGGTGGTTTACTTTACAAACAGTTTTGTGACACAACTTTTGTACAAATTATAAAGACCAATTTATTTTTAAAACAGTCTAATTTCAGGCCTCAAATATTCAGGAAGCAGTTACTTCTTATATATATACCTGTATTCATATTGATGTGTTTTATACCCCCCTAACCCTCTTTATTTATTTATTAGTAAAAGAAACACCAACAGCTTCTGTGCATAAATTTCTCTTTTGGAACCCGAAAATAAAGGAATCCTCTTCATATTTCCAGTTACAACAAGACAGACAAATGTACACATCTACCCCCAACTCGACGGCGGGTAGCGTCACCCTGCTGGGAGACAAGAGGCTGCTCGTCAAGCTGGTCTGCGCTAAGGACTTGGGAGGTAAGGGATCTTTATTTGGCTTTATCTTTGGTCCGGCTTTCAGTAAAATCATCTATCTGCCGAGTCTTTTCCCAACTATTTTAGGGTCGGCTTTACCATATATCTATCTTCCTCAACCTGGGCAGAGGTATCAGGTTGCCCCTTGGCAAGACTGGTTGTCAGAGTTTTTGGCTTATGATCTTTAAATGAACCACCAATCTTAAGTGCCTTTGGAAGCTTACAAGAATAAGAATAGAATAAGAATAAGAAATTTATTTCCAAAAAGAACTTCTAATGATGCGAAGTTACCCATACACAGACCGATGTGGCTTAACCTTGTGATCGATAGACATTAGACAGCCACGAACTCCTTTATCTAGTTTCATATTATCATCAGCGTTTTATCGTCCCACTGCTGGGCTGCGGCCTCCTCTCACTCAGAGAAGGATTGAGCGTTAATCACCACGCTTGCTCAATGCGGGTTTAGGCAATTTCAGACCTTCAATCAAGGTCCTAGAAATGTTTATCATGTTTTGGTGTAAATGTTCCAGGTAAAACCGGTTGCATAGCTCCGTATTGCGTGGTGGAGATGGATGAGCCTCCCCAGAAGAATCAGACGGCTTTCAAGAAGGATACCAACAACCCACAGTGGGAGGAACACTTCTTGTTGTGAGTATAACCAATAACCATACATATAATGGATGAGGATGAGAATAAAAACACTGTCAAAAGGAAAACTAAGGAATTCTTTATTGAGGATGATGGTTATTCCTGAACGTTTTCGGTCACGGCGACTCCCTCGACTCTGAACAGGAAATCCAAACAATTGATAATCTCTCGAAAACCATAACAATATCATGGAACATTCCTAAATGAACTATGCTATTTTCATACGTAATCAGGAATGGGGAATCTACATTTTGCTGCTTGTCGCCGTCTTTTGAACCATCCCATATTTCTTTTCACCTGTAATACTTATTATACTTTAAGCCTGTAATACTGAAATGACTATGTTTTCAGTGACTTGTCCCCGCAGACGGCGGAGCTTCTGTTCGAGGTGTATGACCGCACCGGTCCTCCGTCTCCCGGCGGCGGACCCTCGCAGAACAGGTAATATTTACTGACAATTGAAACAGTCCCCGATTGCCCAAAAAGTTCTTTAAGCAGTCGTGTTTTTTTTATATTGGTAGTTACTGATAGAATGTTACCTAAGAAAAGATGGATGGAATGCCTGAAAGATGATATGAATAGGAAGGGACTGAGTGTCAGTATGACGAGTGACAGGGGAAAATGGAAGAAAATGACATATTGCGCCGACCCCAAGTAAAATTGGGAACAGGGCAGGAGAAAGAAGAAGTTACTGATAGAATGTCATGGAAATCCTGTTGGATTGCTATTGGATACATATTGGGCATTAGGCAAATCTCGCATTTTTACCAATATTCGAGATTCCAAATGGAATGCCGTCATTGGAACTGTATGTAGGTTTGATCCGAAACTACTGCCACAAGTTCCTGGTATTGAGGTAGATCAGATAAGATGAATGTTTCCACCCACCGACCTTGTTTGTGCTGTGTTTTTCTCTATTTTTTTATACAGCAAACTAGGTTTATCTTTCTTTTAACAAACGGACCATATTAACTGACACGTAACCTCTTTATCTCCAGGTTCCTGGGCCTGGGTCTGGTGGGTATAGACGAGCTGCTAGCGGCACCGTCACAGCGCCAGCAGATCGCGCTGCAGACGCGGCCCATGGAGGAGCACGACGTCAGTGGCACACTCACTGTCGAGGTACGTAGAGTAACACTAGTTTCAGAGACTCCAATGTCAGTTCCCGACTAATAGAATAGGTCTTGAAATCTTCGTGTCAGAATAAATCTCTAGTGCATCTAACAATCTTTAAATATGGAATTATTGTCAAAATGCATCGGCAATTCACTAAAGACGCAATCAAGAATTTTGAAGTGGGGATGGTTTCAGCACTCGATACTTTTATATAAGTATTTTACTATTTACATATATTTTACTTTTATATTGTGTCGTAGGAAACAATCTACACAAAAACGTGTCCTGTCATTTTAAGTAATAATAAAATCGACTAATGAACTGTCCGAAAGTCTTCCGGACGAGAACTTGAATACATAGTAGCTTATACTTTCTCCTTTTTATCCAACTTGTTTATATTTCTTCCTCACATCCACAGTTCCTCTTCATCGAGGGTGCGGACATCCCGGACCTGGGCTCCCGGCCCGTCAAGATCAAGGAGAGTCTGCGGACGCTGTCACCACATGGTCACCTCACCACCACCACCAAGACTATATTCAAGCAAAATGGTGAGTGATTTTTTAACCAACTTCCCAAATAGGAGAAGGTTCTCAATTTGGATATTTGTATTTTTGAAGTTTGTTTTGCGCATATCTCCAATGTTTAACAATCACTATTGTAACTACGTATGTAAGAAAATCTTGAAATCTCATAATAACCCACTTCTCGGTCTTCGATTAGGATGAAATTTTACACACGCTCTGACTTCTGATGAGAATACATGACTAGCTAAGAAACGTCACGACAAATCCAATATGGCCGCCTCCTCAAGATGGCCGCCTGGTTGTTTGGAATCATAAGCAAAAGCGTGTTTTTTTACTTTTTTAAACTATTTTTTTTCCTTCCAAGGTCACGACAACTCCCAGTTGACGGAGTCAGCTCTCCGAGAGCTGGAGCTGAGCCCCACCAGCGCCGCCAACAAGTCCACGCTCATCATACACTCTGTGCAGAGGGTGAGTCACTACACGACACTATACATGTATCTCACGACAACTCCCAGCTGACAGAATCGTATACATACACTAGTGTATGTAAAAGTAACATATAGTTATCGGCACGAATCTTGAGCTCTGACCTTCACCTGCGCAGAAGTAATTTGGGTCCCTTTTGTAGTATGAGGTGAAGCGCGGGGGCGGGCTAAAGCGGTGATTGGCCCGCAGTGCATCGCGTCATAGCCGTCACTCGGGATTGGTTCTTTGCTAATAAATCACTTTTGCGCAGATGTAGGTCAGAGCTCAAGATTCGCGCCGATAACTATACTAGTGTATGTTATACTGTTATACTGGTCAAGTGTAAATATGTAGTAGTGACATCTGTCAACGTGAAGTGAAATATGTACCTTCTTACCTATGCCTACCTAAGATATCAATTGACCAGAACCCAAAGTAATAAAATCATATTACTTCATTCATACTCCTGCATGATGTTTCAAGGAACGCTGTTATTTACACAAAATAAAAAACTCAAGACTTCAACAAAACCTACCTAAATTGGTAGCAATTGATTACATGGCAACACCTTTACCTTAAACGTCAAAATGTTATCTGTCAAAAAATAGCGTTTCTTTAAAACAGTGTGCACAGATATGTGACAGTCATAAACCCCTGTGCATACTTTGTGTAAATAGTGTGTTCCCCGTTAATGAGTTTCAGTAATTAACAGTTTGTTGGTTTTCTTTTCATTGCGTGGTTTGCTGTGTGAATTGTCAGGAACCGAAGAAATCCATTAAGGTGAGTTTCATAAGTTTTTCGAACAAGTAAAGTAGTTGCTGCTATGAAAATGTGACTGAAACGTGTAGAAAATGAAATAAGAGAAGTGATTTTAGAAATTACAGAATAGTTTTTCTTTCATAATCTTGGGAGATATAACGAATAATAGTTGATTTATACATGCTAAGCTGTATCAACCTTTTTTATCGTATGTTCTAGCATAAAAAATGGAAATATTGTATAAGAAAATAATAGCTATTTCTAGAGCTTTTAAAAATTAACTTAAGTCGTCCGCTAAGTTCCGCTAACTCTGCGTTAGTGATTAACGCTTAGAGTAGCTTATAGCCTGTCAACGTACAATTTGAAACCTTGTTGTTGTAATAGATTAGGTCTCCTAAGCATGTTTACAGTGTATGTTGGGGTTATTTTGTGACGTATTGACGTATTTAACTCACTGGTTTTTATAAATTCTTCCTAAAGTAGAAGTCAAACTTGAAATTCAATTTTAACTATTATATTTTCTTCTTGATGTGCTAAAACTGTCAATGTCACAAAATAGCCACCAAAACCCCGTGTGCTGTGTTGCCAAACTAACCCCAAAAAAATCTACCAAAAAAGGTGGAAATAACCGATTCGGGAAAATTCATCGAAGTGGAGAGAGCAGAAGCGGATACCGAAGTACCTCAAGAGAGTGGTAAAATAGATGAGAGTGAGACAGAGTCGGAGTTGCCAGTTTCGCCCAGTCCTAACGCGTCTCCTGGGAAAACTGTCAGGATCAAGGAGAATGGTGCTAAAGCAAATGGGGATACCGAGGTAAGGTTTTTGATTGTGGTTTTTTACTAAAAGTATTAACTGTTTGGATTGTTTTTCTGCACAGTTTTAAGTAGTTTAGTTTTTTTTATTTATGTTGTTGAAAAGTTAGGGATTATTATTTTTCGTATATTTTTTTTATTTGCACTTAATTGAATTTATTTAACTTCACTTGTAATTCGAAATTGAAAACAAGTTGCATTACCACTTGGTTTCATGTTATGATTTTTCTTCATACAGTGATCATAAACTGAGCTCCATTTAAGCTTATTCAATGGTAAAAATCTTAGAGCCTTTAGGCCAGCACGGACTACACGGACCGCTTGAAGCAATCAGAGGCACCGCCCGAATCAGTAGCAACTGCTCGAGGAGTTCGTGTATGTGCGTCCATAGAACTCTGTAGTTCACTGTGCTGTCCACAGCTTGAAGCTGTCGCCCCTGACTGCTACTCTACTGCGACTGTTCGAATAAACCATCATCATCCTCCGAGCCTTTTTCCCAACTAAGTTTAGGGGTCGGCTTCCAGTCTAACCGGATGTAGCTGAGTACCAATGCTTTACAAGGAGCGACTGCCCTATCTGACGCCCTCAACCCAGTTACCCGGGCAACCCAATACCTCTTGGTTAGACTGGAATTCGAATGAACCCTGAAACTAACTCAAATACGTATCTTTCCAGCAGGGTGACTACGTGCAGCATCAGAACGAGAGCTCCCCGCCCGAGCCCGCGCCGCGCAAGCGCAGGAGGGACTTCTTCGGAACTATTAAGAGAAGGTATACATTTTCACCAACAAGCATTGAGCAAGCATTGTGATCAACGCTCAATCCATCTCCATGTGAAATGAGGCTGCAGCCCAGCAGTAGGAGGATAAATCAGCTGATGATGATTCATTTATATAGAAAGAAATAAAACACATTTATTAACCCATGTCAACACAACTCGGTTACTAGAAGACGACTTAACATGGAGCGTCCGCTTAGCTGAACCCAGTTACCCAGTTACCTGGGCAACCCAATACCCCTTAGTAAGACAGTCTATCAGACTTTCTGGCTTCTAACCACGCTTAACAACTGCCAAAGGTGTTCAAACGTTTGCAACAGCCCCTTAATAATAAAGCAAAAGCATAATTTTCAAAAGGAATCGTGAAAAAAATCTTATATAGGTCTAATCTAAAACACACCAGAGAGACCGTAACAGTCTCATTCCGGGCCGAATTAATTATAATACGGCCCGAAATGATTGATTTATGATGACTTTAATTAGGTATTCTAATGAATCGCTTGAATCTAACAAATCACTCTTAATCTAGCATATCTAACAAATCACCCTTAATCTAGCCTGTACAAAATGTAATTCACTTCTGTCACCAGACTGGGCCGGTCCCGCACTCGCGGAGCCTCGCTGGACCTGACGGACTCGGAGGTGGAGAACCAGAGCCGTATCCGCAGCATCAGCGCCGAGAGGAACGCACATGGTGAGTGACAACAATTACCTATATACTTGGATATTTTACCATTGTAAAGGAAACTGGCTGGAACTTTAATGAATGAAAAAAGATTATTTTGGTATAGAAGGTTTCTTCCTACATTGGGAAGGTTATTTACTACATGAGAAAAATAAAATACAGTCCAAAGAGGCTGGAAAATAATTTCATACTACATAGGTATTGTTTTCCTATTTTTCACTCACGCACGAAATCCAATGAGCTACTATTGACGTAGATTTTTATGCTGCCCTTCTTAACGTACATCCTGGGTGAGCGAACCAACGCGATGGCGAATGTGAAGAGATTCAAAGATATGCCTCTCTTTACCACGTTACATCACGAAGACCATTAAAAAAAATAGACTTTTGAAATGGCCAAGAAACCGACTTTTGACATGACTATTTTTTGGCTCACATTGCGCTGCTTCGCTGTCTCAATTAGATCCCTCACATAGAACACATTATTAGCAACAAACCTCTGATTTAACAAATATTTGTACCAACAGAGAAAGCGCTATCGATCCCCAACAGGAACGTGTACTCCGCCGGGGCGTCGCCCGCGCAGTCCGGGGACGAGTCACGCACCTCCAGGAGGTACGAACATCGTTACTTTATTTTAACATTTACCATCTTAGTATAAAAACGTAAGTTAAGTGTGTAAATGTCGGTCCTGCTTGTGATCTCTCTCCGGTCGTGTCGAATTATCGTCCCATCGGGTTATGAGAGTGAAGGAATAGTGAGTGCACCTGTGTCTGCCAAATGCTTGTGCACTATAATATTTCCTCCGCAGCTGGCTGATTTCCTTGAATGAGAACAGCCGCCGCCGTAGCCGATAATCGCAGAGGTGGACATCATAAAAAATTGTCCTAAGAAAGTACCGGGTAAAGACCACCGTCTTGAACAAACTTGAAGCTCTAAACCTAGTACTAAACCCGGTACTTTTAAAACCAAGTTAATGATGTGTTTATGATGAATAAAATTTGAGATGTCAGATAGTTTGTCGGGCATGATATATGAATGAATATCACATTACAACGATCAGGTATTTGGCCGGTGTCAGACCGACTTAAAACTATGCTTCGAATTTACGAATTTATTAAAAAAAAATAGGAATTAAAAAGCTGTGCGTCATTCTTCACCCCGTATTTTTAAATATCAGGTTTAAAGTGTTCATTCATCATTATTATACTACAATACATCATTTTTTCCTTGGTGGTCGGACGCTTAATGTCTATATGGAATATATGGAAAGGGGGATTTTTCATCAAATTCTCAAATTTACTTTACACACATTTTATGTATCAAAAGTTACATTATCAATTATTTCCTTGAGTTCTGAGGGTCTATGTGTAAGGCAAAATGAAGTACGCTGTATTTTCCTTCATCGAAAACGAATACTTAAATGCATTGATATACAAAACTCTTATATGGTAGAAAGTAAAAACATGATACCAACACCATATTTTACTATCTTCAGCAAAATCTTTGCATTTTGTAGATACTGAGTTCTAGATACAGCTTCAAAATAACTGATTGGCAATGCCCGAACTAATGAAATTGTTTGGGCAAATCCTAATTCGAATTGTAGTTGCTTGGCAAGACTACATTATTTCTAATTCTTAACAAAAAATATAAAATTTTATATATTATTAGATACTAACTTCACCGCTTCAACTAAAATAATGATGTCTTGCCACAAAATAGTATAATCAAACAGTTTAGAGTATGGCAACATTGAAACTAATAAAAGATTTTTCTCTTTTTTCCATCTGTCAACACTCACATGCGCTGGGGGTAATGGCACTCTGCAATCTGGTAACACTGGTTTTTCATACTAAACTATTTTTACATTATCAACATTTTTCCATTGTATGCGTGAATGAAAATGCTTGTTTTATAAATTTTATATTTATTACATTTTGATATTTTTATGCACATTTTTTTTGGATTGTTCTGCTTTATATTTTAAACTATCATCCATTTTATGCATGATACCCATTCCTTACCCCACCTTCGGAAAAAAAATATTAAACCCCAAAGGTCATCTCTTAGCGAAGTGTCCGGATTCAGCACAGCATCAGCTAGAACGTTCATCCACGAGGCTTCGACCCTGGTGCTGGAGACCATAGAAGCTGGTATCAAGAAGCACTACTTGGTGCCGCTGACCATCGCCCAGAGATCAAGATGGCGGCGGAAGGGCGTTAAGCTCCATATCTATAATGAGCATACTTTTATTGCTAAACATCTTAGTGGGTGAGTGATATGTTGATTTATTTATGTATTAGGATAGTCCAGGAATGTGTATGGTTTTATTCGCATTCCAAGCATTGTATGGCATACATAATATAGTTCAATAAAAAGTGCCAAATGTCATCAGAATTAGATGCCCCCAAAGACTATAAAACCACTTGACTGCGCATACAGTGCCCCGACGCTCGCCAAAAGTTAGTGATTTTGGGCGTACTATAAGGCTACGATCAGTACGATCCTTTAGTAGCGACCGTGAACTGACCAATAGTAGCCGCGGATTATGCCGCGTCCCCCCGCCCGCAGTGGTGAGTCGTGTTCTTAGAAGAAATTGGCGAGTGCGCTCTCTAGTGGTTATTTACTTTATGGATGCCCCCAACTTTTACAAAAGGTTCAACTTTAAAGGCTCCTTCTACCTCTTCTGCAACTTTAAGTATTTTTTATTGATTTATTTCTAAGAAACCCGTATATTTATATACATCAGTATACCAAAATGAACGGCTACTAAAACGAATCTTTAACGATTTTCTCCTACACTTTGGATTTTAAACATAACTCTGTATTTCTCAATCAACATTGAACCTTATACTTGAAGAGAAATTCATCAAAATCTATTAAAGGAATTTGACATATTATAGTAGCTACACTTATGAAATATACTTACCTAACGACCATTTTCTAATGCACACCTCATTTTTCATATTCCAGTGGCACAGTTTGCGAAGTATGCACTAAGACTATAGCGCGGCGGCTCGGCAAGCAAGGCTACGAGTGCCGCGACTGTACGCTCAAGTGCCACAAGCATTGCCACGTCAAAGTGGCAACCAATTGCCCCCGGTCCACCGTGCACAATATGGAGCTGTAAGTTTGCCCTTTCCAACTACATATCTTAAATCAGTTTTCGCCAAAATACAAGTAATAGAATGATAGTAGTTACACAATTTTCTACATCAAATGAAAAAAATGTAGGTAACTTTCTTCGATAAATCTTGAAATCAGCTATCTTTCTTGCACATTTTTTAAAAGTATCTAGATGATAGTTTGACGTATAAAAATAATAGTATTGTTACTTATGAACTAGGTGTCAATTCCTGTTTCATAATGTTAAGTTATTTGTCTGTATTGATTCAGCATTATTTAGGTCATATACTACCATCCTTTTAAGCTAATTCTACCATTTAAGACAATATTACTGACTAGCAACACTTACGCTAAAATACGCGCTATATTCAAATCACATCATCATTGAAATAATTTGCTACATTGTTGCGGTAAGTAATAACATGTAATTAGACATTATTTTTCAACTTAATACAATTTGATACCTTTTCCTACACATTGGTATATTTGTAAAAAACTTGCTCCTTCATTTTCTAACAAATTAAGTAGGTATAATTCTTAATCGATCCATTTTTATTTACGCAACTTTTTCTAGGTACTTTTTACACCCAATTCATACTTTTCGTAGTTCTACCTATTTTAAAACAAGTAGTAGTAAATATAATTAACCTGGGAATGGCACTTAAAATTACTTGAAAATAAACTAAGTCCTACATTTAGGCAGTTTCCCAGGTTGACTAATATTTTACGGGTTTCTCTCTAATATTTACGATATATTTAAATACACTTTGATGTTTTATAGTCCTCCTATTCTGTTCGAGGACCAACTGTAAAGTTTCAAGGTGTGTAATGAACGAATAAAGAGGACTTGTTTCAATTACGCTTAATTTTTAAAGCACGCCATCTTTTAGATACATATATGGGGGAAAAATACATTGCTAGGATAGAAAATTCAATTATTGACATGTGAATTGTTAAAGATGCTAGTAACACTATTATGAATTATCCATTGGCTAATTGATCCGATATTCTATTTAATATTGAATTAAATCAAGCGGCTAGTTTTCCTGATGTTCAATAAAATAACAGTGTTCGGTTTTAGCCACATTACCACATCTGTTTAACATTAAAAAAAAAACTTAGGAAGAATTTTATGTATATTTTACTAACATTTTATGTACCTATATTTTACTAACAATTCTGTTATTTTATTCAAACAAAAAAAAACGTGTTAACCCAATATAAATACACTACACTGTATTTTACACAAATATGATTAATATGTTACAAGTCCTTTCAAAATAACGACCACTATTCCCTTATAATCTTTCATAACATCAGTAGTTACACTAGTTTTTGTAATTTATAACATTTTAAACTATGCGAAACATTGCTAATGCCGCCTATCCAATAAATTTATTTCTTAGAGGAGCTTGTGGCATTCAAAACATTGTTATATTTTATGCTTTTATCAGACATACATATAAAAAAGATATTTTAAAATAAATAAATAATATTAAAACACCTACAGCAGTTCTGATAAAAGTTAAAATATGAATTTAACAGTACCTACACGCAATACCTACTTAGATAATTTTTGACATTTAAAACTGACCGAAAATTAAATTCATTTGAACCCATTAAAAGTTGAGGTACAAGTTAATAAAAAGGGCAATTTTGAAAATAACTGTGTTTTACACATTTTTGGTCAGTTTTTGTATTATGGTTTCATCTATGCTGTATTGCTTATATGTATTTTTATTTTTAACGCTGCCAAAGGTCCCATTCCCATAGCTTTGGAAATGGAAGGTATTTCCCTATGTTTTTATCATTTTACCAATATTTATATAATAGCTCTCACTTGCTCAGTTCTTCGTGTTTTTGACATCAAAATACAAGTCATAAAAATATATATTTTTTTATATAATATTTAGTATTATTTTGGAAAAAGAAAAGAATAATTTAAAACATTTTCGACAGAATTCATGTCAAAATCCCGAAAAACTGTTTTTGTTATTTTTGAGGCTGGCTATAAAGCGCGCCATTTTGTTATATTCACAAATCTCATTCGTCAAAAAGTTGCACCTACTTTTTAAGAAAATATGAATTAATTCTTAGGTATTTTAAATAATAAAATATGCACTAGATAAAATAAAAACATACATGTGCAATATTTTCATCGATTTTCACGAAAATCACTTTAGCTCGCTTCGCTTATAAAATATATCTATCACTTTCATAATAAATATTGTATCATCTCAAATATTAGTTATCATTCGAAGTATATTTTTGATTAGGATTCACAATCACAAATTAAATATATTTAATAATTCCTGAATATATTAATGATTTATTTTTGATCTACTTAATTTTTTTTATAATATAATAATTAAATTTCAAAAAAAAAACAAAAAAGTTTTATTTTTAGGTTGAAGTGTAGATGTAGATCATAAATGAACATTATAAAATATTTATGTAAATTTTATATTATTTATACAAAAAACTAACACATAAATATAATATTTTTCTAGATCCATGCTCCCTGTGTTAAGTGAATAGTCAAGCTAAGCGAGAAGACTGCAAGAAAAAATTATAAAAAAATACAAAAAAAATTAAAACAAGCAATTTTCACTCAGGTTCTTTAAAACTATTGAAGTTTGTAGTCGTCAATATTTAATTATTTTTGCGTTTTAGTGTGTTTTGCATGGCGTTATAGTATTTTCAGTTTTGCATATATTTTATTTTGGAATTTACAAAGTTAATCTCACGTTTTAAGCAGCTTGTGTGTGTGCATGACGTTTAGTTTCCTCTACACTCAAAATAATATTTTTAATATTGATTTTATCTTTTTCGCTGAAGGAAAATATCGTAAATAATAGTTACTTTTGTCAAGTATACGTATAAAAGACAAAAAATTACTTTATTCTGTGTATACTTTATGAAAATGTATGTATATATTTCCTTGACTATATTTATTTATATTTGATGTCGTTTGCATGGCATTGTATGTAAATAATTTCGATGTGGTACATAGATTTTTAGCCAGAATTCTATATTTTTTTACAGAAGAGGTGTTACATTGGCTGAAGTGCGCAGATAAGGATTTTATATACAAAAAGGTATACTTCGTTATACATATACATGATACATAATTCATTAAAACTGCCACATCTTCAGCTAATTTATCACCTTCAACTGTAAATATGTAATATAATTATTGATATATTTTTTAACATATTTTTTTCTTTTACAGGACTTACATCGCATCTCCGTACACAGACAAAAATATAAGGATGTTGTGATAGTTCATAAAAAAGCTTGCGATATGCACAAAGCATCGTTTTAAAAATCTACTTAAATTATTTAAAAAAACTAAGTACAACACTATGTACCCAGCTGACATATACAATATATAGGCTTTTTTACATATATTTATATGAAAAAATGAAGTTTAAAAATTAGATTTTAAGTAAATCGTAGGATTTCTAAGCGTCGCTGACTATTTAAAAATCTTTAAAAATGTTACCCGCTTGTCTATGTAGGAAAATGTTTTATTCAGATGTAATGGAATTAAGACACAATATACCGCTCTGTTGAATATAAACGTGAATTAAGAGTTAATGATAGCTTATACAAAATGTTGGCCGACTGTTTGGCAAGTGTTGCGCCGCTTCCGTCTGAGTAAATCAGGTTCCCTTGGCGTAAATTGTTAGACTTAGTTTAGGTATCGCTAGAGCCCACCATCAAAGCCAATTTCGAAGCAAAATATTAGATTTCATTACCACATAATAATAATAATTATAAATGTCAGCCAAAAATTAAGAATTTCACACAAAATTTTCTACCTCATTTCTTCAAAGTTACGACAATATTGAAAAAAGAATTATAGTTACCATTACATATTATCTTTTTGTTTATTTTGTTGTTGGAAACACTGAATGTTTTTTTTATTAAAAATGAAATTGTATAACTCGAAATATTTATTTTTTAGTTTTAATAAATGTGCTTTTTCGCACAAAATGTGATCTGTAATCGTCGAATGTGCAATAAGTCTAATATTTAATAATAAACACGCGCTTTGAGCTTTCAAATTTATACCTTACTATCTTAGAAAATAAATAATTGGCCATAAATTGACAGTGACCACCTAGTAGTTTTTGAAATTATAACTGGAGAACATACCTATATTGAACATATTCAATAATGTAACTGCTCAGTTTAGTCGATTATAACATCGATTTAATTCGACTAAAGTGTCCGAATCAAAATCGATTATTCCCTGACTTGAAGCCAAGACATGCCTACATTTTCAAATTAAAGCTACATTCAGTAGTTCAAGCGCAATAAAGCGACGTGGACCATTCAGAAATACGAAAATCTCAATCTCCAGTAATAATTTAGATTAAATCGTATGTAAGAACGCGTATTGTTGATTTTTTGTTCATTAGAGTGACTGAATTGTAAAGGTATTGCTACAAATATTTTGTGCCTTAGTTTCCCTCCTTAAAACATAAATTAGGTCTAGGATCAGAAGTATGGTACTAATTACTGACTGCACATGTTACAATGCTAGAGATGTTTAGTCGATTTTATTGCCAGAGTGTGCCTAAATACATGATTTAATAATCGACTAATTTTTTTACCGTTTTACAAGTTGTAAGTTATATCGAAATATACATTTTTTAATATTATAATCCTAGTCGATTAGTGTTCTCCGGAGCCAAGTACATAATATTTGTAGCACATTTTTTTAAGTTAAAATAAATGTTCATATTAATTAATACATGACAAACCATAAGTGTATCTTTGTATACTAAGATTGTTAACGCATAATGTTTTATGTGGATCCATATAAAATATACTATTATTTATAAATGTTGCGCTATGTGTTCTATGTAATTTTATTTTTCCTCTTTTTTAATAAAATGCCTTTTTTTCAATGGATTGATTTATTTCACGTTATCTATTCCACAGTATTTCAAATTCAAAGCAATTCTAATGGTGGTTGTGACTGGCAGCGTCAAGCTGTTGACTCTTGACTGCAAGCGCGGTCCGTGTGTTGATAACTGGCTAACTACTCCACCAGTTCGTGAATGGCGGGCCTTATAGATTCGCCATGTCCGTCCGTCCTCGCTTAGGCTGCCCGTCCACTGGAGCGGAGCTAGGCTGCGGAGTGGAAAAACTGAGAAATATTAACCAATATAGGATTGAGGAGCGGAGATTTTGTGCAATCCTATTGGTTAATATTTCTCAGTTTCTCCACTCCGCAGCCTAGCTCCGGTGGACAGGCAGACTTAATCTCAGTGGCCGTTAGCACTAGAGGGCTGAAATTTAGTACTGATATTCTATCAATCACAGAATAAAAAGTGAAAATAATGGGGCTGCGATCGCCTTAGTGGTTTTGTATTAGATATGCATTGGCAACACTATAAATATTTGTTTACTTTTTTTCCTACGTGTTTTTAAGCGATTTCCTTAGATGCGGTGTAGCAGAACAATCACGCAGCATCCCCCAGCATTAGTCAGCCATCATATTATTTATACTGATCCCATCGGTCTTGGTACCTCTCCTCTACCGTTTTTATTCTTGTCTGTGCGAAAAAGCTACTGTAATAAGACCTATTAGAAATTTACGAATGACTATTTCGGTGCCCCTTTGATAGTTTATTGTACGATACTTACCTACCTTTAATACATTCTACTTTCGTCATAAGTTGACTTGATCCGATGTGCTAAAATCATTTCATAAGGCGTATATAAACCCAGCGGAGCCCAGCAGTGCCAAGGCTGCGGGATTCGAAAGTTCCCGCGGCCCTGGTACATAAAAGGCCTACGACGGAACTCGACGGTTTTTAGTCAGTAAGAGTCTGACACTCCCTCACCGCTGCTAACCCACAGCGGGAGGGGTCATTTGATGATTTTGAGGCACTTGTAAAAAAAGCAATAAAACGCTAAAAATAATTGGTTTATCCGTTTATTTACGCCAGCGTTTATGTACATTAACAACAAGCTAACTCCTTGCGCAGTACCTTCATTCCATACTTAATTATTTACTTAACATACCTTTATATACCACATATTATAATCGACGTTAACGTACTCTTACAGTTACATTCTCTAAGTTTTTAAAGGTACAGTTAGAAAAAAAATTTTTATCAAAAAGTGCAAAACTATGAACTATGAAAAAAGCTCGGCTAAAGTATAGAAACATACGCTTCAGTTATTTGCGAAAATTAGGCTTAGTCCGTGATTCTTAAGGGCGGTTTTTGAGTTGGCAGTGACAGGAGGGTACAAACAAATAAATAGACGACTGAACATAGATCTACCATCTTAACACAGCACCTTATGATGAGCATGTGCCGATAAACAATACTTAACAATACCAATATCAGGCCTATCATACTCCCGTTATAATATCGATTAATATATCCGAACCAATAAACATCGCCTAAAAAGTAGAAAAAAGGATAAAAAAAATAAAAATAAAAAAAATATACGATCACAAAAAAATATAATTCGTTACCAAAAATTCTATTTACACAATGTGACTTGGAATTACACATAGATACATTACAACACGTTATGGTAACCTACCCTAGCGACAATATATACGATACATGAGAGATTGTCTCGCAATAAATTACACAAAACTTCCATTCAATATACATCGTGCAAAGTGTGAAAAATATACCTCGAGAATAAGAAACTGATTGTTGAAAAAACCTCTTTTCTTATAGTATTTTTACCAAACTACGGTGCCTAGGCCTTTATCTAATCATGTCTTTTTTTCTCTTTCGCAATACCTTAGTGAAAGTAAACCTATTCAGTCAAAGAGTGTTCATTTGTTTAGATTGAAAATTAATTTTGATTTAGAAAAAAGGTATAAAGGAGATCTTTGGGCACAATTTAAACCCACAAATACATAGATTTATTTTTTATTATATGTCAATATTGATTACAATGTTGTCATCACTGATATGTTGCATTCTCTAGATTATTTTTCACACCTTACATTAATCATCTTACATTTATTAATGCACCACAAAAAATACTAACAAAAATATGAATTTAAGTCGTTATAAACAAAAATACTGGATAATTGTCTATTTAGTCGATTTTCTAGCATTTAGTCCATCACTAGTATTCGTATTTCAATTTTTTTATCAATAGTAAGTGATCATATGTTTGTGATCAATTAGACTACGGAATTACATATTTGTGGCACTTCATTTATTATGTTTTAAATGAGAAAATCGACTAAAACCTCGGCAGTCCTTACAGAACTGTTACATATTTCAAATAACCGCGAGTACTCTGAAATAATAACAAAATTATATAGAGTCAACGCACTATTCAACATTTCAGCATTTCTCCCTTCATGGCATACATTCTTTTCTATCTTTGACATAACTGAGACCAATAATATAATTAAATTAGTAAACCAACTAAAATTTGGTTAGTTTAGTTTTTAACATTTTAATACTTAGCCTTACTTATACAATAATATATCACTACAATTTTTATGTACGTTCTATATAGGGTATCATTATATTTTCAGCGACAAAAAATAAATTATATATTTCTCGATTATAAATGCTTTTTCAGTCGTTAACTAAAAGGAGTGGAATTTTCAAAAAGGTACATGATTTGAGCTGTGTTTTTTTCACTCATATCTATGTATGGAGGTTGGATAAGTCATAATCTCGAAAGTTAACGCGAAGAGACTTTTTACATAAGTTATTTATCTACTATTTATTAAAAGGGGGTTCTTTATACATGTATTTTCTCAGGTTCCTGTGTGGCGACTGCGTGTACGCAAAAGCGAACTTTCTTATTGAATAAGAAATCCCAAAAGAGGATTTTATACCTACGTAAACATTCAAAAACTGTCTGTCCGTTATAATAGTAAATGTAGTGTTGTCAAGTGCGAATAGTTTCTTACGAATAGGCCGATTGTGGGCACAGAATAAAAAAAGACGACATTTTTTGTTAACTGTCAATTTTGTAAATGTCAAACGGTATGCATGAGCCAATGGCTCTACTGTTTTTGAAAGTTTTGGTGCTTCAAAAGCATGTTTTAATACACATTACTACAAAATGTAGATAGGTGAAAAATCCTCAATAACAGTAGTAGCTTGGCTACAAATCTTCAGCCATTTAATTTGACCAACTCTATCATATGTCAAAAGATAAAAATTCCAAGTTTTTATTTTTTGCACACATAACAAAGTCATCAAATCAAATGGATAGGAGAGTAGGAACATTTTAATTTAAATCAAGGAGGACACAGGGGTACAAGTTGGCAACATTTTTTGCCGTTTTATGAGCTAGAAATTTTACGCATCTCCATTTTGTGTCCCAAAGCATTACTGCTGTATATGGCAACATTAGCCAGTATTACCACTTTATTAAAGCCTAGATCGGTTCTCAAAAACTATTGGTCTTGCCAAAAAAAAGTAAGACAAGCGTTGGCCATTGTTCAAAAAAAAAATTCCCATACAAAATTATCTTAAACACATGACGTATGCCCGTTTCACTTTTTTACGGTAAGACCATATGTATTTGGTAGACTCGGCTAAGCCTCGCATTGTCTTAAAACATTTTTTATCTTTGGGAATCTATTTAAGCTTGGTTGACTGACAATGCCATAAACTGAATATTACTTTTTGGACTTTAAGTGGCTCTGCGAAAAATCATGAAACTCATAAAACGACATTTGGACGCAGTTTTAATGTTACAGGGTAATATGTCGCCATTGCCTAGTTAGCACAAATGCCGTCATATTAACGTGTAATAATAAAATGCGTGAATATCACAGTTTAGTTAAACAGTGTATCAATCTTTCTAAAAGCGTATTATTACGGTGGCACGCAGTTTTCCTTAAGTCTCAGCTTAGAAGAATTGTCACACTGTTTTCGACAATAAACTGTGACTTTATAAGATTATCGAAATACTAGATGGTTACTTGAAAACTTACAGTTATGGACACGGGTACAATGCCCTAGTATAGTAATACCGATAATCTAAAATGTTGCCAACATCAAAATTATTCACGTACGGAAATGAAAATGCAATTGCGACGAGGACTTGCTTGAGTGCATTTATGTCCTTTGAAATCCCTCTACAGCGCGATAAATTGAAATTTAAAACAAAGGACACCCTGAGGTCTTAAATTATCCCAAGAGTCGGAAAGAGAACTTAAGTATGGTGGAAATTTACATAAAGAACTCAATATTAAATGACCAGTCGACCGCTTTCACAGAAATGGTCGCGTGTTATTTGAAAACTGAATATATATCAAACGTATTGATAGTATAATGTCCGGATAGAAATAAAAGAAGATCAAACCCAGAGTGTGTGCCACAGAGACACTGCGAGGACTCGAGAGCGGCTAGCCCGCTCGTATGCAAGCCTCGCGCAGACGGGGTCTAAGTGTCGAGGCGACGCTACCAAGGAAAGTGGGAACTCGATAACGTCGCCATCGACACATCTACGGGAGATATATACAGAGGAACTTGTACTACAGCAACGCAGTACCGATTTGCAGGAGCCTAGGCGCGTGCAAGAAATCGTTACTGAGTGGGTCTACTGATGATGCCTCCGAGATACCTTTTGTGGATGCCTTGTGTTGATGCCTTTCTTAGCCTAATGATGCCAAACTAAAATGTTGCCCACGTCTCTTGGGCCCCGTGCTGGGTCGAGGGTCGGGTCGTCCCACCGCCGGAGGGCGGAGGCCCACGAGACTGCACAAGCCAGCCGGCTAATGTTAGACGCCATCAGACGTGACGACGTCAGCCGGATGGCCTGCCGGGATTCGCCAAAAGACCAGTATAGACTGTATGACACCAGTCCTTTAGCCAAATAAATGAAACACCAAAGCCCTAACGGCATAGGGTTTGACCGAAGGACACAGAAAACTGCTAATCAGCAAAGTAATTGAAACGGATCAAAGCCTAGCCTAGAAACGGGTGATGGTAAAAAAAATGATCTGGTAACGGTCACGATCCTCGAAGACATGAACGGTGTTTGTCTAACACATCGACAACCTAGCGGAGCTACGCTGAGAAAGCCCCGCTACGCTGACAAAGGTCGTCCAACAAAACACCGTTCAACGTAATCGAGGCAGTCCGTTCTCTTACTTTCAGTGAACAAGGTTCACAGACTTAAGTAAGAGGGTGGTGTCTACCCAGTCGGGGCTTGGGCGCGGTGCTTTGCACAAAGTAGCTCGTCCAAGCTCCTACCACCTAGGCCGGGTTCATCGCCTCTTACGATGTGGGGACGGACGGGTGGGGTGATAATACCACCCAAGTGCTTGTGAATTGGGGAATATATTGCAATCAGCAGCGATGTTCTGCTGGATGCTGGAGCTTGATAGACAAGCCAGCGGACGGAGATTTAGAAAATTAAGTCCCGAGGCTAAATCCAGACCCTTCATGGATTATGACTGTCAGAACATAATTGTTAAATAACGTGAGAACCGAGCTCATGAAATGGTCGAAGCATCTCAGGTGAGGATGCCTTACGCATTTCAGTTTGAGCCAGCTCAGTAGTCCCACGTCCGAAAGATTCGCCAATTATTCCTCTACCAGTTCTTGAAAAGCAAAATCTAATCCTAGTGAAGACCTTCTGTCGATGAAAATGGCGATTCTACTTCTAGTGAATGACTGTGAGATGTTACTTTGATATCTAAACCATAATACCTGTGCCTGTTTGATGGTATTCCTGTGATTAGACGGCAACCAGTCAAATCGGGTTGCTCGGGTGCCTGTATTGAGTGGACTAGATAGGCTGTCGCTATAGCACCCAGCTGCATCCGATTAAACTGGAAACCGACCTCAACATAGTTGGGCAAAAGATCGTGTGATATGGTTATGATACTACTCTAAAATGATAATGATTCTACGCTAATAATGATGATGATTCTACTCTAAAAATGAGGATGATTCTATTCTAATAATGATGTTGATTCTACTCTAAAAATGATGATGATTCTACTCTAACAATGATGATGATTATTGTGCTTGAGCTCTTATGACGGAGATGGACTTTGAAATGATAATACTAACTATTATCACAGTGTAAAGCCGTTATGTTGGTAGCACGGCAGGATTTGACGTCTATCTGGTGACAGGTGACAATGATAGACGGAAACATCATGATGTTGGCTGATGTTGTCCACCTTGGAGACAAAAGGTGGTATGTCTCTTGTGCGTGATATTAAGCCGGCACCCACACCCTTCAACCTCTTGGGAGGAAGAAATAGATGTGGTGGTAGTACTTCCCCGGGCGAGCCTTGCACAACGGCTCTACTACTACTTTGAAGCTATCTAACTAACCTCAAAACTTCAATAAGAACATGATGAAAGAACCTTGCTCCACGTACTTGGCTCCAAATGTTGGCCAAATAAGCCCTTAGTCTGAGATCGACGAAATATTCGAGTCGACCGTATCAACTATTGGGCCAACGTTGGCTTGGAATTTTGAGGCCAGTTGCCTGGAGTAAAGTTCTGATGATGATGATGATGATATGACAATGGAAATGTAATGATGAATTGCTATTTGGAGTTATAAGCAAAATGTTCGCCATTTTTTTTTTTTTGAAGATGGGATGTCATCAAATGACCCCTCCCGCTGTGGGTGCAGCGTGAGGGAGTGTCAGACTCTTACTGACTAAAACCCACCATGTTCCTTCTTGAGGTTTTTCTACCAGTGCTGCGGTAACGGTTGAAGAATTCCTCAGCCCTGGCAGATATTGTCTCTGGGTTTGATCTTCTTGAAAAAATGACAAGTATAATAAAAAAATATATATACGTGGTAGAATTTCGGCGTTAAAAATCCTGTCTTTCAGATTTCGGAATGAAAATAGATCAGTCGAAGCTTAAAGTTAAAAAAAAAAATGGAAAAACGGTTTTCATACTGTCTTGAGGAATGTCTTTGTAGAAAAGTTTTAAACAAAAAAATATAATGGTCTCTGCACACAGAGGGCGCGGCGCGGCGGGACGGGACGGCGACGCGACACAATGTACTAGATTGTCGCGTCACGTCGCGCCGAGCGGGACGGCTCTGTGTAATGTCGTCCGTAATATCTAGTACATTACAACTGCTCAGTGTCGCGTCGCCGTCCCGTCCCGCCGCGCCGCGCCCGCTGTGTGCGGAGACCATAAAAAAGATTAGACTATGTTTTTGTATTCAATAAGTGAAGTTTTGTATTAAAATTAAAGAAGTGAAGTAAGCGTAAAGCACGAGAAAAATAAAGCATATTAATGTTGTTAGCTTATTTTCCGTGCAAATCAATTAGCTAATGTTGCCAGCCGTCAAATTAAACTGAACTGGTTGATAAAATCTGCAAGCGTGTTGCCACTACAAAAATATGAGTATGGGATTAAAAACCTACATTTTTATGGAAGACATTCTAATGGAGAGTTAAGGGTGTCCCGGAAAACTACGGTTAAAGTATAACAACACGGTTTTAAGGTTAGGTAATGAACAGTTATTTTTTAAAAATCAGTTATTTAGTTATGTTAGATACAGTTACGCAATTGTTTTTTTTTAATTGAATATTGTGGGTTATTCATTGAACCATTTTTTAAACTGTCAATTAAAAATACATTATGTATTATTGAAATATCTATGAATGTCACGAGATTAGTATATAATTATTTATTTACAGAAATACTATTTCTATTTTTTTTTTAGAGTCAATTCCCACTGAAAGAGCAGCGGCCGGCAGCGGCCGTAATTGCAAGGGATTGAGCGCGAGCGCGGCGCCGCGCTCTTACATTTTCCGTGCTCTTACGGCCGCTGCCGGCCGCTGCTCTTTCAGTGGGAATTGACCCTTAAAGTAAGATTAGCAACTTTTTGTCATCTTTAAGGAAATGTCGGCAAATGTGTTTTTTACTAATATTGTTATTTATTACAAATTTATATGTCCGGAGTTTAGTTTTGTTTTCTTAGTAAATGGGGAATGGGCGCAGCCCGATTGTCAGTTTTCTAGAGACTAGGTTAATTTTCAAATTTTATTTTTGTTCTAATAAGTAAATTGCTTTCAACAACATTATTTGCGTTATATTATTTAAAAAAAAAACTAAGCAATATATAAATCATAGATATACGAGAAAGAAATCCACGTTATTTTTAAAATTACTCTAGTGATGTACTTATCTATAAAAATAAATTAGTCGATTATATGTAAACGATTATTAGTCGATTTCTTTGACTGCTCATTACCTAATTCAGATGTAGTTACATTTATTATATAGTTTATATATAGCGTAGTATGTATATATGTCCTAATCTAAACATCGCGTGTTCGAACGCTTATGAGACAATAAATATAGCATAATACTAATTAACTTGACGCTAAATGGATATTACAATTATATATTTTTATATTTTATTTAAAAACTGCATACGTTTTGAATTTTATTTTGGATTTTTTTCAAAATGACTTAAAATGTTAATAGAATGTAACATTGTCATGTTAGTAACAAAATTGACGAATCACTGTACTTCTGATTGTTTTCATTGTACAATATATTTATTTAGTTTTTGATTACTTTTTCAAGCTTTTCTTCCAAAAACTAAAATTCAAAACATGACTTGCAATACATTCAATACCTTATCACTACGTACATAATACGTATCCGAATAAATATTTTATTTAAGTATAAAATTAAAAAAACACAACTTTACGTTTCGTTTTATTCGTGCGTTCATTACGAATCGATACAAACTCGATTGTTTTTTACATAGACCGATTTATAACTGGCAACATTGAATATGGTGTTGCCACGTTATCGTTGTTTTTTCAACATGTCCACACTGACCCTATGCGGGCAACCCTAAATTACGTAATACGTCATTTGATCACATAAAACCGCGCCTACATTGATGAACATATATTTTATTTTTAATAATCCCCCATAAAATAGATTTATAACTAAGTAGCAAAGAAAAAGTCTTTATGTACCTAAGAATTCATAAAGAATATTAAAACAAGAATGTCAAAAAGGTAAATTAAAATAGTATAAATGTCAAAAAAATCAGGCCTTTCGCGAAAAAGTCTTCATAATTTATAGGTCATATTTAATAAAGTTAACAATATTGATTAAAAACTTTCAATTACTATTCTCTACTTGGAAAATCAATCCATTTGCTTATTTACTGGTTTGTAATTGAGACAAAACACTAACTTTTGTGTGTAAAAACATAACTTTCCAGATCTATTATTTTCTTACAAGAGAAAAAATCTACTGTTGTGGTCATCAATTGCCAGTTTTGAATCAATATCGCGACAGTCGAATTACTACGGTATATTGTGCATACAGCATATTATAATTTTATGTATAACATTTTAATATTAATTTAAATTGAATAGTAATCCAATCGATATAGCCCATATTTCACAGTGATTGTAGAACAGTTATTTATATTAGCACGATGGTCGAATAGGCCTATCATAGTAAAATAACAGTTCCAATTTTCATTAACAACAAATAAAATATTGCTATCTCTTACATACCGGATTATAAAAGACGGAAATAGATCTTAAAATCACTGTCTTTCTCATGTAAGTAAAGCGACAGCAATATTAAAATCGGTATTTTAAAATTACAATAAACATTGCCTAGAAAAAACATAAAATACATAATGTAAAAAATCCAAAGTTAGCACATTGCCCAGTAGTCGGGCGGTGATTAAAGAGTGGGCCATATTGCCCAGCGTTGGGTACATAAGATTAGCTAAATGTATAGTAGCGAGCAATATTGCCCAGCATTGAGTACACAAGATACCTGTATGTATAGTAGCGAGCAATATTGCCCAGTATTGAGTACATAAGATAGTTAAATGTATAATACTGAGCAATATTACCCAACCTTGGGTACAGTGAATGCATAGTAGTGAACAATATTGCCCTGCATTGAGTATACAAGACATCTGAATGTATAGTTCTGAGCAATATTGAACAGCCTTGGGTACAGTGAATGTATAGTAGTGGGCAATATCGCCCAGCTTTGAGTACATAAGATAGTTAAATGAATAGTCGTGGGCAATATTGCCCAGCGCTGAGTACACAAGTTATTTGAATGTATGATAGTGGTCAATATTGCCCAGCATAGAGTACATAAGACAGCTGAATGTATAGCAGACAATAAAATATGTGTTCATTCGGCGACGGGGACTAGTTACACTCGGCGCGACCTGCGATCTTACCTGCGCGCGAACTCCGCTTTCATAGCTGAAATATAATGAAATTATTTGTCAAAAAACTAAAAAAAATGCTGGTATTTATAACTGTAACAGAATGATGTTCAAACAGCAGTTATTAAACTCAATTTAAAAAGAGTAACCATGGAAATTGTTGCCCATTCTTCTAGGCAGAAAGCTACTTTTGGAATGGTCAACTAAATCATCACTTTACATCGCTTGGTTGACAAACATTTTGGCTCTCTTGATAGTATATTGGTTACTTTTATTATAAACTCTATACTGTGTGCCTACTGTGTTATTCCTTCCAAACAAAAAAAATACATATATTTAATCAATATTTTTTATGACTTTGCAGCACAATAAATTTAGCGACGTATTCAACTGTAAGTTATGAACTCTGACTGGTAAAAAAATTGATAAATAAGGACGTACCGTCGAGAATCTCCTTCTTAATCTGGTTGAGCTGGTGTCGCATCTCGCGCATCATCTCCTGCTTGAAGGCGTCCCACTCGGCGGCCGACACACAGCCACCCTCGTTGCCGCCGTTCACTTGCTGCAATTATTTATATTTACTTGAATAATAATGATGAAAAATTGCCGACCACTGTTCCACCAGCTGTTCTCATATAAGGAGATCACCCAGCTGCTCAGAACATATTACGACGGCTGTTCCCATATAAGGAGATCACCCAGCCGAGTGCAGGACATATTGTAGTGCACGAGCATTTGCTTGGACACAGGTGCACTCACTATTCCTTCACTCTCATCCATGAGACCATGGGACGTCAGATGGTATGGCGATGTCAGTTTGTGGATAGGTGACCATTTTTTTATGACTACTTTCTCAGAGTTCAGAAGGCGCTTTAAAATGGATTCCGGCTGTCACTTAAACTTCTTTTACAGTCGTTACGGGTAGTCAGAAGCCAGAATATTTGACAACTAGTCTTACCAACAGGTTTCTCCCGCATAACTAGACTGAGGAGGTCAGACAGACAATCACTCCATCTGGCACACTGGTACTCAGCTACATCTAGTTACTTTAAAAGTCAATCCCAACTAAGGAAATAGCTAGGCCGATAGTAAAACTCTTCTCACCTTAAGTATAGTCTCTTCGCTGGCCGAGCCGAATCTTTTGCGAACGGAGCGCGGAGACTGTGGTTGCTGTTGTGCTATTGTTTCAGAATTTGCTGAAAAACATTTTCATACTTATTAGTATGGTTTTAGAGTTCAGTTTTGTTTGTTTGTATAAGAGTGCGAATAGCAAGTTCAGCTGCTATGAATATGCTATAAAATTATATGTTTGGTTATAGGTGGAAAAATAAAGGCTGTAACGTAAATAAATATGACTTATGTACAATGTTGGGCGTTAAGATGTCACTCAATATTTTGGCAGAATAAATGCTAATGCGTTAAAATAAAGTTCAATATCCAAAATCCCAATTATAATGTATTATTTTTGTAGACAGTTCAATTTTGAATCACAACTATTACTTAACCACTCATATGCTGATTACGAGACACTATAAAATCAGTAACGTCTAAGTTCTAAAACAACGTACAGACATTTTTTGCAGCATAAACAAGATGTTTAATTATTATTCACAATTTTTGTCTGTCTCAAAGTCTGCTTAAGCTTGGACCACTCTAATGAGGGTTTTTGAAATTTTTTCTGCCACCGGGTGGCGCCACGTATGCGTCTGGTCCAAACAGCTGTCAAAAAGTATGGAATTGTAGGTGCCGAACTTATTGTTTATTGAAATTCTGTTATATTGGAAGTGTTATTGATTTTATTATGGACTACGGTCAGAATAAGGTTTCCGAACTAAAAATTGAGCTAAGAGAGAGGGTGCAAAAGTCACTGGTACTAAGGAAAAGCTTGTTGAAAAATTTGTTAACACAATATGATTTAGTTTTTTTTATTTACTCAACCGCAATAGTAAAACAATAATGCTGTGCTTTAATTATAAAATAAAAAAAACACTAAAATCGTTCACTATTCATAGTAAAGATAAGCACTTTGACAGTTATTAGACCTGACGACTCGGTGCTGCCACCTCGTGGATTGCCATTTTCGAAAACCCTCATTTCAACCCTAACACAATGCCATAAAATCTATTTTAGTACCCAACATAATACATGAGCAACGTAAAACAAAGCGTGGCGACTCACAAGCATTGCCATTACATGCGGCGGGCAGTCGGTGCGGCAGCGTCGCCGATCGCTCCCATGTCTTCATCGGCGTCGAGTTCACCGAGTTGTCTGTTGATGACTCCTGGGGGGAAAGAAGGTTATATCGTAAATAGACAATTTAGTATGAAATAGATACTTGGACATCCTCAAATGTGTTTCAAAACAGCGATATTTTGAAACACATTTGAGTTTATAGTAGAGTATTTATATAGTTTTGTGTATAGTATATATAATTGTATGTAAAGTGTATTTGTATAGTTCTGTGTATGGTGTTTATTTTAGTGTATAGTCGGGTATCTGCACGGTTTATAGTTGTGTGTTGGGTATCTGCACGGTTTATAGGTACAGGTTATAGTTGGGTGCATAATTATGTGCATGATCTAACATCATAGGTTGACACCTGTATAGGTTATAGTTGTTTTTATATAGGAGTGCATAGTGTGTAGTCATACAGATGTTGTATAGTTACAATTTGTGTATAGGTCAGTGTACAGAATAGTGTGGAGTGTGTAGTTGTGTGCATGGTTTATAGTTGTGGGTGTAGTTGTGTGTATATTTGATTTAGTTAAGTTTTATTGAGTTACACATTTGTGTACATGACCTATAATTGTTTGTACAGTGTACATACCTCCGCCTTATCGAGATGCGCGCGTCGTCGTGCGAGCGTGCGCGCCATCTCGTTCATCATGCACGACAGCGTGCCCGCGCGCGAGCCGCCCGACGACGACGACGAGCCCGAGTGCTCCGCGCCGCCCGGGGGCGAAGCCGCCTCCGCTTGTAAAGCCGGGGATTGCCCGTTCGTTTGCTGGGGAAGGAAATGTTGAATTATCGTCTGCCCACTACAGGTGTCAGTTGAAAGCAACAATTTGGTATTTGACTAGGTCCAAAAAAAAATCAAAGTCATTTGGCAAAGCATCTTAAATTCATGACACTTTCATTTACCGTTTTGATGGAAAAATATATTCATTTTTTTATCGTTATTTTAAGGAAAATAAGTACACAGCTTGATGTGAAAATTCTGTGACGTCATATTTCACATTTTCATACAAATTGCTTGGAAAGAAACCGTTTTTGACAGTTCATTAAAAATATTGAATTTGACTAGTTATCAAATACCGAATTCAAGAAATCGACCGGAAGCTCGTCTATATTCTCCAAAATTTATACTTTATTTTGCAAAAAAAGGAAAATGAGCCCTAGGGAACTAACCTTAGCTTGTCTCTTAAGCCTGGCCTGCTGTAGCTGAGCAGCCAATCCCGACACGTCTGGTGGAGGCGCCGGCGCAGGCGGCGGGGGCGGCGGCGGCGGTGACGTCACGGGCGCCGACAGCACGGGCCCCACCGCTGTAACCGGAGCCCCGGGTCCCTGCGCGGCCGGGGCCCCGCCGTTCGGAGGCGGCGGCGGCGGCGGCGGCCCAGAAGACACCTGAGTCACCACAGCCTGCACCTGCTAAAGTTTACAATACCCGTTCAGTCGCTCAGTTTGACTGAACGACTGAACGGCAAAGTAAAGCTACGTCGACTTTATTTACAAAATCATACATAACTTTCTAATTCTAATTACATATTTACACAGCCACACATTCGCACCTAATTCTATTTACAACACTATTTTGGTACCATACATTTCATACGGGAATTTGCTAAGAACGTATAAGTGAATCTTAGAACGAATACAGGCCAAACAACTACACGTAAAGCTCCACATGGATCGCTCTGTACATTGCACGACACTTTTTCCCGCCGAAAATCTCAAAAGAAAACCCCCTCCACTGGAACCAATCTTTATGTCGTCCCAGCTCGGAATGGGATTCCACGTAGATTAGAACCAGTTTAGTTGGGTCCTTTAGAGATAAAAGCTTGGATCACGCAGATTTCGTCTAGGACTTGTCTACGAGAGGTGTCGTTCTGCCAAAAGTGTGACAGCTTTAAGTCAGAAGACTAGAAGCCATCGCTCGCTAGCTTTGGCAGGACATGGGAGATTTCAAATTGGCAACTGCGCAGGTCTTTTACGCAGTGTTAGTCGCCAATTTTCAGGATTTCCGTAAAGTGAGAGTGGGATTATAGTTCAGCCACTGGATTTCCTCAGCTGTTGTCTTCTTTGTTCCCATTGGATGTTAGGTATGTCAGAAAGCGACGGGAACACCATGCCTCGCCGTTATTATACATGGGGTTCCCTCCATGAGTATCTCCCGCTTTGCGGGGTCATCGAAAACTATGTTTTCTGGATGATATTGAGCAGCACCAATCGCTTGCACCCAACAAACATACACATAAACTTAGGATATATAACTGTTAAAAAACATACAATTTCTGGCATATATAGTTGTAACTTAAGAATAGACCCGACTACGAAAATTATGTTTTAAAGTGCAAATGATTGAACTGATATGATATACATATGTAAAATGCGGGACATTTATATATATTATGTACCGTCTTCTCCCTCCTTCCTCCCCCTGAAAACAGGGCCAATCACTGCGTCCGAACATTCTAGAATGAAAGGGGGTAATTCGTAGTCGGGTGAAATAAAACTAACCATTGGTGGAGGCTGTGGGGCGGCGGGCGGCGTCGGTGGCGCTAGCGGACCCTGGAACAAAAAGTTTACATTAACTATGATATTCTTACTCAAACTATTACCAAGGGGTATTATAATATAATATATAAGTAATATAATATAATAATAATGTCGGGACACCTTTTCACACACGGTCGGTTAGCCCCATGGTAAGTTATTAATTAACTTGTGTTATGGGTGCTAACACAACTGATAAACTACATATAGCTACATATATACATATTTATAAATACATATTGTATTATGGTGTACAAGAAAACTGGGTTGAGAAGGTCAGGTAGGCAGTTGCTCCATATAAAAGACTCATACTCAGCTACATGCGAGTAAATTGGATGCTGAGCCCAATACATATGAAAATCCTAAAGTTGCATCAAGTTATGGTAGATGAAATTTTGATGCTTTCCACCTTTCGTATAATGGCAAGATTTCACCAAAATTAATTGCAAACAAATATGTACTCCACATATAGCATGTGTTCGCGCACAAAAGTTGCAATTTTAAGGACATTTAAAAAATGTTCGCACGCAATTTGTTACCGTTTGCTGGAGAGAGTAGACCAGAAAAATAGTGGTAAATAACAAGCGTCAATGGAATTTCGCCTTTGGAGAGAACAGTTGATAGATACTGATGATACTTAACTGAAATCTACACTCAGTCGTTTACCAAGTGACTGCTAGCCGTTGTTTAAATTTAATTTATAATTTTGATCTGTTGTGACTTAAGCATGTGGTGTTCTATACGTGACCTATAAGTGATTGTTACACTGCAATACTATCGCTAAGCATGTGTTTTATAATTGGAATTGTGTAAACAATTGTTGGTGAACCTATTATAATAAAATACTTACATTAGCCGGTGGGGGTAGGTTTTGATGCGGTGGCACGGGCGGAGGGGCGGGCGCTCCGGTCGCCGCCGCCGACAGAGACATATTTGGAGGCATCGGCGCACTGTGGTCAAGAAAATTATCACATTTAAACAACAAAAAATAATCTGTTGTGATTATGTACGGAGGTCAAAAAGTCTAGCAAGAAAACTAGAGATATTAACACTTATCACGGTTCTAGTTTTAACGTGTTTCGAAGGTACTAAAGCTAATGAATGAATCAAAATTTAAATTGAACATGACGACTGCAAGAAATTATCAACGACAAAACAACACTCCAAAACATGAAAACTCACAACCTTACTACTACAATGGAGCTTGCGTCATTATTTTGACAACTAGGCTTTGCTTCAATACTGACACATCATATTGTGTTTATAGGCTACGTTTATCCAATATATGTAGTTGGTGGTAACCTAGTGGGTAAAGAATCAACCTCTGAAGTATGAGTGCGTGGTTTCGATTCCAGGTCCAACCAAAAGGCTAGCGAAACATCGTTGGGAAAAAGCCCGGAAGATGATGAGGCTACGTTTATTCGAGTATGAGGAGCAGTTCCCTCACAGAAGCTGCATATTGGGTTGGAAGTAAACCCTCACCTATTAGTGCGATGATGTCCAGGCGTGGGTTGGCTCGGCTGATGCGGCAAAGTGTGATGTACTCCATGCGGCGGCGGCGCGGGGGGAGTCGGCTGCTGGGGTTGTTGTACCTGAAAATGTGTTTTTCTTTAATATTTAATATAAAAGAGTGTGTTAGGAAATACCAAATATATGGTAAATAACTTTAGTAACTAACTTCCTAATAGTTCAAAGTTTTGCTTTATATTTTAGACTTGTACTAATTATAGCCCTGGTTAAATGGTAAACTTTTTGTTTTCAGATATATGTTGGCGAGTTTATGAAACAAGTCAAGTGAATGAAGGAACATGAGTGTGAGTTGATGCAAGAGAGTTTAAGATTAAACCAGTAAGTGAGTATAACATTATTTGCAATAGTAGTTAGTTGAGTAGGACTGTGGTTGTGATATGCATAAGTGAGTGAGTGTAAGGTTATGAGGGAATGAGTATAAGGTTATCAGTGAATGAGTGTACGGTTAGAGTGAATGTGTGTACGGTTAGAGTGAGGGTAGGTTTATGAGTGAGTGAGGGTAGGGCTATGAGTGAGTGAGAGTAGGGTATGAGTAAGTGAGTGTAGGGTATGGGTGAGTGAGTGAAAATATTAGTTAACCTGATGATGATGATGCGGCGCGTGGTACTGGCTGGTGGCGGCGTGGTACTGCGGGTGCTGCTGGTTGTGGGGCGCGTGGTACTGCGGCTGCTGGAATATCGCCGCGTCCTCACGGGTCATTGTTCTGATCGGAAAAAGTTCAGGGTTAAGTTTGAATGCCTTGAAATGCAAATAGCTATTAGAATGTAATCTAATTTGTTTTTTACTAATACTACTTTCTAAAGTTCATTTAGCATAATATATTTTAAGAAAACACCACTACACTAATTCAAATGAAACATTGTAAAAGAGCATAATTAAAAACTGGCATCATATTTGGACACCCATTTTTGTTATATCCTAACTGTATCTTCTGATACTTATATTTAAATATCGTTCATTAGTTCAGGCCAGAAAATTTAATATATCTTGCTGCCCAAGTTTATTTAGGGTCATTCCTCTCCTGATAACATCTTGAGGAAACCTGGACTATATAGTCTGAAATCACCAACCCGCATTGAGCAAGCGTGGTGATCAATGCTCAATCCTTCTCGGTGTGAGAGGAGGCCTGTGCCCAGCAGTGGGAGGATAAAAAAGACTATAACTGTAACTGTAACTCTCTGTCAGCCTTTTAAAGCAGAGCTTAAATCCCGAAGTCCTCATTTCAAAGGATCCTCAAAGATTTGAAGAGACCCACAGTTTATCCTAATGACAATATTACCTATACCCCATGTCTTCGTCGTATGTGTGCGCGTTGTTGTGCCCGTTGTAAGGCACGGGGGGGTTCGGCGGCTGCGGCGGAGGGGGCGCCGAGTTGCCCGCCGGCTTGTTCGCCAGGATCTGAGGGGAGAAAACAGGAGTTAATGTAGTGCAATTTAATAAAGTAACAATTAGTATTTAAAAAAAAACTGTCTCTTGACATCTGCTTAAGATATCTAGCAAGATTTAAGTTAAGTTAAAAAGTACAGCAGAGCTCTGACTGATGTGGTGCTCAATGATAACCTTTTATATGTGCGTACTTGCCAACCAGGTCAGATTTCCTTCAACTTTGGTCACTATCCCAAACTGGCTCTTAAAGAGAACGTCCTCTTCGTTACAAAAATATTATCATCTGCCAAGCCTTCTTCTATGTTGAGGTCGGCATCCAGTCTCACTGCTGCAAGCTGAGTTACGACTGCCTGTCTGACATCCTCAACCCAGGCAACCTCATACCCCTTGGTAAACCGCAACTATCTTCCATCAAGCCCTGTTCCCTACCAGCTCCCTTACCTCCAAGGTATGCATCATGGCCCGCGCGAAGCTGTCCGCGTCCTCCCGGCACGAGAAGTTGAGGCCATACACGTGACGCGCGTCCCTCCATTGGTGGAACGTAGCCTGAGCCCTGTTCTCACAGTACCAGCTCCCTTACCTCCAAGGTATGCATCATGGCCCGCGCGAAGCTGTCCGCGTCCTCCCGGCACGAGAAGTTGAGGCCATACACGTGACGCGCGTCCCTCCATTGGTGGAACGTGGCCGTCGCCTGGTTGTACTTTAGGCCGCGAACTATTCCACAGTTTATCACCACCTATGTAAAAAAAACATTTAAGGAGACGATCTCTAAAATCCGTAGGTCTTATAAAGCTGAAGAGTGAAGACACAAACAAAGTTCCTGACAGTACCGATATGAAAAGATCTATCAGTGTTAGATGGTCCTTTCGGATATGAGTATTCCATAAATTATGACAAGCTTAAATAAGTCGCAGAGAAATAAAGCAACATCCTCTGTCAGCATCCTCTATAGATAATTGAAACTAAGAAGCGGGCATGACAATTATAAGCAGTGACTAATCGTATTATCATTATTACAAAAAGCAACATTATCTTATGAAGTAAAAAGATGTCATCGCCCTTATCCTAATTTTATACGGAATCAGCGCAGCATGACTTCTTCTATGTTTACTCTTCTATCTGCTGTCATCTCACAAGTTACATTCTTTAAAATACTATCATGATCCAAGTTTGATATCCTTTAAACTGGGGTCTTCAACAGATCTACTATCACTAACCTCGTGATCATTCAATTTCCTTCCGACAACTCGGAAGGTATTGTGTTGCGTGTGGTGATAGATGTGGACCTTGGACAGGCCAGAGCTGGACCCTGAGGGGACCCACCGCTTCAGGCCGTCGTCGTACACCATCACGGAGGCCCTGGCGCTGCTGATTGATTGTTCGCTGTAACAAAGGTAAAAAGCAGTTAGAAAAATATATATAAAACCAAAATAAGAGAGAAAAGAAGTGCACGTCACAATAAAAAATAGTCTTATACAGAGGAGACAAAATCATTCGCTGTTAGATCTACGAAATCGAAATATATCTTAAGAGAAACATAATACCAAGCAGTAAGTGCCAAAAAGCACTTAAAAGAAAATACTTTATATGTGACACTAAGCGGTGTCCCACAAATTATAAATACTGGCTGGATAATCTGTGAACTATCAATTTAAAAAAGTATCAAGCATTGGATGGATAAAGGCTGATCAAAATTGAGATAATTGGCGCTCATTAGGATCAAAAAGGCAAGATCAAAAAGGAGGATCAAAAAGTCTCAAAAATCTTACAAAAAGATGTGCCAATATACCAAACAAAATTAATGAATCTCTCTGTAGAAATAAATCAGTTTATCTGCAGATCTCGCGAGTGGGACGACAGTCGGAGGCTGATCGTGAAACAGCCGTTACGTAAGTATCTACCTCGAGTGTTACATAAACTTCAGCCTACGTAAGACCTACGGGTTTTCATAAAGGGCAACAGTTTGCATCATTTAAGTACGTAAGTTTGGACCCATATTTGTAGAAAAATGAATGCCGTTCGAACGTATCAATAGAGATGTGTTTGTTTAAGCTAGTTGTACAAATAAAGTGTAAAAAAAGATGAAATTCTAAATTCAATTAAAATCAACAAAAACTAAACTAATATTAAAAAGCTTTGTTTGGTTTAAAGCGCTAATCTCAGGACTTGCTGGACTTATTTGAAAAAATATTTCATTGTTAAATATGTAACCTATTTATCGAGGAAAGCTAATGGGAGCAAAGTTAAAAATGTTAGCTATCACATTCAACTTTCAAAATCCGGGCAGAAAAGTTGTCAAAGAGTAATTAATACGACAGAGGCGTCAGATCAGTGAAGGTCGTAAACATCCTTATATAACAATAATGTACAGGGTTACATCGCCACTACTGACAAACAGAAGGCTACACGTACCTACTAATTTGCAAGGCAAAACCGCAACCCAGAATATACATATACCTACGTATAAACATACATGTATCCTGCTATGTATAAATAAACACACTTTGTAGTTCCTATGGTTATTAATAGTTTTAATTGTTGTTTTGTTTCCAATAATGGCCGAGGAATTGAGGTTTTCCGATTTGAAATACACATTAGAACTTACATTTTAAGTTCGAAAATAAATATTTGTGAAAGAGTAATTTCTTTGACTACCAGAATTAGGCAGAAAAACAGCATATTTTGATAGCCAAAGCTTCTATAAAATATTACGGCAGTCTCCCTTTGTTTTCACTCCGAAATAATTGCGGAAAAACAGTCTAGCTAACAATTTTCACGTGTCTCATTATCTATATTCAACGTCACCATTATCTTCATAACCTAAACCTTTCTTAACAAACATCTGTATCCCTTACTACATTAATCACCATATCATATTCAACACAATCCATCTACCTCATTTCCATCCAAGACAATTACTAATTAGGCAAATAAATTCCTTTCTACAAGCCGACATCTTGAAAAATGGCCGCCGTGACGTATAAGGGAACTCCTGACTCCGTCAGTTACGTAAGAGATTTCGACAAGAACGGACGTGGGTTGAGATTGCCCGAACAAGGTCGCGTTGGTAAAAATGAAATGTCTTTTTTCTTAATACTTGAATGGGTGTAAGTAGGTGGTATTTAACCTAAATATTGTTGCTTGTATTCAAATTGAGAATAATGGTTGTTATTTATTTATTAGTTGCGATCTAAACATATGGCGTCACGCTTATTATAATAAAAGCTAAAAGAGCAATAAGTAGAGTATAAGCCCTCACATTTTGCAACGCCTGCAAAAGGCCGTTAAGCTGAACGTAAACCTGTATCTAAGAACTGTACAACCTTAACATGCAAATAAATATTTTGAGTTTGAGTTTGAGTCAACTATGATGTCATTAGACCGAAAAACTGTAACAGTAGACTGAAAGAACTCCTAACTCAATCAATCAATTTTGAAAACATATCTCAGTAAAAGAATAACAAACAATCACGACAATTTGAATTTACATTTGCACACACAAAGCTCACCCGCTTTCATCAAACAAAAAGTCTGTACCAGACATATCGATTCCTGTACCACATTTTAACAGACCCCTCAATTCCCAGACTTATGTACAAATAGATATACACAGGTACCGGTCAGTTTCAACCCTACAGTCTGAAAGCTTAATTACTGAGCGCCAATCACGGCCATTTCTATAGCCGAAATACTGGACAAGGGATACACCCTAAAAGGGATTTTGTCCTAATAAATTAATCCGTCTGGCTATGTTATAGTTTGTTATTAAGTGATTGAAGGAGTATTTTATCAACATATCGTTTGAAACAATTTGTAATATTAGTTTGTTAGGTTAAAGGGATTAATCTCTGAATCTATTGAACCGATGAAAATTGTTTTTTTAAATATATATATAGTCTCGTTATTTTGTAACTATCAAACAACATAGTTTGGTATCTGCCCACAAGTCTTAAAAGGATCCCAAAAAAATAAAGCACAATTTCTCTAAGTATTTATATGAATTTGCGGATAGACGATTTCGAAATTCAACAACACTGTTATTTTTCCTTCGTTAAATCGTTACAGGCTTACACAACATGTGAATTTAATGATAAACCTTAATAGCTTCTTATTAATTAAAGTTAGCCTTGAAATTAAAAGGCTTAATCCCAGACTTGACTAATCAGCTTTCGTCAAAATCGGTACACAAATAATAATGAGTACTTTTGCAAACTAGTTTCTTAAATAAGGTTCAGTTTCTACATAAGCCGATAAAATACCAGTTGGTAGCCGATTAGGATCTGACATTACGACACTGACTGTGCTGAAATGCACGCAAGTGTAATATTGCTAAATAAATTAATTAAACTATCTTTTTTTTAATGTTGTTTTGGTTTAATATGATAAAATCGTTTATTTCGTAAAATATTCGCGTTCACGTTTTCGCTCATTTCATTTTATTTGCATTCAGATAATCTTCGTCAAAATGAACAGTATCGCAATACTATGGTACTGTTTCAAAAGTAAAAAAAAAAATACTTGGATATGAATTTGAATGAAACGTTGAAGTTGAATTATTTATTTATCATTTGCGAAGCAAAATTAGTTGAACTGTCACATTGGTTTAGTTGTTGTCAATGCGAATTGCTAGACAACTGTATGTTGTATTGTATCGGTAATATCAGAAGTTCGAAACGTTGCACAAAATTGACTACGTAATTAAAAAACAACTGCAGCCCAATCTCGCAATGGGCATAGACTGTTTGGTCAGTTCGGAATCTCATCGACGCCGATGGATAAGTTTAATTTATTTTAAAATTCTTCATCGAAGGCTCATCATAAGCGAGCATGAAAATTCTAGCGCTTCGAATTTAAACTCACGGCAGATCAAGTCACAAAATGGAGGACGCTTACCGTGATGAAAAAAGACATCTTCGGTTTTGGTTAATCAACGGTACTTTAAAAAAAAAAAAATGTTCTAAAAACGAGTTTACTTTTTCTAACCACATTCACAACACATTACATAACTTTTTTTCTGATTGAACATAATTATGTTAAAACCAAAATGCAAAACGCATTACCAAGCTTCAATTTAAAAAAAATATTTCTTCAATCTTGATTCACGATACATTTAATCAGTCACTATGTACTGCATCAGTATTTATTAACAAAATAAGTACAGTCGAGTCATGTCAAACGTCCACCACCTCCCACGGTTCTGAATCAAGTACCCGAGCTACGAACAAAGAACTCCCAGGCCCGACTGCGCGCGCAACTCAAATCCGAACCCGACCCGTGAAAACTGTTAGCAGTACACCGCCGCCATTTTGAAAATCACCGAAGGACGAATGCGCTGTTACGTAACATCGCAATTTTGGGATTTCCACCAAGTTCGATTTTAAAAGGATTGATATGGTAAAACCTTAAATTTTTTGGGGCACAATAATATTAATGAGCAAATTAGTCAGAAACTTGTAACTAAGACCAATTTAAGATTAAATTTTTAGGGACCTTTGCACTAAACAAATAAACTCACAATTCCAAATCGGCCCCGTTCACCACCTTCCAAGATACTAAACGAATAGAGGCTTTCAAACAAAGAACTGTTTTAAGTCCATGTCGAGTCATGTCAAACGTCCACCACCTTCCACGGTTCTGAATCAAGTAGCCAAGTACCCGAGCTACGAACAAAGAACTCCCAGGTTCGACTGCGCGCGCAACTCAAATCCGAACCCGACCCGTGAAAACTGTTAGCAGTACACCGGCGCCATTTTGGAAATCACCGAAGGACGAATGTGTTCGCTGTTACATAACATCGCGATTTTCAGATTTCCAACAAATTAATTTTTAAAAGCGTTTTTGCCAAAAATACCTTATTTTTTTGGCACACAATAACATTACTGAGCAAATAAGTCACAAACTTGTAACTAAGACCAAGTTTACACAAGATAAAATTTTTAGGGAGACCATTGTGAGAAGGATGCATAACTGAGTTAAAATTAGTTATAAGTTTAATAGTGTTTGGCTTTGGCCGTTCTATTTAAAATATAAATAAATAAATTGAACTAAGCAAATAAACTCACAATTCCAAATCGGCTTCGTTCACCACCTTCCAAGATACTAAATGAATAGAGGTTTTCAAACAAAGAACTGTTTTAAGTCCATGTCCAGTCATGTCAAACGTCCACCACCTTCCACGGGTTTGAATCAAGTAGCCAAGTACCCGAGCTACGAACAAAGAACTCCCAGGTTCGACTGCGCGCGCAACTCAAATCCGAACCCGACCCGTGAAAACTGTTAGCAGTACACCGGCGCCATTTTGAAATTCACCGAAGGACGAATGTGCGCGCTATTACATAACATCGTCATTTTGGAATTTCCACCAAGTTTGTTAAAAGGAAAAAATCTTTAAGGTTTTTGGGGCACAATATCATCACTGAGCGAATGAGTCAAAAAATTGTAACCAAAACCAATTTTACACAGAATTAAATATTTAGGAGACCATTGCACTAAACAAATAAACTCACAATTCCAAATCGTCCCCGTTCAACACATTCAATGATATAAAACGAATAGAGGTTTTCAAATAAAGAACTGTTTTAAGTCTATGTCGAGTCATGTCAAACGTCCACCACTTTCCACGGTTCTGAATCAAGTACCCAAGTACCCGAGCGACGAACAAAGAACTCCCAGGTCCGACTGCGCGCGCAACTCAAATCCGGAACCGACCCGAGAAAACTGTTAGCAGTGCACCGCCGCCATTTTGAAATTCACCGAAGGACGAATGTACGCGCTATTACATAACATCGTTATTAAGTTTGTGAAAAGGATAGATTTGGAATTTTTGGAGCACAGCACAGTAACATCACTGAGCAAATGAATCAGAAACTTGTAAATAAGACTAATTTTACACAAGATTAAATTTTTAAGGAGTCCATTGCACTAAACAATTAAACTCACTATTCCAAATCGGTCCTTCAAAGATATAAAACGAATAGAGGTTTTCAAACAAAGAAAACCTCTACTCAAATCCGGAACCGACCCGTGAAAACTGTTAGCAGTGCACCGGCGCCATTTTGAAATTACCGAAGGACGAATATGCGCGGAATTACATAACATCCATTATTACATTACATAACCATTCCATTTTGGAATTTCTAGCAAATTAGTTTTTGGAAAAACCTATAATTTTTTGGGGCACAATAATATAACTGATCAAATGAGGTCAAGAACTTGTAAATATGACAAAATTTAAGAAACTCGATAATTTAATATTAATATTGAGACTATTGCACTAATCATGAAATTTTAATTTTCAAGTCGGCCCCGTTCACTAACTTCCAAGAAATAACTCAAATAGAAGTTTTGTAACAAAGTTCGGTTCAATGCGCGCGCATTTCAAATTTAAAACTTACCGTTAAAAACTGTCAGCAGCACACAGTCGCCATTTTGAAAATCGCCGAAGGACGAAACCGCGCACAAATCCAATCCAATCAGAGAATTCATTTAAAAATTGTCCTTACTATTTCCTTTTTAAATATTTCGAATTCTGAATCGCGCATTGACAATATGTATTCTATTTAGAAGAACCTCTAATAAATGAAGACAAAGATAAAAGAAAACTATGAAAAAGAAGCCCCGGATTATAACATCTTCTATTGGAGGCATCACAGAAGCTAAGTCATTTAATTATTTTGATAAATTCAAACACGACCGTCCACTAGTGCAGTCAGTACTAGAATCACACTAGAATACCCGAGAACGTTTAGGAACAAAGAAGAGCCTCATTGGTTGCGCGCGCAGGGTAACCCGCGTAGCAGTGCACAGCCGCCATTTTGTTTTCCGTTCGTATTTGAAAGACAAAAACCACAAAGTACTGTTCAGTACATCACGGAAGTATTTAAAACAATTTTATGGAACTATTAAAATAATTTTGAAGCCAGGTCCGGCTCACACGACTATCACCTTCAACGATCTAAATCTGAATAACGGATACTTATTCGACGCACAAAGAAGAGCCCAGATGCGCGCGCACCTCAAATCCGAAGCTGCCGATTGAAATGGTGTAGCCGTACACCGCCGCCATTTTGAATTTTCCGTTACATCGGGAAGGACAAAGGATATTAAAAACGATATTTTACCGTTCGTTTTTTTTAGTTTATTTTTACACACAAAAAAGCCACTTTTTGAGGACTATTCGAGGGATGAACACACCGAATCAATTCTTGGTTGAGTTTTAAAAAGCATTTTGGAAAAAAGATTTTGTTATGCAAAAGGTGACCTTAAAATTGTATACACATCAAAAAATTTTGAGGAAGATAACACACACAAAACTCAAATTACGACTTAACATCAAGAAACAATAACACATATAATAGTGACCACAGACTTGGCTACAACTCTTGCAGAAAAGTTAAAGCGTTATATGAAGTAATCGAAAATAGCTTCACAGTTCAAGCAAAGTACATATAGCACAGTGGTAATCATGCAGCAATTATTTAATTTTATGTAAGACACAGCAACATGCTAAACTAAACATAAGATAAGCAACAGTTATTAAAACATAGTGTTCAGCACCTACAAGATATTCGGTATTCCATCTCCGATGAATGTCCAAAACCCCACGTACACTATAAGTGTTCTATAAAGTCTACCTTCTGGGAACAGCTTCTGGTAAAACTTTGACAACGGTGTCATTAAAAGACTTTTAAAATGATTTGTAAGTTACTTCTGATCGCAAGCGACCACCTACTTCCAAGCTCTGAGCTAGTTTGATCTCTTAACACTTGCAAGAACAAAGGCTAGTCCAATATCTATGCGCGCGCACCTGTAATGTTTAGCAGTGCACGGTCGCCATTTTGAAATTCGTCAAAAATAAGGTCGGTTGCGCGCGCATGGTATTACCGGAACTGACGCCAGATATTGCAATTTAGCAGTGCACAGGCGCCATTTTGAAATACATGAGAAAAAAACCTTTTAATGCGCGCGCAGGACACTACGAAAGTTCCTATTGGTCGCCATTTTGAACTCGCGATGTAACCAATGTAAGTAACAAAACTAAAAACTGAAAAATACAGCAAAAGTTTTATCATATTCGAGTACACAAAACAAAGGCGACGGTTATTTCGAAGCAGTACGCGGCGGCCATTTTGAAAGAGATATAGAACGTATAGAGGCTCCAGTTGGAGTTGCGCGCGCAAGACGCACCCCCTTTTGTTTCACGCGAACACCCGTTTCCATCGTTACCATTTCTCGGAAATCTAGACAAGGAGATACTCGTGACGCAATAGTTTAGAGACTAATTTTCGTTTTTCACCTGACTTGTCGATAACAATAGATATGTGACGTGTTTCAATAAGATGCGGGTGTGTGAATATTTGTATGTCAAATTACGTTGGAATTTTAAAAATGTTGGTAAGTGCTGACACTATAGCGAATGTCTCACTCATAGTTACATAGCTTTGCTGTAGAACAGGTAACAAGAAACACATATGAACATAAAAAAACTCACCGCCACATCCATCTCCCGAGGCTCGTTACATATTTTTTTCCACGACATAAACTATAACTAGCGCATATATGTGTTGAACTATGTTATTTTTCTTTCTTTTAATAAACACGCAAAAGATACAGCAAATAAGGTAGCACATATCTACACTACACTATGTGCACTACGCTAATCTACTAAATGAAAGGGGAAAAGTTAATTTTGACGAAAATATTTATTTAAGCTACAAACAGGACGACTTTGTACTGCTTGCGCCTCCCCCACCTGACATCTGACATTATCAATTGCTCACACGATTTCAACTGGGATTTAACTTGTCCTACCTCCTCGGTTCTTATTTGTGCTGCACTTGCGACCGCCTGATTTAAGCATTTACTGTCTTTAGCAAGCGAATTATCCTTATTGGCTAAGCTATGAACTTTACTTGAAGATATTTTTGGATTCCGATCTGAGTTGCGTCGTGATCGATTCGCACACTCTATTTCTAACTTCCCAAAACGATTGACTAATAATTGAAATGGATCATTATCTTTGTTCTCTTTTTTGAACCGTTTTGGCTTTGAACTCACGATAACGTTAGGTGGCCTCGGTTTCGGACCCACAGATTTGATTGGCCGCACAGAGGCTCCTACTAAATTCAGTCGCCTTTTTGACGCAGCAGCCACGTTAAAGTGTCGCAGATTAATTGCCATTACTTGTACTATACTTGGCGCTCGCACCATTTTAGCTGATATCCTAATTTACATTTAATTTTAGTTCAACTGGATTAAGACGTCACTTTATAATATCCAGTAAAATTATTAAATCACAAACTATATTGACTTTGAAATAACTATAGGTAGCTGCCAACGCGCACTCACTTCCCCGTCGGACTTCCGAATAGTTCCGAAAGGCTTTAGTTTCACCAAATTAGGCCGAGCCCCAGCCAATTTTGGACATGCGCAATACAGGAATCAACTATTTTAAAGTTAGCAGGTCGTATCCGCCATTTTGGAATTCCCCCCTGCACCTTACCTCACCCCGCCCGGGCCCATGTAAGGCCTTCAAGGATATCCGTTTGCTCGCATTACATTACATTAAAAAATAAATGCAGTCGCAATAACAGGCACAAAAATAATATAACCGAAGTTTAGCTACCCTCAAAAAACTAAACTACCCCCTCTATGGAAAGAAAAGCAATGGCATATGTAAGGCAATGTTTCCGCGAACTAAGTGTGAAATGACCCGCACTTTACTAAATGGCACTCAAATAAGACTATCTAAACCGTGAAACTAGGTAACTGTATCTATATAGAAAATATCTAGGCACACTAAGGAAACGACACAAAGAACCAACTACCCTACAAGCTCACTTTGGCACGAAGCGCCCTACCAGCGCCAAGGTCGGAATCAAACTGTTCCGAGGACTGGCGGTCCTTCGATTCGAGCCCAGATTTTATTGCACATGCGTCCTCGAGCTGCCGGCTTGCCCGAGAGTGTTTGTAGCAGGTCGTGGCGGCCATTTTGAATCACCCTACTTCCAGTTCCAAGAATTAAGACCAATATGTACTGCGTTACAATTTGATGAACAAAGAACTGACCTAATTTCATACTAGTAAAATATATTTTTTATTAATATAAAAAAAAGTTATTCTCTGAATATAATTTTGTCCTAAAACTAATAAATAATTTCAAAATTACGTTACTAACATTATCTTACAAATTCTACCATCCACACATTACAAAATCCGTTATTCGAAAAAACGATTCCTAAACCGAAAGATCCCGGAGTCGGAATTCTTAACTACCCTCCCTACCCTAATACAACGTTCACTTGAATACGTTATTGTGAACAGTATTGTTAGTATTGTGAATTCGTTAAATAACCCCTAACCAGTTTCGTCATTTTGAACAAAACCGAAGCGCGGTCCGTACTGTCTAAACATTCTTAGGTCTGTGATGTTTGTCAAGTTGTGAATGAAGACGCGTGCGGTAAGATGTGTTTCGTGCAAACAAACAAGATTTTTTAAGGTAGTTCAAAATAAGGAAAGTTGCGGATTTAATATAGTATCGTCTAATATCTGGACACCTTTTCACACACGGTCGGTTAGCCCGTTGGTAAGTTATTAATTTACTTGTGTTATGGGTGCTAACACAACTGATAACACACAAATAGCTACATAATAGGTATACATATTATGGCACCCACACGGCCAACAAGCATGCTCATCGTGACACAAATGTCGACCGGGAATCGAACCCGAGACCTCAAGTTCGGCAGTCCGGCATGGTGACCATCGCCATCGAGAACGTAAATTCGATAAATATCAAAATTAAACAGCTATTCGCAAATCAACGCATAGACATTATACATATAAAAAATTTAAAAACCAGGGTAAGAAAATATGTGTACGTTTTTTTTTCTTGTTTGTCTCGCATGTTTAAGTTAAAAGCGCCGAGACGCTGTCTAAAGCAACAAGTATGGAGACCACATATGTATGTTAGTGGAAGACGCTAACCTTAATATGTTAGGTCGGCACGACAACAACAATAGATTTTCATAAAATATTTAACTCAGTAACAACCGTATCAAAAATCATCTATCTCGTTGGGAATCAAATCATCATCATCATCAAATCATCGTCCACTGCTGAACATAAGGCCTCTCCCAAGAAACTCCAACAATGGAATCAAATGATTTTTCTATAAAAAAGTATCCAATTTTTTTGCTTATTTGTAGTAAACAACAACAAAACTCACCGAAATAAAATCAATTCACTTGTAATCTAACACTTGAAACTTCAAGAAAAATCACAGACCAATCTAAAAATAGACCTCCCCATTACAAGGACGAATTTTCACAAAATCTCGGCAAAAATAGAAAGAAAACAATAAACAAAACACCAACAAAATATTAAAGAAAAAAATCTCAAAAATCACTTACATATTATAAATGATCACAGGTGCACATTTGTACTGTGGGAGCGAAATTTTAGAATATGCATAAGGCACAACCGTTTATCGCCGAAGGTGTACGCAACACTAGTTGATGCAGGCCATCCCGCCGGGACCCGAACTAAGCTAGACGTAACGCGCATGCATCGTATGATTGATTTAAGTGCAAGGGGGGGCAGGTATTGCGTTCTGATTAATTTTAGTAACAAGCCAGACAGCTAGCCCGGATGCCCGGGACCCGACATGCGTACTAAGGGCTTGTTTCAGGGTCTAGATACTTCCGTGGCTGCAGCAAACATAAATACGCTGGGAAAATCAATATTCAGTCGCTGTTTGTTTTATTGAGATGGATCGCCATTTGTGCTTTCAATACTGGGCTGTGTAAGCTTTGATTTTGATGATAACTTTTAGTTTGGTAGGTGGGCTTATGATCCCAATTTCTAAGAAGCTTTAATTAAGGAGATCATAACAGAGGAAACAAGTCTATTTTATAAGAAACCATTCCTGTAACTTACAACTATGTTAGAAGCTCAAAATCTTAAGAAAGCAAGACGATACTTTAACCGCCTGAGCCACCTGTAGCTTCAGCTCATTTCCATAATACCTACTTTTCTACCAAAGCAAAGGATAAAAAACCCCTATTATTCGAATTGTTAGTTTTTACTAAAAACCTACCTGGCAGCTTGCCAAAACACCAACAAAATACCGAAAAAAAGGAATATAAATTTTTCTATGCTGCACTTCAGGGACAATTGGTACATCTTTGGAGGGAGTGCTATTAAAATAAAATACAGTAGTTATTGAACCTGTAATTGTCAAATTAATCTAAAAGACCTGTTAATGATAATCAGCATATTTCTTTCAGTAGCATTTTACTGTATATAAAATATTTCATGTTACAAAAACTGCAGGCTATAAATTATTCATAAGATTCCCACGCGCTTTGCGTTTGCATACGAAGATGGAGAAAATATTTGTTTTCAAGAGGGCACAACTTTGTCAATATATTACAGAATCTTTAGTTTAACACTATCAAGTGTTTTGTTTCACCTTAAACTTATGACCAGAGAAGTATAGGATGTAGGTCGAAATACCAATATGGATGGTTGACAACTAATGACTTATTTACTCAGATTCAAGTATTTTTGTATTTGACTTTACTCAAATTGATACTTCATGTGACAACTCTGAACATTGCAATGCAACAAAATTTACAAAACAAACCCAAAACTCTACTAAACCCAACAAATACCCCCATACAGTTAATCAAGTATTCACATACCACAATATGAATGCAACAAATGACAAACTCACAAGAGACTAAAATCCCAGTGCACGTGTCAAATGTTTAACAACAGAAGCTCATGAAATATACATTAGCCAACTGCGTCCACAATGAGGTATTCAACTGGTGCAGCACATGACAACTACTGAAGATACGTGTGTGGATATGAGCAATGTATGTGGTAATTTAAGCGGGATAACACTAATGAGCTCAAGTTAGCTGCCGAAATAAACTGGAAATATGGTTTTTATAATTTGTATCACCAAAAACTAGACATGAAGATGAAGGGAGAGAGTTAGTTAGAGATTTAAACACGAAAGACAGACCAAAAGTGACAAAAGATTTTATTTCAATATCTGAATACATAAGCTAATATAATATTATTTTAAAATCTGAATCCTAACGTATCGCAAACCATTACTGCATTTACAGACCTTATATTTTTAAGATAAACTTACTTATTCCGAAAGTATCCTTCTTAAACAAAAATCAATCAATCTCATAACACCACATGAAATCGCAAATCTAAATTGCCCAAAAGCTATTAAAACGTAACACCTGTAAACTCAAACAAAGCATTAATTTATTCATTGTTTAACTGGCAGTCTGTAGCGTGGATTAAACTGGGATCGCCCACTAATTACTGGGGAATTAGTGGGCGATCCCAGTTTAATGCCGTCCGGGACGTTTGAAACTGGCAGTAAGAGACGTTTAAACGATCTTAGCTCACATTTATAATTAAATAATGAACTTATCTGGGACTGAAAATGTAAAAAATACGTTTTGATAAAAGTCCAAATTAACATAGCAAATACCCAATGAAAGGTTGACAAAACATCCCCTAAATATAACACCAAAATAATTTCAAATTACAGGTTTCTTTTCACGAGGTTAAAAGTCCTCATAAAATATGAACCTTTATCTAGCAGATAGCTATCTATCAGATGACTTTAAACCTATCGGTAACTAGTGAAACCTGGCCTTAGTTTTTCAAATCTTTTTTTTTCCTTCAAAAAGTTTTTAAATCCAAATAAATAAATAAATACATAAATGAATAAACCCCCAACTACGGAAACAAACACTACAAAAACCACGCCATCTGATGCACTTCGACAGAACAAACTACCTACCTACAAGCTATCGGGTCGTAAATCAGCGCCGCCGTTAAACACGGAACTAGGTGAGAGGGTGCAATGTCACGATGCACCCTGGCTACAGTTCGTAAATCACGAGGCAGAGGGCGTTGATTTATTAGGTACGGCGCTGGTTAATACTGGAAGTGTTATTGAACAACGTTTGATGATGTGATACAGTGAAAAGTTTTGTCGGTGAAAAAGTAAATTCGATCCTGTTTATTATCTACTTTCTCATTACTTTAAATGACTAACCGTCAGTTGCAAAAAAGTACATTAAAATTAAAGCTTCATTAAATCTATTGCTATCACTTATTACCTTGTTGACAGAGAAAGAGTCAGCAATAGATTTAAAGAAAGCTTTAACTTTAAGGAGCTTTGTGCAACTGACGGTAAAACATTTACCGTTTGTTGAACACTTGTCTATTTTTTTTCCAGATGATGACGTTGAAATAAGGTCCGTTTTGCACCCATCGTATTTTAGACAAGTGTTCAACAGATGTTTAAATTTTTGTAGTAAGGCTGTTAGTAGTCGTTAATACACTCAGTATCGCTAGCTGCAGAGAAACTAGCAAAGCTAATATTTTCGCTCTACTTTTCAACCGAACATCTAAGTCTGATTATCAAGACAAACGTGCAAGAACTTCTATTGTTTCTCTTCGTATGTTATAAAATGTTACCCTAAAATTATTGCATGCCAGGTCATAACTGTGTACAATTTTGGAACCATGTAATAACTCATTATTTTATTTACAACTAGCTTCCGCCCGCGGCTTGGCCCGCATAGAATTTGGTTATATCGCGTTTCCAAGAAAATTCTTCGAAAGTCCGGTATAAAAACTATCCTATGTTCTTTCTCAAGGTCAACTCTGAACCAAATTTTATTAAAATCAGTTCAGTGATTTAGACGTGAAAGCGTAACAGACAGACAGACAGAGTTACTTTCGCATTTATAACATTAGTAGGGATAAAGAATATTTGTTTTTGAACTTTACCCTTGCAGTGACCACAGATTCCAAAAATGCCCAAGAACACAAAAACAAATGACGTTACAAAATAACAGCAAAGTCTTGAACAGCTGATTCAATTACAAGGAAAAAACCCTAAGGTTGGCTACACGCAAAGGTCTACGTGCCTCATGCGTGCCTTCGCGAATTTCTGAGTGGCTTTTTTTTCGCGATTTCCTCTTCATATCCTCGGGTGGAACGTGTTTAAACGCGTGTTTCCTGCTTAATGAGGATCTTGCATAATTGTGATGGAAAACTAGTTTTCTAAATGCATAGCAACTGTTTGGAAACTGCTCTTGTAATGAGAAGCGGCATATGATGATTTCTGTTGCCATAGATGATATTTGCAGACCTCTTCCTAAACAGAAATAATAATAATCACAAAAAAAAGTTAAAAAAAACTAAAACACACGCTCTTTGTAACGTATCATAGCTAGTCACGTATTGTCATCAGAACTCAGACCGTGTAAAAAATTTCATCCTAATCGAAGGTCGGGAAGTAGGTCAAATTAAGATTCCAAGATTTTCTTACGTACATAGTTACAAGTGAAGTTAAAAACGGCCGACATCTAGTAACTAAAAGTGAAAAAATGGATTTTTACTTCTTCTATCTGGGGGCTATCAAACTTTTAAGCACCGAATCAAAAGATACCATTTTATAGGTACAAGAGTATCTTCAAATCTTGAGTAGCCTCGTTAAAAGCTTCTCATTGTACTCCACATCAGACGTAGCCCTTTCTGAACCTGTTCCAAGCACGTGTCTACCATTGACCCTAGCGGAGCACCTGCCCATGTTCCCACGGAAGTTGAAGGTCAGATGAGGGGGGCAGATTGCTGAGGAAATACCAAGTCCAGTCGTCACGAACGATGATAAACGGCGAGGGAACTGTGAGAATGGAAAACGTTTTTGGACCAGTTTTGATGTGTCATCAACTTTATAAGGTGGTCTTGTAGAATCAGATTTTCTAGAACTTTGTGAAAAGTTTAAAAACTTATTTTTACAGCTGTTTCTTTTCAAGATTCTAAAGTTGTCACCGAGGCTTGTGAAATAATTAATTCGACATTAAATTCGAAATCTAAAAATAAAAAAAAACACTATAGAGTATTTCAATATTTTCTGAATTTATTACAACAATAGATATGTGAATATCAGTAGAGATAACTTGAATGAAACTTGCTCTAAAAATGCCTACCAAGAAATATCGAACACAGACGTCATTGAAACATGACGAAACACCAAGCCAAGTTAATCGGGAACAAAAATAAATGAATCATCAAGAAATATTTCAGAAAAAATACTGACGTATAATACCTAGAAATTAACTTTAAATTAATCGTTCTCTGTGTCACTATTGGACTCATTTAATAGTTATTTCTACTATGGTATATTTTGCAGAATATTAAAGTCCAATTACTAAACCGAACATCACAAGACAAGCTTAATACGGCCTACATTATAAAAAAATACAAAAAGATTAAAATTTTACAACCTATTGTAATACAAACAGCGAACAGCGTAGCAACAAATGATCTATGAATAGAACTAATTAGGGTAGAATCTCTGAACCGTAAAAAACAAGTAAAGACAAAACTGTAAACAGCTAACGAAAAGGTCATTCCTCTTACTGAAAAAAAAAAACAAAAGGTGGAGAAACAAAACCTTTCTTTAAAGAAACAAATAATATACCACGTGGAAGAAACAATCATAAAGTTGCAGGAAAGTTTATAGAAAACCCTTTAGCAGTAAAAGGTAATAGAATTATTCCAAATGCAGTTTGCTATACAGCCGCGGCACTTGATGAATACTAAACAAAAAGTGAAAGTATAATTACAGTGAATGCACATTAAATCCCATAATATGGGTCAGAAGTACCATAATAATGGTGGGTGGTTTGTGAATGTTACAATTTAAAACGGTTTAATGGACGCTCTCAGAAAAGTGACTCTAATTTGAATGAATTTAGAAGATAATAACGGTTTAGTTGCTAATAGAGATATTGAAAATGTTCACTCTAACTTAGTATTGGTTTCGTAAGTAATGATTGTCTTTATCATACAAGGCGACCCTACTTAATGGAAGTCGAACAAATTGGTTAGTACATGACCATGATGATGATGACGTATAAAATTTATGGAAAATTAAATATAGACTAGATCTCGCCTGATGAGAACGAAGACAAAAAAATAAATCCTGAAAATACAAGAGAAATAGTTGCACTGAAAACCATCATATTATATCTAGGTAGATTTTATTCACGTATTAACCACGTAGTCTTATCTCAATTGACTGACAGAAAGTTTAAGAATTATCTAAAATCTAAACGCACGACAGATCCCCTATCGATCTAAATCATCTTATCTGACTGGCAGTCAGATGATATTACATTTCAATGAGCTGCGTCGGCGCATACCTACGGCCGACAGTGTTTTGTTACAGTAACGCGTGTAATAATATTGAGGGTTATCTGAATGATTTGATACTGTTTAAGACCTGAAACATGACTTCAGTAACACTTGTTTCATTCGCTTTGTCTTCTAGGACTTAAAACATGACTATGGACATGGCCACTATAATTACAGTTGTTTCAATCGCTATTAGTACAACATTAAGCTTAGCAGTAGCAATATTAGCTATGTAATCGTAACAAATTATAGTAAAACTCAGTGTATTATCAAATTCCTACACATTACTATAATATACGCGAAAGTGCATTTCGTTCTGCTTTCGTGGCTTAACAAACACATGCCTTAAGTGTTCCTTAAATTATAGTACAGTAAAAGTTACCATCCTGAAATATAAAATACCCTTCTGAGAGAATCAAGAACGGACTTCTTTTAAGAAAATTCCAACGTGTCATGAAATATCTTTGTAATTTTATCTGAAGTTAGTTAGAAAATGTCAAGTACTTACAATGCCCAATACTCTTCCCAATTCTTCTCCTTCGTGGATCCATATCCTCGAGGCAGTGTAGCAGTCCTGGATCTTCCATTCAAGGAAGCATAAGATCCCCTCTTCTCTTGCAAACTCATTACCGAATGCCTAGACACAGGTTCCGATCGAAAAGACTGGAATGATATTTGGGAGCCCTCATCAGATTTCAAACTGGTTTGAGAACCTTTGAACTTGCCATTGGTCTCTGGTTGAGAGTATTGCTCTTCATCATTTCCATTTCTGTAGTCCCCAAAGTTACCGTTTAAGGAACGACTGCCAGAATCAGTTCTGGCTGGAGGTGGTCTTGGCGCATTCCTTCGGTATTCAAAGCTATCGGTCCTATTAAATGAAGAGGTCCTTTTAGCCATTTTTGGGGACTCTTGTATGTTTACTAAAGATGGCATTTTGGATTCCTTTTCTAAATCTATTTCATGTTCCAACTGATTCTGAACATGAGCTAGCATTTCTTCTAGGTCTCCGAGATCAGGATCGATGTTCATTTTCATTCGACGCATTTTGGAATGTTATTTTTCGTCTATCACAGTAGAAACACACTGAACACACAGAATAACTTATTTATTGATGAGTTCTTTGTTTTATTTGTCACACACAACTATTTTAAAAGCTCAATTTTTTGTTCACATTATCACTAATTTTACCACGTGTTTTTTATCTTTCTTAAAAGTAATTAACAGAAACTCTACAGCATTGACCTAACTTAAAACAATTTTCGAATTCGCAGAAATCTGAACGCGCTTAAACCCGTGCGCTCGCGGCGAGCGTCGCGGCGCAAATGACACAGTTATCAAAGTGAGTGACACTGCTGTGAACCTCATCCGTTATCTTCCACTGACATCCGATAGTAGCCAGATAAGTAAACATTAACAGAGCCATTTACAACCTTATTGCTTAGATAATAAGGGATAAAAAATCTAAGTAATCAATCGAAGGGACATTGATCGATCTATGTTTTGCAACATTGCATTTGCAGATTGAAAAAGTTCAATTTCCTTACACTTAAGGTTGAATATTGAATGGTTTAATTGCTGGTTATTTTTGTAAAGTTTATGGGTTATTGTAAAACTAGTGCAGTGTAACAGGGTGGGAAAGCAGTAATTTTATACGTTTATGTCTGTATCAGTGGGTACCTATGCACCGTATGAAGTAGAAAAAAGCTATTGAGATCGTTCACCGCAGCCGTTTATGGGAGAACACGGTTCAGTTAGCATACCCATAACCTTAATGACTTTAGAAATACAAGCACTACGTACTTAGCAATTATGAAGCACTTTGAAATATATTTTAGCACTAGATATTATGTGAAGGATGATTTAATAACAGGGAAAATATACCTGACTTATACATATTTTCACACATAAATAACCTACAGATGTTGTATGATTATGAATAAATGAAATTAATCGTGTTTACGATACTTCCGTTCATAAATTATGAAGGTTCTGAAAGGAAAAATATTGAAGACGTAAAAAACTATCGTAGTTTCTGAGATTAAGGCATTCAAACACCCAATGGTGCGATCTATTTTATTGAGAGTGATTAGATTAGTCAAGCAAGAGGACTTTAATTATATTAAACGAAAATCTAACCGGTGTACAATATACCTATTGTGTTAATTTTCTATTATAAATCAGCTATGTTATATGCAGTTTAAACTATTATACTAGTTCGTAACAATGCGTATTTTGATGACATCATTATACTAAGAAATACGAGCAAGCGCACGTTGTACGACAAGATATCAAAACATAACTTTAATTGCAAGAAAAATATTCAGTTTTGTCTATGGTTGCAGAATGAATCCGGTTAGACTGGAAGCCGATCCCAACATGATTGGGTAAAAGGCTCGGAGGATGATGATGAGTCTATTGTTGCAGGAAAATATCAAACGTACATTTTGGTAACTGCTACTCTATTATACAAAAATATCAATAGCAGTCATATAAAGCATACACTATACACTTATCAATAATTGTAGCTTTCTCTATACAAAGTTCAACAAATGATCAACACACTAGTACCTAATAGATTTAGCTTTCACTTTTTATAGAATTAGCTATGGTGATTACTGTTTTATTTTCGTAGTTACACCATGAACACACATTCTTTTAAGTAACTTTAAAAGCTAAGCGTCAGTGAAATAATTGCTTTGCGTTAAAAATATCGCAAATTAAATTAATTAAAAAATTACACCCTAGGGGCTATAGCTACAACTAAGTAGAGAAAGGGAAAATGCAAGTAATTTACCTCTTCCCTTCTTGGAAGTCTATTTACAATAGTTTCTCATCCATCTACACTTCTACCAACCCAACAAATCAGCGAACATGTCGCAGCGACAAATCTCAAAGTCGGCAGTGCGCGCCAAATCTTACATTAAGAGCATCTTATCAAATGGTAGCGTGGTCCTAATTGGCAAAGATTTGTAGCTCACTCAATCTGCGCTAATTGTTCTTTATTGAAACGTCTACATTCTGACAGTAAAGTGATGAAACATAGCAATGATTTTTATATGAGGACGTTGTGCTTGTTACGTACGTTTGTTTTGTGAGATGATTTCACTCATTCATTTAGTTTGTTTGGTTAAACGCAGTTTATATCAAAAACTAGTGCTCTGAGTGTGAAGAGAACGATTGGGCATAAGATGATTCAATTCATAAGTAGGATCAATCAAATTAGCGACCATTATGTAAAAATAAACGATAAAATGAAGTATGTATTTTTTTTAATGTACTCCAGAATTCCCCTATCCCTATATTTTTTGAATAAAGGGTTATTGGGTAATCCCTAAACTAATCATAAATGAACCATTATATACATTTCAGATAATCCATATATCATAGGAAATGAATCACCGTTATACAAAATACTACAGAAAAAACGCGTCATTTGATTACAAAGTTATTTTGATACCAATCTTTTTGAGGATAAAAGGAAGTGATTCGCGGAAAACAGTATTACATATTAATATCGATATATTTATATATCTATATGTTACATGCTATATATCAGGTAGTTAGTTTGTGTAAGGAAATATGAAATGGTTGTTGGAATAATTTTTCCTTTATATAGTCATAATACAAATTAGGGAAAATCAAACTGATTATTAAGTATATTGATTGGTAACAAAGGGCAAATTATGCATATGTTATGAAGTTATTGACTTTAATTAGGAACAGAAATATTATGATTGCGATTCTCAGATTCTAAATATTTTCTGCAGTTATATACCTCTAAACGGAATGCGCCCAGTAACCATCAGATAGACCCAAAAATGACGTTTGCAATGGTCAAAAATTATGAAAGTAATCCAGTCTATTCCTCAGAACATTGACTAAGGGTTTACTACGATTTCAGAACACACAAACTGTCATATCACTACAATAGTATATAAAGTCGCTTCTTCTGTTCCTATATCCGTTTGTATGCGTAATTTTTTTTAAACTAAGCGATGTATGCAAAAGCATTTAATATCAGCAATGAAGCCGGGGCGGGCTGCTATTACCTATATACTAATATTATAAAGCTGAAGAGTTTGTTTGTTTGAACGCGCTAGTCTCAGGAACTACTGGTCCGATTTGAAAATTTCTTTCAGTGTTAGATAGCCCATTTATCGAGGAAAGCTATAGGCTACTTTTTATCCCGGTACGGGAAGTAGTTCCCAAGGGATGCGGGTGAAACCGCTGGCAGAAGCTAGTCAATGATAAAACATTAGTAAACAATGCAAGGTAACACTGCATTTTTGTTATCCAACCTAAAATTTCCACTTTCGAGGTCAACGGCCTAGCCCGAGCCACTATCAGCCAAGTCCTAATGCCAGTCCACCAGCATTACAAGTAGTCAAGTAATTAGTGAACAAATACAGCTGATAACTAATTATATGTTTACTAGAGATAGTGCAAGTAGGCCGCTGTTTACCCGGTCAGGTGATAGTACTGTTTAGATGGTAATTATTTGTTACAAAGGAATAACTTTTGGGTAATTAGGACTGCTTGGAAATGTTAATGAAGGTATGGTACTAAGTATATAACAAAACTCCACTTTGTTTTCACCAATGGACAGTGATAAGTGAGATACACTTAGGTATAATCATCGGCAAGGATATTGAGCCCTGACCTTCACCTGCGCAGAAGTGATTTATTGGTTTATTGCCATAAGTGTACAGTGCGCAAAGCGATCCCCACTCTTCCGCCGAGAGCTCATTATCCGTGCCGATAACCATAGTCGATTGAAGACTAGTTGAATGTAAAAACTGTGTAATCATCTGTCAATTAACTAGCGTCAGTATCAGATTCCTTCGCTTTCACACCAGCGGATTTTCCGCACGGCTTCGTTCGATTCGTACGATTACCAAACAATTGACAACCAGAGGTGTGAAAGATGACGTTTAAAACCGGGCAATACAGTTTTTGCCGCATAGAATGTGTCGCTCGGAGAAAACCCGAGCTAGACGCGCGACAAAAATTCGTGAAAGCGCTTCAACCAGAGCAATCCTACTAATATTATAAACGCGAAAGTTTGTATGTATGGATGTTTGTTACTCTTTCACGCAAAAACTACTGCATGGATTTTAATGAAACTTTACAATAATATAGCTTATACATCAGAATAACACATAGGCTACAATTTGTAAACATATTGTTCGAAATACTAAACCTGCGCAGACGAAGTCGCGGGCACCAGCTAGTAAGATATAATTTCCTTATTCATTATAACAGTCATGCATACATTTTTACATCAAACTGACTACAAATATAAAACTGTAAAACAATAATAATATTGTAACTTTCATATCAGAAGTGCGACATGGAGTATCGATGTCGGAAGTTGGTGCGGGAACGAAAGATAAGCGCGGGCGCAAAACTCACGGATAACAATGTTTTGCGATCAGTTTTTTTTTGTAGTTATTTATAATAATAAAGTGTTTACCAAACCTTGGTTTTGAGGTCGAATTATTACTTTAGAGAAGCCGGTTGACATTATCAGCTCAAAACTATATTTTCAGGGTTACGTTCCTTGAAAAATAGAAATGTAACCCTCAAAAGATGACTTTATTGTTTTATGTTGATGATGATGAAGTCTTCCTAGTCGATTATCGAGATTAGCCAACTGCGCAGGACATATTATAGTGCACAAGCATTGTTTTATGTTACTTATTCCGTGGCTAATAGTAGCAGCCGCAACTGTCCATTGGTTCTAAGGAACGCTTGGCGCTTTAGGTACGTGGAGAATCGCGAAGGGATGACATGGATGAAATATTCTGAACTGATATTAAGTTATCACTACCCAATAACTGCAGTAACAGTTTACAAAGCAATAACTACTACTTTAACACGAGATCTTTGTATAACCTAACATCGTCTTCTCACCAGTTGAACGTCGAGATTCCAATAATGGATCGATGGCGTCACACAACCTGATGCCTCGCTATTGTCTCAGTAGTAAACAATTCAAGTATTCAATTGTCATCCGTTGTAGGTACTAACTTGGTAACTTCAATAGTTTGGGTTTTGGTGTTGTAAACTAGGTCTTTGAAGACAGAAAAGACATTATATCTTATAACCAAGACATTTCACACTTTTGGTCGTAGTGGCGCAATGCTAGATGTAAATAACAATTTAAAAGGCACCCCAAATTATCGTGGTCAGAGTCGAAGCCCGAATAGCTGGGCAAAGGCCTCCCCCACACGCTTGGAGGATTTGCCCATACTCACCGTGCTGGCCATGCGTATTTGTGAATAAAGACTTAATATCCCTGTTAGTATATCCTTGTGCCAAAAACCCTAGATTAACCCTATAACCATATAATATACCCTACATAGAGAAAAATATTTTTTTCAAAACAACGACGCTCTATAATTTAGAACCTCCTAATTATGCTCTTTTTACTTCTAACAGTTAGTCTTCCTGGTACTTCAACTGTTTGGAGCTCATTAGCGCACATCCTTAAAGTGACATCTCTTCAGCAATGTGACTTATGACCACTTCACAATTCTTCAAGACACCTTCCTTTTTAAATAAACAATCCTTAAGTCCTCATTTCATACATATTTTTGAGCCATCATAACCTTTCAAAAGTCAGCCTCATCTGCCTAGCTTCTCCTAAATATATTGGGGTCAGCTTCCAGTCTTACCCGATGCAGCTGAGCAAGCACGTAGGTACCCAGAATTTTTTGTCGGGGGGGGGGTCTAGGTCCAGGCAAATGATTAAGGTATCGCGTAAATGGATACTTAAAATTAAAAAAAAATTGTTTTCACAAATTATTTAATGCATATCTCGGTAATATAAGACAGTATTATAACGTTAAATTTAAACGTCTTGGTCTTAAGGACATTTGGTGTAAAACGTCGTCTACTGAAAGAATCTGAGTTGAATGGGCTGACATCAATACCAATATTTGGCACTGTACTTACTACTGAGGGATTTATTTTATGGGTTGCATCTATTTTCGGGAGGGGTCCGGACCCCTTGGACCCCCCCCCCCCCCCCTGGGTACGTCCTTGCAGCTGAGTACCAGTGTTTTATGACCGGATTGAATTCTGCCTTTGTAAGATTAATGTCTTTGAGGAATACTGCAATCTTGATAGATCATAACTATCTTTATTAGAGAAATGGTTTCCTAGTACGAACCTCAAATTGCTAGCCCAGATTCCACAAAATTGTGGGCAGCATTTATTACTTGTTACTTCCTTAAGATTGTTGGAGTTAGAGACCAGTTTATTTTATTGTGTTTTACCAACTTTGATAATTCCTCGCAAAAACACATAAGTAGTTAAGGGTATGTGGTGAAGGGTATGTGTTTAAGGGGCTGTCTCTGAAAAAGTGCAGAATTTTACCCTAGTTTTAAGATTGGTCGGCAAAACAGAATGAAATCTGCAGAAAGAAATACACAGGACCAAATGTTATCAGGAATATACCTATTAGACATGACAAAAATGCTTCAGGAAGCTACTTAAACTCCGTGAGGCTATTTAATTTCTACCAAACAATTACCAGCCAGATGCACTGCTACAAATGAGCTGACCCGTCTCATCAACATCCCCAGCGCTACCATGTCAGTGCACGACTAATTGTCATCCAATGGGGGCGCAGATTGCCGTCATCCTGCGCACACGCACATCCGGTGTATAATTGTGCTGTTACAGCCACGTCGGGTTCTAACGAGATAAAAAACCGATCTGCTTCCTGTGGACCGAAAGTTGGCCAGTTTTTGCGTGGTCAAGTTTGATGTTATTAGACGCAGGAAGATCTAATCTTGTGTTATGATCATGGAAGTGGCCAAGGCCAAGACTAGACTAGGTGTAATGTCTGTTATTTGAATCGCTTTAAGATTTCACACAAGCGTAGTCTCTTTATGCACAAATGAGCATGTTCTAAATCCTTCGAATAAAAACCACAAAAAAACACCCAATTATTCACTGGCAAAAAGGCTGCAATAGTTAGGAACAACTACAGTAAGAAAAATGCTCTCAAATAACGACTAGCATTACAAAACCGATTAGTAAGACGAATAGATATATCAGGCATACAAATGATGGCGTACAAAACGATTTCTAACACCATCACTCAAACACTAATTGCATATTCACTAACCATGCAAACAAATGGAGCATCAAAAAAACCTTGTCATTAATCTGTTGGCCATAAGCAGCAATTAAATCATAACCACTAATTAGTATCGCTGTTAAGTAGAGCACGCGTAGGAAAGTAAGATTTAATGAGCTGAAACCACTTTCGATTATGAGATGTCCATAAATTATATTTGTGATCATACCGATGTATCGATAAGGTAGACGCTAGAATCGATGAAGAAGATAAAACGTAAAAAGTATTTAAGTTTTTATTTGGATGGCTCTAAAAAGATAACGGCAGACATAACTACTAAAAAGAATCATCTATGCTTAGATATCTTATTATCCGCGCAGCTTTTGAAGAAGAAATAATACTATTACACGCAATCAATATTAAAATAAGTTGTAAAATAGATCTTATTAACACAGCAGACGCTAATTCCTAACTAATATAAACACCAATTAAATCTGCAGTGGGTTGAAACTTAAATACCAGAGAAATCGATGAATCAGCTGTGAAGTTTCCAATTATACCAGCGAAGCATTAGCGTGAACACATTCATTATAATATTGGCAATGACAGTGAGTCATCAAGAATGGCCAAATTGCCTTTGCCGAAATGTCAACTAGCAGAAACTCTTGTGACGCACATTCTCATCAAGATGGGGTTGGCTACGTCATCGATTAACGATCGATGTGTTTCAATAACTGGTGATTCGAAGACTTCAAGATATCCACAATATGCAATATCAACAACTATTGCGACAGAAAGATAAATGTGTATCTATATTTGTAATTACAGTCCTATAAAAGCCTATGCTTCTACTACTGTTAAACGTTTAACAAGACCTAGAAGTAAGTAAACACGTCAATGATAAAATTATTGTTATTGATACATCAGATAAACACAATATAATTAATATGCAAAGCGACAATCCTATAAATCATGAAGTATTACGGTACCAGTTTAATCTAACTATGATTTAACTATGTTTCCTCCATCCTCAAAACAATTACCTTTTAATTCCACTGCAATCAGACCATGAACATTCCAGCTAACACCACCAGACCCTCACGGAACGAAAGTTCAATAACAGTAGCTTTTTGCCCAAACCAATCGAACCAAACAAAGCTTAGCCAGCTCTGGAAACTAATTCACAAAGGAGTTCAGAAAACCACCTTCCTGAATATACAATGGATGACACTGACCAACTTATAACCGAAGATAGTACAAACGAATATAGTCCTAAAACTGATGCAGTAAGAGTCACCTTAGATGCAGATGTTGTTGTTATTTACCATGACATCGACAAAGTTAGTGCAGATGCGGTCGTTGGAATTTAGGCTGTATTTCGAAGAGTTAAGGGTTGTACCATTGGAAGGTGGTTCGATTATTTCTTGCGCCATCTGTAGCGTAACAGAAGTGTGTCTATCTGGTGCATTGGAGCGGAACTAAGGATTGGTGCAAGTTTTGAAATGTTGACTTTGGAAATGATGACGATAGAAATTAAAGGGGTGGAAGCGAGCGAACGCGCAATTATTTAATGATATAGACTTTGGAATTTATTGACTTGGCAGTTACTTGTAATTCGTTACTCATCAAAGTTATTCACAAAGAATATGGAATGGCCATACATCTTGAAAGGTGAATTTAGTGAATTAATAACATCATAATTTTTAGAGAGATGTTTTAATTAAGAATTTAAGTCCTAACAAAATATAAGACCTGAACATAAATAACAAGACCTACAAACTCTTTATTGTTAAATGTAAACTTTTGTATTGCAAAGCGCAAGTAAACATTCCTGCAACGAAAAGCATAATAATGAAAGCCACGATATTATTTTAACCCAATTCCAAAAAGGAGAACTTGGAACTGCGCCAGTCGTAGTGCAAACAATTAAACTGATTGTATTCATATTCAAATATATAAACGAACATACAACTGAGCACATATAGAGCTCTTACCCATAATGAATAAGTCCTTTGACTATAAATAAATGACAGACAGACATATAGAATCAATCGGTAAAGACAGTTGTGTCAAGTGGGCCAATAAACTGAGTAACCTTGATATATTGTTGGCATGCTGATTTAGCATTAATAAAAATATGGGTCATCTGTTTGTATGGAATATTTTCAAAACTGCTGTGAAGTATGTACATATTTATATGAAGGAATCAAGAGTTCAAATTCAAGACAAAGATAACTTAATTGATAGTTGCTGGCAACGACAAATGTATACTTTTATGACACTTTATAAAAATGCCCTATTACTACGTAGCGTGCCAATTGACCATAAAGTTCACAACAGTTCAAGAGGAGAATGACCATGAACCGACAACACAGTAGCCAACCTTATTTCATTCACAAATCGTCTTCAAAGTTCAAGACTATTCAAAGATGATGCAATCATTCCTTCTCTGTATGAGAGGAGATCTGAACCTTGCAGTGGGAAAGCAAAAAGAAAGGCTGATGATGATGATGACGACCAAGTACTTCTAAAAGCTAAACTACTAGCACTCCAAAACAAAAGAATTACTGATAAAAAGCAGTTTAAACCAGTCATAACCGCTGTAAGCTAGTGACTTCTACCATTGAGAGTCCGTATTTTTTTCCCTTGATCCCACAATCGTGTCCCGGTCACGGTGTGTTCCCAATAAGACACGCGTGCTAACACGTATTGTACAAGAACAGTAAAAACGAACAAATTCTTCAAATGGTTGACGTAAAAGTTAGGGTTTTTGTGAAGAAAACGATTTAATTTAACGCCTCTTAGAAGGTCATAAAGTCAGGTTGATAAACGTGTTTAAATGGAGAGCTAGTTAATTGATTAAAAATGATGAGATGTATCGTATAACAGAGAGGATAAATTGTCAGTTCATTTACTGGGAAGTGTAAAGTTGCTAAAACCACAAAAAAGTCTGAAGATGAGCTGTTATGTACATCAGTGAATGACTCCATAAACAAAATAAATCTATCGAAAAATCACCAAAAAGATCTCTACGATGGTTATTTACTTAAGTCACGATGCTAATTTTCCAAAAATTTGCTCAACAAAAAGCTATTAAAAATATTAGCTCTATCCAAATACAATCGTCTTGTAGCCATATAAAGACGTCTGAGTCCGTTAAACGCCAACGTAAGACTGACCTTATACCACTTTCCCAGTTTAAAAGTCACGTTTCAAAATTCGAACTACCCACATGGAACAAATAAAACGATGCGTGGGACCAATTTAGCGCCAGACATATCCGTTTTCGATATTTGAATGTTCTTTATTATTGACTTATTTAAGATCTATTAACATATTGACGTAATATTTACTTACTTTCTGTGCTTAAGTTAGACGTTCCCTTTATAAAGATTAAGAACCAATTAACCAGGGCTGTAGACAGGAAGCGAGGAACATTTAATTACGGAGGAATGAAGTATTTCCACCTGCTCATTTAATGTATTCTACGCGTGTTGCAAACTTATATATGGTTTAAACAAATATGGCGTGTGTCCTTTGCACATTTCAAGATTGGTAGAGACTTTATAGAGAGCAAAGAGATATTTGCAAATTGTTTATCAATACAGTTATCGGCATGGATATCGAGCCATGACCTTCACCTGCGCAGAAGCGATTTACTGCCTTATTGCCTTATGCGTACGGGGGCGCAAAGCGATCCCCACTCTTCCGCCGAGAGCCCAATATCCGAGCCGGTATCTGTACTATAATTTATGGCATACTCAGCCAGTTCCATTCTACTCTTTTGTTTTCGATTAACAATGGGATTGTGTAACTCCCCATTCATTCAGTCATTACATGAATTCCGATATATTTTTATCTCTGTAAAAACCATCCAATCCCGCCCATCACCTACGGCACAGCCAAAATTACCCCGAGTCTAAAATTAATAAATCTGAATAAATGCAAAGAGAAATAATTCTTATCTTCACTCAGTTCGCTAGGACGTTAAAACTTGGTCACACTTGCAAGTCACTATGCATAAACTTTACTGCCAACCAAGTCTTGTTACAGGAATACATGGCATCGTTGCCAAGTCACCAGAACCAAACATTCTCAAACTTGAGGTCAATAATTCAAGCCATGACGTATTTGGGACATCCAAAAAAAAAATTAGGATTGCAACAGCACTCATGTACGAAGTAACCAAATGCATTTCAGATAAGCTAGGGAAAATTTTCGCTGGTGCAAAGGTATTTTAGATCCGAGCTAGGCGTGAAAGTTCATGCGAAATATAAATAGCTGAATCTATTTGCCTAGTTCGGAAGTAGGTTGGGGTCGGCTTGCAGTCTGATCCAATATGGATATTTTTGTGCATAGCATTTACAATATTTATGGGTCGTCTGACTTCTGTAATCTATGTATATCCTCAGAAGAACTACAAAGTAAAACTAAGAATCAAAAGTTAGGTTTAGACTGGTCCGTATTCTTCAATATTTTATGGTTTAAAAAGAGACAAGTTTTAAATAAATACAATTCACTTAGTCCACAGTTCGATGTGTTTGAAGTTCTTTAGAAATAACTGAAGCCTAACTGAAGAATCATAATAATGATAATGTTATTACAAACCCCTACAAACTTCTCTCAGCTTACCTTTGACTTAAAAATAAACAAGTAATGGAACTTAGAAATTTATCCCCGCAAATGTCAATCTAAGTTGTTCAGCAACTTGCAAAGCCAGCTAAGTCCGTAACTTACAAGTTGCTAACTCCCAAGGTGGCGAGGTCCGACAAAGTCAGACACGACAAATATATCAGCTAGAAGCTAGTCTTATCGAAAGGAATAACTAATAAGTATCCAAAAGTTTCAAGTAACAACAACTCTATATTTTATAGATTGTCATCTAACTCCTGACAATGTGTGATATTAAACAGAGATAATACTAAAAGGAAAAAGTATATTATGTACTCTATAGTAGTAATATATAAGTGTAATTAAATGTACTGAACGATTTTTACTTGACTATGTTGCCTTATAATGAATGACCACCATTAATTTTGGGGTTTCCACCCAAAAATCATCATCATCATCAAAGTCGCTCCCCCTTAGATTGGGGATCGTTGACCGTCATTAGTCAGCAATGAGGTTGGGCCGGGATAATTTCCTCCAGGTGCTCCTATCAGCCCAAAAATACTTCACTCAAAACCGAAACCACCATCCAAAATTCTGCTTCATTCATTGATGTCCAAACCTCCATTCAAGGTGCATTATCTAGGTCTCTATCAAAGTAAAACTCGAGAGGATCGAGTTCGAAACCACAAGTCCGGACATTGACCAAGGAATTGAGGACAAGATTGTTTGGCAACTATTGATATTGTTATTTAATGTAGCTGTTATGTTTACATACAAATAGACGATAGAAACTGTGGATGGCATTTGAGAGGTAAATAAATAAAGGGAGACTACAAAAAACTTGTCAATTTCAGCGTTTGAAAATTCTCAGCAGTGGCTGAGATAATAAAATCTAGATGCCTCATAAAACAGTCAGCACTTTTTCAAGAATATAACGTTCACTGAGAAGAGATTTAAAGTATATGAGCTGAACATGAGCTCACTCATCCGACACTTTCAGTCGTGCACATTTTAAACAAGAATATACGAAAGAATCCATTGTCACAGACTAAGTAAGTTGATCAACCATCAAGACTAAATAACATGAATGGAACACGCAGCTTTGATTACGTACAGACTACAACCATACATTTGCAACATAGGAACAACTGCACTGTATCCTACTAACTCATCAGCCAATCCTTTTGCCAACTATGTTAGAATCGGCTTCTAGTCTTACCAGATGCAGCAGAGTACCAGTGTTTTACATGGAGCAGTTGTCTATCTGACCTCCATGACCTAGGTCACCTAATCGTGGTATCATAGTAATTACCCTAAACAAACAAAAGGTTCGAAAAAACCAAAGATTCTCATAAAACTGCATCCATAAAGCAAACGCAACTGATATTGTATAACAGAGTCAAAAAACAACCAGATCTAACGTGGCGTACAAGGTAATTAGTGTAGACACTCCGTGGGAACCTCTAATTGTGGGTAGTACCGTTGTATATTGTTCTGCCTGTACCCACGGCTGTAAGACTGAAGATATTCGACGTTCGGGTGGTGGGATATTTGTTATTTTGTGATTGAAAAACAAAGCAAGAAATTGGGAGACAGTTTTGGTTCAATGGACTTGCAGTTCACGATTTGTTTATCTGGAGACATCTAGGTTGGAAAGTTATATTCAGCGGTGGACGTCCTAAGGCTGAAGATGATGATGATAATGATGTTGGAAGCAGGAATAGTTGTGTGCCTCACACTTTTAACAGATAGCAATCCTTGAAAAAGTTTGAGGATGATAATGACTCTTTGAGTAAAGATGATGTTTCAAAATTGAATTCAGATCTACTTATTTTGAAAAATGATCGTAACCAGACGACCAGCTAACTCTAAATAAAGCCATCTGTTTTAGGCGGTACAAACAACGAAGCTGGTATCGATTTGCGAATTGATCGTACGCCGCACGCCGGAGACAATTGACACAAATTGTTCAGGATGGTGGGTTGGTGATGACGTGTCATGATTAGCAACGGTTGGAGATAGTAAGATGGTGGAAAATCATACTGTTATAATTGTGAGGTCTTATGTTTCAGTGGCTGAATGCATACAATTATTCTAAGAGAAGAAGTCAAAGGAAGAAATTTCTTCTAAGGCAAGGAAGTTTTAATTCATGTCTAATCATTAACTACCACGATAAACATTAATAATATTATGATAATAGTATTACAACAAATCAATTCCAATACAATGTTTATCTAAAGTCCAATAAATATGATATTTATGATACAAATCATTGACTGCGTACATCGCAATCATTACTAATAGATGGGCTGACACAACGCAGAAATAATTCAAAAGGTTCAATATATATTTAATATGATATAGTAAAGAAAACTATTATTGAAAAGCATAGTACTAACAATGGTAAAGGCACACTTGTTAAAGCAAATAACATAACTGTAGGCATTATTAGAATCAAAGAAAACATCTACTTGTCAAATCAAAATAATGTATAGTGAACAAGTATTGTAAGATTCTATGAACAAGTGGATATTAAAATTCTGATGACAATACTAAAGAGAAGACAATAAAATTATTGACAATTGTCACTTCTTTATGAAAAACGGTAGAAACAAATGAAAGAAGAGTAATTATCGACGAAGAAAACATGCTGCACTAACCCAAAATAAAATTGGCATAGTAGGATGAAATAGTAGAAACGATTAATGATGGAAAAACAGATACTGTTCAAGCAAACAACCCTTTCAATTTCAAAGTTCCCAAGTAGTGGCAGTTCTAACCTTTTTGAACTACCAATCGCGTGCCTACGTACTATCTATCATTAATATGCTAACATGTTAAGATTGATAGGTAATTTAATTTATTTACACTGAACGTTCTTCGACATGCAACGTCGAGTGCTGAGAGAATCACAAATTATGTTCTCGATTATTATGCAATCGGTATTGAGAATCGATTTAATGATCGGATAGAGTCTACTGTTGAATAAGAAAATAGAGATGTAAGAGAAAAACATATGAATATGAAACAAGGAGGATGAACACAAATAATTTGTTTTACAATTGATATGATAAATGACTCATGCCCGTTATCACCAACAATCTCCTAACGTTTCCCTAAGTGTCTCTTAGAATAAGGGTCCCCCCAATGATAAAGGTTATAAGGAACACATAAACAACACATTTGGTGAAAGCGAAATTCGTATTAAGTGGTCCCTAAATGTTGTTAGGGGATCCCTAAATTTATGTATTTGTTGGTGAAAATGGGCATCAGTAGTTAAAACTCTCAAGGAAAATAGTAACACATAAATAGACTGCTGAAATCAAACCCATCCTTTTCACAAAAAGCCTCCAAAGAGGAACTAATTAGCGTTTCCACGACAGTTTCCATAACTAGGCTGATATTTCCGAGCTTTTTGCTCCTTTCCCGACGAGCCTAGAGCTATCTGGCTTCTCAATATGAAACTGTGAGCTGTAATTGGTCCTTTTCAGACCGTTTTGTATTCAGGAACTTCTTAGTAGTTTTTGTGTTGGTTTTTATTTGCGAAATGCAGTACGTGCTTATTGAGAAGTTAATTGAGTTAAAGAGTGGAGTTCTATTGACTTTTCTTGTGTTAAATCTTGTGTGACATCTGTAAAATTCAAGTATTGCTATTGATCTTAAATGCTTGTTTTGTTCTTTACTTCATTTTTGCTACCAACTCTTTGAGGTAAGGTGTTCTTTCTTATAATAACTTATGTAGCAGATACACTATGAGTAAAATATTGAACAATTTAAATAGCAAGACCACATTCTGGAACATATTGTATAGACATTTCAGACTTGGCATTCCAACCACAAATTCCCATTCCATTATTATAAACTTTACAATCTCCATTAAAATCATTACAAGAGCACAAATAACAGTTTCGCAAAAAACTGTATTTTTATCGAAATATCGATCTTTTATTACCACATTAAACGTACAAACCAGAAACAGCACCGTGGTATGGAGAAATAATTTACGTACCTACCAATGTAATAAAAAAATATATTCAAGTGCTATACTTGTATGAACTTTACCGCTGCGAATAACAGTAAAAGAATCTACTTTCGTTTTGCATTTCAGCTGTATGTTTGGCATACTAATATTCAAATTAAGTGGCTAGCGAATTTGCAAATTGTCCGCGGTCGGCTCTAATACAAGTCGATAATAATCTAATCTACAGTGAAATCTATTTTTTTGCAGATCTTCACTTCATCAACAGATGTTACAGATGCCGTTTATCGAGAATGGCTAAGTATATACGTAAGTATTGGCTACTTTTTCCAGGTCCGCGAAGTACTTAGTACTCACGGGACGCCAGCAAAAGCTATATTTTTTTTCCCGTCATCAAAATAATAATGAATTTGTTGGATTTTGGATACAAGTTGCTTTAAACATAGAGACTGGTATCTGAAGTAGGTTAGTCCTGTATTACAGAACACCAGGCTTAATTAATATATATTGGGAGCTTACTGACTTCGAGACAGTGCACCTTGAAGATTATAAGATCTTAAACAATGGTGCGATTAACTAATAACAATAAGTAATAACAGGTGTTTAGAACGACATTTGTAACTGGATCCTAAGACTGGTTTAGTGTCATTATTAGCAAGGTATGTTTGCAAAAAGGGTTACACATCTGTTTGTGTAGAAATATAGGTATAGCATCGAAAATATGTTACTTGTTAGGTTAGATACTGGACTACATTCTTTAGCAGAGTAAAGAAGTAACTAAGTATCAATCATAGAAACTTATTTTTCAGCCCCAACGCAAGAAGAATTTTTCATCGTAGCATCCAATTTAAAAATTGAAACCTGGTTTCGTTGCTCTTAAAAACTGCTAGCGGTGGTTCTTCAAAAAAAAAAACATGAAAGTAAAAAAAATCTAAGTACTCTATGCATTAGTTTACGAACAGCAAAAAGCGAGCTTTGTAAGTTCGACTTTGGAATGCATCAAAAGAGTTATTTTTTCATTGTCAGATATAACATGACAAAAGGTTAAAAACGCTAAACCCTATAAAAAGCAAAAAATATCTTTTAACACTACGTAAACTAAATTTTGTCGTGTCGGGGGACCGCTCTAATTCATTACTTTAGATACGTGTTTTTTTGTAAACTAATTTTGTAATTAGGTAGGTATCATTTGATTTATGTAAGTATTTATGAAGGTAAAAAGCGGTCCCCCGACACGTCAAAATTTAGTTTACGTAGTGTTAAAAGATATTTTTTGCTTTTTATAGGGTTTAGCGTTTTTAACCTTTTGTCATAATTATTGTGTACTTTTTTTTGGGTCGGGGGTTTTTTTAAATTTATAATTTAATTTTATTTCATGCTTTTTAAAGGAGCTCTTTATTTTTCCTTCTTTCATTTAATTTATTTTATCTTAAGATGGGTTCGCTATATGCGATCTCGGCCAAAGGAAGCTGTTTAACAATCCTCATGACAAACTGGCTCTGGGAGAATTGAACAGATTGAGAAACAATAAAGATTAACCTTTGGACATTCTAGATTTTCAGCAAAAATATAAATCGGTTTATCCGTTTCATTCCGGCATTCCAGGGTTTCATCCGCCACATCCCATTTCCAGCATCAGGTTCTCGTCAATCAGAAACATGAAGAGAACTCGTCAAGACAAATTCAACAAGCCCAAACTCGATGGGTTTACTAAAAGGCAGTTCAGGGTTACGTCTCCTACCTTCGTGCCCTAACAGCAGACCAGCTCAGTGGTTCCAAAAGACATTAGTGTTTCAAATTTCAGATCCCACATATACTTGCAAGTAAACTGAGCGTGTAACATTCCTATCACATCTAGCAAACGAGCTGATGACCTTGAAGACCTGAACCGATTTCCACCAAACATAGCTAAGAACACTCCCGACTGACATACCTTTTAAACAAAAAAAACCGCATTACAATCGGATCATCCGTTTGGGAGCTACAATGCCACATACACACACACACACACACACACAGACACGTCAAACTTATAACACCCCGTCGTTTTTGCGTCGGGGGTTAAAAAAAGACAAAGAACACGCATTAATAATGAGCCAATCAAACGATCTATACGAACATTATGGAGAGGCACTTTCTCAAATTGCATGTTCATTCAATATTTCAAACGGATTGACCAATATCGATAATCCTTTCACCTCTTAAACAATAAGTCGTGCTAACGCGGTGAAAGTTAACACAATTTCTGGTAGTTTCAAAAAAGATACATGATTTTTAGGGGTTCCGTACCCGAAAGGTACAACGGGACCCTATTTCTAAAACTTAGCTTCCCATCTTTCAGTCTGTCACCAAGATGTATCTCATGAACCATTCTAGTTAGACAGTTTTGTATGTCAACATTTTTCATCAAAATCAGTTGAGTAAAGATGACTTTATAGTCACCATATCAATAACATAAGATCTTAAAGTTATTGTAAATTATTGAGCTTCAAGTTAATAGCGTATATTAAATTCATGTCTGTGTCATACTATGTATAATATGTCCCATATATTACTTGCATCAAGACTAGCACAACTAATTTCCTTACGTCAACAAGACTGCGAAAGCTCCATCATGACCAAAGATTAAGTTTTAGGCACAAAACAGACACGACATAAATCATTTGAGACTTCATTATTACCTACGAACACAAACCAGAGCAATGCGATGTTATACAGGAAATTGTGGGCATGTGTAATATTAATATAATAATAATTTATATTTATGTTTATACCGGATAACATTGGCTCGGTTATCGTCGGTAACCACAAAATGTAATAAATACCAGAACTGTCTGCTTATTATTTGATAGAGATTCTAGAATTTTGTATTGTTTTGCTTTGTTAGATTTAACTTGAGTGTATTCCATAACAGAATAAGAATACGTTGTTTATATTTTCATTGTTAATTCAAAATCACTGTCTATTGACAGAGAAAATACGTAGCTGAATCTACTAAAACTACTTTTTCTATATAGCTATGCCCGTATAGAATAAGTAGATTAAGGACCATGAAGTGGCATAGATTTTTTTATTCTTCACATCATGTTACAAACTTTGACAAAGCGCAACGGCATAACTCTATCATTTCTATTGATATAATACAAGTGTACCAATGAAAATGATTTATAAATAAAAAATAACATTGTAATTATTATATGGTGTTGAATAGAAGGAAATTGAGCTAAAAGGTAAAGTCAAATAATATGGGGAAATAAAAACAAACCAATTAAATAAGTATTTCTAGTAAACTATGTCATTACAGTCTTAGTTGTAATTAATGTAGATCGAATTAATGTTAGTTGCTAAGTACATGTACACATGATTTTAATACATATCTTGAAAGTATGATATCTGAAATAGCAATAACTAGAAACTTAATTATAACCAAGGGGATTAATAAATCAAAAATTTTATCAAAGTAATTAGTAATTCCGCTCTGGATATGAACCATTATAATTAATGCTCTATATTAAACGATGGTCATCTCGACATTCAAAAATCTTATTCATCGCCTACAATGTCATCAAATCCGTACCATCCATTTAAATCAAGAAAACGTAAAAAATCTTTCCTTGAAAAACTGAGCTGTTAAATAGAAATAATTAATGATTACCAATCAAACACGACTAAAACTGTCACATAACACTTCTCAAAGAACTCATCAATAATTAACTGTATCAAAAAACCACCACACACTGGAATGCACTCAACCAGTTGTTGCAAATTGCAAAAACAATGGCTCTTTGTCACCGATACTATATCACGCACATACACTACTCGATTAAAAACAAATCGATTTAAATTCGATCGGTGCGCGCACTTGCGCGTGCGACTACCGCGCGACTGAAGCGGCGAGCGGGAAAATTGTAAACATCGCGAGTGAGTGGGACGGAGATATTGCGTAAGAAAGAGATGAACGAGACAATGTTTATAAGCTTGTGTTGAGATAAAGTTGTTAGAGGTTAGAAACTTTAGTGGAGTTGTTTGCTTTGCATCTGTGAGGCAAATAGCTTCATAGATTATTATTTTATTTTTTCCAGTGTAACATGGTAAGTAATTAATAATTACGATGCGATGTAAACACGTTATAAAGTCTTTGTAATTCCATCAGTCATTAATCATTTAACTGTGTCATTTATTCAACTAAGCTGAGTCATCTATTACTCAGAAGTATTCAAAACACCAAAAGAAATTAGTTTACAATTAGCCTTGATAAATTCATTGTAAAAACACAAAAAGACGGTTAACAATGCATTGGTAACCATAAAAGCGCATAGAATTGAGAATTTCAGCAAAAACGTTGTGGTGTCAGCGAATGGTCTGTGATAAAACAAGACACAAGCCGAGTGCGGAGTTTTTATTAAAATTGTTGACACGTGGTGTGCCACCGAGCCGAGGGATTACTGTCGGAAGTCGGATATACAAATGAAACGTTGGAAAAGTTTTTAAAACTGCCACGAATATCATTTCGCGCAGAGTTTAATGCAGTTTCGGATCCAATTTACGCTACGTGAATGGAAAGCAGTTGAGATTTTATTTTTGTTAGAAATTTTAGATTTTAAGCTGTAGTTTTTTAATATAAAAACTTAGTCACAATTTTATATAAAATGCATATAAAACTCCTATTAAAATGGGAACACTGAATAACCAGGGTAAAAACAAAGTGCCGATAAAACTTAGTAGGCAAAATTAAGTCCTTAGAAAGCACAGATGGACGATAGGTCTAGTCTATCTTTGTGTAAATGATCTATGTCGCATGTTTACATCCAGTGACATGTTAGTTATATTGAGATGAATCTGCGAGGGAGGATGTTACTGATGGGGGAATTTATATCGTACGCTGTACTCGTGTTTGTTTAGCGTTTAATTTATGCGTGGAATCAAATTTTCTGATATGAGATTCACTAGTAGGTACAGAAGTACCTTTACAGCAAATTTTTGGTATTTTGCAGTACGATTAACGTAAGTACGTCTACGAAAGCCATTAATGTACATCTGGCTAGCCTTTTCCCGGGGGTCCCCTAACCAGATGAAACTGAATACCTGCGTTTACATGGAGCGATTGCCCATCGGACCTCCTCAACCCGAAACCCCATATAACCTTCTTAACATTAATTTGTCTGTTACTTAGCCACGATATCCCTGCAGACGCAGTAATTATTTTAAATCTTTAAGTGGGGAGCACTTACAAATCTCCTTCTTCACAACTGCAAACCTCTCTATTCTTCTATAGCATACCACTTTAATAAAGTCAAAACCACAGTAACTATCGGTACCATTCGGTACTTCACCTGCATTGTACGGCAATATTACGTGATTGCAACAATGGCAGCGTAAGTCCTATCGAGGTATGTCGTAATAGTAAATTAGTCATCGGTGCATTGGCAGATGCATTTGAAGAATGTTAAAGCAACAATTTTACAGAAGGCAAAAGATTTTTCTCATCATCTGCCTAGGAACACAACAGACTAAAGAGTCGGTCCACTCAGTGGCTTATTGTTTTAGGACAGATTGCCATGGTGCAGAAAAACAATAAAAAAAAATCATCTGCCTAGCCTATTTTAACTATGTTGGGGTCGTCTTCCAGTCTAACCGTATACAGCTGTGTACCAGTGTTTCATATGGGGCGACTACCTATCTGACCACCTCTACCCAGTTAAGCTCAGATTCCACCAAAGCGGAGCGGAGAAACAACAATCAATAGAACTTCTCAGCACCAGTATCCATGAATATTACTGAGTGGGCCTAGACAAGAATTTTTTATAACGAAATTCTACATAGTTAGGATTAAACCAGTCATCCAATTTGTAATGGAAATAGACTGAAACTCAAACATTATCAGGCAATTTCTTCAAGAACCGAACTAATCCTATAAGCAAGTTTAACTTAACTTAGTCAACGTTTAATTTAAAGCCTATGTAACTAGTAGTGAATCACACAAACTAATCACGATAGTCCTTGCGATGCGGCCAAGTGTCCGCATTCCAGATCTAGACTAGATTATAATCTAGATAAGTCATTAGTTGCTACCAGGTGGCTAGGCTAGGCTACTGTTAGCTTTGTACAGCTATGGTGACAAGGAAAAGACGAGAATATACTCGTAAATAGCAGTGTTTTTATGCTGAGGAGGTAAGTTTTATTTAAAGTCGGATAAGTACTAATAAATTCTAGAAAGGAGCAAATGATCTAGATCTTTTTGTCATCTTTGAAGTATAAAAGGAACTTGTTGGTAATACATACAAGTAAAACCTAAAAGTAAGTAGGTAACTGCTTTTTTTAAGTTTCCTTTATACCCTCGGTGCAATAATAGAGTTATATATGAAGATTAAAATATGACGAAAACAATACACAAACTATTACTGCAAGATCCGAAAACTATCAAAACAAACGCGCACCAATATCGCGAGTTTACGCCGTCCCAAACTAGATGGCGCTACTAGTACCACAACAAAGATACCAGAAAAGAAACAATGTTATTCGCGAAGACGGCAGATGGCAACAGATGGTGTAATTGGTCATGCGCTCATTACCTTTAATTAGAAGCCGGACAGAATATTGGATGATTTGAAGCCAGGTGAAACGAGGCAGCTGAGGGCATAAGTAGTTGGAGTACTGGGAATTTTGATAAGATTTCTCTAGGTTAAGCAGAAGGCTTTGTAATAAAGGAAATTTCCTAAACTGTAGATACCATGACGGCTTTTCACTGGTACCTATAGAAAAATTCAGTGAAAGTCAGGCCATACTTAATACATGTTCAAATCTGGGAGAGGAACGCACCATACTTATAAAATTCAACAATAGTGTAAGTGATCACGAGACCAAAATGACTTGCATCGTGAGACCTTCAGAATCCAATCTCTCTTCAGACAAAATTGCATAAAAATCAGTTTATCTTATACTAAAACCGAGTACATTTACGCAAATGAACTGCCATCTCACTATCTCTAAACAATTAAAACAACATTAATTCCAATCCGGGGTAAACATTTGTTCCATAATTACGTAACAACCAATTATATGTTTAATCAGCTTTAAACAGATACTCATAAGGTTGATTATCGCGTAGCTTTAAAAGTGGAGGGAAAAACAGATGCTATCCTGGCAGGTGTAGGTATAGATCTTATGCATGTAGTAATAAGGTCTATTTTATTGCAGCTGCAGTCCAGGTATTTGGGTCAACGACTTGATAATGCAGGGAAGCGTTATGTGCACAAACTATTACATAATAATTGTATGCTCAATTTGTGTTTAGAAGCGTGAAGATTAGGGACGCTACTTTTTAATAGGTTTTTTTCTTTCTAATAAGTTTAGACTTCCTGTACGCCTGGAAAAAACCTAAATTAAGCACAGATATGTGGAGTCATCTGAGTGCTAAATCCTTGACAATCCACTCTAGGCAGATTTAAGTATACCTTTATATTATACTCACAATCATGATGCTAATAGAAGATGAATCATTACCTGAAACAGAAATACATTTAAATCAGCATTTAATATCTCATAAGACGAGAATAAGTCAACTTATTGCAAAATAATTGCACACGAAAATGTGCAACAACCACACATGTACAATAATGTACATGTCCAATGTAGCTACAGCTCCGTCAAATTATTTTACCTGTCCAAATTTTGCTACTAGTACTATACATACAGAAAAGAAATAGTTTTAAAAAACTAAAATGCACGCTTTTGGTAACGTTCCTTAGCTAGTCATGTATTGTCATCAGAACTCAAAGCGTGTGCAAAATTTCATCCTAATCGAAGGCCGGTAAGTGGGTCAAATTAAGATTCCAAGATTTTCTTAATACATATGTAGTTACAAGTGAAGCTAATATAGCGTGTTTAAAATGTTGCGCAAAAGCTATTTCAAATGGGTAAAGTCATCTGACTGTTCACATCTTCGCAATCTTAAAGTTTCCTAGCCAACTTTGCTCCTAAAATCAACTAACTTCAGACTATCCAAGATACATCAGACCACTGCGGTTAAACTACCGATGTGGAGGCACTGGAGCGTCAGTCCGTGGCTTCGGTGTATATTACTCGTCGATGGATGCTACCTCACAACTAGACGAGGTCTAGATCGAATTGCGGTCTCGATCTCGGTTTAAAGTTCAAGGGCTTGGTGTGAGAAGGATTTTATTATATGGATGTGTTGCTAAGTGGTTGCAAGTTATGTAGAAAATATTGGCGATGAAACACTAGAATTACATGTAGTTGATAGACGTATTTTGTCTTATAATGAATTGAGTAACATTAAATAGGTCAGCGATGATGATAGATTTCCTGAGATGTACTAACTATTCATAATCCCTATTTTACCAGATCATTGGGTATTTACCTGAAGTCAACTACAGTCCAGCTCATTGGGTCGTGATTTTTGAAAATATTTTTTATCTTTCCAAAACTATCTCAATAGAACATTTCTCCAAAAATCCCAGCATCTTTAGCACTTGAACTCATAAAATTCAACATCCCCAATTCCACCCGGTTCGCTATCTATCTACCACCGGCACTTGTTTCAAGCATTTTGAAACGGTGCCAGAATATTTAACCGTCCATTCTGTAATGTTGCCCGACTGTGGCGCCACTACTTTTCAATTTAAACTTTAGAAATAAACAACTAATAATGGTGTGCAAAATAAAACCTAAAAGACGTTTTCTAAGGCGTTATAAATGATGCTCTCTTAAGAACATAACAGATACAAAAAATTATCATCTTCAGGGAATAGGGGAAGAAAGTGATTCATACTTTTAAAACAATACCTATTTGAAAACCTGTCATATTGCGTGTAGCAGCAAACCTTTACTACATAAAAGAAAACCATAGCATACGGAACATAACACAACAAAAGATGAAGTTTATAAAGAATTCACCAGCACTTCCGTACCGACACAGATGAATTAATATTGATGAGCACTTTGTGGTCTGTTGGAAACTGATTCCGGTACACCAAGTTATAACATTGAGGCTTGGAGTATGATAATAACTACTGATGAAATCTCTCTAGGTCTAGCTAGTCTCATGTTAAACAATGGTGAACTTATTGTCATAGACAGAATAGTCAGTATGGACACTTATATGATCGAGCTAAGGAAACATATTGAGTTAGTATCTTTTACATGGATGATGAATCAATGAATATGCACTCATAAATATTAATAGTTATTGCATAATGCAAAACACTTAAGTAATTACCGTCACTCATTGTAATGATTACAGTTATTGTAATATCTCCAATGCTTTATGTTCTTAAAATCAAGACACATCAAAACTCTATTTAAATTGACAAAAAACTTGAAGGACAGTCTTCAGAAAGTTAAAAGCGCACTACTGACCGCCGATCATCACTTGAAGAAGCGTCACAGAAAATAACCATATCATCATCATCACCATCCTCTTACCCTTATCCTAAATTTTTTATTTGGGGTCGTCGCAGCATGTTTTCTCCTCCCATACTCTTCTATCTGCCGTCATCCCACAAGTAACATTCTCTCTAACCACAACTCTCTCAATCCATCCATGGTTTCTTTTACAAAAAATAACCATAGTTCCAGCTTAGCCACACTAAGCAACAGTGGCGCAACAATATCAGTTGCTTTTCTGTCTGCCGTCATCTCACAAGTAACATTCTTTCTAGCCATGTCAACTCTCTCAATCCATCCATTGTTTCTTTCCCAAAAAATATCCATGATTCCAGCTTAGCCACACTAAGCAACAGTGGCCCAACAATATCAGTTGCTTGTAAAGAATTCGCAGCTTCGGGCAACGTTCCCAATTACCGTTGGAGCACGCTTTGTGGAGTCTCGAGGCAGCACTGGAGTACTCTCGTGTACGCTCCGGATTTAAGGTTTTTTCTCCTAATGTTGTGGATGGCGGTTTTTGGCAGATTCTTGCGGTAAACGGTTTTGTAGGTTATGTAGTTTATTTTAGGAAAACTTTATTTGGTTGCGAAAATATGAGGCAGAAGTTGAGATTAAACTTAGTATGTGTGTCAACAAACTGTTAAGTGTCTCAGGAAATATCAGTATGTTTGAGACACTCTTCATTTCAATTCACATTACAGCGCCAAGTCAAGTCAATTTTCATGTCTTTCCTTTAATAATTCTTAGGATGATACAGCAACTAAAACTCATCAAGTCAACGCATCATCAAAAAAATAAAGTAGGAAATAACAATGTAATATCTGAAGTCAAATATTAACTAAACGCTATACATTATGATATAGATTCAACGCACAGGGCGGAAATTAAACGCTGCATCGGCGGAGAATTGGAGCGGCCCGGACGATGGCCCAGATACGTTGCGTCGTAAGGACGACTGCACACTGAGCGACAGGACGAAACCACATTTTTTTAGTAAAGACTAAGTACTCACAAAGGAATATAAAGATATAGTATTAACAATTTGGTAGACTGGAAAAAACTTACTCATTGTAATTTAAGAAACACAACAAATATGGTGTTTGTGAAAACTTGTTACCCCAAAAAAAAAATAGCCTGAAGGCACTGCGACATGACTTAGCATAAAACACGTACGTACTTCTCTACCTAGAAAACCTTGAAGATACCAGTCTAGTTTCATTGAAGTCCACTGTTACGAAATTCAGTAAATCCCCCTTTGAAAGTAAGTTCTCATCGATTTTGCGCTTGCAAAGGTCTTGCAAAATCTTCGGGCGTGCAAACAGCTTTACTTGAGACGCTTGGCATTTAAAGAATTTTATTTTATGGAATTGCATTTCTTTGGTAGCGAGTCTCCGGTTTGCTGTTAGTTGGGATCTTAATTAAATTATTTAATGGATACTGTTAAAATCGTTCAGTTGCAAATTGCAGTAATAAACGATCCGTATCTATTCGCAGAAGTAGCATTACCAAAAAAATAGCAAAAGGATGACTTCAAAAACATAGGATATTACATAGAACTTACATGACGTCAAAATACTTTACCCATAAACGCCACAGACGGAAAATTGGCAACAAAATTCGTGGGATCCAGTCCTTACGTGACTGAAGGCAAAAAGTTTCAGTGGGCTATATTTAGAACCATTGATAAGCGTTCTACGAACTAAGTCATGAATGGCGAAGGGGAATTACTAGAGCTTCTATTGATCGACACGTTTGAGAATACGATTACAACTGGCACTTAAGAAACAAGGTAGACTGAAAGATGAGGCTTATTTTAGGAAAGAATACTTCCAATATAAACAACATAAACACAGGACGTGTTCGGAACGGGTTCACAAATATGCATTAAATATATGTCTTCCGCACACCTGGAAACAACGTGGTAGGTCGACGTTGGGCCTTCTTGTTTTTATTTGTTATTATGAATAATTTACCAGAGGTCTGTGTTTCTAAATCTATTTCATATAAATCGAAATTGCTGACCTTAGCAGAATGTTTCTTTTGGCTCCCCTGCGATGATGATGTCAAATAATGTTTGCGTCCTTTTCTGGCTTACCGATAATGGTTCAACTATCTTTGTCGCTATCTGAATGACCTAGTACAAAAATAGCCTGCGCCGTTTCAAAAATAAAGCCAGTCAGCAAGCCCATACGTCTGGGTTTCTTATTTATCGACCTACTATCCCTTTCCATGTTTTCCGTTGATACTAAGAACACACAGGTCTTTTTAAGCGATTCACCATATAAAGAAGGATTCAAGCAAGTGTCCCATATTCCTTGGTGTAAATGAGTCCTTAAACTCTTTTGGATCCCTCTAATATTGAACATACTAAACTTATCGCCATATACATATTTCCAAAAGCACCTGGTGACAGGTCTGTGAGCAAAAACTTGGGTAGCTACAGGCACCTAACAGGCTTCACTTTTCCGCACCATTTCACTTCGTATGGCGGCGTATTGGGTTCCCGAAAACAGGTGTTGGTGTGTAAAAGTGGTGGTTTATAAGCCCTTAAAATAGGTTGTGAATGAATTTATTTTATGAATGCTATAGCTTTATTCTTGGTACACTAAGCTTACTATATTAAAATTGGTTATTAGGTGGTTCCGTCTCTGAGGTTGTAGGGAGTACTCTACCGAACCGAATTTTGATGATATTTTGAAAATGCTTTTTTTTAAGCTTCGTGGAAAACAGACGTTAATCGGTCTAAATAGGAAAATACTCTCGAACCTACCCTTTCTACTAAGTAACTAAATCCATAAAGCGAGCTTCTTATAACTTTGTCTTCAACCTCATTCTCTGTTCGTAAGCAATTACTACCTTTTAAGTTCAACTACAGGTGACAACTAGTTTTCCGGTGCCACAATGTGTGGGCGGTGTAGAAATTTTTGCATTGCAGGGTTGTGGGCAGAAAACTGATAAAAATCAACCTGCTGGTACATAAGTACCTCTAAGTAAACATTTATTCAACGATGAATTTTATTCATAGAGCTAACAGCTACTTCATTCATAGAGTAAGTAGGTCAGTTTTAATTTTATGCAGAAAATATATCATACAAAATGGATACTTATTTGATAAAAATAATCCGACAATAGAAAAATTTGTTATAACTTTTTTTTTCCTCTCTTTCAATTCATCACAAAAACAGAAAATAACTAAACATTAATCCAATAATCCAATCTTAAACCGATTACATTATCACAAAAAAACAATAGCTCATTACTTCAAAGAGAAAGAGAACCCAACCCGTTTGAAAAGCAAGCATTTTCCTACACGCTGCGCCCGCGCACAGGTTACGAAACTCGGTCGGGTAACACCGGCGAATTGTGGCACAACTACGTCCGGACGGATGAGTCTATTAAATCATACGTGGTCAGGGCCCCTAACTGTAAAAATGTGCTTAAGTTTATGAGCCGCGGCGGTTAATTCCAAATTATTGTGCTATTGAGTTTCATTTAATTTTTATGTTTTGGAAGAGGGAAATAAAACACGTTAACTCTTTGTTTGACAATTTTATTAATTAAGAACTAACTGTTACTGTGGTTTGACCCACGTCCCGGGAAAACTATTTCCCACAAATCCGTGAAAAGTAACCTACGTACTTTCTCAGGCTCTTTTAGACTATCTCTATATAAAATTGTATTTATAATGGATCAGTAGCTTTGGTATGAAAGCCAGACAGAGTTACTTTCTTATTTACATACATTAGTAAGGATTTTTAATGAATTCGGTATGCTATAATTATTATGTTGCCTTCAAAACAAACTACCATACCACTAACGAAACTGCGCACATTATAGGAACCCCAAAAGAATATTTAAATGTACGCTCACTCTAGTTAGTCAGTGACCAATTAGGCAATTACCGAACCACCCTGTTCACTGGTCCAATCAACTCAAAAAAATCAATACAGCGAAAATTCAACCCTAGAACTAGTAAGTATAACGTTCAACTAACAAATATTTTTGCTGTAGTATCTCCCATTAGAATTGTGTTCCAAAAAATGGTACATTATATCGAATCGTTCAGTATCATTTACCGGCCAAAACTGGAATTGGAAATCATCCCAATTTTAGTTTTGAAATGTTCGGTACTCTTTACCTGTCGTCATCTCACAAGTTACATTCTTTCTACCACAGATTATATAATAGTTACTACGTAACAGATAAATCACTCCATACAAAAATGTCCATACCTACTGTTATAAGCACCTACAAGTTTCCCAACTACCTACAAATTCCTAGCTGCGTTATAAAATGAACCTTAAAAGCTCGAGCGCTTGATTGTTATTCCAATGCGATAGCGCACAGTTCAATGACCGCAACCGTGCCGTGGCCGTGCTTAGGGTTGCTTCTTACAATTTATTAATATTTAAGTAGGAAAACAAAGTTACGCTTATTTTAAGATAGCCTTTTTTAAAACCGAGTTTTTAAATAAAAAGTAATATCAAGAATATTTAGTTAACTATTGTATTGCCTACTACAATGGAGTATGGGTACATATTACTAAATATTACCTAATACGTAAGCATAGGTAAGTACATAAGTAAAGCTTTCGTCAAAATCAAAGGCGGTTTCCAACTATTTTTCGAGCACAAGTGCCATACCCCATATGGTACAACTCCGTCGAGTGTTGATATATACCTAAAATTGGTTTCTGCGTAGCGACACGCGTAATGTTCCGAATCGTCATTAAGTTGGACCAGAATTATACCTACTTACACTCGAGATGTGCTTTGAGTTACAAAACTCACAATACAGTTCATATAACTAAGTAGGTATCTAAAGTAAAATAAGTACCTAAAGATCTCTGTTGTTAAAATCATAAAGTAGATAAGTATTAATTTATTTTTTTAAAAATAGAATTACTAGATAAGTTCATACATATAAAATGTTTCAAAATTACAATAGTCGCATATAAACCAACACAACTCAAAATAATCCATCAATTTGTGAGGTAGTTTTAAACCTAATAAAAACCAACAGCATAACATGCACGAAATAAAAATAATAATATTGTGTTGCGCGCGGCGCGTGTGTCTGTTGTGCGCCCTGAGCCGCGTGGGGCTACCGGTAACCCAGCGAGCGGTAGGCATTTATCGCGCGCAAGTACGTCGAGTGACAGAGGCCTGTTTCTACCTCATATCGACTTTAGCACAATCCATCCATCGTTTCTTTGGTCGTCCTCTTCCTCTTGGCGTCGTCGGTCCAAAGCCAATAAACACGAACCCTTTAGAACGTTCTACGAAAGGAGCACAATACTTCACCACATATGTAGGTACACTGGTTTTGATTGTGGTGGTAAAAGTTACACTCAACAATATCTATGTCTAATTAAATCGCTATCGCTTATAAAAGGCCCCACACTTAATTGCCACGACTCGAGCATTGAACGGTGGCATCTAAAAAATTGGCCAAGCGTGATGTTAGTACGACGCGCCACGCTATTAGCTAAATAATCATTTTGTGATGTTTTCCAAACAGTATCTAGTTCATAATGTATCTTTTAGAAACAATACGCCACGCAGCCATTCAAGTGAAATTCATCAAACACAAATTGCAACACAATGCAATGCCTGAAAATTCTTCAGGGTCCAGTCAATCTATTAAGAGATAATAAAGGCACGAATACTACATTCCTTGTAGCAACCAGTCAGCCAATAGCAATAACAAGAAGACACAAGCTTCAAACAAACTTGATTGTAATCTAAAGACCCACCAGTAGATTAACTTAAATTTACCGCCCAAACAGCGAAAGTCTTAAACCACCATAACCCATCAAAAACCCATACAAACGAAGCTCACATGTCCAAACCCCATTTACATGGTCATCAGCTCATCTAAGACCAGTTTACCGTGACTGAAGATTATGATGTGTGTCCGATGGCAAAGATTACGGACTACGGTAAGTTCCCACTCAATCTGAGAAGGAATTTCTTGACGTTACACGTTCAGGAAGTGTGTTTTACAGTTTTAATGGAATGAAGAGGTGGAATTCTTTGTGCCAGTAAATGAGGATTTAGTGAAGTAAGAGTGTTTTATAATGGGCTGCAGTTATACAGACCTAGAAGGGTTTGACTCAAGGTATATGACGGCATTTTTCGGACTCATAAGGTGTGTCATATGTCACAAAGCAATAAACAAGACGGTACAAAAATATAATGAATGAAGGATGACTCCAAGAAGCAAATACTACAATCACAAATAAATAAGAGTCAGGAAAATAAATAATAATACGAACATAAATAAACTAGGCTAACGACTATAACTTAAATTGTATGAGATTAGAAACTTCACAAAGACTTTGCCTGACTTAGTAAAAACTGAAGACAGGTAATGGATACTATTGAATTAAGGAATAGATGGAACTTTCTGGAACAACTTTCCTTTTTGTTACTACTTACCTAAGAATATAAGTTTTTAAAGCTTTCAGATAAATTTTGCAGGAAATTCCAAATTTTGGTCCTTCCTTTGAGGCAAACTCCGGATTTCCTGTGCTATTTATCTCGCTTTTGCGACAATTTTTCTGTCGCAAGTAAAAAGGAATAAACCATTCATTATCCTAGTTTGAGAAGTTAGGTATGATTTAGAAAATTATTTATTTTTATTCAAGGACGATACTGCTTCTTCTTAGATAAATCTTTCAGACAGACAGTTTACACTTCGCTGTACCAATTTACCTCAATTTAAAGTCCAATTTTTAAATCACTCTTTGCACTTCAACGGTATACGCCATCAGGAGCAAAAAATACAAGCTTTGCATTTTCTCACTGACAAATTTCATGATACATCATAATGAGGTAGACGCCATATTTGATCATCATTACAGTCAAGAACGACATACAATTTGTACGGTATACCATTATTTTCTTTCTACTGCCTTCCTTTAATTTTCTGACCAATTGTATCAGCGCTAACAATCGGCTTTTTATCTATCTGTATCTAAAAATACTTGGATAGTTAGGTACTCCTGAGGTGTCATTAGTCATTTCTACACAATGTCTTGATGACGTGTCTTGGCCGACCGCGGCTATAGAAAGAGGGTTATGTTTTTTACCTATTTGTATACTGACCCTCCATGTCAAAGCTTTCTTTCATGTCTTACAGAATGGTGGGAACTCTTTTGTTGTTGTGATTTATGTCGAGTTGCTGTGTTCAAGTAAAGCTGTGTATTTAAATGTAAAGCGTTTGACTTTGCAATGATTGTTAATAGGTTTAGTTCTTGAGTATTTTTCCTGTAAGATTTGCTGATTGCAGATCCATGAATCATGAATTCATGATTCAGATGTCATTAGGATCTTCTTTTTGAACTTCTGGGAGATTATATAAAAAAGCAAGAAGATTTTAAATTCAGTTCTCTCATCAAGTTTAAGCTAAACAATTCAATAATGCTTTTAATCCAAAACAGCGCATTGTTAAGATAGACATAAAATTAGACAAAGCTTTAACAGCGATAATAATTTAAAACGACGGACAAACGACATTAAACCAAAACACAAATGCAACCAAAAGACCAGTCATAAACATCTAAAAATAGACACAACATAATCGAAATACAAAACCATCATTCGATATTCGTTTCATCAAATCGATTGAACCAAGCCTATGCCTAATTCGGCCGGAACAATTGGCGCTATACTCTATAGCTAACAGACCCGTTGTTTCCTGTCTTATTCAGACTTTAATATTCATTGGTATCACGTACCCATTGTCGTATGTGATTATAGCTGCATGGGCGGTTATCCAAAAACTGGTAAGTGCGAGTCGGTCTCGCGCACGGAGGATTCCGTACCTACAGGCAAAAATCACGGCAGCCTCCTAAAATATTCTACTTTTCGGTATGTTGTAGTTCCAAAAACCGCATTAAAATTTGGGAGGATACTAGTTATTATAGGATGCCACAGGCAAACACGTTAAACTTATAACACCCCGTCTTTTTTGCGTCGGGGGTTAACCGTCAAATCCGTAGCGGACCCCAATCGGGGTCTGAACATCAATGTCACCGTAAGCTCGGTTTAGACCCCAATTGGGGTCTGCGAATCAGTCATACACTTTCCTAATTATTTACGCTCATGTTTATTTTCTTTCCAATCAAACCACATTTGTGAGTACTAAATAAAATAACTAAATAAATTTAAATTATTTTTACGCATTCAAACCTTTCATATTTAGCATCCCGTTAGAAATATACCTTTTTAAAATCCAATCGTAATTACCGGGAATTCTGATCGAACTCGCCATGTTTGTTTACATTAGTTGTTTTTTTAAATTTGAAGACGCATAGACAAGATGGCGACGGTGATAGAAGTTTTGCATCGAATGATCCGATTCGTTTAAATAAAGAATCGATTTAATAATTTTATATTATTTGATATTACTAAATTGCACTTTTGTATACTTACCATAATCTGAAAATAAATTAGGAAAAGTAAAATGGCTTAATTTATTTTGAAAAAAATGCTAGAAAATCAGTGGTAGAAAATACGTTGTAGCCGGAATAAAAAAAATCTTCGGTTTTTAGGGTTTCCGAAGACGGCAAATGAAGACTTATTTATTTCTTCGGGTGTTTTATGTGCAGGATTCCTGTAGACCTGCCAAATTTAATGGCGATTCGTTACTTCCAACTTTTTAACTGAGCGGCAAAGCTATTTGACGAGAGCCGTAGTTAGGTGTAGTTATCGCAAAATTTTATGACGTTTTTATTGTTTGAAAGGGCAAATAGTTCGCTGTTCATCGAAAGCTGGTCCAAGATGGAAAGATGGCCGCCGCCGACTTATTTTTAACCGACTTCCCAAGCGGAGGTTCTCAATTCGACCGTTTTTTTTTTCTATGTTTGTTACGCGATTACTCAGCCATTTATTTATCGATTTTGATGATTCTTTTTTTGTATGATAGCGTATACTTCCGAGGTGGTCCCATTATCATCAGGTCAGGATCTGATGATGGAACCTTGAGAAATCGAGGGCGACTTTCGAAAGTTGCAGAAAGACATAGGTTGAAATCTTATCACTCAGGTGTTTGCCTGGTAGCACTATTTAACAGTGAAGGCTTTGAGCTGACCTGATGATGGAGACCAGTGAAGGTCGAGGGAACTCGACAACTGAATATTTAAACTTTCTCGTGTTTGTGCTTATATTATTCGTATTTACGAGGCCTCTGCAACAGTGAAGGAGATGGAGACGAGAGAAGTTCGGTTGTCGAGTTCCCTCGATCTTCTCTGGTCTCCATCATCAGGTCAGCTCCAAACCTTTACTGTTTCATAGTGTTATCAGACATACATCTGAGTGTCAAGTTATAACCTTAGCTATGCTTACAATTTTCGAGAGTTGCCCTCGATTTCTCAAGGTTTCCATCATCAGATCCTGGACCTAATAACAAATATTACCCTTTCGACCAAAAACAAACATCCAAATTGAGAACCACCTCCTTTTTGGGATTCGGTAAAAAATATTTGGTGACTTTAAAATCAATCAATTATTATTATTGTTTCTCATCATCAAATAAGTACATTACTTTGGTAGTTACAAATTGCATTATATTTCAGAACACCAGGCTTACCCTCCGCCGAAACAAAAATCTTAGAATTGTTGAGAAATAATATAAGAATAAATTAAAATTCCGTAATAGGTAATAAAAATTCAATTAAAGTTAAAAATTATTACGAATGACGCAACACCAAAATAAATAATACATATAAAAATTTAATGCTAAAAACTTTCATAAAACTGAAATATCTTTTTTCTTAACAACAAAAACAAATTGAACCTATAATTTAAAATTAATAAATAAAATTGAAATAAGTTGCTATTAAAAATAGGTATATAAAAAATTGGTATTCGATTATTTATAATAAATATCCGATTTAGGTATCGAATGCACACCGCTGATTGAAAAAAAAAAATAATACTCCATTCCAAACTCTACTTCTTTTTGATCTTGTAAATTGTTCATTTTTATTGTGTATTTTATGTGCTGATTTTTTAGTTATTGAACATAAATAAGTGCACGAAATGTATTGCAACGGATTGAAAATGTTATAAATATGACGTTTGTGTTGTGTTTGAGAAAGTGATGCGATTATTTATTGGTAAGTTTTCACCAAATTTGAAATGCCTAACTTTTCGATAGACTTAAAAACACCGTAATTATTATCTTTTTCTGAATTAACTGACTCCATTCGACCTTTGCACGTTGTTGTCAAATAAGTGAGCTCTAAAGTTATAGTTAAAATACTTCTGATCAGGCATTACGGACTTAGAATTAATGTGTTGAAAGTTAGTACAAATTTTTGACTTCCATGTCGCGATTCAAAATTCCCGCCGAATCAACGGTAAAGTAATATGTCAAAATCTTGTCGAGCAGAGGGGTTAATAACGGCAACGATAATACATCATCTATGAATCAACTGACTTACTATACAGTACATAAGATACAGCGTGGTCACAGACGGACAGCAAAGTATTAGTCTCCCGTTTTTCCCTTTGGGTACGGAACCCTAAAATTAAACTTATTGCTTGTATTGTCTCATTACGATGCGGTAGTATTCAAATCGAGTTTTTGTTGCGTGTGCATCTGTTTTTGTGGTCGTTTCAATGATTGTTTTTTTGATTTCGCTGACGATTATCAGCAGCTTTCATTCATTGGTATTTAAGCCATATTATAAAGCAGAGAATAATATTAATGATTTCAGCAATAATTACTTAAATGGTTAGCTTTAACGTTTCAATGTTCGCCTAAACAAGAACTTAGTAAATGATCTAGAACTCCAGTAAAACCAATAAAATGATCTAATCAAGAGAATAATCAAAGCGCCACCGATTTATAACCATCAACTCTTGCGCATGAAAGAGGAATGCAAAATAATGACTACACACTGACGCATCGATGTTATAATAAAACGTACAAAAACGCAATCGAAAGCTCGGCTGCGACGGAAATAACTGACTGAGCGATTAATCGCAATGCTCCGACGCACAAAATGTCACTATACGACTTTTTAAGGGCATCCAAATGTATGGTTTCAGATGTTTTTGTAGAAGGCAAATATTTGGAGTTTTAGAGAAGGGAATTTGGGGTGCTTTAACGTTAATTACAGTGATACATAAGAGTTTGTGTGATAAATAAAGCTTACAATGTTTTGGAAAGGATTGAAGACTTCTTTGAAAGAGAATTTGAAGAAACATTCAGTTTTTATAAGAGAGCAAACGATCAAGTTCAACTGTAATTAATGTTTGATATCTTAGTAATAACGTAACATCGTCAAAGTTCAGTGATAAATCCACATCGAAAATACATACAAGTAATAATGAAATGTAAACAAACCCATCATTATTTCAACTTTAATTAAAGCGAGTGAAGGACTTATAAATTGCAAACTGCAAGTTGGCTTGGCGCCAACTCTCCCTGCGTTCAAACCAAAATGGTCGTATCCTGAAATCTCATATCTTCGGGGTTAGTAAAAGCGATTTTCTAGTAACTAGTTAAACCAGCAGCATTTCGAGATATCAGTTATGTCGTCCGGAGGTCAGGTTAAAGACTGTAAGCCACAACTGGTTAGACTGGATTCGTTCACTTTCGATTTCTGGTTGGTTATGCATAATCTGTTGTCAATAACATGTCACCTTATGATTGGGAGGTAATTGCAGGTTAAGCGAGGGTTTTGTAATGAAGCCTTCTTTGCTGTGAAGCAAGTGTAGTATGCGATGTTGGGTTTTATTTTTTAGTATTACAAAACCTCGTTCTTGACGAAGTTACTGTGCAGAGGCAATATGTTAAAAAAAAGGTTAATACTTTCAGAAAAAAAATATTCAATTTTTTTTTTACATTAGCATCGAACATAGTTTTCGAATTCTGTTTAATGATATTTTTACGTTGTAAATGTGCGTTACTTCAAACTTACAGACACTATTATACCTAAAAGGTAACTAATCAAAACCTGCACATATTCAGCAACAAACCCAGCCGTAGCCAGCAAACAATTAACAAACGTCTGCTACACTAGTTACAAAACGCGGACGCGCTCGTGCCACATAATATATTAAACTAGGCTAGATCTGATGTGGACTGGCGAACACAACTGTGTTGCGTTTACAATACATTTTGTACGTGCATGTTTTTTGTATTGAAAATGTTTGTAAAGCTGAAGCTGAACGTTTGCTGTTACGGTACGAATAAGTGAATTGTAGAGCGTTTGTATAGTTTTTAATAGATTTGATTTTGATACCGAAAGAGTTGCCTTCTAAAATACATCTTAGACACCCAACACTGATTAAAGGTGGTGAAAGGATCTTGGGGACCGGACTTTAAACGTCTCAAAGCACCAATGCTCCAGAGTAAAGTTGGTGATAGCGTGCTTATAAAACCGTTGTAGGTATCATCAACAAAGTCTTAGTCAGCTAATAGTTCAATATGTTGATCAAGTCACAGAGTCCTTTATGACCTAGCTTCACATGTTAGATAAAGACGTATTATTATACTCTCTATATTTACAGACTGACGAACGGTTTTTAGAATATTTATGTCAACTTTTTTCACAGGGCAAAAGGGGAGTTTAGTTTCTTTATCCTATTTCTTTCGCTTCCACTAAAAAGTCCTGTCAAACTTAGTTGTTACCAAGCATTTCTCCAGAATTTTGACTAAAACTCCTACAAAAACTAGTAGTGACCCCACATTTCTCCAGGACTGTACACCGCACAATGAACCGAGCACACATCCACGGATGTGCCAGTTAATACCTCTGGCGTAATCATGCGCATTCCTCGCTGCGGACCAAAGGGCAATAATCGACTGCAAGCAAGGTCGACAGTGATAAGCACAGTATTGATTACCGCTTTGTTTGTTAATTGAGTTGTAGTTAAAGCTGATTGTGGTATAACCTGATGCAGCTGAGTACCAGTGTTTTACCTACATGATCCTTCCGAATGACGTCAGCTTCGAGTCTAACTGGATGCAGCTTTTACGAGGAGCGACTGTCTAGCTGACCCCCTCAATCCAGTTTCCCGGGCAACTAAATACACATTGGTAAGACAAGTTATCAGACTTTCTGCCTTCTGACTGAAATGACAACCGGGACCCAGCAATTTGACGTACCTTCAGTAACATGGATCACACATTGACGGACCAACCACACCTAACTTTGGGCCCTTATGACCTCAACCCGTGCGACTATTACCAGGCCTCTGTCACTCGACGTACTTGCGCGCGATAAATGCCTACCGCTCGCTGGGTTACCGGTAGCCCCACGCGGCACAGGGGTTTCGACAGCCGCTCGTGACGTTTTATGTTTATTATTTTTATTTGTGAACATGACGACCTCTGGCCAGTTATGTGCTGTGCTTGGTTGCAGATCAAGTAAAATAAAAAATATAAAGCTTTCGTTTTTCCGTTTACCTGGAGCTGTAAACAAGTCAGTTATTGTTTATTTTTTTATTTGGTTTTTAAAATTATCTAATAAACTGAAGAACTATTTTGATTTGTGTAGGTGTATATGTAACTATTGTAGGAAAATATAAAGGTTTCCTATTATATATGTATAATAGGTATTTAGAAATATTTTATACCTATGTATGTATGAATATACATAGGTTTATTTTTTTTTTTAATAAAAATACTTATCTTCTTTGTCATTTTAAAAATAAGCGACTTACTTTAGATACTTAAATTATAGATACTTATACCTTATACTTGTTATACATGCAATGATTACCGAGTTTTGTAGCTAAAAACATTTCGAGTATAAGTAGGTATGGTTCTCGTCCAACTAACTGGTGGCTTGGAACATTGCATATATCGCTGCGCAGAAACCAATTTTGGGTAGGTAAGTAGGTATGTATCAGCGGTCAGCGGTGTTGTGCCAGGGGTAATAGGTAAGTATAGAATACTTGCCTGTTCTGTGCTCGAAAAGTAGTTGGGAACCTCCATTGATTTGGGAAGTTAGTTACAAATAAGCGTAACTTTGTTCCCTATTTAATTGTAAGAGGCAACCCTACGCTCGCTGTCGGCACGGTCGCGGTCACTGAACTGTGCGCTATCGCATTGAAATAACAATCGAGCGCTGGAGCTTTTAAGGTTCATTTTCTAACGCAGCTATGAATTTGTAGGTAGTTTGGGAACTTGTAGGTGCTTATAACAGTAGGTATGAACTTTTTAGTATGGAGTGATTTATCTGTTACGTAGTAACTATTATATAATCTGTGCTATTACTTAGCCACGACCTCCTCTCCTGCTTTGTATAATGCCAGTACAAAAACCAATCAAAGAAAATACAACTTTTTCTTGCGTTACCTGTTATGCAAAGTGTACACAAGATTTTCTTTCTTTCTGATTGAATATTTCCTTGAAATTCATTAGTTTTTTTCATGCTAATAGTAAATCGATATTTAGTACTGTTTCAATTTTAAAAACTAGGTATGTAGGGCAGAAGATTTATTTTTATTGACTTGAGGATGGCAATCAAGAAGGTATGCTTAAATATAAAGACGTATGTTAACTTTAAGTAAAGATTTGGTGAAATTATTGCAGCTTAATTAATTGAATAGGTGCAGCGTCAAATGGCTAACTTCAGAAACGCAAAGTTAACTGGCACGAACTAGAGGTATACTCGCTAGTATGAAAACCTACCAAGTAAAAGTGTTCCTCTTTGAGAACAATCACTTTGAGTTTTTATATCACATGATGCAACTGCAGTATTACAATGCAACCCATTCCGAGAACCATTTCGCCGTGCATTGCGCAGCTCGCATGTGTTACAAGACAACTGATTTTAACATACGGGCTATGTATTGCAAAACTGTGAAAGGGGACATAATATTATCATATCGTACTAAGATTATAAACGAGGTATTGTGCATGTGTGTTTGTTACCTACTCTTGTACGCAAAAACCCCTACAGATTTTGAAGAAATAACTGGCCACATTATAGCTTAGATTTTGATCTAATATACATGAATATTTTTTATCCAGGTGCGGGAATTAGGTCCCTTGGGACGCGGGAGAAACCATGGGTGCCATTTGTCTGTGTTTGCAACAAACTATTAAGTAAAGGATTTTCATACGTTTCAATATAATTATTAAGTAAGTATGATTTGATCGTGACAAAGATTGAACTAATATTATGTACAATTTATGTCGTGAAGCCGAAAGGACGTATATTATTATTAAAGGATTATCTAACTCAATGTTTATACAAGTTTCTTGTTTATATTAGGTCACTGGTATTCCAAACACATCACATTAGAAGCTACTCTGTCTTAGATTTGCATTATACCTATTTACAAGTAAAACCATTAACTCCTTACTTGTACTATGTTTGCCAGTTTTTGTTAGAGGCAGCTTCTTCAAGCTTCTGAAGGCATATAGCCTAGCATATATCCGACCGTCCACTGCCCTTCGTTGGACGTAGATTAGTTCTCTACCATAATTGGTAATCGTCACTGGCCTAAGCACTTATATTTTACTAAATATCTAAGTATGAAACTTGTTATAGGAGAACGATAAAGATATATATTGTCCTCTGAAGTATCGCCTAATATTTTTACCTACTGCTGGGCCAACGTCCCAGTCTAACCACGAGGTACCTATTGGGTTGCCCGGGTAACTGGGTTGAGGAGGTCAGATAGGCAGTTATTCTTTGTAAAACACACGGTACTCTGCTGGATCCGGTAAGACTGGAAGCCGACCCCAATATAGTTGGGAAAAGGCTCGGGAGATGATGATGATGCTGGGCACAACCTCTATCCTCATACAGAAGACATGATCATACATCACGCAGACTCAATATCTCGGTGATCTACTTCGGGCTTTCAAAAACGTATTGTTACGATATATAATATCTAGTAATTTAATTATAATACAACGAGTCTAATGAGTTAGGTATCGTAACGTACACCTACATTACGACATTAACAAATCTTGCAAACGATATTTCGTTAACGAGATAGCTTGCCGATTGGTATCGTTTAAAAATTATAACTATACAGATATAAGTCAGAAGTTCAGTTTGAAGCAGTCATCATAAGTTTGGGGCTTAAACAGTCTTCACCACCATGCAGAGTATTTGCCAGAAAGAAAGTGCCCATACACACAGTCAATTATGCAATTCTTGAATGCCTAGACTTCAAGAACAAGACAAGCCCAGACCTTCGTTGAAAACACAACGTGGTAGACCAGAACTTAAATATCTCCTATCTACCTTAAAAAAGCGTGGTTAAATATCCCAATTTGTTTGTAATATTCTCTTCTACACACTACTTCTCGCAGACGAAGACGAGATGTTTGATAACGACATTTATTAGTAGTTTTGGAACTTCTCCATTCCGATACGCTTTAGTAAGTAGTAAGTATGGACCTAAAGAACTGGTACTTCTACACATTACCTGTGTTGTGTCAGTCAGCTGATATTTAGTAATAAAGTTCTTTAGAAACGTGCATATCACCTTGGCATATTTGTGAAACACTTTATTGAGCCCTTCTGTACTTTATAATGCAGTAAAAAGTAATGAGTAGATGAATCTTTAGTCGTGTTGCATAAGGCGTTATTAAACTATCGAGATCGACGATCGGATTTTAACCTACTTCCAATAAAAGCGAGGTGTTTTTTTATGTACTCCTACCGTTTAGGTATTTGTTTAATTATCGTACAGGTATTAAATGCAGCATTGCAACGACGATGCTCTTTTGAAAGAACTGTGATGATGAAAATGGAAGTCGGGAATTATTTATTCAATTCCCTGAGATAAATACTTTCCGCACCCGGATAAAAGTAGCTTATTATAATTCTGAATTCCAAACATTAAAATACACACAGCCATTTGCGCGCGAAGTAGCAACAAACATACACATTCACAAACTTTTACCTCTATAATAAATATTAACATGATGTGTGCATGTCAGCCCTACATCATGTAAAACATTAATTGTCACTAATTGTGTTTGTCTGTTTGGAAGGAAGTAGAATTGACGAGCTATTTCGGGATGTTGGAACTGTACATGATAATGTTTTGTTTTCAGGTGATAACATCAAGGCAAAAAATTGAGGTAAATCATCATTCATTACACACTAACATCAGTTTGTCTAAAAAGCTCTATATCAATGTCTGACCTGGGTATCGAACCAAGTATCTACTTTGGGATAATGAGAGACTGTAATAGGAATTTTATAGATAATTACTCTCGAAGTTTGATTACAGAAAGAAAGGCAACTGTGACAGTGTATCACTTTATATGACAATAGGTCAAAACGTACTTATATCATAAAGCTGATGAATTTGTTTGTTAGCTTGAAGGAAAATTGAAAATATTCTGACAAATAATAAATACATATGTTCATTCATCACCACAGTGTAAGAACCTTTTTATTGAGGAACACTACAGATTACTTTTTGTCAGGCAGTGGAAGTAATCCTATGGGACATAGGTGTAACCCTGAGAAACATCTAGTATCCAATACAATAAAGGTGTCTATTTCTAGAACAACACAGTTAAAAGTAACATGAGAAAAAACAAAGGCTGCTGACTCAACTAACCTTGACTTTATAAAGAAAAAGTTCTGTTACATGACAAAGTGCTTTAGTATTTGTGTAGCATACATGTTTTATACCAAACAGTGCCAGCTAGCTTTTTTTCGATGGTAAAATCATCAAATGACTCCTCCCGCTGTGGGTTAGCAGCGGTGACGGAGTATCAGACTTTTACTGACTAAAACCCATTGTGTTCCTTCTTAGGCCTTTTATGTACCAGGGCCGCGGTAACTCTTTCTGTTTTTCTTGAGTTGTGTCAATATTCTTCTATACAGTAACTAAACAAGAAAGTTTCTTGTTTTATTTTAAAAAAGATTCCAGCTTATCTTCAATGAAACTGTCTTATTATTTTGTAGCAAAAAAAGCCTTGCAAGACCCAAAAATTGTGGGAGAAATTGATGATGATGCAAAAGTCTTACGCACAAATAATAAGCACAAAACCAGTTATGCGTCTACCAACTTACAAGACAACAGTTATAAAAATGTCAATGATGATGAATATTTCAACAATGAATTGTGAACTACCTTGAACAAACCAGTTCATGAAGAAATACAGTATGGATAATAGGATAGGTGGAGCCATACTGAATTATTTTGCAATAATAAAATTAAACGGAGTCTCTTGGGCCTGCGTTGACAAGTTTTACGAAACAGCAATTTCGTAAAAAGGTATTGTTTGATCATGGAAAAACAATATAAATTAAGTAGCTTTACTTGGAAGTGTTATTATACTTTAGGGTATAACTTATGATACTCAAGGTCGCGATGACATGGTTTCTTTAGTATTTTTCATTATATCATATGAATTATTTAATGAGGCTACAATGGTGAACGGTCACTGAAAAAAAAACTGTAATAACCAGAACAAATATTGCTGTGACTTTAAATAATGACTTACTAAATACTTTTTGGAAAAAACTTTGTCTGTCATACGCATTAGTAATTCTAAGTATTTCCTCTACGTAATTAATAAATATAGCTTAGAATATATTGAGTAATACACCATTTCCATTAGTTTATTAACTAAATTGTGTCAAGGCTGAGTAGAACCTGCGGAATGTAGGTTGTGCGATAGAAAATTACTTGAAAGAGTTAATTATTGTTATGGGCACCAGAAATGGAACAAGTAAAATGAATATAGTTTAATTAAAGGGCTGACTGATTGGAACTGTTAGTTCTGGGCCAATTATGGTGAAAGGATAATATTTTTTGGAAATATAATGATGACTTTTGCTGTATGAAATTTTAATAATCTCAAGATGATAACTCGGCGCAGTATATTAAAAAAGGCATAGAATATACAGCTTATTGTAGAAATAAAGATATGTTTGGTATTATATCTTTTACAGTGAGTTGCACTATTTAACTATTACAATCATTTTCGGGCAGCAAGTACACCACTGGTTATGATTTAGTCATTGTTATAGTTAATAGTGCAACTGCCTTTTAATTAAATTCCTGAAATAAAGGATTATTCAGGCAAAGCAAATTAGCAATGCAATAACAAATGAGTGAAAATTATGATAAGGCCTTATCCATTCATGATTATCCTTAGTCATACATTTTTGCAGAAGTAGGCCACAAATTAATAGCTTAATTACACAGCCAAGGAAATACTTAACTAATTCAAGTAGTTCTGTATTATATTAAAGTAGAGACTTCCTATAAAAATTAGCCTTTTATGTTAAAGTGGTGATGTCATGCAGGAACTACTCAATGGCAAAATATTTCATGATTAATATGACATCAAAACTTCACTATCTACAGATTATGACTCAATTAAACAAACAAATTTATCACAGGTTCATTTACCTGGCTTATCTAACGTAAAAATAATTACTACACTATCTTCTGACTGATAAAAAGAATTGATAAGTTTTTGAGTAATAGGTTGCATTAGATTTCTAAGAAAGTTTATTTTTACACACTATGGTATAGGGGTGGGGTATTATTAGTCATGTGCACCCTTCCTGGGGGTCCCATACACCCCAATTCGTGGAAACATTACGCACATGGTGCTCAGGGACCTCCCCATTGGACAAACCATGCCCCAATTTAACAAATTACCTCTGAACCCACACAAGGTCACTGCTAAATTCCTATTTACAATACTTTCACATAAAATAACATGTTAATACATCGTGTGGGGGAGCGCAACACAGAAAAATCGATAACATTGTATCCGAAACGTTTTTATGTTACACAAATGCATACAAGAATGATCAAGGCACACTTTTTTACAGCCTCTAATTACGATGTCATTCATAAACGTATGTAATTACGATCGTAATCAACTAATCGATGAACCATAACGACCGCACGCCCGTGCTGTGTTTACGTTGTAATTTCTGTGAAAAAAACAGTCTGCCGACGAAAAGGAAGACCGGCGATGCAGTAAATACTACATGGACGTAAATAGATCGACGCGAGCTTGATCATCGTTGTAATTATTTATTTGTTTTGCTAACGAAAGCTCCGAGGAGCGATGAACTCGTTATATTGTACATACCTCATTTTGACGCTCTTATCCTTTGTCGTGACAAATCCGAATGCACTACTGCACAGCACGAAACAATTGTTCACTTATAAACTGCATATTTTCACAAACACAAACGAGCATTTCCGTATTATCGACTGGTGTACACGTCTGGGACACTTTCGGTAGCCATTTTTGTCAAAAAACACTTTTTCGTCCCGATTCCCGATTTCGGAAAGCTGTGAGCGAGATGACGCTAGCGCCGCACCGAGACAACGAATGAAAATAAATGGAACATTGAACCGGGCGGTTGCAAATCCTCGTATAATGTTGTCCGATTCACACTACCATATCCAACTTAGCTTCCGCCGAAAGCTTCCACGTCGAACGATACGCATACGTTCATCGACTGACAAACTTGCAGCTTTGAAGTTCAGTACGCGATTCGGAACGCGAATTTACATTGTTCGTCCTTATTCGGTATTTCTACCATACTTGGGCGGATAATATCCTACTCCCAAAGCCCAGCCAATCACCATTCAGATTATTATTCCAAAACCGAACTGGTAGCGACATCTTGAGAATTATCCACAAACTATGTCCATCTTGAATAACAGTGGAAGTGGCAACATTTTAAAATTATACAATATTGAAGCTATTTTTTATTTATAACTAAACTTGTAGTCGCTTAAATTATGAATAGAATGATTTCTTCAGTATATTTTATATTGCATTTTTTTGTTTTATTAAAACAGTTTAGTACAAATATATCGATGGTTTAGTTTGTTATCTCGTATTATTAGTCGATTTTCATATTGATTGATTTAAAAGTGGAATGAATAAAAGACTAAAGGAATTTAGTACTAAAAGTTTTGTGTTGACTGACCAGACAAAGATTTAATAGAATACATATGGAAGGTTTGATTTCTTGTCATAGTTTAAAGTACCATTATCCAATATGATAATCGACTAAAACGCTAATCAAGAATGAGGTCTCTTTGTCTCCGACGTCGCAGTTTGACACTTTGACAATCAAAGTGACAACAGTTTTCGGGAAAAAAGTCAGCCTGTTTTTCTTTTGATAAACAGTTCCTTTTTCGAATTCTCAAAAATAATGGTGGGCGCAATGCCTGTTAACTTAATACCAAAATTTTGCAACGGTACCATGGACAGTCACAATGGTACCGAGGATAGCGAAATTCAAGTGCATATCGGTAGTCGCGTGAAGAGTAGCGATGATTTCGGTACGGTGAAGTATATTGGTGAAGTGCACGGATACAAGGGTGTATGGTACGGCGTTGAGTGGGATGACCCGGTCAGGGGCAAGCATGATGGCTCCGTGGACGATGTGCAGTACTTCAAGACGTCCAAACCAGGGGCAGGTTCTTTCATTCGTCCGAACAAGATCTCTCCGTTTAAAACTTGTGCCGAAGCTATTCGGAGGTACTACGGGGATCGAGAGGTAAGTTACAGCCCTTATATGGACTTTTTAGCATATTTCTTTATTTACGTAGTAAGTGTGCAGGCATTAGGTCATTCCACCTACATAAAGACTTGGCTGAATAAGTGTTTGCGTGGGTAGTATGCTTGTTTTGAATCTGTCATTACATGTCAAGGCTGTTTTTTTTTGTCTACTGCACTTATTAATCTTAGAGAATATGATTTAAATAGCTCTCTAGACAATATTACATGTTCCATGAGCAACTTTCTAATAGGATATTCACAACAAAGGACTAAATAAAAAACATTGTTCATTGTTTGTTCCAAGTTATTGCAACTATTGCAAGGCACCTTTGCCTAAATAGCCCATATACTTAAATATTCTTTCTATAGTATAAACTTATTTCATTCTACTTCCGAGAAAAAAACAGTTTTCCCACTACTGGAATGTTCTGACATTCTCATAAAGGATGAGTCATCTGTTGTATTGGAAAATGTAAACAAACAGTAAAAAGTTTTACATATAAAAATAAATATATGCAATGTCAATTGTCTTTTGAACTGAAAAAAAAACACCACCAATATTTTACATGCAACTATCTATAAACTTTCACACAAAACTACTGAACAGAACAACGACTTAAATAAAATTTGGTACATTGATATCATGAGAAAGAACAACTTTTTATTCAGGGGCATGAAGTAGTTCTCTCAGGATATAAGTAGAACTATAGGCAACAGCTAGTTCTCAATATACTATGAACTTAACAAGGCAAATATAGAGTAACTCTAACTAGGGACGCCTAAAACCTACACCACTTCCAGACTACTTTAGCAGTTGTCTTTGAACAGTTCATAGACAACGGTAGCAATTTAATCAGTCACCAGTAAACAAGAGACCTTTCACTGCCAATCTAAAACGGCCCATATCTCTTTCCAGTTCATTCAATTGTCTCAATACGATGAAGTAACAAGAAGGACCGTAGACGTAGACATTACGTAAGTTCTTCATGTACTATCCTTACATTTCAGGATGAGACGGTGGCCGCTCACCGCAGAACGGTCATCAACGAGTGGAAGCGAGAGATGGGGGCGCCGTTCATTGAAATGGTTGGATTCGAGAAAATTCATCAGAAACAGTAAGTTTGATAAGTATTTCATACATATTGTGTTCAAGTTGGAATTGGATGATCCTGATGAAGGTTTTCCTCCACATTCACATCTGTGTGTCTTCAAGCAATAAGCTCAAGAACTTTTGAATAAATTTTCACTAATGCAGGGTACATTTTGAGCTCATTAATATTGGTTATTCATGAAAAAGGTTTAGGTACAATTTCTACCCGCATGAAGTCAGGACAGCTGAGTTTTTAATATGTTTATGGTAAAGAATTAAACTTGTCATACTGGATAAAATAATTATTATATTTTTTAAATCAAGGTATGCAAATCCATGTAGACAAAAGGTAGTTAGTTGATATGTCAGGTATCAGATCAAGTAACTTAATACCTAGACTTATGCATTGATATTTTCTTTCCAATGAGTATTGAATTATACAAGTTTACGGTGGCAACAATCTTGACGTCAATCAAACACGGAATTTAGCTTATACTATTAACCATTGTTAAAACGGTTCTATGCAAATAAATATTTATTTATTTCGTGGTGACACAATAGTTGGTGTATCAACTACAACTTATTATAAAATGTGGTTTTAAAGAGCACCGGGTTTAGTACTAGGTTTAGAGCTTCAACTTTATATACCTAGTACTAAAACTGGTACATGCTTACAACCTCATTTTATAATAAAGTTTTTAGTATCTTGATTATAAATGCGGAGCTGGTGTCTAACAGGTTACCACAGCTGCTAATTTTCAATCAAATCGAACACGACCTATTCTTTACCCAGCCTTCTCCTTCCAGAAAGTTCGACCGTCTTCTAGAAGTGTGCGTCCACGATCAGAACATTGCCAAGCCCGGAGACGTGGCGTCCCTATGTCCTAACGTGCGCAGTTTGGATGTGTCACGCAATCTCTTCTGTAACTGGAGGGAGGTCATACAGTTGTCTGCGCAGCTGCCCGATTTGAAGGAGCTGGATGTCAAGTAGGTGTTACTTCTAGATTGTTCTGTTGGTTAAAAAATCTCTGATGTAAAAAAAATAATCATCAAAATCGATTAATAAATTGCGGAGTAATCGCGTAACAAACGGTCGAATTGAGAACCTTCTCTTATTTGAATTCGGTTAAAAAGGGTGGTGTTGTAAGTTTGACTGCTATGTGTGTCTGTCTGTGGCACAGTATCTCTTAAACAGCTGAATCGTGTTACATGTTTTTGTAAGAAAGCAAGTTAGTCATTCTGTGTGTATGTATGCACTATGTAGTGAACAGTGCAATCAATATCAATATTATTCATGAAAGTACATAAATACATTAAATATAAATTGAATGCACTTTGTGGTCATAACATTGTTATCTAACTGTACTTATACTTAATAGACTCATACAATTTATGGCTTTTAGATATAAATAATGTGCGCAGCACTTAATTGCTGCAATAAATCTCTCATACACACAATACTGATTATATTATTTAAATAATAATAATTGCATATTTATTTTCCAGCAAAAACCGAATGGCCATAGACATGCCAGAGGAAACATTAGCTCAACTGTCTATTAACTTTGCAAGCCTTGAAAAACTGAACATTTCAGTATGCGACTACGAGTGGGCAGACATTCTCGCACTTTCTCACCTATGGCCCAAACTCAATGAAATGATCGCAGCATACAACAGAATTAAAAAAATTATCCCACCAACGTTGACATTGAAAACTTTGACAGTTTTAAAATTGGATGGCAACCCTCTTGAATCGTGGCATGAAATTATGAACCTTGGTAACCTGAATCTAAAGGTTTTGAGCTTGAATGAATGTCAGATCACGGAAATAAGGTTTAATGACAATCCGGACGATAAAGTGGATATTTTTGAGAAGCTGGAAGTCTTGTTTTTGAATAGGAACAGGATTAATGATGTGAGTATGGCAACATTGCTTTTGTAACTAAATGGTTGAGTAGTATTGCCACAAACAAAAAACAAAGATGCAAGAACTTTTTTAACACTACCAATCATTGCAATCAAATCTTATTTAGCAAAAACTAGGTAGTCTACTAGACCAACAACATAAATTCTCTTTCTAAAGTAGGAGTAAACTTATAGTCAAATAGTACAAAGCTTATCTAATTTAAATATTGTAGTAGACACTTGCGAAATATAAAGTCTGCCGTTATTTCTGATTTAACAGTATGTAAAATCTTTTTCCTATACATTTCAGTGGAGATCACTGAGCGAGCTGAACAAAATCAACTGTCTAAAGAAGCTATACTTCCTGAAGAACCCCATACAAGAGACTGAGGACTACGATACTGGCTCACAACTTATTATTGCTAAGATTGATACGCTACAGGTAAGCTCAGTTTGTTTATACAAGCTATACTGCCTCATCCATCATCCTCCGAGCCTTTTTCCCAAACTATGTTGGGGTCGGCTTCCAGTCTAACCGGATGTAGCTGAGTACCAGTGCTTTACAAGGAGCGACTGCCCTGCCTGACCTCCTCAACCCAGTTACCTAGGCAACCCAATACCCCTTGGTTAGACTGGTGTCAGACTTACTGGCTTCTGACTACCCGTAACGACTGCCAAGGATGTTCAATGACAGCCGGGACCTACAGTTTAACGTGCCATCCGAAACACAGTCATTGGTGTCTAAGATATACTTAGAAAGTACATACAAACTTAGAAAAGTTGCATTGGTACTTGCCTGACCTGGAATCGAACCCGCGCCCTCATACTCGAGAGGTTGGTTCTTTGCCCACTAGGCCACCACGACTTTTTTGCTACAAGCTATACTGCCTGTAGAACCACATACAAGAGACTGAGGACTACGATACTGGCTCACAACTTATTATTGCTAAGATTGATACGCTACAGGTAAGAAATAATCAGATTTATCATAAAAACTTACTCATATAATAGAGCTGGAATGCTATAAGTACTTGAATGAAAGTAATCTCAGAAACTACTGGACTGATTTAAAAACAATTGTAGTGTTCAATAGCTCATTTATCGAAGAAAAACTACATATAGAATAAAAACTACTTTTTACCCGAATGCACTGTGCTGTTATCACGGGACATAGATATAACCGCTGACAGAAGCCAGTCTATACTTCTATGTTTACTAATAAAATAACGTAGCAGTATTTATAGAAGCACAGCAGTAGCATAGAAGGGTAGCAGTATTTTATCCCAGTACAGTGAGTACATAGTTCCCAAGTAGAAAAGGGTGAAACCGCGGGACAACGGCTAGTTCTGTATAAAATATTTTATGTCACTCAAACTGTAACAATTATTCAGGAAGTCAAGAGCAAAATAGCTGTGTAAAAGCCTAGGCAGATAATTCATAATTTCTTCAGGATACTCAACATAATTTTAATCCCTTTTCTATAATGTTGCCAGGAACTGAACGGCTCAACAATAACACGGGAACTACGCCGCGGCGCGGAGTACGACTATATGAAGCGATACGGCGCCGAGTGGAAGCTCGCACAAGCAGACCCGGGGGCACAGCGTGTATTTAGCGTAGAGCACTGTCGGTTCACTGAACTTATTAATAGTAAGTTGTTTATTTTGTCAGTTTTTAATAAAAAGGTGCAAGATGGGCGTCCATACGTACAAAAGAAACATTTGAATTGAGAGCCTCCTTTTAGGGAAGTCTGTGAAAAATTGCTGTTGCTTTCGACACTGATCATAGATGAAAGTCTGATGCCTAATTATGCTAATAATAAAAGTAGGGTCCCAGTTAACCAATAGTTTTTACTTTTGGCCAGAAAAGTATTAACAAATCTCACAGCTGACCTCAATATAGTTAAGAAAAATACTGAAAAGTTAAGGATTATAATAGATTATAAAATACTATGCTAAAATCTAATCATTTTATTTCAGAATACGGCATTCCAGATGACAGCTTGCTAGTAAAACAACCGAAAAACATGACGCTCACATCACAACTGTTAGAAATAGTGTTACGAGACGAAAACGGCAAATCCTTCAAAAAGAAATTCCCGTCCTCCATGTTTGTGCAAAAGCTGGTAACACTCGCACAAAGACTGTTCCCCAGAGCTGGCTACACTGGCCCTCCAACATTATATTTACTCGACGATCAAATGAAAGGTGCAGAAATATGTCTTGACAACGTTATGAAAGATCTCGCCTATTTTTCAGTCAAAAATGGGGACACAATTCTCGTTAGATTCAGGTAAATTATTTTCCCTCGACTGGCAACACAAATCAAGATGGCCGTTGATTTTAATTGGCGCGCATTTTAATGTATTTATTTATAAAACTTATTGAGCTTTGTAAATAATGTTATCTCGAAATTGTACCTGTATTTATGGTGAATATTATTTTTCCTCAAAATAAATGTTCAATTATGTATTTTTATTTGCATGTTTTATTTACGACGCAATAATCTACCCTGCTGCTTATCTTGGATCGTGGTCAGTGTTCCCATTTGCTTATTCTCTAATAAGTTCTTTTCTGCATTACCGACTGCACGACTTCACAAGATTTTAAGAATGACATTTTGATTTCTAGTTCGTTTTCCAAACAAATATATTTAATCTGGATCTTTAACAAAGCTTATAATTGCTAACTATCGGTGATGGAATGGAATAATAATTCTACAACTCGGATTTCTTCAACCACCGCAAAAACCTTCAAATATTCGAAATTCAAACCTTGGCAGTGTTGTCCTTAGAAAAAAATACAGTTATGTGCATTAGTTCTATGTATAACACTCCTCATTTTCCAACATTGCATAGGAACCTAATACATATAGCATGAAATTGTAAATGCTGTATTTTAAAAATAAGTCATGTATACTTTGATCATGTCCTACCCATAACAGAAAAACAAACTGCAAGGCCATTGTTAGTAATACAGAACAGATGTGACCTTTAATTTAACAATCATCATGTTCGATTGAATATGTAACAGCTGGATTCTAGGAGGAAATAGGTACTTTATATTGACAATCTTACTGTTTATCCATTCATATTTATTTAATCGTGAGTAGCCCTGAGTCGTGGTCACTAAAGTGAAAGAAATAAAAAAACAATAGTGAAAAATTAACATTCAATAAATGCAAAAAAAGCAACGTAGATTTTAGTGCCTATATTTTCATTCCAAAATAAATGATTAAATAATAGAAAATGCGTTGGAAATTATAAAATGATAGTGAAATAAAAGTGAAAACGAGAACAAACCAATGGTTAACACTGGCCACATCGAACTCGATCGCTATTGGTAACCGTTGTGTCAACAAAACTTTTTTGTTTACAAATGGCCACGGGTGACAAATTCAAATTTGAAACACGTATTTGTGATATGAATAGTGATTTTTTATCGTTAATCTAGTTGTATATGTCGTGTTTAATATGGGTAATTGTCTGGGAAGTATTTTTCGGCGTCGAAACCAGCGTCGTCACATCGTGCTGATACTAATCGGATTGGATAACGCGGGAAAAACGAAAACTGTGAACAATTTGGCCGGCGAGAAGGATGATAAGGTTTTGCCGACTGTGGGGTTTAAAGCTGTGAATTTAGTGCATAAAGATACACCTGTGACGATATACGACTTGGGCGGAGGGCCGCATTTCCGTCAAATATGGTCTCAGTATTATAGCGAAGTGCACGGTGTGATATTCGTCATCGACTCGAGTGATTTTACACGGTTGGACGAATGCAGAGCCGTGCTTGAAGAGGTTTTATCGCACGACAAAATATCAGGTATGATTTTTATTAACATTTTGCAATTTATCGCCATGGTAACTGGGGGGGCTGATTCATGTTGGGATTACGTCGTAAATAATATTGTGCTCTTTCGAAACACAAAATGATTCATGCTTATGTAGGCACTCGAAAATTTCGGTAGATTGAAAAAGTAGCTAGGTACCTATTTATAATTCATATCAATATTTACACAATTATAATAGGCTGGCCTGTGGCCCTGTGATATAATATATCAAAATCAAATCGAAACCGCATCCTGCGATGCAAAAAAAAATTACAAACGTCGATACAGTTTTGCTATCCTTTCTTACGAGTTCAGATTGCACTCAAAAAGGTTTTAATATCAGTCCATTACCTTTATTAAGACGATACCTACACTTCAGTCTACCCCTCGTCTAGGTTTAATCACCTACCTACACGCCAATCCACTATGGTAGGTAAGCAATAATTCTACTCTTATCAGAACAGCCATAAAAATGTACCGGCCACCTTGATTCACTCCACACGCAAGTCCGATAGTTCTAGGTCAACTCAATTACTTAAAGAATTCCTTAGTTTAACGACCTGCTAGGTAGGTATAGTTAGGTATAGTAATGAAAATTTGAAAATATGGAAATACTTTTGATGAGATCTCTCGCTTTTGAGCAGTGCCTAAAATTCGTTTTGAAAGGATTCTGTCTTGAAAAATCGTCGGCGACGGCATTCCCTCTCGCACCGGACCATAGCTTGAACTAGAGCCGGGCATGAGAGGTTGCATTAAAAGGCAAACAAAATGCCGCCTAATAGGTTTGCCCATGCTCTCAATTGCGTAGGTGAGAGGCCATTTGCCACTTTGTCAAAAGACAGGGAAGCTGGTCCTTACCACCAAGATAGGTACATAGGTACTGCCAGTACCTAACTTAGAAGCCCCTGCTTAACCGTTTCGTAGAAATAACCATGGTACGGTATAATGTTGAAATCGTAACAACAAACGGCCAATGCAATCTAAAACGCATTTTCCCTATTATATTAATTTTTCACGGTTCAGATGTTTGTGTACTGATATTAAATAATAATATCAAAGTGCATAACGTTAGTTATGTCGATAAAAATACTGTTTGTTTTAATTAAAGCGCTTATCAGTAAATTGACCATTTATATCGCAAAATGATGAGACGATCGTTTGCGGAGTAAGCCTGACTCTACCTGACTGCATGTGATCTGTAGGTCCCGGCTGTCGTTGAACATCCTTGGCAGTCGTTACGGGTAGTCAGAAGCCAGTAAGTCTGACACCAGGCTAACCAAGGGGTAGTGGGTTGCCCGGGTAACTGGGTTGAGGGGGTCAGATAGGGCAGTCGCTCCTTGTAAAGCACTAGAACTCAGCTACATCCGGTTAGACTGGAAGCCGACCCCAACATAGTTGGGAAAAAGGCTCGGAGGATGATGGTGAGTTTTATACTAAAAAGTCCTATAAAAAAGTCTTGTTTCGAGCCGTCTTTTTATTCGTCTGATGTGAACACCAGTCAACCTGCCGGGGCTGCGGGTTATTCGAAAGAGATACCGCGGCCCTTTTACATAAAAGACCTATGACGGAACACGACGGTTTTTAGTCAGTAAGAGTCTGACACTCCCTCACCGCTGCTAACCCACAGCGGGAGGGGTCATTTGATGATTTTTGACGTCGTTACTCAAGCCTAACGATAAATTCTAGTTAGGTACACTAAAAAAATATTTAAGCCTTAATTTCCGATATTACGAACGTTTGGTCTTAATCTGTTTAACACGATAGGTACGGTAATACCTATTAAGCTTAACGCGGGCTTCAGGATTTAAACTAGAACATAGGTAAGTGACCTCAGTATACCTATGCAGTGACCGCAGACCGACAGCGTTTACATGCGGATTTCCTACCGCTGTCTTGGATGGAATATATATGTTATGGACCATGTGATTAATTCGGGCATTATTTATAATGCCCGAGCATTATGAATAATGTCTAGCTTTATCGGGCCAAGTGATTAATAACTATCTTAACTTCATTATTTATCACATTGCACGGGCATTATTATATTGCTACATGATAGTTGGGCAATTTGATAATAAACCTATATTTTATGCGGTGCGAGGGTGGCAGTTGTTCTAATAAATAAATCCTGTTACTTGCTTCATATTTTATGATTATTGTTTTAAATTATATGTTCTATTTTAATGGGAAATTATAAGTCTAGTCACAAAATTGTTAATTGGACAATTGTCATCTAATTTACTGACTCGGCCTCGTTTTTCTTGATCTCATTTTTCTTGGCTCGTTTTTTTATGGTAGAATTTAATTTGGATTCAAAACATTGTATTAAAAACTGAACTTAGTGACGAAAACGAATCGCTGCAAAACCGACTCCACGTAGTCTTGTCTGCCCTACCCCTAGAGTGCAATTCAAAACCGCGAAGGCGCGGAGGGGCGAGGCGGCCTGCGAGCTGAGGCGCAGGTAGTTTTAAGGCTCGCCGCCGCGGCTGAGGCTGGCCGGCAGAGCCGGCCAGTAAGCCGAAGCTGCGGTGGTGAGCGTGAAAACCATCTGCGACGATAAGCTCGCATGGGACCGCCGGAGCCCCGCAGCGCCGGAGCCGTGACAGAAGCCATGCTTGCTGCATGTTGCATGCTTACTTCTATGCTCTGCCAATTGATATGGGATATGTTATATTTAGTTTATTTTAAGTTAAATGTCAATAACAATAAAAAAAATGAAATTAAATATGTTTGTATTACTTTGCCCAAAAGGTCATGGGCAATATGTATAGTGCCCGGTCAATTTGATTATTCGAATATTTATTATCAAATTGCACTCTCATATTGGGCATTATTCATAATGACCGGGCATTATGTATACTGCCCAATTTATCACTTGGTCCATAACATATACAAAAGACTGTAGAAGGAACAGCGAAGGGTCTTATCTATCGGCAGATACTCTGCGAATCCTTTTCACAATGCTTTGAGGCATAGCGCTTTTGCATACGAAAAGAAAATCGAAAATGCATCTCGTATTTCGCAGTACTGCTTAGGACTACTAGACTCCGGCCTCGCCTCATATGCGCCTTTGGGCTGGACTATTATTTCTCCTTAACATCTTCTTCACACTGACGCGAAGTATAATTTGTACTTCCAATTTGTCATTTAAAGGGCTATTTTTCAAATCACAGTTTTACTAGAAAATACAAAGAAAATGTTAGAACAAACCTTTTCCGAGAATAACATGACACCATGTAATTAACCGACCTTCAAGAGAGTGACGTGTTGTAGCCTACCCGCGACCGGTAGACGGCACTCCGCTGTCTATTACCCCTTTGATTTATTCATTCCACGATCAATTAGGTCTACAAAAATACTTACCTTCAGTTCTAAGTTTTTTAACACATTTTACTACGTCCAATTGTTCGTATTAAAAAAAACTGCTGAACAGGTTTGGGCACACTTAGGGTTGCCAGATACAGGGTATATTTTGGAAATCCGGGAGTATAAGCTGTAATTCCTGGTCACGGGACAAGACACGTAATTCCGGGATAATCCCGGATTTCCCGGCCATCTGGCAACGCTAGTCCACACCAGGCACCCAAATAAATCTTGCACAGTATTACACATCCCTTGATGCAGCCATATCAAAAATACTTGTAGGAACACCAGTAAAACATCCCATGCGTTTAAGCTACTACCTACTAAAATTCATCAAAATTCGTATTGTATAATTTTACCTCGACTGCAAAATAATTTATAATCAGTGTAATTAAGTAACAATTTCAGCACTGATACGTTATTACTGGTACTTAGCTGGCCCCTAAGACGACCCACTGACCCTGAATCCGGTTAGACTTAATAGTCCAAGAGCCAGCGACTGCCAGATGTACACACAAAGTTTCAGCCTTTATAAAATAACGAAGGTCTGGCAGTCGCTGGCTCTCGATCTATAAGGGCCTATGCACACCACGTTTTTTAAACGCGCTGTCGACGCGCGTTTTGGGAACGCGCGTCGCCGGCGCGTCTGTATCGATACAAACGCGCGTCACCGGCGCGTCTGTATCGCTACACACGCGCGTCTACAGGTGTGCAAAGGTCTACAGGCTGCGTCTGTCTTGTGTGCGTATCGCGTCTGTATCGCTACAAACACGCGTCGACGGCGCGTTTAAAAAACGTGGTGTGCATAGGCCCTAATACCGACCCCAACATAGTTGGGAAAAGGCTCGAAGGATGATGATGTTTCGTTAAGTGCAGTGTAAGTTTTAAAGCAACAAGGTTTTGCTTTAACAGGCAAACCCGTGCTGGTGCTAGCGAACAAGCAAGATAAGTCTGGAGCCCTAGACGACATCGATGTGGTCGACAAACTTAATATAGAGCCTTTGGTTAATAGGTAAGTACATATTACTATGGAAGAACACCTAGGTACGATCACAACTTTCATAGAAATTAAAAGAAATGAAAATATGTGAAGATCGAATTAGACAGCCTAAGATAAAATGTCGGTAGGAAGCTGTCTTCTTTTTCAGTAGATATTACTAAAGTTGCCTTCCTAAATCTTTAAAATTCTCTTCTAGGATTTTACAAGTACGCACTTATGTGTCATGTGGCTTTTTTCAAATACCTATGTAATGTTTTTGTTATGTAGCGTAACATAACATTTGACATTTTCTCAGATACCGATGTCCAACCCTAGTGGAATCCTACAGTGCTTACACCGAACACCCAAAGACCAAAAAGCCCAAAATCGACCCCGGCCTCCGCAAAGGCTACCAATGGCTCCTAAACTACATAGTCAGACGTTATGGAGACATAAACTTACGCGTACAAACAGACATACACGCAGACTTAGAACGACGTAAACGGATGCTCAATAAAGCATCGAACACCAACTCCCAGACATTCACAGCAGTTAGTGACGACATAGCCACACAAACGGGCTTCGAAAATCCCAATTATGATATAGAAAAAGCTTCTAAACTTGATAGTGATGAGGTCCAACAAGGCTTGATAGTCGTCAAACCGATTAAGCACAACCCTAATAGTATCGATTCTACTATCACAATCGAGAGCGTTGAGGAATCGGATGCGACTAGTGTAGCTAAGCCAAAACTGTCACCCCTTTTTGGGAGAGCCAGTAATTCCACCGTGGAGACGGTTCGGATAGAGTTGGAACCGAGAAGCGAGTTCAGGAAATTGTCTCCCATTGTGAGGAACAAGAGTGGCGCCAATCAGCATATCGATTTCAAGAATAGGCCGCAGTCGAGTCCTACTTTTAAGAAGCACATTAAGGTAAGAAGGTATTTTTCTTAAGATAGTATTTACCTTTTTTAGACACGTAAGTTACGTAGTTTGACTCAAGTACCTACCTAATGATTATTACCAATTAATACCTTTACTAATAATAGCTGTTTATATTTAAAATAAATAATCGGGAGTTAAAGCGATACCTACTGTATATAGTACTTTATATATAAATACCTTTTTATTTTCCTAACTAGCCCTTTCTCGCGGATTAATGGGGGACCCGGGAAAACGTATTCACTTAACTACATAAAAGGGTAGAGTGTAGCTTCCCAACACCGAAATAATTTTTCAAATTGGTTTAGTTTCGAAGCCTCAAAATAAATTAGCCGTATCTCTAGATGGAACCTCGAAGCAAGAACACGTCACTCCAAGACGAGGATCTGAAGCCAGATGGCGAGCTCACGTACATTGGTGACAGAGACCGCACGTGGGATGGCTCCGAGAAGAAGCACACTGTGCTGGTCAACGATGCTGAGCTGTCGCAGATGCATCGCGAGATTGTGCTCACTGAACGAGGTAGGTTAATAAGCTGTTACAGCCTTTTTTATCGTCCCACTGCTGGGCTGCGGCCTCCTCTCACACGGAGAAGGATTGAGCATTGATCACCACGCTTGCTCAATGCGGGTTGGTGATTTCAGACTATTAAGTCCTGGTTTCCTCAAGATGTTTTTCCTTCACCTTTTTATCAGCCATTGGTGTCCAAGGTTAATAAGCTGAATTAAGATTAAAAGATCAAAAATCATTTATTCAAAGTAAGCTGAAAAACAGCACTTTTCGAACTTCAGAATTACATGAGACAGCCCCAAAAACGCTCAGCTTTTTCACCACTTCCCAAGTGTTATTCCTGGGAAGAAGTGGCACAACAAACTCCCCAGCAACACTCTTAAGAGTCTTTGTAAGTTGCTCGATATGGGATTCAGGTTAAACGAAAAAAAATGTACTTAGACGTTAAGGATGAAGCAGGCAGACATCTTATTCCGCATGCCCTGTTCCATAACTTGGGAACAGGGCATGAGGAATATTTGTTATTGTTATTTGAAGTGGACGCTATATGGTTTTCGACTTTCATTTCTGTGTGCAGTCTCTTCAGATTTCAAACTCTTAGCAAATGCTGCAACTTGGTCTTAATATACAGAATTTACTATGCTCTTTTTTTTAGCATTTATTTTATTTTATTTATCCCTCTCCTCAGACTACACAAGCAAGACGGCGTACTCAGAGGTGACGCTACAGCCGGCCACTCTGCCTCTAAGCCCGCGGCCCTCGTCCGCGTCGCAACTCGTGCGCAGGCAGCTTGAACTGTGCGGCCAACATAAGCGACGGCTCAGTCTTAGATGTAAGTTATTATTTATATTTCACTTAATAGTATAAAATATTACGGAAGTAGCTTTTTCTCTCCCGCTGTCCCTATGTGCGCTTAAATCTTCAAAACTACGCAACCGAGTTTCATGCAGTTTTTTTAACACTCTTATATGTATTAGCTTCACTTGTCTATGTATGTAAGATTTTTTTAAAACTATTTTTTTAAATAGATATTGATTGAAGATGTTATTAAGTATTATACACTTAATAACATCCATTAAATAGGGAAATACTGATATCCCTTGCGAAGCCGAGGCGGGTCGCTAGTTTGTTTATAAATTGATCTTTGTCTTCTCTTTTCAACACCGGATTTTTCTTCTAAGCTTCATTTTTGTGGTTGGAAATCGTCAAATAATCCCTCCCATCCCCGGCTGTTGGTGCAGCTTGAGGGAGTATCAGACTACGACTGACTGAAACCCACCATGTTCCTTCTGGAGCCCTCAGTGTACAAGGCCAGCAGTGGGAAATTTCAGGCTAAGAAAAAAAAAGATAGAAGCATAACTTATTATTGAAAAAATGGCCCTGAAAAAGAACAAATAACTTCGTCTAACTAAGTCGGAATAATTAGCTAAACTGACACCAGTGATCTATCCCAGACATGCAACGTAACAAGACGAGTCCGGAGCGCGTCTCCATGCTGATGTACGAGTCGAAAGTGCCGCAGCGCCATCTCGACAAGGGCGACTTCGAACACGCCGCTACTATCAACTGATTATGGTAAGTTTGTACTTTGTTACTATAATAATAAACTAGCTTCGATAAGTGAACTATCTTACCCCGATTTTCAAATGGGGCCAGTACCTAGTTCTAAAATCCTGGATATCTGGAAGATTTTACAGGCGTATCATGGGAACTACTTTGTGCCGCAGGATAAAAAGTAGCCTTCTTTGATAAATGGCCCAAATGGGATAGCTAATACTGAAATAATTTTTCAAATGAGAGTTCCTGAGACAAACCCTTCAGCTTTACTCATAATTTTAATTTATCCGGGTGCGCGAAGTTGTTCCCACGGGATGCGGGTGAAACCTGTGGCGGAAGCTAGCTTATCTGTTAGCATTTTTAGGGGGGATAAATATTTCCAATTTTTCAGGTACGCGAGAAGAGAACGAACACAAACGGTACAACATAACTAGACTTATAACTGTAGTAGTTTTATATTAAGCAAATAATAATAATTACATCGACAGGGTATTGATATAATTAGCAACGGTGCTCGTATTTTAATACTTTACTGAGCGATACACCCCACTTTTATAACCCTTTATGTGTCCGATTCATAGAAAAAAATGTGATTGAGTTAAATTATATATGATTGTAAGGTTCGCGCTAATAAACTTTGTACCTAATTCTGAAGTTAGATAATTAGATGCCTTGCGCATTTGTTCGTACAGATATGTAGTTGGCTATTGACTTAAAAATTGCTAAAAACACATAAACAAACCACTATAGTTATCGGCACGGATATTGAGCCCCGACCTTCACCTGCGCAGAAGCGATTTATTGGTTTATTGCCTTATGTGTACAGTGCGCAAAGCGATCCCCACTCTTCCGCCGAGAGCTCAATATCCGTGCCGATAACTATACTGAGCGTGAGGCTAAAATTAGCTAACTTCAGAAAGGCAAAGCTATGTGGCTTAAACTGTGGAGAAGTGAATTTTGATTAGGAATCGAACCCAAAATGTTTTGGTTGTCATAGTTGATTGTAAAATGGAAAATATATGGCTAGATGTGATTTTATTAATGGTGTCATTAAGAACTAGAATTGAACCGTATATTACAATGCTGATCTTGTGGGTAATATTGTTTTATATTAAACATAACACACTCTTTATATTATGGTAGTCGTGTAAAAATATAGGAAAGAAACCTATATTTAGTCCGAATTATAAATAGCAAAACATTTCCCTCATAAAATATAATTTATGTTTCAGAGTTACGACTTTTATGACTTTTAGAAGTAAACATATCGTAAATATACCACGGACATCTAAAGGGTTTACTTGTCTATACCAAAAATATATAAATAAATAGTACTTAGTATATAATATGAGCCGTATAGACTTATACGTAGGTATATATATTTAGATATAAATAAAAATATATCGAATAGAATAATTTAGTTTTGTATTTTGTGTACTACAAGATAATATTCATAATAAAAGTTATGTTATTTAACATTGTTTTATTTTCCTATTCCATGGATAAGAAAGGTAGTCTAACTACGGATTTCTATAAGATATCTATTCTTTGTTTTACGATTAGAGATTGGTAACATTACTACAGGTATAAGGATTCTGATGAATAAGCTATACTCATCGGCAAGGATATTGAGCCCTGACCTTCAGCTGCGCAGAAGTGATTCATTGGTTTATTGCAACAAGTGTACAGTGCGCAAGCGATCCCCACTCTTCCGCCGAGAGCTCATTATCCGTGCCGATAACTACACATTTCTGTAGTTCCATGGGACTAAGTGGTTTTCAGTGAGAGTCACCAACTTTTACATTTATACAATGATTTTAATATTTCCTTAAAATGACTCCAGGTTGAGGAGATAAAATAAAATCCATATAAAAGTGTACAATTGTTTATTTTCATAATAATGTCATATTTTTAATAAAGATTTAGATGTTATGGCAGTGTGTTGTGGTAACATTATTATTTCTTAAATACATTTGCTACGTGTACAAGTTACAACCCGCGACGTCGCTCGTCACATTGCACAAAAGGAAGACGAATTATATAAAACAACACAACATACAAATAAATATAAAAATGTACTTTTTAATTTACAATTTTAATAAATATTAATAGACGAAAATTTACACACACATTTTTATGTACATTTAGTATTATTAAATAAATTGATAACTAAAGGTATTTTTAATTAATGTTATTTTACTACTGAAAATTGAGTTACCAACTTATATCTTTTTAGTTAGTATAAAATACATACATTTACGGTGAATTGCACTATTTAACTATAACGATAACCGAGTCATTTGAAATTGTCCAAATCGCCGATTTGACCAATGGGCGGCAAGTATACGGCTGGTTATGGATTGGTTATTGTTATAGTTAAATAGTGCATATATGGGTCTTAGTTCATAATTTTTTTCTATTATATAAATAGGTGTATAAAATTAACTAAATATAGTTACATATTTTTGGATACAACGCAAAATTGTTACCTCTATGTATTTGATAATTTCGCTAAGGAACTAAAGGTTTTTTAATACATTTTATTTATACTTATTTTGTGACGAATAATACTTAACCTTTTGTTTTGGAAACGTATACAGTATGTCATTGGACACAGTTTTGAGTATCACACAGAATGGACACTGATGAGTGTGATCAAATGTGACCAAAAGGGTGCATTTGTGACCAAGTGGGAACATGTGTGACCAAATGGGCACACTTGAGGTTCGATGTCAATCATTCATTGTTTTTCCCATTTACAATAAAAGGTTAAGTCTTACAAATATTTAAATAAATGCTTCTAAGATGGTCGACTAGATAATTTTAGCACAACGAAAATAAAAATTGTACTAAATACGACAAGAGCCAGTGTAAAATTATGCATTTCATTGAGGAAAAAATATCTAAATCCAGGAATAAAAATTGTACTAAACTTGAGTGAAATAATGCTATAAACAATAATCAAGTGTAAATGTGTTTTTAATGTAGTGTACGGGTCGTTCTAACTTACATTGATAAATATACTGAGATCACTAAAAAATCTATTTACTTATTCTAATAAATGCTATGTATGTACAGATTTACAAAAGAGAGCCTCTTAACAATTAAGAATATTAATAATACACAGACAATAATATAGTGTTACACTGAGCATTAAGAGACAAAAGATTTTCTAAAAAACATCTAAATAACGTACGTAAGTCAGACTCTTTTGAGCAAGACGTAGATTTTGAACAAATAAACAATTTTCAAACAGTCTTAATTTGACACTTTTAAAGGTAACGCAAAAATTGTTTTATTTGGGTAGTTGACATCATCCAATTCCTGAGAGAATTCATTTGAATTTTCGTTTTTGCTACATTTGACCAGAATCTTTTCATTATTTTAAATTAATTTTTGTAATTTTTGTATACTCAGAAAATGGCAATTTGCTGGTATCAACTACACAATTATTATTAATTCATTATACATACATAACGTGCGTGTACCTTCAGTAATACATAAACCGCTAAAAACTTCAAATATACACATATAAAATTTTCGTTCTAAATACTAAATAATTTCATTTGTATTTTTGATTATTTAATTTTGATTTTTTTGCTTGTAACATCTTGCATAAAGTTCAGTAAAATAAGTAAGACGAAAAAGAATAATCCATTAAAAACTTTGTAACTGAAGAATAAATGTATCAGTTTTGAAGACTTTCCTAAAGAACAAATATTGATAAATTGACGCCAAAATCTTGCAATATTTGACTTGAGATAGGACAATAGTCAGTCTTAAACCTGGCACTGTAAAATTGTTATTTAAAAGTAAGTCTATAGGAATGTAGTTCATAAATACAAAATGCTAAGTAAATCAAAGTTTTTAGGCTACCATGGCACAATATGGCAGATTTTTAAGAAAAGATTTTGTAATTTTTTTACCCATAAGAAGCTGAAGTGATTCGAATACATTTTCGTTTCGTTCGTTCATGTGTCCTAATGTTATCGTATTGGCCATAGACGGAAGGACTTTCTTTTTGATGCTATAAGTCTAAAATAATGGTAGTAGTTTCTTTCGAGCATAAATTCAGATTTTTTATTTACCTTTGTAAGAAAATCTTAAAGTATTTTGACTTTGTTTTTGCCAAGTAAAACGGTTCCTTTTAAAAATCGTGGTATACTAAAAAACGATGCTAAAATCCAGTCAGACAGCTTTTTACAAAGAAAATTGTGTTAACTTGGTTTTGCCCGATGTAGGTAAAGCGTCAGTGGGAAGAGTAAATGATGGCATTTTCAGAGAATTTCTATGTTATTATATTACATAGTTACCTAGTTTATTTCATAGTCATTATAAAATTATTTCCTAAGTTTACCTTAATGGTTCATTCATAGTACAGTGTAATTATCGCGTTAAATGAAAAAGAAAACTGAGAAAAGGGAATTATAAAAGGAAACTAAAGATAATACTTGAGGTTTAAATAAAGATAGATCTGGAAAAAGGTAGATAGAGAGAGGGACATAATGATGGCAAGAAAGAGAAGAAGGTATACTTTAAAAAAATAATTTACAGTTCAAGATAAAAATTGCACTGTACCATAAATGGCTCTAACCCACGAAATCTACCCCCAACAATTTTACCTAGAACTCTGTCTAATTGAGTCATCGTCCGCAAAACTAGCTCTATTCCTTCTCTCACATCGTTTCTGATGCTGCCTTATAAACGCACTCAATCTATTCAGTAGAAACTGCTTATCATGACCTTCTAACACCAACTGGTTTTTCAAAACTGTCACCATATGCCTGTTCGCTGCCGCCACAGCCCAGTAATAATACAAAAAGAATAATAATACAGCAAAAGCCGGGACAGCGAAAGTCGAAGTTCCCATTCTGAAGATAAACTCCCGAACAACGAATGGGAAACCGTCAAATGTTTGCACGACAAATTCCCAGACATTATTGTAACCTCGATATGGCCCACAGTTGATAGAGGGAAATATTTCAGCAACAGAATACGCTACCGGAGCAATAGAAGCAATAAAACCCAGCAATAGAACAGACATGAACAATGACTTTGATTTCGAAGCTTTATACACGACCGGCGAAGGTGTACAATTCGTCAGACAAGTGAATTTCTTTATATAGAAAATTAAGAAATAAAATATTGTACCGATTATTGGTAGGAAAGGACAGAAAAATGAGCCCATCCATATTATAGTTTGGGTGTACACTATATCTAAGACATGTTTTGGCAAATAAAAGTCTTGTTCGCCTATAATTTTGAAGCACCTACTATTCGTGTGTCGTGCTAAGAACGCTCGGGGTAGATTTATGAAGAAGGTTGTGACAAATTGTACAGCAAAATCCGTGAGTATTAACTTGTACAGCTGTTGTCCGACATACGTCTCCCAGCATTCGAGTTTTGACGAAGATTCGTCTTTTGTGTACGAACAGACGAATCCATTGTCTCTCACATACATATACATTTGGCTTAGAAGCACCGCTAAGGACGAAAGCCTTAACAAAACTGTTCTTAATAACGTAATAATTAATACATGAGCTGGGGTATAACTCTCGAATTGTATTAAATAGCTAAATATTTCTGGGACTATTAGATTTAATACTACTATACATATAAATGGTAGGAATTCTAGCAAAGTGTTCTCTAGTTGGCCGAAGAACATGCCACCTTCTCTATACAGTTTTAAGGTAAACTTTTCACTGTGACTCGCGTTTGTATCGATTCTAGTTTCTTCTTCAACATTTTCGGAAACTTCCTCATTCAATCTATCCGTGGAATAATTAAACGCGAAGTATATTAAAACTCCTGAAGCAATAAGAATTACAAACACAATTACATTGATAAGTAAACGTTTGAAATAAATCAGAATTTGTGATTCTCTAGTTCTTAACTGCCTTTCTTCGTTATATTTTTCTTCTTCCAAATATCCTTTGATTTCGTTATATAACGCTTTATGTTTGATTTTAGCTGACTTGTCGTTGTGGATGCAAAAATCCCAGCCACCGAACACCAGATTACAGTACTTATAAAATTGTCCTTCATTTTCTACCAAACGCTCTTTAAAACCTTTGGCGGCAGTTTTCACAATGGCTATTAACGAAAGAAGTACCCAGGAAATAGCGACAAGAATATACGCCATCGGCATGTTATAATAGAGCTCACTTTCGAACAAATTGTTTAAAAAATACGTGTAAATCTGGTCCGAATACACTCCATAGAAAAGTATGGTCCGCTCCATCCAACCTGTGCCTTGGATCACATCCAGAAACACATTGGTATCCGTCAAATTCTTTGTTAGGTAATATTGAGAGCAGCAAATGGTAGAATTTGGTTCGTACCCATCGCAGTCGTATTCTACCTCTTTGAGGACCGAAGTTGGGAGAATTAGGAAAAGGATGATGAGAAGAGATATAGCCACGTTGAGGAATAGAAGCCATCGGAGGAAGAGGAAATAGGAGACTACTCCTGTACCGAACTTGCCTTCTATTTCTCTCATTGGGGATTGCCAGAGCTCTAGTTTTCCGACCACTTCGGATAATCTTATTCGGAATCGATGCCAGACTTTCCGTTGTCGCCATTGAAGTTGTTCGAACCCTTGTAGACGGAGTTTTGTGGCGTTCTGAAGAAGAAAGTTTTTGGGTAAGATTTTTTTAGTGTAATTAGTTTATTTACTTATGTCTTCTTAGGAATAAATAGTTTTGTATTTTCACGTAGTTATGCAGAAATCCAGTAAAAATTAAGGCTGATCTGCAGTTTTTGTTGTTAGCTAAACTGACACCAACTCTCTCAACGACTTTTACAAAATCGAATGTTTTTATATAAATACTTGAAAAGTTTAAAAATAAAAAATCTAAATTTATTAATTTAGTTACTATTTTAAAACTTGTATTCAGGATTATAAAGAAAATAGTCACCTGCCTATATCTATATCCTGGTACTCATCTACATTGGGTTATTCTTAATCAGTCAGAAGTGGTATTTGAAAAATATCTAAATCACCTGTAGTCTAGCCTTGAGTTCACGTTTCTGGTTCATAGGAACTGGCATCGCTTTGATCTGCATGATCTCCTCCCAGGTACGCTCTTCATTTGATAGGTTCTCTGCAATTTAAACGATTTATATATTAAATTAATAGTACATCATTTATTAAAGTCGGAAGTAAAAAAGGATAGGATAAAAAGTTAGAAAAATACTACTTTTAAATCTCAAATACCTACTCTAGGTAAAAATATAAAATGTATGTGTTCAGAATTAATTTATTTATAGGAAATATAACACAATTAAAATACATGTAATCTGCGTAGGTTACTTGTTATTACAATGAGACATTATTTGAGTTACGATAAGCACAAATTGTAATAATCTCACGTTTTGTTATATTCCTAAACAGACAGTTTTTTTTAAACAGTCGAAGTAGAGTTTACTATATATTTTTGAATAGTAGTCGATAGATAAAATGTTGCAATAATATTTGCATCTTATTATTTGTCGTTCTCTTTAAAAAAAGGAGTAACTTTAAAAACTTGAAAATTAATACCTAGAGGTAAATAAGTGAAAATTCTTGTTGCTAATTAATATTTTAAGATTTTAACTTTGATTTAGATATTAGAACTACTATACATAGGTATGTAAAAGCAAAATAACTTTTCAGATAAGTCAAATTACAACTGGTAAACATTCTCCAATATTTTTTACAATAACAAACAAGAAAATTCTACGTACTTTCCATTTCCAAAAAAAACACAGTTTTCCAAACCACTAGTTATCCGCCTAACAGTAAAAACACAACTGATAATGATAGCGAAACCCTGACCCGTTGGTAAACGCTAATTGTCGGAGTTTATTCCCGTGTGTTTTCGTTAATTGCCTTACTAATTGAACTCGACTGTGGCCATTCGCTTGTGTAGGTTCAAGTCTGGATTTTTACTGTCTGGTTTCTGGTGATAGGAAATTCTAGGGCATTGATCTTGACTAAAAAATAAGACCCACTTTTTATCAGTATGTAAAAGTTTTTTTTGAACATTTTAGAAAGGAATGCCCTTGGGGAATTGGTGCAGCTCTTTTTCTTCCAACAAAAAGGAAAGTGCACAAGAATTTACGCAGACACAGGTGCACTCTCGATTCCTACAATTATCAACAATCCTTGATACTTATAAGTGCTGATTTTCATCCAAACTTAAACAGTTTTTTAGAAGTTTGTTTCATAACTAGCCCCATACCCAGAGAAAATATATGCTATTTCAGTCGTGGACAAACATATAACATTTTTTAAGTCGGTTCAGCAGTTTCTGAGCCTTTATACAACAAACAATACAAAATATTTTCCTCTTTATTACATTAGATTTATGTAACTTACCAGATAAATCGGGTAACATAGACAGATGTATATCCCGGCTCTGCGTGGTCCTAGCATAAGTGGACTGCCGCCGCTCATTCTGAGAACGCACGCGCTTCACCGTTGTGGCTGTGAACAAATGATTCATATTGTTACTAATGATAGACATTGGGGAGTTTCTTTGTTTGTGTGTTAGGTCTAAAATCTTAATTTGTTTGGTGATATATAAAAGGTCTTATGACCAGTAATAAGACACCGAGAGTGACATTTTCGAAAATTTTAAATATATGTACCTAAGCTTCACACATACATCATGAAATAAATAATTAAGAAGAGTACTTGGCAGGGAAATATGTGTATAAAGTTTTTTAATTGATCTAACAGTCATCGGGCCGTGAAATCCAAGGGCTCCTCTGCTTTATAAAGATCTGGCAAAAATATAGACATCTTAATGGTTTTAGAATCATAAATAGAGTATTTCTCATGTGACTACCACATTTACAGGTGCTGGTTGTATATTGAGGAAAATGTATTACTCTACTATATTAATTAATAACAATATTATACGACATTGTAGGAATAAATGTGACTACAAGATTTCCCAAATACGCGTAAAAGGATGTGGTCAAGGTATTCCCTATAAAAGGTACCTACTAGTGGTTTTCCCGTGGTTTCACTCGCGTCTTGCGGAAGCTACTTCCCGTATTGGGACAAAGTATAGACTGCTACTCGAATATCTTATACCAGTTACGAATTGAAACTCAAATATTAAATAACATATTTTAGTCTGGTGACAAATAGTGGCTAATGTTCGATTCTCAAGTTAGTTAGGCAGTTGACTTTGCTTGTCCGAAGTTAGCTACTATTGACTTCACAATATGTTATCTAGGCAATAATTTATGTCAGTAGGTACAGGTACCTACTATAAATATTATCTAGCAAATAATGGTTATCAGCATGGTATTCCCAATTATTTGAGAGGATATAAAAAGATTTATATTGTTAGCCTCAATTGCCTTCAATCGTCTGTTATTTGTACTGATAACTTTGTTTTCTATCGATAAGTTAATCAAACGAAAGTGCGATAACCCTAATAGCTTATGTATTTATTTATTTATGAATCGTTGTTACACAGATCTTTCTAAACATAGTCCTATGTCACCCGAATTTCATATAAAGCGGCTCAAGCATTTTAGAAAATTAGCGTCGAACATCGTTAGCGTGGAAGTCAGATAGGGTAGTCGCTTCTTGTAAAACACTGGTACTCAGCTACACCCGGTTAGACTGGAAGCCGAGCCGACCCCAACATAGTTGGGAAAAGGCTCTGGAGATGATGATGCGAGTTAAACAAACAAAAACGCATTTGTGACTTTATATTTAACGATGATTAATGTAGGATACAACGTCACATGATTTTTATGTTATTGTTTTTAACTATTATCAAGAAATCACGATAATATACTGGAAATCGGTTATCAAGCACTAAGAAGTCATTAATCAGGTAATAAAAATACTTATGAAGTATACGATAATCGGAATTCTATCAAAATCGTAAGATTTCATTGTAATTAAATTGATAGGGATTTAAACGGAACACTGATATGACGGTTGTTCTTTGTTTTGTCTATATCCTGGTAAATATAACGTTATTGTCTAGACTTTTCCCAACTATGTTGGTGTCGGCTTCCAGTCTAACCGGATGTAGCTGAGTACCAGTGTGCCACATGGAGCGAATGCCCTATCTGACCTCCACGATAACGTTCTTTGACTCTAATTTTGTAAAGCGCAGCAAACTCAATACAAAATGGGTCTGGAAGTAAATGGAGACCATACCAAGCATAAAATAAATGTATTTACTTACAGAAATCATTTAGTTCCATGAGTATATTTTGAAGCATTTTTTATGTTGAAATACATATACCTAACTAAAATCTAAATATGTCATACTTTGACGATAAATGCTATGATATTTTAGACAAACTTTTGTAAGATATTGTAGTGTCATTTTTCCATTGAGACTAGATTGTAATATTGGTTTTTACTTACCAAAAGGTCTTTTGATTTACCATACAAAACATAAGATAAAAACACAGACAAAACATAAGATTTGCATAGCATTTACAGTAAATTCTTTGTTATTTTCTTCTTAGAATGAAAATTGCTTATTTAGACCAATGTCAGTAAGTCAGATTTAGATTTACTTTAGGACAAATCTGGGCAAATGTAGAATACCTAAATAATCTTATCTACAGCGTTTCTGGCTGGTCCTTTTCCATGAGACCAACTCTTTGGAATCGTGCAACTAGCTTGCCATTTCGAAAGAGCTTTTATATGCCTATTTGAAATAAAAAGTGTTGACTATGACTAAAAGATTGCCATTCGCTAATTATTGTAGTTGTTAAACTTACTATTCCGAGCCTGTTTTGAAGGCAGTAACGTAGCCAATTTAGCAGCATCAGCCCGCTGCAGGTTATCGAAGAGTTCCTGCTCTCCTCCGGGGTACAACTCCTGGTAGAACTCCCCACCGGCTTCCTCCCATCCTTCCTGCTTCTTGGAGCGAGCCTTGTTTTTTGAGTTGCCGCCTGACATCTTTCAGAGCATCTGTAAAGGAAGTTTATTTCATATGATTTATTTGATAATTGATGTTGATTTACAGAAATTGTAATGAGAAAAGAATAATCCATTTTTAACCCTCTTCTCAAAATAAAACATAGCCCTATGCTGCATTTGTCTGTTGACAACATGCTCAAAAATAACAGAATGAGTTTTGTGGGGTTTCACCAATAGAGGGAGTGATTTATAAAGAATGTTTATTCATTCACGTCAGCTTATTGTTATTTGGCAATGTTAGTATCGATTTATAGTGCATAAAAATGAAATAACATCCTTTTTGGCAGGTTCATTAAGTTAGGTAATTGTCATATAACAATTTCAATTTATTTATGTAAGTATAGGAAGATTTGGCCAGAATCATTTTATAATTAGAATGTTCAGTATGGGAGGACAATGAAGTAGGTAAAATGATACAGGATAAATTATTTTTGGTTATTGGATAACATAACACCTTATGTTAAATGAGATTGGTTCAAAATCACATAAATTGTTTTGAAAAATATATCTTTGCTAATATATCATGATGTTTCATGATTAATGCTCAATCCTTCTCCGTGTGAGAGGAGGCCTGTGCCCAGCAGTGGGACGATAAAAGGTTGTAACAGTTTCATGACAAAGCTAAACCAATTTAGATAGAAGCTATCTAAAGCTAAAAGAATTGACTAAATGAGGGTTTTCGAAAATGGCAATCCACGAGGTGGCAGCACCGAGTCGTCAGGTCCAATAACTGTCAAAGTGCTTATCTTTACTATGAATAGTGAACGATTTTAGTGTTTTTTTTATTTTATAATTAAAGCACTGCATTATTGTTTTATATAAAATTTATATAAAAAAAACTAAATAATTTTAAATAAAAAAAACTAAATCATATTGTGTTAACAAATTTTTCAACAAGCTTTTCCTTAGTACCCGTGACTTTTGCACCTTCTCTCTTAGCTCAATTTTTAGTTCGGAAACCTTATTCTGACCGTAGTCCATAATAAAATCAATAACACTTCCAATATAACAGAATTTCAATAAACAATAAGTTCGGCACCTACAATTCCATACTATTTGACAGCTGTTTGGACCAGACGCATACGTGGCGCCACCCGGTGGCAGAAAAAATTTCAAAAACCCTCATTGGACCAGTGATTCCTGTGTCAAATTAAGTACATACTAGATTTAGAAGCAACATAAAAGAAGTTCCTTTTTAACTGAACACACAAATTTTAAACATTAAGACTTGTCAAATGTTTTTATACATGTACAGAAAAGATTAACACTATAATTACAACTGTCCAATTCAAATGCCTCAAGGACTGCCGTGAGAAAAAACATTCACAGTTTTTGTGCTAGCTATTTTAAAGCATTGTCATGGTATAAAAATATTACTAGAATATATTTTTTACAAGTTAGAGGTAGCATACAAGCTAACAGCTAGCGATATTGCGAATGGTATAGAAAGCAGGAAAATAAACTGTAAAATCTTGTTTACAATATCTGTTTTAATTATAACAAATGACTTCTGGCTTCTAATATGTAAAATGTCAATTTAAAATCTACTGAGATCTAATCATTCCACGGTAGCATAGATTAGATGATTATGATTAACAAGTCAAGCTAAAGAAATCATTTTATTTATGATTCATACTGTTCCAATTAGTAGAAATAGAAATTGATCAATAAAAAATAAGAAATGGACATTGAAATCCACAATAGTACCAGTGTGCAAATATTGAAAACAATTTCTTATTCAGAACACAAAGCATTGATAACCTTCTCTACTTTTTTTCAAAATAAGGGCAAAGGTACTGTTAGGACACTCACCGTATAACATAAACAATAGATTTTTATCCCACTGTTAGATTACCCACGTCACTTCACGGGCACAAAACATTGTTGAGAGCTAGTAACTAAACCACTCTGTAAAATAAATAAATTAACGTTTAATTAGTTACAAAATGCAGGTATTCGAGACCAAAATAGTATACATCCACAACGCAAGGAGTGGTACGTACTGCATGATTGTCTGTCTGCGATCGTTCGGAAACTGCGAACCGAACCGAAGAACGAAACGTAATAATTTTTACATGTCAGATTATTTATAGAATTATCCGAAATGTTATGATTAGGTAAGCTTGTAAAGATAATAAACAAGCGTTTGAGATGTTAAAATATTTTGTTTACGGGGCTTTTAGTTCATGAAATTAAATACATTTTGTGTCAATATTAGTACGTACTGTGGCAGTTACGTGACTTGGAATGTTCATTTTTAATTGCGGGAATCTGTCACTCACAATCACAAAATGCATTAATTCAAAATGTTCATTTGTTTTTATCAAATTATTATTCACACTTATGTTAATTGACGTTTTTCGTCATTGTCATAAACAGATATTGTTAGCTAACGATTACATGGAAGCATTACTTTTCATTCAACAATAAACAATGGGAGCTCTTATCGATCACTTTTATAAATGGAACGCGTCCGTCGCGCTGTTTCAAACGAGATTACAATCAATCCCTCCGCACAGATCGTAATGACGTTTTATATGGAAATGAACAGCTAGGGAGCCGATAAAAACACTAAACTGATATCCGCAGTCGGCAAAAACCCGACGACCACCCGCCGTTCGCGTAAACAAATTTCTGAGGAAATTTTCTTCATGCAATATCCGGTTCGGCTCGCGATTGGAGCATTTTCGCGGCATTTCCACTGTCGACCTATCACGATGGGCCACCTGTAGGTACGGCCAATCGGAGGTATCTTACGTGAGCAGTGATCCTAATGAGCCAATGCAATATCCGGTGAGCGATGCGACTACATCCTGCGCGAAAAGCCCGGGAACGGGCCGGGGCGGGACTACACCTGCGCAGCATCCCTACAGACGCCGCTCCAAGATCACATCTCGCGAAAAGTAATGATTATTTCTGTCCGCGGGCGTTTAGTTCCGCATACTCCCGCGGTGGCGCTGTGCACGGGACTCCGACCGCGAATACGTACCTCGTTATATGGATTTTAAAACGTATTAAGAGTATTGTAAATTGATAAATTACGTGTTAAAATATATCGGAGTGAAATATTAACAAACCGTGTTGCGTGGCTGTGCGTTAAATACAAAAGTCGTTGTGTCTGGGCGTATCGCGATGCTGGCTCGCTCGGCCCGTGTCGTCCATTAGAAACGATTTTCCAGGGGCAGTGGAGGGTGTGCGAGATAAAACGGAAAATTCCCCAGTGCGTCAGGAGTAGTGTGCAGGCTAGATGTGGTGGGTCCGATGAGTGTTGTTGCAACATGTACGAGTGCACGAGTGTATCGACCGCGCCGACACCACGGCTGGCTGTTTTCCAAAGTCGCGTCGTGCGCGCTCGCCCGACTCTACACGCTTAACGAGATAATCGCAAACGATTTCGCACTGAACTCTGGTTTAAACTATTGTTATGAGTGTTAGCACGCACAATGTCCGCTGTTCCGACCGCTCAGTGCGGCCATATCATCTAGAAACAAAACGAGCCCACTAAATGGCGTTTGGGAAGATTCTCACTGTGCTGGTCGTGGTAGCCATCGTACTTGGCGACCATGAGGTCGAAAAAGAGAATAAAACAAAGAAAACCGTGGAGGCGGAGACGCAACAGAAGTACAGAAGTGCGAATCCGGGGAAGGAGCGAGGTTCGTTCCACAAGCTCACGAGTCTCATGAACAGGACGGATGATCGACGGCAGTCGCGGAGGGGCGACAAGACGTTAGCCGTGGACAAGCTGCTGCGGCTCAACCAGAAGAACAAGTACAACGCCATGCTGAACGACAACGAAGGAGCCATCGCGATCAACCAGAAGACCTTCACGGACAACGAGACCGTCTCCCTTAACGAGAAGATGAAGATATTGCGGCCAAACGGTCCAATGTACGAGGCTGTTAATAAGAACCCCTATATTTCTCAAGCTACGGGGGTCTACTGTAACTTTGAGAAGAATGGCACGGAGAATCCTGCGAATATGTGCATGTGGCAGTGGAACTCCACGGTGTCCAGTCACGGGCTTGGCTTCAAGGTGGTGACGGCTGCCGATGTGGTCTCCATGAACCAGACTACGAGAGGCATGAAGTTCTCAGGACCTGCGCATGATGCTGATGGCAATGTGGACGGTAAGTCCTTGGGATAAGGCTTCTTTTAGCTTGTTTTGTTTCTAGGATATTTTGAAGATGTTGAAGAAATAGGTTGATTGTATTTTTAACGCATTTTTACTGCGAGATTCGTAATTTGCGCATAATACCTGTATTTACAAAATTTTGCGATTTTTAAATTACCTTTGAGGAAACTTTGTTGTGTATGAAGTTCTATAAATCTGTGTAGTAGGTTTGTTTAGCCATCATCAGCCTGCCTAGCCTTTTCCCAACTATGCTGGGGTCGGCTCCCAGTCTAGTCAAATGAAGCTGATTACCAGTTTGCTATATGGAGCGACTGCCTATCTGACTGCCTCAACCTTGTTACTCTGTTACCCCTTGGTAAGACTGGTTGTCAGACTTTCTGGCTTCTGAAAACCCAAAACCCTTCCGCGTGGCTTTGACTTAGTCATGATTTCTTATTTGTATACTTGTCTGTTGGTTTTACAAGCGTAAGAAACAAAAAAGGATGAGACCAATCGATCTAGGAAATCTCAATTAAAACTCAGCAAAATAAAAGGGGTTGTTTTTCTGTTTGAATGTTCATTATATAGGATTTATAGAAACACATAACAAGAATTAATATGTATACCTTAAACACATACCTACGTGTGCCATACGTTGGAGCAAAAAATATTACGACGAATTGAAAACCTTCCCCATGTTTTGGGGAGATGGAGATGAAATTAAAAATAGTATACCAGTTTGGTCATTTGACTTGTCACAAATTAAGAACCGAAAAAAGGGAAGACTTTTTGGGAAGAGAATGTAAAAATGTTTTTCGAAAGGGGTCGAAATTGAAAATCCCCCCTTTTTTGGTCGAAAATAATGTAAGTACCATTCTGATCATTTGACTTGTCACTAATTGAGAGCGGGAAAAGGGGGACTTTGATCAGGGAATTCACAAATTCTGGTCGTAATTTTGACAAAAAATATAAAACCATACCAATAAAGGACGATCACAAGGTTTAATTATCTTATGATTACTCCCACAAAGTGGTGGGGGTGTCTAACACAGCATACTGTTTGTTTATAATTGGATTACAGCCTGCTGGGTGTTGACTGAAAGGTCACAGGTTCGAATCCTAGCCGACGCACTCTTGTTACACCTACGCGGTTCGGCTTGAGGTTTATGAAGAACTGGCTAGTTTATTTAGTAAGGTTATTTGCAATACTCACAGGTTTATAAAATGTATACTCACAGGTTTATAAATTTAACTATAAAATGACATACTAAGATCATCCCACGGTTTCACTCGCATTTTAGGAAAATTATTCTTACACATAAATAGTAGCCCATACTTATTGGCTATATCATCCATCCTCCGAGCCTTTTTCCCAACTACGTTGGGGTCGGCTTCCAGTGTAACCGGGTGTAGCTGGGCACCAGTGCTTTACAAGGAGCGACTGCCCTATCTGACCCCCTCAACCCTCAACCCGGGCAACCCAATACCCCTTAGTTAGACTGGTGTCGGACTTATGGGCTTCTGACTACCCGTAACGACTGCCAATGATGTTCTATGACAGCCGGGACCTACAGTTTAACGTGCCATCCGCTATATCTTATTCTGAAATTAAGCTATATTCCTAGCAAGTAACATCACCTATTAGATATACTATATACTATAAACTATAATCCTTACTAGCAATAAAAATGTTAAAGTAAATATATGTTTTTTCAAGAAAACGTCTTAATTGAGGTAATAATATTCTCTGTCACAATATGCATTAGTTTTAACCCAGATGACCGCGGCCCTGGTACACTGTGGACTCCAGAAGGAACATGGTGGGTTTTACTCAGTAAGAGTCTGACACTCCCTCGCGCAGCGCGAGTCGCGCTGCAGGCGTTCAGCCCATTTCATCCTCCGAGCCTTTTCCCAATCATGTTGGGCTCGGCTTCCAGTCTAACGGAATTCAGCTGAGTACCAGTGCTTTACAAGAAGCGACTGCCTATCTGACCTCCTCAACCCAGTTACCCGGGCAACCCGATACCCCTTGGTTAGACTGGCTTCTGACTACCCGTAACGACTGCTAAGGATGTTCAATGACAGCCGGGACCTACAGTTCAACGTGCCATCCGAAACACAGATTTAATTTACAATATTAAGCGTTAATGTGCAAGAGACTAGATGCATACATACATACATACATACATAGGTACATACGGAGGGTATTTTTAGCTTCCCTTTGTTATGTGCATTTAATTATACAGACTCGGATTTGAATTTCTAGTTGATTGTGTTAGAGCGTTTTATAGTGGGAAACTTAATTAATAGATAATATCTTAATAGAAACTTTTTACGTACGTATGCTTGCTGTTGTGTGCTAGCCTCCTTAGAAGCCAACTTCCCGCACCCGGATAAAAATGTCAAAATCAGTATTCGAAGGCCCATTTTCAACGGCTACATAAACATCACTTTTTCTCAAAATTGACTTTGAATTGACTGTGAAAATTAAGCGTGATTTGTTTTAACGGTTATTTTCTGAAAACTGACGTTTATTTTTGCCTGTAAAATAACAAGCATACCCTTATATGCATCTGAACTTTCACGTACACCTACTTTTTCTGCGGATGCTGGAATTAGTTCCCTCAGGAAGCGATTGAAACCTAGTGGTTATCTCGTAAAATAAAAAGTATGAATAACCTTTAATTTGTGCAGTCAAAACAAACAGTGTTCGGCCTTCGATGAAAAACTTCAGTGCTATGACGAAACGTCTGACTTTAATTATAGAATTTATATTTTTGACAACTTTCCCATGTGGCACTGTTGACTGCACAAATCCGACAGTCTATTTTAATTTAGAAACTTACAAATCCTTACTTAATTGCCGTTTTATCTCAGTTTCACCCGGCTCTCGTTGGAACTTACCCGTAACGGGATAAAATAATAGTGATTTTACTCGGGAAGAGAACTTTCTAACAATGAAATAATTTTTCAGGTCGGTTCAGTAGTTTCGGAGCCTTTACAAACAAACATACAAAAAAATCCTCTTCTATATTTCGTGCTGTTATAGTTATCGGCACGGATAATGAGCTCTCGGCGGAAGAGTGGGGATCGCTTTGCGCACTGTACACGTATGGCAATAAACCAATAAATCACTTCTGCACAGGTGAAGGTCAGGGCTCAATATCCTTGCCGATGATTATACGCCAAAACGTGAATCTTTAAAAAGGACAGAGGTTTTTTTAGCTATCTATTTAGGAAGTGGTTCTCCCTGACGATGACATTTGGTACAGTCAACTTCAGGTCAGTGGTAACAGTTTTATAGGAAAATCGTACTTATTACTATTGAGTTAAGGTGCATGACAGTTACCACTGATGTGCGGTCTACTGTACATGGTCTAGAGAGCCTGAGAAGGTATATTAGATCACCTTTTACCCAGTGGCAGGAAGTTGTTCCCTCGAGACGCAGGCAACAGCTAGTTTGTATATAAACACGCATATAAGACACACGTGTCAACGCCGACTATTTTAGAAGGAAGTGACCTATTTATGGTTTTATTTAGAAGTTGGATTGACCAGTCTGACTTCTGAGCTTTATGCGGTCCTGGTACCTCGTGAGTGGAAACTGAGGTGCAAATGATGTTGGGTAGTATTTTGTTTAGTATTTTTAGAAGTGGTAATTAATAGACTCAAAATTATTAGAAAGCGTAAGCATAAAAAGAAATACTAGTCTTCTGAGAGATAAAAATGTATATTTTCTCCTCTCTGCAATTAGAGTGTGAGACCAGACCAGTGCGTTGTTCAACTTTCAGTTCCAAATAAGCAGTTTTATATTTGGTTATCTTATGCTCATTTTCAAACCACCTACTATTAAAATATAACTATTGCTACAGTTATTAAATGTTGATTAATAATTACAAAAACAGTTGAATGTGTCTTAGCTTCTACGACATCTTATAACTTCTTAAGTAATACGAAAATGTTTATTTTCATCATTTTTACATTGTTGTTAGTGCTACTTTAGGTACCCTAAAATCTATAGACAAAACACCATAAAAGACACAAAATGCGTCTCTGTCCGCGACGTCACGAATCCCGCCATTTTCTAAGCAATTATTTTGGATGCACCGTCTCGACGAATTCTAATAATAGTTTAAACTCTTGCCAGTTCAATTAGACAGGGTTTATTATACTTAGCGACGAGTGGGTGTTTGTTAAGCTGCGAATTTAAGTTATTTAAGTATTTTCACACTTTTAGATGTTAAGTGATTAGGCGTTTCCTTTGTGAGAGACGATTTTGTACTGGCTGTTTATGCTTGCAACCTCTTTTGAACTAACTTCAGTAAAAATAGGAGTTTTGGTAGACTATATTTTCCATTTATGGTAAAATTGGGACTGAATTAGATGTACATAATTGTGTATGATGATAATGATGATTTATGTCTCAGGACGTAAGACTAAAATAGGTTGTAAACTGGGCGAATCCAAAAAGCGTTGTAGTTTTGTATATATTAGAATGATGATTAAATTAGAGGAAGTCTGAAAGTAGCGCCAGTTACAGAAAAGATGCGAAGTAGAAGATTGTCACGGTATGGGCATGTAATGAGGAGGGATGATACGCATGCAACAAAGTGTGTGCTAAGTATGAATGTAGATGGATGGAGAGGAAGAGGAAGACCTAAGAAAAGATGGATGGATTGTCTGAAAGATGACATGAATAGGAAGGGAGTGAGTGTCAGTATGACGAGTGACAGGGGAAAATGGAAGAGAATGACATATTGCGCCGACCCCAAGTAAAATTGGGAACAGGGCAGGAGAAGGAAGAAGAAGATTCAAGTAATTTATCCATTTATGACTAGCTAGCTAAAACTAGCTTTTCCGCCATTCCACTCACGTCCCGTAGGAGCTACTCTGCGCATCCGAATAAAAAGGACCCTAAGGCCTTCCTCGAAGAAGGCCATCTACCCAATATTTTTTTTTAAATTGATCCATTTGGTTACCTACTGAGATTAGCGCGTTGAAATAAACAAGCTATAGAATTTACACAAACACTTCTAAGTACCTTTTTAACGATCTATCCTCTTCATAAATTCCTGTAAAAACAAAAAATCTGTCTGCACGCCCACCGTCAGTTTAGGGAAGTTTAATAAACTCCGTTTTCCATCGCATAACTAATTCCCCAAAGGTTTTGCACAAATCTTTTATTGTTAGCACACACCCACATAATGATATGCTTGTCGGAGGCGAACATCAAGGATGGCACTATCGTCCGACATCAGTTAGGGTAATGAAGCAAAGAGATAACTCAAAGAAACTCAAACACTCACACTCAAAAGTCAAACGTTTATTCAAATTAGTCAGAACAAAAGACAGCCCCCAAAACGCCCGCCCTTCGCCACTTCCTATGTGTTTTGGCTTGGGGAGAAGAAGTGGCGGAACAAACTCCCCAGCAACACATGTCTGTCTGTTAGGTTAGAAGAACCTTTACACTTTAATTTCAAAAGACACTTTACACACTTTACAATATGGATCTACAACAGTACTACAACACTAGGCAATAACACTAGGTACACTACACGTAACGAAAGGCAGTATCGAGATGTGCGCAGCACGACGCCTCGACCAAGACTGAGCTCCGCGGACGCCACGCCGACCACCACTACTCTGCCAAGCGCGCCAAAATGTTGTTTCACCGGAAACGCCACCAGAGGGCGCGCTTGCGTGACGTTTAGTGTCCGTACTATTGACAGTCTCCGACACGGCCATCCTGCGTAGACCCACGTCCTCGTGGGTTAATCTGCAACAACACAAACACAGCACAGTATGCACAGTACAACCTCGGCCACTCCTGACCACTATGTAGCACACAGGCTACCAACTGCCACACAGGCTCCTAACTGCCACACAGGCTCCTAACTGCCACACAGGCTCCTAACTGCCACACAGGCTCCTAACTGCCACACAGGCTCCTAGCTGCCACACAGGCTCCTAGCTGCCACACAGGCTCCTAGCTGCCACACAGGCTCCTAGCTGCCACACAGGCTCCTAGCTGCCACACAGGCTCCTAGCTGCCACACAGGCTCCTAGCTGCCACACAGGCTCCTAGCTGCCACACAGGCTCCTAGCTGCCACACAGGCTCCTAGCTGCCACACAGGCTAGTCATTGTCAAGTTTGTCTGATCAATCTAAACATTTTCAATGCAATAGAATGCTTTCACCTTGTGCGATGACATGCGATGTCCTGGCCTGCCGCAACTCATACGGCCTCCACGACGAATCCGGGGGAGGATGACGCTCCAAACAGCAACTGCAGCGCACCTCGCGCGCCGCTTGACTAGTGGACCTCGTCCTGTTCTCCAGGCTCGGTTCACCTTAGATGTTATCGGGTTTCCACTCAACGCGCATGACGATCGCACATCGCTATGGCGCGCAGTAACACACGACACGTTGACACGTTGGGCTCCTGGCAGGCAGCTGGGATGCTCCGCAATAATTTTGACGCCATATTGCACAATCACCACAGTCATTGTTGAAACCATTACCATGACCGTGGTTACGATAACTACTATAACCTCCATATCAAAATTCTGATGTTCCCTTATTTTCTTGCATCCAGAAAGTTTGTTTTCACGTGGCGAATTCTCTCGAAACTAATCCACCATCGGCCGCCACATATCACTCCAAACGATCACATCACTTTTTCACTTTTTGAACACGTGGGCATGGCAACCCTTAACACATGTGGGCATTCGGATTACATCCCACTTCTGATGTCGGAGCCGAACATCAAGGATGGCACTATCGTCCGACATCAGTTAGGGTAATGAAGCAAAGAGATAACTCAAAGAAACTCAAACACTCACACTCAAAAGTCAAACGTTTATTCAAATTAGTCAGAACAAAAGACAGCCCCCAAAACGCCCGCCCTTCGCCACTTCCTATGTGTTTTGGCTTGGGGAGAAGAAGTGGCGGAACAAACTCCCCAGCAACACATGTCTGTCTGTTAGGTTAGAAGAACCTTTACACTTTAATTTCAAAAGACACTTTACACACTTTACAATATGGATCTACAACAGTACTACAACACTAGGCAATAACACTAGGTACACTACACGTAACGAAAGGCAGTATCGAGATGTGCGCAGCACGACGCCTCGACCAAGACTGAGCTCCGCGGACGCCACGCCGACCACCACTACTCTGCCAAGCGCGCCAAAATGTTGTTTCACCGGAAACGCCACCAGAGGGCGCGCTTGCGTGACGTTTAGTGTCCGTACTATTGACAGTCTCCGACATGCTTATTTGAATTTAAAACTTTCAATGTACTCAAAAAAATGAGAATGGTAATTGACGCATTTTCGGTCGGATCTAATGAAACTTAAAGTTATTTATGAATAATCTGGAACCTATAGTATTTTCAGATTTTCATCGTTATCCCTAGTTATAAGTCCCTGATTGTATCAACTTCAGTTTCTATCTATACTTCAGTTATAATCGCTTGAGCTACCGAGACCCTTTCTAAAGCCCTTTATGTACATAAAGGGCTTTAGAAAGAATATGGTAGATTTTAGTCAGTAAGAGTCTGACACTCCCTCACGTTGCACCCACAGCGGGAGGGGTCATTTGATGATTTCCCAAACAAAAAAAAGTTATAAATGCTGAAGATGATTGTACATATAGGTACACAAGTAATTCTCCCCATATTTGTGATCCCCCTTTCCCCGTGGCGTAACACGATGAAGTTCCAATTAGGCAGAATTCAGCCACTTATGTTTTATTATCTAAATTGATCGTTTTCCCGCCCACCACTGACAGATGTCCTCGCTTCACTTTGGAGGGTAAATGCAGAAGTATAAGACTCTAAAATATTTGTTTGTATGGATCTCAAGAATTACTGGTCCGATTTGCAAAATTGTGACAATGTAAAATAAGTCATTTATCGGCTGTCGTGTTAGTTGTCGTGTTAGTCGTGTTAGTTACTCCACTTATAACTCAAGAACAGCTGAACCGATTTAGCTGAAAATTGGCAGGGAGGTAGTTTAGAGCCAGGAGAAGGACATAGGATAGATTTTTATTACAAAAAATAAAAAATACAATTTATTCCGGACATACAGCGCCATCTATTGTTCAAACCAAAAATCTGCCGGATGCCACTATTCCACTCGAACGAAGTCGCGGGCAAAAGCTAGTATTTAAATAAATGTGAAAGTTGATAAATTGTTACTCTTTTAGGTACAATAAAAATATGATGCATTTTCATGAAATTTGCAGTAACCTAGCTTAAAATAACAGAATAACGTATAAGCAGGCTACTTTTTATCCACGTCTTGGAAGTGCTAAGTTAGTTGGGCACCAAAGACGATGATCCTTCTGTACATTATTTGCACAGTAACTGTCCTGCAAGCAACGGTTATTCCCGCCCATATGGCAACCTATAAACTGTTCACACCTTTATTTAAATACACGGTAATCAAATCATCTACTTATAGCTTAGTTTGATGTTCAAGTAAATACAGATGACATGTCGAATTGCGAACATCTGTGTGTTTGGATTCGTTTTGCAGTAAGAAGCAAAATGCGATCACTTGAGTATAGTGGTAGAAGCTACTTAACTAGGTACTGATTTTACGATCATAAGGTTAAGTAACTATTAGAGCTATTACATCCTTGCCAGTCGTTAGGGTTAGTTAAAAGTCAGAAAGCCTGAAAGTCGCTCCATGTTAAAGTTTGATTTTTAGCTGCAACGGTTAAGCTGACCCCAACACACTTGCTTGGTAAAAGGCTAGGCATGCAGATAATAAGAAATTTGTATTTCGCTGAAGATCTAAGACATTGAAGTCGTTCGCAGAAATAAATCGATGGTTTGAACCCAATCTTAACATGATAGCTAATACCATACCTGTTATATATTTGTCATCTAATATAATATTGTTTCCATCAGGTCATTTCCTGTATCTAGCTGTGGATCCTACGATGGAGAACATGGTGATAAAGTCACCGCCATTCAGAGGACTGTGGGAGTTCTGTAAGGTAAGAACTCATTTATTTATATTTTACTATCTAGTACAGAGTTAAGACGCGACGCCGCTTAGCAGGATTAGCAGGATAGGAGCAGAATTTCCTGCTCGTATAAAACCCAGGAATAATGTTCCTAAGTCTTGCATCAAATAGTAGAAAACACTTGAATTTGATTGAGATAGATAGATAGATATTCTTTATTAGGTACACCAATATTTACATTTTGAGCTGTGAATTATTTTGTTCCACATGTAGAACGGTTTCCACCAGGTCCTGACTTAGCATGGTCTACAAAGTGGCACCTTTTGTGCTGCCCAATGTTCCCTAACATCTGCACGGCGTAGACTTACATGCTGCCACTGGCAATGTTGTGAGCGTGGCGAAATATTAGGCTTTCAAAATTGAAGTTCGATTGCCATCCACCCGCCAAAAAGAAGAAACAGTGCACAAAAGCAATACATGATACACTTACATTGATGATGTAGTGTCAATACATAACGCAATTTAAAATAATCTGCATATGCCAGCAAAACACATTTAATACTTTTCCCCTTTTCCCACCAGTTTGAAGCGAAACTCCACCAGAGCAAGATGCAGAACGCGAGCATCCGCCTCGTGTCCGAGTCTACCATGTCGGGAGTGCAGTGGATACTGCAGGAGGTGGCCGGGAATAACTTCGAAATGTAAGTAAAATGGCGGACAAAAAATTTAGATTTTTTGCAAAGGAACGACAACTTTATAAATGTGATAGTATTAACTACTGACTGATTGGAGTGCAGTAAACTAAAAAATTGGAAAGGGTGTAGCTTCCCTTTTATAGGAGCGTTGGAAGTAGTTAGATATCTCAAAACGCAGATGGAACCGCAGGGAACAGCTAGTACTTAAATAGGTCATAATGCTAAAATCAGGTTTTGAAAGAAGGAAGATATGTTAAAGGATTATCAAAACGAAAATATATAAAAAAGTAGACATTAAAAAAACGGCAAAAATTATTATGTCGGAGACTGTCATTAGTACGGACACTAAACGTCACGCAAGCGCGCCCTCTGGTGGCGTTTCCGGTGAAACAACATTTTGGCGCGCTTGGCAGAGTCGTGGTGGTCGGCGTGGCGTCCGCGGAGCTCAGTCTTGGTCGAGTCGTCGAGCTGCGCACATCTCGAAACTGCCTTTCGTTACGTGTAGTGTTCCTAGTGTTATTGCCTAGTGTTGTAGTGCCGTTGTAGATCCATATTGTAAAGAGTGTAAAGTGTCTTTTGAAATTAAAGTGTAAAGGTTCTTCTAACCTAACAGACAGACATGTGTTGCTGGGGAGTTTGTTCCGCCACTTCTTCTCCCCAGCCAAAACACATAGGAAGTGGCGAAGGGCGGGCGTTTTGGGGGCTGTCTTTTGTTCTGACTAATTTGAATAAACGTTTTTGAGTTTGTTTGAGTTTTGAGTTTCTTTGAGTTATCTCTTTGCTTGATTACCCTAACTGATGTCGGACGATAGTGCCATCCTTGATGTGTTTCGCCGCGTATCCGACAATTATATCTACAAATGCAATGATCACCATATTCCCTTAAAAAATGCCCATGTAACATAGGACCATCATCCTCCGAGCCTTTTCCCAATCATGTTGGGGTCGGCTTCCAGTCTAACCGGATTCAGCTGAGTACCAGTGCTTTACAAGAAGCGATTGCCCTATCTGACCTCCTCAACCCAGTTACCCGGGCAACCCGATACCCCTTGGTTAGACTGGTGTCAGACTTACTGGCTTCTGACTACCCGTAACGACTGCCAAGGATGTTCAATGACAGCCGGGACCTACAGTTTAACGTGCCATCCGAAACACAGTCAATGATGTCTAAGATATACTTAGAAAGTACATACAAACTTAGAAAAGTTGCATTGGTACTTGCCTGACCTGGGATCGAACCCGCGCCCTCATACTTGAGAGGTTGTCCTTTACCCACTAGGCCACCACGACCTAGTGGTGGGATGGTAACATAGGACCAATACCAAGATATCAAATTATTTCTTCAAAATGCTAACCCCAATGAAAATTTTCAGCTGGCATCCAATGCGCTTCATGATAGGCAAGGTGCAGCAGGAAATCCGGATTATCATAGAGATCACACGTCCGACCTACGTGAGCCTCTCGCAGACACTGCCGCACATTGCCATAGACAATATACGCATGATAGAGTGCGTGCCTGAGCCGCCCGTGTTCAATGGCGAGTGTGTGGCGGGACAGCTGAAGTGTCAGATTATGAATGTGAGTATTTTTAAGCAGTTCAGATTATAGTAGATAATAACAAAGGAAAATATTTACTCTATGACTCTTAGGGCAGATGATGCAGGATTAATTTCCGTAAAAACAACTGATATTTAGAACAGAATTACCACTATCATCTGCCTAGACTTCTCCTAACTTTATTGGTCTCGGCTTACAGTCTAATCGAATATAGTTCTGATTGCCTACGTGACCTCTTCAACACAGTTACCTACCTGGCGAAGAAGACATTATAAATTATCGTCAATTGAATTTTACTTTTTTTCTGGAGCCCAGAACTTTGTGTACCAAGGGCCTCGTCAGCTCTTTCGAGCAGCCCGTAGTAAGAATCAATGGATAGCTATCATAGCTGAACCAAGCTTAACTGATAGTATGACAGTTAATGTATTTCCCTTTTCAGAAATATTCGTGCATCAAGCTGCAGCAAGTTTGTGATCTTGTCAAAGATTGTGATGACGGAAGCGATGAAGTGCAGAATTGTGGTAAGTTGATATTTTAAGAAATCTACAACTTATTTTGTGATCTTCAGTCTATTTGATACGTTCACTTTTATAAAGTAGAGTCGCTTTGGATATAAGTTCTTCCTTTGAAAGAAGAAGCTTTCGATATCTGCCTGAAAGCATGGTCCTATACAGGCTCAAAAGACCACGAATTTTCTATTACATAAGTTATATAAAAACTATTTTTTGTTTCAGACAAAATGCCATTCGGATCGTACTGCAACTTTGAGCAAGATACCTGCGGGTTTGAGAATGTACCTCAGTAAGTATAAGTTCACTATAATCTCAATGAATTTTTAGTTTGACGAAATAGATCTTTACTCAAAGTTGAAAATAAATAAATAGAATGGTATTGTCCAACACTGGACACGCGAGAAATTGCACAAGAAAATATTCTGACAAGATTGAATTAAAAGACTCTTCATAACATGATCAGCACCACTAAGAAGGTTCAAATATTGAAAGGTGTAAAAAAAATACACTTACGGAATAAAGACCACTAAACATCTTCAATCTCCCACAGGCCAATCCTCAGATGGTCCCGCCACAACGGGCCCACCCCCACCGAGAAGACAGGGCCCAACCACGATCACACCTGCCACATCGGGCCCACCCTCCCCCATCCCACCATGATAGTCCCACTCCTCCCCGCCCACCTCAGTGCCCAGTGCGTCGGCTACTATTTCTACGTCAACATGAACGTAACTGGTCCCAATAAGGAGAAAGCTGACTTCGCGTCCACGGCTGTCATGAGAACAGTCATTTTTAACCCCCCTCCGAAAGTCCACGGGAATATTACGTCGAGATATTATAATTGTTGTATGGTAAGTGCTTTTGGAGTTCTTTCTGACAGTTTAGATAATAAGAACTTGTAAACCTTCGTATCCATTCTGTTTTATATAAGAAAGAGCAAGGAAACACCGTAAATTATGATTGCGTTTCATATTAGTAGGGATAAATGAATGAGAGGTTCCAAGTATAAATATAATTGAATTTTTATTTGGTACTAGCTTCTGCCAGCGGTTTCACCCGCACCCCGTGGGAACCTACTTCCCGTATCGGGATAAAAAGTAGCCTATAGCTTTCCTCGATAAATGGGCTATCTAACACTGAAAGAAATTTTCATATTTATCTTTATAATATTAGTATAGATGAAAAACAATTTGATCTAGCGTTTCCAGTTGACGCTCTTTTCTAAGGTCAAATAAAAAATTGGTTAAACATAAAATTAGGTAAAAAGGCAACGAAATGGACACCATGCATATACATTATACATATATCGTCTAAAACTTTTGCTGACTTACCCCCTATTTCTAAAAACACTTTTCTCGATCCACAGATAAGGTTCTACTACCAACAAAACGGCCGTAACTACGGCTCGTTGAGCGTTAACCTGGTGGAACTTACCAACCGCGGTAACATCACCACTTCTCTCTGGTTCAGTACCAAAGACAAGGGAGAGTACTGGTATAGGGCGTCTATGTTCCTGCCTAATGTTACTAGAAGGTAAGAAGTATTTAGATCTATCTAATTTTTCTAGGTCATGTTTTATGTGGATGATCTTCTTGCAACATAAAAAATGCATTATTCTGGTTGCTGGGGAGTTTGTTCCACCACTTTTTCTTTCTAGAAAAACACATAGGAAGAGGTGAAGGGCGGGCGTTTTGGGGGCTGTCTTTTGTAAATTAACCTTCAAAACATATAAGCAAATACTTAAGGATATAAGTATTTCACAATATTATGCTACCAAACTTCGGTTACTTTTAAGACAAACTCGTTTTTAAAAGATTGGAAATTACAATTCACTTGTTCATAGACTATGATCATTGAGCCTTTGTGCAAGCAAATTAATTATATGTAAATTCAAAACACGTTCTACTTACTAATTTTCTTCAGATTTTTTCTTGATAATATTTCAGGACCTAACTTAACCATTCTTTTCACAGATACTTCCTAGAATTCAAAACCCGCATGGGCATGCGGATATACTCGGACTCAGCTATAGACGACTTCTCTATGGCACCGGAGTGTTTCGGGCTGAACATAGACCCCGCGGAGCTAGGGGACTACAATTACTATGACCCCTCGTTTGAGGAGAAGACGACCCCACATCCGGCGTTCGTTGATAAGCCATGTAAGTATCGAGTATGTTGAATAGCAGGAATATGTAGCTTTGTCTAGTGACTTTTCATTAGCTTTCTGAGATGATGGAAGTCCCTTCAAATGAAAAAATCTTTGCATTAAAACAGTCACTATCTTATTAAGCAACAATTTGCAGGTTTAACTACCGAATTCTTTAATCTGCCTACCAACTAAAAATCAAGTTTGTAAGTGATATAAAATCTTAATTAAGTGGTACATTTCCATCCAGTTCTATTTATATTTTATTGTTTTTGTCAACCTTGGAAGCTGAGTATATGAACTTACCCTCATATTTCATCCCCTAGTCTATCGCTTCTCAACATGCGGAGCTACCGGCCGCTTCGGTCCGAACCAGACGATGTGTGATGTCGCGTACAACAACACTCCGGTGTCTGTCAGCGTTATACAGAACCCGCCGTACCAGGGCATACAGCTGTGGGAGGTCCCTGCTGAGGGATTGTATACGTAAGTGCCTTTGTTATAAGATCCCTTTTAACTTGATAGAGAGTGTTCTATGTTGAAGATCTTTTCCGTCAGCGTTATACAGAACCCGCCGTATCAAGGCATTCAGCTGTGGGAGGTGCCTGCTGAGGGATTGTATACGTAAGTGCCTTTGTCATTAGGTTTCTTTTTGCTTAATAATGTTCCTTGATGAATGGATCCTTGGATCCTTGGATGGATGAAGAACGCTCGTTACTCTCATCAGAATCCACTGTATTAAGCCTGAGGATCTGCTGAGGGATTGTGTTGTGTCCTGTATTTGGAAGTAATTGTACATCTTACTGACATAATATTTATGTATCTTAGTGAACCCATTCTTCTGTAATGGCAAGCTAGCCATCCTATTCGTCCGCATCGACAGCGATGGTAGTGAGAGTTTCCCACTCGGGGACAAAATCCTAGCTCTTGAATCAAACTGTTCTGAATCGAGTTTAATAACGAAAATAGATGAGATTAACTCAGTTACGAACTTATATTCTTTTATTTTACGATGATGTCTTATCCAGCAATTCACTAAATACTGTTTTCCACATCAGGTTAATAGCGACAGGAGCTAGCGGAGGCCTGGGGTCAGCTTGGGCTGGAGTATCACACGCGGCGGCAGTGCGAGCACTGGTCGAGTTACACAAGAGTGAGAGAGTCTACATACTGATTGGCCAGCAAGGACTCAATGCTTGTAAGAAGGTAAGAGAAACGGTTGGTGATAAACTTGGAAAATATAGTATTACAGAGAATTATAGTACGATAGGTAATTAGGACATAATAACAGAGAGAAACAGGAAGAGAAAGCTTCAATCAAGCAACCATCTAAGTAGAACAAGAAAGGACTTTAAAGAAAATATACGTTCTATTGTATATATGTATACGTATATTGTTCGTCGTCTAGCAGTGGTCAGAGGCAGACGTGTGTTTTGTTATTTTATTTTGCTCAATTTATTTAGAGCATTAATTGGTGCAATAATGACTCATAATGTTCCTAAATAAGTACTAAAGTGGTGTGAACTGTTTTCGTCAAAATAATACGCGAGCGCGACATCGCGTCGTCCGAGAACGCCGAGGTAGGCTCCTCCTCACCTGGAGTAAAAGAGACGGGCTGCGTAAAATAAATAATTCGTCTCTGTCACGCGGACGCGCGCGCCAAAACTAAAAGAAGTGCGCGGTTTTTTATTTAAATTTTGGTCGTTACCCGCTAATAAAATGGAAAATAATTGCGGAGCTTGTGCGTCGCCCATAATTGATGATTACATGGAATGTACCAATGAAAAATGCATGAAGAGGTACGATATAGCATGCCTTGAAATAAGCAAAGTAGCGTTTACGGCGTATACACAGAATTATATAAAAAAATGGTTATGTCCAGAATGTATCTGTGCCAAACCAAAAAGATGCAACAGTGAAACCCCTGTTCGCATTAACATAGCTCACTCTAACCATAACATTGCCACTCCGGAGAACAATGTATGCAGTCAACGTGGAACTCGCAGTCAGTATTCACCCATGATTGATTCTGATACTTTACTACTCGAAGAATTGAGACAATTTAAAGCCGACATGATAGCTCGCATGGACAGCCAGGCCAATGCAATATCGTTGCTACTTAATCAGTTTGCGCAAACAAAAACTGAATTGGGCAACATAGTTAAAATGATGGAGGTGCTCGAAGAAAAAGTGGAAGCTAAGTTTACTAAGCTCACTCAGTACATCCAACCCCACGAAATAGCAGCTGATATTCCCCGAAACTCTCCTTCCCCATCTTCTTTTGCCGAGGTTGTCAGGCAACAGAATAATTCCACCGATTCCAAGAATACGCTTCATACCAACAACAAATCTCAAAAGGTACACAAATGTGGGGCCACGAAGTCTACAGAACAAGCTGTGTGTACTACTTGATAAGATCAAACACAAAATTAAGAGAGACTACTCATCTTTTGTTGTTGGAGTACCAGAAAAGTGTTTCGAGATGTTGAACCACGTGGAAATCTGGCCAATGAATGCAGAGTTTAGCGAATGGACGTGGTTTCGGAACTTTAACAGACCAAAACCAAACATCCCATAGCCACAATGTCGATATATTCTATCAAAATGTACGAGGTCTACGAACTAAACTGGATGAGTTCCGAACTAATCTCGAGGCATTTAATTTTGATTTACTGGCAGTAACGGAATCTGGTTGCAATAATTCCATAGAAGACCCTGAAATTATTCCGCCGGGATATCAAATTCTACGGTGCGATCGAGCGGATGGTCGGAAGCAGGGCGGAGTGTTTTTAGTGGCCACACACCGATATGAGTTGCGACAAGTACAAATCGCGGACGCTTCGATTGACACCTGCGTTTTTGAAATGGTTAGTGCGACGGTTTTTTTCAAAAATAGATTTCTGTTTTTATGTTGTGTTGTTTACATACCACCAGGAAGTTCAGAGACTGATTACTTGACTTTATTTAGATTAATAGAAAATTTATGTGATAGATATGGAGAAATAATTGTTATTGGTGATTTTAATTTGTATTCGTGTCCTATAAATGTTAAAAATTATTATGAATATTTTGTGTCCTATTGCGAATTCACTCAGAGTAACAACATAGGAAATCATCTAGGTCGTCAGTTGGATTTGGTTCTGAGCGCAGGTTTTGGCGGGAAATTGACAGTGTTGGCGGCCGATGACGCGCTCGTGCCCGTCGACTCGCATCACCCGCCGCTCGCGGTGAGCGTGCGCTGTGCGCGCTCGCTCCCCGCGCCCGCCGCCACCGCCGCGCCCGCGCCCGCCGCCGTCACCCCGCCCGCGCCCGCCGCCAACTCCCCGCCCGCGCCCGCTGAGTCCGTACCGCCCGCGCTGGCCGCCACCGCTATGCCCGCCGCGCGCAGTGTTCGGCCGCAGTGGAACTTCTATCGCGCGGACTACGAGCTATTATACTCTTTGTTGGCTTCCACTGATTGGAGTATGATTTATGAAATGCATGATTTGGAGGATATATTAGATATTTTTTATGGCAAGCTTAATGATATTTTAGATAGGTGTGTACCCCGGAAAAAGATTAGACGTGAAAACTCTCGATATGTTTATCCTGAATGGTATACATCAGACATTATAAGGGACATAAAGAAAAAAGCCAGTTTACATAAAATTTTCAAAAAAACGAAACAGCAAAGTGATTATACCGAATTTTCTAAGTACAGAGCTCGTATTAAAAAATCTATAGAAATTGCACATACAGAACATAAATTTAAAATACAAAATCAATTTTCAAAAGATCCTAAATCTTTTTGGCAGTATATTAGGTCTAAAAGAAGCAGGTTAAACAAGCAGGTTATTGTAAGAAATGGTCAACATCTTTCGGATGAGGAGTGTGCGGGACATTTTGCGTCGTTCTTTGAATCGGTGTACAATAGAGAGCGGCCGCGGCTGGACGCGCGCGCGGCGGCGGCGGATGCGGCGGCGACCGGTGCGCGAGTACACGTCGACACTCTCACTCTGCACGATGTTAGGGAAGCGCTCACGAAGCTCAAGCCAAAGCGCTCATGCGGCCCCGACGGTATTCCAGCATTTCTGTTCCGCGACTGTGGCCGGGTGCTAGCAGAGCCTTTGCATCATATATTTAATATATGTTTAAAACAGGCGACGTTTCCGACTAGATGGAAAACCACACGAGTTATTCCGGTTCCAAAAGGCAAGTCCGGGCCGGATGTCAGTGGCTATAGACCGGTGGCGGTGTTGTCGACGCCTGCCAAGGTGTTCGAGTCTGCCATACAACGCTGCGTGCAGGCTCAAGTGAGCGCTCAGCTATCGGACGCGCAGCACGGGTTCCGGCCGGCGCGCAGCACTGCGACGAACTTGCTTAATTTCATGGTGAGAGCGGGGCCGGCAGTCGATGCTGGTGTACAGGTAGACGCGGCATATTTTGATTTTAAAAAGGCATTTGATACCGTTGATAATGATGTACTGCTAATGAAGCTGGCAAAAATTGGCTGTACTCAACACCTTCTACAGTTCTTCGCCAGCTACTTGGAAGACCGGCAGCAGTACGTCGACTACAACGGTTTCGAATCCCAGCCATACTACACCAGGTCAGGCGTAAGCCAGGGCAGCAATTTGGGTCCTCTGGAATTCATTTTAATGATAAATGACTTACCAGAGGTAGTCAAGCACAGTTTATGTTTATTGTTTGCAGATGACCTCAAATTGCTGCTCGAGGTCAGGAGTGAGTCGGACTGTGAGAAATTGCAGGAAGACATAGATAGAGTGGTTGAATGGAGCAATCAAAATAAGCTCTATTTCAATACAGCGAAATGCTCAGTGATGACGTTTACGCGCGCGAAGTCTACCTTAGCCTACAACTACAATGTGGATAAAGAGCCGATGCAGCGAGTTTCGCAAGTACGAGACCTAGGTGTACTAATTACCCCTGATCTTACTTTCCGGGAGCACATAGTTAGGATTTGCAAGAAGGCCACCACCAATATGTTAGAACATTCTAATCATATTGAACACGCCGGTGGCATAGATTCTTCTATGCAAGTTATATCATTTGTGGAGAAAACTCCTGATATAAATAATTTAAACTAATTATTAAGACAACAGAAGATATTCCAGTATTTAATAATTTTAAAGATAGAAGCAAGTTATCTTCTGGCGACTTAGTTAATTACAAAAATCACAGGAATGAGCAACATATTTTAAAACTTTTTAATCAAAATATTCAGAGTTGCTCTTCTAAACTTCTTGAAATAGAATTAGTATTAGAACAAACCAAGTTTGATGTAATTTGTATTACAGAACATTGGCTGAAAGATTATCAAGTAGAATCTATAAATTTTGAGAATTATTGTGTAGCTAGTTACTTTAGCCGGAAATCCATGATACATGGTGGCTCCCTAATATTAGTCAAAAATCATATTAAATATAAAGTAAGAAAAGATATAGTTGATATGTCAGTGGAACATAATATTGAATTGTCCTGTGTTGAGCTAGATAAGCATGTGTTAGTGTGTGTCTACAGACCACCGCAACACCAGAATCTTTGTGTATTTGACTCTGTCATGGAAGATGTCTTGAAAAAAGTCAGTAGCAGTAGTAAGTCAGTCATCATATGTGGTGATTTCAATATTAATATTTTAGAAAATAATATTATAAGTTCGAGTTTTTTAAATCTTTTCAAATCATTTAATTTGCATAACGTTTTTGAAGAACCTACTAGGGTAACACCAACTACTGCTACTTGTATAGACAATATTTTTTGCAGCTGTGAGTACCTGCATAAGTCCATAGTGAATTACTTGCCATCTGATCACAGTGGACAAGTGATCACTTTCCACGCTTACTCTCCACCAGAGAAAACAAAAATAAATTTTAGAGACTATACTTCAAAAAAAATCGATAAACTAAATCAGACTCTAGCTGATAAACTGTGTGTACATAGCTTCAATCTTAAAAATCCAAGTGATATTTATGCCGATTTTTTCTCTGTATTAAACGACCAATTCAACTTAGCTTTTCCAGTCAAAACTAAAATTATTAAATCTAAGTTCTTATTTAGTGACTGGGCAACCCCGGGTATTCGTAAAAGTAGAGAAAAGCTGTTTGAACTTTATGGTTTAAAGCCTTATAACGCCGATCCAAGTTTCCGTGACCACGTCTCAAAATATTCAAAAATATTTAAAACCGTTTGTAAACAGGCAAAATCTATTCATATTAGAAATAAAATAAAATATGCTGATGATAAAATAAAAACTACTTGGACAGTAATTAACAACGAAACAGGGAGACGAAAAGTTCGAAAAACTGATTTAAGTCTAGAAACTGATAATGGTCCCATCAGCAGTAACCTTGAAGTAGCTCAAGAGTTTGAAGCATTCTTCACTAAAATACCTTTCGAGACGACAAAAGCACTAAATTCTTCCACCACCGTGTCTATCGATCTACTCAAAAAACATGTTAAACCATGCTCTTTACTATTTAAATTTCAACATACCAGCCCCGAGGCTATTATTAAAGCCTTTAAAGATCTTAAAATAAAATCAACAGAAGATCTGTGGGGTATGTCTGTCAAGGTATGTAGGTCAATTATTGAAACAATTGCACCTTATTTAACTTACATATTTAATGTTAGCGTAGACCAAGGCGTGTTTCCTGACTTAATGAAACACAGCAAAGTAGTTCCTTTATTCAAATCGGGAAATAGTAAGGAATCGAATAACTACAGACCCGTTTCTGTCTTACCGGTTCTCAGCAAGGTATTTGAAAAGTTGATGCTTGAACAGATGTTGCGCCATTTCAATAAAAACTCCATCTTTCACAAAGAACAATACGGTTTCACTAAAGGTCGCTGTACAACCGATGCTGGTGTAACTTTGATCAAGCACATCTTTAAGGCTTGGGAGGAAGCTGAAGACTCTATTGGAATCTTCTGCGATCTCTCAAAAGCGTTTGACTGTGTAAATCACGAAACGCTTTTGCGAAAGCTAGATCATTACGGAATAAGAGATACTTCTCTCCAGCTGTTAAAATCATATCTAAATGGTCGGCAACTTAAAGTTCAAGTAAACGGCGTAAATTCACGAGGTTCAGTGATGGCAATGGGCGTACCACAAGGTTCTATATTAGGTCCGTTCCTCTTTTTAGTTTACATAAATGATTTGCCCTACTTATTTGATAATCAACCTAAAATGGTGTTGTTTGCCGATGACACTTCTCTTATTTTTAATATTGATCGACGTAGACGTACCTTAGACGACGTAAACAATTCCATTCTCCAGGTTCAAAATTGGTTCAACGCAAATAACTTGGCTCTTAATGAAAAAAAAACAAAATGCATTCGATTTTCATTGCCAAATGTAAAAAGTAGTGAATGTGACATTATACTTAATAGTGAAAAACTAGAATTTATAAATCAAACAGTTTTCCTGGGAATCACTCTTGACAAAAAACTACAGTGGGGACCCCACATTACATCTCTTGCGGGTCGTCTTAGCTCGGCCGCCTATGCTATTAGAAAGATGAGGCAGCTAGCGGACGTAGAAACAGCTAGACTGGTATATTTTAGTTACTTCCACAGCATCATGTCGTACGGCATTCTGCTGTGGGGACGAGCTGCTGACATTGAATGCATATTTATCTTGCAAAAGCGAGCTGTCAGAGCTATGTACAACTTACGTAGTCGTGAATCTCTTAGGGAACTGTTTAAAAAAATTAATATCATGACCGTACCTTGCCAATTTATTTATGAAAATATCATGTATGTTAGGAAAAACTTACATTTGTTTGAAAAAATATGTGATAGACATAATTATAACACTAGAAATAAAAATAAGATAGCTATCCCGCAGTTTAGATTATCTAAAGTACATACATCTTTCATGGGATATTGTGTCAAATGTTATAATAAAATACCAGACAACATTCTGGAACTAAATGACATGCGGTTTAAAACTCATATAAAAGCCACACTTTGTAAGCAAGCATATTATAAATTAGAAGATTACATTCAAGATAAAAATGCTTGGAAACATGCTGGTCCTGCTCCATAGGACATACTGACAATATCTAATTAATTAACAAATTAAAATTACACCAGCAAATAAAATTGTATTCATCTTTTGATTATTTGTTTGTAACTTTGTACCAAAATATAAACCAATTTGTAAATGTGAACACCATGTAGCATTTTAATTGTCACTTTATCCTCATTTGTCTTTGCGATTCTACATGATCTTCGCATGCTTTTACTGTATGTATCAATACATACAAATTGTAATACTATATTATTTTTAAAAAGAGTAACCATGGAGTTTCTTGCCCGTTCTTCTCCATAGGAAGCTACTTTTGGAATGGGCAACTAGAATCAAACTTAGTTATAATTTTGACGTTCATAAGTGCTTGTAAAGGCCTAAATGAAATAAATGATTTGACTTTGACTTTGAGGCCTATAGAAACCTGGGTTTCGTACTGAGACAGTCGCAGGGATTCACCAACATCACTACCCTCAGGGTGCTGTATGACGCTTTGGTAAGGAGTCACCTGGAGCACAGTGCGGTGATTTGGGCGCCTCATGAAGCGAAATACAGTGTCATGCTTGAACGAGTACAAAACAAGTTTACCAGACACTTGTATTTCAAACTTTATGGGGTGTACCCATTTTACCCGCTGATGTATCCTACACTTTTTGTACTGGGTATGGTAGGGTACAACCAACTAAGAGTGCGCAGGGAATTTACACTCGCGGTGTATGCGGTAAAGCTCCTGCGAGGTTTAGCGCACAACCCGGGTGTGCTGCGTCACCTGCAGCTGTGCGTGCCGGACAGGTACGTGTGGAGACGGCGGCGGCCGCCACTGCTGGCAGTGCCGGCAGCCAGAACCAATCTGCTGGCGAAGGCACCCCTCACCCGCACAATACGGGTATTAAATGAAGTGCATGCGAGGATAGATTTGTTTTCGTGCAATCTGAGGGAATTTGCAATAGTATTGTTAAATATTATTAGTTATAGTTATTAGGAGGTTTTATTATATTATTTTGTTGTAAATTTTGTGTTAATTTTTGTATAGTTATTTTGATTTTCAGTTTTGTTTTGTTTTGATTTGTGTTAGATTTAAGTTAAAAAAAATTTATTATTTATATGTATGTGTGTAGGTATTGTGGACACCACTATCGAATTAGTATTACACTGTAATGATAGTGTGTATGTTTTTAAATAAATAAATAAATAAATAAATAAATACTTTTACTGATAAACTACTGATACCAGACGACAGTTCAACAATTTCTGGGCGGCTGATATTGTAAATGTTACGATTCTACATAACAAGAATCTAGTTCTAGATGACTAACTGACGTGTTAGCTATTATTATCGGGCTGTAATCTTTCAATGAGTTGAAAGTCCTAAGATCGGAGCTTAAATTATGCAGACCTTCCTGAAAATAATCTTCAAATTCTAAGCCAACTGTATTGAGTGCAATCTCTCTATCTTCTCTTATCCCCACAGACCCTCTCAGCCCAAGAAGGTCAGCACGAGTGCTCCCGTCGCCAAGCCAACGAGACCCGCATGGAGTTCACCAGCAAGACGCATGAAGTCAGGAACACTAACGTGACGGACGGCGGAGGTGGGGGTGGCGGTGCTACTTATGTGTTCTTGGTAAGTCAACATTAAACGTACCACAAAAACTTTCAAACATCTGTTGAACACTTGTCTAAAAAAAGAGTGACTGCAAAACGGACCTAATTTCAACGTCATAATCTGTAATTTTTTTAGACAAGTTTTCAACTGATGTTTAAATTTTATAGTAAGGCTGTACAAGTTTAATTTTGTAAGCCTTATGATAGGATAATATGGTCAATGCTCCTTTTGTTAAATAATATAAGATCTACATATGTACACATATTCGCAGAGATAAATTAATTTGAATTTGAACATAATATACAGATGATGATGACTCAAACATGTCTAACCCTTAGATTGATTAAGCATTTCAACAATACGTTTTATTATATTTTTAGTTAGTTTATTTTAAGTTACAATATTCACCAATACTCGATCTTCCAAAAGCTTTCTAGCAAATTCCTATAACATTTTCTTCGCTCAGTTGGACAAAGACGGCCAAGCCTTCCCCCTACTGGTAGCGGGAGGAGGGGGAGGGTTGTCTGTCGGCAGTTTCCGAGATGACGGGTCTCAACATGCTAGACCCCTGACTAACGCGACCCCGGAGTCAGGGTATATGTATGGACAACCTGGGAAGACTTCAGGTAAGGGCTGTTAATTTTAATGGTCTTACTACAAAAACTTAAACATGTGTTAAACGCTTGTCTAAAAAACGTGTGGCTGCAAAATAGACATTATTTCAACGTTATAATTTGTCGTTTTTTAGACAAGTGACAAACTGACGTTAAAAAGTTTTTGTGGTAAGACGGTAAGAGTTTATGTTTATATCGATGATGTTGTGGTTGTGATATGTGTTTAGAAAATGAAAGGTGTGTAAGTAAACATGGAGAAACTTCAAAATATTTTACGGGTATAATTGGGACAGTTGCAATCTTTAAAAACTGCAAATTACCTGGTAGCAGCACCATGGCGCAATATCATAATTTCGCCAAATATGTAGTGCTACTGTGGTTATAATGTGAGATCAATTTTCAATTTTTGAAAATATTTAAGTACACATATACATAGGTATAGTCGATGTCTATTGTGATGATATTGACCACTTGGATATTACTGCGCTTCGTAGTATCAGGGGCTTACTTCTCCAGTGTCTTTTATTTTCTTGCACCAATATGCCTTATTTCCACCTAGGTGCTGGTGGTGGCTGGCTAGCTCGTTCAGGTCCCATGACTCCTGGCTTCGAGCTGGTCCGAGGGGCAGCACTACACGAAGGTGGGGCGGGAGGCGCCGCGTGTGATGGTGAAGCGCATGGAGGGTTCGGTGGTGGAGGAGGTGGATGTTTGAGGGGCGGTGGGGGAGGGGGCTGGCTTGGTAAGTAGCTTTGTGATTTTGCTTTTATAAAGCTGAATAAAGGGAAATACATTTTTTTCATGATTAGTTGTAGAGCTAGTGTTTTTAGTCATGTCATCTGGATTTCGATTTATATTTCCGTGTTTGAGTTATCAGTTAACCTTGGTTTTCTATATTGTATTTGTTATTTAATTTAATTAGATTTTTTATGAGTGGCACTTCTCTTGTGAAGTTCAGGTTCTTCTTGGTTACTGTATCCACGTCTTTTGTATTTTACTTTACATAAATGTTTATAAGCTCCGAACTTGCGTTGGCAATCTTACGGTTACGTAAAAGACCACATATTTAGTCTTTAGAAAGATTTTAATAGTCCTTATTTATCTCGTGACTCAGTCTGACTGCTTTGACAGCTATGTCCTATAACTTAGAGACACTTACATGAAATTTCGAAGCTTACACATTGGTTATGGTTCAGGCGGCAACACGAACGAAGGCGGCGGCGCGCACGGCGGCGGCGGCTGGTCGTACATCGCGCCGCGCGCCGAGCGACACTACAGCGACGTCGGCGTCGCGCCGCGCACCGGGCCCGGGGAGCTGCTCATATTCCCTGCTATACATGTGAGTTACACTCAAACACGTTTATTCACATAAGGAGAAATCAGCAGCATCGAACATCTAAACTAAAGACAGCCTGCTCTGTACCACTTCCTAAGTATTTTTATTGGGATGAAGTGTCAACTATGGTCTCATATTCCCCACATGCCCTGCTATACACGTGAGTACCACTACAGCAGAGCATCCTAAACTTTTTGCAGTTATGGACCACTTTAACAATTTAAACAATTCCACGGACCAGTGTATATCTTATAAAAGCATGTTCGACATACCTTAAATAAAATTTTAGAAGTAAGCTACAGCATAAGTCTCCATCGTCTGAGCTGTGCCCTACCGGATCTATTTTGTGTCCGCCTTAGAAAATTTACCACCCGTATAACATAATACGGATTGCTAATAAAGAATGGGTATAATTTAGGCGATCACCAAAAATATTTTTAAGACTCTAAGCTGAGGCACCAAATAAAATAAACAACTCCAAAAAAAATAAATTGACTTTATTAAAAGGGCACTAAAGTATATAATATTATGATCCAAAAAAAATAAAATAACATCAGAAAAATCGCAAATCTCGAACAAATAATATTTTTGGTTCCCAAAATGGATTAATGGTCACCAAATTCTATCCAACTAAAAGATTAATAATACTACCAAAATCAAAGTTAGTGACGAAAACGAATCGCTGCAAAACCGACTCCACGTAGTCTTGTCTGCCCTACCCCTAGAGTGCAATTCAAAACCGCGTAGGCGCAGAGGGGCGAGGCGGCCTGCGAGCTCAGGCGCAGGTAGTTTTTAAGGCTCGCCGCCGCGGCTGAGGCTGGCCGGCGGAGCTGGCCAGCAAGCCGAAGCTGCGGTGGTGAGCGTGAAAACCATCTGCGACGATAAGCTCGCATGGGACCGCCGGAGCCCCGCAGTGCCGGAGCCGTGACAGAAGCCATGCTTGCTGCATGTTGCGTGCTTACATTTTACTACTGAGTTACACACAAATTCATATAACAATAAATAAGCGACGTACGTTTGGGAACCCCAGTATATTAATTGGTATTTGGGAAATTTTCTAGCGATCGTTAGCTTTTTTAGTCTAACAAAAATTACCAAATTAGGAGTCATGGTATTACATAATTGGTAACATCTAAGTAGTGACAATATATAATATTTGGTCTAAAGTGTATTTTAAAGGCGTCCATATATTTTTTTAGTAGTCAATAATACGAAAAAATGGTTTTACCTAATAATATTTTTGGAAACGTTATTTGGTGACCATTTATCCATTTTGGTAACCGTTTAGAATTTTTTTGGTAGTAAAATAGGTACTTTTTTGGGTGGTGTTTAAACACAAGCCATAAAGAATTCAAGCCCCGTTAGCACATAATGATCCTAATGTAGAAAAACCTAAGTAAAATCATCATCAAAATCATAAATCAAACATAAGCTGATTCAAAAATACCTCTTCATCAAAACTTTCTTCTGGTTCTAGGATTGTGACTGCGACTACCGTTGCGTGGCTCTGAACGAGTACCGCAGCGAGGTGAAGTGCTACTGTCCCGCCACGTGGACCACTGACGCTCATGATCCTACCAAGTGTATACGTAAGTTTTACTTTTCTTTTTTTCTGTTTCATGACCTGAGAAGATTTTCGTCTTCGAGATCTAGGTTGGATTCACATCTTTATTGGATTTTATTTTCAAGTTCTTAAGTTTGACAGCATTGCTTGAAGTTCTTGCTGCATCTTCACGGCCTTGAAAACTGTAGTATGAGAGTTCTTCTCTAGAAAAAAAATATTTTAGCTCTTCATGCGCACTCCTGAATTGACTACACAAGAATCCGTATCTTAACGTGATTCGTCTATCGTCGTCCATTTCACAATTTAAACCTGAAACTATACTGACATAAAATATGCTGTTTACAGGCAATAAATGAAGGTTCCTTTAGATTACCTTGATTTTTCAAGTCGAAACGTGGATACCAATTTCTTGTCGTTTAATTTTCCAGTGGAAGACGCGTGGCCACGTACGCCGTGGGTGGTCATCATCGTACTTTCAGTCGCGGTGTTCGTATGTGCACTGGCTGTGCTGTGCGTCTGTTTGTATCTATGTGAGTATATTTTAACCATCATGTTGTCATTATGTATGTCCTTGCATATATTTTTTGTATTTGTTACTTGTTTTGGCATAAATTATATATCAGCGTTTATTTGCTTGAAACAATTTTTGACAGCCACTAAAATCTTGAAGCGTTACCAATAATTTTGTTTTCATAAAATAAAATTTGGTGACGCTTCTCCACGTTTTTACTGTAAAATCCAAATTAACTTTGAATAATTCCAACGGTCAGAGTTTTAGGTCCTGATAAGACTTTATCAGGACCTAAAAACTCTGACCCATTGATTTTTATATTTTTGTATTGTATTTTGATGGCCTTAACTTAGCTGCCTGAAATAATTAAGTAAACCAAAATAACTTAAATATTAATACTAATCCATATAAGAACCCAATCAACACCATTAACACAGTATTCCGACCTTCAGACAACACATACCAAAGGAAGAAAGAAGCTGAACAGCAGCAAAAACGACTCCTCGAACAGGATGTCCAGCTCCAACGGCTCAGGAGTGCTCCGGGAGGGAATGATAACCTCACCATGGCTTTCAACCCTCATTATGGAAGTGAGAGCATATTGCCTCAGGGGATCGATGTGAGAGGACTGCCGCAGGTGTCTAGAGAGAGCTTGAAGTTGGTTAAGTAAGTATGACTAAACTAGCTGCTCTCTACGTTTTTACCCCTATCTCAAGGAAACTACTTCAAGCAACTGGATAAATTGTATGATAACTGGAATCTCTAAGACTGAAAGAATTGTTGAAATAGGTTCAGTAGTTCCTGAGATTTGCTCGTTCAGGCGAAACAAAGTCTTCAAAATGATATTTGTATTAACAAATTTTTATAGCAAAATTGTAAACCCATTTTTTGTCCCAAAACATACTTTGTTTTTTTTTTTTAATTAGTACTTGGCACCAATTAACAAATCAACTTACTCATTCTCATAATTATTTCCGCAGGGCTCTAGGCCAGGGTGCGTTCGGAGAAGTCTACCAAGGTCTGTACCGTCACCGCACGGGAGACACGGTGGAAATGCCAGTCGCCGTCAAGACGTTACCAGAACTGTCTACAGGACAGGCGGAGTCTGACTTCCTTATGGAGGCAGCTATCATGGCCAAGTTCAGCCATCCGAATATTGTGCACCTGATTGGTGTATGCTTTGATAGGCATCCAAGGTAAAGAATTTTTGATTATTAACCACATGAAAGCTCAAAAAATATATATATGTAAGAGTAACAGCAATAGAGAGCAGAGTTATAAAAAAAAATGCGAATCACAACATAAAATTAATACTATTTAAGAATTTAAACTATCAATTTCTAAGCATAGCAGTTGCAGCTTACATAGATGACATAGTAATCGTTAAGTCTTATTGTCACTAATAAAGCAATACGCCTTTTAAACTGATTTGTACAACAATAACTTAACATTTACATATATTATATCAAGTTTTACATAAAACTCATTTCCCTACTCTTGAAAGTTACTAAACACCAAACCCAAAACACGAATCTTTATTTGCCAAAAACTGAGACCCATATCCAGGGATCTTACAATACAAAATTCTCCCAGGTTCATAGTCCTGGAGCTGTTAGCTGGTGGTGACTTGAAGAACTTCCTTCGCGAGAGCAGACCGAAGCCCGAGCGAGCTAGTGCCCTCACTATGAAGGACCTGCTGCTTTGCTCCATCGATGTCTGCAAGGGATGCCGGTATTTGGAGAGCAAGAGGTTTATACACAGGTAAGGAATGAGAAAATGCCAATGATGTTTTTAAATAGCAATAGTATTGGTACTTTGGTACATTATTTATTTCTAACTAGCTTCCACCAGCAGCAATTCTTCTCACGTCCGGATAGAAAGTAGCCTATCTATGTTATTCTGAGACGCAATCCAATTGCGCAGTTAAACGCATTGTCTTTCTTTCTTTATTTCGATACATGAGCTATTTTATTGCCACGTTTCATCAAAATCGTGATAGTGTAAATTCAAGGGGTTTCAAAAATTCTCGATTTATTGCGAAAAAGACTTCTTGTCATTCGCTGAATTCCACTGAAGATATTATTGTAAACTAACTTGGTACAATTCTACATATAGGAAGGAGAAGCTATGTTGGAATTACATATCAATTTTTCTTAATACAGGGACATAGCAGCACGGAATTGCTTGCTAACATCCCGGGGTCCGGGACGCGTGGTGAAGATCGCGGACTTCGGGATGGCCCGGGACATCTACCGGTCTGACTACTACAAGAAGGGCGGGAAGGCCATGCTGCCTATCAAGTGGATGCCACCAGAAGCTTATATTGATGGCGTCTTTACTATCAAAACTGATGTGTGGTGAGTATCATTTTTTTTGTTTAGGTATTTTAGTTGTTTATGTTGTATTCACCGATTCAATTGGTGTGTTTTTGCTATTTCGTTGGTGATACAGCAAAATGTTTCATGTAAAAAAAAAACAAAAATAAAGCTTCTTCAAATGGACAATAGGTAAAGATAATTGATTTTTAAAACACGAGTAAAGGTACATATCAAAATACATAGTTATATGTTGTAAGATACTGAAAAAAATACAGTGACCTTCATGATTTTCTGCAAGTGACAGATTTTATGTATTTGTGTTTTCTCTTTCGAATATAAAAAAGTCCTTCTTAGTTTTCAGTTTACAAAATTGATGTTGAAAAGATTCCTATTATAGGTTACTAATGCCAAAAACCACAGACTTTTGCTAAATCCATAGCTTTTCCAGAAGTTCTAAAGGCTATCTCTCGTTCTCAGGTCATTCGGCGTGCTGCTATGGGAGGTGTTCTCTTTAGGCGTGATGCCGTACACCGGCTGCGCCAACAGGGAGGTCATGGAGATGGTCTCCGGGGGAGGCAGGTTGGAGAAACCTTATGGTGAGTAGCCTCTGAAGATTTGTGGCCAGTTTCATCTCTCTTCTTCCTGCCCTGTTCCCAATTTTATTTGGGGACGGCGCAATATGTCATCCTCTTCCATTTTCCCCTGTCACTCGTCATACTGACACTCACTCCCTTCCTATTCATCTTTCAGGCAATCCATCCAACTTTCATGGCGGGTTTCATCGGTTACTGATGACAGTTTCTGTTAGCCTGTCAGGCTAATAAGATGAGAAACTATAACTTTTGGTAAAACAGGTCTTTGATAGCAATGTCTGGCAGAAATTATAAGCAGCCTTTTTTTAGTAGATAGATTTAACTATCGTATGTCTAACTGTCACTTTATCGGTATTGAGTGAAACTGGGCCTTATTGTGTTAAATGTGCTGTTCCATTCGGCCCTACCTACTTCCAGCAGCTAGATAAAAGGCATAAGTCCTTTCTCAGGTTGCATTATTACTTAAACTGTATCTAGCTGGTACACAAGCAGACATTGTATATGTACTAAATGGTTTTTGTAACATACCTATATATTTTTTTTATATCTTTGATAGTTTTAAACATCTTTGGTAGTCGTTACGGGTAGTCAGAAGCCAGAAAGTCTGACAACCAGTCTTACCAAGGGGTATCGGGTTGCCCAGGTAACTGGGTTGAGGAGGTCAGATAGGCAGTCGCTCCTTGTAAAACCCTGGTACACAGCTGCATCCGGTTAGACTGGAAGCCGACCCCAACATAGTTGGGAAAAGGCTAGGCAGATGATGATCTTTGATAGTTTTTTGGGCGTCACATTTCCATAGCTTACGACTGTTATGATAATGAAAATCCTCAATAACATGCGCATTATACAGGGTGTCCACAAGAGATCTACCGGCTGATGTGCGAGTGCTGGAACCCGACGCCCGGCGAGCGACCCTCCTTCGCGCACATGTACGAGAGGATGCAGCGCTTTGTGCAGGTATGCACTAATATAATCAAAACTAGCTTCTACCAGCGGTTTCACCCGCATCCCGTGGAAACCTCTGCACGAACCCGAATAAAAAGTAGCCTATAGCCTTCCTCGATAAATGGACTATCTAACACTGAAAGAATTTTTTAATCGGACCAGTAGTTCCTGAGATTAGCGCATTCAAACAAACAAAAAAACTCTTCAGCTTTATAATATTAGTATAGATATATTCCAACATGCCTACATTGCAACATGAAGCCGACTCCAACATATTTGGGAAATAGGCTCGGAGGATGATGATGATACCAACATGTTGTAACTTTGGGATAAAAAAAGAATGGTTTTTCATAAAGTATTTAAATTTTGGAGAGGCAAAACGTTTGATGACAAAACACAAAACAAGCACGTCTGGGAAAAATGTATATAAAAAAAATATTTGTTTTGAAAAAAAGGTCCAGTTTCGGACTCTCTTTTTGATAAAATGTGATAATAGCTTTGCTATACACCTAATTGTTTTAAAAGATTTTGCTTAAGTAAAAAACAATTGCAACTACATACTGCTTTAAAACCAATGATGACATTGATAAAATAACTCTTAACTCTCAAGTCAATAGAATTAGATATCGTAAGTCATAAGAAACCCCGCCATTTTGTCCAGGACCCCGCGATAGTAAGCGCTCCGCTGCCAATAGTGCGGTCTCTATTACCGCCGCACACAGAGATGCCAACCAACGCCAATGGGCCGCAGGTTAGTTAAACAATTATTTTATACGTAAATAATAATATTTTTATTAAATGACAGAGGCGTTGTTCCGAAAAAAATTAGAAAAAACAAAAATAAATAAAAAAAAAAACAAGTTTATAATCTGTGGTAGTATCTCAATGTTAGACAGTGATGTGATCGTTTTTAAGTTTTTGAATAGGTATACATGATGTTAAATTTTGATTAGTTAAATTGAGTTTTGTAGTTTTATGAACACCATGTAGGAACACTTTTAGATTTGGCCCCCTTTTAGATTTTTTAGTTTTAATTATATTGAATATTTAAACTTAAACTGTGTATGTATTTCAGGACAATAATTGGTAAAATTTTGAAATAACTGACCAACGGAACAACGCCTCTTAATAAAATTTCGAAATTTTAATAAGATAATCAAGTTATTTTAAAAGGTCCCTTCCACACGAGTGTATAGCCCACCTAAAATCAAAAAATAAAAAAGTAACTAATAAAAATGAATACTAATGCGTAACAAAATTTTCTCTTTTTTCCAAATGTTTTCGCTCTGGCTACTAGAAGCAAGTAAATGGATTTTTATTTATTAATCAAACATAATAATTATAATTTTGTTTTATAATTCGGTGTTAGCGATCCTATCAGAGCCCGTGCTTACGAGTTCGCATGAAAACCTCCATTTTTATTTTTATTTTCTTAAACTACCCCCCCTCTCCCTGAATGAAACTCGCGTAGAAAACTAGAACCCTTGTAGTTAGTCAGAGATTCATTGGAATGTGAAAGAGTTCATCAGATATCATATTATAATCGCATGTTCTTCATAACTGATCAGTTCATTATTTAATTTCTTCTTCACCATCGTTGCATTTCAAAGAATCTCTCAAACGGTTATTTCAGAGACTTGGGTGTTTACTTGCCTAGTAGCTATAGCGGAAATCTATTACCTGTATATCTATTTTCTTTTATTACCTTTGTCCCTGCCTCTGGGTTTTGTAAAATGGTACTTAAGTTCTGTTTTATAAAGTTTAAATTGTTTTTTTCTGAAGTTTTTACAAAACACAGTGGTATGCACGCGTAGAATTAAAAGAGAAACACAGGGAGATTATATTAATGCATATTACAATTGATATAAAGAAACACTATTCCGCTATTTTTTGGTAAAAAAAAAAATATATAATCCGTGGCTAATTGTCGTCAATAAAGACAAAAAAATATGTAAAGCTCAAAAAATATAATTAATGATAAAATAACGTACCTCAAACCTTAAAAAATCCAAAAACGTTGCATAATATAATATGCATATTTTAAAGAAAATTCAAATAAACACATCTATGATAAAACAGAGGAATGATGTGAACACTTTGAAACATGTTAAGCTGCCAATCAAGAAAGTTATCATTTTGTTATGATATTAAAGAGTAGTTCATATATAGTTACCTTGTAGCAAGGCTATAGTCGCCAAAAATCGTTATTCTGAGGTATTTTCCAAAGTTTAAAAAGCCAAAAGATACCGGATAGCTTGTAACAAACAAATCTCCCTGTGGTCGTGTGCGTGTACTGAGCGTGGCATGTTGGCAGCGACCAACGGCGTGCGACTACCTCGTGCCGATGTCGCCGCAGGACAACCCGCCGACCAACACTAGGTAACGCCTTTTTATATCTGAGGGTGCTGGCAGGAAACCAGATACAAACTTTCTCAAAAACGCTACCCATAAAAATGATATCATGATCGAATCAGATCTCTATCCACTAAGTAAATCGTCCATGTATAGTTTTTTTACAAATGTGGATAAGTGATATTAAGATGGTAATTTTTCGGGTTTTGATTATTTCTTTTATATATGTCGTGCTAGTGGCATTTTTTTACACATATTTGTATTATATGGCCTGTCGTAAACATGGAATATAATGAAATTTTATTGCTATGTGTATCTGATGAAACGTTCAAGCAGAGTCAGGAATGGTGAATGTATTCTTTTACAAATAAATTGATGACTTATGTCGTAAACCAGTGCATGATTGCAGCAGCTGCTATGCTTTTGTGGGTTCAATTCCTACAAAATATTATATAATATTGCTATAATTCTGAATGTTTGTGCATGTGAGATGTATGTTTGTCGTCGCACCCGCAGCGAGAAGCTTTCAGTGGGAAAAGCTTTATATACCTGCCAGTATCCTCAAGTACTAATTACGAGCTACTTCTAAAATCTAACTTATATGTGGCACCTCCTTTCACAGTTCGATGTTGTATAGTAACATACTTTACAACTCTCAGATTACTGCGTGTCAACATTTTATCAAAAATAGTTACAAATATAAAGTGTAACATAACAGAAGCGTTAATAAGTTGAAGAAGGTAAATAGGTGGAAGTACTTTTTTGAGAAAATGTTGACATAAAGCAAGCAGTAACAATATATCACACTGCAGTAGCAAGACTGAGCAGTGAGAGCATGTGTTAGACGCTGAACTTTCCTTACCAGCAGATTATCTAATTTAAACAGCGATCTTATAAAACAATCAAATAATACGCTACCTTTAAACAAATGCAAGCAGGATTATTGATGTTTTCAATAATTATTTTTTACGTTCTGCCAGTTACTTCGATGGGTAATGACAACTTTAAGTTTCTATAATTATGAAGAATAATCTACAGATAAACATTTTCTTTTAATTCTTAAGAAAAGATGACTAATGGATATTGGTAATTTAAGATCACAATATAAGATTATCAATCATTTGGTTGATCTCAATCGAAGCAACTGAGCATTCAATCACAATTTTACATAGCTTCATTGCACCTTCAATGTTCAACCTAAACCCTCGTGCAGTCTATATCAACGCGACCACATTGTTGTAGCCCAACGGAACCGCTGGTCCCTCATAGCAAATCGCAAACGGTGGCGCAGGAACAACCAGAAACGGAGGATTCACAATATCCACCTCTTCTGAAAGGTATTTGTCCTTATTATCTTTATAGCGACTTCTGAAACTATCAAAAGGTCAACTAAGGTGGTACAGGTAACTTTTTGTTCATAATCTAGGAACGAAAACCCGTGATGAACCTGTCACTTGAATGTTACCTTACCTTGGTCTGCGAAACCTTTATTTTCATTTAAATCTCGAATGACAATCCCCAATTTTGAAAGCATCGTGTATTTTAAGTTTGTAACTAAGGAGGTTTTAAGTTCAGGTTGGTTTAATGAGTTTTTATGTTAGCATCACAAGAATATGGCAACATTCCAATGGCGTCCCGGAGCGGCGCAAACGCAACAAAACGAGATGCCTCCGCTACCTCCGTCGCCGAGACAAGGACCACAACAAAGTTTCTGCCGTCTAACTCTACAGATAGGTACGTTGTCTTTGATTTACTATAATTAAGTAATTGATTTTAGGTACCTAAGTATAACCTGATTGTAGTGCTCTAGTCTATAGTTCCTCAAGATGATTCATTCGTTTCACATCCTTTTGCGGAGAAACAAAGCTCTTAACATTTTCATCCATTCTCTTTATTGTGATTTCAAGCCTGCAAGCCTGCAAGTTTTCTAGCTAGACCATTAAATCAGACAGCTAAACCTGTAGTTACGTGCCTTCATTCTTTTAACTCCTCAGACTGCTAAGTTCAGTAGAAGGTCCGTCACTGGACGAGATAACACCGGAGGATGAGAAGCCGGTCATCTGGGAGACGTCCTTCACGGAGCAGCCTCGCATCGTCACGCCGCGCCAGAGCATCGATAATGGACCTGCCGTTAGTATACCTTCGTTTTGTTGTAGAAATCTTTCAGGAATCTGTTGAAATCTTGACTACATTACATGAAAATCGAAATAGCCTGCGACAAGATTTAGAAGTTTCCATGTCTGTTATGCCGTGAATCAATATGATGCGATACATTGCAGTCATTTTAGATGTTACTGTTGAAAACACAATAATATAGCCTTTGCTATACAAAAATAACTCTATATTACTTTTAACATCAGTTACAGCTTCAAACACATATCTATTTCAATTACAGGTCGAAAAACTAATAAGCATAACCCCAACCTCTCCCAAACCACCAGAAAACGCTCTAACGAAAGCTATAGAAGCAAATGTAATAGACAAAACTAATCACAAGAACGCGTTAATGCCCGAACGAAAAACTGCACCTATTGCGTCACCCGACCCTCCCCGTATCAACGCATGGGCCAACAAAGAACCGCCGAAATACATTCCCAAACCAAAACCTCTGTGCTTAGACGCAGCCCAACTAGAGCAAAACCTGAACGCGCTGAAAAAAAATAGCGGATCTGTCAACTTGACAACTATGAACATTTTACCGCCATATATTAACGTGGTCACTCCGAACAAACTGTCGGAATCAAAGACTATACAGATAGACCCCAAGAAGGCGGTGATAGACGATTTGCCAAAAGAGGTTGAGCCGAAAGAGGAGAAGGGGAAGTTGAAGCAGTCGAACTCGGCGGCGAGCCTGCTCAACGGGCCGATGACGGACGTGCCGTACGCCGACAGCGACAACGCGTCCTCCTCGTCCAACAGTCACCCCAGCAACAAGTTCGACGACAGAAACATCGTCAACAAACAGGGTAACGGCGAATTCGTCGGCGACTCCGAAATTAGTTGCTAGATCGTCCAGTGATAGTGGTTGTGTTGAACTGTGCCACCCAGACACGCAGTGAAATGTTACATATTACTAGTTGTAAATATTTTTAATAATAATAACACTTTGTGATGGACATATTGAATAAAATATTTATTTTGTATTTTTATCGTAACGTGTACAAAATGTTTTAGTTCGGTTACTGATAGACGTTCAGTTGACAAGAAGGCTTCCTCGTTGCTTATAGTCATAGTTTATTGTTGCTCAATTAGCTCAATGTTTTGCGAAAAATAAAAATATTACCTAGATGGAATAAAAAGTCAGTTAGTTTTTCTACTTAGATATTTTTATCGGAAAAATCAGTTGTGTAATTTTAAATTGTAAATAAACTGGGCTTCGTAGCATATTTATTTTTTATACAATTTGTATATTGAATTATTTCCGCCAACTTTAAATATGACTTATTCAGATACACATTGGGTCTCAAACGTTGGAACAAATGTTTGTGAATTAGACCCAATTTTATACAGAGTTTTAAACATATTTACACCAGACGATTTATTCCAAGAATTGAGAGTGAATGTGTTCTGAACAAATGTGTTAACCCTAAACATATTTTGAAAAACAAACGCACAGGCGAAATTATATTGCTTCTATTAATTATATCTAAAACCTAAATTAAGGCCACGGAAACGAATTATACGGATCTGTCTCTTTTGTTAAACTTTCAGGACCTTTCGTAGATTTTTAACAAAAAAACGAAAACAAAATTCATTGTCATACTGTTTTTCTTTTACTTGACAAACGTGACTTTATTTATGAAGAAAAAGATACGAAAGGCCCCTTTCTCATTCCTAGAATAATTAGACAACGTAGTCGCTTAAAATGTTTGTAAATAATATAAAAATGTAGGTATCTGTGTACATCCGCCCTTTAAATTAAAAATACGAAATATACCTATAAAGTTTCACGTAGATGTATCGTAACAACAAATAAAAAATACTGTATTTTGTTTGTATAAACTTTATGTGATGTTGGATAAGATATTCAGGAGATTTCATTTAGTGTTGTTAGACTTGCCATAATATATAAATATACACTTAGAGGATATAAAAAAATAGATTTATTATATATATCTATATATATATGAAATTAAAAATGTGAAGGTTCACATGAATGCTTTAATTATTGTAAGATAGTTTAAGAAACACGTTTTGTTCACTCATAGTAGTGCCATTTTTTTCAGTTACTGCCTAGTCAATGTGCATTTAGTTACGTTTTAGGCATGAAATTACAGGGTATCATGGTAATTTTTCTTTCTTTTTCCGTTAAAAAATAAACCATAAAAGTTTTCCTTCGACATTTTCGAAAATATCTACTTAAATGTTTCTCTTGTGCCAATTTCTTGAATTATTTTGTGTGGAAACGAATTTGTATAGAGCTCGATAATTATAGCTTAGTTTAGTTCTATTGTGTTATCTATCTGTTGTGACATTTTTGCCCCATTTGTCACATTGCAGTCAAATTGTAGGTATGTCCTACGTGTGTACTAAGCCAAGCTATAAATATCTGAATTAAAGCTATGCTAATTATTCACATTAGATGTTCAGATTTTTTATAGAAAACATGATTTCAGGTAGAACACTCGACATAATTTCAACTATACCAGTGTAATAAATATATTTATAAAATAGTTTTAATTACATTTAATATTGTAAAAAGGATGTACAGATACAGATGTTGTTTTTTCGTTTTGTATTTTTCTGCGATGTATAATTAATTGTATTACGAAAAAAACTCGAAATGTGATCGACGTTTTCCCGCTTCTTACAAAACGTGTTTTTTTCGAAAAACTGACGCTTAACCACGTTTTGTAAAAAGAGGTTTGAATTAAGCTATATTTTAGCATATTTTCATTTGTCATTTTAGCATTAGTATATAAAACCCTGTTAATAATTTAAATAACAATTCAGAATTACGAAAAAGTCAATCGTAGTCGCAATAAAACGACTTTAAAATGTAAGACACAAAGATATTTGTTGACGAATAACGTTTTACTGTCACTTTTAACTTTGCTCAATTTAGAATTTACTTTTGAACTAGTAATGGATCTTTTTAAACCTTTTTTTAATAAAAAAAATATGTAATGTGGTTGTGAAGTAAGTATAGTTACGGATGAAATGTTGAAAGAGAAGACAAGAGTTCCTTTTTATTGAAAAAAAAACGAGTGACTTTGAAATGTTATTCCTCATGAGTTTTAGTTATAAACTTAAGTGTTGTGTACTGGTGTAAAAACAACGAAAAACTTATTGTTTAACAAAAACAGGCGTTTTTATTTAATTTACAAAAAGCGTTATTTCTGTTTTCTTATCCCTCTTGTATTAGATAATGTAATGCTAAAATAATTAGTAATGAAACTTTATATATATTATATGGTATATAAAATACGAAATGAATATGTAAAGTTTATAAAATAACAATAAAACAAAAAAGTGTAATTGATATTCAAAGATAAAATCATTATTAATAAATGTACTGTACCTTGTTTAATTTATTTTACCTTCCCTTATCGCTAAATCACTAGAAAGTGCGGGTTATTCGTCGACTCGCCACACACTAGACTTACCACGAATGTGTCCAGTTGGTTAGACAAAAAATGTTCATTTATCATTTCGTCAACTGGCCACGATTCACGATCAAGATTTTCATTCGTGTCCAGTTAATGAAACTTAGATTGTTTGATTGTTGTGTTGTGTGACTTATTTAAGTATTTTACCCGTATTCAAGATTTAATACAGTCGTGCACATTCATTTTCTGTCACAAACTACACCGGCCACTAAAACGTCTTTGAGTCGTACTTTGAATTTGATTCAGCTACTTACTAAAAGTAGTAGGGAATCATAAGTGCATTGAGAGATCCTCAAAACCTAGATTTCGCATAGGTGCCCGCTTTTGTTGTAAGAGTTTTACATATAGAAACTTTAAGGGATCGATCAAGGTCCAGTCACGCGTTACATAGATATACTCACACTTGGTCAAGTATAGTTATCGGCACGAATCTTGAGCTCTGACCAACATCTGCGCAGAAGTGATTTATTAGCAAAGAACCAATCCCGAGTGACGGCTATGACGCGATGTACTGCGGGCCAATCACCGCTTTAGCCCGCCACGCCTCACTTCATACCGCAAAAGGGACCAAATAAATTACTTCTGCGCCGGTGAAGGTCAGAGCTCAAGATTCGTGCCGATAACTATAGGTGTAGAGGTAGTAGAGCTCGAACGCAGAACGCTCGACCAAGTGACCGCTCTCTGTCGGATAGATCGCTAAGAGTCGACAGTATAATGGCAGGTTTGAATAAAACAAAACCCGTTTAATTTTAAACGTTCTTTTTATTTGTTTCCTATTTAAATAATATTTTTACAAAACTCTAAACATCAATTATGTTTACAAATATTCCGCTTGCAGCGATTATGGTACAGTTTGCGTTTTTTTCGAAATAAAGCCAGGCTTACTACTAGTATTATAGTTAGTCACTACTCAAAATTGAGATAATAAATTCACTGTTTCCACAAAAAAAAATCGGTGTCATCAGTTTTTTTATTTTATTTTTAAAGAACCTTTTTGTTAATGTGGAAACATTGTAAATAAATCTTACAGTTTATTTTTGAAACTATTAGCAGACTTTTTGAGTTATGATTTAGATTTGCAGGCTCTTTACTTCAAAATGTTAAGCCATTAAAATAATTAAAAGAAATACAAAAGTACGTACTTTTTACTGCAATTTATAAACGTAGTGGAATAACTAGGGATTTTATTGTACCTACTATTAGTTAAAAAAACATTGATTTGAAAATCGGAATAATATTTTGAAGTAAAGAGTTATTTTATTCCTATTTATAAAGTTACATAAAATATCGCGTAAGCGTCAGAAGGTGCAGTCTATAGCCTGGCAGAAATAACTCAAATACGCACAATTCTTAGGTTTTATTTCTCTCGTAATTTCCACAGCGTCTATGAAAAATTCGCAAAAAATACAGTGCTCAACTATTCTGCTATGCTGTGAAAAAAAAAACACACAAAAATAACAATTTCTTCTGAAATATCGAGTACCTATATAACCAATAATACATGTGAATACTCAAAAAATACAAAAAAATATAAAAAAAAAAAACAATTTGTTCGTATTTTAAGAAAGTTTTAATTGTGATGTGGTATTGCACTATACAAAAAAAAACTTAAACTAAACAGGGTTAAATATTTCTAAAATACATCGATGTATGAATGATATGAGCAATATAAAAGGATATTTCATAATAATAATATGATAAAGTTAGCGGAAATCTACATTCATCTAAATTGGACATTACAGACAAAAAATCTCATACACTTTTAGTGGTAAACAATAATAGCCAATCCTAATGATATTGTAGGCATTATTAATTAAATCACATTTAATTATTATTTAATATGCTTCCTTAATTAATCCTTAATGTTACGAGAAAAAAATATTTTACAAAAAAAAAGATATCGAGTAGTTCGGTATAAAAAATATAACTTAAATGAACAGCGATGCGTTTAAAGCGATTTTAAAGATTTTTTTTTTGTGCTGAATAACTTAAAAAAATATATTAATTAAAGGATTGCATCGCTCCCAAACTATGTTTATTTCTGAATAATCGTCAGGTAATTAAAAATCATGAATGTAATTTCATAAATCACGCTTTTAAAATTGTCACGTCTCTGTATTTGGAGGAAAAATTACGATAATTTGTATTTTTTTATTTAATTTTACAGTTTTAAAATCCCTCTTATTTATTTGACAAGTAAACAAATAAATAACTTATCTATTTAACTTAGGGCTGATTTTTCAATCGCCAGATAACTTCTATCTGAGGAATATTTTTAACGTTTTGACAGCTTTTGTATGGAAAATATGTCAAACCGCCATATTTATTCCTCAGATAGAGGTTAACCGATGATTGAAAAATCAGCCCTTAATCAACCTGAATCATTAAAATTGAATACATAAATTATTTTTGATCGAATCACTTAACAATTAATGCATTGAAACTAATAAATCAACTATAAATCTATCGATTTCTTTCTATTTTATATTTTTTTCATTTCATTTATTCTAATCACCGCCCAAATACAGAAAAGCCTGACAAATGTTACAATATCATTTCTTAACATCCAAAATCGAAGAAAAGCTTTATACAAAACAAAAAAAAACTTAATGTACTTCTTGCTTCGAAAATAAACTAGAATCTAATATTTTTCAAAAAACGATATTGTAACAAATTCATAAGTAACAAAAAAATAATAATACAGAGACTTGTTCGAAGCTACATTACCGCGCTATTAGCTTGACTAAAACAATTTAGGATCCAGCATTATTATGCAAACCGTCACACTATTGGTCTTATCCAAAATTCATGTCGATGACAATACAAAACGTATTCTATTACCGACAACAAACTCTAATATAACACTAACAATTAGTATGAACACTTCGCTGTACCTTTTATTTGTAGAAATACAAAAACCATTAAAATTACAACAAAAATACGAGATCATTTTGACAATATCATTCTTAAATCATTAACGATACAATTTTATAAGTAATGCCTGGATTAACGCTGACTAAATCAATTATCCCTAAATGTTTTAGTCACAAAGATATTTTAAGACGCTAACAACAGCCAAAACAAAAAAAAACGTAAGAAAAAGTTTTGTTTACAATTTTTCGGAAATGTGTTCAAGATTAATATATATTTTTTTCACGATCAAAAATTCATTGGATAAAAATATTGGGTGTTGTCAGCCTTAAAAATATATTTAGGGTTATTCAGGGAACGTTAACATCTGGCTTTAATGATTTTTGTATTACTACGAACACTACAAAGACTAGTCTATCCAAACGCGGTTATCACAAGTCGAAGTCGACGGTGTCGTTAGAAATCGTTGTCGCTAGAGGCGTCGTAGGCCTCGCAGATCTGGTCGGGCGGCGGGGGGCGAAGCCCTGGGTACGCCGACACCGGACCGTGGAACGATTGCGAACGGAGCACGCTACTGGAGAGATAAGTTAATTGTTACAATTAGGTTTTGGTCACTGTTATACTTTGTTAGGCGGTCCCTAGATTTTCAATAACATTGTGCAATATTAAATTACAAGAAAATATTGTGCAATAATAGATTTTCAATAACATTGTGCAATATTAAATTACAAGAAAATATTGTGCAATAAACATTTTAGTCGTCAATTATTACTAAATATTATTATATTAAGCAATATTCAATATTTAATCTACACAGTTGTTCAAAGCGTAATATGTATTGCGCAATTTCATTGAACGTCTAGGGAGCGCCTTATAGAAATGTTTTTTTTTTTAATGTTAGGAATGTGCAAGCTTGCTTGTTAGTACAGCCAAAGGGTTTCTGTCTATGAAGGGGTCTAGAAAAAATCCTATTTGGTCTTCCTGTTTAGTTAAGTGCGCTTTATTGTTTGTGTAACCTTAGTAATAAGAATGTGGACTTTCTGTGACTAACTAACAGAAAAATAATCATAATAACACGAAAAAAGTGGAATAATTTTTCTATGGACTTAGGTAATTTTATGTGGTAGGAATGTGTAATTGTGCTTGAGTGACTTATATTTATTAGTTTTATTCTGTAGATAATATTTCTCTGCACTACCAATAAACTTTTCTATCAAGATAAAATTAATAATTTTCTATGTACAAAAAACACTGGCTTAAAAACAAAATCAGCCAAGATTCACCTGTGCATTGGACATAACGTTTACAGGGTTAGTTTCAAACATTTAAACAAGAAAGGAAAATTATTAAAATCTAAAAGGAAGGTACCAAAGTGTTAGTAACCTAGAACCACAGGTATAAGCGTTACAAAATGTTGCCAATTAAAATATTGTAAGTATTATCTGCATCAAATAAAACCTATAGCTAACCAGCCAGTAGAAATGATAGAATCCATAGTTTTTTTACTAATCCATAGTGAAGCATTACAAAAGCAGACATCTTGATTTCTCAAACAAAATACATAGATATAATAGTAAAAAATCTCAAAAAATAAAAACAGAAATCTTTATAACATCAAAACTTAATACGAATATGAAAAACCAAGAATTTTCGCAGCACAGGTAGTGTAAAAGCTCGTAAAGCTAATTGAAATAAATACACCCAAGTGCCAATAAGTTTTGACAGCTGTCATTAAACCCGCGGCGCCACAGCTGTCAGTTTGACATTTGACTAACCTTACACGTCAAGATGGCGGCCAGCGTGTCACTTACACGGAATTGCATGCATTTTGAGATTTGTCACGCTCTAGAATTTACAATAAATTAGCTTTTAATCTTATTTTACTAAATATTATTATACGATACATAAAGGTATGTTAAACGAAATGAAACTTTAAAGAAAATATTTACAAATGAAAGAAAAACTTAAAGATATATAATTTCAGTTGATAAAAAAAAGCGAACCAAAAAATATTTCATAAACTTATAGATAGGCCCTAAATCTTCCCTTTCTTAGTTATAATTTACAACCCCAAAACTAGTTATTTGAAAACTGTTAATAGCAATTAAATAATTACCCATTTTTTTAAACATTAGTCAACATCTACCCCTTGAAATACCCATTTTACGTCCACACCATAAACAAAGTATTAAAGCTCCAAGTTTCCCGCCAAAATAAACGTAAATTTTCTTTAAAAAACTATTTACTACGAATTTTCACGTTCGATTTTCAAAGTAAACAGTTATTTTAAGGAAAACTGACGTTATTTTTTCGGTAAACTTGAGTATAAGAAGAGTAGTAAACCAATTAGTCGATTAGTTTAGTAAGTGGGACTCACCTAGCGGTTTTTGACGGCGTTTTAGTCGACTTTCCGAGTGCAGCCGCCTTTCTCGGGTCGTACGAAGCCCTTCGTTTCCACTTCTCTAATTCTTGTTTCTTTTGTTCTGGAATATGTTAAGAAGACTTTTTAGTTATTTAATCATATGTTAAATGCAAAGCTTTTGTTCACCTGGAATTTCAATTTTCTTAGAGATAAAATATTCTAGAAGTTCTTAAATATTAAAAAAAAAACTATCTGTTATTTATCATAATCATGTCACGGTTTGATCTCAAAAGTATCGTTACATAAACCTCGTTTGCGTTTAGTCGCGTAAAAAATAATTTTGAACAGATCATCGACTTTTTATTTCAAATACCATTACGGGCCCTTGTGAAAAGTCAATCACTGGATTGCACGGTTTAAAATACTAGACCCCTTTTTCTATAAACTTTTTTTGTTTTAATAATTAAGGGAAATAAAAGGGGATTATGTTTATTCACAAAATATTTACATTAATTGAAAATAAATAAACTTATTTATATATACAACTTAAAACTAATACAGGGAAATAAAATAAAGAAAACTACCCACCCATTTCATAATGCTGTGCACTGCCCCGACTGACGGGTTTATCCGGCAACACCCCGACGTAGGTCTTGCTGGGGTCGCGGCGCAGGAACTTGTTGGAAGCCTCGCTCTTGTACTTGGAGATGTCCAGGTAGCGCGGCTGCACCGCCTTGCGCTGGCTGATGGAAGTCGTCGACGATGACATCGAGTAGTCACCGCTGTACCTGGAGGTTTAGAAAATGTGGGTAAGAAATCTGTAAAGCTGAAATGGGAGTGCACGGGTTATATCTGCTGAATTCTATTTATTTATTTATTGCAAAAATGTATTTACAGAAATGCATCCTGATCCTAGGTATACATTGCCCTGTTAGGGCGCAGCAAATTAACTTAAAACTATCTCAACACAACATATATACTGTTGAATTCTTAACTAGACTTGCGACAAAATCTCCGACACAAGCTCTTGAAAAGGTCCTCAAGGAAGATTTCTGGCCGAAGGGTGTTGTGTACCGCCGGTTTCGTAGTCGGTTAAGTGACATTAGCGAAACGCTACGTGACAGTAGACAGCGAAACACGATGCCGACACTGCATTCGTTTTAAGAATGTTTGTTGTACCTATATTTTTTTTATTAAGTTTTTTATACATATGTAGTATTGCATCTGTTTTAGAAATCTGCTAAAACTGAAGCAGCTTGTTGACGCTTGAAGTGACCCAAAGACTGGTTTTTTATTGGACAAAAGTTTAACATTGCTATCCAATATGGCTATAGTATGTATGTAGCATCTTTTACTTGGTCAAAAAATACAATATTAGATGCTCCAAACACTTACCTCTGCTTAGCCTGCGCAGGTGTAGTTCTCTTCCCTTGCGCGTGCCGCATGACGACGGGAGCACTCTCAGTGCCACTCTCGCCCTCCGTATCACTAGTACCAGTCGTAAGAGAATTCTTCTCATGACTAAATATAGACGAATTCCGAGGACTACTGCCATTTGTCGTAGAATTCGTATCACTATCAAGTATGAAGGTTTTACGTTTATCCGCAATGGCGTCCTCTCTTGTCTTTGTTAAAAAGTCTATATTCTCTTTGGTAGGCGTTATGTCGTCGATGATAAATGTTTTTCTTTTTTCCGCTTCGCGAGCGTCGCGACGTTTCTTTTCGGCGTGGGAAGATTGGTTTATCTGAAAAATTAGATGGAGAATAGTTAAAATACGGGACAAACATCGAACCTCTTTCTTTAACCGACTGATTTCCATATTCAAAATGTCTAGCGCTTAATTATCATAACGAAAATTTTTGGTGACTCAAGCAAAAATGTATTTACCTATGTAGCTATGTAACACAACATTTGCCAAGTTTAGACCTGTTTTAACATACTATATAGCAAATGATCTTATTATCGGGAAATATTAAAACTAAGTATTAAAATATTCATCCGCATTGCTGTCAGCTGGGATCGTGCCCAAAAGGCTGGCTGCATTGCCACGCTGGATGGCAATGCATATCCTTTGACCGAAGTATAGGCCAGCCCTTTGGCACGAGTGGACTCCACTAATCGCTCACTAATTTCTCGAAAGAGTCTGTGGGCACTTGGGCCCCATGGTCCCAGGGTTTCAACCCCAAACGGCTCAAAAATACAATTGCCGGTGAGGTTTTAAAAAGATTTTCAATTGCCATCAGCAAGTTATAGATTATAAACACACACACTACATGAAATTAGCATTGGACAAATAAGAACAATTCAGATACCAGCGTGTTTCTTGCCTCCCCATTAAGTTCACCATATCATATATCTTTATAAATCCCCCAAAAACTTATACATAAAACAAATAATGGAAACAAACCTGGAAATTAGTGACATAATCCCTAGAAAACACCACATCATTGGTCATGGCCTGCCTCCTAAGATTGCTATAGTCTTTAGGCCTGAGATCCAGTATGTCGGAATGCGTGGACGTGATCATGGGGTCTACGGGCAGCGTGACGAGGAGCTGGTCATCTTCCGTCTCCTCGGAGGAGTAGTCCAGGGTCTCGAGATCAGCTATGTTCGTGGTGTGGAACGATTGGGAGCGGTGGACGGGTGAAGAGTGGCTGGAATGAGAAAATACCAATTAAAATGAATAAAATTAATATTGTCTGAATGCTGCGCAGATACATACGAGCCTAGTTTTAATTTCATACCAGTTTAAGTCCTACGTTTCTTGTTTATGTCAATGTCAAGCTATTCCAGATATACCTATGCAAAACAATGTGATAGTCAGGTAGAACGAAGCGACGATCTAGCAAGCAAACTGTATTGGCCTATTGAATATCCAAAACAAAAAAAAAAAACTAAGTTTTCCTCTTTATAATATTTGTATAGATGTACACAATACCAATTTAAATTAAAAAAAAAATGTGACACAATGGGACAACTGTACCTTCAGCACCAATGGTTTATAAGCTACATTAGCAATATAATATTGACTACTAAATAACCTGAATGAATTTTTTGCTTGAAACTCCTTACCTAGGCGAACTAAGATCATCCTTATTACAATCCTGTCGCTTAGCTAACTGCTTTCTTCTCTTATCTTCTTGCGCTGCCTTCATGGGGTCGTAGGACGCTCGCTTCTTCCAATTGGAGAACTCGATCTCCTTGGACGCTAGAGCTGATGAAGAACGGTGCTGACTTGGTTTCTTTTGACCTGGAAATGACCAATGGGAGAGGTTTAGAAGCTAATTTACTGAGAGTGTACGTCAGTTTTCTTTAAACTACTGTTTATTTTGAAAATTCGTATTAAACTGTCGTTTTAAGAAACGGACGTTTTAGTTGTTAGTGAAGTTGGACCTTAGTAGTTAAAGATAGTCATTTTTTGAAGCTGTTGTAATGTGTGTATACCTAATGTACTAACAGTTTACCGTAGGGGCCACTTCGAGTCCGGAGGAAACAAAAAGTGTAAATCCTTTCTCGTGTTCTAAACTATCTCTGTATCAAAGTTCATTTCATTCCGTTCAGCAGTTTTGCTGAGGAAACTAGTCTAGAATTACTTTCACAATTACAATATTAAAGTTAGGATAACATATAGTTTCTCCCGGCATGTGGATGATGCCGAGGGAATCAGCTAGCATTGAATATAAACTGAATTTCAGAAAATGTACATTCAGCTTTTCTATATCGGAAATACCCAGACGACAGAGCGCGCCGTTATTGAATTTAGTATTCATATTTTTAAATTCAAATATCAAACGGTTGGAAATCAAATTAAACACTTTTATATGTGAAATTCTTTAACCATTTCGTTTTAACAGATAATGCGATATAGTAATTGATTACGTATGTAATTCAATATCGTTCCAGTCGCTTAATAGCTTTAGTTAAGCCGTGTGTGAGGGATAATTGTCTGTTTTGGTTTATTTAAATTGACCATTTAATGATATGATGCGGGCAGGGCAGGAAAAGATGTTATGGTGTTACTAGGGAAGAATTCTTTAAAAGAAAATTTATTTATATTGGTACTTTCACTCCATTTTAAGTCATTAATTAATATCATCAGTTATTTCGTTTTCATTCCTACATGATGTGCAAAAAAAAATATGTCATCAAATTCAAGTCATAATTCAAAAACGATCTGTCAAAATCAACGCGTAATTTGGCGCCAAATTACATTCCAATCCATGATGGCCGCCGGCGTGTTGCAAGCATGACGAATCACTAACTACTGACTAATAAACTCAATTCAAGGATAACTCGATTCTCTATTAGTAACGGTATGTGCGTTAAATAGAAATTATCTATTGTTATAATCTTACTTGAGAAATTGGTCAATGAACGTTTGGTAACCTTTGGTTTTCATTTCCTTTATCTGTTGTCTAAAGGGCAAAGGTAATTGTTATTGTGCCTTATTGTTAAGGTTCTTACCAAAGAGTATTTGCCAGGATGTTACGCCAATAAATAAAAACTATTATATGCAAATGTTTATGCTAAATATTGAGTTCTAAATAATATTTTCTACCGATACTGATCAAATCCTGTTCTTATCTAAAATAACGATCTGTTATGTACCTGACGCAATGTTGCTTGTTCTGTTATGTCATTTAAATACTGCACAATAGAGCCTTGCCCATCATAAGTTTACGACAGACTGGCTGATAACACCGCAAAGAACTAGGAATTTGTTATTTAGTACGGTAGCAACTTTCAAATCGAATCTTGCTTAATCGATGACCGTCATTGAGTAGCGCAGCCTACTTACAAACAATGAATGTAGCACTAACCTTTATCTAGATGTTTAGGCTGCACTTCCCGCGTCGAAGACCTAGATTTAGTCAGCCTGTTTATCGTGGTCTGTCTCGGCTCAGCTGATCGCCGACTCTGGTGATTGGTTGGCTTCACTCTCTCCTCCCTCACGATTGGCTGCTCAGAAACCCTCGGACTCAAACGCTCCTTATTCGTCACCCTGACGGAATTCCTGACCAATCCCGGTCCGAATTTCCGATGCATTTCAGGAGTATTCGGACATCTTCTTGGCGAGTTAGCAGGCGCTATCGATTTCAAATCTGGAGAATCGATTCTCCCTCTATTCATAATTTGCCTTTTATACCTACAATCTTGGGATTTATCATAAGACCCGTTATCAGATTCATCCGAATAATCCTTATACTCTTCGGAATGTCCACTCGATCTTCTTGAAGTGATTCTAGGATCGATATAATTGTTGTTCTTATTCACAGTGTTGAAGGAACTCGATCTTTTAATCGATGAACCGAAACCGATGTTATTCGATTTATATTTGAGTCCATCGCTTAATACTCTCTGGTGGCTTTTTTTGTCTCCTTGGCAACGAGTTTGTTCGATACGGGGGTACTTGGATTCTAAGGCGTTGTTTTTCAGGACAGTCTTGAGGCAAACAGTGGGGTTAGCGTTGCTAACATCATTGGCTTGGCTTTCGAAAGCCCTGTTCCGCGTGTGCGTTTTCCTATGAGGTGATAAGATCGCGTCTACGTCATAAGGAGGTCTGTTCGACAGTGTTTTGTCATCAGAACTATTGCTTAGTAAACCTCTATCTGAGGACGGACTATTCATGTTCATATCATGCCTCCTATCTGTATCTAAGGACCGTGATGCGGAGTTTAGTAGAATTTTCGTACTGTCTGGTACTTTAGTGGACCCTGTGATGACGTAGTGGCCGGGACTTCTTAGTGGACTGCTGTCGTTTGAGTGGTCTTTCCTTCTTAGACGGTAGTTCAGTGAGTTGGACCGGCTCAGCTGTGAGATCGGCAGACGAGAGATGGCGGTCTTCTCGCTGATGAGACTAGAGGTGAGTGCTGAAGGAATGCTGCTGAAATTGTTTGTTCTGGAAGACTGGAGCTTCGCTTGTAAGTTTGTGATGGCGTTTTGAGTTTTTTGGAGGTACGCTTCTGTGTCTTGCGTGGGGATCAGGTCCTGGAACAAGAAAAAAGACACAAATAAGTTTTTGTTATTGACATTTTGATGCATAGTTTAGCATTTTCGTAATTTTATTCTTGATAGTTCTTGGCGTTTTACGAACTATGATGTAAGTAACTGTATGCCTTAAATTACAAAGCATTCGTTGGTAATTACGCTAAAGATAAACCAACACACTTTTATATTTAAATATGTACAACGAAAAATATTTTAATAGATATGTAATATCACTTATGTAAGTAAAACATTCTTGTATAATGAAGTGAAGAATTTGCTCGGCTTAATTTGTATGTAGTTATTTGAAAGTTTTTTTATGTAATTTCCGTCTGAAGCTCTGAAATTTAAATGATCAGTTCCGCTCAGGATATATTATAAATGTTGCATAAGACTTGCATAGTCCTGTATTGATAATGAAATTGAAATTTGAATAGAGTAGCTAGCTAACATGTATGTATGTTATAAATATTTTCATTTATTAGCTTTTTGCCCGCGTCTCATGGGGACTATTTAACCAGCTTGATGGAAATTCAAAAGTAATCTACAACCTCCCTTAGTAAATTAAATACCGTCGGAATTTTGCAAATCAAGTGATTTTCGAGATAAGTGCGTTCAACCAAACTCTTCAGCATAACCTTTCAGCTTAATCAATCTTACAATATTATAAGAGACTTTTAAAATCATTAGATATACAATTTTTTTATCTTATCATGAACTTAAAAATTATAAGGTTTCACTTATGGGACATTTAATGACTTACTACGGCAATATAAACCGAACTCATTTAATAATTAGGTATCTAATCCGTTTCTTTGTTTTACTTAAACCAATAAAAAACTAGTTTGAGAATAGAACTGTCATTGCCAAGGTAACTACGGTAAAAAGAAAACGCAATGGTAAACTTTCGCTTTGAAAGTCATTAGGTACTTAATTAGTTTAATGTTTTATGCAGGCCTTAAGTTCATGCTGGAAATTCTGTTAATCAAAGAGAATCATGATCGCACATCTGCTTAGCCATTTCCCAACTAGGTTGGGGTCGGCTTCCAGACTAACTGGCTGCAGCTGAGTACCAGTGGTTTACAAGGAGCGACTGTCTATCTGACCTCCTCAACCTAGATACTCGGGCAATCCAAAACCCCCAGGTAAGACTTACTAGCTTCTGTCTACCCGTAACGACTGTTTGTTCAAATGACAGCAAATCATAGGTACACATAAACCTTTTTTTTAACGACGTCAAAAATTTATCAAATGGCCCCTCCCGCTGTGGGTTAGCAGCGGTGAGGGAGTGTCAGACTCTTACTGACTAAAAACCGTCGTGTTCCGTCATAGGCTTTTTATGTACCAGTACCAGGGCAGCGGTAACTCTCTCGAACAATCCCCCAGCCCATACAATTAAACCTGATATTACAATAAAACAAACGTGCTTATAAATTAAAAGAAAGAGCGTCACAATAAAACCACAAAATGTCGTATATTTTCCGCGTGTTTTACTAAGAACTCCTTGTCAGATGTTAATAAACTATTATGGTTAAACTGCAGTGAGATATGACAGGCTAAACAATGGCCTTTGAATTACTATCAGTCTAAACACCTATTGTTACTGCAAACGGTTAGATACAGCGGACAAAGATTAAAATAATAGTGCAGATGGCAGTTTTTTCTGATGGCGAATCGAGATTTTTGCCTAATTTAATGTTGGTTTTTGACTTTGGTAAACAAGAAATTAAGGTTTATTTAAAAGCAATGAAAGTACAACAATGTAATTTTATCGTAATTCAATATAACAAAAATAGATATCAATGATAAAATGTCATAAAAATTATTAATAATTGTAGAAAGGAGATTGGGCAAGAATGTATGAAGTTTGGTCCAAATGTCCACCACGAACGAGACCTACATAATTAAATAGTCCACTTAATTTAGAGTAACTTTTACTAAGAAAGTAAAAAAAAAACAATGCCAAAAAAAAGTTATAGCCAAATATGTATTCTTAATTTTCGGTAGTTTTTGTATGTTGTAACTATTATTTTTTATTTTATTCCACTTCCATTTCCGCACTTTATCTAAAACTAAGATGAGTAAGACACATTATGATTGATATGATGACAGCTTGTAAATACATATTTTCGGGCCGAAATAGCTTGAATATAATATATACACTATTATCTATAGCTCTTCTACCTCTATTTCTATCTGTTGCTGGTCAAACATACATTTTATATAAAATCTAGCATCTTGTAAGAAAGCATCCTGCGACATTACAGTTTCCAGGATTACGCTGCAGTCTGCATTGCGATAGTTACATAACGCGTGCAAAATAAAACACGTTTTGGCGCGAATCACGACCTACTTATTAATGTGTTATTTTTGTGAGGCAGGTCAGGTCGGGACTGTTTCCGAACGATTCCAGTTGGCACTTAGAAAAGGAATTTTTAACAACTTTTTCAGTTTTTTTTTAGTTTTTAGTGAGATGAAAGTGTAAGAGAGGATATAAAGTTTATAGTGTAAGAGTGGGTGTGAATTTTTCTAAATTAAAAACAGTAGAAATAAAATTATTCAAGAAAACAAATAAACATTAAAATACCAATACCAAGGAAATTATTTTAGCTGACTTTCTGTCAATTGAATGAGTTCACCAATAAATAAGAACTCTACTTTGCGTCGCGCAACCAGGTAAAAAAAGAACAACATACGGGTCCCACATTATTTACTCTTAATAATTATGTTTTATTAAAGTAATATTTAAATTATAACAGCTTACGAGCGGAAAATATTAAGAAAAACAATAAATATAGGTCAGATTTATCAGAAGTTGCATACCTTCATGAAATCATTCACGTAATGCACTTCAGCGCGCAAATTAAAACGGATTTTTTCCTGTTAAAATGATTTTCTAAAAACACATATTTATGGAATTTTACTTAATAATTACAAAACTTGTTCATCTCCATTACAATTTCAAACCCTTTTTCATAATATTGTGCAATGTATTACGTGAAACAAAAAAAAAAAACAAGTGTAATATTTTAAGTATCAATTTTGTGTCGCTTCTGTCAAAATATTCTTGTCTATGAATTGATTTGCGAGTGCTCGTCACGAGAGCATGATTAGAAATGATTCCATTAAAATTGTATAGTTATGAAACACGTATTATGTATTACCTGACGTTGTACGTCATAATCTTATGTATATTAGAATAAAATGCTACTTATTTTGATAAAATATGCAGATAAATATGTAGATGTAGATAATTCTTCGATCAAAACCCTCTTTATATGAGTTCATTACGAAATAAATAATATCTAATATTAAACTTTGAATTGGAATTAGCATGTATGCTATATGAATATGAGCATAGATAACAACGAAGGCATATAAGTACAAAGTTTACTATCTGTTTATTTAATAAAACTAGTATCAAATTATAATCCAAACCAATAAAGTTCAAATAATCCATATCATCAATAACAAGCATCTAACAAATAAAAATGAAAACTTATTTTAAAAAAGTGAAAGTTCGTTACGTGTTGGAATGCGCGTCTAAGCGGACCTCATTCGTTCTGATGTGTTGTGAAATTAAAAAAAAAAGTGAACTATACCATAAACAGGCGTTATGAGTATGAGATAATCTTCGCAAATACTTAATGCCTTTTTATGTTGAATGCACAGGTCTCTTCTCATCCTCAGCGGGGCCCAGCAGGGCTAAGGCCTGCCGGGGCTGCGGGGTTGTTCGAAAGAGTTACCGCGGCGCTGGTACATAAAAGGCCTACGACCGTTTTTAGGTCTGACACTCCCTCACCGCTGCTAACCCACAGCGGGAGGGATCATTTGATGATTTTTGACGTCATTGAAATAAGGCCTCTGCTCATACAGAGAAGGAATGATCGTTGGCCACTACGCTTGCTAAAGTCGGATTGGCAATTCAGGTCTTCTCGTAATCTTTTCCTTTATCGTTTGAAATTATGAAAATAAACACCAAAAATATTGATTTTGTAGTAGTCGGGTTTTGTTCAGATCTAAACAAGATGTGAACATCTCAATGACCATCATAAGAATTTAAATTACTTAAAACTTCTCAAATGCAAATTACCTAATCGTTAATCTATTTTTATCAGCCATTCAAATGTAAATCAAATCAATTTTAAAATATATTTGGTATTTTTTGCGTTGCATAGTCACTTTCAATCTTGTTTAAGATTCTTTAACTAAACACTTATTTATTCCCGCGGTTCCGCCTGCTGTTTTATAAGAAAAACTGAATTGCACATTATTTATCTAACTATTATATTATAATACATACATAAGAATATAGCGAATTCCCAGGCCAACTCAGAATAGGTATGTAGATATTTTTAAATATGAAATCTGGCCATATTTGAGTATAGGAGCCCGATTCTGCTAATAATGTCAAAATTGAATAGAAATTGAATCGCAATAGCAGTTTTAACCTTAGCGGGCATTCTGCTACAGTCAATATAAGCCCCATCGTATTCCAATGACATTCGATTGGTTTGCGATTGGTCTGCCATTTGGTCTATACGGTAGTTTGCTCTACAACCATATTGCAATCGTAAATCATTTGCAGACAATTTGTGAAATCACAGAAACGGATAAAAACTTTTATTTAAAACTAGCTTTTGCCCGCGGCTTCGCTCCCGTCAACTGACATCTCTACTTTACCCTATTTTTTTAGAGCCTTCTCCTGACAATAACAGACACAACAAAAAAAGAATTAGCCAAATTGGTCCAGGCGTTGTTGAGTTATGCGCTTACCAACACATTTTGCGATTCATTTTTACCTATATTATAGATAAAAATTAGCGGAATGCCACATACGCTTCAATCGTAATTGAGTCTTGATTGGATCTCAGTGGGATGTGAATCGTATGTCGCTTAAGTAAGATAGATAGACATAACACTGTTAACTACTTATGTAGTTGAACTGCTCTTAGGATGTAAGTATATTTAAATCTAGATTCAGTTTCCAGACTAAACGCCAACGTAACAATACATCTAAGAAATTATCTCGTCTTATGTTACTGTTACTCTTCACAGACAATAATAATTGGTCAATTTAGAACGTCCGAGTGTCATAAACTTTATATTAGACCGCATTTGAATAGCCTTGCTACATTTAAATACAGTGGAATCTCTATGTAACGTCGATAAATCGAAATCATTGGTAAGGCGAAAAAAAATGCCATTCCCTTCCGCTGAAGCCAATACGCGGTGTCTCGAATTATATACTCCTCTTATGTACTCACTCCTCTTATATAATCTCTTATGTACTCCTCTTATATGTATACTCTCTTATGTACTCCTCTTTATACTCTCTTATGTACTCCTCTTATATACTCCTCTTATGTACTCCTCTTATGAACTGCTCTTATGTATTCCTCTGATATACTCTCTTATGTACTCCTCTTATATACTCTCTTATGTACTCCCTAATATACTCCTCTTACGAACTCCTCTTATGTACTCTCCTTATATGCTCCCCATATGTACTCTCCATATGTACTCCCCTTATATACTCCCCTTATATACTCCCATTATATATTGATATTGATATTGTACTACTATTGCATATTATTGCAATATAAATAAAATATGCAGATTTATTTATAAGTCAAAATGTAAATTCGAAAAATGAGAGTGAACGATTTGAATTGCATAAAGAATTATTATTGAGACTAATACATAATATTTATTGAGTAAATTAGTGAACGTATCAATATTTTTATTCATTAAATTCAATAAAAAAATTTAGTCGCATAATTTTTACGTAAGGACACGTAAAGATAAAAAACTAACAAGCATTGTTTAAAAACAAATAACCGTCAACAATCAGAAGATGGAAAACCGTAAAATCGACTAAATAGGAAACTTACTAAAAGCACGTACGTTGCGATAACGGTCATTCACTACAACACTATTTATTTATTGCCAGTGCTTTATCAAAATGAACGTGTTACAATAATAGATTATTTTGCTAAACAATAAGTTATTTTATTGCTTTGACTTGTTGATATTCACATTTCCTTTTGAATTATTACTGCTAACGATGATGAATAAGTTGTGTGAAAATCATTTGAGCTATGCGAGATTTATTACCGTTGTTTTTATTTTTCAAACGGAAAGACTGAAAAGCTTTTGAATATGGTGGGTTTTGATAGTTTTTAGAATAATTCGACGAAGTAGTTATTAGGACCTTATTATTGGTTTGTTTGTTTACTGAATAATTAAAAAATGTTATTTTTATGATTATACTTGACAATGAAACACATATTGATTTATTTTTCGCAAAAGATCTACAAATACATATGTTCTTTTAATGATTATGCTTGAAAACGAATCAGACGCTAATTTATTTTTAACAAAAAACCTGTCGCCGCTTAATCCTATCATATTGTTAGCTAACCCAGTTAGACTGAAGCTATGTAAAAAACCACAAAATCAAAACAAACCTGATAAATACATTTTAATTAACAAATAAACAGTTTTTCGTGTTTACAACCGTTCTGGTTTGGATTCTGTCTGTCTGTTCAATGTTAAGCCGATTGAGTCATATCGAAGAATGTTTCAAAATAAATAAACCTTTTTGTTAGCGGACTTTATGGTATGATAAAACCTGAGAAAATGGCTACTACGCCAGTTATAGCTAGACTGTAGTAAACAGGTTTAATTTAAATATGTTTACGTTGAAAAAACGAGGTTAGAATCTTGAAATTAGCCACGTTTTGGCAATATAATATAAACAGAAATGCGAAAAGTAGCAAAAATGTTGAAGTAATTTAATAAGGTTTACGTAAGTTTTTATTACGATAATCTAGAACAATGTTAATGCATAGATTTAGAACCATATTTGTTGGGAAAAGTCTAATTAAAAATTAAAATAGACTTCAAGTAGGTTCTATATGTAATACTGATGTAAAGTGTCCAAGCCTTCTTGGCAGTCGGCTAAAAAGGAAAACATGGTAATGATTGTTTCAAGTAGGAAACCTTCAATGAAGATAGATGTATGATTACGAAAGCTTTGGTATTTGCAACATTTGCTAAACACGTGTGAATAGTTGCTACTTAGATAATGTGTGCTAATAAACGCGAAATTAAGGAATGAAAAATAATCTATATGTATATGTAGTACATTGTCGAGGTTTCACTCACTACAAAGTCGAACTTGTAGTGACTTTCAGTCACTATGAAGTATATCAGTAGTATTTCAGTTAGACTATGAAGTCTAACTAAGGGATTCACTTAAATCACCAGAAAAAAACTATTATAAATTCTGCTCCAAGTTTCAATACAAATTCTATTTCATTTTAATCAACAGTTTTACCAAAAAATGGTAACAGACAAAGCTACTTTCGCATTTATTTTTAACCAGAACAAACAAGCCATAAACAGCCTTAGAAATGTTGCCACTAAAATTAAATCCGTCACATATGGCAATGTTGCTATTTGTGTCAAATATGACACATACGTAACGAGGCGTTTTGGCATTTTGGACACAAGTGACACGCGCCAAGGTTAGTGAAAGTTAGTCGGAGCGGTCGTTGTCACACTGGTCTAGATAACTGCTGAAATTCCAGCTAGTTATGCTGAAATTCTAGATTACTTGATCAAAGGTCTGTTAAGAAACGATTGAATGGTGATTGTTTTAAAGTTTCTGTAATTCTGTAGCTGTAATAAAGGTTTATTGTTTATGTCTAAAGGTCTACAATTTCTTGTTATTCAAGCCGAAGCAAAGCGATTAACAAACGTAATAAAAACCGTCAAGAAACGACCTGTAAATATGACTTATCTGCTAAAAAACTACAATCTACATAATCATATGAATTAATATTAAAAATTAACGCAAAATAAAAAGCTTTTAAGTAAAACGTTCAGAGATAATGGAATAATCGGAGCAATCCTACTAATATTATAAACGCGAAAGTTTGTATGTATGGATGTATGGATGTTTGTTACTCTTTCACGCAAAAACTACTGAATGGATTTTAATGAAACTTTACAATAATATAGCTTATACATCAGAATAACACATAGGCTACAATTTGTAAACATATTGTTCGAAATACTAAACCTGCGCAGACGAAGTCGCGGGCATCAGCTAGTCTTGAATAAAGTAGGTTCTATAGAAAAGCAAGGCTTAATAGTCTTTCTAAGGCAATCCCGACTTGCTAATATTAAGGTCAAGTCCCAATCAAGACTCTGCTTTGATGCGGCTGCATCCTTGAGCTTCCATTTAAGTTGCAAAGTAATTTATTTAAAAATCTTTTTTTTCATGTTGAAGATTCTTTTTGTTTTTCTGACAGTCGAGTTTCCTCAAAGGCAAATGATATTACTAAACAAACAAATAAGTAAGAAAATATAGCTATCTAAGTTCTCCTGATTATTCATCAAACTTTAATATAAAACTACAAAAACATAAACAAAGCAATATTTTAACACTAGGTATCATAAATAATTACAACGAAAATGATTTAGTGTTCAGCCACTCAATAAAAAGTGTATTTTATTTATTATCGACTATTTTAAAAACAATCGTTATGCAAATAGTCGATTCTCCATAAAAATTGATTGTGACATCACTACCATAAGCAGTCAACTTTATTATTTAAATTTCGAATCTATAAAAGCACTGTATCTACCAAGCCATAGACTGTTAGTCAATTAATTATATCTACCAATTTTTGACAATGAAATTTATCGATTCAGCAACCGATTAATCTAGAAAATCACGGCTATCTCGTATTAACGGTATACAAATAAAGCAATGACCACAATATGATGTCATGTACCACATCGCACATGAGTCACAATGTGAATCACAACTCTTGACCAAAAATGGCGGCCTGGCAAGATTCTTTTGTGCTTATTTGAACTTGGCCTTCCATGTTATGTCATCTGCTTTGGAATATTTATTTTTAAATCATTATAGTATCGTATTAAATGCTAATTTAATTATAGGCTGTTTATTGACAACTGAAATAAAAAATGGCGCTCATTGTGACAGTTAAATTAGCGGGAAAATATTTGCATGCCTATATTCAATAAGAGCATAAACTAGCAAATAAATATTTTTTTTATTCAAACATTTTTCATTGAAACTAGCAATTTTAAATAACAAAAAAATGTAAAACATATTGTTTTAAAGGGACAAAGGGCCGGTAGCGACAATGACAGGATGTGACGTCAGCTACAGGTGCACAGGTAACATTAGATCGTCCCGAATGCAGGAAGAGGCTAAGTTATCAGTGAAAAGCGATTTCACTTTCATAAAATTTAAATTCTAATAAAAATATGAGAACTGATAGTAATTTTTTATCGACGAAGGCTTCAAACTACGTTTTTATTCGGAAGGGAAAAGCAGTTTCAAAATTACTCGAGTATTCTCTATGAGCCACAGTCATCATCTTTAAAAACGGTATTTGTTTTAAACAAAGACACAGGAATTAAATACACGGAAACAAAAACTGTTATAAAAAGCTTACATTTTGAAGACCAAATAATAGACCGCATAATGATTAATTAATACAATTAACAACAAAAGCATATGTTTCACACATTTTAAGTTAACGAACAAAGGAATTCTTTAGTAAGTTTGTATTATATTAAATTCATGATAGACATCTGTTCTGACGGCTAAATAGGAGCGTCCGTCCGACCTAAATTATACATAGTATGAAAAAATAAAGCTTGCCATATTTGCTCACTAATTAAGACTACTATAAATATAATACAGGCCAAACACGTAATTCGATTAGCAGGTTAAGCTCTTCATTTAGTCGATTCCTATTTAGTAAGTTTTTATTGACTTGAATTGACTCCCGCGTAAAATAAGTTATTGTCATTTTCTTATATGGCAATATTGCCTTAGATCTTTACATAAATTATTTCTTAATACCAGATGTTTATCAAAAACGCCCCCCCAAAAACTTAACTATGATTCATATTATTATTTACATTATTTCTAAGATGGCTACAGAAAGAGCAAAAGGAATAAGACTTATTTACGAAAACTATCCCGGATTCCTTCTTTAGCTACCAAAATGACAAAGGGAATCTCTCTCGAAGAATCCTGGAGCCAAAAGTTTTGGCCCAGAGTCCACCAAATTGCCAATCTTTCATACATTTGTACATTGTTTTACCACAATAAGAAACAAGCTTGACCAAGTTACCAGTCCTTTTTTTCCAATGGGAAATCACCAAACGACTCCTCTCGCTATGGTTTAGCAGCGGTGAGGGAGTGTCAGACTTTTACTGACTAAAACCCATCGTGTTCCGTCGTAGGCCTTTTATGTACCAGGGCCGCGGTAAGTCTTTCGAACAATCGCGCAGCCTGTGTGCTACTTTTCTACTTAATAACAAGTTTGTGACTTGCGCCACAGCGGAAACTTGCATCGCGACGTGACCGTCTAAGCGTGATACCTGGATCAGTATTGTTATTGTAAATTCGTGTCCACTTACAATGTCAATAAGACATGGTGGCGGCCGCCACCATTTTGTTTGGGTCACGGTCTGTCTTAGTTGGACGTGTTAAATTAGATTATACCTAATGAAAGTGTAGTTATAAGTGCGGAAGTAATGTCGGCCTTCATAAAATATAACTAATGAGCCTTTAAAAAGCAGAAGTAAATATAACTAATCGTTTTCCCGCGGTTTTACAAGCGTCCCATGGAAACTTCTGCACCGTACCGGGACAAAATATAGCCTGCGTTACTCGGGAGGAGTAAAGCTTCCAAATCGGTAATTTTTGCATAATTTTTCAAATCGGTTCTGTAGTTTCGGAACTTGTAGGGTATAAGACAAAAAAATGTTTTTTTTTTATTATATTAGTATTAGATTTTTTATGAATGAAAAAACTTAATTGCGTCATTGTAATCTGCATAAACAATATCAAAATGTTTGATAACCAAAGCAAATACGTGAACGGCCTTGAAAACGTCGTTAGGTGAAAATTAAATTAGCCTTATTTGACCATCCCTCGCGAGGTCGTGTAGCCGAACCCTAATATTGCATGAGAATGGCAACACACATGTGCGGTGTGCCATTTTGGATATAATTTTAATTTCGAATGTTGGCTCTCGAATATTCTGCGTTCGAAGAATAAAGTAAAATGATATTTTTTAAATGCTACTTTATTTATGGCTATGGGGGCTTTTCGAGTCTATGATTATTTTATTTAAAAGAAATATTTTATATTTGGCCGACCGACACGACCCCAAACAACTTGGGAACAGGGCAGGAAAAAGATTTTATATTTTAATGTTTTTGTTGTGTGTTAATGTGACATATGAATTTGAGACAGATTGCATTATCCATGTATCATCCATTTATAGTCATAGGTACTAAATTGTGAGTTAATCTGAAATAATTTAATTTATTATTTTGCAAGCCGTTTACAAACAACAAAAAAACTGAAGCAACGGGTGTAGGTCGAACGCGATTGCGTGTTCACTTACATAATTTGAATATTAACTATTAATCGCGCTGCACTGAACACAAGAAATCACTGTATGTAGGCTTACTTTACTGCTATAATGATAACGAAAGAAAAAAAGTCTACAAAATGGCTTCAAAATGTCTTTAAAAGCAAATAATTCTGTTATTTTACACCACCGGAGAGATATCACAAGCAGGACATTTACGTGCACTCTGATGCACGGGTGTATCAGTCACCAACTTCCAGGCTCCGGACTATTAAAAACTCAAGATATAGTGCCGTAAACTACGACCCCAGACAAAAAAAAAAACAGTCGCCATATTGGATAAATACTTTTCTTTATGGCAACAAACATATTGTAAACTTCCAAATGCGAAAAAATCTAATAAAATTATTCCATATTTGTGCAAGATTTAGCAAGAACACTCTAATAGGCTTTTTTATTTGAATTTTCGAGTGTAATTGTTAATAGGCGTTACGGTTCGACCACGGCCTCTAGCGGGACCGCAATGACTCAACTTTAAGTACTAGTGATGTCAAAAGCTTTTACGGTTTTCATAAAAAAAGGTATATTCGTTTAATGAAAAAGAAAAATCTGCCCTTGCCTTTAAACGTTATTACTGAGAAAAGACTAAACTAATCTCCAAGGGTGAAAATGTGAAATAGCTTTTTATCGGACGTTATGACTTTTAAATTATCTTACCATTTAGTCTATTTACAACGAGCAAAAAGACGCAAAAAAAAACCACGAACACAAAACTGTACATTGTACATAACTGTTTCTTCTTGAAAATAAAATAAAACAAAATATACCAATGTTTCTTATCCATAATTGAATTAAAAATTATTGTTTTCCATGACTTTTAAGTTTAATCAAAAGTCACGTACAAGTTTTTCTTGAATCATATCTTCGTCTGAAAGCCGCGACCTCTTGCGCTTGAACTCCTCGATGAACAATGTCACTTCCTTGTACTGTTAGTTTTTATCAAATTATAAGTACGGTTTATTAATTTTTAATTCAATATTTTGCACTAAGTTTATAGCTGAAGGTTATAATTAGTTGATAATAATTGACTCCACGATTTTCAAAAGTAATAGATTAAAATCGTCGTGGTAATACAAAGTTCGTAAATATAGTGCGTATCTAAGTTAGTTAGGTGTTATTAATAAAAAAAAGTCAGACTAAACTTGCTACACGATTCACCAGCAGCTCAATATCGTCTCTAGGTGCTAAGATCGTTAAAAACTTTTTGCAGTTTTACAAAGCAGCGGCCATTGATTCGCTTCAATTTACAGTTGCGGTGAAATTCACTATTACATTTATGTCGACGAATGTACATTAAAAGATGATTATTTTAGATAAAGCATTACTGAAATTGCGGAAGCGTAAAGCCGGGCGTGACGGCGGAGGATTTATACCACTTTCCTTTGCTCTTTTACATTGCGTTCATGTCATGCTGCTCTATGGTCACTTGTATGATCTGTGGAGCACCTGTCATTTTACTGCAAATTTCAATACACGATCTATCCGATATTTTAGCGATTAGAGATTTAATTTTGACAGCTCAAATGTCAAATTTCGATCTGTAACTAAACTTTTACATGTTTATGTCACATTTTAGTGCTAAATGTCAAGGTATATTTAATCATAATAGCTGTTATTTTGAAGAGGAAAATAACGTTTGACCGAGTTTTGTTGGCTACTGCAATAGACGAAGTAATTTGGGAAAATTTATTGTTCTACTGTATTTTATGCGTAGGAAGGTCCCGACTGGCGATGTCAGCCCTGGTCTTTGTCAGAGAAATAGTTATTTAAGTTTTAATTATTTTGACCTGATTTTGTCACTTCGCGCATAATCTTCGCATGTAGGCGGAATACTGTACTTGCAAAGTAATATTTAAATATAAGATCAAACGATAAATCTTTTAATAACAGTTAAAACCAACCTTATTATTAATAGTTAAAAGTATGCTAGCCTATATGTACCTACCTAACAGGCTATGATTCAAGAGTTTAATAAGAATATTAAACTATGAGTAACTTAACCACTTAAAAAAACGGTATAATTTGTGAACATAAGATTAATAAGTCAAGATTTTTATCGGAGTAGGCATGCAAAAAGAGGTTGCAATCACATAGCGGTACATAGATTACAAAAAATGACTCCCACGTCCCTGATCTATGTTAAATAACTGAACTAGCGTAAAAATGCTAACTTCCTCTTGTTTTGAAATATCAACCCTACAGGCTAGGAAATAAGGACACAATTGTTTTGTAATAAATTTAAAAAAAATCTAGACTGATGATGTTCCGAAAGCGGCTTCGTTTATCGTTTATCATTCCTCATATATATTATTACAGAATAGCTTGTCAGTACTTAGTTTACCTTATTTGTAAATAAGTAGAGTAACGCTAACAGAATAACCGTAAAAAGTATAAAAACCGCATTTTTAACCAGCCACCATTAACTAAACGCAAAAAATAGCCGAAAAAAACAATAAGAATCGTTGTTCCAAAATAAAATGCAAAATGTCAAACGTTAAATTCCATTTTCAAATCGTAAACATATCAAGACCGCGCCTAGTCTTGTAACAGAACTGACTTGTACAATAATCGACCTTTTTCTATTTCGAATAAAGTTCATTTTGGACTAACAAATAATAAATATGACATCAAAGTTGGACAACAAGCCACTCCTATGTGCTTTCAAGTTATTTTTATTTTAACTAGAAATTAATGAGCGTTATTTTACTTAACATCTCATATTACATTGTCGTCTTATAATATATGCGAGATTAAGGTAAATCTGTATAAATAATAAATTTAAGGATATTGGTAAAGTAGGTAAGTAGGTTCAACTAACAGTATAACCTGCTTAGGTCGATAATCAGTTAGATATCATTGGACATCACAATGGATAGGCAAAGAACAATGTAATATTAGACACAAAGTTAGACCACTATCCATACCATATTTACAAAACCTACAAAAAATATTGTGTCTGTCAGTCAATGCGCTATTTTGGGAAAAGGCTGAACCAATTTAAATATTCATTTAAAGCTGTAAGTAGGACATATGTGGCTAGATTTTATCTCAAAAGCCTGAGCTCATAATATTTCCTTCTAAGTCGTAAATATGAATCAGATATTCGACATTTTTATAACAACTCAAAACAATGACCATTGACAAAACTCACGAGCATGCGTAAATTTTTAAACAGTCATAGACAATGGGTACGTAACTCTTTTTTTAACAAGACGTGTAATATTTTTGAGAAGTGTGATACATTGAGTCACTTCCGTCATTCGTAGTAATGACTTGTGAGACAACGTAAAGCATTTAAGAGGACGAATTGGATTTTTTGGCGCCAAGGATGTCAATTTTTCTCAGTAAATACAAAACGGATCAAAATACAACTTGGTTACCTGAAAGTTCATGATATAAACCTTATTTTGTTAGTTGTAGAAACATGATTAGGTAACTTTTATAACAGAGAAAAATATATCAAACATACCTCTTTTTAAAAAGAGATTCACATATTATGGGCAAACGGGACCGATTAAAGCCTCTTAACTTTTTTAGTAGTTGAGTATATACATACTCTTTAAAATTGTAGTAGGATTTTTTATCAAATTATCATTTCTAAATAATAAAATTACAAAACCATTTTGTCGCTTACGACTTTTAGTTATAAGCTAGCGCGCGTATTGTTATCCTCGCCCCGCTCAGACGCTCCGACCCCTTTTGGCGCCTTAGATGCGCGTGCCGGTTATGGAATTATTGTTGACCACTTCCTCGCCTTAATAGCGTTTGTAGGTGTTATTTCTTGTGAGAACAGAAGCAGACAAGTAATAGCCCTGACTTGCAAGTTGTAGGTCATGATTCGTTCGCACTTAACCGTTGCTCATACCTTTTTTTTAATTTGTTATTCGATATCACTATATGTGTGCACATAACCTTTACTTCCCTCAGTCGTCCTTCATACGACACCCACGGGTGAGAAATGGGGAGGTCCTATTCTGATCCGGGACCTTCACAGATTCAGCCATCCATATCAGCCTTTCTAAAACTTTAAATCATATTTTGCCGATAACGTACTAACATACACATAATACCGCTTATTATGGAGATGACTTAAGATTTAAATTAACAAACGTGGAGAGATCATCTTGACATAAATGACATCATGTAACTATCATTATTTACCAACTTGATGATATAAAATTATAATGTCATCTTCCATAGCAAATCTTAGAACATACATGTTGCAATTGGAAATATCTTACAAATATAATCCTACTTCTATATTAGTACATAGGCTCCGAAACTACTGAAAAATTATTTGACTGTTGGTAAGCTACACTATCCCCGAGTAACATAGGCCCGAGTTACACCGGGTACGGGAAGAAGTTACCCAAAAATACGGGTGAAACCGCGGGAAAGCAGTTAGTTGCAAATGTACGTCAACACGGTAGTAAAGATGACATGTAAAAAACCGGTACTCACGTGTCAAATAACCGTATCTTAGCCCAATAAGGGACAACACTATTTTAAAAGAATGTTGTGTCCGAGTTGCGGACCAGTTTAAATTATTACAATAAACATAGTTTTTGTGTTACTTGGTCAATGGCAGGCGTCACAATAAAGGGTTATTTATTTATGTTTAGGATTTAAATATTGAATTAATTTATCTTCTATCTGATTATTTTATTTTTCTGTTCGTAACTCTCGGATATTTTTGACAGGACACAAATATTTAAGCGTGTGAGCGAATGGTAGTATTTTATTTAAAAATGCATTAATATAGAAGTTTTTCTGTGTTAATCTGGCAAAAATATAATATAAATATAATGTTATTTCCATCTATCCACTATTGCCTTTCTTGCCTAGTAATCTCATGGCTTTTGGCATAGAATCCAAGAAGTTTGTTGCCAAAAAATAACATCAATACAGATTGGAAGTAATCCAACGGTAATAACATATAGCAATACTAAACACTATAAAACTTATTAAAAATAACTTCAAAGAACGTAAACTACATTTATGAAAGACGAATATAAATGAGGAGGTTATTATCAAGATTATCCTAATTTTATGTAAATGCTTTTGTAACGCATATTGCAAAATATATCCGATAAATTGAGAATCACCAACCGCTGAAAATACTTGTAGCTCCGAAAGCATTTTTTGCATAGTATGTAATAAACAGCTGACTGAATATAAGAATAGACACTTACCTCAAATGAAACATTAAACTACCATTTAGAACACAACATGTTCGACTGGCAACCCTGCCCAGTACTGCCAACCGTTTAAATATTTATCCCTTGTTCTCAGTATTCTTCCTGACTATGCATACGGCCGCCTCTTTCTAAACATCAAACTGGATTAAACTTTATAACTAAGTCCATAAAGTTTTATATTGTATAGCTTTCAGAGCAGAACATTGTTAATTCAGCTTGGACGTTGTTATGCGGTATCCACATTTTTGTTTGTTTAGTCGAAACTAACAAAGGCAACTCGAAATGGAATTAAATGGGAGAGTTGTCGTCAAAAGGAAATTAAGTGTATGAATGAGTCAATTATTTTAACTTTTATGACGTAATGTGTGTAGGTAAGTTTTAAAACATCAAGGCCTATAAACGGTATTCTTGCTCGATGATCCAGCGACTGGAATAGTTGGGGAATAGTTTTTAAATTGGACCAATAGTTCCTGAGACTAGCGCGTTCAACCAAACCAAAAAAAAATTAATAAAATAATCGAATGCGATCAAAAGGAAAATAAAATAATGTTTACGAAAATTCACGCCAAAATTATTGCTAAGTTTGTAGAAGAAAGAAACAGATTTTTAACTTAAAGATACATACTAAGTTTTTAAACTAATCTATACTAATATTACAAAGAGGAAAACTTTGTTTGTTTGGTTTTAAATATTCTTTCAAGCTATATTATTTGCGAGTAACATAGGCTATATCCCGGTGCGGGCAGTAGCTCCCACGGGACGCGGGTGAAACCGCGGGAAAACGGCTAATGCTAGATAAAACATTTGACCGATTAATACAACATTCATTTCAATGTTCTTCAAAGGGCAACAACAATAACTAAACGCAATATTTCTTATTGTTCTACGTCACGTCATATATTATCATTGAAGCGAATCCACATCTTTACTTTCTGCGCTTTTAATTGTAAATATAATAAAAAAAACAATAATTCATTGTGCGATAAACTTTTCTTTATTTGATCGTGTAGAAGATTAATGTTTTTTTTCTTCTGTGTGATAAAGCCTTAATTGCTATTGGTTTATTCTATCTAGGGACATGCGTTACGGGGACAATACATATTTTGAACAATAATAAAATTCTAATAAGTACACAAACTCAAAATTGCAGTAAGCAGAAAAGCTTGAAAGCTTGAAACTATGGAGTCATTGTCTATGCCATCGACTTCCAGAACGGTGTAAAAGTTTTATTTATCAAGTATGTAAGATCTGCTTTTAATTTTAGTTTTTCTATATTTGGAAACCATCTTTTTTATTTATCTTTTAATCTCTAAATTCAATGAAAAGAAATCCTTCAGTTTTCGGACTATACCCACCCTTTCAATGGTACCTAAAGCTATTCAACCTTATTTCACGAATCGTTCATGAAAAGCCAAAGGTCCGAATAAAACGGAATATTAGATTTATTTTCATGAAGCATGGTTTACTGAAAAGTTCTGCCTTTAATATTTCAAGATTTATGCCTGAATGAGGCTAGATAATTTAAGCTGAAAACATAAAAGCGTCTACATTGCGTTTCTAAATTAGAATTTGGCCAAAACGTTGTCTGCATTGCATCACAGAGCCTAAATTGTAGACCATTTTCATGATCATCCAAAAATATGGAATATATTTTTTGGAACAAGAAGTTAATGAGGTTTTAACGTAAGGATATTCCAATTTGTCTGCTCTCAGCAATTCACGAGCTCCTGCGTTTTAAATTAATTCAAGCCCTTTAGTAATCATCTAATTAGTATAATAGCTTTCACGAACTCGACGCTCATCGCATACTATCAATATAAAATTGATTCTCACACTTATCCTAGCACAAAAGTTTAAATTATCCAATTCCCGTAACACAATGGTAATACATTTTATAATCTGTGCGATTCCAAGCAAGAAGGTTAAATGATTAATAGTGCAGTCATTGAAGCGAAAAATACGGTCAAACCTCCGAATTTTTTTACTGTGAACCGATTTGCATGAAATTTTGAAATTAGGTTCATCTTACCCTTAACTTCAAAAGTGAATATGATTTGAACTCCGCCACCCCCCCTGGGGGTGGTTGACACCCCTTCTTTGGGGTGAATATGTTTTTTGCAAAATAACCTCGGATATCGATAGAAGACCTAATTTTAAGCAAAAGTTGTCTTTAAAGTTTAAAAAAAAATCCGATACTTTTCAAGTTATTGGAAATTGAAAATTCGCAATTTTTTCACGTTTTTCATCGGTTTTTTGCAAATATCTCCAAAAATATAGGTTTTATCGAAAATTTAAAAAGAACAAAATTGTAGCAGGTAAAACAACGAACCATTTGTTTTTTTATAAAAGGTCCTAAGTGCAATATTAAGCTAGATATTAAAGATCAAAGCCGTTTTTTATTTTGTCTGAAATTTAATCGACGTAGTTTATGCCATCTATTATTTTAGTAAGTTGATCAATTTACGAGTTTTATTATTTTCCGGTGACATATATACACATTACAATAGTTGTGACTCTTTATTATATTGCCTACTTTCACATTGCTCCAAATATTGACACTCCGAAGTTTTCAGTTACTAAGTAGAAAAAAATATGACATGTTTTTGGACCGTAACTCCTTCAATTTTCATGCTATCACAATTTATAAAAAACCACTGTAAAAGTAATTAAGAGAGCTACAACATCCATCATTGCAATATATAGTAAAGAACTTTTTTCTAAAACGGTGAAGGGTTAAAGGGCTTAAGAGAGGCTGTGATTGCGCTGCCACGCGCTCTTTAAACAATCATATCTCCGTCAATTTTTGTTCGACAGAAAAAACAAACAAACCAAATTGTTTGTCAGAAAAATATCACATTTTTTTATCAGTACACTTTTATACGTATCTGTCGTAATTTTTGAGATATTATGAAAAACAAGTGGGTTTTTCTTTAATTTGAAATTTTGTTCTTTTCTTTAATCGTGACTTTTTTGAAAAATATCTGTCCTGAAGCAGCCAAACTGATACAATCTATCAAACTCTTCATAATAAAGTTAATCCTAGGCGGAATACGATTAATTTTAATTTTGGTGGAAATGGCACTTATGAGACCCATTGATTTAAAAGAAAAAATATAAGATGCTCCCCTTATTTGCAATACAGCTCACTTATTTTACGTGCAAAAGACTTTTAATAGTGCTCATCTTAAAGCTTATTTCAAGCACTACAAAACCCATTTGTATTAGAATGTATAAAATGCATCTACTCGCCGCTACATGGCATTGACCACAACGATTAAATTTCAGACAAAATAAAAAACGGCTTTGATCTTTAATATCTAGCTAAATATTGCACTTAGGACCTTTTATAAAAAAACAAATTGTTCGTTGTTTTGCCTGCTACAATTTTGTTCTTTATAAATTTTCGATAAAACCTATATTTTTGGAGATATTTGCAAAAAACCGATGAAAAACGTGAAAAAATTGCGAATTTTCAATTGCCAATAACTTGAAAAGTATTGGTTTTTTTTTAAGCTTTAAAGACAACTTTTGCTTAAAATTAGGTCTTCTATCGATATCCGAGGTTATTTTGCAAAAAAAATATTCACCCCAAAGAAGGGGTGGCAACCACCTCCAGGGGGGGTGGCGGAGTTCAAATCATATTCACTTTTGAAGTTAAGGGTAAGATGAACCTAATTCCAAAATTTCATGCAAATCGGTTCACAGTAAAAAAAATCGTAACAATAATGCTTCAATGACTGCACTATAAGTCTCGTCATGCGTTGTTCGTGTAGCACTCGCATTCCGTACCGTGGAACGGAGCAGTAATGGCGGCCATAAAATCGTGCTGTTGCAATTTCAATGTATACCATCCGCAGATTGTTACGAAATCGTTGTTAGAATTTACACTAGCTTTGTACTATGGTTTTGCTCGTCACAATGTCAGTTATATTTTTTTTGTTGGCTCACTAGTAGATATAGTTATCGGCACGAATCTTGAGCTCTGACCTTCACCTGCGCAGAAGTAATTTATTGAGTCCTTTTTGTGGTATTTGTGGTGGCTAACGCGGTGATTGGCCCGCAGTGTATCGCGTCATAGCCGTCACTCGGGATTGGTTCTTTGCTAATAAATCACGCGCAGATGTAGGTCAGAGCTCAAGATTCGTGCCGATAACTATAACTAGGTAATACTGAATTTTCTCCGAAAATAAGACAGTCAAGTGCAAAAATATTTTTCTTTCATTGATATTTTAACATTTTGGCTTTATAATATTAATGAACGAACTAGTATACCTACCATTTATTTAGAGAAGGTTGTTTTACCTTGATTAGAGAGAGAGAATCTGATGCAGTTATGTCTTTCGCACGTTTATAATATTATTACTAGGATATATCGTATGTTACTGTTACAGCCTTTATATCGTCCTACTACTGGGCTCAGGCCTCCTCTCACACGGAGAAGGATTGAGCATTAATCATCACGCTTGCTCATATCGTATGATGAATTGTAAACTTTTATTTTTAAACGTAACTGTCAAACGACCTTCGCTATACCTACAACCTTCTGTTCGTAAACTTTTTTACGGATATACCGTTAAAGTAACTAATAATAGCTTAAACGGAATCTAATGAAGGTCATGGAATAGTTTTCAGTTTATATAGAAAGCTACATGAATTAAGTATTCCTTATGATGTTTAGGGCAAAAGTATTAGTAGGTAGAAGAGAAACCTAGTAGTTTAAAGCCTTTATCACTCTATATAAAACATAATTACAGTACTTAAAATACATAATTAACTATTCATCTTTATCTTTTCTAGCTGTATTCCTGCGGTTTCACCCGCGTCCCAGTACTGGAATAAAATATAGCCAATATTATTCGAGAATAGAGTAGCTTCCAAAAGTGAAAGAATTTTTCAAATCGGTTAAGTAGTTTCCGGTACAAATAAACAAACAAAAAATGTTTCCTTTTTACTAGGTATATCAGTATCGATGATCATGAATTAAAAAAGCTATTTCAAGAAAATATTGCAATGTCAAATAGAACGCAAACTTTTCAAATGAACGCGCGATAATACAATGCTGCCAACATAAGAGATATGTGTGACGTCATCCGATACTGGTTGAAAGGCTATACGGCCTTGCGTTGCTTTCAAAAGAAAACGCAAGTGAACCAACGTATTTAATCTTAAACTTCACGCGTTTAAATGGATATGTCAGATATTATTACCATAGATGTGTGTATTATTTTAATTATTAATTCAAAAGAATTCTTAATCATTTATAATTACAGCTTCCTTGCGGTTTTCTCGCAACCAAATAAAAAACATTCCTAAAACTTATTTTTTTTTAATTCACGTACTGTTTTGTATGTGGTCGGATAAGGCGTCTGAATGTCTGTTTTAATCCGTGTTAAGTTTAAAATAAAAATTATTTATCTAAATCTGTTCCTTCATTTCCTATGCCATCTCAAATCAATAATGACAAATTACTTAAAATTATTACCAACTATAATTTCAATTTAGCATCACCTTATCCTCAATAGGTTTGAAACCGGTAACGAGCCTTGAAATACCTGTATGATGACATAAATCAAATGCGGAGGTCATATGCCAAATCTGTCAGTGGTGACATTGGGTAATTTAAAATACCCTGCCTGATAATATAAGTCATTACAATATGAGACACTTTAATAAATTGTCACATACTTAATTAAGTCATTAAGTTGTTGAACCAAGTAAGAATCAATTCATTATTTTCTTGGGAACAGTTAGAACCCGGATCTTCAATGCCACATTTTTATGACAATTGTTATACAAACATGACGTGGTCGGAAGTCGGAAGTCGTGGTGGCCTAGTGGGCAAAGAACCAACCTCTCGAGTATGAGGGCGCGGGTTCGATTCCAGGTCAGGCAAGTACCAATGCAAGTTTTCTAAGTTTGTATGTACTTTCTAAGTATATCTTAGACACCAATGACTGTGTTTCGGATGGCACGTTAAACTGTAGGTCCCGGCTGTCATAGAACATCCTTGGCAGTCGTTACGGGTAGTCAGAAGCCAGTAAGTCTGACACCAGTCTAACCAAGGGGTATTGGGTTGCCCGGGTAACTGGGTTGAGGAGGTCAGGCAGGGCAGTCGCTCCTTGTAAAGCACTAGTACTCAGCTACATCCGGTTAGACTGGAAGCCGACCCCAACATAGTTTGGGAAAAAGGCTCGGAGGATGATGATGATGTTATACAAACATGACGTCAGTCAGTTATTTCTAAGTGGATAGGCTTAGGTACTTTACCTATTTTTATTGATCTAATGCCAATAATAATTGAATTTTACAGTTAATTCTTACTTAACTGGGATCCTGGGTTTTCAGACAATGACTGTTAATCAATCAAGAAAAAAAATAGAATAAAACATCCGAATTGATAAATCTCCTTCTGTTTAGGAAGTTGCAAAGGTGCTTTTATTTTAGTTTGTGATTTAAAATTCATGTTCAAATAACTCTGACGTAGCACACACGTTGCCTTCTCCCGTCCACTAGTGGACAGCGAGTAGCCGTCCATGTAACAAGTTTAGGCAGAATATCAATATTTTACACGAGCGAGTGCCATCTGACCTTACTACTGAAATATTTGTGAATATTGCTGCATCTAGTGCTAGTTTGTTACAGTCAGTAGGACCTTTTTATTAATCTGTAAGTTCGTAGGACTGTGAAACTAATATGTATATGTATAATAGACCTTTAGCCGTCTTCCCAAAAAGAAGGTACTCAATTCGGATTGTTATGTGTATTTGTGTGTATTTTTCACATCATCCTAACATAAATAATACCTACGTTTATTTGCAAATCTTACAAAAAAAAGCTAGATCCACAAAAATACTAGACAACAGCTTCATGAGAAAAAGCTCAGCAAAACAGATCTGTCAAATTCCCACCAAAGCAAAAGTAGGTCAAATAACTAGTTTTATGTTTAATACAATTAAGATTACAATCTACAGAGTTTTTAGAATAACACTAGCGCATCTTCCCATGAAAACGTATACCTGACATAATATATGACGTCATCTGCTTAGTATTTTAGTAATGAGGTTTTATGCTCAATTAAAGCTTGTTAAGGCGAGGAATTGGTCAACAATAATTCCATAACCGGCACGCGCATCTAAGGCGCCAAAAGGGGTCGGAGCGTCTGAGCGGGGCGAGGATAACAATGTGCGCGCTAGCTTATTACTAAAAGTCGTAAGCGGCAAAATGGTTTTGTAATTTTAATATTTAGAAATGATAATTTAATAAAAATTCCTTCTACAATTTTAAAGAGTATGTATATACTCAACTACTAAAAAAGTTAAGAGGCTTAAATCGGTCCCGTTTGCCCATAATATGTGAATCTCTTTTTAAAAAGAGGTATGTTTGATATATTTTTCTCTGTTATAAAAGTTACCTAATCATGTTTTCACTTCTAACAAAATAAGGTTTATATCATGAACTTTCAGGTAACCAAGTTGTATTTTGATCCGTTTTGTATTTACTGAGAAAAATTGAGATCCTTGGCGCCAAAAATTCCAATTCGTCCTCTTAAAGTTGTTTATGTAATTTTTGTGGGCATTTTTTATTTTGGCGCGTGTGATTTGACACGTTTTTTTTTGTGATTTGGGATATTCTTCAGAATTTTGATGCGGTAGGTACTTAGCTTTTTTGACAGCTTTCTCCCATCTACAGTTTTCCCGTTGCAGTTACGGGCGGTGTAGAATCACGCAGTTTTATTTACAGGAACCAAATGAAACGTAAATCAAGTATAGGTGTTAAAAACATAAGTTAAATCTGTAATAAAAACAGCAATAATTCCGACCATATATTTCAATCACGCACACAAAAATAACGGCACCAATTGTGTCAACCTTGCAAGTGTCAGCTGTCAAGTTAACTTTTTAATTTTTATTTTTTAACGCTCGAGACAATGCTCTTGAGTCATAGAAGAGAGCGTTGCCCCCGACTCCCGCGCAGCTAACACGCCAAGGGATAACTTCCGCCAAGCTTAACTCTGTTTATTTATTTAACTATAATAGGTAATATGATTTACGAGTTATTGTCGCGTCGTAAATTTTTACGTGTTAATTTTATGGTCGGGTTTTTTTTTGTGATGTTGGTATTGGTAGCTCTTTGGTTTTTAGGTTATTTTATGTTGGGTCATGGGTGGGCTCGGTGGACTGTTGATTTTATGGTTTAACAATGTTTCAAATTATCAACACTTTTTGGAACCTTTTTATGACATTATAAACTACGATACGAAATACATTCTTGAGAATTTGCTTATTATTTGACCCACTGACATGAAATTATCTAAAAGAATGTCTTAAATACATAACTTATGTACATACTTGAATTACATAACGTACAACAGGACAATGCACTTATATTTACATTTAACTTTTCCTTTGCATTCTTTCAAGTGTTCGTGACTAGCTCAGCAATAAATCATTAAGTATTAATCCATATTATTTAATGGAATATTTACGTTAACATATGTAGAAGTAATATATTATTATTTTATTTGTAACTTTCATACCGATATCATATTTAAAGTTTTTTTTTTTTTTTATAACCAGATTGACAAGTTTAACCCATTTAGGTTAACTTTTTCCATAAAATACGGAACTTTTATCACCTACATTAATGGAACCACAGAGCTACAATTTAGTTCGAAACCAATTTAAAATGTCAGCATATCTATTTGATTCCGCTCTGTCATCGGCTGAAAGTAATAAACGTTTTAGTAGCAAACCGCAAACTAAAGTTTTGGAGAGAAGAAAGTGCCATCAAAATAGATTAAATTAGTTTTGATAAATTAGGTTATAAGTTTAAGGAAAAGTGTGGAAATACATCTTATTCCTTAGGTATTTATTAGTCTGAATATCTTTATAGATATAAAAATGATTCACGGTTTTTATATGTACGTATGTATTTTTAAAATTCTTTAGCCCTTGGAAAGCTACTCTATTCCCGTGTAACATAGGCTATAGTTTACCGGTACGGGAAAAAGTTCCCCGTGGACACGGGTAAACTGGTTCTAAATAAACTGACAATTGAAATGAGATTTGAAGATTTTATGAAAATCAGCATAACTATGATTTTCATACAAGTACTTACACATAATGCACATAGTCCAATTAAAAAAGGTTGCATTGAAAAATTCAAAATATTAATGTAGGTAATTCAAACGCTGCAAGCCTGCAATATTCAGAATACTTACGATATTAAATTTGTTTCTGACATAGAAGTATCTCGTGCTTTTAGTAGGTTTTTGAAGATATTATAAAATCTTATGGATTACGAGCTTTTGCTAATAGTTACAACACATTTGCAATCATTTTAGCCACTTGAGGACTAAAAGGCAAGAGTCAACAAGACAATCGAGGAAAAGCGACTCTTTCGGGGAGTGACTGGGTGACCAGTTATCATAGCTAGATTCTTCCGAAATATTCGCAAATCGACGTTTAATAAAAACCAAGAATATAAGTTCGAAATTATCAACTAACTGTCACTTTTGACAGCTGTCAAAATATATTTTTTTTAGTATAAAGGGCAGGTGCACAAGAATATATAACATTTACATTTGAGTATCGGAATGCAAGCGCAGGCCTCCGTCTATGAGTCATCATCATAATATTCACAATACTGTCTTTAGCTATTGTTCCTACCACTTTTACTTACCAAACGGGGATATTAAGTTTATTAACATTCCTTTAGTTACGAAATGTCATCGTTATTGATGATTTTGTAACTTGAATAGAGTATCAGCTATTTACTGTAATTATATGTATGTAGGTACACGTAGTGTGTGCTGTGTTACACCAACATTTTAATACTTTACTTAAATAATTGCCAGTTTCTGAGCAACTTTATCGGCGATTTGCTGTTTCGGGAAATCTTAACAAAAAGAGCATCTTTCGTGAATGTCTGTTTGTTTAATGTCTATTACTCTTTTCTTTCATAGTAAAGTATTACAGAAACTCTTCAGATTCAGATTTCTGAAGACATATTAAAATTAAACCACGCTGAAAGTGATTTGCGAATATCTCTACTCCATGGCGTGCAGTATTTTAGTTCTTAGCAACAAGCAAAGGTACCTAATGAATATTCAGCCTAGTTGTAGGAATCTGTGTTAATGTCATACGTCGCCTTTAATATTCAATACGGTTCTGTCTTTGCCTTACCGAGTAATTATCGGAAAATAGTCTCTTGATCTTAGATTCCTGGTTCTTGAAACTATGTGCATAGTTACATACATTAATTGTACTTAGGTACACTATACTAGTGCCTTCTTCATAAAAATTAAACACCATTTTTCAATAGCCGGTCATAGCTGTTTGAACATTGCATTAGTCAATATAATTGCAATACATTATAATATTATATTTACCAATTTGGTTTAGTCAATTACGATACTCAGTTTCTGTAAACTCTTAAAAAATACTCTGCGAACATAAATATAATAATAAGATATTAATACATATTCTTGGAATAAACTTTCACTTTAAACGATTAGACACAGTCTCAGATAATGGCGTTAAATCTTTAATTTTCAACAAAAAAATACACATCAAAAGTATCTCGGAATGCGGTGAGGAAATAAAATAAAAGGAAAAAATATATCGCTAAACCGCAATCTTCGTGAATCAGAGGCAACCGTAACGTCGCGTCGCCATTTTTGTTGCGCGCCATTTTTCCCGCGCGAAAGTTTGACAAGTGAGTCACGTTTGACATTTGTTAGGGTTACCGCTGCATTCAATACAGGCTTTATATATGACCTTTTATGTAGCAGGTATATCTATTTCACCAAATAAAGATCAACGCACTCTTAGAAATAATCTAAGTATACTTCTATACTAATATAATAAAAAGGAAAAAAAATATTGTTTGATTGTACCCTAAAGGCTCCGAAACTACAAAACAGATTTGAAAAATTCTTTCACTGTTGGAAAGATACACTATTCCCGAGAAACAGGCTATATTTTGCCCCGGCCGTAGTTCCCACTGGACGCGAGTGAAACCGCGGGAAAACGGCTAGTGCAAGCATAAAATACATAGCCATTATTCACAATTTATTGTTTTATCAGATATGTTAAGCCATTAATGTTGCGCCTTTCACTACCTAAAGATAAACCCACTCAACGTATTGACAGATGTTATCGAATAAACACAGTAAAGCATGCATGAACATTTAGATTGGAAAGAAAACCTAAATGCTTCGCTTTTCCGACTTTCCATACCTATCGCGTTGTATTCTTTATGAAGAAATGGTAATAAAATCCGTGTTATATTTCAATAATAGACCCTGAGAAAAGCCTTTTAAGGTAGCATTTTGTGTTTTTTTTTTTCGTCACCGTAGCAAAAACTAGACGCAATCGTATTCTTTACAATTTTCGAATAAAATGCATTTTTTATCGTCTAATATGTGCTCTAGGAAGTACATAGATAAGATTAGCCGGATATTTGTTCAAGTATCTTAGTTTATCAGATAAACGAAACGTCACTGCGTAAACTGGTGACACTGTTTAGCATGGCGGTATTCTTTAGTTATTCCCAAATGCAAAATTACGTTATATTTTGGAGCAAATGTATTTCTCAGGGACCTAAAAGAAGTATTCTGGATACAACTATGAACTCATTAAATCTGTGTTGAAAAAAATAACACATGTATCGCAGTTATGGATAATGACATCTCAATAATTAAGGGATCCGAGTTTCTGGTTTTAAGTTTATTCGCGATAGTTAGCACAAGGCGAAGTTGAAATATTAACAATAGGATTTACAGCGAGAATGTTACAGAATATAAATAAACAATTCATTGTAAATTCTAACAAGTATAAGAATATAAGTTGTCTAGTCAATCACGGATGATAATCACATCAGCTTTAGAAACCTATGCACCAATACCTCATGACATCCAAGACTCAACCAACTTCACAAAATAAACTAATAACACAGTTTCAAAACATTTGACATAACAGTATTCAGCGCATATTACGCTCATTATAATATCCACGTGAGTCACACATGACGTAAGGTAAAGATTTTCAGGTAGATAAGCGTGTAACAACGCTTCCTAACACGTGAGTAATTGATAAAGCTACGTTTCAGGACAATTTTGATAAGAATAAAGAGCGACAGTCTTAGTAATTAAGTAGTTTGGGAGTTCATAAATAGTCACAGTACTTGATAAACTAAGATTAAACTGCGCTTGAAGTTGTTGTCCGTTGTGTAACATTATCTACATCTTCTTACCCTTCAGCCTTTATCCCAGTTTTTATTTGGGAGCAGCAGGGTGCTTTCCTTTTGCCATACTGGTCAGCTTGACGTCACCTATGTCCTGTAACTCCTCCATGGCTTTAAAAGAATGTTTTGCCATGGCAAGTAATTACAAAGAAATGGCATAAACACAAGCGCTGCGTCTATCAGACTCTAATCATGGCCCGAACTCCATTATTGGTTTCTATAGGGCCTGACAATCTGCCAACTAATCTTACAAATAGGTGTGGATATCAGATACGCAGTTGCTCCATATAAAACACAGGTACATTCTTACATAGCTGAATGAATTAAGACTAGAAGTCGATCTAAAACAGGCTCAGTCTAGGCAGGTGATGAAAGCGCAAAGCCTATTCGTTGAACAACGCTCCGGTGAATGTTATACGCTTTCTTGACGTCTTAATAATATGGTGTCTTTGATTTATACGCGGGAATGTCGTAAATATTGTTTATCATTTCTTCACATCAGGTAGAATACTCTATATGTGTAGGCTTTAATATTTTTTTAATGCTTAATCAAAGAATAGTATGATTATATCTAGTAATATGTAAGTGCTATAAAACAGTCGATTCCGACTTTTCAGTAAATACCATAGGAACTGCATTTACGGACACAACTAAAGTTTATTTACAGTCATGATTTTGATTTACGACGCTTCCTTACATTATTTTTTCATTCCTTGATGTAGTATACAGTTAATTAATATAGTAAATATACATTTAAACTGCCTCTATTCAAAACATCTTAATTTTTTCACAGCTTAAATTAGATCCAACTATTGGCAACCCTGACCAATGAAATTGAACCAATTTTTATTTTTTGCGGTGATGACTATGCCATGCCGTCTATACAGCCAAGCTATTGTTTCCATCGATTCTAAATCGTTCGCTATGGTGAACGATTTAGAATAATTATATTATTATCAAACTAATTTTCAATACGAATAAAGTGTAATGTAGCATAAAATTGCAATGTTAATTGTTTTTTTGTTACAACATTGAAATGTAGGTTATAGTTTAATTAGTGGATGACACTATTAATCGACTAATGAGGTTTTAAAAAACCGTAACTTGAGAAGTCAATTTTGTAATAATTAAGTCAATGTTAAAAGTACTCTACCCATTGATTTTTCTGCTTTAATCAATTAAAGTGATTTAAAATTAGGTATGACACAATTTTTTTACGTAATAGGTAATTAGGCACGTATTAAAAATATTAATTTAGTGCTGTGCTCAAAATACTGTTTCACGGTCATTTTGGGACCTGAATGTCATATCTGTCAGACTAGACTGATACTAGAGCTAGAGAAAGCGTATAATTGTATTTATTTGACAAAACGAATCTGTAATAAGTGCCCAATTCCTTTCGTTATACTAAAATCTAGCTTAGACACTTTTAAGACATATACTTTAGTCAGAGGCTTTAACCCTTATTATTGGTAGGTGGAAAATCATCAAATGGTCGTAGGTGTAACGGGAGAGAGTGACAGACTCGTACTGCCTAATATCCGCCATGTTCCTTCTGAAAGTCTTTGTGTACCAGGACCGCGGTTATTCTATCGAACAATGCCGCATACATAAAAGATTTTTTTGTATAATTACTTTACGTACAAAATAAGATATAGATTAATACCCCACCTTGCAATCTTCTTTTAAGATTGTTTAAGCAAAATTGTTAGGAATGTTCACAATTACAGCACTTGATAATAATCTCCTTATTTGCTTAGTCTAACTTCCCGACAAGTGAAATGGTTATCCCACCATCTTATGCAGCCTAATTAAACATTGTGCGCAGATAAGGTTTTATCTAGAAGTAGTGGAAATTACACTGTAGTCTCACAAGTAGTTAATTTCTGAACAATCTTTTGTAGTTTGAAGAGATAAATAAATTGAACTGAGATGGGGACAAACAGGAATGGAGCTCTACCAGAAAAAGTAGAATAAGTTTTAGCTAGAATTTATTAAAAACTTATACTATTTGGATCCTGTCATGACATATATTACTGCTGGTAGAATCACTGGGCTATTATAAGAACGAATAAGCATGAAGGTGTTAGTTATAAATATTATTTTGGCTTCTTTAGTAACGGTTCTCAAAAAAATATAGCAGTCACTCAATCGTGGAATACTCAGCTTTTGTATCACATTATATTAATACCCATTACACCTCATTCCTAACAAAAAACCGTCAAAACTCATGAATCGGTAATCCAATTTTAGTAACATACGCATCACTAGTTACAAAACTCGCCTAACGACAGCTGAAACTCGACTAATAATCTTCCGAGCCTTTTTCCCAAACTATGTTGGGGTCGGCTTCCAGTCTAACCGGATTTAGCTGAGTACCAGTGCTTTACAAGAAGCGACTGCCTATCTGACCTCCTCAACCCAGCTACCCGGGCAACCCGATACCCCTTGGTTAGACTGGTGTCAGACTTACTGGCTTCTGACTACCCGTAACGACTGCCCGGATCGACTAATAATAAGCAACGACACAAATACAATACTTCCTCGTTTAGTCACAAAATGTCTACTGCTGGGCTACTGCTTGTTACTAAATTTAACCGTAATCGGCTTAGAATAATTACGACTGTCGCTGTGTTGTTACGCTTTATTTTATTTCACTTTGTGGTTTTAGTATCTTGGTTTTGTCTTGAGGAAAACATTTTTTTTTCGGAGCAGTCATGTAGCTTTTGTTGGTCTCTTGGTCATCATTTATTTTTGTATAATTTACCTACCACTAGTTTCTACATCCTGGCGTGAATGTACAAACTTACAAACACAGGATTGTATTTTTTTATGAATAAAGGATATTCTCGATTCACTTAAGTTGAGATATATGGCAGGAAAATAGTATACACTCCCAATTTCATTTTATATACCTTTAAATACCTTTCGCGTATTTTTGCGATTTACCTTTCATATTGTTATAGACATAAAAAGCTAGATGTGTTGTGTTCATATTACAGGATAAATAATATATAAGGATATAAATATTATAAGGATTTATAGGTATAAAAAATACATGTTATCCTGCTAAGTAACAAATATTTACAACAACATGCATATTAAGCGTAAAATATTCAAGGATTTCACGACACACTTGAAGTAATTAGCCATGGTACTCAATCACTGAAGTCAAACTTTAGTCGTTAAGGCAATGCGTAAACTATGTTCTACAGCACGTACGTTAGTCTTAGAGCAGTTAAGCAACCGGAGCTGAACACAAACCTCTATGCGAAAGTCTTTTAATTTAGGAGCTGGGGGCAACACAACCAATAGTGATAGCTTACTCTGCATTTTCACGCACGCAAACGCCAAAATTGACAAACACAAGCATAAATAAGCTTAAAAGACACAGTCATTTGGATACGACTGTAAGCTGCGTTCTCGAACCTGTTTTAGTGAAAATGGCGTCTCCAGTTGTTTATATTGTCTGAGGTTAGGTTTTGTCCGTGAATGTGACTTGAAGTTGATTAATTTCGCGGTTTTGACTTGTCATGAAAATTAATTTAGGACTTTAATATGAAAGACCTTACACAGTAGTTTTTTATCACCTTTTTATTATTTCTGAGCAGGATGAAAGCATGAAACCTTTTCTAACCAATCATTCATAATTAATTTACTATTCTGGCTCGTAACATTTTGTCTGAAGTATTATGTACTCACAGTCACTATTTTTACGGACGCACAAAGTTGTGAGCGAGAAGCTTTATCATATTTGCTTAACATACAATTTTTCCTTTCCTAAATTCTTAACTTCTCAATATCGTTCGAAAATATAATCAAGAATAATTCTAGAACAATGTTCCATATTTAAAATGGCGTCTGCTTCGGTACATTTCCGGCATAGACAATGGAGAATAGTTTTAAATAAACTACAACCTGTGTCTATGGTCTAAAACAATACCTTCTGTACTTGATACAAAAAAGAACTATAATATTTAATTATGCAAGCTAGCATGATATGTAGAGTGGAACAGGTGAAAACCACGTGGTTTCACTTCACTCTGTACCTACTGTAATTATTTTTTATACTTACAAAGCGCAACCTGCCTATGTAACATATGTTCTTATTTGCGTAGAAAATCATCAAATGAGCCCCGCAGTGGGTGCAGCGTGAGGGAGTGTCAGACTCTTACTGAGTAAAACCCACCATGTTCCTTCTTGAGCCCACGGTATACCAGGGCCGCGGTAACTCTCGCGAACAATCCCGCAGCCCCGGCAGAACTGTCTTTTTCTTCTCCTTGGGTTTTGTCAACTTCGTATATATGTTCATGATAGGAATGTTATATTTTTTCTCAAATCCAAGGCCATAATTATTATTCTTTTATTGGCATCGCTTAGCTAAACCGCAGATAAAAAAGTATAAATAATGTAATTAATTTAAATGGCTGATAGAATTATAATTTTATACCAAAAGAGGATATGCTGACCTCAATAAACATTCATAGTGATAACTGTCCTGAACTTTGATTTCGTTATTTATATCCTAACAAATGTTTACAAATTATTTCATTGTTTATTTAGAGCAATTTATAAGGACGCAAAAGACCAAAAAGCTGAAAGAAAAGTATCAAGCTTTTGGAAATTTAATTTTCTACAAGCCCCAAATAGCTATCCTGAATAGTTGATCCCATTTCGATAAAAGAATTCTTCTTAGAAAGTCTGTTCTTAGTATTAGTATCTATTTATATTCCACATTTTATTCGCAAATTTTCTTAGGAAATATGAGACATGTTCCCTAAGGAATTTCATAAAGTTTCAGTACATAAACATAGTAGTTTTAGTATCATATTTATTTAAGTATGCTACACTAGGATTCACGAGACCTATTCTTCTTCTTCTTTCGTGTCGATGACATGTCTTATAGTGAGACTACACTTTGTCAGCCCAATATGCCGCCAGAGCGAGAGCACGGCCGGATGCACTCATGAGGTCCTGCCGCGAGCAAGTTTCAGGGCACAGTGGACATGTAATGAGGTGGGACATCGGTCCCACGAGACCTATGTATCGATGCTTAATAATCGATAAAACAACAAACACACGATTCCATATTATCACATCACTTAAAAAGTGTTCAAATTTAGAATCAATAAATAAAGATGTCCGCTCACAATTTTATTACTGGCCAACATTATGGTTCACACATAAAATAAAAATCTTCATCTGTGTGCAGTAAAATCTTAATCGGTCTTAATCTATTACAAGGTAAGCCAATCTGTTATTTTATTTCTTGCAGACGATCTAATATAAGACCTTTTTGTAACATGTATTTCTATTTTTATGATACCTTAACTCAAAGATCCGTAAACCTGTATTTATTGGGGACCATAAATTTTCATAATACCTGTAGAACGAGACGAAAAAGACGCCAAAAAGGCGCGAAAGCTGTTCTGATTTCGTATTTGGATATCTATTGCTTTTTAAAAGGTAACACTTTATTGTTTTTATAGACTCTAGCTTCTGCTTTTATGATGTGAATCAAATATAGCTTGGATCAATTAAGAAAACAACCTTTATGGAGTCTATGATACTACCCGTAATAGGTTAGTTTTATCATCCATTTTGGCGGGTAACAAATCCTTTTATGAATTTAGAACAAACCTACTTTTTATTCAGATATTATTCTTACATTCACACCATGTACCTATTATAAGTAATATTTGAAAAATATATCTATCACCATGTCAGTAAAATGGCTCCCATAAGCCTTAAAATCATCAGACGTCGGGGCGTATTTACAAAGTGTACATAGCCAAAACGCATCCATAGGAAACTGCTCGCTGATATTTTGTAATGCTGTTTTTTAATTTGTGATTTCAAAGCATACACGAATTTTGCGTACTGCTCGAGTATAATTCGTAGCTTAGACGTGCACATGCATCTTTCCAATTTATACACGGTCAAATTTAACTATACAAAATTAATATTAGGTAAAGCATTAAATAAAAAAGGCTTTTGAATCTGAGTTTGTTTATTGAAAATGCTAATTAAACAGGCTTCTTTTTGATATCATTATTCGCCCCCAAAAATGTATGTTGCCTTCTAAGTTACTAATTAAGTCACCCACAATTAACGAGCATCTAAATAATACTATCTTAGCCACTAGTATCTTCTGAGTAAACCACTCTAAATACAACTCAGCATGATGGTTATTTTTTAGCATCTAAATTTGTAGCATGCATTCTAACAGTAAACTTCTAAAATAATATTAAATGACACCATAAAATATATTTAATTAGCTTCTAATTTTTTAACTCAGTACGTTTAAAATGTAAGCAAGCAACATGCAGCTAGCATCGCTTCTGTCACGGCTCCGGTGCTGCGGGGCTCCGGCGGTCCCATGCGAGCTTATCGTCGCAGATGGTTTTCACGCTCACCACCGCAGCTTCGGCTTGCTGGCCGGCTCAGCCGGCCAGCCTCTGCCGCTGCGGCGAGCGTTAAAACTACCTGCGGCTCAGCTCGCAGGCCGCCTCGCCCCTCCACGCCTACGCGGTTTTGAATTGCACTCTAGGGGTAGGGCAGACAAGACTACGTGGAGTCGGTTTTGCAGCGATTCGTTTTCGTCACTAACTTCAATTTTTAATACAATGTTTTTTAATTGAAGGTTATAAATGGCAATATACTAAAAAGGAGGCCGAGTTAGTAAATTAGATGACAATGTATAAATAATGTTGTAAAATTGGAAGCTTAATTATGTGTTCAATAAATAATTTTGTGGCTGCACTTATATTTCCCATAAAAAATCAACTTATTTAAAAAATATACAAAAAAAAAATTGAATTTACGAGCATTATTAATATTTAAGTTAACATTAAACGCTAGGTCGTGTTTTAATCAAAATGGCAGCATGCAATTGCTCGCGAATAGATTGGAATCGTAAAGTTTTTCGCACCTATTCCAGTGTATACACGATTAGTTTGCATGCGGACTAGCACTGTATATTATGGAACAAAGCAAGTTACTTTGGCCACTACAAAATATATGCGAGTATTTGCGTACTGCTGCTGTATACATCGGAAGACTTTGTATAAAAAGTGAATTCCAATCTATTCGCGACTAGTTTCACACGCTTGCGTACTAGCCATGTATATACTGTAAATACGCGACGTCGGGGAACACAAAAATAAATTGTTCATCGATTTTATGTTGGCAGAAATAGACTGCAGTTTTAGAAGTGTGGTAGCACTGATAGCTTTACGCAGGCTAAATATTGCAGCTTCATATGCTAATAGAGTTAATATAAAATAATCTGATGATATAATCATTAGGCATTAGTCTAGTTATGTCAAAATAATAAGTGTTTCAATTAAAGCAGTTTGTGAAATACCTGGTCCAAAAAGTAAACCAGTCTAAGGCGTATTGGGTTGCTCAGGCAACTGAGTTGTGGAGGTCAGAAAGGCAGTAGCTCCATGTAAAACACCGATACTCAGCTGCATCCAGTTAGACTGAAATCCGATCCCAATGTATAGTTGGGAAAAGGCCAGTCAGATGATGAAATGGCCCAAAATATCCTTACCAAATAGAGAAAAAATAAATTAAAAAAAAACTCAGTGTAACACACTGGCCGTACTAAGCTGAAAAATGTCCGTGTCAATTTACTAGAAAATAATTTAAAACTGCATATTAATGGGCCCCAACCCTGGCATACTCCATAGTTGACCCTCTTTCAAGCCACATCTTACCACAGTACATTTATTAACTAATAAAGAAAAATAAATCCACTCATATTTGCGATTAATCTCCTAACATCAACAAACATTGACATACATCGTTATAAATCTTCAATAGTCGTTTCTAACCTTGATTACAAAAATAGAGCAAAACGTTTAGAGATCAAAAGAGATTTTATTTGAAAACTGTTGAAGCTGAATTCGATGCGCGATTCACTCTTGACTAATCTGGTGGGATATAATAAATGTCCTTGGGGGTTGGCATCTAGAATTAAAAGGGAATTAGGAATTAGTAAGTATTCTTTCAATTGCATATTTCACCAACGAGAGGTAACTAAAACTGATCTAAAGTAGGTATGTATCTATCGGATCTGTACTAAATTCTATCCAAAAGTGGTGAAAGAAGCACTGAATCTTTGTGATAGGGGACAGGATCAAAACAAAACATGTTTTTGGTATTTTTGGCAGTTTGTGTCTCTGTTTTACAGATGCTAGATGGAGATATACTGTATACCAAAAACATTTGATTAGGATTTTCCAATATAAAAAGGCTAGGATTACAATAGGAAAGGATACTTTTTCTGAAGAGATTTTTGCCTTATCTATGTTAAAATATTCAACCAACAAGTTTGTTGATAACTGTATTATATAACTTGTATAAATATGAATAAAAGAATCATTACCACGAATCAACAAGTATCAACATTTCAAACTGGTTCTAATTACGAAACTACAATATTAACATTCTTAATAATACGACTTCCTCGAATAACGTGTGACATTAAGATTGTAATAAGAACAAGAAAGTATATTGTTACTCAAATAATAGTGTTACTAACCCAAAAAACTACAACACGTACATAATTTTTGAAGAAAAGAGGTCAGCGTAAGGTAAACTTTTTTGTAACGTGCACCGAAAATAATTTGAAATAGTGCCAAAAATAACGAAGTTCCATTATAATAGTAGTACCAAAAAGTCATTTAAACTTTGCCAACTTTAATTTAGGTATTTCGCTAACATTTTTACGGAAAAAATGGAGGTCCAATTTCAAATAAAAATTGATTTGCAAATTGCATACTTATAAAATGTGGAACGCATATGATAGGTCAGCAACCCTCTATAAAGATATCGCGAACAGGCCAACACGTGGCTACTATAAAGTATTTACATCATGTCGGCCATGACAGATAGCCGGATGACGGTTAAACAAATCAATTATTAACAGCTTCGATTTTAATGCAATTTAAACGCAGTGATATTAACATTGGCAAATTTATATTTATGGTTCATCCATGATTTTGTAAGATCCAAATGTTATTCTTGATGACTTTAGCATAGTCAGGAGATTCAAAACTAATCGTGAATTATCAAATCAATCGCAATTTGTTTCCGAAAAAAGTCAATAGCGTACTATTCTCTCCTTCTTTCCCATTAGAATGATTATAATATTTTACTGTACTTTTCCCTTGTAAATATAATTTTGACACATTATCTATACTATAGTCATCCATACCGAAATAGCTACAAGTCTTTATTAAGGAAGAAGAGATCAACTTACGCCATCTAAACACAAAGATCCTATATGACGTGTAATTGAAAATACATACAACTATTACATCTAAACTCTAAATACTCTAAATATACTCTAAAACAGATATAATTGATACATACCGGAGTTCTCCTAGATAGGAGCGTGCCAACGGGACTCGGTATCTTGGTGGGCGTCCCCGCATGCGGGCTGCGGCCTGTCAACAACACATAGAATATAATTTAGTCATGTTTTTACTGATATTGATGATAGGAATGTTTTTACATTTACGCCTGATGGTAAAGGTGATAATTAAAAGCAATTTAGCTGTAGATTTGAAAGGTGTTTTTGTAAACACCTTATTGTGAGCTTAGCGAAAATGTCATTAAATCGAAGAAATTTTATAGAAGCCAGAAAGCAACGTTACCATTTCAGAACTTGAGTAAGAAAAAAATACCAAAGGTATACTGTGAGACAGAATATATTCGGGATATATTAAAAAATTGAGAACTTAAGCAGCAATTTAGAATCTTATAAAAGTTAATTTAACTTCAGCTAAACCATCATGAACAGCAATACTTAATACTAAATCTGAACTCTTCAAATGTTGCTTTCAATTTTCCAAAATACGTAGATCACATAAAATCCAAATCTAGCTAACAAGAGGTTAGGTTAGAGGGAGAGGTGTTAGGTACATAAATCTCGAAAGACTTAGCGACCACGTCTATACTAAGACCCTACATTTTTTACAAGAAGAAGTTGCTACAATCCCAACTTATTGGCAGATTAATGTTCAGCTTAAATCTAACTTATTTAACTAGAAGTTCATTTTGTTCTGTAAGTTATTTACTTCGTAGGAAACTCTAGGCCTTGATATCAGATACTTAAGACAGTCTATTAAATGTTCGAAGCTTGTTTGCATCTTTGAAGCTGGGCTTTGAGTAAAATAGTTTTTGCGTAGGAAGGTATATTTTCAGTTGCAAAGCTGAAAAGTTTAGCGAGAGTTCAAATTAATTGTCTTTTGGTCTAGAAATCTCATTTTATTCATGATGCTTTGGATCTAACTGGATGCAGGAGATTCAGAGTTTTTAGTGGAAGTCCACCTATCTAACTTCCACAACCCAGATTAGGTATTCTACAAAACACGACCCATAACGGCGGCACAAATGTAAAATGCTTTATGTGAAGGATCCACGAGCCATTCCCAACATTTTTGCGACTAGAATCATTTTCTTTTGTAATTATCGAAGTGACCAGACATTAAACCATCTACATAAACGAAATTACCTCCTAAATATGTCGAGAAACAACAAATATTGCATCATTATGGCACCATGCGACCTTAGCGTGCTATATTACCATAACGACATTGAATATAATTTTTCTGCCACTCCAAACTTGTTTAGTGCGGATTCGGAACATGCCAGCATAAATATATGCTTTCCACCTTCCAAGTTTTTAAAAATATACTACTATCCAGTATATCGTTCAAAAGTTTATACGGGTGCTATTGCTCGCATTTTATGTATCTATGCACATAGCGTTGGTTTAGCACTTAGGGAAATTGCAGCTTTATTTTATTCAGTTAGTTTTATATTTAAAATTGGATCCAAAGTTCCAGGGGTTTCTCATTTCATATCATCTCCACATTTCGTACCACTTTCTCCACGTTTCTACCACTGCTATACAAAGGCCTCCCCCAAAACACCTCCAGACTGTTTGCCCATAATCACCGCGCTTGGCATGCGTGTAGATGAGCGCAGTGTGGCATAGATTTAACATCGAAGATGCCATAATATTTACCTATGTTGTAATTAATAATGTCAGACTACAGAAAAATATTTACATACAGGAACTGTGATGAGAATTTCTCATGAACATCGTAAGATCTAATTCAAAATCACTACTGTGCCAAAACCCAACCTACAAGTATACGAGTATGTGAGAACATAATAATAACATTTAGGATAGGTCACTATTTAGTTTATTTGCACTGAACATCATTATTATTGTCAATAAACCAGAGGATATATTTCGAAATATCAAAAAACCAAAACTGCAGGTCTCTCCAAAAGTTTCTGGAAAGTCGTTTTTTGATCACAAACTCCGTTACGGCTCAATAGAGAAATATAATATGTTTCTACTTCAAAGAGACCAATGCTAAGGACTTTGTGCGAAACTATTGCGAAAATGAGTCTATCAGTTATTATAAAGAAACCTTCATCTTTCCATCAATATAAAAATTAAAAACTACACATATTTATATCTACTTTAGTTTTACAAATATCAGTGAAGCATGTAATACCTAGTAACAACATAAGCCGCCGTGTGATCATAGTTCTCACATTACCATACTGACCGTGAGGTAAGTTGACTCAAGTTATGTGGGCCGAAGCTAATTCATTATGCAAATCTTATTGTTTTTTATCAATATCGTTGTTCAAGACGTCCTATGTTTGTGCTACAGGTTGATTCAAGGTTATATTTCAACTTAAATATAGAATATTTTGACGGAAAAGTGACTGGTGAAAAATCCGCAAACTCAAGAGTTGCTCTTAATGAATGAAATGGAAGATAAAAAAAAACACGATCACGAATAAATACGACACTCGTTCCACGCTCTTCATCGCGAGCTATTGAAAAGTTGAGTCTTTGCGTCCTCGAGTTTTTTCTTCTTTTTTGTACAAAATCAGGATATTACAGGAGTATTAACAAAAACATGGACTTTGTTCTAGACTTTCCAAAGTATCCATTTAAAGATACGTTTAGTTGCAGTTCTTGTAAAATCATTTTTGCCGCTCGAAAGTTTGCTACCAGTGACTTCATGCTGACTAGACCAAATACACATACAAAATGTATGTATGTGAGCGTGACATTGATATACAAAAAACCCTTGCGTTACGACAAATGGCTGTTTCCAGCAAGTAAAATTATTTGACAAGAACATTACAGCCCATTAATTTGAAAGAAGGACACATTTGGTCTCACACTATAAAGAAAGATTAAAATTCGTACAGGGCATACATTAAAAGAAAAAAAGGAAGTTCAAAACTAACCCAAGAACCAAAGACACACAACTGCATATTAAAACTACATTTAACATAACTTGACACAGGAGCACACACCATTAAGTAATGGCCTAACGGTGATGGCAGACACTTTAATGGTGCATTTCCTTAAGACAACACTTATGAGTTCCTTGGAAACCATTTATGTAAGTATTCATATGTAGGAATAACTGGTATACTATAAAGAAAAGTGTATTTTAAAGATAAGTCTAAAAGTCAAAGATAAAAGGCGAAAGTTATAGACCCTAATTACGTGTAAGATAAGATGTAATATTTTTGACAAGGACTTTCAAAAACAGTTAAAATTGGGTGAATAGTACCTATTAGTTCCATATTATTTTGAAAAGGACAAAAGCCTAGCTTATCATTTTGAGAGAAAATGGTGCTCAAAAACCATGTAATACACAAATACTTAGATTCTTTTCAAAATGTTCTCATACTTTACGGTATGACTTCGACCTCTTTCTTGATTACTACTTTAAAGTGCACTTCAAAAGAAGAAAAAAAAAAGCTTTTCCCGCCAATATTAGTTTAAAAATGGCCGCCGCGTCTGTCACAAGAATCAAAGATGGCGGCGACCATCACGTAACTGAATCAACTCGTGCAATAAGTCGACCTTGCACCTTTTACTGAAATATTTCAAGTGCTGAAAAGCTTTTACCTGGGTACCTAGTACAGTTTTTGTGATGAAATTGAATTTTTTAGTTGAGAATAGTTTTTATGAATTTCTGAACGTACAACTGTTGTTGCATATAGACAGTATTGGTATGCTCTATCTCTCCGTAAATTTTGAAAAAAGATGGGTTTTTGTAATGTATGTACGTATGTATATGTAAACTTAAAAAATATGCGATCTTTTAAGCAAATCTTTGAAACTTTTTTCAGAAATAACTGCTTATTATGTTATTTTGTTCGTTTACAGTTAAATGTTGTAAAGAGAACTACAGAAGTAGTTTGGTTTCAAACCATACAACCTTATGTATTCACGTGTTTAAGAAACAGACAAAAGCGGGATAAAAGAAAAAAAAACACACACAATTTCATTCAAGGTTCCTATTTACCATCAATCAAAGCTTAATCATTGCTAGTCCAGCTGTTACCGAGTTTATCGCGCACAAACAAACTGCCGTCAAAAGTTCAAACGGATTCATACAAAGAATCATAAACACTTCAATAACGCTTTGAAGTTTATTATTTTATTGTAGTGTGAAGTATTAATGTTTTAATATTTCGTGAAAACACTGTAAAATCTTTACGAATATAATGAAAGTAATATTAGCTCTGTGTTACTGTTCTGAAACGGTTTAACTGTAAAACTGACTAACCAATTTTGATTGTAAATTAGCAAGTGCAAGTATTCCCCCCTGTTTTCCCTGTTTCCCCCCAGCAAATACACATAGGAAGTGGTGAAGGGCGGGCGTTTTGGGGGCTGACTTTTGTAGATTTGACGTTCAAAAAGTGCTGATTTTCAGCCTACTTTGAATAAATGACTTTTGATTTTGATTTAACCCAAAGTAAATGCTTTTATTTCAAATAGACCTTTGCAGGCTATGATTATGATATGAATACCCACAAAAAAAATACTTCTAAAATGAAAGTTCAAAAACCTTTTCTAGCTGTCTAGAAAATGCTAAAACCATGTTAAAAATGTAAATATAACCTAGAGCATTGAACCTACGTGAACTGAGGGCGTGAACCAATCAATGGTCATTTCTGTCACTATTTAGTTCCATTGACCTTAATATAGTTTTATGGTTGGCATAGTTCCTTTAGTTATTTTCTATCTATACTAATATTATAAAGCTGAAGAGTTTGTTTGTTTGAACGCGCTAATCTCAGGAACTACTGGTCCGATTTGAAAAATTATTTCAGTGTTAGATAGCCCATTTATCGAGGAAGGCTATAGGCTACTTTTATCCGGGTTAGTGCAGAGGTTTCCACGGGATGCGGGTGAAACCGCTGGCAGAAGGTAGTGTCTAATATTGCGGACTATTCTTAATCCTAATTGATAATGGACGAAGTATGCATACCGAAAATAAGTGCATCCCGTTTTCACAGCAATACGAGTGTACCGATTTAGCATGTTTCTATAAATCTTTTGCTTATTAAATTAAGTAGATTTTTGACTTTCCGTCCGAGGTTTTTATTAAAATAATATATACCAATCTTTTATTGTTTACTGTACTTTATCTATACATATAATAAAATGATAGGAAAGTCAAAACTGTACATTGAATATTTTTTTTAAAGAATACTTGGGGGGTGATCCATAATCGATTCTGAACCCAAATATGTAGTTTTTAGAATTTTTGTCTGTATGTCTGTTTATCTGTTTGTCTGTATGTTTGTCCCGGATAAACTCAAAAAGTACTGCATGGATTTAAATCAAATTTTGCATGACTATTACCTGGGGGCCGGTTCAACACATAGGCTATATATTATCACGCTATCACCTACGGTATTTGAGCAATGAATGATTAAATAAACGAAATTTGAAATTTTATATTGCTCACGCAGACGAAGTCGCGGGCAACAGCTAGTAGGTAATAAGAAGACTTCATATGGAAATAGACTACACAATTTGTAGTGGATTTTTTATAATTGAAATAAAAAGCCCTAAATTAGGTAACAAGCAAATCCTAAATTAAGTGCAGTCAGAAATCGGATGCGTTAAAACTGAAGACCGACCGAAATGTCACACTTTAGAATAACCTATTTCTAACAGTAAACTAACGTAAAATATACCTATAATAAAGTTAAATAATTCGTTCAAGATGCGAGTGAAATCGCAAACAACAGTTACTGTCACATATGTACGCCAAATGATGTTATTTCAGTAAAATGCACGACAATTGGAGCGGGAAAATAAGCAGGTGTGCACTATGGCACGCTATTTCCGGAACAAGTGCTGTCCTTTGTATTTAAAAATAGAATCCATACTCTTTTGTTAGGACTTGTCTATGGTGTGTTAAAAAGATTGAAGATGTTTAAATCTTTTATTCGAATTAAGAACATGTTTATTTGATTCTTCGATACTTTTAACCGACTTCCCAAAAAGGAAAGGGTCGATGTCTTTATAAAATCGCAACTATCTAAAAAACAATCAATAAGGTTGAATAGACTCTTTAGTATTCAGCTAATTTTGTAGGTATTCAGTCTGACATTAGTCTAACCAAGGGGTATTGGGTTGCCCGGGTAACTGGATTGAGGAGGTCAGATAGGGCAGTCGCTCCTTGTTAAGCACTGGTACTCAGCTACATCCGGTTAGACTGGAAGCCGACCACAACATAGTTGGGAAAAGGCTCGGAGGATGATGAGTATTCAGCTAATTAAGACATAGGGTATACCTGATTAAAAATAAAATCACTAATACTTAAGAATCTTCGTTTTAATCATCGTTTTACTGCAAAAAAGGCCTTAGTTACTTGAAACCTTTAGGTCATACCAGTGATTGCCCATCGTAAACTCAGGCGCACGGTGAACACAAACTCATAAATATTTCAATACTCGTACAAAAGGGAAACGAACTGAGAGGTATGTGATTGTTGACAACTTACAATATAACTTGTAAAGTGCTTTTACAAATAACAATAATAGTAAGTGTGACCTTATGTTGGTTATTTTAACTTTTGTCCCTTATTTGTTTATTGTTAAGTCATTCTTTCACTATCCTCATGACAGCTAAGACCTAATCTATAGGTACTCTTAAAATAAAAAGGAATAATTTTTTGTTTGTTTGCAAAGGCTCCGAAACCATTGAAGCGATTTGAAAAATTCTTTCCACTGTTGGAAAACTTTACTCTTCCCGAGTTACTTAGGCTATATTTTATCCTAGGCCGAGCAGTAGTTACCACGGGACACGGGTGAAACCGCGGGAAAACGGCTTGTGTATCTCCAAAAGATGACACAGCATTCGCTAATTCAGTGTAAATATAGTTATCGGCACGAATCTTGAGCTCTGACCTACATCTGCGCAGAAGTGATTTATTAGCAAAGAACCAATCCCGAGTGACGGCTATAACGCGATGCACTGCGGGCCAATCACCGCTATAGCCCGCCCCCGCGCCTCACTTCATACCACAAAAGAGACCAAGAAAAGACCCAATAAATTACTTCTGCGCAGGTTAAGGTCAGAGCTCAAGATTCGTGCCGATAACTATATTTCTCTAAAAGATAAAACAGGCGCTAATATGGTATAAATTCACTTTTAAATAAGTTAATACGATTCGGTTCAACGAATAGTTCAAGAGAATATAAACCCTGTCGGTTATTTTAAAACAAAATCATCTTTTATCTAAACCACAACAAACTTCAGTTTAAATAGGTCAGTTAAACAACAAATTATATAATTATCTACAAATTAGCAGTAGGCAGTAATGTAATGATAATATTGTAAATGCTATTGTTTATACTTTTACTAAATAACCTTTGTTCCAATATTAATATTACTAATATAATTGGTAAGTAAATATTTTATTTTTTCCTCCGATCTCCTGATCTCTCTCCGGTCGTGTCGGATTACCGTCCCATCGGGCTATGAGAGTGAAGGAATAGTGAGTGCACTTGTGTCTGCGCAAATACTCGTGCACTATAATATGTCCTGCGTAGTTGGCTAATCTACTTACATGAGAACAGCCGCCGTAGCCGATAATCGGCTAGGAGGACATCATTTTATTTTTTACATTACCTCTTTATGTTAAGTTTTTAGATTATTTTTTAAATATTTTGTTTGTATTCTCATTGTTCGAAAGGGTTACCGCGGCTGGTACACAAAGGACTTTTGGTGACAGGGATATGATAAGTTTTAGTCAGTAATGCCCCGTTTTCACCAAAAATCTCTTAACGTTTCCCTAACTAAGTGTCACTTAGGATAAGGGCTCCCACAAATTTAAAGGTATAACTGACACTTAAACTTTGGTGAAAACGAAAGTCGTATTAAGTGTTCCCTAACTGCTCTTAAGGGATCCCTAAATTTAGGTATTTGTTGGTGAAAATGGGCATAAGAGTCTGAAACTCTCTCACACTGCACCCACAGCGAAAGGGGTTTTTTAATGACTTCCCACCAAAAATTGGTATGTTTCATCCAGTTCCAGTATTTAACAGTGCCAAATAAACAATAAGAATACAAAAAGAAAGACTATGTATGCTATAAGAAATTCTCTTAATTATGGTGAAAAGCTTTTCTAAGCGATATATTAGATTAGACAAACGACATAGTTTTTAATACTATTTCTCATAAGACTTGCTTTTTACATAGAAACGGCAGTTTAGAGCAAAATAACCATCGTAATGGCTCTTTCTAGTATACTTTCTACGTTTTGTAAAAACGTTATAATTTACGGCCTAGAAAAACATTTAATAGGCTGAAATAGCTAAGTAAAAGTGTGTCTACTTTTGAATGCCTAACAATTGGTACTTGGTACGCGAATATAATGTCTTTTTAAATTCGATATAAAAATTAAAAATTCGAATAAATAAATTTAATTCTTCGATTTCAAACACTACCAAATACTAATTAAAAATATCTAAATTGATCCAGAATTTTAACCCCTTGGTCAAAAAAAATCTTTCTAATCACTCTCTGTTTTTTTGGAAAAACATCTGATCTGATTAAACCGATTTAAACCGTTTTTGGCCTTTAAAGCCAAAGTTTATGAATGGCCCGGGTAACAAGGTTGCGGAGATCAGATAGACAGTCGCTCCATGTAAAACACTGGTATTCAGCTACATCTGACAAAGTCTAGGCATATGAAAGGCTTATCCCTACTAATATTATAAATGCGAAAGTAACTCTGTCTGTCTGTTACGTTTTCACGTCGAAACTACTGAACTGAATTTTATAAAATTTGGTTCACAGATAGAGTTGACCTTGAGCAAGAACAGGATAGTTTTTATCCCGGACTTTTGAAGAATTCTCTTGGAAACGCGATATAACCGAACTCTACGCGGGCGAAGCCGCGGGCGGAAGCTAGTGTACTAATAAACAGTTGTCCTCATACGTGGTTACTTTACGACAGCAATGAGTATTGATTACAAATCATAGGTTTAATGGCATATTGCAAGGCAGCCACTGATCGCCTTTTGACGTGTCGTAAGCGGTCGTTGATGTAGCAAAGCGCCATTTGGACAGATTATAGGCCTACCTATATCCTATATGTAAACTGGATATAAGCAATCGCCAAATGAAAATAGCTTGCATCTTACGTGGAAACAATCAGAATTATATCGCAAGATTTTGTCAAATGATGCACCCGAGGACATTAGGTACCTTAATTTTTTGACATTAATTGATGTACGTTCTCGGTTCTTTGGGTGATTTATAAATGACTAGCTAGTGCCCGCGACTTCATCTGCGCAGGTTTAGTATTTCGAACAATATGTTTACAAATTGTAGCCTATGTGTTATTCTGATGTATAAGCTATATTATTGTAAAGTTTCATTAAAATCCATTCAGTAGTTTTTGCGTGAAAGAGTAACAAACATCCATACATCCATACATACAAACTTTCGCGTTTATAATATTAGTAGGATTCTTTATTTCTTACCAGCTTTGCTCAACTTGGCGTATGTAAACTTAAGCCATGAATCATTTAACTTAGTGTTAAACTAAGCGCATAAAAATCCCGCTTTCAAATTCGTTCAGTAGTTAGCAGGCAAACAAATAATTTGTAGTGATTGCATACATACTACATAGCGAACGTTCGTCTTTGTGACATGTCGTAAGCACAATTGATACGGTACATAGCGTCATTTGACTAGATTAATGACAGCTTTACCCAATCGGAATCAGGTATGTTCCTGCCTGCAGTTGTTGGTCAACAATACATATGTATATATAACACATAGATATATAATGAATTATGTGCCCGCTATGGGTTTGAAAAGTAGTACATATTTGGTTTATTTATCGTGATTACTATTTATAAAGGTTAAGGAAAACATATCGAGGAAACCCAGACTGAAATCTTAAATCACTAAAGCGCATTGAGGAAGCGTGGTGATTAACGCTCAATACTTCTCCGTGTAAGAGGAGGCCGCAGCCCAGCAGTGGGACGATAAAAAGGCTGATAATGATGACTATTTTGTTTGGTCAATCATTGGAAGAGGTCTACGTTCAGCAGTGGACAGCAATATGATGATGACAGGTATGGTGACGTCAGACAAAGAAATATAAAAGACATGCTGCACCCACTACACATAGAATTGGTATAAGAGTAGCAGGATAATTACGACTTTTATCAGAAAGGATGAGGTAATTAGAACCGAAAGTAGGTAAGTTATTTTTGAAGAAGGTATCAGGCACCACAAAATATTTAAAAGGACTTTGATTTGTCCTTTTTTGAGAGAGATATGAGGATGAGCAATTGTGTGAATTTTAAGGTCGTCTGTAGTTTAATAATCTCTGCAGTACTGGACTGATTCCAATAATTCTTGGTATTAACGGAAAGCTACCAGAATGCCAAAGATATACAATTTTATATAGGAAACTGAAGACTCCCTTGATCAGAATCTAATTGGTATATTAACAAGATGAGGGCAATTTTTGAAGCTTGGAGGTAAATTATTAGTTTCCTAAAAAATCGTTAGTACTTTGCATTACTTAGTCATACAGATTTCACAGGAAACTCGAGCGTTATTTTCCTGTCCAATAAATAAAATTGGTTTTATTTTGTTTTTATGGTGTGTAAGTAAATACCATCTTTCGATACTGGTTAGGTAGTAGCTACTCATACAGTATCTCTAAACAATATAATATGCAATTTTTATCTGATAATAAATTCAGATATACTATCTTTTCCTATGTTATACCTAAATGCGAGAGAGTTTGCTTGTTTATTTATTACACTAAAAAACGGCTAAACCGATAGCCATTTTTGCTATGGAACTAAGTGAAACAGTCTATTTTTTATCGTTACGGGACGCGGACGAAGTCGCGCAAGAAATCTCGTAGATAATTAAAGTTAATTAATATTTATAATATCATCAAAAACGACTTACATTTAACAGCCAGCTGCCTCGGACTCAGCGGCGGCCTATCATCAATAACAACATCCTCTTTAGTCAAACTATTGATGTTGTACTTCTTCACGCTCTCCGCCCAGTCCTGGATCCAGGTCTTATCCCCTTTGCAGCGGTTCAGGCTCAAATACGACAGTTTCCCCACAACTTGCTCCGGTGTCATGTCCGAAGACACCCCACATTCCTCCCTCAAAGCTTTCTGAGCATTCTTCAGTGCAGTACTCTCAAATTTAGCATCCTCTAAGCCTAACTTGTTACTGGGTAAGGATACTGGGACTGAGGATTCACGGGAAAGTCGGTGGATGTAGTCCGTCTGGTCTATCTCAGACTTGGTCAAGCTACAACGACGGAGCACTGGCTCTATCTTAGGAGGAATTCGAGAGCTAAGAACACCGGATGTTGTGACCGATGTAAAACTACCAACGTCTACATCATCATGTTTAGGAGGTGACTTCGCAAAGGTCTTTTCAGTAATAGTTCTCACTCTATTTTTTATTTTTTCTAAGTAGCTCCTTGTAGATTTAATTTGTTTGGACGTTTGAGCTGCTAAGTCATTCTCAGTTGGTGATTCGTAACAACATGAGATTTCTAAGACGTTTTTGTCTTTAGAAACTTTTGGTATTTCAAATGATTGGTTTAATAAAGGACTACGGAGACCAATATCTCTTCTTGGTTCTTTAGTTATTACTCTCTGAGGATTGGGGAAGTCAAAGACAAGCTCAGGATCACATTCACTGCCTTTTTTCTTACTTTCATCAAGAGCATTTGATAGGGAAGGAGCACCGAAACTCCTGTCAATACTCATTCTAGCCTTTTGCTCCTCAGTGTAGTTATCTCCTTCTATTGTGTATGTACCAGTCGAGGAGTTATCAGACTGAGCATCAACATCATCATCAATGTACAGCGGTTCTTTTGCAATACACTTCTTAAACAAGTCAGGGGTCTCAGAGGAAGCTCTACTTTTGCGAATCAAAGGACTTTTAGAGTGTTCTGGAGTGGACAACCCATTATCAGGTGTAAGGATATCTAATTCAGGACTGGATATGTCTGTCAGCATCACTCCCTCAGGACTCTGGTCAATGATATCAGCCATAGCATGCCTATTTATGTTCCCATAGCTAGGTGTTCTATGCACCTCTCTCACATATGAAGTACTCTTCAGTGGCAAGTTCAGGCCCTGACGAGAGGTAAAGTTATCACTCCTAGACATTATACTATCAACTATAGGACTCTTGGACGTGCGTTTTGGCAGGACATTGTCAGTGACAGGGGACTTACTATGTCTATTTGTAACAGGACTTGTTATGTGCGAAGCGTTTTGTGCTAATGGACTGTTCCGGAGCTTGACTGAGCCTGACAGGCCGCTATCTTCCTGGTCTGAGGAGAAGTAGCCTTCCGAGTTGTACCCTTGAGCTTTGCGGGGGAGCTTCGCGCTCATCGGGGGCCGCTGCAGAGTCGGACTGGGTCTGTGGAGGCTCGCAGACATCGACTGGACTCTCTGGTGGCGAGCCTGCGACTTCTTCGCTAGCTCCTCAAGTTTCCGAGTGTCCACAGGCTTGGCCGCGCCGAAGTCGATGGTAAACGCCATCGGATGCGGTTTCGGAGTGCTGGGCTCGGATTTGTCATCGCGAACTGGCTCCTCGTCGATCTTCAAGCTATCCGACGACGACTTGGAGATGGTCGCGTCCTGCCCGTCCGACAGGGGACTCGACACGTCCCCCTCAACACTAACACTCATGTTTTCAAGGTATCACGCAGAATAAAAGTGACATCATATTCACAATACGAATTCTATACAGCTTTCACACATCACTTTAGAAAACGAATATCAAGGTAATCACACCACACAGCATTGAATTTTGAAATGATAAAAAGATACTTTCGAAAAGTGGAACGAGAGCGCAAAAACTAAAAAATATGAGCTCCACCTACAACATTCGCGAGCGTTTACGAACTATGAACGCGAAACTCGAAAGGCTCCGAATACGAATTCTCGACAATAATGTCAGACGTGACAGGTGCCAGTGACGTCCGATTCGACACTGCGATTGGCGATTGATTATTTTATTGATTTGGCAACACAAAGACATTGGGCAAGATCAGTGACCTTCTTTGTCAAGGAAGTGTTTTGAAATATCAACACAATAAGGTGTCATGGCTCCAAATCGTTACCATTTTCTATAGCTTTTTGACACTACAAGATATTGCGATAATTAATACAAGTCGATTAATGATCACGGCCAACTCTTTATTTAATTATTATAATTTTATGTAGAATATTATATTGCTAATTTAAATTACGAACGCATTTTATTTGTTTTTAGAGATGGTAGCACTGAAAACAAATGTCAAAATACGATACGTTGTACGCTTTATTTATTTGTTTTCAAATTGTCAAAAAACTTATATCAGTGTAAGTAAAGAAAAATTCCCTTTTTTAACTATAACATTACTAACTGATGTAGAGAAGTTATCCTTATTATATTTTTGATCCACTAAACAAACTGTTTTTCAAACGTTTTCTTGAATCAGAAACCTGTAGATCTCACGTGGTAAAAATTTCAAGTGGCACAGGAACGGAACGCCAGCTGTCAGTGCGGAATGAACCATGGCCGAGGCGGCGTTTTCCGAGGACGGAAAATATTATTCTGCTATTAGTCAGGATGGCAGACTGAGGATATGGGACACAGAAACTAACGTACTCAAACAGGAGTACACGCCAGACTTACATTTGACCTCACCGCCTTCTTGTTTGCAATGGATTTCGGCCTCCCAGTCAGCGGTAAGTACAACACGTGGTTTTTACGTATTATTTCGTCTACTTGCATTTTTCGCGGTATTTCACACACTCAAAGATTCACATTTCCTCAATATTCATGTTAAGACTGGTATAATTTACATATTTGGATGTTTCATTGTGAAATCATTTGTTTTGATAAACACTTGAAACTTTCAGAAAGTCGTTAGAGAACTCTTTTAATGTTTACTAAGTTGTAATTACTTAATAAAATTGTCATATCACAACCTTCCGCCAGTCTTTGACATGTCCTCAATAAGATAATAAAGATAAAATGTAAATATAACCTCAATACATATTTTGGACACATTATTTTAATAACCTTGATGGCCCCATTCATTTAGATATTGATTATTTTTATATGACACTAATATATGGGGGAACTGAGTTTGTCCGAAACCTTAAACATGCCTTAGACATTCTATTTACAACATAAACAAGTAAATTTAATGTGGAATATGATCAAAACAGTAACAAAAAAGGTTAGCTTATAAAAAATAATTGTGCAATCAAAATGTAAAATGTGCCCCAATGGATTTTCAATACTTGGTCAGTGGGTTGTCTTAGCTTGCACAGTAGTCTGCAGTATGTGGGCTAACATCAAATGCAAAAGATTGTATTTAATGTTTATTCTCAATGTTTATGTTCCAGGCTACCCCCCAAAAAGGAGGAAAAAGAAAGAGTATATCGGAAGAAACACACTGCATAGCCCTCGGCACAACCAGTGGAAAGATTTTAATATATTCCGTAGCACAAGCTAAAGTAGAAACGGTTTTAAGTAATGAAAACACAAGTACGGCCATTAGTACGTTAGACTGGCACCGGAAGTACGGTCTATACAGTTGTAATAAGGAGAATAATGTGTGCGAGTGGGACTTGCACAGTTCGTTGATTAGATATAAGTATAATATTAATGTTGACAATAAGAATAAACATGGGAACGCTGTGTGTGCAATCAAAATTGTACCGCATAAACAGGTGAGTTGATACTGTTTTTATGTCAAAACAACTTAACTAATTTAAATGTAATGAGCCAAAAGTGGATGGAGTGTCCCATTGTAAAAAATAGTTTACTCAGCACATGAGTGGAATTGCAGGAAAGGCTACGTATTACAAACATAAGTTTTCACTTTAAACATATTGTAAACTAAATTGTTCTAAAGAGACTGCCTTTCATTATTTAATTTTATTTATTTAAACTTTTAAAACCTTTTTATTTCCATTTCTTTACAATAGTATGTTAGTCATTATTTGTTTTAATGGATCCCATATGGGTATAGGCCTCCTCCATCTTCTTCCATTTTTCTCTATTGAGGGCAACAGTCTGCCAACTGGGCCCTGCAATCCCAGCTATGTCATCGGCCCATCGCCTTTCATAACGTAAACAAAATTACTGTTGCTCTGTAAATCTTTTTAACTTTATATGATAAAACAAGTATGTATTGATTTCTGACACTTAAGCAAATATTAGACATTAAGCAAGACAAAAACACTATAATTTTCAGAACACAACCGCCTGCTTCCTAGTAGCAGCGTCATACCAAGTGCGGCTCTGGCGCCTACACGACGGAGACGCAACGGTATTGAAGAACCTGGGACATAACGCGGCACCCACCGCTCTGCTCGCGATAGCCTCGTTGAACGATGTCTGCTGGCTCATTGAGGGCTCACAGTATGTAGAGATTTGGTTGTTTTATTTTGGGCATGTTTCTGGTTATAACATAGCTATACATATATGCATAGTTTTGTATCAAACACGTGGTGATGTTTGTGATGTTGTAAGGATCTCTGGATGTAGTGAACCAATATGAAAATGATAAAAATTGTTTTACTTATAAAAACCCACTCTATAGTGTTAGTATGTAGTTATAGGCTATATTTTCACTGTTACTTAAGTAGGATGTAACCTATGCTTTATTAATTACTTAACCTATGGTTACACAAGATAGTCTTTCATATTAATCATTAAAAAAAAACTATTACTTAAATGAACAATATTAATTAAGTTATTTACAAACTTTTTAACCATGCAATAAGCATTTTGCGTAAAACATTTACATATTTATAACCCATTTTACATAAATATTGCAATCATGTATGACATTAGACTAAATAAAAGAAAAGATGCATAAGAAAAATAAATCTGCAAAAATAGTAACATTACAACTTTCCCCATTTTAACAATATGTCAAACTTACTAAAAACAAACAACCTCTTCCAGAAACGAGCGTCTCCTATCATTCTGGGACGTCACAATCACAGACGACCACGTGCCCCAACTAAACGGTGATGAAACTCCTCACAAGAGACAGCGGAGGAAGTCCGTCTCCAAGCCGGTGACCACCACAGCGACGTACAACTTTGTGCTGGAAGATGCTCCCAGGATTGTCGATGTGGAGCTGAAGGTGGAAGCTGGGGCTACGAGGTTGAGCTTAGCGGCTGCTACGAGGAGCGGGGTTGTACATTATTATGGTCATATGTTGAATGGGTAAGTTGGATTATGTTCTTTGTATGTTTCTTATAGAGTAGTGTAAGAAAATCTGTTGGTTTGACTATTTTGAGGTATACATTATGTGTATTACATAGAAATTGTTGCTAATTTTATAAATGCGAAAGTAACTCTATTTCGGTCGCGCTTTCACACCATATTCCCATTTATTTTTTAACCGATTTATGTCTCTGGATAGCTAAAACTTCAGAAGGGATAGGCTAGTTTTTATCAAGACGCAGTAATTGTATCCCTCGAGAATCAGCTGTAATGGCAGGGAATATTTAATCCAAGTGGTAAAGTACCGTAAAGTGGTTGCTTGTATCTTATCCGATAAATCGGTGAACGATTTTTGTAAGGGAAAAATAGAACACACTGATAGCAATACTGCAACGCACACATCCTATTAAAAATCGGCTCGATAATCTGTCCTACAAAAAGTCTGACATTACCTAAAAATACTTTATTACATACAAGCGACGCGCCCCGAATTCGCACGGGTGCAATGCTGATACTAAATACACTATATTACACATATAAACCTTCCTCTTCAATCACTCTTATCTAAAAAAAAACGCCTGAAAATCGATAACGTAGTTTTGAAGATTTAAGCGTACATATGGATAGGGACAGAGAAAGCGACTTTGTTTTATACTATGTAGTGATTCTCCTAAAAACTACTTTCTAAGTTTATTTTGGCACTCAAAAAATCTCTTCTCATTCACATACAACCTTCTAACCATGTCTTAACCCTCCAATTCTTACAGCTCATCAACAAAACCGATAAAGCCATCGGTAACAATACAAGTATCGAGTGGTGAAGCTAAACCTCTGCCGCTGCAGTGCTGCCGGCTGCCCCCCACCGGGGATCTACTGTTAGGGTACTGGAATGGACCTGTGTTGACCTTTGAGAAAGTGGTAAGTACTTGTAAAAGCTTTATACTTAAGAAAAAACTACTCTAGACATTGGCACATTGACAGTAGTCAGCTATTTTTCATCAAATGTCTGTGCCACTCTGAAGATAGTCATTTTATGTCTCGCGCATAAGTGTCTTGTACTTGACTATGGTGAAGCTGACATCATTAATTACCAACTTCGAAACAGGCAATATTATTTAATAAAAACGTAACATATGTAACATACTGCTAGAAATTTACATTTTATAACGTAAACGTCCCCAATACTCTTTCAAACTAAAACTTTTATTAAATAAACCCAAAAAAAAAACTATTTTATATTACATATTCATAAATTTTAGAAATAGTTAAATAATAAACACTTGTTATTTATAGTAGTATGTAGACCAACTGTAAGTCTATTCATATGGATATAGGTTTCTGAAATATGAAAGTGACTAAGTAAGTATTAACCACAACTATCTATCCCACAGATACCAGACCTAAAATCCAAAACACAGATCCTAATAAAAGGCGAGACAAAAGAGTCTAAAAAGAAAAACAAGCAAACCAACGAAGTGAACAAAGTGCGCAGCGGACACGACGCGGCGCAAGTCACGTACGTCGAGCCGCTCGGCGGAGTCGCCAGGAAACGAGCCACGCCCGGGGATAAGGTCAGTGTAGTAAAAAACTAAAAAACACGCTTCTTCTATAGGTTCTTAGCTAATCATGTATTGTCATCAGAACTCAGAGCGTGTGCAAAGTTTCATCCTAATCGAAGACTGGGAAGTGATGTATAAAAACCCCTAATTTCTTGCTAACAGAGATTTTTACAAATATGTAAATGATGGCAATATCTTTCGAATAATGCTAAATTATCGTAATTAAAAGTTCTAAATCCTTGCTTAGTTATATTTTAGGCTTTAAAGTTTTTTTGCATTGAAGTTTGAAAAATGGAGGGACTATCTCTGTGTCCTCCTATGAGTATAACGTCACTATTGGAGTCATTCAGGCACTCTTAAAATCATTTAATAATTTGTAATCAAATTTTAAATATTAAGTACAAAAAGTATGTGTATAGTATCACTAAATAAAAAATAGGCATCCACCGATATCGGACACTTGTAAAACACCCTATGTATTATAAAAGTTGATTATTGTGGTTACTGTACCACCACTGATTTTCAATATGAAACATTGAACTATCTTCACAGATAGAAGTACCAATGGAAGCTCGTCTAGCGAACTTGTCGCTGGACATGCGCTCGCGCAAGTCTGCTGTCAGCCACAACCTCACCAAGCTGTTGATGCAGGGACTACATTCGAAGGATAAAAGGTGAGGAATTTTATATTTCATCATCATCATCATCATCCTCCTGCCCTTATCCCAATTTTATTTGGGGTCGGCGCAGCATGTTTTCTTCTTCCATACGCTTCTATCTGCCGTCATCTCACAAGTAACATTCTTTCTTACCATATTTAAGGATCCTATTGAATTGGATATTTTATCATTTACACATAAACAAGTGCAATATAAAAAGTAATTAAACTTAGGCCATTGGTTTTTTAATTACAATGTAAACACGAAGTGCGCTCATGAAAGGTCAAAAAAGATATATTATAATTATTAAAATTATGAACATAATATAGAAACGTCATCATGTCTAATTTTATAGTTAAATGTCGGTTCTGCTTGTGATCTCTCTCCGGTGGTGTCGGATTGACGTCCCATCGCGCGCAGAGAGTGAAGGAATAGTGAGTGCACCTGTCCAAGCAAATGTGCGTGCACTATGGGTCTTACTACAAAAACTTTAAACCCTGTTTTACACTTGTCTAATAAAATTTTGGCTGCAAAATGAACCATATGTCAACGTCATAATTTGACATTTTTTTAGACAAGGCATAAACTGACGTTTAAAAGTTTTTGTGGTAAGACGGTATATGTCCTGCGCAGTTGGCTGCATTATATTTTAAAATTTTTGTGTATATTCAAAACTATAAATAACAAGAAATATATCTATTTCCAGTATAATCCTCACGGTGCTACAGAAGGACGACCCGCAGATAGCTCTGCGTACAGTGAGCGGCCTCCCCGCCGACTACGTGCCGCAGCTGCTTGAACAACTCGCTGATATGGCTGCTAAGAAGACTAGCCAGTTCGTATAATATTTTGCTTACCTTTAACGTCATAGGTTACACAATTCGAAAAAAATGCCCCAAGCGATTCATGTCGGACAGTTTCATTTAAGGGCTTGGTCAGGATTCGCCGATAAATATCTGTGCTTGTGTTGCCTAGGGGCGGCAGATTTCAGAAGATAAAAGTCAAACACGTCCACTTGGTGGAATTTACTACAAATGTAAAATTATTATTTGTAAGGTTGGTACATGGGGCGGCGGAAATAAAGTAGCCTACTCTCATTAAAAATATAAATCCGGCACTGCCCTGCCATCCGAAACACTCATTGGGGTCTAAGATATACTTAGAAAGTACATACAAACTTAGAAAAGTTGCATTGGTACTTGCCTGAACTGGAATCTCTATGTTTAATGAAACTTGGAATCGAACCCATGCCGTCATGCTTGAGAGGTTGGTTCTCTATCCACTAGGCCACCACGACATTTTCTAAAATACTAATGAATATAATGTTGTTTTCCCTACAGATGTGCGTCAGTATGTACATGGACGTCAGCCCTAGTTCGCAGTCACTCGGCGCTGCTGCTCGCGTCACTAGGATCCAGAGCTAGCGAACATCTCACGCAGCTACTAGCTATATTCACGCATAGGTACGTGGTTATTTATATTTTTGTTCCCTAGAGAAGAGAATCAGGGAAGATCTTGTAATGCATCCTACTAATATGTAAAAAATTTTCTATTATATATTCTTGTTTGTGTTTTTATGTGTACATAAACGGTTAAATAAATAAATAAATATTATAAATGTGAAAGTTTGTGAGAAAGTATGGATGTATGTTCGTTATTCTTTCACGAAAAAACGGCTGGACCGATTTGGTTCGAGGTATGTAGCAGTGGCGTAGCGTGGGTATCTGCCGCCCGGGGCAGTTGTCGATTTTGCCGCCCCTTCCCGTGTATTTTTTTTAATTTTTAACAAGTGTTACTGGCCGCTTGTCATTTTTAACCGACTTCAAAAAAAGGGTTTTTTTTGTATCGACGTTAAAAATCATCAAATGACCCTTCCCACTGTGGGTTAGCAGCGGTGAGGGAGTGTCAGACAGGGGCTACTTTAAACTGTTTAACAAATTAATTTAATTTACGGGACTAACATTTAAACTAGTTTCCATGGAACTATACCTAAGCGTGAAATTTGGCTTGTATCTGGGTAGGTAAGTATTGCTTATAGCATTCAAGTTAATCTAAACCAGTGGTTAACTTAACCTGTTAGTCGTGAGGGACCACTTTAACTAAAGTTTGTCTTGCCGGGGACCACCTCATCGGTTTACCTAAATTAGCACTCTGCTAAACGCATCTCGGCAGTTGCGTAGGTAAGCAAATGCAAATAAAGAAAAACTTGCCTATGTAGTTTCCAAATGCGCGAGCGAAGCGAGCGCGAAATTTTTATGGGACTTAAACCAAATATTACGTAAAATTTAGCCCAAACACACTTAAGTTTTTGTTTGCTGACAGATGCAAAAATAAGGGCATATCGTTTTTGAATACGCGAGCGAAGCGAGCGCGAAATTTTTATGGGACTTAAACCAAATATTACGTAAAATTTAGCCCAAACACACTTAAGTTTTTGATTGTTGACAGACGCAAAATTAAGCGCATACCGTTTTTGAATACGCGAGCGAAGCGAGCGCGAAATTTTTATCGGGCTTAAACCAAAAATTACGTAAAATTTAGCCCAAACGTACCTACTTAAGTTTTTGTTTGTTGACAGATGCAAAAATAAGGGCATATCGTTTTTGAATACGCGAGCGAAGCGAGCGCGAAATTTTTATCGGATTAAAACAAAAATTACGTAAAATTTAGCCCAAACGTACTTAACGTTTGTTTGTTGACAAATGCGAAAATAAGGGCCATAATATATTTTCTGAATACGCGAGCGAAGCGAGCGCGAAATTTTTATCGGACTTAAACCAAATACATATTACGTAAAATTTAGCACAAAACGTACTTCACTTTTTGTTTGTTGACAAATGCAAAATTAAGCGCATACAGTTTTTGAATACGCGAGCGAAGCGAGCGCGAAATTATAATTATTTTTTATTTAAGACTTAAAACCAAAATTACATAAAATGTAGTGTCACGTGTGTTTTAAATACCAAATTTTAACAATAATTAATTTTAAGTTTAAAAAGTTTCAACTTTCTTGTTTAATGTTTTGTTATTGTTAGACAGTTTTATTTAGCGGCACAGATACTAGTTGCGAACATTTTTTTTTTAAATTGGGTAAATTTTGCCGCCCCCTAAAAGCTGCCGCCCGGGGAATTTGCCCCCCCTGCCCCCCCCACGCTACGCCACTGGTATGTAGATACCCTGGATTAACACATAGGCTACTTTTTATCAACACACCACGCGGGCGAAGCCGCGAGGCGGCGCTAGTATGAAACCGAGATGTACAGTTGTCCACAAAAATCATAAATTGTAATAAAATAACATGACGAAAAACATTATACATGTTTCACACCCACATCAGAAATATTTTCCTAATTTTTCTCTTTGTTTCTCTCACATAATCCTATTAAAGGTAATCTTATCCATTTATCACATTGACTATATAAATTTGTGTCTCTTTACAGACGTTCCCACCTCTGTCAGTTGCTGAACCTGAAGGGTCGACTGGACCTCACGATATCGCAGCGCAGTGCGGCCGACACCATGCAGGACGAACAACAACCAGTGCTCGATTATAATGGTAAGTACTTCTAAATGTATATAGCAGGGGCTCGATTCTCCTAAGTTAATAATGTCAAAATCCTTACTAATATTATAAATCGGAAAGTGAGTTTGTTTGTTTGTTTGTTCCGCTTTCACGCCGTAACTACTGAACCGATTGCTTTGAAATTTTGCAGACGTAAAGTTAAAAGTCCGGATTAAATAATAGGGTAGGGAAAACAAAAATATTGTTTGCTTGATGGATGGATTGTAGATGGCGCTGTGTGTCGTTTAAAACAAGGTAATATATTGCAAACGAATATAAACATGTAAATTTAGAAGCTAAATGATACGATAATGAATCCCCGAAAATGAGGAATTCCCGAGGGATGATGTACAATTTGTTTAATCGTCTAAACTGTTTTTTTTTTTTACATCTACTTATATATTGCAAACGAATATGAACATATAAATTTAGAAGCTAAATGATACGTGTCTACAATCAGCGCCATCTAGTGCAGCGGCGATAGCACGCACGATGTTTTCGACCGTGGCTGGCGCCGCTCTGTTTTATCGAGCGGTGTCGCCAATCAGAAAGCCTGCATTTACCGACCTTTGACAGTGACGTCTTAAATGTCACTCACATTTTTTCTTCCCTACAATTTTTGTAAAACCTGTACCTACATGTATAAAAAATAAACGCACTAGTTACTGGAAAAATAATAAAGCAAATTCATTGAAACACACACAAGAATCCCGAACAAAATTGGACCTTCAGACCCGGATCTTCAGCAGAATCAGCATTGGCAGTCACGGTCAGGTCAATCAATCCTTTCCTTTCCCAAACCGCTACTCAATTTGTGCTAACATCGTCATTATTGTGCAAATTCCAGTCTTCGCAGCCACATGTGCAGCGGCCACATTGCCACGAGCACGACATTGCAGTTAAAACTGTAAGTACTTGATTCCTTTCTCCTGTAAATCACCAATATGACTGAAAAGGGGCAGTCCCTAGATATAGAAAGTAGTGAAGATCTTATTCGTGATTTAGTGAAAAAACGAGGTGTAGTTAAAAGAAAGTTCACATTGTTTCTCAAATATGTGCAATCTTTGGACGAGTCAAACTTAACAGCAACTCAGAAGTTAGAATTGGAGGAGCGTTATCAAAGAGATAAAATCTTGTTTGATACATTTTCTGAAATTCAAGACGAGATAGATGTGGCTGTGTCAGAGTGTCAATTAGATAAAGAATTACAGGAGAGAGAAGCGTTTCAAGACCAATATTATGCTATTGTGGCTAAATGTAAATGTGTTCTTAAAGATTCCAGTAGTCAATCCGTTCAGAGTCAAGCACAAAGTCAAAGTCGCATTAACGGTGTAAAACTACCAACTATTTCTTTACCAACCTTCGATGGTTCGTATGACCAATGGCTCGAATTTCGAGATACTTATATGTCTATTATTCACAACAGTAATAATTTAGAAAATGTGCAGAAATTTCATTACTTACGTTCCGTCCTTACGGGCAACGCCCTACAAGTCATTAAGTCGCTGGAGTTTTCAGCTGATAATTATTTAGTAGCTTGGGGTCTTTTAGAAAACAGATACAATAATAACCGTCTATTAGTTCATAATCATGTGAAGGCAATATTTTCAGCGCAGTCAATGTCTAAAGAATCAGCTGCTCAAATCCGTAAATTAATTGACACAATGTTACGTAATATTCGTGCACTTAAAACTTTAGGAGAACCCACTGATACATGGGATACATTAATTATTCACATAATAGTTTCAAAACTAGATTCGTCAACTGAGCGTGAGTGGGAACTTCATAAAAGTAATTCCACGAACAGTTCTGTCGATAAAAAAATGTTGCTGTCAGATTTATTAACATTTCTGAAAGATCGAGCTGATTTTCTAGAAACTGTGAAGCCTTCGCAGAATAAGCCAGCCACGATAGACAATAATAATAATACTCACACAAAGAAGTCGTTATCAGTAAAATCACACAGTTATGTTGCAACACAAAAGGATAGCAAAAGGTCAAACAATTCAAAACGTTACAAATGTAATATGTGTGGTTCCAATCATCCCATTTATTCATGTGAAGAGTTCCTTAATTTATCGCTTCGGGATAAACTACGTATCATTGAAGAAAAAGGTTTATGTGTTAATTGTTTACGCATAGGTCACGCAGTTAACGAATGTTGGTTCGGACCGTGCAAGCATTGTAATAAGAAGCATAACACATTAATTCACGACCCTTCAGTAAACACTTGTACATCATCAGCAGTGGCGCATATCACACAAAAGTCTCACCCTGAACCTAGTACAAGTGACACACACACGCAGTTAGCTCACACCACTTCTCATAAAACACACACGCTTTACACAGAAGATAATAATATCAATACACACTATTATCAAAACCCGGTATTATTGTCAACTGCTTTAGTGGAAGTGGCGGACGAGCATAACGTATATCACACAGCACGTGCTCTTCTGGATAACGGAAGTCAGCATTGTTTCATTGCAGAAACATTGTGTAAAAAACTTAATATTCCATTGATACAGTCCACTGTTCAAGTGAGAGGGGTAGGTAATACTGTCACTCAATCCACAAATTCTTGTAGCATTCAATTGCGATCCAAAGTAAATTCATTTAACACACGCTTTAACTGTTTAGTTTTGTCTTGTATTTCATCACACTTACCGACACTGAGTACAAAAGGTGACATAGAAATACCTGACAACATTCAACTGGCCGATCCTGAATTCTGTTCTTCCGGTGAAATACATTTGTTGATCGGGGCGGACAGGTTCTGGGATCTGCTCAGTGAGGGTTTAGTAAGATTGCCTAATGGTCCATACTTACAAAACACAAAATTTGGATGGATCATATCTGGTATTGTACACAAAAGAGTTTCACGCATTAAACAGACTCAGTGCAATTTCACACATAGTACATTAGATTCTGATCTCAAACGTTTTTGGGAACTTGAAGAGATTCCTATTAGTAGTAATAAATTCACTAAGGAAGAAATCGCATGCGAAAAATTATTTAAAGACACTACTTTACGCGTAGATAAGGGTCGTTTTTCTGTGCGCATACCGCTAAGCGAGTCAGCTGATGTACTCGGCGATACATTTACTATGGCCGAGAACCGGTTTCTTGCACTCGAACGCAAATTACTAAGAAGCGCACCGGCCTATAGAAAAATGTATATTGATTTTATAAATGAGTATTTAAGCTTGGGACACATGAGTCGCATTTCTGATTATAATAAAATTTGTTATTTTTTACCACATCACGGTGTTTACCGAGAACACAGTTCTACTACGAAGTTAAGAGTGGTGTTTGACGGAAGTGCAAAGTCAACGTCAGGTAAATCATTAAATGACATCCAACACACAGGACCTGCGTTACACAATGACTTGTTTTCTATTTTGCTTCGATTCAGACAATTCAGATACGTAGCATCTTCTGATATTGAGAAGATGTTTCGGCAGGTAAAAATACAAGAAGACCAAAGAAATTTACAATTAATTCTTTGGAGAGAGAATCCATCCGATCCTCTCGGTGTGTACCAACTTAACACAGTAACATATGGAACTGCGTCCGCACCTTATCTTAGTATGAGGTGTTTGAAGCAACTCGCGTTGGAATGCAATGATGACGTCATCGCACAAGTCATTAATGACGACATTTTTGTAGATGATCTCGTCACTGGCCACGATGATCAAGAAACATTATTAGAGATTTGCAACAGTGTTTCTAAAGTACTAGAATCTGGATGTTTTCATCTGAGAAAGTGGGTATTTAATTCACCAGTTACACAATCAAACGTATCCGCTTTTAAGGATTTATCATTCGGTGAAAACAGTCACACTAAAACATTGGGAATGGGATGGTTTTATTCTTCTGACGAATTATACTTTGACACTAAATATAATCAAGATGAATCTCATGTTACTAAACGAATCATTCTTTCAACTATCGCACAAACATATGATCCATTAGGTTTACTTGCACCAACGGTTATTACTGCTAAAATCATACTACAAAAACTGTGGTTAGCTAAATTAGACTGGGATGAACCGGTGCCTAAGTCTATTTTATCAGATTGGCAAAACTTCATTAATAAATTTCATAATTTACAGTATATTCACATTCCACGTCATGTAATAGGACAAAATACAAGTGTAATAGAATTACATATTTTTTGTGATGCTTCACAGTGTGCGTACGGAGCTTGTGCATATATACGCAGTGTTACAGATAATAATATAATAACAGTACATTTGTTATGCGCGAAGAGTCGAGTCGCCCCGGTGAAACCGGTTAGCATACCGCGCTTAGAATTATGTGGTGCATTAGTGGGTGCAAGATTGTTTAAAAAAATTGAGAAATCATTAAGATTAAACTTTGATAATGTCTATTTTTGGTCAGACTCCACGGTAGTATTAGGATGGCTTAAAATGTCGCCTAATTTATTGAAACCATTTGTACAAAATCGCATTGTAGAAATAAATGAGCTCACTGGTGACAAACAATGGTTTCACGTCGCAGGTAAACAAAACCCGGCTGACATGTTATCACGCGGAATGCACCTAGATTTACTTAAGTCGTGCGACATGTGGTGGCACGGACCCGCATTTTTACAAGTTGACAATTCGGAATGGGATCAAAACATGCGCTGTTATGACATTAATTGTGATGAATTGCCAGAATTAAAACCAGTTAAATCTACTGCACTAGTTCAGATAAATTCAGATGATTTTTTGTTTCACAGATTCTCAAGTTTTAATCGCTTGCGCCGTGTGGTAGCATACATTCTTCGTTTCACACATAATATTCGTAAACTAAAGGCAAGTGCACAGCGTTTCACAGGTTGTTTATCTGTAAACGAATTGAATAATGCAACGAGAGTTTTAACTCAAATCGCACAACAACAATCTTTTCCAGAAATTTATGATAGTTTAAAAAATAAACGTCAGTTTAAATGTTCACGTAGTATTTCTGGTTTAAATATATTTATGGACGAACATAATTTAATTAGAGTAGGAGGAAGACTTGTGAACTCTGACTCGTTTTCCTATGACAAAAAACATCCATTGTTGTTGTGTAGCAGACACCTATTTACTAGACTTATTTTTGAACATCAGCACAAGGTATTATTACACGCTGGGCCGCAGTTGCTTTTAGCAACTGTTAGAGAAACATGGTGGCCTTTAAAGGGACGCAATTTAGCAAAACAAGTTGTACACAAGTGTGTAAGGTGCACACGAATGCGAGCTACGCCAATGAAAATACAAATGGGTAACTTACCTAATGAACGGCTTGTGCCAGGATATCCATTCTTACGTTGTGGTGTCGATTATGCCGGGCCATTGCTCATGCTGAATCGCGCAGGTAGAGGGGCAAAATTGACAAAGTGTTATATCTGTCTGTTTGTATGCTTTGCCACTCGCGCTATACATTTGGAGTTAGTCACGAGTCTGACTAGTGAGGCATATTTATTGGCTTTGAAACGCTTTATTTCCAGACGTGGCAAACCTATGCAGATTTTTTCTGATAATGGTAAAACATTTGTCGGAGCTTTAAAGGAATTCTCAAAATTTTTAGATACCAATGAGTCAGACATTTTGAATTATACATCCGATAACTCAATAGAATTTTCTTTTATTCCGCCATACTCGCCTCATTTTGGTGGTTTGTGGGAGGCAGGAGTCAAGTCTTGCAAATATCACTTGCGTCGTATTGTAGGCAATGCACATCTAACGTACGAGGAGTTGAGCACAGTACTAGCACAAATTGAGGCTGTCCTGAACTCCCGTCCTATATCTCCTATGTCCACAGATCCGACAGATTTGCTCCCGTTAAGTCCAGCTCATTTTTTGATTGGCCGGCCACTTACTGCGCCTGCTGACAAGAAAGACCTGACGATGACAGCCACACATCGCCTTCCACGATATGATCGCATAGAACAGATGCGACAAAACTTCTGGCGTCGGTGGGCTACGGAATATATTTCTGAGCTTCAGAAGAGGACCAAGTGGCAATCTAACCAAGACACATTACTTCCGAACACACTGGTCCTAATAAAAGAAGATCACCTTCCACCCCTGAAATGGCAACTTGGACGAGTGCAAGAGACGTTCCCAGGTCGAGATGGCCTCTCTCGTGTAGCAGTCATCAAGACGGCGACCGGAATTATCAAGAGGACGTACCCAAAACTCTGTCCACTACTACAACCACAGTAACTTCGTTGGAAGCTGGTGCTTCCAAGGCCGGGAGTATGTCTACAATCAGCGCCATCTAGTGCAGCGGCGATAGCACGCACGATGTTTTCGACCGTGGCTGGCGCCGCTCTGTTTTATCGAGCGGTGTCGCCAATCAGAAAGCCTGCATTTACCGACCTTTGACAGTGACGTCTTAAATGTCACTCACATTTTTTCTTCCCTACAATTTTTGTAAAACCTGTACCTACATGTATAAAAAATAAACGCACTAGTTACTGGAAAAATAATAAAGCAAATTCATTGAAACACACACAAGAATCCCGAACAATACGATAATGAATCCTCGAAAATGAGGAATTCCCGAGGGATGACGTACAATTTGTTTTATCGTCTTAACTGTTTTTTTTACATCTACTTATCCTGAAATAACTATAATTCAACGAATTACTAATTGGTATAAGTATTAGTTAAGTTATTTAGTTCTTGAGGTATGCGATAGATGGTGGTGGGTGTTTTTAAAACGTGGTAACGATGTGTTTTTAAAATACGTAAGAAGTGGAATGATAGCTTTTTAAAACGTGGTGACGTTGTTTTTTTTTAAGATACGTAAGAAGTGCAATGATATCTCGCGCTTTAACCTGTAGCTCATTGTTCAATCGCGAGCTTCCCGATAGCTCGATAGATGGCGATAAGGTTCGCCGCGAATTAGTCTTAACGTGTTTTGAAATCAGTGGGGCCCAGTAGCGCCAGGGCCAGCCGCGGCTGCGGGTTGTTCGAAAGAGGTACCGCGGCCCTGGTATATAAAAGGCCTACGACGGAACACGACGATTTTAGTCAGTAAGAGTCTGACACTCCCTCACCGCTGCTAACCCACAGCGGGAGGGGTGAACCGAATTCCACGCGGGCGAAGCCGCGGGCGGAAAGCTAGTTAAATATAAATCGAATCCCAATATGATCGCAATAGCAGTTTTGATCATATCGGGCATTCTGCTACTAATATAAGACCAATCGTATTCCAACGACATTCGATTGGTTTGCGATTGGTCTGCTATTTTGGTATATACGGGAGTTTGCTCTACAATCATATTGCAATCGTAAATCATTTGCAGACAAAATTATTCATTATTGAATGACAGAAAAGGATAAACACGTTTATTTAAAAAAAAAATTGGTTGCCTGTAAAGTCGGTATACGGGCGAAAGTTTTACGTGACAACGACTTTGAGTGGTAAAATAATTTTAATGTGAATATTCATTCGTATAGTAGAGGCAGGATGCAATAATAACAATTTAAAACATTTACCGCTGTGTATGCCTATCTCTCTCTCTCGCTCTTAGGCGGGCTAACTGTGCCCGAGTGGAAGGGACGCGTGCCTCTCACTCGCTCTCATTGTGAGCGCATAACGTGAGCGGAGCGTAACGCAGTTTCTTGAAGTGTCACCCGGCAAACCAATTTATACGACGTTGTCACGTCAAAAAAATAGCGGAATGCCACATACCTACGCTTCAATCGTAATCGAAAAAGTCGATCGCAGTCGAATGTGAATTGTATCTTGCTTACGTAAAATTAGGAGAATCGGGCCCCAGCGCTTTTTCCCGCGTCCCTAACTACAAGCGCGGTGTTAACACAACATGATAGACTATGAAATATTTACAAATATTTGTGATATTCGTTTCAGACTCATCGTCAGACGAGGAGCCGGAAGCAGAGGCGTTCCAGTCAGACAGCGACGCGTCCTGGGGAGACGACAAGTTCGAGTCAGAAGCCAGCGATGCGGAGTCTGACGGCGACGGAGATTGACAACATGTTAATAAATAATTGTTTCAATAAAACTGTTGTTTTTATTTATGTACTAGGAATTTGTTCTCTCACCTAGAAAAAATGTAGAAAATTGTGTTTAACTATCTACCTTTCCGAGTTTAAGGAGATGGCCAAAAAAAAACCCAGAGTCGACAGAAACTTCGTACCTATGTATGGTTGGATTCAGTATAATGTGTAGTTTACAAAAAGTATTTCTTATCATCTAAAAACCATGGGGTTCTCTTTTTACAAGGCTTTTTATCGATGAAGATTTTGCTGTCGATTCTGAGTTTTTTTACTATGAAAATTTGGCCATCTCCTTTGTGTGAAGTAGAACAAATACTCAGCAACTTTCGCATTGATCATTGATAGACGAGAAAATATTGTATAGGAACTGAATAAAACCAACAAAATATAGTCATTCGCACCATCATATATTTCATCCAACACTTAACTATAACATACACGACTCGTATGTACTTACAAACTAATACTTTGATAACTCAGAGCTTATCATACAAAAATATTTCTTTAAAATTGTTTGCAGGAATGAGGTATAATGGCTTCTAAGCAGCATTTACTTTGTTTTAATGGCAATTCTATACAAATACAGAAATTATTGTTGATATAAACGTTATATGAAGCCTTGTTAAAAATCAGACACTTAAACTTAGGTCAACTTATAAAAGAGTTTATTTTCTATGCTTTTTTCGAGGGAGCCCTAAATATGCCGACTACGACGGCGTGGTCTCTCTCGTAGGGCTCCAAAGTCAACTGTTCTTGGGGTTTTAGTTTGTCGGCTTGTAGTTTCTTCACTTCAGCTGCGAATACGGCCTCGGGCTGCGCTGTCGAATCTATGCAGGAGGCCTGCGTGAAAAAATAGACAATGATTAGATTGGAGGAAAAACTTATATAGTTTTAGTATATGTATTGTGGTTATAATCAGTGAGAGAGTTCAATTATATCAACATGAAAGATTTAGAACGTTTATTTCATCATTAGAAGCGTAAGTGTAAGACATACAATGCTAGCAGAGTCACACAAATTCTAGTTATTTCCTAATTTACTCAGAAATGCTATACAAATACTGAATTTCAGCAAGATCAACCATTTGTAAACTTGAAACTCACCTTAATAGAAATAACAAAGTGTCCTCCGTTCTTCAAGAAGTGTTGTGCGTTCAAACTGACTATCCTAGCCTGATCGGGCTGGGCCACGTCGGCAAATATACAGTCAACCATACCGACCAACATTCTGAAATATAAAGATATAGTTAATAATATTGCTTGGTGAAAGAGTGAGGTATACTGTAGTGTTAGGTTACCTCAGAGAGAGAGTTCAAATCATTTCAACATGAAACATTTAGATATCAGAAATCATCATAGTAACTTTATTTATTTAATTTAGGCCTTTACAAGTACTTATGAACGTCAGAAATTATAAATAAGGTTGATTCTAGTTGCCCATTCCAAAAGCAGCTTCCTATGGAGAAGAACGGGCAAGAATCTCCATATGAATAGTTAAACCTTTTATTTCACTCAAAATGGAAAGGTTTCTGAATATAAAATTTACTGCTTTTTATATAAATTAATGCATAAAAACATTGTTACAGCTTAAGAAAGTATGTTCGATATACATATATCTTATGTATGTATCTTCTAGTAGTAAATAAAAATAAGAATGAAAATTTACCTGTATTTAAGTGGATGTCTAGCATCTTCAATAATGGGGATAATATTGGTTCTCTTCTTGGCTACATTTATAAGGTCCCGGCCTGATCTGTGCGAGAACTCCACTGCATATACTAGACCTTCCTGTTGGACAAACAATACTACGTTATTATATGTATATATTTTGTAGAAAAAGTAGGATTTTATGTGTTTTTATCAGAAGTGGGTATGTGGACATAGTCTTCATGAATAGGTCTAGATTAGAGGGACCACGATCATCATTTAAGATTTTGTACAAGTTTACAGGTAGTCAGATAACTAGTGCATTCAATCAATTGTCTGTAAAGGCATAGTAACTTTGAGATGAATAAATAAATAAATTGTTGATAATCTGCTTGTAGACTTATGTATTAAAACAGTATGACACACTTTTCAGAATGCTAATAGTGTTGAAGAATAGTTTTCATAATATTTTTTTAACACTAAAATAAGTACAAAAGTTCTTAATCAAACTGAAATATGTCACACCATTCACAAAAACTTATTTAACACAGAATAATCTCAACAATGCTTACCGGTCCGACAACATCTGAAACATGACTGACGGTGGTTCCACTGGCAGCTCCAAGATACAACACCCTGGAGCCGGGAGGCATGTGAATAGCATCCACTCCACCCATGATAGCCGCTGCTAACTTTGATCGGAAAGGATTCCATACTCTGTATTCCACCTTTTCTCCTTCATTCTGTTGAACGGGTAAGTTTTTTAGCAAGGGTAAGAGAGAAATGGGTAAGGGTAAGAGGGCATTGTGAATCAGAAGTGGGTATGTGGACATAGTCTTCACGAATAGGTCAGGTTAGAGGGACCACAATCATCATTTTAAAATTATATACCGAAAAATCTAAATCAAAAATAGTTTGTTCAATATTGGCTGCAAAACAGCACTTTTTGAACATCAGGAATTAACAAAAGACAGCCCCCAAAACGCCCGCCCTTCACCACTTTTTACGAATTTGTGCTGGGAAGAAGAAGTGGCGCAACAAATTCCCCAGAAACACATGTCTGTCTGTCTGCAGGTTAGAAGAACCTTTCAACATTTTTTGATATATAAATTTGCTTTTTGACTGAATTTATTACATTTTTTGCCTATTTTGAATTAGATAAGTATTACAAACCTCAACGGATATTCTCTTTTCTCCATATACTTCTGATCCAGGCACTAAATTCTTTGTAACCAATGCATCTTCTTTGCCTCTCGCAATGAATACTCCGGGATGTCTACGACAGAACAAATTCTACTTAATAAAAGGGTAACAATCAGAATATTTGTAAGGGTAAGAAGGGTAATATCAGTAAGATATGTTGGCTTCAAGCGTTCGCTTTCAGAAGAACGAAAGTTATAATATTAACATCATTTTACTTCAGTATAAACAGACATTTTATCTTGTTTTAATTGAATAAATATGACACCATTACAAAAATACAATTTTTTATCAATACAACCTAAATATATTATCTATCAAAGTTTATTCAACTACTGGTGATTATTTTAACGTTACAATAATATTTTATTGACTGACTTATACACAACTATTTTTGAGATTTTCAAAATTATGTTATTTACCTGTGGGGTTCAATGATAACTTGTTTGCCTCCCTTGAAGCCGCCTCCTCCTCTCCCGCGGCCACCACCGGGACCACCACGGCCACGACCTTAGAGAAAAGAGGAATTTTAGCACAAAATAATACAAGAAACATGTTTTCTGTGGATGACTTGTTGATCAGAAGTGGGTATGTGGACATAGTCTTCATGAATAGGTCTAGATTAGAGGGACCACGATCATCATTTAAGATTTAACTGTTTATACCAAAGGACTTTGATTTTGTAGCAATATAGGATAGAAAAATCCTAGCACTTTTGGTTTTAAGATTTATTTTACATGGCTATTTGATGAAACTCACTTTATGTTACTTTATTCTGTCACCTGAACCTTGGCATTCCAGATTGCAACAAGATCACAAACATCAACAATTTGTTGAGTAATAAAATAATATGTATCCGATGTTCACATGTTTCATGTTACTTGTCCTTTGGTATATCAGCCTATGTATAGACACCAGCACATCAAGGTAAACTAAAGTTATAAACTTTAGAATCTAAAGAATAAGATTAAAAATTTAGAAAATATGCATAGACTGGAATAGCTTGCTGTGCTGGTATCTGACTAAAATGGTCGTCTTGGTATCACACAAGCCTAAGTCGTATCTCTTACCTCCTCCGCGGCCGCCACCCCGGCCTCCGAAGCCTCCCCTGCCGCCGCCGCCTCCGCCCCCTCGGCCTCCGAAGCCGCCGCGGCCACCTCGGCCTCCTCTGTCTCCGCCGCCTCGGCCTCTGCCGCCGCCGAAACCACCGCGGCCACCGCCGCCACGACCGCCATTAAATTCTGTAGAAATGGTTCAATGTTGTTTAAAACAAACAAAACATGAGCAAATTACTTAAATTCACATGTCTTTTCTAAGGTAATCCTAGGTAGTCCTGCTACCTAGTTCAAGCAGGGGAAAAAATAAGACACTGTAATTTAAAAACATCATGAAATTGACAATGTCATGATTGGAGTTGAATCTCCACCTCAATTAATTAATAAGGCTAGCGTATCTTCATATGGGCATCAGCCAACAGATTCCTCTGAATCCGATGGAAACTTTTTGCACACAGGGGTAAAAAGTAAGTAGCCTGTAGCCTTTTTAGATATGTTGGCAGTATAACACTGAATTGGGTCAATAGTGTATAGAGATTACCATATTTATTCAATCCAAACTATTCAACTTTATAATTTTTATCTTGGCATTCCTGAAATAAATGGTTTGGCAGCACACCTAACCAACTAGCTTTAGAATCACCAAGACATGGATGGAGTAATAATCAATGTAAAAAATTAAATTAACATACAGGTTTAGTTTATTTCAAGGTGAGTTTTGAAATTGTCTTATAAACTCTATAAATACTGTTTCAAGGTAACTTAGTACAAACACAAACATAGTGGCAATCCAGTATTTTATAAGTTTGTCTGTCCGAAATAGCCCAGAGATGAATACTTGTTACTATCTTCTCGGTAAGGCTGGGAGTCAGACTTTCTGGATTCTATCCAACAAATATTTACAACGACAAAAAAATACAGTCAATGCCAACAGCCTCACCGCATGGGTACTGTATTTTGATATTGCTAAAGCTAGTAAGCTGCAGATATACAATTAGTGAAGTCTGCGATAATTCTGTGGTTGCTCTGAACCATTATCTACGCATGTGATTTTAAAACTCAAAATAGGTACATTGGAGTCAGGGCCATATTGACATTAACAATTTCACAACAAATGGTTATTTTTGAAATGATTGCAATCACATGTGGGCTCCATAACAGCCAGCCTGAATGAATGGTATGTAGCCAATATGTAGGTTATGTTAAGATAGGAAGCATTGCATTTGTAATCATAGAAAAGCTTATCAATACCATTAAGCCACGTGGTGTGTGGTACAAAACTATTTTATTTATTTTTATGACCATTGACCACCACAAGTGTATTTTATCACCTTGCAACTGTAGGGAAAATTGTATACTATTAGTTCTTGTGATATATAACACATAGATGTTATTTAGAAGAGAATTATAACCGGATAAATAGTAAATTTAACAATATAGGAAGTAAAATTATAAGGCACGCGTGGTCCCGGCGTGGGTGAAAAATAAACATTGTGGTGGCTTGTATAATTAGTTTGTATGGTTAATTTGCATCGTATGTTATTTTAAAAGGTTACAAAGGCCTGCAAAAGCTGTGCTTAGGGCTCTATCGTGGATATGTAGCGAGGTTATAGACAAACTAACCTCAAAAGTAACACGTGAATTTGGAAGATTTAAAGTGAAAATCACGATTTTATGGTAAGAATATGAGATTCGACATTAGTTAATTAGAGGAATATGTAATAACAACAGCATTTTCACACATAGTTTCGAAATTACCACACGCGGCAATCACGCATGTGCAAAACGCCGATTGACCACTAATAAGTAAAGAAAAATCTTACCTGGCTTGCCCATTTCAATATCACTAGTTGCTTGAACAATATCCTACAGTTTAAACAATTAACGTTCGCTATCTAAACACAAAAATAAACTGTAATTTCTTCATAAACCGCGCGGAGCCATCACGCCGCGCAGCCGTCCCCGGAAATGACGCCATCTTAAATGAACAATGTTGCTACTTCATTTGAAAAGATTGAAAAAGGGGACGTTTGGGGTTGCTATAGTAGAAAATGCATTACATTCCGCCGAAAAAAGTTGAAAAAAGTTATTTCAATGATCATGATTTTTTTTATTTTGCTTAGCTTATTTTTATAACGTAATAAAACACAGTTATAGTATCACCAAAACCCGCAATATTGTTGAATATTTTCATTTGTCTACATGTTAATCGTAAAGTAAATGGCTAAAATAATCTGAAATCACTTGAATGAAGTGTTTTGTTGTTCTCTTGTTGATAAGATACAACAAATCATCACTGTCTATATAAATCACATTATATCTACCTACATAGCAAAGTATTGGTGAATTTCTTCATTTCACATTATATTGTGAAGTTAAACATAAATAATGGACTCAAGTAAGTTTCATCAAATAAATCTAGAACACTTTAAATGGATAAACAAGCCAAATGAATGGTCAATCAATAATTTAAATGTTCTTAATGTAACCACGGATGAGAAAACAGATTACTGGGAAGGCACTTGGTATAATTTTCATCATAATACCGGTCATGTGTATGGATTGGAAATAAACGGCGACTTTACATTTTCGGTAAGATTTAAGGTTATTTTTATTATTTGGAATATAATTATAGGCCCGGGCCCAATGAAACACAAAAATTAGAGATACTAGTAAAAAAAAATTGATTTGATTAAGAAATAAGAATCGAGATTACGTCTCAAAATAACTACAACTTTTTTACTAATTTTAAGATGGGCCTTCTGTAAGGGTAGTAACCTAGGTACCTCTTTGGTGATATATAATCCTGTCAGTTTTTGGTCAAAATAAGCTTAAAATGCCATTAGATTTTTATTTTTAATATATATTTTTCTCAATAATATGGCTTTCTGTGTAGTTTTTCAACCAAATCAGCCAGTATTCTAATTAGCCGTAGGTTTGGTTTTCTGGACAAGGAAAAATCATTACCCAGGCGCAGCAAAATTAAATAATTTTGTATGTAATCTACTCGAGTAAATAAAATCTGTCCCTTCAAAATAAAGGAGCTATAAAAAGTAAGGCAATCCGAGGAAAAAAAATATTTTAACGTTTAACAAACGTCAAAATTCTAAATAGCCAATTTTGGCGGTAATTTCACAGGTATGCGTAGAAGCTGAGTTTATAAACTTATACGACCAAGCTGGGCTTATGATTTTCTTGGACGATAAACACTGGTTGAAAGCAGGCATCGAGTACAATGACGGCCAGCCAATGATAAGCAGTGTTCTTACTAATGAAGTCTCTGATTGGGCCACAGGTTTGTGAAAACAACGGTTATTTCCGTTATTTCAAACTCACCTTACAGCCTTGCCCTGTCTGTTATGCAGTGTAGATACCCATAATGAAAACTAAACTGTACCTATGAGACTTTATAGAGTGCGTAAGCGGGTATAAAAAGGGACTTACAATAACTGTAGACTGTAAAATATATCGTCGGGGCTACGTAGTGGGATTTCATGTCAGTGAAAATGTTCATTATAACTTATAACCTTCATAATATATCAGGTTCGAAAATAATATAAGATATCTATATTTCAGGTGTCTTCACCGGTAATCCTCGTAAGTTCTACATTCGCATGACAAGAAAAGGCGATGTGGTGTGCGTGAAATATTCCACAGACAATATAACATGGACACTCCTTCGTTTGTGTCCCATGGCGTTTTCCTTGAATAAAAACCCGTGTGTCGTCGGGCCCATGTGCTGTACGCCTTTGAGAAAAGGACTGAATGTCAAATTCAGTGAATTTTCAATTACTGTCCCTGGTGACGACATTTTACACTCGAATTAAGTTGGTTCTCAATGTACAGAAATAAAACATGCATGTTTATAAAATATCTTTTATTTTTATTCGTCGGTATACAATCCGTGATAATTTCTCGTAAACCTACAATATTCCTAAGTTAAGGAATGTACATACATAAACGACACATTTATTCAACATCGTATTGTGTTCGACACATAATATTTGGCCTGTACATATTGGCCAACTCTTAGGCCAACACCGGCCATTATGTACAGGAATTAACATATTTATTACAACTTGTATCTTGGTACCTGAGGCTCTATGTACCTCACTAACTAAAGAGGAATTTCCCCGTGTACTAACACTTAACATAATACTAACAACTAGAAAATGCTCTTTAACTAAAATAAATTTCTTATTCACGCCATACTGTTAAATCAAAAAGTAAATTATAAGCCGTGGTTTGGAAAAGTGAGCAAATATCACTATCGATGTTTTATGCCTCGATTTGAGGCGTAGAACACAAGTCTGCCTCAAATTGAGGCACAACATACAAAAAAGTCTGACCACAGCAATATCTGGATTATAACCATTCTAAGTCGCGTAAATGTGCGCAAATTAAATACAATAATGCTTTACACTTCTTTTTCCTTTGTGAGATAAGCAGAATATCTTATATTTGTGTGTGCTGACAAAAAACGTATGTACAATTGGCATACGTACATGCGCATCGCAACGATTATACATAATTTATCGGCTAATCTCACAAAGGTTCGTAATTTCGAAGACAAGATAATAATTAACAATAAAATTAAACTTAAAAATAGTAATTACATGGCAAAACTAAACTATATCACATTTATTCACCACAATCAACGTACAAAATATAGATTATGTTGATTTCATTCCCAATTATGTTTACTTCCCTTTCTTAATATGACAACACAGACCATAATACATTTTGCAAATAGACAAGTACTCTTTTATGTTTTTTTTTCCAATTTGCAGAAATAAATTGAAAAATAGAACTGAAGTCAAAATTGAGAATGAAATCTACATATCTCTTTAACAAAATTTTCAGCAATGCTTAACACATTATATTCGTTTGATTTAGTAAAAGCAGAGATAAATTGGACCATACAAAATGTACCTATGTATGCATCAGAATAACTTCAAAGCAAAATATTGTCGCTTTGTTACAAAACTGATTCTGAATTCGATAAAAACACTACAATCTCACATATTTTAATGTATTATTTTTAAATTTGATATTCATACGAAAATAAATACTTTCAGTAGGTATACATAAATTGGGCAACCTCAGTTCGTAAAAGATTTATTTTAAATTTTCAGCCGCGTGAAAAAACTTCCCTTTTTGAAAATCGATTGACATTCGACTTTTTTAGATCTTCTGTGTTATTATTATATAAATCAACATTCCTATAAATATAATCACAACATTTATATATATGTATGTATATAGCTCAAATTCTACTTCAAAACACTCATGAATAACGTTTAGGTTATTTCCCTTTCATAGACCTATCTACTTTATACAATGATGTAGTTCCTCTTAAATGGATTTTTCACATTTTGCAAGGAATTATTTCACCAATAATGTCTGCATAACACATATTTTTACTGTCAGTAATAAAAACCACAGACTTACGAACGAACAGAGTGTCAAACACTTTTAGCCCATTGGGTGACAATTATTCTTCAGACCATAATTGTCGTGTTCCTATTAGTCGAGGCGACAACCGCCATATTTCGACGAATTAAAAAGTGTAACCTAAGTGAATAGTTTAACTCGGCTGCGGTTCGGTATCTATGGGTTCTGTTTTGATAGAAACCTGCATGTTTTGTGGAGTCGATGTCGGTAGAGCGGGGGCGATTTTGGATCTCTCTAAGTTGTATATCTGGAAGAACAAAAAATGATAATATTAACGATTGTTTAAAAAAAATTACCTGAATACAGGTTTGGAGGAAAATATAAGTATGAAATTAAGTCCATCTGTGAATCTACGACGATCGTGCAAATGCAATCGAGAAAGTTATGTAAGCACTATTATTCTGAAAAAATATAACCCTTCTTGGGAGTCAGACAAAATCATCCTCCGAGCCTTTTCCCAAACTATGTTGGGGTCGGCTTCCAGTCTAACCGGATTCAGCTGAGTACCAGTGCTTTACAAGAAGCGACTGCCTATCTGACCTCCTCAACCCAGTTACCTGGGCAACCCGATACCCCTTGGTTAGACTGGTGTCAGACTTACTGGCTTCTGACTACCCGTAACGACTGCCAAGGATGTTCAATGACAGCCGGGACCTACAGTTTAACGTGCCATCCGAAACACAGCCAATGGTGTCTAAGATATACTTAGAAAGTACATACAAACTTAGAAAAGTTGCATTGGTACTTGCCCGACCTGGGATCGAACCCGCGCCCTCATACTTGAGAGCTTGGTCCTTTACCCACTGGGCCACCACGAAAAAACCGAAGTTAAAAATGTAGCTCGACAGTTTTTCTTATTTTTACAGTGAAAGCGTAAACACAGAGACTCGGCTTTTTTATATGTAATGTTTAGGATAAACACAGCATAACACATAGGGTTGAGTGGCTTTGCGGCACCAGTCTCAAGTAATTTCCCCCCTTTGAAAATTGCTGATTATCTTTGCCTTCTTTCATTAAGTAGCTAGACCTACCTTCATAAACAGCGGCGTGGACAATTGAGCAACACTGGTGGCGTGACTGTAGGAGTCCTCGTCACACGGAGACTCGCACACCTTCAGTTTCGGCAGGCGTTTCCTCGCCACCTGCTCCTCGTCAGAGTCTGAGGGGGGCGGCCGCACCTGCAATTGGTGAATTAGTATTTAATATACATGATAAAGAGGAAATATTTTATTGGTTTCGATACTTCTGAACCGATTCGAAAATGTTTTTCACTGTTGAGAAAATAGGTTGGTAATTAGGATGCTAGAGCCGTGTAACAATGGCTATGTTTTGTTGGGGCATAGGGAAAAGTTCCCCAAGCCAAGAGCTAGTTTTAATTAATACATAGCCTTATTCCAATAAACTGATTCTATGCAAAAGTGTGAGCTCGAAGCAAGGTGGTTATGGTTTAAAGTAATTCGCGAGTGGAACTTAAGTCCAAGTTGTCAAAATAGGTGTGATGTTACATGGCATACTTAAAAGATTGATACCTTTCTAGGACGGCCTGGACCTCTCTTTTTCGTTGGCACTGGCAGTGGCGATGGCGATCGCACCTAGAAGTAAAAGGAAACAGAATTTGTTAAATTCCAGGGCAAGTAAATGATGCTACTATTCTGCAACTTGAATTGATAAATTAACATACATAATCTACATAGACATGCTTATCATTTAGCAATCATCAAAGTACTCTACACAATTGCTATCAACTATCCCTACACCTAAATAATTGATTCAACTTACCCTCCGTTTCCTAACCGGTCTGCTTCCATCAGCTGACCTCGTAGTCATCGCCAGTCTTGATTCCTGGCTCTTCTGTGAGCTGGTGGACACATTACTCTCCTCCTTAGCAAGAGCCGTACTACTTCTCTCCTTCACAAACGAATCCTCAGCCACTTTCAACGCTTCGAAACATTTGTGACCTTGTAATGCGTACCTTATTATCTTTAGGACCTCAATCCGACACAATAATCTCGTGTCATCATTCATTTTCTTAAATAAAGGTATTAAAGAATTCATGAATAGTTTATCGTCATCAAAATGATCTTCTGGGAGAATGGAGTTCGCATCAATTTTGATTTCGAGGGAGTTTGGCTTGTCTATGCATGTGGCTTGGTTGCATTTGTCCTGTGTCTCTGGTTTGTCATCATGTTTAGTTTTGAGGTCTAACGGTTTGTCCATGGTTTCGTTTTTTATTTTCAGCATAACGTCCTCTGGGGGCGGATGCTGTGGGGAATTTGAGATCTCTGAGAAGGACTCGTATTTGTCTTGCGAGTATCTTGGTTTTCTGTAATTAGCAAAATTAATTTGATAAGTCACAATCCTTAGCTATAATTTATACAAATCTGTCTTCAGGGTCATACATTATGGACATTAAATCAAACACAATTTTTTTATATGAGCACGCAAAAGGGTTTTGCGTCGGACGCTTCGTTGATAGGTTTTCATTTCTCTTTTACCTCTAAATAAAATTAGTTCAGGCTTGAATTCTAGGGCTTTAGCGCAAACTAACCACCATACTTTAGCTTCGCGACCGCGTACAGGCAGTTTTTATTTTACTTGCGCATATTTAAGGAGTTCGATGTGTACTCACTTGTTCTGCAGCGCCTTCAGCAAGAAGGACATCTGCTGGTGATACTGGTAGCGCCTGCTGCCCGGGGGGCACTGTTCCGGGAGCACGCACTTGCCCTGCCTGAAAGTCTTCGTGTACGAGTCGCGGATCGAGCGCCATCGTTTCTGCACCTCTTTACCTGGAGAAGAAGGAAATTCTAATTGTATCATCTGCATCTTAAAAAAAGTCGTGGTTGATAAACCTGATAGCAGGTGATAGGGGAATGCCAAATGCTCACATATGGACATTATTTTTCTTACAATGAGGTCAACAGTTGACGGAAATCCAGCCGCCATAAGTTGGAATAATAGTTCCTATCTTGGATGAGAACTCGAGACCCTGTTCTCAGCATGGGATTTTGATATTTCTTATGGACGTTTCCATCAATTTGCTTACTAGAGATGTTATTTCCACATAAGCCCCAAGTAAGTAATGTTTAATTATTATCTTTAATAACCAAAACAATATGTAGATAGAACATTAGGAACGGCCGAAAATTATTTATAAAAATAAAATTGTCCTTATCATTTTCCTACACAATTTAAGTCTACTACTCCAGTTAGGACTCCCCTAACGCTTGCCATATCTCCCGACCAAAACCTAGGGCTGATATCATCGACAAACAACGTTTTGTTACAAACCAATGTTTTTCCTTATATTGTCATAATAAAAACCTTTGTGAGTGCACTTCGCATGACAATAATATGGCTTTTCTTGTACACGTGAAACGAAAACATCCATTTGTCTTTGTGGCAACCGCTATATAGTTTTTAACATGTCTTATTTAATTAGTATCAAATTCCAAGTGTCATGTTTCTGCGGTATTTCTGTGTAATGCATCTACTACGTGCCTGATGCTTGTTTACATGTTTTTGATGTGTAAAATCGTTATTTTATTCGAAGACTTCAGGTAGGTATCTAAAATAAAGTAGATTTAGATTTTTTTTGCTGATATGTACGTTCATAGTTTCCTACGCATGTTTTGGAAAGCGACAAACTTTTTATAAACGTAACCAATCGGAAAATCTTCCAAACAAGAATCAAATTTTCCAAAAAACCCAACCTTTTCAATAGGTACCTAATCAAAACCGTACACAACAAAAGCAAAATACCCAAGATACCGAACAATAACGATAATTCGATAAGGCGAAACGTTTAAAAGTCAGAAAGTAAGCGAGGTCACCGTTTGTCCGGACGAGTCAAGTTGAAGGCCAGATAAACATATTACGCGACGCCGTTTCATATGCTGCCAATGATTGTCTTCGCTACGTAGACCGCACGTCATACGCACGGTATCGTCACTTGACGATTGCTAAAAACTATCCTACTACGAAGCAACATATTTTTGTATGTTACAAGCATTCGTAAAATGACGAGGCCGTCATTGAACCTTCGTTTTTTCTTTGAGTAGGCGTGGCGTGGGCTAGGGGCTACCTATAGGGACAATTTTAGGTCCGACCGTAAAATGTAGTTGTTTGATACTAAAAAAATATGACATTAAAAGCTTGGTCATTTTATAACGCGGGTGTTGAAAAATATGTTTTTTTGGCGTTGCAAATAGATATGCCAAATTAAGGAAAACTTCATTTATTTAATAACCTAACTGTACGTTAATAATTATGGTTACAATTTGCATTTATTTATTTCTTTGAAAGTAAGTTATTCCATATTTTCTTTTTAAATATTATCTACGACCTTGGTTGGTATTTATACACATACAATAGGCATGGCGAATGATTAAAAGTAATTAGTCAGACTTTCAGAAAACCCTAAAATAATGGAAACGTATTTTTTATTTTCTCAAATACAAAACAGCGAAAATACAACACGATTGAATTTTGTGTTACGTTACTTTTAACCAAATACAAATTCTATATACCTACTTACATGTGACGTCACGAGCCCCCACTCTCAATCTTTGTTGCGTGATATCTTAGTAAATATTCAACATTTTGTTAAAATGAAAAATACGTGTCTAATATTTTTTGCCTATCTAAAATGCAGACTAGTTGAATAACTATTTTTAACCCTATCGTCAAGCCTATTTCTTGGTACCGGAAAATCGTGAGAAAATTGTATTTATTTTGCCAATGGAATATAATAGCTACTTGAATTTAAAAAAATATATATACAAGGTAGGTAGTATTATTTATATTCCAATTGTTTCCGAGTTTAATAATTTTAGACATTAATAAACATATGAGTACCTAAACAGCATTAGCATAAAATTAAAATAAATTTTGCCGTTGCCAGCTGCATAAAATTATAAAACAAAAATAAAAAAACAATTTTAGACAAAAACAACAAAAAAAACCGCAGCCATTTTCATCGACAGAATTCCAAATTCAAATTCTTTGTCTATCTATACGGTTGTCAGCACTGCGCGCAGTGTATGCAACCTAACGCAAGAAAAGCAGGTGCGTTCTGTTGGCAAAGCTATCGTTGCCTATCGGTTGATACGTACACTTATCTAAATAACGGAGTAATGTGATAAATACAATCGGTATTATACTCGATTATAATAAAAATAGTTTGTTTTACGACCTTTTGTATGAAGGAATAGGCGTATAGTTTTACCTTGGCTTGTTCTAGCAATGGCGCGAGATTTCACATTTTAAGCACCGTTGTGTTGGTACTACGCTTTACTTACAAATTAGGCCACTCAATTGTTTCGTTTTGCAAGTAAATCTGCGTATCATGGTAATTAACTTTAGAACGAAATACTTTGTATTATATTAATTGGTATTTTTACTAACATTATTGTTTTTTCTTTAATTTTTACAACGGAATCGATGTGTTTTCGAGTTATCTTGTAGAACGAATTATATTGTTTGTAAGCATATCAGCGACATATTGTTTATTTTAGATTACGGAACGATAAAAAGCCATGTGCTATGCAACCCCCAAAAGTTGGATTGTTTTATCTAATAGTAGAAATAAACCAAAAGCCAAAACGTACTATTTACTTAGTACTCACATACCTAGCAGTGGTGGCGGCAATATTTAGAATATATTTTTCTATACCTACATATAAAATGCGTTTTCCTATCGGAATAAAATATAACCTATGTTACTCGGGAAGAGTGTAGCTTTCCAACAGTGGACAAGACTTTTACAAATCGGTTCGAACGAACTAAAAATATTTTTATTCTTCTCGCACTATCTTTTCAAGTCTTTTGCGTCTCATTACAACTCTTCAGAACAACCATATCATACGAAGCAGCATTTATCCTCAAAATATTTAAACGAGCTATTAACTCATTAAAAATAATTAAGTACCCATTAAATATTACTAAGAACTAGTTGTAAATTCGAGAGTCCCTAACACGACACTTGTGAATCATTGCACTAGTGAAGTATATTCGCAGTAGGTACCAACCTAATCAATTTATATTAACTAATTTATCTTTACGATTTATATAGTGTCCTACTTGCTTTGAGTGACATATACGCATGATTATGTATTTATTTTTGAATCTTTAATGCTATAATATACGTAAGTAAAATAATTAAGATTTCCTTTAGGCTAGTCTGAAGTTATAAGATTAGCTGGGCTATCAGTAAATGTTGTTGTTAAAAATTCTATTGCGATTACAAAATGGCTAACTTCTGACCCGTCAAATTATTTCGAACGCGTGAAACTTTTAGTGGAAAATTAAGAAAAAGAAAATATTTCGTAATTTAACAATAAATTAGAATTATTTTGATTTGAAAGAGTATTTGGGTTTCTTTATATTAAATATTTAACCGAATTTGGTGTGGCGTAGAATTTATCATACCCATGATCTCATTTTAAGTACCTTCCTAATAAATAAAAACCATACGCCTTGGGTCAACACACTCGTATTGTGATTCATCAAGAATTCCGTAGCATTGGCATATGGAATCCTGTGCCATAACATAATCCTTACTTTAATAGCTATAAATGCGTCATTTAGTAATTTTATAACAACATTTTAATTTATTTTCAAAATCAAAATCAAATTGTTTTTATTTCAAATAAGCCTTTGCAGGCTCTTATGAAACGTCAAATTAATTGCACGGTTCCAAAAAGTTGGTCTCATGGAGAAAAGCCGGCAAGAAACTCCATAGTTTCCTCTCGTTTTCTCCATTATTTTTAGTTATAAATAAAATAAGAATAATATATCCTAGTTACGAAAATAACTTTATGTATAAATTGTCATAAATATATTTTATACATAAATTATTATTATAGTACCACTTAAAATATCGCGCACGTAATGAGAATTAAGTCAAAACGGGTAGGTACATTTACTGAGAGAACGGTAAAACCAGTCGAAACTGCAGTACTCAATAAAATGTCGAACAAACATGTCGGTTTGCATAAAAAAACAATCCTGTCCCTTTAATTAAAGGAGAATTATTTTACAGTTACAAATTATATTTTATGCTTACAGTATTTGTCAAATAATTTTGTCTCAAGAGACTCAACGTCAATCAATAGACGCCTCTCTCATACACGGTAAGCAGGAATTTCTCTATTACGAAGATAGATTTAAATACATTTTTGATTACTGCAAACTAATTTGATGATAACTGTAAATATCTAGATTTTTAAAACAGTACCTATTTATTATTCTTGGACAAAAAATATTACCAGGTTTATCCTCATTATAATATTGGTAGTTAAATTAAGCTAAGGCAAATATTTCAGTTAAAATTAAACAAGTCAACTGGTAAGAATTCGCATGACGGTATGCATGAGCCTTTCAAGCCTGAAATAAAAATAAAAATACTGTATTCTATTGACCTTCAACGACGTGAAATATTTTTAGGTCCTCCCCTAAAAATTAACTTAATTATAATGCTTCCTAAACGAGCCTATAATGTGTGAAATATATGTTAAATGTTGAGGATATATCACACCAAAATATATTATTTGTTTAACGTTAAAAATTGATAAATAAAATGCAGTGTAAACTATCAAATTATAAGCTAAATACATATAAAACGTAGGCACAAAGTTACACTGGAATAACAATAAGACATAAAAACCAAAGAAAATAAAAATAAAATAACACAGACAACGGAAATCATGGAGCATAAACCCGACCTTCGTAGAGGACGCATACATATTTAAATATTTTAAAAATAAAATCGGTCTTTTTTCTATCTAGGCAAGATGGCGTAACTGTCATTTCAAAAGACAATAACGAATCGGTGATAAGTTAATTGAAATAACGAATTGTTTTAACGATTAGCAACCGAGAACAGAAATAGATTTCTACAGTATTGAAACTAGTGATGTAACTATTACTACGTAGGTATTGTTTCGTCTGGTATAATCGTTCCAAAATGTCTTGGTGCATTGTCAAACTGGAATTGAAATGACATGATCGATGACTGACACAAATATAGGTATACCTGTGTGCCGCATTTTCCTTGTAAATAAATAAAGTCCTAATTTAAAAATAATATTTTTCTTGGTATATAATATTTCATGTAATTGTATTATAAGTAATTTAATTCGGTATTTCCAAAGGTTATTGCCCTTCCATAAACAATTAACCACAGACATACTAACCTCTTTCCATTTTTTAAAAAGGTCTACAAAATAAGGTGCGTAGGTATTACAATGCATACTACTCAGAGCATTTATTCAGCATTTAGATTTGAGAAAGCAAAAATAGCAAGCTTCGTTTAATGCCATTGGTTTGACTTTCATTTCAGCAGGACGGCACAACGCTTTCATTGAGGAAAATACTGATTACTCAACATTATTTTATTATTTAATCTATACTAAGCTAACTAATGTATGAATAGGAAAGTTTTTTTTGTTTGTTTGTACACTAAAGGCTCCGAAGCATCTGACCTGATTTGAAAAAATCTATTTTTTATCCTGGTTTGGTATGGATACAGAAAACTTCTAGTGATACATTGTCTGTTGTATAAGGAGAAAAGATCAGGATAACACATCATAGTCATGACAAGCCGAGTCTTAACAATTTGATTTTTTTTCCTCAACGTCTGATAATAAGGAAATCTGTACCTATAAAATTTCTTGGGAATGTCCCAGAGCCAAATATTCTAAATTATTACTTAGTAGTCCTTTTTACATTATTTTGTCTTTGTGTATTGAATGTTATATTTACTACCTATCTTTTTACCTATTAGTATGCTCATAAAATCACGTATACATATATATGACAAACCATGAAGAAAATAAACGCAATAAAAACGATGTTTTAACATCAAAGGAGAAAGATATAATTTCTTCGTACAAATGCACTCGGTAACATTTTACACGAGCCCTTTACCGAGTGGTTGAAGGACGTCTAAAAATCTTTTTCCATTTCATATGGAGAATGAGGAAAATTCCAGAAAATTGCATTAACTTTACTATATAGAATTTTTCCAGCTAGACTTATGTATATTCTCTGAATTTTAATACACGTGTACGTACTTCTTTTAATGTCACATAACTGAAATGTTTGGTAATTTAAATAAACTGTCAAAATTCTTCGTGACATTCTAAATATAAAGTTTTAAAATGGCGTCCTCGGTCACGTCATGCTAACTAATCGCGGCCAAAATGAGTCAAGTATACAAACAGTTCTATAGTAATTATCGCTACAAAAATTCTTGTCGTTATCATAATATACCTACTACATATTATATGTATTTTACAAATACATATACCTTTGTTTTATAACGATTTGTTACGGTTTTAGTACGACTATACTGAAACAGTTGGCAGTTGAGAAAACAAAACGCTAAGCTGTTTTGAGGTAAACGAAGAAAAAAATATTCAGCATAATTCTGTAAAAAGTGCTCTTCAATTTATTTTTATATAATTTATTATGATTAATGCAAAAGAAGCTTTTATTTTTAAATGTGAATAGGTTTTTAATTTAAATACAGTAGAATCCGGATATAACGACCTTCAAGGGACCGACGATATTATGTCGTACTAACCGGACGACGCACAAAACGGACGGATTATTTCTTAAGTACATAACTTAACTTGTACATACATACATAACTTACGAATACATATTATTATCTTCTTCTTCTTATATATGTTATGGACCATGTGATTAATTCGGGCATTATTTATAATGCCCGAGCATTATGCATAATGTCTAGCTTTATCGGGCCAAGTGATTAATAACTATCTTAACTTCATTATTTATCACATTGTACGGGCATTATGATATTGCTACATGATAGTTGGGCAATTTGATAATAAAGCTATATTTTATGCGGTGCGAGGGTGGCAGTTGTTCTAATAAATAAATCCTGTTACTTGCTACATATTTTATGATTATTGTTAAAATTATATGTTCTATTTTAATGGAAAATTACAAGTCTAGCCACAAAATTATTAATTGGACAATTGTCATCTGATTTACCTACTCGGCCTCGTTTTTCTTGATCTCATTTTTCTTGGCTCGTTTTTTTTTATGGTCGACTTTAACTTGGATTCAAAACATTGTATTAAAAATTGAACTTAGTGACGAAAACGAATCGCTGCAAAACCGATTCGACGTAGTCTTGTCTGCCCTACCCCTAGAGTGCAATTCAAAACCACGTAGGCGCGGAGGGGCGAGGCGGCCTGCGAGGTGAGGCGCAGGTAGTTGAAACGCTCGCCGACGCGGCTGAGGCTGGCCGGCGGAGCCGGCCAGCAAGCCGAAGCTGCGGTGGTGAGCGTGAAAACCATCTGCGACGATAAGCTCGCATGGGACCGCCGGAGCTCCGCAGCGCCGGAGCCGTGACAGAAGCGATGCTTGCTGCATGTTGCATGCTTACTTCCATGCTGGGTCAATTAATATGGGATGTGTTATGTTAAAAAAATTAAATTAAATATGTTTGTATTACTTTGCCCAAAAGGTCACGGGCAATATGTATAGTGCCCGGTCAATTTGATTATTTGAATAATTATTATCAAATTGCACTCTCATATTGGGCATTTTTCATAATGACCGGGCATTATGTATACTGCCCAATTTATCACTTGGTCCATAACATATATAAAAATGAATTGATGTTCGTTAGTCTCACTAAAACTCGAGAATGGCTGGACCGATTTGGCTTATTTTGGTTTTAAAATGTTCGTAGAGGTCCAGGGAAGGTTTAAACGATACGAAGTTTGTTGGGTCAGCTAGTCTTCTTATATGTAATAATTTCCGCTATTTTCAAGATATAAATAAAAACAATTATTTATTTTGGTAGGTAGCTCTAGAATGCATAGATAATAAAGCCACGAACAAACGGGTTAAACAAGATGCAAGATGACTTTCGTTATAACAATGTGAAGCTATTAATTCAGACTCGGCCAGTTCATCAAAACTAACGAAAAAACTATTGATTGATTCTTTACGTTGCAAATAAATAAATAAATAAATAATAATAAATAAATAAATAAATGTTTTATTGGCATAAAAAATAAAATACAATTACAAAGGAAGCCCTGGCTCCTGTGCTAGGTGAGACCTGTGTTACAGGAGCCAGTGTCTTCACCCGTTTTTTTAGAACAACACTTTATATGCAATAAAATCTAAGGCCAAAACAAGTAAATACATAAGAAAAAAAAAATTAATGATATGCTTGCTCTTTTGCTAAGTGGTGTGATGATAGTCTGAATGTGAATATGTATGGGTTGTGCTCTTTGTGTGTATTTGTGTGTATGTGTGTGTGTGTGTATGTGTGTGTGTGTGTGTATGTGTGTGTGTGTATGTGTGTGTGTGTGTATGTGTATGTGTGAGTGTTATTGTCGTCATGAGTACTGTTCTTTCATTAGGTTTTCCGTCTGTTCGTAATCAAGTGTTTGAAGCCATGATTTAAGTATATTTTTAGTTTTATTTTTAGTTTGTGGGTTGAAGTTTAGAATTTTGTTCGCTTTGTTGTACACATATGTGGATAGGAATAGCCGCTGCCGACGAGCCGAGGCGGTCTTGCATTTGATCGTGCTACATACATTGCCGACGGTTCTTTTATGTTGGATTCCTTGTTTGATCGGTGTGATTATATGCTGTGCCAATATGAGATTGAGAAGGTATAATTGTCTTACTGTAAGTACTTGACAGTCTTCGTACAGTGTTTTTGTAGGGAACCGATATGGCTTGAAGGTCATTACTTTTAACAGAGATCGTTGAGCTCTCTCGAGGCTTATCATGTAAGTTTTGCAGGCGCCCCCCCATGCCGTTATGCAGTAACTTATGATGGACTGCGCCAGTGCTTGATAAATGGAGCGTAGGAGTTGGAAGTCGGCCACTTGTCGCAGTTTTTTGAACGCCCATATAAGTTTTCTAACTCGGGAGGACGTTTGCTCGATGTGGGGGCGCCAGCTAAGCCTTTCGTCCAGTATCACACCCAGATATTTTATTGTATTTTGTTGCGTAATTGGGAGACACGAGCATGGTGTGGAGTAATTGGCATTATCACATGAGTGTGCTTTGAGGTTTATAGCTGTAGGTCTGATTTTGGCGAAAGAAAATTGCAAAAATGATGTTTTCTGGACATTGAGGGTAAGTAAGTTAGCTTCGAGCCAGTGGATCACCTTACTTAAGCCTGTTTCCGCCGCCATTCGGGCATCATCCCATCGCGCTCCATGGAATACGAGTACTGTGTCGTCAGCATAGCTAAAGATTTTCCCGTTTGTTAGCTTCTGTTGACACAGGTCATTCACGTAAATTAAGAATAGACTGGGGGATAAGCAGCTTCCCTGGGGCACGCCGTATTCAATTCCGGTCTCCTTGCTAATAACTTCACCAATCTTTACTTTTTGTGTCCGGTTACTGAGAAAGTCTGAAAACATGCTTAGAGCTTTACCCCTGATTCCAGCATGTTCTAGCTTAGTCACAAGAGTGGGAACACAGACGGTGTCAAACGCCTTGGCGAGGTCCAGGAACACACCAAGGCACTTTTGCTTTTCATCCAGTTTTCCAGTTACATAGTCAGCTAATTGGTTGACTGCATCGGTGGTGCTTTTCCTGGGCCTAAAGCCAAATTGTGTCTCAGATATTATTTTGTTATGCTCCAGGTATTTCATTAGCCTGCGGTTCAGCAATTTTTCCAATATTTTGGACAATGCTGGCAGGACTGAAATAGGTCTGTAATTTCTGACATCGTCCTCGCTTCCACCCTTGTGAATAGGTGTTATTAAAGATTTTTTCAATATTTGAGGATAAACGCCTTGTTCAAAGCAGGCATTAATAAGTTTAGTAATAGGTGGGACCAGTAAAGCTTGGGTTTCCTAGGAAAGCGGTGCCGTCATATAGCGGCCGTCATATTACGAACGCAAATAGACGGTCGTCTTTACGGTGATGACATGTGGAAAGTTCCACGGCCGTTTTAACACACCGTCATGAACTTTTTGTTAGTTGTATCATACTTACTAACCTGTTTTATTTAATATTTCGCAAATTTCACAACACCAATTCTGTTACAGTTGACTTTTTCTATAATCTTTACGTTTTATATTATATATTGCTTCGTGGTTACGAACGAAATCTATTAAAATTTCGTCGTCCTCGCTGCTCCAAAAGTTGTAATAAATTTTTGACGTTGTTCCGAAAAAAAACCACAAATACGTATTAAAAAAGCTTCACCGCTTTCAATAAAACGTTCACCAAACTATCTGACACCGTCAAGACGGCCGTCATGCAAATGGCGGCACCGCTTTTTGAAGTTACGGTGTCAGTTACCGCTCTCTAGGAAACCGCCCCATTTTGTTTACATAGACAACGTTCTGGTGACGTCTTTCACCGCTGTATTACGGCCGCTATATGACGGCACCGCTTTCCTAGGAAACCAAAGCTTAAACCTTTACCCAACTTTAGCAATTTAACCGGAATAGAGTCCCATCCAGTGGCACAGTCATTTTTAAGGTTGTTAATGACTGCTTCTACTTCAGCCTCGTCCGGAGACAGTAGAACCATAGAGTCTCGCGCAGAGAGTGTTTGTATAGGGTATGGGGCCAGAGCAGGAGTTTGGTTCCTTACAATTTTTTCAGCCAGTTGCTTCCCGATACTCGAAAAGTACTGGTTTATGTGCTCGATGGAATTGGGCGCATCCTCACCGTCAGTGGCTGCTAGAAGTTTATTAGCTGTGAACTTTTTTCCTTCTTGTTTGGTGATGTTTTTTATGATACCCCATGTTTCTTTATTGCTCTTTGAGGACTTTAATGCAGAACTTTCGTGGGCATTTCTTAAATTCCTTAACAGGAGATTACAGTGATTCCGATATCTTTTGTATGATAGCTCGATAATTCCGTTTTTGGGGTCGGCTAGGGTTTTTCGGTGGAGATTGTCCCTATGTCGAATACACCGTAAAAGGCCAGGTGTGATCCAAGGCTTAAGAACTACTTTTCGGTTGGGAACTTTTCTTAGTGTCGAGTTTTGGGATACTACCGACATGAGGCATGTGACAAATTTTGTAGCAGCTTCATTTGCATGACAATTTTTAGAAATAAAAGAGAAATCTGTTTTTTTTAATTGTTCGATAGCGCTCTCATAGTTTATTTTGATATTGTGTTTACAGTTTTTATTTTTTGAGGGGGTGTTCTCTAGACATAGCAGTACGGAAGCATGGTCGCTAACTGTGGAATCCATAACTATGACCGTTGTTGTGGTAGTGGTACTTATCATTAGGTGATCAAGGCAATTGTGCAGTCTAGTAGGGAATGTATGCCCCGGTAAGAGGCCAATTTCCGCAGTTAAGTTTAGATAGGACAGACTGTTCCTATCTGTGCTGCCGGGTTTTATATCAATATTGATATCTCCTATTAGTATTATATTGCTCACTCTTATTTTACTAATAATGTTTTCCAGGGAATTAAGGAAGCTATCTATACAATAAACTGAAGGAGATCTGTATGAAGCTAAGATACAAATGTCAGGATCTATATTTAGTAAGAGAAAGTTTGCTCCAATGGGGTCTGGTTCTTCAACTACACAATGAAGATGGTTCTTGATAAATATTGTGATGCCGTCATTTTGATTGAGACATTTTTTACTACAGTAAGTTGTATAGTTTGGTATAGTTGGTATCGGTTTATCAGCATTCAGCCAACATTCTGTTAGAACCATGATGTCAATTTCACATGATAGTCTAGCCAATTGAGCCTGGAAACCATCGAAATTTTTATAGATGCTACGAATATTTTGTGTAATAATTTTAAGCGAGGTGTTATTGGTTTTAATTATTTCGTTACAGGCGTCGGTGTCGCAGTGATAAGAAGATGCTACTGCAAAATTATCTATCAGTGTTAAAAAATCACTATTAGTTGTAGCCATTGGAGTAATTATTATTTTTTTGTTGCATTTTGTTGGGTGTAATTACTATCGTATTAAAACTCACGGAGAATAAAACTGGGTTATGAATGTTATGTACTCGAGAACATTTTGTGTTATTATAGGTGTAGGTGATATAGGTTTTGTTTTGTATTATGTGTAGTGTTTTTGGTTGGTTGTGTATATGTGTTTTACATCGAAAGAAGAACATTGATATCAAAATAGCAAGCGTTGCGTAAACAGAGTAGGGGTCGAACAAACAGTAAGAACTAAATAGTCATTGAGATAATTTGTTTTTAAGATCAGCTTCGCTTTTGATAAGTATATATTGATCTCCTTCCTTTTGCCGAATGAATACTTTTCCGAGAGAAGTCCAGCAGTACTTGTAACCATTTTCATTCGCAAATTTCCTTGCCAGATAGAATAATCTTTGCGCCTTCATAGTCAGGCTCTCTGATATGAAAATTGGTTGTAATGCACCTGGTATATTTACATGTGATGTGTTTAGCTTCGCCTGGGCGTTTTTGCGATTGAAAGCACGAAGTTTGTGTAGTAAATTTTCCTTTGTGGTTACCGAAACAAAATCAACTATAACAGATGATCCACCGCTTTTTTTATGAATGCGATATATATCCTTGATATCGTGTCTAACGACAGGTGCGTCCAATACTTTAGCGGTATCCGAAACAATTCTGTGTAGATCTTCTTTGTTTTCACCTTCCTTCTTCGGTATGTTTCTAATTTCAATTTTTGTCAAACATAATATGCGTTCCAAATGCTCAACTTTATTTTCCAGGTGATTAATGTGGGCCTGATCGGTTTTCCGTTCTTTATTGATTTCATCCATTTTTAATATTATATCATCATATTGTTTGGTGACGAAGGCTAAAGATTTTCTTAACTCAGAGTTTTGTAATATAATTTCATTCATGGATTCCTGTAGAGATTTGAATTTATTCTTAGACTCAGTGGTAGCCGAGTGTAGTAAGTCTCGTATTTCCTGCATAAATGCGGCCATTTCATCTTCGCGTTTGCGTTTATTGCGAGTAGTAACATTTGTATCTCCACTGTTAAGATTCGGCGTAGAACCGGTAAGTGAAACAGTTGGATTTCTTACTTGAAGTAACTCCGAATCGCTAGCAACGGAGATGGCCGGAGATTGGGGTGGCGTACGCTTTATCATGCTAATGTTTATTTATGTTTACGCAAATAATATGTTCTACCTTCTAATCACTTGCTGCGATGACGTCCAGTCGCCGGCGTTCGCGCCGACCGCTGTTGGTGAGTCACGGAACGCACAGTCTCTGTGCGAGCGGGATGGCAATTATGGAGATTGTCCTCTTCTCACGGGGGTGAAGCGGTGGCAGCGGGCGCACGGTTAGCACGCTTGTGGAGCCTGACGTCAGCACGTCGCGAGTACGAATTTGTTCGTTAACAGCGTTAACAGATAGGCGACAGTCCCTTAATAAATAACCTACCTAAACCTAAATAACCAAGCCATCCAATTATATTCAAACTGCAAACGACGATTGAAATATGATTTTCTCGGAATAAACGCCTACGTGGTTACTTGAATTCAATAAGAGAGCAGTAGCTATACATACAATTACACATGTACCATTCATTGAAACTTTACTACTTCTTAAACTTCTTCAAGAATCTTTGGGACTTAAACTGACATTAAAATTGACTTCTCTATCGAAAACTAATGTCTTGATCCACTTCTTTAATGATATTCCAACTTGCTTTAAATGCCATCGAGGAGGCAGTGTTCAAACTTTATGGACTCATACTTTCCTAATCCGTAGTTAGAATCTAAAATTAGTAGTTGTTCGGCAACTGTTATTCTTTGCTATGTATGCTATACCTAATATATATTATTCTTCTAACTTGAAACAATTCACAAGGGACGCATGCGAAGGTCTGCTGAGACTGAACACGTTTCGATATAAATGCGTCGGAGGTTATTAAAAATCAATACCTCAGCAAAAAGTTGTTAACCAGAAACCTTTCAGTGAACACAATGCTCTTCATTCCAGGAAGGGAATTTTCTATGAATTCCATATGCTATAACTTTCAGTTATTTATTATTATATTCAGTAGCAAGTAATATAGGTTGCGTTAACAAATATTTCTGTTCCATAAAACGTTTTATAATAACACATTGGATTGGTGGATTCAATAACGGACATCTTCAGTAACTTATCAAAGGTTTAAGGATCCAAAAGTGTACAAAAGAAAAATAAAATTGTTCTAAGTATGAGCTTGTCTATCCAACATTTATGCACCTCAAACCGGAACATAGCAATGCTTAGTGGTTACTCAAAGGCTTGATGATAGAACCTTTGTTCGAAACTACAAGCTCTTCTACAAAGAGAAGTATTGTTACGAAATACTTTATTGCAAATTCTTTAGTGATTTTCTGTTTCTCATAATCTGTAGCTTTGAAAAGAACCTGATATTCTTAAACGCTTTAAGGTCCAATAATGCATCGTGGGAAAGTCGAAATTCACATCAGATGGAATTTATTGTATCGTAAGTGACTGAGAGCGAGGCTGCTTATTCATTTTCTATCCCACTTAGCCATAGAAGAGAATTGTTAAGGTTTATGATTGGACCCATGAAGCGTCTTTTTAATACTTTAATGATGTTGTTAGAATTAAAATTCCAGTAATGATGTTCACCGATTTCTGATATGCTATTGCAGTTAACAGTACATCTTGATTTGCAGTCACGATTTCCATTTAACGGTCACTACTCGCAATAATGTTCACTGGATTATATTAGAATCTTAATCTTCACGTTTTAGTTTTGCAACAAATCATTTCGTTACTGTATTTTCTCCATCGCAATTATAAGAACGCATCAAGAGATCGTTTAGAAAAGTTTTTATTATATACTTTTCATAAATTACTTCATTTATTTTTTACTGCTAGACTTGAACAAAGATAAAGAAATTACTCAATTAGTAGCGATAAATTGGCAATTTAATTCGAATTCCAAAGTATTTATAAATAACCTTCACAATAATAGCATTTTAAGAATCGAAAGACAAAAACCTTGAATTATAAATAATACTAATTTATATTTAACAATAAGTAGCGTCAGAAACAGGCGAACAGTGAAATTACCGTCTTCCTTTACTGGGTTTTCCGGAGGGTGAATCCAATGTTTAGGAATACCCCTATCATTGCAACTGTAACGTATATTCATTAAATTGTAGTCTGATTAGCTTCTTAAAATAACAAGAAGCGGAACAACTAAAAACAGAAATCAGTGCTATCGAGTTTACTGCAATTTATATTTTACCATCGTTTTTGAGGAATATATTATGTACTTCGGTTACAATATGGTTATTGAAATATGACTAGGAATGTCTGTGAAAATTTCCATCCATTCCATCCATTTTCCAGTTCTCAGATTCTCGCTAAGTTCGTTAATATGTGAAAGTACCAATTACACACTTTTTCTTATTTTTTTATTCTCAAAGCCATTGACGTCACTAGCACGGAGACCGAAATTAAGAGCATCTTGTTAGTTCTTATTATAGTAATTAATTACAATTTATGATTCCAGATAATTGCTGATAGCTTTTTGCCTCCTGTTTCACTTTCATGGCAAGGTAGCTACTTCCATATGCCTGGATAAAAAATATAAGTACCTACCTATCTCATCTTTAATATAGGTCATTAATTTATCCATAAGAAAAACGTCTTTCAAATACAGATAGTCATCCTAACTTTAGAAAATGATATTAGTAAGCAATGCTGAATTAAAAATTAGAAAAATTCGCTGACGCATGCAAGACTCATTGTTTTATTATTAAAGTAAAGATAAACCAAAAGTGGTCAGCGAACTATCAATGTTATTTCAAGTAAGCTATTTAGAACATTTACGATAAGCCTTTTGAGTAGTTAGGTATAACAAATTCAGATTTACTAATCGTCACTTGCCTGATAGTCTGACATTTAGCGACTACATATACGCAGATAGATAGTTAATATGTTAAACTAATGCTCTTTTAATAAAACTCAAATTCTAATGAGGTAGCAACTGTATTTTATTCAGTGGAACACCAAATCTCCATCACCTACTTATCTATTAACAAAAGACTTTCATCTATCTGAATAAGTGATAAGATTATCGACCAAAACAAAGTAAAATGATATAAAGATATGTTATTATGGTCTAGAAATCTTTCAGTTCTGTCTGAGTGAGGGAATGTCTGAAATTAGCACGAATGCCCTTTCCGAGGCGTTGGGAGGACGTGGGAGGGAGAGGCAGCCCGCACTTCGCATTATCAAATGCATTCAACGACATAAGTATAAATACACACGAATACAACTGACACAAATTGTGTTTGTATAATTTGGTGAAGCCAAAACATTGATGTCATTAAGTCAATATTTTATATAAGGTATTTAAAAATACTCCCAGTACCTACGTGCATTCTAGATTGAACGAGGAAAATTGTTTATATTTTTATAATATAAACTCTTTATTATAAAAATAATTATATATATGTAATATTAACAATATAAAATTCTCACATTAGCAACGAGCATAAAGAAGTTAATTAAAAATAAACTTACTCATTTTCTTTTTCATCGCACGAAGCACAGTTACTTAAATGTTGAACAAAAATAATCGAGTAAAACCTCATTTGCCACAGAGTCACTGCAATACGACTTTATGAAACCGTCACTAAAGGCAAAAATGAAAGGAAACTCGCAATCAAACCACGGCGATCAAAAACAAGTACATTTATTTATTTTAATTAAACCAGTCTTTATTTTTCCCGTCCACACTATTTATTGTCACTGGCAAACAAGAATTTCACTAAGCAAAAATTATGAGAATAAACCTAAAAATAAACTCGACACGGCACTGGCACAATTTGAATCACTGTTTTGAAATTCGAAATAAAAAGAACGGCGAACAATTGACATTTAAATTCGCGGGAATCAAAATCAAATATGGCGTAAATATTTTAGTTTTAAATTGACGCTTGCTATTTGAATGGTAGGGTATTACGGGCGTTCGATAAAGAATCTTACATCGGAATAATAAGCGCGACGCGAGACCGCCGCAGCACTAGTCTGCCGTTAGTATGAGGCTTCGGTTCGGTCTGCGAAACGCTCGGCTCATACAACCATTTCAAAGTATATAAATAACTTCACTCCGCTCTCTGTTCGTCCACATTTAAGTAAATTAAATTGATTTATTTTCTGTGTCACTTTTATTTCTAACTGCACTGCCAAACAATAAGGATTTCATTTTATGCGAACTGCTAATACCTCGGTATTTCTTTAACGTACAGTTGACTTTTAATTCTCGTTGAAACATTGAAAGTAAAATAATCTACGTACCTACATAATACATTTACTAAAAGAAAAATTATACAAGTTATATTTTATCATGGAACGTTGAAATTCTACACATAAGGTTTGTAACATCTCAATTGGATATAGCTCGAATTATAATAATTATTCAAAAGAAGATGGACTGTCTCTAAATACTACAGAGAAACGTCGCCATTTTGTTTTCCAATTAGTACCTGTTTCTGTTTTGTTTTAGGTGCTTGGATATTAACGTATGTTGCAGTAACGTTTAAATAATTTGCTTTATATTTTCGTGTTTATTTTCCGTGCGTTTAAATTATATAGATTTATTCATAATTCATAAATTGGCGTGCTACAAAATGTAGTTATGATCATTATTTGAATATTATTTTTGGTTCGGCCTGACCTGATTATTGATCAAACCTTTTTTGGTAGGATAATGTCATTTGCGGACATATTTATGAGGATTGTTTGTTTTCATTTCCGTAGTTTATTGTTCTACTAGCTGGTGCCCGCGACTTCGTCTGCGCAGGTTTAGTATTTCGAACAATATGTTTACAAATTGGAGCCTATGTGTTATTCTGATGTGTAAGCTATATTATTGTAAAGTTTCATTAAAATCCATTCAGTAGTTTTTGCGTGAAAGAGTAACAAACATCCATACATCCATACATACAAACTTTCGCGTTTATAATATTAGTAGGATTAATTGTTTCTGGGTTGGAACAAAGAAAGCTATTTATTTTATATTTTTCCCATTAAAACAATTGCTGTAAGTAAGTTAAAATATACGTTGGTAATTGTTTTGTTAAAATAATGGGTACCTACTGATACCTACTAAGTAATAAAACATAGGAGGAAAAAAGTAGGTACCTTTGTATTATTTTTCATTTGTTTTTTTTTTATGAAAAGCAGTGGTTTCAGTGATAGGTAATATCAAAATAAATAAGCAAAATGTTTTATTATTATTTAGGGTACTATCCTGTAGCGATAGGTCACGGATGTCGTCAAGTTTGACAGTATTCTGTATATTCTTACTTTTACCCGGATGAAACGACTCAAATGTTATTAAATAAAAAAGTTTATTTATCAATAATCAAATTACACCAGCTCTTTAAATTTTAATAGAGTCAAGTAAACTGCCTAGGTAGCAAACAGCAACAAACTAGATGAATTAATATCTATAGGGCAAACGAGTTGTCTATCAAGTCTACTGCTAGTGGCTTTTGCAATCGATTTATCTAGTTTTACATTTCAGATTGGTTACTTAGTTTTCAACAGCTAAATATCCTTATTACTTTAAAAAAAATAACAGCAGTATCTTACACCTGTGGTTTCACACGTGGGAACTCCTCTACGCACCCGGATAAAAATATTTTCTTTGGTACACATAGGAAGTTATCAAATGACCCCTCCCGCTGTGGGTGCAGCGTGAGGGAGTGTCAGACTCTTACTGAGTAAAACCCACCATGTTCCTTCTGAAGCCCTTTGTGTACCAGCCCTTTGTGTACCAGGGTCGTGGAAACACCATATCACTTTCGTTCGATCAGACCTACAGCGAATTGAATAACTAAAGGATAATTTGTAAGTAGGTAACATAAAAAAATGCCTTTTTATAACCTTTTCGTAAAATGAAAGATCCTTTATCATCGAAAGGTGTTCGACCTGAAGTAAACTTTGGCATTATAAGCAATATTTCCATTCAGTAAGGATAAAAGTGGAAATTAAATGTAAGTAGATGAATCACGCCACGAAACCTCCTTTTTCCTGCCATAAACTATAATAAAATAAAATACTCTTCGTTAGTTTTGAAGATCAGCATTTTCCTTTTCAAGTACTCTATTATTTTTAAGGCCTGGTTTCTGGTCAAATTCCTACTTCCTACTAGCGGTAACTTGGAAAAAGAGTGTACCTTCACTCGCGGTAGATGACTCTTCAAATAAGTATGTACTTAAGTAAACTATATTCGCGTGCGTGCTGCGGCCTCTTCTCATACAGAGAAGGAATGACCGATAACCACTTCGCTTGCTCAAGACGGATTGCCAATTTCAGACTTTAAAGTCCAGATAAACACAAGATGTTTTCCTTCGCCTTTATGCACTCCTTGTTGTGAGTACAAAAAACTTAGAATAGTTACATTTTTGTCTGAGCTGGAATTAAACCCGGTCACTCATACTTAAGAGACTAGCTTTTTAAACCACTAGACTACTACAACTTCATTCATTCTGTGCTTAAATAATTAAGCTAAAAATATTTTTTTAAATAAAATAATAAGGAAAAAGAAACTGCTAGAATAAATTGTTATCATTATGCCAATGTATAATTGTTTTTTTTTTTGTATTTCGAGGTTCTAACGTTATAATGGAAACCGGTTGGTTTAGCTCTTATGTTACGAGTATTAAGAGAGGTTAGGCATATTGACATTATTTTAGTAAATGAATATTTGCACGTAGTCACAGTAAATAATTTAAGCTTAGGACTGGTACTTTAGTAGGGCACTCTAGGAGAGGCCTGTCTGTGCCAATACTAAACGAAACTAAAACTTTACCTATATAATAATTTCTGGGAAAATGTTCTCACCTCCTGGTACTTAGGTATTTCATTTTATGTGCCAATATTATGATAGGAAAAGGATTTACTTGCGGTCAGTTTCTTGGAAGTGAAACTTCATAGAATCTATAGAATCCAGGGAATTTTATGAAAAAGGTAAGGTCCCTGCTATTCATCTCATAGCTTCACTTTTTACCGTCATTGCTGAATATAAAGGCTGTTTCAAAGACCGGTATTTTTAGAAAAAAAAAACTTTATCAACTCACAGTGATGCGAGTGATTTGATAACTTTATAATTTTTACTACAGTTCTAATTTTCTATTTATTAACAACTTTAGATCAGTATTAATAAAAAGTTTTATAAATGTAAGTTTAAATTGCGTCACAGGGCAAATGCCCCAAATATCGTCTACACGCTTAATGCCTTAAAAATTCCAACAATGCGTGGGTAAAAAAATGTTCTTGAAAAAAATATTAATGGCTCGTTTTAAATATTAACGAGTATGTTGACTCATTGACCAGTCTATCAGCATTCAAGACGAAAGTGATTAATACAGGATATAGGTAACATGGGATTACCAAATACGTGCAAATATTTAGTGTTATTTTTCAAGTCCTTGCTAAATGGTTCATTTCATTGAAAAGATTATCCTTAATGGTTTTCCTTCAACTTTGTTGCATGCACTGTTTTTTTTTTGTTATAGTATTTTTCTTCCAAAGGGGACTGATTTTGACGACGTAAACGTTTTTGTGAATTTCTATGACCGATATTTTAGAAGTAGTCCTGGGTCAACAAAGGGTGAATTGAGAGCAACGTCTCCATATTAGTACCATAACATTGTAGCTGTCACTTTATACAGGTCTACCATTGCTTACCCAGTTATCAAGTAATCACATTAATACCTCTATATTAACTTAGCTAAATACATTTTTTTCAAGCACGAAACTTAGATAAATGTAGTCTCCACAGTCTCAGCTAACTAATTGATGATGCAACTCGAGTAAAAGTTTCGATACAAGATTGGCAATCAATCGATTACCTTACAAGGTAAGGCGACGTGGCCACGGTCAAGGTTCCGATGGATAACCGATATTAACATATCGAGAGATTATTCTTAGATTAGTCAGCGATTTTGATAAACGATTATACATATGTATTTAATAAATTATTTGAATGGTTTTATGGATTCGTAAGTATTTGGTAATTGAATTGATATGTCTAAGAGTTGTTACACTGATATCCTGAATGAATACTTGTGCGGTTAGGTCAAAAATAGGTTATTCTTGTACGTCAATCTATATTGGGACTAGATATTGGATAATTTTCAGCGTTGTTACAATGAAAATGTGGCCGGCATAAAGAATTTTGAATTCTCATATAAACTCATATTTATACCATCATAGCTTGGTAGCTTTCTAAATAAGTTACATTTTTATTCTTAAACGATGACGCATGTTGCTTATATTTCGGATTTCACAATTTTACGTCACATTTCGGGCATTATACATATTTGCTACCGATTCCACTTATAACTATAGTGTCTATGTTATTTCTATATTTTATGTATATGCAACCCTACGCACTACTGACACTTGGTATTTGTCAATTATATAAGAGTACAAACAAAAATTATGATTTAAAATAATAAGCATGACAAAACGTTTTGCTCTATTATTTAAATAGTTCCGTCATCAAGGTCTATTTTGAGAAACTTGTATAACGGACTTTAGCTTAACCAAATTAACGCATACGTCATAGCGACTCACGGTGCGCTGCCCACATCACGTTTCATACCCCCATCAGCCTTATGGCATATTCCACAGAACACACATGTAGGCGTTAGAGAATGTAACTTTATTTTTCTGTAAGCCTTTTAAGAAGTATCAGAGTATTGACTGGCACCGTAGGTGACTTAACTATTCGGGAGAATTTCAAGATTGAAGGGCTCTAGCACATCGTCTGCCTAACGTATTACATTTACCAACTATGTAGTTGTCAGCTTCCAGTAACAATCGAGTGAATTTGAGTATCAGAATGAGTCTATTCATTCCACATTGAGTCTAACTGACACCCTCAATCTCGTTAACCCGATACATACCCATCTCTTACAACAAATTGTAAGAATTAAATAGATATTTACTACAGCAGAAAGCAACGGAAAGGTCATGAAAATATAGGCAAGCCGTCATAGCAGGCAGTTTTGCGTCCAAACCGCGTCTAGGTAATTTCTTATGTAAAACATAAATTACCCCTTACGAAAGGTCAACTAAATACATTGCGAAAATGAGCCAATTTAGTTTCCGCGTCTATATTAAGTGCCTACAAAATAACTCGCTATGCCAGTGATATTTGGGAAGCGAGCAAAAAATCGAAAAAAAAAAAAACGTTATTATGCATGAAATGTAAAAAATTACCCATTTTAAATTATAATTTACCGTAATTTTAGGATTTGGCGGGCAGTTGCGCTATATGAAACTATGAAGTTTTCCAGATCACTGTGTACATGTTGAATTTTCGTATTCCGCTCTCTCATGCCACACAATCCATTCAAGAATCGAACGAACGAACACAATATTGTAGACCGATATGTGACTGTTACTAAGCCAAATCTTCTTTGAATACCAAATTTGACTAGATTAGACAGTAAATTATTATTTTTTAAATAAGAATAACAACTAAAAACACTAATATAAACAGGAGCCATGGCTGTAATTGGAAATCAAAAAGCCACTTAAAACTAACTGACGTTTCATTTCTACCTAGACGAATTATAGACATCTTAACAGACGGCTGCTCTTACGCATTCAGTTTTTGTTATAAAGACGTGTGCAGATAATGAATTAATAAAACGAATAATTTATGTTAATTTGATCTTTAACACGAGGTATTAGTTAAGTGTTGCTAATGAAGATAGTGAATTTTAAAATCGATACATATCTCATTATTGTTTCTTTTTAGTGGGGAATTTTCAAACACCAGAATTTTTTGATTCGTTTCATAATTATAAAACCACTTTTTTGTGCTGGTGCAAATATAATAATTTATTTTGTCGATAAAACATATTTTCTATGATTCTATAGGTACTAAACTATTTATTAAATTCAATGTTAAATAGGCAAAACTCCATCAATTGAAGCTTTCTACATAGGAAAAAATATACCTAACAAATACTACGCTGACGACCGTACCAAATCGGTTCAATCTAACGGAAAACAATACACAGACATACCTATCTACATAAATGCAAGTCAAACTGAGAACCTCCTTATTTTAAAGTTGGTTAAAAATTAACAAACAGTTTGAATGCTTTATCCATGACGCAAGGCTAAGTCACCACGGATATACGATACGCCAAATATTTCTCTGATAGCATACACTACTTGTTACACTAGAATAAATGAATAGAATGATTGTTAAAAAATGTTGCAAAAAAGTTATAGGGACGTGAATTGGGGATTTCACCCTACAGTAAAATTATTTTAAATAACATTTGCAGGACATAGGTAATTGTGGTTAAAATAAAGCGTAATATTATTATGACGCAGTTTCGTAAAATCTTTTATAAATTAATATTATGTAGCTAGGACATAAATATAAGTGAATACATATGAAAAAATACCTATTAACTCTGTATTTACGTTGGTTATTAAAAATAAGGTATTTTATTTTCTTGTACTTTAAACTTTTTACGACTTGTGTTTGTGTAAGCCTTAAATGTCTTGATTTGAACATTTTAGAATCTCATACGAGTTTATATCGTGCACATGTTTACACAAATAAAGGATTACTTTATCTTATCGCCTAGACTGGTAGGTAATTTATTTAGGTATAAAAATAATAATAAAATTAAATAAACTTAACTAATCAAGTAACGAGGAATTTCCTTAAAGATATAAAACTGTGAATTGTTTTATCTGATGTAGGTACTCAATGTTATTGTAGGCTAGGATAGCAACTTGAGAAATTACCCTATTCGCAAAATCAAAGATGTACCTATTTTTTTTTCAATAAATTCAAACCGTATTTTAAACTTTGCACTTAAAAAGCTATAAAAATATGTAAGTACATACATGATGAACTCAACCTTGACCAAGCAAATCACAGTAATCACCTACATACATGGATATCAGTTAATGTAAAAAAAACTGATAATAGCAATGACGTGCATAAAATGCCAGTAAAACCGTAACCTAGCTCAATAGGAACCAGAAATACTTCAGAAGGAATAATTATGATCTTAAGTCAAAAAAGTCTGACACTCACGCAGAGCGCAAAGGATGATATCCCACTAGGTACCGAAAGAAATACATACATCCGAATGGAGAACGTCCTTTTCTGGGAGCTCAGTAAAAAACGAAGGATATGCGTAAACGAACGTAAAACAAATATCCGAAAAGAAAACCTCTTTTTTGGAAAGTCGGTTAAAACGTGTAATTAACCAATCCATGAGATACGTACAATAGTTTCTGTATAAAGGTTTGTATCAATTAATACTGGCATTTAAAACATAAACGTATCAACGCAAGGCGTACGTTAGAACTCTCACGTACCTTCTTGTACGCATGAGTTCTGCGTAAAATGAGTCACAACGTGTGCTGAGAAAATGTCGTCATACACTTGTCTCTTATTTATTAATTGATTTTGTTTAGATATCACGGGTTAATTAAGCAAATAAAATAGTTACAGCCTATTTATCGTCCCATTGCTGGGCACAGGCCTCCTCTCACACGGAGAAGGATTGAGCATTAATCACCACGCTTGCTCAATGCGGGTTGGTGATTTCAGACTATATAGTCCAGGTTTCCTCAAGATGTTTTCCTTCACCTTTTTATCAGCCATTGGTGTCTAAGATATACTTAGAAAGTACATACAAACTTAGAAAAGTTGCATTGGTACTTGCCTGACCTGGATTCGAACCCGCGACCTCATACTCGAGAGGTTGGTTCTTTGCCCACTAGGCCACCACGACTAAGCAAATAAAATATTTGTGTAAAATTCCATTAACTTATAACAGTTTGCTGTAGACTCTCCTACATTTTTTTTCTCACCTGATTTTAAGAGTAATAAGTTGGTTTCCTTACCTGAAACAAAAATAAGATGGTTTAGAGAATAAAATTAATAAACAAAAAACATACAATTTAGTTAAAAAATAGGTCAGCATCAATAACATTTAGTTGCAAATCAAATTTGGGCATATAAACCGGACAAGTACGGACACATACAAATACAAAATTACAAAGTTTAGGACAAAATGTTTCATTTTTGTTTCCCCATCATTACCATCAATTTCCTATTATCCATCGTATTAAAATGAAATGACGCAATCAATAAATCTTACTGACTAACGTGTTGATTAAACACAAAAAATACTGCACTGTTTATAATGCTGTTCACCAATAGGTAGAAAAATTCATAAAGAAGCTTCAAATATTACATAAAAACCCAGGACATAGCTGGGGCAAGCAGCTAGTTATAAAAAACTGGTCCTAACATTTCTTCCCGAGGTATACCATGATTGTTCGAAAGAGTTACCGCGGCCCTGGTACATAAAAGGCCTACGACGGAACATGACGGTTTTTAGTCAGTAAGAGTCTGACACTCCCTCACCGCTGCTAACCTACAGCGGGAGGGGTCATTTGATGATTTTTAGCGTCGTTAAAAAATAACTATTGCTATGTAGGGCAACCATTTCTATAAGTTAACTTAGAAGGCAAAGATAAGCAATGTTATCGGCTTATCGTACTAACACACAAGTCCTAGATAAAGGGAGAAATTTTAAAGTTAGGATAGTTATAGAACCGACTCTTCGTGAGTTCCAAAGTTTTTAACTGAATTAAAGTAAGTTTTTGTTACGTTTACTCTTGGACTTTTCATGTTTTGAAATAACTTTAAAACCTGTTGTCTAGAATTTCGGTTTCCTATAATTCCATATTTCGGAGTACGTATTAATTGGTGGGTCGTAGCTTGGTCGTAGCCGACATTTCAACGTCTTTGGCAGTCGTTACGAGTAGTTAGAGTCTAGAAAGTCTGTCAACGATTCCTAAGTTGAATAATTAATTATATTAAACAGTTTCAAAAATTATGTCCAGAAAGGATACTTACTGTTAAAACCAATTTTATAAGATCATTCGTCAACATCACAAAATTCTCAAACCAATCATATTCGTAAAATAACCACGTAACAAACACAGACTTTTTAAGAAGATGCAAAAGTACTCGTCAGTTTGCGTTCAGAAACCAGTTTTGAACTAAAATAATATTGAAATCAATAAACTCATTAAAAACGATTTTTATTTTACACGTCACGAGACAAAATCTCAAGTTTTAAATAAGATAACCTGTTGGTAAAAAATGTGCAGTAAAAAGGATCATACATTTTTATCTCAAGGAATATTGAGGCTAGACGTTTTCCATGATTTCACTCGTATCCTGCAGACCAAAGACTAGGCTAGGTACACTTTATGCTAAAGGCCTAAATTAGGAATCAGGATAAAACATTTCGTTTAATTTTCAACCTGACTGTTTCAAACGTCTCTTGCCACGCAGCGTACAAACAATAGAGTTTTATTTCGCACGTATTGTTAAAATTAGTGAAAATTAATAACAACGCAATGGTTTCCGAGTATCTTAAATAATTTGTACGGGTTGAGACTAATCTAGACACACGGCAGTGTGTCCGCCAAGTTCGAGCAAAAAAGCGACACACCGGCCGTGGGTTATATTACACGAACCATTTCGGGCCAAATTCGACCCCCCTGTAACTCAAAATCTATTTTATTTACGCATATCAAATTTCTAGTATCTGTTGAGACCCCCTCACTTATCTAAAATACAAAATTTCATTAATATACCTATTGTAGGTCTTGAGATATTGACGTCAGAAAATCGCTATTTTTACTATACACTCACTGACTGACTCACTCATCAAAAACCTAGACCACTTCCAATGGTCGTATTGACTTGAAATTTGGCATGGAGGTAGGTCTTTATGTCAAGGTAAAGGGAAAAATCTGAAAATGGCCAAGTGTGAGTCGGTTTCAAAATAATGAAGGTGTTTTATACCCGGTGTAAATTTATACCCCTAAGGAACTAAAACGAACTAAATTTATCTATATTTATACATATAATATATCTTCGAATGGTACAAAGGTTTGTATTTAGTCAAAGTAAAGTAAAAATCTGAAAACGGCCAAGTGTGAATCACTTTCGAAAATAACGAATGTGTAACTTTGATCCACGAACATAATATTTGATAACATGTCATGTCAGTCAGTTGGTAAATCTAGTCCATTTAGTTAATCTAGTTCATTTCTTTGTAAGAAACATAGTGCATATTAAAAAATCTAAAAAATAGTATAAATGAGACATTTCTTTAACTAACTTCATCATAAGAAAAAAATAAAATAAACAACCTTACAAAAATAAATGAAATCCCACCCAAAACAAAAATGTGAAAGACTGCCAAGTTCGATAATATGGGAATGCTTCGCCTATAAAAGAAGTGAGATCTGAATAAGTACCAAGTTCCATACACATACCTCAGTTAAAAATAGTTACTTTTAATGATGATTACTTGGCAAGTTTTAATAGAAAATTAAATACTTGATTCATTGCGTTTAGTAGGTTTATAACAAGGTGTATGAAAACTTGCCAAGTAACATCATTAAAAAGTAACTATTTTTAACTGAGGTATGTGTATGGAACTTGGTACTTATTCAGATCTCACTTCTTTTATAGGCGAAGCATTCCCATATTATCGAACTTGGCAGTCTTTCACATTTTTGTTTTGGGTGGGTTGATTTTACCAATAATAATATCGCAATTAAATAAGCTAGCTTCGTGTAGCGTAACTAAAAGGTAGCATACATAAGAATTTACTTAAATTCTACATCCGCTAAAACAGGTGTTTGAATTTATTTATTTTAAAATTATTACATACCTATTACGAATAGACGAAGATTTAATTTGATAACTTAAAAATGCAAGTCAGCATCAGAACTTTTGCAGTCACGGTATCGCAAAGACATTGCTAATCTAACAGCCAAAAGTAGGAACGACTCAATAACAAATCATAGGTAAGCTCCTTCCTTTTAAAATGTCCGCAATAAAACAGGACCGGAAAATATGTGAGAAAACGAACGCGTTAAAAATTACATCAAACATCTATTCAGAATAAATTGACGATAATCGACTATACTATTTTCTCAAACGATGACACTACAAAATCCTTGAAATCGAACTAAGCCGAAATCGACTAAGCAACTTTTACTGGCACATTAGAAAAAAATATAAGCCGTTTGAATTTGAAAATGGAATCCGCATTACGAATGGCGTGAGTCATTTCGCTTCGCTTGCAACGGCTGCGAACAAATTGTCCGCCATTGTAAACTAGAGTACAATGTATCAAATAAAATATTCGACTTATGTACATTTATGTCAACAAACGTACATCGACTTGATTATTGTTGAACTTCTTGATAAGGCACAGCTGGCTTTATGTTTATCGTTTACAAATCGTATTCTTATCTGTTTTAAAAATACACGCCCATTTGTCAACTGATGTAATCCAGTATAAATACAAAAAAATCGGACAATCATTAAAAGTAATTTAGGTACCTACTATACCTAATATTTTTGAAAAAAAAAAATATATGCTCCTATGGGGTACCGTTTAATTGGTTGTGGTACTGAACCCTAAAAACTAAGTACATATTTAGATTATTAAAGACCACACAATAATCAGACAAATTAACTCATTCTCATAGGTACCGAGTGGCAAAACTTATCCGCAATCTTACATAATCTTAACCTGAAAGTTACGCAAACAACTACCGAATACTTAGGTCAATGTTTATAAACCTTTTTAAGTATTTAATATTTCTTGAATTGTTTAATTATTGATTGTTTATTATTTTCATGATAAACTAAGGTAACTGGGTTGAGGAGGTCAGGCAGGGCAGTCGCTCCTTGTAAAGCACTGGTACCCAGCTACATCCGGTTAGACTGGAAGCCGATCCTAACATAGTTAGGAAAAAGGCTCGGGAGATGATTATTATTTTCATTATCTTTATTAATTTAATTCATACTTATTACAATTAGGTATACAAGTTGGTTTATAAGTCCATCACGCTAATCTAAGGAGCTACTGGTACGATTGGGAAAATTCTTTTTCGTGTTAGGTAGCTCATTTACCGACGAAGGCTATATGCTACTTTTGATTCCCACGGGACATGATGAAAAACCGCGGGAGTAAGCTAGTACTGAAAACAGTAATAACATAACATGACCCCTCCCGCTGTGGGTTAGCAGCGGTGAGGGAGTGTCAGACTCTTACTGACTAAAAACCGTCGTGTTCCGTCGTAGGCCTTTCATGTACCAGGGCCGCGGTAACTCTTTCGAACAATCCCGCAGCTCCCCAGCTGCTCGCGTTATGAACAACCTTTGCAAGAGTTTAAGTCATTGCTACCTAGATGGCGCTACTGTGTACAGTTTCAGAACTTCAGTTTGTTGGCGAACAACGTTATTGTTAAAGTAGATATTCAGAGTAACACAGCAGTTTTTTATAAGAAAATATTTTGAATGTATCTTCAAAATTTATTTACTTGGCAATTATAGTCTGTTTTTTAATCTCGTAGACTAAACTGACATTACGAGTGTTGTCAGTTTATTGCAAATTCTTAAATAGTATAGTTTTTACAAAAGTCATCCTGAAATAATGGGCTTATCCTTGATGATTACGCATGGCTTTGTGTGGTCAGATATCCCTGGCAGTTTGCAGCACGTCGTACAGCCGCGTGTACGTACGTGAATTTTAAATATAAAACTTTGAATGAATATTAAATTCGTATATTATAGATAAAAAGTTACGATTCAACGAACCGGCATCGTAAGTACAACACTGCACCACAGAGCTAGCAACATTATTTGTAAGTTTGACATTTTGGAAGTGTCAATTTAGTCTACGAGATTAAAAAACAGACTATAGATAATATGGCTGTCATTGAGTTATAATTTGATTTTGAAGTTAGTACGCTTGCTTGAACTTCTACAAAAACATGGTCACAAAGTTTTTAACTTTCGAATTTCTCTTACTAAAGTAGGCATAGTACATACGCACCAAAAGGAGAGTTTACTTAAGAATAAAAACTATCTTCCGAAAACAGAAGTACAAATCTTTGCATCGCTTTACAAAGAATTATTTTGCTAAATACCCACATAGATTTGCTAACTCAAATAAAACACTGAAAAATCCTTTTTTAAATCGCATTGAATAAAACAAAATCAAGTGAAACTGCTAGATTTTCCCATTAGTTCAAAAAATATAGGTAATAGTCACCAGTGTAATTTTACAAGATCAAACAATATATAAACATTATGATCTGGCAGCCCTTTCTTCATCGTTGCCAACCTTCCAAGTGTCCGCAGTATGATGTAACTGAACCACGTGTAACTCTGCCTACCCCATAGCCCTGTTACGAAACCCTTATAGAGGTACATTGATTTATATCATATACAACATGTAACTTAATTAACGCACATCCTGAAATTAGTTTGTTCAGAATCGTTTCCTGAATCGATTTATATCATTTTTAATATAGGTAATTTTTTATCCCAAAAATAATTAAAACTACGGAAATTATTGTCATATTAACCCTGTACAGTCAAAACAAATTCAAATAGACCGTAACTCAAAGTAATAAGACTTCGTGTATTGTCGGCTTTTTCCGTAGTTTCGTTATGTTGTGTCGAGTCGAGCGGCGCGCGGCGCGATATTTGCGTGCATAGTAGTATGACCAAAAAGTTCTCCAAGAATTGGTATAACTAATTTAGTAAATAACAATGCATATACATGTTAAATTAAAAATTCAGTGTATTTATTATGATTATAACATAATATTCTAATTGGGGTGTTTGAGGGTGTGCGTTAATTACGTTACATGTTGTAGTAAAAAGGTAGTTTGTAAGTTTAAGGAATAATCCCGGGGCTGCGGGATTGTTCGAAAGAGTTACCGCGGCCCTGCTACATAAAAGGCCTACGAAGGAACACGATGGGTTTTAGTCAGTAAAAGTCTGACACTCTCTCACCACTGCTAACTAACAGCGGAAGAGTCATTTGATGATTTTATCATCGAAAAAAAAAGAAAAATAGGTAAAGAATAACCGCTGGATCTAGTGAACCGATTTTGAAAATTCTTTTACCAATAGAAAAAGCGAGTAAGTGCAAGTCTTTAAGTTAATTCCAAATTATTCCCAATTTCATTTGGGGACAGCGCAATATGTCATCCTCTTCCATTTTCCCCCGTCACTCTTCATACTGACACTTACTCCCTTCCTATTCATGTCATCTTTCAAGCAATCCATCTTTTCTTAGGTCTTCCTAAAAAAAAAGAAGAACTACGAACTATTTTAGAAAACAGTGTGACGTGAAGTGAGAACCGCAACCAACGATTAGTGTAGTATGCCAACGTACCATTATGAACGTAACCTTTCAACCTAATCAAAATGCTTTATTGTAATCGAAGTGCAAGTATAAAAACATAAATTACTTTGCGCTTTGATTTTTCAATAATGATTTGTTTTTTCTTCGAAAACGATCATAAGGCCTAGGTCTTAATGAATGTGTTTAATTTGGTTATGGAAGTTAAATAATTACTACTACCGCCATGAGACGCATCACGTACGCTAGTTTTGTTCGTACATTTTGACTGCCGTGAAGTCACTGGCAGCAAACTTCGGAGCGATATTGTGTGAGATCTGTATGGAGCGGGAAAGAGTGTCAAAATCTAAGGCCCGGCTTCCACCATTGCGCAAAGAAGCGGAGTCTTTCAACAACCTATAGAATTTCTCTGCTAAGGGGTACATTGTGTTGCAGGACCGTGGTAATTTTGAGGGACCCCTTAGGACCAAAGTGTGCCGGAGCTGCGGGACTGTAAGAAAGAGTTACCGCAGCCATGGAACACAAAGGGCTCTACAACGAACAAAGATGGCTTTTAGCCGCAAAAAGGATCTACCGTGGTAATTCTTTGGAATACTCCCGAAGCTCAAACAGGTCCTTCTCTGCGTGAGAGGAGGCCTGTGCCCAGCAGTGGGACGACAAAACCGCTGATGTTGATACGTACAGGCCCATATATAGTCTAGTCTAGCTTCTAATCGTTCTAAACTATAAACCTGCACATGTTTTACTCAAAGTACCTTAAAATAGAGAACGTATTACATAAATTGGCGCCGAGGTCGATACACATTAAAGGAAATAACAAAACTATTAAGAACACGTTTTGAATGGAGTGTTAATGAAAATATATGTACGAATATGTCTTATGTACCTACTAGATCTATCCTGTGATTTCGCTTGCGTCCCTGGGGAACTAACCACCCGTGTAAAAGTTAGTCGCTTAATGTTTCATGAATGAGAAAGAAAGGCCAATTGATATGAGATGCACAGGGATTTACTGATGTTAATACCACGCGGGTAAAATCGCGGTAAAGGGTAGTTTTAAAATGTACTGTATTAGGTATAAAATTATTAATTGAGGGCAGTAGGTGGTAAGTATAACTATTACATGATTTAATCTCATGGAGTCGTGTTGATGTAAAATATAAGTTCAACATTGCGGAAATGGAATGCTGAAGATTACAAATATTACAGCGTTATTTTTTGAATTGTTTTTCATTTATTTTCTTGAAAATGTACCCAACACTTTATAATCATATGTTTTGGTATTTTATAAGCAAAATAAGTAAAAAAAACAAAAAAACCGAGCAATTTCCAGCAGTTAACTGATAAAACAAGTCGATTAAGGTCGTGGGGAGCCGCTCAATGCGGCCGGTTAACAAATCGCTCTGTACCTACAACTTGAATAAATCCGTCGACACTGACCAAAACCAATTAATTATTGAAGTAAATAACATAATAGTATATTTTTTTATACTTTCAGATGCTATATTTAGAGATGTTTTGACAAATAAAAAATAAGTAAACAAAAAAAAATTTTTTTTTTTTCGTTAAAGTTACTTAACTATTTCTCAAAAAATATGGTAGTTTTTAACGACAAATCGTGTCAAACATAACGACAGTATTAGTCGAAGGTTATATCACTGTAGTGAGCTAAGAATTGGGTCGCAATCGCAAGTGCAAGTAGCCGCGACCGACACGCCGCGACAACGTTTTGGTAATGCTTTGTTTTTAAGGTTTTATGTAGGTATTTTGTTATAAAAATAAACCTTGTAAGTTGATCATATTTAAAAAAAAATCTAAAAAAAAGTAAAAAAAAATTGTGACTGATATTTCATAAAAAAATATATATTTTAATTCGAAAATGACATCCTAAATAATGAAAAAAAAAAAACAACGGAAAACTTCCTTACAAGAACATTATTAACAATATCCTACCGCAAAACCGACAGCGCTCATGCGTGATTGATGTCATATTATTTATTTTTCTTCTTTTTACCATTTTTTTTTGTAATTTTGCATCTTTAGCCTAAATAAAAATCTAGTTCCGTCAGCTAACATAGGCAATATGTATAAATTGAAGGTTCCAAATTTTCCAAATTGGTTGTTCCAAATTGGGTCGCAATGATTTGCTACAAATTCGCTCTACAATGTAAAATGTTGTCGATGGTGTTGGAGAAATGGGACGTGCGGTAAATTGTCTATAGTTTATGGGGTTCTATTTCTTATTTTATTTTATAAATTAGGATATAGATATTCTTCGTTAGGATAAAGATTTATAGTACTACTAAAGCCTAATTTCACCGATAATATGAACGTCAGTTTTCTTAAAACATCTTTACTTTGAAAATTCATTATAAAACAAGTTGTTTTAAGAAAAACTGGCGTTTATCTTTCTGTTTAGGGTTTACCTACTGATTATTTTGACAATGTCACAAAATTTCTTTTTAAACTTAAAAAAAATTGTCATTTAGGGCTTTAGGTTGATCAAATCAAAATAAGTAATAAAAAAAGCTTTCGACAAAATCATCAATATAACAAGAATCAAGACAGTTACACATTTCCTTGTTATTGTAGAATGAGTCATTTCTCTACGTGTTGCCTAATCAGATATGCCTTATGGTGCAACTCTACAAACGTAATAAACACAACTAATTAGGTAAGTTCAAAGGCTAAGAAAGACTAATATTTATGTACCTAAATATATAAAAAAAAAATTGCTTTTTTATTTGTTAGAATCTTCTGCACACTTGTGCAGAAAAAGATTTTATTATTTTCGACATCAATCAACTATATTTTTTTTATCTTAAAGTTTTTCGAGTCAATCTTCGTAGAACACAGAGCTGGGGTCTATTCTATAAAGATAAAGAAAATATTTTACGAACCGGAAACTAAACGCAACTTACATTTATCCCGGAAACAATATCTGATCCTGTGGGTTAACCATAAGACAGAAACCGCATTATTTTTCATTTGCTGTAATGCCTTCAGTTTTCAATGATAAACTTCATCGTTATAAAAGAAAAATAAGTAGACAAAAAAGTTACCTATATCCTTACACCATTCACCTAATTCAAATGAAAACTATAAAAATTTCCTTGCATACTTTTTTGGTTTTAGCGTTATATATAAAAGATTTTACATTAAAATTGAATAAAAATAAGTTAATTATTCAAGTCAATAAGGAGTATCAAGTCTATGAACGTGTCATAATTATGTAGTTATACTGGCACCTGCTCACAACTCTAACTTATGTCTAGCACATTACATTAGGGAACAAGGTACCAACTAGAATTATTTTTGAAGCCGTTTCTTGGTACTTACATAATTATAAGACCAGCATTTTTATTTTCGTTCCGATACTAGGAGACAGTCGGGGACACTGGAACCATCCCAAAATTTTAATGGTCAAAATTGATAAAGAAGTTTTTTTTACTTTAAGATATAAGATGATTACTATAAAATTCTATTCATTTTTTCTTTTGTTTATTTTAATAAAGAAAATTAATAGACAACAGTCTATTAAACTAGCGTCGATGACGTCAGGTACTGACACCTGCTCCCGACTTCAACGGCCAATCATGTGCGGCGTGCGGACTCGAATAAAAAGATAGAGGAAGTAACATTAATAGTAATTGTTAGTATTTTTGAGCCTGTATATTTTTTTTAAATTGAATAGTGTTAGCTGCCAGTAGTTACAAAGAGGGCAGCAGAGACGAGCGACCATAGACACCTCGCCATTCAGCCGTGCATCTATGCTTGGAAGATTCTTTTTTCGAACGTCATTGTGACAAGACATGTTATCGTTTGACAGAACAAGATTTTGCCGCGTTCTTGACTAATCGTAGTTGATTTTCATGTTAAACTATTTCTTGTAATTTCCTCGTTAAACAAACCTGCTTCTGGTTTTTAAGATCAGAAGTGGGATAGTCTCACTCCCACTATAAAGTTTTTGATTTCAGTTTCAGATTTATTGGCACTTTTACTAAGTACGACGCGGTGTAAGGATATCCGCCATTACTGAAGTTTTTGCCGTTCTATTTTATTTTGTAATGGATTGCAGTGCGTTGCAATCTACGCAACGGTAGATTCAAAATGCTATGCAGGCAGCTCGAGAATTACTCGAGCTTAGTACCCTGATGGTGCTCTCGTGTGTTTTGGGTGGAATGAGTTTCTGCCTATGTATTGCTGTGGTGTCCGTGAACAACATGCCTTGCTCCTACTATGCTCCAGATGTTATGGGAAGAATTCTGTAATGTACCTACCTGTATGTGAATGGTGAGATCAATCCGATTTTATTTAGCCTTTATGTAATACATGTCTTGTAATCCATCTTGGTGGTTTATTGGTTAAAGACATACTGAATGTGTATGAGAACTTGAGTTAGATAACTAACAGGCTTACTATGTAAATGAGCCCAATAATATTTATTTCTTATCTTTCTGCTCATGAGAGTTTCAACAAGTACCTACACAGAAAAATAAGTTTACTGCTTTTGTGATATAAATGCACACTGATTTGATATTGACTTACTCAAATTGTTTTCATTGAAATGGAATAGTTAAAATTGTGCATCAGGCTCTAGATTTTTGGTGCCATTTTACAATTTACAAATTGAAAGTCTGTTTTCAGACCTTAGTTTTTATTTTCTTTTACTGATTATGTAATTCGGTTCTGTAACATGACAATGCCTGAGAGTCTGTAATTGAACGTTTGGTTGCCTTAGCCAGATGCTTGCTTGCTTGTCTTTTGACTACAGGTATTGACGATAAGCCTAAGCTGTGTGAGGTGATGGTGTAAGCGCTCCAGGTGCTGTGTCGTTTGACATAGTAAGAGTGCTGTGACACTTCATGCTCCCCGGGTGCTGTGCTGCGTCACAAGCTTTGCATGCTGTACGGAGTGCTGACGGCCAGTATCTCGTTTGGCATACTCCGGTAATGAAAGCCAGTGGATAGTAGACCTGGCATATCATGCTTTGAGGTCAGGTGATCTGTTCTATTGTTTTGATTACAAATCGGAAGTAATTATGCTCTTAGCTGTATTTAATGGAACAATGTGTAATAATGTACCAACCATTGGTATTGTCACCTATGAGTATTCTGTGTAACAAAAGCTGAAGTGAAGTTAACTACACGTAACTTATCAAACCGCAATGGTAGTTGTGTTTTCAGCGTTGCTGACACATGATTAGTAATAATGATATTTCTGAGACATAGTTTCAAAGTCATGCCTTGAATTTATTTCTTTGAGAGCGAAAAGCTTTCCAGATTTTGATGGTCAGAAGTGGCCGAACGAAATGTGTGTCGTAAGTGCTTGTTCGCAGACTTATACACGAGAATGTGTAACGGCCGTGTCGTGGCCCAAGCGCTTCTGTGCTGGTACTGCTGATTGCAGCACGAGTGCTGCTCTGCCGGTGCTCCTGGTCGCGGCACAAGCGTTGCTGTGCTGGTGCTCTTGATCCTGGCACGAACATTGCTCTGCCGGTGCTGCTCTTGATCGCGGCACGAGCGCTGCTGTGCTGGTGCTCCTGCTGGTTCTGTTGGCTTATGCCTTCCGAATAGTCTGAGCCTCTGGCTTATGGCTTCCGTATAGTCTGAGCCCCTGGCTTATGGCTTCCGTATAGTCTGAGCCTCTGGCTTATGGCTTCCGTATAGTCTGAGCCCCTGGCTTATGGCTTCCGTATAGTCTGAGCCCCTGGCTTATGACTTCCGTATAGTCTGAACAACTGGCTTGACTATGACTTGCCTTGACCATGACTTCCGTATATTTTGAGCCCCTGGCTTGACTATGACTTGATTTGACTATGACTTCCGTATAGTTCGAGTATTTGTTCTTGATAACATATTTCTTGCGCTTGAGTGCACGCTTGCACCCACGGTATAACTAATAAGTAGAAGTAATCATATTTCTTCTTACAACTAATATATGTTTCAGCCTTACACTCCAAACCAGGTTAATAATTTACATGATTTCTTTGTATGTTGTGTGTTTATATGTGTACAACTAATATGTGTTTCAGCCTTACACTCGACACACTTACACTGGGTGGTATGCCAGTGTTCTGTTATAAATTTTGTACCTGTTATTTGATTTAAAGTTGACGTTATTTATTTTCGAGTCACTGGGTGGTATACCAGTGTTCTGTTATTAATTTTGTACCTGTTATTTGATTTAAAGTTGACGTTATTTATTTTCGAGTCACTGGGTGGTATACCAGTGTTCTGTTATTAATTTTGTACCTGTTATTTGATTTAAAGTTGACGTTATTTATTTTCGAGTCACTGGGTGGTATACCAGTGTTCTGTTATTAATTTTGTACCTGTTATTTGATTTAAAGTTGATGTTATTTATTTGCGAGTCACTGATTGGTATACCAGTGTTCTGTTATTAATTTTGTACCTCTTATTTGATTTAAACTTGATGTTATTTATTTTTCTTTGTTTAAATGGATCAGTACTTTGTTTGAGGTTTGTAAAACCTCCAATAATTTTTATTCCGAAAGTGTCATGTGCTCAAAAAACCGATCTTGACCACGAAAACCAATCAAGATTTAAATATGACGAAATTGAGCCAGATCCAACTCGCTTATTGAATGTGCAGGTGTTCCGAGACTCAACCAGGCTCACCCAGATCCTGCCGAGGACGTCAGGGTGTCAGGAGAGGCCGTGTTAGCTGCCAGTAGTTACAAAGAGGGCAGCAGAGACGAGCGACCATAGACACCTCGCCATTCAGCCGTGCATCTATGCTTGGAAGATTCTTTTTTCGAACGTCATTGTGACAAGACATGTTATCGTTTGACAGAACAAGATTTTGCCGCGTTCTTGACTAATCGTAGTTGATTTTCATGTTAAACTATTTCTTGTAATTTCCTCGTTAAACAAACCTGCTTCTGGTTTTTAAGAATAGTTTATATTTTTATTGACTTTAAAAAAGTCGACACATCACCATATATTTTTTAAATGTTTTTTTATTCGGTTTAAGTTTAAGTTTGTAAGTGCGCATTAATTAAACAAACACATACCTACATTGTATAGGTATATTAACTCGTGGATAATAAATACCCCGTATACAGACATAAATAATTATTGAATTGACTTGATCTGTTAGTCATAAATACAATAAATGACGGACTAAAATAAACCAATACAATAGATACCACTAAGTAAAAACAAATGAACATATTTATTATTATTATTTCTAAGTAAAATAACAAAATATTATCATGATTCTCTTTTTGGTTTTCGAACGGGCGGTGGTCTATGAAAACCGACAAATATTTCCTTGTTCACGTTTTCTTCCAAAAAGGAATTCCCGAAGCGGTCATCCGTAATATGAAATGACATAAACAGCTGAACGTTGAAACTTCTACTTTCCTCTGTTGTCATAAAATATTAAAAATAAACTTGATAACGCAAGCAACAATTTCCTAATTAAAGTATAACAGATAGTTAATCGGAACAAAAACAATGGACCGGTTTGGAAATAACATAATGTTATAACATAACATATTACAGTCGCTCGCCATCTTGCTTTCAATGTCACGCGCGTAATCTCGTTATGACATTCGGTACTTACACTAATTCTGTATATTATGTATTGTGTATTTCAAAAATTAAAAAAAGGAATGGAACGCCATTTGACGTGATTTAAAAACTAATTCTAGAATTAAAAGCCAGATGACAGGCAATATTAATAATGTCATAACAATTCAAACTCCTTTTACAAGAAGACGGCTGAGAGCTAGCGTCGATAAGCAAAGCTGTTCTCAAACAGCGTTGTTGCACATTTCCATATGTTCGCGTTACATCGACGGCAGGCATTACTCGTATATCTAATGAACGTCTTGTTTGCACGGCAATGGACTTTATCAGCGCCAGCCGTGTGTTGGCTGGTTATGAATAAACGGGTGCGGGCCGGCCCCTTGCGTCGATTGAGTCACGAACACCGCACTGCTTCTACCACTGCATTATTTTACGATAATTTCGTTCGTGCCGTGTTCATTGTTAACGATATACATTGCTTTGTCGTTACAAGTTTTTGCTAAGCCGCCAGCTCACAGGAAGTAATGTACTGTGAATATAATAGTGGCTTCGTTTAATAGATGTGGATATTAGTGGGCCTGAGTTGACACGTCTTCGTGGACTTGACTGTCGAGTTAGATTTTTTTCGTAGCATAGCGTTCTGATATGAGAAATACGTTATTTTATTACGATATTTATGTGTTTGATTGCTGAACGACAGTTGGCGATATTTAAAAGGTCTTATGTGTAAATTATGATATGAATACATGGCACAAACAAAGATTTAAATCTTGCTAGCACACAAACATGTTACGTGCGACCTGCGTCGGCTTTAATAAATTAATTGTGGACGTTGAGCATTGAAACGTGGTATCAGCAATTGATACCGGCTGTAGTAACACCGGTGTAATATCGTGAATTTGTAAATTGTGCAAATGAAGCGGATTTTATATTAGTTATTGAGGTTATGTACGAAGAACAGTGTGACTTCGGCGCTACACATTTAAAATAGGAACGCACGTAGACGTTGCGACAACATGGCGGATATTGAGAAAAAAAGTAGGTATGATTCTTTATGCACAAAAATACGCAATGACTGGATAACAGTAATTTAGGTATTTTTGAACAAAAGAAATGACCTATTTCTATTTTTTGTGGGCAAAGCTCGTCGTGAAACAGACTTAAAAATATAAATTTATGCAGTCATCAGACAATTTTGGAGGTATGTATTTGGAAATTAATTAATGTACATGTAGAAATATACAACAAGTTAAGCTAATAGGAAAATGGGTCTAAGCCGTAATTAATTACTATAAAGTCAGTCGCCGTATGAAAAGGAAGCAACGGATTGCGCAATAAATTATTCATGTTTCAGTTATTTGTACAGACTTCATTTCTAAATGCGATTTAAATTAAACATAGCGACTTTGAATTAATTCAAACCTGGACCGTATTTTTTCAATTATAAACAATAAATAAACTGTTGTTCCACATAAATAAATACATATCTAGAATGGTAAAATATATATGGAAGCCGACCCCAACATAGCTGAGAAAAAGGCTTGGAGGATGATGATCTAGAATGGTACAAAAAATACGCAACAGCCGTATTTTTTTAAGTCCATTTTTTAACACAGCAGTTTGTCAACGTACAGTATTTTTTTAATATTTTGTTCTTCAAAATAATATCATTTTCTTTATAAAAGCGACATAATAACACAATAGAACTTATTGCCATATGACAACAAATACATGACATAAGCCAGTAATGGTAAGATGATGGCTAGCTCTCGCAAGAACAGACGCGTCAAGCAAAATACGCAACGGCCGCCATTTTATATTTGTAAGATACGTCCTAAAGTGTGCAAATGACACGCCACGTATCATAGATCATACGTTGTTATTTATTCTCTTTTAGGATATTAAATTCGGTGTTGAATATTGAGGCCTAAATCTTTGGGGAGAGTAGGGATGAAATGTATACGTAGATGATCTTTGTGAATAGTAAAAACTATTAATAATATTTAATGGCGTTTATTTACATTATTAAATAATAAAAATACAATGGGTATTTTTTATTGATTCTTTTATTATTTTTCTTTTCATAATATTTTTCGGCAATTCACAAATTAGTTATTATATTTTTTTTTAATTTTGACAATTTGTTTTTGCTTGTTATAGAAATAAAGATTTTTTTTTGTAATTTCAATACAAGGTTGCGTAATTAAAATAATTATTGCATTAGACTCGTAGTTTTTCTACGTGATATTTTCCTCTGTAGTCGTAGTGAGCGGTATTACCAGGCTTTGGTGCATTGCGTTTGTCCGTAGTTTTATATTTCTTTTTAATTAAAAATTATAATTAATGATTACATTTTAAAAACTACTATTTATTTACCTAAATCGTTGTAGTTATTGTACTTAGGTTTTCACGAGAAAAACTTTTTCGGAATAATTTAGAAAAACATCGTAAGTACTTACTTGATATATTATTTTTGCTAGGTTTTTAGTAGAGTAGGTACTCATAAGATGTATTTAGACAATGGACAAAGTCGTGTTATTTAATAGACTTGGTACGAACATTGAAAAGCGATGGCCGAACAAAAATAGACATTTTCTTGGCCTTGAACGCGGTCAATTTTAATTTTTCAATTGTATTTTTCTAATTACAAATACCTCTTGCTTTGGATTTATTGACTATTTAAATTGTGGCATAATTAAATAATATTTCATTAAAAATAATCAAATTATATTGTAAAAAATATACTTAACTTTTTACCTTTATTTTCTTTTAGTTTCTCTTTTCTTTTAGGTACCTACTTATATTAGTTAGATACATTATTTTAGGTATGTACATATAATTTACATGATTTTATGTATAGGAATTCCATTTCCGAAATAATAAAAGTAAAACAATAACCAAAAAATCAAAGGTCAAAACAAGGATTTGCTAATTTGTAACGAGTGCTACACTCACGTGATTGAATACGACCAGTTTATATTAATGACGTCATTTTACTCAAATATTCTCATCAGACCACAACATGTACTTCCATTTAATATAAATAGGTAGTATATGTTATTAAAAATTGTCTATTGTCTAAGTTATTCAAATTGGCTGAGCTCGGTTTAATAGGAATAGTTGCAGTTCCGGCAGGGTTGTCTATGTTACTCAGTTTCGGTATCACCCCCATCCCCTTTCGGGAAATACTGCTCTAGTGGTATTGTTTCAGAAAAGAGTATTTATTTTGGAATAAAATAATTAAAGTTTAAAATGAAAAAAAAAAACATGCTGTATTGTATTTTTTTTTTCGAAAAGCATCTTTCCAGGTTAGCAGTTTTGTCTGTGTTTTAAATGTTTACCCAAGTATTGAAAAGCTCGTGAATCGAAGAGCTCGTGGCTAAGTCAAAGCCGCGCGGATCGATCGATCATAAGGTTAAGCAACGCTTGGCGCGGTCGGTCCGTGGATGGGTGACCATCTTGTCATAATGAGTTCTTCCGTGTTTCGGATGGCACGATAAACTGTAGGTCCCGGCTGCCATTTAAACATCTTTGGTAGTCGTTACGGGTAGTCAGAAGCCAGAAAGTCTGACAACCAGTCTTACCAAGGGGTATCGGGTTGCCCAGGTAACTGGGTTGAGGAGGTCAGATAGGCAGTCGCTCCTTGTAAAACATTGGTACTCAGCTGCATCCGGTTAGACTGGAAGCCGACCCCAACATAGTTGGGAAAAGGCTAGGCAGATGATATGATGACCCAAGTATTGAAAAATTGTTAGCTAGATAAAATTTAGTACTTTATCACGCTAAGTATGTAGAGTGGAGACATTATCTAAACTGACGCAGCGGATATTGTTAGGCATTCGTTTTCGTTACTCATACAGTTACTGTTGAAGGCTGAAATATTAAAAGCATTCTATTTTTCATATAACATAGATGGCGATGTAAGAGCTGCAAAAGCCTGTGAAAGGGAGAAAAAAAATCGCAAAAATATGTAAGAAAGTGACGTTGAAAATATAATTATAAAATATACCACGTGCTCAGTAAATTGGAGCGTTATTTGGAACTAGGTACGTATTTCGAAAGCATCCAAACGTTCGAACAAAGAGCACGCAAGTTGAACGCGACAATTACAAGGCGACCGGTTCTGGTGATCGGTCGTGCGGCCCGCGCGCCGCCCGAGCGCACACATCCGCGAATCGGGCGGTTTATAAAAACGTCAGTGAACATACCGGCCGCGAACTTCTCCGGCGGCGGGAGCGCAGCCCAGCCGGGCACGACGCACTCACACACTTCCTCCCAGCATCGCGCCTTCTCCGCGCGGTCGCCGTAGTTGGGGTCGTTGGTGTCGAAGAGGCAGGCCCGCCGCTTCACCTCGGAGATGATGAGGCTGCTCTTGATGCCGTCGCCGTCCTTGGTGCGGACCATCGCGCGACGTGACGTCGGCTCGCGTGCGGGTGTTTGTGCGGACGCTGTGTATACGCGGGCGGTATGCGCCTCTCGAAGCCCGCGTGAAACTGGCGGGCTCGCGGACGGCAGCGCGGCGCATCGGCCAACATGGCCGCCAGACGGCGGGGAAACGAAATAGGTGTGAGCGGAGCGCTATGAGGCCGCTTGCGATATCGCCTTCCGAGCGCTAATAAATAAATAAGATGCATGCAACGTATCCTTACAATTTTATATGCTACATCGGGCGAAAACGTCCATTTTATACGCAGTTCATTCATTGAATATTTGGTGCAGAATTACAGCGCAATAAATAAATGATCAGGGCATGTATTATATGTAAGTTTGTACTTAAATATGTAGATATGATACAAAATGTCGGGTGTAGTTGTACAATTGAGTTAGAAGTCAGGCGGGCTAGTTACGTAAGTTTCGCGGTGCGTATCTTTGGTAGGTGCTGAGTATCGCGCGTTCAGTTTTTTATTATCTTTATTATTCAGTTGAGGTGTTCTGACGTACGCAAACTTAGTTTTTTTGTAGTTATTTCTGGCTTATTTACTTAACCAGTTCACCTGCCACTTGGATTTTCAAACGTTTAAAATAATTATAGGATAAGAAAGCTAGATTTAATAAAAACAATGATTAATTTGTCCATTATCTAAACCATTAGGCTCTAAAAATACACTTACAAATGGTACCTAAATATAATTATAATATAAACAACTATGTAGATGTCATTAACGTAGACAATTAAAGTAACGATGCTACAAACAAAACTACAATTCACAACAACACGACGAATTCAAGACAGAAATCTATTGCGTACAAGTTTTTAAAAACTAAATTGTGATCGATTTTTTAATTACCTAGGTACAAATATATTATTTTATTTTAAACTTCCCAAAAAAATAGGAGGTTTTCAATTATGATGACTGATTTTTAAAAAAAAAAAATTCATAAAAAAAAATAAAAAAAGTATTTGTAAATAATTAAAAAGAAATACAAAACCATTAAAAAAAACTGAAACTAAACTGAACAATAATAAAAAAACATGTCGTTGTAAATTCAGCTAAAACAAAGAAAATACACGCATCGGAAAATATATGCGCACTGCGTATTTTGTGCTAATGCGTTCACAATAACACTAATAACAAACTGTTGTGATGCAAGTAGGTATAAGATGACCTGAATTAATTAATATGCAATTTCAGTTCCATACTTTAGTAAGTAAATTCAATTTTTTTTATTTTATTTTTTTTAACTTCTCGACAGACACAGGTGTAAATTCCAATAGTTTTTTTAACGTATGTTTTTTTTTGAAAGGTAACTAAACTTAAAAAAATGTGACGTTTATTTAAATTAAAATTGCTCAATTAGGGGAAAATCGGGAAATGCATATTGTATATTAAATTCAATGTCAATACTTGTAAACTGTTTTTACTTTTCGTATTTAAAACGTCCAAATAGTGACTATTAATATTAAAAAATAAAAACCTTGTCGAATAAGTTTAAACAACGGTTCGGACTCTTCTCATAAAGAGAAGACTTTGATAAACAAGCTTGCTTTAGCCAGATTGGCGATAGATACCATTTTTTTTAAAAGTACCTTTGGAGAAAAGTTTGCTAGGGCAACAACGAAGCTTGAATTCCGGGTTCGACTCCCGACCCTGGCTTTTTTTTACGTTGTTGCTTTGAACCACTGCACTCCTATAAATTATTAGTAAGTGTCTTTTTTGACATTATTAAGTTCTCATTAAAATATAAGCCCATCGGTCGTCCTTATTCATAACTATAACGTAACCACAGAATAAACAGAAACCAGAGATCAAACGATATTTGGGTTTTCTCCTCGCACGAAAGACGGGGAAATCCAAGGCATCGGTTGGTAACGTTTCTTTTGACGAACGTTTGATGACGACCTCGATGGCGCAATGGTCACCATGCCGGACTGCCGAACCTGAGGTCCCGGGTTCGATTCCTGGTTCGGTCGACATTTGTGTGATGAGCATGCTTGTTGGCCGTGGTCTGGGTGTTACAATATGTATATATGTAGCTATATGCAGTGCCGTAACTAGGGCGGTGCCAGCGGTGCCCAGGCACAGGGCGCAGACCCTGGAGGGGCGCAGAAATGACCAGACCAGTATCTAGTTTTGTTTCATGCATGGTAGTTAGTAGGTACATTTTGTTTTATTGCGAATATGGTGTAGACGCGCCCTCTGTTACTATCTATATCTATATGGCATTCTTCAAGCGATCTTGAAACAACAACACTTGTAAAGGTGGTTTTATATTTGTCTGATATGTCGTGACGTGACGCGTCAGAACGGTATCGGTTTCATACATTTAGTACTAGCTGGTGCCCGCGACTTCGTCTGCGCAGGATTAGTATTTCGAACAATATGTTTATAAATTGTAGCCAGTAGTGGCTTTAGGGTAGGGCGCGGTTGGGCGACGGCCCAGAGCGCCGGATCCTTGATCAATCCTACTCCAATCCTTGATCAGAATTTTACTCCTATTTTTGTTTTAATTTTCATCAAAGATCGCAGCTTACAAGAACTGTATCCAAATGTATGGATAGCATCAGGGCCGCCTTAACCTATGGTGCATGGTGTGCGAATAACCCGGGCGCCACGGGCTCAGGGGCGCCGCGGTACGCTCCTGGACCAAGAAATTTCAATTAAATTAATGTATTGTCATACAATCCCGGGCGCGTTAGATACACTACTTTTATGTCCCAAAACTCAAAAATTTCGCGCTCGCTTCGCTCGCGCAATCAGAACCTGTGTTCCCGTGTTTTTGCATTCACCAACCAGCAATAACTTATGTACGATTGGGCTACATTTTAGGTAATTTTTGCTTGGAACTATGAAAAAAAAAGTTCGCGCTCGCTTCGCTCGCGCAATCGGTAACTACATATATTATGTCTCTGTTTTTCGTATGGGTTTGAATTGCAGTTGGGGCGCCGTAGAAATCTAGCCCAGGGCGCTAGTTGAATTAAAGCCGGCACTGGCTATATGTAGTTTATCAGTTGTGTTAGCACCCATAACACAAGTTAATTAATAGCTTACCATGGGGCTAACCGACCGTGTGTGAAAAGGTGTCCCGACATTATTATTATTAAACCTTATAAAATTTTTATTCAATACATAATGTGAAAAAGGCGTGTTCATTGTAGAAATTAAAACTGCTGTAAGACGCAAAATACTATTTTTTTTTGTGTGTGTGTGAAAGAAATAATTCTAATATACACGGAAAAGTCCCTAACTAAAGGTAGTCGCATATTTATCCTGACTGGCCCGTTTCGCTTGAAGAGGTCATGAAACTTCACACTTACGTACCTACCTAAGTCGAAACGTGTGATTCGACGCGGCTAAAAGTACGCAACTTTCGTCATCTTCCTAGCCTTTTCCCAACTATGTTGGAATCGACAATGACAGATGTAAAGGAAAGAAAAAAAATATATTTTGCTCGGCTGGTTCTTTCAGTGCGGAAATACCTGATTGACTTCGTTTCGGTCGGAGCGTTCGGCTCAAATAAATATGCGTACACCTTTACGGGGAATTACCGCGTGATGAAGGTGGTTGTGGCATATCTTTAAAAAATACTTAAGGGCTATTCAAGCTTGATTACATTAGGTACAGTATTTTATATAACGACGTCATAATGAAAGATGCAATCGTTTTTTTGAATTTTTTGAGGGGAAAAAGGGAAAAATGGCACCGAATTACTAAGACTTCGCTATCCGCATGTCACAAGGTTCTTATGAACTGTAATAGCTAGACAGTTAAAATTTCTGATATTGAAAACTAAAATCAAATAAATATTTTGAGGAGTTTCTCTATAACAAACGTGATTTTTGGCCCCTTAATCGATATGGAACCCTTCATCCGCACGCGGCTGATTTTTTTTTAAATAGCCTTGAAAACTGTTCTACATTCCACCTCCATATAAAAACGACAACTTAGAAAATCCCATACATAGCTATTAGTATATTCTAGAACCATCAAAATGCGTACTCAAAGAGGAAATCTAATTCCAAGCAATCGATGCGACAATGCACCATCGTCTAATCTAACACGAGCCGTTACCATGGCAACGGGCTGTTTGCCCTTCAGATAGCTTTCAGTTTAAAATTAGATGCAATTTCATATTGATACACGGGTCCTTTGATACGCGGGTATGTTGCAACTTAAGTATGTATAGAAGATTAATCACGCTTTGATTGAAATACTTGGGAGTTTTCCTACAGTTTTTCTCGGAAACGGAAATAGGACAGGTAAGATCAAAACTGATATTATGTCGTACTAAAGGTTTTAAGGCGACAAATTGGTCAACAATAATTCCATAACCGGCACGCGCATCTAAGGCGCCAAAAGGGGTCGGAGCGTCTGAGCGGGGCGAGGATTACAATACGCGCGCTAGCTTATAACTAAAAGTCATAAGCGACAAAATGGTTTTGTAATTTTATTATTTAGAAATGATAATTTGATAAAAATTCCTTCCACAATTTTAAAGAGTATGTATATACTCAACTACTAAAAAAGTTAAGAGGCTTAAATCGGTCCCGTTTGCCCATAATATGTGTATCTCTTTTTAAAAAGAGGTATGTTTGATATATTTTTCTCTGTTATAAAAGTTACCTAATCATGTTTTGACGTCTAACAAAATAAGGTTTATATCATGAACTTTCAGGTAAGCAAGTTGCATTTTGCTCCGTTTTGTATTTACTGAGAAAAATTGAGATCCTTGGTGCCAAAATTTCCAATTCGTCCTCTTAAAAGGCCTACGACGGAACACGACGGTTTTTAGTCAGTCTGGTCATTTGATGATTTTTGAAATCGTTAAAAAAAGAAGACAGTCCTACAAAAATCGGTCCGATTTTCCGTCCTACAGAAAGTCTGACGTGCGCGGGAAGCCTTATCCGAATACGGATTGGATTCTGACCAGACGTAGTGCAAATCGATTCAATAGCGCTTTCACACCAGCCGATTTTCCGCTCCGTTTTTTACGTAAGACAGTTTGCGTTTCACGTTCACCAAGCGACAAAACCGCTAGTGTGAAAATAAAGCTTTAGCGACGACTTTATATCAGAAGCCGACTTTCCTCAAATCAGCTATTTTATGTACCTAGTAAAGTAATAAACCTATTAAAGTTCAACTTCTTCCTCCGAGCCTTTTTCCCAATCATGTTGGGGTCGGCTTCCAGTCTAACCGGATCCAGCTGAGTACCAGTGCTTTACAAGAAGCGACTGCCTATCTGACCTCCTCAACCCAGTCACCCGGGCAACCCGATACCCCTTGGTTAGACTGGTGTCAGACTTACTGGCTTCTGACTACCCGTAACGACTGTCAAGAATGCTCAATGACAGCCGGGACCTACAGTTTAACGTGCCATCCGAAACACAGTCAATGGTGTCTAAGATATAGTTAGAAAGTACATACAAACTTAGAAAAGTTGCATTGGTACTTGCCTGACCTGGGATCGAACCCGCGCCCTCATACTTGAGGTTGGTCCTTTACCCACTAGGCCACCACGACTTATATTACTCGAAAATAATCTTTAAAATAGGTCCAGTCGTTTTTGAGTTTATCCACTACAAACAACCAAACTTCGTTGCAAATTCTTTATAATATTAATGAAATGAAATAGATTATTTTGCAAGTTGGACATAAAATCACTTTTACACGTCAGTTTGAGAGCGCTGGGGTCGGCATTTCCTAACTGACTGATCCCTGAGAAGAAACGCCGAAACAAACTCAAGGGTCATAGTTTCTTTTAAAGTAACTATAATACATAACATATACACATAACAATATAGATAAGATTAATTAAAATTGCACGACTTACCATTCAAGTGTTGTTCGAGATGTTTGTATGTTGTGTCTTCTTATGATTTCTTACATGCAAACTCCATTGCTTCCGAGATGAAAACCTACGATAAAGTAAACGATTTCAAAAATATATTTTCTTGAACTGGGTTATTCAAAAAACCGGCCAAGTGCCGAGTCGGACTCGCGCACGAAAGGTTCCGTACCAGAGCAAAAATGAGCAATAAAATCACGTTTGTTATATGAGAGCCCCCCAAAACATTTATTTTGTTATAGTGGCAACAGAAATACATCATCTGTGAAAATTTCAACTCTCTCACTATCACGGTTCATGAGATACAGCCTGGTGACAGACGGACGGACAGAGGAGCGAAATCAATAGGGTCCCGTTTTACCCTTTGGGTACGGAACCCTAAGAAAAAAATATTTTCTGGTACTAACCTCATTTCACAAAAACCACAGTCTAGCAAGCCATTTCTATGCACGAACTTAACATGGGTAGCCAGGTTCGATGCTCGGGCGAAACTCTTGCTACACACACTACACTGATGGGGTCGCAGCTTCGAATGGGTGCGAAGGTGATTGGTTAGACTGAGGACAAAGAAAATGATGTTATTTTTTTTAAGTGACTACTGCCTCTCATGTATGAGTGTGTGGGTTTGATTCCAGGTCAGGCAAGTACCAATGCAACTTTTCTAAGTTTGTATGTACTTTCTAAGTATTATCTTGAGAAGGATGACTGTGTTTCGGATGGCACGTTAAACTGTCATTGAACATCCTTGGCAGTCGTTACGGGTAGTCAGAAGCCAGTAAGTCTGACACCAGTCTAACCAAGGGGTTGCCCGGGTAACTGGGTTAAGGAGGTCAGATAGGCAGTCGCTCCTTGTAAAGAATTGGCAGTCAGCTACATCCGGTTAGACAGGAAGCCGACCCCAACATAGTTGGGAAAATTATGATGATGATGGGCTCGGAAGATGATGATAACTCTACTCTACTCACCCAGTGGTACAACTCAGGAGCACATGACAGACTGGACACGCCACCTTCACCCTGCTATGCACAGCCACATGTCTCTGCAGCAGGTAGCGAGCGGGGAACCCTCGTCCACACCACTCACAGATGTACCTGTCGCGGTCACTGCAGTACACTCAACTTACCCAGTGGTACAACTCAGGAGCACATGACAGACTGGACACGCCACCTTCACCCTGCTATGCACAGCCACATGTCTCTGCAGCAGGTAGCGAGCGGGGAACCCTCGTCCACACCACTCACAGATGTACCTGTCGCGGTCACTGCAGTACACTCAACTTACCCAGTGGTACAACTCAGGAGCACATGACAGACTGGACACGCCACCTTCACCCTGCTATGCACAGCCACATGTCTCTGCAGCAGGTAGCGAGCGGGGAACCCTCGTCCACACCACTCACAGATGTACCTGTTGTGGTCAGCACAGTGCACTTTACGTATGTGAGCTTTCAAGAGCTTGGTTGTTGAGAATATACGGGTGCAGTTCGACTGAAACAAAAAAACTGATCAATGCAAGTCGAAATTCGCTTATGAGAGCAAAATGACCAAATTAATCATGATTGTATACGATTAATTTATAGGAAAATAAAATTGTTGTATTTGAGTCAACTACATATTGATTTTATTCTAGAGTTTAGTATTTTTAGTAGCCATTGTGTCAAAATTATATCACTGTTCGTTCATAAGATACAGTCTTTTGACACAGAAATACAGATGGGCTGAAGTCTATAACCAAAACGAAAAACAATACTTGGACAAAAAAATAATAGTATTTTATTTACCTGAGGACATTTCAACTGGGCAGCATCTTCAATGTTTATGTGATACTTTTTATATTTCCTATCACTCTTCTTTTGTACTACCACATTATCTATGAACACCATTTCTTCTTGGTCTTCTTTATCTAAAACAAAAATAAATAATGTATACAGAACCCATTTCTGTGTTCCTGAGGGTACATTTAATTGGTGGTTCTTATATCGCATTTGAACAGGTGGGTTCCCTGGGTAACTGGGTTGAGGAGATTAAATAGGTTATAGCTCTGTGTAAAACAATTACCTATACTCAGCTGAATCTGGTCAAAGTGGAAGCAGACCACAAAATTAATTTATTTATGAATAAAAATAGTCAGTGGCCAGTTATATTTGTTTAACATACATAGTGATAGATATATATTGGGGAGAGAACTGATACTGTTCTTCTTAGAAGGTTCACTGAACTTCACGTTAGGGGAGTTAGATAAGCCCACTGTGCTGTAATATTTTATGTTTCACATCTAATTATTTTCATTATGGACTGTTTTTTCTGAAAATAAACAATTTTTATTTTTTTTTTGGAGTTGGGACTAGCATTTTCTCAACTATATAGGGGTTGGCTCCCAGTCTAACCAGAGCAAATATGTGACCCCACTTTTAGATACATATTTTGATAGCTATAAGAAAGACAAGGGTACCTTTTAAAGGGTCCTCTTTAGTTAAAACCTTTTCTAAAGGTTCCGCAAACACTACATTGTCGATTCGTCTAGGCAGATTTACTTCAGAGTCAAGTCCTTGCAAAGGCTGAAAACAAATTACAATTTGAATGTCCACTTTTCAGATTTAATAAGGTGACCATAAGCCTATTCCAACTTTAATCAAAACAGTATTGATTAATAATGAAGCAGAGCTGTAGAGTAATAATTGGAGTTCTTCAAAACGCGCTATGTTAATAAGATGCCACTAAATACTTGAGCTTTTGGCTGGTATTTAAATTAGATATAAAATAAATGAAAAGGTAAACTTACATCGTTAGTCTCCGAAATGAAGTTTGGTTTGTTTTCTTCGTCACTTTCATCGCAAAGTGTGTTAGAACTGATAAAGTTGACACTAAAAGTTTTCATTTTAAATCAAATATTATAAGACTCAATTTATATTGTAAAGTAAAGCGGAATAATTTAATTCATTGATCGATTCACCTTCACCACTGCTAACTGCTAATCAAGATTTTTATTGACATGGTAATATTTTGACATTTCTTGCAGATGTTTCCATATTAAAACTTTAAAAAATCTATAATATTTGTTAAAAAAGTAGGTACTTTGAGTTCTTCCATCCACAATAAGTACAATATTAAAAACTTGAAATAAAATTATTAAACTTGTCTTTTTCATCTCACTAATTCCTGCTGAAAGGTTTTAATAAGTAATCTAGGAAAACGTTACATTTGAATGAATACTACTACTGATATAAATATTTTTCTTTTTGGCAAGACCGGATACTGTTGCGTTTAGTTATCCTTCTGTTGTTTATTGGAAGGATTATAGCATTCCGTTCAGTACAGTAAATAAACAGTAACAAATACCGTAATAAACGTAATTAATAAATATCCTCACTATTAATATTTCTGTAAAAAAATGTTGCAAAAAAATCAAAAAATAAACTGAAACTGAAAGCCAGTAACGACAGTAAGTACCAATAGAAACTAAACGTATTTATTCTTTAGCAGCGAAGCGTGTTTCATGTGAATTTATTTTGTTATTTGATTTTTTGCCACAGCTCATGTGCTAAAATACTTTTAAAACGCGTTAAATTCACTTAGAGCGCAGTTATTGTGTAATTTAAGTGTTTTGTTTGTCTAATTTGGCAATATGGTTGTTGTATCTCCAACATTTTCTGTACCGGCCGAGGGGATTCTAATGCAATTGCCTTCGGTAAAACTTATAGTAAATAACGACGTAGACTTGGGTACAGCTACACTATATATTACCGAGCAGTAAGTAAAAATATACAAATGTAAAAATACAATGTTTTTGTTTTGTCCTACATTTCGTAACAGCACACGTTTTCATCTCGGGGTCGCGAGGATTTTTCTCTTTCAGACAGAATAACAAAGGAACAAAAGACCTTATTAAACCTTACAAAATTATCTTTTATCAATTAGATTATAATACGAGTGCTTAAATGTTTTACAGAAATATTATATCCTTGTCCAATTTTCCCTGTAGAGATGAATCCAATAATCCAACTAGTATTTACTTTATGTTTAATTTATGAATATTATAATATTTTCCTATTGGATGCTGATTGAATCATCTGTCCCTGTAGCATATACATTTTTGGATAAAATGTACAAATATTTTTTGTATAAAATGTAAAAAAAATATGATAATTAAAATAATGTTATAGTAAGGTCCATTTAACTTCATTAAAGACTTATTTGTAGGCCTATTTAAAATACTTAGTAACTTGGTATAACTCACATTCCAATAGAATAGAACTATACTTTCTGCACATAAAGTAACAAAACATACATATTTATCTGGTATATAAAATAACAATTTATAGCAAAGTATAATCATTCGCAAGAAATCACATTTATAATCACTAACAATAATAATATTTCTTTAGTCCATAAAATTGTCATTTTGCCTTATTTACAAATATTAGAGTAAAACAGTAAAACTATGAAGAATTAGTATATTATTTCATTTTACAATGGTCCCTAAACTAGCCTGTATATTGACAGCCTGATTAACTTACAAATTGTAGTTGCTGGGGAATTTGTTCCACCACTTCTTCCCAACAAAACACATAGGAAGTGGTGAAGGGTGGACATTTTGGGGGCTGTCTTTTGAAAATCTGACGTTCAAAAAGTGCTGTTTCGCAGCCAAGTTTGAATTAACAATGTTTGAGCTACTTGATTTCCTTTCAGCAATGTAGTATGGGGTGGGGGCGTGGGCAGACAGGGAGGGCCGTCTCCGACAGTGACGCTGATGTATCAGAACATCTCGCTGCATGCCATCCAGAGAGACCCGGGCCCTGGACTCATTCTGGTCATCAATCATGAACTCAAGTAAGATTCATGTACATGTGAATTACATACGTAAATTATTGTTGGATTAAGTTTATTTTTTAATAAGACTAGTTTCCAGGAGTATAGTTTTACCTGCATCTCATGGTAACTACTCTGTGCACCTTGATATGCAGGAAATATAAAGGTCTTTAGTTCTTTGATTTTATTTAGATTTTAGGGTTTTTTTAGTGCATTTAATGAACATTTTAAACAGTTTTTCTGAAGTGTGTGAGTTTTTTTGTGCTTATGTAGCCTATGCACAAATTCAATTTCCCAATCTCAAATCGACGGCTCCTAATTATACTGAGTCAACTAACAAATTTTGCGAATTGCACTTTTTTGTGTATTAACACAAATAACAATAACAATATTGTAAATACACAAAAAAATGCAATTCGCAAAATTTGTTAATAGACTCAGTATACTTAGGAGCCGTCGAAATGTTGAGATAAATGATCATACTATTGAAAAACGGTACATAACTGTTGTCTGATCATATAATGTTTTGCTTATAACTTGCAGCCTCCCTGAGATGACACAGCAGGGCGCGGGAGACGCGATAGCAGACGAAGATGATGATTATGACGCTGATGAGGAACCCATGACCAAACTGAGGTAAGGATTTGAGAATAAAAGTAATATACATACAAGTAAACATTTTGCCAGCCCCGGATCTTCAATTTTTTTTAGGCGGGGCAAGAACTGAAAAATGCCGCCCTGCCTACCTACTTATGTTTATTCACCTTTATCATCCATTTAATTTCAGCTATCACTATGTAAGCAGGCTGGGCCATCTCTAGCTCATGTAGCGCTTGGGTGCAATCATCACCCAAGCGCCACCTATGTATTGAAAGATTTTGAGTAGTACATATTGATCAAAGTACTTCTTCCTCTTCTTTCGTGTCGATGACATGTCGTATATTGAGACTACACTATGTCAGCAAAATATGCCGGATCAAAGTACTTATAGTAGTTATAAGGAATACAAATAAGAACGTTCGAACGAAAGTCACTTTTTTGGTAGGTAAAGGACTTCAAAAAGGTGTCCAAATCATTGTAGGCTCAAACTGTTGGCCAGGTTTACGTTATGAAAGCCGAGACAGATTCATGCAACTGTAAAAACTAGCGCGAGCGAAGCGAGCGCGCAAATTTTTTAATTTTGTGACACAAAAAGTTAATAAGTTTTAAAAAGCGCTGTAAAGTAACAAATAGTCGGAAGCGCAAACTTTTTTGTTTTTGAGGACTCCGTAAAAATGTCATGCTACATTCGACTTATGAAGTAACGAAGGCAAAGTATGTATAATATTGCGCGAGCGAAGCAAGCGCAAAATTTTTTGAGCCCACGACGCAAAAGTACCTGATGATTAAGTACATTGTAAAGCAACAAGTAGCCGCGAGCGTAGCGAGTGCGAACTTATTAAAAATATTTGTTTGATGACTCACAAATTAAACTGGGAATTATGTAAGTACAAATAAAAAGAAACTGTGATTAGAGCGAGTGCCATTTGTGTTCGGTGATTCGGTGCGTCAATAAAAATAATAAACACTCAGAAAAATCTACATACATTGTCACTTAGCCTCGAGCGTAGCGAGCGCGAATTTTATCACTCAGTGGATGTTAAAAGTGAAAAATAATCAAAATAATCAAAAATCAAACAAAGCGAAGGCAACTTTTTAGAAACTTTGTTTGTCAGTCAAAGAAATCATGATACAACGTGAAACTTCCTTATCAAAAGGGTGTAATTTCATTGAAATTTCCTGGTGGTGGGGCGTCCCGCGGCACCCCTGAGACCGAGGCGCCCGGGTTATTCGCACGTCCTGCACCATAGGTTAAGAAGAAGTAGGATTTAAAATAAAAATAAATATGCGATAAGCGTTTCTGGCTCATAGATGTTCGCAAATAATTTTAATCAGTTTCAGATTTGATTTTGTTGCTAAAACTTCGCCTCGTGAATAATAAATGTTCGTGCAGTCGTGCAGCATGTCTCTCTCCGCTTTCAGGGTATCGGTCAAGTTGATGTGGCCATGAAATTGCTGTACCTACTTGTGCTATTATTTATTCCGTGGTCAAAGTTAAATAAATGATGAGTAGGCCATTGGTCTGTGAAGTGTGAATTTGGCAGCCGCCTGATTTTGCCGCCCCCTGAATTTGCCGCCCGGGGCATGGGCCCCGGCTTGCCCCCCCCTAGATCCGGGGCTGCATTTTGCATGCCAATACAGAGATATCTAGACTAAGATCTTAAGACTAGACTAAAAGAAAAAAATTAAAAAAAAAACGTATTTCTAGCAAATTAACGTTTGAATTTATGAATTCTAACCATATTATATTGGACTAGCTTTTCCTCACAGTTTTACCCCGGAGAACTACTTTCCATACCTGGATAAAATATAGCCAATGTCAACTGGGGTTGGTGTACAACAGAAAAATAATATTTCAAATTGGTTCAGTAGTAATAGAGTATGAACCAAAAAAGAAGAAAAATTGCACATTTCAATATTAGTCTCAATAAAATCCTCTGACACACAAAAAGTCACTCCAAAAAATAAATAACATGCTTTTGAATGTAATATACAACATGTTCATCTCCCAGGTTTGTCCCGGCCAACGACAATGACCTGGAAGGTCTGTTCCTCGCGATGAACCAGGGCCAGGCGTTACACCCGGACCCCGCAGACGAGGTGGATGATGACGAGGACCCGTACATGGATGGAGAGGAATTTGATGATGGTCAGTAGCGTTATATTATACTGGCGGTTGTATGTAGTAGGTAGTTCGCAGACGTTTAGTACGGATATAATTATAAAAGCTTATAATGAAATATATAAAATATTTTATATATTATTTAGTTAATATATGAAAAGGAAAAGGGAAAAGGCTGGATACTACACTTATATCTAACATAAATTATTCTAAAACTATCCTCGAGATTCTCGAGTCGAGAATCACGCTATCGAGTGGTAAAACCGCTTGAAAATCGTAATTTAATAGTTTTTGAATAGACAGACAGATGCGGCGAGGGACTTTTGGTTTTATAATATTTAATAATTATTTTTTTGGCATATGTATTTTAACACTTGTCTTATGAAATTGTAACTTTTGTGGAGAGAAATAAATAAATAATTATTTTATAAATCAATGTATGTATTTATCCAGGAGAGGATGAGTTCGAGGATGCTGAGGAGAGCAACGCGTCGCCGGAGGAGGCGGCGGCGCGGCTCCGCCAGATGCGCCTCGACAACGTTAACGGAGCACACGAACGCTTAAACGGTAACATTACACTTAGTTTAGACCTTCATCATCATCATCACATGCATAGGCCTCCACAGATACCTGTTGGAGGCGACTTGCCTGTTCAGGCCTTATTAATTGCTAATTACTTTGCTCTGAAGTTAGCCACAATTGAGCTGGGATAAGCATGATAGTTCGACGCGTGTATTGCGTGCGTTCATTTTTTAAATGTCTGCGACGCAGTAACTTGTCTTGAACAGTCTTGGTGGAATCTCTCTATTACTGAATTTTCTGCACGAATTTGTGGGGCTTTATAGGTACACTGAAAATTCTTAATCATAGACGTATCGTACGTTCACATGGTAGCCCTCTATACATTTCCATGGCAGCCATGCCGTGACCGCGTGTAAACCATATGCATTGAAAAGATTATTATGTATATTGTTGCATTAAATTTAAATTATGTTTATTGTCTTATTTATTTATAGACGAAGCAGAGGACGCAGAAATCGGCGAGTGATCACTTCACACACACATAAACAATTATTGCTTCTTCTATGTGTACACTCACGTGCCACGCACACACTTAAACACTCAGCTATGTGCAGAAAAGTAACGCAAGAAACATATAATTACTGCTAAAAGTACTGCATTTTAGTATCTTTTTATCTTGTAATAAAAAGGGTTCATATATTTTCTGATGATTATGCCCACTAATAAATAGGATAGAAAAATGAATAAACTACAGAGTTAACATTTTAAATGGTAATTCAAATATAATTACAACATGCATAATTTCGGTAATAAAAAATGGACATGTTATAGTGAATTCTCCATTAAAATACTCTAGTTTTGGGATTATCCCACTTTCTCTATGAAAATGTAGCTGAGTGTTTATGTATGTGTCACAATGTACTTATAGATATAATTTTAACACAATATAGCTGTTTTTGTGTCATCGATGTATGCCCAACCATTCCTATGTGTACGCCTCTAAAACGGATAGACACAAACACATGAGTATTTTTGTATCATCATTATTAATATATAATACTCGATTGTAACGTAACTCCCGCTAAAAATGCGTGTATGGAGCGAACCATATACCAAGATAAAAAAAAATATTAGAACATCAGTCGTCGTTTTTATTATGATGAATTTGATGTTGCTTTTCATCACAATTTAATTTGAGTTTAATAAAATTTTTGTGTATAAATAAAGTCTTATTTATAACTTGATTACTTGTAATCTGTCAGTTTTTGAGGCTAATCCATACTTGAATTATTATTACACGGGTAAACTAAGCAGTCGTTAGACCACGATAAAGAGGTATTTCTTCAAAAAGTTGGACTATCCTCGTCCAATTCAATTAAAATCTCAATTAATTCACTTCAGTAGAGTCTGGAGTCATGTTGTTGTTTTTTAAGACATTTTTGTAATCATATAGATGTTAATACTAGACTAGAAATGCAATTTTTGTGCATAAAATAGTCCAGAATGATTAAAATTGTAATACATACATTGTACTGTCGAATATATTCTGAGATTTATATTGATAGTTGCGCTCAATTTGCGTTATCTAATTTCTAGATTAATTCTTCAAAGGCCAATAAAATATTGAAATTTCAAACATGTATTTTCATTAAGGTTCCTATTGTCTTATGAATTTCAATACAATTATGAATGCAATTACATTATGTGCTGCACATTTTTGCATTTCTAGTTTAAACAATTCAGATGTAATATGTATTTATGTGATATTTTTGTAACAAGTGGCTTTTGCACCGTCGCCGCTTAAATTTAGATTTCACTTTGGACCGTCGAATTCAGCCAAAATTACTAAAAAACCTTGCAATATTATGTCAGAAAAACTGAATTAAAAATTAAGTATTTTTATGACGGTCTGAAGATAATTAGTAAAAGACGAACGTTTTAACGCTTATTCACGGCAATGAATAAGTAGATATAACTAGTTTTCCAGTTTTGTATGTATTTGACAGTTTCTGTAAATTGTTTGTGGACGTACCTATGACGGTTGGCTTGCACTATTACAGACTTTCAATATGTAATTTTAGCCATTTTGTGTGAAACGGGTTAACTAACTTCAGGATACTTACTTATAATAAAAAGACTGAGTTATTTTTATTGGTGAAGTAATAAAGTAGGATTCCTTCATATTTGTTTTATGTATGTATGAATGTTAAAAATAAATATGATTCTCAGAAATAAGTATTGAATAGACTTGACTCGAATATGTTGAAGATTCATCAAGTCAATCGTCATACGTCGTACTATATTATTTGTTATAATTGAAAACAAACCAAACGGTTTGACTAATGTACGCTCAAATGCATCTAGCGTAGTATTTGTATTCCAAATGTGTAGTTAATGCAACTTGAATAAATAAACCATATCAAAAAAGGTCTGTTTTTTTTTATCAAAGCAAGGCAACTTTACGCCACCCATACAAACTATAACAAAATCAAGTCATTTATTCAAAGTAGGCTGAAAATCAGCACTTTTCGAACGTCAAAACAAAAGACAGCCCCCAAAACGCCCGCCCTTAACCTTACCAATTATTGCTTACATGCATTCAAATGCATACTCGTTAACAGAGACTTTACCTTTGGAATCGCCCCAGTGAGAGCCCCAGAAATTAAAAATACTTAAAAATAGTGTAGAAATCATTCATGTTGCTTTTTGCTAGGTTTAACATAAAGAAACCGGAGACAGATTTCTGCAAACTTATAAAGCGCTAACGAAGCGAGCCTGTAATTTTTGAGTTTTGGCACACAAAAGTACCCAAACAAGTGTGAAAAAAAACCACCGCAAAGAGAAGAAGCCGCGAGCGTAGCGAGCCCGAAACTTTTTATTTTTGGGACGCAATGGTACCTAAAGAAATTAGAAAAAAGATAGGTACTGTTAAATGAAAGTCGCGAGCGCTTTTTGTTAGATTGAGGACTGAAAGGGCGCAGAAATGATGCAAAAATCCACCCATGACACAAGTTAATTAATAACTTACCATGGGGCTAACCGACCGTGTGTGAAAAAGGTATCCCGACATTATTTAAAACACAAATATTACACTAGGTACTATTTTATTATGAAAACACAATAGGTACATTATATCATCTTTATTTTAACAATCAAGAAATATAGCGTCGTGTGAAAGAACCAGTACATTTTGTACTTTTAGACCGAGAGCCCGTGCCTGCCAGACTCATTATTTTATAAAGGCTGAAGTTTGGATAATCGTGGCTATCATCATCATCATCATCTCAGCCATAGGACGTCCACTGCTGAACATAGGCCTCCCCCTTTGATCTCCACAGATACCTGTTGGAAGCGACCTGCATCCAGCGTCTTCCGGCGACCTTTATAAGGTCGTCTGTCCACCTCGTTGGTGGACGTCCTACGCTGCGCTTGCTAGTCCGTGGTCTCCACTCCAGCACTTTTCGGCCCCATCTGCCATCTGCTCTGCGAGCAATATGGCCTGCCCATTGCCACTTCAACTTGCTAATCCGGTGGGCTATATCGGTCACTTTGGTTCGTCTACGGATCTCCTCGTTTCGGATTCGATCACGTAGAGAAACACCGAGCATAGCCCTCTCCATAGCTCGTTGAGCGACTTTGAGCTTTGAGATGAGGCCGATAGTGAGAGACCACGTTTCGGTGCCGTAAGTCATCACTGGTAACACACATTGGTTGAAGACTTTCGTCTTGAGGCACTGAGGTATGTCGGACGAAAAGACATTGCGTAGTTTCCCGAACGCTGCCCAGCCGAGTTGGATTCGGCGGTTGACCTCTTTCTCGAAGTTGGACCTACCTAATTGGACTACTTGTCCTAGGTAGATATATGAGTCAACAACTTCGAGTACCGAGCTTCCAACAGAGACTGGGGTGGGCTGAACATGGACATTTGACATAATTTTCGTCTTGTCCATGTTCATTTTCAGGCCCACCCGTTGTGAAACTCGGTCGAGGCCCTCGAGCATCATACTGAGTTCCTCCATCGACTTTGCCATGACTACGATGTCGTCGGCAAACCGAAGGTGAGTGATGTATTCGCCGTTGATGTTGATGCCAAGTCCTTGCCATTCCAGGAGCTTGAAGGCGTCTTCCATTGCGGCGGTAAACAGTTTCGGGGAGATAACGTCCCCCTGTCTTACGCCTCTTCTCAATGGAATCGGCTTCGTGCTATGCTCCTGTACTCGGACCGACATGGTGGCGTTATTATACAAACACTTCAACACCTCGATGTACCGATAGTCAATATGGCATCGCTGGAGTGACTCAAGTACCGCCCATGTTTCCACCGAATCGAAGGCTTTCTCATAGTCCACAAACGCTAAGCATAATGGCAAGTTATACTCCTCGGTCTTCTGTATAACTTGCCGCAGCGTATGGATGTGGTCTATGGTATAGAATATTTGAAATATAAAAGATTTTACGCAACTCATTTTTTACACTATAAGAGTACATTATAAACAGCCTTTATATAACAACGAAGTTCTGTCAGTCACGGGCTCTCGGCATATAATTAATTCCCGAAACATTGTTATTTTTGTACCAGTCTAAGGACACGAATACAACAATCGACAATTCGCTTATAATTATTTATTTATATCAATATTTCTTTATTATCTAGCAACCTCAACACTAAGTGCGACGCGAATCGCTAAAAGATACTATTTTACATATTCGCGGGAGACTGCACGGGTTCGCTGCTGACAACATAACGCTCTCTTGATCGCATCAAGCACCAAACTTCCTTACATTCAACTGTCCCAGCTTATAAATACAAAAAAAACTTAATTTTCTACATCAATTCGATTGTGATAAATTAAATTATGCTTCAATTCAGTTTATATATAACGCTATATTTTGGTGTCATATACTCCTTACAATATAATAGTTTATCAAGCACGCCCTATTTGGAACTTAACAATTTATTAATAAAAGCTTAGATTTAATACAATAAAGGTTTCACCTTACCTTTTGTGAAAAATAACAATTCCCTTTTGCGTTATCTTATAAATAAGTACTTGATCCGACCAAAACTAGCGCATCAAAATATCTTTAACAAAATGAGAACGCGGTGCTTTCTCTCACGCGAACGTTGCTATATTCGAAGTTGAATTATTATACTAATGCTATGTGCCTCGCTAACAATTCGAAACGTCACGACTTAAAATGTGAATGTGGTCTAAAACCACAATACAAAATAACAGTAAAACACTGAATATTTATTTTAAAAATTAGCTAGTAACATGCGCAGGAGTACTTAACTCTGATTGGCTGTTTTCTGTCCTACAACTATTAAACTACTTTATTTTACACCAATATAATTTGTGTAATCTACAATGAACATTGAATTAAATCTTTAAACCTTAACTATTACAGAAATGCTGAAACTAACCTGGCTATCGAGCCGTTTCAAATCGCGCAGACTTAAAATATTTCAATTGTACAACAAGTGATCTGTAACTAACACATTGACAACTACCATTGATGCAGAAATGTTGCTAAATGTAATGTGTTTAACGATATTCAGCTATTTATAAATAATAATTATATTTATGTAAACAACAAATACTTCCAAGTATTATTATTTATATTTATGCTTATACTAACATCGGTATGGTCATACCATGAAATGGGATTTCAAACCTTTAGAAGGTCAAAAAAAGAGTAACAGAATTAATTACTCTAACAAAAAATTCAAAGGGAAAAATATCAGGAGATTGAAGAAAAGAAACGTTACTTAAATTTTTAGCTTTATTAAAGGTCAAACATAATATTAAATTATCAATAACACAACCGTCACGCCTGTAAACAGGCATGTATGAAAGACCGTCAAATACATTACATTCGCTACTTACCTATGTATCAACTTCGAATATAATTCTCATATCATTGTAAAAATACATCGTATTGTACAACAATACAGTTCAGTACATTAATTAGAATATGTACCGCGAGGTACTGCAGTCAATTTATACGCCAGGGTTTGTAGACAGACCAACAAATGTTACAATGAAAATTTGTGAAACGATTTTGTATGGAACTAGGCATTTAAAACTGTGGTTAGATAAATTCGATATCGAAAAAGATTGAAAGATAAATTAAGCGTCATAATAATCATTTAATTTCAATTCAAAAATTCATTCATAACAATCATTTCAAAAAATTTTAAGTGGGGTTTGAATGTTTGTTCCTCAATTACGGTTTAACGGCTGATCGAATTGTGATGAAACAGGCGAGAAAATTATTTCAATCGGAACGCGGAAAAAATCCGGGGGTAGAAGCTAATATTACATTATGTTAATGAAAATATTAAATTTTATAGAACAAATTGAGCAACAAACTAGAATATCAACCTACCCACAGTTCCAAACACGAGACAGCTACACTAAAAAGCGTTAGAACTTCAAAAAACTTTGCAATGACACCTCAATAGAGGAAAGGCACGAACAATGAAGGCTAATATCAAAATCTAATTAATTTTAGACTAAAAAAATGCTTTCAGGCGGTTCATTTAGAATAATCGTCCACTATCAACTAATGAATTGTTATAGAGAATTTACATAAATAAAATTGATGCTAGTTAACTGTGATTTGGCTTAAAAAAATCATGTTTTAAGACGTTTAAGTGAAAAGCACTTATTCAAAGATATGTTTTATTAATAATTATATTTTACAAGCCTGACAGAAACCCCTACGTGTAAAGAAACCGCGTACTGAATAATTTACCATCACGCTGTCGTAGTGAGAGTGTTTGTGGGTATAACGTCTACGGTTTTGGGGTCGACCGTTTCTGGGGTCCCGTTAACTTCGGCGACGGGGTCACTCATGTCGACGTCCGTTTTCTCGTGGTCTTGAGACTTGGTTTCGCTGTCCGTGGTCTCTTGGCTGGAAGTGTCTGTAGTCTCAATTTTGGAGTCCGTCTGTGTATTGTCTGGTTCCGTCTGGTCGGTGTCTGTTTGTTCGTCTGCTGATTTTGTTTCTGTCTCGTCTTTCTGTTCTTGTTTGTTGTCTGTGGGAGAAATAACTATGTTTTATTATGGTCTACTTGATATAGACTGTTATTTGAGCTGAATTGATTGAGAAAAAAATTTATGCAACTGCAAAACAAGAAAAAATTAGATGGGTAACTTAAAACTATAATGAAATAAAGAAAAATTATCTGCATCACAGTCATCAAGTGTTTTCTAAAACCCGAAATGGGTGGATGCTTGTGTTGATATAACATTTTTTACATTATTATTTAAGAGTCTGGTTTGGTATAGGTTTGCTTTATTTATTCATCAAAACTCACCAGTTTCATCAACTTCCATAGGCGTCTCCTTCTTTTCATCACCATTCACCTTCTGAAAGTTTATTCACAACATTATATTTAATAACATATTATTCCTCAGAAATTACCTCATAAACTACACAATACTAAAAACCTACATTTACAATAAATACTAACTACACATAAATTAGGACAACACAACTAAATAAAACTCATATAAACTAATTTACCAGCACCTGTTTGGTTCTCCTCAAATAACTTTGCCGTTCCAAAATTAGGTTACTAGTGAATTCACGATATTTATACTTTAGTTATCGGCACGAATCTTGAGCGCTGACCTTCACCTGCGCAGAAGTAATTTATTGGGTCCCCTTTGTGGTATTCGTGAGGCGCGGGGGCTAAAGCGGTGATTGTCCCGCAGCGCATCGCGTCATAGCCGTCACTCGGGATTGGTTCTTTGCTATTATTTGGTATTTGGTCAGAGATCAAGATTCGTGCCGATAACTATAATATGATCGGAAACACTTTTTTGTTCGTTTGTAATACTCCGAAACTACGGAAAATACAAGACTGCGTGAGCAATCAACAAGATGAGGAAGGCGTTAAATGGCTAACTTCAGAGTGGCAAAGTAATTTGGCGAGACTGAAGAAATATAATTGCACTGTAGAAAGTTTCAGCATAAAATTGTCTACTGTGCAGTTATTCAGCTAACTTCAGTTTCGTCAAGAGGTTCTATTTTAACCAACACCTTACAGCTACTTATAATACTTTTTACCTAATTATTAAATACCCTGTATAAAACATATCTGATGCATTTGTTCTTGTAAAAATATACTTTTTAAACATAGTTGACTAAAATTGGATTATAATATGTATTTTACTGTAAATAATGGTAACACAGATCTTAACCAGTATGAAATAGTTGATTTCTTTGAACATATTCATCTCAGGAATTATTGGACCGATTTAAAAAATATGCTACTTAAAATAATGATTCCATTCATTGTTATTGCTGATTTTTAGCCACATTTCATTTTTAACCTGATATAATCATATAAAGATTATTTTTATTATTTACCTATAGTTAACTACCTATACATAGAGAATAATAAAGTATATTTTTACAAAACGTACAAACCGACAGTAATACATATATATCGGGTGTGTCGTACCTAATCACATTAAATCCTATCACATATACTTTATGATATCCTATGGCGGATTGTAAAAAAAATAACCTAATCCATTCAGTGGTTTAGCCACAGGACTCATTTTTCGTTTTCATAATTTACAACATCATGTCTAAAGCAGAGATAAAGTTAGGAGTATCGAATGTTTTGATCAGTTGACAGCTGTCAGTTTTCAAGGGCGAATTTCAGTTGTTTGTAATGACTGACTCTTACATGGTTTCTTAATTCTCACACATTTTTATTCTATTTACTTTGTTTCAAACAATATTTATATTTACGTATTTTATTTTTTTATTTGTGCTTATCGAAATAAATGAACCAGTATATTTACGTATTTAATTTAATGTGATTAGGTACGACACACTCTGTATATAAATAATACTATGTAGCAACTATATTAAGAACCTAATTCCGCCGTGCCTTTTTTCTTGTAGTTTTGTTGCTGGACGACGAAACTGACGCGGGGACACGCTTTTTCTTTTTAGCCTAATTTTAACAACAAGGATAAACAAAAATAAAAAAGAAAACATAAAAAAAGGTGAAGAAAAAGCAACTTATAGAACTATGATTATTTACAGGGAGATTTAGTAGAAAAATTAATACATTATACAGATAGAAGCAAAAAAGAATAAAAATTGCAAGCATAATTTTATGTATGAGAAGTTACTTATCATAAGATTTAGAAACGTTTGTCGCACTCAATCCAAATCCAAAAAATTAAGATCTTCATTTTATTTCACATTTGTTTTATACAAGCTGTTGATTTGCATCCGTGCCATATTCAAGGACGTAATTATGCTAATGATTCTCGACCCAAATCAACAAAAAAATTGGTAACAATTTTTTTTTTCGGAATTCCGTAGCCGTATTTAAACTTGGCGCGTGTGTTACTGGCCTTAAAACCGTGCTGCGCCCTCACACAAACACAAAGCATACGCAATGATTATTCATAAATTTCATTTATAAAATTGGATTACTTCTGAAATACTACGACAATACAATGACAAAAAAAGCAGTGCATATTAGCTATTTCCCGTCTGTACTGTAATTACAATCGATTATTTACGTATTTTATGCCCTTCTCCTAAAGTATGGCACAAATGCAAATCAACACCTAGTATACTTTGACTTTGTATTATAAATACTTTGACTTTAATGTGAATGACTTTTGGATCCACACATATTTTTTTTTTAATTTTATTATTTATGTATTTACCTGTGGTTTAGCATCATTAACTTCAGCGGGCTGTGCACTGGACGTCGAGGATATTTCCTCCTCCTGTTCGGTGCGAGCTCGCTTGGCTGGCGTTTCCGGTTCCTCCTCATCTTGAGACACAGGTTCCGGTTTCTGTTCTGAAGTCTCGCTCTCTGGGGGCGGGGAGTCTTCCTTTTGGGATGCTGGGTCCTCCTAAAAAGATAAGTAGATATTTTTATAATAGATAAAGGTTATTTTAACATTAATCTTATGATAGTTCCTCCGTGTTTGGAAAGGCACTGTAAATAGGTGGGTACTGGCTGTCATTGGAACATTTTTAGCAGTCGTTACGAGTAATAGCAGCGGTGAGGGAGTGTCAGACTTTTATTGACTAAAACCCATTATGTTCCGTCGTAGGCCTTTTATGTACTAGGGCCGCAATAACTCGCGCGAACGATTCCGCAACTCCGGTGGTTTGTGTTTGTGTTGTTTGTTCCACCACTTTTTCTTCCCAGAAAAACCTCATAAGAAGTGGTGAAGGGTGGGCGTTTTGGGGGCTGTCTTTTGTAAAGTCCTTCAAAAAGTGTTGATTTCAGTCTGCTTTGAAAAGAGATTTTTTATTTTCGTAGGCCTTTCATGTACCAGGCTGGCCATATTAGCCGAAGAACCGATAACTGTTGGGGTAAACGAGTTCTAGAGTGGAGACCACGCCTCGGCAAACGTAGTGTAGGACGTCCTCAGGCACGGTGGAGTGATGACTTGCGCAAGACGGCAGGAGCTGGATGCGAGAAGCCGAAAATCGATCTCAGTGGCGTGCACTTGGAGAGGCCTATGTCCAGCAGCGGACTGCGATAGGCTGATGATGACAAATACTCGATTTTCAACATGTTAAGAATTTGCTCTTCTCTCCAAGCCGGTCTGTCTGACTGAACGGACCCTTATTGACTAAAATTGAGTTTCTTAGTAGGTCTTTTATGTATTTGTGTCGCGGTAAGTGGTTGTTGTAGTTACCACTCTGAGCACGGTGTGCTGTCCGCCGGCGGAGATGTGCACGGGCGTGCGCGCGTGCAGCGGCGGCGTCACGGCCGGGGCGGGCTCGGCCGCGTCCGCGCTGCCGCCCGTGCCCAGCTGGCCCTCCGACCCCATGCCCCACGAGAACACCTCGCCTGGAACATACACACAAAGAACAATGTCATGCTTCGGCCCACCCAATCAACTTTTAAAACTAAATTCTCACGGACACAAAGTTCTTTACTACAACAATTTAAATATAAAATACTAACTTCTTATAAAATCGTTAATTGTTATCTAGAACTTTTCAAAAAAAAAAAAAAAATTTTTAATAAGTAATCATTTTGTTTATCGAGTTCAGGTTTTTCGTTTTAATAATTTGGAATAATTTGGTTTTGAGAAGTTCAATGCAAAAGTGGAAAACATAGAAAAGCTTCTGACATTAAACTACACAAAAACTGTAAGAATTTTCACTGTACATGAAATATTTTTATTGAGCCTAAGTTACTATGGACGTCTGACATTGTTCTCGTCTGACATTGTTCTTTTATAATAACGAAATCTTAACTGAATGTCGGCCACTGTTCGCGGCGAACGCGGCTGTTCTCATATAAGGAGATCAGCTCGGCGCCGGCAGAAGAACTCTCTTCTCTTTAACTCTCATGTCTAATGGGATGGACATCCGACACCACCGGAGAGATCACAAGAAGGACCGACATTAACGAGTTCTCCAGGTTGCCTTGTGAGTTTACAAAACCCACAAAGCATTTTAGCCCATCCACAACCCGGGAAATGTGCACAGCAATCGCGCTATACGACGACTAGACCAATAAAGTAATAATAGGAAGTTAATTATACAAATATTTTAAAATCAAATCAATCTGGCAACGACGCGGCTAGTACTATCAGTGTTAAATAATTTTTAACTTTAACTAGATACTTATAAGATAAGAGAAAAGCGTTTCAAACCATACTGGCAGTGGTGTGCCACGGGCCTCAAAGCTTCATAATACATGAATGAAAGTATTATTTATTTATTATTATGTGACAATATTCTCACCGGTATCAGTGACAGCAAAAGAGTTGCTGGTACCGGCAGCTATACAAATGACCTTCTTGTTCTGTAGCTTGGGGATCGGCTCCAACACTTCTGCATCACCTGCTCGGTCGCCTAGACCCAACCTGCAGAATATACACACTGGTTAATAATATTAAAGGGATAAAACAGTGAAACTTTTATATTAATACTAGCTGATCCCGCGAACTTCGTATCGTTTAAACCTTCCCTGGACCTCTACAAACATTTTAAAACCAAAATCAGCTCAATCGGCCCAGCCGTTCTCGAGTTTTAGTGAGACTAACGAACAGCAATTCATTTTTATATACAATGTGTCCCGGGGATAAGTGACCGCCCGAAATTTTTTGAATATTTGTACAAAATTAAGGATAATTTCATTTATATTTTTGAAAAAAATCATTAAAAAAATTTTATTGTCAGGCCTGTTAATAACAGGCTTTGCTCTTTTTTTTCAAATTTCAACCGACTGTATTTTTGCATTTGTTTGAAATAGCAGCAAACATTGTTGTGAGCTATTGTAGTAAATATCATGTAGTTTATTAATAAATTAAAATAAAGTGATATTAAGGGGGCATTTATTGGACTTATTTTGAAAAAACTGGTATTTTCTTTGAATTTTTATTTTCTTTTTTTTCTAATAAATGTTTTATTACATTTTTGTTATGTTTGATAATTTTAATTGATAAACTATGATGTCGGCTAGTCAATAAAGAAAAAAGAATTTAAAAAGATGTAAAAACTTAGGAAATATCTTAAAAAAACTGCAGCACGTCACAGTATTTACAAAAAATCATTAAAAAAAAACCAAAGGCGGTAAGTCCCAAATATAAAGGAAATTATCCTTAATTTTGTACAAATATTCAAAAAATTTCGGGCGGTCACTTATCCCCGGGACACATTGTATAAGAAGATATATGGAATTTATTATTTGACTCTCAGAACACCATGTGTCTTAAGTATATAACAAAATACTTCTATGTATAGATAGCGGCCATAGACCATGCGACCTTAAAGGAGGTATTACATTGTATATAACGTCATGTGTACTTATTACCTATTTTTGCAATAAATAAGTTTGAGTTTGAGTCTTCTTTTCAACAATTATTTATATAATAGAATAGCTCGTGTCTAAGTCAAGACCACGCAGATCGATCATAAGGTTAAGTAACGCTTGGCGTGGTCGGTCCGTGGAAGGATGGCCGTCTTGTCATGACAACGTCTTCGGTGGCTCGGAAGACAAGATAAATTAGTGGGTCCTGGCTGTCATTGTAACATCTTTGGCAGTCCTTACTTTAGTTACTATACGGGTATCATAGCATACAGCTGTCCGGCAGTGTCCAGCGCGAGCGAGTGATGCTGTCGGCGTCAGTCATACCTGCCGTACTCGCAGCGTCCGATAGCATACAGCTGTCCGGCAGTGTCCAGCGCGAGCGAGTGATGCTGTCGGCGTCAGTCATACCTGCCGTACTCGCAGCGTCCGATAGCATACAGCTGTCCGGCAGTGTCCAGCGCGAGCGAGTGATGCTGTCGGCGTCAGTCATACCTGCCGTACTCGCAGCGTCCGATAGCATACAGCTGTCCGGCAGTGTCCAGCGCGAGCGAGTGATGCTGTCGGCGTCAGTCATACCTGCCGTACTCGCAGCGTCCGATAGCATACAGCTGTCCGGCAGTGTCCAGCGCTAGGGAGTGGTGTTGTCCGGCGGCCACACTGCGCCACTCGGTGTTGAGGCGGGTGAACGCATCGCACTCTGTGGGGGTGAATATCGCTGTCTTGCGTTTCTCGCCTGTTATACCTAAAAAAATAAAAAATAATGTTGAATTTTTGCAAAAAGATGTACTTTTGAAAGTCAAATTCTCTACAGGCAATCTTCTAAATGTTCATCTAGCACCGATTCTAAAGTTGTTTCTTGGAGATAAACATCTAGCAACTTTTGGAGCATTTACTAGCATCCGATACCACTAGAATCTAAGTTAAACATTTTTTTGGGGAAAATGCAAGACAGAAAATAACAGAAAGACGAACATACCAAGTTGTCCATAGTTATTGAGTCCCCAGGCAAACATCTTGTCATTGGTATCCAGCACGAAGGTAGCGTGGTAGCCCGCCCAGATGCGGGACCCGCCCGCCTTTAGAGTCACTTTAGATGGAACTAGCAGGGCACCTGTGAACATAAAAAGCTTGTATTATGCACAAAACATGTAAAAAAAAGATTTTAATGTTTGTTATAATATTACATTGTAAGTTTATATTGTAATATTTTATTGTATTTTGACATTTACTATATATATATATATATATTATGTTCTTGAACAATTTTAGTGGAATTTGACCATTACGATTCTGGTTAGACTAGTTTCCCAGTTTCACAAATAATACTGAACTGAATAGCTTCAGTTGCTTATATCACCACATAGTATAAAACAAAGTTACTTGCTCTGTCCTAATAATGTATGTTTAAATCTTAAAGTTATATATATTTTGATGCGGTTTTTTTTAAGAGTGATTGAAGAGGAAGGTTTACAGGCATTTCATGCAAGTACTGCACCCATGCAAAGCAGGGGCGGGTCGCTTGTATGTAATGAAATTGTAGTGAATAGCCAAGTGTGTACTTACTGAAGCCCTGCCTGGCGTCCCTGGAGGCGGAGCGTTGAGACAGGCGCCCGAGCTGCCCCTGCTCGCCGCAACCCATCGTGTACACGCCGCCCGACGACTGTGCGGACAAATGTTACTATTACTTACTGTACATACTTTAAAAAATAACTGATAGAAAGCAGATATTTTTAAAATTATTTAAAAAATGGTTATTTACTGTTTCAAATTAAGTATATTCATAGGACCAACTTTAATTTTATTATACAAATATATTATTTAAAATCATCAAATGACCCCTCCCGCTGTGGGTTAGCAGCGGTGAGAGAGTGTCAGACTCTTACTGACTAAAACCCATCGTGTTCCTTCATAGGTTTTTTTCATGTATTAGGGCCGCGATAACTGTTTCGAATAATCCCGCAGCCCAACAAGCTGTATATCTGACGCCCATCGATCAAATCGGCGATTATATCATCTTCCGAGCCTTTTTCCCCAACTATGTTCGGGTTGGCTTCCAGTCTAACCGGATTCAGCTGAGTACCAGTGCTTTACAAGAAGCGACTGCCTATCTGACCTCCTCAACCCAGTTACCTGAGCAACCCGATACCCTTTGGTACTGACTGGTGTCAGACTTACTGGCTTCTAACTACCCGTAACGACTGCCAAGGATGTTCAATGACAGCCGGGACCTACAGTTTAACGTGCCAACCACGTGACCAAATCGGCGATTTGTCAACAGAAAATGGTTATCATTACACTCAAATGGTGTTAATTACTTATTGTTGAGAAGGTAAAAATATATATATAGTCGGGACACCTTTTTTTTTCACACACGGTCGGTTAGCCCCATGGTAAGTTATTAACTTGTGTTATGGGTGCTAACACAACTGATAGACTACATATAGCTACATATATACATATTTATAAATACATATTGTAACAAACATGATCATCACACAAATGTCGACCGAACCGGGAATTGAACCCGGGACCTCAGGTTCGGCAGTCCGGCATGGTGACCATTGAGCCGTCGAGGTCGTCAAAACTGATGTACTTAAATGGTCATTATCTCGTGTTACTTACGGAGAGTATGACGAGATGGTCGCCGCCGGACGCGATGGCGACGGCGGGCTCGGCGAGGTCGAGCTTGACGGGCTCGCGGCACGACTTGCCTTCCCGGCCTCGCACCACCAGACCCATGCTGCCGTGAGAGTCCTAAGGAATACATATTGGTTAGTATCTGATAATAGTAACGCATTGGTGGTTACATAAATAAAACCGGCCAAGTGTTCCGTACCATTATTTAAAATGATCAAAAAATCACGTTTGTTGTATGGGAGCCCCCCAAAATATTTATTTTATTCTAGTTTTTAGTATTTGTTGTTATAGCGGCAACAGAAATACATCATTTGTGAAAACAACTCACTAACTATCACGGTTCATGAAATACAGCCTGGTAACAGACAGACGGACGGACAGACAAAGGAGCGAAAAATGGTAGTTAAAATAAGTAAACTTACCCTAAAAGCCCCCCAAGCGTAGACATCTCCGTTATCGAGCAACGCGGCGGAGTGTGAGTCCCCGGCCGCCACGCAGACGGCGGCGGCGGGCAGCGCCACGGTAGCCGGCGTGCCCTCCTCGCCCTCGCCCGACGTGGGCCGGCCCAGGGCTCCCTCGTCGTTACACCCGAATGTCCACACCTAAGAACAAAATGGAGATTATTCATTTATTTGTACGTACATAATACTATAATATATACCTAGATACATATACACATACATAAAACAGCTATGATGAGGACAGATAGTATTCTTTTACTATTAAAAAGAAAAGTTCAACAGTTTGGCAATCTCTAATTTTCAAACTTTTATTTTTTTTTATTTACACATAAGCTACATAAACCTAAATATATGAAAATTTAAACTTAAACTAATAAAGAACGTCGAAAAATCCGTACTGAGCACTATTTATTTCACAAAAGGAACATAATTACATTGATATTTTAACATTGTAAGGTACAATAATACTTCAAAAGTACACATAATCACTAAAATATACATAATATTGCTTAGAACGCATCACACTCAAAAAATGTATTATAATAAGTCATTCAGTTGTTAATTTGACTCAGAATGACCAATTAAACATCTTTATCATCAACTATAAAATTTCCTCTTTTCCATACATGAGAAACCATGCAACAACTCAAATCTAATAAGATTATAACAATTCAATATGCCAAGAAACATATAAATAAATATGTTTGTTTGTTATTTACCTTCCCATTGCTGTCAAGAGCGATAGTATGCATGCCCCCTGCATACACATCAACTATTTTGTCACCCAAGGCTGTGACGTATTTGAATCTGTAACAAGATGATTTATGTCACTGTGGAAATATAGGACTATGTTTCTTATATATGATTTTCCAAATAGAAAGGATGCAACTTAAAGTTGTCTGCACAGATTAAATAATATTTTTTCAAGCACTTAAAATTTTTAGAAACAAAATTTTCTACAGCACAACCTATCATCTTACTAGAAACTCTTCAAATTATTTTGTACATACTTGTGTCATTTATTTGAATTTTTCTCATGATTGATTTTTTTTTATATAATCTCCAACATAGTGTACGTACACTGTACAACATAGGTTCTCAAATTAATCAATGACCTACTTTTTTCAAGTCAGTCAAGTAGTGATCTGTCAAGTAGTGAGTCATGTTTTTTTTTTTAATAAAGTGAAAAAAAAACGATGTTTTTTTTTTTTTCACTTTATTAAAAAAAAAAACATGAAAAAATACTTTGCATCGTTGTTTTTTTTCTAGCCTACGTTTTGGTTCAATTTTCCAAATTTCCCTTTCGTTGATTTAATATCAATGAATGTTGCCAATATTTTTATGAAATTTTGGTACTGTTTTATCAGAAAACTACCGTAGATTCAAGAATAAACCTAAGACTCTATTATGTATTAATCTTTAACGGTAAATGCCCTAACAATTTTAGAGTTATTATACTCTTGAAAAAAAAAGGCCCAGAAAAAAAACAGTTTTTTATCAGGTTTTTTTTTCACATTAGAAAAAAACGGTTTTTTTTGTGTAGTGTAGTTAATAACAGTGTACTCACTTGGTGGCCTCGATGACATCTTCCCCGAGGCCGAGCTGGCCAACATCTCCCTGCCCACAGGCCAGCACGCGCCCCCTCCTCTTGGGCGCTGATGGGATCTCCCATTGAATTGCTGCACAGACAAATGATATGTGGATTATTTCAAATATTAATTTTATTCTCTGAACTTCTTTAAAGAGACACTCAACCAGATTTTGTGCAAACTTCACAAAAACCATCTCTACCAAATATTCCGTACAGAGCCTAAATACATATATGGTTTGGATAGGTGGGGTCTGCTCTTCTATACTAATATTATAAAGAGGAAAACTTTGTTTGTTTGTTTGTTTGGTTGTAATGGATAAACTCAAAAACTACTGGACCGATTTTAAATATTCTTTCACCATTAGAAAGCTTTATTATCTGTGAGTAACATAGGCTATATGTTATCCCGGTGCGAGTGAAACCGCGGGGAAAACGGCTAGTTAGTTATAAAATTAGAACAAGTGACATTAATTTTTGTATATTCATAGAAGATATAGAATATACACATAGATGTAGAAAAAGTGTGCTATGTATAAAATTCTTTAAAAATGTTAGGTACATATCTTTCACATTAAATAAATATATACTTCTATTGGGTGCCTTTGCAAATGGCTGGTCGGAAAAGTGTTAAATCGCTACAAGTATAATGATGAATTCAAGTTTTTTATTTCAAATAGGAACAAAAAACTGAGAAGTTTCAGGCACATTTTTTTATTAAGTAAATGTCAGTTATGTTACGTAATTAGGTATTTAAGCAATTCTGTGTTTTTAGAACTTGCGAGTTAGATAAATTGAGTACCACCAGCTAACAATTTTTTTTTTAATAATCTATTAAAAGAATTGATCTCATGTTATTTAAACATTTCAATTTGTCAATGTGTCATTGATTTTCATTTGCACAATATTTTACTCCGATGTAGGTGGTTGACACATTTTGGAACCATTTTTGGTTTGTCTAACATCATAAAGTAAGTATTTGATGTTTGACTGAATTTTTAATAGTATTGAAATAGATATGGCTACATGCATCTTAAAATAGAGAAAAAAATTGTGTAACTTTGTCCGAGACCCGTTTATACCGACCCAACATTTGGAAATTATTAAAAAAGGTTTAAGAATAAAGTCATTCACCTTGTTCAAACGTTATCTTAGAGTTAGCAAAAGCACCCATGTACCATTTTAATGCATCTACTTTGTGCGTTTACATGCCTAAATAAGTAAATAATCATTCGAATCAATGTACTACATGGTTTCAATTACCTTTATTATGTAATTTCTAGTTTTATAATTTATCTTCGAAGGAGGAAGTTGCAACTTAGTTTGCTCATAAATACTTTACGTAGCAGAAAAGCATATTTAAAGTACTAAATCAAATATCATAAGTGGGCAGAATTCACCAATATTGACAATTATCACTTTGAACTAGGAAATTATGCAGGCATAGTGCAAAATGATTTCATAAGTCTAGGCATTAAATTTGAGGTCATTCTTATCAAAAATGATGACTTAAATAATATAAAAAAGAGGTATGATGTAATCTATTTTTATTTTGTATGCTTAGATCATTTTTGGTGGTTGAATATGACGTGTCAATAGTTTTTCTATATGGTTTTGTGAGTAATAAATCTTATCTTCTTTTATTTAACATCATTTATTCATTTGGAGTGTTTCTATCTAATCCGTTAAAATATTGCTTGAAAAAGTAGTGGTATTACAAGAGTAAACTTGTAAAGAAGTCTACCCACAACAACGTATATGTAACATGTCAAAAAAAACAAATATTTTGCTGAAAAGTATGACCTTTCCAAGTTTGTATACTTCTAAATATAACTTAGACACCAATGACTGTGTTTCGGATGGCACGTTAAACTGTAGATCCCGCCTGTCAATGAACATCCTTGACAGTCGTTATGGGTAGTCAGAAGCCAGTAAGTCTGACACCAGTCTAACCAAGGGGTATTCGGGTAACTGGGTTGAGGAGGTCAGGTAGGCAGTCGCTTCTTGTAAAGCACTGGTACTCAGCTTAATCCGGTTAGACTTTATTTTTTTTTTTTTTTTTTTTTTTTTATTTATAATAAATAAATAAAAAAAAATAAAATAGACTGGAATCCGACACCAACATAGTTGGGGAAAAAAGGTTCGGAGGATGATGATATGAGACTACATTGCTCCTTCACTGACCAGTATGACACACAATAGCGTGCCATGTGCCATGCATGGAGCATTCCGTTTTGGCTCTAGTCAACATAGTAGAGCATAATTGTGTTCTTTACTGTTTATCCTGACACGTTCCTATGATGGTCATAGTATGATACGTTGTAGTGGATAGATTTCTTTAAAGAAACTTACGCCCGTTTTCACCAACAATTACCTCTAAAAATTTCCCGAACTAAGTGTCACTTAGAATAAGGGCTTCCCCAATACTTAAAGGTTATAAGGCACACTTAAGCTTTGGTGAAAACGAAATTCGTATTAAGTGTTCCCTAAATGCTCTTAGGGGATAGCTAAGTTTTGGTATTTGTTGGTGAAAATGGGCGTTAGACCTTGTCTGCTGCGTATATGAATTATTGTTTTTACAATGATTCCAAGATGAATGATACAAGATACAATGCATCAAAGGAATATAAACAGATAAGTTAAATATGATGCAATATAACCTTTTCTAACACTCAAAAATGACTACTAAGACTTAGTACACACATGTGTCACCATATTTTTTCTTTACATTTATAAGACTTATACAAATAGTTTGTTACACAATAGCAAATAAGATATAATGTTTGAATGGAATACTTCTGTGAGATATCATCGCAGCATGGTAATCTTCGTTGTTTTTTTGGGAGGTCAAGGTCATATTGCTTTATAATTGTTTAGATATTGATATTCTGTGGTGTTTGAGTTTTATGATGAAGAAATTACATAATCTTAATTATTATTGTAGGTTGAAGTATCTGTTTCATTGATATCTTTGATAAAGAATGGGCGGGAAATAAATATGTTTTAGATCTATGGTTAGTAATTCTGCAATATCATAGTTACATCGCTTATTTTGATTGGATTACCTAAATTATGTGCCATCAAAGGATAACTTGATGTTCTTTAGACTGAATTGAAGTTAATTTATTGCAAAGGCAAATGCATTATTTATTATGATTCCAATTTTGTAAAAACATCATGGCGTTTGAGTGCTAATCTCTATGGTACAGCTGCACTCACGAACTGCAGTACCCAATACTAATGACACATTAATGACCTTTTTCTATCAACATTAGCTAATTTTATACCAAACCACAGTCATCAGCACATTCTTATTCACGTTTGTGAGTGTAACTTTCATATAAATTAGTCACAGTTATTTACAGAATACACCAATTTGTGAAAATACTTTTGTAAATACGGCGAAGCATCAGCCAAACCGACTAACCTCAAAAAAATTCCATTCGTTCGCGACGCTTACATAACCAACGCGATATTTACGCATAAACACGCTTCCAAATGACCAAACATAGCTATCCAAGTCTCATTTCAAGTACAGTTAGGTTGTAAACACAAAAAAAGAACTTCTAAGGCAGCAGTTCGCGCCTTTCGTTTCCCGCCATTGCGTTTGACAGGTCATTGACATGGGCAAAAATGTAAAGAAAACAATTGCAGAATGCCTTTACATGAACTCACCTCCACGTTTTTTCTTGTTTTTGGCTCCCGTTGCCGCCGTAGCGGCAGATGATTTAGAAGCAGCACGTTTAACGCCTCGCGCCGCCGGCATTATGCCTGCAATATTGCAACCAACGCGTCAATAAACACAGCACAGCGCGGCAAAACACCCCGACTTGATGGCTTCGCTCCGATGACGTTTTAACTACTTTTGTAATCGCATTAGCGCCTTATTTCCACATCGGCTGCATCTGCATCAATTACAAGGCTGCGGCCTCATAGATTTATGCAAAGCGCAGATAGGTTATATTATGCATTTGTATAGCACTGCACAGGGAACCAAACAACGCGTCCGTACCATACGGCGATGCGTGGGCCGACGCCAGAATCGTTTACTTACTGTTTTATTATTAATTTTTAAGCGGCACCACGAATTATAATTTACAGATAGCACTTTTGAATAAGAGATGACGTATTAATTTTAACACTACGAATCTCGCACATCTCCCTCCGCTTGCTTCGCTTGGCCCGAGTGACGTAATCACGTGAATCGGAATCAGTCATACAATCGAAATGTCACATTTCGAATGGTAAAATGCCATCATTAGTAATGTTCAAAACTTTTTATTAAATTGAAAAATAATTAAACTTACTACAGTTAAATATAAGAATATCTTATTAAAAACGATAATTTAACTTTTTCTTCCGTATTTTTAAATAATGCTTAAATATCTTATTCGATTTCTATAGTACAATCGATTGTAAAAGGCCGTGGCTCTTTCCTATGCACCATAGGCTAAACTATCTAGAAAGTTTTTCAGAAATGTGTTGCCATGTATTTATTTTAAATTCACACTAAATTATCAAAAGAGATTTATTTAAAGATTTTGAGTGAGTACTAGCGTCGTCTGAAATAACGTCGTTCTTTCGTTGATTTATAACCATAGTTATGGATATTCAGTTCCTCTTATATGTAATACGTCTTTATTTAAATAATTTAAATGTTTTTTTAAATGTATCTAACTAAAAAAACAAATATGTACCAGCACAGCACACATGCGTGAACCCCACCCGTTATGTAATACTCATTAATAAAATAAAAGTATTCCATAAGTAGAGTAATAATGTTATGCATTTATTGGAAATACTTTGCTTTGAAATTGATATTGGAACGTCAACGGGAGGTTTTCATATTGAGAATAAAAAAAGGGTTCCCAAAAAATTATAGATGGCGTTGTACCTACTACGTTACTAGGCCTTTGCAAAAATGCCAAGGTTAAAAAACACATTGTGCTGAGCCCATTATGTGGCTTGGTTTAGGAAAGTAAGATTTCTGAACAAATTGTTTTCAAAATCTCTCGGGACATTCGGACAATAATCTGACTGACTTTTTTTATTTCATTTTTATACCCTATATTTATTTCCCTACTTTCTTCTTATTTATAATTTGTTGATGGCATTCGTTTCGTTATAGGACATCAAAACGGCGCGGCGGTAACGTACTCAGATCAATAGTATCTATTTATTTATTTATTCTAGGAAGGCTTACAGGCTAATAACACGACAAGATAGTAACAATAGTTTAATACATTGCTAATAACAAGCCCCCACATATAGGTAAGCTAACATAAAATACACTGAAGACTCAATCGCATACATTGATCGCATACAATAGATAGTAACATAATATTTTAAGTATCGAAAAAAGATTTGGGTAGTAAACGTCTTGCTGTGCCTGCACTTGTGATCTACATATGTATCAATTAGGAAAATAATAAAAAGAAAATTATTGTCTACAATAAGATATGTCCTGACTAGGGTAAGAAATGCCTACATTTTTATATTTCCTTGAAATCTTGAATGGCAACATTTGTAAGTGCAATCAACTTCTATAAGTCTATGGTACAAATGACGCGCCGCGCGCCTGGCGCCTAATCGCGCTATCTATAGATTAGATAGGTAGGTAGAGTGGGAATATGGATCGAATATAATTTTAGTACAAATCGATGCAACGCGCATGCTTGCAATTTAAATAACCAGGTTCACAGAAGTTTGTCTATTATTGTAATGGCTAAGCAACACGATAAGAAGTCAAACAAAAAATAAATTGCAAACAAAAGTATTAAGTAACTTTAGTAGTTACAAAATAAAAGCTTCACGGGGGTAACTGAGTGTATTTATATAATGCTACAGACCTCCCACGTTGTTCTTTGTTTCCCTGATTGTCCTAAATGATTTTATATGAAGTTATTTTGGTTTTAAAAGTAGGCACAATTTACGATTGACGTCAGTTTTGCTGTTTTGCGTCACACACGTAAAACGGGGTAAACAAACGGGAATACGTTTACACTCGAACGAGATAGATGGCGCTGTCATCGAAATCTGTGTATGTTCAACAAGTTTGTTTTTGTTTTTCTTAACCCTAGAAAGATAATCATATTTTGTACTTCTGAAAAGATAATCATGCGTAAAATTGACGCATGTAATTCAATTAGCTGTAGCTCTAGGTTTATTTGTTTATTTCAATAAATTATAGTTTATTATATATACACATATATTCTAATAATTAAAACTGCAGATATTTTTTTTTACTTATTTATTTATATTAAAAAAAGCAACAAAAATCTAAACGTCTTCTGTAAATCAATGAAATTACATAACACTTACTCTTTCAAGTGATAACTAATTCATTATTCTAATAATCAGTCTGTTTTTTAGGAAAATATCAACAATTAGCTTATCTTATAATATAGGAACATAAATTTATACATATAAAAGTAAGTTACAAACAGCTTTGGCACATATCAACGTTATGCCCACGACATATCACTTTCTTATACATTTTTTGCAGGACGCATTTGCTTTTCGCCTTTTTTAGAAGGTCAATAGGAACAATAAATTCGTTTTTTCTTCGGGTCTTCGGGTGTTTCAGGCACTTCATTTGGTAATATATTAGAGATATTATCTCGCAAATATCTCTGCAAAGTAGGGGCGTAAAAATCACGATAAAGATAATCATGCGTAATTTTGACTCACGCGGTCGTTATATTTCAAAATTGGTGGCACTTACCTTATTGACACGTACGCCATACAGTTACTCCCAGCGACGAATGAAAAGTCATAAACGCACAGCTATGAATTCGCGCTAGTTAGAAAGAAATTGCAATTTAAAAAAAATGCATGCGTAAATGTTACGCAGATTATCTTTCTAGGGTTAAGAATGTCCTTTGATGTTGAAGAGCATTTGGAAAGTTTATTTATTTTAAAAAATGCGAATAAAATGATCTGGGCAGGCTGCAGGCACCTGCAGGTAAATCGTTAGTTACAAATATTTTTCACATCTTGACGAACTATGACTTTCAATAGGTACTGAAACTTTGAAAGAGACGAATAGATAGGTATCATGATGGAGTAGATGATAGGGGAAAGTGGGGAGGGCGGGTGGTTATCCTAACTTAATAGTTGATGTGATAATTATTAGGCCTATTTTCAAAATATGAGCTCTAAACCAAATGTTCAAAACTTTAAGTACTCTATGTGCCTACCTATAGTCAAGTAACTATTATATAATCTGCGCTACAGTAGGTACTTACCTATATTATGTAGAAAAATTATATTCGAGGGTTATATTTGGCCGAATTCTCCTATATTTGTTTAATGGTTTTCACCCAGCTGTAATATTGAAATGCAATTTAAATGCAAATCAAACTGTCATGTTTTACATAATGCTAGTGCAATTTCTGTGCCTTATGGTACCAGGAACTGGTAATGATGGTATGTATGAAGTAGTGGTCGGCCTGCGTGTCGTGGGTTCGATTCTCGCACATTTTCCCCCTTTTTTTTCTTTTTTTTTTCCGACGTCAAAAATCATCAGATGACCCCTCCCGCTGTGGGTTAGCTGCGGTGAGGGAGTGTCAGACTCTTACTGACTAAAAACCGTCGTGTTCCGTCATAGGCCTTTTATGTACCAGGGCCGCGGTATCTCTTTCGAACAACCCACAGCCCCGGGCACATTTTCCCCTGAAGTGTGTTTGTAGGTACCTACTTACAGTAATTTCCTTTACATAATTAAAAAAAAACTTGTTTCTTTTGGGAGCCTACGCTTGGAGTGGTCTATTCGTGGTTGGGTGACCATCTCTGTCATAACGAGTTCCTCCGTTCAGTCCGAGTATCGTTTGAACATCTTTGGCAATTGGCAGTCGTTAAGGGTAGTCAGATGCCGGAAAGTCTAACAACAAGTCATGGAGGATTATTTATTTACTTATTAACAGCCAGTTTCTTCATCAAAAGTAAAAGCCAAAGTAAAAGTCAAAGTAATGTCTAAAGTAAAAGTAACGGTCGCTTTTTCTATTAGTTTTGCTGTCACTTGTTACTTTTACTTTAGACATTACTTTGACTTTTACTTTTGATGAAGAAACTGGCCGTAAGAGGCACATTTTATATTTTTTATACATTTTATATGTACGGGGAACAGGGTTGAGGAGGTTAGGGGGTCGTCGTTCCATGTAACGCATCTGGAACTCGCCTGCATCTGGTTGGACTGGAAGCCGACCCCAACATAGTTGGTTTGGTAAGTATAGGCAGATGATGAATAGAGTTTTTTTTTCATTCATTTCATTCCATTAATTATTGAGTCCCATTAATTATTTGGTGAATTAATTCTTCTAAAAACGTAGTGTAGGACGTCCTCAGGCACGGTGGAGTGATGACTTGTGCAAGACGGCTGGCAGGTGCTGGATGCGAGAAGCTGAAAATAGATCTCAGTGGCGTGCACTTGGAGAGGCCTATGTCCAGCAGTGGACTGCGATAGGCTGATGATGATGATGAATTCTTCTTTGTAGTATTTGACTGCATTTATCAAAACTTTGGCTGCTTCCTGCTGTTTCACCAGTCCGCTCTCCTCTAGGTTAATAGATGGTAGGTAGGTAATATATACCTATTTTATATGGTGTTACATTATGTATAAGTACAGAATTATAAGAAAGTGGTGTAGGTATTCAGGATCTTTAAGTTCTGCTTTTGCTTTTGGAAGAGTTTTAGGGAGGCTTGGAATGGAGTCTAAAGTTACGACTTTTGAAACTGAAGTTAAGTATGGTGTATTCAGTCCCGTTTTCAGATTATCCCTAAAATATATAGTCATTTTGTATGATTACTTCCTACTACTACCTAAGTGCACACTTAGGTACTCAGGCAGATACTTTTAAAAAGTCAGTCAACGACCCATTTTATAAAAACAACCTTTTTCTCACTTCACGACGTTATAAATACTGCGTATTCTTCATTAATTTCCAGTTGATTTAGTTAGTTGCCTACCACATATTACACGTATAGTTATAAAATATAAACCTTAAGGGAACGCAGTATCGTATTACACGAGCTTCGGTGGGCTTGTCTCTTCGCTCGTAATGTCGTAACTGATGGCCAGGGAAACAAACGATTTTTATTATAGATTACTTATAGATATGGAGAAAGATCGGGCTGGTAATTTAATGTAGGCAGTGTAGTTTAAATCGATGACTAAGAGTTTGGAAAAAAAGGGGAAGATGCCCTTAGTAAGGATCACAGGTTAATGAAAATCATTTAATTAAACTGGGCTGAAAATCAGCTCTTTTGGAATGTTTAAACAAATATAAAGACATACACTCTTCAGCACTTCCTATGAGTTTTTGCTGGGAAGAAGAAGTGGTGCAACAAACTCCCCAGCAACACAATGTCTGTTTGTTTGGATTTAAGAGCCTTATGCAAATTTATAAACAGTAATATTACAATAGTTTGACGAAAAAAAGTGCCCATTAACCTGAAAATTCAATAATGACAATATGACTCATTAATACCTCTGCTCACCACCTAAGCGTAGTGTCGTGAGCCACTCTGACGTATGCAGGTGTCATATTACAGAGAGGTGCCTGTGTGCTCATAGCGATGTTGTGAACGAAAGTACGAGCCGCCATCTTGGATAATTTTGAAAATAGCAAAAAAGTTTTAGGAACGGTCGGCTTACTCTTAAGTAAAACTGTGTCTGCGCAAATGTTTGTGCACTATAATATGTCCTGCGCAGTTGGCTGATCTCCTTACATGAGAACAGCCGCCAGGGCCGATAATCGGCTAGGAGGACATTATCAATCATTAAGTAAATCCTGTTGTTTTTCATAATCTTTGCTCATTTTGGGACATCTAAATAGTTAATCTGTAGGTAGTAGTGTGATTGCCGAATAGCTTGTTTAAAGTTGGCTGCTATTCTTTCACGATAGTAAAACCACCAAACGGCTTACTTCTAAGAAGCCAAGTTATACCGAAAATTGGATTTTATTGGACAATCATCGAATCTAACAGTTTCTAAAACATCTTATTAGAAAATACTAAAATACTTCTCATAGGCTTTATTTCTCTCATAATATGCTAAATGGATTTCTGTTCTATAAGCCTTTTATAGAACTTATACTTTCGTCCGTCCGTATACACTTAAGTTAGGACATTTCATTCAGTCGTAAGTCGTAAATAAGGAACCGAGACTCACGCCACACCGTGTCTGAATCCTGAGAATTCGGCCACGAGGGACAATCAAATTATGTGTTTTATTGACAACACTCAACATGTTAGTTTTGTGTTTACACCTTTTTTGAGGCTAAGTAAACGCCACACGGGTGGATCTATCATAAGTTAAGGGTGGGCCATTATATCATGACGTCCTCCGTGTTTAAATTGGTGTAAAAGTGATGTCCTCCTAGCCGATTATCGGCTACGGCGGCTGTTCCCATGTAAGGAGATTAGCCAACTACGCAGGACATATTATAGTGCACGAGCATTTGCGCAGACACAGGTGCACTCACTATTCCTTAACTCTCATAGCCCGATGGGACGGTAATCCGACACGACCGGAGAGAGGTCAGGCGCAGGACCGACATTTACGTGCTCTCCGATGCACGGGCGTATCAATCACCAGCTTCCAGGCTCCGGGCTGCTTTGTGAAAGTCTTCTAAAACCCACAAAGCGATTTCGGCCCGACTCGGGAATCGAACCCGAGACCTCATGCTCAGCAGCCGCACTTGCGACAGCTAGACCAACGAGGCAACGAGGTGTAAAAGTAGTAAGTAGTCAGAAGCCAGACCGTCTTACCACAAAAACTTTTAAACGTCAGTTTATGCCTTGTCTAAAAAAATGACAAATTATGACGTTGATATATGGTTCATTTTGCAGCCAAAATTTTATTAGACAAGTGTAAAACAGGGTTTAAAGTTTTTGTAGTAAGGCCCAGAAAGTCTGATAACCAGTATCTATCACCATTGTATCGCGTTGCCCGGGTAACTGGGTTGAGGATGTCAGATAGGCAATCGCTCCACGTAAAACACTGGTACTCTGACATACTCTACTCTGACATAGTTCGAAAAAGGCTAGGCAGAATTTTTGTAATAAATAATGATTATCAAAGTCTACTCATGTGGGAGTTGGTAAAGGGATATTGTACAAATGAAACATTCCTTTTTGAATTATATTACAATTTTTACCTAAAGGGTGAACGAATCATCTATTTAGATTCAATTTTAATTCGAACCGGATAAAAATCATATTTTACCGGTTCATATTTAAAATCGTGTACATTATCTAAAACTAATTTAAAATAACTTTACCTAGAAATACAAAAATAACCCAATTTCTCCACAGTAAGAAATAGGTACCCAATTATTATGAAATTGAAAAATCGAAATGGTTATCAAGTCAATAATTTAACAGTGCGTGAGAATGAGAGAGCTCGTGCGAAAGAGACAGCGAAATGAAGGCTTTGACGGTGGGCGTGGCTTATAATGACGCACCCACTATACTATGAAATATTCGAAAAATTTTAAGTATTGGAATATTTTATTTTTTTATTCATTTTTTTTTTTGATACAATGGAAAGCTGAAAATTGTATTGAAGTGAGATTTTGAAATGGTTTTTAGTTACTGGGTAAGTAGGTAGGTTCTAAGTTTTATTTTGGTTTTCGTAAGTAATTTTGTAGAATTTTTGTACTTAATCCCGTAATATATAGGTAATATATATAACCATTATATAATCTGTGCCCCTACTAATATAATAAAGAGGAAATATGTTTTATATGTTTGTAGTCATAAGACTCCGAAACTTCTGAATTGATTTGGACAATTCTTTCACTACTGGAAAGCTACACTACTCCCGAGTTACTTAGGCTGTATTTTAAAACTAGATACTTAAACATTTCTAACGTCCTCTATTCTTTTTAACCGACTACCCAAAAAGGAGGTTCACAATTCCGTATCTTTTTGTATATTTTTTCTGGATGCTAAATAATACAATAGGTACCTAAGTTCCGGTCAAATAATATCAAAAATTACACGGAAATTGTAACAAAAATAATAGTAAAATCTATTCCTTTTATAATCACCTTGTTTCCCATAAGATATGTACTGCTTTAATGTTGTAATAAAGTGCACAATATGTAGTACAATACCACAATTAGAAGAGTGCATTTTCAAGCACCCTTATACAGTCAAGGGCTGTTTTTTGTAATAAATAAGTTGGTTCCGTATGGATAATATTATACTAGCGACCCGCTCCGGCTTCGCACGGGTGGATAAACCTTCCTCTTCAATCATTCTATCTTAAAAAAAAACCGCATCAAAATCCGTTGCGTAGTTTTAAAGATTTAAGCATACATAGGGATATAGGAACAGAGAAAGCGACTTTGTTTTATACTATGTAATGAATGACTTAGAGGGGAAGATGCCATCTGTAAAGAAACTGTAAGTTTGTTTCATTGTCTTTTTGGTAATAATAATTGCGTACGTTTAGAAGTAGACCAGCCAGTTGCACAGGGCATATTATAGTGCACAAGCATTTACGCAGACACAGGTGCACTCTCTATTCCTTCACTCTCATAACCCGATGGGACGGCAATCGGACACGACCGGAGAGAGATCAGGCGCAGGACCGACATTTACGTGCTCTCCGATGCCCGGGTCTATCAATCACCAACTTCCAGACTTCGTGAATATTTCTTAAAGACTCACAAATCTTCATATCTTTAAAAAAAGCAGTAGATAACTTTATTTAAATGACTTCTTTACAAGTTTTTATTGGCCTCCTAATTTCACACGACATTAGCCACGGCTTTTCAAATTCGCTGTGGGACCCTAACCATGGTATTATGGGCTGTTATGTCATTACTCAGCATATTGTTAGCACCCCATGCTTTAATGGGGTATAGTTGCACCCCGTACTTACCTACTTGTTATAGTTTTAATAAGGGCGCGATGGTTTTTTTTTTGGAGATGTGTTCGGAAATTGCAGGTATGGGCCATTTTTTTGAGAAAGAAGCTAGTTTTATTAGTTATTTGTCAGAGAATATGACCTATTATTATGTCTAGAGAATGTTACTCGGCAGTGTCTAAGATTTTTTCTATTGAAGTAAAAGCGTAAGTAATCTGTTTTTCAGGATTTTTATTCGAATTATAATTAAATTCTTACGCAATAAGTTTGACCACTTTTTCAGTCTATCGGTTTGTCTGTGGCACCGTAGCTCATAATCAAATGAATCGAAAAATGATTTGGACGTAGTTTTACTAAGATGAAAGCTTCTCAGCTCTCAGACAGAGATGATTTACCGTAAAACTAATCATTAAAAATAAATGATCTACATACACTGTTTCTGTGATTACCTATGCCCTAAAAAAAATAATAAACTCCCGATTTTAATTCAAATTCATTGCGCCGGCGCCGTGCGCTTTTTCTCTTTTTTTTCTCAAAACGTATTCAGGTAAACCCGACGAAACGCACAGTTATCTTGTAATCCTATACTACTGTTGTCTATGGTAGAACTATTGTCGTTGTCTATTGAGCCGTTTAACTATTTGGCTGAAGAAGAATAGTTTTGAAAGGTGATTACAATTTGAAGCCTTGTAAGTATCCCGCTCTGAGGGAACAACTTAATTCACCAGGTTAAAATAGCCTGTAGCCTCCCTCAATAATTGGGCTGTCCTACACTGAAATAATTTTTCAAATCGGACCAGTAGTTTTGATTTCGAGACTTAAGTGTGCCAACGAAATGTGTATAAACGAAGCACGGGACCGATTTGATAAGTTCTTTTAGTATTAGGTAAATCTATGCTAATATTATAAAGCTGAAGAGTTTGTTTGTTTGTTTGAACGCGCTAATCTCAGTAACTACTGGTCCGATTTGAACATTTCTTTCAGTGTTAGATAGCCCATTTATCGAGGAAGGCTATAGCTATATCTACTTTTTATCCCGGTACGGGAAGAAGTTCCCACGAGATGCGGGTGAAACCGCTGGCAGAAGCTAGTATTCCATATAAAAAGGCAGGCTATAGCTAGGCTACTTTTTCACCGGTTGCACGGAACAGTTCCCACGAGAATCTGCAGGCGGAAGCTACTTTACTTCTCCTTTAAACCCCATCACTGGGTATTGTCTATAGGTATTATAGACTACCTACGCATAACTTACTTATCTAAGTACATCAATTTAAGGCATCTGTCATGTCACCAACCCATCTGTATTCTTTATCTAAATAAACATCCGATTTGTTAATCCCCATAGATCCCCATCAATTCGAGAGTCCCTCACAATAGTTTATAGTTTTATCTCAGTAGATCTTGTACTATTGTGTATTATTGAGATCTACTTGACTGTTCAAGGGTGGGTTTCAAAAGGTGCTTTTGGTACCCGTTACAAAAGGTTAGTGGGTTCTGTCGATGTTTTTAATTGAATTTACAGGGATGGTAAGACGTTTTTTTCTTCAAAATATGCATGAGAATATTTTGTTTTTCCGTCTATGGTATACTCTTTACCTATGAGGAAGCTTTGCTTAATTTATATAGCATAATAGACAGCGAACACTTTTAGTTCATGGAAAAAAAATGCCCATTTATTTCTACCATTTTCAGCTCTAATCAGTACTATCAAGTACTTAAGATACTTTTTTTTTCAAAAATAAGAAATGTATAGTACCGAATAACCAAATCGTTTGCAATGAAATTTTACCAAACCAACTGAACCCCAAAACGTCATCCTTCCCGCCAAAAAAACATGGCTACCGCCAAACGTCAGAGCACAATGGCGGACTCTCACAAAAGGCAACAAAAGCACAAACAAGCGTGTAATGATCGTATTCAATGCATTATAATAACAACGAGCGATATTTAAACTGTTTTTGTCAACTTTATGCCGGTAACTATAAAGCTTATTTTTAGTATGTTATAGTTTTTTTTTAGAATGTCGAGGGCTTAATTTATGGGTTGGTCTATCAATTTGTAATGATATGAATAATGTGCAATTTTATTTAACACCATAATGTAGTACAGGTCAGATTATTTTACAAGTGTTTTGTTTTCCTAAATATTGTTCAAAACTCAATATTTTCGCATTTATCTAAATTCTCTTACCTAATAGCTGCACTTAAAAACAAACGGAACCATGCAGGTTTAACCTCCGAACGAACCTTTTTTGTTTACCAAAGGTGCATTTGAATAAAGAATAGAGCCGAAATGAGCAAACGAGCGCCTCCTTTGATAATTTCAAGAACAACCTCTTTTGTGCTTGAATGGAGTTAGATTTTTAGGTCAAACGAGACGAGAACGATACGATTTAATACTAGGATTTTTTAAAGCATATCTTCTATCTGATCAATAATTATCACCATAGAGGGAAACTTATTATAATTCTTATATGTGTGTACCAACTTAGCTGGAATCTTACTTTAACTTTCCAGAGATGGTAAAAATGTGGAAAACTTATAGCTTTACATGTAAATGGCAACATAGAAGTAGCTTTATATAAAAAAAAAGATATGCAGAGGACACTTGTTTATTTAAAAAGAAGCCCAATTTGATAATCTTCTGCAAACCCGCATATCTAAAAACACATTCCCAATCATTGACATGTTCCAATTGGACAATAATTAATCAATTAACACATCCTTAACACAATTTAAACAACATAACTTAAAAATAAGTCCAAGAATAATGAAGGGTTCCCCCAGGGAGCTGTGCCAGGCCCGTGCGACTAACATATGGTTAGTGTGACGACATACAATATGTCTGACGAGACTTTAACCTAGTATTACACTTATCAAATGTCTGTGATGAAATTTTCCCGCGATCCGGGGTAACTACTGCCCTAAAATATGTATAAAAAATAAAATAGAGAAGATAAAATATACATAGAATGGGAAGAGAATAGGTTTCCAACAGTGAAAGAATTAAGGGTACAGATGTTTCCTCTTTATTACCTTTATCAGTATAGAGTTCTGTCTCCATTTTGTTTAATTATTATTACATTTTTATTAATGTCATTCGGATTCACATTAGGCTTTTGTTCAAATTGCTTAATATTGTGGACATTTTCAAGTGACTTTGAAAAATGGAGGAAGTTCTGAATGAAGTGAAAAACAATTGAAACAACATAACTTAAAAATAAGTCAAAGAATAATGAAGGGTTCCCCCAGGGAGCTGTGCTAGGCCCGTGCGACTAACATATGGTTAGTGTGATGTCATACAATATGTCTGACAAGACTTTACCCTGGTCACTTATTTAGGACTCCTTTCTGTTTTATTTCTAACTTAAAAAAAAATACATTGGAATTAAGAGTTCTCGTTAATATTTCTTAAAATAGAGGAAGTTCTGAATGAAGTATAAGAATGGGGATCTTTGTATATTTTTTTAAAGAGAATTATCGTTTTGTTTTATTATCAAAGATTTGATAAACCTATTTGTATGTTTAATATCAAATCTTTTATTAAAGGTGCTAATCACATTTTTATACTTACTAAGTATTTAATTGAAAATTACCTCTTTTTATAATGATTTATTTTACGTTTCCCCTTCTCTTACATCCATTTTTAAACTGCACACCGAATAAAATAAAGATCCTTATTCCAAAAACCGAAGCTTCAAAGGATAAATAAAAAAATCCCGCTGTCGTCCCGTCGATTCTAAAGCTCTTCATTAGTACAGTACTCCTTAACAAACATCGGAGTGTTAATATTTGTTCACGTGTGTATTATTTCATACGTCTTAATCAAGTGCAATTGACTGCAATAGGATGACTATGCGTTTGTCTGCTGACGGTCTGGATGCATTCATTTTAGAAAGTATATTTAGAGCATTTTTAATCGACTCAAAAAATGGAGGAAGTTTGTAATTCGGATGTTTTAATGTTTGTTTAAATAGGTGTAAATGGAAGGAGCTGCACCGACAAGAGCTGGGCTCTTAAATTAATGATGAATATTTGTTTGTCGTGCAGAAGTAAGTCGTGCTAGAAAAAAAAGGTCTCAGCTGATTTTATTGACAGTGTAAAGCTTGTGTTTTGAAAACTCTGTTAAATTGTTCCCGTGAAAAAATATTTTTCCACTCATAGTTTTTTTTTATTAATATGATATTTTTTGCATTTTTGTTATTGGTGTAACGCATAAGATCTATCGTATTTTTATCCTCCTCACCACTCTATTATTAAAGCATCTATCTACGTACTCTATAACGATATTTTCATCTTTTATGACAAACAAGAAGCAATCAAATCAAAGTAATAATAAAAACATTCCCGAACGAAAACAAGGAGAGTCCGTCGACACGACCCGTATCTCCCACTACGTCTGTTACATTCAAAATTAGCAACTAAACCAGCCGACTGAAAGACTTTCTTCATACTAGTTACGTCACAACCCACCGGATGATTCAATCAAGTCAGCTGAACAAGCCAAACTTTTCCCCGCATTGTACCACGCTACGAAAATATCCACACTGTCTCACAAAATACTAACCGCTGATAGTCAGGAATCCGCCTACATAACAAGCCCAATTGTTTCACGAAACTGAAAAATGGCGAACCTACGCACCAACCAATAGGAGGCGTTACCCTTCAATGGTGCAAAACAACCCCATTGGACGATTCGATCTCTTTAATTCAGCTCAACCAATTGCAAGCGCCGACGGAAGTTCAAGTCAAACCAGTTCCATTTTAGCGTTCGAGCGGCGCGCACGCGTTTCGTATTTGGAATCGACGGCATTTAAAAAAAGTCGGATTTCGAAGTAATTTCGTGTTGTATGCCAGTGTGTTTTGTTGGAGGTGTATTGCTGTGTTGGAAATATAAATCTGTAACAGTTTTGTTAGTTTTGAATAGTAAATCGTAAATAGGTTGTGTTTCGTCACTGGTGGGGGTATTATTTTTAGCATTTAGCTTGTTAAAGCTGTTGGTGTGATGTGAGACGGATCTTAATTTAGCGGTGCACATGAGTGTGAGTATGCCACGGCTGTCTTCCTTATTTTTAAAGCTTCGTTTGCCGACGGCACGCGTATTTGTTTAGTACCACATTTTTTACCTTCAAGCGAATACTTCTAGAAGAAAAATATTCATTAAACAAGATTTAGATACACTCATGAAATGATTTCTATGTGATATGTTTACAAATCTAATGTAAATTCAGCATTACAAATAAAACAGCTAATAAAAAACTCTTGCGCACAATTCGCGAGAATGTCAGAGGCATTTAGTGCTGTAAACAGATTTATGTAGACTATAAAACGCCTCGTTTAATAAAAACTGAGTAAGATATGTTATGAGCATTATATTGAAACATGGAACAAAATAATCTCTATTGTCCTTCTTCTTTCTGCCCTGTTCCCAAGTTATTAGTGGTTAGCGCAATGTTTTCCGCTTCCATTCCTTTCTGTTAGCCATTATACTAACATCCAACGATTTCTAACTCATAATATTCATTATCTTCAGACAGCCAATCCATTTTTTCCTCGGTCTACCTCTGCCTCTCCATCCTTCCACATTCAAGCTTATCACACTCTTTGTAGCATGAATTTCATCATCATCATCATCATCAGCCTATAGCAGTCCACTGCTGGACATAGGCCTCTCCAAGTGCACGCCACTGAGATCGATTTTCGGCTGCTCGCATCCACCTCCTGCCAGCCGCCTTGCGCAAGTCATGACTTTCATACCCATTTAACAATAACAATGACAGGACGACGACAACCAATAAATTTTGTTGTAAGATTTCACTATGTAATCGTTCTATTTAAACTTTTTAATCGTCAACACGAATTGACCAAATCTTGATGATCAAAGCATTTCTTTAAGCCTGTGCTCTGCAGAGAAATTCTAATACCATTATACCTAATCATCATCAGTCTTTTTTAACTGTCTTACTGCAGGGTAATAGCGCTCAATAGAGTTACAGTACTGCCCATCTCTCTAACTTTTCAAATGCAGTAGGGGATGTCTTGTCTATGTCTTAGTAACTATATACAAATAATACGTACCTACATCTATCTACCAAAACTGCTAACTGTCAACCTTCTAGCTTTGAAGTAATGGTAGTTAGTTTTTTGGTGTCCTGCGCTGACTGGGTAGACATCCTAGCATTTCTTGATGAAGGTATAGAAAAGACTATAAGAGAAATACAAGCTAGTTTTTTCTACCTTGATGAAAGATGGGTAGGTACTTTGCATGACACAAGACAACACAACACAAGAACTTGCTTACCTCATCAGCTGATATCTTGATACAATAAAGAATTCATAAAGATGCTTCCAAATGGTGCTCCTATGAATTGAATGAGTTTACCACCACTGATTACGTTGCAATCTAAAGACCAAAAATCCATATGTTTGCAATTATTTTATTTCGTAATTAGTTACTAACTCTTTAGTATCGAGAACAAAACAGCTTTATCAAAGGCATTATTGTCATTCCAATTTGATTCCAAAGCAAATTCCAAACAAAAAAAAACAAGGCATTCAAATTTAGGACGCACATAACTTCCGCTTGACTGATGTTAAGAGCCTTTGGTGTTACAACTTCAGAAACTATTTTTTTCTTTTAGTTTTGTAATGTTTTGGCTTTCGTTAAAAATGATATTTCTTCTATGCTTTTACCATGAAAAATAGACGTTAACGTGTAGCGCTTAATTTATTTTCTTTTTAATAAATTGGACATGTTTTGATTGATAAAATTAGAGCATTCTATTAGGTAGTGCATAAATATATGAGCCTACGCATCACAAGCGAGGAACTAAAAACATAAATAACTACCAATAAGGTCTTGCTCTACCTACCTACTTAATACATCTGTGCTGTGAAAGCTAAACTCTAGGTGTGTGAAAACTAGACACTTTTTACGTGAAAGATCATCAAAACTTGCTGTGAGTGCACCAGAAGGGAGACTAAAATCTTTCTCTGTCTCTTCAGGAGCTCTTCGCATACCAGGGCCGCGGTAACTCTTTCGGACAATCCCTCAGCCTCGGCATGAAACCTATAAAATCCAGGTCTCTATTTGTGAAATTAATATTTTATGGAATCAGACCAGTTGAGTCGTGGTGGCCTAGTAGGTACAGAACCAACCTATCAAGTATGAAGGCGCGGGTTCAATTCCAGGTTAGGCAAGTACTAATGCAACTTTTCTAAGTTTGTACTTATGTACTTTCTAAGTTATTTAGACACCAATGACTGTGTTTCGGATGGCACGTTGAACCGTAGGCCCCGGCTGTCATTGAACATCCTTGACAGTCGTTACGGGTAGTCAGAAGCCAGTAAGTCTGACATAAGCCTAACCAAGGGGGTTGCCCGGCACAAATGGATTGAGGTGGTCAGATAGGCAGTCGCTCCTTGTAAAGCACTGGTACTCAGCTACATCCGGTTAGACTGGAAGCCGACCCCAACCTAGTTGGGAAAAGGCTCGGAGGATGGTGATGAACAGTTGCGACGGAGATGACTCCATAAAGAAACAATTTCTAAGTAATAAACTCTTTATATTATTGCAATAAAAGCATTGTGGTAAGATAAATTCCTGAAATATTTCGCCTCAGGAAAGCAGACGTGAATTCTAATAGAAAATTCATTTCTACTGTTAAATGTCATCCGACGCTTTCCAACTCAAGTCTCTACTGTTTCCCAAATATTTCACTGATTTGAATCTCACAGATTTCACCAATATCCAAATGAATCATTGTAATTAGGGCTGCCATTTCGAATTTCGTCAAACCCGGACAAATATTAAAAAAAACCCGGACATTTGGCGTAAATAGCATTTTTTCCCCGGACGAGTCCGATTTTTTTTGTTTAACAAAACAAGACCTAATTTTTAATATTACCATATTACTTAAATTCAATGAGGTCCGTCCTTACATGAAAAGTCAGGGCCGTCTCTAGCTCATGTAGTACCTAGTATTGAAAGATTGTGACTTAATGTATTTCGAAGGCCATAATTAAGAAAGCTCATATGGAAACTAGGAGTTACCTTCTTGATAGGTTGATAGGTGATCAAAAAAATGTTGAAAAACACTGTAAAGTGAAGTCGCCGCGAGCGTAGCGAGCGCGAAAATTTATGAGTTTTGGGTCACTAGAGCACCTAAACTTGTATAATAAAAAAATCCGCAAAGTGAAGAAGCCGCAAGCGAAGCGAGCGCAAAATTTTTGAATATTGGGATATTAAAGTAGCTAAACATAAAAAAAAATGTGTTAAGAAAAGACGCCGCGAGCGAAGCGAGCGCGAACATTTTGGAGTTTTGGGACACTTCGACTTCTGCATTATTAGGCGCCCGGGTAATTCGCATACCCAGGCACCATAGGTTAAGATGGCCCTATGAAAAATGTCCGGGTTTTCCCCGGACACTTCTTGAAACCCCGCCCGGACGGCCCCCGGACGGCCTCCAAACGAGGACAAATCCGGGGAAACCCGGACGGATGGCAGCCCTAATTGTAATCAACCTATTATTAACCATTGTATTTGACTAGGTCCAAAATAAAATACTTTATCATATTCATTTGACAAAGCATCTTAAAATAATGCCATTTTATTTATCGTTTTGATGGAAATAATATATCTTTTTTTTATCGTTGTTTTTTTTTAAAGAAAATAAGTACACAGCTTGATATGAAAAAATTCTGACGTCATATTTCACATTTTCTATACAAATTGCGTAAAGGGTAACCGTTTTTGACAGTTCATTAAAGTATTGAATTTGACTAGTTGTCAAATACACAATTAGTAAGATCATCGGCCTCACGCATTGAGCTGTATCTGTCAGTGCCTTTGCCAAATGCTCTCAATCCAATGACTCATCGTTTTGGCAGACATTGTACTTTGTTTAAACAATGTTCTTTAACCCCTCTGCTCGACAAGATTTTGACATATGACTACACCGTTGATTCGGCGGGATATTTTGAATCGCGACATGGAAGTCAAAAATTTGTACTAACTTTCAACACATGAATTCTAAGTCCGTAATGCCTGATTAGAAGTATTTTACCTATAACTTTAGAGCTCACTTATTTGACAACAACGTGCAAAGGTCAAATGGGGTCAGTTAATTCAGAAAAATATAATAATTACGGTGTTTTTAAGTCTATCGAAAAGTTAGGCATTTCAAATTTGGTGAAAACTTACCAATAAATAATCGCATCACTTTCTCAAACACAACACAAACGTCATATTTATAACATTTTCAATCCATTGCAATACATTTCGTGCACTTATTTATGTTCAATAACTAAAAAATCAGCACATAAAATACACAATAAAAATGAACAATATTTACAAGATCAAAGTCACAGACAAGTAGAGTTTGGAATAGAGTTTTATTTTTATTTTTTCAATCATCGGTGTGCATTCGATACCTAAATCGGATATTTATTATAAATAATCGAATACCAATTTTATATATTTTTTTTAATAGCAACTTATTTCAATTTTATTTATTAATTTTAAATTATAGGTTCAATTTGTTTTTGTTGTTAAGAAAAAAGATATTTAAGTTTTATGAAAGTTTTTAGCATTAAATTTTTATATGTATTATTTATTTTGGTATTGCGTCATTCGTAATAATTTTTAACTTTAATTGAATTTTTATTACCTATTACGGAATTTTAATTTATTCTTATATTATTTCTGAACAATTCTAAGATTTTTGTTTCGGCGGAGGGTAAGCCTGCTCATAGAGGTATTTAGCCTACTTCAATCGATCTCAGTGGCGTGCACTTGGAGAGGTCTATGTCCAGCAGTGGACTGCGATAGGCTGATGATGATGATGATGATGATGAGGGTAAGCCTGGTGTTCTGAAATATAATGCAATTTGTAACTACCAAAGTAATGTACTTATTTGATGATGAGAAACAATAATAATAATTGATTGATTTTAAAGTCACCAAATATTTTTAACCGAATCCCAAAAAGGAGGTGGTTCTCAATTTGGATGTTTGTTATTGGTCGAAAGGGTATATTCCCCATATTTGTTATTAGGTCCAGGATCTGATGATGGAAACCTTGAGAAATCGAGGGCAACTCTCAAAAATTGTAAGCATAGATAAGGTTATAACTTGACACTCAGATGTATGTCTGATAACACTATGAAACAGTAAAGGTTTGGAGCTGACCTGATGATGGAGACCAGAGAAGGTCGAGGGATCTCGACAACCGAACTTCTCTCGTCTCCATCTCCTTCACTGTTGCAGAGGCCTCGTAAATACGAATAATATAAGCACAAACACGAGAAAGTTTAAATATTCAGTTGTCGAGTTCCCTCGAACTTCACTAGTCTCCAACATCAGTTCAGCTCAAAACCTTCACTGTTGAATAGTGCTACCAGGCAAACACTTGAGTGATAAGATTTCAACCTATGTATTTCTGCAACTTTCGAAAGTCGCCCTCGATTTCTCAAGGTTCCATCATCAGATCCTGACCTGATGATAACGGGACCACCTCGGAAGTATACGCTATCAAACAAAAAAAGAATCATTAAAATCGATAAATAAATGCCTGAGTAATCGCGTAACAAACATACAAAAAAAAACGGTCGAATTGAGAACCTCCGCTTTTTGGGAAGTCGGTTAAAAATAAGTCGGCGGCGGCCATCTCTCCATCTTGGACCAGCTTTCGATGAACAGCGAACTATTTGCCCTTTCAAACAATGAAATCGTCATAAAATTTTGCGATAACTACACCTAACTACGGCTCTCGTCAAATAGCTTTGCCGCTCAGTTAAAAAGTTGGAAGTAACGAATCGCCATTAAGTTTGGCAGGTCTACAGGAATCCTGCACATAAAACACCCGAAGAAATAAATAAGTCTTCATTTGCCGTCTTCAGAAACCCTAAAAACCGAAGATTTTTTTTATTCCGGCTACAACGTATTTTCTACCACTGATTTTCTAGCATTTTTTTCAAAATAAATTAAGTCATTTTACTTTTCCTAATTTATTTTCAGATTATGGTAAGTACCTATACAAAAGTGCAATTTAGTAATATTATAATATAAATTTATTAAATCGATTCTTTATTTTAACGAATCGGATCATTCGATGCAAAACTTCTATCACCGTCGCCATCTTGTCTATGCGTCTTCAAATTTAAAAAAACAACTAATGTAAACAAACATGGCGAGTTCGATCAGAATTCCCGGTAATTACGATTGGATTTTAAAAAGGTATATTTCTAACGGGATGCTAAATATGAAAGGTTTGAATGCGTAAAAATAATTTAAATTTATTAAGTTATTTTATTTAATACTCACAATTGTGGTTTGATTGGAAAGAAAATAAATATGAGCGTAAATAATTAGGAAAGTGTATGACTGATTCGAAGACCCCAATTGGGGTCTAAACCGAGCTTACGGTGACATTGATGTTCAGACCCCGATTGGGGTCCGCTACGGATTTGACGGTTAATTATGTTTTCTCTGGGTAGAGTAAGTTCTTATTAAAAAAGGTAGTCTAGTTGTGTGCTGGGGCTGTGGGATTCTTCAAAAGAGTTACCGCGTCTCTGGAGCACGGAGGGCTCCAGAAAGTAGGGTCTTCGCCAAACTTAATGGCGGTTCGCGAGCAAATTCTGAGCACAAGTCCAGTCATGTGATCCTTCCCATAGCTCCTCCATCAGCTGATACCTACAAATACCTTCTTCGCAGCAGCGATCGTGTTGATAAAATGTTTGGCAACTATACGTAAAGAGATCCTAGTTAGCAAAAATCCGTTTCCGCAACCCTTAGGTAAATCGGAAGGATATGATGGTTTCCCAACTCTAAGAAAAGCTAAATATATAAAAATTGCGGCTTGGGAATAGCTGCCACCTCGTTTGGCGATCAAGGTTCAACCTATTACCTATCACTGAAAACATAACAAAAGTTTGCTTCATATACCTAGGGCATCTCATGTCTGGTGACTCAAAAATATTTTACAGACCATTTGTATAGAATTTAACGACTGTCAAAGTTGTAATTAAACTTTTTAAGAGTAACCCGACATCTTGTAGGTACCTATGTAACCCATTTCTAGTTTGAACTGTAAAGTAAAAACACTTTTTTTCACAATCTAGTCTACTAAATTGGTTTAGCCTAGGTATGCATTATATGTGTCAAATATAAAATAAAAATAAAAACATTCGTTCAGGCAAGGGTGGCCATTTTAAACCAGAGACCACACGTTGTGTCCGATAAATGGCCCTTATGAAATTATAGAAGCGTGTCCACGAAATAAAATGTATATTGTAACTTAATCGTTATAAAGGTTACGTCCAAGAAAACGTGGGATAATAACTTTGAAAAACGTTAAAATATAGTGAAGAAAGAAAATATTGGGCTGTAGATTTTTCATAGGTTAAATTGGTGAATATTGCTTGAAATAAAGCTGAGGAATTTATGGGATTGGTCCAATAATAATCGATTCAATTTTAGTTTTGAGTAAATGCCGTCCATATTGTTACGTTGAAGTCCTGTAAACAAAAATTGAAACGTTGACATTCCTTTTTCAAATTCTCTATTGCACATAAAAACTATAACATTTCACTCTGGAACTATTTCTTGGTATAAAACCTCCTTGCTGTCAAAAAAAAAGTTGGGAACTTCGATAGCGATCAAACTCCAACTTTTATCGGGCGATTAATTAAAATTTTCAATAATATTATCCCAAAAACATATGTTACGAATGTTCTCAAGTTTATTATCCCCTTTCGGTCGTAAGTCGTGGTGTAATATGGTCGTACATGGTCATTAATTAACCTCCTGGGGTCTTGGGACATAAAAGTACCATTTTATTGGTGTTCGATAAAATCTGGGGTGCAATTGAGTTAGGCCTATTTGAGATGCGTTCGAGCGTTCGTCTAATTGATAGTTTTGTCAAATGGGTAAAGCAGTTTTGGATTTTTAAAGCCTTTTAATTGGAATTTAAACGGCTCTTATTAGTAGCTTACTTTTATGGAGTATCTATTTTGTTTAATATACAGAAAATGTTAAAAAATATGTCTGTGTTGGCTGCGATTTCACAGCAGATAAATTGTTTAAATTTATAGGAAGTAGGAACTTGATATGGAAGATAATAATCATATTTGAAAATTGGAAGAAAAATATGTCATGTATAAAATAGTCTGAATCCGTAAATGTAGGAAGTTTAGGCTTTTTTATACATAAGAAGAATAAAATGCGTTGATATAATGCAAACATATATTTCTATAACATAAAAGAAAACATAACTTATACGTTGATAAAAATCCGATCAAAAACTTGTAGAATTCCATATTTTCTTGTAATGTCAGATTGACTAGCAGATAAGAAAAGATAATCATATTAAAATATTTTAATTTCTTATGTTTTTTCTCAATGACATTATTTTCGTCCCATTCTTAGATCTCTGCCTTATTAATTCCACTAAAACAGGTATGAAACCAATAAAATTGGTAAATATTAATTTATTTTCTCATATTTGTTAGTCATAGTTATTAACAGACTGCTAATTGTTATTAAACGATACGAAATTAAAACTAATAGCCCAACATTCCCCTTTAAAACCATTTGAAATAACCAATTAATTAATTCAGTTTCGTTATCAAAACGATAATCGGTCAAAACAGAATTTAATCTCGACAAAAATCTGTCTACATGAGCTCAAACCGAATAATTGGTACCTGTATCGAAAGAATCAAATCACTAAATAGTGCCGTGATTTGTTCGACCATCGTGGAGTGGTAAAATATCGATAAATCTTGCGTTTTACAGCTGGTGTTGTACGATAAGGATCGCGGACACCACGTGGGGTAATAGTGATGCGCTCTGCGATGTCGATTGTCGTTATTAATGTAAAATATTGTGTAGTGGCGCCTACAAACCGGACTGCGGGTATGTTAATTGGAGAATCACAGTTTATGATGGAACGTCACTAGCACTGTGTATTTCTTCCCAGAAATATTTCTGCTTGCAAAATCTTTAAGAAATAAAATCATTATGGTAAATAATTCGTGTTTTTTTGTTATTGGTTAAGAAACTTTACTTTAGATCATCTTTAGAGATTATTATCTTATCTGTTTTGCATTTTATAAGTTAATTCTCATTTAAAATTTAATGATTCTTGTTCGTATCTTTCTGATAATGATCTCCTTGTTTTTGATCATAGATAATACGGAAATGATGTCAATAGTATTAACCCTGACTGGTTTCAAATACATAATTAACAAAGAAAAATAATAACTCATTTTTCACGCACGCTGTTAAGAAATATAGGAATCCGAGTGTTCTAAAGTATTCGAGTTGACGAATAGAATCGTTTGGAACTCGTCCAAATACGCTACATTGTAAATACAAAACGCAACCCAAATTTCTTCAATGATTCTAAATTTAAGTCATTTCGGATTGTCCCGAACGTCTCATGACGTCCGATGTTTTTCACAAAGTGACCCTATTACTGACAATCAGTTATTTGTTTTCACATAAAAATACCTTTTGTAAGGTGCTGTACTCATCATGATCTTTTATTAGCAGCGATTAAATCTAACTGTACGGAAAAAAATAATGAATGTTATGACTGCGAAACAAAGTTCAAATAATTCGTCTTGACAGTTATTTAATGACAAATGGATACTCCTTTACACTTTAATGTCAACGAACTCACGAAAAAAGGGTCAACTAAAATGTGTCATCGTTCTATGACACAAGTCATTCGCTAAAACCCTATAAAAAGCAAAAAATAACTTTTAACACTACGTAAACTAAATTTTGTCGTGTCGGGGGACCGCTCTAATTCATTACTTTAGATACGTGTTTTTTTTAAACGAATGTTGTAATTAGGTAGGTATCATTTGATTTATGTAAGTATTTATGAAGGTAAAAAGCGGTCCCCCGACACGTCAAAATTTAGTTTACGTAGTGTTAAAAGTTATTTTTTGCTTTTTATAGGGTTTAGCGTTTTTAACCTTTTGTCATAATTATTGCGTACTTTTTTTGGGTCGGGGGTTTTTTAAATGTATAATTTTTATTTCATGCTTTTTAAAGGAGCTCCTTAATTTTTCCTTCTTTCATTTAATTTATTTTATCTTAAGATGGGGTCGCTATATGCGATCTCGGCCAAAGGAAGCTGTTTAACAATTCTCATGACAAACTGGCTCTGGGAGAATTGCACAGATTAAGAAACAATAAAGATTAACCTTTGGACATTCTAGATTTTCAGCAAAAATATAAATCGGTTTATCCGTTTCATTCCGGCATTCCAGGGTTTCATCCACCACATCCCATTTCCAGCATCAGGTTCTCGTCAATCAGAAACATGAAGAGAACTCGTCAAGACAAATTTAACGAGCCCAAACTCGATGGGTTTACTAAAAGGCAGTTCAGGGTTACGTCTTCTACCTTCGTGCCCTAACAGCAGACCAGCTCAGTGGTTCCAAAAGACATTAGTGTTTCAAATTTCAGATCCCACATATAATTGCAAGTAAACTGAGCGTGTAACATTCCTATCACATCTAGCAAACGAGCTGATGACCTTGAAGACCTGAACCGATTTCCACCAAACATAGCTAAGAACACTCCCGACTGACATACCTTTTAAACAAAAAAAACCGCATTACAATCGGATCATCCGTTTGGGAGCTACGATGCCACATACACGCACACACACACACACAGACACGTCAAACTTATAACACCCCGTCGTTTTTGCGTCGGGGGTTAAAAACAGGGTTTTGTAAGAAAAAAACCAAGAAACATCGACAATAAATGTACATCACTGGCAAGCCGTCAACTGCATATATCACACAGGCCTCCCTTGAGATCGTGTCGATGATAAAAATTACTTAAAACACCAAACATTTAACATCGTGCCCCCTAACGACCTCCTGCATCTCTCTCACGCTTTACAAAAAACAATAAAACAGAAAGAGATCGCACTACATAATCGTTTTGTCTTCAAGGAGTATTTTAAGGTTTGAAACAAAATTTTGGATTGTTTTATAGAGTTTCGTACTAAATCTTGTGTTGTCGTGTCAGAGAATCTCAGCAATGCTTCAAAGTACGTGAAAGAATGTTTTTTTGGTGATAAAAATATGGAAAATTGATGGTGGGGCCCCCTTTCAAAAGATTTTGTGGTTGATTGCGATGAGAAATTGATTCAATGTGCCTATACCGGAGGTTTTTATAAGGGGAATGATTTTATTATAAATTGTTTGTTTAAGTGGATTACTTTTGGTAATAATTTTGTGGAGTATTTTATTACTAACTGCATTGTTTTTTTTTAAGAAATGATAGGTTATTCCTCTGTTTTACATCAATAGAAGACCAGAAACATGCCACAAATCTGATGATAAATTCTTTAAACGTGTTGATGAAAAACAAATATCCTGCCGAGATACTCTTAACAAAGGTTTTAAAGAACTTAGGTACTATCAAATTCAGTGGTATATGTATATCTACTTATATATTTGTATACTTCAAGTATAATTCTAATATAATAAAGAGGAAACAGTTTAGTTTGTTTGTTTTTACCCTAAATGCGACGATAAGTACTGAATCGATTTGAAAAATTCTTTCATTATTGGGAAGCTACATTATCCCCAATGAATATCTTTAGGTTATGTTTTATTCGGGAAAAGCTAGTATCTTGTACAACTTAACCATATCTAATTTTATCGTTTTTCTAAATCAACCTCAAGTAGCCTTTTTAATAAAAATATATCGTCGAAACTACAGGGGTGCCTCAGGGCTCAATACTTGGCCTCATCCTAAATTGTTGTTAGTTTGTATAGGCTTCCGTTTTTCGTATTTTATTATCTTTGAAATACTTAAATGTTGCTTATTAGTACATAACTATTACACATTTTTCGCTAGAAGAAATGTCGTTTTTAAGTAGAAAAAATATTATTAACAGGCTGTACTATTTTATTGAAAGTGTAAACGGACAATAATCATCGCAATATTTGTTTTTTTTTTTCTAATAAATGTTTTAAATGTGGTTCTGACTAATGTAAATCATTAATGGCATACGCAAAGAAATTACGTCCTTATAATTTCTGTAATTATTTTTAAGTTGCAACTTTGTAGGTTCAGAATATGATGCTGGAAGAGATTTTGTTTCTTAATGCAACAGCATTAATTAAAATGTAATTTCTGTTGTTACAGGTGAACGCAGAGCCCATCTGCAGTAATTAAAGTAAAATGAAAAAGAAGAGAAAACCAAACAGAGAAGTGGAATAAATATAACAAATAATAATTTTAAAAGCATTTATTTATAAAAAAAGCTCGCATGGCTTAAACGGACTTTATCCAGACAGAGACTGGGAGTGAAATAAAAAAACAAAATTAAAAAAAAAACACGGCTCTTTATACAACTTACTCGTATTCATAAACAAACTTCAGGCCATTTTCGAAATCGGAACACAAATAAGTAATCGCCGTTTAAAAGGTGATCGCTTTTGTTTAAACATTTTTGGGACTGCCGCCTTTTTATGTTTATTTACCGTTTAAAGTATTTTCGAAAAACAGTGGGAGTGCAAACACTCGATTTTTGAACGCAGTTGATATTCTAGTCGGTAAGAAATTAAGAAAAAGTAAAAAAAAACGCGGGAAAGTGAAGTGACATTTCGTGAAATTTGACATTTGGTGGTTTGGCGCCGTTTTTGGTAATTTTTTGTGTGGGATTGTCGTGAAATTGTGTCAAAGTGGCTGGAGACGAGCATTTGGACATGTTGGGGGGGCCCGAATGGGGGCAACGGGAGTCCAGCCCCCCTAGAGACGCTCCCCTGCCGAGTTTCGGCTTCACACAGGAGCAAGTCGCGTGCGTTTGTGAGGTAAGCTTTATTTAATTATATGGATTGTTTATGATGGTAACTGCTCATTATAAGTTTTAACCGTCAAATCCGTAGCGGACCCCAATCGGGGTCTGAACATCAATGTCACCGTAAGCTCGGTTTAGACCCCAATTGGGGTCTGCGAATCAGTCATACACTTTCCTAATTATTTACGCTCATATTTATTTTCTTTCCAATCAAACCACATTTGTGAGTACTAAATAAAATAACTAAATAAATTTAAATTATTTTTACGCATTCAAACCTTTCATATTTAGCATCCCGTTAGAAATATACCTTTTTAAAATCCAATCGTAATTACCGGGAATTCTGATCGAACTCGCCATGTTTGTTTACATTAGTTGTTTTTTTAAATTTGAAGACGCATAGACAAGATGGCGACGGTGATAGAAGTTTTGCATCGAATGATCCGATTCGTTAAAATAAAGAATCGATTTAATAATTTTATATTATAATATTACTAAATTGCACTTTTGTATAGGTACTTCTCATGGAGGTATTTAGCCGAAAATCGATCTCAGTGGCGTGCACTTGGAGAGGCCTATGTCCAGCAGTGGACTGCGATAGGCTGATGATGATGATGATGATGATAGGTACTTACCATAATCTGAAAATAAATTAGGAAAAGTAAAATGACTTAATTTATTTTGAAAAAAAAGCTAGAAAATCAGTGGTAGAAAATACGTTGTAGCCGGAATAAAAAAAATCTTCGGTTTTTAGGGTTTCTGAAGACGGCAAATGAAGACTTATTTATTTCTTCGGGTGTTTTATGTGCAGGATTCCTGTAGACCTGCCAAACTTAATGGTGATTCGTTACTTCCAACTTTTTAACTGAGCGGCAAAGCTATTTGACGAGAGCCGTAGTTAGGTGTAGTTATCGCAAAATTTTATGACGATTTCATTGTTTGAAAGGGCAAATAGTTCGCTGTTCATCGAAAGCTGGTCCAAGATGGAAAGATGGCCGCCGCCGACTTATTTTTAACCGACTTCCCAAAAAGCGGAGGTTCTCAATTCGACCGTTTTTTTTTGTATGTTTGTTACGCGATTACTTAGCCATTTATTTATTGATTTTAATGATTCTTTTTTTGTTTGATAGCGTATACTTCCGAGGTGGTCCCGTTATCATCAGGTCAGGATCTGATGATGGAACCTTGAGAAATCGAGGGCGACTTTCGAAAGTTGCAGAAATACATAGGTTGAAATCTTATCACTCAGGTGTTTGCCTGGTAGCACTATTCAACAGTGAAGGTTTTGAGCTGAACTGATGATGGAGACCAGTGAAGTTCGAGGGAACTCGACAACTGAATATTTAAACTTTCTCGTGTTTGTGCTTATATTATTCGTATTTACGAGGCCTCTGCAACAGTGAAGGAGATGGAGACGAGAGAAGTTCGGTTGTCGAGATCCCTCGACCTTCTCTGGTCTCCATCATCAGGTCAGCTCCAAACCTTTACTGTTTCATAGTGTTATCAGACATACATCTGAGTGTCAAGTTATAACCTTATCTATGCTTACAATTTTCGAGAGTTGCCCTCGATTTCTCAAGGTTTCCATCATCAGATCCTGGACCTAATAACAAATATGGGGAATATACCCTTTCGACCAAAAACAAACATCCAAATTGAGAACCACCTCCTTTTTGGGATTCGGTTAAAAATATTTGGTGACTCTAAAATCAATCAATTATTATTATTGTTTCTCATCATCAAATAAGTACATTACTTTGGTAGTTACAAATTGCATTATATTTCAGAACACCAGGCTTACCCTCATCATCATCATCATCATCATCAGCAGCCTATCGCAGTCCACTGCTGGACATAGGCCTCTCCAAGTGCACGCCACTTAGATCGATTGAAGTAGGCTAAATACCTCTATGGCAGGCTTACCCTCCGCCGAAACAAAAATCTTAGAATTGTTCAGAAATAATATAAGAATAAATTAAAATTCCGTAATAGGTAATAAAAATTCAATTAAAGTTAAAAATTATTACGAATGACGCTAAAAACTTTCATAAAACTTAAATATCTTTTTTCTTAATAACAAAAACAAATTGAACCTATAATTTAAAATTAATAAATAAAATTGAAATAAGTTGCTATTAAAAAATATATATAAAATTGGTATTCGATTATTTATAATAAATAGGTATCCGATTTAGGTATCGAATGCACACCGATGATTGAAAAAAAAAATAAAACTCTATTCCAAACTCTACTTGTCTGTGACTTTGATCTTGTAAATATTGTTCATTTTTATTGTGTATTTTATGTGCTGATTTTTTAGTTATTGAACATAAATAAGTGCACGAAATGTATTGCAATGGATTGAAAATGTTATAAATATGACGTTTGTGTTGTGTTTGAGAAAGTGATGCGATTATTTATTGGTAAGTTTTCACCAAATTTGAAATGCCTAACTTTTCGATAGACTTAAAAACACCGTAATTATTATATTTTTCTGAATTAACTGACCCCATTTGACCTTTGCACGTTGTTGTCAAATAAGTGAGCTCTAAAGTTATAGGTAAAATACTTCTAATCAGGCATTACGGACTTAGAATTCATGTGTTGAAAGTTAGTACAAATTTTTGACTTCCATGTCGCGATTCAAAATATCCCGCCGAATCAACGGTATAGTCATATGTCAAAATCTTGTCGAGCAGAGGGGTTAAATTACAGTTTTATTAATTAAAAGTTGTCTCGATGGGCTTGTATGTTTTTAAATACGTTATAATAAATAAAAACTTAACTTTTTAGTGTGATAGTCGTCGTAAGTGCTTCTTCCAAGATTTTCAGTTTTTTTTTTTAGTTTTTATGAAGGTTTTAATTTCTACACAAAAAAGTGAGTAGGTAATAATAATGAATGTCTGTCACATTAAGTAGGTTTACGTAAAATCTTTGATGGACTCAGGACTTATCACCCATTTGAATACATAGGTATAATATCGTAATTAGCGCTACACATGTTTGTAAGGTGACTCATTAATAATCTAATGAATTGTTTAAAGAATGCAATTCATTGTCTTTATAAAGATAATACTTACCTGCATTTCCATTTATTTTTTTTAAACTACTTTTTAATCCAAACTAATATTATAAATGCGAAAGTAACTCTGTCTGTCTGTCTGTCTTTTCTTCACGCCTAAACTACTGAACCGATTTGTGTGATATTTGGTACAGACATAGTTTGAAACTTGAGAAAGGACATAGGATAGTTTTTATTACAAAAAAAAATAAAAATAAAATTATTCCGGACATATAGCGCCATCTATTGGTCAAATCAAAAATCTGCTGGTAGTCACTATTCCACGCGAACGATGTTGCGGACAAAAGCTAGTGTCTTAGAAAAAACACACTGGTTCTTCTAAATCTGTCGCTAATTTGCAAAGAATTCCATGACGCCTACTTCTGATTACGAGGAAATGTTTAGAGCTAAATGATGAACAAACGAAGCGTAGGTGGACCTTCTAACTTTCCTAGAATTACTGTGTTTCCAACAACGCCCTAAAAAAGGTTGGTCAGCTAATGAGTTTCACTAAGAGCACACTGCAAACTTTTAGTCGGCTGATAGTTTGTTTGAGCTTCTAAATTAATATAAATATGAATGGTAGTACGCACATTACGAAGATCAGGTATTTAGCCGGTATCAGGCCGACATTAACTATGATTGAAATAAAGACTTTAAAAAAAGCTTACCATCACGTCAACTATCTGCCGACTTGTTAGTAGTAGTAATTTATTTATTTATTTATATTATTCTTGAAAATCGGTGAGGGATGAAAATCAGGGCGTATTTCTATGATGATATTTTATTTTGAAAACTGTTTATACTCTACTGTCAAAAAATGTCGTGGTGGCCTAGTGGGTAAAGGACCAACCTCTCAAGTATGAGGGCGCGGGTTCGATCCCAGGTCAGGCAAGTACCAATGCAACTTTTCTAAGTTTGTATGTACTTTCTAAGTATATCTTAGACACCAATGACTGTGTTTCGGATGGCACGTTAAACTGTAGGTCCCGGCTGTCATTGAACATCCTTGGCAGTCGTTACGGGTAGTCAGAAGCCAGTAAGTCTGACACCAGTCTAACCAAGGGGTATCGGGTTGCCCGGGTAACTGGGTTGAGGAGGTCAGGCAGGGCAGTCGCTTCTTGTAAAGCACTGGTACTCAGCTGAATCCGGTTAGACTGGAAGCCGACCCCAACATGATTGGGAAAAGGCTCGGAGGATGATGTGTTTATACTCTACTGTACTCTTTGACTATGAGAGTAAGTCAGTAACTGAATAGATAGAGAGTGTATCTCTTCTGCACTAATAATATATCCTGTGCAACTGGCTGATCTTCTTCGAGAATAGCCATCGTAGTTTGATATCATTAATTAATCTCTTTGTTAATTACCTACTTATGTAAGTACATATATCGATTGCTACTTTTTGTCTTGAAAACCTGATGTCATGCTACAATAAAATCATGGACAACAGAATCGTGCTGATCTTATATGAAAAATACTCAAGTCATTTCACTTTTTAGCCATCAAGGCAAAGTAGGTAAGCGTCCTAATAGGTAGAATTCAGTTGTTGAAACGTGGCCAATTTTAGCCGAAGTAAACTAAAATAAATTAAACCACAAGGTTGCATAGTACTCGTAAAAACAACGGCTAAACATAACAAATGAATTCCGATGCAAATAGTTTCCGAAGCTTTCCAAATAAACATTGAAGTTATGTAATATTTTCTTCTTGTTTACTATAAGCATATGATTTCTTAGAATGAGCTGCAAGTTTAATCCTACTTCCTACTGTCCTACTAATATTCCTACTTATATAATAAACACGAAAGTTTTCGAGAATTTTTGGATGTATGTTCGTTATTCTTTCACGCAAAAAAAGCTGGACCGATTTGGTTATATGTAGATAGGTGATACCCTGGATTACCCTGGATGAAGCTAGTTATCTAATAAAGACGTGTGTGAAAGTTATCTCAAATCCACCTAAAGGCTCTTGTCATACAATTTTCCAGATTTAGCTGCTTCGTAACAATTTCTGAAAACCCACAAAGCGATAGCGACCGGACCAATATTGAACCACGGACTCTGTGAATACCTGTAGTCCAACTAGTCTACTGGTAGCTTTCCTATGATGACTGTATTTTATGAAAGTAAAGAGTCTATAATATTCTTGTCCCATTCCCGGCTATCATTGAACATCCTTGGCAGTCGTTACGGGTAGTCAAAAGCCAGTAAGTCTTACACCAGTCTAACCAAGGGGTATTGGGTTGAGGAGGTCAGATAGGCAGTCGCTCCTTGTAAAGCACTGGTACTCAGCTACATCCGGTTAGACTGGAAGCCGACCCCAACATAGTTGGGAAAAGGCTCGGAGGATGATGATGAAAGTGTCTAAACATTCAGGACACAGTCAGACTGTCTAATTTCTAGTTTATGCTCTAAAAACTTTTAATATCAGTCATTTAAAATTAGTTCCCTGAAAATCTTTAGTTCTCTACTATGCATACCTACTTTCTAGATTACTTACCAATTTGTTTAAAAAAATGCTAGAATTATGTTTTTACTGAAATAAATATGTATAATTAGTGTAACCTGACTTAGCGCTTAGCGCATTTTTTTTTATATCAAACTTGCGCTCGAAAGCATTGACCTAATGTCCCATAAGTAGTTAATTGTTTTGCAGAAAATGCTGGCCTCGCTAAAATACTTTACTAGCTACTTCCCGCGGCTTCACTCGCGTTTTACAATTTTAATGGAATTCACAAGACAGAGATAATTTATCTAAGACACGATTTTGTCTCTGTATTTTGTGCGAAACCGTCGTATGTAAAATGCAATAAAATCTCGATACATAAAATCGAATCAAAAATAATGGGGATGAATTTTTTTGACGCGTTTTAGATATAATATAATTTTTTAATTGTTTTACTAAGTAGGATAGTTTTTTTGTGTCGAAAGAGTGCGGGATCTATCCTTTATTTGATTTGAAAATGAAAACTATTTAATTCGCAATACATTGACAGTATCAAAAATAGTTCTAGTTATTTAATTATTCGTAAAAAATAGACTTAACCTTAACTCCTAAGTTTTTGATCCCTATATTTATTATATATATGTTATTTTGATACCTATATTTCGTACTTAACGACAAACAGACAACTCAATAAAGGAGATTGCCCGTTTTGTAAGGGAAGTTGGGTCCCAGTGAAAAATGTTTGTGCCCTGAAGATTTTTATTTTAACTAATAGGAAAAACATTGCATTTTCATAATCAGAAACCTTTTTTCATTTATTCACCCTGGTTCAAGAGATATCATTATTTTTCTGTTTTAAGAATATAGGTTATAATTAGAAATTGACATGGACTATAGATCACTATGAGCATAGAAATATGTACTGTAAATAGCAGTACCATGGAATTATGTCTCTATTTATGCATAAAGTAATGGAATTGTTATTATGTGTTTCCCGCGGTTACACCCGCGTCCCCGGGAACACCTTTCCATACCCGGATAAATTATAGCCTACCTAATCAAATCTTTCCTCTTTATAATATTAGTATAGACTCATAATTACCGTTATTGATAGTTATTATTATTTTAGTAATAGCAAGGGAAATAAAAAAAAAACAAAACATGAATAAACTATTTATTCTTCATAAAATATTTCGTCCAAAGATTGAGCTGGAGCACTCACATTGTTGAAGCGGCCCCAGCTTAAATACCACAATACTGTCATAGTATGAGCACAACACCCTACCGTACGGTTACCCACTAGACAGTTACAATAGTAAGCAATGATACTTTCTAAAGAATTTGCCCGATCTTCATCTCTACTTATCAACAAATAAGAGTAATATGTTTTATGGCTCACATGGCGGGACTTAATTCTAGTCCTAATTAAATAATTATTTTGACCCAATATTAAGGGCAAATCCTCTTCCAAGACATCATTGCTTACTTCAACATTATAAGTACCATTACTTCTTATGTGCTCCCCATAATAGGATCTAGCCTGTTTTAATTGGTAAGATCCCAATGCAAATCTTCTTAAATCATCTAAAGTTAATCTTGGAAAATGATCTAAATGGGGAGCATTGCTGTCTATGTTTTGGAAAACCGTACGTCTCCTATTGATGTTATCCCTTCGAATAAATTCCCCCAAATAATTACTACTGTTTAATCTCGCCTGAGCAATTTGCACATACTCTGCAGCGTCAGGTCTATCTTCAATTGTTGGGTGGAATTTATTCAAAAGGGCACAAACAATTTTAAAATCATCCATAAGGTGTGTTGATGCTCTGTTAAAATATTCTTGTCGAAACAGTTTGTAGTCTCTTTTGATGCGACCATTTACAATTTCAACTACCCATCTACACATAGTCACACACCTAGACTTGTTTGCTTGGTCAGTGGTCAATTGAAATTCACCTTCCAATAATGACTCAGGCATGTATGTTTTATAATTATAGCTTTGGAGTTCAGGGATCACGTCTCTAAATCCCCTATCCAATATAAAGACATCCCCCTGTCTAAAAAATGAGCGCATTGGACCACTTTCATTACGAAATAGATCACTCATGATTGTCGAGTCATTTTTTGTTGCTTCATATGGTCCAATGCACTCTAAAATATATCCATCACAACATGTGATTAAAAAGGGTTTAACCAAATTATTATATTTGTGTAGACTATATGTCTGTTTCTGATATTTGTAGTTACTACTACTCTGTACATAAACATATGTACCATCACATATGACAATAGCAGGTTTAGAATCTGGAGCCATGCTACTGTCTCCGAATAGACCTTCAGGAATAGTCCTGTTACGTGAGGCCACATTTTGTATATTAGTGTGATTAACTCCCAAATGCATTGGTACAAAATGTTCTTTTAAACATTCCCTAACAATGTTCATTTTTTTTTCTAATGTAGATCGTGGCAATTGAAAAAGAGTTGCCAGTCTTTGGTTGCTGTCCCCTGTCCTAAGTTTAACAAGAAATGTGCTTAATGCAAGGCTAGGATTTCTAACCTTATTATGTAAAGTAGGAAGGCTATTTAATATTTCATTAAACTGCATCTCTGTAAGTCCCAGCCAATAATGGCGTAAATGTGCATCCATTGCTGCAATATTATTAAAATCTAAACTTCTTTGAGAAGCTCTTTCCAGTATGGAAAATATATCATCAACTTGAAAGCTAGTAAAGTCATTTAGGTTGGTAGTCAGTTCATCCCACTGATTGCTATATAAATGGTGATGACAGATTCTAGCATTTAAAGGTATATATATATTGTACTGCAATAACAACAGTTCCTTTATAGTCATAGGTACTAAAAGACGTTCATCATTATCACAGCCTACAAACATACAGTGACGAGAAGCTGCAGCAACTCGTTTATACTTTTGTGAGTTAATCTTAGATTGAACTCGTAATGCTTGTTGTGGTTGAGATGTTGGAGCTGGCATTGGAGGTGGTTCAGGTATCTCGGGGTCTTCTAATGAAGATAGAGCTGCATCCATGACCCTTGCAGGTCTGTTTGAATCTTGAACCTCCAAACGTCTCGTCTCCCGAGTTGCTGCTAACCAGCAAGGAATGCACACTTTTTGTAAATGTGGAACCTAAAATGAAATAGTTGGTATTAGTGAATATCAGAATAGGTACCAAACCCTATATTGTTATTGTGCAAGCATATGAATAAAAATAGCATCAATTAGAAATAAACTATGCAGCATTTTTTCTGAAACATTATTTAGAAAATGTTAAACACAATTGCAGGGTATGAGATCTCAGGTTCAGTTCCAGGATTGGGTTTCTGGGTATTTCCATTAAGATTTCATGAGTAGTAACCAGAAGAGCCTGGAATACTGGGTTTGTGCCTGGTTGATTGCATGGTCTCACCGTTATTACTTAGAACATAACTGACAAAATGTATTGTGTACTGTTAGGTACACCTCTGCCTAATCGTCGTCACGCTTGTGATTGGGGATTATAGGCGTGATGATACAGAATGTTATTAAATAATACTCACCAGATGTGCTAAAGTCCATCTTAAAATCATGCTACGTTGTGGACAGTCTAACTCAACTCTGTGGGTTCTCCGACTTGCAACAGAGATACCACATCCATAACAAACATTTAAGTGACCATATGCAGGTGATATATCCTCGTGGGATCCAGTTATATTTGACAATATCCTTTCTTGCAACAGCAAATAACATTCAATACATAGGATATCATCTGACGTTACCTGGAAAAGATTATATTCTATACTATTCTATATTTATAACTGCTTAAACTTGTAAATACATAAACTCTCATAAAGAACTAAGTTTACAGTGCTAAGTTTACTCTAATCAAATGTTATTTTGAGTTTGCATAATGCATTTAACCACTATATTTATATTGTCCACAATAATTATTATTGTTTATGCACACGATAACTTACAGGTGTAGGCGTTGTCCAAGTTCGTAGAAGAACTGTCATTTGCTCGTTCAACTCCTCAACTGTATACCGGCGTAAATTAGACGCTAGTAAAAGGGAACAGTTAATACAGCGTCGGTAAGACAGGCGGTGTGCCCGACTTCTGGCTGGGGTAGACATAGTTCTGACAAAAACAGTTCGGGAGTTCAATATCACACAAGGATTTCACTAAGAGTCAAATTGTTCTCCAAGAATAGCACTTTATCTCACAAAGAACAGCACAAACAAGAGTCAAGCACTTAGAGTCAATATCTCACAAAGAGGAGTCAATTATCTCACAAAACATAAAGTAAGTACGCGAGGAACTTATTAGCTCAACTCGGTGGTAGCAGAAAGGCACGTATCGTAAATAATAACTAAGTAAATACGGAATTCAAAACTCAACGTATTATACAAAGCAATCACGAACACACAACGAACGAACGTCAAAGTGATGTGACATGCGCAAGTAAATGTTGCCAGAGCAATTATATTTAATCATTAATAAATCGATTTAAGTTTTTAAATTACGTAAGGCTTTTATTTTAATTTAAAATCGCTCTTATCTTATCTATCTTATCTTATCTGTTCAACAATATAGACTTATCATGAATATAGTTAGAATAATAATTAAAAATAATTGTATTTTTTTATTTTTAATAACTGTTTTGTTTTGATATCGATTACTCTATTGATTAAAATACGTAATTTTCAATAGTTATTTGATATCTGGCAACTTTTTTTTGTTTACCAATCAAACGGATGTCGACGTAATGTTTAACTATTAATTAATTTTAACTTTATTCCCAGGGTGAAAGAAATTGTATAAAAAATAATTTGGAAACAAAAAAATAAACAATATTTTTAGGTTATTATTCCATTCAGGCACACGATACCACAAAAGGGACCTGCCCCGTGGCAATCTCCTTTATTTTTATACAATTAATCATCATTTTTATAACAACAATTGCTTAGTACACATTCACATATAAATAACTGCTTACCTACATAAATAACATTGAAACAATTATGTACTTACACATAAATATAAAATCGCTACCTAAGCATACTTAGAACGATAAACTAGGTCCACATTTAGTCACAGTAAGCGGTTTAGAGACCACACAAACTGAAGACTAAATAGTTGGCCTACAGTTGCACGACGGTTGGCAAAAAATCTTAAAAAAAAAATCTTAGTTCCAATAAAAGTTTTCAGTCGAAATTTTGTAATGCGCGTTCTACAATTCATATTCATACTGATTTATGTGCCCAAACAAACTATCGGCCGACTAAAAGTTTGTAGTTTGCGCGTGATCTTAGTGTTAAGTGTAGTATGTATAAGTAAGGTTTAAATATAACTGTGGTTAGTACTTTGTTTCCGGCTTAAACAATGAAGTTATTCTTGATTTTGGGATGGAAATAGGCTCCCCTTATTTAATTACGACTCTGTTCTTAGTATACTTTGCAATCATTTATAAACAACTAGCTTCCGCCCGCGGTTTCGCCCGCGTAGATTTCGGTTATATCGTTCCAAGAGAATTCTTCAAAAGTCCGGGACAAAAACTATCCTATGTTCTTTCTCAAGGACAACTCTATCTCTGTACCAAATATTATTAAAATCAGTTCAGTGGTTTAGACGTGAAAGCGTAACAGACAGACAGATAGACAGAGTTACTTTCGCATTTATAATATTAGTAGGGATGGCTAGTGGCTACTTGACAGAGGCGCTCGTGGTTAAGTAAAAGCCCCAATAGTCTATTGAATATAAGGTTATGCAACACTTAGGGCAGTCGGTACGTGAATATGTGACCATTTTGTCATGACGAGTTCCTCCGTGTTTCAGAAGGCACGTTAAATTGGTGGGTCGCGGCTGTCATTTGATCATATCTGGTGATCTACGTGTAGTTAGAACTCAGAAAGTCGTAACGGGTGTACGAAGCTAGAAAATAAGCCAAGGGGTATCGGGTCGCCCTTGTAACTGGATTGAGGAAGTCAGAGAGACAGTCATTCCAAAATCTGCCTATGCATTTTGCACATACATACATACGTTGGGGTCGGCTTCCAGTCCAATCAGTTGGAGCTGAGTACCAGTATGTTACATGGAACGAGTGCATACCCATTTAATTTTTCTACAAAAATCCTTATTGCGAAACTCCTTTTAGGGAAGTCGGTTTCTTATCGAGAACCCTCTCTTTTCCGGGTAGTCGGTAAAAACCCAGCTAAGTCTGGAGCTCACCAACTCGGTCACGATAAGCATTGGGTACGAACAACGTACTGTTTAAATGTCTCTTACGGGCGGGACGGGATGGCGACGCGACACTGAGCAGTTGTAATAATGTACTAGATATTACGTAGGCCGCTACACAGAGCCGTCCCGCTCGACTCGACGTGACGCGACGATCTAGTAGGTACATTGTGTTGCGTCGCCGTCCCGTCCCGCCGCGCCGCGCCCGCTGTGTGCAGAGACCTTAAGCTGTGTGTATTTCTAAATCCGTTCAGTTAACTCGTAGTCACGTCATTGTATCCTGTGCATTGAGGTTATTGGGTGACTAGTCGTTTCCCGTGGGTCCGCTTGCAATTTTGGTTTAGTTTGTTAAGGTACCTGGATATTGGGTGTCTGTTAAAAGTCTGTGCCCTTGTTTTTATGATGGAGTTTGGTATCAATTATACGTGTAATATTTTAGCTCAGAATTATACTACACTAGCTTCCGCCAGCGGCTTCGCCCGCGTGGTGTGTTGATAAAAAGTAGCCTATGTGTTAATCCAGGGTATCACCTATCTACATACCAAGTTTCAACCAAATCGGTTCAGCCGTTTCTGCGTGATTGAATAACAAATATACATCCATACATTCTCAAAAACTTTCACGTTTATAATATAAGTAGGATATTTTGGACACCATAGTTAAAGAGCTGGCCAGCTGACAATTTTCAACTCTTTGAAATAAAAAGTGTCAAATCCCATTTTCGAGTCTGAATTTCAGTGTTTTTCACTAATAAAAAACAAACCATAAATTCCACATTCATACTTTTATTCTTCTAAAATTTCCAACCACATAACTTTGAAGGCAAAAATTCGTGGTTAGACAAAACAAACAGGGTAGGTAACCTTGACAACCGGCTTCTACCCGGATATCCGGTTACAGAGGGGCGTGGTTTGAGGGTAGATCCGACCAATAGAGTGGCTCGCACCGCGTCAATTTGAAATGGTCTCGTTAAAATAGGTATGGACGAATTTGGGGGTTAAAAAAGGTAGTAGAGTTTTTTTATGAAATAAAGGTTCCATGTAGACTATGGAAAAAAAATGATAGTTAAGTTAATTTTAAAGAAATTAGCAAAAGTCTATTCCAAGAAACTTATGAATTTCATGTGATATCCAAGTCATTTTATTTCAACCGTCCCGTGGTAACTACTGCCCGTACCGGGATAAAATAAATATAGCCTATGTTACTCGCAGATAATATAGCTTTCAAATGGTGGAAGAATTTAAAAAAACGGTCCAGTAGTTTTTGAGCCTATTCATTACAACCAAACAAGTAAACAAACAAAGTTTTCCTCTTTATAATATTAGTAGGTATAGATAAACCATTAATGCCTAAAATATTTACATGCACAATATTTTATTATGCACAGTTCCTCTAGTACATTCCCAACAACTATATTTATGCTAAAACCATTTACGTTAAGTTACTTACTAAAAAAAGTTTAAACTCAGCTTGTTTGTATAAACTTGGTACCAATATTTCACAGAGTCAATTTTTAAGTTTTGGTGGCTTTACTTAATTCTACATCGCTTCAAGGTTTGTTTGATTGATTTATAAATAACTTAAGTGAATTTATCTCCTTATTTCTTTAACACAATTATTTAAATGACTAACAGCTCTCAAATTTTCAACACACCCCCAAAAAATTAGATTACTCGTCAAAAAACAGGATTATCTCCCCCTATTTCTATTTTAATTTCATCATTTCATCAACCATCACCTTTCATTTTACATTTATCAATAAAACAAGATGGTTGTCATGGTTTCCACAAATTGAATAGGATCAGGATCTACCCTCTGATGGTTGGGTATCAGTTACCGTAATTTGCGATGCGATCGGCGAAGATAATGAGCGGTACGAGGGCTGGTAATTTAATGGTAGGTAATGGTAACTATGGTTTGTAGTATTAAGAGGTTTTCCGGTGATTATTGAACGATAGTGTGGGTTATAATCCCTTTTTTCTTGTGTTTTGAATATCTTATATATAAAAATGAATTCTTGTTCGAGAATGGCTGAACCGATTTGGCTCATTTTGGTTTTAAAATGTTTGTAGAGGGCCAGGGAAGGTTTAAACGATAACGAAGTTCGCGGGATCAGCTAGTTAATAATAGATAAAATCGTGGGGACACCTTTTTTCACACACGTTCGTGCGATAATACCTATATTATATCTACCTGGATAATATGGTAAAATATTTAATTCTGTAAGCAACCGTTTGGAAACAAATCCCACATGATTTAAACTAAAATTACATAAAGGTTCTATAATCTAGGTACTTATCGCTTGATTTAGGATTTTACATCGTTAGACATCATTTTGTAGGTCATCACTTCTGTCGAAATTCAAGAAAATAGAGGTATTTAAGCTATAGAAATCTGCTAGCCAGACCTATCACAAGAAAAAACAGCATTTCCCAACCCGTCACTGGCCCTCGGGTGGTCACAAACACCCGTACCCAGCTATTTGCGCAGACGCACATGTGAGGACATCCGGCTCCTAAACAAATACTTACTACTCTAAATAAACACCAGTTTGCAAGATGTTCATAGGAATCTTTGAGAGAACTGTCATTGTGCCAATTTTTTGCCCGTCGTTGAAGGAATTTGTTGTACTTGTTTTGTACACACTTATATTAGCTTCAGTTGTAACTATGTATGTAAGAAAATGTCCGAATCTTAATTTGACCCACTTCCCGGTCTTCGATTAGGATGAAATTTTGCACACGCTCTGTTGTGATGACAATATATGACTAGGTAGAAAACGACATTATAAAAAGCGTGTTTTTTAGTTTTTCAAAGTAGGTATTTTTTAGATCGTGTATTATAGGTACTTGAGTAGGTATTTAAAAATTCATAAATCATCAGTATTTTTATCGTCCCTTTGCTGGGCACAGGCCTCCTCTCACACAGAAAAAGATTGAGCGTTATGCAGAGTTTACACGAAGCCAGTTATGCTGGCGCCAGTCCTGCGGAGGTCACTGGCTAGAAAATAGACGGGCACTCTATTTTCGCCAGTGCTTGAAAAACTGAGGCAAATACTAAGCCAGCACTAGTTGCTAGTCTTATTGGCTGCCAGTGTTGGCTTCGTGTAAACTATGCTTTAATCACCATGCTTGCTCAACGCTGGTTGGAGATTTCAGACTTTATATCTAATCCAACTTAATTAAATTGCGAGATGTTTTCCTTAACCAGATATTGGTGTCTAAAATATAAGAAAGTATATACATATATAACTTAGAAACATGACATTTTTAGTTATTGCCTGAATCGAGACTACTTGTACCTACTTCAAACGCTGGTTTAACCACTGGACGACTACAACTTCAGCAGACATCGTCGAAATATCGAAATATAAGGATAAGGATGCATTTTTGTAACAGAACATAAAATGTAATTGATTAATCGTTAATTGTCAATATTTTGATTAAAAAAAAAATATTACCTACTGTCGCAGAGATTTATGTCGAACTAAATAATAATTATATAGTATGCTCGATTCTTTTCTCTTTTGTTTTATTGTAATAAGTTGTGCAATATTAGTTGTGTTCGTACTTAATAGGACCCCAACATGATTGGGAAAAAGGCTCGGAGGATGATGTTCGTACTTAATAGGCTAGCAGTATTTGTTTTTTTTTATTATTTGTATGCCCTGCGTGGCGGATCACAGGAACATATTTTATTTTAAGACCTTTAACACCTGTGAATCTCAAATAAAGTATTTGATTTGACTATCCTGAAACCGTTGTTTCCACAGGTACTACAACAGGCGGGTAACATAGAACGCCTAGGCCGTTTCCTGTGGTCCCTGCCGGCTTGCGAGCGCCTCCATGCACACGAGTCAGTCCTCAAAGCAAAGGCCATGGTGGCCTTCCATAGAGGCAACTTCAAGGAGTTGTACCGGCTGCTGGAGTCACATACCTTCAGTCCGCACAACCATCCCAAGTTACAGAGCTTATGGCTAAAAGGTAAGATAAGGAAAAATATACTAGCAGTATCCTGGTGGCCTAGTGGGTATAGAGCCAACCTCTCAAGTATATACCTGACCTGGAATTGAACCCACGCGGTTCAATTAAAGGTCAGGCAAGTACCAAAGCAACTTTTCTAAGTTTACATGTACTTTCTAAGTCTATCTTGGACAACAATGACTGTGTTTCAGATGGCTCGTTAAACTGTAGGTCCCGGCTGTCATTGAACATCCTTGTCAGTCGTTACGGGTAGTCAGAAGCCAGTAAGTCTGTCACCAGTTTTACCAAGGGATATTGGGTTGCCCGGGTAACTGGGTTGAGGTCAGATAGGCAGTCGCTTCTTGTAAAGCACTGGTACTCAGCTGCATACGGTTAGATTAGGAGCCGACCTCAACGTAGTTGGGAAAAGGCTCGGAAGAAGAAGAAGAATATTAGTTGGATTTATAATGAAGTCTTTTATTTAAAGTATACTTGTATTTACGTCTTCTAGCACATTATATGGAAGCAGAGAGGCTTCGCGGACGGCCTCTCGGCGCCGTCGGTAAATACCGCGTCCGACGCAAGTTTCCTCTGCCCAGGACTATATGGGATGGAGAAGAAACTTCATATTGTTTTAAAGTAAGTGCCCTAGGTCTTCTACTTCATCCAGGGTTTAAAGCAACTTGGGATATATGATTTCAGGTACTTTTCTTGCTGGATTAAGTGCCTATTTTTGTATTTACTGGCTGTTTATCGCAGTAACCTGTTATTCCATGGAAACTATCTACTTCCCATAGCTAGGTCAAGATCACCTGTGCCCGAGGATAGTGGAGCTTGCCAACAATGATTTAATTTCCCAAATCAGCTCAGTAGTTTAGAATCCTTTAGAAAACAAACACTCTTTGTAATATTGGTATGGACATCATGGAATTTCGTTTAGGGATACTTAGATATTTGCCATCAATTCACAAAGAAAATCAGGTGATACTTTTTTAGTCAGGTTAGTTTCTTTGTAGAAGAGCTTTTAACTCACATTTAAGATCCATGTTAACCAAAGAAATATTTCTGATTCTGATAAGTTGTATGTGTTTTATCCAGGAAAAGTCCCGATCAGTGCTACGTGACTGGTACCTCCACAATCCGTACCCCTCGCCCAGAGAGAAACGGGAACTAGCAGAGACCACCGGTCTAACTACCGTACAAGTAAGTTATTTAAGTAATTTGCAATTGACACAGAAACCTAACTTTAAATAAAAATCAGTTTCAAAGTAGAAGAATACTAAAATATGGTAGGTAATACCTAACTAGTCAACCGGCAAGAAATCAAAGGTAATGAAAGAAGTAAGTTACTTGTTTTAAACATTAACAATGTATAGTGTACATACACGACTCCGGTCTCCCGTTGTGGGTAGAATAGAACGGAGAGTCAGACTTACTAACGAAAGCCACAGCCTAAAGAAGTCCATTGCTGGAAAAAGCCTAAGTACCCAAGTTGGGAGGATTTGCCCAAACACACCGCGATGGGCATGCATGATACCGTCAGCAGTTTCCCCCGCGTCTCATGGTAGCAACTCCGTGCAAACGAAAGAATTTATCAAATCGGTCGTAATTTTTGAGATTGGCTTGTTCAAGGAAACAAACAAACTCTGAAGCTTTATATTATTGGTATACCTAGATAAAAGTCCGTGCATCGGAGAGCACATAAATGTCGGTCCCCATCGGACTATGAGCGTGAAGGAATAGTGAGTGCACCTGTGTCTGCGCAAATGCTTGTGCACTATAATATGTCCTGCGCAGCTGGCTGATCTCCTTATTTGAGAACAGACGCCGTAGCTGAAAATCTTCCTGGACTCCATTATTATTACATAGATAATAAAAGCAGTGAAGAAGTGAAGTTTGTCGCGGCACGCATGACGTGCACGGACGGTCACTTGCGGTGGCAACCCGACACCGCTTCCTCAAACTAAATGTATCGAGTTACCCTCCTATAGTTAATGTATTAATATGCTCTATATACTTCAACAATCTTTGTTAAAGTAGTACATAAGTATAGGCTTCTTTTAAAGGCCATCTTAATATGATAAACTGGCCGAAATGTCAATGTGGCTAGAGAAAGAATGCTCAAAGCATGTTACTTGTTGAGGTGACGGCAGACAGAAGAGTATTTAATAAAAAAAACATGTTACACCAACTTAAAATGAAAGAAGGATAATAGGATAAGAGCCAAAAAGATTATTCGATGATGATGATAAAGTAACCATTTCTTGCGGTCTCGATCGTGTTCCAAAACTATTTAAACCAAGATGAAAATAACATTGTACCATTCTTCCATAACTGCAATTTTTTCTTTTTTTTAACGACTTCAAAAATCATCAAATGACTCCTCCCGCCGTGGGTTAGCAGCGGTGAGGGAGTGTCAGACTCTTACTGACTAAAAACCGTCGTGTTCCGTCGTGGGCCTTTTATGTGCCAGGGCCGCGGTAACTCTTTCGAGCAACACTCAGCCCCGGCAGAGGGCCTGCGCCTGTCGGGGAGAGCTTTCCCTGGTACATAAAGGGCTTAAGAAGGAACATGGTGGGTTTTAGTCAGTAAGAGTCTGACACTCCCTCACGCTGCACCCACAGCGGTATGGACAGATCATTTGATGCTTTCTCACCACCAAAAGTAGGAGCATTGTTTAGATTGGAAATCAATATTAATATATAAAATGTGCAAAGATTTGTGTGGCAATATTTTAGCAATGATTCATTTGTTTTTTTGATACACTTGCAGGTTTCAAATTGGTTCAAAAACAGACGGCAGCGAGACAGACAAGCCGAACACAAGGATAGGTGAGTCATTACTTATTATAAAAATATCATTATAGAAATTCAGCATAAGTCGGTCAAAAGCCTGCTTAGGTACTTATAACCCGATTTTATTTAGCAACTCTAATTACCTACAGTAGATGTCAGATCTTTCTTTCTAGACTATGAAAAGACTATTGGTGCCTTTTATATTTCCCTTGAAAAAAGTACTGGAATATTTTCGTCTTACACGGGCAATTTTAACAAAACAAAACAATTTTAACTTTTTTTAAAAGTTTAATTTTTGGCCCGTCTTTGTAAGACGGTTTAAGTTTCAACAAGCCAAATATCTGTCAAAATCTATAGTTTAAAGAGTTGAGTCGTAAAGCAGTATTATACCATATAATATACTAGCGACCCGCTCCGGCTTCGCATGGGATAACAGTATTCCCCTACTATTTAATGTATGTTATTGTACATATAAACCTTCCTCTTTAATCATTCTATCTATTAAAAAAACCCGTATGAAAATCGGTCGCGTAGTTTTAAAATTTTAAGCGTACAAAGGGACATAGGGAGAGAAAAAGCGACTTTGTTTTATACTATGTAGTAATTTGCTTCAGTTGTTTTCTCAACTGTTTAAGTACGGGACCACCAATAAATTAACGGAACCCTTTCAAACTATATTAAAGTGGCATCTCTAAAAAAAGCTGATGCGCAAATGAATTGTTTTCGCCAATTGTGCAGAGTTGCGTCTGTACTCATCATAACAGTATTGAGTTACAACATTCACTTGACCGAAATGAGGTTTAGGTTTGTAGGTTATGTACCTACCTAAGTTTTTGACATGTGTACGTGCAAAAAACCGGCCAAGTGCGAGTCGGACTCGCGCACGAAGGATTCCGTACCATTATTAACCCCCGACGCAAAAACGACGGGGTGTTATAAGTTTGACGTGTCTGTGTGTGTGTGTGTGTGTGTGTGTGTGTGTGTGTGTATGTGGCATCGTAGCTCCCAAACGGATGATCCGATTATAATGCGGTTTTTTTTGTTTAAAAGGTATATCAGTCGGGAGTGTTCTTAGCTATGTTTGGTGGAAATCGGTTCAGGTCTTCAAGGTCATCAGCTCGTTTGCTAGATGTGATAGGAATGTTACACGCTCAGTTTACTTGCAAGTATATGTGGGATCTGAAATTTGAAACACTAATGTCTTTTGGAACCACTGAGCTGGTCTTCTGTTAGGGCACGAAGGTAGGAGACGTAACCCTGAACTGCCTTTTAGTAAACCCATCGAGTTTGGGCTCGTTGAATTTATCTTGACGAGTTCTCTTCATGTTTCTGATTGACGAGAACCTGATGCTGGAAATGGGATGTGGCGGATGAAACCCTGGAATACCGGAATGAAACGGATAAACCGAATTATATTTTTGCTGAAAATCTAGTTTGTCATGAGGATTGTTAAAGAGCTTCCTTTGGCCGAGATCGCATATAGCGACCCCATCTTAAGATAAAATAAATTAAATGAAAGAAGGGAAAAATTAAGGAGCTCCTTTAAAAAGCATGAAATAAAATTAAATTATAAATTTAAAAAAACCCCCGACCCAAAAAAAGTATGCAATAATTATGACAAAAGGTTAAAAACGCTAAACCCTATAAAAAGCAAAAAATAACTTTTAACACTACGTAAACTCAATTTTGACGTGTCGGGGGACCGCTTTTTACCTTCATAAATACTTACATAAATCAAATGATACCCACCTAATTACAACAATCGTTTAAAAAAAAACACGTATCTGAAGTAATGAATTAGAGCGGTCCCCCGACACGACAAAATTTAGTTTACGTAGTGTTAAAAGTTATTTTTTGCTTTTTATAGGGTTTAGCGTTTTTAACCTTTTGTCATAATTATTGCATACTTTTTTTGGGTCGGGGGTTTTTTTAAATTTATAATTTAATTTTATTTATAAAACGGACAAAAAAATCACGTTTGTTGTATGCGAGCACCCGAAAATATTTATTTAATTCTAGTTTTCTGTATTTGTTGTTACAGCGGCAATAAAATACATTATCTGTGAAAATTTCAGCTCTCTAACTATCACGGTTTATGAGATACGGACCGGTGACAGACGGACGGACGGACAGAGGAGCGAAAACAATATAGTCCCGTTTTACCCTTTGGGTACGGAACCCTAAAAAGGTTTGTGATCCGCGGGTAGCAGGTTCGATTGAAATCACTTATGCGTCTTGTTGGCCTAGTGGGTAAAGAACCAACTGAAATATGAGTGTGGGTTCGATTCCAGGTCTGACAAGTACCAATGCAACTTTTCTAAGTATGTTTAAGTATATCTTGGACACCGATGATCATCTTTCGGAGGACACGTTGAATTGTAGGTCCCGGCTGTCATTTGAATATCTTTGGCAGTCGTTACGGGTAGTCAGAAGTCTGGCCACCAGTCTTTCCTAGGGGTATTGGGTTGTCAGGTAACTAGGTTGAGGGAGGTCAGATAGGCAGTCGCTCTTTGTAAAACACTAGTTAGTACTCATCTGCATCATCCGGTTAGACTGGAAGCCGACCCTAACGTACTTGTGAAAAAAGTTTGAAAGGGTAGACAGATGATGTATATTTGTAAATTGTCTACTTCTGTCTATAACTTATTCAATTTCAGTAAACCAGATGTGGTTACGCGTTCAAATATTAGATAGGTACATATAAAAAAAAACTTCTATCTCCTGTTATAATCTAAAATAACAAAACGAACTAATCTATGCTAAATTATCGATGTGTAAGATCTTTTTATCTTAATCTGAGAGCATCTGTTTCGGACCATTGATGCAGAAGTCCCGATTGCCCCAAATACCGGTTAAGCGTGAGTGGCGTAAGGTACCAGAGACAAAAAAAAGGTTTGAAGGTCTTGGCTATGGTTTAAATTTAAAGTATTTTTGAATAAGACAAATTTTGAGCTTTGTATAATCATCGGCAAGGATATTGAGCCCTGACCTTCACCTGCGCAGAAGTGATTTATTGGTTTATTGCCTTAAGTGTACGGTGCGCAAAGCGATCCCCACTCTTCCGCCGAGAGCGATATAACTATACGTTAAAATTAGCGCAAACAGTGTTGCCATTAAATCTTGTTTTTACAATCCTTTAGTGGAATATATTTTTCATCGGAATTGGGTATTTTTTTGGACTTTTCAGTACCTATAAAGTCTTGCAAAGTCCGCCTTTCGGAAAGTGATATTATTATTAAAGTTAAAACATAAGTTGGTTACTTAAATATCTTTTGAGAGCATGAAATTAAATTCTACATTAATTACTTTACACGTCTCAAGTTACTTTCATCTTTGCCAAATTCTATCAAATTTAGGTCATCGATGTCAGTGATAGAATGATTGACAGTTTGACAGATGTCAATATTTTTATTTATAAAAAAATACAATAGGTACTATTGTTTCAAGATATTAATATTCTTCTTTGGTTTTTGCGCTAAAATAATTAAATATGAATGTGGCAATAATTATCAGCCTTACTTAAAAACGTCAATAAATATAAGTAATTAAATTAAAATATAAAATTAAATTAAGGGCTGTTTAAGAAAATTCTTACTTATACACATGGCTTAAGCATGTCTTAACTAACATTTAATCACTACTAAAGACTTTAAGTAGTGATTAGTTAAAATGTTGCTTAGAAGGTGATTAGAGATTTTATAAGTAAGGGGGTTTGTCTTTTACTGCGTATTTAAGAACCGTTATATCGCGGTTCCAACGTCCCTAAGATCTATTACGGTTATGAAAAAACGCTGTTAAACCATAATTACATGTAACTATGTGTACTGAAACTATCCTAAACAATATTATCATCTGCCTAGCCATTTCTCAATGATTTTTAGGTCGGCTTGACAGTTTAATCGAATGCAGCTGAGTACCAGTGTTTTACATGAAGCGACTGCCTCTCTGACCTTCTCAACCCAGTTACCTGGGCAACACCGATACCTAGGTAAGACAAGTTGTCAGACTAGCTTCTGACTACCCGTTAGGACTGCCAAAGATGTTCAAATGTCCTATTCTAAACAATACTTTTTCAAAATAATTCGTCGACAAAAGCCGTCACCTACACAAACACACTCACACACACACACACACATATACAAACAACAGCACACAAAGAGGGATACACGTTTGCTTATCCATTTGGCTGGCTTCAACGAAACTTGATATCCTACAACAGTACATCCCTGGATATAAAACAATATTCAAACGAAAATATACTCTATCTTCATAAACCTAAGGTTCAAATTCAAATGTGTGACGAAAAATAGTACAGCCAACGGTTACTTCATAATAATTTCCAATTTACAATATTATGGTTCGATATTTGAATTTCTGCGTTCGAAATATTAATTGAAGAGTCTGCTTATGACCAAAATGGCCGCCGTTGTAGGTACGTGAAATGAAAATTTTGGCGGCAAAAGTTTATTGTATTTGCGATGGTGTAATTCTGTAAGTTTCCTATTTTATTCGAAAACGTTTTGTTCGTTTTAAACCGGTTTATCATCATCACCAGTATCTATTCTCTATTAGGTAAATCTCAGTTATATTGTCCGTCCTAGGAATCGAATGCAGGTCCTTACAAAACAATAATGCATACAACCTAAGAACTTTATTTTATGAAGTAAAAACTTAACTAAACTTCCTAAATAAAATACCAACTCAGACTTTTCCCAGCTGTGGGTTCCAATCTATATCGGATACCCTCAAATGACGTATCGCTAGCGGGAAAGAGTCCACGCTATGTAACAGAGAGAGACAGCTATATGTAACTCGACACCACCACATCTGCAGTCTAAAAGCGAACAGGGATGTACTTGGGACACTATTGTTGAAATAATTGAACATTTTTTCGTAATTTTTTTTAAAGTTTTTTTTTCTGCTTTTTACTTCCTGATTTGGGAATCATTTGTTGGATCAGCTGTTTTGTGTAGGAACGCATCATCATCTGCCCAGCCTTTTCCCAACTATGTTGGAGTCGGCTTCCAGTCTAACCGGATGTAGGTGACAGGTATGTGTGTTAACAGGAGCGACTGCCTATCTGACCTCCTCAACCCAGTTACCCGGGCAACCGGTTTAGTGTAGGATCACGGATTTGCGGATTTGTAACTAGTAAAATGTGCTAAAAGTAACATATTTCTTCTTTATTCTCCGTTGACGATGAGAAAAAAAAACAAGGAAAGCAACATTTTGTCAAATTAATAAATCTTTGTAACTAATAAATAGCTGACTACAGTCTGATAATATCTGTTTAGAAACCAAACATACTGACATATGCCATATGCCCATTGCATTATCTATAATATGCATTAAAATCCCATGAACAGCCATCATCTCACACTAGAGATAATTAGAATTTAATAATTTACAACTACAGTAAAACCTTTTTGTCAAACAGCAAAAGCATTGCATTACCAATCAAAATAAGGTATTTTCCAAAAAGGTTTAATACCTCTTAAATCCTGTTCGTATTTGATCAAGTGTAAGGACGCGGCTGAATGGACAACGGTCCCTGGATCTTAGCCGGCATGAAAAAAAAAACGATCTGTTTAATCTGTGGCGGGAACGAAGGGTTTGGCGCGAATTTTTTTTCATTATAATTTAGATTATGGTCTATATTATTTTGGATATTACTCTTACGGTGGGTTGTACGATGTACTATAACGATAACCCAACAGTTTTCAGCCGAAAAATCGCCGATTTCATTTGGCGACAAGTACACGGCTGGTTTAGTTTAGTTATCGTTATAGTTAAATGGTGCAACTCACACTTGAGTATAGGTTAGTTTGCCTACTTATAGGTAATTGTTAATTTTTATCCAAAGTAGGTATTGTTATTAAAAATAATCTTAAGAGTTGATCCGTCCATTATTTCAACATGCACCAACTTATTACACAACAGCTTATTAGGATTTTAGAGGAAGAGAAACTTTCGCGTTGACTTAGATAGATTTTAGCATGTAGGTATTTTCATGAAGTAAACAATGGCCCTTTAAAACAATGGCTCTCACGTTAACTTTTTAAACCGACAAGTGAAGTTCTCAATTTGGATGGTCGTTTTTTGTAGAATTTCTGTCACGTCTGTCACAGCCTTTATATCGTCTCACACGGAGAAGGATTGAGCATTAATCACCACGCTTGCTCACTGCGGGTTGGTGATTTCAGTCATTATAAGTTCAGGTTTCCTCAAGATGTTTTCCTTCACCTTTATATCAGTCATTGGTGTCTAAGATATACCTACTTAGAACGTACATACAAACTTAGAAAAGTTGCATTGGTACTTGCCTAACCTGGAATCGAACCCATGCCCTCATACTCGAGAGGTTGGTTCTTTACCCAGTAGGCCACCACGACTTGGTAGCAAAAGTAGTAAAACGAAACAACTTAGTAGCAAAATACTAAGTTAATCTTCAAAGAAATTTATATAAATGGATTGTCTATAAAATTACTATTACAACAATTCAACAAATTACTACAGAAATCCAATCCACGAGATAGTAAAATTTATTTTTATTATCACTATTAGTAGATACTTAAACGACCTTTGAAAGACAAACTGCGTTCTGTTCGGCTGCCAAGCGATTGGTTCCGGGTTCTATTCCCGGGTGTACTCGGTACCATTTGGGCGTACATTTCTAACCATATTGTAGTATGTCAGACTTGTCATGTCAGGTGTTATTCGTCGGCTTTTTTTTCCGACGTCAAAAATCATCAAATGACCCCTCCCGCTGTGGGTTAGCAGCGGTGAGGGAGTGTCAGACTCTTACTGACTAAAAACCGTCGTGTTCCGTCATAGGCCTTTTATGTACCAGGGCCGCGGTATCTCTTTCGAACAACCCTATGACTTGAAATATTGCATTTGGTACTGGTTTTAGGGTTTCGTAGCCAAAGGTAAAAACGGTACTATTACTAAACTTCGCTGATTATCTGTACCTGTCATGAACCGTTATAGCTAGACAGCTGAAATAGTCACAGATGATGTATTATTATTACCGCTATCAGTTAGCAACAAATAGGTACTGAAAACTAAAATTAAATGAATATTTGAGGGGCCATAGATTTTTATAATTTTACGAAATCCTTCGTGCGCGGATCTGACTCGCTTTTCCCCTTTTAATTACTTTTTGCTGTAAGAAAATGAGGAATAAAAATGTATTAAACGACGTATATGTTGTAATTAATCAGTGAATTGATGATTTTTAGAACAGAATATTACATTTTTAGGAATATGATCTGAACTAAGCCTCAATAAAGAGTAATTTACCACAATTTTCACATCAAACTTTATTACGAAATACTCAAACACGTTAGATATGTGATCTACAACTTGGAAAAACAAACAAAAACAACTGCAGGCCGGTTGTTTGTCTAGCGAAACAAAATAAGGTCTAACCCTCTGAGTATCGCGTTACCGAGAGCTGTCATCGGGAATATGTCAAAATGTGCTTCCCCCTCATTGGCTAAGACTTACCACTCTTCAATATTAAGTTATTATAAGCGCTAGTTTTGTAAGCGTTTTTTGTTTCGTAGACCCGTTTTTGGGTGGGCCTTCTATCTTGTTATAGTCCTTTTTTATGATTGGGACACTTCTGTTAAAAGTTTTTTTATCATCCAGCTTTTTACAATTTGCGATACGAATCGTAGGTACTCATGGTATAGAAGTCCAAACGATACCAACTTCTAAAAGACTCTAGGATTTTGTCTGCGAAACTAATCGGTGCATACAAAAGTCTGAGCCAATGATAAGGGTCATGGCACATTATACCGGCACCGCAACAGCACAGCTGCAGCACGGCGTAGCTGCCACCGCGCTAACTACGCGTTGTCCGCAAGGTGCAAGCTCGCAGTGCGCACGGCCGCCGGCCGCGCGTGTAAGTTTGCTGTCACCGCAAACTCAATATTGTTTTAAGACAGTTATGATTGTACACGTCTCTATGAAAATGAAATCTTTATTTGTAAACATAGCTTTAAAAAGGACTAGGACTTGCTTCGCTGCCGACTCGGAGTCGGCGCGTAATGAGCATGCCGTCGGCGCGCTGCGCTGTACGCATAAGGTCCGCTCGTGTGTGTGTTGCTCTGGTGTGGAGCGGTGCTGTTGCGGTGCCGGTATAATGTGCCATGACCCTAAGTCTGCGCAAACATCTAGATATCATATTTTCACTCGGACTCCAGATTTATGCATAGATTTATCGCATCGTGTGGATCATCAGAAGTGAGAGATTTTATATGTACTCACGATGACAGAAAACATAGGACTATCTGCCTTTAGAAGTGTGTTCCCTGCTCGAGTTTGCTAAGCTAAGCGTTATACAAGATTTAAGGGTGATTTTTGACCAAAGAAGTTGCTATTTTTTATTGGTTGACACAGCAAAGCACTGGTGGAAACGGTTTTTTTAGTATGGAGGGATAGTGCCGCGTATTTTGCGGCGATGCATCTTAAAATCAAAATAAAAAAATATTTATTCAAACACTGCAAAACTGACTTTTCGAACGTCAAAAAAAAAAAATACAAGAGAGCCCCAACGCGTCCACTTCACCACTTCCTATGTGTTTTAGTGGGAAGAAGAAGTGGCGCAACAAAATCCCCAGCATCAAATGTCTGTCTGTACTTTAAAAGAACCTCTCAGTTACAGCCTTTTTATCGTCCCACTGCTGGGCTGCGGCCTCCTCTCACACTGAGAAGGATTGAGCATTAATCACCACGCTTGCTCAATGCGGGTTGGTGATTTCAGACTATACAGTCCAGGTTTCCTCGAGATGTTTTCCTTCACCTTTTTATCGGCCATTGGTAAAAGAACCTCTCAACAATGTATTAATTGCACAAAGGTTTTAATTATGTTCATAGCACTACTCGCTATTCCTTAGGGCCTATGCACACCACGTTTTTTAAACGCTGTTTTTATCCTGCAGAGCAGTATGTTGTCCTTTGTATCGAAGCAATCGCGCGTCACAGCGCGTTTGCATCGCTACACACGCGCGTTTGCATCGCGTCTGTATCGCTACACACGCGCGTCTGTATGTATACAGGTGTGCAAAGGTCTACAGGCTGCGTCTGACTTGCGTGCGTATCGCGTCTGTATCGCTACAAACGCGCGTCGACGGCGCGTTTAAAAAGCGTGGTGTGCATAGGCCCTTAGCTGCCTTATCCCAGTTTTAATGAGTATACTATGGTTTAGCAGCGGCGGGCCGGGCGACAAGCAGCTGGACTCGTCGTCGGACTCGGACTCGGACGCGGCGGCCGGCGCGGCGCACGCGCTGGCGACGCACGCGCCGGCGCCGCTCTACCCGCTCTACGAGCACCCGCTCGCGCACCTGCAGTACCATCACTCGTGACCCACGCACCACCACCACTAGCTCCAGCACCAGGGACCCCATTCTCCTAATTTTACTTGAATTCCCCAGTTAAATAGCCATTCACAAACTGACAACGAAGATGAGCAATAAAATTGATAAAACCAATTCAATCCTCAATATCATAGTCATAAATAAGCCATTACTTAAGATATCTTACTAAATTAATGTTCTACATGGTTAATTATAATAAAGAATCAATTAACAAATCTGATCTGACATGACGTAGCGCAAAATTCATAGTTATGTTAACACACAACATTGAAATCACAGGGGCGTGATTCTACAAATTTTACTTAAGCGACATACGATTCACATCCGAATGAGATCCAAACACGACTCAATTACGATTGCATTCTGCTATTTTTTCTTTTAAATAAACGTTTTTATCCGATTCTGTGATTCAATAATGAATCATATTGTCTGCAAATTATTTACGATTGCAAAATGATTGTAGAGCAAACTACCTGCTAGAGCAAATGGCAGACCAATCAAATGTCATTGGAATGCGATTGGTCTTATATCAATAGCAGAATGCTCGCTAAGGTTGAAACTGCTATTGCGATTCGATTTACATTCAATTTTAACAATTTTAGTGGTTTTAATAAAAACGGTGGTTTGCATGTGGTGGACTTGGGCCTTGACCAATAAGAGGAAACACGTCATAACACTTTGTTTTACATAAAATTATGATTCGGTAAGATGTTATCGCTTTCTATTACGTTTATTGATATTATCGTTGAGTTCATTATTCAAGCAAGAATGACTTACCTACGCTTGTACATTCAGGGTCTTAGCAAAACAAACGAACTCTAAATTATATCTATTAGTAAAAAATATTTGCGATGTAAATCACTTGATGACGGATGACCTTACGATGATCGAGTTTGACAAGTTAATCGAAGCTACTGCATGTTTTAAGCACTTCTCACCCAATCAACAAAGGTTAATAGAAACAGCTTATTTTGTTACACATTCAAAATAATCATTTGATTTTCGGTGGGAACTGTATCAGTATAATAATTAACAAAACGTAGATACGATGTAGTTTTAATAAATTAGTTGTTTGTTTCAAAAACTCAACTTCAAACTCATTTATTCAAACTCGGCTGCAAAACAGCTCTTTTTGAATGTTAAAATTTACAAAAGACTGTCCCCAAAACGCAAACCCTTCACCACTTTCTATATGTTTTTGCTATGAAGAAGTGGCGCAACAAACTCCCCAGCAACACATGTCTGTCTATACGTTAGAAGAACCTTTCACAATATTTTCTTACACGATAAGTGTTTTTACAACAAATGCAGAATAGCGAAATATAGTTACTAATTTCTAGCAAGAATTTCATTACTCTTGTTTCTAAGTACCTTGAGATATGATAATATGCTTTGCAAAGTAAAATAAAGATAATGTACTGACAACAACCAATCGTGATGGTCACTGCAAGAGACAGCGTGTTAACAAAAAAATTACATAAGTACAGCATTATAATTTAACACAATCCCTACAAAAAATGGTCCCCGAATTATATGAAGTATAAACATGTGTAAAGGCGATGTAATTGCCTTTTATCCAACTGTCAGAGAATGGACACTGTATATCATATTCGTGAAATTCTGCCATCAATTTTAAGATACCTATAAGCATTTATTGGAAGTTTTTGACAATTATTCATGTATTTTTTAAGAAATCTCATCAAATCTTTTACTATTCATTCTCTCTACTTGAAAAATACAATTTAAAATGTCCAGTTAGTAAATCAGCGAACTTTTCAATTAAGTAATAAATAATTCACTGTTCAAGCATTTAATTATAGGTACATAGTAATATAAATTACTGTTTATATTTTGTAGCGAAGAAAAACTTCAATGGACGAAAATTGGATCTATACTCCACACTAGAGATTTTTCGAAAACTTGATACATATCACAAATCAATACACAGTTATGAAATCCATTTTAGCTGTAATTTAAATTGTAAAAATAATGCTAAGTCAACACTGTTTATGTCCAAAATTTTAAATTAAGTTTTTCAAATTATTTGTGATTTAACACATGGCTTCCTACAGCGATAAGTTTAAGATACCTAGATATTTTTAATTTATTATTTAATTATTTTGTACAATTATTATAAATAAAATACCAATTATAAAATTAAGTTCTATGTTATAGTTGTTTTATAATATTGTAATATTAATACTACATGAGATCTGCTTTTTTAAGAGCCGGTTTTTTAATCGTCATTCAACTTTTATCTAAAGAATGTACTTGGCGTTTTGACAGCGTTTGTATAGAAAATAGTTATGTCAAACCGCTTTATGAATTCCTTAGATGGAAGTTAATTGATGATTGAAAAATCGGCCTTAAATTATATAATACGATTTAAACAAATAGGTATATAGATCTTATTTCTAGTAACTAATGAAACTGTTTTAATTTAAAGTTAAATGTTTATTATTTTTTAGCATCATCAAGAATAAAGTTCATACTGCTTACGAAATTCGTTAAAATTAATAATATGTATTTGAATACCTAGGCTTGTATTGAATTAATGATGTACCTCTAAATAACTGTTCTTTCTCGGTGGTTTGAAAATAAATTCAATTCTACATAACTAACATTATACATAATACACATTCTAGCTTCTTATGCAATAAATAGATAATAAATAAAAAATACTTGTGATAATTCAAACTCATTTGCAGTTTTTTATTTATTAAAATATTTTTTTTGTCACATCCAACACAGAACCTGTTAATATATTATTATTTATTGAATAAGTGAAATAGTAAAATAATTTATTGAATTAATAACACACACAACGTGCTGTACAATATAATTTTAGTTCATATTAAGCTGATTATTATTATTTGGTATCTTTTTAAACAAACGTGTGTTGTTCATTGTTGTTTTATTTACCCTTTTTTATTTGTTATATAGTAGTACAATATCAATAATAGCATCTCGGCCGATGGTCGGCTACGGCGGCTGTTCTAATGTAAGGAGATCAGCCAACTGCGCAAGACATTGTTCAAGCATTTGCTTGGACACAAGCGCACTCACTATTCCTTCACTCTCATAGCCCGATGGGACGGTCATTTAAGGCCTAGGCTTTGCAAAATACAAAAGCAGTGAGTTAAGAACACATTTTTAAGAACATCATTAGGTAATTTAAGAGCCCAGCTCTTGTCGGTGCAGCTCCTTCCATTAACACCTATCTAGCGCCAACTCCTGTACTTTCTTATACATACGTCACAACATTCACCTTTTCTTTAATTTGCTTGAATAATTTATTTCTTCTTTCTTTTAAGAACAGGAACTGATAAAATACTGCTTTCTTGTCAATTTAATTGATAGTTTACCTGGGGCTTGATTCTGAAAATGTTACTTAATCGACATGAATGATATCCAACTGGGATTCAATCACAGTGTGTGGTATTCCGCTGTTTTTTCTTTTAAATATACCTACGTTTTAACCCCTTTTTTGTAGTTCAAAAATGAATCATGGTGTCTGCAAAATTTACGATTGCAATATGATTGTAGAGCAAAGTACCTACTGTATGAATAGAATAGAATAGAATAAAAGTTACGTATAACTAGCTGGTGCCCGCGACTTCGTCTGCGCAGGTTTAGTATTTCGAACAATATGTTTACAAATTGTAGCCTATGTGTTATTCTGATGTATAAGCTATATTATTGTAAAGTTTCATTAAAATCCATTCAGTAGTTTTTGCGTGAACGAGTAACAAACATCCATACATCCATACATACAAACTTTCGCGTTTATAATATTATATATAGTAGGATACCCAAATTGACTTGACAATGTGATAAATTAATTACTTTATCTGGATATTATTCATAATAGCTGGTCAACGTTAGCCAAAGTAATAAATATGGTAGGTATAACCAACTTGGTACTGACTAATTCTTAAAAACAGTTTAAATTATTGTCGACTTTTTTATGATAAATCATCAAATGATTCCTCCCGCTCTGTGGGTTAGCAGCGTGAAGGAGTGTGCTGAATCTCTTCGAGGAGCACGTGAAACAACGCTCGCTGCCGAGAAGGGAGACGGAAGGACGATGAGCCACCCGAAACTCACCACCCACAGACCAACGCCTACGACGGCCGGGAGACGTCACTCGACACCCGGCACCCGTGGTGTCTTCCACGTCCATGGCAGCAGCTGGGATCAGAGGTGTGGACTTCCCAGGCAGGGCACATCTGGGCTGTGAGGTTCATCCAGTCCTCCGGGCCGCCGTAGAGTGGCCCGAGCCACACCTCGAAGAGGGGACTTTTCGCTACTATTATGGCGTGCCCTGCACTGGGCTAACTAGCCTTTTTCGAATATAAGGTCAGCTACCAGACACTTTAGTTAGTTAACATGAAAAAATAATCTTTACCTACTTGTATTACATAATATATCTTTTATTACATTATCCAAGTCTATGGAGATATTATATAAAATTGCTAGTTAATGTGATTAATTCTGTGTCAATTATCACTTTATCCAAATTGAGTAGATGTTATAAATAATATCTAGATAATATATATAATATGCAGACTTATTACTTTGGCTGTAACATATAGACCAAAAGGCATATCAATGGCAAACCAATGAAATGTCATTGGAATACGATTTTTCTTATATTAGTAGCGGAATGCCCGCTAAGGTTAAACTGATATTGAGATTCAATTTTGACATTTTTAACTTAGCAGAACCAAGCCAATGCAAATTTTAAAAGACTAGCTGTTAAAATTTGCACTAAGCCGTCCATATTTGGTCTTACAATCGTACCAGTATTGTATGGGATAGGTTTTGTTTGAGCTTTGAAATAAAATAAAAATTCCGTAAGTATATCGAAATTTATACTTCATCAGTATTTAGGAAATAAAGAAATAAATTACTAAAATATTGTTAAGAAGTTCTCGAACTATCCACATATAAACTATGCTAACATAACGAACAGAAAACATTTTTTTGTTTTTGTTTGTTTGTACACTAAAGGCTCAGAAACTACTGAACCTATTTGAAAACGTATTTCACTGTTGGAAAGCTACACTCTTCCCAAGTAACATAGGTCTTATTCTATCCCGGTATCGTCAGTAGTTCCCAAGGGACGCGGCTGAAACCTAAACCATTGGGTATAGAAGAAGTTCCTACTATATTTGTACGCATTCGACGAAGCAATGCTATTTATTGCTTTTTGAAATGTATAGGCGTTTTAATTTTCTGCCATCGATATATGTATATGTACTACTTTTCTGTCGTTTCTCTTTTGCACACATACTCAAATACAAGAGACGATTACAAGATTTTTTTGTTTGAGAGCCCCTAAAGCACATTTTATTCCAGTTATCAGTACTTGTTGTTATAGCGGCAGTATAAAATATAAATATCTCAACTGTCTGGCTATTCGGCTGTCTAGCTTTCAATCGTCTGGCTATAGTTAATGAGATGCCAGTCTGATGACAGACGAGCAGCGAAGTCTTAGTAAAAGGGTTATCCCTTTTGGTACGGCACCAACCTTAACTAAACCGATTTTGATGAAGACATAGCCACTTACTTTGCCGCTTAGGCTAGATAGCTGCCTGTTTAGTCATATTTTTGTTGCAACAGACTGTTACTGTTACAGCCTTTTTATCGTCCCACTGCTGGGCTGCGGCCTCCTCTCACACGGAGAAGGATTGAGCGTTAATCACCACGCTTGCTCGGTGCGGGTTGGTGATTTCAGACTTTATAGTCCAGGTTTCCAGGTGTCCAGGCTACAGACTAAATATACAAAATAACTTCTTCTTCGTTTTGAGTGAGCAAACCCAAATCGGCTTGACGGCCTCTGACGTCGCATTGTAACAACGACTGCTAAGTCCTAGATACTAGGTACCTACCATTTGTGGAAGCCGGATTTTCTTGCCCTCGCGGGTACGGGGGTAACACCGTCAACTTCCAGGCTCCGGGCTGCTTTGAGAAAGATTCTAAAACCTACAAAATGATTTCGAATCGAATTCAAAAGTCATAGCATCAAAAAAAGGGTATTTTCGTTTTGAACCGAATGTTTGGGGTCGAAACGCTCGGACCATGGGGCCCGAGTTCTCGGGTGCTGTTTAAGGACATAGCGAAAAGGCTTGTCGCTTCACGTGACCAGAGGGCTGGCTTGTTTTTTGGACAAAGAATTAGCATTGCCATTCAACAGCAATGCAGCCAGTCTTCTGGGCACGATTCCAGGGGACAGCGATGCGGAGGAGTACTACGACGCCTAACCCTCAGCTGGTTTTTGGTTTTGTTTTGTTATTTTCTATTCCCTTTTTTATTTTTATTCTTACCCGTAACTGTGACCCGCGGATGCCCCTCAAACTGAAGGCCAAAATTTACAAATCCGTCATAAGACCTGTCGTTCTGTATGGATCGGAGTGTTGGGCATTGAAAAAGAGGGATGAGAAGAGTGTAGCAGAAATGAGAATGCTGAGATGGATGTGTGGTGTTACAAGAATAGATAAAGTGAGGAATTATTACATTAGAGGAAGTCTGAAAGTAGCGCCAGTTACAGAAAAGATGAGAAGTAGAAGATTGTCGTGGTATGGGCATGTAATGAGGAGGGATGATACGCATGCAACAAAGTGTGTGCTAAGTATGAATTTAGATGGATGGAGAGGAAGAGGAAGATCTAAGAAAAGATGGATGGATTGCCTGAAAGATGATATGAATAGGAAGGGAGTGAGTGCCTGTATGACGAGTGACCCCAAGTAAAATTGGGAACAGGGCAGGAGAAAGAAGAGAAGCCAGTAATTCTGACACCAGTCTAACCAAGGCGTATTGGGTTGCCCGGGTACCTGGGTTGAGGAGGTCAGATAGGACAGTCGCTCCTTGTAAAGAACTGGTACTCAGCTACATCCGGTTTGACTGGAAGCCGATGTTATCTCGGAGGATGATGAGTACCTATAGGTATACATTAGTAGAACATCCGACACGTGTCAACACGTGTCGACTCGAATTTCGCCAATCCCGTGCAAACATTAAAAAAAAAACCCGGACATTTGGCGTAAATCGTATTTTTTTCCGGGACGAGTCCGATTTTTCTTATTTACAAACAAAACAAGACCTAATTTTTTATCCATTTACTATTATCTACTATATCCTTAAATTCAGTAAGGTGCTTCCTTACATGAAGAGTGTCCGGGTTTTCCCCGGACACTTCTTAAAACCCCGCCCGGACGGCCTCCAAACGAAAACAAATCCGGGGAAACCCAGACGGATGGCACCCCTAGACACGTAACAGATACTTGTGTAGGTACTTGTTATCATAAGTTGATTTCCGGCAAACGTATTATTATGCGTCAAACGTAGGTATAATAATTGAGTCATTTTAAATTTTAGCTTAGTTGCAACTAGCAGTCTGAATAAAGCCGTCGTGTTCAAGTAAAACGTCAAAATATTATACATAGGTACTTGAAGTCAATCGGTGCAGTAAAAAGTTTAAAACATGGATGGAAATGCAGGTGAGTAAGAATAATATTGCTTATTTTTTTAGGCTCCGTGCCCATAGAGTAGGTAAAACGGCACCCTATTAGGTATTAAGACTTGGCTGTCCGTCCGTCCGTCACAAGGTACTCACTACGTCACTGTGTAAGTACCGCGATAGCTAGATAGTCTAACACACGATGTATTTCTGTTGCCGCTAAGAAAATAAATACTGAAAACTATGTCATGTGTTTGTTGTAGAGTATGATTTTTTTTAAGACATGGTAGTCATAAAGTCGGCGATTTATAAAAATGTCCGCTCGCAGATGTCCGAGCATTGATAGGTATGTTTTTTGTAAATCAATGTTGGCGAGGGAATCCTTGCCTCAGCCCTTCTATCGTCCGATAAGACGATAGTAAATACATTGGCAATCGAGTGAATTTAATTATGCCAAAACTTAAACCACGGAACATAAAAATATTTTTCTTTAAATCGCGGGTTTTTCAGGGTTCCGTAGTAAACTAAGAATCGTCATAGTTTCGCCATGTCTGTCCAATTAGCCTTTTTCCTGGGAAGATTAAAAAAAAACCACTAGGGGCTAACCGGTTAAATTTTATGTTTCATACACAATTAAAAAGGAACATGGATACCAATCACGCTCGCAAAGTGCAAAAATAAAAAGTGAAATAAAAATCTACCTACAGGCCTACAGCTACATGCCTACACCTACATTCATTCATCTTCTTCATTCCAACCCTACTCTGTGTGATATATCGTTTAATAGGTGTTTGAAAATAAAACTGGGGTTTACAAAAATAATTTTTCGGTAATATTGATATTTTCGGAAATAATCGCTCCGAAAGTTGAAAACAATGTGTCCCCCATCCAATTCTTGAACCATAAGCTTAAAACATATAGAACTTTATATGTATTGACTTTCTAAGTAAATTATTTTGAACTCGTTGCAGTGAGCAGTTTTTGAAAAATTCTTCAAATTTATTTATACACTTTATAGCAAGAAACTCCATAGACACTCTTCTAAAAAAAACCATTGTTTACAACAGATATTGTTTTTTAGGTTGCCCTCCAGGGGCGGGGATTTCACATAAATCATTAGCGGAAGTTCTGTTTAAATTAGCGGAAGCTCTGGATAAACCATTAGCGGAAGCTCTGGGTAAATTTATAGGGGAAAATCTGGATAAATCAGTAGCGGAAGCTCTGGGTAAATCATTAGCGGAAGCTCTGGGCAAATCATTAGCGGAAGTTCATAACGATACTGCTTCGAATACTGCTAATGCGAAGAATTCTACGTCGGATACTGACGAAGACGATGAATGTGGACCAGTCGATAATTCAGCCGACTCCAGGTGGACATTGAAGCATAAAAAACGTGCCCCTGGACTTAAGGAACTGATACCCGAAAGTGGCGTATACATAAATGCTAGATCCTTTGAAAACATTGAAACGTCAGCGAAAAATGCTTCAGATTTAATTCGCAAGCTGATGCCAGAGATATTTAGCGAAAAAGCCTTGAATGTTTGCAGTTTAAAAGGCAAGTTTAATAGACCTGGCTTAGATTGTAATGCCGTCAGAACGATACTTACATTTGTTGATGAATACGGCGCAGAAAAAAAATGGGACAAGTATGGGAGAGACGTTTGTTCAGTTATGAGGAGTTGGTTAAACAATTACAGAGAGAAGAACGCACAGAAAAAAAATACAGACTCCCCGCGGGGGAAACAGTAGGCACCGCTCATTATATCCTTGTGTATTATTTATTAGAAAATTACTTAATATTGTGTGTAGAATTCATATTGTTTTTTTATCCAAAACTGGGTACGCTCCCAGTCGACACCGATAGTGAGGTTTTTAATAGGTTTTAATGAAAATGTAAATATGATAAACCCATATCAAAAGTTTTACACAAATACTATTAACTTGTAAGGTAAATAAATATTACCACACTATTTTTTTTAGATAAATAAATATTACACAAAACATTATTTAGTCGATCAACGATAGGGGACGATGTTTATGAAGTTTTAATTTTGGAAATAAATAACTTGGTTTTTTATTGTCTTTTATCATTTTTATTCTTCTTATTTTTTCTTTATTGCACACTTAACAATAAATATAAAAAGAATAAAGACAGTGTATGTACAGTGGCGACCTTAACCCAGATATAGAGAGATTCGACAGTGGTAGGGTAGATTAAAAAGTACACAACAAATATTAATATTACTAAACAAAAATATCAAATAACAATGTTTCCTGTTTTTAACCCCGGACGCAAAAACGACGGGGAGTTATAAGTTTGACGTGTCTGTGTGTGTGTGTGTGTGGCATCGTAGCTCCCAAACGGATGATCCGATTGTAATGCGGTTTTTTTGTTTATAAGGAATGTCAGTCGAGAGTGTTTTTAGCTATGTTTGGGGGAAATCGGTTTAGGTCTTCAAGGCCATCAGCTCGTTGTTAGGTGTGGTAGGAATATTACTCGCTCAGTTAACTTGCAAGCATATGTGGGATCTGAAATTTGAAACACTAATGTCTTCTGGAACCAATGAGCTGGTCTGCTGTTAGGGCACGAAGATAGGAGACGTAACCCTGAACTGCCTTTTAGTAAACCCATCGAGTTTGGGCTTGTTGAATTTGTCTTGACTAGTTCTCTTCATGTTTCTAATTGACGAGACCCTGATGCTGGAAATCGGATGTGGCGGATGAAACCCTGGAATGCCAGAATGAAACGGATAAACCAATTTATATTTTTGCTGAAAATCTAGAATGACCAAAGGTTAATCTTTATTGTTTCTCAATCTGTGCAATTCTAACAGAGCCAGTTTGTCATGAGGACTGTTAAACAGCTTCCTTTGGCCGAGATCGCATATAGCGACCCCATCTTAAAATAAAAGAAATTAAATGAAAGAAGGAAAAATTAAGGAGCTCCTTCAAAAAGCATGAAATGAAATGAAAATATTAATTAAAAAATAAACTACCGACACAAAAAAGTACGCAATTATTATGACAAAAGGCTTAAAACGCTAAACCCTAAAAAAACAAAAACATAACTTTCAACACTACGTAAGTACCAACTAAAGCATGTCAGACTAAACTAAATTTTGATGTGTCGGGGGACCGCTTTTTACCTTAAAAAATACTTACATAAATCAAATTATACCTACCTAATTACAACATTCCTATTAACAAAAAGTATCTAAACAAAATTATATAAAGTAGTACCTACATATGCAGTAGTCTATAATTACTGCTAACGTTAGGCTAATAAATTAGAGCGGTCCCCGATACGACAAAATTTAGTTTAGTCTGACATGCTTTAGTTGGTACTTACGTAGTGTTCAAAGTCATTTTTTGCTTTTTATAGGGTTTAGCGTTTTTAACCTTTTGTCATAATAATTGCGTACTTTTTTTGGGACGGGGTTTTTTTTAAATTAATAATTTAATTTTTCTGTATTTTATACTTCCATTATCCTCTATCGAGCGTGTTTTTATGTGTTTTATTCTTGTAGTCATTAATTCTTTACTACCTCTATTTAAATAATAGCTGAAGAACTGGTGGAATTTACTAGTTCTACGCCTAATCTCTCTCCGGCGGCGTAGGAGTGAAGGAATAGTGAGTGCACTATAGTATGTTCTGCGCAGCTGCCTGATCCTTACATAAGCTTCCATCATAGTTTTCCTCCGCGTTCCGTGGAAACTAGTTCAAGCAGCCCGATAAAAAGTATAGTAAGTACATTATAGTCTTTCTCGGTAAAATAAATGGGTATACCTAGATGAAGTTATGAGTAGGTAGAAATTCAAGCAAACTTCAGCTTTGTAAAATTAAGTATTGGCGTTATATAACTATGATTCTTCAGCACAGCTTGTGTTTGTCACCTAATTACAGACACAGATTAATACAAAATTAAAATTAACTGTATAGGTAAGTATCTTCCGAGCCTTTTCCCCACTATGGCCATATACAGAAAGAAAGCTGGAAGAAGCTGGAAACTTATGAACGCTTATCGGCGCTTGACAGCGCAGGAAAATATATTAGCTGTGCCGTGTAATATATAAGTGGTTATGTATAATATTTATTTAATCACTTTGGCTGTTACATGTACATAAAGACAACAATTTATTTGCAAGAAAATGCTATTTATGTTTTTAGTTTTTAACTTTTGATCTGATGTTTTTAATATCTTTACTAATCCCTAATTGTCCACTGTGAACATAAGAACCTCAATGTAACGACAACCCAGGGCCCCAAGATACAGGCTCCGCCTAGTTTGGGGACCACAGAATTGATGAAAATGTCTCCCGTAGAGTAGTTACAGTGTACTTACTATTTTATAATTCACTAGCTTCTGCCAGCGGTTTCACCCGCATCCCGTGGGAACTACTTCCCGTACCGGGATAGAAAGTAGCCTATAGCCTTCCTCGATAAATGGGCTATCTAACACTGAAATAAATTTTCAAATCGGACCAGTAGTTCCTGAGATTATCACGTTCAAACAAACAAACAAACTCTTCAGCTTTATAATATTAGTATAGATTTAGCCTTAAGTAAACGTAACTGTGGATCAATTAAGTTTATTACATATTATAATTTTTAAATTCTTTGTATTTTTAAATAGCAGCTATTTCATATTACATAATCTTCATAAAAAAAAATCGAGTCGTGTGAAAAACTAATAGTACTAACCTAATATTGTGAATACAATAATAACTACTTATTTACTTATTAGACATACCAGTAGGATATTAAGTAATCTTACCTATATTACCTTTTTCTTTAAGTAAACATTTGAAAATACATATATTATGACAAATACCCATAGTTACTGTTACAGCCTTTTTGTCGTCCCACTGCTGGGCTGCGGCCTCCTCTCACACGAAGAAGCATTGAGCATTAATCACCACGCTTGCTCAGTGCGAGTTGGTGATTTCAGACTATATGTATAGCCCAGGTTTCCTTAAGATGTTTTCTTTCACCTTTTTATCAGCCATTGGTGTCCAAAATATACTTAGTAGAAAGTACATACAGACTTAGAAAAGTTGCATTGGTACTTGCCTGAACCGGAATCGAACCCACACCCTCATACTCGAGAGGCTGGTTCTTTACCCACTATGCCACCACGGCTTTTCGCATACCAATAACCCATAGTGGATAAGCAATTTCACGATATAATATAATATAATTTACAGTGTAATCGTATTTCACGGTATTTCCAAGAACACAATAATAGCAAAGGTTATCTAAAGAGGCACTTTATTTAATCAGTTTTATTTCAACAACTAGTCAAGTAACTTATTAAAATATAATACATATGTATCATTAGTAAGGTAAACTTACAGTAACATTGAATGCAGTCTTTTGAGTAAAAACAAAATTTATTATTTAATAATTTCGAATATTTTTGTTACCTCCATCTTTCTGCCCTGTTTTTTTTTTAAAGAAATTTAAAGTGAAGGGAAAATTACATCAATACGAAGATTCTTAATTGTTTTCTTATTTTTTTGTATGTTTTAACTTGTTTGGATATCAAAATATTTGGCGTCCATAGATCGCGACAACGCGTGGTTGCGACAACCTTATGACAATTCAAACGTTTGCCATACAAAACACGCAGTAGTCCGCTTGTGTCCGAGAGGTAGTTTAATTCTGTTATTCTTATGGTATTTTCAATTTTTTTCACTGAGGTAGTTCACGTTTCATAAGCGTAAAACTGTAAAGACCAAAACGCAGCACAATACAAAATGTCTATTACTTATTGTACAATACTTATCACTATCAAGTAATACTGTACATATTTGTTTCACATTTTCGACAGTTTCGCATAAATGAAGTCTAACTTTTGTGACAATGACCTGAACCATTCTTCCATTCGCGCTTCGTATGAACTGTTAGGTCGTATCGAAGGGTTAGAAGACAACCTATCATCAAGAAAACTTCTCATTGGAGGGCAGTTCTGATAACCCATGTTAACATTCGGAGGTGCCATTGGTCTTATCTCACTAAGTCCTGGTCTCACTATCGGTGGTTGCTGCATCCTCGAATCTTGGTAATTAGAGTCTTGACAAGCTGGCGAATATCGTCTCCCTTGAAAATAGGGATCAAAGTAATTTGGTGGCTGAAAAGAATTCGGTACACTGGATGGATTTTGCGAATTAATTTGCGGTCTTGGATTACTACCATGCATATCCGTAGGCTGTGGAAGCCTTTCAGATAGATTAGCAGGGTAATAAGTTCCACCAGTAGGCCTAACAAATTGATTGTCCTGACGTTGAGGTCGCATTTGACTGGCTTGATTTGCTGGTGTTGGTTTATGTTTTTCTGCGTTTTTATTTTTCCCTGCACTGTGGTATTCAGGTCTTTGTTCAATGTTATTCTGAGGCGCCGTAGGATGGATAAAGACTTGACCTGTACGTGGATCTTCTAAGAGGTAGCCTTTGATTTTTGGTCCATTTGTGGCACGTTCAGCTTGTGGCTTAGGGTTTGCAGCCTTAGCCGGCTCATAGGGTTTATTAGGCTTCGCAATGTTTTGTTGCCTGTCCTCACCTGCTCGCTCTATAGTTTCTGGCAATCTATCATGTCCAAATCGATGAAACGTTTCATACATATGTTGGGAATTTTGTGGATAGTGGTTACGAGGTGGAGCCTGTACATTTAAATGTCTTGTTATCTGAACTTCTTGATTATCTGAATTTGGGAATCGTTGCGTGGGACTCGGTAAAGCATTAAGAGGATTTTGTGCCGGTACTAATGTATTTGAAGGTGTTTCAACAGGCAATGTGTTGCTAGGCTTATTTTGCGCAGTATTTTTTCCCTGTACTCTTTCATTGTTCGATTTCTTGAATTTCTTTAATTCAGGTTCTTCAGATCTTGTGATGATAATTCTGTTCAGATGCTCATCTTTTTGAACGAGGACTTTGAAAGCTGATGAGTTCACGTCTTCAAGTGACTCTTGTGGTAGCTTAAAAGGTTCATTTGATACAGTCGGTGTGTGTTGAATTAAAGATCTCAAAGTATTTTCAGGATTAAATTTAGGATCTTGCGCAGGTACATAGATTTTCGGGTCTTTATTTGATTTGTCAGTGTTTAATGGATATGGATTAGAATTTTGCATTGATGCTTTATAATTTTCAGGAGTTTTGTGAGGTTTTTCCTTCAAGATTCCATGTGTCACAGTTGCGTTAATCAATCTTTGCGTGTCAGTAATTTTTTCATCCGCTTGTTGAGTGTTTTTATTTTGTTCACAGTCAGAAGGTCTTCCTATTTTATTTTCTTTATCGTTGTGAGGTAAGTTGTGATCAGGATCTTTTGATTTGGTGAGTTCATTCACAGTTTTTTCAGATTGTATTGAAGTTACTGTATCAGCTTGGGTTGCAGGTATTTCATTGATATTATTTTTATCACCTTCTTCTTTACTTCTAGAATTTACTCCTTCTTCTCCATCACTCACATCAATCAGTATAGGAGATTTTGGCTCTTCCTTGATTGTAAATTCTAAACATTCAGACTCATGTTTCTGACTGGAACTTTCTAAAGAGTTGTTCGAAACATCAACAGTTTTATTCCCAGGTATATCTAAGAGAAGTTTAGCTAGTTCACCATTCGCTAGGGGATTCAAGAGTGTTTTATTGATACTTGAAGAGTAATTCTTATTATTGTTATCACTCATATCTATGATATTATTTATGTCGTCCATAAGTATTGGTGATACTCTTTCTTGATGTCTATTTACATAAGTTTCCTTATTTTCTAAGGCATTGCTTGAATAATTATCGTTTTCATCAAGAGGTTCAGTCTTAATAGTTTTCAGTAATTTAACGTCATTTTCGTCCATTCCATTTGCTGAAAGTTTTCTTTTGAGTGTTGATTTTGGTGGGTAATCATTATTTAAAGGGTTTTCTTTAAGTTTTCCCTGATGATCATTGGTTGGATCTGATGTTGATGGGTCTGAAATAAAACAAATAAGACTAAATAAAATTAATATGTCATGGTTATAGGGCCTTCAACTTGAGATCGGAACGGGGAATCTAGAAAGCATCAATCTGACTTTGTATGTGAATCTTGGCCGAAATGGACTAGTGGTGAAAATCGACAAATCTCAAGCATGAGTAATGCTCATTCAATCTGTATGAGAAGACACATATACAACTAGCTGTAACCTGCGGGTCCATCCGCGTCCTATTGAATTACTTCCCGCTTCCGGATAAAATGTCTCTGACCTTTCTAACACGCTTATATAAGCTTGGGCTGTATGTATGTATGTACATATGTAACGGAATCTTAAAATTTTAATTTGACCCACTTCCCGGTTTTCGATTAGGACGAAATTTTGTGCACATTCTGAGTTTACGTGACAATACTTGTCTAGCTAAGAAACGTCATTACATCCAATATGGTGGCCTCTCCAAGATGGCGGATTCGATATTTGAAATGCACCCCAACGATATTAATTGAAGGGGTATGCTGAATAGAATACGAAAAAAAAAATGACGTGACCTAAATCTAAAATTGTGGCAAAAATGTATAAAATAACAATAATAGTTTAAAAAACTAAGGGTTTCGACTAAAAGAGTAAGATTTCTTTGTGTATTTTTAGGTTGTAGATTATTTGTGTAGGTACGCCTTTTATCAAGATTAGTTCTGTAGGTAATTGTGGCGTGAAAGCACGACAGACAGAGATATTAGTAATGAAACTATTATAAGTAATCAATATTCTAACGACTATTATTATTAAAGTACACTAATTTTCAAATAGATTTTCGTTTATTTTCGTAACAAGCATTTGCCAGGGTAAGTACATTGTGATCCCAGTTTCTGAAATGGCATCGAGTTGTACTAATAAAACTCAAAAACGTTTATTCAAATTAGGCTGATAAATCAGCACTTTTCGAACGTCAAAAACAAAAGACAGCCCCCTAGACGTCCGCCCTTCACCACTTCCTATGTTTTTGCTGGGAAGAAGAAGTGGCGCAACAAACTCCCCAGCAACACGTGTCTGTGTGTTAGGTTGGTATTAGCAGACAACATACCTTAGTAAACTTACGCCTAGGTAGGGCACGCTATTACGATAGATGGCACATATCAATTTTGGGTAGGTACATTACCCAGTGACAGCGACGAGGAGCAATTTTTTGATGCCATTTATATATGACTTTATTAAGACTAATCTATCAAATTATGATTTGAAAAGAAACCTAAACGTCTCTTCCGTTCTAGTAGATCGCATTTTACCTTCCTTATGTATCTTCGCTCATCTATCTTTATTCCGTGGTATGAAACAAACAAATCATCATCCTCCGAGCCTTTTCCCAATCATGTTGGGGTCGGCTTCCAGTCTCACCGGATGCAGCTGAGTACCAGTGCTTTACAAGAAGCGACTGCCTATCTAACCTCCTCAACCCAGTTACCCGGGCAACCCAATACCCCTTGGTTAGACTGGTTAAAATTAAAAAACAAATAAACAAGGTATATGTAGTATAGAAGTTGGATAGATGTAGTTTAGAATCTCGCATGTGTAATAGATGCTGGCCTTGAGAGTTAATAAGGCAACGACCCAGTTGTATGACAAACATATATACATTGGCAAAATGATATGTCCCTGAAGAAGTTTGTTGACTAAACTAAAAATACAGCCGAACTTCAGTGCCCACCCGGTATGCTTTCCTGAATTAGTACCTAGGTACATAAAACATTTGAATCCTTGATCGAAATATCTTAATTACATACGGTAGCAACTGTTTGTTGCACAAAGCTCCATAAAAGTTAAAGCCTCTTTAAATCTATTGCCGACTCTTTCTTTGTCAACAAGATAAAAAGTGTTAGTAATAGGAAGATTTAATGAAGCTTTATCTTTAATGGAGCTGTGTGCAACTGACGTTGTATTTTTACACAGCTAAAGGCCCCACTCAAAAGCTCACATCGGCCACTCTTTATCATCAATGCGGGTGAAACTGAACGGTCAGCCCGTTTATATATTGCCACCATCTGCAATTTACTGCAAGTTACACCCGCATACCGTTAGAAAATCTGAAAGTACCCGTATAGAAAAGGAGCCTTGCTCGATAAAGGGGCTATCTAAAGCTGAAAGAATTTTTCGGACCAGCAGTTGCTGAGATTAGCGCGTTCAAACAAACAAACAAACTCTTCAGCTTTATAATATGTATTAGTATAGATTAAAGTATAAATGTGAACATTCAAATAAAATGCAAAAGTGCTCGTTGGATATTTGCCAAATTGAGCGTCTCATCTAAAAACAAACACTATACTTTTTCTTAAAAGTCATAAACGATATTGCATAAAGAAAATAGGAACTTTATAAGTATATAACATTTGTTTTTCTTGGCATAGGAATATATACCAAGTTTTCTGGTTTCACTTGCTTCTATGAAACGTTGAAATGGCAAAGTAAATTATTACTGACTTACTGTGTAATGATTTAAAAGTAAAAATAAGTCTGTCTGTTGGGGTTTCGGGCCACAAATGCTGAACTTTCAGTATTTGTGGTTTGTTAGTACTTTCATAGGTGTTCAATTAATTGACAGTTGATTAATTGATCGTGCTTTTCGAAATACGGAGAAACTCGTTATGAAAGAATGGTCTACTATCGATGGACTGACACCACGACGGCAATGAGGGCTACCGCGTATGAAATCGCCGCTAGAGGCGCTTGTGTAGCGTGAGGTCTTCCAAACGTCAAAAGTCACTGTTTTGATGGAAACTTGTGACCGCCTTTCTTTTTCGAGCAAAACGGCACTGCGCAATACTGTGGCATCGCCAATACGTTCACACTACAGTTCTATTGTATTAAATATGATTTAATATAACCATCTAATGTATATAAAAGTTTTAGCGCTCATAATACGAACTTTGATTGCCATAGTTTAGGACCTCACGCTACAGTTGCGCCATCTGGTGAAACAAAAAACGGTAGCCCCCATTATCTTATGACCTATCGATCCTTGCGACTGATAGCCACGCGCTCCTCAAGGCAATCCCATCTCCCGAGTCTTCTTTCCAACTATTTTGGGGTCGGCTTCCAGTATAACCGGATACAGCTGAATACCAGTGTTTTGCAAAGAGCGACTGCCTATCTGACGTCATCAACCCATTAACCCGAGCAACCCAATACCCCTAGGTTATACTGGTGTCAGACAGACTTACTGGCTTCTGACTACCCGTAACGACTGCTGAAGATGTTCACTGACAGCCGGGACCTACAGTTTAACGTGCACTCACAAAACAGTCATTGGTGTCCAAGATATATGTACTTAGAAAGTACCTACATAACTTCAAACTTAGACAATTTTCTCAAGGAAATAACTATAATTATGCCCAGTGCACACCGCTGGAAGCGCGTCGGGGCGCATTTGAAGACAACAATTTAAAACAAACCTTAACTACCTTGACATACGGTCTACAAAATATGCGCGCGCATGCTCTTCGATGCTCTCGCTCGAACGAGTCATGCGAATTTATTTTTTGAAAACCGCATGTCAAGGTAGTTAAGGTTTATATTAAATTGTTGTCTTGAAATGCGCTCCGACGCGCTTCCAGCGGTGTGGGCTGGGCCTTATCAGACTATACTTTGTCTTCTGCAAAAGTGAAGTTTTTTTATGTCAATAATAAACAGTGACGGCATTTCAAAACAAGTGATCACCATATTCATTGAATTCACAGACGCTGAAATTCAGATTGATTTAAATCACCTGATTGAAATTCAGATTTTTAGGGCAGAAATGAAAACATACTTTGTAGACTTCGTTTTTTTTTTAAAAAAAGTGGTGGTGGCCTAGTGGGTAAAAGACCAACCTCTCAAGTATGAGGGCGCGGGTTCGATCCCAGGCCAGGCAAGTACCAATGCAACTTTTCTAAGATTGTATTTACTTACTTTCTAAGTAAATCTTAGACACCAATGACTGTGTTTCGGATGGCTCGTTAAACTGTAGGTCCCGGCTGCCATTGAACACCCTTGGCAGTCGTTTGCGGGTAGTCAGAAGCCAGTAAGTCTGACATCAGTCTAACCAAGGGGTATCGGGTTGCCCGGGTAACTGGGTTGAGGAGGTCAGATAGGCAGTCGCTCCTTGTAAAGCACTGGTACTCAGCTGAATCCGGTTAGACTGGAAGCCGACCCTAACATGGTTGGGAAAAAAGGCTCGGAGGATGATGAGACTTCGTTTTTGTAGATTTTTCATTGGCTTCTGTCAGTTTTTTATACTCGTCTCGAGGAAACTACCTCGAGCACATGGATAAAAAGTAGCCTACATTAGTCAAATAAATGTACATAATATGTATTATATTACCTTGAGTATTTGTTTGTAGACATCCGTTACATAAATTATTGTTCCACAGGGAGACGTGACCGGTTTCATTGGCAGTCGAAGCTGAAAAGTAAAGAAAACTAGAATAAAATAAATATTTTAGCGGGCTCCCATACAACAAACATTTTGGCTGTATTGTAGATAGTGATGCGGAACCCTTTGTTCAAGAGTCCGACTCGTGCTTGGCCAGTTTTATCGATTTTTCCTGGAAGCATAGAAAAGTTCTACAGGAAAAAGATGCCAATCGATAGTAGCATTGTCTCTGTCTAAAGCGTGTGCGTTGTCTATGATTATACAATTTATTCCAATCAAAGCTAAATTAACAGTATTGTTACAAGCTTGTTTCGTATCATAAGTCTGATAATATATTGGCATTGCACTTGCTCTGACTTGAATCACTAGCTATTTAACGCGGTTTTACTGCTATTCACGTACATGGTGACACTCACACATAATATCTATTATTTGATTTATAACATGTTTGGACTTTAAAAGAAACTATGTCCCTTGAGTTTGTTTCGGCGTTTCTTCTCAGGGATCAGTCAGTTAGAAAATGCCGACCCCAGCGCTCTCAAAATGACGTGTAAAAGTGATGTTATGTCCAACTTGCAAAAATAAACGATTTAATTTCATTTCGGTGCACATATCATGACAGTAGAGGTGACAGCATATCAACATGTCTCAATCTGTCACTAATTTCTTCAATAGATTTGTAACCTTATCTAAATAGTGAAAGGTTGATGTTTGATTGGCAATGTTTTACAAATTGGAGTAGGTTGACTAGGGGCCCGATTCTCCTAAGTTAATAATGTCAAAATCGAATAGAAATTGAATCGCAATATGGCCGCGATAGCAGTTTTAACCATATCGGGCATTCTGCTACTAAAATAAGACCAATCGTATTCCAACGACATTCGATTGGTTTGCGATTGGTCTGCTATTTTGGTGATTTTGGTCTATACTGCAGTTTGCTCTACAATCATATTGCAATCGTAAATCATTTGCAGACAAAATGATTCATTATTAAATGACAGAAAAGGATAAAAACGTTTATTTCAATGAAAAAATAGCGGAATGCCACATACGCTTTAATCGTGTGTCGTGATTGGATGTCAGTCGAATGTGAATCGTATTCGCTTAAGTAAAATTAGGAGACCGGGTCATTGGTACTTCTTCTTCGACAAGACACAGCTACCCATTGGAAATACTACAATGGTAGGAATTACTCACATTGTCCAGGAGCGGTGCTGGCATTGGCGCCCATGACCCCATCATCATACATGGTGGCAATCCAAGTGTCTGCATCATCGTATTCATCTGTCAATGTGAAAAGTTTTTATTTCAGACATATTAGTACAGGTTCTTACAAAACTTCAGTAGGTAGGTGCATGGTTCTAAGGTCTGGGTCTTATGGAGAAGAATCTCCTCTATTGATAAAAACCATATTGTAGTACTATAGAATTGAAGGCCTATTAGGGTTCCATACCCGAAAGGGTAAAATGGGACTCTATTGTTTTCGCTCCTCTGTCCGTCCGTCCGTCTGTCACCAGGCTGTATCTCATTAAACAACAAATAGTGAAAACTAGAATTAAATAAATATTTTGGGGGGCTCCCATACAACAAACGTATTTTTTTTGTCCGTTTTATAAATGGTACGGACTCGCACTTGGTCGGTTTTTATCTTTACTTATATAATTAACACCAATGTTTGTAATTTTGTTGGTTTGTATATTGTATTTTCTAGTTTACTATTCTATCATTTATTTTGTGTATGTAGGTTAACCTGTAATTGGCGACTGTGTAAGTCCTGGTCATAACTGAATTTGTACTCTAAGCTTTATCTACACGAAGGCTGTTGGTAAACCCTTAATAAATAAATAAAGTAATTACGGATCTTTGTTCCTCTTTCAAAAAATACTGGATGGATTTGAATGAAACTTAGCAGAAATATCTATACTAATATTATAACAGTCTTACTTATAAACGTGAATTAAATAATAAGTTATACTTAAGGGGTGTCTAAGAAAAAATCTTACGTATAAACGTGGCTTAACTAAATAATTTTCGTAGCAATGTCTTATATGAGTTGTCAAATTAAGTAGCCTCACACCCTTGTTTAACCCGCTAATTAGCAAAATGGCTGGATTCTTACCAGCTGATTTTTTTTTCCGGTTTATTGGCAGCTCAACTTTTTAATTTTATATTTTACGGATGCCATTGTTGCCATTACACAACGTTTTGATGACAAATATTTTTTTAAGCTACCAACATTCAGGCAGTGTTGAGAAATTAGTATGTTTTTATGTCATTATCTGTTCATTACTTAAGACATGCTTAAGTAACGTTTATAGGTCAAAATAATTTAATCACTACCTTAAGTAGTAATTAGTTAAAACAATACTTAGAAGATGATTAGTTGATTTTTATAAGTAAGGCTGTATGTGTCTAAACACACTATGCCGAGGATACGCGACGGAAGTTCGGCATGATTACGCCTGCAATGCTATTTGAATTACTGGCGACACATTATGCCGAAATTACGTTGCGTTATAGCGTACAGCCGAACTTCAGTCGGGCGTAAGTTCAGCGGAAATTCGGCGGCAACATATTCTGTAGAAAACACATTATACGCGACCGAAGTTCGGTTCGCCTGTCGACGGAGATCGGGAGCGGCGAGCACCGGGAGGCATGCCCCCGCCCGCGCCCCGCGTCAATTGCGCAACTGAACTTCTGCCGCGTAAGTTCGGCACTTATGGTGTGTCATATCAGGCGATTACGTTGGAACGTAAAATCAGCCGTGGAACTTCGGTCGCGTACGTTCGGCATAGTGTGTTTAGACACTAAAGCTGAAGAGTTTGTTTGAACGCGCTAATCTCAGGAACTACTGGTCCGATTTGAAAATTTCTTTCAGTGTTAGATAGCCCATTTATCGAGGAAGGCTATAGGCTACTTTTTATCCCGGTACGGGAAGTAGTTCCCACGGGATGCGGGTGAAACCGCTGGCAGAAGCTAGTAATATATAAAACGTCAATGACGTAAGGTTTCGGTGTGTCTAGCCGTGACCTAGCCACACTGGCGATCAATCTGTCTACGTAATAAGGGTGTGTTTAGAACAAACGAAAAGAAAAGCATACTTGCGCAGAATTACAGCATTATCTCCCCATTCAATCTATGGTAACATAAGCGACCCGCCACGGGTGCAATGCTGATACTAAATAAAGCATTTCTCCACTATTTAATGTAAGTATGTTATTATCCGAAAATCGATCTCAGTGGCGTGCACTTGGAGAGGCCTATGTCCAGCAGTGGACTGCGATAGGCTGATGATGATGATGATGATGATGTTATTATTATATTATAAACCTTCCTCTTCAAAGTTTTATAGATTCAAGCATACATTGGGATATAGGGCTGATAAAAAGGTGAAGGAAAACATCTTGAGGAAACCCGGACTATTTAGTCTGAAATCACCAACCCGCATTGAGCAAGCGTGGTGATTAACGCTCAATCCTTCTCCGTGTGAGAGGAGGCCGCAGCCCAGCAGTGGGACGATAAAAAAAGGCTGTAACAGTAACAGTAACAGGGATATAGGGACAGAGAAAGCGACTTTGTTGTCTTCTTGTTCCTCCTGCCCTGTTCCCAATTTTATTTGGGGTCGGCGCAATATGTGTTCCTCTTGCATTTTTCCCTGTCAATCGTCATACTGACACTCACTCCCTTCCAGGCAATCCATCCATCTTTTCTTAGGTCTTCCTCTTCCTCTCCCTCCATCTACATTCATACTTAGCACACACTTTGTTGCATGCGTATCATCCCTCCTCATTACATGCCCATACCATGACAATCTTCTACTTTTTAGCTTTTCTGTAACTGGCGCTACTTTCAGACTTCCTCATTTAACCTGTATCCGAAACTGCTACTGAACCGATATGAAAAATTCTTTCACTGTAGGAAAGCTACACTAACCCGGGTTATAAAGGTTTTACTTTATCGGAGCACGGGATGGTTTTCCCACAGGTTGAGGCACATGCGGAGGTTACATGCATTTTAAAACGTGCGGGTCCAGCGACTCGCCTATGTACCAAAGCTACCCACTCGCGTGCTCTTGTCACTTGCGCATGTTAACTTTTTTTTTTTTCCGACGTCAAAAATTATCAAATGACCCCTCCCGCTGTGGGTTAGCAGCGGTGAGGGAGTGTCAGACTCTTACTGACTAAAAACCGTCGTGTTCCGTCATAGGCCTTTTATGTAGGTACCAGGGCCGCGGTATCTCTTTCGAACAACCCGCAGCCCCGGCGAGCATGTTAACTTACTCCTAGACTCGTCCTAAGATTGTTTCGTGTTCAGAAAGTTTATTAAACGTTTCGTCCTAGCTGACATTCGCAAATCGTATCGATCCCCCCGCTTTCCCCAGAAAATGGACTGAGGTCAGACAGACAGACGCTTCATATAACACAATTATAGTAGAAAACATAGATATAGTGAGATATTGTGTCTGCGTAAACTGCAAGTCATAAGCACAGCGTCGGAAAATCTGATGCTTCTGTAGTCGCCAGGAGTCGAAAAAAAAACAGCCAAGTGCGAGTCGGACTCGTGCACGAAGGGTTCCGTACCATTATTTATAAATCGGACAAAAAATCACATTTCTTGTATGGGGGGGCCCCCAAAATATTTATTTGATACTAGTTTTCAGTAATTTTTGTTATAGCGGCAACAAAAATACATAATCTGTCAAAATTTCAGCTCTCTAACTATCACGGTTCATGAGATACAGCCTGGTGACAGACGGACGGACGGACGGACAGAGGAGCGAAAACATTAGGGTCCCGTTTTACCCTTTGGGTACGGAACCCTAAAAACTACTTCAGTAAAAAAGCAACAAAGAGTATTAATAGTTATTTATTAATTAAGTAAGAGAATTTATCATATATACTAATATTATAAAGCTGAAGAGTTTGTTTCTTTGTTTGCTTGAACGCGATAATCTCAGGAACTACTAGTCTGATAAAAAGCTTTGAACATTCATAACTAAGTATCTTTGAACAGGAAATCTTTAACAACTGTTGTTGAAGGATGCATGCAATCTTCAAATGTTGTGGTAAATGACAACAGTGACAACAGTGACTTCATCATCATCATCACGTATCAAATCAAATCATTTATTTGTGATACACAGGTACAATAATAGGTCTTAAATATAATAATATGTTCATGCCGTGATCTGCCACACAGGGCATACAAATAGAAAAAGGAAAAAAAAAATACAAGGACAACTAATATTACACAATAACAAAAACAAAAGAGATGAGGACCAAGTTTAATATTTCAAATTATTGCCTAGTTTGACAAAAAATCATTAACACAGTAATAACAATTATCCATCAAAAAATTACATAATTTATGTTTAAAAATGTTTTCATTCTCAATTTCTTTATATTTGGAATGTTCGTAAAACCTGCTATTCTTCTCTGCATCAGAAATTCTCATGAAATGCCACGACATAACAAGATTTTGCCTTTAAAGTATTAAATAATAGTTTGTGTCATTGAACATCTTTGGCAGTCGTTACGGGTAGTCAGAAGCCAGTAAGTCTGACGCCAGTCTAACCAAGGGGTATCGGGTTGCCCGGGTAACTGGGTTGAGGAGGTCAGATAGTCGCTCCTTGTAAAGCACTGGTACTCAGCTGAATCCGGTTAGACTGGAAGCCGACCAAAACATAGTTGGGAAAAAGGCTCGGAGGAGGAGGAGGAGGAATAGTTTGTTGTAACTCACCGGTAATATACTTCATTTCAGCTTTATAAGATGTCCAGTTGACGTTGGATTTTTCGTTGTTTTCCACTCGATTCCTAGTTATAGCTGGGTTCTCATTGGGATATGATACTAAAATTGTTTGCGCCGTAGGCTGTAACGTGACCCAAGTTTGAGGCACGCAAACATATTTCTCTATGTATGGATAAGGTAGCTGCAAGAATGTTACTACGAAGTATTTTTTTCCGGCCATCTGAAATACAGAAAAAAGTGTCAGTTGTAAGTATGCCAAGGAAAATTAAACTATTCTTTATTGGAGTAGGCTCTTAACTAAATGTAAACAGTCTTGATACGACTGTTTTTAAAGATAAAAATGTGGGTAAAAATCAATGTAAGTACTAAATAACAACAATAACTCAAGTAGTTGAGCAATTATTTGAAGTGTAGTATTTTATTTTTAAAATGCATTTGTGCAAGAAGTCTTACCTATGACGATTGTTTAGCTAAAGTGAAGTGCATACTCCAATGGGGTCTAGTTGTTTATGTTTCAAACACGTACGAAAGAACTTAACTTACTGTGTTAAATTCCAAAAGAATTGTTTATATATTCAGTTTGTTGGAACGAGGCAACTTGGGACCTACAGGTCAGTTTAAAAAACTCTAACAATGTTTCTTAAATCCTGCCTATTTGCTACTTTTTATCCGTATGCGGGGAGTTGCCTGAGGGAGGGAGTGAAAACGCTAGTGGAAGCATAAGAAACCGGCCAAGTGCGAGTCGGACTCGCGCATGAAGGGTTCCATACCTATTTATAAAACGGACAAAAAAATCACGTTAATATAATAAATATTTTGGGGGGCTCCTATACATTGTTGAATATTGTTGTAATGGAGCTCCCCAAAATATTTATTTAATTCTAGTTTTCACTATTTGTTGTTATAACGACAACAATAATACATCATCTGTGAAAATTTCAGCTCTAACTATCACGGTTCATGAGATACAGCCTGGTGACAAACGGACGGACGGACAGAGGAGCGAAAACAATAGGGTCCCGTTTTACCCTTTGGGTACGGAACCCTAAAAAGTAGCTACCCACTTATAAGTAGGTACATAATGTTTTTATGAGTTACTTTAGCATAGTCAAAACATATACGATAAAAGCACTTATTGCTAATGTGCTTTTTAGACGTTCACCTCTGCCTGCCTTCTAAGTTCTGTCTAACTTATGCCCATGGATGATAAAAACCGACTTCCGAAAACACTAAAACGCCAAAAAAAACTAATTTTAGGTGCATCGGCCTAGAAGTCGGTGTCTAATGGAAGTCCTTAAGTTTAGTTAATTTTGCCACCGACTTCTAGGCCGATGCACCTAGCACCTAAATTAGTTTTTTTTTAAGAAAAAGTTTTTTTATTTTTAGCTTTTCAGTGATAAGAATAGTTGTCACTATCCACATAACTGGAAAGTTCTCATCAATACGAATAATACAAGCCCAAACACGAGGTAGTTTACATATTCGGTTGTCGAGTTCCCTCGACCTTCTCTGGTCTCCATCATCAGGTCAGCTCAAAACATTCACTGTTGAATAGTGCTATCAGGCAAACACCTGAGTGTCAAGTTTTCACCCTATGTATGTTTCAACTTTCGAAAATTGCCCTCGATTTCTCAGGGTTTCCACCATCAAGTCCTGACCTGATGATAGTGGGACCGCCTTAGAAGTATACGCTATCAAACAAAAAAAGAATCATCAAAATCGATTAATAAATGGCTGAGTAACAAACATACAAAAAAAAATACGGTCGAATTGAAAACCTCCGGTTTTTGGGAAGTCGGTTAAAAAACTAGCGGAGACGAGGAACGTAACTAAACTAAACGAAACTAGCGGAGAAGGAGCAAACAAACAAACTCTTCAGCTTTATGATCTATACTAATATTATAAAGCTGAAGAGTTTGTTTGTTTGTTTGAACGCGCTAATCTCAGGAACTACTGGTCCGATTTGAAAAAAAATTTCAGTGTTAGATAGCCCATTTATCGAGGAAGGCTATAGGTTACTTTTTATCCGGGTTCGTGCAAAGGTTCCCACGGGATGCGGGTGAAACCGCTGGCAGAAGCTAGTATTAGTATATATATGTATGTTCAGCCTTTTCGTCGCAAAAGCTTGACACAGAGGTTAACGACCTCAGATACTGACTAAATGATCAGCGCAATTTACTACGCAATACCTATGTCATTATAAATAACTTTTAAGATTTTGCCAATGATCGAAATTACAGCTCTCTGTTTATATATTAAAATCAAGCTTTTGACGAAGTTCAATATCATCATGTTAGGGTCGGCTTCCAGTCTGATAGGGTCATGGCAAGATCACGAAGAGTCACCCATCCAGGGGCCGACCGCGCCATGCGTTGCTTAACCTTATGATCGATCGACCCACGCGGTTTTGAGTCAGCCACGAGCTTTTCAAAAAGAAATCATCAATCAGTAGCTATATAAGCTTTAGATAGCCAATTAGAAATATGGTGTCTCATTACAATACCTTTTATAAACAAAACTGCATTCCAATCAGTTCATCCGTTTAGGAGGTCAATATCACAGACGCACACTCATATAAACATACACATGTAAACATACAACTTTAGACACCGGTCAGACATAAAAATACAATCGCAATTCATTCAAAATTATACACAAAACTTTAAAATCAATGTAGGTACTAAAAGTCACTTTATCTTGAGAAAGATAACTTTAAAACGACGCTCTTGTTTCATAACAACGAATAATGTTAATATTTTAGTGATTTTTATTAAAGTTTTAATGAAACACAGCGCTTAAGCCGGCAGTTTCGCGACGACTGACGTTCCCATCATACGAATCCTGTGACCATACTATGTACATATTTCTAAATCTCAAAGTGACTTTAGCACAACAAGAATGCAACCGAAAAACAACCAAATATCTAAGAGAATAAGGTAGATAATAGCAGTTAGCAACGCGTCTGCGTATTTTACTAACACGTCAGAAATGGGAGCGTGCTTTCAAATTTCAGTACATTTCATCAGAAAGGTTTGTGTTAGTGAAAAACAAAAAAAAAACTATTCTAAGGTGCATCGGCCTAGAAGTGTCTAATGGATGTACCTAAGAATAGTTTGTTTTTACTTTTCAGTGTTTTTGGGAATCGATTTTCTATTTTCTAAAAAAAAAATTGGATAGTGACAACTATGCTTGTCACTGAAATTTTTATTTATTTGCATAAGATGAAAGTTCTCATCAATACGATTAATATAAGCTCAAACACGAGGTAGTTCATATATCAGTTGTCGAGTTCCCTCGACCTTCCCTGGCCTCCACCATCAGATCAGCTCCAAACCTTCACTGTTGTAAAGGTCTCTGATCAACTGCTTAAACAATTGTTTGTCCTATTGGTATGCCGATAGGCTCTAAATTGATGAATCAGTCATGTTGTTTGTATCTTATTTATAAATAGATCTGACATAAGCACTAAGCAGTCTGGACTATATAAAATGGGTCGATTTTTTTGGTAAAACTGCACCTATCACGGTCATTTTAAGGATTTTATTTATATGTACTTAGATATTGTATTTTATAGTAGTGTTCCAATTAAATGCTTAGAATGTAGTACCTATGTATCTGTTTCTCCTGACTTTAGTTATAGGGCCCGATTCTCCTAATTTTACTTAAGCGACATACGATTCACATCCGACTGAGATCCAATCACGACTCAATTACGATTGAAGCGTATGTGGCATTCCGCTATTTTTTCTTATAAATAAACGTTTTTATCCGTTTCTGTGATTCAATAATGAATCATACTCGTATTGTCTGCAAATTATTAACGATTTCAATATGAGTGTAGAGCAAACTACCGTATAGACCAAATGGCAGACCAATCGCAAACCAATCGAAGGTCATTGGTACACGATTGGTCTTAAATTAGTAGCAGAATGCCCGCTAAGGTTAAAACAGCTATTGCGATTCAATTTCTATTCAATCTTGACATAATTAACTTAGGAGAATCGGGCCCCTGAAATATGACGCCACACGCATGCGCAGTGGTAACGTATTGTATATTCTAAGAACTTAATATACGTAGTTATGTGTTATGTGATAGTGGCAAAAACGACTTTAAAAATAAAATATTATTTTATTTGAGATTTGATTATAAGTTTAACAATAGAATGTAGGAATAGAACTGACTTACTTTAACTTAAGGGCACGTATTTATATGAAGAAATGAATGGAAAAGTAAATAACAACTTAAATAATCACTATTGGCTAATTACTTAATAACATCCTTTGAGAACAGTAAATAGTTGCAACCTAAATGAGGTACATTCGATATTAATAACACATTATACAAATCGTTAGAGAAAACATAGTAGAAAACATAGTCGAGTTCAAAGATTGAAAGATGATGTAAAAATAAAGTACAAGTAGGCATATGAGAAGAAAAGGTACATAAGCACATAGGAAGGAATGTTATATTATGTAACACTTGCAATTCCATGAATATTGTTTCTTATGAATTCTTTTGAATGAATTTGGTTAAGTTTGTTTATACGGCGTGGTGACACACGTGAATACACATATGTATAACATATTATTATTATAAACAGAAATACTGTATGATAGTCCCCAGGCCGGCGAACAAATTTTTTTTTGATACATATCCATTTAAGACTTTGTGAGTGCCTTCCTTACGATGAGTCCGACAAACTTTTCGAATGCGCAAATTTTGGTGCCGCTGCGTTTTTTAATGCTTGACTCCTGTAATTGTCGATATGACGTCACTATGGCTCTTCGTACATACACGTTTCATCTTTTGAGATTCGTTTAATAATGTTGACTAGAGAATGGTGGTCAACTTGTCCGATAAAGATCGTGCTGCGTTTGGAGTGTCCACCATCCTGAAAATGTCGGTATGACGTCACTACGACTCTTCGTACATACCTGTTTCATTTTTTGAGATTTGTTTAATAAAATTAACTAGAAAATTGTGGTAAGCTTGTCCGACAAAGATCATGCTGCATATGGAGTGTCCACCGTCCGGAAAATATAGATATATTTTAAGATTTGGTATAAAGTACTGACAATTGGTGTGAAGTATGTTAATAGTAAATGTTGCATTTAGAAAGTCGTTTCGAATGATATATGTATCATTACTACAGGAGGGATTTATTAACTTGAAAACACCTATCGATAAAATAATCTTATATAAGCTCTAGCTTCTGAAATACTAACAATTCGCCGAAGTTTTTTTAATATGAAATGTTGCATTTAAGAACATCTTTTGAATGATGTATAACTCATTACTAGAGATGGGATTTATTTAATTGAAAACGTCTATCAATAATTATAATTTTAAATAAGCTCTAGCTTCTAAACTACTAACAATTTGTCGGAAGTATGTTAACACGAAATGTTTCATTTGGAAAGGTTTTTCAAATAATATATAATTTGTTACTAAAGAAGTAATGGATTAGCTTGACAGAACCTACCAATGATATATTCTTAGAAAAGCTCTAGCTTTTAAAGTACTAACAATTTGTCGGAGTTATGCTAATACAACCTTGCGCTTAAAAAGATCTTTTGATTGAAATATGGCTCATAACTTCAAGTGAGTTAACTTTATTAAACAAACCTCAAAAAATGAAACGTGTATGTACAGTCAACTTCAGGTCAGTGGTAACAGTTTTATAGGAAAATCGTACTTATTACTATTGAGTTAAGGTGCATGACAGTTACCACTGATGTGCAGTCTACTGTACGAAGAGTCGTAGTGAAATGAAATGAAATGAAATGAAATTTATTTATTTGCCAGAATATAGGTACAATATGATGGTCGATACAATAAAAAAAATATGGTTTCACTATATTCGACTTATAATTAGTCATGCAAATATTTCAAGTTCTATAATCTTATAGCTAAAAAAGTACCTACAATCATTTTACATTAAAACTATTTCTCCTCTAGGTACTCTTTGATTGTATAAAAACATTTATCAATAAGCCAATTTCTGAGGGACCTCTTAAATTTATTCATTGGTAGGTCTTTAATGCGAGATGGTAGCTTATTGTATATTCGAATGCACATTGGGTAACAATTTCTACGGTACAATTCGGTTCTCATAAATGGTAAATTTAATTGACGTCATACCGTCATTTTCAGGATGGTGGACACTCCAAACGCAGCACGATCTTTATCGGACAAGTTGACCACCATTCTCTAGTTAACATTATTAAACGAATCTCAAAAGATGAAACGTGTATGTACGAAGAGCCATAGTGACGTCATATCGACAATTTCAGGAGTCAAGCATTAAAAAACGCAGCGGCACCAAAATTTGCGCATTCGAAAAGTTTGTCGAACTCATCGTAAGGAAGGCACTCACAAAGTCTTAAATGTATATGTATCAAAAAAAAATTTGTTCGCCGGCCTGGGGACTATGATGCCTTCACAGTTTTTTTATTTATTTATTGCAAAACGGTTTGTAAGCTTGCACCCATTGTATGCAAAGCCCCGTAAATTGGAGAGCACGTAAAAGTCGGTCCAGCGCCTGATCTCCGCGAGTATCGGATCGCCGTCCCATCGGGCTATGAGAGTGAAGGAATAGTGAGTTCACCTGTGTCTGTGCAAATGCTTGTGCACTATAATATGTCCTGCGCAGTTGGCTAATCTCCTCATGAGAACAGCCCCCGTAGCCGATAATCGCCTAGGGTACTCCTAGGAGGACATCATCCTTTCTTTAAACAAATCTCTGAATTGTTTTAAAATGTGCTTTATGATTAACAGATGATTTACTGCTAATTGGTTTGTATGCAAATTCTGTAAAGAAAATATATCTTCCGACTATCTACCCGCAATGGCTGCCAAACACGAAATCGCTATGACCAACGTAGCACTTATCTTAGAATTGTTTATTTAATAAAGCGTATCGTATTACACTCGAGCACACTTTTGCGAGTATAAACATTATTAACGGGCAAAATGAATGAAGATGTAATATCTAAATCATGTGACGTAGCATACGACTCTTTATCCTTTGTATCGATCCTTAGGCTACATAAGTCATTACGACGATATCTTTGCTGGCCGCGTAAAGTATTCTAAGCATGTGAGCCAGCTTGCGAATTATTTTTCTTTGGGCATCGCCTTTTTTGTAGGTACAAAAACTGACATACAATGGTACCCATTTTCCTTGTACGCACTCTTAATGTTGATGTCATAAATAACTATTACAATGATGAATTAAAATCATTCGGCCACGAGATTGTCAAAAGTGAATCAACCGATGATGATGTTCATGAACCCATTTTCAACAAAGAATGATAAATCCTATCAAAAATTTAAAATGAAAAAAAAAAAAACACAGTTGCTATGATTTTCTAACTTTTAATTTCACAGATCAGAACACAAGCAAAGGCACAGTCGACAAAACTTCATTACTATGAAAATCACGAATATTCACTTTAGAATTTACATAAAAAGTAAAATCTATTACTTCTGAAGTTACTGTAGTAAAATTCATACCACCAGCTTCCAAAACCTTGTTGATATCTAACGACCAGATATAATGATCCTTATACCGATTAGCGTAGTTCACAGCTACGGATCCAGATAAAATTGTTTTATAATCCAGTTTGGCTTTCAGCGTGCCTTTGGAAGCCACCAGCTCCACAAGCACCGCTTGATTTGGTTCCAAAGACACCACCATACCAGTTTCGGACCCAATGAAAACCGAACGGGAATTCAAAACATTTTCGCCCATTTTTGAAATGTAGGAAAATGAAGACTTGACAGGAATGGAACTTGATTTTACCTTAAAAGTGTACTTGATGTCTTCTGTAAAAATTTCGGTCGGTGTCTCCCAAAACGACATTACATCCTCTTGAAGGGGTACCCCAATTTGCGTCATAGCGGTGGTAGGTGCCGAAGCGGTGTTGTTAAATAGCTCATTGTTTATCACAAAGGGAAAATAACTGAGATCCAATATTTGAGCTTTCTCAGGTTTAATGATCTTCGTGACTGGGTTCCATTTATGATCGGTGTACAAATCGCCAAAGGGGGTTGGGTTATTGAGAAATACATCTTCAGGCTTCGCTCCGAAATAGGAATTAACGGCTGCTTTTAAACATTCCTTAGTCAAGTTAAAATAGATTATATCCCGGTTGTTTACTATGTTCTCATTGGATCCGTATACCTGCAGTATTGTACCGGTTTTGTTATCGGCAGCTGTGATTTGGACTTCTATTCTGGAGTGGGTTAAGACTGTTATTGTGAGGAGTAGTAGCAATGTCTTCATCCTGTCATCCCGATTATTCTGAAATGAAAAAGACTTGTCTCTATTCTGTTAAGTTCTTTGAAGCTTTGGAATAATTAAGTTTGAGTTTAATCAAATGGTAAATAACATTGAGCGGGCCAAACGTGTTACATCAAAATTCAAATCCTCATAATGTACTAAGGGTTGTATATTATTTATAGTAGTTAGTGCATTATTGTGTTATAATAATTTAAATGGCATGTAATTATAGGTAGGTATATGTCTAAGATATACTTAGAAACAAACTTAGTTAAGTACATACAAGCTTAGTTAGTTGCATTGGTACTTGCCTGTCCTGGAATCGAACCCGCGCCCTCACACTTGAGAGGTTGGTTCTTTGCCCACTAGGCCACCACGGCTTACAGTAAGGAAAATAATGTTTTTATTAAATCAATTTTAAAATACCTGTATGGGTCGACGAAGACATTTTAGAAATGACAATATGTTGACAAATACTGCAGCAGTTTTACATAGTTCAGGAATTGAGTAAAGAGTACGGGATCAAGAACAACCTATTTACATTAAGTACTTACTTTTGTAAAGCTTTCTTGTTTGAAAATGCTTGTTTGAAATAACGACGTCAAAAATCATCAAATGACCCCTCACGCTGTGGGTTAGCAGCGGTGAGGGAGTGTCAGACTCTTACTGACTAAAAACCGTCGTGTTCCGTCATAGGCCTTTTATGTACCAGGGCCGCGGTATCTCTTTCGAACAACCCGCAGCCCCGGCAGGCCTCGGCCCTGCTGGACCCCGCTGAGGATGTTATGCATAGCTTAGCCGGACTTGGTAGAAGAGTTTCACAGGACCTTTTGTTTTGCTCAGAATTCGATGTTTTAGGCTTTCTTTGAAGAAACCCCAAATATCAACTAGGTACTAATAAGATGTACATGACGGCGCCACCGTCGATGTGTCAACCGTCGATCTGTCAACGGTGGACCTTATATAAAGCGGCGCGCGCGCACGACTCGGGTCATTCGTTCGCCGACCGTTGCCGAGTGCACACCTCCCACAAATTCGTGATAAATATTTGTAGTGACTAATATTGTGTTAATTGGAATAAACCAAGTGATTGTGTGAAGACCTCTTTGTTTTATTTAACGATGTCGGATCCTGACGCCGACATACATATAACAAGTTATTATTGTTGATTTTGGTCGAGAATCATTAGCATAATTACCACCTTGAATTTGGCACGGATGCAAATCAACAGCTTGTACAATAACGACGAATGATCAGACTTTTTTTTTATTTTGTCAGGGGGAAGATCCTCATGGACTGTACTCCACCTGGGGTAGGTGGAGAGGTTTGCTGGACTGGACCACAGATTACTATAATAGTTACTCTCTTACCGACTAAAAACCCTACCTGGTGTTGCCTCCAATGACCTATTGTCGAGGGCACGGGTATCGCCAAAGCATTTTTCGGCACCCCCGACTGGTATTGGCCCGCAAGATGTTCAAAGGCGGGCCCCGTCACCCTCTGTGGCTGTCACCCAGCGGCCACAGTAACTCCACTAAGAGAGGCGCGCGCAACACAACGCCACCGTCTCGAGGCCTGTTTCTGATCGGACGAAAGACGCCCTAGTAAACAAGCATGATCAAACTTACGTTAGTTTATTCTTTATCAGCCACTTGCCATATAAGTACATTTTATTTACATGATTTCGGCCTGCTTAACAATAGTAAACAAATAAATTAACCTCAAATAGTTCACCAAAATGAGTAAAACGCAATATCTATTTCGTTTTCCGGGAAAAAAATTACAATCCTATTGTTCTATGCTATTAATATTAGGTTAGTAAAGCCGTAAACAGGAAAACTAGATAATTTTATAATAGGTTGTCTTCTTATTTAATTTTTAATTTTATGGGAAAAACCAGTTGGCAGCCTCATTTGCCCGTGCTGAACAACGGACGAGCTCTGACCGACTGGTGACGGTATCACCACAACACAGCACCAAGTGGGATACTAAAATTATTATTTGGAGATGGGCAGCAGCATCTCCGGAGCTAAAACTATCCTACGCAGATTTCATCCTACTTCTTCCTCCGAGCCTTTTTTCCCATCTATGTTAGGGTCGGCTTCCTGTCTAACCGGATTCAGCTGAGTACCACCTTTACAAGAAGCGACTGCCTATCTGACCTACTCAACCCAGTTACCCGGGCAACCCGATACCCGTTGGTTAGACTGGTGTCAGACTTACTGGCTTCTGACTATCCATGGACTATCCGTAACGACTGTCAAAGATGTTCAATGACAGCCGGGACCTACAGTTTAACGTGCCAGCCGAAACACAGTCAATGGTGTCTAAGATATACTTAGAAAGTACATACAATCTTAGAAAAGTTGCATTGGTACTTGCCTGACCTGGAATTGAACCCGCGCCCTCATACGTGAGCGGTTGGTTCTTTACCCACTAGGCCACCACGATGGATAAACTCAAAAACTACTGGACCGATTTTAAATATTCTTTCACCATTAGAAAGCTATATTATCAGCGAGTAACATAGGCTATATTTTATCCCGGCGCGGGCAGTAGCTCCCACGGGACGCGGGTGAAACCGCGGAAAAACGGCTAGTATACAATAAATACATTTATGCGAGATGAAAACTGACGATCACGTTGTCCTTAATAAATTAAATAATGATTATTTGAACAATTCAGAAATAAAGAAACCGTGGGAAAGTTCAATACGTCCTCTTATCTAATTACATAAGACAAATTAACTAATTAATGATAACAACATATAACATTATGGAGGAGAAGTGCCTGTGGCTAAAGGTAGAATTCCGTGGGTCGCGGCTTACGCAGCCGCGCGCGGCTTACGACAGTCGTCGGCCGCGCGCGACAATAGTCAACCTATGAAAATGTATGGCGCCGCTGCCGAGGCTCGCGACAGTCGCGCGCGGCCGACGAATTTCGTAAGCGGCATTGTGTTGAAATTAGTAGATTTTGTTCGTCCGTTCCCTCTAGTCGAAGTGCTAATTGATATCCTTGAAGAAGAAGAGGATGACGTATTGCTGTGGCTGTATTATGAAAATAGATTACCAATCGACCCTATTTTTAAAAAGTAGAAATGATGAAGGATACTACCCAATACTGATTCAAAAGCATTTATTTAAAAAGCTCAAAAAAATTCTCCCTCTTAGAAACTCGTTAACTTATAATAAAAAAAACAAGGGTTAAGTGCCAATCGTTGCTTAAAAATAACTTGACATTTCTTAGAACTAACCTAAGTATCGGATATCAAAAATAACATTGAGCAAGTGCCACATATGTTGAACATTTCGAAAGGCTCTTAAAACAATTGAAATATTGTACAAAAAGTCCAATAAATCTATTGTAGAAAAAACTATGGCGTCTACGAATTGTTTCCTGTAGTTTCACAATGCTGGGATGAGTTTTTCTATGAATAAAAAAAAGCATTATGTATTCTATTGTCCAGTAAGTTATAGACCTGCCAAGCCAATGTGCAGTTGGGCACAATAAGAACGAACGTTTGAAAACCATTAATATGTCAAAATCTAGCCAATGTTACTCGGGTATAGGCCAGCTACAACTGCAAATTTAAGAATTTTTTAGGGTACAATAAAAAAAATATGTTTTTTTTTTTACTTTTTAGTGTTTTTGGAAGTCGGTTTAATTTTTTGTAAAAATGTTTTTTATTTACTACAGCTTTTCAGTGATACGAATAGCTGTCACTATCCGTATAAGTGGAAAGTTCTCATCAATACAAATAATATAAGCCCAAATACGTGGTATTTTACATATTCAGTTGTCGAGTTCCCTCGACTTTCTCTGGTCTTCATCATCAGGTCAGCTCCAAACCTTCACTGTTGCAAAGGTCTCATCAATACAAATAATATAAGCCCAAACACGAGGTAGTTTACATATTCACTTGTCGAGTTCCCTCGACCCTCTCTGGTCTCTATCGTCAGGTCAGCTTCAAACCTTCACTTTTGAATAGTGCTTTCAAACATATACCTGAGTGATAAGTTTTTACCATATGTATGCCTACAACTTTCGAAGGTTGCCCTCGATTTCTCAGGGTTTCCATCATCAGATCCTGACTTGATGACTATGGGACCAACTAGCAGCTACTTATTCCGCGTCGAACAAAAAAAGTATCACGTAAATCGGTCTATAAACCTCGGCGTAATCGATGTACATACATAGAAGAAGAAAAAAGACCTACTTACCGGTCGAATTGAGAACCTCCTCCTTTTTGGGTAGTCGATTAAAAAGAAAACAATGTTTCCTCTTTAGTATATCATATAGATATATTTAAACAAATTAATATACGTGAATGAGTCACCAGTCACCAGCCACCCACTGAAAACATATAACCATTAAACTTTTATAATAAACAGGAATAATTAATTGAAAAGATTCTGATAAGTTTATTAATGAGTAACTCGTTCTGAGAAGAAAAACAAAGATATTGAGTGTATTTCAGTTCCTGAGTAACCGCGGATGGCCACTAGTTGCCAATGCGATAACCTTATGAACTTTCAATTTCAACGAATAATACAAATGTCAATGTAAAAATCGCGCCAAGTTCGGTACAAAAATATATTTGTAGGATTCCCAATATACAGAGTGTATCATTCACAATCACATTAAATCCTATCGCATATACTTCATGTTATTCTATGGCGAATTGTAAAAAAATAACCTAATCCATTCAGTGGTTTAACCACAGGAGTCATTTTTCGTTTTTATAATTTACAACATCATGTGTAAAGCAGAGATAAAGTTAGGAGTATCGAATGTTTTGATCAGTTGACAGCTGTCAGTTTTCAAGGGAGAATTTCAGTTGTTTGTAATGACTGACTTTTAGATGGTGTTCTAATTTTCGCACATTTTTATTCTAATTACTTTGTTAGAAAAAATAGTTTTTATTTTTACGTATTTTTCTTTTTTCTTTGTGTTAATCGACATATATTAAACAGTATATTCACGCATTTCATTTAATGTGATTGCGTTCACAATCACATTAAACACACCCGATATGTATGTAGAAGATTGTCATTTCTTTGCAATTACTTACCTGTTTTTTTATATCATATTTTTAACACGCTTATATTAACTTCACTAGTAACTACATATGTATGTAAGAAAATCTTAATTTGACCCACTTCCGGTCTCCAATTAGGATGACATTTTGCACACGCTCTGAGTTTTGATGACAATACATGACTAGCGCGTTTTTCAGTTTTTTTAAACTATTAATCCAAACTAATATTATAAATGCGAAAGTAACTCTGTCTGTCTGCCTGTCTGTCTGTCTGTGTGTCTGTCTTTTCTTCACGCCTAAACTACTGAACCGATTTGTGTGAAATTTGGTACAGACATAGTTTGAAACTTGAGAAAGGACATAGGATAGTTTTTATTACAAAAAAAAACAAAAATAAAATTATTCCGGACATATAGCGCCATCTATTGGTCAAATCAAAAATCTGCTGGTAGTCACTATTCCACGCGAACGAAGTTGCGGGCAAAAGCTAGTTTTAATATAATTTTAATATAAATGAGTGTTAGGTTTATAATAATATCTGTGTTATTTTCTGTACATGTTAGTGAATCATGCTTGTCAGTAGGATACTAAATAATCAATATTGTTATGTACAATTGAGGACAATCAATCAATCAATAATCCTGAACTTCTATTCTGAGGTATTTGTTTTGATGGTATTGACCACAAAATGGATATGATTTGTGTAGGTACTAATATTAGAATAAATTATAAGCTTGGCTAGCCTGAATTCATCATCAGTTTTACCTTTCTATTGAATAGGCCATTATGTCCCAAATACGTTCGTAAGCACGTAAATGTCGGTCCTGTTTGTGAACTCTCTCCGTTGGTGTCGGATTGCCGTCCCATCGGGCTATGAGAGTGAAGGAATAGTGAGTGCACCTGTGTCTGCGCAAATGCTTGTGCACTATAATATGTCCTGCGCAGTTGGCTAATTTACTTGACATGAGAACAACCGCCGTAGCTGATAATCGGCTAGGAGGACATCATCATGTCCCAAAGACATTGAACTACTTTTGCCCATTTTATATATGTATAACATGCGTGCAAAAGCAGAATAAATAAATAAAGTTCCCAATTTTGTTAAGACTTGGCTGAACACACTACCGGAATGGAATGAATTTGGGTCTTCCCCAAACATAATATAATCTGCAGGCGGACGGCGGTCAGTCCGTCGTGGTCCGTCGCTAACATAGCCGGGAGTTCGCACGGTCACACGCTTTATTTTTAATACATATTTATCTTTATAAACCGCATGACTTGGCTTGTCGTTAGTACTACGGGAATCATGGAAGCTCAAGCCAGTGTCAAAACTTGCACGTTAAACTCTTTGCAGTGAATTAAGTGTACCTATCATTTTTTTTAAAAGACTATGGTGAACTTTTTTTTAAATAAACTTTTTTTAGTGAGTGAAGAAAAGTGTTTTGAAGACTATGGGAACTTTTGAAAAACGTGTTTTTTCGTTTATCTAGTGATTGTTTTTTTATGTGTGGTGTAGTAAAGTGCTCTGAAACCGACGGTTGGATACTAAAGGAAAATGTAAATATGTTTTTTTTTATTTTATTTTATTTTGGCGTTGTGTTTTGTGCGGTACGAAGTTCATTTTCTTTGTTATTTTTTATTCGTGTTTTGAATTGAACGATTAGATTTATTCTACGTTATTCCAAATAATAGCTGTCGATATAAATATTGTAGTCTAAAAGATGGATAGGATATCTGACTTAAAGATTCTTTTACGAATAATTTTAAAAGTTCTTTTCTCTGAAGCTATTGGTTTGGTTTATAAAATAGTTTGTTTCTTCTAGTTTCTAGTTTACTTATCTATACATATAACATAAGGTCCAAAAGTGGTTAGAATCTTTCGATATACTTGCATCTTGTCCAGATATTTTGGTTTTAGAACGCAAGATGTACGCTTAAATCTTCAAAACTACGCAACGGATTATGATGCGGCTTATTTTAATAGATAGAGTGATTGATGAGAAAGTTCTAAATAATGTATAATAACATTAATTGAATAGTGCAGTTTTTTTTAAGCCTACTGATCCTACTTCCTACTAATATTATAATTGTGAAAGTTTGTGAGAATGTATGGACGTATGTTTGTTATTTTTTCATGCAAAAACGGCTGGACCGATTTCGTTGAAATCTGGTATGTAGATAGGTGATACTCTGGATTAACACATAGGCTACTTTTATCAACACACTACGAGGGTGAAGCCGCGAGCGGAAGCTAGTATATTATAAATGACATCAGGATAAGATGACGAAATCCTTACGAGGTATATTGTTGATGACGTAGGTATAACGATTTAAAGTTTCTTATATTTACAGTTGAACAGTTATTTCAAACGCAACTAAGAAAGTGGACCATTAATCATCATCTGTCTAGCCTCCCAACTATGATAGGGTCAGCTTCCAGTCTAATTGGATGCAGCTGAATACCAGCGTTTTACATGAAACGTCTGCCTATCTGACCTTATATCCTCCTAAGAGAATACTGGACCAATTAAAAAAAAACTTCCAGTGTTAGATAGCCCCTTTATGCAGGCATATAGGCAATTTTTAAAAATGTGCTGAAAAAAGATCTCTGAAACTATTTGAAAATAAAATCTTTTGAATTTAACTTTGATTCAGGCCGATATCCTTGGCATTCCCTAAAGATATTTCAAATGGTGTTATCATCGTGCATTTATTATTAGTTTTGCAAGCTTATTAACCGTTTCTACGAACTATAGCCAAGATTACATTGGAGATAACATTATTGACATTTTAACTTATAGACTTTTAAAATATTTGAATTATCCATTTTCTGGGAAATATAGGCTGTTTGGGAGGCAAATGAATTTATTTACAACTTTAATTTAATGAATGGAATGCTAACTTTGGTTGTGTTTGCAGTTTTTCTAAGAAATGATAATTAACGTTATTTAATTTTTTAATAGATAAGTGATCATTTTAATGAATCAGCCCCAGTTTGGTTTCTATTACTATTTATTTATTTATTGTGTAGAATAATAATGTGATATAATCTTATTTTAATTTTGACCTGCTTTTAATGGTCTAATCAAAAAGAAAAAAAACTTTATATTTATGCTTTTTGGCTGTAGGTCCCGGCTGTCATTGAACATCCTTGGCAGTCGTTACGGGTAGTCAGAAGCCAATAAGTCTGACGCCAGTCTAACCAAGGGGTATCGGGTTGCCCGGGTAACTGGGTTGAGGAGGTCAGATAGGCAGTCGCTCCTTGTAAAGCACTGGTACTCAGCTACATCCGGTTAGACTGGAAACCGACCCGAACATAGTTGGGAAATCTCGGAGGATGATGATTTATGCTTTTTGGAAGATGATTCAACTATGTCTGTCGCGCTTTTACATCATAACTACTTTCCCGAGTAAGATGAAATTTCGTACAAAAATAGTCTAAAGTTGAGAAAGGCCATTGGCTAGTTTTTATCCGGGTACGTTAAGTAATTCTCTCATAATGCACGTGGAACCACAGAGAACATTTAGTATGTTACATATAGTCTAAGCTTACTGTCCATCTACACAATTTTTATAAAAAAATATAGGTACATGTTTTGTTCATTAATACCGTAAATGAACCGAAACTACTGAACCGTTTTGAAAATATCTTTCACTGCAGCGTAGCTGCATTGTCCCCGAGTTAATAAGTATAGCTATATTTTATTCGAAAACTGGAACAAACAGTTTTTAAAACCGCTAATTTTGTCTATCTAAGTATATTTTGTTATCTAAGATTTAATGTTGCTGGGGAGTTTGTAACTTTTTTCTTCCCAGCAAAACCACATAGGAAGTGGTGAAGGGCGGGCGTTTTGGGGGCTGTCTTTTGATTTTAACGTTCGAAAAGTACTGATTTATCAGTCCAATTTGAATAAACCTTTTTGAGTTTGAGTCCATTGAGTTTGATAACGTCTGCAAGTTGAATGGAACTCCAGTTGGCATTAATTAATAGACTAGTGTATGTTAAATGCACTGCAGTGTATGCATATGTCCCTAGCGGGGCCCACCAGGGCCACAGTCTGCCGGGGCTGCGGGATTTTTCGAAAGAGTTATCGCGGCCCTGGTACATAAAGGGCTTAAGAAGGAACACGGTGGGTTTTAGTCCCTCACGCTGCTAATCCACAGCGAAAGGGGTCATTTGATGATTTCCAATAAAAAAGTGTATGTTTATGTAGGTATTTTAAATATAGCTATTTCACAACAAAATAACCATCAGTTTTGAAGTGTTCCCTTTCCAAGAATGACATCAGATACTTAACTCTACTGATTTATCACTCATAAAGATATTATATCGGCTTAGTTACGGTTGGACACTTGAAATTAAAATGATTTCACGGAATTTCACTAGCTCTTGTCCCCGACTTTGTGGTGCCGCGGTAGGCGGTGAAGCGGATCTCATGTCGTATTGATCTGTATTAAATCGGCACCGCCGGACCGCGCGTTCGAGCGGTGCGGCGGTGCCGCACCGCTCGAACAGCCGCTTGAACACAGCTGCCATAGTAAATGTTGTTTCAGCTAAAAAGACCTATCCAACGATATATATGACTTTGCTATTGGTGCGGTTTCTCATTACGCCCAAAATCCAGTTGATACAATAAAAAGTTGAAATGCTACATAATAGTAACAATTATGGACCCTAACGGGCACAGCAGGTAGCACTTACAAGACTTACACTTGGTAGTACTTAGATTTTCCTTTAAAACTTGAGTTATCAATAGATTACTTAGTTCTAACTTTTGCACAGTTTTTGATCTATATCTCAGAACGGACAAACATTTCAGCAAAGCTGTCATAGTAAATGTTGTTCTACATAAAAAGGCCTATCCAATGATATATATGACATTGCTATTGGTGGGGTATACCAATCTGCCCATTGTCCTTTGTTATTCTATTTACGCTACAAGAGAGTAGGTAAATTATGTTTATGTTTGGTTTTCTTAGAAAAATCACTTGAGAACAAGAGGTACTCAGCTTTCTACGATAAGATTATTATATCATTATCAGTAAGTAAGTATTATATTATAAGCCTTTTCCGCAACAACTCATTTCTAATTTTGCTATGTAGGTTTGTACGTTGCTTTTGTATTTATTAAGTTAAAATTAAGTAGGTACATCTTACAGAAATAAAACATTTTGTAATTTGTAACTAAAATTGCAGACTAAACTGTAACAGCCTTACTACAAAAACTTAAACATCTGTTGAACACATGTCTAAAAAAATGTCACGTTATGGCATTAAAATAAGGTCCGTTTTGCAATCACATTTTTGGCAAGTGTTTAACAGATGTTTAAGTTTTTGTAGTAGGGCTGTAAGAGTCAGATACTCTCTCCCTCACCATCCCAGCAGGGTCTTTTGATGATTTGTCCTGAGTGTGATTTACCTATTTAAAGCTAGGTAGCCTATTTAAGGCTATTTAAAGAAAAGCATCTATTCTTCCTAATATCTTTGGTTGGTTGGCCTCCAAACGAGAATAGCCTGATGTTTGCCTGACAGAATTTGACCCTGTTCACAAAATCGCCTCTTACGCTTGGAACATGAAATTTTGATTCAAAGGCGTTGAATTCATGTGCTAAATATACATATATGTAACCCGTGGCCATTTTGATTAATTTCTTCCAATTTTTTCCCCCAGATGGACCATCGTAACAAGAAGTATTTCGTGGTCTCCTTCTTGGAGTTACCACATCCGAACATGGACAAATACGTGTGTGTGCCAAGATCCTGGGTGACATTACGCCCAGAAGAGCAGTCCAGTTTGGTATCCTACCCAAATGAAAACCCAGCTCTGACCAGAAACCGCATTGAGAATACAGAACCATGTGAAAAGAATTGGCCATGTTATCAAGCTACTATTGCATATATTACTAGTAAGTTAAATTAAACATAGGTACTTCTTCTTTATTATTTGCCAAGCCTTTTCTAACTAGTGTAAGGTCGGAACCCAGTCTAACTGGATAAAGCTGAGTACCAATTAGTGGTTTCTTATGAAGCATGGAGTGGCTGCCTATCTGACCTCATTTTATTACATTGCTCCTCAACCAGTTCCTTGGTCAACCCAATACCCCTTCGTAAGGGGTTGTTAGACTTTCTAACTTCTTACTACCCGCAACGGCTGCCTTAATTACAAATGACAGTAAGAACACACTTAAACGTGGCCTTCGAAACATAATGGAGGATGAACGGATCGCCGTCAGATCGAGCTACGAGAGTGAGGGAATAGTGAGTGCACCTGTGTCTACGGAAATGCTCGTCCACTATATCCAGTGCAGCTTAAATCAAAAATTATTTATTGAAATTTGGCTCCAAAACAGCCCTTTTCGAACGTCAGATTGACAAAAGACAGCCCACAAAACGCCCACCCTTTGCTGGCTGATCTCCTTCGAGAACAGCCACCGTAGCCCATTTAATCGGTATTATTTATTAGTAATAATAACTAAGGTCCTTTTTGCACTTTTTCATAAGTTTCTTCATTTTCTTTGCGTACAGATAACTACGATGATGCGGACAACTGGATAGCTACCATGTATGATGATGCAGTCGACTGCCAGTGCAGCTACTCTCCTGGCTCCCGTGAGTTTCACTAATATACAGCTGCTTCTCCTGCGTCCCGACGAAACTACATCCCGTACCTGGATACCTATATCTGACTGCCTATATCAGACCTCCTCAACCCAGTTACCCGGGCAACCCAATACCCTTTGGTTAGACTGGTGTCAGAATTACTGGCTTCTGACTACCCGTAACGACTGCCAAGGATGTTCAATGACAGCCGGGACCTACAGTTTAACGTGCCATCCGAAACACAGTCAATGGTGTCTAAGATATACTTCGAAAGTACATACAAACTTAGAAAAGTTGCATTTTTACCTGGGTTCGATCCCAGGTCAGGTAAAAAACATAAATATATTTACATATTTACACTAAATATAAAAACTACTCTAGTAAAACGAAACAAAACTAAGACTAAAAAGCATGAAAAAATTCGTCCCCATCGCTGTCAACTGGGAGCGTACCCAAGAGGCTGGCAGCATTACCTCGTTGGATGGCCATGCTGATCCTTTGTCCGAGGTAATAGCCAGCCTTTTGGCCACGAGAAGCGTCAACGAGCCGCCTAGACAGATCTTTAAATAGGGTGTTTGGATCACACTTTATAAGAGTCTTGTCAATTGAAAAAAAAACAGGAACAATTTTTCTAATGTTATTTTTCCTGTAACAAATATTGCTCCTATTACTTGTTAATTCTGTTCATTGCTACTGATAAGTCGGTAGGCCTAACTTCCTGTAGCGTACGGCTAGTGACATGATTCAACATGATCGTGAGATGACTCATCAATATATTATTAACTGCTACGCACTAAATTAGACAAAACAATGGAGACACTTATTGAAGTATGAATATAGAACAGAATGATGAATTGAAAATGTATTTATTAGCCAGGGTAAAACATAGGTGTCCTTTATTCAGAATAATAAAGATATCAATTAAAATCATGTAGTTTTTGACGACCTTATATTTAATGGTCGCCGGAAGACGCTGGATGCAGGTCGCCTCCAACCGGTATCTGTGGAGATCTGAGGGGGAGGCCTATGTTCAGCAGTGGACGTCCTATGGCTGAGATGATTATAATGATGATATAGTTTTTTAAAGTAGGTAAGCTTTTTTGAAAAAAGGATTTTTTTATAGATGTTAGATAACTCGAGTTCAGAGTTTTATCTGTGGTTTGGTTCAAATCAAAACAAATGTCTATTGATACTTAAAGTTTTTTATCAAACACACATTTTATAAGTACGAGTAGGTACTTAGTTTTATCGTTAATGAGGCCAGACCCAAATTATTGTCGCTATGATAATGTATAAGTATGAAAACAAAGGAATATCTATGCTTTAGTGTTACAAAGTTGTAGGTCCCGGCTGTCAGTGAACATCCTTGGCAGTCGTTACGGGTAGTCAGAAGCCAGTAAGTCTGACACCAGTCTAACCAACGGGTATCGGGTTGCCCGGGTAACTGGGTTGAGGAGGTCAGATAGGCAGTCGCTCCTTGTAAAGCACTGGTACTCAGCTGAATCCGGTTAGACTGGAAGCCGAACCCAACATGATTGGGAAAAAAGGCTCGGAGGATGATGAGTGTTACAGATTTAATGTTTGAATATGCTAAACTCCAGCACTTTAGTGCTCAAGTGGAGACCACGGACTAGCAAGCGCAGCGTAGGACGTCCACCAACAAGGTGGACAGACGACCTTATGTCAGTCGCCGTCGACGCTGGATGCAGGTCGCTTCCAACAGGTATCTGTGGAGATCTAAGGGGGAGGCCTATGTTCAGCAGTGGACGTCCTATGGCTGAGATGATGATGATGATGATGCTAAACTCAGGAACCACTTAGGTACTGTGCACTGTCTTATTTTATCCAGGTGCGCGAAGTAGTTTCTATAGGACACGGGTGTAACTAGTGGAAGCTAGTTTATCGTAATTCTACAATCCCACTATAGGACGCAGTCTTTCTCTTCCTCTATTTCAATTTACCAAAACTTTTCCTTTCCTAGACTATTTTTTTCTTAAAAGCTGTTTACCTACTATGAGTTTTCTCGTTCAGTTTTCAAAATAAACAGTTGTTTTAAGGATAAGGGTATTTTTTGTTGTCGTTGAACTTTGGCCTATGTTGTTAGTTATTAAACATTTACTCCATATGATTAAGAGGTGTTACTTACATAGGTAATATTATCTACTAGGTATATAAAAATAAGTCGGGTTTTCATTCCTGACTCTATAACTCCAGAACGCACGAAGCGATTTCCACGGTTTTGCATTCGTTGGAAAGGTCTCGGCTTTGCTCCGTGAGGTTTATAGCAAAAAAATATCTTTATCTTTTAATCACCAAACAAAATGAATATAATAGAAATAACATAAAACGAAGCCATTTGGTGGCGCAAAGGAGTTCGCCTGGTCTGCTAGTATTATATGTAATCATATATTATCTTTGCAGATCTCACAACTACAATCAAGTCTGAACTCCCGGATAATAATCCATTCGATGTTATAGACAGCCTTCTGAACATTAAGAAAGAAGGTAAATAATGAATATCACTAGATTTCATTCCGCGATTTTACTAGCATACTGAATGAACTACTTCATTTACTTACCTAGCTAAAAGGAAAATACTAAAGCCATGTATTCACTGGGAAACAATGTTTCAGATACACAGTTTCTCAAACATCACGTAGATGTTTACAGCAACAATGTTTCGGAAACTCTGCCGTCCACATCGTCCACAGAAACAAAATTATATGTTTCTGAAACAAAATTATTTGTTAAAGAAACATATAATTTCTTTTTTATCACGTAGATATTGTTTCTCAAACAGAGTTTATAAATAATTGTTTCTCAGTGAATATTACGCTATAATAATTTTCCAATGACCCATCTGACCAAAACCAAAGTATTTTTTAATTATTAAGAAACCCGTTTTTAAGAGTAGGTACTTACTACAGATTTTTAGTCGCCGATTGTTTGTGGTCATAAATTAGTATGAAGATGAATATTAGTAAGCACATAACTATGAGGTATTTGGCTGCTATCAGACCGACTAGAACTTTGATTGAATTCACGATTTCCAAAAAAAAAAACCGCCCAGTGCGAGTCGGACTTGTGCACGAAGGGTTCCGTACCATTATTTAAAATCACGTTTGTTGTATGGGCCCCCAAAATATTTATTTTATTCTAGTTTTCAGTATTTGTTGTTATAGCGGCAACAGAAATAATCATCTGTGAAAATTTCGACTCGCTAACTATCACCGTCATGAGATACAGCCTGGTGACAGACGGACGGACGGACAGAGGAGCGAAAACAATAGGGTCTCGTTTTACCCTTTGGGTACGGAACCCTAAAAAAGTTACCGTCGGCTGACTGTTTAGTGAAAGCAAAACAAAAACCATAAACCTATTTCGCATAGGGTCGCTGTATACTGCATATGCTGAGCGGGGGCCATTTCGCGTGATTGTGATGCATATTTTCCTTTTACCATTTTCTTCTTTTTTTCGTTTTCATTCCTGTTTTGTTTTGTTTTATTTTTGTGAGCTTTTATATATATTCGTTTTTGTTTGTGCGTCACGAACGCGAATAAACGTTTTGATTTGATTTGAACCAACACCAAACAAAATATTTTTTTATTTAAAATCTGCAGATGATGTGCAATAATTTGATAACATCTCTTTCCACCCATCATTTATAAGTTTAGTGTTAAAAGAAGTATTTTTAGTACCTAAATTCAGTTCACATTGGCACCTTTCCAAGGCTATCATTTTAGTTTACTTCGCAAGGTTACCTTGTTTTTTCAATAAAAGCTTTCAGCAAATGTACAATAAAATCTTTATTTTGTACCTACAGTCTAGGGATGTATTATATTTGATGCGAAACTACTTTAAGATGTCTTAAAAGCCAATGAACTAGAAGTGTACATCGTAGGTATATAATATACTAGTATGTACCTACATTAAATAGTATTGTTTTGTGTATTATAACATAAAGCATACTAATATAAACGGGTTTTCTTAAATTCTTCTGATATAAGATATCATGTAGTTTGGTGATCATATGCGTTTGTTATTTTTTCACGCGAAAACTTCTGTAGGTATATAGATTTTATAATAAGTAGTTGGCGGTAGCTTATGTACCTATCTATTAGAATACATTATACATTCAGGATGCTTTTATTCGGGTGCGTGAAGCAGTTCCCTCAGGATCTATAAAGTATAAGACATAGCTTTCCGTTTCCTTTTCCAAAAGATATTAACAAAAGCTTTTTATCTTAGAGCCTGCTTCCCCACCACCGACGGCTTCATCTACGTGGGAGCTTCTCAGCAATTCTTCACTAAGTCCCATCAGGAAAGAGGAGCAGCCTGAGGAAACCTTTCAGGACAATCCCTGTCCAGACATTACCAACCCTGAATGTAAGATTAACCTTAAACGAACAATTTCACCAACACCAGATCAAAATAACAATGCAAAGGAAGCTAAATTAGACAACACTGTATCAGTACACGATGATTCTAACGTCTTCGATAAAACTTTAGAAACATGTACTAATGTTGGAGAAAATGACTTGGAATCAGATATCGGTTCGTTCATAAATGAATTACAATCATACATAAGTGGACATGAAGCTAATCGTGAGGAAGCGGCTGATAATAATACAGTTGCAGCACCCATGGATACTAACAGTACAACTAATAGTCAAGCTCCTTTAAGTACTGATAAAATTGACCGTCAAGCACCGAATTCAACAAAACCACGCATATCAGTGGTTTCCGATGAATATTTGCTTGAAAATAGAGGCCAAACTGCCACACTTGGCCATCGCAATGAGTCAAGGGAGACTCCTATACCTCAACCAAATCCAGCCAATATATCCGCGTCACAAACGTTGATTAACTTAAACAACCGACAGAAAGAGTTATTTAAAGCTACACCGCCTAAAACTCAAACCCATTTGCAGCTGCCACTCAGAGCACCAATTGAGAACAGAAGACCTTCTAAACCTTCTGATCTTCGTATTCGAAATATCACCCCAAAACCATCATCAACTGCACAGATACCCGTCAGAAAAGGGCAACAAGAATTACTAGCTCAACCAATCCAGACAGAAAGAAATGTACGCAAAAATGTTTCACAAAACAGTGCTCAAATGAAAGTTACTCCACCAGGATTAACTGGAATGAGGAATAATCAAAACGCACCTCCTCGGACTCTACCAAACCATTTGGCATCTCCAGAAATACATACTTCTTGTCAGTTATCCATGCCAGACCTTGGAAGCCCTGATTCAGATTTCAGAGACATTCCACCACCTCAAAATATTGCACCAAATACTGCACAGCAACCTATCAATAACGTACAGCAAAAATTACAATCTCAACCAAATCAAACAGAACAAAGTTTACTACTTAAGAATGTTCCGCAAAGTAATTCACAACGGCCAGTGGCTCGTACAGGAATCGCGCCTAGGAGTCTACCAAACAATTTGCCATCTCCAAACACACATAATTCTCGTCAATCGTCCATGCCAAACCCTGAAAGACCTGTTTCAAGTGTCAGAGATATTCCACAACCTCAATTTATCTCACCAAAATCATCATCAACTGCACAGCCACCTGCAAATACAGCGCAACCAGAATTAAAGTCTCCACAAACACAGAGAGAGCAAAGCTTACTTCGGAAGGATGTGCCACTAAGTTGTTCACAAATACCAGTAGTTCCTGCAGGATGTCAAAAGACACCTCTCAATAGTCTCCCAGACGATCCAGCTCCTGCAGAAACTGATATATCTCGTCGACTGTCTATGCCAAGCCTTGGAAGGCGCGATTCAGGTTTTGTTGACTTTCCGCAACCATTTTCGCCATCCGATGCTCTTTTTATCGCAGAATCACCTGCTCCAAGTTGTCCTAATACTGGAATACCTCAAAACACAACAACTTTTTTTGAGAATATAACTCGTGTTGAAAATCAGCTGCCTAGAAGGCCATCGCAAGACCCAAATTCAACAGACAATAAAAGAAAAGTTGAACAAGGGGAAATTAATCAAATAAACAGCGCTACCGCAGTTGAGAATGCTCAACGGTCGGTAACTCCACAGAGACCAAATAACACAACAAGTGTGGCGAATGATAGAACGAATTCTTCGAGTGTAAGAAATCATCCACAGAAGCGCGTCGAAGTCCCGCTTACAGTAGAACTATTATCGCACCCAGAAAGACAACAGCACCTCGAACCAAATTCTAATGTACGTACTGCAGAAAGTATTGACAGAATTACTGAACAGCGGAAGAATAGCCAAGATGCATTAAAGCCTTCTCCATTCAAACAAGACAGCTTAAAGGCAGCCAAGCTCCTGTCGGAACCTCCTAACGACAATAATTTAACACTGCGTGTCAAAGGCTATTTATTAGAAGATCCAAGTTCAGGGGTACTTTTCGTACAGCCTGCATGTCCAGGTCAGAATATTCTGGAACCAAGACGCAGCAGTCTCAATCCTATAAAGCAGGAGTGCGTTGAGAATACAACTCAAAGGACACAAGAAGTACGTCATCAAAATTCCCATTCACGGGGACAATATCAAGAACCTGATCCTGAAATTGTTTCTCAAAACATCCAACCCTCCGAACATCCGCCCTTGAATCGCAATAATAATAGGCCTGATCCACAAATGAATTTACCGAATACGCAATCCACGATGTATTATGGACATCAACGATCCGACCCTCAAAATACTCCACCTATGGGTATGCATGCCAGTAATCAAAGGCCTGGTGGTCAAATTGATCAACACATTATGAATGGCAATAATCAAAGAAATTATTCTCGAATGAATCCACAGGAAGTTCTATACATGGCCACTAATGGCGGTTATCATAGGCCTGATGGTCAAATAGGTCCTAATATTGCTAGACACCCTGTAAATACGAATGAAGCTTCTCAAGGACTTAAACATCAAAATATACGAAATCCTGTTGATATTGTTCCTCAAAGGAATCCGCAAAGTACTCAACAGCCTGTAAATGGTACTCATCAGAGACCTAACTTTCACCCTGGTCCTCCAAATACCCAAAATCCTATGAATGGAAGCAATCAAAGATTTGCTCAAGCAAGAGGTCATCAAAATGGTCAACAATCAATCAATAGAAATGATGATCTTAACATTTCAATAAATACTGGAAACCGTTTGGATGAGCTTAACAATGTTATTCAACAATTACAAGCTGAAGTTAGTGCGCTGAGAGCTCAACAGCCCAATTACCAGACGAATGCCTCTAATCAACGGCCAAATCCTCAAAATAGGGGCCAATTTGTGAATATGCATAATCAACCATTTGATCCTCAAGCTGTGTCTCAGTTTCTTGAAAATACTCGACAGCCTCTGAATGGCAGTAATCAAAGACCTATTCCGCAAATGAATATTTGTAACCGTATGAATGCCAATAATCACATGACTGATCCTCAAACGGGTCCTCAAATTACTCGACAGCCTATGAACATGAACAACAATAATAATAGGCCTAATCTTCAAACAGATCAACATTGTAGAAACCCTGTAACTGCTGGTAATCGGATGCCTGATCCTCCAATGAATTCAGGAAGCATTATCAATTTTACTTACTCGGGTGTTCCGATTCAGGGCTTTGAAAACCAAATGCCTCTTCAGAATTCTAGCCCTATGAATGGAAGTAATCAGAGACCTGTCCCTAACATGCAACCAAGACGAAAAGCTCAAATGGACAATCAAAATAACGAAGCCCAAAATTGGAACACAGGGAATCATCAAACTTCTTTTCTGAACAACAATTCTATTGTTCAACAAAAATCAGTTTTCCAACACAATTTTCAAGATCCTCAGACAAATGCTTCAGTAGAAAGATCGAATCATGGATCGAATATTGAATCTGGCAGACGTGAAAATTTAGGCAGATTTGAAAATCGTGGCGCAAATCTGCCAAACAGTGGAATTCCATTTCATCAATTGGGACAAGCTAGAAATACCGACGGACAAATGTGTACCTACAATCCTATGAACGGTTCTTATCAACAAAGTTGTAGATGCCAATCATGCAAATCAAAATATACATATTTTACACATTTTTAAATATTTCACTAAAAAATATGTTATAATATTGTGTAATGTTTATAACATTTACTTTTAGATACTGTTAAATCTAAGTAGTTATAAATCAGACAGTTTTCCTGGGAATCACTCTTGACAAAAAACTACAATGGGGACCCCACATAACATCTCTTGCGGGTCGTCTTAGCTCGGCCGTCTATGCTATTAGAAAGATGAGGCAGCTAGCGGACGTAGAAACAGCTAGACTGGTATATTTTAGTTACTTCCACAGCATTATGTCGTACGGCATTCTGCTGTGGGGACGAGCTGCTGACATTGAATGCATATTTATCTTACAAAAGCGAGCTGTCAGAGCTATGTACAACTTACGTAGTCGTGAATCTCTTAGGGAACTGTTTAAAAAAATTAATATCATGACAGTACCTTGCCAATTTATTTATGAAAATATCATGTATGTTAGGAAAAACTTACATTTGTTTGATAAAATATGTGATAGACATAATTATAACACTAGAAATAAAAATAAGTTAGCTATCCCGCAGTTTAGATTATCTAAAGTACATACATCTTTCATGGGATATTGTGTCAAATGTTATAATAAAATACCAGACAACATTCTGGAATTGAATGACTTGCGGTTTAAAACTCATATAAAAGCCACACTTTGTAAGCAAGCATATTATAAATTAGAAGATTACATTCAAGATAAAAATGCTTGGAAACATGCTGGTCCTGCTCCATAGGACATACTGACAATATCTAATTAATTAACAAATTAAAACTACACCAGCAAATAAAATTGTATTCATCTTTTGATTATTTGTTAGTAACTTTGTACCAAAATATAAACCAATTTGTAAATGTGAACACCATGTAGCATTTTAATTGTCACTTTATCCTCATTTGTCTTTGCGATTCTACATGATCTTCGCATGCTTTTACTGTATGTATCAATACATACAAACTGTAATACTATATTATTTTTAAAAAGAGTAACCATGGAGTTTCTTGCCCGTTCTTCTCCATAGGAAGCTACTTTTGGAATGGGCAACTAGAATCAAACTTAGTTATAATTTTGACGTTCATAAGTGCTTGTAAAGGCCTAAATGAAATAAATGATTTGACTTTGACTTTGACTTTGTTAAGCGGAGGAATACTTCGACGCCTAATCGATGTTCTTTTATATATGTTTGTTTAATATATGTTTTAGTATATACCTACCTAGTATTTTATTTTTAGTTTTGTATAAAGATAAGTAGTTTAAGTTTGTATATATAGTAGATATACTTTGGTACCTACTTACATATATTCCGTTCGAGTAGGCACTGAACCATCTTGGTAGGACTTTTTGCGAAATTTCATAGTAAAAAAAAAAGTTCAGTTTAAAATTCAATTAACTTAGTAATTGTTAAGATTTATTTTTAATGTTTTTTTTTTAATAATAATAAGACAGAAAGTCTACTCAAATAGAGTAGAGGATAGGAAGATATCCTAGCATTTAGTATTGTGTAACTACAATAAATAGAAACTACCCCTGTACAATAATATTATTAAGTAAGACTGTTAACTTTAACTCTTTATCAGTGCAAACTTAGAACGTAAAATATGCTTAGATGTATTACATATAGTTAAGTTGACAATATCAAGATTGACGAAATAGGGCTTGGTATAAAACTACAAATATTTTGTTTACTTGTCGTAAACTGTTTATCCTGATGTAAATGTGATTCAGAAATTACTACCTCAATTGTTATGCTTTAAACCTTAAGATGTAAGAAAGTACTTACCTACTCAACATAATATTTTCTACCCATAGAATTCATGTTTTTTAATATATTTTTTGTAAATAAAATATATTTAAATTAATGACTTTTACGTGTTTTATTTCAAAGATCATCATCATCATCATCATCTCAGCCATAGGACGTCCACTGCTGAACATAGGCCTCCCCCTTAGATCTCCACAGATACCTGTTGGAGGCGACCTGCATCCAGCGTCAGCGTCAGCGTTTCAAAGATATTTTGATCTAAAATAGAAAATCATTTGATTTATAGCCTTATAAACCTAAAAAAAATAACCATATCTGTGATATATTCCCGGAATTTTGAATCACATAAATATGTGTGGTTGCTGAGCATTTCCTGTGTACTTGATAATTACATACAACTTTTTTGATATACCTATTGTTCCTAAAATAGATAAGTATTTAATCGCAACTGGCCATTCACGCGGACTGACCTAACCTAATAATAAACAGATAACAAAATCTTACGGAACACAGTTGAACTTATATAAGTAGGTAGTAATAATACGTACTATTTCACCTATAGTGGGTGATGTCCTCCTAGCCGATTATCGGCTACGGCGGCTGTTCTCATATTAGGACATTCGCCAACTGCGCAGGACATATTATAGTGCACAAGCATTTGCGCAGACACAGGTGCACTTACTATTCCTTCACTCTCTTAGCCCGATGGGACGGCAATCCGACACGACTGGAGTGAGATCAGGCGCAGGACCGACATTTACGTGCTCTCCGATCCACGGGTGTATCAGTCACCAATTTCCATGCTTCGGGCTGCTTTGTGTACCAACGAGGCAGTTAACCTATAGTGGATATGTATAGCCTGGATATATTGGGGTCTGCTTCCAGTCTCACCGGATGTAGCTCTAAGTTATACAAGGAGCGACTGTCTATCTGAACTCCTCAACCCAATTGCCCGGGAAACCCAGTACCTCTTGGTAAGACTGATGTCAGACTTACTGACTTCTGAGTACTTCTGACTACCCGTAACGATTGCCAAGGATGTGAAATGACAGCCGGGACTACAGTTTGACGTGTCATCCAAAACACAGTCATTGGTGTCCAAGATATCCTTAGAAAGTACATACAAACTTAGAAAAGTTGCATTGGTACTTGCCTGACCTGGAATCGAACCCGTACACTCATACTTGAGAAGTTGGTTCTTTACACGTTAGGCCACCACGACTAAGTTGGAAAATACGATGAGAATAAAACTAAAATAGTCGCTTTATCAAATTTTATTCAAGCCTTTGAGCTTTTCCTTTACAATGAGTTAAGTATTAAAACCATTATCATTTGTTCGTGGTCAAATAAATATAAGTTTTTACATATTACAACAACTGTACGAATCCAAGTAATTTCTAGGAACTTGTGTTTACGGAGTACGGAAATCAAATTAAAATATAAAAAAAAAATAGAATAAATCAAGCGATTCTATAAAGGTGTGAACGTGTAAAAATTAGTGCTCTGTTTAACGGTTTCCGTATTCCGTAAAAAAATTCAAAATTCCTATTTCCATGGGCCCATTTACCTAGTTCCCAGGCAAAATCCGTGATTAAAAATTAAAAAAAACAATTGATTCGAGAATTACTGTCTAGCTAGTTCATTCTGCGTCACATAGCGAGCGTCTATTCTAGTCTTTTAAAAGTCTATGTATTTTTTTTACCATTTCTTAAATACATTTTCTTACATTTTTATTGCTTTTGCAACTTGAATTTTTTTATGATATACAATAATAATAAAAAGTAATACTAAAACACTGCTCTGGATTAGAACGCTGGCACTTATCATACCTATGTGGCAATTTTTTATACTTTTGACCGACTTCCCGAAACGGTGTACTATAAGTATAGTACTTCATACTTTATTGATTTTTTTACCTGTTTTGAAGAGCCCAGCATTCTAATAAGAGCAGGAACAATAATAAATAAGTAATAACAACTACTTATGATAATTAAGGCTAACAGGCATCCGCCGTATTGGAGGTAATTAATTATTTTATATCCTAATGCTATTTGTGTACATAAATGACTAACAAATGGAGCGGTGAATTATTTCATTCATTATAGAGACTTATGTTTTAAATCACATGATGTAATGTGAGATTCAGATAACATTAAATCGTTTACGGTATGTATGTCGACTCGGCATCTCGTCAGTTTTCAAGAACTGTTATGGGCGAGGGGTGTCGCGTTTCTAAGATCCCGCGAAAGTTACACGACACCAAGTAGTGCTACATGGGACCGCCTCCTCGTGTCAACGCATAGTTTGATAATTCATGTACCTATTGACATTTATATGCGCCCTTCAAATTCAGATATCACACACATTGCTTTCAATGAAAATTATAGACGAAAAGTTACATTTTCATGGATCAAAAGCAAATAAAAATAATGATACGGCGCGTTTTGTGAGGAGGTTTCTGTCTCTGGGATCCTAACCATCGTGCCCGATATCAGTGGCCACCTATTTCTCATATTAAAAAAAAATCTATTTAAAAATGTAATTTATATGTATGAAAATAATGATGGTGTAAACATTTACTCACTCCATATGTTACTCATCTATGTTTTCTCCCATACAAAGAGTGTAAAAGCACTTAAATATATTAATATAACTTGTTAGTGACCTTATTCACACAACAAACATTTATTTTCATGGATTTTTACACTCTTTAAATATTTAGGTACTTTCTATATGCAAAACTTAACTTTTACCCAGTTGCAAATTGGAAATTATTTTATTTTGTAGATTTTCTTTATTATCATTGCTAGCGTTGGACTAATGAGGCTTGGCACGGTTGCCTAGCACCTATTTTAATAAGAAGGCATCTAGTGTATGGCTGTAAGTTACTAGTAGAATTTGAAGACCAGTTATGCCCAAGTTCATGGTCCACATAAATGTCAGTTTTTCTTAAAACAAACCGGAACATGACAATTCATAGTAAACAGTACATTAAGAAAAAAATATGTTTGTGTTATTGTTGAAAATATTAGTAACCTTATTATAAAACACGGTTTTAGTAACGGCTTAGTGTCAAGTTAAGTCCATTAACTTTGTTCAAGACCATCTAGAACTTAACTCCCTTACTTATAAAAATCTCTAATCACCATCTAAGCAACATTTTAACGATTAAATGTTAGTTAAGACATGCTTAAGCAACGTTTATAAGTAAGAATTTTCTTAAACACCCCCTTAAGAATTACTTATTATTTAATTCACGTTTATAAGTAAGGCTGTAAGTCTGTACTTGAAAAAAAACATGGTTAATGTCATGTACAACTGCAGATAAAACAGAGTTTCTGTAGTTTTCAATGCATGACAAACTCCGCACGTAAAACCATGCAATTATTCTGTAAATTTTATGTAAAAATTAAGGTCAAGGATGTCACAATATTTTCTATGTAATAATACTATGGTCTAACATCAAACACTGGTATTTTTGCAAAGAAACCTGGTAATAGTGTAGAACTTCAAAACAATATTTAAAGAAGATATCTTTAGTGATTTCCTAGACATAAATTCAGGTCCAAAGAAAATTTGAATACAAAATCAATGCGAATTTTTTCAATTTGTTTTCATAATTTCAGTTCTTGTATAAGCTCTTAACTAAATATAAACAAACCTGATAGGACATTTTACTTTAAAATTCCGTTTAAAAATAAAATGCGGGTAAAAATCAAGGTAAAAATTATAACAATTATTTTATCAATTGAATCATTATTTTATGAAGTATTTTAAACATTGTTAAAATGGAACATAGAATATTTTCTTTCACAGACTTGCTTATTTGAGGCTTAGTGAAACATTTATTGAGTTGTTAAAAAAAACCGGCCAAGTGCCAGTCGGACTCGCACACGGAGGGTTCCGTACCATTATTCATAAAACAAAATAGAGCAAAAATGAAAAAAAAAAAACACGTTTGTTGTATGGGAGCCCCCAAAATATTTATTTAATTCTAGTTTTCATGTTCTGTTGTTATAGCGGCAACAGAAATACGTCATCTGTGAAAATTTCAACTCTCTAACTATCACGGTTCATGAGATACAGACTGCCTGGTGACAGACGGACGGACAGAGGAGCGAAAACAATAGGGTCCCATTTCACCCTTTGGGTACGAAACCCTAAAAACATGTATTTAGGCATTCAGGTAAAAATTAAGATTGGCATAACATATTGTACAGAAAAACAGTATTAATTCTATTTTAATTATTAATATTTTGTTCTGGAGTATTGGGCTCTTTCTATTGTTGCTGGTTTTAATTAATAACTGCTTTTAATGACCAATCCATCCTATGTTTTTCTTTTAAAGATTTAAATTTTACATAATTTATATGAAGCTTATGTCTAAATTCAATCTTTAGTCGCAAAAAAACGATAGATTAATTATTGAAATTGGAAATACATGTGTATTTAACACTTATTCGAGTTGTGGCGTTTGCAGTAACACGACTTAGTACAATTTATTTATTAATACAATGTGCAATATTAAATCGCATTTATATTAAGTATTACGAAATAAAATGCAAGACTATCACTTTTTGTACAATTTTAAAAATCCGATTCATCTCAGATTATATTGGTAATTATGTCAATTACAATGTTTTACGCATTTCTACTGCTTTTTACGGTATACAATTGTGTTATTTACTACAAATTTTGTGATTTGTCCTTTACGCCTTTTTGTGTAAACAATAGGTTTTAAAGTAAGTTATTTTAGATATATTTTATTTAGCAATAACATTTACCTCATTGTGAATTTACACAAAACATAATGCAGTAAAGATTTATACACCAATGAAATACATATTTAAGATAGCAAGCTTTCACTAACATCACCACTTGCAACTAAACTGGTGATTATTAATCGCCACATACACTTTGCAACTAAAGCAGTGATATTAACACCACACACATTTTGCAACTGAAATAGTAGTAGCACTTTAAACACTGGTACAAACGGTGATTCTTCTAATAACCACAAACACTTTTTAATCACCACAACACTGCAACTAAGAGGTGATTTCGTTAATAACCACAATACACTTTTCGGTCACGTTAATCACCGATGTCACCATGATTTCGTTAATCACCAATACTCCGAACTTAGATCACAAACACTGTATCAGTCTGTATTTTAACACTCATATGAGCCCGTGGCGTTTCTTGTATTCTTCTAAATTAAGTGAACGTTTCGGGCCGGTTTCTTTCACTTTCGTCGTCACCTGTTTGGGCTGGCTTGATACTGATTCTGAAATAAAAATAATTTTCAAAAATTAATGTGTCTCTTAGATATTATCTTACATATAAAAATGAATCGCAAAATGTGTTGGTAACCGCATAACTCAACAACGCCTGAACCAATTTGGCTTATTCTTTTTTTGTTGTGTTTGTTATTGTCAGGAGAAGGTTCTTATGAAAAAAAAAATAGGATAAAGTAGAGAAGTCAGTTGACGGGAGCGAAGCCGCGGGCAAAAGCTAGTAGTTTTATAAAAAGCTAAAAGTGGGTGACGCGAGGGTGTTGTAAGCAAATGATTTTGGACTCTCACCCTTGTTAAAAGGTAAAACAATAAAAAGATAAATAAAGAGTATTTATCTGTTAATTTTTTTACCAATCACATTACATGAAAACCACATCTCGTCTTTTTCATGTCGATCCCCTCACGTCTCCTCTCAGCTCCGCTCATCTCCGCCTCAGTGTAAACGCAGCCTAAACTACTGAACCGATTTGTATGAAATTTGGTACAGACATGGTTTTGAACTTGAGAAAGGACATAGGATAGTCTTCACTTCAAAAAATAAAATTTAATAGCGCCATCTATTGGTCGAATAAATAATCTGCTGGAAGTTACTATTCCACGCGAACGAAGTCGCGGGCTAAAGTATAATAAAATAATAATAAAATAGTTTATTGACTCAAAAAAGGTACACACAAGGGAAAACACACATCAGTTATAACAATCTTCATGAACAATAATTTTGTTGAACACTGGTACCCAAAGTAAGATTTAACTTGTGGTATGGGTACCAGGGCTCTCGTTATTGATTTCCACAGATAGTTAGCTTAGCGTGAATCGTAAATTTGTCATAATGTGTGTTTGTGTGTGTGTTTGTGGGTGTGTGAGTGAGTAATGGTATGTGTGTGTATGAGTGTGTGAGTGAGTAATGGTATGTGTGTGTGTGAGTGTGTGAATGAGTAATGGTATGTAAGCTAGTTCAATATAAAACTTACTGGCTATAGGCAGGTCGAGCTCGATGTTAATATCGAAGTCGTGTAGCGAGTACAAACTTGTGTCGTTACCCGCCGGCTTGTCGCGTTTCGCCTTCTCTAAGTCTTGCTGTTGTTGCTGAAAATATACAATACGTTATTTAGTTCATTCTGGTTTCAGTGTAGCAGGAAACTACAACAAATATGTACTAGTCACTATAGTTATCGGCACAAATCTTGAGCTCTGACCTACATCTGCGCAGAAGTGATTTATTAGCAAAGAACCAATCCCGAGTGCCGGCTATGACGCGATGCGCTGCGGGACAATCACTGCTTTAGCCCGCGCCTCACGAATACCACAAAAGGGACCCAATAAATTACTTCTGCGCAGGTGAAGGTCAGAGCTCAAGATTCGTGCCGATAACTATACATACATAGTATAAAACAAAGTCGCCTTTTCTGTCTCTATGTCGCTATATCCTTGCCTTTTTGTATGCTTAAATCATCAAAAATACGCAACCGATTTTCATGCGGTTTTTTTTAATAGACAGAGTAATTAAATAGAAAGGTTTATATTATGTTTAATGGAACGACATGCAACAAGGTTTATTGAAATTTAAATAAAAGTACGACGGTATTTTAACGATAGTTAATTAGTAAAAAAAATGACCCCGACGAATTGAGAACCTCCTCCTTTTTGGTAAGTCGGTTAAAAAGAAATATACTTACAAGTCTTTCTCTTTCTTTCTGTTCTTTAGCTGCTTTCTCTTCTTCTTCTCTCTGTTTTAACATTTCCGCTATTTCCTCTTCGCTCCTTATAACATCCTGGAAGAAACGATTAAACTAGATAGGTAAATTCGCTGCGAAAGAAAATTAAAAAGAAAAATAATACAAGAAACCGGCCAAGTGCGATTCGGAATCGCGCACGGAGGGTTCCGTACCATTATAAATATTATAAAACCTGAAATTATTGGGAAGTTTGTTCTTCACCGCTTCTTCTTCCCAGCCATAACACTAGGAAGTGATGAAAGGGCGTTTTGGAAGTGCTGTTATTTTGTAATTTTCGACGTGAAAATGTGCTAAAAACCAGCCTAGTTTCAATAGACGTTTTTGACTTTGACTTTGGAATATATAAATGTGAACAAACCTGAGTTTTGCTCCCTCCAGACTTGAAATTCATGACAGGTTTAGTGTGTCGCCTCGTGAAAGGATCGTCTGTTTTTTTGCCTTTATTCGCTTTTACCTGAAAATAAATATAGCATGTTATATTTTTTTTAAGGTTGAATTCGGAAGACGCTGGATGCAGGTCGCTTCCAACAGGTATCTGTGGAGATCAAAGGGGGAGGCCTATGTTCAGCAGTGGACGTCCTATGGCTGAGATGATGATGATGATGATGAATTCGAATGTTAATGAATACATGATGGGAAATATATAGTGTGTCATACCTAATCACATTAAATTAAAAACATTAATATACTGGTTAATATATTTTATGTCGATCAGCACAAAGAAAAAAAAACGTAAAATATAATAAAAATGTGCGAGGATTAGAACACCATAATATAAGAGTCAGTCTTTACAAACAACGAAAATTCTCCCTTGAAAACTGACAGCTGTCAACTGGTCAAAACATACGATACTCCTAACTTTATCTCTGCTTTACACATGGTGTTGTAAATTATGAAAACGAAAAATGAGTCCTGTGGCTAAACCACTGAATGGATTAGGTTATTTTTTTTACAATTCGCCATAGAATATCATAAAGTATATGTGATAGGATTTAATGTGATTAGGTAAGACTCACCCGATATTTAAAAACAACTTTAAAATGTTATTTCCACAAACAAGGATAGGATAAAAGTTAAAACTCACCTCTTCCATGATAGCCTTTTCAGCAGTTTCAACATTAAGTTTCCTATTTCTATTGTTAATATAAGATATACTCTGTATAGATGATGTTCTAGTTTTGTCCAACTGACTCGCTCGTTCTTCTAACTCTTGTATTTTCGCGTTCAATTCCATCACTGTTTCGTCGTCTCCTCTGAAATAATATAAGACAATTGGTTATTCAAATTTCTATCCTAACTAGTATTATAAATGCGAAAGTAACTCTGTCTGTCTGTCTTTTCTTCACGCCTAAACTACTGAACCGATTTTTGTGAAATTTGGAGATAGTTTTTATTACAAAAAAAAAAAAAACGAAATTTATTCCGGACATACAGCGCCATCATTGACCAACGAACGAAGTCGAGGGCAAAAGCTAGTAAGTTATATTTTTGTCCAGGCATGGCAAAAACACCAAAACGAGGGCGAAACCGCGAGAAAGTGCTAGTAGCATATACATATTATACAAAAAGTTTTTTTTAATCACTTCTACATATTGAAATCTTTATTATTATTTTTTTTGTACGCAGTGAAAATATAAAAGAAGTAGACATAGCATAATGTGGTAGGTATTTACAATATTTTTATGATTGCAAAATTTTGTATTGATATATAATCAAAGGTCCCCTAGATACAGACAACGCCTAGTTTGGGAACCACAGAATTTCTAAAAATGTCTCCCGTAGAGAAGTTACAGCGAAAATTTGAACTAGAACTAATTTACCTTAAAAAGTGATTCATTAATGTAACTGTGGATCGATAAAATATTTATTTATCTTCTATATCTCTACTAATATTATAAATGCGTAAGTAACTCTGTCTGTCTGTTACGATTTCACGTTTAAACCACTGAACTGATTTTAATAAAATTTGGTACAAAGAAGTCGTGGTGGCCTAGTGGGTAAAGGACCAATCTCTCAAATATGAGGGCGTGGGTTCGATCCCAGGTCAAGCAAGTAACTTCTCTGCGCATATCTTAGACACCATTGACTGTGTTTCGGATGGCACGTTAAACTGTAGGTCCCGGCTGTCATTGAACATCCTTGGCAGTCGTTAAGGGTAGTCAGAAGCCAGTAAGTCTGATACCAGTCTACCGGTTAGACTGGAAGCCGACCCCAACATGATCGGGAAAAGGCTCGGAGGATGGATAGATAGAGTTGATCTTGAGAAAAAACATAGGAAAGTTTTTATCCCGGACTTTTGAAGAATTCTCTTCGAAACGCGATATAACCGAACTGTACGCAGGCGAAGCCGCGGGCGGAAGCTAGTTATATTATTATAGGTACACAAATTGTAGGAGCAAGTGTACACTTTGCCTTACTGCCTACCATACAATCTTTTCCTTCTCGTCTCAATCCATCCTAAGGTTGTCTGGAAGGGATCGCTCTTAGCGATAAGACCGCCCATTACGTCACCTTCTTTAACTAGTTTAAGATCAAAAATGTTAAATTGGTGTACCTAATAAAGAATACCATCATAGATGCTTATAGTACAGTGGAGCGTCGATTATCCGAACGTCGCTTAACCGAACGACCGCTTATCCGAACGTCAATGGCGCGGGTCAATGCAAGATTTTTTTAAGTGTTAATTGTAATTACATAGTAAAGATTAGTTTTACTACAAATTGTCTGCACTTTTTTTTTTGTTTATTTCCTATTTGTCATTAAAGATATTCATAATTGTAAATAATATGGTTTTCATTTACCTGAACGTAAATTCATATGGCTGAATCAATATACATACATACATAATTACATTAGTTCGATTATCCGAAAATACCGGTTTTCCGAACACCCATGTCCCCCAATTAGTTCGGATAATCGACGCTCTACTGTACTTAGTGTATTTATACATATATATAGGTATTTTGATATATATTTTATATATACATATTTAGGTTAAGTTAGTGATTATTTTATTTTAGTTATAGCTTCTTTTCTTTTTACGCACTCTATCTGCATCTCTTTCTATTTTAACTCTCTCATAACGGGCCAGCTGGAAGAGATTTCTAATGAAATAAGCTGTGCCTTTGTACTATCTGTTCTATTTTTCTTCTTCTCTGTATTCTGTGTGTGTACTGTTACTGTTACAGCCTTTTTATCGTCCCACTGCTGGGCTGCGGCCTCCTCTCACACGGAGAAGGATTGAGCGTTTAACACCACGCTTGCTCAATGCGGGTTGGTGATTTCAGACTTTATAGTTCAGGTTTCCTCGAGATATGTGTGTACATAAACTGTTAAATAAATAGTATTAGTATAAAGTCTTACCTCAATTGCGCGACATCCCTTTCCTTCATAAGTTGAGTTTTCTTCATGGCATAGTTTGTGGGATGTGATCTGAATCGATCCTTTTCAGCTACTATTTTCTCTATATCCTCTTCCTGAAAAATGTGGTCTTGAAATATTAAGACATGCTGTTATTTATAAAGAGGAAACATGTTTTCTGATTGTTTGTACCGTAAAGTCTTATGAACTATGGATCCGAATGGCTATATAGCAGAACATATACAGGGTGTGTCGTTCACAATCACATTAAATCCTATCGCATATACGTTATGATATTCTATGGCGAATTGTAAAAAAAATAACCTAATCATTTTTAGTTTTTATAATTTACAACATCATGTGTAAAGCAGAGATAAAGTTAGGAGTATCGTATGTTTTGACCAGTTGACAGCTGTCAGTTTTCAAGGGAGAATTTCAGTTGTTTGTAATGACTGACTTTTATATGGTTTTCTAATTTTCACACATTTTTATTCTATTTACTTTGTTTGAAAAATGCATTTTTTTATTTTTACGTATTTTTCTTTTTTCTCAACATCATCTTTTTTTATCGACATATATTAACCAGTATATCAACGCATTTCATTTAATGTGATTGTGAACGACACACCCGATATAACATTATTTTTATCCTGGTAAGGGTTGAAATTCCTCAGAGAAAACGAGGGAGAGGACCTACTTATTTATTATTTACATTACATTATAGTTTTCTCACCTTAAATTCATACATAAGTGCCTCTTTAACCTCTTGTATCTTATTTCTAACGAAGTCCATAGTGGGTGGCTTTTTATTCGCGTCTTTGATCGCTTTGTTCCATTTCTGAAACTCACTCTCTGTGAATTCCTGAAAAAATACTTTTTTTATACTTATTGCCAATGATAAATGGGTAAATAAGGCTTTTTTTAAATTAATTAATGTAATAAATATAATGATTCAATGTAATGCAATCTAATCTAATGTATTTATGATTGTTACTTTCCATACGAATGGTGTGTACACCTTTAAGTGACTTTTTTGCACTGTATGGAGGATAAATGTTTATATAAACTTAAGCTATTTGTAAAAATGTCGTTGGTGTACCTTACTAAATAAATAAAATTAATAAAAGTATATTATTATTCTTACCTGATTACTAACAAACTCTAACCGGAACACTCTGTCTTGTGTGCCGTGCCTTAACTTAAGTCCCTTATTCGTTCTAGTGTTACCTAAATTGTATACTTTAGCCGTTTCATATACGTCTATTATTTCTGCTACCTGCAAATAAAATAGGAGTTTAAGATCTAATGCCCATTTTCACCAACAAATACCTAAATTAAGGGATCCCCCAAGAGCATTTACAGAACACTTAATAAGAATTTAGTTTTCACCAAAGTTTAGGTATCCCTTATCCATAGTTATTTATGTCAAAATTGGGAGAGCCCTTATTCTAAGTGGCACTTAGATTAAGAGATTGTTGGTGAAAATGGGCATAAGTTATTGTCTGTTTTTTAATCTCGTAGACTAAATTGACACTTGCAAAATGTCAAACTTACAAATAATGTTGCTAGCTCTGTGGTGCAGTGTTGTACTTACGATACCGGTTCGTTGAATCGTAACTTTTTATCTACAATAGACGAATTTAATATTCATTCAAAGTTTTATATTTAAAATTCACGTACGTACCAGTATGCCAGGGATATCTGAACACGCAAAGCCATGCGTAATCATCAAGGATAAGCCCATTATTTCAGGATGACTTATTGTGAAAAAACGATACTTGATTTTATTAACGCTAAGTTTCGGTCGTGCCACATCACTATTTAAGAATTTGCAACAAACTGACAACACTCGTAATGTCAGTTTAGTGTACGAGATTAAAAACAGACTATAAGTCTGACGCCAGTCTAACCAAGGGGTATTGGGTTGCCCGGGTAACTGGGTTGTGGAGGTCAGATAGGGCAATCGCTCCGGATGCGAGAGGTGGTTCCCACGAGACGCGGGTGAAACCTCTGGAAGCTACAGTGTATTAATACAAACTTACCCTATAAACAGGATTTCCGTTATTATTGCCGATGCCAATTCTTACGAAGCAGCCGTTGACGACGCGAGCGAAGAATGGAAGATGTACCAAACGTTCCAGTTTAAACCTGAGAGAAATACATAAATATGGTGAATAATTTAGTTTTAAGGAAGGTCTTTTTTATGTAAGTAGGTAAATTAAAGTTGTTCAACCAGTTCAACAAGGGGAATAGTTATCGGTACGAATCTTGAGCTCTGACCTACGTGGGCGGTCCCATAATGAATTGGCCTAACTATGAAATAGTGGAGGAAATGAAATGAAACCGATTTTATTTTTCAATATAATCAAAATAAATACCAATACACTTCTGACATCTGCGAATTAGTATCTCTTCACCTTTATAAAAGTAATCACAATTTTACCCCAAAAAAGGCGGCCTATTGCCTTTCTAGGGGGCTTTTTATCCTTATAACGCCATTCTATTGACTCGCGCTTGCTTTGTGGATCATAATACAAAATCATAGATTCATCACCAGTCACTAGCCGCTCGATCACATCTTTGAATTTTCCTCCACAAAGATCCAAAAACTCTGAAACGCAACGCCCGTCTCTGAACCGCTGAAAGAAGTTTCGGTACCCATCTTGCACTCACTTTTTTCATGTGAAGATGTTCATGGAGCACATTATGAAAAATACTTTTAGGGAGCCCAAGGCTAGCTGCAATTTCTCTAATCTTCAAACGGCGGTCACTCCGAACCTCCTCTTCAATAGGAGCAATTGTTTCGGAAGTGAGCACTTCCACAGGCCAACGGTCATACCCAATGTCTTCGACGGTTTATCTCCCGAGGTGAAACTTTTTAACCAAATTTTTCACTATGTTATAGGAGGGGACAGACTCCTTATACACGCCATCTATTCATTTTTTTATTCACGCAGGGGATAAACCTGCTTTAAACAGAAACTTTATGAGACTTCGATACTCAGTTTTCGACATTCGGAAAAAATACGCGACTCTCGTCATTCAAATGCCTACTAAACTAAAACTAAGCATTTCATGTCGATGCGTATTTTTTATATTATGTACACGATAAACGTACTTTTTAATGCCACATAATATTTAGCAATATGTCGCCTAGAACTATATCAGGCCAGTTCATTATGGGACCGCCTAGGTACATCTGCGCAGAAGTGATTTATTAGCAAAGAACCAATCCCGAGTGCCGGCTATGACGCGATGCGCTGCGGGACAAGCACCGCTTTAGCCCCCGCGCCTCACGAATACCACAAAAGAGACCCAATAAATTACCTACGCAGGTGAAGATCAGCGCTCAAGATTCGTGCCGATGATTATACTAGGTTGCCCGGATAACTGGGTTGAGGTCAGATAGGGCAGTCGCCCCTTGTAAAGCACTGGTACTCAGCTGCATCTGGTTAGACTGGAAGCCGACCCCGACATGGTTGGGAAAAGGCTCGGCAGAAGATATAAGTTAAAGTTGTAACTTTTTACTCCTACTTTAATTGAACCTAAATTGTATGAAACGGAATTTTTATTACCTTTAAAACTGCAACAAATATGTTTCAATTATTGCAATTCTTCTATTTTAATCAGTCTGTTTTATTTTCAAAAACCATGCTTTTTAATAAAAAATATGCACGTGTAATATAAGCCGAAGTTTTTGTGATTCATAAATAATAATCACCTGCTAAGTCTAAGTTTATTGATCTGTTCCTTAGTGTCAGCGTATTTGATCTCCACTTCTTCTCTCTCTCGCTTCTTCTCCTCTTGTTCTCCGTCTGACGAGGAAGAACTTGAAGAACTGCGCCGACCTACAGATAATATTAATATTAGAATAAAAAGACTAACTAAAAACTGAAGTAAAGACCCGATTTTGAGGAAATATTAACCCTCTTATTATAAAAACTGCCGCAAGTAGTGGTTTAAACCCGACTGAAGACGTCTTGGTTTGTTACGGTACTTACGATAGTCTTTACATCCTTATTACAAAACGTAGACTAAGAGAAGACTGTTTAGTACTTCGATTTGTCTATGGTTCAAATAATATCCACAGATTATAAGCAACAAATATTTAAATCATTCGTTCAATCGTTCCGAATTCTATGCGCCGTTCCTTTTTACATTATTTTGTTAAGTCTATTTTGATGAAAAATAAATAACTATGATAATAAAAAAAATATCTCTGCAGTTGAAAATATTACTTTTTATTATTTAAAGGTAATTTTATATTTCTAGTATCTTTTAACGATATACATGATCCAATTATTCTCTTTTAAACAACTATCGAGTTTGCGCGTATAACGGAACGTCAGCGCGCATATCCGAGTTATGTTTTGTTTTTAGGTTAGAAATAATTTGGATTGTTTTCATCCCGATTTAAATGATTTAATAAGACGTTGTGCATCTAATTAGGACCTCTTCAAAATTAAGTGCACAATAACTTACACACAGAATATCGTGTGCATTAAATTACCAAAAGAAAATGAAACATTTGAAACAACATAAAAGTAGAAAATTATATTTTATTCCGATGTCTATTTATACAGTCCAATGCACTGATACATGTTGGACACTGTTCTTCATCACACAATCTTGTTCCCTTTCTCATCTAGGCATTTTTGTACATTTTAGCAAGCTTCCAGTCTTTTACAAACATTTGCATATTACTGGCAGAAATACGGCGTGCAAAACGCCAAAATAGTCTTGAATCTGTAAATAAACAGTAGACTGTATGATAATCTGATATATTTTCGGAGTTTCATCAAAATCTATGTGGTAGTTTATGAGTGGAACATAAACAAACATCCATAATAAAAACTTTGACTCTTATACAATTAATTAGGATGTTATGGCAACCTACTTGCACTGTAAAGACTACTTACTTTATGGCGAGCCCAGTTGAGCATCATAGGATCATCCTGGATTATCATCATGCATTCAATTGACTATTATTTCGAAAAACGTAAATCGATATTTATATCGAAAATTGTCGTCAGGTAATTTGAAGAGATTTTGTCGATGACGCATTCTGTTGGGTCCCCGGACACTCTCAATAGTATTCTAACACATCCAAGAATTCCAAATCACACATATTTATATCCACTTTCGTTTTTTTCATCACAAAACAAATAACCTCAAAAGTAAATAATGTGGAATTTGACGTTTGTCGACTAAGTACTGCAGTTAAACTAGGGGGCTCGATGGTTTATCTTTTGTACTACAGAAAGTAATAGGACTTGCGATAAACTGCGTTTTGTAATAACGTTTTTTCAAGGTCGTACTTAAAGCTGGATTAAAGGTAGTACAAAAGCCGATACTTATTAGATACCGCGTTTTATAATAAGAGGGTCTAAGTTTTAAATCAGTTCATAAAAAGGTAAGAGTTATGATTGGGAACCTCCTTTTTGAAGTTGATTTAAACAAACTAAGGCTTATTATTTTTAATAATACTGCCACTAATTTTAGTGTTAACCAATGTAGATGATAATTTGCATGGATAGACAGAATAATTTGATCAAGGTATAGATTATTTCGTCCTGTCATGATTGACTGTATTAATGACTTACAGCCAGTTTCTTCATCAAAAGTTAAAGCCAAAGTAAAAGTCAAAGTAATGTCTTAAGTTAAAGTAACGGTCAAATTCAATTTTTCTATTAGTTTTGCTGTCACTTTGCCTTGAAAAAACGAATTTGACCGTTACTTTTACTTTAGACATTACTTTAACTTTAACTTTTGATGAAGAAACTGGCCGTTATACAATACTGTCGCTTATAAGTATTTTAATTCAATTTAGTTTATAGACTGCCAATTATAGTACTAACGACCAGGTAAACTGGTTCCTGATATAGTCCCTGATAGCCTATCAGGAAACTACAGGCCACTTTAACCGGTTACTGATCTCTGATAAATAATGTCGGGACACTTTTTCACACACGGTTGGTTAGTCCCATGGTAAGTTATTAATTAACTTGTATTATGGGTGCTAACACAACTGATAAACTACATATAGCTACACATATACATATTTATAAATACATATTGTAACACCCAGACCACAGCCAACAAGCATGCTCATCACACAAATGTCGACCGAACCGGGAATCGAACCCGGGACCTCAGGTTCGGCGGTCCGGCATGGTGACCATTGCGCCATCGAGGTCATCATAGCCTATCAGGAACTTTTCTGACAGATAACAAACTGACACTTTATCGCTAACCAGTGACACCGAGGAGATAATATTTATTATACAAATCAATCCGAGAACAAAAACCGAGAGTTTCACCTTCTAAGCAACGTTTTAAGTAATCACTACTTAAAGTCTTACGCGGTGTCCTGCGTGAGCGACGAACGCGACGCGACGCGACGCTGCGAACGCGACGAACGCGATCAACTCAAAGGAATTCCCTACATGCGGCCTATGTGACAGCCTGCGGCGAGACGCGACGTAACGCGTACTTGTTTTGAGGGCGACCAGACGCGACACCGCGAACTATTCAGAAGCGTTGATTGTTGTGGGACAAAAAAAAACATAAATATTAAAGAAATCGTTTATTAGTACAAACAAGTTGGAAGATTGTTGCTGTCTGTACTTTAAATATGAACTTTCAAGCAAAATTGTAACACAACTTCTCTATGATTTGAGAAGTAATGACCAAAATCACGTAGGACATCTGTCGCGTATAGCATCGCGTCGCATTACGTCGCGTCGTGTTGCGTCGCGTCGCGTCGCGTTCGTCGCTCACGCAGGACACCGCGTTAAGCATTGATTAAATGTTAGTTAAGACATGCTTAAGCAACGTTTATAAGTAAGAATTTTCTTAAGCATCCCTTAAATATTACTTATATTTAATTCACGTTTATAACTAAGGTTGCAAAACTCTCACCTTGCGACTTATTATCGTCAGAATCCGAGCCAGAGTCGTCAGAATAGATGTCAGAAGCTTTCAGTTTGACGCTCTGCTTGCTAGTACCCCCGATAATCTCGGCGTCCGCGTCCTGAGGAGAAACGTAGTCGTTCGCCTTTACGGGTTACAACGGGGTGACAGTCAGATCAGTACTGTGGCTTGATATTGTGTTTGTGTTGTAAAATGATATTGAATAAAACATAAAATAAATAGTATAAAAAACCGACCAAAGTGCGAGTCAGACTCGAGCACGAAGGGTTCCGTACCAGAGCAAAAGTGAGCAAAAAAATCACGTTTGTTGTACGGGAGACCCCCAAAATATTTATTTAATTCTAGTTTTCAGTATTTGTTGTTATAGCGGCAACAAAAATACATCATGTGTGAAAATTTCAGCTCTCTAACTATCACGGTTCATGAGATACAGCCTGGTGACAGACGGACGGACGGACCGACAGAGGAGCGAAAACAATAGGGTCCCGTTTTACCCTTTACTTGTGAGATATATGAATGTGTGAAAACGAACAAAACATAATTTAGAAAATATAAAATAGCAACAAAAAATCGAACACAACAAAATAAGTAGTTAATTTGTTTGACTTGTGTCGCTGATACTGACAGACTGACTAAAACTAATCCGTCTATAAATTATAGTTACCTTTATCCAAGGCAGCGATAAATCTTTCAAACAACAGTTATAACACTCAAGGTACGTTATTAGTTAAATACTAGCTGTTTTCGTCCGGTTTCACTCGCATCTCAGGGAACTCTCTTCCCGTACCCGGATAAAATATAGCCTAAGTCACTCGCGGATATAGCTTTCCAACAGTGAAGTATGTTTCAAATTGGTTCAATAGTTCACTGCTACTGTTACAGCCTTTTTATCGTCCCACTGCTGGGCTGCGGCCTCCTCTCACACGGAGAAGGATTGAGCATTAATCACCACGCTTGCTCAATGCGGGTTGGTGATTTCAGACTATACAGTCCAGGTTTTCTCAAGATTTTTTCTTTCACCTTTTTATCAGCCATTGGTGTCTATCCTCCCCACTCAGAGTCATTTAATGCTTACTTAAGCCATTCTTTAGTGAAGGATTTGTATGACATTCCGTCACTAAGGAGTGACTTAAGTAATCATTAAATGTCTCTGAGTGGGGAGGTAAGATATACTTAGAAACTATGGTATGGTTCAATAGTTAGTTCTACAAAAACAAAAAGAAAAATATTTGTTGGGAAACTAAACCATCACCTTGTAAGATAAGTTATATTTTGTAAGGTACGAGAAGCAATTCGTCTGGACGCGAGTGAAACCACAGGATACAGCTAGACATTAATGGCCTTACTACAAAAACTTAAACATTTGTTTTACACTTGTCTAAAAAAAATGTGGCTGCAAAATGAACCATATGTCAACCTCATAATCTGACATTTTTTAGACAGGTCTTAAACTGACGTTTAAAAGTTTTTGTGGTAAGACGGTATAATGTCAACTTTATAACCATAGTTTTAAGCAACATTGTCCCTTGTAGCTTGGAACTTAACAGTTTAATTAACAAAAAGGCTAGGCAGTTCCCAAATACTTACATCATCATCATCCTTATCCTTAGTTTCTTCCTCCTGCCTTCGTTTCTGTCGGGTAAGTTCGACTCGACTAGCTTTAGCGTCGCGTTGAGCTCTGAGAGCCGCCATTGCGTTCTGACGTTTATCATCCACGTTACGTTTGCGTTCTGTCTTTGCCCCGAATAGGGGGGAGGCGGAACGTTCTGACGGGTCTGACGGAGAAATAAATTAATAAATTAGAATGTGTAAAGTGGAGTTACAGCTACACAGTAACAGGTAAAAGATTGAGCAATCAAACTTCCTAGAGAATAATTATTATGTCGTGTTCCTCCGCGAACATCTTTGGCAGTCTTACCAAGGGATATCGAGTTGCCCGGGTAACTGGGCTAAGGAGGTCAGATAGGCAGTCGCTCCGAGCACTGGTACTCAGCTACATCCGGTTAGACTGGAAGCCGACCCCAACATAGTTGGAGAAAGGCTAGCCATGTAAAGGTAGGTTAAGTCCTACTTTACATGTCAACATTGCAATCATAATGGGTGGTCAAAAACAAATACCCTCTGGTTTTTGTCTAGTGACGAAATTGCCTATGCTTGAACTTAAACCCAAAAAAAATCTAGAATTGTTGAAGCAATTTTAGCATCATTCAATATGCTTCTATATCAAAGTTCAAAAAGTGGGTATATGAGAATAAATTGCTGATTATAGTTATCGGCACGAATCTTGAGCTCTGACCTACATCTGCGCAGAAGTGATTTATTAGCAAAGAACCAATCCCGAGTGACGGCTATGACGCGATGCGCTGCGGGCCAATCACCACTTTAGCCCGCCCCACAGAAGGGACCCAATAAATTACTCCTGCGCAGGTGAAGGTCAGAGCTCAAGATTCGTGCCGATGACTATACAACACAAATATGGTTATGTTCTCACCTGCATCCTTGGGGTCGTCGAGGATCTCACCAGGACTTGGAGGTGTCTGCTCTTTCTCTTTCTCAGGTTCTTTTGGCTCAGGACGTTCAGCTTCAGCCTCTGTTGAGCAAACGTTTTTAAATTACTATTTTATTCACATACGGAAAATTATTTTCAGTGTATGTAGTAATACGACTATTTTTTATATAAAAAATTATGTATAAAACTTAAAATACATAGAATATTTAAGGCATAACTGTCAAATAGCTGAAAGAGGCGGACTTTCCATGTTGCACACTGGTACTCAGCTGCATCCGGTTACTGGAAGCCAACCTTGGTTAGGAAAAGGCGAGGCTACGAATGACCGTATTATGGTGCTAGACCTTAAAATAAGCCGCGCCTCGCGCCGCCGCTGTATCTCCCGGTGGTGGGGTGTCAAGCTCCAGGTTTGCTGCTGGTGGTCTCAACTAAATAAAACCCCTATTTTCGATACAAAGAACTGTAATATTTATAAAGGAGTATAGCCGATATGTGCGCACACTAATGGTCGGTGAGCGAGAGTGGTCGGGGTCCGGCCGCGGCGTATGTTCGCTGGCCTAGCGTAGGTGGGGCGTGTGATGACGCACGATGACGCGTGTCTCAGCCGGCGCGATGTGAAGGTCCGGAACACCCGGCGAGGCAGATATATAGAATATATAGGAATATAAATATAGGATATATAGAAGACTCTGTCACCTCTCTTCTCCTGGCGGTCCCTCTCTCTCTCCCGCTGGCGCTGTTCCCGCAGCGCTCGTCTCCTGCGCCGCCGCTGTATCTCCCGGCGAGGCAGATGCTAGGATATATAGAAGACTCTGTCACCTCTCTTCTCCTGGCGGTCCCTCTCTCTCTCCCGCTGGCGCTGTTCCCGCAGCGCTCGTCTCCTGCGCCGCCGCTGTATCTCCCGGCGAGGCAGATGCTAGGATATATAGAAGACTCTGTCACCTCTCTTCTCCTGGCGGTCCCTCTCTCTCTCCCGCTGGCGCTGTTCCCGCAGCGCTCGTCTCCTGCGCCGCCGCTGTATCTCCCGGCGAGGCAGATGCTAGGATATATAGAAGACTCTGTCACCTCTCTTCTCCTGGCGGTCCCTCTCTCTCTCCCGCTGGCGCTGTTCCCGCAGCGCTCGTCTCCTGCGCCGCCGCTGTATCTCCCGGCGAGGCAGATGCTAGGATATATAGAAGACTCTGTCACCTCTCTTCTCCTGGCGGTCCCTCTCTCTCTCCCGCTGGCGCTGTTCCCGCAGCGCTCGTCTCCTGCGCCGCCGCTGTATCTCCCGGCGAGGCAGATGCTAGGATATATAGAAGACTCTGTCACCTCTCTTCTCCTGGCGGTCCCTCTCTCTCTCCCGCTGGCGCTGTTCCCGCAGCGCTCGTCTCCTGCGCCGCGCCTCGCGCCGCCGCTGTATCTCTCCGGGCGACGCGGACCGCTCCGCCGCTGAACGACGAGCTAGGCGGAGCTTGCGTTCTATCTCCCATCTGTTTTACAAATCAATGGATTTTAAGAATATAATGATGATGGCCTCCTAGCCGATTATCGGCCGAAGGAGATTAGCCAACTGCGCAGGACATATTATAGTGCACAAGCATTTGCTTGGACACAGGTGCACTCACTATTCTTTCACTCTCATAACCCGATGGGACGGCAATCCGACACCACAGGAGAGAGATCACAAGCAGGACCGACATTTACGTGCTCTCCGATGCACGGGTGCATCAATCACCAACTTCCAGGCTTTAGGTTGCTTTGTGAAAGTTTCTAAAACCCACAAAGCGATTTCGGCCCAACCCGGGTATCGAATCCGATACCTCGCGCACAGCAGCCGCGCTTGCGATCACTAGACCAACGAGGGAGGAAAATATAAAGTGCCACAGGACCGCAGTGACATATTGCATAGTGAAGTGTTACTAACAGATTCAAGTTTATATATGCCATTTTGTATAATATAGGTAATATGTATGTCAGTCTTTAAGGTATATATCTATGGGCCAATGCAGCCTGAAAATAAAGATATTTTGATTGCATTTGATTATACTGTGTTTTGATAGTGCGTCCTCAACGATTTCCTTTGGCGTCACCTACAAAATAGCGTTGAATTCGCTTCGCATTCGTGTTGGTTCGCCCATGCAGGATGCACCCTTATTGAATGTAGTTAGAAGACCAAACGAATAAAGAACTAGAGCTAGAATAAGAGCATTATTTACTACATAATAGAGCTGTACTCAACTATGTAGTATTCAACCAATATCTTTCTAAATTTCAAACACAAGGCAACATTTTCATGACAAGAACAAAATAATTCACACCATTAACATCAAAAGCAGTTTATATGTAGTTACAAACCTGGTCTTCATAAGGTCTCTCCTCTCGATTCTCTTGAAGATCTCTTGTTCTCTCTCCTTCTCAGACATGGCGGCGAGGCGAGCCCTATCCTCTTCATCTCCCATGAGGTTTTCATCGTAGCTGAAGGAAATTATAGCTATTAGTGTTCGGGAGATATTGAACCCTATATTTAAGGGATTTTAGGCTAAGTTTTAAAAGAAATATAGATAAAATATTAAGGATTCATAGACAACATCAATTTTGGTTTCCTTAAAACAACTGATCACCATAAATTTTCAATTGTAAACAGTGTTTTAAGAAGAACGAATGTTGTCAATGAATTTAGGCCTTAATTTGGAACTAAAGTATGTTCTATTTTTATTAATAGGACTTCTCTTTTACAATTATTGAAGTAAGATATTTTTTGCAAATTACATAAACATTAACTAATTACATAAAAATGTAATAAACATTTAATTATTAGATACAAATAATCTATCTTTATAAATAAAAATGAATTGTTGTTCGTTAGTCTGATTAAAACTCGAGAACGGCTGGGCCGATTGAGCTGATTTTCTGTTTAAAATGTTTGTAGAAGTTCGCGGGATCAGCTAGTTTAATATAAGAATAAATTATTTGTAAAAATTTCATACAAATAAGAGAATCGAAATATTATAAGGATTGTAGCGGTAAAAACTCACCCATCATCAAATTCCTCTTCGGAATCAATGGAATCATTGTCTGACGAATGTGATGATACTTCACCTACAACAAATAAATAAAATAACATTTAATTAATTTAATAACATTTTGTGGGTTCTTATGTGCACGGTCGGTCCGTGGATGGGTGACCATTTTGTCGTTCCGAAACTAATTTCTGCCCGCGCATTTGTCGAATAGTCGTGGTGGCCTAGTGGGCAAAGAACCAACCTCTCAAGTATGAGGGCGCGGGTTCGAATCCAGGTCAGGCAAGTACCAATGAAACTTTTCTAAGTTTGTATGTACTTTCTAAGTATATCTTAGACACCAATGGCTGATAAAAAGGTGAAGGAAAACATCTTGAGGAAACCTAGACTATATAGTTTGAAATCACCAACCCGCACTGAGCAAGCGTGGTGATTAATGCTCAATCCTTCTCCGTGTGAGAGGAGGCCGCAGCCCAGCAGTGGGACGATAAAAAGGCTGTAACTGTAACTATGTGTCGATAAAAAATTTTGGGGATCCAAAAACTGCAGAAGGGCAGTTACTACAGGTAGTCAGAAGTCCAGAATGTCTGAGAACCTGTCTTAACAAGGGGTACTGGATTGTCTGGGTAACTGCCGAGGAGGTCAGATGGACAGTCACTCAATGTAAAACTGGTATTCAGCTGCATCTGGTTAGACTAGAAGTCAACCCCAACAGACGTCTAGTCTATAAAAGGCTAGGCCTGGCTAGACCTGAAAGTCTTGTCCAGGTTTTTACTAGTCAGAAAAGGCTAGACATGTTTACAAACAATAAATTTGCCTTGTATAAAAAATATGATTTATTATAAAAGTACATATATTACTGCTATTCGTGGATGCAACAAACTGCCATCAGCAATAGGGTATTTTAGTCTAGATGAGAAAAAAATTAAAAGTGTATTACAATGATTGTTTAGAGGAAAAGCAATCGGGAAATGTTAGTTTCACTTCGTAAGGTACATAAATATATTTTTTATTGCAGTTTAAAGTTTTTAGGTTTTTTTATCTGTCTTTGAACACTACGAAATGTCGCCGCCATGCTAATGACGTCATTACGGTAGTAAACAACTTTTAACCAAGTGTTTCTCATATTTATATCCACTGGTACTTGAATCCATAATTTGTCTGGTGTTTTTACACTAGTGTTCTCACATTCAGAAACAACACTAAAATTTTCAATACATATCAAAATATGTATTACTGAAAGCTGTAGTTTGTTTACTAACGTAATGACGTCATGACCAAAAAACAATCATGGCGTCCGTTGTGTGCCGCGTTTTCGCGAAATACGCGCGAAATTTGAAATTATGATAAAACAATTAATTTATATTCGTACATAACGTGAGAAAAAAAAATATTTTTAATTTTTTAGAGATATATTAAGACTAAAGAATTTATTTAAGATATATTTCAAAAATGCATGTAATACCCTATTAAGCAATTAAATGGAAATATGTTAAAGGCAAAGTTAAAGAAATTTTTTTTTTATAAATATTTTGGAAAGTAATTTAGAAGTGTCACTTTTGTATTGTCCGTGAATCTTTTTTCTTTTTTTTTTCTCTACTTTATTTTAATATTACATGACTTGGATAGACTGTTGATCTAATCTATTGTATTTAATAAACATCAAAATGTACACAGTTATGCAATAAATGAATCTTTATCTTTACTAAAATAGTTGACAAACCTTCCTCCGGTTCACTATAAGTCTCTTTCTTTTTTCCTGAGCCAGCACTATCAGTACTTCTTCTAGTTTCTGTCTTTTTAGGTTCTGGTTTTTTCCGGTTATCATCCGAATGCTCTGACGAGGTCTTCCTACTAGTCCGAGCTGGTTCCTTTTTCTTTGATGTGTCACTTCTGGCATCGCTTTCAGAATCTGATCCTGATGATGATGATGACTTTGCTGGAAAGATAGTGAAATGCGTTTTAATATGTTTGTGTGTAATATACAGAATAATACTTATTGTAAAACTTGAGTATGCAAAAAAGACAGATATAAAAACAAATTGAAATTGTGATTGTTTAACTGTGCGTTTTCTGAGTTGTTTGTTTATACTTACATAACTAATAATAATAAATGCGAAAGTAACTCTGTCTGTAATGCCGAAACTATTGCATAGACAAGTTTTTAACAGATATTCCAACTCATTAGAATCCTTTTTTAAAACCTTTAGAATTAAGTTATTCAAACATCTCATCTTAATCCCTGAGCAGAGAAAATCGATTGGTTCTTTAAGATTTCTTTGCTCCAATTTTGTTGGTTCTGGACTTTACTGAGATTTAAATAAAACAAATAACTTACAATTATTTTTCTTATTGTCATCATCATCCCAGTCGGATTCACTGTCAGATCCGGAACCAGATCTCTTGGATTTTGACTGCGGTGGTGAATCACCGGTTTTCTTCTTTTTCTTTGCTAAATTGAGAAATTGCTGCAACAATATACATAACATGAAATTCATTCAAGTTATTTTTATTCATTTATTCAAGTGACCATGACTCATTTTGTTAGTAACTATTTTAACTTAATGACTATGTTAGTAGAATATAAAACAAAGCATCTTAAGCTAAGATAACTTTCTGTATCAAATAACCACTGCGGGACAATAGGAATATTATTTTAGAAGTCAGTATCACAAAATGACTGTATAAAACATTGTATTTCAATTTATTGTTATTGACACTTTTAACTGACTTCCTAAAACAGTGGTTATCAATAGATTTTCAAATAGCATGTTTTGATCTCATTATTTGTGTACTTTTTGTATTTTTGAAAATTTATTTTAGCAATGACTAACATAGTTTTAAGACCTTTTTAAAAACAATAGTATGGAGATTATTAGTCTGAATTAAATGAATATTTAATTGGCATACATCTGATGTAACCAGGAGTAATTAAGGCTTAAATTGTTGAAATCATTGAATAATAATAAAAGAGCCTTAACTCTGAAAAATAAGAAAGAAATAAGTATTTAATATTTGTCAGAAACTAGTTACAATAGGGTTTTTATGATAAGTAGTCTCATACTTTCTACCAATAAAAGGTTAAAAAGAAAAATGTTGAATAGGTATGCCCAGTAAATATTTCAAATGAATTATTTTTTGCCATCCAATTATGATATGTGTGTGATCTATGTTTTAACAAATTTTGTTTCACAATGTTTTTTTTTATCATGGATATAACATACACAGGTGTGGAAAATGTAGGTCATATACAATCAAAATTTTGATAAAAACATTGACTTATCTTTTTTTGAATCTCTAATTCTTTTGATACAATAAATTTAATAATCAATAATAAAAATGATCTCATTTTTTATCTGTGGTTCCTAATTTGCATACTTGCAAATATTTCTGGAATTCATGGAATTAAGTTGGTAATAATACTCAAGAAGATAGTTGTAACACATTATTTGAATGCATTCCTCTGAAAAGAGAAAGTCTAGACCCAAAATTATATAACTTGTGGACATTTCTCGCCTAAATACCTTAGCAACAGACTCGTAACGACTTTTAAAAGTTTTTTTTTTACTCTATTCCAACTTCCAAAGGAGTTTCAACATGTTTTAGGCTGAATACCAAACAAATTTGAATTTTATAGTGAAATGTCACAAAAATAATAGCGGGAATGTTGGCTTTCATTCATTTTTACATGACTCACGCAACAGAAGCCATTTAATAAAGCTGTAACGTAAACAACGACGATTTCTGAGAAAGAGATAAGGCAGAATTTTCAATGTTATTTTGAAAACTAAAACCACGCTGCAGACATTTGTTTTTCAAATAATGCGCAAAAGATCAATTTTAGAACGAAGGAACATTGATCTTGGCCTATTTACGCAGTCAAATTAATGAAGAATGCCGTCAAATCGTTACGTACGGACGTGAACTTATAACCTAAGGTTTTTAAAGAAAATGAACTTACTGAGTCTAAATCTGAACACTCGCTGCTGGAGTCCGAGTCTATCAGCGGTTTATTCTTCCTTTTAGCCATTTTGCACTTATATAAAACTGGAAAACGATAATTAAATGCGTCTGCTAGCTTTTTCCTTCTTCTCGAAGTCGTCAATCAACCACAGACTAAAAATATACAAACGTTTTTTTTCTTTGTAACTTTTGACGACAGGATATACGTAACAAAAAAATAAAACCTAAAATTGTGAAAGTTCTAGAATTTTAGTTCTTTTACTAATTCATGATTGAGAGTTGTCTTATAAATTATCAGAATGGTTAATTATAACGTTAATTAAAGTAACCGCTTAGTGAAATGATAAAATAAGTTCAACCTATTTTTAGTGTTGTTCCATGTCGCTCAACTCAAGCACGCTTGCTTCTCCTCAATCAAACACTATGGTCTGAAAATCAACTAAAGTGGCACGACACATCACTATTGATATATTTTCTGCGAAGTTGGGGAATCGTGCATTTTGCCATTGTTTATTATTTATTCTGAATATTCCAGAAAGATTTCTAATCCCTTTGACTGTGTAATATCATAAATTTTACAACAGTTATTCCTGTAAATCGGAGTGAAAGTGCAATCAAAGCGGAAACTAGGCTATAACGGGGTACCCCGTTATTCTACCATTTACATCCAAAACTTATTATGCCTCATGATTTAAAGGAGTTGGGTGGAAGGAAACCAGTAGTAATGGTGAGTAAATACTCGTATTTGTCTGTCAATGCAAGGTTTTACGTGTTTTCAATGTTATAACCTATGTTTCTTGTGTTACTTTGATGTTATCTTTGGTTGTTCTCTGCCCTTGGCCGTGGCAAGCCAAGACCTTCAAGCCAAGCCCTTTTGCAAGGAGTACAACTTCGTTGAAAAACATTATGTTGTAAATAATTCTGATTTTCGGCTTTATTTCTTGTTTATTAGGTAAATAAGTACTGTTTATGTATTACATATACATAATATCAATATGAGAGTGAAGTAGCAGTATATTATGACCTGCACAGCTGGCTGATCGCTGTAGAAAGCAATTGCTGCTGCTGATAATTGGTCAGAAGGCCATCTCGTGTACTATACCAGTTTTCCTTTATACCCTCTGCAAGATATGGTTTATGGCGGCAATACCTGTTCGGTCGTCCAATCGTGTTTGCAAACCACCTCCGAAACCATTGAAATATAATTGCATACAATAATACTATCTATTGGTTTAGTTTTTCCAAATCATTGATCTGCCAGCAAGTCGTTTACTATGTTTTTATCTTACCCTAAACATATTCTACACTCTAAGATGTGTCTCCAAGATTTTTTTTGGCTTACTTACTGAGAATAACTATTAGACAGATTTCTCTTGTTGCATTTTAGAATTTATAGGTAATTAATTCATGCTGTGTTAAATAACAGCAATTATCAAACAAAAATGTTGTTTTCGGCCATCTAGTATGATAACAAATAGATAAACTGTAAGATTATATTGTTGTATATTATGAATAAATGAAATAAGCAATAATTATTTGTTAGTCAAAGGTACCTGACAGCGATGCGGATGAGTTTATTGATGCATAGTTTTTATTTTCCCTTTTTAAGGTTCCGTACCCAAAGGGAAAACGGGACCCTATTGTTTTCGTTCCTCTGCCCGTCCGTCCGTCCGTCTGTCACCAGGCTGTATCTCATGAGCCGGTACGGAACCCTTCGTGCGCGAGTCCGACTCGCACTTGGCCGGTTTTATATTTTTGCTGCTATTTTCGTTTTATTATGTTGAATCATATGCATTTAAACAACTCTATTTTTGAACGAATAAACCAAGTTCATTTGGCTTGTGAATTGTTTACTGATTTACCCAACTTTAATTTTTAACATTTTAGCAATTTTTCAATAGAATATTAACTAGGATTTTCACATTCAAGATGTTGCTATATTCAAAATATTACTATCAGAAACACATATAATTTTCACCATTAGCATAAATTCAGGTATTACACCTATTGACGGCATTAGACGGGAAATTATTTAAGCAAATTATTAAAAATTATACATAAGACTCAAGAAATATAGTTGAATTGTTTGAAGTAGGTATAGAATTTCAACTCTTTCCCTAGTTACAATTTTATTCTTCACCCTTAAATGTACTGTTGTGTGCAGCGAGCGCTGGGCCTTAAATGTTCAGAAGAAATGATTATATAAACTCAGTAAGGCATTGACTTATTGGTTAAATAAACAAAAACAAACCAGTTCTCTACCTACTACTAGTGATGGAAGTTTTTTTGTTACTGACATGTTTCGGTGCTATAAAAAAAATATGTGTTACTTATGTGTTAATTTTTTGTGATTTTTTTTTTCAAAATTCATAAGATGCCAAACAAAACGTGCAAGCATGCAGCTTATCGCATATTTAGGACAGGATAGTATATAATTTGTCTTTGTATTAAGATGCTGGTTGGAGCTAGTTTCTTCTGTAATTCCTTTCGGAAATCGATACATAGGATCATCATCATCATCATCATCATCATCATCATCATCATCATCATCATCAGCCTATCGCAGTCCACTGCTGGACATAGGCCTCTCCAAGTGCACATAGTATACATAGGATAACAACCCAAGATATTTTAATGTTTATCGTTAAACAATACATAAAAAACATGATAATAATGGCGTCTGTTTGTTCCGGTTGTTCTCATTTAAGGAGATCAGCCAGCTGCGCAGAACATATATTGCATTTGCGCAGACACAAGTGCACGCCTCATTCCTTTACTCTCTGCGCCCGATGGGACGGCAATCCAACACCACCGGAGAGAGATCAGGCACAGGACCGACATTTACGTGCTCTCCGATGCACGGGTGTATGAATCACCAACTTCCAGTCTCCGGGCTGCTTTGTGAAAGTTTCTTGAACCCCCAAAGCGATTTTGGCCCTACACGGGAATAGACCCCACAGCTTAACAACTACTAGACCAACAAAGCAGTTGAAAACATACATGTTATTGTTAATACCTATAAATAAATAGTTGGTCATAGATATTACAATAATATCATAATCATAAGTCATGATGACTTGCAGAAACCAGTCACCGTTCATCGCAAGAACAAATTTTTGGCTCAAAACCTATGTGACAGTGATCCTATACGCTGTGCTTGCAATTTTTAGCTTTGTTTTAATCAGTTTATTTATTTTTCGCGTGTTTTTAAAGAAATATGGACATAAATTGGGATGATGAGGTGAGCAATCATTAATTAATGTGTTATTATTGAATTATAATTCTTTGAAGAATGGAAACTATAGTGTTTTTTACGTAATAGGTACATATGTTCTTTTATGATTTTTCAATTAACTAACGGTTAGTGCTATTTCAAATTAGAAAGTAGATAGGTATTTGTCTAAATTAAACATAGGTTCATTTTAAATTGCGACGTAACCAAAGATTGTGTTTCGGATGGCACGTTAAACTGTAGGTCCCGGCTGTCATTGAACATCTTTGGTAGTCGTTACGGGAAGTGAGAAGCCAGTAGATCTGACACCACTCTAAGGCTGCCTGTGTAGCTCCGCTCCGGTGGACAGGCAGCCTAACCAAGGGGTATTGGGTTGCCCGGGTAACTGGGTTGAGGAGGTCAGATAGGCAGTCGCTCCTTGTAAAACACTGGTTCTCAGCTACATCCGGTTAGACTGGAAGCCGACCCCAACATAGTTGGGAAAAGGCTCGGGAGGTGATGACCTTATTTCTAGCACCCTTCCAATAAATCACGTGGTTTCTTCCAGGCTCCCTTGTCGCCGACTCCTTGCGCGGAGATCAGTGATGATGAGCTGGTCTCCATCTCTGTGCGAGACCTGAACAGGCAGCTGAAGATGAGGGGACTTACTCGAGATCAGATTGTCAGGTATGCCTGTAGTTCTACTGTTTATTATTACCTAACTGGAAGAAAATACCCTGCACTTGGATTAAAAGGAATCCTAGCATTGTTCAATAAACGGGCTATCTAAAACTGATATATTTTTTTAAATAGGTCCACAACAAACTCTTAAGCTTTATAAGTCCCATGAGACCTGCGTACCCAGACAAAAAGGATTCCTCGATAAATGGGCTAAAGGATGATAATGGGCCGGGTTGTGTACGTGGCTCGAACCGGGCACGGATGTGAAACGTTACATACATTTTGTATGAAGCAGTTGATATACACAGTGCATGATCCGTGGCCCGTCCGGGCCACAAACGACGCTCATCTTTAGAACTTTGTAAAAACCTGGACACGGCCCGGCCTACTAAAAATCATCCCAAACGCTGAAATAATATTCCAAATCGGTGCTGAAGTTCCTGAAATTAGTGTATTAGAGTAAACGAAGTCTTCTGCTTTATAATATTAGTGCATAAAAACTGACTGTCTCACTTAAATTAACACTGTAATTTCAGGATGAAACAACGTCGTAGAACGCTGAAAAACCGTGGTTACGCGGCCTCGTGTAGAATCAAACGCATTGAGCAGAAAGATGAGTTGGAGACTGAGAAAAGTCAGGTAAATATATTATGAACTTGCTTCTGCCCGCGGCTTCGCTCTCGTTGTGTGTTGATGAAATGCATGAAGCAGCCTATGTGTGAATCCAGAGTCCACCTGTCTACATACCAAATTTAAAGAATAACATCAAACGTACATCCATACATTCTCACAAACTTTCACATTTATAATATTAGCAGGTTTAAAGTATGACTAACTTGATGATTTCCGCGGTTTCATCTGCGTCCCCTCGAAACTGTTGCCCAGACAATTGTATTACTTGGGGATAGTGTTTCTTCCCAACAGCGTAAATATTTCGAATCGGTTCTGTAATTACGGATCTTTAAGAGTAGACTCAAGTAGAACTAGTTTAAGCCAAAACTTAGGCTAAGTTATTGAAATAAGGGTTTATATTAACTTATCTAAACGACATCTCTCAATTAAGAGTGGTATTTTGTCTTCATAATGCTGATTGGCATAATAACATGTATTTTATTTTAACTCTATTGAACTGTATCCTTTCAAGAAAATATAGTTCGTCCTAAAAAATTACCTTTGACATAAACTTACAACAGCGCCATCTATTATCACATCGCAAAATCAATTCAACGCCATCTCTGATTTCAAACTGACAACTTTCAGGAATGGCACGACATGGAACTCATGCAGGACGAAAATAACAGAATTCGGGAAGAAGTAGAAGCCTTGAGAGGGAAGTATGATGCTCTGAAACGATTCGCCATCATGAAGAATATACCCTTACCACCAGAATTGGAAATACAGCCTTGAAGTGTTAAAGTGTAGTTTAAGTTAAGTAAGTTTTGTGGCGGATATATTAAGGGTGGGTTGCACTATTTAAATATAAAGCTGCGTCTACGCCAGGAGAGCCGAGCACGAGCGGAGCACGAGCCGAACACAATTCGTCTAGTGTGGACCGACTTACAAGCCTCTAACGAGCGGCTGCGTTCCGCCTGTTGCTGACCACCGCTATAATAATCGCTGCAACAGAAGCGGCTACTGCAATATTATTAATATCGCCCATATTCGCCAAGAGCCGCGAGCTCCTGCGGAAGACTACGTTCGAGAACAGTGATCGTTGTAGGTTCGGTGTACATCCACACTTAACGCCGCGAACGACAAGCCGAGAACGGCTTCGCTTGTGCTTCGCTCGTGCTCGGTTCGTCTAGCGTAGACCCGCCTTAACGATAACCAAACCATAACCAGTTGGGAACTGGTCCATTGATCTAATCGACGATTTGAAATAGTTCGGTTATTGTTACAGTTAAATGGTGCAAACCACCATAGATTTTAGGGCAGATTTTTCGGATAACTTTCATGCTAGTTAGACAGATTTTGTTCAGAAAAAAAAGCTTACAAATTTCTGAAATTAGAACCTTCTTTTGGGAAGTTGGTTTAAAACTGAATTCTGCAAGTATGAAAGTTATTTAGGCTATTGAAGAATTGACCTATGTGTAAGTTAAAATAATGTTAATAGAGGATGTGATATGTAAAATAGGATATGTCTTATTTTGAAGGTGTGTTTACTAATGTACATGCCTTATGCATCATGTATGGTCACTTAGATTTTTTATTTTGAAGGTGATATAGTTACCGGCACGAATCTTGAGCTCTGACCTACATCTGCGCGATGTAGGTCAGAGCTCAAGATTCGTGCCGATAACTATAATAATATTGTTTGATATTTACGATAGCTGAAGTAATGATACAGAAATTCCTCAAACAATATTGCCATTTTGCCGTAATTTAGTGGGATTTTTTATCAAAATGTAGTGGGATTTTCAAATATAGGATGTTTTTCTGTTAGCATTCGATATGAGGTGTGATTATATCGATCGCCCTGAAGTAAATAAAGTTCTTACAAATAATAAAGTTTTAATATAAAATACAACAAAATGCTTTGAATTTCCCGAAAATGCATGAACATGCTTAAGAAAGTTGTATATGATTTGTGAAATAAAAATGTAATTGTATCAATACCTGAATACTTCGCTTTTGTAGGTACCTACTTTATATTTTTTTAGGCTATGTATTATAGTTAATTTAGGTAATTCATTTATTAATTTACGTTGTATAAAAGTAAGTTACCTGATATTAATAAGAACGGTTGGCGGCCATTAACTAAAGTTTCATAATTTTTTAAATATTGAATCAAAAATATATTTTCAAGCGATGGCGTCAACTTTGTCTATGAACTATTTAATTTTAGTATTAAGCATAAAATTGTAGAAACATTTATTTATATACCTGAATAAATAGTATGTAAGATATACCTGTTGCTTTTATTTTTTCTTTTCATTGTTGTCTAGAAATGAGCCGTATATTTGATAATGATTTTATCTAACAAATCTTTTAGCGCGAAACCGCCGTTAGTGTATCAAAATGAGTCGTTATGTAAGAACATGCCACATAATCGTTTTATAAACTTTAATGCCTCATTTATTTTACAAAGGCTGAAAAAAACTCCAATTCAATACAACCTATAAGTATTAGCATGCATGTAAAATTACGCTGCCCCTAACAAATTGAATTAAAAAATCCCAATAGAAATTAATGAATTGAATTTTCTATTTAATCTGTAGGTACTAACTGGCCCTTTTGGACATAATAGGGACCTCTAATTTGACGGAGGACCCGCCATATTTAATTCCAATAAATATTTTATTGGGGCACTCAGGTACTGAAGGCACGGAACCCTAACAAATTGGCATTGAGAAGATGTAAGAGAAATCTAAGTTAGAACAAAAATAAATAAAGAAAAACTGAGTTTCAACAAAACACTCATAATATTAAATCTAAATATTAGTTAAAAACCAGCGACTAAAAGTCATGCTGGATTATGGGTTTGAGTTTCTCTATGGAATTTGAATTGAAATTGCTTTTGAGCGAACCTTCTTACTCTTAGCTTTAATGCTGCAACCTCAGCCACTCAGAGTCAATAATTACATTTACGATAGAGTTTTTGGAGGAAAAAACGTTTGAAATGTACCAAAAGCAGGTAGGTACGTATTTTTTCAGGTAGCTTATTAGAAATAAATCTTATACTTTAATGTTTGCAGTGTTATCTTATTTATTTCTTACTATGTTACCTACCACCCGCGTCGAGTTCGGTTATATCGCGTTTCCAAGAGAACTCTTCAAAAGTCCGGGATAAAAGATATCCTATGTTCTGTATCAAGGCCAACTCTATCTTTGTACCAAATATTAAAATCAGTTCAGTGGTTTAGACGTGAAAGCGTAACAGACAGCCAGAGTTACTTTCGCCTTTATAATATTAGTAGGGATAGGTAGGATAAAGAGATAGGTTAATTATGGAATCAGGCGTTATTTTGCGGAAATCCATGACATAAAATGTTAGGGAAAATACTCGTTAATCGGTCGGGCGCGAATCAACATCTGAAGATGCCTCGTGGAGGGGCGAAACACGTGTCGAGAGTATAGTCAAGTTATTGTTTCGCGGAATTAATGTAATGATAGGTACCTACATATTTTTCTTTAAGAGACAGGTTTTTCGTCTTTATTTTGAAGACACGCCCTTGAAAACTATTTGTTTTACAAGGCCAATAAACATTATGGTGCCTCGCGCTTGGTTAGTTTCCCTTAAAACCTTGAGAAGAAAGAAGAGAAACACAGCTACAAACTTCGGTCTTTTTAATCGTGCTCATCAGCCTCACATAGAGAAGAAATTAATATTAATCTACAGTCATTCTCAAGGCAGAATGGCGAATTTTGATTTCAAAATCCAGGTTTCCACAAGACGTTAACTTTCACCTTTTGCTCAGTGATGTCCAATGCCGGGTTGCACCATTTAACTATAAGTACTTGCCTACATACTTATAACGATAACCGAACCATTTTGAGCTGTCAAATCAGCAATTTGACCAATGGGCGGCAAGTACACAGCTGGTTGTATTTTGTTAATCTTTATCAGTTAGGTACACTTTTTTTTTAACGACGTCAAAAATCATCAAATGATTTTTGACCCCTCTCGCTGTGGGTTAGCAGCGGCGAGGGAGTGTCAGACTCTTACTGACTAAAAACCGTCGTGTTCCGTCGTAGGCCGTTAAAGCGCGCTAGTGTGAAAGCGCGGTACATATTCGATAATTCGATTTAGTAGTTTTTGATTGCAACTGCGACAGACAGAAATAGGTAATTTATTTTACTATAAGTAACTATCAATTGTTTTTGACTTTAAAAGTTTTGCAAAACACCTAAAGAAAGAACAGAACCCGAAGAAAACGACCTGAAGAGCTTTTTTAAGTTTTTGTCTTCCTTTCATCCAATAATATCTAACAAAATCCAGCCAGTTACTCCTAACAAACAAGTTATTTTGAACCTTAGCTTCCTAATTAGCAGGGTGGTTGCGGTTCAACTCGTCAGCTCAATCAGGAGCCCTAAACTTCACAGTTTGTCGATAGGCCTGCCAATTACATTGGTGATAGATCGAGTTATGTATTTACGAGCTTGCCTTGCTTTTACATAAGGCTAGGCAAGTTAAATAATTCTCAAAAAGGAAGAAAAGGACAACGAGTTAAATGTGTGGTTCAAAGATACTACGGCCTAACGTGCCTATCTATCTAAAAACATAATCTATGCATATATTTTTTTATTTCTTTGTACCCCAAAGACTCCGAAACTACTTAATTGATTTTAAAAATTCTTTCACTGTTGGGAAGCTCGAATATCCCCGAAAAACATAAGTCTTAGTAGTAGAAACAGCTAGTAGGTACTTAGGTACTCTACACTACATATTGTACCTATGCGCAGAATACATTTTTGATGTAAACTAAAAACAAATAAATCTTTCCTCTTTATTTACGTACCTACTATTTATTAAATTTCATAATTTGAAGCATTATTTTAAGTAATCAGGTATCCTATATTATTTTTGCCGGGTGGGAGCGAAGTCATTTGTGGGTGGGGCCATGAACTTTAACCTTCTAAAACTTTAGGACTGTTTTCGTAAGTACCAAACTTAGGTAAAAATCGGTTCTTTAAAAGCTTTACAGAAATACAGATTTAAGTGCAGGTTTTAACCGTGTTATCAATATTAAGTAGAAAGTACAATTTAATGAACTAATAAGTAAACTCTTTTTTCAACCTCACTAGAAAACTATAATCTTGACATGAAACACAATATCACATGACAAGCTTCCAATGGCAATTTCACCCGCTTCCCAAGGGAACTATGTCCCGTACCCGGACAAAAGCGTAGCGTATAAAAATAGGTTTAAGTACCTACCATGCTAAAAACCATATCAAAATCGGTTTATCCAAACGAACAACATATACCTAGTTATCGGCACGAATCTTGAGCTCTGACCTTCACTTGCGTAGAAGTAATTTATTGGGTCCCTTTTGTGGTATGAAGTGAGGCGCGGGCTAAAGCGGTGATTGGCCCGCAGTGCATCGCGTCATAGCCGTCACTCGGGATTGGTTCTTTGCTAATAAATCACTTCTGCGCAGATGTAGGTCAGAGCTCAAGATTCGTGTCGATAACTATATATGTACATGTTTGCAAACGTACCTACAGGTCAAATTGAGAACCTTCTTTTTTAAAAGTAGGTTACTAAGTACACAGAGCTACATTAATCAATGGCGTCCATTATAAAACGGAGTGAACTCCCGGATATCATCGCTTGCTTAGCTTCCTCAGTGACGAATGTCCTGTATTTTTGTCTCTAAAGGAATTAATTAATAATTTCACAATGGACTGAATCATTTGTTACCGGTAGTAAGCGGTGTGAGTTTGGACTTGGCACAATTTTGTTTTAAATACTCGTAAGAAAAACAATTGAAAAACTTTGTGGATAAGTAATAGCCGCACGGGTTGATCTATCATAAGGTCAAGCAACGCTTGCCGTGGTAGGTATAATCATCGGCACGAATCTTGAGCGCTGACCTTCACCTGCGCAGAAGTGATTTATTAGCAAAGAACCAATCCCGAGTAATGATGCGATAACGCTGCGGGCCAATCACCGCTTTACCGCCGCCCCCGCGCCTCACTTCATACCACAAAAGGGACCCAATAAATCACTTCTGCGCAAGGGAAGGTCAGCGCTCAAGATTCGTGCCGATGATTATAAGTGGATGGGTGACCATTTTGTCATGACGATTTTCGTGTTTGGCAAGGAATGTTAAATTGGTTGGTACCGGCTGACTCTTGAACATCTTTGGCAGTCCTTACGCGTAGACAGAAGAAGCCAGTAGGTCATATAACCAGTCTTACCTAGGGGTATTGAGTTGCCCGGGTGACTGGGTTGAGGAGGTCCGATAGGCAGTCGCTATATCTAAAACACTGGTACTCAGCTGCATCCGGTTAGACTTTAAGCCGACCCCAACATAGTTGGGAAAAGCTAGGCAGATGATGATAGTTTCTTTATCGTCAAACCTAAACAAAACTTTTTAATCCTTAACTTTCATAATAAGCAAGTCAAACCAAAAATACAGCTTTATGAAGACACGTAAAAAACCGCGAAAATGCTACTGACCTATAGACAAAGTAGTTCAAGCCATTTTTTCTCCAAGTCCAAAGCTACGCCATAGACGCTCACAGTGGGGCCGGCAAAGACAAATTACTTTATTCTCCCCTCCACCTATTTATTTGTCGTGCTTCCCTTGGCTTTCATTATTTTTTTTTGTTTTATAACTGTCCTCCCTTATTTCCGAATATACTTCACTAAAAATACTTGTCAATTTTTCTTTTATGTTGTTAGTAAAAGTTGATCGCAAATAGTTGGTCACAGTGGAGGTTTTAGTCCAGATACCGTGTAATAATAATAAAAAAATAGATTATAGTCAAATCTACTTTACAAATACCTATAATATTTCTATATATAATTGTATATAGGTAGTATTTCTATGTTTATTTTTCATCATGAAACTATAAACATTATGTAAATGCAAAATATGGCCGTGGTCACTTCTTTTCAGTCTTTGAAATATTCTATTTTATTCACAACAAGATGGCGTTTCCAGCATTTACATTGTTTAAATTTGGAATGCAGGTGTAACAAATTTCAAACTTCGAACATTCTTGTAACTTGAATAACTTTCTTTTTATATTTTTTCGTATTTCTCTCTCTTGGAAAGTTCGTAAACGTTTATAAATAGCAGAATGGTATTTATTCATATCTATCATTATTTTGAGAGTTAGGACAGATAGAGACCTACTTCTAGAAATCAACTTTAATAACTTATCATAAACAGTTTCAATAACTGTATGTAATAAATCAATCGTGAAATCTGTAATGAATTTAGTTATTATAAATGCTTAAGTACATCCCATGTAAATACATAAGTGATTATAAACTTTCTCACAATAAGGTTTGCTATAAGAGAATCCAATTTTAGGCTAATTACGCTTGTACATCATCTTCTCCAAAATAATAAGCGAGCCATCTCCGTCTACCAATCACTCGAAAGTGTTCGTATTAGCAAATTGGGATAACTAGCGAACTTGTGATTGTCGTATACGACAGGACTTGTCCGTCTGTCTACTTGTAGCAGACCTGGGGCCCGATTCTCCTAATTCTACCTAATCGACATACGATTCACGTTCGACTGCGATCCAATCACGACTCGATTACGATTGAAGCGTATGTGGCATTCCGCTATTATTTCTTTGAAATAAACGTTTTTATCCTTTTCTGTCATTCAATATTGAATCATTTTGTCTGCAAATGATTTACGATTGAAATATGATTGTACAGCAAACTACCGTATAGGTAGACCAAAATCACCAAAGTCGTTGGAATACGATTGGTCTTATATTAGGAGCAGAATGCCCGATAGGTATGGTTAAAACTGCTATTGCGATTCGATTTCTATTCAGTATGTGAATCGTATATCGCTTAAGTAAAATTAGTAGAATCGCGCCCCTGCGTTGTTGTGTAGATGCAGTCCTGCATCCTGCATCTGTCCAGGATTTTGAAGTAAAATCTCTTTCGTTTGATTGGACAACCTAGTTCTTATCACAGAATTGGACAAACAAAACCTACTTTTATAGGCTGTAGGTAAGTGTGGCTATTTATTTCGTACATATTGACGTTAAGTTAATGTATTTGTTAAGTTTCAAGTTTATAGTTGACGCAATATTTTGGAAATGTTTCTAACCCTCACTGAGAAAATTGCAAATCTAGTAAGTTTGACAGGGAGGAAACCTTTTTTGTTTGTTTGTACCTTAAAGGTCCGAAAGTACTGAAATCGAATAGTGAATAATAAAGTAGGCATTGGTAATTAAAAACCTTCTTCGAAATTGATTGAATCCTTTTGATTTCAATAATTTTTATTGTACCTACCTACCTACATAGTTTACATGGTTAGAAAATATCAAGACACTGTATTGTTTACGATAATCAATTCAGTTTAAAGATGTATTCCAGATCCAAAACCTTTGATGTAAAATTCAGTTCTCGAAAATGGTGGCCATCTTCGTATTGTCATAATGTTGGTACAAATTTCAATACTGTCCACCAACATAACGAAGACAATAAAAATGCAAAAACGTAACGAGAATCTCCAAGTTGCGCCTAACAAGCGCTAAATACACTACATTTTTCTTTCATCCCGAATCGCGAAATTTCTTTCGCAAAAAAACTGTTTATCATACTTAAATATGATCGCCGCTTAAACAAAACAAAACAAAGGACGTTTTTTCGCGGTTTTTTCAACTTTAGAACAGTTTCAATTCAGCAGACGTTACGCATGTATAATTCGAGACTCATTTCGGACGGTCCGCCATTTTACTTCTCACTTGTTGTCCAACAATCAAGAGGCAGAACTTGCGATGCCTTTGCCTCACTGTTTTGTTTTTCCGTCTTTTTTTAAGTTCGTTAAAGTGAAGGCACAGGCAATCAACTAGGCAGCCTCGCCGGTTGATTGTTAAGTCTTTGAAAGTTGTTTTTTTGCTGTTTGTAGACTTTTATCAAAAGGTAAAGTATTACCTGGTTGTCTTTGGTGTGTTTTTGCTTTCCCAGGATTGTAATTAGACCTTTTTGTAAGTTCCTTTTGTGATAATAGTTTGCTTAGTGTCCGCGGCGCTCGCGTTCAGAAAGTTCGTTGTAATGGGCCTAAGTGAGTGGAAAATGCAGTTTAGTTTTTATTTAGCGGGATCCTGGTACCTTATATTTCACGTACTAGCAGTTATTTTACAGTTTATAGTTTTAGTCTATCTTCTGTATTGCGTGACATATTTTTAATTCAATAGATTTTTCGGTTGTCTCTATTAGTTGTATTTGAAACTTTGTAAAGAATAATTGTACACAGTTATTTAGTACCATCTTCGTCCAGCATTCACAAAAATCCAAAAAATAAAAACAAAAGAACGTGTGTTAATACTTTATTAAAAATAATCGCGTAACTCTATGGGCTGTTTATTTTTTCCCGCGTAATAGGCGCACTTTTCACATCGCTTTCATTCGGTGGGTCGCCATTTTTTTAGGGAATTTCACCCTCTGACAAATGTGTAGTATTACGGATGCGTATTGGGTAAAATTAAGGTTAGTTGTGGAAAAAGGTTAGTTTTTAGAATGTACTAAAAAAAATAAGAAAAATGCGTTTTGTTTATTTATTTAAGTTGTTTTCTAACATTTGAGTTTAATGGTAAAATACATAACGACCTTTTTAGGATAGATATTTTATGTCAAATCATACAGTTGAATGCCACTTTTTACTTACCACTTTAACTTTATAGATTAAGCCGTTTTCCCGCGGTTTAACCCGCGTCTCGTGGGAGATACTGTCCGCACCGGGATAAAATATAGCCTATGTTACTCGCAAATAATATAGCTTTCTAATGGTGAAAGAATATTTAAAATCGGCCCAGTAGTTTTTGAGTTTATCCATTACAAACAAACAAACAAAGTTATCCTCTTTATAATATTAGTATAGATAATTAAAACATTAATAGCTATAGGTACTTGCTCCCTAATCATAGCAAAGTATGAACTACGAAGTTCTATTATCATCATCATCATCATCGTTCGAGCCTTTACCTATCTACAGTTTGGGTCGGCTAACAATCTAACCGTATGTATCTGAGTACCAGTGTTTTACAAGGAGCGACTGCGTATCTGACCTCCTCAACCCAGTTACCCGGGCAACCCAATACCTCTTGGTTAGACTGGTATGTCTAACTCTATGTAAATAGTTCTAGATAATAAAAATATATTTTGTCCCCATTCACACCGCACCAAACCACTATGCACGCATATAGCAGCAATTTAGCTAGCGATGTTCGTGCGATATAAATCCCTACCTGTAACGCGATTTACTTGATTTAATATACAAGGCTATGTTTTTTGTCGGCGGACATATTGGGGCGCGCGGCGTCGCTTGACGTATGATCGACGTCAAATTTACATAGCTCGTCATGGATGTGATGTATTGGGTTTTTTTGGTACGGGAAAATGGCGGCTTTTGTACGAATGTGTAACGGTGTTTGGTGTTTTAGAGAAAGGGTGTATTTTAATAACTATGTTGGTAAGGATTTTAAAGATGAATGTTTCCTTGATAGTGCAAATTTGAAGAATAATTGGTCTCGATGGAATTTTTGCTTATTTTTGAAGTTATTATGGATTCATTTACAACTTAATGATTGATCAAAAACTGTAAACACCCATATACCTATACCTACTTATGGAATTACCTTTAAATAGGTACTTCTTCGTTTATTTATATCCTAAATTAACGAACCGATTAGAATTTGTTTTTCAAAGTTGAAAAACTACTATGCCTAGATGATTTACTAAGTGCATTTCATTTGGAAACGAAACACACATAACTAGCTGTTAGTTAGTTACTGATATTTTCACGTGTAACATTCGGAGGTTCATTAATCCCAAACATTACACTGCGGTGTGACAACGAGCCGCGATTTTTTGTACCCTGAAGATTTGTGGTGTTTTTAGAGAAATAGAGCCTCCAGATTGTTTAGGCAATTCTCTTCAATTGCACCCTATCTTATTACCAGATATTATTCGTTCTTTGAGAAGAACGTACCTACATAGTAGGGTATCTGAAAGCGCTATTAAGGCACATGGTAAAAATTTGCTACAAATCCAACGGGGTTTTCGATTAGAGATCAAGTAATTGTAATTGTAACTTTACTAAGTTATATTTACATATTTTCTAACCATATAGGAAGTGGTGAAGGGCGGGCGTTTGGGGGGCTGTCTTTTATAAAGACGCTCAAAAAGTGCTGATTTTCAGCCTACTTTGAATAAATGACTTTTGATTTTGATATATTTAGAGACCGATGAAAGTAAAGGTGAAGAAAAACATTTTGAGGAAACCTGAACGTTAAAGTCTGAAATCGCCTATCCGCCTTGAGCAAGCGTGGTGATTAACGCTCAATCCTTCTCCGTGTGAGAGGAGGCCGCAGCCCAGCAGTGGGACGATAAAAATGCTGATGATGATGTAGTGTAATACTTTTATATGGAATAGCTTCGGTTCAAACATTTCGTTGATTATATTATTTTCATAATCAAAATCATATTACAAGTAGGTACGCACATAACCATAGCGTCAAAATAACTAATCAACTACAAATATATTTCTAAAGACTAATTTGTTATTAATTAATGTAGCTTTGAATCTAACATTAGTGGAAATTGGATATTTTGCCCAATAATAAAGGCTAATCATGAACCTCATTCATATTTTCGGGTAACTATTTAGAAAGATATCGATTTTGAGAGATATCTGTGAATCATCAAATCATATGTACCTTTATATAACTATCATAATAATCATATACTAATATTATGAAGAGGACGTATTATTTTTGTTTGTTTGTAATGGATAAAACAAAAAACAACTGGACTGATTTAAACAATTCTTTCACCATTAAAAAACTACATTATCTTAGAGCAGCATAGGATATATTTTATACAGTTTTACATTCTTCAGCGAGAAAGCTGACACATTTATTATTCGTAAATTGCCATGTAAAACGCGAAAAAATTAAGATGTTTTTAATCATTTAAGTTGACCTAAGAATACAGCAGTTTGTATGAAAAGTTATCAATGTGTAAGTTCTCTAGAAAGTATAAAATCTCGATGAGATATCGTGCGATTACGTCAAATATATCGATTCGACGCTTTCAGAGTTAAAAGAGGGGGAAATTTTACAATCTGATTTTAGTTTTACTATTTGTTCACGTAAATAGGAAAGATATGCTATGATTTCATTGTAAAAAGTAGCTTTGAATGATAAACCTAGGTTATGTAGACACCTACCGCTTATAACATTTATGTACTTTCTAAGTATATCTCGGACAACAATAACCGTGTTTCGGATGGCACGTTAAACTGTAGGTCCCGGCTGTCATTGAACATCTTTGGCAGTCGATAAGGGTAATGAGAAGCCAGTAAGTCTGACAACCAGTCTTACCAAGGGGTATCGAGTTGCCCGGGTAACTGGGTTGAGGGGGTCAGATAGGGCAGTCGCTCCTTGTAAAGCACTGGTACTCAGCTGCATCCGTTTAGACAGGAAGCCGACCCTGACCTAGTTGGGAAAAGTCTAGGCAGATGATGTTGGATAACAGGATAATGACTGTTTTCAATCTTACTATCCTTCTAATATTATAAATGTGAAAGTTTTGAGAATGTATGGATGTATGTATGTTTGTTATTCTTTCACACAAAAACGGCTGGACCGATTTATTTGAAATTTAGGTTTAGTTAGGTGATACCCTGGATTCACACATAGCTTTTCTATCAACACACCACGCGGGCGAAGCCGCGAACGGAAGCTAGTATTCTATATGTGTTATTTGCTTTCTAGATAGATGCTAAATACATATTAGATAGGCATTTGTCATTAAGTACTTGTGTGGAGCCAATGTCAATTTTTTCTCGTAAGTCACTCAACATATGGATAAACTATTGAATTGGCCGTAAAGCGATAAAAATCTGAAAACCAATAGTAGTGTTCTAGTGAGAATATAAATGGCGCGACGCGAACTCTTGCCAGCAAACATAACTCAGCCAGTGATACAACTAGCGCCAGTAACTAGCCCGCCGTCACTAGCTCGTCTAGCTGTACATAAAATAGTTTCTATTGTTTTTGAAATATTTTAATTCGTTTACATAGATATTTACACATGTATACACATAGAAAAGAAAGTCCTGTTATTTACACATTTTATAACTCAAGAATGGCTGAAACGTTTAACCTGAAAATTAGAGGGGGATGTAGCTTAGACCTGGGAAAAGGACATAGGAGTTTTTATCACCATCTGGGACGCGGGTGAAACCGCGGGAAAAACCTAGTTTATAGTAAATATTAAAAACTGTCATAGTAAAAAAAAAAAAAACAGTAAAAATTGCGTCAGGTAATTTTTTTGAATGTAATTTATTTCAATGAGACATTTTAATAAGGACTACATTTAGGCCAGGGCAAATGCTAGCCGATCCCAACACAGTTGGGAAAAGGTTAGGCAGATGATGATTAGGCCAGGGTAAAAAGTTGTTTTGTTTAATGAAACCTGAGGGTAAAATACAAGAAAAGGTAAAAATGTGACTTGTACAGGAATCGTCATAAAACAGTATAAAGGGGAGTACATAAGCGGTACATAGGGAGTAAATATGGGAGTTAGGGACAGGGGAGTACATATGTATTAGGTATGTTTGTATGAAACATAACTCAGCCAGTGATACAACTTGCGCTAGTAACTAGCCCGCCGTTACTAGCTCGTCTAGCTGTACATAAAATACTTTCTATTGTTTTTGAAAGACTTTAATTCGTTTACATAGATATTTACACATTAACAATATATTAAAAGCTATCCTAATAAAACCATAATAGTTTAAAAAACTAAAAAATACGCTTGTCATGTATTGTCATCAGAACTCAGTGTCTGCAAAATTTTATCTTAATCAAAGGCCGGGAAGAGGGTCAAATTAAGATTCCAAGATTTTCTTACATACATAGTTACAAGTGAAGCTAATATAAACGTATTAAAAAAAAAAAAACGAAAAAGCGTGAGGTAATTTTAATATATACAATGTGTCCCGGGGATAAGTGACCGCCCGAAATTTTTTGAATATTTGTACAAAATTAAGGATAATTTCATTTATATTTTTGAAAAAAATCATTAAAAAAAATTTATTGTCAGGCCTGTTAATAAATAGGCTTTGCTCTTTTTTTTCAAATTTCAACTGACTGTATTTTTGCATTTGTTTGAAATAGCAGCAAACATTGTTGTGAGCTATTGTAGGAAATATCATGTAGTTTATTAATCAATTAAAAGAAAGTGATATTAAGGGGGCATTTATTGGACTTATTTTGAAAAAACTGAAAAAAAGGCGTTATTTTCTTTGAATTTTTATTTTCTTTTTTTTTTAATAAATGTTTTATTACATTTTTGTTATGTTTGATAATTTTAATTGATAAACTATGATTTCGGCTAGTCAATAAAGAAAAAAGAATTTAAAAAGATGTAAAAACTTAGGAAATATCTTAAAAAAACTGCAGCACGTCACAGTATTTACTAAAAATCATTAAAAAAAAACCAAAGGCGGTAAGTCCCAAATATAAAGGAAATTATCCTTAATTTTGTACAAATATTCAAAAAAATTCGGGCGGTCACTTATCCCCGGGACACATTGTATAATAAGTACTTTTATATAGTAGGCCAGAGTAAAAGCCAGCGGATACCAACATAGTTGAGACAAGGCGAGGCAGATGATGATTAGGCTAACGGTATCTACACATCTTTTGAAAACACAAAAAAATAATTTGAATCAGGATCAAACACAATGCAAAGGGGTATTTGTGAAAAGTGTTACAAATATGTATATAGTATTTGATTAAACAGTATATAAGGGAGTAGTAATATTTATTTATTCACAAAATATTTACATTAATTGAAAATAAAATAAACTTATATATGTACAACTTATATATGAGGGAGTATAATTATATACATATGAGCGAGTATGTAGGAGAGAACATAAAGCAATTCATATTAGGAGCAGGTACATAAGGAATTTACGTAGAAGGAGTACATAAGACAGTATACATAAGGATGGAAAACTCAAAATAAAAGGTTTCTTCTGATTTTGATTTCCGACCTAAATTGTGGTTTGGCAAATTATAATTGAGGTCATGTCAAAAGTCTTTTATTGAAAAACCTTTTCATTCTTTCGCCTATTACAAAATATTACCAATTTTTCATTCGACGACCGCAGAAAAGTTTCAAAAAAATAATAAAGCAAAAACAAATATTTAAACTCTTTCTTCGCGAATATATTTTCCGTATTTTCAAAAACTAATTAAAGTGTCTGTAAGATGTAAATTCGGGGAAAGCGCAAACAAACCGTGTTGCAGTCAAACTGATCGCGAAAATGCGCACATAGCCATTCCACCTATTAAGCTTTGTGTTGCGGTGCATGTGTGATTTTAGACTTTTTTTAAAGTGACTAGATTATAATTTTCATGTCCGCTCATCGTTGACGATTCAGTTTTTAGGTTTGAAGCGGGTTTAATGCGTTGCAGCTTCTGTGTATGGACTCCATTTATGGCCGACGGAAAAATATAATCTAAGAAACAAAACAATGGGTATTTAAATGTAAATATAGTAAAAATGTCATCTTTCGAAGATAACAGGCAATAATATTAAAATAAACAAAAATTGTATCGTTAAAAATAAATAGATCATTTACTATAGGGATATTAGTTCCACTTGAAAACTAACTAGGTAATACTACAGCTTAGCAACAACTTTTCTACCAAAAGACATCTAAATCCAATATAAGAATTTAATATAACCCCACTTTATTTACCCTATGTTATTCCTTATGGAATTTTCCTGAAATTCGCACCTTTACATGTGAAATTAAAATAGATATAGCATTTCCCGCCAAGGCTTTAGATTTCGCGAATCGAGTGGGGTTACAAAGATATTTCGCACAATATTTACCCTTCTGTAATAAATCAGTATTTCTTCGTAGAGGTGGAACTCTTAGAGCACTTAACGAGCAGGAATAGACAAACTGAAGCTCACGTAACTGGTTCGAGGACGTCAGATAGGCAGTCGTTCTATGTATAAAACTGGTACTCAGCTCAGCTCCATCCAGTTAAACTGGAAGCCGACCTCCACATAGGAAAGGCTAGGCAAATGAATGAACATATTAGCAGAATTCTCAAAAATTCTCTAAAAAGTCCGCCAATTTACATCAGGTCCAAAATAAGTAACAAATAGTGATAGCTCACTCATGCATTGACAAAATTGACAAACTCAAGCATTAACTTGACTCTTACAATTTACAGATGCCAGCAGACCTACCCAAATCTGTAAAATTTTACCAATCGAACATTAACCTTCCACTATTATGATAAGGTGGAAATTCTATTTGAGAATTTTGACAGCTTGACGTAGGTTGATGTGCTTTTATTTGTGCATAATGAATATATGTGACGACGCTCTCATATATTTGGTAGACAGGGAGGCATAGCAATGGCGTCTCCAGTTGTTTACATGGTCTAAAGTGGAGACATAAAAATAGATTGAGGTTATTGCTGTAAAGATTTTGTGAATCTGCTATAGTTATCGGCACGAATCTTGAGCTCTGACCTTCACTTGCGCAGAAGTAATTTATTGGGTCCCTTTTGTGGTATGAAGTGAGGAGTGGGGGCGGGCTAAAGCGGTGATTGGCCCGCAGTGCATCGCGTCATAGCCGTCACTCGGGATTGGTTCTTTGCTAATAAATCACTTCTGTCGCAGATGTAGGTCAGAGCTCAAGATTCGTGCCGATAACTATAATATCCTTGGTTTCTTTCGTGTATAATGATGTAGTGTAAGGTAAGTACGAATCTCCTTATTCTATACTACTTTTTATTCGGGTGGTGGTTAGAGTCCTAGGGGATACGAGTAAAATCGATGGCGGAAGCTAGTTTAAGACAAATAGTTATCTACTTTTATGGCAATACATGCAATACGTTCATAGTAGCCTTTTAATGTATCTTAAAAAAAAACTTCCGTATCTTTATAACACTCTAGACATTTCAAACAAAGTCTGATATTCCCAGTTGCACGGTAACACTATAAATCACATGCTCATTGCACAGTTTGCAGTTTCGACTCATTAGCTCTGCCGCCATTGTCTAGTCCTACAATAAGTAATTGACGGTTTCAATGAATTGAGCTGTGTATTAACTAATATTCGACCGTGGTTTTGTCTATACATAATAAGCAAATTTTTAGAGTTCCTTCGCTGTCATAAGGCTGTATCTCAAGAACCATGAGACCATAGTGTGACAGATGACGTATTTCTATTGCGCACACACATATTTTCTGGTTTGTATGTTACCTAAACCAGTTACTATTAAGTAATCTGTGCCTAACGGCTTTAAAATACTAGACTACTAATAAAATTGTAGAAAATACTAGAGCCTATTTTAATTTTTTAACTGTTGAAAAGCTATACTATTCCCGAGTAACATATACGGCTATATTTTTAACCCCCGACGCAAAAACGACGGGGTGTTATGAGTTTGACGTGTCTGTGTGTGTGTGTGTGTGTGTGTGTGTGTGTGTATGTGGCATCGTAGCTCCCAAACGGATAATCCGATTGTAATGCGGTTTTTTTTGTTTAAAAGGTATGCCAGTCGGGAGTGTTCTTAGCTATGTTTAGTGGAAATCGGTTCAGGTCTTCAAGGTCATCAGCTCGTTTGCTAGATGTGATAGGAATGTTACACGCTCAGTTTACTTGCAAGTATATGTGGGATCTGAAATTTGAAACACTAATGTCTTTTGGAACCACTGAGCTGGTCTGCTGTTAGGGCACGAAGATAGGAGACGTAACCCTGAACTGCCTTTTAGTAAACCCATCGAGTTTGGGCTCGTTGAATTTGTCTTGACGAGTTCTTTTCATGTTTCTGATTGACGAGAACCTGATGCTGGAAATGGGATGTGGCGGATGAAACCCTGGAATGCCGGAATGAAACGGATAAACCGATTTATATTTTTGCTGAAAATCTAGAATGTCCAAAGGTTAATCTTTATTGTTTCTCAATCTGTGCAATTCTCCCAGAGCCAGTTTGTCATGAGGATTGTTAAACAGCTTCCTTTGGCCGAGATCGCATATAACGACCCCATCTTAAGATAAAATAAATTAAATGAAAGACGGAAAAATTAAGGAGCTCCTTTAAAAAGCATGAAATAAAATTAAATTATAAATTTAAAAAAACCCCCGACCCAAAAAAAGTACGCAATAATTATGACAAAAGGTTAAAAACGCTAAACCCTATAAAAAGCAAAAAATAACTTTTAACACTACGTAAACTAAATTTTGACGTGTCGGGGGACCGCTTTCTACCTTCATAAATACTTACATAAATCAAATGATACCTACCTAATTACAACATTAGTTTAAAACAAAAAAAAACACGTATCTAAAGTAATGAATTAGGGCGGTCCCCCGACACGACAAAATTTAGTTTACGTAGTGTTAAAAGTTATTTTTTGCTTTTTATAGGGTTTAGCGTTTTTAACCTTTTGTCATAATTATTGCGTACTTTTTTTGGGTCGGGGGTTTTTTTAAATTTATAATTTAATTTTATATCCTGTGGTTCCAACGGGACGCACGTTAAACTGTAAGGCCCGGCTGTCATTGAACATCCTTGGCAGTCGTTACGGGTAGTCAGAAGCCAGTAAGTCTGACACCAGTCTAACCAAGGGGTATCGGGTTGCCCGGGTAACTAGGTTGAAGAGGTCAGTCGCTTCTTGTAAAGCACTGGTACTCAGCTGAATCCGGTTAGACTGGAAGCCGACCCCAACCTAGTTGGGAAAAGGCTCGGAGGATGATGGTTCTCACGGGACGCGAGTGAAACCGCGGGGAAACAGATACCTACAGTTCGAAACAAACCGAAAAGAATAGCTACATTTGTAATAATCTATAGTGATTAAAATTTTGTACTGAAAGATTTTCTGTCCAATTATTACCTAGATTTTAATGACAATCGGGAAGATGGGAAGATAATATAATTACGGCTTATAAGCTTAGATAAGAAATTAAATTCGGGTCTATCGGGACTCGAGATCCGAAGACATGATATTATAGAATTCGATCTTAATGACTAAACTCTGGGAGGTGAAGATTTTATAGAGAAATTGAAGATAGCGGTTTCAAAATATTGTGTTAAAGTTAAAAACTAGAAGATTAACAGAGAATTTTAAAAATCAAGTTAAATATACTTTTATAACTATCTGTTTATAGAAGAAAGTCGTGTTAGTTACTCATTTTATAACTCAAGAATGACTGAACCGTTTAAACTGAAAATTAGAGGTAGTTTAGACTCAGGAGAAGGACATAGGATAGTTTTTTTCACCATCCGGAACGCGGGTGAAACCGCGGGCAGAAGCTCGTATGTATTTAATAAATACAATAAAGCCAACTAATTATTTGTTGTAATTAGTGATGAAGTATGCTCACTAATATTAAAGCTAGCTACTGGCTTTTCTTCGCAGTTTCACCCGCACTCGATATACCAATTTCCAGCATACGGATAAAGGTAGTCTATAGCTTTTCTCGGCAAAAGAAGTGGAAGTCAGAGGTCAACTAGGTTGATGAATAGTTATGAAAACTTTTACATGTATGTACCTTCAAAACTATTAACTGAACAGAAATAGAAAGAGACAAAAAGACCTGATAAAATACCTAACTTCTTTCCACATATCCCGGCCATTCATTCAAAACCTTGAAAATAAAAATACCTACCCAAAAATGTGATACATAATTGTCTATACTTCTATACTAATATTATAAAGAGGAAAACTTTGTTTGTTTGGTTGTAATGGATAAACTCAAAAACGACTGGACCGATTTTAAATATTCTTTTACCATTAGAAAGCTATATTATCTGCGAGTAACATAGACTATATTTTATCCCGGTGCGGGCAGTAGATCTTACGGGACGCGGGTGGAACATAATAATTATACACACATACACAGATCCTTCTAACTGATTGGCAGTACTTAAGTAATTAGGGTAAGGTATCCAGATTATTGGCCGCCCGATTGGAACGCAATTAGCTAACTAGGCTAGTGTATTAACTAGGCATTAGTACGTGTAATCATGCGCCGTTGACTTGCTTTAACTGGCTGGAGATTTAAGCATAATTTAAATGATAAGTATGAAAATAAGCATTACAATTTTCATTAAAATAAAAAATGTCTGTCACAGATTTAGCAGGTTTTCCAGATAATTGTACCTACTTCAGATATTCCGATATATAAGCTAAATTACTACTAAGTTTCATAAAAATCCAATTAGAAGTTTTTATGTGAAAGAGTTACAAACGTACCAATATAGGTACATCCTCAAAAATTCGAAGTTAGATAATAGGACAGGTCTTTGTTTTCTCTGTACATATCTCCGTTCTTTTCTTCCATGATAAGATGCATCATCCTCCGACCCTTTTTCCCAAACTATGTTGGGGTCGGCTTCCAGTCTAACCAGATTCAGCTGAGTACCAGTGCTTTACAAGAAGCGACTGCCTATCTGACCTCCTCAACCCAGTTACCCGGGCAACCCGATACCCCTTGGTTAGACTGGTGTCAGACTTACTGGCTTCTGACAACCCGTAACGACTGCCAAGGATGTTCAATGACAGCCGGGACCTACAGTTTAACGTGCCATCCGAAACACAGTCATTGATAAGATGAAAAGATGGTCAACCATTTAAACGTTGCTTAACCGATCAATGTATCGAACACCTCCTGTCTGTAATCTACTATTTAATAAGCTATGTATAAGGTACTAATATTATAAAGAGGAAGACTTTGTTTGACTTTGTTGACTTTGTTGTAGACTTTGTTGTAGTGGATAAACTCAAAAACTACTGGACTGATTCTAAATGTTCTTACACCATTAGAAAGCTATATTATCCACGAGTAACATAGGCTATATTTTATCCCGGTGCGGGCAGTAGCTCCCACGGGACGCGGGTGAAACCGCGGGAAAACGGCTAGTAATAAATAAAGAATTATATACTTTTTGGTTCAATAGTTAAATAGTTTATTTTTCTCATCCACAACGGTGAACCAAAACGTCAATATTCAAAGTGACTATACAGGCTGATGTTTACAGTACACGTTGTATACAGAGTGTTCTCCGAATGATATTAACAACAGCTTTTATTCAGAGCTAGTAAATAGTCAAACGAAGGCAAAGAAAGATGTATTCTCGGTGTTCGAATGCAACGTAGATTTTTGGGTAATACTGGAAAAGACAGTTTTTTTCGAAATCATATTTTTGTAGTATTATCTGCCTAGCCTTCTCCTAACTATGATGGGATCGGTTTACAGTCTAAATAGATATAGTCGAGTACCAGTGTTTCCAAAGTTATATTATTGTAATATTTCAATAATATTAATTAAGATGTGTGAATTACCACGTTTGTTTATTTGTCGCCTAGAACGACTGCTGTGCGTTAGGCCTAGGTTCGATTCCCGGGTATTGCCGAAATCGCTTCGTAAGTCGGTAAGTTTTTTCGTTATTTCACATAACACCTATTAAAATAAACCAATTGAAATAAATGGTACACAAATAGTCTAGAGTCTGAGAAAGGAAATAGGCTTCTTCTTATCTAGGTGCGTTAAGAAGTTCCCTTAAGACCACGGAGTTAGTTAGTTACAGCCTATTTATCGTCCCACTGCTGGGCTGCGGCCTCCTCTCACCCGGAGAAGGATTGAGCATTAATCACCACGCTTGCTCAATGCGGGTTGCTGATTTCAGACTACATATATAGACCACGGAGAACAGACAGAAATAAACAAAACATTTACTTTTTCATGTGCAGAAAAAAAATATAATACCTTCACAAAAATAAAGATACATAGGTACCAAAGTTAAATATTTTTCACACTAAACCAACTCAAAATTTTTCTACAACAAAACTACTCTTACTTCTATCTCAAAAATAATCAAAAATAGTATAAAATTAAAGCAAAAATAGATACGTATCTAGTTATTTTGTGTCTTAGCTCCGTCTTTACATAAAAAGGTGTCTGTGTCAGAGGTAGGGTGCGCAAAAACGTCGCCTGCAGCTACGTTTCACTGAAGTGAGCTCTGACTCGGTAGCGTTAGCAGAAACACGGTGAAATTCATTTTTGAAAATTTTTCAGTGGTAGGTATAGTTATAGGAGCTTAAGCTCTAACCTTCACCTGCGCAGAAGTAATTTATTGGGTCCCTTTTGTGGTATGAAGTGAGGCGCGGGGGCGGGCTAAAGCGGTGATTGGCCCGCAGTGCATCGCGTCATAGCCGTCACTCGGGATTGGTTCTTTGCTAATAAATCACTTCTGCGCAGATGTAGGTCAGAGCACAAGATTCGTGCCGATAACTATACGTACTTCAAAGATAAAGTCGAAGCTTTTTAATGTTTTGTGTGATTTATGGTGATACAATATGTCTTTATATCGGGTGTGTCGTACCTAATCACATTAAATCCTATCACATATTGACGACCTCGATGGCGCAATGGTCATCATGCCGGACCGCCGAACTTGAGGTCCCGGGTTCGATTCCCGGTTCGGTCGACATTTATGTGATGAGCATGCTTGTTGGCCGTGGTCTGGGTGTTATGATACGTATTTATAATTATGTATATATGTATCTATATGTAGTTTATCAGTTGTGTTAGCACCCATAACACAAGTTAATAAATAACTTACCATGGGGCTAACCAACCGTGTGTGAAAAGGTGTCCCGACATTATTTATTATTTATTTATTTATATTATACTTTATAATATTTTATCTATGGCGATTTGTAAAAAAATAACCTAATCCATTCAGTGGTTTAGCTACAGGAGTCATATTTCGTTTTCATAATTTACAACATCATGTGTAAAGCAGAGATAAAGTTAGGAGTATCGAATGTTTTGACCAGTTGACAGCTGTCAGTTTTCAAGAGAGAATTACTGACTGACTCAATGATGTTCTAATTCTAGCATATTGTTATTCTGTTTACTTTGTCTAATTTTTTTTACGTATTAATTTTTTTTTCTTTGTGCTAATCGACAAACATAATAAATCCTGACGTTTATTTCTATTTCTAATTCTAATTGCACTTTTTCACTTCTCGTCATACACCAACTCATTTAACAAAACTAATTAGTCCACATTACCCACTACAAATAAGGGTCCTTACCACTACAAACAAGGGTCCCTTGTACCGCCCACAAAACAAAACAGACCCCTTAATAAAACAATGACAATAAACCCTTTTTTTGCTGACTGTACGTCTAATAATTTGCACCAAGCGAAGCGTCACTTTTAATCTCAATATTGAGATGAGGACAATATGAAACTACGACATCTTCTCTCTCTTTTGCTCTAACTACAGTTCTATATGTCTATCTCTGTCACTCTTCAGTCAAGGGTAGAAAATTGTATCTAAAGTAGGTATGTTGTAATTGTAACCTCAAAAATGCTGGACTGTTTTGTATGTGGTTTTGACGGTGTTGCTGTTCAGTCTTTATTGCTTGTGAAGACAATGAAGCGATGTGTGTGTAATTATTATTGAAGAGTGCAAAAGGACTTAATTTTCGGACTTTTGAAGTGTTTGAGTAAATTACATACTTCATTGTGTTATATATTTTTTGAAGAAGAAGAAGATAAAAGTAAGCGTAGCTACTCCTCGGGCTTAATTTTTATCATCACTAGCCTTTTGGAAATAAACTACGCTATTGGGATTTTAGACCAATAAAATCCAGGTTTCCTCAAGATTTCCTTTACTCTTTTAAGATATACTTAGAAAGAACACAAAACTTGCAACAGTTGCATTTGCAATTGGATGACTTAGAATAAAACCTACACACCTAGGTACTTACTAGGTTTACTGTGTAGGTAAAAGTAGATAAGACTACATCTTTTGAGTAACTTACTTAATAACGATTTTTAGGGTTCCGTACCCAATGGGTAAAACGGGACCCTATTGTTTTCGCTCCTCTCTCCGTCCGTCCGTCCGTCTGTCACCAGGCTGTATCTCATGAACCGTGATAGTTAGAGAGTTGAAATTCTCACAAATGATGTATTTCTGTTGCCGCTATAACAACAAATACTGCAAACTAGAATAAAATAAATATTTTGGGGGGCTCCCATACAACAAACGTGATTTTTTTGCTCATTTTTGCTCGATATCCATAAATTTATATAGAATATTAGTTTGGATGGTACGGAACCCTACGTGCGCGAGTCCGACTCGCTCTTGGCCGGTTTTTCAATTAAATATTTCAACAGTTAATTAATTGTTCTTAGTCAATCGTATCCATCATTTAATATCTAAAGTCTGACAGTTCTGTTAGGCAGATTAATCAAAATCTTCTAAATTATTTCGTTTTGAGATGTCTTAGAAAAATGAACGGATTCAATATTAACTTTCTTAGTTTGTATGATTGATTTCGTCTTGTTAATTTTGTTTTTGATTGGTTATTTCTATTGAAAATGTTACATTACAATGAAATGTTATATACGTATACATATAGTATAGATATTAGAGCTATCTTAATCTGCCTAGCCTTTTCCCAACTTCTTTAGGATCGGTTTCCAGTCTTACTGAACCGAATGCAGCTGAGTTTCAGTGTGTGACATACAAAGAACGCCGAGGTTACTCCGGCAACCCCTGGTAATACTGATTGTCTGGCTTCTGACTGTCCAAAAATTCAGACTCACTTACTTAGGTATAGAAAAAATATATTTAAGTCCACCTCAATTTCAAATCGACGTTTTCAGTCAGTACTTATTAACCGCAACGCTAACCACTGAAAGATGAACAACCCAAAAATTGAACCCAATTTTAACCCCAACCGAGTTCAACAACCTATTTCGAAACAAATGCATAATCACCAAAACCACAGCTGATATAAACATAATAATTACTTATTTACACGCGTTCCCAAAATGATCCATTAATCAAAGGAAATACTAAAAAACCGGCCAAGTGCGAGGCGGACTCGCGCACGAAGGGTTCCGTACCATCTATACTAATATTATAAAGCTGAAGAGTTTGTTTGTTTGTTTGTTTGTTTGAACGCGCTTATCTCAGAAACAACTGGTCCGATTTGAAAATTTCTTTCAGTGTTAGATAGCCCATTTATCGAAAAAGGCTATAGGCTACTTTTTATCCCGGTACGGGAAGTAGTTCCCACGGGATGCGGGTGAAACCGCTGGTTATTTATAAAACGGACAAAAAAAATCACGTTTGTTGTACTGGAGCCCCCCAAAATATATATTTATTTATAGTGTTGTTATAGCGGCAACAGAAATACATCATCTGTGAAAATTTCAGCTCTCTAACTGTCACGGTTCATGAGATACAGCCTGGTGACAGACGGACGGACGGACGGACAGAGAAGCGAAAACAATAGGGTTCCGTTTTACGCTTTAGGTACGGAACCCTAAAAACTTGTTTCGGAAACATGTATTAACTTGTTTTGTAGACAGACGGACGAGCGATTTGTGAAAACCATATTGGGGGCTCATAACACCAGGCTGCTGGATTTTAATGTGGGTACCCTACCACTGGTTTTTAGATCGAGTATTGTATGAGAATAGAATAGGGTCAATTGTTGGATTTATATATATTTTTAATGTAAGACTAATTTTATTTTGCTGTGCTCAACAAGGTCCACAATTGTATTTAGCGCTTGTCCATTTTGTAAGATCCACTCTATACTTTGCGGAATGCAAATTAAACCTAATAACATGAATTCGAAGAAAATAATAGGGATTATCAGTAGTTCTTCCGTGTTTCGGAAGGCACGATAAAGTGCTCCGTAATTTGGAAGGCGCGATAAATTGGTTTGTCCTGTTACTTGAACATCCTTGGCAATCGCTACGAGTAATCAAAAGCTGTCTAACCAAGGGGTTGCCCGGGTAACTGGGTTGAGGAGGTCAGGCAGGCACTCCTTGTAAAGCACTGGTACTCAGCACATCCGGTTAGACTGGAAGCCGACCCCAACATGTTTGGGAAAAAGGCTCGGTGGAAGATGATGGGTTTTTCACATAGGCAGATGCTCCATGTAGCTGACCCTAACATAGTTGGGAAGCCTATGGTATGTTATTATGACAGTAGATCACCAAGTGATGTAGCCACACAGGGCTTAAAGAAAAAGGGGGTTCGACAGTAAATTAAAATTCTTTCACTCATAATATAATGGGAGCAGTCAAAGTTAATAATATTTGATTGGATATAAAGCAACTCCTTATACTAGCAACAAAAAATCAAATAAAATTACGAACACGGTCCGACCACTGGATGCACATAATGTCACGTAGGCATTTTAGATGGAATCTATCTAATGTCCGAATATGCTCGCGGTATAGACACCAAGTCTCAGAGGCATATAGGAGATTTGGCAGAACTATTGCCATGTACACAGCTACTTTTGTAGAGAGCTTTATGTCATGTGAGCGGAACACCTTGGCACGAAGTCTACCAAAAGCTGCAGCAGCTGCTCCTATTCGGCTGTTGACTTCGTTATCAAGGAGACACCTGGATGTTATGGTGCTGCCAAGATATTTGAATTGGTTTACTTGCTTAAGCGAGACATCTCCGAGTCTAATGTCAACTGGGGCACTGTTCACAGTATCAAGTGCCATGACTTCGGTTTTCTTGACATTTATCTTCAGGCCAAATCTGCTGCATGCCTGCAGTAGTCTCGACATAAGCCTCTGCAGCCCATCTGGGGATTCCGCCACAAAACATAAGTCATCTGCATACATCATCTCAGTGATAGTCGCGTGAGACACTCTTGTGCGAGCCTTGAGTCTATTTAGGTTGAAGACACCACCGCCATCGGTACGAAAACAAATACGGATACCTTCGGACAGAGTCTGCAAGGCTTCCCGAACGACAACTGCAAAGTACAGGGCAAAGAGAGTTGGAGCGAGCACGCAGCCCTGTTTCACACCGCAGCTCACTTTAAAGAACTCCGAGTCCTCGCCCTGCACACTGACACAACAGCGCATGTCATCATGCAGAAGTCGTATCATTCTTATAAACTTGTCCGTGCATCCAAGTTTCGCTAGTACCACCCATAAGGCTTTGCGCGGCACCGAGTCGAAAGCTTTCTCCAAGTCAACAAAGCAAAGAAACAATGGTTGACTCTGCTCACGACTCTTCTCTAGAAGTTGACGGATAGAGAAGATGGCCTCACACGTACCTCGATTCGGCCGGAAGCCAAATTGGGTTTCAGGCAGTATGTCTTCAGACAAGGGCATCAAGCGGTTCAGTAAAATTCGTGCAAAGGTTTTGCCTGGAGAGGTCAGGAGAGAGATACCTCTATAGGAGTTGCAGTCAGATTTGTCGCCTTTGTTCTTGTACAAGGAGCACACCCGAGAGACTCGAAACTCATCAGGTACTCGCTCGGAAAAGTGTATTAGCAGTCTTTTAAAAAAGATTAGGTAACTATGATTAATTATCTTTTTTTTGATAGAAACAGAGATATTTACTTACTTAAATTCATTGCACTTCGCAAAATAAACACGAAAACTGAAACACTGGTAGGGGCAACCTAAAACGAAAACTTTTTAATGCCCTCAAAGGAGCAATATTTCAGCGCTTCGTAAACCCTGCTTAATTGTACCCGACGTGTTTTTATTGTGATTTTCTATACTAATATTATAAAAACGAAAAAAATGTGTATGTTTTTTTGTTTCTAAAGGATAACCTCTAAAACAAATGAACCAATTTTAACAAATCTTTCACTGTTTTCAAGCTACAATATTAACGCGTAACACAGGCTATATTTTATCCCGTTATGGGCAGTAGTTCCCAAGGTACGCGGCTGAAACCGCGGGAAAAGTCTAGTTTTTCATAAACGTGCACATTTCGGTGGGAAAACATTCATTAATTCGTCAGAAATACTAATTGGCTGATGTTGAATAGGAAATACTTCGGTTTTAGCAGGTTTTAGTCTTTTTAGAAACACTGAATTTGTTTTTTTTTAAGGGATTTTTAAGCTTGCAGTGTAGGTACTAACGACGTGACGTATTACGATTTTTTCATGTATTAAAAAATAAATTGGTCTGTACGTTCTATTTCGTTATTTTAAAATTGATTATTTGAAGATTGATTGAATCTATTAACAAAAAAGTGCCATCAACTTCAACAAGGTAAAAAGAAACATTTCAGTGGATTTGCAAGTTTTATTTCGTATAATTGTCAAAGAAAGGAATGCTGTAGCAAATTCAATTTTTGTCATTCCATATTAATCTACATATATAATATAAAATGCTAATGGTAAAGCTTAGATCATGATTACTTGTGCTATTGACCAAGATGCATGTATTATTAATAATGAAATATTTCACAGGTAAACATACCCAAGACAATGCTTTCCGCCGACATCTAACATATCGCAACATCGATATTAATTCTGCAATCTCAAACATCGACAAATCAGTATCAGCATCGACTAATGACAGCTCGTATATCGATATGAGCACCGCACTACGATCTATCGATACTTACAAATGACCGTCGTTTGTCACATGTCGATATCGGTAACCTGTGTTATGAATAGGGATGTGGTTAGAAAATTATTATAATTAATCTTGTATGGTGGTTTTATTTAATATGCAGATAAAAAAATATATGTAATACTTTTTAAAGTTTGCTAAACACACAATATACGCTGAAAAAAAATGAGAAATAGTTAAGATTGTGGATATTTGAGAAAGTCAGCCTTTACTACTTTTAGTCTTAATTTTGAGCGATTGTTTCAGGTTATCAGTCTCACTCTTTGCCGGTTTTTAAAGATATATATGGGGTAAATACTGAATACATATAAAAGCTTATAACAAACTGTTATCAGAATCCCATATAGTAAATATGTATCTTCGTATATCTAAATCGGTTCAGCCATTTCACACTAACGGTATAAACAACATAGGTAGGTATAGTTATGGGCACGAATCTTGAGCGCTGACCTTCATCTGCGCAGAAGTGATTTATTAGCAAAGAACCAATCCCGAGTGACGGCTATGACGCAATGCGGGCCAATTACCGCTTTACAACGCCCCCGAGCCTCACTTCATACCACAAAAGGGAACCCAATAAATAACTTCTGCGCAGGTGAAGGTCAGAGCTCAAGATTCGTGCCGATGATTATACAAAAAGTCACTTTCATACACGTAGGGTTAGATATTTCACAAATAAATCCACATAATTGCATTAGGCTCTTTAGAAACAAGTAGGGTACTGCACTCGATATGCACTCGAAAATACAATGCAGTTGCATCGCATTGTTCAAACTGTTGTTACTATAATTAACTGGTACTAGACATTCACATGTGAATTTCAGGTAGTTATACATTGGGAATTCTGTTTAGTTAACAATATTTTAGTTTCTTGATATCTTTTTTAATTTAACTTATGACCGACCACTACATCGTACGTACATATTGTGTCACTAGCTGGTGCCCGCGACTTCGTCTGCGCAGGTTTAGTATTTCGAACAATATGTTTACAAATTGTAGCCTATGTGTTATTCTGATGTATAAGCTATATTATTGTAAAGTTTCATTAAAATCCATTCAGTAGTTTTTGCGTGAAAGAGTAACAAACATCCATACATCCATACATCCATACATCCATACATCCATACATCCATACATACAAACTTTCGCGTTTATAATATTAGTAGGATTTGTTAATTTCGTCTACTACTGCTGAATACATAGGCTACTTTTTCTTATCACAGTCTAGTAGGTGCATAGCATAACTGTGCACTTCCTGTCCCAGGTTTGATTCCCGTGTAAAGCCGAGATTATATTGTGGGTTTTCAAAATTTGAAAAAATCTACCTGGAGTCTGGAAGTAAGCGGTGGTAGGTAAAGTCAGAGTCTCCGAATGCTACTCAGCAGCAGTTATGAGGCAGATTTTGAGAAAGGAAACACTGGGGCTTGATGTGATTAAAATAGAAGCTCACTTAATAAAAATATGATTGCTGAACATACGTCTCCCATATTGATTTCTAAAAATATCGGCTGGAAGTGAAATATATTTTTAGTTACCTATTTATACCTTTAGCTAGACGAGTGTCAACCCACAGTTGATAATAATAACTTTCAAGTTTAAAAAAACAGCCATTGAAAAATTTTTCCGACACAACATCACCAAAAAACATTGTTAAACGCCCTCTCTCAAACACACACACAAAACATAACACGTCTTTCACAAAGTTGGCTAATAACAAAAACTCTCTCCCCACTGTGCGACTATCTTTAGCAGTCAACCACCATTCTTTATTGTAGCAAGGTTTCCTTTTTAATCCTGTATCCCCTGCCTTTAGATACACTAGTGAGGGGATGTATCGATAAATTAGTTTTTATTTTTGTTTAATTTGACTTAAGAGTTTCGATAAGTAAAAAAAAATAGAAGTATAATTAAATTCGTCCAAGAAAAAATAGATGCAGAATTTTACCACTGTGAATATAGGTGTACAAGTAGGTAATATTCATAATTTGGATAGATTCTTGTAAAACATTGCAATATTGTAGGATATCAGCAAAAACCACGTCAAGAAACAAAACTATAGTTTATGAACTTAACGGCTTATAATTTTCTATTAACCATTTTCTTTCTATTGTTTTCAATCGAGACGCTACGTTCTAAAAATACAAAAACAATACTTCATCGATATATCGATATACAACCCACAGCATCCCACCCCTAGTTATTATAACCAATACAAAGCGACTGTCTATATTGTGTTCTCGAGAAATCTCCGTATTATTGAGAAAACAAGAATAGATTTTCAAAACGGATCGCTGAAGATATTTATTATTGGGCTTGTAATTTGATTAGTACTTGTAAAAGTTATTTTTAGATGAGCTCGATCGTAGGTTTTACTTACCTATGTAGGTATAGTACCTTTTACCTATGTATAGTACCAGCGGGGCCTAGCAGGGCCGAGGTCTGCCGGTATGCGGGATTGTTCGAAAGAGTTACCGCGGCCCTGGTACATAAAAGGCCTACGACGGAACACGAAGGTTTTTAGTCAGTAAGAGTCTGACACTCCCTCACCGCAAATGGAGTGTTAATAAGTTTGTGAATTTTATTACTATAGTGGAGACTTTATTATACCTTCATATCATTATACTTAGGTACTTGTTAAGATTATCAAAAATGTGTAACCGATTTTTTATTGTTTAAACAATGAATTCTCCAAACATATTTTGTATAATTGCACATTTATATCTATATATCCTGAGGTTGAAAACTTTTTTAATTTCATTCAGCGTAACAGAAATCCAACGTTTACGTTTTATCCAATTTGAGGCTCCGGGAACTCAACTAATAGGCTATATTCCTGGAAACACAGTCGCAGCTCAGCAACTCAATATTTCGCAGATAGTATGCAAACGCAATATCTGAAAATCAAAAGTAAATAAATTTATTCAAAAACCTGCAATTGAAAACATGACTATTTTCATGAAAGGGGAAATCAGGCCTATCTTTTTTTTTTCAAATAAAAAAAGTCATCAAATGACTCCTAACGCTGTGAGTGCAGCGTGAGGGAGTGTCAGACTCTTACTGACTAAAACCCACCATGTTCCTTCTTAAGCCCTTTGTGTACCAGGGCCGCGGTAACCTATTCGAATGATCCCACATCCCCAGCATTTCTCGGTCCTTAAGGTAATCTCCAAAGCTCATAATAACCTACTTAACATACACTTGCATCTAAAGACAAAACTGTAACCGAAAGAGGTCCAGACACAATCATACTCCAACCGCAAGAAGACCAGACACACTCATACCCCAACGGCAAGAAGTCCAGACACATTCATACTTGCACAAAGTAATCGTAGTGGAAACCATTGATCGTGGTGGCAGCCAGCAAAGTAAATAAAGGCACGCAATAATAGTTGTTACAATATAAAGTATCGTCAGGTGATGTGTTGGGCTCAATATCTCATGCCGAGCTATGTGCGCCACACCACTGGGAATATAGAAGTGTATAGAGTGGCGTTACGGTGAGAGTTAGACTCTTACTAACAAAAACAGACCATGACCCTTTGTATACCAGGGCCACGGCAACACATTCGAATGATCCCGCCATCCCAGCATTCTTAAAGCCTTAGAAGAACCTCCATTGCTCGTTATAGTAAAGGTTAAATATAAACTTTTTTGCATTCAAAGACCAAACTGTAACCAAATAGGTCCAGACACACTCATACTCTAACGGAAATAAGTCCAGACACATTCATACTTGCACAAAGGCGGTGGTGGCAGCCAGCAAAGTAAATAAAGGCACGCAATAATAGTTGTTACAATATAAAGTATCGTCAGGTGATGTGTTGGGCTCAATATCTCATGCCGAGCTATGTACGCCACACCACTGGGGATAGAGAAATGTGTGGAGTGGCGTTACGGTGAAAAATTTTTAGTTTTTTTTTCGTGTATCATAGAAGAAAAGTTTATGGACTTAAGTTCTTTTTGTGTATTAGTTAAGATATTTTTATGGAATTTTAACATTTTTTTATATGTATTAAGCCATGTTTATTTAAATGGTGAACCGATTTTAGTTTAAGGTTATGTTAAAATGATTTTTTGACTCCATATTTATTTGATGTAGTTTCCATTATGATGAATCAGTACTAAGTTATGAACATTTTCATCTTTACTGGTATATATAACATTTTACCAAAGGACAATGGGCACTTTGTATGAGATTTGGTACCCGCTCCAACAGTAACGTATGATATATCATTAGAAAGGTATTTGCGTGAATAATAAGAAAAACTATGGGGCCTGCCTCAATTAGCTGTCCGATCCGAATAACGATAAAAATTGAATCGACATAGAAACAAGTATGTCATCCATATATGCAAAGTCATTAAGAGGCATATGTCGTCAGTGTAATAATTTTAAACTCAGTTAATAGACATCTTACATTGTTTGAGATACACTCTATTATAATCTAAAGTTTACAATATTCTATGGAGTCATACTACGGAAACACAATCGTCATCTGATTTGCCAAAAGTTCAAAACATTTCTATTCATCTTTTTTAAGCAGAAATTCATCATTATCTCAGCACCTCTTGAGGAGCAAGATTGAGTCGTAATATGTACTATGTTAACATCGTCTTCTGACTTTTCAACCTTAATTGATTGTAAATACTGAAAGACTTTCATCAAATACATAAGCTAGATCTGCGTGAACTGCAAAGGTTTGCACAGTCTTTTTTTGAAGCAGTGGGCAGGCAAACATTTTAAGAAGGCCGAATTCCTGCGTTTTTGTTACTTTACCAGTTTTTATTCAATATAGTTAGATTTAAGAACTACATGTACGTTGATGATTTATGAACATTACACATTCTATTAGTCGATGTCACGCGAAATGGACAAGGATTTGGGACTAGTCGTCATAGTAAACATTTTTTGCCTTGCCAAGACCTACGCAATGGTACTAGAATCAACACTGTTGGACAGGGTACCAAAACGCCCATCGTCCTTTTTGTTATATTATCATGGTTGGTAAAGCAGAGCAGATAGCAGAATATTCTAGATTTGCAAAAAACTGGAAACTTAGGTTCCCTATTCGAAAACATATTATTATTATAAGATACCAATATCTTCATTCAATAAAACAATTTTTATCTTACACGTGTAAAAAAAATCTAGCAAGCCTACTCCACGCCTCTCTATATTCGAAAGTCAGACACGTAGAGGACACCAATAAAACGGACATTAGGCCTGTCTAACTAACTGCCTGCGTACATCGATTTAACTTCAAGACTGACTCGATATTGCTCACTGTAAATTACTAGAAGCTGGTGGATAGGCCAGGTATGCTACCTACGTTCCATCATCATCAGGCTTTTATTGTCCCACTGTTGGGAACTGGCCTCTTCTTATATAGAGAAGGAACTAGAAGTTTACTAGAATGGCCAGCGGTTTCATCCGCGTCCCCTGGGAACAACTTCGTGCACCCGGATAAAAAGTCGTCTTCGTCGATACATGGGCTATCTAACACTGATATATTTTTAAACGGCCCAATGATTCCTAAGATTGACGCGCTCAAACAACAATTATAGTAGAGAATATAGAAAGAGGAGGCATTAATATGGTGCAAGCATATTGTCACCAATCGAGCACAAACCAGGTCTTGGTGAAATATTTATAATAATATGAACACCCATCAAGATAAAGATATGTTTTATCTTACAGAAACGTGTGCCTATACTTGTGTAAATGTATGTACATGGACACTCGACTTGACTACTCATCAACTATGTTGGGGTCGGCTTCCAGTCTAACCGGATTCAGCTGAGTACCAGTGCTTTTCAAGAAGCGACTGCCTATCTGACCTAATCAACCCGTTCAACCTGATACCCCTTGGTTAGACTGGTGTCAGATTTACTGGCTTCTGACTACCCGTAGCGACTGCCAAGGATGTTCAATGACAGCCGAGACCTACAGTTTAACGTGCCATCCGAAACACAGACTTGACTACTATCATCTGTATAAAAATCATACATATCGCTCTGACTCCATACTTAACACTAGACCAAAAAACTTCCAAAAGAAAAATATGCACCAATCCCTTAAATCTACCCCAATCCTTTCTAACCAAATGTACTCAAGTACTAAAAGAGAATACCCAGGTATACCCGGATATTCCGCAAAAACTCCGTCCGGGTAACACGTATAGATTTGACTAAAACCTTCTAATACCCGCACTCTGCTCCTTCGATGTGTGTTTTAAGTATGTTTTCCAGTGGAAGCAATAGCTATGCTATAAAATTGAAGAGAGATTTAATTTGGGAAGTATAAAATAATATTATAAGCAGTTTTTTTATTATTTGATAGTAAGATGAGACTTTTATTCAGCACTAGCCGTTTTTCCGCGGTTTCGCCCGCGTCCCGTGGGAACTACTGCTCCTATCGGTATAAAATAGTAGTAGTAGTCTATGTTACTAGCAGATATGCAGCCATTACAAACATACAAAGTTTTCCTCTTTATCATATAATACATAATTACAAATGAAAGGACATGAAGATACACAGTATGAATTTAAGAAAACTGAAGGTGGACAGAAAGGCTCCGAAACTACTGAACGGATTTTAAAAATTATTTCAGTGTTAGGAAGCTACACTATTGGGAATTCGTTTTCATATTCAATAAAACCGCGAGAAACTGCGAGTCATAAAATATGTTTTTCAGAACTTTTGTAGATTTACCGCTAAATATAGCATAGCATTCACAGTGCCACAAGGTTTACACCCCACCGAACACTGCAGAGGTCTACAGTGCTAATTTATGGCGCTCCCATTCATTACAGCCATGAAATTCACATGTAAACTCCAGCCACTGAAGTCCTATGAATTAGGTAGAATTAGTGCATCATTTCTTGCTTCTTCCATAACTTAGGTATTATCTCTTCGTACACTAAAAACTTTTAGTCGGCCGGTTAGCTTGGGCTCATAGATCAGTATGAAGATGAATGGTAGTAAGCATATTATAAAGATCAGGTATTTAGCTGGTATCAGGCCAACTGAAAACTTTGATTGGAATCTAGATTCTCTTTAAAAAAATTGGGAGATGGTCTAGTCTGCAGTAAATCCGCACGGGTACGCTAATTTTACAACATAATTTTACCGGGTGTGTCGTACCTAATCACATTAAATACTATTAATATACTGGTTAATATAATATGCAAAAAGAAAAAAAAAACGTAAAAATAAAAAGAATTTTAAAACATTCGAAACTTCTAACTATATCTTTGCTGTACACATGTTGTAAATTATGAAAACAAAAAATGACTATTGTGGCCAAACCACTGAATAGATTAGGTTACTTTTTACAATTCGCCATAGAATATCTTAAAGTATATGTGATAGGATTGAGGATGTGATTAGGTACGACACTCCCGATATAACTATATTTTTTCGTGAGTTTACCTATTAAATGAGATTAGGTACATATCATATGATGAGTAAAATAGGTACCTTTGATATTTTGAAATGACCAAAATACCTTACAACAACCTTACCTTATAACAATAAGGACCTTTCAAGAAATAGATACGATATAGTTTTCGTTTACCCAAAGTACCTTAGCCAATAAAACGCATTTATTTCTAAATAGAGATAGACCCTATATTGTTTATATTCCCAGTGGTCTGCAAAACTGCAGAGACCTTAAAATGTAAAAGCGAAAGGATTCGTTTGGTTTTTATTACAAAAGGTATCATGGCCGCTCCGGGTGTTCATCAAATTTTCATGTGCCATGTCCTTTGTATGTAGTAGCTGAAGTTACAGTAGGACAATGGTATTTTTAAAATAACAAAAAAAGAAGATTTCACTAGCGGTTTTATCTGTATTCTATGGGAACCACTCCATGCACCTGGATAAACAAGAAAATCTGTACTAATATTTTATTTTGTTTGAACGCGCTAATCGCAGTAACTACTACACCGATTTGAAAAAATCGTTCAGTGCTAGATTGAGAACGTAGACACATTTTTTATTAGCAAAACGAAGACTTTTATCCAGATGGGCCGATTATTTCACATGGTAAGCGGGTGAAACAGTTGACAGAAGCTTTATAGATAGTATAAAAATAAAGAAGAAATATGAGCATCTGAAAAAAGACCTTAGTTTATTTTTTTTTTTTCTAAGTGTATACATTTTTCAAAATAAATAAATAATCTAAATTTCAGATTATACAGTTTCACAGGATAATTATAATATGTAGGATTGTAGGTACATCACAAGCTAATGTATTGCGCATTAAGTGTCATCACTTTTGAAGACATATCAAAGTTACCTCTCTGTATTTTCCTACACTACGTCCCGCGCACTTTATAGGCGATCGTATGTGGTTGCGTTTAGTTTACGACTACGACCAGCATAAAGACGAAACGCATCTAAACGTGATCTTGGAGAAACCATTCTTTTAACTACACCTCCAGTGTCCATTTCGTTCAAACTTTGTTAGTTTTCTTCTTGTATTTATGGGCTAGCTGTTACCTGCGCTTTCACTCCGGTACTTGGATACTGGATAAAAAAATGCGTAAAAGTAATTTTGCTAATATTACCTGAACAGCTTTTTGCTTATTCTCAGGAACTGCTGAACAGATAAAAAAAAACGGCCAAGTGCGTACCATTATTTATGAAACCGACAAAAAATCACGTTTGTTGTTTGGAAGCCCCCCAAAATATTTATTTTATTCTAGTTTTCAGTATTTGTTGTTACAGCGGCAACTGAAATACATCATCTGTGAAAATTTCAACTCTCTAACTATCACGGTTCATGAGATACAGCAGTTCATGGGACAGAGGAGCGAAAACAATAGGGTCCCGTTTTACCCTTTGGGTACGGAACCCTAAAAATCAGTGCTAGATAGGCTATATGTTGAAGGAAGCTATAGGATATAATTTTAAAGTATGTGTGGCCTAGTGGGTAAAGCACCAACCTCTCATGTATGAGTGTGTGGGTTCGATTCCAGATCAGGCAAGTAGGTACTAATGCAACTTTTCTAGGTTTGTATGTACTTTCTAAGTATATCTTAAACACCAAGGGCTAGTCAAAAAGTGAAGGAAAACTTTTCGAGGAAACCTGGAACTCGCATTGAGCAAGCGTGGTGATTAACGCTCAATCCTTCTCCGTGTGAGAGGAGGCCGCAGCCTAGCAGTGGGACGATAGAAAGGCTGTAATATAAACAGATTTTGAACAACAAAAGCGTTTATCGAGAGTCTAATATTTTGGTGATGGGGCCGTATCTGGATGTTCACGCTTATTTCCTTAGGGAGCCAGGCAGGGTTGTCAGCAATATTCGCGTTTATATCCCGTTTGAAAATAACCCTATTTTGCATAATAGGAGGCTTTTTTAGTGTTTATTTAAATTAGTTTTGTATCATTTTTTGTGAAATAAGGAGTGTATGATAATAAAAATAGTCAAATGTATGTAACTTGAAATTGATTTAGTTATTTGCGATCTTCTACGAAATTATATTATAACTTTCGCTAGCAGTTTTACCTAATTCCCGTAGGAACTATTTCGTCTACCTTGATAATAATAGGTCCAGTAGTTTCTGAGATGAGGTGCGTTCAAGCAAACAAACAACGAAACAAATTCTATATTCATTCATTCGAAGTGTAGATAATAAACCTGCTTTTTCCGTTCTTCTTCAAAACCACTAGCTTACAACATTTATTTAAACAATAACAATTTTAACAAAAAAACTACATAAAAACAAACAATCCTCAAAAGTGGCGCCACTATCGCGCAACACTCGGAACACTTAATGATAAATTAGCTTTGCAATTAAGAAAAATTTAAAAACTTCGCTCTCTGCCGCGTGTATCATTAATCTTAAATAAGAATAAGTGGGGAGGGAGGGTGTTGTTCAGAAAATATCATATTTACGGACCCCTCACTTCTTAATGAGTTAAAGAACTTTTTTTTGAAGATTTTTAATCTTAAGTTTATAATTTTGATGGACTTATAATTGTTTGGGAATGTCACAAAAGGGAGGAGATCATTTTGTGACTTTAGAACTATTTCTGTTTATTTTCCTTCTACATGTATTAGCTTTATGAACTGAAAAATGCTTTTGAATATACATGTTAGAGATTTGTTATATTTTATTCTTCAAACTTTTACAGAACAATTGAAGTGCAGATCATTAAAATGCACTTACAAGCCTAATTTTACACGACACTTGACAGTGGCGAGATTCTACCAAAAAATTGTTTGCACATACCCGTATATTTGTAAGCATTGATTGCGAGTCAATTGCTAGCAAGTATTAGCGCATAAAGAATTTTAGAATTGTTCGCACGCAATTTGTATCAGATGAAACATTTATGTGCATCACACCGATGATGGAATCCCGCCTTAACGCGAACATACTCTCTGACCGCTCAATCTATCAAAATGTACCGAAAAATCATGGGCCTCAATAATAAAATCAAACACAGTTGACGGTAAACCCGCCTGGGGGTCGAAACAACCCCAACGTAATGGGGGTAGGAGTAAAACTTACATAAAACTGCCGCCGCGACCTTTTATTTTCATGAGATTCGCTTTCTTGGGGTTGAGTTTGTTTCCACTGTAGTCACGATACGTCAAATTTTAGTTTTAAAGTTTTTTGAAATTGTGTTATTGTCAGTAGATAAGGGATTTAAAATAGTACTTTTGATGATACGTAGCGTAGTTTCCTTGCATCCTGGATGAAGGAGATGAGTGCAAGCTACCATTTATATTTATTTTCTGACTATTTACCGCACCAGGATAAAAAATAGCCCAAGTTATTTGTCAGATTCAAGACTAACGATTTGCCAAGTTTATTAGTTTGATGTGAACACAACAGACAACTACTCTCGTATTTTTATACTTTAAGGACCTATTAAAAGATACAAACAAAAAGTCATATATTCAAAATAGACTGGAAATCAGCATTTTTGAAGGTCAAATATACAAAAGACAGACCCCTAAAATCCCTTCACCACCTCCTATATGTTTTTACTGAGAAGAAGATATGGTGGAACAAACTCCTAAGTAAAGTTATACGTATAAATATTTAAACTTTTCCCGTATAACAATGCACACGGGCCCGCGAGTGACAGCATTTGACATGTCCCGAATATACCGCGTTTATGACTGTCTATGAAGAGCACCAGCCTGCTCGAATAAAATAGTTCAACTTTAACCCCTCTGCTTTACTAGGCATTGGTCACTCTGAATAATTTTGTACAATTTTAGGCTGTGACTGTACCAATTCGCAATATCTTTTCGTCCGAAATACCTCAGTGCCTCAAGACGAAAGTCTTCAATCAGTGTGTGTTACCAGTGATGACTTACGGCACCGAAACGTGGTCTCTCACTATCGGCCTCATCTCAAAGCTCAAAGTCGCTCAACAAGCTATGGAGAGGGCTATGCTCGGTGTTTCATGGTTATAAAGGTCGCCGGAAGACGCTGGATGCAGGTCGCCTCTAACAGGTATCTGTGGAGATCTAAGGGGGAGGCCTATGTTCAGCAGTGCACATCCTATCCTATGGCTGAGATGATGATGATGATGACTGTACCAATTTTATTATTTTTTGTTTTGCGTAATCTATGGGTAAAACGAGAACCAAATTATTAAGACTTCGCTGTATGCCTGTCATCAGGATGTATCTAATGCACTGTGATAGTTAGACAGACAGGGTCTTAGCGAGTTTAATAATGATGGACAAATAAAGAATTTGATTTGAGTCAAATTGTGATATTCTTACTATTATTTTCTCAGGTAACTCTGTCTAACTGTCATTGTTTAATATCTATAGCCTGACAAAAAACATAGGCAATTTTCTATCCAAGTGCTGGAAGGAGTTTCATCGGGCGTGGGAACTTTGAAGAACTGCTAGTAGGAAATACAAAGCTTAGTAGAAATTGATCATTTGGAATGTATTACTTAATTAATACACATGCATAGATAGAACAGAAGTACTTTATTTAATGTAGAGTTGTAGGTAGTAAACCAATAAGCTAAAACCTTCTTGCTTAGGAAAAACAATCCATTTCCAAGATTTATACAGCCAACTCATTATCAAAACAAACAGAACATAATTTTAAATAAAGAACACGGATTAAAAGAAAAAAAAACCGTTAAAAACTGTTTGCGATTCGGTGCAAATTCGAATTACAAATTTGAACACGGCTAAAGCGAGTGTTGCCGTATAAAAATGAAATTTAAAAATGGTATTCTCTGATTTAAAACTACTCGCTTTCACAGGGTTGCCAGATGGCGAATTCTTTTATTCAAGTTTATGTTTAAGGAGATTTAATATTTATGGGTTTTGGTTTTATGAGGAATTATATTGTTTTTGTGTTGGTAACACTGGGGTTTTGTTTATTGCATGTTTTCAGTAGTAAGCCATAGGCGGCTTTTGTGTTCATAATGAAACTTTTTTAACTTTTATTTTTACCGCCAGCTACACACGTTTGTTTGTAATTTAAAAGATACTGTTAAATATATATTTTTAATTAACAATAGAGTAAACTTTAGCGCAGTGCTATAATTTTTTGCAAACGGGATTTTAAATGATTAATGACATAGCCTTAATAATATCGATCGAGTATTGAGAAATCAAAATAACAGCAAAACCTTGCTGTGGCAATTATTTCATTTTTTTCTTTATACATTACAAATAAGTATAAAAATATCTGATAAGCTACCTATTGCATACTCAACCTCGTAGACGGACTACGCCGTAGCAAGTTGCTACGCCGTAGCATTTAGCTACGATATTCTCAGTATTCATTATTTTGTACAACAACTTGTAAGAAAATAACATTGTTTTAAGTCTTACTGTTCTTGGAAAGGAATGAAGTTCCCTTACAAAACTAAAACCTCTTTATTTAGTTATTTTGAGCTTGTGAGAATATAACACATGTGTATTTATACATTGAATCTCAAGGGAACTAACTAAATAACATATAACCTACAATACTCTAAAATTATGTAGCTTTATATTGGTAAAAGAATTTTGTAGATCAGTATAACAGTCTCGATATAACTCCCTAAAATAACACAAACTTTACCTCTTCTAACTTTACCTTCACAATTAGTATAGAGGAAGAAAAAAATAGTATTATCTAAGAAGACATTATTCATTAACAATAATAAACACATATATTAATTCCCAAACCACTGACCACAAACCATTTTTTTTTTTCACTTCTAACTATCAAAAGCCACCTCGTTAATAATTCGACCCTCTTACAAAATAGCCAATTACATTATATCGGGTGTGTCGTTCATAATCACATTAAATGAAATGCGTTAATATACTGGTTAATATATGTCGATTAACACAAAGAAAAAAATAAAATACGTAAAAATAAAAAAATGATTTTTTCAAACAAAGTAAATAGAATAAAAATGTTCGAAAATTAGAACACCATATAAAAGTCAGTCATTACAAACAACTGAAAGTCTCCCTTGAAAACTGATAGCTGTCAACTGATCAAAACATACGATACTCCTAACTTTATCTCTGCTTTACACATGATGTTGTAAATTATAAAAACGAAAAATGACTCCTGTGGTTAAACCACTGAATGGATTAGGTTATTTTTTCTACAATTCGGCATAGAATATCATAAAGTATATGCGATAGGATATAATGTGATTATGAACGACACACCCTGTATATATAACACAGCAGTACATAGCCGACTTATTGTATTCTGTCGGGTCGATAGTGAAAAGCAATTACTTAATATTAGAGCCGCTAACATGAGCTATCGACAAATCCGCTTATGTGGCACAAAATTGTTCCGAAACTATGGATCATATACGGACGAAAATTGTGTAAGGGCACGCGATATTTACAATATACTAGCCGTTTTCCCGCGGTATCACCCGCGTTCCGTGCGAGCTACTGCTCGCACCGAGATAAAATATAGCCTATGTTACTCGCAGATAATAAAGCTTTCTAATGGTGAAAGAATATTTAAAATCGGTCCAGTAGTTTTTGAGTTTATCCATAACAAACAAACAAACAAAGTTTTCCTCTTTATAATATTAGTATCCTGATCTCTTTCCGGTCGTGGCGGATTGCCGTCCCATCGGGTTATGAGAGTGAAGGAATAGGAAGTGCACCTGTGACTGCGCAAATGCTCGTGCTGGCTGATCTCCTTAAATGAGAACAGCCGCCGTGGCCGTGGTCGCCATTAATTAGTATAGATAGCTTCTGCCAGCGGTGTCACCCGCATCCCGTAGGAACCACGGCACGAACTGGGATAAAAAGTAGCCTATAGCCTTCCTCGATAAATGGGCTATCTAACAATGAAAGAATTTCAAATCGGACCAGTAGTTCCTGAGATTAGCGCGTTCAAGCAAACAAACAAACAAACTCTTCAGCTTTATAATATACTTCCAACTTTTAACGTGGAAAATTGAACAATAAAATTCATAGTTAAGAAAACTGACGTTTATGTATATTGACAGTGAACTTCTTTATAAAACCCAATATTTATTTTTGACTGACAAAATCTTGTTCAATTCGCCAATATGCAAAATAATATCTTAAATGACACCGAGTGGACTTTTATTGCTACCCTGCAGGACACGTCATACCTTTTCTCATTCAGAGAAGGAATGAGCATTAATCGCCACGCTTGTTTTTGGATTGGTGATTTAGAACCTTTACTACTGAAGTGATTTGAAATTAATATTTCAGTATTACGTAGCCTATTTATCAAAGCAGCCTATGGATACATTTTTATTCGCACTTTTGGTTCACTGTTAGCAAAAGCTTGTTTAAAACATTTTCAAAAATATCTTACCAGCTTGTCCTTTCAAATTCCTCTCCCGTATATCCCCACACAAATGACGTACAGGTTACTGGGCAACCCGTAAATTTTGCCGGCGCCCGAATGAATCGTAACCGATAATTTAGTGGCGAGTCCTGCTCGACTCGCACTTTACAGGTACAAGTATATGTCAGTTGTTTCATTGCAGTACTAGAGGATTTGTAATTTTAATGAAATTATCTATATTTTTGTGAGAAATAAAATGAGATTTCGGACTTCGGAACGCTCGGTAAATTGGTTGGTTGCTGTCATTTGAACATGTTTGACAGTCATTACTTAACCAGACTTACTAATAGGTGTTGTATATGTATGTATATGTAGTCGTGGTGGCCTAGTGGGCAAAGAACCAACCTCTCAAGTATGAGGGCGCGGTTTCGATTCCAGGTCAGGCAAGTACCAATGTAACTTTTCTAAGTTTGTATGTACATTCTAAGTATATCTTAGACACCAATGTCTTAGACTGTGTTTCGGATGGCACGTTAAACTGTAGGTCCCGGCTGTCATTGAACATCCTTGGCAGTTGTTACAGGTAGTCAGAAGCCAGTAAGTCTGACACCAGTCTAACCAAGGGGTATTGGGTTGCCCGGGTAACAGGGTTGAGGAGGTCAGATAGGCAGTCGCTCCTTGTAAAGCACTGATACTCAGCTGAATCCGGTTAGACTGGAAGCCGACAAATAAAAAAGGGCAAAGTTCAGTGTACCTTAACGAAGAAAATGGCAGAGAACTAAGCATTGTCTAATTTAAAACTTCAAGCATAATTTGAATCACAGATTTTTAATTTCAAACATTTCAGAACTACTATTCAAACCGTTTCACGCACTACCGCACTGATTGCAGGCGTGCGTTTCTCTCCACGCAAAATGTACACAAATGTATGGAACCCTTTGGTCTAAAGTTGTGCTATTTGCATATACGCCACAATTATCAGGCATACAAGCAATAAACAATTATATGAGGACAGTTTCAGTGCAATGTACAACGCAGTAAGGGTGGGAACATCGTGCTGTAGTTTTGAATTTTGTAGGGTACTCGTTTTGAGTGCGATTGAGTGTAAATTATGGGTTATACTACGCTACCTCAATTTTTATATCACACACCTAGATCCAAGGAGGGTTAAATAAAAAACAGTTTTTTTAGAAGAACTGATTCCTTCGTTACAGTGTTTGTGGTGTCTTGGATAGAAAGTTACTTTTTGTACGGAGCTACCACATATTTTTAAATCGGGTATGTTGGTCGATGGATATTCGATTTAGGAATTTGAGAGCATGCAGAAAACTAAAAAAAAATGTTTTTGAGTTAACCCCCTTCATGTTTCGGTGTGCGATATGTGAAAGTAACTTTGTTTGTCTTTCTCGATTTAAATGTTTCATTTTTATCACATTCGGCTGTCATTTAGTACTTCTTATAAGATAGAAAGTTTGAGAACCTGTCTTTCAGTGGCAGTTTTACTCATCATTATCATCATCATTGATAAATATTGCATTTATCAACAGCAGTATATATGCAGCCCTAGAGCCCATACAAACGCTCATATAACCACGGTTGATGCGAGACAAATTGTTTCGCTTGTCTCCTCAACTGTGGCTCTGCATGCCAATGAACACCCATTTCTGTTCATATACAAATAACAAACGAAAATATAAAGTTTACACTATAAAATAAAGAGAAAACATTTGTTTCTTTAAAGCCATTTTTATGGGAAATCATCGAATGATCCCGCTGTAGGTTAGCAGCGTGAGGTAGTGTTAGACTCTTACTGCCTAAAATCCATCATGTTCAATCTTAAGCCCTTTATGTACTAGGGCCGCGGTAACTCTTTCGAACAATCCCGCAGCCTAAGCAGGCTTTGCCCCTGGTAGGCCTCACTGGGCTTAGCTGAGACTCCTATGTTACTCAACTGATTTGAAAGATTCTTTAACTATTATGAAACTACACTATCCTCGAGTAACATCGGCATATTTTATCCTGGTAACATAGGCTATATTTCATCCTGGTACGAGCAGTTGCTCCCACAAAAGCGAGTGAAACTGCGGGAAAACCACTACTTAATTTTAAACTGGTCTCTAAATATGGAGCAATACCTGTTGTTTTATTGCTAGGCGAAGGAACATAGCATAGTAAATACGCATGGTTTCACTTAAGCATAAGGGTAGTCATTCAAGCGAATACTTAAGTTAACACCATATGCGTCAAACCTAACCAACAGTTTAGTTAATATTTCCAGTTAAATAGTTAACTGAATAGTCAATTAGTCAACTGATTAACTCATGTCGGGCCTTCAAGGCTTGCCGGGGCTGCTAGATTGTTCGAAAGAGTTGCCGCGGCCCTGGTACGGCTACTTGCAGGTGAAGGAAAACAATTTGAGGAAGCCTGGACTATAAAGTCTGAACTCAAGTCTGAACCGCATTGAGCAAGCATGGTGATTAACGCTCAATTCTTCTCTGCGTGAGAGAGCATAAAGCAAACAAACTTTTCATCCCTCTAGTATCATGTAAAGCGCTTTTACAATATTATTTTAAATACATGCAGATTTCGTTCTTTCCACATACTTCGAAATTAAAGATCACTCAACCTTTCTTAAGCAATTAACTTTCAACAACCTACGTAGACCATTGAACGTTCATTCAATTCGTTCGTTCTTCCATTCAGTATAGACCGAACATGTTCTTGAATTGATAGAACACAAATCACTTTTTGATAGAATCTCTGGGCCGTGCTCTCACATACAGGTGAGGTTTTCATACCTTTTACGAATCGCTAAAACATGGATTTTTGTTCCATTTTCAGCACAATAGATGGGATTATTTTTTGAAAGAAATATTCGAGGTTGTTAGGAATATTAGTATGGTATTGTAAAGTTGGCTCTGTGGTTGTTAGTCGAGTTTTTAATTGTGAGGTTTTAGGTTTGATTCCGTAAAAGTTTTTTTTTATCTGTGTTTTGTAATAGTTTAGTATAGCCACTTAATACTCTATTGTTTATTCTTAAGAAACTTAAATAAGTATTATAATAATACATTGAAACAAATCGAATAATTGCAGTTGTGGGCCAAACTTTTGACACATTCATTTAATTATTATTTAAATAAATTGTTCTTTTTCTGGCGCAGTCGAGTAAAAAATGTTTAAAATTCTCCAATATTTGCTAAAAGTCGTTAATTATTTTAGCATAATCATAACATTTTTCTCCATATAATGGCTAAAGAGAGGTTTTAAGATCAATAAAAAAGCATGGACACAAACCACGCTATTACCATAAACAAACTACCTACCCATTAAAAAACAACTACAAATCTATAACTACCGTACGGGGGACGAAACTACCCTACAATATTGTACGGATACCTAACAAGTGACGTCATACCCGGCCGGTTATCACTGACCGGAAATGACCGGTCAAGCCTCGCAGAATGTATAACATCATGTATATTGTCTATGGTTGGGGCAATTTATTTATTATCTGTGGTCGGGTTAAGTGCTCTTTGAGTTATGACGGGTTGGGGTCAAACGCCCAGTTTCGGTCGAAGTAATAATGTTTTATTTTTAGTTAATATTGGGGGAAGTGGGGTTAAAAATATCAACAGGTCTTGCTGGGCTTGCTTGGTTTTTGAATGTGCTTACTGCGGTATTTTTGTAGATGGGTGATCAGTTGTCATTTTGATTTGATTTAGACCCTACCTATTGGTCTTACTACAAAAACTTAAATATGTGTCAAACACTTGACTAAAAAAAGTGTGGCTACAAAATGGACCTTATTACAACGTCTTAATCTGACATTTTTTTAGACAACTGTTAAACTGAAGTTTAAAAGTTTTTGTGGTAAGACGGTATTTGTTTTCACGGTGCACCGGTCTAATTTAACGCCCGTTTATTTTTTTTTATAATAAGACCATATATCTGTAGTTAGCACCAGAATCATTCTTACCATGAGTTCATCAGTTGACTAGCCTAGACTAGGTAACCTGGATTCAAATCTCCACAATTTATTGTATATAGGGCACCGAGACTCCCGAACAGAAAAACTGAAAAACCTACATAATAAAACATTTACCCAACACGAAACAAAAAAATAGCATTAAAAATTAAGTCTTAAGCACAAGATAGATAAAGAAAAATACCCCCGTCTGACTTTAAACGCCGCGTTTATTTCTCATTCCGAGAGCGTATAGAAAGAAAACATTTTCTACTGTTCGAGTATATTCTCACAAAGTACACGATTTTCTTAAAGCTAAGACATACCTTCTCGAGAAAAACTTATAATTTTACAGAGAAAACAATAATAAATAATGTTTATTTTCGTAGAGGCCTAGCGGTTGAAAGTGACGCAAGTATCAGTGTGGGTTCGATTTCAGGTCAGGCAACTAACTCTTCTTAGTTGGTTATTGTCTACTTTCTGAGCTGATTTTTGACACTATGACTGAGTAAAAGCGGAAGAAAATGTCTTGAGAAAACCTGGACAAAACTGCCTCACGCTCATTCCTTCTATGTTTGAAAATAAAATATCGAGAATGAAGTAACAATAACATGTCCAGGCTGATAGTAATTTTCATGGAAATAGTGCTCTAAAAAAAGATGATTTTTCTTGAATTTTTCAATTTTCTACGCAATGTATTTCAATTCTTTTATAGTTTTTCTTAAGACGATCTAGTATCTTGTGAAGGGCTAGTATAGTTACTATTAAGTCCTTAAAACAACTAAACAAAGAAACATATTCATACGAACATTACAGAACTAACTTCAGTAAGTCCCACACAAACTGCAAGACTCAATCAGAATAAAACAGAACTCATTTCGACCAATGACGATAAAGTTGTGATAAAGTTCGAAATCGGACTATTTGTAAAATTACTGGCCCGAAGCTAAAAGATAAGGAGTGGTTTGTTCAAACTTTCTGATCTTGACTCCGACGATTGCGTTTCGATTTCAAAGTCTAAGTAAATTGGTTTAATTATTTTTCTTCAAGCATTTTCAAGGGTTAAACTGAGAAGTTGGAGTTTTCAAATTCGATTTGAATTATTTTTGGTTTGATTTTGAATCGTGCGAAGTCACTCATGATATTGAATTTAGTATTTCATGTTTAAGCTGTTGAATTGCGAACAGCCTCCCTGTTAAATATATTAAGCTAAATCTTAAGCGTAATTGCTAGGTATATTTCATATAATCTTATTTAAAAAAATAAAAAAAAGTATACCAGACTGTTGTCTGACTGTATATTTCATTACAGTGCAAAAGCATTTTTGATGTTTTTAAGATTGATAGAGATTGAAACTTTGGAGACGTTATTAATATTAATATTTTTTTCTTGGGATACCAATGAAAGTAGGATAACAGACAGTCACGCTGCAGACTTAACCGTTATACTTTCGATGTAACTCTCAACTCAACTCAAAATCGTTTATTCAAATTAGGCTAATAAATCAGCACTTTTCGAACGTCAAAAACAAAAGACACCCCCAAAACGCCCGCCCTTCACCACTTCCTATGTGTTTTTGCTGGGAAGAAGAAGTGGCGCAACAAACTCCCCAGCAACACATGTCTGTCTGTAAGGTCTGAAGAACCAGAATGTATACAAAACAAGTCAAATAAAAATATCATATGTATAATGTGCGCACTCCACTCATCTTCATTGATTTATGAACCCAAAAAACTATCGGCCGACTAAAAGTTTACAGTGAGCCAGTGCTCTAACCCCTACATAAAGCAATAAACCTCAAAAAAATGCCACCGTTTTTCACTCCAACCGAATTTCGTCAAGAAGACAAACAAATTGGATAAAATAAACAGTAATTTGGCAAGTTTCCGTATTTCGCCCTCTATCTGCGACTCGTCGACTCAGCAGTGGGTAGGAAAAAGGGATTCCTATCCCATGAAATATCATCAAACTTTTAGTTAGAATTAGTTTTCTTAACTTATGATTTGATATGCTTACCTCGTGGTTACGGAAGCATATATTATTTTATGTGTTTTTCTATAAATAACATCACTATGTGTATGTGTGTAGGGAAGATTATTAAAATTATTTGAGAAATTCTTACACTGTTGGAAAGCTACACTTTTCGTGAGTAATTCTATATTTTATCCCAGCACGGGATAGTAGTACCCACGGGACACAGATGAAACCGCAGAAAAGCTACTAGTTAATCATATATTTCATTTTGTTGTAAAAACATCATCATCACTATGTTGGGGTCGGCTTCCAGTCTAACCTAATGCAGCTGAGCACCAGTGTTTAGTAGTTACAAAAACAATACCAAAAAATAATACCATTGTTAACCCTTCACTCACACAAAATATGTAAACCTACTAAACTTAAGATTAAAGAAACAGCATCCATCAAGCCAAAAGCAGTGTTTTAAGACAAAGGAGAAAACTCAACAGCCGTCTATTAACTGAGAGCATAAATAACTTAGTCTCAAAACAATGGGGGGAAATTACGCGATTTTGAACCTTATTGTGTTGGCATAAGGATTGCTGCAAATGACGGCTGGGATTGTGTGGGTCTTTTGGGGGTAGGTCGAAGATGTTGTGATCGGTTGATGTGGTAATTTGTTAATTGTTTTTTTGTATTAAAACGAGAAGCCGAAAATCGATCTCAGTGGCGTGCACTTGGAGAGGCCTATGTCCAGCAGTGGACTGCGATAGGCTGATGATGATGATGATTAAAACGATAATTTATTAAAAAAGGAAATATAGATAGTATGTCAAATCTTTACTGTTGAGAGATATTTATTAGCTGAAACTCACACTTATCACAAATATTATAAAGGTGAAAACTTGTGTGTATGTTTTTGTCTGTCTGTCTGTCTTTTCTTCACGCCTAAACTATTAAACCGATTTGTGTGAAATTTGGTACAGACATAGGTTGGAACTTGAGAAAGGACATAGGATAGTTTTTATTACAAAAAAAAATAAAATTAATCCGGACATATAGCGCCATCTATTGGTCAAACCAAAAATCTGCCCGAAGTCACTATTCCATGCGAACGAGGTCGCGGGCAAAGGCTAGTTAGGTATAAAAACGCACTTAAATCAAGATATCAACGGTCTGGATAAACTTGTTTCAAAATAGATCAATTAAAACTACCACCTCCGAAATATTTCTCACACTATGAAATCAGTTGTCTTGAAGGAGTATTAATCTTGGCCATTGCTATGTAATTGCATATTGTTTCGGCTCTTTCCAGCCACCTCCAAATGAACCGCTCGAGGGTCCCCGTCAGACAATGTCAGACCACGTCAGAAGGCATTGTGGTCTGATACACCAGATTTTGGAGACATGCTATTAATAATATAATGATAAAGTTAATAAAATAAAAACACAAAAATGCTGTTTGTGCCATTTTTTGTTTTTACAAAAACATTTAGAAATACAAAGAATGCCATCATCTGCCTAGCCTTTTTCCAACTATGTTAATGTCGGCTTGCAGTCTAACTGGATGCAGCTGAGTACTAGTGTTTTACAAGGAGCGACTGCCTATCCGACCTCCTAAACCCTCCTAAAGCTGTCAGACTTTCTGGCTTCTGACTACCCGTAACGACTGCCAAGGATGTTTCATGACATCCGGGACCTACAGTTTATCAGAAACTCCGAAATCAAAAACAATTTATGCAAGTAGATATTTGGAAAGTGTAGGAATTCTAAATGAAACTTAAACATTATCAGCCTTACTTATAAAATAATAAGTTGTACTTAAGAGATGTTTAAGAAAAAATCTTACTTATAAACGTGGCTGAAATAAATCATTTTCTTAGCAATGTCTTAAATGAGCTGTCAAATTAAGTAGCCTCACACCCTTGTTTAACCCGCTAATTATCAAAATGGCTGGATTCTCACCAGCTGATTTTTCATTTCCGGTTTATTGACAGCTCAACTTTTTAATTTTATATTTTACGGATGCCATTGTTGCCATTACACAACGTTTTGATGGCAAATATTTTTTTAAGCTACCAACATTCCGGTAGTGTTGAGAAATTAGTATGTTTTTATGTCATTATCTGTTCATTACTTAAGACATGCTTAAGCAACGTTTATAGGTCAAAATAATTTAATCACTACTTAAGGCTTTAAGTAGTAATTACTTAAAACAATGCTTAGAAGATGATTTGTTGATTTTTATAAGAAAGGCTGTTTATATATTTAAAGTCCCTAAAATTTTAATATCTATTTTAATACCAATTATAACAGATCCGCACTGCATTACCAACATTCAAACAAAACCACAGATTACAAAGACACCCACAAATAATAGAATAATGGACTAAAAACTTTAAGCCCATATAAGTTGCTCCCAATCAAAGAGCTATCGATTGTTTGAAATCTCATTATGAGCACAATAGCCAGATCTGGGCTATTAGTTGGCTGGCTATGGGCCAATGGACTGAGTTTTATTGGCGTCGGTGAATTTTCAGCTCAAATTATAGCCGGGATCCGATAGACATTCGGCTATTGAACAGAGCAGTGGAGTAGTGTAAGTGTGTTTTTTTTTGGGTATGTTATTTTTATTTTATTGGTTTGTATATTAATATTGTGTTGAAAGTTTTAATAGTTTTGTGATGTAATAGAAGTTTGTTTTGATTTACAAAAGTGTGTATAATTGACTTTTGTACAACTATTTACTTATTAATTAAACATTTTGGATCTGCTGTCGGCATTGTGGATTTAGTTTTTATTGCTTAATTTGATTTTTATACTCACGTTTTTCTTTTTTTGATAGTAAACGAATTGGCCTACTAATTTGATAAGGCATTTTAGTTGACAAATACAAATAATGTTTTAAGCAAACGTAAATTAATTAAATCTTCATTGTTAAAAAGAAATAAGTACACGACAATAACCAACAAATTACTTTTAACCAAAATGTTTTGTATTATTATTTCACGTTTGTGAAATTTTACTTACACAAACACATAACAAAAGTTCTTATTGACATCCAAATATGTACAATTATTTTTAACATTACAAAAAACCGGCCAAGTGCGAGTCGGACTCGTGCACGAAGGGTTCCGTAAATTACAGTTAAATCAACCTATCTCAAAAACTATAAGAGATACTTTGATCAAACCAAAAATCGTTGAAAGAGTTAATTAGCATGCATCACCTCTATTTTTTTTAGAATTTTATACCCCGTAGTTATAAAAATAGAGGGGGGGGGACATACTTTTTACGACTTTGAGAGCTGATATCTCAAAAACCGTTCACTTTAAGAAAAATGTTTTTTAGAAAACTTTATATCATTTTAAAAGACCTTTCCATTGATACCCCACACGGGTATGTACATCGAAAAAAAAAATTTCATCCCTCAGTTACATGTATGGGGGGCCCCACCCCCAATTCTTTTTTTTACTATTTAGTGTCATATTTTTGTAGCGGTTCATACAACACATATTCCCATCAAATTTCATCACTGTAGTACTTATAGTTTCCGAGTAAATCGGCTGTGACAGACGGACAGACGGACAGACGGACAGACGGACAGACGGACATGACGAAACTATAAGGGTTCCGTTTTTGCCATTTTGGCTACGGAACCCTAAAAAAGAGATATTTATATAAACCCAAAAAATTTACTACTATTATCGTCTCCATTCCACCCCCAGTTCCATTGTTTGAAGTGTGCGTAATTAAAATTGGCTGGATATTAGTTCCCACCTGGGGTGGCCCGGGCAACCCGGTAACCGGGTGTATTCCGTGTCACACTCGGAGGCGATGGCAAGAGACATGGGACACGATATATATGTATGTAATAAATATTTTTCGTACCATGTGGGATAAGAAAGAATAAAGTGATTTTATTTTAGTTGGTGAAAGAGAATTTTATTTGGTGTTAGGAAGGTTATTTTTCAATATGGTAACTATTTACGAAGTTTAATGAGTGTTTTGACTGTCTCTAGAATATAATATACCTACTTAAAAGTGTAAAATAACTACAATAGTTTTTGCAAGTTTTTAGCTGTCTTGAATGATTGGTCCCCGAAAATTGAAAATATCTAAGCAATAATTATGATTGATTTCTAAATAATTTTATTTGTTCAATCTGGTGTTTCGTTTTTGACTTTTAAAAATAAAACCGTATTCAAATATCTGGACAAATTGAAGTAAGCACTGTACTATGTGTATTACACAGCTGAAAATTTCAAGTAAAAAAATAAGATAACTGATAGCAATAAAAACACGATACGCAATAAAGTCTACAAAAGATTTTCATTTGAGAAGCGCCGACCGAATTCCATATGCTTAGCAATTGAATAGATATAACGATTACAGAATTATTTGAATATTTAAACGTTCTCCAACAATGTTTTATTGTAAATTCGAGGCTTTTCCAACGATTTATTAAAAAAATAAAGATCTTATGTCAACAGTGAGGACGTGTCATGTGAACGACAATTATTATTAGGTACTAGCTTTCGCCCGCGGTTTCACCCGCGTCCCGTAGCCGGATGGTGACAAAAACTATTCTAAAACCTTTTCCCGGGTCTAAGTTACCTCCCCTCTAATTTTCAACCAAATCGGTCAAGCCGTTTTCATGTTATGTCGTGACAACGGAAAGCGGGTTTCATTTTTATACATATAGATAGATTCTCTAGTTTTTGTAAGTCTACACTATGTGTTGTACTGTACTGTAACTAAATAATTATAGTCATGTCAAAGAATTTAACGACACTGCATGCAGACTTTCTTATTATGTTATGAAGTAGGTAGTCTTTAAATCGATATAGTTTTAGTATTAATTATTTCTACATAAAAAAACCTTTTGTAACTGCATACGTAACTCAACCAAATTGAACAATAACATGGTCCATCCATCCCTACTCTATCCATATTATTAAATGTGAAAATAACTCAGTAAATCGGGAGTTCACGTCAAAAATACTGATCAAATGTAAATACCTATGTAGAAATTGGTACACATATAGTCTAGTTTAACTTTCTTTGATTTTAACTTTGAAAATGATATGCATGATGTGTTCTCCTATAACTGGAGGAGCACAATTCTTTAAATAACTTTTTATAATTATGCATGTAATGTGTATCCTTTGTTGGAGTTCCTTTTGAATAAAATAAAATAAATCAGACTCTGAAAAAGGCCATAGGCTTCTAGCTATTGGGGGGACTTGGGTTTATCAGCTATTGGCTCCATAAATGTGTCTACCAACATTTACATTTACTTCCAACATCAAATTACTTTTATTTAAACACAACATCCCTTCCCTAGCCACAAACCCTGGTGATGAGTACATAGTTAACGATTGATATATTAATCAGTATGGTTATCCGGTGTAAGTGATTGGGGCTGCACTACAAAAGCATTAAACTTTCATATCCAATCACTCCCTGTGCGGTGAGGTTTGGGTCAAGTTAGAAGCGGTAGCGGGTTCGTTTGTTAATTAATTTAGAGTTAATTTTGAAAGGTGGTAGCTTGGAAGATCTATGTTTTATGCAGAAGTAACTTATTAGTAATTTTATCTTCACTACATAGTACAAAACAAAGTCGCTTGCTCTGTTCCTATAGCCCTATGTATGCTTAAATCTTTAAAACTACGCAACGGATTTGCGAATGCAGTTTTTTAAAATAGATAGAGTGATCGAAGAGGAAGTCTTATATGTTAATAACATACATTAAATAGTGGCGAAATACTGATATCCCGTGCGAAGCCAGGTGGGTCGCTAGGTATTTACAAAGCAGAATACGGTATACTAATTTTAAACAAAATAATGTTAAATTATGTAAGTTATAAAAGTCGGCATTTTATCCTTGTTGTAATTCTTATTTATTTTTGACTAAGTATGTGTCCCCACGGTTGCACCGGCATCTCTAGGAAACTATTTCTCACACCAGGATAAACACAGCCTCTGTCCTTTCTGAGGCTCATCCAGGGGCTACACTTCTACCAAATATTAAAGGAATTGGATCAGTAGGTACTTTTGGCGTGAAAATGCGACAAACAGACAAAGTAACATTCAGAGCTTATATATAAAAAAATGAAACCCGTTTTCCGCTGTCACGACATAACATGAAAACGGCTAGACCGATTTGGCTGAAAATTAGAGGGGAGATAACTTAGATCCGGGAGAAGGTTTTAGGATTGTATTACTTTTTGTCACCATCCGGCTACGGGACGCGGGTGAAACCGCGGGCGAAAGCTAGTTTATAATATTACTAAAAATTAAGCTATCATTCCCCTAATTACCCACAACCCCGCTATGTTTCACCTCTTACTCCACTCATGGTATCCGTGAAGCCGGATGTACCCAGTTTATTGGTTTAACAGCACAAATTGACTTGACCTCTGAAAGGGAATTTTATAAACTCTGCCATTACGCGCCGAGAGAAGGTTTGAGGTAACTGTGTAGTTTACAGTTACCTTTCATTTGGTTTACAGTTAATGGATAGATTATATATTTTGGGCAGTCTTGCTAATTAATAGTAAGCTGAAGAGTTTGAACTGTAATCTCTGGAACAAATTCTGATTTGAAAAAAAAAACCTTCAGTGTTGAAAAAGGCTATGGGGTATACCTAGTTATCGGCACGAATCTTGAGCTCTGACCTACATCTGCGCAGAAGTGATTTATTAGCAAAGAACCAATCCCGAGTGACGGCTATGACGCGATGCACTGCGGGCCAATCACCGCTTTAGTCCGCCCCCGCGCCTCACTTCATGCCACAAAAGGGACCCAATAAATTACTTCTGCGCAGGTGAAGGTTAGAGCTCAAGATTCGTGCCGATAACTATACGCTAGTAGACATTTTCTTATAATTATCTTTATATCCTAAAGCTTTTCTGTAAATGGTTAGAAAGAAATGTGCCTTGAGTATATTTGACATTATGCATAAATATGTATGTAAATATGATGTAAAATTCTTTGAAAATGGGTAGGTATTGGGTTTTAAATATACCATTGCAAAGACAGCTTATGAACTCTCTTTACGGTAATTCTAACAGAAATCAAGTAAAACCGAGGCAAACAATTAGCAAGTATTTCCTTTGTATGTATTATAGTAGGTAATATTTATATAACCGACATAATCAAAGCAAACAATGGTCAATCGAATAACAGAATCGGTTTAATGAGGAGAACTGCTAAATTATTCATGCCGCCATCTTGTTTATACGTCATCTGGGTGGGTCTTAGAGCATTCAACCAACTGGTAGCGCCATGAACATAAACACCTTTCGGAAAAAAGTCTGCAAGTATACAAAAGAGGGAGAGGAAATGCAAAAAATAGTTATAGCTCAATTTCAATTTCAACGTCCTTTTCGATATCATCGTTTTGCACGCACTCGATTAAATTGTCAAGTACAAGCATAAACTTCGGAGTTTGTAACTCTTTAAGAGCTGTTAAATGGATTTTGATGAAACTTAGCAGTAAAATATCACAATAATGTGTAAGTTTGTATCCAGGTAGAAACGGGAGGTACTTTCCTCGGAACGTGGGTGAATTTTACTTGCAGAAACTTGTGTACATATACTTAAGTAGGTATGGCCGGTAGTCATATCTTTGGTGTAAAGGAAGTCACTGCAACATCGTATCCGGTAGGTTGAATGCTCCAGGTAGGTAGGCAGACATCGTAGCCATTGTAAACGCTTTTGTGTAAAGACTTAAAGGTTTTAAACCGGTAGAGCTTTGTTCAGAGAATAGTTTCAGTTAGGGTTGCTGCCCTTATAAGTTTTCCGGGTATTTAAACCAGCTTTTCAGGATGTCCGGGGTAACTATTTGAAGCTAGGAAGGGGTTTTCCAAAAATAATTGTAGGTAACCGAAGACAAGTTAAATTTTCGGTCCAGTAATGTCAGAAGTTTTTATCTCAATAGGCTTTTGTAGGCTCTTATGAAAAGTTCTATAAAAAGATGGAAAAGAACTGGCAAGAAACTTTGATTAGGACACTCTTTTCATAAGAGCCCCTAAGAGGCATAAGGGGTATTTAGAAAATATGTGGACACTTTTGACTAGCAATTGTTTTTGTGATGGGAAATCATCAAATGATCCCTCCCGCTGTGGGTGGAGCGTGAGGGAGTGTCAGACTCTTAAGCCTTACTACAAAATCCTAAACAGATGTTTAACACTTGTCTAAAAAAAGTGTGGCTGCAGAAGGGACCTAATTTCAACGCCTTAATCTGTCATTTTTTTAGACAAGTGTTCAACAGATGTTTAAAGTTTTTGTGGTACGACGGTTATTGACTAAAACCCACCATGTTCCTTCTTAAGCTCTTGATGTACCAGGGCCGCGGTAACTCTTTCGAACAATAAAGCAGGGGCCCGATTCTCCTAAGTTAATAATGTCAAAATCGAATAGAAATCGAATGGCAATATGATCGCAACAGCAGTTTTAACCATATCGGGCATTCTGCTACTAATATAAGACCAATCGTATTCCAACGACATTCGATTGGTTTGCGATTGGTCTGCTGTTTTGGTGATTTTGGTCTATACGGTAGTTTGCTCTACAATCATATTACAATAGTTAATCATTTGCAGACAAAATGATTCATTATTGAATGACAGAAATGGATAAAAAACGTTTATTTCAAAGAAAAAATAGCGGAACGCCACATACGTTTCAATCGTAATCGAGTCGGGATTGGATCGCAGTCGAACGTGAATCGTATGTTGCTTAAGTAAAATTAGGATACTCGGGCCCCTGGAAGGCAAGGCAACCCTAGATCTGACGAATATTACCTACCTACGTAGTTATTGTTTTGGGCTATGATTTTCTTTGCTAGACAATAGGCGGTATGCCTCACAATGAGTTATTTAGTATTGCAGTATTAATATTTCATTCTGTTACTATTTTAGGTGTTTTAGGCTGTGATTTGTTATAAAGTCAGTCTGTATTGAGATCTTAATAGAGTGAGACATCACTTAGTCCCAATTTCACCGACCTCATCCGCATCTGTTTTTCTTTAACTGCTTGTGTGTGCAACAATATAAAACAATAGAATATCAATTGTGCGTCGCGTATATTAGCACTCAATCGTTAAACAACTGTTTAGGTACTTTGAAAACTGAACTGACGTTTGTGTTGTCGGTGATCTTGGGCCTTACTTTTTCAGCAATGACATTTAGAACAATGTGTATTATATTTTTGGCAACACAACCTTTGCTAATCTCATTTTTCTTAAATGGTCCAATAAATATTGTCTTATTTCTTATTATAAAAAAACCACGTGCGACTCCCACTTGCCACTTGCCACGAGCCCCTCACAATAGTGAACAATCAGTACATTGTATCGGCGATTGCGCGCGACTCCGGCAAATGGCGCGACTTACGCCCAATCTTTACTAATACTTTAGCGAACGATGTACTGTATGCAGAAAAGGCGTATTTATTTTGAAGAATACTAAAATAATGCTTAAAGATGTGTATCTAAAGTGTCTACGCTATGTCTAAAGTCTGTGTCTTTCAACTTAGCGACATGAGAATACATAGACATAAACGTAAATCTTTTAGACGAATAAATAAATTCATTTTTTCTGCGAGTCTGTTGATCGCAAAGATTAAGCAACGCTGTCGATCCATTGAAAGGTGACTATCTTGTCATGACGAGGACCTCCGTGTTTCAGAAGGAATTGGTGGTTCCCGGCTATGTTTTGAATATCTTTGGGCTGTCGTTACGACTAGTCAAAAGCCAGAAAGTCTGACAATGAGTCTTACCAAGGCATGTCTGGTTGCCCAGGCTGGATTGAGGAGGTCAGACAGGTGTGTAAAACACTGGTACTCAGCTGCATCGAGTTAGACTGAAAGCCGACCGCAACATAGCTAGATAAAGTGCCCTAGATGACTTACAGTTAACAGTTATTAGCCAAAACCGAAAAAAATACTTAACAAAAATACAAAATTGCCTCAAAAATAGGACCACACAATGATTCTGCGTACCGTCCTATCTCCGAATTATCTCGGCTCAAGATATTTAGCCCATTAAACCTTCGGAAAGTCGAGAGTCTCCCCCTAGCGGAATTTCACTAATACATCTCCCCCCTACCCCTATGGTATTCGTACGGGATTCCACTCTCACCCCCAATTGGGGATTTAAGGTTATATTAACTTAAATTAGATTTACGTAATGATATTTTTAATCTTTTGTTTTTGGGTCCTTATTTTTCAGGGTCGATTATACGATTATTATCGACTAGCCGTTTCCCCGGTTCCACCCGCGTCCCGTGGGAGCTACTGCCCGCACCGAGATAAAATATAGCCTATGTTACTCGCAGTTAATATAGCTTTCTAAGGCGATTATCACACTGCCCCGCATGATGCAGCGTAGTGCGTGGATGCGTTTTTTTCCGTTGTATGGAAATATCTCCGTTTGTATGGAAAACACGCATAGTCCAACACACTGAAAATGCATCCACGCGCGTTCATGCGGATCACGCACATACATGCGGTGAAACACGCACCCCCGCGCGTAGGTGCGGGGCGAGACGCAAGGTATGGCACACTGAATCCCGCAGTGACGCGCGTGATTTTGAATGGGCGTGACGTGTATATTTGAAAATGGAAGCCGCCGTGCGTGAATTTTAAAAACGCGCGTGGGTGCGCGAAAAACCCGCACGATGATGCAGATCTGCACTCCCGCAGGAACGCGCGTAGGTGCGTCGACACGCAAGATGCAGCGTGATGCGGGGCAGTGTGAAGATCACCTAATGGTGAAAGAATATTTAAAATCGGTCCAGAAGTTTTTGAGTTTATCCATTACAACCAAACAAACAAAGTATTCCTCTTTATAATATTAGTATAGAAGAATAGATTTATAACATGCTTTTAGTAGGTCGACTTGTATGTAACTATGTCATGGAATGTAAGGTAACTATAATTTAAGCATCTCCGAAACATGTAGAACATTTTTTTATGTAATTAAAGGCATGTAAATACCATGTTTGAATCCAAATAGATATTTATTTTTTATTTAAGATAATACAATATTATAGTGCTGTCGAACTGATCTGATGATGGAGCCGAAAGATATGAACAGAACTTCATAATGGAACATCGTATCATAGCTGTGTTTGGACATGTTAGAAAATTCTTGTTGATTTTTATCGTGTTTTTTAATACTAATAATTTCTTTAAAATCAGGACTTTATTTGCTTAACCTAAGAATAACATAGACACCCATTCGGTTTTTGTTCAGGAGGCCATATTACCGCGTATATACAGGCTGATATAAACATAGCCCTATAAAGCATACAGGGTGTTGTTTTCGTAAATAAATAATTGATATTGCGCTCCACCTTACAAAGGTTTCGTATGAATTTTTTACTTTTTAATTTACGGCCTCGCTAGTGAAAGTCTTTGGTAAGGGATTTGTGCTTTTTTTGAAGAATCCTGAAGAGTTAATCATGGAAAGATTTTTTGTTATTTTCCACGTTTCTATGGACCCAAAAAAAAATATAGGCAATATATTCTCATCTGAAAATCCATTTTTACCGACTTTCCAAAAAAGAGGTTCTTTATTCAGCGTATTTGTTTTAAGTTTAAGTACACTTTTTTTAAATTGTAGACAACATTAAAATTAAAATTCATATGAATTAAATAGCTACAAATATATAAAAAAAAGGTACAATTCAGCAAATCTATACTAATATTATAAAGATGAAATCTTTGTTTGTTTGGTTGTAATGGATAAACTCAAAACTACTGGACCAATTTTAAATATTCTTTCACCATTAGAAAGCTATATTATCTGCGAGTAACATAGGCTATATTTTATCCCGGTGCGGGCAGTAGCTCCCACGGGACGCGGGTGAAACCGCGGGAAAACGGCTAGTATATAATAATTAGGTAAATGTAACTGAAACCACTCTCAATACAAAACTAGCTGTAATTAATAACTGCAATTCACTACATTAATAATTTAAAAGTAATTATTATTTCTATTCAGTGCTTTTCGAAACTCAATCAAAGTTAATCCCTGGCTTTATTTATATAAAATTCATAGAAATGGATTACCGCATTTTAAAGCTAAACTGATATACGTAAATGAAGAGGAAATATATTTTCAAAGGGTAAAACGGGACCCTATTGTTTTCGCTTCTCTGTCCGTCCGTCCGTCCGTCCGTCTGTCACCAGTGATGAACCGTGATAGTTAGAGAGTTGAAATTTTCACAGAAGATGTATTTCTGATGCCGCTATAACAACAAATACTGAAAACTAGAACAAAATAAATATTTTGGGGGCTCCCATACAACAAACGTGATTTTAAATAATGATACGGAACTCTTCGTGCGCGAGTCCGACTCGCACTTGGCTGGTTTTTTTATTTTGAATTCAATCATAGTTTTTAGTCGGATTGATACCGGTCAAATGATAACCGATTTTAAAACTATTACAGTCTAGCTTCCTCGTAGTGAATAAAAAATTGAGTAATATAGACTACATATGTTATCCGGGTTACCGGTTCGCGGGTGAAAAGCTTTTTACTTGATTTAAAGAGTTTTTAGCTTGAACATATTAATCTCAGAAATTACTCCTCCGATTTAAAAATGCTATATTAGGAAAAAATGCTATTTTATCCGTCTACACGACATAATTCCCACAGGACGCGGGTAAAACTGCTGTTGGACACTAGTGAAAAAATATACAGTAAGCTAGCAAGATAATAATTGGTGCTGAAAATACATTTTGATTGCATTTACATCGATACTGAAAAAAACCCGTAACATTGTTACAATAGAGCTGGGACTATTGTTTTCACGAAATTATTTGAGCTCCCCCCCGTGGGGACGTGGTAGGCTAATGTGGATATGACGGGGTAATTGGGGGAATTACATTTCGTAACGTAATTTTTTTGGCAGATACTTGAAATGTAAAAGTAACGAGGTCTGTTTCACATTCGATTTTTACATGAAAGCTATTTAGTAGTCAAAAGCTGGTTAAAAAGCTAGCGCGCAAAATTTCTTGAGAAAAAACCAAAGTAAGAAGAGGAATTTTATTATATAATTGAAGACATTGTCACTATTACCACCTTTACTCCCATTGTACTAGGGATTTTTTTCTACATTCTTGAGCATGCTTTACCTGTTACAAAAATTTCTAAGGATTACTCATATCAAAAAGACGCCAATGGCGACGTCGTCAGCTACGTATCCAAATAGTTAATATTGAAATATATGGTAGGCGCCTAACTCACTTGGCAATTATGACATCAAAACCACAAAAACATTTAAAACCCAACGCCACATTCACACATTTCAACCACCATACAGTTTATCCATCACCCCCAACAATAAATAACGCGACTCCCCCAAATTCCCCTAAAAAGCCGCAGAGACATAAATTCGTCAGATCCACACTATGCTAGCGGCCGTCACGTGCGGCAACAATTAAACGCGATCGTACCGAAGTAAAAAGGAAAAATAAAACGAATCGAATGACGTCACTGACGAGTAGCTGGTTAGTATTTGAACTATGTAGTGCCTTTTTTATTTGTTTGTAAATACGTGGGATTTTATACCCTTTTTTGGTATGTACTATTTAGTCATCATCATCATCTGCTGAGCCTTTTTCCCAACTTATGTTGGGGTCGGCTTCCAGTCTAACCGGATGCGGCTGAGTACTAGTGTTTCACAAGCAGCGACTACCTTTCTGACCTCCTCAACCCAGTTACCCGGGCAAAGCAATACCCCTAGGTAAGACTAGTGTTAGACTTCTGACTACCCGTAACGACTGCCAAGGATGTTCAATGACAGCCGGGACCTACAGTTTAACGTGCCATCCGAAACACAGTCATTGGTGTCCAAGATATACTTAGAATGTACATACAAACTTATAAAAGTTGCATTGGTACTTGCCTGATGTGGAATGGACCCCACGCTCATACTTTAGAAGTTGGTGCTTTACATTATGTACTAGACCACCACGATTATAAGTATTTAGTAATCGTTGAAATTGAAATAGGAATAAGATAAATACATTTTCTAGGAACAACTAATTTTATTATTTGACTAGCTTCTGCCCGCGACTTCGTTCGCGAATCCTGTCCCTTATGCCAGCGACTACGGGGTCAGCAAAATCAAAGATCTGAATCGTCTGATGTTGAATTTTAAGGGCCCGTTGACGGAAAAACAACGAGGTACGCAAAATCATTCGAAACGTTCCATATATTTAATTTGATAAATACATAGAAATTCTCTGAAAACAGCTTTTCCACTTACTTCAAATAGATGCGGTTACGAATGCCGCATGAATATTGTGATTTTATAAAAAACATGAAATTAATTCTACCTAACAAGTACAACGGTTGCAATTTGGACGTTGTACATTTTTTATGCCTAAAACACTTTCGCGCTGGAATTTAAATGTTATTTTATATGTTTTTGTTTCATCACTTTTGTGACATACATACTCTTGGTTGTTTTTATCTTAGTCGCATTACCTAGAATTTAAAAAAAAAGTATACTATTCAACCTAGCCATGGAGTTTCATGCCCGTCCTTCTCCATAGGAAGCTACTTTTGGAATGGGCGACTAAAATCAAACTTAGTTATATTTTTGACGTTCATAAGTGCTTGTTAAAGCCTAAATGATTTGACGTTAACTTAACACAGGTACAATATTTAAGGTACTACTTCGTAGACCGTGCACAAAGGTAGAAGTTTGCCCACTAGCCCAACAAAGTCAGCCATTAGGTCCAGGCCTGGGCTATTGTTTAACTTTAATAGTTTATCTGGCAAAGGCTATCGGTTACGAAGCGACGTTCTATATTAAGTTTGTTGAATTGCGGTCCTTGTGAGAAACATCAGCCTTTTGGGGAACGCCTGAAATTGGTATTTTGGTGGTTCAACAGTTTTGAGTGAGAAGTAGACTTAATTGCATTTAAAAAATATGTGTTGTTCAACTGGCTTTCATTCCCTGCTTACAAATCTTCTATGATCTCATCACTCGGAAAAACTCTATGGGTACTCTTAGCCTATCTTTGTGTGAAATTGTATCTTAATCGGTTAAGCCGTTTATGCGTGACAATGTAACACACAGATATAGTTATTTACATTTTACAACTAGCTTCTGCCAGCGGTTTCACCCGCATCCCGTGGGAACTACTTCCCGTACCGGGATAAAAATAGCCTTCCTCGATAAATGGGCTATCTAACACTGAAAGAAATTTTCAAATCGGACCAGTAGTTCCTGAGATTAGCGCGTTCAAACAAACAAACAAACTCTTCAGCTTTATAATATTAGTATAGATTAATGGAAAACGGGAAACTAGCTGTTTCCCGCAGCTTTACGTGCGTCTTGAAGGTATCGTCTTCCCGAATACATATCTACAACTTACGTACCTATATGAATTTTAATAATACCAAAACTACAAGTATAAAAGGCTTCCATACTATCTGCGTCTCCCGATATGTCAGGGCCGACACGAGAGAAATCTGTCGCCTTGTGAATGGGCCACATAAAGCTCAAGGTTGAAGCTATCAAATTACAAACAACACAACAGTACGAATGATCAGATTTGATTTTGTTTACAACTAGCTTTTCACGTGGGTTTGTGTCACAAAAAAGTAGGCTTGTAGAATTTGTGTTAAGTTTTTTTTGGTTTTCCAAGGCTTTTATTTTAGGTAAATTCTTTCATCTATACTAATATTATAAAGCTGAAGAGTTTGTTTGTTTGTTTGAACGCGCTAATTTCAGGAACTACTGGTCCGATTTGAAAATTTCTTTCAGTGTTAGATAGCCCATTTATCGAGGAAAGCTATAGGCTACTTTTTATCCCGGTACGGGAAGTAGTTCCCACGGGATGCGGGTGAAACCGCTGGCAGAAGCTAGTAACATTATAAATACAAAGTTAAGTATTTCTGCCTGATTGTTTTTCCATCTTTCAGCTTAAAACTGCTGAATCGGTTTCAATGTATATTGGTACACAGATCGCTTATACTGGAGCTTGAAAAAGGCTGCATTTTATCCAGGTATGGGCAGTAGTTCTCTCAGGACGCGGGTGAAACCGCTGGTATAAGTTAGTATACTTAATACGCAAAGCTACACTTATCTAATCTAACCTTGAAAAGCTTACAGAGGAAAATTCTCGCGTAATTGAAGATTGTAACATAACGCGACGCGACTTTCGTAAAAACACAACAAATTCTTATAATAATATGTATTTGTGAACATCTCTATGTTGAGATTGTTGCAATATGGCCTCTGAAATTTTGTAGGGTTGACAGTATACGTTCTTGAACAAAATATGTCGTTTTCCTAGCTTTTACTCAACTATGTTGGGTTTACTTTCACTCTAAACGTATGCAGCTGAGTAGTAGTGTGCCATATGGAGCGTCTGCCTGTCTAGCCCTTAGATACCTGGGGGAGAGGGGGATTATGGACTTCTTCCTCCTGGGGAGAGGCGCGGGCCAAATTCATCCGCAGCATACTAGTGCTGACCCTCGCTCGGGCCTCGACTCTTGCACGGGTTAGCTCGAGCAACCTGAATCCCTAACACATCATCTGTGGCAGTTGTTATAGGTAGTCGGAAAGTCTGACAAGCAGTCTTATGAAGGCTCTTCAGCTTATTATGCCTTAGCCTACTAGTCTCTATACAATGTTTGTCTATGCTTGCGTGTGTGTGTGTTTTACATGGAGTGACTGACTATCTGACCTCCTGAATCCAATTGCTTTGACTAGCTGCCAGCTAATGCTTTTAAATAATATTATACTTTTTTGAATGTACGTAACATTCAGTGACAACCCTAACAAAAATTCGTATTGTAATATCAGAAATGAATTCGTTCTTTGATTAGGTGTCTGTATAAGAATGCCCGCTTATCGACTACGTCACGTCTGCCCGGTTATCCGGATCTTAACCGTGACGTCGCGATACGGGTGAAATGGAGATTTTACTGTTTGGGTGAAAGTTTTTTAAGCTGTTAGACAATTAGTTAGTAAAAGTTTTTACAATATAAGTAATAGCAGTCATGATGATGTATTTCTTACAGTATAAGCCCCTCTAGTTCGTTTTCAGGGCAGTATTCAAGTACCTTTTCTATATTATAATGTACCTAATTTTAAGTATTTATTAAATAAAACTTGGACTGCAATGACTGACTATGGAAAAGGGAAAACATCTCGAGAACACCTAGACTAAAGAGTTAGATATGAAGTCTGAAAGATCTGTAACTTACATCATCATCATCATCATCATCATCCTCCTGCCCTTATCCCAATTCTATTTGGGGTCGGCGCAGCATGTTTTCTTCTTCCATACTCTTCTATCTGCCGCCATCTCACACGTAACATTATTTCTTACCATATCTACTTTCACACAATCCATCCATCGTTTCTTTGGTCTTCCTCTTCCACTATATCCGTCCACGTTCATACTCATCACCTTCCTCACAACATGACTCTCATCTGTAACTTACATATGCCTTGCAATAAAGATACTTTGACTTTGAAATCAATAATCTGCCAATCGCAGAGAAAAACCACAAAATAAAATAAATATAAAATCTTCAACAAAAAATATCTAAACAGTTTCGACAAATCGCTGCAGCATGCATTAGAGGAAAATGGACTATGATGCATTTATAAACAAAACGCTTATTATGCGCATAACATTGCATTTCAAACTGAATACATTTTTAGTAACTCTCATAGAAACAAAATAGTCTTTAATACTGTCACACTGTTCTTCGCAGTTCCACCAGCAGGGATGTTCTATCCGAGTCTGATTTCCTGCAACCAGGTAAAAAGTAGTCTATGTGTTTCTCAAGTCCTAGACTACTTGTCTATCTAAAGATGAATAGCTTAAATATGTAAATAAGCTATGCCATGGTATACTTAAGTAGTTTTGGCGTGAACGCTGAACTTTCAGAAATACAGAGTTAGTTACTAGTGTATTCAATATATACATACACTAAGATTTAAAGGACACTATTTAAAGGAACTAAAATAAGCAACAGTAAGCATATCATTTATTATTATAATTTCCAATCTCTTATTAACAAAGAAAACACAATATTTAAAGTTAGTACGTATCAATGTTTTAAAAACACATTATTACATTGAAACCATCGCAACCGACACAAAAACACAAAATATAACCTCATTAATACGTAAACAATGCGATCGGAAGTCTTCAAAAAGCGAAGCGAACGAGATCAGGCATTCTTGGCGATTGTCCAAGTATCTTAAATCCAATCATTTGCGAACAGCGCGCGCCAATCAATCTATAATACATTCTAGTAGCTAGGACATTGCTAGTACAAAATGGGGATAAAAAAAGCTGGTTAAGTATGAGTCTGAATTGTAGGCAGGGGGTCCCGTACTATTCTATTTATATGCTATGCGAAAGGTTGTTATGCTTGCTAGGGGTTGCCCGGGTAACTGGGTTGAGGAGGTCAGATAGGCAATCGCTTCTTGTAAAGCACTGGTACTCAGCTACATCCGGTTAGACTGGAAGCCGACCCCAACCTAGTTTTGAAAAAGGCTCGGAGGATAACGATGATGATGCGAAAGGTTGTTGGATGTAAAGGTTTGTTTCTATTAGATCAATCTATAATACATTCTACTAGCTAGGACATTGCTAGTACGAAATGGGGATAAAAAAAACTGGGTAAGTGAGAGTCGGACTTGTGGGCAAAGAGTCCCGTACTATTCTATTTATATGATAATAAATGTGAAAGGTGGTTGGATGTAAAGGTTTGTTCCTCTTTTATTAGTGGATGGATTTTATATTAGACTAACATAACATATAAGGCTGTTTTTTTGGGTGTAGTAGTAATTCTATTGTCAAGAGTGTAAAAAAAGGCAGAAGCTATTTATCTATAAAACAGACAAAGAACAACGTTTGTTATATTGGAAAGAGCCCCTAAAATATATGTTTATGCAAGGTATTTGTAGTTAAAACGGTAGCAGACATTATCATCAATAATAATTTCAACTAACTACGGTTAGTCAGACAGGTTAGTTTTCTGTATTTCTTCTCATAGTGGCAATAATAATAAGTAACTATCACGATACATGAGATATAGCCTTGTGACAAACAACTGGACGGAGAGCGAAGTCTCACGAAGGATTCCGTTTTACCCTTCGAGTACAGAACCCTAAAACCCCGTACACAATCGGGCAATTTAATTCCAATTAGCAAATTGAATTTCCAACTGAAAGTTTGCTTTTGTTGCTATTATTCTGCCAATGGAACGCTAATACCATTGCATCAGGATATTGGGAGTTTTTTGAACTGATTTTAATAATGTATTGTTAAAATAAATTAATAAATTGTAATATTGTGTTGGGGATTAATGTTTTATGTGATTAAAATAATCCTAGTTAATTAATCTTTTGATATAACGAACGTAATTCTGTCTGTCTACCTGGCTTTCACAGTGAAGAGAGAAGTGAATGAGTTTCTTGGCCTTTTTTTTAACGACGTCAAAAATTATCAAAAGACTCCTCCCGTGGGTTAGCAGTGGTGAGGGAGTGTCAGACTCTTGCTGACTAAAAACCGTCGTGTTCCTTCGTAGGCCTTTTATGTACCAGGGCTGCGGTTACTCTTTCGAACAATCTCGCAGACTCCATAATTTATATCTGGTTATGTGCACCGGGAACAACACATCAGCACGTAAACTTCAGAAAAATAGTGCCTGAAAAAAAGTGTCGAGCAAATATTTGCAACGTATTGCTAACACAAATTCTGAAGGCGTTTGTATCATAAGTGTATTAAAAAAATACTCAACTTACAAAGCATTCAAAAACTCATAGATTAGCTATTTTCCCTACCAAGGACCGGCCCTTACGCTCAACGACAATCCACAAAACTTTTTCAAATCTACCCACATTTGGGTGAATTTTTTTATTTACGATCAGCCTTATCGTAAAGTTATCTCATAACTCGAGATATTGACTTTGATTCTACAATTTATCTCGAAATTGATTTATAAGGGCGGGAGGAGCCGCCATTTTCTTTTCATACCTTATTTTTTAGTTGGAGTTTATACTTCTTTATGAGTTTTTATAGAATGGTTTCTTAAAGTAGATTGATGTTCATTTATGGTTATTTGTTTTTAAGGTTTCCATTTGCAATATTGATGAAGTTTTAAAAAAGTATTCTAAAAGTAGATAAGGAACTGTAATGAGAAGACGGAGTGACAATCTAAGAAATAATAAGCGTTAATCTCCACTGTTTTAAAATCCAGATTACCCCTAGATTTTTTCCTTAAATTTTAGTGTCATTGGTGTTCAAGATCTATGAGATATATTTACTGACAAGGAGGGTTCATGAACCTGGAATCGACCTGGAATAACCTCTAAACCAGCACGACTTATTGTACATCCATCCTCCATCCTCCGAGCCTTTCCCAAAATATGTTGGGGTCGGCTTCCAGTCTAACCGGATGTAGCCGAGTACCAGTGGTTTACAAGAAACGACTGCCTATCTGACCTCCTCAACCCAGTTACCCGGGCAACCCGATACCCCTTGGTTAGACTGGTGTCAGACTTACTGGCTTCTGACTACCCGTAACGACTGCCAAGGATGTTCAATGACAGCTGGGACCTACAGTTTAACGTGCCATCCGAAACACAGTCATTGGTGTCTAAGATATACTTAGAAAGTGCATACAAACTTAGAAAAGTTGCATTGGTACACGCTTGACCTGGAATCGAACCCGCACCCTTGTACTCAACGACAGGTTTTTAACCACTAGGCCATCATGACTTATTACACATTCACATTAAATTATAATACTAAACAAGTATATGTCTGTCCGTCTGTCACCTAATTCGGAAACCTGAATCCCCTACAATCCAACACCTTCCTCATAAAACCCTGGCGGAAACGGAAGTCACTCGTTTCCCGTCAAAAAACGCGAGTAATTTTTTTCACCGACGCTTAAGCCTTTATGACGTAACTTCCGGTTGGATTTCCCGTGACGTCACGTGTCGCGTGACGCACTTCCGGTGGGGATTATATTACGGTACTAGCTGTTGCCCGCGACTTCGTCTGCGTAATGTAGATTTTCCAATTTCGTTTACTTTTTCGTTCATTGCTCAACCCCCGTAGGTGATAGCGTGATAATGTATAGCCTATGTGTTGAACCGGCCGCCAGGTAATAGTCATGCAAAATTTGATATAAATCCATGCAGTACTTTTTGAGTTTATCCGGGACAAACATACAGACAAACAGATAAACAGACATACAGACAAAAATTCTAAAAACTACATATTTGGGTTCAGAATCGATTATGGATCACCACCCAAGTATTCTTTTAAAAAAATATTCAATGTACAGTTTTGACTTTCTTATCATTTTATTATATGTATAGATAATGTATGGTGCGGTTCGGATTATAACGGTTTTATTATTAACTTTGAGTATTTTATTTTATTCTTTTGTGAAAGTGTTGGATAGAAAATATTTTTGCAGAATGAAAACGAGTTAAAAATAACAGTTTTGGTTAACTCTTTTGATTTATACAGAAGTAACTGTACAAGAAATAACGTAACAGGACCGATTTGACGAAAATATCTTTGTCCTAGACACGTTATACCTTAAATATGTGAAAGGCTAAATTATTGCTAAATTGCACCTGTGTCTGCGCAAATGCTTTTGCACTGTCTTTTGCAAAAAAAGCGGGCACCTATGCGAAATCAAGGTTTTAAGGACTTTTTATTTTTTATTTCCTGCGTAGTTGGCTAGTCTCCTAACATGAGAACAGCCGCCGTAGCCGATAATCGCCTTGGAGGACATCATGTGAAAGTCAGAATATTTTAAAATATAAAGAAATTCTTATTTAAGCTCTCCTGAAAACTTAGATAATTTTGTTATATGTCTTTGCCTGAAAACATTTCTTTTGTCCCTTTCGTTACTTCATATTTGTTGCACATATTAATATCCAATTAAGGTTATATCGTGGAAATTATTTAGGAAGTATTTTCAGTTCTGGGGACGACTTGAGTAATTTTGATATTTGTTTGAAAGAATATATCACTGAAAAACGTGTTACTTAGTGTAAGGAAGAAAAAGTAATTCTACGTCGACACCAAATAAAATTTCGATAAGGGCAGGAGGATGATGATACTTAAGTAATAAGGAGGGATGATACGCATGCAACAAAGTGTGTGCTCAGTATGAATGTAGATGGATGGAGAGGAAGAGGAAGACCTAAGAAAAGATGGATGGATTGACTGGAAGAAGACATGAATAGGAAGGGAGTGAGTGTCAGTATGACGAGTGACAGGGGAAAATGGAAGAGGAAGATATATGTATTGCGCCGAGCCCAAATAAAATTGACACAATTGAACAGGGCAGGAGGAAGAAGATGATAATGATGATGAAGTTTTTTTTATAATAATTTTATCATTCTATAACTATTTATATTAACACAACTGGTACCTAACATTGTTACAACATTTCGTGTATACAATTGTATTATCATGTGACAATAATTTATTCTGCAGAACAAAAACGTATTTTTTAACGCCAATTGTCCTCAAGAATATATTAGCATCATAAACTGCCTTTTCCCATTTTTTCGGGGTCAGCTTCCAGTCTAACTGGATGCAGCTGAGTACCAGTGTTTTACAAGAAGCGACTGCCTATCTGACCTTCTCAACCCAGCTACTTGATACCGGTAACTCAAAACCTCGGCGAACGTAGTGTAGGACATATTCAGGCGCGGTGGAATGATGACCTGCGCAAGACGGCTGGCCGGAGCTGGATGCGAGAAGCTGAAAATCGATCTCAGTGGCGTGCACTTGGAGAGGCCTATGTCCAGCAGTGGACTGCGATAGGCTGATGATGATGAACTTAAAACCTCTTGTAAGACTTTAGGAATATGTGTACTTACTTATTACCACAGATATACTAATCTATATACAGGGTCATTGAAATTATGGATCAAATGTAACATAACAGTGGCATGGAATGGGTTATTTTTGAAAAAAATTTTGACTTCAAAATGTTGGTAAATTTTTAACCCGCTAAAAATTATGGCAAATTTTATCAATTTTCAACTATTTCACATTGTTCTAGAGGATAAATTCAAATGAACATAACAGATATGGTTAATCTTTTTTTCCGAATTATGATAACTGCAGTGAATTGCTTTCGAGTTCAACAAGTAAGGTGTAAAATGACAAGCAAAAGTTTCTTAGGCGACGAAACTATGTATTTATGAAATACCAAACATCTGTTTGTTCTAACTGAAGGGATATTTTTGTTTTGCTGGTCACGCTGTGTCAAGTTTGTTTTTTTTTTTTTTTTTAATCTTTATTTTTTTGGGGGTTTTTGTCCAATAAGGACATGCCAACCCCATCATACCTTGTTACAAGATGAAATCACTTAAAACTATGTATAGATTATAAATACCAGAAAACAAACATCTTATACGAAATTTTATCACTAACTAAGTACTGAGCAACCAATGCTAATCTACATAATTTTTTTGCAACCTCAGATTCTGGGTTTGCCAGAATGCTTTGCACCAGGCCTACATCTAACCTATTAAGTTTAAATTCATTTATGTGTCAAGTTTGTGACTTTGGGAACCATCAAATAGGCAGTCTTTGCAAAAAAATATATGGTAGGTAGGTACCTAATGTAGTAAAATGATTGTAAGTTCAAACGTACAACATTATTAAAGAATGGCTGCACCGATTAGGTCTGAAAAATTGGTGGGTCAGTAGCTTAGAACGAGGTTGGTTGTAGAATTTAAACGCATCCGACTACAGAAAGTGGTTGCCTCGAAAAGTAATTAGGTAAGTAGTACGAAAAAAATTGCTCTGAAAATTATTTACCTATAAGATAAATGCACACAATTTACACTTATGTTATTGGTATTTATGTTATTTGCAGAAAGCTATTAAAAAAGGACATTTTACTTCTAAATAAATGACATCCTCAATACAAGAAACATAATATATTTAACACTATGTACAGAATACCTACAACAATAGGTACTGTAAAGTAACAAATTCAGTCGATTCGCTGTGGAATGCAATATCTTCGGACGCCGAGAAGCGCCGAAGTAGTCCGAAGAATGCCGAATGAAACCAACGAGTGTAGCAATGGTACTAAACTAGTTATTTACTATCTAAGATATTTTCTATTTCTATTGATAAAAGACTTCCTTGATAAATAGCATTCCTTTCAGAGCAACAACATCACGGGTTAATCTATGAAAGTCAAAGTCAAAACATTTTATTTCATTTAGGGCTTTACAAGCACTTATGAACGCCAAAAATATACATAGATACGTTTGATACTAGTTGCCCATTCCAAAACTAGCTTTCTATAGAGAAGAACGGGCAAGAAACTCCATGGTTCATCATAAGGTTAAAGGCTCGAGCAGACCGGATGCGTATGCGTAACCACGCGCGTAGTCACGCGCGTAGTTACGGCGTAACCATGAGTTGTAATGTATGGAAATGTATGAGACAGGCCACACCGCTTGCGTAACGACGCGCGTGTCTACGTTACGCAAGCGGTGTGGCCTGTCTCATACATTTCCATACATTACAACTCATGGTTACGCCGTAACTACGCGCGTGACTACGCGCGTGGTTACGCATACGCATCCGGTCTGCTCGAGCCTTAAGCAACGCATATTTTGAAAAGCAGGCTAGGTTTAAATGGTGAGTCCTGGCTGTCATTTGAACATCTTTGGCAGTCGTTACGGGTAGTCAGAAGCCAGAAAGTCTAACAACTAGTCTTACCAAAGGGTATTGGGTTACCCATGTAACTGGGTTGAGGAGGTCAGGTAAGCATTCTTTTTACGACCTACGTAATACATTGACTCCATATAATTATCAGCATATTTGAGAAATGGCTAGGCAGATGATTCAGCTGCATTTAGCAGACCAGATAAAATACTGAGAATAATGTAATGTTAAGATACATTTTTCAATATTGAGACAGTTGTAAAAAATATTACGCCAGTCATAATTACTACCTACTTATATCTTCTTTTAGGGATGGGTATGTAGAATTTTTAACGAAATTTAACTTAAAAAATATTTTTTTTTTCTTTTAGAATATTAGAGGTGTATTGAGTAGTAGCTGTTCTTCGCAAGAACCTTAGAGTGTATTGAGTACCAGCTATTCCCCACGAGAACTTTTTACTGCAACCGGGTAAAAAGTAGCCTATGTTCTTTCTCTGCATTTAATCTATTTGTAAATAAACATTTATTTTAATCGGTTTACTAGTTCTGGCGTGAATGCGCGATAGGAGTTACTTTCGCACTTACAATATTTTATGTTTAAATGTTTGCTACAGATATCTCTAAACCTGAGAAAGGGTAGGTATAGGCTACTTTTTATCCGGGTGCGGGAAAAAAGTCCCTTCGGATCATTTTTGAAAACGACGGGAACGAATAGTTGGCTATAAATTAACCTTATCTCAAAAGTATAAATTAGTATGCGAAGTAATTAGTTTTAGATAAACAATTATATGAATAAATCTATAATGCCTTCCTACCGCGGTTGCACCCGAGTCTCGCAAGAACTACCTACTACCTTTATAATAGATTATAATAGATTTCCGTTTTATAATAGATTAGTTTATAATTCAAATGTGAATGTTGTTACAAAAATGAAAGTAATTTATTGGAAATCAGCTCACTAAGCCATTTCATTAATTAATACTTTTACATACATAGAAGTTGGTTCACCTGTTTGCGGATTAAAAGTAACAAAAAATAAGACAAAGCAATAAGACCCTTCTTGGAAGTATTTCAACTCACTCTTGACCGTTTTTTCGTAAAAATGTAGTCACGTTCGCGCTCGTTTTCAATGCAAATTAATATTCATGGTTTTTTGTATTTAACTGTTGTTTAAATACTTATTTCTCAGTAGATATATAAAGTGAAATATTTGGCGGTTTAGTTTAATTGCGAAATAATACACCATATTGGGTGTATTATCTGACTAAAAGTATTTTTTTATTATAATTGGCAGCTGAGGTAAGTTTCACTTTTATTCATCTTAAATTATTATTTTTTAAAATTTATTCTGGTTGTTATTTCTTTGTTCACCGTTTTCTAAATATGAATCCGATTGAAAAATCGCTGTGTCTAAATATCCTACAACTATGTATATCTGACCTCCATAACCGGTTACTGTGTAAAATCAACTGTCACCCATTTCTTTTTGGCTGATAGTTTAACTTTCTGACTACTTGAATATACTGTCAAAAATGTATAAAAGACAGCCGCGACGTAAATCGTCGGGGTGCACTATGTGGGAGTGTCAGACTGTTACTGACTAAGGGCGTATTCAGATGACACGCGCCGATCACGCACAGCACCCGTGCACGCGTTCTGCCCGCCTTAAACCCGCACACTCGCCGCATCCGCCCCGCACACGCCTCGCGCCCTCATAAACTACTAGTGAATGGACTACTTCGTTCACTAGGCATAGTGGCTTCCAGGTATCACAACGCGTACGCGGGGAGGGTGCAGAGCGCGGGCAGGGCGAGTGCAGGGTTGGCGCGAGGCGGGCGCGGGGCGTGCGCATGGCGTGCGCGTGTAGACCTCGTTAAATGCAATTTGAGATCTATTGATGCATTGTAAGGCTCAAATTCTTATTTAACAAATTTCAATGCGAGTTGGACGCGGGTGGCGTGCGCGTGGCGTGCGCTGGGCGTGCGCGTGTCGTGTGAACGCGCCCTAAAACCCTTCATCTTCCGTCTATAGTTCTTTGTATACCAGGCCTTCAGTAACTGGCCTTAAGAGGCCCCACAAATTCTGCTGGCTGCTTTTGGTGTATTCTAATATTATCTCCCGAGCCTTTTACCCAACTATGTTTAGGTCAGCTTCCAGTCTAACAGGATGCAGCTGAGTATGCGTGTTTTACAAGGAGCGTTTGCCTATCTGACCTCCTCAACCCAGAACCTCTTGATTTGACTTGGTTAGGATTACTGGCTTCTGACTACCCATAACAAGTTCCAAGGATGTTACATGACGGCCGTTATATTCTAAGACCAAAGTAACAATAAAATATGTTGTTAAGTTTTTTTCTTTTTGTTTGTTTTAGTGACAAGATGGCCGCCTTAACTTCGTCAGCTATTGCCCTGATATTAACGGCACTAGGGTTAAATGAGTCCATGTTTCCTGATGAAGCAAATTTAGATGGTGAGTTATTTCCGTAAGAACTAGAAGAAAATTTACGCGGACCTAGAAGAAATGGTATACTTTTTATACAGATAATTTTCTCTATTATCATTCTTGTGACGACCTCAGGCGTAATGGTCCCGGGTTCAATTCCCGGTCAACATAAGTGTGAAGAGCATGTTTGTTGGTGGTCCCGGTGTTATAATATTATATATTCATTAATATGTATACAGAGTGTGTCGTTCTAATCACATTAAATTAAATTCGTTAATATACTATAATACATATATGTCGAAAAAAATTAAACAGAATAAAAATGAGCAAGAATTGGAACACCATATACGAGTCATTCATTGCAAACAACTGAAACCTTGAAAACTGACAGCTGTCAACTGGTCAAAACATTCGATACTCCTAACTTTATCTCTGCTTCACACATGATGTTGTAAATTATGAAAACGGCAACAAATGACTCCTGGGGCCAGACCACTGAATGGATTAGGTTAATGTTTTTACAATTCGCCATAGAATATCATAAAGTATATGTGATAGGATTTAATGTGATTAGGTACGACACGTATATAAGCTGTTCTCAAGAGTGATCACGAACCGACTTGCGCGAAGACTCGACGAATTCCAACCACCGGAGCAGGCTGGGTTTCGGAGCGGATACGGCACCATAGACCACATCCACACAGTGCGGCAGATTATACAGAAGACCGAAGAGTATAATCAGCCCCTGTGTCTAGCATTTGTGGACTATGAGAAGGCCTTTGACTCGGTTGAAATCTGGTCTGTTCTGGAGTCCCTGCAGCGTTGTCAAGTAGATTGGCGATACATCCAAGTGATGAGATGTCTCTACGAAGCCGCTACAATGTCCGTCCAAGTACAAAATCAGCAAACTAGGCCCATACCGTTGCATCGAGGAGTGAGACAAGGGGATGTTATTTCCCCGAAACTGTTCACTAATGCAATGGAGGATATGTTCAAGACGCTGAATTGGAATGGACGTGGCATCAACATCAATGGCGAACACATCTCTCACTTGCGATTTGCTGACGATATCGTCATCATGGCAGAAACGCTGCAGGACCTACAACAAATGCTGAACGACCTGGCTGAATCTTCTCTACGCATCGGCCTACGGATGAACTTGGACAAAACCAAGGTCATGTTCAATGAACATGTTCTACCGGAACCGATTGCGATACACGGCGCCGTTCTCGAAGTTGTTCGGAAATATGTATACCTCGGGCAGACATTGCAGTTAGGTAGAAACAACTTTGAGGACGAGGTGAATAGGAGAATTCAGTTGGGTTGGGCTGCATTTGGGAAGCTACGTCGAGTCCTAACATCGTCGATCCCACAGTGCCTAAAGACGAAAGTCTTCAATCAGTGCGTCCTACCTGTCATGACTTACGGAGCCGAAACGTGGACACTGACGGTACGGCTGGTCCACAAGTTTAAAGTCGCTCAGCGGGCTATGGAAAGGGCTATGCTTGGCATTTCTCTGAGGGATCGCATCAGAAATGAGGTAATCCGTCAGAGAACCAAGGTCATCGACATAGCCCACCGAATCAGCAAGCTGAAGTGGCAGTGGGCTGGCCATATTAGCCGAAGAACCGATAACCGTTGGGGTAAACGAGTTCTAGAGTGGAGACCACGACTCGGCAAGCGTAGTGTAGGACGTCCTCAGGCACGGTGGAGTGATGACTTGCGCAAGACGGCTGGCAGGAGCTGGATGCGAGTAGCCGAAAATCGATCTCAGTGGCGTGCACTTGGAGAGGCCTATGTCCAGCAGTGGACTGCGATAGGCTGATGATGATGATGAGGTACGACACATCCGATATATATTAAGCAAATGTAGTTTGTTAGTTGTGCTAGCCATCTCATTGGGATATCAGAGTGAAGGAATAGATAGTGCACCTTTGTCTGCAAATTCTAGTGAACTGTAATATTTCCTGGCATTACTACAAAATGTTGGCTTGCCTGTTCCAGATGTCACAACGTTTGACTATATTATCGTGGGAGGAGGCACAGCAGGTTGTGTTCTCGCCAGTAGACTGGCAGAACTTGAGAACAGTACCGTACTACTGGTAGAGAGAGGTGAAGATCCACCACTGTTGTCATATGTAAGTGTACAACCATTTTAAATTGACTCCTAATACCTCTATATATTTTTTGGAAACCTTAACCTAATTTCTAACTGCAGTCTACCACAAATTTTCTTTATTTTAAACTAGCGACCAGCCCCGGCCCCGCACGTGATATCGGTATTTCCCCACTATTTAATGGATGTTGGTGATACATATACACCTTCCCTCGTCAATCACTCCATCTATTAAAAAAAACGCATGAAAATCGGGTGCGTAGTTTTGGAGATTTAAGCGTACAAATGAAACAATCAATTTTTCTTTTCTTCCAGTTATCAGGACTATTCTTCTTACTACCAAAAACAAGTATCGACTACGACTACACTTCCGTTTTTGACGATTACGCAGCGAGCAGCCAGGGTAACTACACCAGACTTACATCAGGCAAGGGGCTCGGAGGCAGCAGTATCCTCAACCACCTTCTGTACGCAAGAGGAGTTCCAAGTGACTACAACTATTGGGCCGAAGTCACTGGGGAAGAAGGTTGGGCTTATGACAACATCCTCCCATACTTCATTAAAAGCGAAACAGTTGATGATGAAGAAGTCCTAAACGCATCCCCCTCATACCACGGAACTTCAGGTCCTCTTGGCATAACCAGACAACTTCATGATGATAAAGTAGCTGATTATCTAAAAGCTTTCAATGAAGCTGGAACTCCACCTGTAGTGGACTTAAATGGTGATGTTTATGTGGGTGTCGCACAACCCTTGTTGACTATAGCTAAAGGTTTGAGGCAATCACCTGCGTATTCATACTTAAACCGCGTAAGAAACTACTCGAATTTATACGTGTCCAGAGAAACTGTAGTCAACAGAATTGTCATTGAAGATAATGCCGCTGTAGCTGTTGAAGCGGTTCATAAAGATGTTAGTTACACTCTGAAAGCAAGAAAGGAGATAATACTATCAGCTGGTGTGTTCAATTCACCAAAGATCCTTCAGCTGTCTGGTATAGGACCAAAAGAACATTTGGAAGCGGTGAACATACCTGTAGTAGCTGATCTACCCGTTGGCGACAATTTGTTGGTTCCTGCTGGTACCGTTGTTGTTCACAAGACTGACAAACATACTTTGATACTTCCTTCACCAACTGACTTGGCAGGAGCATTGAATCCCACACAAATACCGGTGCCTCTCATGATGGCAAATATAGCTCTGAACAAGAGCTCAAACATCCCGAATCATCAGAGTTACAATTTGTTTTTCGGACACGACACGCCATTTTTGACTCTAGTATGTACTACAGTATATGGGTTTAACACCGAAATTTGCTTGAACTGGCAGAAAGAGACTGTTAGAAGAGATGCCTTATACAGTGTCATAGTGAATTTGGATACGACATCAACGGGAACTGTCCGTTTGAATACGACAGATACATCAGCTGAGCCTGTGATCGAAACTGGTATTTACAAAAACAATGAAGATTTAGATAACATGGTGAACAATTTAATGGACTTTGTCAAAATTGGAGAAACCCCTACTTTCGTAGGTAAAGACGCGGCTGTAGTTGGCGTTGATTTTGACGAATGTGCTGACAAGGAATATGGTACTAGGGAATTTTGGTCATGCTATGCATTACATAGAGGTATTTCGCCATTCCTTTATATGGGTACTTGTCCTATGGGTACTGTGGTTGACGGACAGTTGAAGGTCAAAGGGATTGATAATCTGAGGGTTGTGGATGCCAGTACGTTCCCTAAGGTTCTGCATGGTGCTACAAATGCTGCGGTGATCGTTTTAGCAGAGAAAGCGGCTGATTTGATTAAAAGCAGTGCTTAGTTTCCAAAACTAGAAGAAGACGTACTAATTACAAGCATACACAAAGGATTGCTGTTTTTTACCAATAAAGTAATGGTTCGATTTAGAAAAACGGCTGTTTGTTATAAAATTAATACCAATTTTGATGATTATGGCTGTTTATTATAAATTAATATCAATATTGATAGTTGGGAAGATTTTTCTCCCAAAATTGATTTACTACTGAATCAAGAAATAAATTGACCCTAAGAGTACATACAATCGAATCGTAATTGAATAAATTTGGTAAACGAAATAAAAACAAGATTATTTAAAAATACATGCTACTGTCGTTTCATTTAAATAAAATAAAGAGCCTGACAAAGGACATTGTTCAATTTTGGCCTAAGAACCGATGTGAATATAAATTATACTATAATTTTCATTTTTTTTTTATTGTATGAAACATATTTTAGTTTTCCACGGACACTTCAAATAAATAAATTCCAAATAAAAAGTTGGTCACAATTATTGATGCCTTATAAAATGTTTCCGTCAGCCAGTGCTGCCAGTTTCGGAAGTTTTCGCGATTTCGGTAAATACGGACCGAATTGAGAACCTCCTTTCCGAAGTCGGTTTTTAAAATTAGTTGCTAACACTTTATTCATTTAAATACCTAAATTGACTAGCCAGAAAAAAAACTAGTATTCTATATGTTTTATTTAAGCGAAATCGCGAATTTCTAGCTTGGCATTCGAGTAGGATTATAGTTTTCGTAATTGGCAACACTGGTGTACCTACTTCAGTCAGTTTGCTAGAAGTCAGTTTGATTGCTTTGCGACTATCGTTTCTTTTGTGATCTTCTATGCGTTTCATGGTTTTATTCTAACAACTTTGGCTTGATTACGGACTCCGATTAGATTGCGTACTTGGTAGACTCGGCTGTGTGTAAAGGACTGGATTTTCGGATATTGCTATGTCTGTGATCGAATTTAGTTGTATTATAATTACAACAATGGATGCAGAATATAGTATATTGTATAAATTGTGGATCTGCTGGAGGTTCTTTGGTATTAGAAAACGAAGATATACTTCGTTGCATACAACAATGGACTGTTCCCCGTATGGTAAGTGGTCTACGAAAGTGTTTTTCTAATTTTGGTAAGAAGTTACTACCTACTTATGTTTTCATAAGCACACAATTTCTCGGTTTTCAAATTAATTGCCACAATAGCAAGTTACTTGACATTTACTAATGTTTTATTGTATTTATTTATTACAGGTTGAAGCTCATGACCTTATATGTACGACGTGTTGGTCTGAAGCAGTCAAGCATAATAAGATGCAATGCACTATTGGACGCAATTGTGTACTTTGTAAGAAGCTCCTACCATTAGGCATTACTGTTGCAATTGTATCGTTGGGCGTAGAACAGTGGGCTGTTGTGCCCACATAATGACTATAATTTGGTATTTAAGCTGGGCGAGATACCAAAATTCAATTGAACCCCCTGCTCAGTTCTTAGATAATATATTATTGAGAAATATTGATGATTAAAAACCTTTAATTGAATATAAATATTGTTTTTATTGCACATCCTCGAAAACCTCTTTCATTGTTATTGGTAAACCTTACTTTAAGTGTTAAATTATTTTGTGTGGTAATGACATTTTTAGTATGGTCTGTGCCTTCTTGGTAATAAACCACGGGTTCGATTCCCGCCTTATGGCATGTAGATAGCTAGGTAACTGTCTAATATAAAAGTAGTAACAATCATTTAAATAAATAATTCTCCATCGTAATAACATCGATATTTTATGAATTGTGGTGAATGGAACTCTTCCATTTTGGATACTTATGCGTTTTATCACAAATCCAAAGTGGATTCACTATATATTAAGAAACGTAACGTTGAAAGCAAAAGCGTTTAGGTAGTTGTTTTTCATACAAATTCTAAGCATTTATGAAAACTAGTCACACGCCCCGTCTTCGCACGGTGGCAATGTAAAACCTTGGTGTAAACCTTCCTCTTGACCTACTCTATCTATTAAAAAAAATCGCACCCAAATCCATTGCGTAGTTTAAAGATCTAAAGCATTCATAGGGACAGACAGAAAATGCAACTTTATAAAATGATCATTGTCAAAGAATTCTCTTAAACTTGACTAGGTACTATCTCTTTTCCTAGTATCTAGTAGAGTAGTCTTTCCCTAGACCTAGAAGAGAACATATAGAGCTGTACATAGTGTTGTTGATATTTTGTATAGTGTAGTTTGATTTTTAATTAATACTACTCTGATATTTCACGCAAGCTTGGTTATTTTTTATTTATAACCTCAAAATATTAACTTTTTTCGTAATTATTTTAGTTTCCTGAAGTGTCCGTCCGTGAAAACTTATTTCATAGGATTCCATATAATTTAAAGAGTTTATAGAAGTCACTTTCCATTCGAACGGTTCTTAGGCAGAACATGTATGGAGCTGGAACAATGTCCTTTACTTTTTCCCAAATAGTACCTACTTAAGTAAAACTAAGAGCGTGCATAAGCGAGGCAGCTTGCTAAAAGATTTCGATAAGGCGCTTAATAATTTGAATGATATTGTAATAAAAACTCACCGATTTAAAGGTTTCATACAGAACATCTTTACCTACAAGGAAACAGAAGGTGATTATTATCTCAGCAAATAAGATATGTTATTGTCAATTGCCAATTAACGACAAAAGAAAGAGCTTCTTGTAAAGCACTGGTACTCAGCTGAATCCGGTTAGACTGGAAGCCGACCCCAATATAGTTGGGAAAAAGACTCGGAAGATGATGAAACAGCAAAATATAATACACTAGTTATTGAGTTAAGTATTTAGATTACTGAATTGTGTAAAATTACACTTTTATATGTCCTAATTTATGCTATGTCAATGCAGTATGTACGAGTGACTAGGTACTCAAAATTTGCATACCGATTGAGCGGTGAGATATGCATGTACTTTTTGTAACTTTACCAAAACACCTGTACCTTTTTTTTAATGACATCAAAAATCATCAAATGACCCCTCCCGCTGTGGGTTAGTAGCGGTGAGGGAGTGACAGACTCTCACTGACTAAAAACCGTCGTGTTCCGTCGTAGGCCATTTATGTACCTGGGCCGCGGTATCACTTTCGAACAACCCGCAGCCCCGGCACGGGTCGACACGGGTCTGTCGTCTAAGTAGACAGAGGGACGATGAGCCACCCGAACTCACCGCCCACAGACCCACGCCTACGGTGGCCAGGAGTCATCTCGCGACCGGTATTGGGTACAGGTGTTTTCCCGGCGCCCGTGGAAAACACCTGTACCTAATACCGTGTCTCTGCAAATAAAAATTCTTATACTTCTTCTTTATATCTGTGCTCGGAGTTTCACCCGCGAAGCTAAGGAGTTAATTCCGATACCGATAAAATGTAGTCTATGACCTTTCTCAAGTTCTAAACCTGTGTAGTGTGTACCTGTCATTTAAATTGGATCAGTAGTTTTGGTATGAAAGTGCGACAAACAGACACACAGAGTGTCTATCGCATTTATAATATTAAATAATATAAAGTTTCTATTTTGTACAACCCTTTACTTGCACAGTACCAATGCAACTTTTCTAAGTTTGTATGTACTTTCTAAGTATATCTTAGACACCAATGACTGTGTTTCGGATGGCACGTTAAACTGTAGGTCCCGGCTGTCATTGAACATCCTTGGCAGTCGTTACGGGTAGTCAGAAGCCAGTAAGTCTGACACCAGTCTAACCAAGGGGTATCGGGTTGCCCGGGTAACTGGGTAGAGGAGGTCAGATAGGCAGTCGCTTCTTGTAAAACACTGGTACTCAGCCGAATCCGGTTAGACTGGAAGCTGACCCCAACATAGTTTGGGAAAAGGCTCGGAGGATGATGACAACCCTTTACTTATAAAATTATTTCAGCCCCGGATCTTCAATTTATTTTAGGCGGGGCAAAAACTGAAAAATGCCGCCCCGCCTACCTACCCACTTATGTTTATTTTCACCAAAGATTGTAACTTTTTTGGTAGGTAAATGACTATAAAAAAGTGTTCAAATCATTGTAGGCTCAAACTGTTGGCCAGGTTTAAGCAATGAGAGTCGAGACAGATTAATGTACACAAAAAGTTATTTTTGCTACATTTGACTTATAGAAGGTACATAAGACAGCGTAGATTTGACTGATGAAGTTTAAGGAACGTCTGCGCGAGCGAAGCGAGCGCGAAATTTTTTGTGCCTACGACACAAAAGTACCTGATTAAGCACATTGTCAAGCAACAAGTAGCCGCGAGCGAAGCGAGCGCGAAATTTTTTGTGCCTACGACACAAAAGTACCTGATTAAGTACATTGTCAAGCAACAAGTAGCCGCGAGCGAAGCGAGCGCGAATTTTTTTAGTTATTTGTTTGAAGACTCACAAATTAAACTGGGAATTATGTACAAATAAAAAGAAACCGTGATTAGAGCGAGTGTCATTAAAATTTGTGTTCGTTGATTCGGTGCGTCAATAAAAATAATAAACCATCAGAAAAAGAACGCGTACATTGTCATTTAGCCGCGAGCGTAGCGAGCGAGAATTTTTTCACTTAGTTGGAGGATGTTAAAAGTGAAAAATAATCAAAATGATCAATTAAACAAAAGTTGTGGTGGCCTAGTGGGTAAAGAACCAACCTTTCAAGTATGAGGGTGTGGGTTCGACTCCAGGCTCAGGCAAGTACCAATGCAACTTTTCTAAGTTAGTATGTACTTTCTAAGTATACTTAGACACCAATGGCTGATAAAAAGGCGAAGGAAAACATCTTGAGGAAACCTGGACTATAAATTCTGAAATCACCAACCCGCATTGAGCAAGCGTGGTGATTAATGCTCAATCCTTCTCCATGTGAGAGGAGGCCTGTGCCCAGCAGTGGGACGAAAAAGGCTGTAACAGTAACAGTAAACAAAGCGAAGGCGACTTTTTTAGAAACTTTGCTTGTCAGTAACATGACACAATGTGGAACTTCCTTATCAAACTGGTGTAATTTCATCGACATTTTCTGGTGGTGGGCGCCCCGCGGCGCCCCTGAGACCGAGGCGGCCGGGTTATTCGCACACCCTGCACCATAGGTTAAGACGGCCCTGTAGGTAACTATCATGGTAATCTGTGATGTAGGATTTAAAATCACGCAGCCGCCTGATTTTGCCGCCCCCTGAATTCGCCGCCCGGGGCATGGGCCCCGGCTTGCCCCCCCCTAGATCCGGGGCTGAATTATTTTTACCTTTCTAGTAACAGTTAATAAAAAGTCTTCTATAAAAAAAACTACCTTTACAAATACTATTAAAAAACCGATAAAAACAATTAAATAATGTAGCACCATTTTATTTCCAACTACGTAACATCCGGTCGATGTCAAAGAGAATTCTGGAAATTTCAATTTACAACGATTTTGGTGGATTGCATCCGGTTCCTGTGGAGCTACTAATAAAATAGAGGAGATACATTTTATTTTACTTTTAAGGTCGCTATTTCAGTTTGAAAACGAAAATACTTATTGTAAAAAGGATTTCTTTAGAAATAAGCACTACCTTTGTAAATTCTTTCTTACCTGTCGTCTTTCTTTATCTATATGTATAAAAGACAGTCGAGTTAGTTACATATTTTATAACTTAAGAATGGCTGAACCCGTTTAAGCTGTAAATTAGAGGGAAAAGTACATAGGATAGTTTTTATCACCATCCGGCTACGGGAAACAATCATATCGGGATTCGGGTAAAACCGCGGGCGGAAACTGGTTGTTAGTAAATAAATAAATAATTTTTAGTTCCTCTATGATTAGCCTCCTCCAACGGTATGCTGACTAATCATATACCTCCTATTTCCCTTCGGAACTACTTCGCGCACCCGGTTAAAATATAGCCCATGTTACTCGAAAAGAGTATAACTGTCCAACAGTGAAAGAATTTTTCCAATTAGTTCAGTAGTTTCTGAGCCTTTAGGGTACAAATGAAGCATTCAAACAAATTATTTAGCTTGTTATGTTTGCATAGCTATAATTAACCACCTATATCAAAAAGAAAATGGCAAATTAATTACATAATGTATTGGTGATTATTTTATTTGTATTGTAATTAGTAACCCGCGTGTTTTTAATGGCTTGAAAAGGGTAAAAGGGCACATCTCTGTTTTTGAAAAGGGACTGCAGAAGGATTTTCCAAGAATTTTATTGTTTTCCATTATTTTGATAATAATAATTACCCTTACTGCATCCTATTACTCCATCCTATTCCCCTTACTGCATATATGTTATGTTACAGCCTTTTTATTGTCTCACTGCTGGGCTGTGGCCTCCTCTCACATGGAGAAGGATTGAGCGTTAATCACCACGCTTGCTCACTGCGGGTTGGTGATTTCAGACTTTACCGATTATAATTTACTGCAACTTATTTCCTTCACCTAATCTCTCCTTATTTAGGTACTTTATTCTCATAGTTAGGTTCTCATAGGTAGTTCACCAGTCTATGCCAGTCTACCTTGCTGCTACGCGTGCCTGTTGCTGCTATTTTAATGGTTACTGGTTTAATCACCAATCAACAGACCCTAGTGTAAGAGCCTTCTCAAATCTTCCTGACGATCTCTTATGTGAAGTTGTAACGATCGGTACTGGATAATAATTGAAGACTTTTTTTGTGTGAAATTCTCAAATGACCCCTCTTGCTGTGGGTGCAGCGTGAGGGAGTGTCAAACTCTTACTGACTAAAACCCACCATGTTTCTTGTTAAGCCTTTTATGTACCAGGGCCGCGGTAACTGTTTCGAACAATCCCATAGCCCTGACAGGCTTTGGGCCAACAATGGAACCTGGAGCCAGCTTAACGGGCCGAAGCATGGGGGTGTAACATTGCCAGTCTCCATTTCTGAAAACCTACAATACTATTTCGGGAAACCTAGGAATCTAGAGAGGTTATTTTGAACCCATAGAATTAGACAGCTTTGGATTACACTTTACACTGCTTTCTTTGGTGTACCAAACAAATTCAGTTTATTTCTAACAACCTAATTCAAGGTGGTCGACCTAAGAAGGTACATGCTCTGAACAAACATACAAAACATGCGTAAATATCAATTAATATTTAGTTTATATTTTATGTAACATTTCAACGAGTGTCATTTCATCATTGTCATAAATAGTTGTAGTTTGAGAGCAAGTGGTTAGCATGTTTTCACAAAAATAATTTGAATTACTTACATAAACTAAACGTCGATATTTACGTTTATTCAGTCTTCTATTATCCCACTGCTGGGCAAAGGCCTCCTCTCACACAGAGAAGGATTGAGTAAAGCACCAACCTCTCAAGTCTGAGTGTGGGTTAGATTCCAAGTCAGGCCAAAGTTTTTCAATTTGTATATACTTTAGTGTAAGTGTGAAACTTATATTATATTAACCTGTTTTTATTTAATACATGTATTTAGATTTTATAAATAAACTTGGATATATAGCAAGAAAACTAACTTGAAAATAATTGAGCTCTTGGACTTGCTCCTACTTATATATTTATACAAGTGTTGTATCTTAATTTAAATACAGACAGACATATAAATAATATACTTCCTTAAACAAACGTACAAAAGATATAAATATAAGTACATATTATACAAATTATCAATCATCATAATTATTTTGTAGTTTACACGTGTAACTATCAAGACTGATATTTTGCATAATCCTTCTTTTTGACGCAGTCGGGTGAAAAGGTAATTATTTTTGTTTATATTTCAAAATAAGTTCTGAAACTACTAATATATAAACAATATTCTTATAAATAGGTAATATTTTTTTAACCCTTACATTTGTAAAAATACTAGCTTCTGCTAATGGTTTTAGCCGGGCCTCGTGGAAATAACTTCCCCTCACCCAGATAAGTATAAAATATTATAGTCTATGTATGTATATGTATAATTCAATTAAGCCCTTTATAAAACCGCCAATAATTTATGTAAAAAAGATATTCAACACATTTAAAAAAAAAAATACAAAGACATAGGAACTCATTTTATTATTTAAATTCTTTTTTATCTTGTGACCTAACACCACTTTATTATACACGTGCAAATATTAAATGAATGAATAAACCTATATTCATTAATTAACTTCGTTTAAATCGTTACTATTTAAACAAAAACCTTCAAGTATAAAATTACTACCAGTTTCCTTCAATTCCAGAGTTTCTCAAAGTAAAAAACTATATTATTTTCTTTTCTTTTGCAATATTTGAAAAAGTAAATGAATATAATTTACTTTTTTTTCAAGTAAAAATTCCTGATATTTAATAAGAAGTTTTATTTATTAATTATTTTTTAAATATCTATCTATACATAGTTCACAATATCTTTATTACAGTATTTTCTTGTATTCGTAACCAAAACTTTGAGAAACCGTTCCAGATAACACTAACTACGTACATAAAAGATAACCGTCAATAGAGTAAAATTACGATTGTATTAATTAAGGAATGTAATCGAATTTCAAAAATGATTGTGTCAGTTCAACAAAAATACCTTAAAAGAAAGTACCACAAATTATGTAGAGTTAATTCTATAATTGATAGAAAAAGGTAAAATATAAATGTTGTTAAAAAGGTTAAGGTTAAAAATAGATATATATTGCCAATCCTGAACCACATTAAACAGCCAATATTATAGCAAAAGTGAGTTTTTAATGAGTTCTTGGTAACAGTGAAACCGATTACGATAAAATTTGACATTGAGCTGTGTAGGTACTTTGTGGTACCTAGAGACATTATACTTTATCTAGGTGCTCAAAATTGTGCAAAACAGCTAAAACATGTTATAGACCAATATCTATTAATTACATATAACTAAAGATCTTTATGTTTGAAAAACTGGACTACTCTTTATCCGGGTGAGTGGAGTAGGTCCCATGGGTCTTGGATGAAACAGCTGTCAGGATCTAGTACAGTTATAATCACTCAAAGATGTAGCTTCAACTACTTCACGGGTCACCTTTGAAGAAAGGACCTCTAAATTGTCATTAATCCATGTGCCATGTTTGTCTTCAGCCTTCAAGATGGGATCCAGCACATCAACAGCGCTGATATCTGCAGTGCAGGTGCCTGTCACCTTCCTGAGTATGCTGGAACCTGAGGGGTTACTGTGGCCGAAACAGGCTGAACTTACAAGTAAGTCAAACGTATTTTTTTATCCTTTTAAAATACAGTTGTCTTCAAATAACTTCTGAGTTTAGGCATTGCCTGCTCGTTCATACGCAGCAGTGATTGTTTGTGCTATCGTGAAGTCACTAGTAGCCAATTTCGGAACGGCAAAGTAATATGACAAGAATAGTTATTAAATACCATACAGTTGTGGGATTAATGGTCTTTGTTTAGGCCTCAGGGAAAGTGACTTATTTCTAGCTAGTCTTATGGTTACTTTGCTTTGCTGAGGTCAATTGTATATGGATGAATGTTCACTTGTTGCTGATTCTTACCTATTGTATCTGAATGGTGTTGACTATCTATGGTGGTCTATTATGTCACTTCACAACAGACGCAATAACATTCCTTGATTCAAATTGATGACTGTGTAGGTATATTTTTATTATGTAAAATGCAAGTTAAATGTATACGTTTTTATTCTTTGTTCCAGACAATACTGCATATGATTACGTAGTAGTCGGAGGTGGATCAGCAGGGTGTGTGGTATCCAGTAGACTGGCAGAAAGTGGGAAGAATACTGTGTTTATGGCAGAAGCTGGAGATGATCCACCTATAATAGCTTTGGTATGTACAGTTTGTTTAAACAGTACTTAGTAACCCGGTGTTCTCCTTTCTGGTCAAGTTTTGAATTAGTAAATGTTGGTAGCAATATCAGTAAAATGTGTTTTTATTTGAAGAACTTAATTTGTAATTTTAGAGCTGTTTCTTCAGAAAATATAGTCGCTTTATTTAAAGCGCATTATATCCCTGCTAACATGACCTTCATATTTTATTCGGGTACCGAAAAGTTTCCTGGGATGTGGTGGTTTCCACGGAAAGTAGCTAGTTTTTAATACAAACACAAACATTAAAATTTGGTTCCATAAGTAAAGTAATATATATTTTTCATTATGATAATTTAAATGGTTATTGTCTTCAGGTCCCGGGTCTCTTTTCCTTTCTACCAAGATCTAAGTATGATTACGACTACAGATCAACAAAAGATACATATGCAGCCAAAGGTCAGAATTACTACACCACATTACAAGCCGGGAAGATGCTTGGAGGCAGTGACTCTCTCAACCATCTTCTTCATACAAGAGGAGTACCATCAGACTTTGACACCTGGGCCGAAATAACTAAAGACAGCTCTTGGAAATATGACAATATTCTCCAGTACTTTATAAAGAGTGAAAGACTTGTCGATGATCCAATATTAAAAAAGTATGGTAAATATCATGGTACTAGTGGTCCTATGGGAATCTCAAGACAACCAGAAGATACTCAGGTTGCTAATTTATTGAAATCTTTTGCTGAAGTCGGCAACCCAAGTGTTTTGGATTTAAACGCTGAGAATACTTTGGGTTATGCACAACCACTATTCATGATAGCTGATAAAAAAAGACAGACACCGGCTTATTCTTACCTGAAAAACGTTAAAACGAATTCAAATTTATTTGTTTCGAAGAACACTAGAGTAACTAGAATTATTTTTGAGGACAATAAGGCTGTAGCAATTGAAGCTGTGTATAATGGCAAAACTTATGTTTTTAGAGCGAACAAAGAGATTATTGTTAGCGCAGGAGTCTACAATACTCCTCAAATCCTTCAGCTTTCAGGAATTGGTCCCAAAGAACATCTAGAACAGTTCAACATAAAAGTGATCAAAGATTTACCAGTCGGTGACAATTTAGTAGACCAGGTGTCTGTAACGTTAGTTTATAAGTTAGAATCTCACATAGCCTTTCTCCCTAATTTAGCAGATGTGGAACTGGATCCAACTAAAGTTCCTTTCCCTGTGTTAGTAGGTTCAGTAGCCTTAAACAAAACTCAGACGGATCCAGATTATCAAACGTATAATTTATTGCTAGGCCAGAATACACCATTTTTGACCATCGCTTGCGCACAAGTGTTTGACCTTCGAGATGGAATTTGTGACCAATGGCAGACAGAAGTTACAAATAGAGATTCATTATATACAGTTGCTGCTCTCTTGCAGCCTAAATCTAGAGGAACAGTTCGTTTAGCAAGTACCGATCCATCTACAGCCCCTTTAATAACAACAGGGTACTTCACAAATAAAGAAGACTTAAAAACTATGGTGAAAATAATAAAAGACTTCACTAGCGTTGGTAAGACGAAGTATTTTAAGAAGATTGGAGCTGAACTAGCTGGGTTAAACCTTGATGTTTGTGCAGATATAAAGAAAGGTACCGATGAATTTTGGGAGTGTTATATTTTAAATCATGCTGGTAGTCCTTATCACACGGTTGGTACTTGTCCTATGGGAGAAGTTTTAGATGGCCAGTTGAAGGTCAAAGGAGTAGAAGGTTTGAGGGTAGTAGATGCTAGTTCCATGCCGAAGATACCTCGAGGAGCACCCAATGCAGCTGTGATTATGTTAGCTGAGAAAGCTGCTGATATGATTAAGAGTGCTAATGCTAATTGATGTTTCTTTACCTGATCTTTCTATTGTCCGGCTAAACCCTGTTATCAATGTGAATAAAATGTTCATGTTTATGATGGTGTAATTTCTTTTTTTCTCGTGTAGTCCCGTTATTTAAAACGTCATCATCTTTTGTCCATATCCCAATTCCATATCCTCTTATATTCTTCTGTCTTATTACCTATTCATTTGACATATCATCATATGATTCTGTATTCTTATCATATCATTTGTCGTCATCATCATAGCGGGCGAATAGACCACTGTTAGAAAGAGGCCTTCTCATGTGCTGGGGAGATTTGCCCATACTCACCTGGGTATGCGAGTCTGAGATATTTTCAGCTTCGGAGATGCTGCTGCCTATCTCCGAGCTGGGAATTTTCAATTTTCCCATAAACTTAGATAGATAATACTAGCTTTCGTGCGCGGTTTCACTCGCGTCCCGTAGCCGGATGGTGACAAAAACTATTCTAAAACCTTCTCCCGGGTCTAAGTCGCCTCCTCTCTAATTTTCAGCCAAACCGGTCAAGCCGTTTTCATGTTATGTTGTGACAAAGGAAAGCGGGTTTCATTTTTATATATATAGATTATTCATTTCTTCCATCATATAATACAACACATATCATGGTGTGTTACGTCATGGAAAATATCAAGTACCAAAGATAGACTTGCTTATGAAAACTTAAATGTTTTGATAGCTTTAAGTAAACGAAAAACATTTGAAATAATATAACTTTAACTAATTACATTATTTAGTTACGATATTCTGTTATTTGTTTTTACATACACGAGTTTATAAATTGACAGCTGTGTTTAAAGTATTTTGGAACCAATGACCTTTAAAACAATCGTGGTGGCCTAGTGGGTAAAGAACCAACCTCTCGAGTATGAGGCCCGGGTTCGATTCCAGGTCAGGCAAGTACCAATGCCACTTTTCTAAGTTTGTAAGTACTTTCTAAGTATAACTTAGACACTAATGGCTGATAAAAAGGTGAAGGAAAACATCTTGAGGAAACCTGGACTATATAGTCTGAAATCACCAACCCGCATTGAGCAAGCGTGGTGATTAATGCTCAATCCTTCTCCGTGTTAGAGGAGGCCGCAGCCCAGCAGTGGGACGATAAAAAGGCTGTAACAGCAACAGCAATGACCTTTCCCGGCTTTTTGTGTACCTGCTGAACTATCTGTTTCCCGCGGTTTCACCCGTTCCCGTGGAAAATAATTCCCGTTCTTGGATAAAATATATTTTATGTCATCCGGTTATAATATAACTTTCCAACAAACGAAAAAAAAGTATTTTTATTTATGTCTATTGGTGAAAAGAGGATGAGAATCCGTTCAGCAGTTCTTGAGCATATCGCGTACACACAGATTCTAAACTTAGTTCCTTAAGAAACTATTATATTATATTTTATATACTACAGGTATATACGAGTATTTTGAGTTTTTGCAAATCCTCTTCTAAAATTCGTAGCTCCTAGTATCGAGAGGATTCGACATAGTTTTAAAAATCTACAGAATGCCGGACAGGACCGGACGGTGCCGGACTAGTGGAATGCGACCCATATCGTCCGGGCCGTCATTATTACCTACAGCCGGATCCGTTCGGAATACCGTGCAAGCGGAGCCGGATTCAAAAATATGGATGCAGTTTGAAAATATTCAAGTCTTTTAGTTTTTAGGGTTCCGTACCCAAGGGGTAAAACGGGACCCTATTGTTTTTGCTCCTCTGTCCATCCGTCCGTCAGTCACCAGGCTGTATTTCATGAACCGTGATAGTTAGAGTTGAAATTTTCACAGATGATTTGTTTCTGTTGCCGCTATAACAACAAATACTGAAAACTAGAATACAATAAGTATTTTGGGGGGCTCCCATTCAATTTATATTTTTGCTCATTTTCTAAATAATGGTACGGAGCCCTTCGTGTGCGATTCCGACTCGTACTTGGCCGGTTTTTATATTTTTTGAGATGTTGCATCAAACGTACACTGCTGATTGATTAATCAGTCGCCCAACAGTCGACCGACAGTTGAAATTCATTTTCTGTAAAGAAAATCTTAATTCCAATTAAAGTTTTCAGACGGTCGAGCGGGCTGATACCGGTTAACTATTATTCATTACGTAAATACCTTTCTAATAATATATCATACGCTACTGTTGGAGCTGGTACCAAATCTTGTTATGCACTCTCTTATGTACTACTCTTATGTAATCTCTTATGAACTCTCTTATTTACTCTCTTATGTACTCCCCTTATATACTCCTCTTATAATAATCTCTTATGTACTACTCTTATGTACTATTCTCATGTAATCTCTTATGAACTCTATTATGTACTCTCTTATGTAATCTCTTATGAACTCGTTTTATGTGCTCTCTTATTTATTCCTCTTATATACTCGTTATGTATAAATATAAATAAATATAAGTTTAGTTTTAGATTATGACGATGAGGCACCTTTAAGACCTGAAAGAAACCGCGAAAAAAAGCAAGTAAGTACACAATAAATTCATATACTACGTACCAAAGTAGATATTTTTAAACGGAAGCACATTAATTACATAACCAAAGATACAAGTTTCAAATCAGTAGACTGTGACAAAAAAACTCTATGCTTTGTCACTTTCCCTAAGAACAATAAGTCCACAGCCAGGCATCGAACTGTGAACCTATTGAGAATTTGACACACTTGAACTATGGGGTGTTCGGGTCAATGACCTCGATTGGTAAAGGAAAATTTAGTTGCTTAAGAAATAAATTAGATTTTTTTGTTTCATTTGTTTAACCAGTTGAGGAAAAGGAAGTTATATGCTGTGTTTGTAATTTTCGAAATTCCTTAAATATCATCAGCCTAACTACAAAAACTTAAACATCTGTTGAACACTTGTCTAATGTGTGGCTGCAAAGCGGACCTTATTTCAACGTCATAATCTGTCATTTTTTAGACAAGTGTTCAACAGACGTTTAAGATTTTGTGGTGCGACGGACTGTATTTGTAAGTGTGTGTATCTTCGCTTCTGAATTACACCCAAACGGCTGAACGGATTTTGATGTAACTTGGCAAATTTATACATAGTTTATGTTCCTTTTTATGCCATGTATGTATTGTGTAATATAATTTACGACCACATCGACCCGGATTACAAATATTTTTTTTCCCCACTCCGGAATCAAACTAAAGACCTTACTTTGAACAGTCGCGTTCCCAACCAGGAAAAAAAGTCTGTAATATATTTCACGAAATACCAAGCAAATAAACATTCATAAAATTAAATCTCTTCATGCTTCTATTAAGACAAAACAAGCAAAGGGTTGCTTTAAATTAAACGGAATTAACTGTCTCTAGGTCTTTTTAAAAAAGTACTTTATTCTAGGAAAAGGAAAAGCAACCATTTTTATTATCTTCGAAGCATTTTTACAGTGCCTTAATAGAGAATTAAAAAATATGTAAGTAAATAAATGAATGCTTGCTTTCTACATCAACTTACTTATACGAGTATTATAAAGGTAGAATTCCGTGGATAGCGGCTACGACAATCGCGCGCGGCTTACGACAGTCGTCGGCCGCGCGCGACAATAGTCAACCTACATATGAAAATGTATGGCACCGTTGCCGAGGTCCGCGACAGTCGCGCGCGGCCGACGAATTTCGTAAGCCGCGCGCGGCCGTATGCATCTCAACATGGTCTAGCGCTTAGTAACATCTATATAATTTTAGTAAAACCAGAATTGAATTGTTTTTTATTTAGTCGGCAAAAGTTCCTTTTGTTTTCATTACAATACAAATGCTTTTGAATCAGTATTGGGTAGTATTCTTCATCATGTCTACTTTTTAAAAATAGGGTCGTTTTTTAATCTATTTTCATAATACAGCCACAGCAATACGTCATCCTCTTCTTCTTCAAGGATATCAATTAGCACTTCGACTAGAGGGAACGGACGAACAAAATCTACTAATTTCAACACAATGCCGCGCGCGGCTTACGAAATTCGTCGGCCGCGCGCGACTGTCGCGAGTCTCGGCAGCGGCGCCATACATTTTCATAGGTTGACTATTGTCGCGCGTGGCCGACGACTGTCGTAAGCCGCGCGCGGCTGCGTAAGCCGCGACCCACGGAATTCTAGCTTTAAACTGAAGACTTTTGTTGAATGCTCTTTCCTCGGGAATGTATAACTTAGGTAAAAACCACTGAAGATATTTCGATAGAATTTGGCTTAAATCACCTTGGAGGTCTCTCCAACAAAGAAGCTATCATCACATCGAACAAAGACAAAAATGCCTTTTCCCTTTGTAAAAACGCTCTAAAAAATCTAATCGATGTAAAAGGTGAACATAAGCACAAATATTTAAAAAAAAAACTATAAACATGTGAATTGAGAACCTCCTCCTCCGGAAGTTGGTTAAAAATGTTTGCGGCAAAAAATGTTTATAGGTATCTTAATCTAATTTTAATAAACCTTGAACTGAAATTTTAGGCCAGCAATGGTACAGTAATAATTTTTTTTCTAACCTTTTCTGACCCATTGTGCACACATTAAAATGACACAAACACATTGGCAGGTGTGTTACCACCTTGCGGCAGGTGAAAGAGATGAAATAAAAACATATTAATTCTTAGTTCTTCACCTGTTTTGTAATTACTATTATTAGTTACTGTATGGTTAAGGGTTTGATCTTAATGAAGGATTATGCTAAGGTAAGAGTAGATAATATAATCTAAAGGTTAGATGAACTTAGAACATGTTGTGGTTAGATGCCTGAATTTAGAGAGGAAGTCGAGTTGATGAAAATACGAAATTATATAACAGTTGCCTTGTCAATGACGTTAAATTAATAATTTAAAATTATTATTATTATATTATATCTAGCCTTTAGTGTCCCACTGTTGGGCCTTTGCCCAGCCTTTGCCAATTGGTAATTTTAAATTATTATATAATAATATATTATATACTTTAAATTATTACCGAATACGGAATAGTGGATAACTCACAGTGTTGTTATATTGCAACGAAGCAGTTAGTTAATAAATTGATCACATTATGTAGATCTTATTCAAATATCAACATTTTCACTTATGCCTATCATAAGGAATCAGTCATCAAATAATTTTCTTTTTCGCCTACTTCTTGAAGGGGGTGATTTTTTCATACGTTTATTTTCTTTTTTTACATTGGCTTTAAAAATATCAGCCTAGACTATTATTCCATGGACAAAATGATCTTCGAGCCTTATTTCTTTATCCTTTGCTACCGTGTAAAACAAACTATATCGTGAGCAGCTTCCCTTAAGTGCGCACGCGCCGTCCACCTGTCAGTCGCGTGCCAGGAGGCTGCATCTCAACGAGCTCATATTGTTAGCGGCACAATGTATGAGATGATAGCGGGTGTAGATAATAACTATCATATGATTATTGACTTTTCTGAATGTATAACAGCACAGCGCAGCTGTATAAAAGCGTGGCGTTTCCGAACGCCACTGCGCTGGCAGCCCTAGAATTTTATTATGTAGCATCATAGAGATTATTCATCTATGGAACACATCTTATTTCCAACGGATAAAAAAATTGTTTCGAGACTTAGAAAGCGCAGAGTACTTTGTTATATAGGCTTTAAGGGAGACATTATTCCTCCGTGGTATTAATCACTTATGTAGTGATCATACATATATGTATCGATGACGACCAGTCAAATACATAGTTACACGTATTAATGACTTTTATTCGAACCTCTCTGTGACGAACAAAGGGGACCCCTGAGTTCCCAAAAAAGGATATTCAATGAAAGAATTGTTAATAGCACCTACCTAACATAATTTGGCAATAGAAAGAACAATTTTAACGTTGTAAGTAGTTTCCTTTTTAAAAATATCATTTTAAATCGTAAAGATTTTTTGAATTTGTTGAAACCCTCCCTGAAAACGCTCAGGATTAAGTTCGACGACAACTTAAATGTTTTTCTTAAAACAAGTATTTACTTTGATAATTGAATGTAGTAATTCATAATAAACAGTTTGTTTGAGCACATAAATCTGTATAAGGAGGAATGATAGTACGCACATTATAAAGATCAGGTATTTAGTCTGTATCAGACAGACCTATCAATTAACCGTAGGGTCAACCAAAAGAAGTTAATTCTGCAGATTGCAAGAGCTCAAATTCTTAAATTAAATTCTCAAATTCCAAAGAAATGAAATAATTCGCTACCGCTTATCCCTCACCCCACCTACACCTATGTTCTCAAGTACCGTTAAATGTTACAAAAAGCTAATTAGTTCTAACAACGTCACCTGTATCTAGCCATAAGTGTAGTCTAGGCAGAAACATAGGCACTAAAATAAACGAGGAGCTATTTCACCTGGCAACTTTGTGATCATAAAAACTGGATAAGAATGTGTCAGACTAGAGTAAGAAGAGTTCCGTAAATAAATATAAAATCGAGCCAAAAATATGTCTTTTGTATGGGAGATTCGGCGTGTAGGTAATAAAGCCATGGTGTAGTAGCCTAGTGGGTAAAGAACCAACCTCTCAAGTATGAGTGTATGGGTTCGATTCCAGATTAGACAGACAAGTACCAATGCAACTTTTCTAAGTTTGTATGTACTTTTTAAGTATATCGTGGACACCAGTGACTGTGTTTCGGATGGCACGTTAAACGGTGGGTCTCGACTATCATTGAACATCCTCGGCAGTCGTTACAAGTAGGTAGTCAGAAGCCAGTTTGTCCGACACCAGTTGACCAGTCTAACCAAAGGGTATTTATTCAAAACCTCCTCAAGGAGGTCAGATAGGCAGTCGCTCCTTGTAAAGCACTGGTACTCAACTGCATCCGGTTAAACAGGAAGTCGACCCCAACATAGTTGGGAAAAGATGAAACTCGGAAGATGATGATATGGAACCCTAATATTATGTACCTACAAGTTTCCATCTGGTGTTTGTCACCTTGCTAGTATACAGACCTGTTGAAATGACCTTGCAGGTGCTACATACTTTTCAAGGCTCCTCTTTTCATTTTCGTTTTGGCACGTGCTTAAAGGGCTCAGCGCATTAATTGGGCCAATTAAAATAGACTGGGTTAATTCCGTGACCGACGATTTTAAATTAAGTGTAACTTTTCTACGTATTTTAATTGGTTGATCTATTTATAAGCTTGTATCTTAGTGGTAGATCTTTTTCTTAGATACGTACGTGTATCTTTAGTAGATCTCTACCGACCAGAAAATCTCGTAAAATAAAAAATTCAAAAATCATATTATATGACAGGTATACTTTGTTTGTCATAGCTGTAAATATTCAAATTGTTAAATCATCTTAACAATTTGACGTGAAAAATTAACTAAAGGACAAAATGAAAAGAGAGCGAATATTACCAGCTATGATATAAAAATAATAATATGAAATAATGGACCACATATTTCCTGTCAAATGTGCCTGTGTCTCTTCATCCATCCACTGTCACAGTTTACACACTCATGTGTGTTCTTATGAAAGCTTAGAGAGTTTCATCATCCTTTCTTACTAAATGCACATTGCACATACTATAATACCTATTACTTTTATCTGCAATAATACTAAGTAAATACAAACGGGCTCCAATTCCGAGTTCTTCAAAGCGAATCAGAAAGAAAGGCACAGTTGAAAAAATACTGAATGTACACTGAAAACCCTTGTCTAAGGAACTTAATTAAACTGAAAAAAAAGATGGACTCTTGACAATAACAAAGGGTGGTAAAAATCCAATTAATTTTCAAGTAAAATGCTCGGAAATTCTCCGTGATAAGGCAAGTAGACACTAGAGTGTAAGTATTGTTAGGAACCTCGAGATGATGAAACTAGGATGTTCTTAGAAACTGAAATTGTGTGAAAAGCGAGCTTCGGAAAGATGCATTTTTAGTACCTATGCGTAAATGTTATATTTTTCTAAAGAACAGAGAATATAAAGTATAATTTATTCTACTTGCATATAACTGTGGAGTTATTTAGTACTGCATGTCTAATAAGATAATCATTTAAATTCATTAATTGTCACACAAAAGTCAATAAAAAAGCAAAGGTATTCTTTTAATCTATGGCTTCTATGGACATTTTTAAATCTTAGGGTTCTTTGAAATTTTTAGATAGATAGATAGATAAAACAAACAAAAATACACCACAAACATACACAATAAGAAAAATAAAACAAAACAAGAAGTGGGTAGAAAGAGAAACATGAAATATGAAATACAATCAGAGATTAACGGCGCGCTGTAGTGTCGTGTCTTACGTTTGCACCGAATGGGAGTCCAAGTCAGCATGTGTCAGGTAGAATACCTGACGCTGGTATTCTGCTGGATCCCTAAAAAATGACGCACGGACGTCGAGTAGACTATTGGTGTGTGTGCAGTGTGTATTTGAAGTAAGTGTTTTATGTTCTGTGTGTGTGTTGTGCTTGAATGTGAACTATTAATATTGAAGTGTAGAAATGTGTTACTAGGTAAACTACTAGTGCTAGTTCTCTCAGACTACGAGTGAACCGGAATACGGCGACGAAACACCATCACGGCAGGTACCTGCTACTATACACTTTTTCCTTTATACATTTCATCATATTTATTGACTTTACGACTTAAATCGTACATAACTGCAATCCTGTACTATTCTATGAACACTAATCAAATTGACGATTATAATTTAAGTCACTTCAACAACATTTTTAAACGTGTGAAAGTGCAGTCAAAGTATTTTATTTTTCAAATGGACCAAATACAAAAGACAAGCCGGTTGCAGTTCTAGGCTTAAACACAGGTAGATTAACTAATAGGCAAATAATTATTCTGAACTATTTCCAAGTCTAGTGGACACATAGCTTAAATATTAGTTACTTTTAGTTTTCTATTACTTTATTCGTCTCTTTGTGTCGGTTCTCTCTGGGGATCATAGGTCAGTTAATAAGATAGAAATTAGTCTCTTTTTTTGAACATTTCGACTTTATTAGGTTCTTTCGTTCTTTCTTTTACTAGTACCTAAAATTATCAAATGTTTATCTGTCTATATATTATATTTTAACAATGTAGAACTTAGAAATGAAGTTGTTTAAAGTGCTTGTGTATCTCAAAATCAAAATCAAAAGTCATTTATTCAAATTAGGCTGCAAAACAGCACTTTCCGAACGTCAAAAATTTACAAAAGACAGCCCCCAAAAGGCTAAGTATCTGCCTGCGATTCGGAAGGTTGCGGGTTCGATAACCACGTACAGCTCTTGTCAAATAACTTTGCCATTCGTGAAACTCTCAGTGTTTGACATTCTATGTTGGTATTATAAAAAATTGGTCAACTGACTTTCCAAACGGGAGAAAAATTTTCAATTCAGATGTTTTTTGTCTTTCGGGTTAGCTGTCTGTCTGTTTAGGACTAGATGACGTATAATATTAAAATTAAAAAAAAAAAACGGATTGTTCAAATCCGCAACCCTATGCAAAATTATTTATCCTTTAAAAAACACAATGTCATGCAGATGTGTTACCAAAGATGCCATTCTGAACATCTTTTCAAAACAATAACAATTAGTTTGACATCTGCGCTCAAATGTCAAGTGCTACTTGAAATAACTCTGTTAACCAACATGCAATTTTTAACCTTATCTCTAGAACTATAAGGTTGATATTTCATCAGCAATTTTCATAACTGTGTTAGCCAACATGCAATTTTTGAACCCTATCCTTAAGAATATAAGGTTCATATTGTTGTAGCAATTTTGTTTTGTATAGAATGCAAGGTGGTGAAATAAAAACTGGTAGATGGTTTTCTTTTGTTTTTGTTTTCAATAAACGATCATCTGTTTTGAAACAGTAGCATTTGTACCTTTAAGAGATAAGAAAACGTATAATTTTTCGGTATTTTTATGAAAATTGATATGGTAATTCTTCGCGTATCTTTGTAATTAGTAGTTAGTCTACATCTGGTTAAGGATAATTTTAATATTTGTAATGTACTAAAAAGTGTCCTAAGCAGGCATTTTTGGGCCTATTTTAAGTAAGCTTATACTAAGATAATTAAGAGAAATATTTTTTGATTTTTTTTTGCACCCAAAAGGCTCCTAAAATACTGAACTGTCTATAAAAAAAAAAACATTTAAGGCTATATTTTATACGCGTATGCTAGGTATTTAAAGACAATGTTATTTCGATTTTTTACACTAGCCTTTAATAAGGTTTCTGTTAGGCATATTTTTTCTCCCTAGGCATAGCTTTTTCCAATAAAAAACAAGGTACATTATATAAAATTACGCCTAACTTCATTATACAAGAATTTTTAGCGTTCCACCTCGTCGCATTTTCTTAGAAATTCCTTCGTCATCTAGAAAAAAAATATGTTTTATAATAATATGGTAGGAGGTAATTTTATACCTCAATTAGTATGAAGGTTTATTACGTAGCTGCTAATGATGCTTATGGCTAATTAACGTAAAATAGTTTGTCGTTGGTCTGTGGACATTCTTTTATGGGCTGTCATTTCTGTCTATCTGTCTGTCTGTCTATGGGCCTAAGTAAACTGGATATAAAGGTATTTTGATTTGATTTTTCATTGCCTAAATTCTTCGAATATATAAGTAAGTATGAGTAAAGTAACCGTTTCCATAAAAATAAAATGTTTTTGATAAAAAAGGACGTTGGTGAATTTGCGCATAAGCTGAAATAATATAGCTATTCCATAATTGACAAGCACAATTGACTTTGGCAGTCCTTACGTTTAGTCAAAAGCCAGAAAGTCTAACAACCAGCTTTACCAAGGAGATTTGGGTGGCCGGGTAACTGGGTTGTTCAATGCTGAGGTTACAGCGGTATATTCAATAGAATTCGATGACACCATAAGCCATCTTCTTCTAAGAAAGATCATATAATTTGGTGAATGATTTATTCATACGAGATCAAATGGATGGCAATTATTATTATCTACAGCTTACTAGATACTCGAATAAGCTTTTGGTGTGTGTCTTAAAGTTAAAAGAAAAGCGATTACACTAATGCCAGCTTTGAAGTGGGTATCTAAAGTCTTGCAGAGAAGTTGTTTTTTTAGGGTTCCGTACCCAAAGGGGTAAAACGGGACCCTATTGTTTTCGCTCCTCTGTCCGTCCGTCTGTCACCGCGACAACAAAAAAAGGCTGTATGTATATCGTGAGCCGTGATAGCTAGAGAGTTGAAATTTTCACAGATGATGTATTTCTGCTGCCGCTATAACAACAAAAAATGAAAACTAAAATGAAATAAATATTTTGGGGGCTCCCATGTAACAGTGAATTTTTTGGTCATTTTATAAATAATAGGTACGGAACTCTTCGTGAGCGAGTCCGACTCGCACTTGGCCGGTTTTTTTATTTTTCTGACATCTATAGCCTCTCGTGCATAAAAACATAGTGCAGCATAACATAGGCATAATAACATATTTTATCCGGGTACGGCTAGAAGTTTTCCCGGGAGGCGGGTGAAGCCACGAGAAACCTCTAGTCTCTTATATCTTAAACCACGTTATTTCGTCTATGAACCCAAAGATTTGCATATTGAAGACACACACTGGTATATCAATTAATACTTAGTATTGATGTGTTAATGACTCTTAATGAGTTCGTTATACTCAGTAAAATATGACAAAGGAAAATATAATTTTACATAACATAAATACATAGTAATTATTTTCATTTATGTTTTTGAAAGGAAATCAGAGAATTTTGCTTTGATGAATATTTTATTAGTAACTAGCTGTTTCCCCGGGGTTTCGTTCGCGTCGTCTTCCCGCACCTGGATAGAAAGTAGCCTATGTCCTTTCCCAGGCTCGATTATTGTGTGATTTCATTTAACCCGGTTTAGTAGTTTTATCTTAAAAGCCGAGCAGACAGACAGATTTACTTTCGCATTTATAATATTAATTAAAAAGGATTAATTTGTATTTTAATTGAGATTTTTTTAATAAACAGCCAATTAGTGTAACCTTTGTGTGGGAGTTATAAAATTAACATGTTTTTATGGAAAAATTCAAGGAGTGAGCTATTTTTAGTTAAGTTTTAATTTATTGTTAGGTGTTGAGAGAAAAAAACTAGTGTAAATATTGAGACGATATTTACAGTAAAGGACATTGTTCGCCGTCCATACATAGTTCGCCTAAGACCCAACAGAAAGCTGTATTTACTCTTTGGGTTGTAGATAATGTATATATTCGATTGAACCTAAATTAAAACAACGGACACTTATGAGAATTCTGAAAAAATGAAAACAATTTCGGGTTTTGAGGTTATAATCATCAATAAAGGCAAGACCGCACTTAGCGACACTGCGCGACGCGACACGTAACGACAAAATATTCTTTGTAAGAAATTGTATGAGGTATAACGCACTATGCAGCAGCGGAACTAGGTACGCGACGCGACACTCCGCGGCAAAGTTGGGCAACTGACCAAAAGTGTCGCAACCTGTCGCGTCGCGTAGTTCCGCTGCCGTTAAGTGCAATATAGCAAGCGACGAGACACTTCACTTTTTTCAAGTTTTGGTTTAAACGAGAAGTCGTTTTTGAAATGGCTTTCGACGAAGAGAAATTAATTATGTTAGTCAGTCAGTATCCTGAGATATATGATCATCAAAATGAACATTATATGAATTCAAGCGAGTGACAGCCAAGCGAGTGACAGACAAAATTTGCTGCAAACTGTCGCAGCACTGCAGTTCAAGTGCGATATACCTATAGTGTCGTTACGTGTCGCATCGCTCCACTGCCGCGGAGTGTCGCTTAAGTGCGGTCCTACCTTAAATCGTCAATAAAAACATCCGTTATGTAGCAATAACTGTCAAAATGTCAATGTTGTCATCTGTCAATTATTCATCAACTGTCAGTGTCGAAATTAATGCTCGTTTCAAACAGCTCTTTCAATCGAGATTTTTGATACATTATGGCTAATTACGGTTCCGGGACATCTAATCGGACTGTGTAAGTAAAAATCATTATATTCTTAAAAACCAGAAGCAGGTTTGTTTAACGAGGAAATTACAAGAAATAGTTTTAACATGAAAACCAACTAGGATTAGTCAAGAACGCGGCAAAATCTTATTCTGTCAAACTATAACATCTCTTGTCACAATGACGTTCGAAAAAAGAATCCTCCAAGCATAGATGCACGGCTGAACGGCGAAGTGTCTATGGTCGCTCGTCTCTGCTGCCCTCTTTGTAACTACTGGCAGCTAACAATATATAAAGTATTGAGAATACTGACGCTTATCTGTTTCAAACTCTAAGAGTGCTGTTACACAGACTTGGCTGTATGAGTTATAATACCTTTGCCTATAATAAGTCTCAAATGGAACCAAAAATCAATAGAACTGTCAAGATGGAAGCTAAAGACGGAAGTGAATACTTTTTAAAATGTTTTCGAAATTAACAAGTGTCCGTTCTATTTTATTATATGTAATGTATATTATTAAAAGAGCTAGTAATTATAGTAAATGTTTCATGCGTGTTGGTTCATAGGCCAGTTTTAACAATGTCCTTTACCTGTCTTTAATCCAAAGTACCTATACCATATTTATCATCATCATCATCTCAGCCATAGGACGTCCACTGCTGAACATAGGCCTCCCCCTTAGATCTCCACAGATACCTGTTGGAAGCGACCTGCGACCTTTATAAGGTCGTCTGTCCACCATATTTATAAATAAATAAATACATATTTATCTGTGGTAAGTTTGGTTTTGCATATAATAAATTTAATGGACTAGCAAATACTTTTGCATATAATGATTTAATGATTAACTAGCTTCGCCCCCGTCAAGTTCTTCAAAAGTCCGGGATAAAAACTATCCTATGTTCTTTCTCAAGGTCAATTCTATCTTTGTACCAAATTTTATTAAAATCAGTTCAGTGGTTTAGGTTTTTTTGGTGTGAAAGCGTAACAGACAGACAGACAGAGTTACTTTCGCATTTATAATATTAGTAGGGATGAGTAGGTACGGTTAAGTTTTATCATGCCAAACTACTAAAGATAAGTATGTATTACTGCGAGCAACTGTCTTGAATTTTCACAAGCACTAAAAATTTTGACTTCAACCATGACTTTAATATAACTCTTTTGATAATATTTTCAAGCACGTTGCATACACCTAATTTCCCAGCCATAATAGCTGGCTAAAATTCACAGGCACTATACAGGATGCTCCTCCACTATACAGGGTGTGCATGCTCTTTATACAGGCTGTTCAGTATACAGGTACTTGGCAAACAGTGGGGGTTAATTCTCACCCCTTTGTAGTAGTACGCTCCGTTCTCTTAAACTACCGTCCGTCTGTACCGGAATTCCGTTTTGTTTGAGGGAGCAAAGCGTCATAGATTGTGTGTGCAGATATCTCAAGTTTGGGTGGAAAGTTTTGTGCCTATTTTTGGGAAACCTCTGTGAGGAATTTGGTATAATTTTATGTTGAATTAATTTTAGACGCATAAGTTAATGTTAGAAAAGAATTAAAGCACACTTTTCTAGTTTATCGTAAAAATAAGAATTATAAAAAATAACATTATGAATGTGTAATTTTTTTCGTGTTTGAATAGTAAACAGAAGTGTGTTGTTGTTTATGCTAAATTGAAAACGAGGCTAATAGAAAGATAAATTTATCTAAAATTACAATGGCTAATTATGGAAAAGAGTTAACACACACACAGGATGCTCCTCCACTATACAGGGTGTGTGCATGCTCTTTATACAGGCTGTTCAGTATACAGGTACTTGGCAAACAGTGGGGGTTAATTCTCACCCCTTTGTAGTAGTACGCTCCGTTCTCTTAAACTACCGTCCGTCTGTACCGGAATTCCGTTTTGTTTGAGGGAGCAAAGCGTCATAGATTGTGTGTGCAGATATCTCAAGTTTGGGTGGCGAGTTTTGTGCCTATTTTTGGTGCGCCTCTGTGAGGATTTTTTTATAATTTTATGTTAAATTTATTTTAGACGCATAAGTTAATGTTAGAAAAGAATTAAAGCACACTTTTCTAGTTTATCGTTTAAATAAGAATTATAAAAAATAATGTTACGAATGTGTAATTTTTTGCGAATTTTTTTTTGAATAGTAAACTGAAGCGTGTTGTTGTGTAGGCTAAATAGTAAACGAGGCTAATAGAAAGATAAATTTATCTAAAATTACATGGCTAATTATGGAAAAGAGTTAACACACACACAGGATGCTCCTCCACTATACAGGGTGTGTGCATGCTCTTTATACAGGCTGTTCAGTATACAGGTACTTGGCAAACAGTGGGGGTTAATTCTCACCCCTTTGTAGTAGTACGCTCCGTTCTCTTAAACTACCGTCCGTCTGTACCGGAATTCCGTTTTGTTTGAGGGAGCAAAGCGTCATAGATTGTGTGTACAGGTGTCTAAAGTTTTGGTGGCGAGTTTTGTGCCTATTTTTGGTGTGCCTCTGTGAGGATGTTTTTATAATTTTATGTAGAATTAATTTTAGATGTGTAAGTTAATGTTAGAAAAGAATTAAACTACAGTTTTCTAGTTTATCGTAAAAATAAGAATTATAAAAAATAATGTTACGAATGTGTAATTTCTTGCGAATTCTTTTTTGAATAGTAAACAGAAGTGTAAGCTAATTATGGAAAAGAGTAAACACACATACAGGATGCTCCTACACTATACAGGGTGTACATGCTCTTTATACAGGCTGTTCAGTATACAGGTACTTGGCAAACAGTGGGGGTTAATTCTCACCCCTTTGTAGTAGTACGCTCCGTTCTCTTAAACTACCGTCCGTCTGTAGCGGAATTCCGTTTTGTTTGAGGGAGCAAAGCGTCATAGATTGTGGGTACAGGTGTCCAAAGTTTGGGTGGAAAGTTTTGTGCCTATTTTTGGTGTGCCTCTGTGAGGATTTTTTTATAATTTCATGTTGAATTAATTTTAGACGTATAAGTTAATGTTAGAAAAGAATTAAAGCACACTTTTCTAGTTTATCGTTTAAATAAGAATTATAAAAAATAATGTTACGAATGTGTAATTTTTTGCGAATTGTTTTTTGAATAGTAAACTGAAGCGTGTTGTTGTGTAGGCTAAATAGTAAACGAGGCTAATAGAAAGATAAATTTATCTAAAATTACATGGCTTATTATGGAAAAGAGTTAACACACATACAGGATGCTCCTACACTATACAGGGTGTGTGCATGCTCTTTATACAGGCTGTTCAGTATACAGGTACTTGGCAAACAGTGGGGGTTAATTCTCACCCCTTTGTAGTAGTACGCTCCGTTCTCTTAAACTACCGTCCGTCTGTACCGGAATTCCGTTTTGTTTGAGAGAGCAAAGCGTCATAGATTGTGTGAAAAGGTGTCTAAAGTTTGGGTGGCGAGTTTTGTGCCTATTTTTTGGGAGCCTCTGTGAGGATTTTTTTATAATTTTATGTTGAATTAATTTGAGATTTGTTAGTTAATGTAAAAAATGATGATGATTAATGCTCAATCCTTCTCCGTGTGAGAGTAGGCCTGTGCCCAGCAGTGGGACGATAAAAAGACCGTAGCAGTAACTGTTAATGTAAAAAAAATCAAATAAAGACTTTTTCATTTGTTGAGTTTCCAGTCTAAGATAAAAATTTTAGAAAATGCTATGATATTTCTCATGTTTTTTTTTTAATTAAATCAACAGAATAGTGCCAATGCAAAAGTTATATATATTGATACGATATCAAGTAATAAATTGCAAAAATATAATAGTCTCCATACACAAAACAACACATAAACTTACAAACACCAAAAAACACAAACAAAAAAATAGGCACAAAACTAAAACCAGCCCCTCTGTCCCGCGACATAATCTTTGCCGACTGCATCACCTGACGTTAACTATAGTTATATGAAATAACTTGCTACCGGCTTTGATACTACGTGCAGATGCGCAAAACTTCAAGTACCTACTTATACTTACCTCACGCCCTCTGACTCACAATAGCTATATTAGCTGTCTGCTAGTTACAGGCTTAGTGCCTTCAAAAAGATCTGTGACTTTTATAGTCTATGATAGTTCTGGTGAATCTTAGGTACTTAGATGTACGTGGACATACTGGTGACAATGAGTTAAGAAAAATTAATATAGGTAGGTAAGTATAATAAAGTCGTAGTGGCCTAGTGGGTAAAGGACCAACCTCTCAAGTACGAGGGCGCGGGTTCGATCCCAGGTCAGGCAAGTACCAATGCAACTTTTCTAAGTTTGTATGCACTTTCTAAGTTTAACTTAGACGCCATTGACTGTGTTTCAGAGGGCACGTTAAACTGTAGGTCCCGGCTGAACATCCTTGGCAGTCGTTACGGGTAGTCAGAAGCCAGTAAGTCTGACACCAGTCTAACTAAGGGGTATTGGGTTGCCCGGGTAACTGGGTTGAGGGGGTCAGATAGGGCAGTCGCTCCTTGTAAAGCACTGGTACTCAGCTACATCTGGTTAGACTGGAAGCCGACTCCAACATAGTTGGGAAAAGGGCTCGGAGGAGGAGGAAGTGTGATAGAGAAAATTAAAATGTAGATAAACTAATATTAAAACTGAAGGGTTTTGTTTGAGCGCGCTAATTCAAGAACTTATTGCCATATTTGATAAATTCTTTCAGCGTTACATAGCCCATTTTTTGAGGATAAATGAATATTGGTTCATCCGTTTTTAGAAACTACGATGTCACAGTCAGATACATAAACAGACACACCTAAATCCAACGAAGAGTTACCATGACCCCTGGTATATCTAAAGAGTTAAATAAAGAAGGAACATGGTGGGTTTTAGTCAGTAAGAGTCTGACACTCCCTCACGCTGCTAACCCACAACCGGTGGGGTCATTTGATGATTACCACCACAAAACACGTCTAACTTATTACACCACTTAATTTGCATTGAAAGTAGAGAACCTCGGTTAAAAGCTATATTCTAAAATGTAGTTAACAGCTTCTAGGTAACCACAGGGTTACTAAAGCTTTTCTGAGGTACATTAAGTACTATTAATATTCTGATGCCTTTTAAGCATTAATTAGTCAATCGCTCATGTACTCGAAGATTTTGGCTTAAATACAGCTACTATAGAGCATACATTATAATATGCAGTGAACGAGAATTTGAACACTAAAAGTTACTTATTTTATCGTCATCGGAAAAGGCTCGGGAGATGATAATCTGTCTAGTATTTTCCTAACTTTATTGGAGTCGGCTTCAGTCAAACTGGACGCAGCTAAGTACCAGTGTTTTTCATAAAGCGACTGCCTGTCTTACCTCCTCCTTAGACTAACGTGTCTTCCGAAACACGGAGGAACTCATCATGATGAGATGTTCACCCATCCACGAATCGACCTCGTCAAACGTTGCTTAACTTTATGATCCATTGAACCGTGCAGTTGTATGCTCATAATAATATTAAGTACTAGCCGTTTTCCCGTGGTTTCACCCGCGTCCCGTGGGAGCTTCTGCCCGCACCGGGATAAAATATAGCCTATGTTACTCGCAGATAATATAGCTTTCTAATGGTGAAAGAATATTTAAAATCGGTCCAGTAGTTTTTGAGTTTATCCATTACAACCAAACAAACAAAGTTTTCCTCTTTATAATATTAGTATACCTAGATAATATAATAATATGACACAGTATTAGGTAGATTATTTAAATACAAATTATCTAGTCTTATCGTTCCTAGACACACGCCCTGTATGTGAGGAATTTCTACACTTTGACGAGATTACGTATATCTTCCTTTGGAGTCGCGATCCTTAACGCTAGGTAAGAACACGTACATATTGATAAACTTGTAATCCTTGTAAGGATAATTTATTAAAAATATTTGTAGAATTAACTAATATTATTATAAGTAAACGAATGGCATATTTAAGTGAAAGCTTGCATGCTCTTTTTTTAATTTGAGGACTATTATGAACTTTCAATAGTAATCACTTATAAGTATATAGGTGAAAAAAATGAGATTAGTTACTAGATAAGTATATAAGTGAAATAAATTGATGTATATGAAGTGACTGTTACTTGATTGACTAATAAGATACTATATCCTCTAAAAGCGAGACTGATAGGTAGAGTTATTTTCGCAGTTTTAATATCAGAAGATCGGAATATAAGAAAACACAGAAAAATGTAGTCCTAAAGCTAAATCACTTTTGAACTTACCTTTATCCATCTTGGATTGCGTACGGTTCACAAAATAAACCAAGGTATTGGTTAAATAACCCTATTTATTTACCTTATTTTATTTTTAAATAAAATTACCTATTAAAGATAGTTGTTTTGAAAAAGTAGGTACTGCGAATGAGAAATAATTTTATGTAACCCAAACTTGAGTAGAATTTTCGTAACTCTTTGAAAAAACTTTGAATTCATACGATTTATCACATATCAATAACCATTAGTATCTTGTTTTAAAAAAGCCATTTTTTGTCACAATCGAGTTGACTTCTAAACTTGTTTTTCTTTACTGTCAGTACTTCAAAGAATTTACAATTATTTTATTGCAAGTTCGCGTGGTGAGGTTTATATTTTTATTTTACTTTTTTAGCTCGTGTGTTCATACCTTTGCACAATTTTCTGGTGCATTCCTATAAGTCAGTAGTTTTATTTGTCAAGATTATTTAGTTGTTTGTCAAAGCCTAGAATATATCTGTTATAGCAATGTTTTTGAAGTTAAAATTTTGGAAATAATGAAACTTAGCTTGCTTGTGCATTAAAAATAGGAAAAGAAGAATAGTGGCTATTGTAATTAATACTTCGATAAAATGGAGATTTTTCAAGTTTTATTTTGATCGGCAATTAAGTATGTTCGGGAAGTTATATAGATGTGATGTATAAGAATATAAAATTTTTTCGGAATATTACTTGTTATATTCTGTTGAACGCTGTTTGCGTTTACAGTTAAAAAATTAATATAATCTTATTTAGAGCTTAAAATTTGCAGTAACAGTTACTGCAAACTTTTTAGTCACTCGATAGTTTGATCGAGCTCACAAATCATTATGAAAATGAATAGTAGGTAAACACAAACTACGACTTAGGGCCAGTGACACAAATTATTACTAACATACATAAAACTCACTAATTGTGTTTACAAATTAACACTCCATCTCCACATAAGAAGGAAAGCTTAAAAAAACAGCTTTAAAATGTTCAAATTTAAGGCCAAAACTAAATTCCGGGCAGCGTTTGTTCCCGGCTAAGCGTCAAATAATTTTACCCGGAGAATAATTAAATGTGTGCACTACGCTTAAGCTTGGACACGGATTGTAGAAATTGTGGATATGACATCGATCAGTGTTTAATAGCATATAGGTAAAATTTAAAAACCAGTGAAGTACGAGTCGGTCTCCCGGAATATTTATTGAATTAATGGCAATAAATCATACATCATCTGTGATTTCAAGCGTTTAACTTTCAAGAGACACAACCTGATGACAGACGGACAGACTGATTGAAGACAAAAATTTCATCAAAGAAGAAAAATTAGTAGGGTTTTTTTATATCTTAATTCTAAGCAGCTGGATAAATAAATCTCATCTTATTTCTCAGGCTAAATGTCCATTAAGTTTTTTTTTAATATACTAAATAATTGGTCGGGTACACATACAGACTGAGTTCTCGTACCTACTTTCGCATTTATAGTGTTAAAAAAAAAAGTATTTTTATGCGTTTTCTAGTTTTTCCTTGCTTTTTACAATATTTACAAATATTTCGTATTTCTCATCCACGTTTGTTGAATCTTAGATAGTAAAACTATTGCACAAAAGGGATGGTTTGCGGTAATACGTTTTCTTTGAAGCAGTTCTTGCTTAATTGTTACAACTTACTTTACGGAGACAAGATGGGGACCCCTTCATCTGAAAGTAATAGAATAGCGTAATAGACTTGGTGATAAAATATAGCCGAGGATAGAGGCTGTATAATATTTTAAATGGGGTTATTCTTTCATATAGAAACTACTAGATAGATTTTGATGAAAATTTACAGTAATACTATGTACTTTTTTTTTCTTAGCCCACTTTAAACGCCTCAACATTTTGCCTATACACTTCTCGATCTTTTGAGTCTTCCCACCGATCAGGGTTGTAGGCATCCAGATCGTCCCGCCACTGGGCTTTGGATGAAAAGTAGTCCATTAGTAATACTACTGATAGGCTACTTTTTATCCATGAGTGAAAATAAGTTTTCTCGGGAAGCGGGTGAAATGGCTGGTGGAAGCTAGTCTACATATACAATCTTATTACGAGAATGAGAAGTTATAATGTTAAACGTTGATTATAAGTTTATAACTCAGTATATTATGACCAAAAATCGATCTCAGTGGCGTGCACTTGGAGAGGCCTATGTCCAGCAGTGGACTGCGATAGGCTGATGATGATGATATTATGACCAACAGTTTCTGAGATAGGTACGTTCAACCAAACAATGAAATACAAGATTTTGATCGGGATTGCATATAACGTGGATTTACCTAGAAATTCATATTGGAAAAAATATTTAAGAAAAACTAGACATAACAAACTTGTAGTTTTTCAGAATAAAAGCCGTATTGAAAATTCTTAGAATGAAAAATATCTGCTATCGATAGGTAAGTATGTCAGATTACGTGTTCCTAAGAAAATCCTTTACTTTTCATATTAATTTTTAACTGTATACTTTCTACACTGGTTTGTTTATTTTTCCGAAAAAAACATTTCAGCTTTTATCATAAAGTTTTCTTAGAAAAGGATAAACCATACTTAATCATTAAAAAAAATAGAAAAATATTTCCAAAAAATAACAAAAGAAGATAACCATATCGTGATATACGTTAATTAGTTATGATCGCTTCAGTCGTTACGGGTAGTCAGAAGCCAGTAAGTTTGACACCAGTCTAACCAAGGGGTATCGGGTTGCCCGGGTTACTGGGTTGAGGAGGTCAGATAGGCAGTCGCTTCTTGTAAAGCACTGGTACCTACTCTGGCTCGGAGGATGATGATGAGTTATGATCGCTTTCAAATTATCAGTCGACTAAAAGTTTACATTCTGCACTGGACTAAGACTACCTTTTAAACATACGTACCTAAACAAAATTATTAATTTGCACATCTATTTTAAACACACAAAAAATACTCTCTACACATGTTTACAAAAACCACTCAATTGTTTAAATTTCCTTCAAAATACCTCAAAACATTAAAAACAAAGGACTTACAAGCTCGTATCAGTCTAGCAGCTTTCAATATATAAGTAGAAATAATCGTATTATTGTAGAACGAAAGGAAACATTCTGGTTCGACCATTAGGATGGTTCCCATGTCAAAACAAAAGTCCGACGGACAATAGAAAGTGTTAATACCAGTGGTATATCTATAGCGAAGCTATTATAAAGCTATATCTTGTACACAGCAAGTCATGGTGGCCTAGTGGGTAAAGAAATAACCTCTCAAGTATGAGGGCGTGGGTTCGATTCCAAGTCAGGCAATAAAGATACCAATGGCAATATGAATGACTATGTTTCGGATGGCACGTTAAACTGTAGGTCCCGGCTGTCGTTGAACATCCTTGGCAGTCATTACGGGTAGTCAGAAGCCAGTAAGTCTGACAATCAATCCTACCTTTGCCCGGGTAACTAGGTTGAAGTAGTCAGAAAGGTAGTCGCTTTTTGGAAAACACTGGTACCTACTTAGCTACATCCGGTTAGACTGGAAGCTGACCCCAACATGGTTGGGAAAACGTTCGGGAGATAATAATGATCTTAAGATAGTGTGTACTTCCTCCATAGCGCAAAGGAAATGAGTGTTGCACTCAGATAAAAAGCCCGTTTCTTTTTCCAAGGAAAAATATCTCCGAGCCAAAAATTTTCCCTCAATCGGCTCACCAGTTTTAGAAACAGCAAACTTTTGTTTTTATGATCATGATGTCGGCTATTGTCAGCCACAGCGACTGTTTTCATTTAAGGAGATCAGCCAGCTGCGCAGGACATATTATAAAGCACGAATATTTGCGCAGACACAGGTGCACTCTCTATTCCCTCCTATAGTCCGACGAGACCGAAAATCCTACACGACCGGATAGAGATCAGGCTTAATTTATAATATTAATAAGGACAATATCATAATTGGTTTCGGCATTTTTACCCATAGCTTGAGTATGGCGCCTATTTTTTTAAAAGAAACATTATTATTTACCATATATCTTATAGCATATTATATCTTCTATCTTATACTGTGTCACGAACTTTAGCATCTGCGAAATTACCAAAGAATACAATACGTCGGCCAATGGCGAAAATTCCCAGCGGCGCGCGTAGCTACTGGGAAAGTTCAAATACGTGTTATTAGCTAAATGTCCATTTTTAATTATAGCTCACCTTCCTTTCAGTATGGGAAACAATGGAAATTGGCCTCCCATAGGAAATGTTATGGATTTTTACATGTAACACGTACTTCTGAGGAAATATCGGAAAGATTATTTCTGAGTAAAATCTTCTCTGGCGAAACTGCTATACTTAAGTATTATTTTGGTAGGCGTTACGGGTAGTCAGAAGCCAGTAAGTCTGACAACCAGTCTTACCTAGGTGTATCGGGTTGCCCGGGTAACTGGGTTGAGAAGGTCAGATAGGGCAGTCGCTCCTTGTAAAGCACTGGTACTCTGCTGCATCAGTTAGACTGGAAGCCGACCCCAACATAGTTAGAAAGAGACTAGGCGGATGATGACGCTCTTAAAATAAGGTTTTTCCATTCAAACAAGTTTATGTAAAGCCAATGCTATTTCACTTCGATAAAATTGTTTTTGCAAACAATTTAACAGCAAAGTAGTTGAAACTTCAAATATAGACTAAGAGCCGCCGTACACGGACTGCTTCAAGCAGTTGAGACCGACTGCTTAAAGCCGCGACCGCGCAGTGAACTATAGTCATTCATTCGCTGCCGTACACACGACTGCTCGAGCAGTCGCGACCGCTTCAAGCCGTCAACTGCATGATGAAATTCCATCGTGCCGTCGACCGCTCGCGAGCGGTTGCGAGGCATACACCGACTGCTCGAGCCGTTGACTGCGCTAGAGCAGTCGACAGCTCTCCGACTTCCCTCTCCCCCCCGCCCTTTGCGGCCTCGCGGCGTCTGTTTTCTCATTTGCCGACTGTTTTTTGAAAATCAACTGCTCGAGCAGTTGGGTCGTAGCTCGAGCAGTCAACAACCGACAGCTCAAGCAGTCGACGCCGACCGCTCGAGCGGTCCGTGTATTTCACTCAGCCGCTAACTGCTCGAGCAGTCCGTGTACGGCGGCCCTTACTGACAATTTTGTATACGCCGACACTTCCAAGACAATAGCCAAACTTGGTACTGAAAAAAAAACAACAACATTAACACAACACATGCGAAAATACACCTTATACTCCAAGAAATAGGGTTGATTTTCATCTGGTGTTGTACAATGAAATGCAGTGAAGCTTATCTCAATACAACAAAGTCTAATTTCGCGTAACAAAAGCTTTTCAACCAGAAGGAAGGGTGTAACGTAAAAATTGAGCAAAACAAACTTAGGAGTGCGTTTACAAAAACAGTTTAAAGTCGAGCGGTGTTCGGAAATGTGTTTTCAGGAGCGCAAAATTAAGTTTGTTTTTTCAACCCTTTGTAAATGCAGGTTTTTGAATATAAGAGATAGAAGGGTTATCTTTGGAAAAGCACTATAAAATCCTTATCAATCGATAAGGGTAATACCTAATTTGCTTTCGTGTTTCTTGTGATAACAATAGGTGTTTATGTAAGGATTTTCGAGAAGAAACCGGGTTTATAGAATACTAGTTTCTGCCAGTGGTTTTTGTTGAAGAAATTCCTTACCGCACATAAATATAAGTAACCCTTTATGTTTTATCCAGCATAGAGGCATGCTAGTTTCATCAAAATACATTTGTTAGTTTTCTTTTTGGGAAAGAGTAACAAGCAAAACTACTGAACAGAGTGGGAGTCGGGCCTCTGGTTACAGGCGATCCCGTCATCTAGCATAGGCACTATGCTGGATGACACAACGTTCCGCATCGCTACATGCTTACGGTTAGGCGCTCCCTGTGTTGCTCCGCATCGCTGCCATTGCGGTGAAGCCGTCGACAGCCTCGGGCACCATGGTCTGTCGTGCTGCAGGAGTGCTGGTCGTATTGCACGGCATGCCAGCATTAACGACATTATCCGTCGTGATCTTTCCACCGCCGGCGTGCCAGCCGTGTTAGAGCCTAATGGACTGACGACTGGTACGTGACGATGGAAAGAGACCTGATGGTATGACGTTGTTGCCATGGAAGTTGGGTAGGCCCTTGGTGTGGGATGCAACGTGCGTCGACACCCTGGCGCCATCGCATCTTCCCTGCACGGCAGGTCATGCTGGTGCGGCTGCTGCTTCTGCAGAGACCACCAAGCGGCGCAAGTATAGTAACCTTATTGGGAACTATACTTTTGAGCCGTTTGGGGTCGAAACGCTCGGACCATGGGGCCCGAGTTCGCGGTTACTTTATAAGGACATCGCGAAAAGGCTTGTCGACGCTTCGCGTGACCAGAGGGCTGGCTTATTCTTCGGACAAAGAATTAGCATTGCCATTCAACGTGGCAATGCAGCCAGTCTTCTGGGCACGTTTCCGGAGGACAGTGATGCGGAGGAATACTTCGACGCCTGATCGATGCTCTTTTATATTTTATGTTTATATATATTTTGTATATAGTATTTTATTTTTAGTTTTGTATAAAGATAAGTAGTTTAAGTTTGTATATATGTATAGTGTGTACATTGTAGAAATAGATTATAAGTTCATGTTTGTGTTTGTACAAAGTTAAATTATTAGAATTACTGGCTTTCACCAGCTGTTTTATCCGCATCCCATAGGAACTTATCCGTTACTGGATAAAATACGCCTCTAGCTATCCTCAACAAATATAAATACTATCTAACAAAAAAAAAAAAAAACTACTGACCCGCTTTAAATGAAATTTAGTCCACAGGCACAGAAAGGACATAGGCTACATTTTTATCCGGACGCTGGAAGTCTAACCTCGAGACACGGGCAAAATCGCAGGGAACTCCTAGTCAGCTATACTATAGAATTAGGACCCACATACCCCTGCTTAAAAGCAGAAATTCTAACACCTAAGCCCATGATACTACCATTAATAATTATCACACTTCTGAGTACCATCAATCTACGTCAACAGTACAGACAGCAGCCGCAGCTCGGCAAATAATTTAGCTTTACTTTATGATGTATATGCTGACCATACTGTTTGAATGGCTAATTACTTAGCTAGTTTGATTAAGGGTTAAGCTCTGTGTTTGGATGGGTGACCGATTTTGATATCACAGTTTTATTTTGTTATCTATAAGTATGTATACTTATGCAGTAAACTAATGTAATAGAAAGGAAAAAAAAAGTTTGTTTGCTTGTACCTTAAAGGCTCCAAAACTGTTGAATCGTTTTTAATGCTTTCACTGTGGGAAAGCTACACTCTTCCCGTGTTACATAGACTAAATTTCATCCCGGTAATAGTTCTTAAGGAACGCGGATGAAATTGCGAGAAAACGGCTAGTGAGTAGGTATATACAATTAAAAAATAACTTTTTCAGGGTTAAAAATTGTGTCAAAAGTCTTACTTTACGACATTTCAGATAAAACATCCACACTTTGATAGATCTGAAAAACATTACATTTCTTGCTAACTTTTTGAACGAAAATAAACCAAACTTCAGCAGACAGGATCTGGATTAACCAATCCACCGAATAGCTTCAAATAAAATCACCAAAAATAAAATCCTCAACTGGGAATCGAATCCGTAACTCTGTGAAATGAAGCTTGAACGACTTTCAGTAGGTGAAGCCGGTGAAAGTTTACACCTGTGTAAGTTTGACGAGTATAAACTTCCAACGACTTTCAGTGTACAAATGCTGGATAGGATTACTATATACTTGGAAGTATATTTAAGTAAATAAGTAAGTATAATAAGTAAAAAGAAATTGGAGATTTTTGCAGAAAGTCTGGCTATGAGACTATTTTTAACCAATTTAGAAAGTGGGAAGTTCTGTATCATTCTAATTGATATCCACGATTATTATTTTTATTTTTTAATCGATTATATTATAATCGACTTAAGAAATGTTGGATTCTAATTGATAACTATATATAATTGATATTGACTAACTGTATCTCGTGTTTCTACCTAGACCTAACTGAGAAACTGCTTTCCGCACCCGGATAAAATGTAGCTTATGTAGGTACTTTCTCAAGCGTTAGACTCTATCTGTGAGCCAAACATTTCAATCGGTTCAGTAGTGCCCGAAGGAGAGACAGATAGTTTGCATATTTACTCTTCTAGTATTTAGATATTCAAAATCTCAGGTACCTACATCCAAAACAAACTCTTAAATTCGGCATCTATGTACGTGCAAAAGCTACACTGCATTATAATAAAGACGAACTTTTAACTGTTCGGCGGTTTATAAGTAAAGGTGGTGTAACACTTCTCACAATCATAAAATACATTAAAAAAAGATGTTTTTTTTGTTTGTTTGTACCCAAAAGGCTTCAAAACCGCCAGAATCTTGAAAAATTCTTTCATGACAAGCCTATTTACCTGTTGGAGGCGACCTGCATCCAGCGTCATCCGGCGACCTTTATAAGATCACAGGTATCTGTACTGTGGAGATCTAAGGGAGATACAAGGTGGACAGACGACCTTATAAAGGTCGCCGGAAGACGCTGGATGCAGGTCGCTTCCAACAGGTATCTGTGGAGATCTAAGGGGGAGGTCTATGTTCAGCAGTAGACGTCCTATGGCTGAGATGATGATGATGATGATGAAGCCTGTTTACCAAAGAAGTGCGCAAATTACTTCTCAGAAGATACGAGTAAAACCGCGCTTAACAGTTGGTATTTGATAAATGTAATACCACCCTTCATAAGGTAGTAAAGTTATGCCAGAGTTTCGGAGGGTCAGGAAGTTTTGACGAAAACATAATCAAGTTTATAGCTGATCCACTTTTAATGTGTTTTCTATACATTAAAAAGATTCTTTGTTATTCTGGGATGGAAATATAGAGCGGGAAGTGTTAAAAAAGCCTTATCTATGAGACCACCTTGAGTTTTGTGTCTTTTCAATCAGCAATGGATTTAAAATTTCTCTTGTAAACTTTGATCAATTTTCGCATTATGAAAAGTGAAAGTCTGTATATGAAATGGAAAATGTTTATTTGCAAAGAAAGTAAATACATAAATAATATGTTACATAAACAAATAAGATTCAAGCAAGCAAATTTTTTCAGTAAGTAGATAGGATGAGCAGATTTTTGTTATTCTTTCACAAAAATACTACTAAATGAATGTAGATGAAACTTGGCAGTAATATATTATAGTTCTAGAGGCACTTTACCACCTAATATAAATACATATTATCGCAAGAGCATCACAAAAGCATAGGTACCTACCTACTCATTATTAAATCACGAAAATGGGTCACGGATTTTTCTCCAAAAATTACCTATTACCCCTCGTTTTTACCCACAGCTGTCCAATACAGTAAACCGGCTAAATTAGACGCCTACCAATCTTATTTTTCGTACGAATGCATTTCAGATTCTTGTAATTATGCAAATGGCGGCCTAAGCCACCCCTAAGCGTATTTTAAGTACCCCCTAATCTGAGGGTTCGATGTTGGCTATCTATTGCGACTGCGAAACCACGGCTTGACTTTTTGGAGATCTGTAAATGTATAGTAAATGATTGGAGGTTTAATTTTGTGTCGTGTGGTTTAATTAGTATTTAAACATGTTAATCTGCAATACTTTGCTGAAATTGGTATAATTGTATAAAGTTGAAAATTTTGGATGTGTATTTGTTGGTTTGCATACACTAATCTCATGAACTTCTGTAAAAAAAAAGCAATATTTATTGCAAAACGCTAATGGCTACTTTTTACCTGGGTGCCCCAAGTAGTACCTACAAAACGCGTATGAAATCTCTGATGGAAGCTAGTCATCTAGTCATACCTATAATTCTTGACGATGGATGCTCTGTAACTTTTCTTTCAATTTGTTATTAGATTTATTATTTTCTTTAGAATTTATTTCCATTACTCTTATACCTACTGTTACATAAAAAAATGCTTTGAAGTATTGATTCTATCTGTAACATTAATGTAACCAAGTAAACAAATGTTGTACCCTCTTTTACACCTACAATTCAACTCATCATCTTCACCCAAACTATCAAAATGTCTTCCTTCCAAGACGGTAGGTAGTATGAAACATTTGTAACGCGGATCAAAGGGCAACTGCTCACAAACTTAGTTAAGGAATTTCACATAGTTCAGCTAAGGGCAAGGGTGTAGTCTCCGCCATTTTCCATGATATTATTATATGTAGTATATAGAAATTTTGGACGTTCTTGCTAAATTACTAATGTTATGTAGTGTAATGTGTCTGCTCAGTAAAGGTTTGGCAGTGTAGGGGTACATCAAACATTGCTTATCATGATTGCCTGAATAAATGAAATTGAGAATTTTCACAAAAACCTTTAATCCAACAGATTATTTACTGTTTACTATAATATGTTTACTTGTTTGAATAGAAACTAAATTATTTTCTTTAAAAAAAAGTTTCTGAAACTGAATAATATCGCCAAACCTTACTGCATTAATAATTCTTTATTTACGGAAATAGGTTCTTTTTAACCCACTTGCTGGTTAATTATCAGACATCATCCTCCGAGCCTTTTCCCAAACTATGTTGGGGTCCGCTTCCAGTCACACCGGATGCAGCTGAGTACCAGTGCTTTACAAGAAGCGACTGCCTATCTGACCTCCTCAACCCAGTTACCCGGGCAACCCGATACCTCTTGGTTAGACTGGAGTCAGACTTACTGTGTGTACTGTGTTAATTATCAGACATACTTACTAAAATTACTACTTATATTATTCTCACAAGCTAATTCCATCTATGGTTTTGTATAAAAAGATATGTAGGTATTTCATCTTTAAATGATTCTGCTTACCTCTTTCGTCAAACACAAGAATTTTGAACTATTTCTTCTATAGACTGCTTTCAAGTCCTAATGAATAGTTTCGGTTATTCATTTTAAACGCCTTTACCTTGAGAACTAATTGTAGCTACTTGTAACTTCAACCTTTATTATTTTTGGTGTTAGACAGGCCAATATTTCAAGTTTAGGGCTCTAATACTAAAAGTAAAAAAAATAGTTTAATAGCAGTAGGTAAACGTAAATGCTACATTTCAAATCTGGACAAATCTTGTTATGAAGTGACAAAATATGCATCAAAAGATTCTAAAATGGTTATATTAGGTACAATTTTAAGTACCGTACTGTGCCAATTTATCAAAAAATTTTGATCATTTTCTTAATATATATTACTTATTAATATTATAGTTATAATTTTTACATAACTTATCATTTCTTATACTTCTAATGTAACAATAGTACATACACAATTATGTAGGTAATCAAGAGTCTACTAAAATGTACCCAAAACAATGATTAAAACATACCAATTAGGCCCTCAAACACGACATAAAGCCATTTCTCTTAGTAATAGTTTTCACATTAGACTCCAAGATTTTGATGAACCGAATTGCTTTGTCAAATCAAAACTTGTGTTTAGAGTCCTCGAGATTATGGATCCTCTAAGTTTTAGATGGTATGGCCATTTCAAGATGGGTATTTTGAAGTTTGGTATTGTCTATTAGGTAATGTTGTTTTAAAAGGTATTTGTTGATTTGTATATAGGGGTAGAACTTAAAAAAGAATCTTATAGAGAGGTGGAAAGACTCCTGCATAGTGAAAAAATCCTAATACACGTAAAACGATTTCTGCCCTATCCGGGAATCGTAACTGCCCAACAGCAGCGCTTTATAACCACTAGACCAAATTATACAGTCACATAACCTATCCATAGTGTCTAATAGGAAATTAGCAGATTACGTTAGCGTTACCCATGGAAATTACTTCGTGTACGCAGATAACAGTGAGCCATAGCCTTCCACGATAAATGGGCTATCTAACAACGAAAGAATTTTTGAAATCGAATCGTATGAGTAAAAACTTCCTGAGCTTAGCGCGTTTATGAAAAGAGACCAGCAATTACTAGGTTTCAACCGCGTCCCAAAGAAACTACTTTTTGCACCTGGACAAATCGTGGTGATATTTTAATATAGAAGCTTGATTACCGCTAAGTCTCATCAGAATCCACCAGGTAGTTCTTGCGTAAAAGAGGAACAAACATCCCTCCATACAAACTTTCGCATTTAAAATTACTATTACTAAGATAGCTATATTAATTAAACTTACCATAGCACTTACAACACTAGGTGTCAGTAATCTCCCGGACACGCGACACAGATGGAGTGTCAATCTCACTGACACACGAACGGTTGATATTTTGATGTGTCGTGACGTCACGGGTGACGTGCCACGTAATTGGTTGGTTGACAACTGTATGTGTGTGTGTGTGTGTGAGAGTAGTTGATTCTGCAGTGGGTGACGGATTTATTGTGATGGTAATAGTTTTGGATACTCTTATTTCTATGTAAAGCGCATTAGAAAACCTAGAGAGTAAATCATGTATGTATGTACTGTAGGACCGGGAGACAATTATCTTGCTCAAAATGAAAAACTGATTCGATATCACGACGTTTATTGTTTGTGCTCGAGAGGTGAAGTCACACACTTCAATATAAAAACTTATTCTATAGAACAAATCAAATATATTTAAAATGATTGTCCGGACAGTATCAATTATGATAAATAGAAACTTTTTCATACCCTACCTACATACTCTTCATTTTGACATAGGTATGTATACTGAAATGAAAACCTTCTTAGATAGTCGGTAAATAGACATCGCTTTTCATATGCTTTTCATTGGTAGTCAGTAACCAGAAAGTTTGACAACTAGTCTTACCAAGGAGTATTGGGTTGCAAGTGTGAAGCGGGTGAGGATGTCATATGGGCAGTCGCTGGCATCCGGTTAGGCTGGAAGCCGACACCAATATAGTAAAAAAGCTAGGCAGTTGTTGACCTATCTTAAAACTAGCCCTTATAAGTGCAGCTTTACCTTTTTTATGCTTGGAAATTACCAAATGACCCCTCCCGCTGTGTGTGCAGCGTGAGGGAGTGTCAGACTCTTACTGAGTAAAACCCACCATGTTCCTTCTTAAGCCCTTTATGTACCAGCGCCGCGGTAACTCACACGAACAATCCCGCAGCCCAAGTGCAGTTTCACCTAACAAATCAATTGAGTTGAATGACCTAAAACAATCAAAGGTTGTTACTGAAAATATAATTATTGATGCAATAGTAACAATATAGTATTCTTGGAAATTGTTAGTTCATATTATTCAACAAATAGAGTCCTATTCAAACGTAGTTCAATAGTATTATTATCCTTTTGAAGTGCTTTGCAACCACGCAGATAGTTTTAATTACTGTTCTAAATATCTATTATTTAAATAATAACATTAATAATATTTTATAGATAAGTAATTTATATACAACTTAGTGACCCACCCCGGCCTCACAGGGTATTTACACATAAAAACCTTTTTTCATAAATGCCTATTTATGAAAGCCGTATGAAAATGCCTTCGGTTGTTTATGAGTTCATCGAGTAGAGACGTACAGATAGGCAGAGCAATAAAAAGGAAATTAACTACCGATATTTCACTTTAAACAGCTTCCCTAATTTTACTTGTTTTCAATAAAAACAGTTTATCCGTTTCGGTGCTGCAAATACTAAGACAGACAAACAGATACACACGTCAAAAGTTTAACTCTTTTAGTCAGTTACAAAATATATTCAGTGTCAACCCCAAAAAACATTGTACAACAAGGATTTAAAAAATACTCGGAAATCCGGGACAACAATTTTAATCCTCAACTTTTGTACTGCAAACGTCAAAAAATAATAACTTAATGAATTTCTCTGTGCAAGGACGAACTACAAAATATAGTCGTATGTCAGAAGCACGTATGTATGTTACAGTCAAAACTTTAAACTAGGCAAAAGTATTGTTTGTTGAACAATCAGTCAAGATTATTTTTGTAAATGCATGGCTTCTTTAACTTGTATCTATAATTATTAATCTTGCAATGCTGAAGACTTTGTTTGGTTGAAACCGCCAAGGCAAGGCTGTCTTAAATAGTAGATACCTATAATTACTGACCTTGCAAAGATGAATACTTGGTTTGGTTGAAACCGCCAAATTCAATTGCGACTGATCTGATTTGAAAAATATTTCTGTATGCTGTAGCTGTTTTATCTAGGAAATTAAAGTTATTATAATTTATAGCGGAAAACAAAAAATATTAAACTAACATGCTTTTTTGTTAACATATTTGCAATCTCATGAAATTAATGGTACCAAATCCTTGTCATTAGAAAATGCATTTAACTAAAAAACTAAAAAGTTACGAAAGAAATATTTAATTACCTATAATAAGGAATTTTAGGAAATATAATAATTTATTCCGCAATAAAACTTATTTTCTTTCTTAAGAATAGACTAGTTAAGAATATTGTCCGTAACATAAACATATATGTAAAACAAAATGGTTTACCGTCAGTACACAAGGCACGGTCATGCGGGTTGCGGACACCGAGTCTGTGCCTCGGGTGATGGTAGGGTGACCAGGAGTTGTAGGAAACTATGGGACATTCTGGAGTTTATGTTATGTACTAGTGGTTACTGTGTCAGTGACTATGGTGTTCTTGTGTGTTCTTTTCTAAGAGACACTCCTTTGAACCGTTTCACTAGCTAAACTTTAATATTTATAAGAGATTGTATAAGAATATATTTTGATACCGAACTTGTAGAGAATTTTATAAGTAATTTTCAAGAATCTCACGATTGTATAATGCTGCATGGGGATAGAGATATTTTTGAAAAATTATTTTTGTGAACTTGGATATGGAAAAGTATCTAATGGAAAACCTTGATTTTTTTGCAAATTTTACCGGGAAACCATGAGTTGCCACTAAAAATGCGCCAGTAGATATACACTATACACACCTATTTCCAAACAAAATAATTTGCAAACAAAGAATACACAGAATACAAGAAGACACAACATAAACAAATCCTGAAAATGTCCATCTAAACTCAAACTTATACTCACCACAACCCCAGGCAAACTAGCAAGAAGAGATGGAAAAATAACCTAGTTTAAAATATAGTCTATGCAGTCGCCTTTAAGGGGAACTACAAAGCCATGCCAAGGGCATCTAAATGAACAACTGAATGGAGATACCTTTTGCATCCTTTTGCACCTTTGAGTAATATTAGATGAATAACGGTTTTAATTTTCATTAAAATGAGGTCGGTTTGCTGGTTTTTTTTTTTTTGGTTTGAGGATGGTAGGTGTCGCTTTGTTTATAAGATAGACGTTGCAAATAGTGGGTTGAACGCGTAAGATAGGTAGATATTTTTATTAAAAAGCAAGATTCATTAAATGAATGATGAAGTTAATGAATTTTGCTTTTTAGAATGTTTGGTTTATAAAACATTGCAGAAATCAAACATGATTATAAGATTTTAATCATGGAATCAGAAATTTCTTTGTGAAAATCCATGCAAAATCATCATCCTCCGAGCCTTTTTCCCAACTATGTTGGGGTCAGCTTTCAGTCTAACCGGTCTAAAATCCATGCAAAATAGTAACGTTTAATTATAATTTATTATTTATATTTCATTGTAGTACTTACATCAGAACATAAACTAATGAATTCAACACCAACTTCTAAGAAGAAGTCGGTATGTCTTACCCATTATATCCCTAATAGGGCAGACTTTACACAGGCCATAGTTTCTCCCGTTAATTATGTGACTTCATATACATAATGACAATGTGAACTATTTTTAATTAACGAACAATAAGTTTAGTAAGTGAGCCGGTAACAAATTCGCAAATTAATTATGTCTGGGAGCAACGCAGCCTCTTGGCAAAGCACGGGATTACCAGTTGGCAAGCATTTTACTATTATTTAATCCGAATACTGGGATATTTGGGAAATATACGGGTGGACAATGGGCAGAGCAAATGGGAAATAACGCTTACAATTCAGAATTATGTTATTGTCAACTAAATGGTTTACGTATGATGTGGATTTCTATAAGTGAGGAAACACCATTGCATGGTTGTGTTTGTATTTTTGCTATGTTGTGTATTTCTAGTTGGAATTCCTAATAAATAAATTATCATGTGACTAGCTTCTACCTTTCTTGATACATGGAATAATTCATATCGGACCATTTTTCTTGAGGTTAGCGCGTTCAAGCAAAACTAACTCTTCAGTTTTCAAATATTAATTTCGATTTCTTAGATCAGTTCAGTGAAAATATTTCTGTATTGGAACCAAAAAACAGTCTTTTTCATACTTACAATTCATACCTTACGAAATTGCAATAGTGCTTTGTATTCTGCATATTTTTTAATTTGATAGTCAAGACAGTAAGATATCAATGAATATTCAATCGTTCTATAGATGGAACACGGTAGATTTTGTCACATTTAGGTAATTTAAGCGCAATAGGTACCTAAATACAAAAGGACTATAGTTATCAGCACGAATCTTGAGCAAGCGCCTTCACCTGCGCAGAAGATAATTTATTGGGTCCCTTTTGTGTTAGTGAGGCGCGGGGGCGGGCTAAAGCGGTGATTGGCCCGCAGTGCATCGCGTCATAGCCGTCACTCGGGATTGGTTCTATGCTAATAAATCACTTCTGCGCAGATGTAAAGGTCAGAGCTCAAGATTCGTGCCGATAACTATACTAGAAATATACACCTATAAAAACCTCTCAATTTTACAAAGCCCCAACAAGTTGGTTATAACAGTCACCCGTATGTATCCTACATCTAACTTGGAGGAGAGAGCTATCCCGTGTTAGTCACACACAAATTTACTGCAGTGCCCTCTACCTAGTACTGGACATCATCCACGGTTTAAGTTTAAAGCGAGGAAAAACTTTAACTACATAATTGTTTGAAATGTCTTTGTGAAGAAGATTTTTTAAGTGGCTCAATTGGGTCATCATCTGCTTAGCCTTTTAGCAAACTATTTATTTATTTATTTAAAAATTTGTGTACACAGTGAAAATATAAAAGAAGTAGACATAGCATATAAAATAGTATAACTATGTAAGAGTAAGCTGAGTTCAAATGCTTACATGGAGCGACTGTCAAACTGACTTCCGCAACACAGTTACCCGGGCCAATAGCCCTTGATAAAACTGGTCGTCAGTTTCAGGCTTATTGATAACTGTAACGATTGCCAAAGATGTTTAATAACAGCCGGGAATTTAACGTGCTTTCCAAAACGCTGAATAGCTGGTCATAACAAGATGGTCTCCCATTCAGTGAGAGACTGCGTCGAGCGTTGCTTAACCTAATGATCGATTGACACGTAAGCTGTTACTTAGCCACAATTAATTACTAATTATTTTTACACAAAACTCATAAAATCAAAGATTCTATACACATCTGATACCAGAGATAACACCCCATAACAAAATAAGTCCTTAACCCTTACAAATACCAATTCCATGTAGGCACTAAATATATAATAATAGTTTTATGCGCTCACGACCCCGTAATGGGGGTCATTTGTGTCCGTCCATGGGATAATCACGGTCAATTTGGACACAATAATGTCATTCGGAGCTCGATAGACAGTCATGGTGTTTTGTGAAATTGTACCATCATGCTATGTGCTAATTGAAGGGTGTATTTTGTGTTTTGACACAAGATTGCTTTAGACAAGTATTAACCTCTTGAATGCCGCTAATTAGAGAACAATAGAAAATCCATTGTGTCTCGCGTAAATTTGCGCACATCATCATCATCATCCTCTGAGCATTTTTCCCAACTATGTTGGTGTCGGCTTCCAGTCTAACCGGATGCAGCTGAATACCAGTGCTTTACAAGGAGCGACTGCCTATATGACCTTCTCAACCCTTTTAATTATGATTTTTATTAAGTAGGTATATATATTATGTATTACAAATGCGAAAGTACATAACTCTTTCTCTCTGGCTTTCAGTACAAAAAGAACCAATTTGTATTGTAATGTGGTACGCTATCTAGTCTATAGCCCGATAGTGGACAGAGGCCGCTTTTTATCCAGGAGCAGGAAGTACATAGTTCTCTCAGAAGGCGAGTAGAACTGCGGGTAACAGCTTATGGATAGACTATACTCATTACCAAAACACCAATTATATTCTGTAAAATTACCCTAAATTACCCTCAAAAGAATAAGGTAACTTAAAGGGTCATTCGTCAAAGATATCACACAAAGAAATCTAAGTACACTGTCGTGTAGAAATGTATCCTTTTATCTAGCGAGTGTATTGTATAATACATATAGTTATTTACCTGGTTTGTCCGCCACTACCCCTCTCACGCTTTGAGGGATAAATGCACCAGCCAGTATAGGGTTGACACAGAATTATGGAACTGTTAGAATAGTTGCAACTATAAAGGTTCAAAAGACAAATGAAAATCTTCAGCACTGTATTTGCCTAACTTTTTCCAACTATGTTGGGGTCAGCTTCCAGTCTAACAACATTTAAGTACTTGAGTACCTACTAGAAATTTACATGGAGCGACTGCCAATCTGACTTCACAATCCAATTACTCGGGCAACCCGGTACCTGATTGGTAAGACTGGTTGTCAGACTATCTGGCTTCAACCGTATCGACTGTCAAAGATCTTCAAACAACAGTCAGGACTCACCAATTTAATTGGAATTAATAAATTCAGGTACTCATCATAACAAGATGATTACCATATCCCAAGTTTAACCTTAAGATCAATCAACCCATACAGCTGTTACTTAGTCACGAGCTCCTCGTCGATTTTACCTATATCAAAGTAAAATAAGAAACATTACTTTAAAGACTGAAATAACTTCTGACAACCCTAACGGGTGCAGTTAGTACATTTCTGGTTCGCTCCACCACCCTGACTGCGCACACTATAAATACTTAGTACCTACTAGAAACCTTATAATTGTGTACTTTCTTTTTAAACAACAACTGATTTAAACAGACTACTCTTTTAATACATACTAACTTTATTATGTAACTAGCTTACGCCTGAGGTTAAACCCGTGTCTCTGGGAAACTGCTATATAGATAAAATTTCTTTGTCCATCTCCAACTATATCTGTATTAAATTCTATATTAAAGGGTGCAGGCGTTTTAGCGGAATCACACTTCACGCAGACAGTTACTTTTAGAGGTCCCTACGGTCTATCGAACCGTCCCGGCTTTTCTGTATCGGACCAGTTATTAACAAGAAAAGAACACTCAAGCAAACAAACTCTTCAACTTTATTTACATTACTATTTATTAATTTAACATTACTATACATTGCCTTGGTGCATAAAATAAGTGACATTGCTCCTTTTAAAAACAGCGTCAACAGTGGAAATCTAATGAGCGCATCTGGCCGTGCTCTCGCTGTGGCGGCGTATTGGGCTGACTTTTACTTCACTTGTGATTTTCTTCAGTGTGACTTCACTATATGACATGTCATCGACACGAAAGAAGAAGAAGAAGAATAGTGAAAATTTGCTCATTATCACTTTATTTAATGTAGGTTTCTATTCACGTAGGTATAGCTAAGTAAAACAAAGGTTATGTACGAACGAGAAGCGATTAGCGACACAAATAGAACAATGGTTTTGTCGCGATCGTAACTCTTAACGTGAACACAGATCGATTTAGACCGAGAGTTAGACTCGGAACTATTTTTTGTTCTTTTTACTATATCGTTTTTGTAAATTGAGTTCCCTCAAATATTGAACTAAAATACTTCGTTATTTTAACTTTCCCTTTGTGCAAAGGTATTCGTATGTTTTAGTTTGTAACATTAGAGGTACATCGGTCCTGAGTACTCTTTCGAACAATACTGTGAAAAGCGGTGGGTTTTTAGTAAGTAAAAGTCTGACACTCCCTCGGAGCACCCACTGATAGGGATGCGTAAATTTCCGATATCCGACCAACTAAAAGAAAATATATGATCTAAAGTAATGCTATAAAAAGACTTTCCTTTTGTTTGTTTGTTTGTAACCTAAATATTCAGAAATTACTATACTGAATTGGAAAAATGCTTTCACTATTGAGAAGCTACACTGACATTTACTATATTTAATCCAAGTACGGATACTAGTTTCCAGGGTACTCGGGCGAAACCGCAAGAAACAGCTAGCAAGAAAGGTAAACAAAATAATTATTTAAAAGAGTTCCCAGCTCCCAGTCTATAGTTTTATCAACGGCGCGCCGCAGTAAGCAATAAAAACAATGGCATTAAGGAAATATTAAAACAATCACAGGCATTGATTGATTTATATCATACTTAAGACTATTTGCTTGATATGGGAGACTTTCTTTTATTATTTTATGGAAGAAAGTTCAGCTATTCGCACTTACGACATTGTTTGTAAGAATAAATCGATAACTTGATATTGTTACTAAGTATTGTGACCTCTAGCTTAGGTACCTCCATAAATAAAAAAAATATTTACCCAGGCCTTTATTTATTTTTATTTTTTTGGTGGGAATAAACAATAATGCCCCTCCTACAAGTTAAACTGTCGATAATGCCCCTGATCTCTCTCCGGTGGTGTCGGATTGCCGTCCCATCGGGCTATGAGAGTGAAGGAATAGTGAGTGCACCTGTGTCTGCGCAAATGCTCGTGCACAATAATATGTCCTGCACAGCTGGCTATTTGTCTACGTGTCAATTTTTTTATATTAAATTTACATTACTCATGCAATTTTAATATTATGCACGAGTTCAAATCTATTAACTCCAAGAACTATACTAATGAGGTATTTTCCCATAGTTTCGAAGTAAACGATATTATTTATTCTGCCCTAAATAAAAACAATAAAACGAAACGTACCAACCTTAACCGTATTACTTACTAGCTTCTGCCAGCGGTTTCACCCGCATCCCGTGGGAACTACTTCCCGTACCGGGATAAAATGTAGCCTATAGCCTTCCTCGATAAATGGGCTATCTAACACTTAAAGAAATTTTCAAATCGGACCAGTAGTTCCTGAGATTAGCGCGTTCAAACAAACAAACAAACAAACAAACTCTTCAGCTTTTTAATATTAGAGAAACTATAGTATTAAATGGCAACATTATAATATATTTTATAATCGACTTGCGCACGAGTCCTGATATTATAAGTAGGTACTAAAATCTTTGACATTGCAAGACCAATACGCTGTATAATCTTTGACTAAACAACCAAGTTAACAAGACCCCTTCTTTTACATACCGTGCTTACTTACAGGGGTCTTGGTATACTGGTGGATATAGTCCGCCATTATACAATACGCATTTGAGCGTAGAATCAATTCAATATTACTTATCAATGCAATCAAGTAGTAAGTATATCAATAAACGGCTACAGGCCTAGGTTGATTTATAGCCTATAAATTGGCTATAAAGTTAGCGGTTTCATATTTCTTCTTGTTTTTGCTAGGCTTTGCTTGCGTGTTTGCTCGGGCGCTGAGCTCTTTTTAAACAATGCATATTTTTTTTGCACGATAAACTGTAGGTCCCGGCTGTCATTTAAACATCGGCAGTCGTCACGGGTAGTCAGAAGCCAGTAAATCTGTCAACCAATTTTACCAAAGGATATTGGGTTGCCCGGGTAACTGGGTTGAGGAGGTCAGAGAGCCAATAGTTCATTTTAAAACACGGGTACCTACTCGGCTGCATCTGGTCAGACTGGAAGCCGACCCCAACATAGTTGGGAAAAGTCTAGGCAGATGATATCGCAATAATTGCTTTACACTTAAATCTAATGCCATTTAGGTTAGGTACCTAGCTTACCTGATTTTTTAACAAGCTATACCTTAAACCTAGTCTACTGCAAAAAACTAAAAAACCATCTAGTCTTACAAATGTTGAGCTCAAAACTTGATCTGAAAAACTCCTGAAGAAGTGTACCAACTAACAACCAAAAAATACTTCAAGCTAAAACTTAGAGAATACAAACAACCGGAGACGCCACTGCCGTGCCATGCCATCCCATGATGTGACTGGAAAGGCATGAGTATCATTATTTGAACTATATTTACCGCTACCGTTTGCCATTGTCACGACCGTAAATGGTCCGCTACTGAACAAAGGCAGGCTGAGTGGATTTGCTCATACTCACGGCACTGAATAAGCGTGTTGGTGAGCGCAGTGTCGAATACTTTTCGAAGATACTGCTGCTCATCTCCAAGGCATTTAATAACCCACTTGGTGATGTGTGGTGGTTATACCGCCACCAGTCGGTCACCAGAGCCTCGTCCGTTGTTCAGCAGGGTAAATAGAACGTCCCAGGGCAATTTCTCATACAAGGATACGAAACAGCTGCGCAGGACATATTATAGTACACGAGCATTTGCTTGGACACAGGTGCACTCACTATTCCTTCACTCTCATAACCCGATGGGACGGCAATCCGACACGACCGGAGTCAACGTTGCAGTCAAAAGTTAAGCAGAGTGCACCAAGTTGTGGTTGGCAGTTGGGGAAGGACGATGTTGATTTGCCCAAATTTTTGTGTGCTTGATGCGGTTCCAGTTGGTTATATGCTCTTTTGTTAAAAGTTTAAAACTATGCTTAAAAGAGTTCCAAAGTTGTTACGGAATGTTTACAGTATTGCTTTGTAGGATAAAGCCGAGTTTATATCACTTACAAGTAGTACAGGGTGCTGCTTTTATGGAGCATTTATTTCAAACAACCTGTAGTTTTTGTAGATGGAAAAATGTAGTTACGAGTTTGAGTAAAATGTTAATTTGAGTGTGTAATTGACTTTACTTGTATATATTAAAAAATATAGTATTAATGTAGCTTTATACCTTTTTTGTATATATTTTTTTTTTCTTGTAAATAAGTATGCAAATATTTTTGTTGTAAATTAGTTCTTGATAACATGAATAGGCTAGTTTCCTAAAAAATAATAATTAGTCCGTCTTGTAGATTGTCCAAAATTAAGCGATACGTATTTTTTCTTTTTTAAATTGGATCAAAACTTGTTAAGATATAGCGTGTTAAAGTTGAGTGTGACGTCACAAGTTGCTACAATTTTCAGGACACTGTGACGTAAAAGGCCCCCACTCCTAATTTTTGAAGTGTATTATCTTTGTCATTTTATGTTTAATTAAAAAAAGAAAAAATACGTATCCAATATTTTTTGATTATCTAAAAAGCGGACTAAATATTATTTCATTATTTCGACCCTGGACACTACCCTATTGTATGAAAGTCGATGTGGCTGAAAAAATGTTACTTGTTATATGACGGCTGACAGAAGAGAATGGAAGAAAAAGACATGCTGCACCGGCTCCAAACAAAATTAGGATAAGGGCTGGGAGGATACCTAGATGAAAATGTCTTTTGTTGTAAATTCTAAGTTCTTGATAGCAGTTAAGCTTAAACATCAGAATAGCATAAAGGCTCCTTTTTTACTTGGGTGCAGGAAGTAGTGACGAAGATATATTTAGATATCATTTGGATATTCATTTGGAGGACTGTTTATTCACATCTGCACGAGTATATCAAACCTAGGTAGTCACCTATGCACTATATTATCATCTATACTCCTGAGTCGGTTTGACTAATGGTTGCTACCGGGATGAGCATCTGATGCTGACGTGGAATACACAATTTTAGAGGTATTTCACGTCAGCACCATACCTACCTATTAATAAATTTAATTTATTTTTAAATTTTGGACCTTATGTTTTAAAAGAAACCCTATAGACAAAAGATGAAAATGGTGAATTTTATTTGGGGCTTGAAATAAACTGGTGCTAACCTTGACAAAATTGAAAAAGCTGATTATGTATTATTTGTTTACATATACAATACACTAATCTTTAACAATATAATGAAGAGGAATATTTTTTTTCTTTGTTTGTTTGTAAAGGCTCCGCAACTACTGAAACGATTTATTTCGCTTTCGGCCCTATTTTCGTACTTAGTTGCATTTCCACCTACATCACAATATACCAGAAATTAAAAAATGTCTCTCAACATGTGACTAATATTTATCAGTCCTCCAAATGAATAATTTTCACTACACAATAATTTCAGTGCAGTAACAAACGATGCAGCTGTATTGCAGTTTTGCTGCACATTAACCGAGCGATTAGATGCGTATAAACGAGTCCGCCTATTCACTAGATAATTATTAACGCACTTGTGATTATAACGTGCACATTGCGACAAAGATTATGAAATTAGAAGAACAAGAATGGGCACTTCTCTGAAGCCGATTTTGAGGATTTGTGACAAATTTACAACAACCCTTATGAAACTATAACGAGTTTACACATATTTTTTATACACGTGACGAATTTACTTTCAATGTATGGATTTTTAAGAATATGGCGAATTTACTTTGTGACGAATGTACAATAACCCGATTATTTCACGTCAATAAACATTGGTCGTACTATGACGCTTTCTGATAAGAAATATAAGAACATAATATCTTCATTAGGTATATTACAAATAATAACAGTGTTTACTCTGGTAGCATTGAGAACAAAAACAAGATTTTGAATACCTTTTTTCGTAGTTTTACAAACTGAGAAAGAGGGTATTACATATCGAAATTAAATAGAAACTTTGTTGTTTTCCAAATACTTATAGGTATCAATGTTTTTTTCGAAACTCCACCGAAATGTTGTTACCGTTCATCTGGTCTTTAATCTTTGTCTCTGCTATCAATATTGTCCATATCTTTTAAAGTTTGTCATAATATCGTTCGTCATATTATTTATACCAATGATGATTAAGTAGTCCTCTCTGCATTTCCAATTAATTTACTTAGTCTATGTTCATTGACTAGATGAATGGTCTCAATGCATGGTTCATACTATTATCTAGTACCTTTCATTATACTAGTATGTATTTTATTTATAGATAAACACTAGCTTTTATACTCAACTTCCGACTTATGACCAGAAATTGGTCATTTAACTGAGAAGGTGAGGAAATAAAGAGTGCAGTTTATACAGTCCGACAGTTATTTATTTAAAGAAAATCATGAAATGTATCAACGTTTTCAGTCGGTCTGATACTGGCTAAATATCTGATCTTTATAATGTGCGTACTACCATTCATCTTCATCTGATTTATAAGCAAATTATCGGCCGACTAAAAGTTGTGCAAATGCAGTATGTGCATGCAAATGTGTGTAAATGCAGTGTGGGTTTTCTTAAACTGGTTCTAGTCTAACTGAGTCTACCATCGTCCTCCGAGCCTTTTCCCAACTATGTTGGGGCGGCTTCCAGTCTAACCGAATGTAGCTGTGTACCAGTGTTTTACAAGGAGCGATTGCCCTATCTGACTTCCTCAAACCAATTACCCGGGCAACCCAATACCCTTTGGCTAGACTGGTGTCAGACTTACTGGCTTCCGACTACCCGTAACGACTGCCAAGGATGTTCAATGACAGCCGGGACCTATAGTTAAACGTGCCATCCGAAACAGTCATTGGTGTCTAAGATATACTTAGAAAGTACATACATACAAACTTAGAAAAGTTGCATTGGTACTTGCCTGACCTGGAATCGAACCCGCGCCCTCATACTTGAGAGGTTAGTTCTTTACCCACTAGGCCACCACGACTTTTTCCCTGAATCTACCAATACATATCAATTAGAACATTATAATTCACAAACTTATCTTAATAAAGAGTGCGAAAAACTGGTCGTTACCGTTTATCAGTCTGTCACAACATGGAAACCGGTTAAATCAATAAATATCACAGTTAATTATATTATCTTTATCTGTATTACTATTTCGTCGTTTTAATTCTCATCGTGGGAAATAATTTACCAAAAAACATTCGCACTTGTGTTAACACCTTAACTTACTAGACATAAGGTTGGTTTTTGTTTGGCTGGGAACTAAGTTAAGTTGGTAAATGGTTTTGAAAGGGCAGTTTTGAGTGCAATTTATTTGCAGTGCAAACAAAATTAAAAAATAAAGGTTTAAACATGTGCGCTTTTGAATTTATAACGCATTGCTTGGGAACTGCGGTTTGTGACGTCTTTTCGGTTATATTTTGGTTTGGGATATTATTTTTGAAATAATTTGTAGGTTTTAATAGTGGTTATTTTGCTACTCAATGGACATTTCAGTTATTATTCACAACCTTTCTAAACAGCTAAGTGACTAGTTTAGATCTAAATTACAATGAATATATATACAACATACAATTAACTTATTACCTAATATATATGTTATGGGCCATGTGATTAATTCGGGCATTATTTATAATGCCCGAGTTAATTTATCACTTGGTCCATAACATATACACTTACTATAAATAAAAATATTTAAAAAATTGCATCAAAAAACTCCTCATCGCTGCCCACCGGGAGTGTACCCAAGAGGCTGGCAGCATTGCCACAGCTAAATAATGTTTTTTTTGCACAATTTAAATTGCCACATACTTAGTGCTTAACCATTCCTTGTTATAATTAGATACCAGTTAGTAGTATGGTTCCTTTAAGTTCTTTTCATCCTTGCATTTTACAGTTTTTGTAGGTACAAATTAGATATGATTTAGTGGTGTTACATTCAATACATATTTTTTTGTCAGTTGGTGGTAATCTGTTAACGATACGTATTATCAACTACCTAATATCTGTACTTTCAGAGGTAGATTAGATATAAATTGAAATTCCAAATCTTACAACACTTTTAATAGTTTTTGGGTGCCATTTTCTTAAGATCAGACAATGAGTCTAGGGGATTAAGACCCCACAATAATATCGAATATCTTCATAATACAGCAAAACAAACGTATGTCGTCTTATCACTCATTTGGCCCCTTTCACAGTTTTATAGCTTCCCATAAAACTATAAGTATCATAGACAATGGGACAAGACTCTCACGATGCGACCACCTTCGGCTTTTTCCGCCAATCTTCGGCTATCTTCGTCACACGTTCGAGGCACGCGTCTCAACCGTTCGGGACCATTCGGGTAGCTTCGGCAAACATCGGAGAACAACCTGTTCCTGGCTACCGGTCGTTTGGTCCTTGACCTACCCAGTTCCTTTTTTAAATTGTACTTTCCGAAGCGTTAAATGCTTTGTAACTTTTTTGTTTATGGCTCTCTGTAAGCTTTTTGAATTTGGAATTCGGGGTAACTTTTTTGGAATGTTTCAATTTATTGTGTTTTTTTTTTTATTTTGGTGTTTGGATAAGAGTAATTTGGTAGTACTGTGTCGTCACGGATTTTCAAAGAAATATTTTTGACCACATTTTAGAAGCAAAATGTTAAGCCCGAGAAATAAAATAGGCTAGTTTTATCCAGATGCGAGAAATAGTTAATTAAAACCTCGAATACATCTATTGATTAGAAAACATATTACACATATGTAGGTACATTGATGTTATACCTAACTATCAAATTGGAAAGTGTCGCAAACCTAAGTTATGATGACAAGTTCCCGAGTTCATATCCCAGTTAAATTAAAAGTGAAAGTGTGTATTCTAAGTTAACTTTGAACCAACAGAATGCAGTTAAATCAACTGTCAGTTATCACCTTTGCTCTTAGTTAAGTTTGATATTTATTTATAGACTATTAAGTCGTGATAGGTTGTGTTCCCTTGGTTTAGTTACCAATAGTTTAGTGTAATTAGACGGTATACCTATATTTTTGTGTCTAAGGACCTTAGAAGACCTTAAAGGGGCTCGTGGTTACATAAAAGTATGTAAATCATAAAGTTAAGCAACGCTTGCTGCGGTCAACTTGTGGATGGGTCTAGTTCATTATTTTGGTGTCTTTCAGCTGTCATTTGAACATCTTTGGCAGACGCTGCGGGTAGTCATAAGCTAGAAAGTTGATAACCAGAAAGTCTGATAAGTAACCAGAAAGTCCGATAACTAACCAGACAGACGACAGTCTGATAACCAAAAAGTCTGACAACTAGTCTTACAACTAGTATTACAACTACTCTTACAACTAGTCTTACAAGGGCTATAATATGTCAGCGGGGCCCAGCAGGGCCAAAGCCTGCCGGGGCTGCGGGTTGTTCGAAAGAGATACCGCGGCCCTGGTACACAAAAGGCCTATGACGGAACACGACGGTTTTTAGTCAGTAAGAGTCTGACACTCCCTCACCGCTGCTAACCCACAGCGGGAGGGGTCATTTGATGATTTTTAACGTCGGAAAAAAAAGGGCTACAATATGTATGAAGATCCCACAAAAATAATACACAAACGAAGCCCAAAATACTAACGGAAATAAAAACGAAATAATAATACAACTTTTAATATAGTTGTGTTTCGTATAACAGGTAGGATATACAAACAGACAGCATATGGTCAACATCTTTACGTTTTCATGTTTTATAGCTAACAGACGGACGGACAAAATGTGTAATAAAACTATGATTTTTATATATACACTGTGGGTGGCGAGATCTGAAAGTTTTTATGTCAATTCTTGGAATATTAATTTTAAATGCTGAAAATAATAGGGGAAGGAGAATTCAGGTTCGTGTAGGTATGAAAGGAATTTTTAAAAATAGTTAGGTACTTCTAGCTTATGCCAGCGGATTCAACAGTTTCACACATAAACAACGAAGAGTAGCCTAAAGTTATTATATTAGTCCTATAATAAAAGCTATATCACTGCCAAGTTACATCAAAATCCATACGGTAGTTTTTGCGTTAAAAGGGTCTCATCTATCTATAGATACAAACAAACTTTCACTTCTATAATATTAGCAGTAGTTTTCTAAGCTAGACAATATTCTTTAAGGCTAAGTACCTACAAGTTGGAAAAGCCACCCATCCACGTACCAACCTTTTCAAATGCTTAACCTCGACCAACCTACAGCTACATAAGATACCTAAGTAGTTACACAATATATTTGGTCACATTTCATCGGTAAGGGTCAACGGTTACGTGTTAGGTAAAATTAGGTGCGTAGGCGCACCTGTAGGCGCGGCGACTAATGATCTGTGTGTGTGTGTCTAGACATTTTTTTTATGTCCAATTTCATATGACACTACGGTCATGGACAGTTTTGTAAAATTGCCTTTTTAATACGCTATAAGCTTCACTTGTAACTATGTATGTAAGAAAATCTTGGAATCTTAATTTGACCCACTTCCCGGTCTTCGATTAGGATGAAATTTTGCACACGCTCTGAGTTCTGATGACAATACATGACATTACATGTTTTTTAGTTTTTTAAACTATTTTTTATGTCTTATTTCATATGACACCTCGGTCAGGGACGGTTTTGTAAAAATACTTTTTTGCCGTCCCACTGCAGGGCAAAGGCCTCTTCTTATACAGAGAAGGAGTGAGCGTTAATCACCACGCTTGCTCAAGGCGATTACAGACTTTAAAAAGTCCAGGTTTCCTCAAAGATTTTCTTCAATGAACGTTGTTCATTATTATCAACGCTGTTCAAATACACTTAAAAAATAATTTATAAATTCTATAAATACCTACTAAGCCTAATAATCCCTAATGCTTACATACCTATAGCACCCGCATCCCGTGGAATTATATCGCGTACCTGGATAAACCGTAAAAATAATCAGCCTTAAAATATTAGCATAAATTCAAATAATATGTATTTAAAATGTTAAATATTTTATTCATAATATGCTAAATCAGCGTTTAATAAACACACATAAAAAATATTTAACAAATCCTCTTCATTCAGAAAAATGCTAATTTTGTATCGTTATAAAGTAGGCATAAAACTAAATACCTGTGCTGATTACATAATCTTGGTATTTTAAAACTCGCAATGAATATTAAAATTATGGTATTATAATATCTTCGAAAATATGACCACAATGAAGTGACAAAAGTAGTTTAACTTTTTCAAATTTAAAAACAAAATTATTGTTTTCGGTGGGCAGGATCAACTGTAGGTCCCGGCTGTCATTGAACATCCTTGGCAGTCGATACGGGTAGTGAGAAGCCAGTAAGTCTGATACCAGTGTTACCAAGGGGTATTGGGTTGCCCGGGTTGCTGGGTTGAGGAGGTCAGATAGGCAGTCGCTTCTTGCAAAGCCCTGGTACTCAGCTGCATCCCGTTAGACTGGAAGCCGACCTCAACACAGTTCGGAAAAGCTAGGCAGATGATTATGATGGTATGTCTATTATTTTCTTTGTAAACCTAAGTGTTGATATTGTTTATACTTCTTTAGTTTTTTGTGTGTCCATAAAGTACACAATAAGATGATCAATCAATATTAATAGCATCATGTATTATGCCTTTGTTTTTTTATTGGTTTTAGAACATTTTATAGTCCGCGACTTAATTTTTATTGGTTAACATAAATATCAAGATTAACAATTAAAAAGAAATACGTTTTGTCCCTTTTACGCCATAAAATTGGATATTAGTGAAATTAAATACAGATATAGGTGTTATTTTATTTATTTTAGAAATGACTAGACTGTTGCATTTTTTACAATATTATACTTAAGTTTTTACTTATGTAAGAAGATTTGTACCTACATCGTGAGGAAACCTGGACTATAAAGTCTGAAATCACCAACCCGAATTGAGCAAGCGTGGTGATTAAAGCTCAATCCTTCTCCGTGTGAGAGGAGGCCGCAGCCCAGCAGTGGGACGATAAAAAGGCTGTAACGAAGTAGATTTGTGCAACATAACTTTGCAATTCCGAAGTTAGACATTTGACGCCTTTTTCGTTCTTATTCCTATCACAAACAAGCAAAATAAAAATAATCGTTATAATATTAGTTAAGACAGACAGTCGGACTTTCCCATTAAAATGTTAGTAAGGATTTCAAACATTATGATTATTGTCTTCTAAACTAGGCCAACCAATTATAAGTAATATTAATTAGCCCACTGACTAAATAGCGGAGAATTTTGATTTCACTCCAAAATAGTCAAAATACGCCATTAGCTATAGCCACGCCTCAAATCGCGATTAATTGTAGCTTCAATGATAATTAAGGCAAGCAAAGTTAAGCAATTGCTTACTTATTAGTAACTTAATAACACCTATGTGGATGTAAGTTAATAACTTATTTATGTTTCAAGTTATAAGCGAAGATGCAGCGATTAATAACAAAATTGGTTCCATTGGTATAAGCGGTAGCGATTTTTCGAGAAAACTGATAATAGTACGGTAGACCGCACATCAGTGGTAACTGTCATGCACCTTAACTCCATAGTAATAAGTACGATTTTCCTATAAAACTGTTACCACTGACCTGAAGTTGACTGTACATTATAGTATGTAAAACTTATCTAATACATAACGATTCGATCCGTGCATCGGAGAGCATGTTAATATCGGTCTTACGCCTGATCTTACTCCGGTCGTGTCGCATTGCCGTCCCATCGGGCTATGAGAGTGAAGGAATAGTGAGTGCACCTGTGTCTGCGCAAATGCTTGTGCACTATAATATGTCCTGCACAGTTGGCTAATCTCATTACATGAGAACCGCCACCGTAGCCGATAATTGGCTAGGAGGACATCATCATCATCATGAAATCGCAAATTTCTCCTAACTTAGACCACAGTTGACCACTGACCCGCAGCCCACGCCGTCCGGCCAACAGTGGACATAATAACTCACGTCGTTAAAAACTGTGTAACACATTTCATTGACATAGTATTAAGTTTTGCATCAGTATCGGTTAAGTTATGTTCGAAGGTTAAAGGCTGATTATTAAGTTGTGGGTTCAAAGTTGATTTTAAGCAATAATCTTAGCCTCAAAAACGCCCGTCTTTTACCACTTCCTATGTGTTTTTGCTGGGAAGAAAAAGTGGCGCAACAAACACCCCAAATATTTTGGGTTTAGCTTCCAGTCTAACCGGATGCAGTTGAGTACCAGTGTTTTACATGGAGTGACAGCCTATCTGACCTCCACAACCCAGTTACCTGGGCAATCCGATCCTTCTTGGAAAGACTGGTTGTCAGTCTTACTGGTGTCTGACTACCCGTAACGACGACCAAAGATGTTCAAATGGCAGCCAGGATTCACCAATTTAAGGTGCCTTTTGAAACCCGCAGAAGAAAATATACAGATATATCGCGAAAAATATAGGTGGTTAAAAAGCTATAGGGCTAGGAAAAACATTTGATAGCCAATCATAGAATTTTAATACATACTGAATGAATGAGCTTTATATATTAATGGTTTGTCAAACCGGTTTGTTAACTGTTATTTATTTATTTAAATAAGTTTTCAACCCACGTGTTTGTGGTTTATTGTTGTTAATAAAGTTCATCGTATGTAGTTTAGAATGACCTTTTACCCGATTGTGTTATGCAAAAGAGGGTAATGATGGAATGGCGATTCCATTGTTTTTTAGCCTACTCAGACATGATGGAATTTTATGTTCTGCATAGGTAGTGTTATTTTTCAATTCAATTTAGCTATACTATTCATTATTTTATACCGGGTCATAGCCGGTATTTTCACAAAAACATATTTTTTCAGAGCCTTATTTATTTTCACAAATTAGAGAAAAATACTGCTTCCTGTACCCGCCTCAAATATATACCTACGAAATATTGATTAAATCTAGCATTCTATTTGGGAAATTAGACCAACAGTTTCTGAGTTCATTTCTGACATACCTACATGCATTTTGCTTTTTAACCGACCGCCAAGAAGAGTTCCATTTACATTATTGTCATCAAATTACCTAAAGGATTATTAAACCCTCAAATCCTAACCCTGTCACTACCGATCATATAGCATGCACATAATTTAGCGGCTGATTACAATACCGTCAACAGCTTGTCACAATATTGTGGGAAGACGCCATATTGGAATGACTTTGTAATGTGGGATTTAGGGGTTTGATTCCCGGCGGGTTGTTCGAAAGAGTTACCGCGGCCCTGGTACATAAAAGGCCTATGACGGAACACGACGGTTTTTAGTCAGTAAGAGTCTGACACTCCCTCACCGCTGCTAACCCACAGCGGGAGGGGTCATTTGATGATTTTTGACGTCGTTAAAAAAAAAAAGGGGTTTGATTCCCGGTCAGACAATACCAATGTAGGTAATTATTCTAAGTTTTGTGAACTTTTTGAGTGCATCATGGACTCCATACTGAATAAAGGTAGGTACATTTTGAATTTTTACTGCCGATTGCAACTGCCGATCGCACATGCCACGACTGCAAGTCAGCCGCAGCTGCGCTACTGTTTTGTGTACCTACCTATGTATTTATAAGAATTGTATCGAAGCGGCAGCAGCAGTCGCTGTCAGATATCGAAGACATACCTTAAAGGTGGAGGAAAACTTATTGAGGAAACTAGGACTCCAAAGTGTCATTCCCTCTCTGTTTAAAAAAAAAAGCTGTTAATGATGATGATAATTATTGTTAAACTCTCGCAATTGAATAAAAAGTTTTAGTGAAGGGGATTGAAAACTTCTGAAGATGCGAGTGAATCCACAGAAAATATCATCTATCACATAATACGCTTACCACATACATAATGCCCATTCTATTACCAAATGAAGAGCCATATAATACGTATTAACTAAGTTATTAATTATCTAAGCGGACAACCGACAATGACGTCACAGGCTAACGTTTGTGACGTCATAATGACGTGTTAATTATGTAGATGGGAGATTGTTAATCTGAACACTTGTATAAATATGATGGATTGGCAAAGGAAATAGCGTTTTGTTCATAAGTGTCAACTTTAATAGTTAGTTAATAACTATTCGATTTTCAAAAAAGAGGTGCTCTATTTGTTGGAAATCTCGTTTTGTGACGTAAAAATGTTTTCTTCTGTAAGCTACTTTTTAACCAACTTCCCAAAAAGCAGATGCTTAATTGGTTCTAGTACGGTTCTAATACAGTTAGCGCCAAATATACTTGAGTTTCTGAAGTTAACTGTTTGACTAATTGCGCTATAAAAACCCTTCATAGACAATCCGACTCGCACTTGGGCAGTTTATTTTTAAGCCTGTTCTAATGTCCGTTTTCAGCATTATTAAATACGTACCTTATTGTTTTGCTTACTGGAGATAGAATTTACATTAGCCTCGTACAAGCAATGTCAAATTATCTCTAGTATGCCAAACAACAGATGGATAGAATATTGGGAACGGCCGTTAAAGAAAACACAACCTTCGATATTATGGACTGCACAATAATATTTTCCAAATTCTAATTACCATTCCTATCAATATCAAATATATAACAGGCGCAGTGATTCGTGAACTCATTAGCATACTGAGACACAGTCCCTATGTCTCGTATGAGTCGTATGTCAGTACTCTGACATGTGTTGACATTAGTGACTCGTAATGACATGTGCTTAATTATGAGTAGTGGAGGGTTAGATGACTATGAATGATTAAAATTAGGTATATTTCTATATATAGTGATTTTCCTCGTTAAAACAATGAGACTATTCTAGTAAATTACTAGACTATTCTCACTTCTCGGCGTGGAGGCTGGGAAGAGTATTAATTAGATACTAAGTATTTATTGCAGTGTCATTATATTCATGAGTTGCTTTAACCAGAGGTTGCACCCATATTCCTTTATTATTATTTTTTTTGACACTCTGCTCAAAAGTATCTCATGACCTTTCTCGTTACATAGATTATTTAACAGTGAAAACAAAATTTCAAATCGGCCCGGTGCCAGTGTAGCCCCAAGTATATTAGTCAGCTTTAAACTTAATATTAGCATAGATAGGACCAAAACTGAAATTTATCACAGGCCCATCAGATACATTTACCCAATTACCTATTTTACCTCAAGGTAAACCTCTCTTTCATACTCTTCTTCCACATTATGAATGAAACCGTAGGTAGGTACATAACCGTAATTTCCGTACATTTGCCAGTGTTCGGGCATTTCGCGAAGCACCCGAACCGATCCCGGGCTAATGGGCCGGGGAGGAACAATTAAAATAGTCCACTCCGCTTTATCCAGTGCAGCGGCGGTAATGAGACGTAAAATAAGAGGGAAACTTGTGGATACGGTCTTGGATATTTGAGAAGAGAATCCAAAATGGCTTCTTTTTAACCGACTTCGAAAATAAAGGAGTAGATGAAGTCGTCTGTTTTTCTATTATATCATACAATATAAAGCAATCATAAGTCAGTTCGATTCCAAAGTATTTTTGAACTAGCGCTTCTAACCGAGACGCAGAAAAGTGTAGTCTCATAATCTGTCTCGGTAAATTAAAATTGTTTTTTTTTTTTTCATATATGACTTTTCAAATATGAAGTTCCTAAGATGAGCGACTTCAAGGAAACAAACAATTATTACGGTTCTTACAAACCTATAGACTATACATAGCAAATACCAATTCTGCCATTTAGGGCATTGAACCTAAACTTAGCGAATGTTTTCTTAAATAACTCCAAAATCGTCATTTTAGTTAACTACTTTCAATAATAAAAAATATCAATTGTATTTCAGTATTAAAGTACACATACCATTTCTACTTTAATCAATTAACAAGACTGAGGCGTATCCACGTTAGTACTAACTAATGAATTCAAAGCACATCGTGTAAAATAATTTCGGATGTCTGTTGAGATATTTCTGATATTAACGATAGCTTTACTTTCAATGCACCAACGAAATTTTGCTGAAAGGTGATGAACAAAATTTTATCACCGAAACTCATCATCACTCTTTTCTTAATCATCTCTACTGACTTCGATAAAATCATTATCATCAACTTAATCTCTGACATAAGTTTATTAACCCCAATTTTTTGATGGCTACAATATTACACAAAAAACTTGCTCCAATTCCCAAGTTAAGCAACATTTTCCAAGGCCACTCCTCAGATGGGTGACCAAATTTTTTTCCACCAATCACCACCAAAATACATTTTTCAATTTCCTTAGAATATTTAACAAAACTTTGTAAAGACTCAGTGAACAATAACACCATGTAAGCAAAGTTAACAAAAGCTTCGGTTTCAGTTGAAGGAACCATTCTACAAAGACTGAAAGTCCCTTCAGAAGTTCATACAGTAATTAGTGCTGCATCGGATCTGGTTGACTTAGCCGAGACCGGCTCTCGAACAAACACACGACTTATACAAGTTTAATTAATTACTTCAAGTCTTACACTGTGGTGCAGAATTTTTGGGGCAGCGTAAAATTCCTTTTTTTTTGCAATCACTGTAATGGTTTAGCCAAGCTTGTTAAGTAATTTGTGGTTTAAATGTTAGTGAAAATGTCAGTTTTCTACTTATTATTTAATTTTGTGAAATTACTGGAAATGATGCTATCTGACGTTCAAAAAGTGCTATTTACCAGCCAAGTTTGAATAAAGACGCAACGATTTTTTTTTATTTAAAAATACCAAATTAATCCTCTTATTTTTCACCTAATTCAATGTCTAGAATTTTTAACACTATATTGACAATAATATTTATATCGAAATTTTGATCCGTTGCCAATGATAAAATTGATTAAAAATGCATGCTAAAATCCCGATTTTATTGAGCAATTGTATCAACTATCTCACTTAAAATGCCCAATGTTTTTCCAGAACTGAATTTCAAAATTATAATTAATCAATTTTACGGGCCAATGGATATTGGATTTACCTTTTTACGGATTACATTTAAATAATTTATCAATCAACAATTTATCAAAATGTAATAATGTTTTAAAGTATTTATTTATTTACTTGAAACAATGTTTGTTTTTGTTTAAACGGGAATATTTTGTGAATGTTGCTTTTTATGAATAAGTAACTAAGTGTTATTTACTGATTTGAATTATTATAATATTATTTTTACGCTGGCCCAATAATTTTGCAAGGTACTGTACAAATAACCTATTTCTACAGAAAGCCCGAAGCTATTGTCTTATCACATACTTGTAGCGTGTTAAATTGTTTTTACAAGTACATATAATTTGTTTGTCAAGTGTTCAATTGTAAAATTAACTTTGATTAATTGAAACTTGAGTAATTAACTGTTTTTAATTGCATACTAACTGGGGCACGATTCTACTAATTTCACTTAAGCGACATACGATTCACATCTGACTGAGATCTAATCACGACTCAATTACGATTGAAGCGTATGTGGCATTTCGCTATTTTTTTCTTATAAATAAACGTTTTTATCCGTTTCTGTGATTCTATGATGAATCATATTGTCTGCAAATTATTTACGATTGCAATATGATTGTAGGGAAAACTACCGTATAGACCAAGTGGCAAACCAATCCAATGTCATTAGAATACGATTGGTCTTATATTAGTAGCAGAATGCCCGCTAAGGTTAAAACTGCTATTGCGATTCAATTTCTATTCAATTTTGACATTATTAACTGAGCAGAATCGGGACCCAGTTCCCCGTGATTTTGCTCGCATGCTGAGTTAACTGCGTCGTTTAGCCGGAAATATAAACTAATATTCATTAAAGTTAAGGCTGAATCATTATTTTCTATCTGAGTAACAGTTAACAAATTATTTAAGTAAATACGTTTAATCAAAGGTAAGAAACAGCTGTCTAGGCTTTAATGTCTATACCAGCTAGGTATATTATGTTTTACTGGGAGTGACTGACTATCTGACTTCTTCAACCCAGTTACCCGGGCAACCTGATACTTCTTAGAAATACTGGTTGCATCTCTGGCTTCTGACTACATTAAAAAATGCTTATGAAATATATTGTAAAAAATATATTGTATTTCTTTATGAATTCCGAAGCTCTTTTTTTAATAAAAAATATTGTAAATATATTTATGTTTTTAGTAGTATTTTTTCTCATCTATTTATTGTTAAACATATAAATACCATTTTAAAATTTAAAAACATTTAAAAATAATAAAAAGTATTAGTAGTATTACCTATTGTTTTCAGTTGTATATATAAATATGTGCATAACCTTTAACTGTAATTGAAATAAAACTACACAAAAAAATGAAATAGTTCTATAAATATCAACGTTTTTGGGTGACTGAATACCTATAATATACTGTAAGTCAGTAATTAATACGTCCCTCTAATATAAACTAAAATATTGTTTGAAATAAATCTTTTGTGGAAGTTGCGAAGTATCCAATTTGAAGTTTGTGACTTGACTATACAAAGTTAAAAGTTTAATGGCCGCAAGATGTCTTTGAACGAAACACAACGATAAGTAGGTTATAGACCCTTATTGAATAATACAACTTTTGCATATCAAAAACTTATAAAATGTCATTTTTGTCGGAGAATAATCAATAAAGATTTTCATGGTAAATAGGCTGAACTAATGTTGATGAAATTGGGTGTAATTATAGTTCTTCTTCTTGTTCCCAAATTATTTGGGTTCGTAGCAATATGTTTTCCGCTTCCATTCCTCTCTGTCAGACGTCATACTAACATCTACTCCCGTCTTATTGATGTCCTCTTTTAGGCAATCAATCCATCTTTTTCTCTGTCTACTTCTGCCTCTACATCCTTCCATATTCATACTTAACTTCTACTAAAGAGAATATTTTTCATACAGTTTATTAATTAGAATTACATCATCATCATCATCCTCCTGCTTTTATCTCATTTGTGGTCGGCGCAGCATGATTTCTTCTGTCATACTCTTCTATCTGCCGTCGTCTCACAAGCAATGTTCTTTGTAGTCAGTGTAAAGTCGACATTTCACACAATCCACTATTTCTTTTTCAATTCACGCAATCAATAGACTATCGGGTACGAAAAGTAGTTCCTTCGTGATTACTAGTTATTTCATTATTAAATGGATGTATCACCGTTGCCCGTAACTCATTCATACTTGTACCTTATTAAAACAATTAATTTAACAATTATTTCAGATAGGCAAACAGATGTTTATGTGAAATTAATTAATACTCACTGACATTTTATTAATTAAGTATAAGTGAGAAGATAAAAGTGTCTTATTGGAAAATAAACTTACATATATTATATTATGTAAAATTGTCAATTCTAGGAATTGCTACACTATACTGGGTATCACAGGTTTACACATACCTCTTTTGCAAAAAAAACGGGCACCTATGCGAAATCTGCCCCCGCGTAGAATTCGGTTATATCGCGTTTCCAAGAGAATTCTTCAAAAGTCCGGGATAAAAACTATCCTATGTTCTTTTTCGAAGTCAGCTCTATCTCTGTACCAAATCTTATTAAAATCAGTTCAGTGGTTTAGTCGTGAAAGCGTAACAAACAGACAGAGTTACTTTTGCATTAATAATATTAGTAAGAATTATAGTTTTTTTTTTTGTAATGTTGCTATGCAGAATTCTTAAAAATCATATCATTTTTCAGAGTTCATGCACTATAATATTAAAAACTAATTAGCAACTTTAAATCGAACATAACAGACTTATTAATTTATGCAAAAAATCCTTTTGTTTTGAAACAGACATTTACAAAATTTTGAAAACACCTGTTATAATAATGTAAAACGGGGAGGATGAGGTCTCTTCAACTTCAAAACAAATATTAATTTTACAACACAATGTAAGACCAATCACAATTTATATATAGTTTAATCAATATTACTTAAAAAAAAAAACAATATTATTTATCCGAAACTTACTTCTCAAATCTGATTCAGATAAATAGAGGTAAAATAATGTTTTTGAAATGTACCATGAACCAATCAATTCCTATCTCATCATATTAATTTCTATTCGGTGTCCCATGGTACCCGATTCGACCCTTCAAAAATAAAATATTTCAAAATATGAAACTCATGTATTTCTTGTACGGTGGAAGTGTGAATATGAACCCAGTAATTTAGTCTGTTAATTAATGTGTTAGAACAAAAAAAATATTATTTACGCATCGTTAGAAAGGTGAGTCACCTATTGATATTGGTTTAAAGTAGGTTAATAATAACGTCATCAGAACAAGACCATGTTAATCTAGGATAATATAATCTATGATGATGGTGATATGAACTACATTTAAGAAAGCTTGTCTACAATTTACATTGGTAGTAATAGCAATCCCTACACTTTTTCTGTGTAGCTTTATCAATTTAGCCAAAGAAACAAAGTAAATAAAAAAGGCACTGCTGTATGTTACTTCTTTTGCTGAAAGAAACCCCTCTCTGTTAAACCTCTTCTCTGAAACTTCTTCTTCTTCTTCTTAGCGTGTGTCCCGTCTTTTGACGGGGTCCGCTTTCCGTATCTTCTTCTTCTCTGAAACTTATTATATGTACATCATCATCATCAGCCTATCGCAGTCCACTGCTGGACATAGGCCTCTCCAAGTGCACGCCACTGAGATTGATTTTCGGCTTCTCGCATCCAGCTCCTGCCAGCCGTACGTACAATAAAGGTTAATAATAATTGTTTTCAGGTGACAAATAAACTATGGATATCCTAACATTGCAGTCAAGAACCAAGCTTATACAGACAGGTCTTCAGCTGATTTTGTTAATGAATTTGACTTCATATCTATGGCCACGAGACACACCATTAGATGGTAATTATCAAGTCCTTAATTTTGTTTATTATCTGAATAGCATCCGTTAATCCGGACCTCTGCACTTCACACACCTTGATTACAGCCTTCTTTAAGAAATGGGCTACCTAACATTGTTTTTTTTTTTTTTTTTAATCGGACCAGTAGTTTCTAAAATTACTGCATTTAAGCCAACAAATAGTTTTTGTTATATTATATTAGCATAGATAGGGTTACACCAAATTTCATCAAAATTATCGATGAACTACACTAAACTTCTGTACTTGTCAATAAATTACCTCATCAGACTTTTTTCGTAGAGGTGACTTACTAGCTATAAATAGGCCTAATTCTTATGAATGTTTCATTACAGAAATAGCTGTAACTAGCTATGACTTCATAATAGTCGGAGGAGGTACTGCAGGCTGTATCCTCGCAAACAGACTCACTGAGGATGGAAACTACCAAGTTCTGGTCATTGAAGCTGGTGGAGATCCACCTTTGGAGTCCGTTGTAACTATTGAATTGAGGATTACATAATAAAAATATTTTGTTGATCTGTGCTCATAACGAGAGGTCAAGTCTGTAATATACATATTTTTATAAAAGTTAGCTAAAGTTGTTGACCTAATCAATTCACTAAAATTAAATGTGATGAATAACGATACAACCACTGTCGAAATCAATATGATTGCACATTTATTGTATGTTTCGGATACTTTACTAGCACACAACTTTTCTTTCAGTTCCCTGGCACATTCAACTACCTCCCGAATACTCAATACGACTGGAATTTCACAACGATCAACGATGGTTACACAGCGCAAGAACATAAGAACAAAGTTCTAGAACTTACCAGCGGGAAAATGCTTGGAGGCAGCAGCAGTTTAGGCCATCACTTCTATAATAGAGGAAATCCGAAAGACTACGATACTTGGGCACATATACTAAAAGATGAAGCATGGAACTATAAGAATCTACTACCGTACTTCAAAAGATCTGAAAGTCTAGATGATGACGTAATTCTAGATTCACATAACGCCATATTTCATGGGACTAAAGGAAATGTGGGACTAACAAAACAACATCATAAAGTTAGTCATAAATACCTGAAAGCTTTCAAAGAAGCAGGACATAACATACTGATGGATGCAAATGGATTTCATACGATGGGTTATTATGAACCAATACTTATGATCAAAAATGGTTATCGACAAAGCATGGCTTACGCGTATTTGTCGCCTGCAAAATATCGCGAAAACTTACACGTGCTTAAAGAAACGGAAGTTATTAAAATTAATTTTGAAGGTAACAAAGCTATAGGAATCACAGCCGTGAAAAATGATAAACTGATAACTATAGAAGCTCAAAAAGAAGTAATTATTAGTACAGGAGCCATTAAATCTCCTCATTTACTAATGCTCTCAGGTATAGGACCTAAGGATCATATAGAAAGTCACGGAATTCCTTTAGTAGCAAATCTGCCAGTAGGCAAAAATTACCAAGACCATGTAAGCGTGATTCTGGCTCATAAATTTAATATCAAAAGTAAACTAACAGTTGCAGATGACCCACATAACTTTCCTTGGCCTACAGTTGCAGGCAACGTTGCTTTAAATAAGGTTCAGACTTATCCAGATTATCAGACTATAAATTATGTCATACCAAGTGATTCTCATGCTATATTATCCTTATGTTCTACAGTTTATTCTTTCAACGATGATCTGTGCCAATCTTTATATAATCTAACTAAAGGTAGTGAAACTCTTTTGACAAAATTAGTATTATTACATCCGAAATCAAGAGGACACGTTCTTTTAAAAAACAATGATTATAAAGTACCTCCAATCATTATATCAGGTTTCTTTACACATTTTGAAGATATGGACAATATTATAGATTATATTCAAGATTTCATTCAAGTAGCTGAAACCAAAATGTTTGAACATTATAATGGTGAATTGGTTCATCCAGATTTGACTGAATGTAGAAATATTCCAGTAGACAAATCAGCGTATTGGAAGAACTATGTCTTAGCCATGATGGGGTCTAACCATGACTTTAGTAGTACATGTCCTATGGGGTCTGTAGTTGATGGAAGATTAAGAGTTTTTGGGATCGAAGGTCTAAGAGTAATAGATGCTAGTGTCATACCTTTGCTAACTAGTGGAAATACTCAGACTGCTGTTATGGCTATAGCTGAAAAAGGGGCTGATATGATTCTAGAAGATTCTAAGAAGCCATTTTAAAGTTATGATTGTAATAGCTCTGTGTGTGATTTAAATATTTATTTAGCCAAAATTGAAGACTCATTGTATGAATTATTAGATTGAAAATATTTGTTTTTGATTTGTATTTTATGTTCTTAATAGAATCAGCCCTATATTTTCCTTAAATTTTCAACTTCTGTTTTTGTTAGAATCATCGCTATAATGGATTCCTTACATTCGTGTTAGTAGAAGACGATAATATTGTAAGTAAAATCGAATATTTACACTAATGCATTGTTTTTATAACTTAAGTTACATCAATATTGACAATAAAAATATAAAAACAAAACAAAATTTTAAAATTGTTTCACTCAATTTCCTACTCATATCAATTTCATTGCCCTTATATAGTAACTACATACTCATCTTGCTACACAGTTTTGAATGACTAGTCGACGCTCGTACTAAAACCAGTTTATGTAAACTTCCAAGAAAATATAAGAATAAAATAACATTGTAATACACACTACACCTCAATTTATAAGTCGTCGGCTTGTGAATGAATCTCACGATGATTGCAATTACATAGACGCGTAACAATTGATATATTATATCATATATAAACCGTTTTAAACATTGGTGTTAGCTGCATAAATCAGCAAGAACATGGAAGATAATTTTAGAGTTTAGAAACAAATTGGATAAACCTACGAATTGTCTCCGTGTTTGATTATTTATTACTACAGGCTATGTGTCATTTGAGTCCTCATACACAACAAACTTTTAGTTAGCAATTCGTTAGATCGGGCTCGTAAATCAGTATAGAGATAAATGACAATGTGCACATTAGAACTGTCAGGTATCCAGCCGGTCACATACCGACTAAAACGTTTGATTGGGTTCACCTTTAAAATAAACTACTATCCATCCATCGGATCAAATATCCGTCGACAGGTTCTTAATGTTTCTCAGCATAACTAAAATTCACCAAGCACCCCAAAAGTCTGGAATAGACCAATAAAACTGGCAAAATTTCCCACGGTAATAAACAGGTAACCTTCACCAAACTTCTCGAAAAACCCACGTAAAAATTACACAGCTACATTCACAAAACTTTTGAAGAATACCTCTCCAATATAATACAATGTTGCAATACGGTGTAACAAGCGGCCACCTTCGCTAAACCGTTGGTTTCCTTTCCATTCACTACTCGGTTCTCGTGGAGAGTAAGACCGGTTTGTGCATTAACTTAGCTTTAAGTTATAAGAGATATTGCTTAAGTTCATGTGTGTAGATTATGGGAACAAAGTAGCTTTGACGATCTTTTTTAAGTAAAACACATATCCTACTTGATGTTTGTTATGCTTCCTCAAAATGTACATATACTAGCTGTGTTCTGTAGTTTCACCTGTATCTCGAAGGAACTGCTTCTCGCACCCTTGAGTTTGTTTCGGTGTTTCTTCTCCTAAGGTATTCAGCTAGGAAATACCGACTTCATCTCGCTTTTAATAAACATTCGACGTGTTGTTTTCAACTTATTTGCTAAAAAGCTAAGTAAATATCATTTATAATTTTAGGCTTTAATATTCCACAAATTATAAATAAATAGCTTCCTATCGATCCCTATTGCCTCACAAAGCATACTTCTTTATAATATTATAAGTGTTTAAACATATTTTAAAGATTGCACTTGAACTTAAAGATGCACTATAATGCAAGCTACAGAACCTTAAAAAATCTACATAAACGTAACATGAAAAGATAACTTTTTACGGTTCCGTAACATAATATTTTTGATGCAAACTCCTATGATTTTACGGTGGTATTGCCAACATGGAGGATACATCGGCTTAGGTAACGCAAGCGCTTAAAAAATACACGTCAAAATTTTGAATCTGACATGATATCTACCTATATAAGAAAATTTAATGGCTGGATTTTTTGGGTTTTCTGTCATGGTAAATGTAGATACAATGACTGACTTTCTTCTTACTCACTCGTATAACAAGGAATCGAAGTCAAAGTCAAATTGTTCATTTCATTTAGGCCGTTATAGGCAGCTATGTATGAATTTCGAAGTGTGAAAATGTAAGCAAGATTCATTCTAGTTGTCCATTCCAAAAGTAACTTCATCAGGAGGAGAACAGGCAAGAACCTGGTCACCCATCCACGGATTGACCGCGTCAAGCGTGGCTTAACTTTATAATCGATTGATCTGCTTTAACGTAACTGGTAAATACTGTTTTTACTTTAGTATACAAAATAAAGTCACCTGTCTGTCTGTTTGTCACTTGGACCACAAACAGTTCAGCTCATGAACCAGTTGGAAGTAGTAATGATAATAAAAATGTAACCGCTTCCCGTGGATCGATGTGTTTTTATTCTTTAATCAATACGTATTATGAAACATCGTCAACTGTAGTTATTTTGTTATATTTATACGCCTAATGTTATATTTTGTTAAGTGTATTAAGATGTTTTTGGTTTGGTTAAAGAGTTTTAAATTACTGACTCGTGTTGAAACATTTCAAATAAGTATTTTTTATATAAATATTTAAGTCTAATTTCAGTGTTTATAATTACATATTTTCTTTAAAAAATAACCCACTTTTTATAAATTTTACGGTATCATAAGGTACCCTGATTACGTAATTTTTAGCGCAAACTTTCAGTAGCGTGAAATTCAAATTTTAATTCATTTTTGATGGCATTGAGCTCCATGACATGCCCTAATTTTCACCAGTCACCTTAATTCACCATCTTTCAAAACCCCGTGGGAAAAACCCCATGTTTCTTGGTAGAAACAAATCGTGTTTTTTTATCATCTGTCTATACTAATATTATTAAAAGCTGAAGAGTTTGTTTGTTTGTTTGAACCCATTAATCTTAAAAACTACTATTCTAAGATGAAAAATTATTTCAGTTTTATATAGCTAATTTCATCAAAAAAGGTTTAGATTTTTTACTACTTTATTTTTTACTTTTTTTCTAAATAATTTCTATGGGACGCGGGTGAAACTGCGGGTAAAAGTTAGTTTTACAATAAAATCGATATTATTGTAGAGATTCATCTCAGAACGTTGTTGTGTAGGAAATGATATAATATAAATAAAGTATAAGAGTTGCGGGATATTTTTGTTAAGCTGTGTTTATGTTGGCGATGAAAAATTAAACTTTAAATTACAACAAAAAAGTTTTTTTAAACACTTTTAACAATTTGTTGGGGTCACCTTCCAGTCTAACCGGATTCAGCTGAGTACCAGTGCTTTACAAGAAGCGACTGCCTATCTGATCTCCTCAACCCAGTTACCCGGGCAACCCAATATCCCTTGGCTAGACTGGTGTCAGACTTACTGGCTTCTGACTACCCGTAACGACTGTCAAGGATGTTCAATGACAGCCGGGACCTACAGTTTAACGTGCCATCCGAAACACAGTCATTGGTGTCTAACTTAGAAAGTACATACAAACTTAGAAAAGTTGCATTGGTACATACTTGACTGACCTGGAATCGGACCCACACCCTCATACTCGAGAGGTTGGTTCTTTACCCACTAGGCCAACACGACTTTCAACTACAAGCTTACGCATACATTATACAATGTGCATAAAGGTACATTTACACACACAAGCATACCTCATCCGCTTTCATAAAGTAAAGCATATGTAACACGAATGCATCAGTGTGCCTACACCCCTACAAAGGAAGACCAGACTTTATTTATGATGCCACAATAAACCAGTTGGAATCCTGCCTCGGTATTATTGCGCCGTTTCCGAATCGGACCCGGCTTTGTAATGTTACTACATCTATTCTAGAGAAAGGACTTACTCGTATTGTGTCCCATGGCTTCTCTTGACTTTTGAAAGAACTAGTTGGTGAATCTGGGTAAAAATATCCTTTAACTATCTGGGTTCTTATCAAAAGTCAAAAACGTTTATTGAAAGTAGGCTAGTTTTTAGCATTTTTTCACTTCAAATATTACAAAAGGACAGCACCCCTTTCACCACTTCCTAGTGTTATGGCTGGGAAGAAGAAGCGGTGAAGAAAAAACTTCCCAGCAACACAGCTGTCTATTACAATTTAATTATATCGAGTTCCATATGTTGGAAGGTACGTTACATTGGTGGGCAGTTGTCATTTTAACATCTTTGGAAGTCGTTACGGGTAGTCAGGAGCCCGAAGTCAGATAGGTTGTCGCTCTATGTGGCACTTTGGTACTCAGCTGTGTCCGGGTAGACTGGAAGCCGACCCCAACGCAAGTAAGTGGAAGCTAGGCAGATACTTGATAATAGGATACACAACATTATATAATTCTACTGTAAGTCTGTAATTGTAAAAGTTCATAAGACAATAAGTAAAGAATAATAATCTTGATCCAACAGCCAAACTATGTGTAGTTATCCTATAGTTTTCTTAGGCATTATAAAACTTAAAACGCACCTTTTTGATCAATAAAAAAGAGGATATCCAAAAATTGAGAGCAAATAAACAGCTGTGCTTTATTGATTTTTAAAACTAGAAATATAACCTAAAACATATACAACTAAATAAAGTAAAACCATAATTAATCCTTAAAACAAAACAGTTCACGAATTTCCACTTGGGGTCAACCACCTTGAATCGGAACTGCTAAATAGAAACAAAAGATGTTTTCCCAAATAAAGCATAAAAGGGACCTCAAATAAAGCCTTTGGGTCACAGAGCTTAATGAATGAAGTAATTAGCCTGTTTTGGGTGCTTTTTTATTTTTGATTTCGTTTTACAATGGATGAGGGTAACTGAGAGATGTAGTGAGCAGATATAATTTATGTATACTAGATAATATTAGAGATGATGAGTTTCTTTGCTTGCTAGAAATAATATCTAATTGAAAACTACTGGTTTGATTTGAAAACTTCTTCAGTAACCTATAGGAAAGCGTATTTACCGAGGAAGGCTTTACGCATTTTTTTTTATATAGAAAGCCTAAGTTCTTCTTACAGGATGATAGTAAATAATTTAGTTCGGCTGAGTCCCATATTTTAAAGAAAAGTGGAAAGATCTGGTCCGATTTCTACAACTTCTTTCACGTTAAAATGCTACATTAGAGCTCTGCCTCACTAGGACGCCATGGCGACGTCGCCAGCGGCACAGGTCTAGCTACTTCTGGTATCCAAATGTCGCCAAGTCGAGTGGCCATGGCGTCTCGACAGTCAATTGTTTACGTCGTCGCTGAAGAAATTGCACGCTGACTGGCGACCACATTGGCGACTGTGTGAGGGAGGTGCGCTTTACCGTGTACATTATAGTGGCTACTGTGGCCACGTCACCAAGCAGCCACGGTAGCCAGAAGCCACGTAGGGAACTGTAGCTCGTGGCCACGCCTCCAATTTGGCGACGTTGCCAAACCGTCGCCAAGTGAGTTAGGTTCCATACATTTCAATACTAACTGCTTGGATACGTAGCCGGCGACGTCGCCATTGGCGTCCTAATGCAACTCTTATTCTTAATGGCCACAGGATTATATAAATAAATATTTTATTCAAGAATACGATGTAGTTAGTATTATAATTGCATATGAAACTTTGTTTAGTACACTTTCATGTTCCATTGCTGAACTGATTTAGATAAAGAATGTCGGGACAACTTTTCACACACGGTCGGTTAGCCCCATGGTAAGTTATTAATTAACTTGTGTTATGGGTGCTAACACAACTGATAAACTACATATAGCTACATATATACATATTTATAGATACATATTGTAACACCCAGACCACGGCTAACAAGCATGCTCATCACACACATGTCGACCGAGCCGGGAATCGAACCCGGGACCTCAGGTTCGGCAGTCCGGCATGGTGACCATTGCGCCATCGAGGTCGTCACTTAATTCAATGTAGACACTTAGTTCTAATTCTGAACACGGTTATAGGCCACTTTTTATATAGGTAGTATTTCCCTTAGAATACAAACAGGTGCATCCGCGGGAAAGAGCTAGTTTATATAAATACCGAATGACAGCTTTACACATTTGTATTACTTAAATAATCAAACTCACTGAACAATCTGGACAGTCATATATTAATTAAATTAAATCCAGATCAATTTTAATCGTAATTAAGGTTCAAGCTAATTAGTTATAAAATTAATAATACGTTTTTTAATTAATTTTCACGTGATATGGGTTCATGTCAATGCGTCAACTTATTGGATTTAAACTGTAATTTTAACGATGTATATTACATCAATTTTGTCATTATAGGCTAGTAGTTTCGGAAAGCACGGTAAATTGTAGGTCCCGGCTGTCATTTGAACATCTTTGGCAGTCTTATTAAGAGGTACTGGGTTGCCTGGGTATGTGGGTTGAGGAGGTCAGATAGGCAGTCGCTCCTTGTACAACTCTGGTAGTCAGTTGCATCCGGTTAGCCGGTAAGCCGACCCCAATATAGTTGAGAAAATGCTAGGCAGATGATGAGACTAGTAGTTGCCTGCAAGATTAGTCGCGAGCTACCGCGGAGCTGGTACATAGAGGCTTAAGAAGGAACATGGTGGGTTTTAGTCAGTAAGAGTCTGACACTCCCTCACGCTACACCCACAGCGGGAGGGGTCATTTGATGATTCTCCACGGTAAAAAAGACTAGCAGTTGCCGCAGTTTTACTTGCTAAGCTATAGGCAGCTTTAAGACTTAGCAAAGATGTCTCAATGTCTTCATGCCCATACAGAAATTATTGTCTACTGTTCTATTTAGCTTATCCTCGTGGTTCCATTCTAAAACCGACCGCTTAAAATACCTTAACCTTGATCAATCGAAACGTATGGCTATTTAATAATTATAATTTATGAGTCTGGCACTAAGTCTAGTTTTCAAAATTTATGCAAATTCTGCGATGCATACTGGACTTTCTCACAGTAAAGTCTAAATAGGTAGCTTCCCACGGTATTAATAAAAGATCTAGTATGGTGTTTGCATTTCTAAATATATCCTAATGTGAAAAATAGGAATCTCAACAGGTTTCATGCTAAACCTGTCTTATGTTGGCTTTGCGTAATGTAACAGGATTTCATTTTCATGGTTTGTTTTGATAACCGACTGTGAAAATAAGAGGTTCTCTATTGAAAAAGTAAGTAGGTAACCAAGAAAAGTGTCTCTATTTGATAATTTACAGTTAACTGTTTTTGGTAAAATTCGGTCATGATATAGACTAAAACATAACAAAATATCTCCTCCTTTAACTTATTACTATTACTTATATATAATATCTTTTGTTAGACAGTATTACATAGATTTCTAAGTATATATTATGAATCCGTGGGTAAAAATAAATATATAAAAATACATAATTAGGTTACATCGAAATATTAGATCACCTTTTGCACTCTTACATTTTTTGTCACCACCTCAGCTTACCCCAATTTCGATAAGCAAGACTCAAAATGTTTCTCACTATTAGTTAAAATGTTAATAAAGTAGATACAAAGATAATGTGATGTAGAGAAATAAAAAAATAGTTCGAAGACGCGTCCGGTCTACGATGCACTTAGTGGCCGGTTTTATTTAAGAATGAACCACGGTATTTTGTATGAAACAAGATATTTTTCAATCAATCAATATTTATTTTTGCAAAAAGGTTGTAACAACACTTTTACATAGGTATATTTTTATGAAAAACTAGTTGAAGTCAGTATTTCCTATCTGACTAACTTGAGAAGAAACTCCGAAAGAAAGTCAAGGGTCACAGTCTTTTAAAGTCTAAACATATTTATGTAGGTATGTCCAATGTCCATGACTATATCATGGGTAAGCAAAGAAAAAATATGGTCCTGAAAAGGGATATAAATTGTAAAAATGTGTTTAGTACCGTGATTGAACTAACAATAATTATGATGTTATATAATCATTACAAGTATAAACAAAAAATGCAGAACTTTGAAATAGTGGTTTTTATTTTTAAATTCTAATAATTACAAAAAAAGTGTGTACATCTAGACCAAAAAAGGTTCCTCAGACTCAATGAAAACCGTGAATAACGTAAAATTCCTAACAGGTTGTAATTAAAACTAATCAACCCCAAAACGACCCCTAAAATTTTCAAGAAAGGCTCAAAACGTTCATAATTTTTTCCCCTTTTGTTCTCTGTCTTGACAGGCAGAACTGCTGAATCACTTCTAAGATATCCAGTCAAACCAGGGAGTAAAGGAAAGATAAGCGGAGATGCTATAATACAGGTAGGTCATGCGGCTTCTTCTAGGTCAAATACAAACGCCGGGTAACTGGGTTGGGGGGGTCAGAGAGGGCAGTCGCTCCTTGTAAAGCACTGGTACTCAGCTGCATCCGGTTAAACTGGAAGCCGACCCCAACAGAGTTGAGAAAAAGGCTCGGGGGATGGGCATGACCAAAACAATCAGTTATGAGTGAAGTAACGAGGAGTTTGGGTTGTTTGAGTCATCTGTTATAGATTTTTGGTACTACAGAAAATTATCGGGCCCAAAGAAGGCGTATAAGGGCGAAGACAGTAACGTTCCTCGTCCCCCTCACACCCGCATTTTGGCGCGCTACTTTCTTAGGAGATTTTCCATTATGGCACCTCCGCTAGTCATTTTGTTCTCCATGAGTCGAACAAAAACGGTAATGACTTGGTTTCGTCCAAGCAAAATTTGGGAGGCGTAGAATTTTAGTTTAACTTTTTAGACTCTAAGAATTGTGGATAGTAGAAACTTGCTAATCATTGACCAAGTCATGTTTCGAGGATGATTAAACGATTATTTTGAGGTGTTAAGAAGTTTTGGTTAAGGGTTATTTTAGGCATTGGTTAATGTTTAATTACTGTTTAGCAGGTAGGTTGCCTAGCACTGGTACGAGATGATCTAGCTTTCTCTGAATTTATTTTCTTAGTATTAGTTTCAATAAGAAATTATGAGAGATATCCAAAAATACTTACACAAAAGGATGCATTATACAATGCGTCTTCTGGTTCATATATAAATGTTAATATTTTTCTTCATAAGATAAAAGATAAAACGTCAACGATTATTAAACGTTTTCTAAGACATTTATTCAATGTACCTGCTTTGAAATTGTATTTGAAATCTTTACAAAAAATTGCAATTGTTTGCATTTTTTTTCTATTTTTTTTTAGAAAAAATAACCGTGTTTATAGTGTACATATAATTAATTACTGTAAGAATAAAAATTTAACAAAAAAGTTAAAAATAGTATAAACATAATTGTAACAACAACATAACTTATTAACACAATATTCTTTATTCTACCTGCCTACATCTCACATCCCTCATCCTTCGCAACCGGTTTGGCTATAAAAAGCCACACTAACAGGTCGACAGCCGCAGGTGCATTGCGGCCGACAGATGTGAGGCTCGGGGTAGGCAGAGCCTCAAGTAGGGGCGATGAGGAAATGCCTAGCCGGATTGGGTAAGGGTTTAGGGGTGAATTTGGCGGAATGGCAATAAATTCAGGTGTAGTTTGTTTTTGGCTATTATAATGAAGAAAGACTATATGAAAAAAAAAATACCTAGATTTTTTTAGTGTATTTGTTAGTATAAATGAGCTTATTATTTATTGATTGATGGCAAGCGATTTATCGACGATTGATATATCCGACGACTTTGAATCTGTCAGAATTTTTATTTCACAAAAACATTTTTTTAATTTTGCTCCTCAATTATTTATTTTTGTGATCGAACGAACAATTCAATTTGACATTGCATATATAAGTGTAACAATTAGGTACTTAACATAAAGATGTTGAGTTTTTCTCCGAATTCAAGACTGCAACATAAAACATGTTCAACAACACCCAACTGGTGTCTTTACAACTTACCCAAATTCCATGTTTGTCAGTAACAAAATTAAAGATTGCGTTCGGAGTCCGGAAGCGATGAGCGATATAATCGTCAGACATTCGGCCCTTAATGAATACACAGGAAGAACTTCTTTTAGAAAGTCACTTGTTATTGAGAGACAGCATCTTAAAAAGTAAGTTCGAAGATATGAAAATGGTCACCCATCCTTGTGGTCATGGCAAAAGTCTCTAAATTGGATCTTGTTCGTTTGACTCAAAGACATTAAACATATACTCATCTCTTTTATATGACTATAGTTGATTTTTTCAAGGTTTTTCGTTCGAATTCAATATTGAGGGCATGAACTGGTTTTTTTAAGACTTAGTACTATTTAGGAACTACACTATGAAGACAATTTCCTAAGCTTCGAAAAAAAAAGCTTTCTTAAAAATTAAAAAAATCATTTCAATGCTTTGTAGTCTGTAGTCGCTGTTCGCGAGTTAAGGGAAGGACTAATTAAGAATTATATACCTTGAACTTCATTTTTATTATAGTAGGTATTACTAACATTAGACATTTACTAACACGAGTGAAATATCTGCAATGTATATAATCTACTAGCTTTTGCCCGCAACTTCGTTCGCGTGGAATAGTGACTACCAGCAGATTTTTGATTTGACCAATAGATGGCGCTATATGTCCGGAATAATTTTATATTTATTTTTTTTTGTAATAAAAACTATCCTATGTCCTTTCTCAAGTTTCAAACTATGTCTGTACCAAAGGACAATGCTCAAAAAAAACCCAAGCCCGGCGCAAACGAAAAGTAACTCAAATTATAGGTAATAATAAGTAATGAAATACTGTATAGGAGGCATCATCGAAATCAATGGCTAAATGTATGAAATTGCTATTTGATTTTTTAAAGGGGTAACATGAGCAGCTGGTGCTTATAGTTTAATTAAAGTGCTATCTGAAACAACAAACAAGTAATATGGCAAGTAATAAGCTTCTCCAAAAAGATAAATCAATACCGAAGTACAGGCTGCAGCGCCTACGTCGTCGCGTCATGAGCGTTTTACATTACTTAGGGTGGGCTAGACATGAGGAACAGTTCGCGCATCCCGCAATATTTTTGGATCTCGTCGTGTTACAAATAAAGAATTGATGACTTTTAAGCGTTATTATTAAAATGAAAAGTACATTCATATCCTGTTTTAGTTCTATCATCCTATTATCTTGTAAAAGTAGGTAGAATAGTGGAGAAGTTGCTATAAACATGTCATTATGTACACTCTTAAACCACAATTGTATCGGTTTGCTGTTCCTTTTACTAATACATTATGTTACCTCTAGAATCTTGAGTAGCAATGTACCGCATATGTTAAAATTCGAATAGCAATTTCACACATATAGCCACTGATTTCGATAATGCCCCCTATGTAATATTTAATTACTTATTTTTACCTATATTTTGAGTTACATTTCTTTTGCGCCGGGCCTGGGTTTTTTTCTCATACTTCATGAGCATTGTCCTTTCACACAAATCGGTTCAGTAGTTTAGGCGTGAAGATAAGACAGACAGACAGACAGAAAGACAGACAGACAGACAGACAGAGTTACTTTCGCATTTATAATATTAGTTTGGATTATTATAACCCTGATTTTTTTTATTTTTGTCAATAAATTAGCTCCTCCCAAATGCGAGTAAAAATTCAATACAGTCTTAGTACCTGTTAATAATAAGAAAGCCATTTACGTCCATACATGGTCGGTTCCTGAGTATCAACAGACTATATTTATCTACGAGCGTTGTGACACAGGACGTATAGAACCTGTTACTATACGTAAATCCTATACTATCTATACTAATATTATAAAGAGGCAAACTTTGTTTGTTTGTTTATCTGGTTGTAATGGATAAACTCAAAAACTACTGGACCCATTTTAAATATTCTTTCACCATTATAAAGCTATATTATCTGCGAGCAACATAGGCTATATTTTATCCCGGTGCGGGCAGTAGCTCACACGGGACGCGGGTGAAACCACGGAAAAACGGCTAGTTATAATATAAAATTCTTGGTGCTTGTATAGAGTTGAACTTAGTTGCTTATTATATCTATCTACACAAAGAAATAAAGTTTTTTTTCGTTGTACATTAAAGTGTCGAAAACCACTAAACCGATCATGGGACGAGGGGTGAAACCACGGGAAAGAGCTACGCAGAGAAGCAAGCAGTAATTACCCAAAAGTAATTTTGAGATGAACGTGTCATTTACGACATAAATTGATCCAAATACTACTTCATCATCATCGTCTCAGCCATAGGACATCCACTGCTGAAGATAGGCCTCCTCCTTAGATCTCCACAGATACCTGTTGGAGGCGACCTGTGACCTTTTGTAAGGTCGTCTGTCCACCTTGTTGGTGGACGTCCTACGCTGCGCTTGCTAGTCCGTGGTCTCCACTCCAGCACTTTTCAACCCCATCGGCCATCTGCTTGTCGTTAAGTTATTACATTATCCAAAAAGACATATTATTTTACCATTTTACCTTTGCCTAATAGTTTGAAACCGTAAACAAACAGACGCAACCAAAATTACAATAGTTTGCCAAACATCCCTTTGCATTATTACAAATCAACAGCCCTTTAATGAGACTGTCACTCAAAAGTTAGTTGTCAACTAACCCTGCACAATTATGCTAACTATCCATCCAAACACCAATATCCGGTTGTAATCCGCACAAAACCGGTTTAAACCAGTGCCAACCGGTTAACCGGGGCTCCCCCGGGCGTTTTCGATAAGCGAACTACTCGTAAAATGGTTATTAGGTAAATTATTGCAATTTAATGGGACCAAATGTCTGGTTTAGGACAATAATAATAATAAATTAATTGTTTATACTATTATTTGGATGGTCGGGATTATTTTAATGGGTGTTCTGGTTAAATAGGTTAGGGATTTTGGGGGTATTAATATATTATTTGGTATTAAAACGTTTTTAGATGATATGGTTGATTTGCGGATTATTTCGTATTAAGTGGGGTTCGCGTAAACATGAACGCAGGTATTTAACAAACAAAGTTCTACACATAAGCATTTTTTTCTATATAAAAAAATCTTGTGTTTATGAAAAATATACAATCAGAATGTCATAGACAATGAGATAATCATATTTCATTCTATGAAAATCGATCTCAGTGGCGTGCACTTGGAGAGGCCTATGTCCAGCAGTGGACTGCGATAGGCTGATGATGATGATGATTCTATGAATGAAGTAATAAGTAAGTTTTAGTATACTTAAGAAGAAAACTACAGAAGTTGAGCAGAAGATTATATGTACATAGCTTAATGGTTTGTTACCATTATTTTAAAACATGTAAATTATAATTAAATTTCTTCAAAAAAACACAATTGTCGCCTAGAATATCGGTCACCCATCCAGATACTGACCTGGACTACCTAAAACATCACAGTTACTATACCATCTTGAGAAATAAAAATCATTCTCAGTAAGTAGGTACTTTAATAATTACACCGATTATTTCTTACCTACATAATACAAAATGTTACAGGTAAAAGTAATTAACATTTAATTTCGTACCTTTCTTCAGATCCGGTTTGGACCGGATAAAACCGGCTACGACCGGTCATAATCTGGATATAACTGACTAATTATTTGCGGATAAATACTGTTGAATGGAAAATTTTGGATAAGGGGATGGAAATGATAATTATGGTTTTAAAGGATTTGTATAATACAAGCTGTTTTCTGCGTATTTACTCATACATTTAGAACATAGATCTATTTTTCAGTTAGAAAAGATGTTGGATAAATCTACATATGACCTTACCTTTTTAATATCTTTTGTTAAGATGAGACCCATCTCCATTCCAAATTTCATCGTATACGATTCAGTCGGTTTGCAATAAAAGCATGACACACATACCTGCACGTTCGTGTTTACATTATCATTAGTTTAAGCGAGATTCTTATTGGCAATATTATAAGGCATAGAAACAAAAAACATATGCATATTATAGCTTTAAATCGTTCACAATCTTAGGCCCAAGTTCATCGACAACCTAAACGTCAGTTTTCTCAAAACATGTATTATATTTACTTCAACATTCACATCCAATTTATAAAGTAAACAGTTGTTTTAAGAAAAACTGACATTTATTTTGTCAGTAAACTTGGGCTTTATCCAGCCACATCAATTCGATACAAAAAACAAATAATTATCGATAACATATAATTAACTGCCCACATAACGAACACATTTTATTACATTCAAACGATTTAACAATAAAATTAAGCCACAATTTCATATTTATGAATATTGTTCATGTTATTCAAAGTAATTTAACATCATCCGCCTAGCCTTTTCCTAACTATGTTGATATCGGATTCCAGTCTAACTTCATCTATGTACCAGTGTTTTACAAGGAGCGACTGCCTATCTGATCTCCTCAATCCAGTTACCCGGGCAACCCAATACCCCTTGGTTAGACTGGTGTCAGACTCTCTGGCTTCTGACTACCCGTAACCACTGCCAAGGATGTTCAATGACAGCCGGGACCTACAGTTTAACGTGCCATCCGAAACACAGTCAGTGGTGTCTAAGATATACTTAGAAAGTACATACAAACTTAGAAAAGTTGCATTGGTACTAGCCAGATTTGATATTTGAGAGGTTGGTTCTTTACTCACTAGGCCACCACGACTTTTTAAAAGTTGTTCAAAGATGTACAAATGACCATTGAGACCCATATATACATGGGCTGATCCATATACTCCTTCTCGAGTCGTGTCCTTTATTGTAATTCGTCTTTTTTATGTGTTTTTTTTTGTTTTTGTCCACGTGTCACTCACGTGAATAAAATGTTTTTCTTTCTTTCTTTCATATAATTTTTGGGGAGAGAGTCTTGGTAAAAAACTCACCCATCCCCGAACAGATCTTGATTCAGCTTAACCTTGCTTCACGATCTATATCATGGATTTCAGGTCCTCAAATGATCACCAGACGAATAAATCATATTTCTTTTCATATAGTTCTCATTTGCAGCGCTTTATTCTACTTTAAAGCGAATGATTTATGCTCAATATGCCATTTGCAGGCAAGCCTTTATTTTTTTGGTTAGCTGGTTGAATTTTTTGTCTGCGAATACATTTAAGGGTCTTGTGAGCACATATACATAGGTACTATAGTTTAAACCCTAAAAAATTGATTTGTCAGATCTTTCTCTTATCCTTTTCCTAGAATTATTTACTTAATTATTTATAACACAATTACCACGGTTTGATACCAAAGACTGAGAATAAGTATCGTAGCAAATTATTATAATACTAGCTTCTGCTAGCGGTTTCACCCGCATCCCGTGGGAACTACTTCCCGTACCGGGATAAAAAGTAGCCTATAGCCTTCGTCGATAAATGGGCTATCTAAATCGGACCAGCAGTTCCTGAGATTAGCGCGATCTTCAAACAAACAAGCTCTTCAGCTTTATAATATTAGTATAGATAGGTGCACTAATATCATACGGGTAAAGGAATGAATCGATGCGTGTATGTTTGTTACTCCTTCACGCGGAAACGTATGACCGGATTTAGATGAAACTTGGTAGTAAATATAAATAGTTAATAAGAATATTAGCTTCTTTTTACCGCGCTTTGATAGTAGGTACTTTTCTCAGGAAGCGGGTGAAACCGGCGGAAGCTAGCACATCATATTTTAGAAACGTAATATTGTAATAATAAATCATTCTTCATACATTATGTTTAAGCCCGTTTACATATTGCTTACAAATGAGCCACATATGAGAAGTATTTTATTTATAGTCCGTACTTGTCCTTATTTGAATAAAAAAGTAAGTGATTTTTTATATTGTAACCGCTACTTTGGCGTAGTACTTACTTAAGTTGCAGATTCTGAACGTATTTAAATTATAAAAAGTTAAAAAAAACTTATATTTATGCTTTGATAAACCGAAGTTTTTCTACTAAATTTACTTCTCTAAATGCACCTTCTGCAAAAATTAAAGAAAAAAACACACATGCAATTATAATTCAAAGCCAAAAATAATAATAAAAAAATGCAATAAACATTACTACCTCAATCACCCTTATTGCCAGGAAATTAACCAAGTTACCCCAGAAAAGGCTAATAAATTCCAACAAAAAATCTTCGTGCCCAAACGAGGCACATATTCGCGTAATTTGCCCGAATACCATCTGAGAAAAATCAACACTTTAATTAACAAGAAAATACCCAATTTTTATGCTCCATTTACCCCCAACAACCCCTAAGGAAATCCTCCAAATGGCAACCCATTAATTAATGGACCCCGTAATGGCAGTTTCTCAGTGTTGCCAGCCATAAATTTATTAATTAAGGCAAGTGGTCTTACGATTTTTTTTCGCAGGTAACATTGTGTGTGAATTATTTGGGTATTAGTTTTGTATGTAATGCTGTTTCTTGTATAATTCTTAATTTTTGTGAGAATACTATTTTGGGAGTCCGGTTCTATATTTTTTCTAGCACTCATTTCCACCAGCGGTTTCACCCACGTCCCGTGGGAACTACTTAGCATACCCGAATATCTAATTCTAAAACACTTTTCGAATCATTTTAGAAGTCTCTGAGACTATTACCAACTTAAGGAAACGAACTTTTCATGTCATCATTTCCCGAGCCTTTCCCAAATACGTTTTGGTCGGCTTCCAGTCTAACCGGATGCAACTGAGTACCAGCGCTTTACAAGAAGCGACTGCCTATCTGACCTACTCAACCCGGGCGACCCTTGGTAAAACTGGTGTAAGACTTATTGGCAGATAAAACAAACTCTACAGTTTTTAATTATAGATACCAAAAAATATCTAACTATTTATGAAATGAGCCAAATCATTCGATTACTCTTTCTATAATGATGATTTTGACTTGTAACTTACTAAGTTTTCTTAGTAAACTGACCTGTGCGTTGTAATTGCATCATATAGTCTAGTTAGTTTAACAATCGAACAATCGCGGCGTGTGAATGTGAGCTACAGATGACTGGCCCAATGTCTTGAGGTTAACTTAGAGGGTGCTGTCTTTTTTTTAAACTTCACTTTTTTTTTGTGAGATTTGAAGTGATGACATACATATATTGTTAGATATTTTTAGAATTGTAGACACTTGAATTTTATTTCTGTTTATAATAATTTATTTATTTAATATTGCTACATAGGCTCACTGGTTAGTAATGCTTATATACCTAAGGGTAAGTAATTTAAAATGAATATTTATGTTTATGTTGTTGGATTTTTTAATTGTACAAGCAGCAAATATCTATAATGCGGTTCATAATTAATGGTTATAATATGAAAGATTTATGAAAAAATCCAGAGATTTAAAAAGATGTTTTAGTTTCTTTTATCTACCCAAATACTTCAATTCCGTGATTACTCCTATGGTCTTAACCCTACAATGCATACTGAATAAAACATACTGAATCTGAATCCGTTCATTACCTAACATTTAATTAAATAATTGTAACAGAAAAAACGAACCGAATTAAAAACTAAACTACACCTACAATTCAACTCAAAAAAAGCCCTTCACCACCTCCAAGACGCTCCCTTTTACAACAGCCTGTACACAATCGGGCTATCTCGGTAACCCTACGCGTCACAGTCGGGAGCCCCACGTGGGATCGTCCCACGGCGTTTTAATAACCCCTGGGTTACAGGCCATGGATTAATGACCATGCCTACGTGGTGGGGGCAGTTTTAAGAACATTTTTGAGACAATTTCTGTATTAATAGCCCTAGAAAATACCTATATATCAAAAAAGAAAACAACGAAGTCGAATTATAAAAATAAAATTACACACAACTATATTTAATTTTAAAATGAATAAATTAAATAAAAATGTTTAATAACCCCTGGGTTACAGGCTATGGATTAATGACCATGCCTACGTGGTGGGGGCAGTTTTAAGATAGTTTTTGAGACTTGCTCTTGCTTTCCATAAAGATTTAATTAACAGAACAAACATATTTATTTTAAACTAGCTGACCCGGCGAACTTCGTACCGCCTTTTTCTTATTCGCTCACCGTTTAGACCTACCCTGGACTACGACAAACATTTTAAAACCAAAATCAGCTCAATCGGCCCAGCCGTTCTCGAGTTTTAATCAGACTAACGAACATCAGTTCATTTTTATTTATATAGATTTAAAAACTTTTATAGTAAAAAAACTAAAATTTAAAAGCGTCAAAATATTCGTCCTAGTCGCTGTCGACTGCTTTTCATTGAATATTACAAACTAGCGGGTCTATATAATAGGTGATTAGGAAACATTCAATATGGTAGATATTATAGATATTTCATGTCTTAAAGGTATTAATAATGGTTTCCAAACCTATCATTTGCTACGGCCCCTATTCTCTCTGAGGAGATCAGCCGGCTACGTAGGACATATAGTACACAAGCATTTGCGCAGACACAGGTGCACTCACTATTCCTTCACTCTCATAGCCCGATGGGACGGCAATCCGACACCACCGGAGAGGGATCAGGCGCAGGACCGACATTAACGTGCTCTCCGATGCACAGGTGAATCTCTAACTTCCAGACTGTGCAAGTTTCCGAAAATCCACAAAGCTATATGACGATCCTTGGCTGTCTCATGTAATGGAAAGGAAGAAGACCGTAATTTGATATATTCTTTTACTAATATAATTTTAAGTCTTATTGTTACTGACATAATTTGGGCCTAGTTGCCATCAATAAATAAGTTTTTTTTTAATTGTTGAAATCCGTGAATCGAACCCCGTCAATGCATGAGCACTCACGCTACGCAACTACTAAACAGCTATTAATCAAATGACATACCCATCAGATCCAATAGAAAATCTACCTGAATCACATAAAATACTTCATAATATAAATCTAATTTTTCTGCTTCGACTAGTATTTATCGATGCGTTCCAAGATGCATTTTTATTGCCCACTGAAAGTCGGTCATAGCCAGCGATATGAAATTTGTAATATAGCTTTATAGTTGTACATGTGATGTAGGCTTTATGTGAGTGGGTTACTGGAGTATTGAAAGGTTAACCGGGTTAAAGGATTTTTTTTGCAGTAGGTAATAATAGTTATTGGTAATCTTCATGTAAGATTGTTTTGTTGGTTTAATAAATAGGTCTTGGGATCGATTACTCGATCGTGCAAAAATGTTATGTAGGTTCTAAAGTTTTATATGAATTGAAATTTCTTGAAAAGCAATTAATCTTTACAAGTCTTTACTCGGATGCAGGTCGCCTCCAACATGTATCTGTGGAGATCTAAAGGGGAGGCCTATGTTCAGCAGTGGACGTTCTATGGCTGAGATGATGATGATGATGATGACTCGATTGTCAAAATTTTATGTAGGTTCTTAAGTTTGAAGGATTGAAATGCCTTGAAAAGTACTTTAATCTGTGGGTCTTTGTGGTCCAGACTCACAAACCAGAAATCTGACAACTAGTGAAAATTCTTCTTTTCTGTTTTTCTCAGTAACTACTGTAGGTTGAGGGGGTCAGGTGGACAGTCGTTCTATATAAAACACGTTCTGTATTCACGCATGCATCTATAAATCTATATAGACTAGAAGCCCACCCCCAGAGATTTAAACAAAGGCTAGACATCGTCATCTTCCGAGCCTTTTCCCAACTAAGTTTGGGGTCGGCTTCCAGCCTAACCGGATTCAGCTGAGTACCAGTGTTTTACAAGGAGCAACTGCCTATCTGACCTCCTCAACCCAGTTACGCGGGCAACTCAATACACCTTGCTAAGACTTTTTTTTTTAACGACATCAAAAATCATCAAATGACCCTCCCGCTGTGGGTTAGGTGAGGGAGTATCAGACTCTTACTGACTAAAAACCGTCGTGTTCCGTCGTAGGCCTTTAATGTACCAGGGCCGCGGTAACTCTTTCGAACAGCACTTTGCCAAGACTGGACAAAGCTTAGACAATTGACCATTTATCACTAGAGACTTTAATCAGATGACTATTTCAATATGAAAGAAGAACCACAGTTATAAGTTTATAACATAGGATAAATAGATAACAGTTTATAAACAACAAAGCCGTGACGTCAGCGTCAGGTGCCGACAATGTGAGTCGTGACTCATGTACACTGCGAGCCAGTTCATAGGGAACAGCTTTTTTAGTATTATTTGTAAGTTTTTTAAGTGGTTAGTTTGTATGATGAGGATATACTTAGGAAGTTTTAAAGGAGTGGGGGAAAAATAATTATATTTATGTAGGTTAAATAATAGAAAAACTAGATAAAAAATTAAAAACGTTTTTTTTCAGGCTTAAAAACTTGGGTTATAATAGAATAGATCTTTGTATCTATGGAAATGAATGCCTTCACATATATTTTTTTAATAAAAACATTAAAGTATATTCCACACAAAAACACGTGATATAAAAAAGTTTAAAAAGTACAGTAAACCTAAATAATAATTTAATAAGTTTTCAGATTTTTATGAACTTTCACAAAATACAACCGTAAAATAATAAACTAAAGCGAATTTCACATAAATGTAAATCAGAAGCTGTTTGTAGTCCATATTATAAATTAATGAACACATTTATTCGGTGAACACACGCTAACCTTTTCGCCAATTAATCAAATTCACGCGACGACAAACAAATGGCTTTTTAATTGTTGGTGACAAAAATCTTGTATGAGAGCGGTTTTTATTTTTACCTTTTTGTAAAGGGGTGAAAGAATTTTTGTTTCATAGTGGTATGTTTAGGCTTTGGAAGGAAAGGTAAATAATAAAAACAAGTTTTATTTTATTAATTATGGCTACTTACTTACAGGCTAGATTAACTACATGTATTTATTATATAGTGCAAAAATTATATTATTTTTTTTAGATGTGTACAACTGTACATCTTGTTAATGTAAACAGAATATATTTTTAGTCTACGAGCGGCTGGAAAAAAATATCTTTCTAAATTTTGATTAAATATTTAAAAAAGTATCTACAAAAACAACATTTTCTATATTTCAAAAAATATTTTCACGTATTTACACGATACTTTTAATATTTAAAATAAAAATCCAACGCGTACCAATTTCAACGGCTGCCAGTGTACCTCGCCACCTGTTCCCTTTGGGTACGTTTCGACACATAACGTCTTATTCTACGGACTTTAAAACAAGACTACATTACATTGCTTCTTCTTATCTCTCATACAAAAAATTACATAAACAAAACAAGCAATGGATTTGAAATTTTGGTAAAAAGTCGTATTTTTGACAGTTGATTTAGAAGTAGCAGATGTTCTTTTTTTGAAATTTTTGAATGCGGTTTGTGAATTTGTACTGAGGGGTAGGCAAGACTGGTGCAATAATTTTGTAAGACAGTGTACGTATGTCTTTGTGTAATACCGAGTCAAAATTATAATTTCTTATTTTTATTTTTGAAATACTGGCTGTTTCTCGCGATTTCACCTATGTAAGTTCTTAGGAACATATTGTCTGCACCTAAGTAAAAAGTATGTAGTTATGACCAAGTTCTTCTCCGTTTGGAAGGCACGTTTAATTATTTACCAGCTATAATTTTAGCATCTTCTGCTGGGTACTCGGAAGTCAGAGAGCCTAGCAACCAACCAGTCTTACCAAGGAGTATTGGGTTGCCTTAGCAACTGGGTTAAAAAGGTCAGATAGACAGTCGCTCCATGTAAAACACTGGTACTCAGCTACATGTTGTTAAGACTGGAAGCCGACCCCAACATAGTTTTGGCAAATTACTGGGCCGATTAAGCAAATTATTATGATTTCTGAACAATTTAGGAGGCGCAAAATTATTTGATTCTAGCGAATTACAGTAAGAAACTCTCTCCTATTGAAATGAAATGAAGTCGTTTATTTTGCAAGTTGGATATTACATCACTTTTACACGTCATTCTGAGGTCGGCATTTCCTAACTGACTGATCCCTGAGACGAAACGCTGAAACAAACTCAAGGGTCATAGTCTCTTTTAAAGTCCAAACATGTCATAAATCAAATAATATTATGTGTGAGTGTCACCATGTATGCGGTCTGGAATGGCCTTTTAAGTTAAGAGCTTAATAAACTGTAACAGGACTTAACCATAGAATTACTTACACCATGATACAGCTAACATTCTTGCTATGGGAAGTGAAAACCCTGATTAAAGCACCATTCACCGCTTCCTATACCCAGGAATGTGGGTCTATAATAATTGGCTTGTTTTGCAGAAAACTATGGGTAAAATTATACTAAAACCGGTTTAAATTATGACAATAGATTCATTATTGTGTTTGACTGGTTCAAGTATAGAGTATTTATTTAAATTAGGTGGTATATCAATCGTTTTGGTGAGTAAGAATTTGGTAGTTGAGAGCAAGATTTCGAGATGGTACGACTAAAATGCCATCTTGGAGAAGATTATTTAATTTGAATGAATATTTTTATTATATTTTTGTTTTACTAGGATACTTTTTTATATGTATTGTAATGTAAATATGTAAATATCTTTGTAAGTAAATAAGAAGTTTCACATAAAAAAATACTACTCTCTCTAGCTTCTCAGATTAATTAGGTTAACCTTCCTTAAGGATCACTGTATATTATGTGAAAACAACATGAAAATCTGTTCAGTAGTTTTTGAGTTTAGCTACCGCAGACAAAGAGCTAAGGACTGATTTTTTTTATATTATATCTATAGTAACGTGTCTTCTTTAAAAAGCGGAAAACTGGCTGTGTCAATAAAAGTATCCCACAATTAAAATTGCTGAACCAATTTTAGTAAATTTAAGTACCTATTTACACAGCGTGCTGTCTATTTACAATATATTTTTTAACAAAATTAACCAAGTTATACCATATTTTGACGGTTTAACTCAAAGAGGTCGACAGAAATTGATCATAACTGTAAGTTTTATGAAAAAACTTTTGACATTATCAAGATTTATGGCGCTATAATGAAAGAAAATATTTTAACCGTCAGATGTACAAAGTTAACCTATTGTTATAATAGCTAGTAATTGGTTTATTAAAGTAGGCTTTACTTAATTCTTACTAATATTGTGAATGCTAAACTCTGTTAGTCGCGCTCTCACGCCAAAACTACTGAACCGATACCAATGAAATTTTGTGCACAGATAGTCTAGACCCTGGGTGAGTTTATAAACTACTTTTTATCCTCGTGCAGTTAGTATAGTTTCTGAGAGACTGGGAAGAAAACAATCTACAGAATCAGAACTTGATAAATGTCTATGTAACTCTGAATGCTTTATTCAAAATTGGTCTAATAGTTCTTGAGATTAGCGCGTTCAAACAACAAACAAAATTTTTTAGTTTTGCTATTAAGTCTAGATAAACATATTCCGATTTTGCAAAAACTATAAATTACTCCCAAAAATAGCGTTAAAAACTGAACAACGAATTATAATTTTCCAGTGATTTTTCACCATAAAACTCGTTACTGAAAATATGAAAACAGCTGTTAACAATATTAAATTTTCTCTATCAATATTCATATGTTAAACTGTGGTAAAACCTATTAGTTTATTATGGGAATCGCGGCCCCATGCATCTGACCTTTGCTGGCTGTCAATTGTTTTTATATCGTAAATACCATTTTGTAATTAAGCGACCCGCCCCGGCTTTGCACGGGATAACAGTATTTTCCTACTATTTAATGTATATTATTATACATATAAACCTTCCTCTTTAATCAGTCTATGTATTAAAAAAAATGCATGGAAATCGGTTGCGTAGTTTTGAAGATTTAAGCGTATAAAGGACAACGGGACATAGAGACATAAAAAAACGACTTTGTTTTATACTATGAAGTGATAGTGTATCTTACTTTTTTGGTTTTATAAGAGGTTGGCACCTTTTGGTAACACATGTTTAATTAGATAATTTGTAAGTATGTTTAATACTTTAGAAATTGCTTAACTGATTACTGAATACCATTAAGGTTATCATCTGCCTAGCCTTTTCCCAACTATTTTGGGCTCGGCTTGCAGTCTCATTAAGGTCATACATATCTTAATAATTCTCATTAAGGTCATACATGATTAACATATGTATGTAGACCGATCTTTGATTCAACTCATCATGCCAACATGGTCACCCATCCAAATATAAACAGCGCCAAGCGTTGCTTAACCCTATGATCAGTCGACCCGTGTAGTGTTACCTACTTAGCCAATAGCTCATCGAATAATAACCATTAATCATCTATAGAAACCATAATAAAAACAAAATCGTGAGAAAAATCGATATTACAAACAAATCAATAAAATACTTCATTTATAAGTCAATAAAAAAGTCAAACACTAAACTGTCACGCTTGACCAGTTTCCGAGGTGTGAAGTAACAAACACACATGCAAAACGTATGTAAATATGTGTATATCTGTAACAATGTAAATGGAGTCTTCATGGGAAATAGTTTTAGATTACTAGATACTGGGAATTGTAGAAAAAATTGTTCTTAGTCATACATTTTGATCATAGTGTTTGTATGTTATTTGCTATTCTAACGTCTGTGAGAAACTAGTCGTACTCAAAGGAACCAATATCTATCATCATCATCATCATCATCATCAGCCTATCGCAGTCCACTGCTGGACATAGGCCTCTCCAAGTGCACGCCACCAATATCTATACTTGGATATAATACAGCAAAATTAAAATTCCTTTATTCAAACATGGCTGCAAAACAGCACTTTTCGAACGTCAAAAATTTATAAAAGACAGCCTCCAAAACGCCCACCCTTCACCACTTCCTATGTGTTTTTGCTGGGAAGAAGAAGTGGCGCAACAAACTCCCCAGCAACACATGTCTGTCTGTATGTTAGAGGAATCTTTCAAAAACAACCGCGTATGACACTTTCAAATAATATGACTTTCGATTCAGTGGTCAAAGCGATTCATCTGCAGACCCTTTTCCCAACTATGTTGGGGCGGCTTCCAGTCTAACCAGATTCAGCTGAGTACCAGTGCTTTACAATAAGCGACTACCCTATCTGAATTCCACCACCCACTTACCTGGAATATAAAAGAGATAACTCCCTGTTACATTTAGTTCTCGTCCACCTTTTTTTGGGCTCAGAACATTGAGCAAGACACTGCGCAAAAACCACGCCATTGAGTTTGACGAAAAACATAAACTTTACCTCTTTTGTAACCGATTTCAAAAACAGGAGGTTCTCAATTCGTTCTATTTGTCAGTATTAGTATAAACAGATGACATAATCCACTAGTTAATTGGCATGGTAAATAATCTTGCTGTTATACATATATTGATTGACATACATCCTTTGTGATTTCGTCACCCATATTTATACTTTGCCTTTGTTCAATATTGAACAATAGGAGTATTCTATTTGACGCTTGTTACGCATCTAATTTCTTATCTAACTGATGCTGTGGGATTGTACTTGTGAAAGGGCAAATATATTTATCTTATATTACTACACTCATCATACTCATCATATAAATTACGATTTTTATAAAAGACTTGAAAATGCAAACCAAATTTTAACTACATAAGTAGCTTAGCTTCTATCTGCGAGTTCATTCGCTTCCCGAGTAAACTACTTCTCTGATGGGGATAAAAACCTTATCCTATGGCCTTCCACAGGTTCTAAGCTACTTCCCCTCTAATTTTCTGTCTAATCCTTTCAGCCGTTCTTGACTTTACAATTCGTGAAGCTAACATGTCTTTCTCTCACTTAGAATTGTAGTACAGAGCATCTCTCTATATTCCAAAATCCAAAAAACCCATAGTTTCACAATTCTAAAAATCGTACTCCAAGCGCCCAAAAGCGGATTCCCCCTCACAAAAGACTATAAAAATTGACTCCCACGGTAGTCATAGAGCCAGTGACCCATGCCTTGAGTCACTCCGTCATGGTTCAGAGGATGCCTTGAGTACGATGCGAATAAACATCGCTTCTTCAAGATCGAAGGGTGGACTGTCTGTGTATTGAAATTGAAATGACGTAGACTGATAAAGGTGAAAATTTTGATTGAATGTCCTGATTTAGGGAACAGGGCCAAATTGAAAAAAAAATCAGTGTAACATAGCGGATGACGCAGGTAACAAAAAGTCCATGTATTAAATTCACTAAGTACTCAAAGGGTACACATTAATATCAAAACCAGCTTTAGTCCTAAACTTATTAATATTTCAGACGGTAAAAAAATGTCTCACAACGTAAGTGATAAAAAATTACATCAAGTGATGAAGACGAACCTTTCATCCAATCAGAAACTTACAAAATGCTTGAACGAATTTGCTTAAAAATCTCATATTTAAAAAATGCGCAAAAAAACACAGACTGCAAACAGGAAAGAATCAACAAAACATACCAAGATATAGTTTGCTTCTATTTATTTACATAGATTCTACATAACACACATACAAATACTTATTCCCAAAAAACATTAAAAACAATCCCATAAAAAACACTGAACTTAAAACCAAGGAAGTTTTAAGCCAAAATCCTTATGACACATCTTGACCTGATGTGGTTGAGTCACCGTTCACGGTTGAGAAGACAGCCCATACAAGTAATACAACAGTTGTCAAAGACAGGTGGTCGGTAACGATAATGTTAGGACAAAGGTTAAGACTTAATTGTTTGTCGACGGTTTTACTTGGATTTGTTGAAGTGAATTTTAGAGTAAGAAGGGAAGCCTTATTGTCAATTACTTTTAACACACTTATATGTATTAGCTTCACTTGTAACTATGTATGTAAGAAAATCTTAGAATCTTGATTTGATCGACTTCCCGGTCTTCGATTAGGATTAAATTTTGCACCCGCTCTGAGTTCTGATGATAATACATGATTAGCTAAGAAACGTCATTAGGTAGGTACAAATCTAATTAATCCAAAAAAAAAATGTGCGTGCTAAAAGCGTGTTTTTTAGTCCATCTAGCTATCCAGAAGAAAAGACACAGTTATAGCTAGGAAAAGGCTAGGCAGATGATGATCATTCACCTTAGAGGTACATTCATTAAGTACTACAAACTTAACCTGACCTCGAAAGATCAGAAACCTGTAATGATAAGTAAGTAGAACTTAGTATTATGTGGTCATTTCCTCTCGGCCGATCAACCGGATGTCTTATAACATAAACCTTTTTGTTGTACTGTACGTTGGAGGGAAAATTAAAATGTAAGCAGATTTCTAAATGTTGGTGTTGGGTTCTGTTTTCTGATTACTAATGTTTTAGAGGTGAATTTAAGGGTTGTAAGGGGAGATTTTCACGCGTTTCAAATAGCTTAGTTCTTATTCCCTATGAGATTAAAATAGTACCTCTTCATAAGTTTAAGAAAACATTACAAAAATCCTAATTGAGAAATGTTTCTACACGGTTGACGAGTTCTTAAATGACTAATTTAGATATTTAATTCTAACTTTAATTGTAATAATTTCTTATTTTAATTCTGGTACGTAGTACAAACCATATTTGTACGTCTCACCATAGACAGAACATAGCGCACTATTTTAAATTTAAGATCTACATTTTATGTTTACCTATGTTTTACAGATAATAAATACGTTTGACTTTGACGGATTTAATATGATTGCTCAACTAACCACACGACCTATGTATTAAGTATGTAAACTATGTAACAGTTGTCTATCTTTGAAAATTAGCGTAATGGTGCCTAAAAGAACTCATTCTATAGCCAACCTATTTGACGCCTTGTGTGTGCGAGTAGTCTTTTGTTTATTTTGCCTACCGACAAGTCACTATACCAAACTTCGAAATGGCAAACTTATCAGACCAGAATTCTCCCTTGTTGCAGTTTTTCAAATAAAATGCTATAAATAGCACTTAATTACTTTTATCAAGTACACATGACTAACACACCTTTCATTCAAGACAACCAAACAAAGCCTTCTACGAAAGATTCTCACGCAACCCTAAAAAAGGCGCCAAAATAAAAAACATGGCGGATTCTAGGAGCGCACTTACAACTCTCGCGCAAAGCGTGAGCGAGAAGCAGCGATGTAGCTGCGTAGATGTGCGAAAGAGACAGAAGTAGGTCGTTTGGCTCCCACAGCGGATCTTAAAAAGAAGAAATTATGAATGAAACTAGTTTTGTGTAGGATTGGTTAATGACTATACGCGTTGATACAATCTTGTTTGAAATACTTGTAATATACTAGCCTTATTTTAATACTAATTAGTAGTTTAGTAATATTATACAAGACCAGTTATGTTCACAGGCCAGACAGAAATTATGTTGAAATAAATATATAAAATCCTACATCCTTTTTGGAAGTTGGTTAAAAATTAAAATGCCAGCCCACTATGAGCCAATATCATCAAGCACAGTTTTATCTTGATGATTTATGAATGGACCTAGTTGTAGGACCTCGGATTCCTACCGAGGCTGCGGGGTTCACGCGGGTTACCGCGGCCCTGGTACATAAAGGGCTCCAGAAGAAACATGATGGGTTTTAGTCAGTAAGAGTCTGACACTCCCTCACGCTGCATCCACAGCGGGAGGGGTCATTTGATGATTTTCAAGAAATGGTCTTTTAAAGGTTGCTATGCCTTGGTTGGTAGAGGTTTCTATGTATAAACCTGTTATTTAGCAAACCGTTGATTGTGGTATTCAAATTCCTTGCTAATTAGAGTGTGTAGGCGTGTATTAATTGTTAAGAATCTATTTTTAGACCGGACTTGTCCAGTGGCGGATTTACCAATAGGCCAAGTAGGCCAGTGCCTAGAGCGGCAGATTTAGAGGGGCGGCAAAATTAGCAATTTTTTTTAAAGGTTTTTTTTAAAATTGAGTATATGAGTACACAATCCATATATAAATAGACGATTAATAAACGCAAAATTAATAAACTGTAATATACATATACTTAGGTACTTACGTGATCATGAATTTTAAAATATTCTAATATCATCATCATCTTCCTGCCCTGTTCCCAAGTCATTTGGGGTCGGCGCAACATGTCTTTTTCTTCCATTCCTCTCTGTCAGACGTCATACTTACATCCACTCCTTTCTGCTTCATGACTTCTTTCAGGCAATCAATCCATCTTTTCCTCGGTCTACCTCTGCCTCTCCATCCCTCCACATTCATACTTAGCACACTCTTTGTGGCATGCGTTTCACACCGTCTCATCACATGCCCATACCAGGACAAACGCTGACCTCTCATTTTCTCCGTCACTGGTGCTACTTTCAGGCTTCCTCTGATATACTCATTCCTCACTTTGTCCATTCTGGTAACCCCACACATCCATCTCAACATTCTCATCTCTGCTACATGCACTCTTTTCTCATCCTTCTTTTTCAATGCCCAACACTCTGATCCATACAGGACGACAGGTCTTATGACGGTTTTGTAGATTTTGCCCTTCAGTTTGAGAGGCATCCGTGGGTCACAGATAGTGCTAGTTACCTGTCGCCACTTCATCCATCCAGAATTGATCCGATGCGTGACGGCCCTGTCCACCTCACCGTCACTTTGGACGAGTGAACCAAGGTACCGGAAGTCGGAGCAAACTGGTAGGGTCATGCCGGCTAGGGTTATGGTCATGGGTCTTGATATACCGCCAAAATCGCAATGCAGATATTCAGTTTTGCTCTTGCTGACCTTTAACCCTACCGTCTCCAGTCTTAGCCGCCATGCTTCCAATCTGCTCTGGACCTCTGGTCCACTCTCCCCCACCAGAACAATGTCATCGGCGAAAAGCATACACCAGGGAACCTCCTCCTGTATGTCCGCTGTTAGGGCGTCCATTAACAACAGGAAGAGGTAAGGACTGAGCGCCGACCCCTGATGTAAGCCAACGCCTACACTGAAACTGGCGGTAGTGCCGGCTGTAGACCGGACTTGTGTACTGCATCTGCCGTACATTGCTCGAATCAACTGCACATACTTCCCTGGCATACCTTTCTCCTTAAGGGCCCACCACAAAACCTCACGAGGTACCCGGTCATATGCCTTTTCAAGGTCAACGAACACCATATGCAAGTTTTTGTGTGCGCTCCTGTACTTTTCGCACAGTTGGCGAATACAGAATATAGCGTCCGTTGTACCCCGACCAGGCATAAAACCAAACTGGTTTCGTGAGATATCACTCTCTTCTCTCAGCCTTCTTTCAATAATTTTCTCCCAGACTTTCATACTATGTGACATTAACTTTATTCCCCTATAGTTGTTGCAGTCCAACACGTCACCCTTATTCTTAAAAATGGGTACCAGGTAACTATTGCACCATTCGTCCGGTATTGTTTCCTCTTGCAACAACTTATTGAAGAATAAAGCTAACCACTTCCATCCATTCATCCTCAATAACTTCCACATTTCCACTGGTATTTCATCCGGTCCTAACGCTTTGCCATTCTTCATTCCATTTAGTGCTTTTCTTACCTCATCCACACAAATGTTTCTGACTAGGCCCTCATTTACTGGTTTATTGTGGAGCACACCACTCCACTCATTTTCTTCATTCATCAGTCTTTCAAAGTATTCCTTCCACCTTCCTTTTATTCTCACGTCATCCGAGAGGACCGTTCCTATTCCATCCCTTACACACTTAATTTTGCTTACATCCCTCGTCATTCTCTCTCTAGATTTAGCTAACCGGTACAGGTCTTTTTGGCCTGCAGGGCTATCTAGAGCATCATATAGTTTCTCGTAGTAGTCTCCCTTCTTTCATCATTCCTGGTTTGTTCTGCGCTCTTTGAGTCCTCAGTTTAACAAAAAGTACCGAAGTAGTAAAAACAACTGACGCGTGGAGGACTTTTGTGTCCAAAACTCGAAAAATTTCGCGCTCGCTGCGCTCTCAGCTTTTTCACTTTACACTGGTTTTTTTCAAACTTGTTTGAGTATTTTTGTGTTCCAAGACTCAAAAAATTTCGCGCTCGCTGCGCTCGCGCCTTTCACTTGACAGTGGCTATTTTCTGATTTCTTTAGGTATTATTGCGTCCCAAACATCAAAAATTTCGCGCTCGCTACGCTCGCGGCTTCTTCTCTTTGCAGTGCTTTTTTTCCACTCTTGTTTGGGTAGATATTTTTGTGTACCAAAACAAAAAAAAAATTCGCGCTCGCTTCGCTCGCGACTTTTTCACTTTACAAAATTATTGAGTTTTGGAACAGAAAAGTATTTACATTTGTCGTTTTTTTTTTTTGGGGGCTGCACAATAGGTAGTCCGCCCCGGGTGCCACCCGATGCTACGTCGCCACTGCATCTTAGCACCCGAACGAATGAACCGATTTCAATTTAGTTTTTTTTTAGTGTATGATGAAAATCGATTGAGCCGTTTAAAAGTTACAGAGGTTTTACGCTTCAAAGTCGCTGTCATATAAACTTGTTAACATTAAACTCTTCGGTACATACATAGAGGCTTGCAAAAATAATCTAGTAACTGACAGAAATATCATTAAGTTCACAATCATTAGAGGCGGCAAAAATTGAATGGCCTACTAGCGGCAAGTTTGTAAATCCGCCACTGGACTTGTCTCTTTATAGGCCTTTTGCGTAGCTAATATTATAAATGGAAAAGTACCTAATTAGAAGGGTAGAATACTGAATTTGTACACATGAAGTTTAGTAGGTTTTGGTTTATAAACAGAAACGATGTGGGCTATCTCTCAATCATCATAATTTCTACCGAACTATTATATTTATCTAAGTTGGCAACACTATGTAAGTATCTTTACCTACCTTTTTTATAAAATGCTTACTGGGGGACTTCGTTAATTCTATGGAAAATTACAAAATAATTTGTTTTTATAATATAATCACTAGAAACATGCTATTTTCATAAACAACTAATTAGCACAGGATTAAAACTAGGCAATCCCAATTTAATTGGTCTTCAGTATGTGAGAAAATACAAGACAAAATGAGGTGTGATCCAAACCAATAAGCTTATCACAGGAAACTGACAATTAGTCAACAAAAACACTATGATTAACACTCAATAGGTTCCCATTAACCTGGGAAGCTGTGGAAGTCGGAAGTCTTCCATGGGAATTGGGTTGTACAGTAATAGTCTTAGAGCGTTGAACTAACTGGAGCCGCTGTGAGCACTAATCACTATGCGAAAGGTTGCCAATTATAATGTGAGGCCGTACACCAAATAGTAAAAGCTCTCTCGTGCAGTTTTGATCATATCATTACGCACGCACACAACAAAATTGTCAAACACAAGCATAAACCTCACGCACACATACGTTAACGTTATAGTCAGTATAGATTCTCGTAGTTTTACCAGCATCCCGAAGGTACTTCTTCTCGTAGCAGGACATAATAGCCAATATCACTCGGGGATGTTGTAGCTTCTTATACAGAGTCAAATAATTTTTCAAACCATTTCAGTAGCTTCGGAGCCTTTACGATACCTACAATCAAACGAATAACTCTTTATAACAATCTTATTGAAGTTTAGATGAGAATAGATAGCATAGAAGAGCAGTATTTACGTGTCTTTAGCAGTGGAGAAGGCCGGCTACCGGCTATAGCGTCTCCAGTTGTTTAAACTATCTAAGATAATAGTATATGATAAGGTAATCGGTTTCCGGCCTGAGCAGAACAGACTGGTTTGACCGACCACCTTGCCGGTTACACTTGACCGTTGTTTTTGATATCAATAAAAGTTAATTTAATTTCACAGATTTGCTATGGATTTGCCTTTTATTGTTGATTGATGGAGTATGGGAGAAGGAAGTGAGAACAATTATGATTTACGTCATAGAAATCGAAAGTATGGAATATGTATGTTTCCGGAGGACAGTGATGCGGAGGAATACTTTGACGCCTAATCAATGTTCTTTTATACATGTTTTTATGTTTTGTATACAGGGTTACTGGTAAGTAGACCACATCCTTTCATGAGGTGATAGTATAGGTCAATACGGACAAATTTGACCATGGAATACACTGGGCAAAAGTTGACCCATTTCAAGATAATCGAATTTCAAGATTTTTTCTTACAAAGCCGTCTAGTATAAATTGTTATTATTAGTCAAAAGTCTCGTTTTATATATAAATTCATGTATGGAATTAGTATATTATTTGGTATTCTTCTAGATTTTTGTTAAAGTATTAGTAGCAAAAACTATGAGCAGAATTCCATTGGGACAAAATAATTCGTGTTGATAATGAACTTATTATCTGTCTAGACTTTTCATAACTATATTGGCTTTAAGCATTGTTTAACCTTATGATCTATAGACTCATGTAGCTTTTACTTATACATGAACTTCTCTACTAAGCTACTAATACATAGAATATGTATTTAAGGTGAAAAAATGGTTTAGTAAATACCTAGTAATAACTCTAAGTAACAATCTTGGACAAAGTGAGTGAGTCAATGATGATTGAGTCAAGGTGAAGCGAAACATCTTGAGGAAACCTGGACTTTGAAGTCTGAAATCGCCAATCCACCTTGGGCAAGCGTGGTGATTAACGCTCATTCCTTCTCTGTATGAGAAGAGGCCTGTGCCCAGCAGTGGGACGATGATGGTGAAAGTCCTAGCTGTCCCATCACAATTAAGTAAATATTTTTTATACAGTCATTAATTAACGGGTCTGCTAGAAGAGATTTCCTAAGAAATAAGAGTGCCTTTGTATTTAATTAATCATTTTTTTTCTTGTCTAATCAACTATGTACATTAGCTGTGATTAATAAATAATTTCTACTTTATGATTTCTGACACTTACGCGAATATTTGACATTTTAGTAAAACTACTTTTATTAAAAAAACTATAAAAGTGTAATATAAAAGTAGTTTTATTTGAATTTCTACTTTATATAGAAAAACAACAATTATAAAATATCAATTAGTGAAGCAAAAAAACTCATACTTTTAGCAACATACCTTGGATATTTTACACATAATACCTGCTACACATAGCATCTGCATTTATCTACTACTCATATAATAATTAACTATAACTATACGTCCGTCGTGCACCCGTCGCTAGCAGGTGGGAACAGGCGTACCTGTGTTAACAAAAAATGTGTATCGTTAAAATGGTCTGCCTGTCTGTTTTGAGAGCGGTTTGAAATGAGCTCGGTTGGTTAAAGTTTTAGTAGTTTTGAAATTAATGATTTTTGAGATCGGTAGGGGTTATAGGAAGGTAGGAGGTGTAAGATGACTTTGAAAGTAAATTAGTAGGTAAATAAGTAAGTTATGAAAGACTTTTGGAGATTTCTTTCTGGATTTCGGAAAACTGAAAGCAGAATTATTAAGATGAAGTCTACAAAATAAGGTGGATGCGTTTTTTTCTTGTTTTTTTTTATCATAAATAAAGTTGTTAGTAGTTCGGGCTAAGTAATTTGTAATTCTAAAGTTTTTTATTTGACTCCTTGGGCATTTGTTTACACAGATCTTGTAGAAAAGCTTGGTTGTCCGAAGTTGGTTAGCAGGAACTTCACAATAGTCAAAAATATGAGAACAAAACGCTATAACCGACAAGGGCAAACAAAAGGCGTCAAATGGCGAACTTCATAAACGTAATTAGGTATATATGTGGCGTGGACGATATAAGAATTATTAAGAAGATGAAAATAGAAAACTTCTAAGTACCAATCACAATTCTGCAGATTAAACTTCGCAAGACCAATGAAGCTACACATCTCTTAGCAAATACTAAAGTACGCGCATTGCGTATATCAGAGGATAAACATCTATTGACAAACAAAATAGGTAAAAGGAACGTCGCGAAGGACGAACAAACATTCACCAATCTATTGAAATGTCATCTGTCTGTATAACTGTGAAGGGGTTATGCAGAAGTTTCATACACTAAATGCAAGAAAATCTGGCTATATTAGCCTTGACTAATATAATACAGCTGAAAAGCTTGCTGGTTTGCTTGAACGCGCTAATCTCAGGAACTACCCAACTATTCAAAATTCACTATATTAGATGACCTATTTATCGAAGATGGCTATAGGCTACTTCTTAGCCAGATGCGCCAAGTAGGTTAGCAAAGGGACGCAGCTGAAACCAGTGGCAGAACCCAGTTACATATAGATACTATGGGTCTTTAGCCACCTTATCTGGGAGGATGATCTTATTTTAACCCTAGGAGGAAGGTCCTATTGGGACACAGTAATTTAAATATGTATTTTCGAAAATAAACTTGCTTTCTTCCAATAGTCCTTAGTGAAGGTGTTAGATGGAACTCAACAGGGATTCCTCTGTGAATCTTGGACCCGCTTTTTCCCATTCCACCTTTGCACCTTTTTCAACCATCACAACTTTAAACCTTCTGCAATCTTCTTCTTCTTCTTAACATTTATTCGGTCCTGTGACCGGGTCCACTTTCCGTCTCTTCTTCTTCCACTTCGCTCTATCCAGGAAATCTTCCTCTTCGAGTTCGCAGATTGTCATGTGACACTCAACCACCGCAGTTTTGGCCTAAACCTTCTGCAATCTACCGGCCCCTATAACCCTCTCACTTCACGCAACATAAGTACCACAGGTGTTGTCTGCCAAGGCTAAATCAAATAAATAGTCTAAGAAACAAACTATTATCCTATTAGTGTTATTAGCCATATCTATCAGGTATTGAGAGCAACGGAACTGACGGACGGCTCACAGCTGATAAACTGAGAGATCCGGGTGACCAAGATTTGAACGGCCTTGGGAGTGTGTTCGAAGGGATTTTATGTCATAGGTGTGTTAGTGTTGGGTTTGTGAAAGGGTGTTTTTAAAATGATTGGGTTGATCTAGTATATTGTAATAGATGAAATGACTGGGAAGAGGGTTACTTGTGAGAAGATGTTAGACAGAAAAGCGTGGAAGAAGAAAATATGCCGTGTTGACCCCAAATAAAAATTGAGTAGCAATTCCACACAATTTCACTCACTCCCCAGGGGAGGTCCTATTTTCTGCACCTGGGGAAAAAAGTAACATATGTCCTGTTCAGGCTCTATATAGTCTATCTGTGTACTAAATTGAAATTGGTTCAGTCGTTTTGACTTAAAAGTGTGACGAACAACTACCATTCATCGCTCTGATTTATGAGCCCAATCAAACTATACTAAAAGTTTGCAATCATAATTGCTAGAACCTCAAGTTAGTCATACTTAGTAGCCGCTCCCTCGATCTTAAACTCCTTCGTCAAAGTAGGCTAGACCTAATTTATTTCTATTTGATTTAGAAAAGGACAGGACAAGCGAAGCCAATCTGTAATTATATGTCCCAATATTGGCCATAGGCCTCCTCTTACATAGAGAAGGATTGAACCTTAATCACCACGCTTACTGAATGCAGGTTGGTCATTTCAAACTTAATAGTCCAAATTTCCTATTTACCACTAGGCCACTTCTGTCATTTAATATACCTATTACGATTAATTATTTATTGAAAACTATTTATTCTGTCATCTAACATCCTTGACAGTCGTTATGGGAAGTCAGAAGCCAGTAGATCTGACACCAGTCTTACCAAGAGGGTATAGGTTGCGTAACTAGGTTGAGGAGGTCGGATAGGGCAGTCGCTCCTTGTAAAACACTGGTACTCAGCTACATCTGGCTAGACTGAAAGCCGACCCCAACATAGTTGGAAAAAGGCTCGGGAGATGATGGCGATATTAAAAACCATGATGCAATGATTATTTCAACTTAATTGAGTATCCTTTGCCATTCATGCTTAGAACTATATTTGCATAGAACTATTAAATGAGGGCGCTGACCTTTCACATATCCATTCATCGTTGATCCCTCGATACATACGCTATACTTGAAAGCAGAGGTCTTAGTAAACTGGTGATATATAAGACAAGTACATTAAGAGCTTTATGCATGAATAATTTAAAGGCGAAGATAGGTCAAGTAGTTTTGGTCCTAAATACCATGCGTGGGAGTAAATGTTTAATTTTGGTAGCTAATTGTAATTTTTGGGCGTGGAATTAATGATAATTTTATTAGTTTTCAATTCAATATGTTTATTAATATGTATGATTTTATTAAGACGAGTAACCTTTGTGAATGAAGATGGTATTTTTAGCAAACGCGCTGTTAGTTTAGTGATCAAGTTTCATTGCATGATTGTGAAATCTTAGGTTCGTTATTATGTATCTGTCCGTGATTAAGAAACAAGGTAATTCAAGGTAATTCAAGGTAATTCAAGGTAATTCAAGGTAATCAATAAATATATAAAGAAGTATTATAATACATTTCAAATATATTAAAATGAGGCTTAGAATCTAGGTCAAATTCATATTGCTGACCCACATTCATAATCTATGATACCTACATATTATTTATTTAAAAATAATTTCTTCTTAAAAATTTTAAAATTCAAACCACCCTTTACAACCGCAAACTTTAATTAGATTTTCGGTGCAAAAAAGTTAAAAATGAATATTAATTTTTAATCCATTTTCGTAGTTTGGGTTGTTTTTAATCAATTTTTGATACGTAATAGATTTTAATCATAAAATTGTGTTTGAAAATGTACGTTAGTAGCTAATTTTGATTGATGCGGCCGATTTTTCAAACTTAATGCCAAAATATTATTTCAAAAAACTTTTGGTAAAAATCATGTTTAATGAACGTGTGATTTAGTAGCTCAATTAACTATTTACCCCGGTTTTACTCGCAGATTAAAAGTGAGACAGAAATATTAATTTGCATCTCATCTTTGTTTGTAGCAGTTTTTGAATGTTATTTAAATTTTCATATGAAAAACGTCTGAATCATCATAAACCCGCAGTAAGCTAGTTAAACAAAGATACGAAACGAATAAATCGAACCTCTTTTTGATTTTTGTACGCCTGAATAAAGTCTCATATTACACTTAAAATATCTTTCTTTCTTTCGAGAAGAATGTTAAGAATAGTCACGCATGTTGTTCGCAGTCCATTTCAAAATAAAGAAACCACCAATTATATAATTATCTCCTACAAAAGCCACATATACGTAATACATAAATACAGTAAGGATATTATTACCTTCATAGTAGCACACAAAACACCTGTTCATCAAACATCAGAAAAAGAAAAAAAAGGAACCAAAATACCACTTGACATCAGTCGGAAACCAGTACAAAGATAATCACATCACTATTAAAAAAAAATCGTTCAAAATCCAACTCTCACGCGCACCAAATAAGTCCTTCATTAGTGATGGGACGTCGTCAAAACAAGTTGGTATCCGATACCGAAAAAAATGGGTATCGATAAAAAACCGAAAACGGGTTGTGTGTGAACAAAAAATCGGAGTAAGATGCTACCCGTTTTTTTTGTCGACGAGATTGTTTATCGGCTGTTTTTGGTAAATAAATATTTTTTCGTACCGATACCTAATTTGTCAGTAGTTGTGATATGATTTGTATTAAGTGATAAAAGTACTGAAGAAGCCGTTTTTTTCGTATTATGGAAATTAAACGGCTTCTGTTTGCCGAGGGATTTATTTAGTCTACCGGTGTCAATTGATACTGTTAATTGGTGGAGATGCTACAAAAAATATTTAGTAATTAAACCGCTTAAGTAATAAAAACAATTGTATTAGAATACGTTTCTTATTGTACTGAAATTATGGGTATATTTTTCAAAAGAGTTTCTATGGAGTTTCTTGCCGGTTCGTGTCCATGAGACCAACTTTTTGGAACCGTGCAACTAAGTAGTTGGACTTTTCAGAAAAACCCGTAGGTCTATTTGAAAAAAAAAAAAAAAAAGTATTCTATTCTTAAAAGGGGTAAAGATATATGTAATTGCTGAGCTGCAAAGCTGTAGGTAATTCTGTTGCCCTAAAGAGATATGTTTTCAAAATTGATGCTTTATTAGAACAAAAAATTCGCTTGTACAGATGTTCTAACTAGTCATTTATTCAGGTAATCGAGCTATTAGGCGGCTATATTATTGTTTGACTGGAGGTGAGATAAAGGTTAAACTTGAACCTATCAATTAGGATACAAAAACAAAGTAAGTAAATTATAAGAAACATTAATCAAAGTAGCACCAAATATGTATTATAAGAAATAGGTATATGAATCATTATGTGCTCACTGCATTCTAAACAGTCGGCCGACATTAACCCGATAGTAGGCAAACACTTTTTTTTAAGAAAATCTTGATTTCAATCAAAAGTTTCAGTCGTTCTGATACCTGCTATATACATACCTACCTGAACATTGTAATGTGCGGTCAAAACAAACTATCGGTCGCACTGATTTATGAGCCCAAGCAAACTATGAGCCGACTAAAAGTTTGCAGTGTGCAGACACTCGAAAAGTATGATGTAATTACATATCTTTATAACAATATTAAAATTAAAAGAATGTGGTTTATTGATAAAACACTGCGAAAATTACCAATTATAGGTAAACACATGACATAATACACTTACATAGGAGGTTATAGAAAAATGTAATGAATAGGCATTATACTTGCCAGAATTTTGAAACAAACATCATACTATTATGTCCTATGTATTCAGAATTGAATAAAGATACGCTAAACATGAAACCTATGGAACAATAGTTGTAGTCATTAAAGTAAAGCACACTGAAACCAGCAAACAGGCATACATTACAATCAGGCAAAACGTGGTGAATTGATGTTAGTAATGTACCAATTCATTGTTACTAATGAAATAGAATCGGTCGACTGGCTCATTGGTCGAAAATGCAACTACTCTGAATAATATATTTACAATTTGGAAAGATAGTACAGAAAACAGGAAAATCATAATTTGAATGAGCAATAGGGCGTTAGAAAAAACATCATCATTGCCTAGGCTTTTCCCAACTATGTTGGAAATAGGTAACTTGACTTCTAACTACCCGTAACGACTGCCAAAAGATGATCAAAGACAACCGGGAGCTACAGTTTATCGTGCTCTCCGAAACATGGTTATTGGTGTCCAAGATGTACTTAGAAAGTTCATATAAACTTAGAAAAGTTGCATTGGTTCTTGTCTGATCTGGAATCGAACCCACACTCGAGAGGTTGGGTTCTTTAAAATCGGCGATTTGACAGCTTGTTATGGATTCTGTTTTCATTATAGTTACATAGTGCAACCTACCTTTAGATTTTTCATTGCCAACAGTTCAGCAATATTTGAATATTGAAGCAAATTTAAATATTGACAGGTTGCTGAGACAGCCTTTGGGAATATCTTCGTCTTTAAGAGATGTCTTGAAAATCTATGCGTAGGATGATACTGAGAGACTGAAATGAAATTTCTTAGAAATCTATTGATCTTATAGTTGAATAGACATGTATAGAGATAGAGATATAGTTACCTTTATGCAGCGATTTTAGCAATATTTTTTGAGATGTAATCCTAATGATGAGACCTCAAGAGTATCACTTAGACAAGTTTCAAATGTTTTGATTTAACGCTTTTGTATGCACTAAGACTGGAAAACGTCTATTAAAAAAATGTTTCTTAGAGCTAAGTTTACAATCTGTAATCTTACCAAAATTGCATTTATTCATAATTAAGCTAAAAAACACACTTCTCGCACGTCAAACACATGATGACACAGTCAAAAACGCCTGTCTTCACAACTACCTATATGTTTTCGCTGGAAAGATGAAGTGCCGCAACAAACTCCCCAGCAAGTAAATTCTTAGAAAGTAAAAAACAATACCTAAGTATAAGGAGTTTCATAAGGAAACCAGCATCTCCTAGAATAAAAAAAATTGTAAGACAGTAAGCCCGCATAATTGAATACCACACTGTTCCTTTGCACAAGATATCTGAGTCATGATAATCAGAATTTGGTTCTTTTAGGCAAATAGTACGCCAGTGGGTGATGGTATGGTGGCCTACTGGGTAAAGAACCAATCTCTCAAGTATGAGTCTGGGTTCGATCCCAGGTCAGGCATGTACCAATACCAATGAAACTTTGCTAAGTTTGTATGTAATTTCTAAGGAGGTATTTTAGACACCAATGGCTGATTAAAGGCGAAGTAAACATCTCGTGGAAACAAGGACTGTAAAGTCTGAAATCATGAACCCACATTGAACACGCGTGATTAACGCTGAATCCTTCTCTGTGTGAGAGGAGGCCGCAGCCCAGCAGTGGGACGATAGAAAGGTTGATGTTGTTTTTCATCAATAATGTGCAAATCTATTCTTTATTTAAATTACAGTTTTAATAAAAATTGCACAGTCGTTCCACCGAAATTCTCGAATCTAAAAAACTAATAATCTCAAAGCTTCTATTTGATGTCTGTAAAATATTATATTTAAACTCCTTACATTATCATATTTTTAAATTAGAGCATATTTTCCTACAAACGTGGGTAGAAATAAGTTTTAAAATTAAATATGTCTGTGAGGAGGTTTTTAATTAAGGTTCGTTTATGCGCTTTTTTCTTCTTTTTCTCAGAAAACTTGGCGCTTGAAGTAATGTAAGGCGTATTATTGACAAAGGCTGTATAAATAATTGAGTGAACACTTAGAAAGGAATTAATACCGCTTTTGCTTGAAAAGTCTTAACTCGTATAAATTGAAGTCTCTCGAGGAAAATAATTCATACAAAGATTGGACTCCATTTTGACATGTTTCTAATTCAGGATATTTATGTTTGGGTATCGACAGTTATGTTAAAATTGTGTGTCTGGTAAATATTCATTTATTAATGAGAGTTAAAATTATAGGATTAAAATATCTATTGATAACTTTGGCATTCACAGAATTGCTCCGTGTACCCGCTTAAGTAGCCTAAGCAGACTTTGTCGTCAAGTGACCTGCCTAATACAGATTAAAAAAATGTTTGACCAGTAATTCTATACAGAGATTACGAGTAAACATAACATAGATATGTAGGTACATAAGGACTTTAAAATAACAGGCAGGTTTACTTATAACAATATGATGGTTGGATCTACAGCCAAAAAGCATTTTTTTGTTCCGTATCTACAAGATCGAAGGAACATATATTTAATTCTTGCACATGAATCAAAAACACCACATTCGTTTTATCCACAATACAGAATTTTCTAGCTAACACCATCGAACATTGCGAGCCCCTAACTTTACCATCAATTCTAGTTCGAGCCTCAACCCCATAGAACCAGTAGTTTAAAACTCGGTTCAACTTCACATTCAATCGATCCCGTTATTTTGACTGCTGCAAGTAAATAAATGCAGTCGTTATGGGTAGTCAGAAGCCAGTAAGTCTGACACCAGTCTAACCAAGGGGTATTGGGTTGCCCGGGTAACTGGGTTGAGGAGGTCAGATAGGTAGTCGCTTCTTGGAAAGCACTGGTACTCAGCTGAATCCGGTTAGACTGGAAGCCGACCCCAACATAGTTTGGGAAAAGGCTCGGAGGATGGAAGTAAATAACAAGTATATAGTTACTATGTTTATCTTTTAAACTGAGGTAGGTGAACTGAAATTATTCCGTCATTTCAAGTATTTTTAGGTATTATGAGTCATAAGAGTCTAGTTAAAGCAGTCTGTTATGGTAAAGATGAGATATTTTTGAAGAAATAACGCATTAAGTTCACTACCATATAATTTAAGATTTTTCATGAAATAACGGAATAAGTAAGTTAAATAAACCATGTAGTTAAAGTCTATCATATTTAACTACATTATTTCTTCAATAGAACAGAAGATAACTTTAGGTTTAAGGAATTAAATAGCTCCAACAACTTCTGTCTGCAATTTCATTAGTAGGCTATACACCTAAGCTAAAATACTGATATGTATCAGAGATTTGTTCTAAAATCTAAGTCTCAATCAATACAGTCCACGTTATTTGACTAATTTCTAAGATTTTCATTAATTAGGGTCTATAAAAATGTCTACGAAATCAAGCATTTTTGGCATGTAATAAAAACTGGGCTGTCAAAGTTTATGGTGAGCTAGCACGATCGTGAATCTCAATTAAATGACTGAACCTTAGTTTTATTTACAGCTTTTTTCAGTGGTCGCTAAAAATCCTATTTTTTACTCATATACCCAGCGTTTTTACAATCATCATCTGTCTCCCTATAGCTAGGTATTTAAGTTAATTCAATCGCTGAGTAAATATATCAAACAGCGCAATATTTTTCCTACTACCCCATTGTCAATCAAAACAAAAAAACAAATGAGCAGGTAAATAGGTATCCAGGTACATAACAACATAAGTTACGTACGAAGCAACATCAAAGTTCGGCTGCGAAATATCAAAACCCAGTATCTGCACAAAACCAAATTTTATAGGAGAGCCGAAAAACGATTTCATATCTTTGACAGCTTGCCGTTTCAATAATATTAGTCGTAACGTCCTGGGAGTGATTGCAAAATTTGAGGGAGATAACAGGGTTTTAAAAAAAAAGTGTTTTAATGCGTCTATCACCAAGTATGTACGTAGAGGAGCAGTTACTAATAAAAAAATTGTTTTCTTAGTTCTAACTTTTTGAGTCTGACAATTTCAAAACCTAGTAAGATCACTTGCTTTGTTTTCATTTAGGTCTGAATTTACTGAGTAGAAACTAAATGCACTTTTATAAACCTAGTAAGAAACAATAGAATAAAACAACGAAATAGTGATAAGAAGTTTTAATGAAAAAGATTAAAAAAAAAATATATTTTTCTCAGTAAAAAAAATAATCACTCAAAATATTTGAAAACAATATTCAAATAAAATAAATTATTCGCTTATTAAAAATTGTCCACCAGAAACTAAATCAACTGAATTATTATTGATCGGTAAACTTTGCCAAAACTCCCTTCTGTTCATTGGCATAAGCTGTAATAATGATTTTACTATGCCTTTCTTTTTACTTTCTTTAATGCCTCTTGGAATATATTTTAAGGTTGGCATGGTCAAGGGATTGTGTTTTTTCATAACGTTCGATATGGCCGCGGGCCGTACACTACATGAACGTGCCCCAAAGGGCACGATAGCCCAAAGGGCATGATAGCCATTAGGCTAATCCGGGGGTACCGCACGATCTCCCGCGAAGCAGCTGGCCTACTAGCCGGACTGCCACCGTGGGATCTGGAGGCGAGAGTCTTCTTGCGCCTGTACGACTGGCGCGAGGAGGCTCAGCGCCGGGGGAGAAACCCCGTTGCCGCGGCAAGTTGTCGAGCAGCGGGCGGAGCTCCGGCGCGATCTCATGGTGGCCTGGAGGGAACGACTGTCGCAACCCAGTACAGGGCACGCCACCATAGTGGCGGTAAGTCCCCTCTTTGAGGAGTGGCTCGGCAGGAGTCACGGCGCCCTCACGTACCGCATGACGCAGGTCCTCACCGGACACGGTTGTTTCGGGAGGTACTTGCATCGAATCTTTCGTGAGGAGGCGCCCGGGTATCACCACTGTGCGGACAGCCCCGAGGACACGGTACTCGTCGAGGCTTTAGGCGGCGGCGACTTCTCGCGTCCGGCCCTGGTTCAGGCCATGGTCCGGAGCGAGAGGGAATGGGATGCCTTCGCCTCCTTCTGCGAAGCAGTCATGCTCGAGAAGGAGGCGGCGGAACGTCAGAGAGTTCGCACCTCTCATCCCGGCCGCCACGCTGGAGCAGGTAGACACCACGGGCGCCGGGTGTCGCGAGATGACTCCCGGCCACCATAGGCATGGGTCTGTGGGCGGTGAGTTCGGGTGGCTCAGCGTCCCTCTGTCTGATTAGACGACAGACCCGTGTCGACGGCGCGCGTTGTTCCACGCGCTCCTCAAAGAGATGTCAGCAACCCCAGCGGGGCCCAGTAGGGCCAAGGCCTGCCGGGGCTGCGGGTTGTTCGAAAGAGATACCGTGGCTCTGGCAAATAAAAGGCCCACGACGGAACACGACGGTTTTTGGTCAGTAAGAGTCTGACACTCCCTCATCGCTGCTAACCCACAGCGAGAGGGGTCATTTGATGATTTTTGACGTCGTTTAAAAAAAAATGCCTTTTATTCATAAAAAACCTTGGAAAACAAACAATCTTGACAATATTATACACTGAAGCGTACTTAAATTTCACCATGTTGTTCTTTTAAAGCACTCAAGATCAATTTCGACCTATAAAACTGATTTTTGCTCATTTTTAGAGACAAAAACACGCACTTGCAACGACTTGTTCTCACATACTAAAGTTGCGCGGGAGTTTTGACGTTTATTACAACCATTTCATTGGCTTAGTATCTACATGAACCATTTTATATCCAAGTAACTACAAGCACTAACAAGGTTTTTAAAATGGTTGATGTTAGATACTATGTTTTAATCTTGTAATTTTTGCATTTTGAAAACGTTTACTGTAGATACTAGGTTTCCGACTTTGTGTAACTTCGTTTTTGTAAAATTTTTGGGAGTTTTTGCTATCCTAGTATGTGGAGAATGGTCTATAAGGTCGAAAAATGCAAAAACACGCTTTTTTAAAAATTTGTCAGATACTAGGTTTTGATATTGCACAGCCGAGTTGTTCGTAATCCATCATGACGCGATGAAAGGCGCAAATAGAACGATTTGTTCATGTACATGACCAACTGAAATCAGAAATCTGAAATCTGAAACTAGAACGATTCATACAGACACCAGATACCACGAACAGATACCGAAACGAAAAAACTGACGGTAACATCACTATTTAATACAAATAAAAAGAACGAAATTCAAAATTTCGATTCGATATTAGAACGCGCCATTTCTAAATGTCATTCGCATTCGTTGAAGCTAAACATTTTTAAATAAGAATCGAATGTTGAGTCGAAATGCGTAATACAAGATTCCATATTCAAGTGATCGTTGATGATATATGAAATCAGAACGCAATTGGAGGCTAAATTATCTGTGGAACAAAAACCGCCCCAGCGTGGTCGCGTCAGGCCGAACACGCAGGCTCTGGCATAGCCCGGGACGCTGTAGTGATCATCCCCTCCCCTCGCCCCGCTCGCACGGCGCACGCCCTGACCAGACCGCTCGCAGCGCTCGTCGGGAGCGCACGTATCTCTCCGTCGCGGACACCTGTGGCGCCGATACCAAGTGTTTACGGATTACAGTGAAAAATTGTGCCGAAGTGTGTGTTACCCTGTGTTTTTATGAATGAATGAATGAAAATCATCGTGCATAACCGGTCCCGGTTTGACTAGACCGGTTCCGATTTCCGCTGGTTCCAGTTTCGTGGGAGTAAGCCTATGTTTTATGTTCTTTTGCTTGGAACTGGGTTTTGATAGTTAATTAATATTTTTTTAAGTGTGTTTAGGATGTGTTGGAAAGGCCTTTGTTCTGGTATGTTAGAATTCTATTCGAAATTCAAACGCAATCGATGTCGTTTCGAGCTTTCAGTGCGTATGTAATGTTCTTGGAAATGGCAAACAACCTTTTTTATCAGTAACAAGATTGAATTTAAAAAGTAATGATATTGACTCGTTCTACCCAATAACTAAAGTATGAAAACGTTAAATACAAATGACGAAAAGATATCACTGAACAGATGTGACGCGAAAATGATTCCTTTCAAAACATAAGATATGATTTCCAATATTCATCTACCCTAAACACAAAATTAGTACAACAAATACAAACTTAATACCCATTTTAGTAGTTTATATACCAAGAAAAGGTGCAAACAGTTATTATCATATAGTTAGGTGCACCCATTTGATAACCAACTTCATTTGAATAGACAACCTTTTTTTATGACCTGCCATTTTCAAATGTAAGAAGGTTTGTTTCGCAAAGGCAATCTGAAACATAGATATTTAGACGTAGTTTTCAATAGTAAAATAGTGAAATTATAAAAGCTAGATCTTTGTATGATAAGTGTGATAATCATGAATCTATCTATGCTACTATTTACTGAAACGGGTAGTTTCGATGTGATTTTCAGTAGGGACGCGCTTAAGTGTTACTAACTGAAAATTTGTTTTCTCACTGCTATGTTACTTGAAAGAATCAGATTGACAGATAAGTAATTCGTCTAGGGATTGTGAGTTAAAGGTACCTTACTTAGTACTTGAATAGGTAAGTTAGTTTTTTGTATTTTGGTACCTACCTACCTAGTATTTCTCCACTCAAAATATTTTTATTAGGTACATAGATCGGTACTTATCATCATCAGTCTTTTTATTGCCCCACGCTTATCCTAGTAGACTGAATTTCAGATTGAAAAGTTCAGGCTTTCGTTCACTATTAGTCCTTGATATCTAACTAACTAACACTTATGTAGGTAGGTACCAACTAAGTTATTACTTACGTTTCTCAGTATCTCGGTTCGATTTCCATGTCAGGCAATTGTAGCGAATATTAATAACGCTTTCCATGAATCTTGTAATAACATTATGATATGATTTACATAAAAATGTGCAAATTGCACTTACGTGCATTCAAAATGTCATGCAGTGGTTTTTGAATTATGTATGTGCAATGTGCATTTTGTACTTATGTCACGAAAGTGTTAAACTGGTTCAAGTAAAATTGTAACCGTCGTGCCACAAAAACTTTTAAACGTCTGTTGAACACTTGTCTAAAAAATGACAGATTAAGTATGACGTTGAAATAAGGTCCGATTTGCAACCACACTTTTTTTTAGACAAGTGTTCAACAGATGTTTAAGTTTTTGTATTAAGGCTGTAAATGTTTTTATTTAGAAGTACTATTTTAAAGCTAACGAGTTTGTTTTGTTTGCGTGAACAAGCTAATCTCAGGATCTATAAGAGCGATTTCCAAAAAAGAACAGCTTCAAATAGTCAATTTATCTAGAAATTATACTGTTAATAATGTGTTTAGTTTTCCAAATTTCCCATCATCATCAGGCATTTTTACTGTCCCACTGCAGGGCACAGACCTCTTCTCATACACAGAAGGAAGAATAAGTGTGAAGGAACGAATCATATGATTTGTTAGGAAATGATTCAAATGTTTGTTTTCCAAAGCTGCCTAGGCAGAGGTGAAATACTTTTAACTACTTATTGCCAAAAGTTCAGGAAATGAACCATCACATATTTGATGATATCATTTCACAAAAATCCGTCAAAATATATAAAAAAACATCACATATTTCCACGATGAACGAGTTTCCTGACGAAAATTATGAAAATATTTTGATTTCCATTTATACACTGAAATAAAAGTGAATCGTATACGAGCGACATTTTTTTCAAGTTACTCGATTTCCGATCATGTGTCAACTGAGGAATTAAATTTAAAAATAGGACGGTTAAAAAACATGGCGGATTGGGAATTTGTCATCGAGTATCGGGTTTCAGGAAATAGCTAAATACTTCAGTATTAGAATAGATATTTGCTGTATGTTATGTTCCTTTTTAAACCTTCAACATAACTTTTTAGACTTTCTCAAAAAGGAGGAGGATCAATCTGCCTTTTTGTCCCGCTTTTGACTGAGGACACATTTGGAGACAATCTAGTATGGATATGGGTGAAACCTACCTTCAGTAAGGTTATAAAACTAACCGTTGGTCTAATGGTCGCAAGCGCGACTCCTGAGCAAGTCCTAGGTTAGATTCTTGAGTTACAGACATCGCTTGGTAGGTTTTAGAAACATTCACAAAGTACCCCTAAGTCTCGAAGTTGGTGATGTTACACCCCAGTGCCTACGAGGGCAAACATAGAAACATAGGCGTCCCCGAATGCTACTCAGTAGCAGTCGTTGTTACAATTCCACGGATTTGAGAACACTCTGACACTAGGGCTTGTTAGGTGATTAAACCTGCAGCTCACTCGATGACAAGGACATTCTATTTTGTGGAAATCTTTCGACTGCACTCTTATAGACTACCTCTTTACTAAATACATTAATCATGCAACTCAGGTTGAGGAGGTCAGATAGGCAGTCGCTTCTTGTAAAGCACTGGTACTCAGCTGAATCCGACCCCAACATAGTCGGGAAAAAGGCTCGGACGATGATGATTAATCGTGCAACTCAAAATTACTTACACCACTGCACATTTTGTCAAAATCGTCACAATAACCTAATTAATTTTCAAACTGTAATTAAATCCTAAATTCCTATTGAATTGATATTCGAAATCAATTGGACAGTCATGCATATAAGCCATTAATTTTAGGGGCGTCACCATATCGCCTATCAGTGGTTCTGTTATTTGTCAATTGGCCAGGATTAGAACATTATCGGATATATTACATGAGATTACATTTTGTGTATGACTGTACCGAATTTAATGTTGTATTGTGGTGCAAATTATTATACTATATTGGACTGGCTGTTTCCATGTTACTTGTGAGATGACGGCAGATAGAAGAGTATGGAGGGAGAAAACATGCTGCGCCGACCCCACATAAAAATTGGGATAAGGGCAGGAGAATGATGATAGACTGGTAGTTTCTCTTGCTTCCAGGGGTGCACTTCTTCGCGTATAAGGACAAAATATAGCCTATATAACTCGTGATTAGTCTAGCTTCCCAACATTGAAATAATTTTTAAAATCGGTTTAGTAGTTTCAAAAATCTTTCCTCTTTATCACTTATAAAATATTGGTAAGATTAACTAGACCCTGATACTCAAAGTATCTGGTTAGGCTGGAAGCTGACCCCAATTTTCTTAGTAAAAGGCTAGGCAGATGATGAACTGAACTTACGTTGATGACAAGCAAAAGTTTTCTGGTTTTGATTTTAATATTGCAAAGATATAATTGGCGTGAACTTATAACTGTTTTCCACTATTTCACACGGAATCAATAAACTGCAAGTGAAACCGCGAGAAAATTCAATTATTAACACTTTGTCACATTAAAAACATAGTAATCTAAAGTCTAACCCATGGTCGTAGGGTGTCTATAAAAATAAACCGGAGAGAACCGCTTCAAACCAGTTTCAGAAGACATACAAGTTTTGCGTCCGGTGCACCTCCCACTTAAAGATTAGTGCAGGTTCGGTTCCCATGTTGAGCTTTTTATTGTTACAGGATGCCGTTGTTTTGTTTGTTTGTAATTTGTTATTAAAGGTTTATATGTTCGAGTCGTTAATTGTTGATTTTACGAATGAATTTGTTGGTTAAGACAAAGTTTCGTATGTATGTATGGTTGTGTAAAGAAGTCCCATTAAGGTTGTAGATTTTTTCATTACAAAAAAAAACTTGTAACTCTCATAATCACTAGTATCATCTGCTCTGTTTCTCTAAGTTTTGTATAAAATATGGTGTTACCGTTACTTAGATAAAAACAGCATACACCGCCTCCAGAACGCTATTTAAACTATGTCAAATTTTATCTCAGTCGGTTCAGTAGATTTTAGCTTGAAAGCGTAACAAACAAACACTTACAGTAACAAACTGTGGTACCCTAAACGTCTCCATATTTTACCCAACAGCCGTAAAGAGGGCAATGATTTCCCTTGACACAATCAAGTTTTGTGTGCACTACATAGTATAAACATATATACTAACATATTGTCCTTACGTATGTAATTACATAACCAGTTTCTCTTAGCTCGGTTCTAGGACCAAGGATCACATTTTTTGTACTTCACACTTTCTGTAAAGAGTAAGTTTGTTCTAGAATATTTTGTAGTTGTGCAATTCTGACTAATATTAGTAATAATGCGTATGTGTACGTGTGTATGTTGGTCATGCTTTCACGCCAGAACTGTTTAACCTGATTGAAAATGTTTGGCATACAGATAGTCTAAAGTCTGCTCATAGGCTACTTTTTATCCGAGTGTGGGAAGCAGGTCCCTTCAATCGGGATGTGGGTGGAACCGTATGGAAAAAGTTGTAGTTTAACATAATCAGTTGAGTAAGATTAACATACAAACTAAGGAATACTCTTAGATCTCACAAGTTCCCACATAATCTTGAAAGATCTGCCTAACCTTTTCCAAACTATGTTGGGGTCGGCTTCTAGTCTAACCAGACGCAGCTGAGTTCCAGTGCTTTACAAGGAACGACTATCTGACCTCCTCAACGTCAGCGTCAGACTTACTGGCTTCTGACTACCCGTAACGACTACCAAGGATGTTCAATGACAGCTGGGACCTACAGTTTAACTAAGATTAACATGTACCACTTAGTGCAATTCTTCTTCCTCGCAAAAACACATAGGAAGGAAGAAATTTAGACGTTCCAAAAGTGCTGATTTATCAACCTAATTTGAAAACGTTTTAGAGTTTGAGTGACTGAACATATTATTATTAATATCTAATTAAACGCCAGTTACGTGTCACGTGCGGTTATATTTGTGTGATGTCGCGTTGGTCGGTGATGCTGTATTTTTATCTTAAGCTTCGAATGTTATCTCGTTTTGGTATACAGGGTGTTTCTGTTAGGCGATCGGTTTTGTGCTTTTTTGAAGAGTTTTTTATTTTTATTTTGTGTAAAATAAAAATAATCCAGAAGCTTAACTTTAACGTTTAATAGAAAAAAATAATATTTTTTATAAAAAAAAATCAGTATGTTTAAAAAAACTATGAGAATACTCGCATTGCACCATATCGTTTTAAAACTATATAATTTTAGAAAACATCAAACTAAAATCGACTTAGACATCGTTGGGAAAAGGCTGAGCAATAATTGATGCTATTTATTTACAAGTGTACAAAATCGAGACATAAGTATTTTGTGCACAAAAAATTTCAATTTTAATATGATGTTGGTTTTATTAAAGTCTGTGTTTCTACTGATAACAAATTAAGCTGCAAACTGCGGTTTAAGTGTTCATCATATTTTATATTCTCGTTGAAAAGGTAGCAATAATAATTATTACTAGTTAACAACCAGTTACTTATTTACAACTAAAATAATAGAGAAAGATGATTGTAGTTTGCATGATTTTAAATTTTATTTTCTTTAAGTGTAGACTGCTCTAACTTTTTTTAGTATTATTAAATGGTTTATTAGTTTTTTTTCATTTTTACAAGATTATAACATATTAAAGCAATTTATTATTATAATATATATTTTTTTTTCTTTTTTCTTTCTCTCTCTTTCTATAAAAACAGTGACATCAAAGATTATTTCATAAAATTACTTAAGACTATAGAGATCTCAAAAATAATTAATATCCATCTAAAAATCCAATAATTTTTAAAAGAAAAAAGTCCAATTAACTTTGACTTTGCCAAGTGCGAAAGTGTAGATTATTAAGACTATTATCATGACTTCGAACGTAATATATCGAAATTGGTGCTTAAGATAAAATATTTAAAGATTTTTCGGGCCTAACTTAATTATTGACCTTTCTATTTTATCTTTGATTAGAATCTACGTGATATATTATGTATTTTTTAATTATATAACTAGCTTATTTCTGTGGAATTGGTTGGATGTATTTTACTGGCAAAATAAGTGTTACTTAGTACATAAATAAATATTTTGTTTTTATAATAAATATTTTTTACATAAAACTTTTTGACAGAAAAATGGTAAAAAGCAAATCATATTTTTATGGAGATACATAGAATACCTACATCTGTAATTCGGATAAATCAATTAATGCCTCAAGCATATTAATGACTGAATTAAACAGAATACTTTAAAATGCAAAGACAAATTGCGCTGTAACTAAATATGAATATAGAAACAAACTAATTAGCTAAGCAATGCATAGTGATGTGCTCAAACTAATTGTAATTAACTGGTTAATAGTGATATTCAGACGCCTGCAGCGTTATTGCGGAGCACACAATACATTTTAGCTTGTATCGCAATGATCTAGCTTTTCACCGTGGATTCACTTGCCATTTAATTAAAAAACACATATTTTTTAGACCTACTCAAGAGGAAAAAAAAATATTATAGTGCCTGACATATTTAATAGTATATTTGTTTTTGAAATGTCCTAAGAAAGTAAATCGTTTGTTAATCTCTTGCTTTTGCACCAATTAATCAAAAAAATATTTAAAATTGATCCCATCATCTACTTATCTAATGTTAGCTATAAACTTAATAAAAACCAGCTTTACTCTTATAGATTTCCATTTCACACACTGACATTAAAAAATAGCCAACACCCTTTACTTACCTCATTTAAAAAAATACCAAAATCATATCCCAATCCTTCAAAAAAAAAAAAAAACAAAAAACATTTGCCAACCAAAAAAAGAAAAAAATATATTGCTAACAAAAATCCCCCTGTAGGTAGGTACAGTCGACATCGCTTCTCCCACGTAGCAATGTGGCGACCATATTTAGCGCACACATGTGGCAGAATGTACCTACACTGTTTATGTTTAAAGGGTAAGCTGAGTTGCAGGTTGGTACAAAAACGTATGGTGATTTTAGCCGGCTTTTTTAACGTTTTTTTTTGTGGATATTGATAGGTAGTGTATTATATTGATCCTGGCCGATTTCGGCCACAGCGACTTGGATCTGCGCTTAATTTTGAGAGCGTCGCTGGTGTGCTCTCCAGTGACTGACAAAGCCAATTTTTGCAGTGAATGTCCGTCCACATTCACTGCAAGTCAGCACTCCTCCGATATAGGTGTATTGTATGGCCGCGTCTATGGTGTGTGTATTACTTGTGAGGTGACGGCAGATAGAAGAGTGTGGAGGGGTAAAACATAATAAATTAAATTGTGACAAAGTAGGAGGCTGATGATGATGATATTTTTGTAATGGATAGCGAGTGTTTTTTGTAGTATGTAGACTAGAAAATCCAAAAAAATGTTTGTTTTTTTGGCATAGGTAAATAAAAAAAAATAGGTAAAACAAAGTCTGAAATCACCAACCCGCATTGAGCAAGCGTGGTGATTAATGCTCAATCCTTCTCCGTGTGAGAGGAGGCCTGTGCCCAGCAGTGGGACGATAAATAGGCTGTAACTAACTATAACTATATAACTAAATCAATGATTGTTTCAATAATTTCAGCCGTTCTCCAGTTAGAATTTGAATATTTTGAAAAAAAGTCATAGGTAGCCCAATGAAATTCATAAAAATAGTAACAATAGCAATTGCATCACTCAAATTGTCACTTGAACTAATAATAGTTTGGTTTCTAAAACAGAATGACGTATCCTAAACATGTCAATACAGTATACACAACATAATGTATTGACAAACATCCATACATACATTACATGGCATCATGTAATACAATTGTCAATACCTTCTAACAAAAGAAATGATTTGTCTATTGTCTGTTATGTAAACAATTTATGTTTACGTATGTATTTTCATTATTACATCTGGAATCTTGTTTTTTTCTAAACACTTATAAGGTAATATACAGGTATCGATGTACCTAATATGTTGAGGTCAGCTTCCAGTCTAACCAGATGCAGCTGAGTACCAGTGTATTATATGGAGCGACTGTTTATCTGACCTCTGACCTTTAATATACCTTATATATTTCCTGAAATAAAGTCATAGGTCAGTCAAATAGTGTATTTTTCAACCTACAAAAAACCAAAGTGTGAACAAAGTAAACACCCTTAAAGCAAGTAATAAAAATAACTTAAAAAGCATCGATAGGAAACATTATTAAAAACTTTTCTAACGTCGAAATCATAAAAAGTGGAACAGTTTTTTTTTACAAGTACATAAAAGAAAGTTTGGTGCTCCTACAATAATAATTAGGCAAGATATTGTGTGTCTCAAAAACTTTTGAGGACGTAAAAATACCTTAGATATTTTTCCTTCCCGTTTTCCTTGCGAACATTTTGGCTTTGCTATCTTGTTATTCAAGCAAGTTCTTTGCAAATAATACTAACTTTCGTCAGTGGAAGATGCTTCGCGCACCTGTATAAAAATTAGTCTATACCTACCTTGATAAACAATCTAACATTGAAATGACTGCAAATCGGGGTCGGTTTCCAGTCTAACCGGATGCAGCTGAGTACTAGTGTTTTACAAGAAACGATTACCTATCTGACCTCCTAAACTCAGTTAACCAGGCAATTCAATACACCTTGCTAAAACTGGTTGTCACATTTTCTGGCTTGTGACTATCTTTAACGACTGCCAAAGATGTTCAAATGACTGTTTAACTCGACCCGGATCATCAAACAAACTAAAATATTTTCTCTGTATAATATTAGTTTAGATAAAAGCTGCAAGAATATTTCACAAGAAAACCAGTCCCATAGTTACAAGCCCACAATATGTAGACTCTATAGTCTATTATTCTCCTATCAAAGCTTAAGACAATAATAAGCCTTAGAACACACTGCAAACTTTTAGTGGGCCGATATTTTGTTTGGGTTTCATAAATCAGTAAAAAGATGAATGGTAGTACGCACATTACAAAGATCAGGTTTTTAGCAGGTAGGATTGTTTGAAAGAGTTACCGCGGCCCTGGTACATAAAAAGCACATAAGTACATAAGAAGGAACATGATGGGTTTTAGTCAGTAAGAGTCTGACACTCCCTCACGCTGCTAACCCACAGCGGGAGGAGACATTTGATGATTTAATATTAGAAAAAAGACCTACTGAAAATGATGACCTAATGAAACGGGAGATGATGATGATTCTCTTTAAAAATATATTTTTGCCAACTGTTGAGGCAACTGTCGCCCGACTGTTTAGTCTGCAGTGAGTGTATACTTAGCTCTCTATAAAGCCTATAGGCATAGGACACATGAAGTCGTGTGAACATCTCGACATGTGCTAAGCGAATGTGTCTGAAAGTTTTTTTGTATGTACTAACTCTTTGGAATACTTGTACAAGTATGTTTATTGACCCATCCTTTTTAAGAGATCGGCTTTTTGCTTAACCGTTTTTGTTTTTTATGTAGTGAGTTATATGATTTAAATGGTTGAGGAGCTTGCAGGTTATATGTAAGTTATTTTTTGTGGCGTTTCTTGGTAACAATTTGCAATGTCAAAAAAAATATGACCCTGGTATCGTTTTCGTCGCAATAACGATGTTATGAGACAACTTTTCGTGAATCTACTTGTAGATGTTACTGCCAATGGTTCAAGTAATTTCCTTAGGTAGGTACCAAATTTCATGCACATTAGTCAAGACATAAGGTGAAAGTCAGCATTTTTGCAGATCTTTTTGTATTATTTGACGCTCCAATTTCTTTTGGTAAAAACAGACATGGACTATCCTTTCGTTGTACCCTAGGTATAAAATATGAATGAATAAAGATTGCGGTAGTAAATAAAATCTCTAATTTTACATCGACGACTTAATACAAACTTACAAGACATTTCTTCCACATGCACAGTGACACATTTACACAAGTACTCTAAGCTTGCAATACACTAGTGTACACCCACGGCTCCGCCTACTATCGGACTATTGCCCAACTTCCGACCACCGCGTTAAAGACTACTCAAAATGCTAATTTCGGATAGTATTTTGTGTTTAAGTAATCCTACTTATAATGTGAATGTTGGTGTTACGCTTTTACCTAAAGGTGCTAAATGGATTTCGAGGAAACTTGGAAATGAAATACTTAGCTGTAAAATATGTCGGTTGTTTTTTTTATCTATGTGCGAGGTTGTTACCTTGGGAAGTGTATGAATACGGGGACGGTAGCTAGTGGAAAGCAATTTTCCCATACTATTTGGATTCCTACGTTGGGTCGGCTTCCAGTCTCACTGCATGCAACTGAGTGCCAGTGTTTTACATAAAGCGACTGCCTATCCGACCTCCTCAATCCGGCTACCTGTATACCTACGATAGCATTACGATGTCCCTATGATTGTCAGAACTACTGACTTCTGACTACCTGAAACCACTGTCAAAGATGTCAAAATGACAGCCGAGACTTAAAAGTTTAACATGCTATTTGATTCATGCAGTTTTGCAGTGATACAAAATTACTGTACCAAGCACAGAAATAAAAATCATTTCAGACCCGTATATATTTCACCACGAGCTCAAAAAAAATATACAAAAAATCGAACATTCAAAAAACCGAAAACCTCAAAATTTAACAAGTATTTGCCCCGTTGAAAACTGCTGACTTTCACGCATGAACGTATTGAATATCCGACTGAAATATAAAAAAGTATTTTTCATATATTTCAACAGAAACAACGAAATACTATGTAACTATGTATGCATTGTTTTTATATTGATCCGTACCTTATATTTTTCTTTCAATCTCGAACTGTGTAAAAGTATACTTTTTCTCGGAAAATATAATTTGACGTTTTATTTTTTTTTCAGTTCTTCCTTCGTTGTAATTCGATATTCCGCAATACAATTTTATTTCGTTCTTGGAATACATTGTAAAACAGGTAGGAGAAGAATTGCTAAGGAGACTCTTGCCCGTTCTTCTCCATATGAATGTAAGCTCTGGGCATGGGCAAAATAATTACGTTTCAACATTTTTCATTGACAATCAAAAATACATGTGCGATCTATGTATTTAGGACCTAGTCTTGCCAAAGGGTATCATTGCCCGGGTAACTGGGTTAAGGAGGTCAGATAGGCAGTGGCTCCTTGTAAATTACTGGTACTTAGCTGTATCTGATTAGATTTTACAATCTTACAACACCGACATAGTTAGGCAAAGCTCAGGCAGATGATGATAATGGATAATTCTTAGTATTAATATATTACCAGAAATTATACCCTACCGTTAAACTGTAACTCTAACTTAAATCAAATTATATTGAACATAAAACTATGAAGATTACACAAAGCTATAATATGCCACTAAAATGGTACGTTATAAAACACTTTAACTGTTAATAAAATTATTATATGTTGCACTAAAAATGTCATTTTGGTACGTTAAATTTATTGCACCGTTTTGTATCCGAAATATTTTAATATCGAAGTTTGAGCTTGTGTGTTTCAATAAATATTTAGTGGTATATGGTTATCACCATGGTTGCTAATAGACTGGTTATCAGTAGATAAATAGTGTTACAAATAAACTTGGTCCTCAAAAGTTAAGCTGCTCTTTACGCGGCTCGTTAAAAGATGGGTGACCGTCTCAAAAAACTTTAGATAATAATAAATGCAGTTTTAACATAAATTGTGTTGTAACAATGACATTACTCAAATAGCGAAAAAACTACAGATAGGCACGATACCGAAGTTACATAAAAATACTTAGAAAGGTTAGTCAATAGCGGGTAAACTTCAAATTCAAGTCAAATTGGCAGTCATCATGTCCACGCAGTGTACTAACAAAGCCAATACAAACAGACAGACAGACAAAATAATTGTCTCCACCAAACATTATGCCGCCTACATCTCACTTGAGGACAGTGGGGCAAGTTATAGGCGGTAGCGGGTAGATTATTATTAAAAAACGCGTATTTTTTTTCATATAAAACTTTTTTGCAAAACATGTGACTAACATCTTGCTAATTAGAGTGATTTTTTAAGCACGACACAATAGAAATTGTCAAGGGATTGCATTAAAAAAATAATTTAAGAAAAAAAATAACGCAACGACAGTTTTAAAATTATATTAAGACAAAATCACTAATTTAAAAAATAAATCGTTTTATTTCTGAGTTGGATTAAAAGCATATTTTCTTCAACCTTATTAAAAATACAATTATATGTATGTAATTGAATTCATACAATATTAATCGTTTTCATAAATAAAATATAACGTTGAGAGATCAATCATCACTGATTCATAATGAGACAAAAACTTAAGCTTCAAGTTATAATAAGTTATACAATTAAGTAAATCCTTTCAAGTTATCAAGAATAATAATTGCAATCAATCACATACAAGTAATTCGCGAAACATTATATGCGTTTTAATTAAGATAATAAAAGCCACATTATTAAAAAAATATCCATCTGTCTTTTCGTGATAAACTCAAAAACTACTGAACCGTTTTACATTTGAGTTTTACTAATCAAAAAACCGGCCAAGTGCAAGTCGGACTCGCGCACGAAGGGTTCCGTACCAGAGCAAAAAAAAATCAAAATATTTATTTTATTCTAGTTTTCAGTATTTGTTGTTATAGCGGCAACAGAAATACATCATCTGTGAAAATTTCAGCTCTCTATCACGGTTAATGAGATACAGCCTGGTGACAGACGGACGGACGGACGGACGGACAGAGGAGCGAAACCAATAGGGTCCCGTTTTTCCCTTTGGGTACGGAACCCTAAAAAGGATTGTTTGTAATTCTGAAGATTATTATAGAAGGCATTATTAAATAAGATAAGGTTTAAACAATCCAGTTAAATCACCAGTTACCACGTTAGGTCAACAGTCATCAGTTAGTAACTTGAACCGCCCGTCAAAATTAAACTGGGCTAAGCGTGGGTTAAGTTGTGTCGTAAGCAGAATCAAGTTTTTTTTCTTAACGATTTTTTTTCGAGTGGGCATCGGCTACCTTCCTTTTTGTTATGGCCAGATGATTTCATTCATGTAGCTTAGAAAGTAGATTTAGTCATTTTGCATTTAGGCATAATAACTTGCTTTTTTTTAAGATTTTTAACTAAAACTGGGTATTTTTTTATTCAAAATATAAATTTTAATAAAAGAGGATTTAAATTCAACGAAATATTAATTTTTAAAGATAAAAATAACCATGCAAAATATTTCATTTCATCTAAAACCATTTTTATTAAAAAGCAGAAAATAAATGTAAGAAAAACTTTAATTTTAAATCAGCCATTACTCGAAATGAGATCCAATCAAAACTAATAAATCCTAAAGAAATACAAATCAATAGATATTACTTTTTAAATTAATGAAAAAAAAAACTAATAAGCATTTTTTAAGCTTCTAGAAAAATATTGTGAGTTCGACGTATCTTCGAATCGGTTTTTATTACTTAGAATAAATTCAATACCTTAAGATCTAGGTTTTTATTAATTTTTGCGCACGTGCCGTATTAAAATTTATGCGTTTTTTTTTCAATATGATACACTCACTTAATTATAAATAATGATGTCACCACAGGTTTTTAAACTCGTATTGCAGACAGACAAAAAATATTAATGACATTCGGTTATTCGCACGACATTTATTTTCGGTTTTTAGTCTATGAATTTGCATTTTTTCTTGTTGAAGTATCTAGTTTATTGCCTATTTGCAAATATTATCTATGTTTTTCAGAAAAAAAAAACAACATCTTTTAAAATCTGATCGTAAATTCTTTTCTTGAAAATAATCTTTTTACGGATTTAATTTTGCTAATATTTTTTGTATTTTTTTCCAGTATTTTTTAATTAAACATCTATCTTTGTAAGTAACTCAAAAATAATATTTTTAGACCTCTGAAAAAAAACTGAAGTTATTCAGCAAAAATATATTTTACGAGCTTGCTGAGACCCGAAACATATGATGTCAAATTTTACAACTATGACCCGTAACGTGACCCAACCTTTTATCTCCAAAATTAATGTGTCATTAATGTTTTTATAGGCAATTTAAAAATACGACGTTTCCAAATAAAAATGCCGTTCAAACATGTCTAAATAAACTGTCAAAGTTTTTCGTTTTCACATTCCTGTAATAAACAAAAAAAAAATATGTTTTTGTTAATTTTGCAAAAAAAATTACTCGACCTTTGTTTTTGTGGTAGTTAACTTTTTTCTGACGTTAGCAAAAAGTGTTTTGTTTTTGTTTATTTAGGATTTCAAGCTACCATATTCATTACTATTCCGAGAATTGCTTAAAAAATCTATAGTATTTATAAACTTTTATGGTAGTTTATATCACATATTGCTCTTTTACTGTATTTCAAACGTTCGTTCGTTTATAAAATAATCATTAAATTTTTCTAATATTATTTTCTTCTTTTCAGAATCACCGGTGGACTGAGTAAAATCGGGAAAAAAATGACCAAGTGACGTAAAAGTGACAGTGAAGTGACATTTAATGACAGATTAGTGATGTGCTAGTGTCGATACTTTGTGACAAAATGTGGAGGTGATTCTCGCGACTGTATAGAAAATTATGTGCTGTGTTGTTGTATTAAAAAAATCAAAATGTGTGCCAAAATTAGGAATCTTGTCGTCGTGTTTTGTGGTAAGTTTTTGTACTTTTATTTTCTATTATTATTTATTTTTATGTGTATTCTAGGGTGTGGTCAGTAGCTTTTTAACAATAATATCGATATTTGACCACAGTTAGGATAAGTATTTGTGTTTTATAAAAATATGATAACATGCGTTTATTAAATTAGATATCAAGGTGAGAATTCGGTATCATGGGTCAAAAATTCAGTTATTTTTGCCTAAGTATTCAGTTTCGTTCAGTACTGTTAGTAAAGAGAGTGACAACATTCATCTAACACATTTTTCAAGTTTAATACAGTTTCTACGAATACAGTGAAAACCATTCGAATAAATCTCCCCCACAGTTTATTATTCCATCAGTATAAAACTACTTACTTATGAAAACGGAATTATTTTCAATGGTACTCACTTAAGTTCTATATCAACGTTTTTATTTCCAACATTTTTAAGTACATACTTAGCGTTTATATCTGCTAAATGTTCAGTGAGTTAATGGATGAGAAATTAAAAAAAAAGAATGTTAGCATGATGATGCCTTTGTTATAAACAGGGTCAGCGGGAGTTCAGGTCTACATAAGGACCAATACCTTGGGCTGCGGGATTGTTCGAAAGAGTTACCGCGGCCCTGGTACATAAAAGGCCCACGACGGAACACGACGGTTTTTAGTCAGTAAGAGTCTGACACTCCCTCACCTCTGCTAACCCACAGCAGGAGGGGTCATTTGATGAATTTTGACGTCGTTAAAAACAAAAAGAGTAGATACTATAAGTATACTGGTTACGAAGAGTAGATACTATAGGTACCTGCAAAATGTCGGTTATATCTTTGCTTGCGTTAAGTACCTACACCTTCTCTTACCGGTAAAACCCCATTTACCATCGAACACTTTCAAATAGACTAAAAAAGATTATAATCAATTTTGATATTTTCAAAACGAAGAAAAAAATACAACACATGTCATAAAACCGCCGAAATATCATGTATCCTAACCTAACATTGTAAAATGAAAAAAATAATTGTAAAGCTATATTTTTTTGTAAATAAAACTTTGCCATATGAATCGCTATTGGTACTGAGTTAAAAAGAGTTTTCAAATAAAATGAAAACACATACATACACTCGTTAAATAAAAGTTCTATTGTAAAGTTAGTATTTATTGGGTTGGCCTTTGTAGGGTTTGCTAGGGTTGACGGCGCGGATATTGTATCCGACAAATATTTTTTTCGGATATTTTTGTTTTTCAGTTGCGGATTATCATGTCGGGTTTTGTATGATTTGAAATGACATTCTCTTCATGACAGGTTATCAAAAATATATATTTTTTTTTATCTATATCAACACATTTTTTTAAACAAAAACAGTAATAAAAAATGAGCAAATTCTGTGAAACAGACGATAATATATCGAGGAATGCTATTACTTTTTATTCGGGTGTACATAGTTATTATTCTAGGAAACTAGTTAGTAACAGTTGCCATGGCGACAACAAGAGACTTAAAACAAACACCTACTATTAACACAAATAATGGCCGACCCGAATAACAAGGACAATATATATCAATTTCATAGCTTAATAGACAACACAAATCAATATTTCCTAGAACATCCCGATATGAAATTAATAACAACTATCCATGACGCCTAAAGTAATTAATATGACAAACATCTATACATATACAAATAGATATATACGTATGTATCAATACCATGGAAGAAGGAAACATGAGCAGAGATTCTATAAGGCAGGTAGGTCAGGCGCCTTCTTTTCGGTCAGAAAATATGCGGTGGACATGACCAAAACGCTCAGTTACGAATGAATTAACGAGGCGTTCGGAGTCCTTGACACATCTGTCGAAGATTTTTGGCTTAACATAAATGAGCGGGTTTCAAAAAGGCGTGTTTAAGTATCATTCCTGGTCCCCTGCATTTTGGTGACGCAACTTTCTCAGGAGCTTTTCCATTATATCATCTCCGCTTATAATTTTGTTTTCTATGATCAATACATAGTGTTTGCTATGGCTTTGTTCCGCCTTCATGCTTCCGAGATGAGTATTACAAACATTAGTATACTTAATTACAAACAAACAACCTGTATGTGTGTTTGTAGTAATATGTTCGGGTGTTAATTTAAGCAGGAATATTGCGATATGAACTATGTTTTGCAGGTTTGAAAATAGAGTGAGGTATCAAATAATCCCAAATCATCCCGTTTTGGCCCAAAAGAATAGAGAAATAGAGCTAAAACGAGCGTTCTTCAGCTCTCGCATCGGAGAGGAGTCTTTTGCTATAATATTATTTTATTGCGCACTGTTTCTTTCGAATCTCGCCATTTTAATTCAAAGCATTTTTCCGCTGTTTCTTTAAAATTATTAGATAAGTAAGTATATAAAATAGATTGATTAGGTATTCTTTCGTTTTAAACGCATACTAAGCCGTTTAATATCGCTTTTTGATTTTAGATGATTTTTTGAGACAATCGTTGTCTTTAGGATTATAGTTTTTTACTTTTGGATTTATAGTTTTTTAGCATTTGTGAAAGGCTAAAAAACTATAAATGCCATGGATATTATTCTTTCAAATTCTACATAGGTCTATCAAATCAATAAAAAAATCTAACTTGATAAGGTATTTTTTGCAACCAAAATATCCGAATATCCGCGCGCAAAATATCCGCGTTTCCCATCCCTAACGTAACAAGGTAGGCCGCCATTATTTATAGGGCTGGCCGGCCACCAATTAAACTTTAATTAAAATACTACGTCTGTTACCTTAATAATTTGTATTGTTAGTTATTATTTTTATCCTCTCAACTGGTTTTGTTTTGTATTAGATTTTTTTTATGTTTCATTTTTTTTTTTGTGAATAGGGTTGGGACAATGTCGATGTAAAAAGTCGAGTGTTGAGTTATTTTTTGTTTTTGTGACTTTTATTATTGTTGTTGTGGAATAAAAAGGTTTGGTTTTATTTGTCAGCTGTTTGAACAATCATGATTAATTGGGTAATGTGTTGTACTGTAACTTCAATGTTTTTTGGTGTAAAATATCCATCGGCGATTGCGACATGTAATGCAATACGTTTATTAGTCATTGGGAATTACATCACGCAAACAGGGCAAGCAGAGAAGTGTCTCTATTACCTAAGTAATCTTTCATTTGAAACTCAAATCTTTAGCAAAGACCAGTAAACGACTACACCTAGTGCTAAATTAGTATTGTTTTTTGGTATTGATTGCAAAAAAATATAAAAAAGATTTGTTTAATAAATCTTACATGCAATTTTCTGTTTCAAATATTTGATGGATTTTGTCTTTTGTGACGGCGAATTAATATTTGGAAATTTAATCATCTGTAAAACTTAACCAATAATAAATCTATATATGAGTTTAAATTAGAAATATGTGGCGAAGTAATATCAAAGTAATTCATTTATTGAGTCGAATAACTAATCTTTTGTTAGCTTGATAAGTTTTAATGAAAATATTAACACCAGTGGGACTGAGATTAGATTAGTTGTTTTTAAACTAATTTACATAATATCAATACCAGTAAAATCAAATAAAATTGCTTATTAATACAGAAAAACCATCACGCGATATTTTTTATTGATTCTAAAAGATAATAAAAGTAAAACATTTGCATTTCTTTCATTTCAGTACTTTTTCCACAAAAAGCTTTCTAAAAGGTCACAGTTTTCACGTAACGTAAAGGTCATCTGAATCCATTCATTTGTTAAAACGTAATTGATTAACTAACAACGCGATTGTCACAAATTCATTTACTTTCACGTAACTAAAGGATTGTGTGTTTTCACTGAATAATTATCCATTACCTGGAAAAGGACACCTTTTATCTTGTGTTACTACAAATAACTTTCGTGTACCTATAACTTTGACTATCTCGTTGGTACAGTAGTCGTCTAGCCGCGCCACGGCAGTGAAAGGGGTCTCGCGTTCATATCCCGGGGTGGTGCCGAAATTGCTTTGTAGGCTTGAAGTAACTTTCAAATAGCAGCCCCGGAATCTGGCGGTTGGTATTTGATAAACCCGTGCATCTGGAAGCACGTAAGGTTAATGTCGGTCCTGCACCTGATCTTACGCCAATCGAGTCGAACTACCGTCTCATCGGGCTATGAGAGTGAAGGAATAGAGAGTGCACCTGCGTCCAAGCAAATGTGCCTGCAGCTGGCTGATGTACTTAGGGAGAACACCTGCAATGCCGTCTTGGTGTTATTACTTGAACCTAAGAAGGTACCTAAGTATTCTTATTTTAACTGATGACTCAGCCAAAAACAAAGCTAAAAATTCATACAAAAATAGCTGGCCTGTAACAAAAAATCTAGATGACAATATTCCAAAAAGCCTTCAGAAACCCGATCGGCATGAAAATAGCATGAAATCGAAGCAATAGCGAGAGTCCGGGATCAGTGATGGTAATAAAATCGTCCCGGACCTCTATATGGGAAGGGCACGACCTTATTCTCAAATACTTTGATCCCAGAACAGCGAATCAAATCCCGGGTAGGGATGGGACGTGTATCGATGTTGCGTATCGATCTTTTGATTGGCGTGTGCGGAAATTACGTTTAGTAATTCGGTTTTTGTGATGTTTTTTTTTTTGGTATTTTTTATGTATTAATACGTGTTAGAATAGGTAAGTTACTGACTATATCGTTACACCAATAATTAATTAGGAGTATTGAAAAAGCTTGAATCGTGTCAGTTCGTAATTTAGTCCAAAGTTAGTCAAAAGATGCAAAAGAGTATATGAGGAGATTTTGTATATGAGTGTCTACTAATACGGATATTAGAATATTCTGATTTTACGTTTCTACATTAAGAAAATAGGTCTAAAATGAATAATTAGTCATCGGTTTTCAATATTCTAGGAGGATAAAATCTCGACCGTTACCCAGGTTATCGACTATCGATATTTTACCTCAACCCTTAAATTATTCTATTAGCCTCCAGAAATTAATTTAATATATTTTAAACTGAGGCTTATCACGACCAAAATACACTCTACCCGGGTAATACGGATATTTGCCGGTCAAAAAGGTTCGTACACTAATTTTAATAAAGTGACTTTGCTTCTGGGTATCAAAATGTAAATTCGGTATTAAAATTTCCTTAGTTAATTATACATTTTGGTTTTGAAACTTTGCTGAAAAAGGGCATTGTTATTGGACATTACTCGCGTTTTTTTCCACGGAATTTTCGAGAAATTGCTACGATTTTTATAATATTTTCTTACGTATTGGAAAAAATCGGTGGTCTCTATGGGAGAGACCTTGGTTGTGTTGACAAAACGATTACAAAATATTTAATTAACTTCAGTGTAACGGCTTTATCTATAAGCTGTAAAATTCCTTTAAAAATCTTACAAGATCAGTGTCCATCTGCCGCGTAGTTATTTTAACACTACCCGCGCAAAAGAACCTAAAAATCTTGAAAACCTCGGTATGTCGGTACTTTCCGTAACAAATACCCAACTAATTGCACATTACACAACCTCCTTCCGTTTAAAAAGATAAAATAACGTGCTTTAAATTTCCTCTGTAAACGAAACAAGGCTACTCTTAACCAACAAGAATAGGTATCTACAAATTTTAAAAGACCAGTTGTGAGTTAAAGATTTTACATAGTAATCAGAACATTGTAATGTCAACATAATTTACATATTCCTTTCAATCATCAGTATCATACGCCCTTTTTCCACTCAACAGCCACGTAAGCCAGCTATCATTCATCGATAAAACAGCTCTAAAAGATTCCAGGCTATACACATTCTGTTTGATTGAATACAGAGATGGAACAATTAATAATAACAGGAAAAATAATGTGATCAATTATGGTCGCTGGCGAACGGTAGTGATGGATAGGGAGCAGGCTGTACCATCTGTTACGACGAGCGTGGGGTGAGAAGTTCTCGAAGAGATGTCGATGTTTTTTTATCGATATTTTTTTTTTGAAGTTTTCCCCACACTATTTTTTATTGGCTGTTGCATAAGATTACAAAAAATCTATTATACTGAAACTGGTTTTTCTTCGCAGTTTTGTCGCAAATATGTACATAATTTTTAACTAGCCAATTTGTCATTTACAATGTAGTTTTTATTTCCAATAAAAAGTATTATGCAATCACCATTTGCATTGATTATATCCATACAAAAAAAAAATACTTTTTATCATACTATTAGTGCTGATAAATCACAAATTACTCGACAACTACTGATACAAAGATCACCGCGCATAATAAAAGAATTATACTTTTTACCAATAGCTCTATAGTCTATGGTTCATTGTCGGCTGTTCCCATTCTCATGACAGAACTGTTTCTTGTCTCTGGTGGGATTTAATGACGTCTGGCTACTGTTAGTGTTTTACTGAGTTTAATATTCAAGTACTAGAAGTGTATCTTATAGAAATGGCCTTTTTGTAAGTGCATATTTATTGCTTAGAAAGATATTTATCGAATACTGTAGTAGGCAGTAATTAAAATTGAAAACCTCCTCTATTTTTCAATCGAATAACCGCTTTAAATGTAGTAATATTTCAAAAGAAATTATTGTTTTCGTTTTACATAGAAAAAATTACGATAATTTTAATTAAAATACAATAAAAATTCTAACCAAAAAGTTTAAAATAAAACCTACCACAGAAAACAAATGGTAAGGGCCCAAAACGAGTTCACCGTATACCTACAGGCTGTAACATTAATACAGGAATTAGGACCGAACGAACGAACGAACGAATGATAAATAATACACCCTGTATCGCTGTCAAGTGACGTCAGTGATCGAATGGCAGCCATCTTGCTTTTCAGAGGGACCACGGAGTCAGGAAAAATGATTGGATATGCCATAATACAGGTAGTTCAGGCGCCTTGTAGGTCCAAACCAAAATGATCAGTTACGAGTGAAATAACGAAGCGTTCGGGTTCTTTGAGACATTTATCAACGATCTTTGGTTTTACAAAAGTGGTGTCCAAGGAAGGAGTATAAGAGAGTGAAGACAGTAAAGTTTCTCGTCCCCTGCTCACCCAGATTTTGGCGTGCTACTTTCTTATGCGATTTCTGTTATGGCACCTCCGCTATTCATTTTGTTCTTCGTGGGAGGGACATTTGCACTGAACTGGGATAATGAGTAAAATATATGTATTCAGTTCATGTTTTGGTCGTAAGTTCAGTTTTATTACTGACCCATCTTTATTTATATTTTTACACGACTGACAAAAATATGACCCTTTTCAGCAGTCGGGTGAAAAGGAGTGTTGTGTTAAAGTTCATGTTTGTAATGAGAGTTTCTCTGTTTAGTGATAAGTACTGAATTTGTGGACTGATTTGGGTGTGTCTAGTATCATTAGATTCCTTGAATCATTCTGAGCGCCTCAGAAAAAGTTACATTGCAGAGATCCTCTAAAATTGTTAATATAATAGTACTTTTGTACTAACATTATAAAACTGAAGAGTTTATTTGTTTGCTTGAACATGCTGATATTTTGAACCAATGTACCGATTAGATTTTTTATTATTTGCTAAGGGCATCAATGCTACTATAGGCCATGTATTGACGAAAGCTAAAAGGTTTTTTATCTAAGTGCGCGAAGTAGTTCCCAAGGGACGCAGGTAGGACCTTTAGCTAGCGTTTAATACATGTACGCTTCTATTTACAAGGGCCCTTACTAAAATTAGTTGACACTCGCCATTTTGGTTACAACAAACACATACTAAGAGGAACTCAATCTAACTGTCGTTAAACCTTCTCGATCGATCAAAGTTAACTTAAACTTGCCTATTATAATATGGTAACTTAGAATTATTCGCCCCATCCCCTTGTCTAAGTTGTGCCAATATGTATTAATTAATTAAGTTTAGTATTGTTCAAAACTTCCTATTATTGATATTATACGTTGTTTCAAGTTGGGTAAGTTCAACGACCTTTGGTTATTGAATGTCATTTGTCTCTATCTAACTATGTTAGGGTCGGCTTCCAGTCTAACTGAAGACAGCTGAGTATCAGTTTTTTACAAGGAGCGACTGCCTATCGGACCTCCTCAACCCAGTTACCCGGGCAACTCAATACCACTAGGTAAGACTGGTTGTCAGACTAACTGGCTTAGGTATTTGTGATGAAATGTACCTATCATTAATATATTAGTCGGCTAATAATAGGTAACTATTTAGTAGGTATTAGTGACTAATAACTAGATACTTTTAGTAATTCATTAGTTTAACTAATTCGTTAGCCAATCGTGAGTTATATTTTGTCATGTAGAACATATCTTGTTTAGTAAAACACTTTCAACACACAACTACAGGGGTATACTTTCGTTAATGTAGGTACGAATACTTATTTAGACAAGCGACATTTTAAATAGGTGTCTCCTTACGTCATACCAGTCTTATCGCAAGATTAATTACACCCCAAAAAGAAACGTTTTTCAAAAACACATCAAGTAAGTAATCAGTAAAAAAATTCTTTCGGTAAAAGCATTCCTTTCTACCCTTTTAGCCAACACACTGCAAACTAAACAATCGCCCGATAGTTGACCCGTAGTTAGTATTTTTTTTTTTAAATAAAATCTTGATTCCAATCAAAGTCTTCAGTCGGTCTGATACCGGCTAAATACCTGATCTTCGTAATGTGCGTACTACCATTCATCTTCATACTGATTTATGAGCCTACAAACTATCGGCCGACTAAAAGTTTTTAGTGTGTAGGTGGGTATTCTGAGGCTAATCTTTGAGACAGTATATTTAGAAAGAGACCCTTATTTCGTGATGGTCCTTGAAATACTGTTGGTGTCAGAACTCAATGGTTTCTGATAAAAATGCTCATTATCTTCGAGTGTACTTTTTGGAGTTAGGGGTCTGTAGGCATATTGATTAAAACTGGTCTGTTTTTAGGCTCAAACGCCTAACAGATTTAGTAGGGCTACGTATTTATTTTAAATTGAAATTTTTGAAATGGCATTTCCTTGTATAATTTGTGAATAAACACGGAAATACGTTTAAATCTATGATTCATACTTTGACACTTTTTTTTTCTTTAGTAACACATTTATTTACATCATAAAATTAGAAAATGATTCCTACTTTCTTACTTTTTCGAAAATACACAATATTTATCAGTAAATTCTATACAACCTATCATTTTCTAACAATTTGCATCATATTAAAAACTAAACAAACAAAATCGAGCTTTTCTTCGCATCCCCAATAAAGGACGCTTGGTCTTGCCACACGAAAAAAAATCAATATACCCCGGATGTCACCATAATTGAGTTAAAAACTTCTCGGAGCTAAATACTTGAGTTTTTCTTTAGATATTATCAAGTTTTGCTTCGGGCAGAATTTTTTGAGGTTCTCTTTACCATTCTTCGAAGTTTAACTTTTGACCTTTATTGAACACCCTGTGTATTGTGGCGTTTAGAATAGGATGTGTTACAAAGACATTGATGAAAAATATACATATATTGGTATATTAACAATTGAATCCCTGATGATGGAAGGCGACCAAAAGGAAGACCAAAAAAACGGTGGAGAGAAGATTTAGACAACTTCCACAAGGACTGGCCACAAATTGCGACCGATAGGGAAAGATGGACGGCTATGGGGGAGGCCTTTGCCCAGCAGTGGGACAAAATAGGCTAATAAAAAAATTAAATATTAACAATTGGTGCGAATCGTTAATTAGTTTCGTACTTTGAGCTTTAAGAATCAGATTAAAAACTTGTTGAGATCAATATCCAAAAGAAATAGTGACAGCTTTTTTACAACTAAATCAAAAAGCGAATAAAATAGCAAATAGTTTCAAACGACCCCACATATAGGACTTTTAGAAAAACCTAACTTACTAACTTTTCGAGTAGAAAACTTTAATGAAGTTTCTGTGTTCAATGAAAAACTAATTAAAGCTAAGTAATTGACCAGTTGCTTAGTTAGAAATAATAAATAAAGATTTCGTGGTCGTATAATGTCAAATAAATTGAAGAAATAACTGAGTCTTTTAATTGATTTATTTGTTTCTTATGATTTCAATCATTGGTTTTGTTTTACTACTGTGTATGTGTGTTTGTTCGCTTGAACGCGTTATTCTCAGAAATGAAATGAAATCGTTTATTTTGCAAGTTGGACATAACATCACTTTTACACGTCATTTTAATAACGCTGGGGTCGACATTTTCTAACTGACTGATCCCTGAGAAGAAACGTCGAAACAAACTCAAGGGTCATAGTCTCTTTCAGTACAGACTAGTCCCATTGGAAAACATATTTAAGTGCTAAAAACCTGTCTATCTAGGATGGCTATAGGTTACTTTTTCTGGAAGCAGTTACTTCAATACTCAGGAGGATCTACAGAAACAGCTAAAAACAAGCCACATTTAAATCGGTTCAATAGTTTTGGCGTGAAAGCGCTACAGACCGACTTTCACATTTATAACATTAGTTAAAAATATATTTCTATTGTCAAGTATTATTTCCCCAACACAACAAATAACATACAGTATTCTTCAATTTTACGTAAGTATACTATTGTCCTAATTCTAGTGTCCTAAATATAGGCCTCCCGCGTAGACCAAGGCGAATTTCTCTCTTGGGGGCATTCCCTATGAATATTAACTTGTATGAGTTTCAGGCTGAAAATAGGCAGCATATTTTTGATAGTCTTAGGAAGCTTTCGTATGAGATGTGACCTATTTTTGAGCACGTGTCTTGTGGAATAATACAATTGTTAGTACGTAGGTGATGTTTTGGTCGCATTTTGAGAATTACTACCTATTTATTTTGAATAAATATAGGTAATACTAAAAATGTGTTATTATAAACAGCTATCTATGCAAAATCTACACTAATATTATACGGATGACTTGATGATTATTATACAGTTTTTTCTAGAATCTAGAATCTTCGGGGTAATTAAAAACAAAAAAGTATTGGTAATATTTATTTTCAATAAGATGTGCTTTGTAAAAGTGCCTATACATACATTCAGAAAATCCCTGATAAGAAAATCAATTAAAATTGAGTATACCTAAGTAAGTTTTCCACTTTTACGGTTCCTACTTAATAAAGTAAAGAATGCACTTAAATATGCTTACATGCAAGTAATTTTCCTTGCATGAAAGCCTCCAGTCTAACCAGATAGGAAAATCTATAATAACGTTAGGAGGGTAATAGTTTGTTTGTGTGTAGCTTATTTTCCCTGAAATTAATGGAGCCATATTTGAAAGAAAAAACAACGTTAGAGATGACTTATTACAACATTTTGAAAACACCTACCTATGCCTTTGATTAATGAGCTTTAAGCTTGACTGGCTTTTTACATATAAAATTTTGCCCTTATCAATCATTCTACCTAATTATCTGATCTAATCCAGTTTTTTTTTTATTTCAAACAAATTTTTTAATCCATTCAGCAATTCTCGAGAATAGTCATACAAAACAGACTAGCCAAACAAAAAATTGTGTACCTACCTACATTTTTGTTATCTGATATGAAATCGACAAGCATCTCCACCGGCCCAACCTAGTGCTTCTATAATTTATGCCTGCGTCCTAGGATTAAATTGTCTATGCTAATCTATATTCTAGGAAGTGTATAGGATTATACAGTATTTAGTGCCCGCTATATGGGGGATCAGAACCGGTTCTAACCAGTTTAAACTCCTTATGTTTAGTAAGAACTCATTATGTAGATTTTGTAAACGTTCTTATGTGGTGTGTGAGCTAATTAACGACTTCTATCGCGAAAATGATTTCTTATCATCTTCCTAGCTTTATTCTGACGATTTTAGGATTAGCTATTAACAGTTAAAACTAGTATTTTATGAAGTGACTGTCTACTGTTTTTACGTAATCTTATTTTTTTTCTAAAGAGTATCTATGGAATTTCTTGCCGGTTCTTCTCCATGAGACAAACTTTTTGGAACCGTGCAACTAGTGTGACGTTTCATTGGAGCCTGCAAAGGCCTATTTGAAATAAAAACATTTGATTTTCACTTCGACTAAGGAGAAGAGTTTATGGCTAAATAACAGCCGCATTGATTGACTGATCATAAAGTTAAACAATGCTAGATTCTGTCGATCCGTGGATATGGGTGGTCATCATGTTAACATGAATTCTTTCGTGTTTCGCAAGTCACGTTAAATTGGTGAGTCCTGGCTGTCATCTGCGGGTTGTTCGAAAGATTTACCGCGGCCCTGGTACATAAAAGGCCTATGACGGAACACGACGGTTTTTAGTCAGTAAGAGTCTGACACTTCCTCACCGCTGCTAACCCACAGCGGGAGGGGCCATTTGATGATTTTTAACGTAGGAAAAAAAAAAGTCCTGGCTGTCATTTGAATATCTTTGGCAGTGGTAGGTAGACCAGAAAGTCTAACGACTACTTTTGCGAAGTGGTTTGGGTTGTGTAGATAACCTATCTACACATTATAATAGTGAACCCTAGCTTTTATCTGTGTAAATATAATTTCAAAAGGTTCACGAACAAAATTAAAATTTTAATTTGTCTACCGTACAACTACAGCCTTACCTCCCTAATCATTTTTGTACTACCTTATATACAGTTAAGTGATCTATAAAATTCAACTTTATGTCCAAGTAGTAAAGCACAAAATAGTTTGCTAACAGATTTGTTGTATCTCAACATGAAAATATTAGTTGCTATAATAAACTTTAATGCTACACATTACAGTCTAAAATGCTGTTTTAATGGCTTCCGTATATTCCTATTTAACCACCATGCGACTTTAGACTCTAACGCTACAAGAATAGAGGTGAAAATGCTTTGTGCGAGAGTTTTCATAGATGGGAGGAAAATTATTTTGAATCAGCAATAATAGCGATAGAAGTAGTACTGTATTGATAATTTCCTACTTGTGGTGTAAATTCCTTAAAAATACCTGTAGTTTTATAATTGAATAGCTGTTGAATTTCAATCTTGTGAAGATAGATGAAATATTTTCTAAAATAAAGAACTCATAAATGCAGACTTATTTTATAAACATAAGCATTTCATCATCATCATCTTAGCCATAGGACGTCCACTGCTGAACATAGGCCTCCCCCTAAGTTCTCCACAGATACCTGTTGGAGAACTTACATAAATAAGCACTTACAACATATTATAATAGTATTATAGTGAATAACTTTCATCGGCGGTTATACTTGCGTCCAGGTCCCTACAACTTCGTGCACCTGGATAAAAATGTCCTACAGTCTGTTAATATTAGTGTGGATAATATAAATACATAAGCATATGCTTTGGGTTTGGTCACGATATCGTGGTGACGATTAGAATATATTCAAAGTGGGTGTCATATCACGCACGATTTTAACTAAACCAAGCTAAATCTATTAATTAGCATAACGAAGATAATTGTCAGTAATCATTTAAGGAAGTTTTTTTTATTATTTTATAACAGTATTTCATCCAAAACGAGTCCTTCAATAAGTGCACTAACAACTTAAGTTAACAACAATAGTAAAAATTGACACTTCTATTTCGAAAAAAATCTTTACCAACTTTCCAATTGTTTCAACACTACCCATTTTCATTCACAAACACACAAATGACATTACCATCTAAGGAACTTGTCAAACTTTCGACCAAATATCGGAAATATCAAATTTATTATTTTTGAAAACTACGGTGTCGTGTTAGTGGCACCCTAATATGGAAGTCGCAAGTCAGACATGTCGTAAGTCGTGTTAATTCACGCACTTGTCGCGGTCGCTAGTGTGGAGTGACCCTTAAGTGGTGACGCGCAGCCACTTGCGTGTTTAAGGTATGAGAGGTAGCGATTTTAGAAAAAAAAAAACGATAGAATAATTTTTTTTTTTACCAAAAATCTTTATATCAAAAATAAAGCGATATAAGTAATTACTATAGTAATATGATGTCGTTATAACTGAGCACGAGGGCACGGGGTTGAACCTAACTAAAGTACTGTCTTTCCATAAAAAAATCATCATCTCCTAATCGTAAAATCTCAGTATCCATTTGGATTAATTATGTATTACATTAAATTACATTTTCATGATAGACATTTTTCATCAAATAGGTACATTTTAGGTGGTAGGTAATGTACACAAATATATTTACTTCGTATACAACATTATAGTATGGAAAAGTGGAATTTGTACATTCAACCACGTTTTTCAAACTAAGCCCTTAAAACCGCTACTCGCTTACAGTACTACCTACAAAGAACATTAACCTCCTTTATTTTATCGGCAATGAATCGACACCCACTTCAGACAGTAACAAATTACCGATTGATTACAGACAATCAGACGTTCAAGGCTAAATAACTTGTTTACCAATAAATTAACTTTTATTTAGTTTATCTTTCATAACTATTTAGCATTTTTGATTGAGTAGCTTTTGCTAGTTGTTTTATCCGCGTCTCGTAGGAACTGCTCTGCGCATCCGGATAAAATGTTACCAATAGCTTTTATCGATAGATAGACTTTCAAATAGTAAATGCAATTATTTTTGAATCTGCCAATTAGTTCCTAAAGTTAGAGCGTACAAACAAGCAAACAAACTAAAAAGTTTTTATTACATTTAAGCTAAAGCTCTTAATAAAGTTCTACTGCAAAAGTTCCATGATTTTGAATATTATAAAAGTTTCGGAGCTTTTAGCACATTTTAGTCAGTGATTAGATTTTTTCTTAATTTAACCACTTTTAAATCAACGTGATCAAATTTCTTGTATAATTATTGCCTATCGTCAAAAAAATAGAACATCAAGCAATTACCTACTTTTTAAAATCTTATTGAGTAGACTTTCATGCACTCATACCTAGTACTCATATCATATTTAGAAAATGAATTATCTTTGTACCACACACCAAATCGCTGTCCGCTCTCAGTGTAACCTAGCGAGTACATTCACCCCGCCTCGCTAACACGACACTCACTTCAGACAGTCTCGTATTAGCGGCCGATATAACGCCATTGTTTCTTTGTTTTATATTTAAATATATTGGATGATTATCACCAACATTAATCATTAATTTTCACACTGTAAACTGCGTGTAATCACACATACTACTAATATTATAAATGTGAAAGTTTCTGAGAATTTATGGATGTATGATTGTTATTCTTTCACGCAAAAATGGCTGGACAGATTTGGTTGAAATTTGGTATGTAGATAGGTGATACCCTAGATAAACACATAGGCTACTTTTTATTAACACACACCGCGAATAAAGTCGCGGGTGGAAGCTATTTTTGTACCACACACCAAATCGCTGTCCGCTCTCAGTGTAACCTAGCGAGTACATTCACCTCGACAACACGACACCCACTTCAGACAGTCTCGTATTAGCGGCCGATATAGCGCCATTGTTTCTTTGTTTTCAGACCAATTATAATTACTAATTATAACTTTGTTGACGTTGTTACAAGTTGCGGGGATAGTTTTGTAGAAGGGAAATTGGTAGCTCCTAGTTTTGGGATTAGGTTCTAGTATAAATGTTGATAAAACTAATGTTAGCCAGGGTCATTCACAATAACAGAAAAACAAACTAAACTAGGTACTGCTATTTAACAAAAAATATTTTATTGTCATCACTATGCACATAAAAATATATAAACTTAAAACTAATAAATCGCTTAAAGCTAGTTTAAATTGAAATGTACTGAACGGATTTTCGTCTAGTTTCCACTAATAAAGGGAACTTTAGCAAACAATTCATAAAGGCCTTGACGCCTTGGCGCTTATTTTTTACAAAAATTAACTACACAAAATCAATTGTCACATATGGCCCTGAAAAAACCACTTAACAGACACGCTGAATCCTCGCACATGTCTGTCAAAAAACTAATGTAATGACATTAAAAAAATACCAATTAAACATGTGCTTACTTGTATCTGTATTCTGTATCTATGCGCGATTATAATCTGTGACCATGGACGTAAAAGGCGCCTTCTAAGGGTCCGTTCAGACAGACCGGCTCGGAGAGGAGAGCAAATTCTTTACACGTTGAAAATCGAGTGCTTAGTATTTGTAGTAAGGTTTATGATTTCATGTGCACCGCTTTTGTCATTAAGAATGCTCGAAGCCGCTCGGTGTGAAATAATAAGAGGAGCTGATCGGCACCTATCGCGTACTTTTTCTCGGTCTCGCAGAAGTTTGGCTCCGATTGCTTGCTCTTTTAGCCTATCGGAGCCGATCGGATCGTGTGAAAAGAAAAATGCGCGTCGATGCTCTCCGAGTCGATCTGTGTGAACGGACCCTAACTACGTAACGGTCTTAATGACAGTCACACTGGCAGGCAAGAAATACACGTGGGATGTTTGAATTTAGAATTCGATAGTAAACATGCTTAAGTTTGAGGATAAGGTAAATGACTTTTAGACATAGGTTGGATGTTTTTGTACGTATTTCGACATCAGGATTTTTTGTAGTATCCTGGGGTTTAGATATGCAATCGGTTGATAGCAATGAACTAGTTTACATAGAACTGCAACTTTCAAAATAATATTGAAAATAGGAAAATCACCGTTATATCGGTGTTATTTTATGTATCATCAACCACATGTAAAAGCTGTTTTTGTGAACTTATAATTATTAATTTTAGAACTTAACAGCCTTGCTACAAAAACTTAAACATTTGTTGAACACTTGTCTAATAAAGTGTGGCTGCAAAACGGACCTTATTTCAACATCATAACCTGTCATTTTTTAAACAAGTGTTCAAATCATTTTTTTTTTGGTACGACCGTAATTAATTATTAATTAATTCAGCCTAACATGTTTATTTCCTTGTTACAGTACTGGTATGCGCAACCGGCTTTCAGCAGCAATACTTCAGGGTAGTTCCTCGAAGTTTGAGGGTGCAGGAAGGAGCAGAGGCAGTGCTAGAATGTGCAGTGGCCAACCTTGCAGGACAAGTGCAGTGGGCCAAGGATGGATTTGCACTTGGTAAGTTGAAATTTATTTTGGGTTACCACGTTCTTGTACATAGCAGTGTCAAGTTTCTTCGTAGAAATTATGGTTGTCTATACTTCTATACTAATATTATAAAGCTGAAGAGTTTGTTTGTTTGTTTGAACGCGCTTATCTAAGGAACTACTGGTCCGATTTGAAAATTTCTTTCAGTGTTAGATAGCGCATTTATCGAGGAAGGCTATAGGCTACTTTTTATCCCGGTACGGGAAGTAGTTCCCACAGGATGCGGGTGAAACCGCTGGCAGAAGCTAGGACGCTTATATTAGCTTCACTTGTAACTATGTATGTAAGAAAATCTTAGAATCTTAATGTCACACTTCCCGGCCTTCGATTAGAATGAAATTTTGTACACGCTCTGAGTTCTGATGACAATACATGACTAGCTAAGAAACGTTATAAAAAGCGTGTTTTTAAACTATTTATTTCTTTGTTGTTTTTGGTTACCACGTTATAGTACATAGCAGTGTTGTTTTTATTAGTAGAAATTATGGTTGTAAGCTATAAAATTTGTAGAGAAATGTTATCGCGCTATGGTTTATAAACGGTTGTTAAAAATGACACTAAACTAAACTAGACAGCCGTCAAATTTTATCAACAGCTTATTTCCATGATACGGGGAAATATTCTGATTAACTTAATTACACACACAAAATTCGGATAATCCCCTTTAATTTCAGACTTAATTAGATCCTTTTATCGCGGCTAATCGACAATATAAACTCCTAGATAAGACCGTATATCTATAAATCCCTTGCTTTCATAAACATCGTATAATAATTAACATAAAGCAAGTTAATGATAATTATTTTGTATATAAACTTACCCTCCTATTGTTTTGGATTAAACGCTACGCGGAAGGTTTATAGTCCCAATTATTTTTGGTCCTAGAATAATCCTAGATTACACGGGATTTAGATACGAGCTTTAATTAAAGGGTTTTTTTATTTAACAGGTTTTTGTGTTGAACAGTCGTAAATACTTTTCTGATGACTGTTAGATTTTAAATCTGAAATGGTACATACAATTTTTTTTTCGTGGAATGAACAGTCATGAAAAAAAAATTTAATGTTTTTGACCTGATTTTACGATTGAATGTCAGTTACTGCAAGTTATCAAAATGTAGTAAAACTTTCTGGAAAATTTGGTAATTATAAGACATGTATGTACCTATAAAAAAAGGCGGGTCAGTTACACATTTTATAACTCAAGAATGGTTGAACCGTTTAAGCTGAAAATTAGAGGAGAGGTAGCTTAAACCTGGGAGAAGGACATGGGATTTTGTCACCATCCAGAACGCGGGTAATACCGCGGGCAGAAGCTAGTAGTTTTACAAATATTACGATAACTACAAGTCTATTTTTACCAACAATTAAACCAGTCTATTATCTGTCATTCAATGACACACAAACCATTCACAACATCAGCAGCGATAGATCTTGCTCAATTCTAATCCATGACTCGGAATCATTCGGTCCCACTGAGTGAATGTATCGGATCTGAATGAACATTCATCGTCAATTGATTGTGAACTAGTAGGTGACAGGATTTGCAGTTTAGACTCATTATTTTGGTGTAAGGTAGAAGAGGTAGCGGTTTGAATCCCATTGTATTTTTTATATATTTTTTTTTTAGAATTTGAGATATGTTCATTGGTTTGTGGTAATTTGGTAATCAATTGCTGGAGTACATTCATTTGTATGATGACCTCAACTTTGGTAAAATACATGAGTATTCATTACATGTTAGACTTTTTGCAAAAACTAGAACAATGGTCACTGTTTCATAAGTTTTTTCTACTGCATTAAGCCAGTAGCGTAAGTGAATCTTTCGTATCTTTGCGACCAATAAAAACTAATTTCATGTCAAACTATTCATTTGTTTTGTATCTAAAAACAAACTATTTCGAACAAAGCAAGCACATATACAATACTAAACCCAGAATAATATGTATCAAGTCATCTAATCCATATACATCGACTTATGAACCATTAAACCTTTCCAATTCGCAGAACTGCCGTGAATGAACACACGGCTTGTATCATAGTTGTAGCTGAGCATTCACAGTTGCCGCCAATTGATAGGGACGCTGAGGTGACGGCGCAGAGCGCTGCTAATTACTGTAGTGCAAGTTATAAGCGGTGGCGATTTTGGGATAGGTTTTTGTGTGGTTATTGTTGATATTGTGTGGTATATTAGTATATAATTACATTGAGTATTAGCCGTGTTTTTGGAGAAGAAATACCAAGAGACTCCTCCGAGGGAGGTCCGAGTTTCAGTGTGTTAGTGACTAAAACTCATGTATGTTCTTTTTGAAGCCTCTTGAGTAAAATCTATGTTCTTTCTATAGGCCCTGTCTTCCAAGGCCGCTGCACCGCTTTCGAACAATGCCGTAGTTTCAGTGTAAACCTTGCATCAATATAAATAATATTATATACCTACACCTATTTATAGATTCGAGTATGCAGTCTGTATTTTAAAAGTATCAGAATTATGAGTGCTAGCAGTAAGAAAAGAGTTGTTTTAGAAAGTTTAGAAGCCTCATTCATACACATATTTTTGCACACATTCTTACCTAGCAGAGTATCAAACATTTTCACAATTAGGTAAATCCTATAGGAACTTCTTAATTAGGAGCGTTGTCTTAGTTCTCAAATCGCGTCCGCTTCTAACAAACACCGCCTCACATTGCGGTAGTCGCATGGGTCACAAGCTCTCTTGTTCTATAGCATTGGATTCAACGGCAAATCCTATTGAAAATCAGCGTTATGTCGGCATCCGCAGTATTCTGTACTCACAGCACAGAGGAACAATGTTACAATGATTAGATAGCAGAGTTTACTGATTGTTAAGCCTAAGAGGATTCAGCCAAAATTTCTAGCTTCATAATTGATTAAAAACATATTTTTTTCTTCACCATCTTGTGTAATGAATACGTTAATTTTAAAATGCGAAAGGTCTAATGTCATTTACTCATTATTATTATCAGTAAAGCCTAGATATACACCCTGAATGCTAGGTCTTACAGGGTTCAGCCAAAATCATTACCTCATTATTGCCTACTAGCTTCTGCCCGCGGTTTCACCCGCGTCCCGGATGGTGACAAAAACTATCCTTTTCCCGGGTCTAAGCTACATCCCCTTTAATTTTCAGCTTAAACGGTTCAGCCATTCTTGAGTTTATACAATTTATATAGATGAAAAAGCTATGAGCTTCATTTTTAACAAGAATATTCACTCAAATATGACCAGCTGCTTTCGTAAAACAACTAAATGTGTCACCACACTCTAGAATCACTGTTCATTTTTTATTCCCCAACAAGCAAAACTTCACTGCACAAAAATGCAATGTAACACAGAATATAAAAGGCAAAAATTCTAACATTATTTACAAAGAGATTACTTAGTCACTCAAGCGTCGGGTGCAACTGAAAATCTCATATTGCTAATGCATTGTGGTCCAGTGACTCTGATGCACTTATTTGATACAATGTTAGTGCATGTGCAGTGAGAGTGTGATTTCAATGAGGGTACGATCTGGGTTATAGACTTAAGTTGGAGAAAAACGGTGGTGGTGTAAAATCGGTACTGATTTTGTAAAGCTGAAGAGATTGCTTAAGCGCAGGAATTACTGGACCTCTTTGAAATATTCTTTTAGTGTTAAACACCATACTTAAGGGAAGGTTATACTTAAGCTACTTTTTATCCGAGTGCGTGATGTAGTTCCCATGGGACCCGGGTAAGAATACTATTCGAAGTTAACAATTCTATGAGGTGACAACAGGTTTCTATTGAAAATGTAGTTATTATGGAAAACAAAACTGTGTAACTGAACTTTCGGTAATTACTATCAAATTCAAATAACGTCTATGTTCATAAAAAAATTGCCTACTACTAATTACCATCTATAATCCATCTAAAGTCTTAATTTCACAAAGATATTCCCCACATTTTCAACAGTCAACACTATCGTACTCCCAAATCGCTATCGCTTATGATTTGCGGCCCACACTACGACAGACGTACGGGTCAGGGCGTCTGTGTACCATGACAACGGACTCTATAGGATTTATCAGATTCATCTAGACGTTCTATGTGCTAGATAGATGGTAAGCAGAGACTAAGGGTTATGGACAAATGTAACTAGGATTCATTTCGGCTAATTTATTTGGATCGAGGGTTATTGCTGCTGAATTAAAGAGTTTTAGGATTCGATGGTATAACGTGAACCGTATAACCTTCTTCCAAAAATGGGCTATCTGACATTAAAATAAAAAAATTGGTACAGTAGTCTAAAATTAGCGCGTTCGACATTGCAACCTATTTCATCATCATCAATTTAAGAGCCCAGCTCTTGTCGGTGCAGCTCCTTACAGATTTTATCAAAAACGTCGACCAAGGTATAGCAACATCAAGCAAATTAAAGAGAAGGTGAATGTTGTGACGTATAAGGAAGTTCAGAAGTTTGCGCTAGACAGGCGTAAATGGAAGGAGCTGCAACCTATTTAGCTTTATAATATTAAGTATAGCAGTTACAAAACTCAAAAGGCCCAAGTTCACCTACAACATATACGTCAGTTTTTTCTTAAAACATCTGTTTCTCTACTACGAAACTCCAACGTACACTGACGTTTATGTAATCAGTGAACTTTGGCCAAAATAATAATACTGGGTCTTCAACTTCCACTCAAAAAACCGTGTCTTCATATTATGGGAATATTTCTAAAACCATATCGCGTGACCATAGGTGTAACGTTTTGATCAATTAACAATTCGATCGCGAATAACGATCGTCTGTCCGTCTGTGTCCAAATGATTTGTACGGTTATAAGCATTTTAGGGTCATTTGGAGTTTATAGATTTCTTTTTTTAGGTAGGTTTGTCATCTGGAATGTTTTAAGTACATCCGTTCTTAGAAATGTATAGGTGCTTAACTTCAGGGATAGTTCAAATTCAGTACCAATTTGAAAATCGATTAAGTAGATTACCGATTCTTTAGTGTTTAAGTAAGTTAAAAGTAACAAGAATTAGTTTATTTGGGTTTCTGGTAATTGAGCCTTCTAGGGTAGTGATGTATTATCAGATTTTGTCATCCTTAATAACTAAGGAATCTATTACAATTTTAAGGCATAAATACATACAGGTATTTTTTTACAAAATAATTTGGGTTTGTAAATTTTGATGTAGATGGTCTAATTAACTGAAATATTAACTGAAAATGCATAAAAATCCATTCTTTCAGTTTATCATAGACGTATATAAACAGGGTCTTTGGAACCGCGCAACGAGATTGGTATTTTTCAAGCACCTGTAATTAGACAGGTCTATCTATACATATAATAAATATGACATAATGTTTAAATAATTTCATAATTAACCTATAATTCCTTGTTCCCAGGCTTCTCCTCAGTGATACCCGGCTACCCTCGCTACACAATGTTCGGGGATAGACGCCACGGCGTTTACAACCTTCGTATAGTGAACACAACGCTGGAAGACGATGCGGAATACCAGTGCCAGGTCGGGCCAGCTCAGATGCATAAAGTCATAAGAGCCAACGCGTCGCTGACTGTTATATGTAAGTAGAAATGAACTTTATTTCTTTAGTGGGAGAGTTGATTATCGTTTGCAGAGTTTAAGGCTACTGAGATATGAGAGTACCTACTGTTTGTGAAAATGAGTTCTATGTTTAAGGTAATAGAGTAGATTGTTCTTTAACATCGCAAATGCATAAAGTCATACGAGCCAATGCGTCGCTGACTGTTATATGTAAGTAGAAAAATGAGCTTTATTTTGTCAGAGGTAAGGTTGATAATCGTTTGCAGGGTTTAAGATCATGTACGTTTGTACGTTTTATATATTTAAAAATGAGTTCTATGTTTATAGCGATAAAGTTGCTTTTCCTTTGAATTCTAGTGATGCGTTTATTTGGTCAGGTTTCAACATGTTTAAGAAATGTTATTAATTTCTATTTTATTTTGATTATTGAAACGGTTAGTATAGATTTTTTGTATTTTTTTTTTGTTGATAAGTCGCAACGTCTATCAACAACATTTTAGTTAAAACAAAAAAGGCCTAATCCGTACTTTCAATATTATCCCATTATTAAGCACTTTTTTCTATGAAAATTTTTGTACTTAATACCTGAAAACCCTTTTAATAAGTCACTCAAAGATTGTTCTAGAAAAATCATAATCCCTTACTCGAATTGTTCTACAATATTAAGTTTCATTTTATCGCCTAAAATCTGAAACTAATCTAAAAGTAATAAAGCCTACAAAAGTATTTTCAGTAATCTCTCGAAGCAATTAAAATAACTTAATTAGTATATATAATAAATATTTTAATAAAAGAAAATATTGAAAAGAAAAACGAAAGGGTTTTTGACTTTTAATGAAAACTGTGCTTGACAGTACTTTATTAAAAATGGATGCTTAAAAACTATGTGTAAAAAATTGAGAAATCTTTTTTTTTATCGCAAAAAGGTATATATGTATGAAGCTTTTAGCGTATAAATTCATAATATTCTTGGTTTTATTTAATAAACCCTTTTCAAATTAATTAGAGAAACAGAAAAAGAACAAGCTATTAATAAAAAATTAGTAAAAAATACATTGTAAAAAATTACTTATGTACTTTCCTATGTAAATAAAGATGTAGGTTTCTTTAAAATAATGTAGGTACATTTTATTAAAAAAATAAACCACTTAGGCACCTACCTACTTTAAAATGTAATAAAACTTTAAAGCGACAAGTAGACATACATACATACATTTCAACCCTCGCGTAACAGGCTAGAAATTCCTTCAGCTCAAAATTCCGGAACATACCATTTCAACCCTTATTACGAACAATTACAGCAAAAAGTGACGTTTCAATCTTTTTAACCCTACACTGCTTACATAATATATTTTATAGGTAGGGCTGCCATCCGTCCGGGTTTACCCGGATTTGTCCTCGTTTTGACCCCGTCCGGGCGGGTTTTCAAGAAGCGTCCGGGGAAAACCCGGAAACACTTTTCATGTAAGGAAGTACCTCATTGAATTTAAGTATATGTTAATAGTAAATGGATTACAAATTAGCAATTATTTTGTTTAAAAAAATCGTACTCGGTCGGGAAAATAATGCGATTTACGCCAAATGTCCGGGTTTTTTAATGTTTGTCCGGGTTTGGCGGAATTCGAGATGGCAGCCCTACATATAACCCACAATGACATCGAGGTTATAAAACATAATATGGTACTCGGTTTCGCTCGTAAATTTCCTAATAACATCCCTTTCTAGGGGCTGACATTCAATTTGATGTGAATTTTTTATTATTTTCACCCCGCTTAGTTTATAGGTTTCAACCCCGAGGTTGCAGGTTCCAAATATGTGTGAATTATTTTCAGGTGTATATGAGAACGGGCACATTTATGAAGGTCCGTTGGACTGACTTTCAGGGAAATTTCAGAGGGTATTCAGCAGATATTATGAGGTTCTTCGAATCGCTTGTTCAGCGGTTTCATGATTGATTCGAACAAATCATTATGAATTGTACGTTGGTATTGAAATTGGTATTCATTAAGATGGTAGTTGTTTATCGTCAATCATATTCGAAGAACGTATGGCGATATTTAGGCCCAAGTTCAAGGACAATTATAAACGTCAGTTTTCTTAAGGCAACTGTTTCCTATGAATTTTTAATTTCAATTTTCAAAGTAAACCGTTGTTTTAAGAAAAGTGGTCGGTTATGTTATTGGTGAACTTGGGCCTTAATCCTGTGTGTTCAGTACAGTAACTGTCCAGAGCAATAATATTGCACCTCATATCTATCATAGGTATATAAAATGTTCAAAAACATCGAAGTCCTAATATAACTAATAATATACTATGCGTCTTTTTTTGTTACCGAAAGTTAGGCTAGACAATAACAAAATTGTTTATTTTGAAACAAAATCCATATTGGAGAGAAAGTATCCTGAATAAAGCAAAAGTTCTAAGAAATCTAGTCATCTTTGAACAGTCTTGATCAATACTCCAGATTTCTAAGTATTAAAACAAAGAACGATCTCAGAAAAATAAATACGCCTATGAAATGAATATCATTTCATACAGCCTCTAAAATGTACGAAATGTTATTTCTACCCATTGAAACGTCTGCCTACAGAAACAACATTATCTGTTGTTACAATTCTAATTACTAACCCGACCCTGTGCCCGAAAAAACAAAGCAAAATTCCCGTATAACTCAAAAGCCAAATATACGGTAAGCGCAAACTCTTGTAACATGTAAGGATAGCAAAAATTTCGCTTAAAGATACGTCATGTAAGAACGGTTTAACCCGGCTGGGGTCAGATAGACCCCACTCGCTTTATGGAATGTTACGATGATAGGCCCGGGTTACGAAAGGGTTAGATGTCGAAGCTTTTTAAGGCTGATTGTTGTGTATTGTTTTTTTATGGTTCGGAAGCTTAAATTTTGGCGCCGTGGGTTCTTTTTTGTTTGGAAAGTGTTAAAGTTATTATGTAGAAATGTTTAAGGCTCTCTAAGGCATCATAATATGATGGTATGGTTTTTGCCACATTATCTACAAAAAGGTATTTAGTTTCTCTAAGATTTTTATTATTAACACGCTTATATTAGCTTCATTTTTAACTATGTATGTAAGAAAATCTTCGGATCTTAATTTGACCCACTTCCCGGTCTTCTATTAGGATGAAATCTTGCACACGCTCTGAGTTCTGATGACAATACATGATTAACTAAGAAACGTTATTTTAGTCAGTACTAAAAGCGTGCTTTTTTACTATTTCCTTACAATAACCAACAACTTTTGACATATTGCTATAGTTAAATTTTAAAACTGAGTTTGAAAACTGTGTTGAAAAAACCCCACCATATTCCTACCAGGGGTATCCTTACACGGGGGTCCCCCCACAGCGTTGACTTCCACGTAGTGACCCCTGGGCAACGCCGTGCCTGACCACCGTAACGGAGTGGCAGGCCGGCGGCAAACGAACGCTGTGCGTCGAAACATCTTCAACAGTCTTGCGTTTCGATATTGTGGGTGGCAATGCCACGTCCTGTGAGGGCCGCCTCCGGGCGCTGTCTCCGCAAAGGCCCTTCTCAGGGCCAACCCAAAGGCCCTTCTCAGGGCCAACCCAAAGGCCCTTCTCAGGGCCAATCTCGAGATGCTTCGGCATCAGAGACCAGCCGCGCACCATCCGCGGTCAGTCTCATGAGAGGTAGTGACCTCGTGTCGACCGACTTGTCCGACACGGAGTCACAAATAAGTGGAACGAGCGGCGTTGCAACCCGCCGTACGAGGAAGAGGGCCTTCCTCAAGCGGGGATCCGGAGGCTCTTCCGAGGACGCAGCCAAGAAGCCCGCGAAGAGGGCGGTAATAGAAGACGACGACCGGCCAAGCAGAGCCAGGGCCAGCCACGACGCCTCCAGTGTCCTTTACGCGGACCACTCCGTGGAGGAAATGGAGCGCATGGCTCTGGAGGATCAGATGGAGATCCTAGAGGTCGCCTCCAAGTCCTCCAACTTGAAGGGGACCTTCCAGAAGGCCCTAAAATGCCGGGCAGCGAGCTTGCTCGGCATTGTAAAGGAGTTGGCGAAGCGTACCACCTCCGATGAGACGCGGCAACTTCAGGCGAAGGTGGATCGCCTGCAGAAAGAGGTGTCCGCGTTGCACGCGCGCGTTGCCGAGCCCACGACTCGGCCCGAGGGGACGTCGGAAGGTACAGCAACGATGCCTGCCTCCTCTGACCTTGAGGATATTATCCGTAAGGTTGTAATGGAGGAGAGAGCATTCACCAGGGCCTGTTTTGCCGGCATAGAGGATCGGCTCCTGCCGGAGAAGCGGTTACGCCCTCCACTCGCGGCGGATAAAGCACCTGGACGGATGCCCATCGCACCGGGGCCCTCAACGACTCCAGACCAGTCGGAGCCCCAGGTCCTAAAGACCACCAAGGGCAAGGGAAAGGGCAAGAAAACCTCACTAGCCCCGACTACCCAGACGGTCCCTCCCGAACCGGTGAGAGAAGACCCATTACTGCCCTCCACCACCCCTTCCAACCAGCCTTGGATTAAGGTGGTAGCGAGGAAGCGGAAGGGTAAGCAGTTAGCTCCCGAGCCCCCTGCAGCCAAGCCTGCCGCTTTAGGGGACAGGAGGAGGAAGCTCGCTCCTCCTCCAAGAACCGAAGCCGTGGTGGTCACGTTGACCCCAGAGGCAGCGGAACGCGGGGAGACATACGAGTCCGTGCTGCGGCGGGCTCGTACAAACGTCGACCCTGCAGAACTTGGGGCTGGCAGAATTACGTGCCGGAAGACCCAAACGGGGGCTCGTATCTTCGAGTTCTCGGGGGCTCAACGCGGCACCAAGGCGGACCTCTTTGCGACGAAGCTCAGAGAGGCTGTCGCGGACACGGCCAAGGTGGTGAGGGCCGTTAAGTGTGTAGCTCTAGAAGTGACCGACCTCGACGACTCGGTCACGCAAGAGGAGGTGGTGGCAGCGGTTGCGGCGGCGGGGGGCTGCGCCGTCGCATCTGTCAAGGGCCGAGCCATTAGACCTGGCCGCAGGGGTATGGGCACTATGAGGTTAGAGTGCCCGGTCGTAGCTGCCAAGGCGGTTCTGGCTAAGGGCCGCCTCCCGGTCGGGTTTAGCTCGGGTGGGGTCCGAGTGCTTGAGAATGCGCCGATGCGCTGTTTCAAGTGCCTCGGCATCGGACACACCCGGCCTCTCTGCCCGTCCACTGCCGAGCGTGGGGAGCTATGCTTCCGCTGCGGAAAAGAGGGACATAGGTTGGCCAGCTGCGAGGCTGCCACCATGCATTGCGCAGTATGCGCTGCCAATGGTCGTCCATCCGACCACGTAATGGCGGGCAAGGAATGCCGACCGCCACCGAAGAAGGGCAAACTGCAGGCGCCGGTGCGGCCTGCTGCTGCCGCCACCTCTGAAACTCCAGTTCCAGTGCCGGCAACCGAGGGAAGCGCGATGAACACCGACTGATGGCTGGGCATCGACGACGTGTTCTTCAAGCGAACATCAACCACTGCAGAGCAGCCCAGAGCCTGCTAGTTCAAACCTTTGCGGAGTGGTTGGTGGACGTGGCGGTTGTCGCTGAGCCGTACTCTGTCCCTCGCAGCTGGCTGGGAGACGACAACGGCTTAGTTGCTTTGGTAGCACGGTCTTCCACGGATTCCCCCTCCCTCTCACTCTTAGAGAGGGGACCGGGATACGTGGCTGCCGCGTGGGGTGACATAGCCCTAATAGGGGTGTATTTCTCCCCAAACCGCCCTCTCACGGACTTCGAGAACTTTCTCGAAGTGCTCGCCAGGGTGGCAAGCGGAGTGGTGCAGCAACGGGTGTTGGTCTTAGGCGACTTTAACGCCAAGTCGGCAATATGGGGTAACCCAACCACCAATGCCCGAGGACGAGAGGTGGAAACCTGGTCCGTGTCATCCGGTCTGTCCCTCCTGAATAGGGGAAGAGTTCACACCTGCGTGCGGCGGCAGGGGGGCTCCATCGTGGACCTCGCCTTTGCATCCCCTTCTTTGGCGGCCTGTGTAGTGGACTGGCGGGTGGAGCTGGTGGAGACGCTATCCGACCACCGATACGTGCGGTTCGATATTTCCACCCCGGGCTCCCAGGGGACCCAGGAGGGTTGGTCGCACTTCCCACGGTGGGCGCTCTCCCGCCTAGACCGGGAGGCCGCCTCGGAGGCGGCTTTCGTCCAGGACTGGCTGTCTCCTCCTGTAATAGCCCGGGATGTGGACGCCACAGCGGTCCAGTTAAGGGTCTCCCTGACCGAGGTGTGCAACTCTAGCATGCCTCGGTCTCATCGTCCGCCTCCTAGACGCGCCGTTTATTGGTGGTCGGAGGAGTTGGGGGATCTTCGGGCCGCTTGTGTGGCGGCCAGGCGGGCCTACACAAGAAGTCGGCGGCGGCGCCTTCGCGACCTCGACAACGAGGACCGCCTCTATGCAACCTACATAGAGGCCAAGTCGACGCTGACGGCGCAAATGGGCACAGCCCAGGATCGCGCAAGGGCGGAGATGCTTGAGGGCTTGGACATTGATCCCTTTGGGAGGCCCTACAAAGCGGCACGCAATAAACTGCGCCCGTACGGTCCCCCAGTTGCCGAGACCCTCGAGCCGTCGTTGCTGGATGGGGTGGTCCAGTCCCTGTTTCCGCGCAGGGACAACTTCACTCCACCAGTGATGAGCGCCTCGCAGGGTACGGCTCCATCGGCCGAGGAGGTCCCGCCGGTTACGGAGGACGAGGTAGAGAAGGCAGTTTTCTGCCTGAGGGGGAAAAAGACCGCCCCAGGTCCGGACGGCGTCCCCGCAAAGGTGGTGGCCATCGCCACCTCCCAGATGGGAGAAAGGTTTCGGGACCTATTCAGTGCGTGCCTGACGTGTGAGAGGTTCCCAAAGCCATGGAAGGAGGGCCAATTGTGCCTTCTTCGGAAGGAAGGGCGGCCGGTGGACTCCCCATCGGCATACCGACCCATCGTTTTACTGGATGAGGTCGGTAAAATGTTCGAGAGGATCCTCGCTGCCCGTATCACCAGACATCTGGGCACAATCGGCCCGGATCTAGCGGACGCTCAGTTCGGTTTTCGAGCTGAGCGTTCGACAGTTGATGCCCTGTCCCGACTCAAGGGCCAGGTGAGGGAGGCAATGGATGCGGGAGATGGACTGCTGGCTGTGTCATTCGACATAGCCAATGCCTTCAATTCAATTCCCCACTCCACCATACTGGAGGCCCTTCGCTTTCATGGGGTGCCTTCATATTTGCGGGGACTATTGGCGGACTACCTGAAGGACCGTACAGTCCTCCTTGTGGACAAGTCGGGCCAGCTCCGACGTTACGCCGTCGAGTCCGGTGTCCCACAGGGTTCAGTTCTAGGGCCACTTCTGTGGAACATCGGATTCGACTGGCTTTTGCGGGGCAACCTCCCACGTGGCACGTCTGTCATCTGCTATGCAGACGACACCCTCCTGACGGCCAGGGGGAGAAACTTTGGAGAGGCAGCCAGCTTGGCCTCGGCGGGCGGTTCTCAAGTGGTGGACAGAATCTCCCGCCTAGGGCTGACGGTGGCGCTGCACAAGACCGAGGCCGTGTTCTTCCATGGCCCTCGGCAGCACCAACCGCCCGACGCCCATATCCATGTGGAGGGTGTCCGCATCGGGGTGCAGCCCCAGATGAAATATCTGGGCATAGTGCTCGACAGTAAGTGGTGCTTCAGAGCACACTTCAACGGCCTGTCGACGCGCTTGATGAGGACCGCGGGCGCCCTCTCATGGCTCCTCCCAAACATCGGGAGACCCGGCGACCAATGCCGACGACTATACGCCGGCATACTCAAAAGTATGGCACTGTACGGGGCCCCAATCTGGGCAGACTCACTGTGCAGTAGGGTGAACGCCGCTGCCATCCGCAGGCCACAAAGGGCCATTGCACAGCGGGTGTCGAGGGCGTACCGCACGGTGAGCTTCGCGGCGGCGTGCGTTCTGGCGGGAACTCCTCCCTGGGAGCTCGAGGCTTGGGTGCTCGCTAGAGTGTACGACTGGACGGCGGAGCAGAAGGCGCTAAACCGGCGCCCAGACCCGACAGAAAAGGAAGAGGTGCGTGAGGAGGCAAGGGAGGCAATAACTCTGCACTGGGCCGAAGATCTTGCCTCGGCAACGTATGGTCGCTGGACGCTGGATGCCATCGGGCCTGTCCTGAACGGATGGCTCGATCGGCGGCATGGGTGCCTTTCGATGCGTCTGGTGCAGGTGCTGTCCGGACATGGCTGCTTCGGATCGTACCTGCATCGGATTGGGAGGGAGGCGACCCCACAGTGTCACCACTGCGAAGCCACGGAGGATACGGCAGAGCACACACTCCAGGTGTGCCCATCGTGGGCTGAACCCCGCCGCGCCCTGATGGCAGTGGTCGGGATCGATCTCTCGCTTCCCAGCGTGATTGCTGCCATGCTGGGAGGTGAAGAGACATGGGAAGCGGTAGCCTCCTTCTGTGAAGACATCATGTCCCAGAAGGAAGCTGCGGAGCGCATGCGGGAGAACGATCCTCTCGCGGTGCCGCTCCGTAGACGAAGAAGGGGCAGAAGACGGCGAATACAACCTCCGTCCCCATCCGCCCTGGGGGGTGATCAGCGGGCGACAGGCGCGGGGGCGCCACCGCCTGCATCACAAGGATCAACCCCTGCGCTCCGGCCATTATAAGGATCCATCCCCACTAGGGGGAGGAATGAGGGGCCTGCCGTAAGGCGGGCAATCGCCGGTGGGGGACTGGATGCCATAGATTCCCAGACCCCCTCCACTCAGGCGAGGTCGGAGTGCCGCTGGGCCTTTTTAGTGGGTATACCGGGAACGTTTTTACCGGGGAGTCCCACATACCCCTCTCCCGTCCCCCGACGGGAAGGGGATGCGTAATAGCATTTTTAGCCCAGCGACAACAAAAAAAAAAAAAAAAAAAAAAAAAAAAAAAAGGGGTATCCTTACACCCCATTCACAATAACATAGCACGTCTATTTTATGTCGTCCTTTTATTCAAATTCGCCGTTTCTCCTCAATATCCAATCGTAGGACCTGCGATATTTCTTTGACCCTAAATGCATGACGGGCCCCAAAAATATAATTATGTAAAGTAACGTTTTATTGCGGACCTTTAGTGAAAAAGGTGAGAATTATACGTAATTCTAGTGCTTATGGGGGGTCGTTTTAAATGTGTAAGTAGGGTTTGCTGATTATTTTTAGGTTTAGTCTCTATGCGGGATGTTATGAGTGTGTGAATAGAAGTATCAGATTCGAGTGTCATTTAGGGTACCTATATAAATGTTTTACCCAAATGGTAGGGTACTTAGTAAAATAAGTCTTGGACCTAAAATATTAGCAAGGTCGTTTCCCATTTAATAGTGGAGGGAAATTCTGAAATTAAACATTGGCTTTTGCCAAACAGTTCTACCGAATTGACTTCAAAAAAACCTTTTTTTTACACAACACTCCGAAATCCTTTATTCAAACAAACGTCCCAAGCATCTAGTTAACACTACCAATCCTCACGTACACCAAAAAACTGCGTAACACGTACATCTAGGAAATTACGCTTAATGTTACGGATTCGGGGTCATTCAGACCCCGGGGTCGTACGGACCCCAGCGTCATTCGTAGGGTTATGACATCGTTAATTGATCGTTAAAGCGAAGTAAGATAAGAATTTTATATTACGACTTGTCCTTCGTAAGATACCTTTAAGGAACGTGATTCTGATAAGGCTCGTAATAAAATGTTATAATTACAACCAATGGTTGAATTTATACGTATTTTGTACTACCTACTGAAATTGTTTAATATTTCTTGTGAATTTATTACAGTAGGTAGCATATATTTTGGGCTGCGGGATTGTTCGAAAGAGTTACCGCGGCCCTGATACATAAAAGGCCTATGACGGAACACGACGGTTTTTAGTCAGTAAGAGTCTGACACTCCCTCACCGCTGCTAACCCACAGCGGGATTATTTGATGATTTTTGACGTCGTCGTTAAAAAAAAGCAGCGTATATTTTTAATGTATATCGATGTAGGTGACTTTTCAAATATGTATTCATTCGTATCCAGTTTTTTATGCGTCTGAATACATGATTAAGTAATTTACAAAAAATGAAGTGCATTGACATCGGATTTTGAAGTTGGGTTAATTTAAATAAATTAAATACTCAGATTTATAGTATCACTTAATACATTAAATAGTAATGAATAATACATGAAACAAAATTATTTTAAAAAGTTGTTTTTTTTGAAAATAAAAATAATTTTAAATTCAAAATTCACTAAAAATACTGTAAAATGTTTTTTAGCAATATTTTTTTTACAATTTAGGTACGCTTAATATAGTACTAGAGGATTATCTTTTGATAAAGTGAAAAGGTGAAAGGAAAACAGTCTGGCTTTGAGTCCATAGGAAATTAGTCTAGCAGAAAGTCGTTTCCCTCCTCAAATCGTGTCGGGGTAAAAAAACAACTTTAATAAATAGGTATTTTGTGCTTAGGTTTAGATAGGTGCATGTGGTTTACATGCTAAATTAATATCATGATTATGCCAGTTTTAACTATTCTATCTATACTATTGTAAAAAAAAAACTCATTTTTTTTGTTCATTTGTTTATACCCTAATGGCTCCGAAACCACTGAATCGGTTTGAAAAATCCTTTCAGTGTTAGAAAGTTGCATTAACACAGGATATGTTTTATCCGGGTACGTGCAGTAGTTCCCACAGCCACGAGAAAAACCGCGGGAAAACAGTAATAAGTTTTATACATATTAGCCACATTTTCCTACGTCTAAAATATCAATTTTTACATTACAACAAGATTGTCAGAAATACGCCAATTCTGTCTCCACACATATACTATCACTGACAGGTGTCAAAGGCTCAAAATATCCGGATTAGGTTAGGATACCCGGGTGCCTACCCGGTTAAGCTGTTGGCACTTCGACTTTGACATTTCAGCGTATTTTGTTCGATTCCTATTCGGTTTTAGTCGGAATAAATGTTGAAGATATTTTTTGCATGCTATTTATTTTTACTTGTAAGATTTGCATATTATTTATCCTTATTTTATGGAAGCTCTACGATAGGTATACGAAAAAAAACTAAATAAAAAAATGAAAAATATTTTTGTAAAAAATAACCCTCAAATGTGAACTTGTTTTACAAAACAGAAAAAAAAAAACAAATTGAAAAAAATACAAATACAAAAATTGGCGACACAATTTCCAACCAAAGATTAATACTAGTAATTCCTTTGGGTTTCATGTTTTTAAAGAAACATGTTCCAGTAATGCTTTTTGGCATATAACTGTATAGTTTTTATTGTGGTTCTTGGCATGGTTTCCACTATGGAATGGCCTTGCAAAACCCATTGAGCGTCGGGAAGGACACAGTTTCAATTTTTTTTTATACTTATTCGTTCTGCAGTATGTTTTTGAGCGTTAAATTTGTGTGTAGAAGATTGTAAGATGCAGTAAATATCTTGGAATAGTTTTCGTTTTAAAGTCGAGATTTTGTCTTTTATGTTTTTTTTCTTTTCAATATTAGGTATGTGTGGGAAAAGGCTCGGAAGATGAGATGATGTATGTATATATGTAATTTAAAGTAATAATTTAAAGACGGTACCTACTTATGTTCATGTAATTATATCCGATTCTTAAAGGAACCATTTTTATTCCGAAACTTGTTTTCGGATGACAACTGATAATCAAGGTAAAACAAATCATATGAAAGGTGCTGAAAAGCCTAATCAAAATAAAATAAAAACTCGCAAAATAATTAATATAATTATAAACACAATTTTCAAAGCTTACACATCAGAAACTTAATACGTAAACGTTAAAAACAGATTTAACCTTATCAAAATTAAATAAAAATTAAAAAATACGACTTCAAAGCCTAACCCTCGTCGCGCTGGGCCAATAAACATGCCGTATTATATTAAAACGACATTCAACCCTGTCAACGTTCATTTTTATTGCATTTGACCCCGTGTTTTGTATTTAATTATTTATTTTTTGTTTGTCACATTATTTTTTTGTTTGTATTTTTCACGGACTGCTTTTTATTTTTGTGTTTTTTTTTGTTGCTCGTTTGAATTAAGGCCCAATTTTAGATATGAACTGGTAGCCATATTTTAATGTGTAGAAATGTTCCTAGGTATAAGTGTCAACTTATTGAGAGTAGGATTTACGTCACAATTGCAAAACTATTCGAAGTTGTACCACGTAAAAGAGTCTTAAACCAACTTGCTTACAGAGAACTCAAAGCAAAAATGTCCATACCATACCACAATCCATAAACAATCTTTGTGGACACTCCCTATAAAAATACACACAGGACAAACACATCTTTTATCTAGAAATTCTTTCAAATCTCTGAGAAAACTCCCGGTCTACCCGTTGCCATGGCAACCCCCGCAAATCCAAACCAGCTTAGTACTTCAGAACAATTGTACCGCAGACGTATATCTACCTCTTTCACTCTAGATACGTTTGTCTCGCTTTAACGCGTGAGTACGTTTTAGTGGTAGAACCTCGTAGAGGCATAAAATTTGCAATTGGAGGGAGTTTCTCATAAGCTGAGTAAAATATTGATATGCCGCTTGTTGTGTTATAAAAATGTATATGTTATGGCCTTTTTTGTAATAAGATTGTAAAGAATTGGTTGTAAAAATACTGTGAGGATTCTTTCAAAATGCTTTTGAACTAACATTAAGACAGCGTAGACAAACTGATTATAGCCTCAGTGATAGAAAAAAGCCACCTTGTGTAGGCATTTCTATATAAATAGATTCAAATTATTCTTGCGTTCATCATCTCCTGAGCATTCTCCCAACTATATTGGGGTCGACTTCCAGTCTAACTCGATGCAGTTGAGTACCAGTGCTTTACAAGGAGCGACTGCCTATCTGATCTTCTCAACCCAGTTACCCAAGCGACTCGATACGGCTTAGTAAGACTGGTTGTCAGACTTTCTGGCTACCAGTAACGACCGCCAAAGATGTTCAAATGACAGCCGGGACCCACCCGCAATTTTCCCGTCATGAACAACAGTAGACCGAAATTTTGTGGACTAAAAAAGTTGTCTATATTTTAGTACAAAATATGAACTGCAATATGAAGTGACAATGTTCAACTTTTGCATCAAAATTCAAAACAAAAGCTGGTGCTATCAAAAATTCTATAGCCGCTTTACAGTCGAAGTTTTTTATTAGTCCCGTATTGTCTTTCTCAGTTGCTTGAACATCTTTGCACTCGACTATGACTTTATAAGTAGTTCCAGCCTTTTTAGGGTTCCGTACCCAGAGGGTAAAAACGGGACCCTATTGTTTTCGCTCCTCTGTCCGTCCGTCCGTCTGTAACTAGGCTGTATCTCATGAACCGTGATAGTTAGAGTGTTGAAATTTTCACAAATGATGTATTTCTGTTGCCGCTATTACGACAAATACTGAAAACTAGAATAAAATAAGTATTTTGGAGGGCTCCCATACAGAAAACGTGATTTTTTTGCTCGATATCCATAACGCCAACAGGTAGACGCTTGAAATGGAACGTTTTCCAAATAATAGTACGGAACCCTTCGTGAGCGAGTCCGACTCGCACTTCTCCAGTTTTTATTAGGCTAGAATTTTGTTTATATTTCTTTGGGAACCGTTCTGTTCCGTTGGCTTGAACAGGTATTTTCCCGTTTTGCATTGTTTTCGAGTCATATTTTTGAAGTTAATGCTTTTGTTTTTGGGTTGGTTTATTGATATTTGATTCTGTTTAGATTGGAGTGGTTTATGCTGGAAGATTTTCGTGAAGGTTTATTTTTAATATGGAAGTTATTTTCAGTAAAACTAACTGTGGCCGTTGTTATTTTTACAACTTGTTGTGACCGGTTATGTGTGTTTATAATTTATTCTACATTTTACCAAAAGTCTTACCCCCTTACTTATAAAAATCTCTAATCACCTTCTAAGCAACATTTTACCTAATCACTACTTAAAGTCTTAAGTAGTGATTAAATGTTAGTTAAGACATGCTTAAGTACCGTTTATAAGTAAGAATTTTCTTAAACAGCGCTTAAGAATTACTTATTATTTAATTCACGTTTATAAGTAAGGCTGTTATATTTCGGGTAATAAGTAGCTATGTACCTATAGTTAACCAGTCAATGTAAATAAAAGACAGTAACTACTCGCAAGAATTTGAAAGATTTTTTGATTAGCTTTTTACACCCAAAAGGAAATTATGAATAAAGGATTATTTTAAGACTTCTCTCTTAAAATAATCCAAAGACTAGAATAATAACTGAACCATCCATTAACTAAACTGCACTCCGTTAACAGGTTAACATAAAGTTATATTAAACCCAGAAGCTAGTATTTTAAACAAGCAAATAACCACGAATATGATCCAACGTAGCATGCAAGAACTTTAAATAAACGGTTAAAATATTTTGAACTATTACAGTTAAAAGTTAAACACTCATGTTCTGTGTTAATTTAAACTTAGTTTCAACTCGTATTCAACTGAGAAACTATTTAGATTCACTAAACTTATTCGCTTAGTTTAAGTTATGTTAGTTGTACGACATTTATCGTCAAAGGGGTAGGTAGAGAACAAATAAATTAACAGGTACATACGTAAATAATCAGGCTTTTTATCGTCCCACTGCTAGGCTGCGGCCCCCTCTCACACGGAGAAGGATTAAGCGTTAATCACCACGCTTGCTCAATGCGGTTTGGTGATATCAGAGTTTTAAGTCCAGGTTTCCTCAAGATGTTTTCCTACACCTTTAATTGTCATTGGTAACCAATATACATAGAAAGTGAAGACGGAAATTATGAAGTTTTTTGTGGGCTATCCGACCATTGTTAAGATCTTTAGTTAGACTTTCGGCATATGACTTAGAAATAGTGAAAGTCGGGACCTACAATTTATTGTGCCTACCGAAACATGTAAGTAGGATCTCGTTATGACATAGATGATCACTCGACCTAACTTAGTAGGTACCTTTAATTTACACTGCAAAAAAACTTGCGAGCATAAAATCTGGGACACACCATTCATACAGGTCATTGCGCATTTCAAACAAACTTATCCTCATTATATTTCTACCAATTAACTAGAATCCTTCAACAAATACATCCAAAATGCACTTTAAGAGTTCTACATAGCTTTTAAATTGCATCACAAAGCGTTACGAACGAACACGAGACAAGTCTTTCAGAGAAACTTTTATATACCAGCACACAAACAACTTTTAGTCGGCCGATAGTTTGTTTGGGCTCATAAATCAGTACGAGTAACATCATCATCTGCATAGCCTTTTTCCAACTATGTTGAGGTCGGTTTCCAGTCTAACTAGATTCAGCTGAGTACCAGTGTTTTACATGGAGCGACTGCCTATCTGACATCTTCAACCCAGTTTCCCAGGCAACCCAATGCCCTTAGGTAGGACTGGTTGTCAGACTTACTGGCTTCTGACTCTTCTGTACGCACATTACAAAGACGAGGTTTTTAGCCGGTATCAGACCGACTGATATTCTTTAAGCGAGATTATTCAAAGGAGTTACCGTGGCCCTGGTATATGAAGGGCTTAAGAGGGAACATGACGGGTTTTAGTCAGTAAGAGTCCGACACGCCCTCACGCTACTAACCCACAGCAAGAGGGATCATTTGATGATTTCCCATAAAAATGATTGTCAGTCATCGGGTCAACTGTCGGCCAACTATTTAGTTGGTAGTGTGCGGCTACTCTAAGACTAGGTGTAGGTTTAAAAGTTTTTATGTTAGACTCTTCAATGGTCTGGTATAGAAAGTTCTAGTCGAGTTTATTCAAGCCCAAAGTTTGGAATTAACCTGTAAGAACGTTTCGTTTTGAAGTAATAAGTACACTGAAAAGAAGTTTTTAGTTTGTATTTATGGGGATAAAGGAATGCTGTGGAAAGCTTTAGTTTTTTTTAGATGGAGTTTTTTACGTACTTAAGCTTACCTTTTTATCCTGGGGAAGAACACAAAAACAAAAGATGATAGCATACAGCAACAATTTTACTTACATAAGATTGTGTTAATAGTCAATTCTGAAATTATCCATTTGACGTTTTTCGCATATTCATATTTTTCTTATGAATATATAGCTTCTCGAAAGTATATATACATATGTACCTACGAACAAATGCGCAAGTACCTATTCAAACGTCTAACTTCAGGTGTGCAAACTTATTTGCTATAACTCTTTTTAGGCTCAAAAATGTAACGAAACTATATCATTTTCATACATAGGCCGTTTTCTTTATTAATTTGTCTGTCTCACCAACACAAAGGCAATACAAACAAACACATCTACAACTAAGTCTATGTGTACACATACGTACAGTAGACTGCACATCAGTGGTAACTATCATGCACCTTAACTCAATAGTAATAAGTACGATATTCCTATAAAACTGTTACCACTGACCTGAAGTTGTACGATATTTTCACACTACCCGCCGAGACATATCTCTCGCGACACATTTACTAAGATATAGTGTGCTGTTACCATTATTACATGGTTTTCGCACAAAATAACAAATGAATTTACTGAGAAAAATCTGCTTATGTAATAATAAAATGGATAAGGACAGGACAGGACTGACTGGACAGTTTTACTCGTGTTCTCAGGATTTTAAGACCCACATTATTGTATTTGGGTCAAGCAATATAATAGGTATACTTACACTTATAATATCTAATCTGACGAATTATTTATTTAAACGCGCTAATCTCAGGACCTGCTAAACCGATTTGGAAAAAATATTTCAGTGAAGGTGTAAGTAGTTTTTTATCCGGGTGCGCGAAGTAGTTTTCATAGGATGCAATTGAAACCACTACTGGTGAAAGCTAGCGTAACTGTAAATCAAATGATTATCATCATCATTGTTTTCAATTTTCTAGCCTCTATATTCGATTTCAACAGTTTAAGCAGACTCGGAGGTTTTCAAATGGTCAAAATAACAAACAATTTTAAAACTCACCATAATTTTCAACCATAAAGGCTTAAAAAATATTTGTTTTATGACAAATAAAATGCGCTGTGCTACTAAACAGCTTACCCAGAACTTAATTAAACTTAGTTAAGTATTCGAACTTAAATTAATTATAACAGACTACTTTATGAAGGGAATAATTAATTTTAACATAAAAGGAGAGCGTCGGTGGTCATACTAAAAGCTAGTTGGTTTATTAATGTACGAATTTCAGGAATTATTTAAAATCTTGTCCGCCATTTTGGGTATGAAGTTGGTTTCTTGTTTGAAAGTAGGTAGGTGCCCGTTTTTATGTCAAAATTTACTGTCGTATTGCAATAGTCGTACGTAAATCTTATGATCCACCTTTTTTAAAGTCGATTAAAGATTATAAGCTGTTGAAGAGTCAGACACATAACATATACCAAATAACTTTGCCGCTCTGAACTGACTTCGGGATAGTCAATGTACGAATGAAATAAAAACACCCATTGTGCATGTCCGAAGCTTCAAATGGCTGACTTCAGAGCGGCAAAATTATTTGACGAAAACTTTACACTGGAGCCCAATTTTTGAGAAAGGATACACGTACTTACCTACTAACATTATAATATAGGTAAGCTATGATCATTCCCTTTTCAATGAGGGAAAAACCCCGGAAAACAGCTAGTTTTCTATTTATATTTGAAAAACAACTACCGTTTAAACACTGCTACTTAAGACCTCATGAAATCTGCATAATAACCACATAATACTTCACTATAAGCATAAACTGTACAAATAATTGCATTTTAGCCTTTTATTTCCTAGATTTTCTAATGAAATTCTAGACATACAATAAAACTACAGAAATGTGCCTGTGTTTGTTTGTTAGTCCATATTTCCAAAACTATTGAACAGATTTAAACAAAATGTTGCATACACATTGAACATCCTTGGCAGTCGTTACGGGTAGTCAGAAGTCTGACACCAGTCTAACAAAGGGGTATCGGGTTGCCCGGGTAACTGGGTTGAGGAGGTCAGATAGGCAGTCGCTTTTCGTAAAGCACTGGTACTCAGCTGCATCCGGTTAGACTGGAAGCCGACACCAACATAGTTGGGAAAAAGGCTCGGAAGATGATGATGTAATACTCAATACTCAATTATTAATTAGCATTCCATATGTTATACAGGCGGTACATTTTACAGTCTAGACTATTGAGTATGCAGTGGAAGGTAAGGGCAATAGCTAGTATTAAAACTAACGATTAAAATCAAAAGGTTAACTTAGCAACATGATTTGCATATAACCTTTCAGTTAGTAATCAGCTTATTATACTCAATAGATTGCAAGTTTTTTTATCGATAACGATTTAATAGAGAAGTTTATGTGTAGGGAAAAACGGTTGTTATTGCATTATTTTATTGTTAAGAATTTTAATTGTAAATATGGATTCTTAATTACCTACGTCTTGTACATGCCATTTTCTAAGCTCGTGGGTAAGTCAAAAGCACTTTATGATCAATTGTAAAGTTAAACAATTAAGGGTGGGTCATGGGTTACCTACCATTTTTTCATGACGAGTTCATCCGTGTTTCGGAAGGCACATTGAATTGGTTGGTTCTTGACTGTCATTTCAATATTTTTGGCAGTCAGAAGCCAGAAAATGAAGGTGAAAGAAAACAGATTGAAAACACCTGGACTGTAAAAATCTGAAATCGAAAATCCACCTTGAGCAAGCGTGGTGATTAACGCTCAATCCTTCTCTGTATGATAAGAGGCCTGCGCCCAGCAGTGGGACGATAAAACGGCTGATGATGACGTAACGATCATTCTAATGGGACAAAATAGATCTTAAAAATGCATATCTCCAAGACATTAAGATCATTCATTAACTCTCAAGTGTTACAGTTACTTACGGCAGTTAAAACGGGCTCGTGAGAATCTTATAGAAACAATGGCGTCTTTGACTCGACACATCTTGTATGCACATCGCTGTGTGATTTAATTGATTTTGAAGTTTTATATCGTTATAAGATGATGGAGGATTGAGCTTCCCATGGTTTCAAATGTCTTTGATTGGTCAGATAGGATGAAGAACTGTTTGCGCCAAACTCAATGGCGTATTGCAACTAATTTCAGATAGGTACCTAAGCGATTCATCATCATTATCATGATCTCAGCCATAGGACGTCCACTGCTGAACATAAGCCTCCCCCTTAGGTCTACACAGATACCTGTTGGAGGCGACCTGCATCCAGCGTCTTCCGGCGACCTTTATAAGGTCGTCTGGCCATCTTGTTTGTGGACGTCCTACGCTTCGATTGCTAGTCCGTGGTCCTTAGCGATTGTGGCCCATATGTCTCACAAATTCTCTAGATACCTTATATTGGTACTTAAAAAATCCTAGCATCTCTAGACTACTTTAAAATGCTTAGTTCTTTTACGACAAAAATCTAATACAAAGGTAATTCCTACATAAAACATTAGAAAACGTAGTTTCTCACATTAACTAGTAACGTACCAAGATTTCCCCGCTGACTTGAACACACCTCGTTACTTTAAACTCCTTGTGTGACTGGGCGCCTGGTAGTTTTACCTGACTTTGTAACATAAAGGGGAGCTCGTGGCAAAGTAGTAGCCACATGACTATTGGTCATAAGGTTAAGCGACCCTTGGAAAAGTTGGGTCCTTGGATGGGTGACTATCTTAGCATGACGACTTCCACCGTACCTTGGAAGATACCTTCAACTGGAACGCTTAAGGTGGTAGATTCTTGGGTGACTATCTTAGCTTGACGGGCTCCTCCGTGTTTCAGAAGATACGTTTTAAATTGGCAAGGCTGTCATTTGAACATCTTTGGCAGTCGTTACGGGTAGTCAGGAGCCAGAAAGTCTGACAGCCAGTCTTGCCATGGTAACTGTGTTGAGGAGGTTAGATAGGCAATTGCTCTATGTAAAACACTGGTATTCAGTTGCGTATGGTTAGACTGGATGAATCCAATAGTTGGGAAAGACTAGCCAGTATTTTGGTAATTTCTTTCAAAAATATGATTACAACGACAGATGTAGAAAAAATGTATTAACACTTACATAAATCGAAGTCTATTTAAAATTGACAACAAGCTTTGTTTTAAAACTTCATGTTTACTTAAATTTAAAACTGAAACTCATCATTAGTGAGAAAAAATACGCAAATTAAAAAACGGAAAGAGATTTCCCTTGGGAAATGAGACGGAATTCGTCGACGCGAGGTTTTGCCGAAACGGGCCAACCCTTGGAGATTTTTAAAACTAAACTGTACAGGATTTTAGGTAAAAAGCAAAAACATAAAATCTAACTACAGATTTTCGAGTATTTTGCAGCCAAAAAGCGAGAATCCACCAATTGTTTGCACATATTTTTTTCCCCTTTTTTATCTGATAGGTACAGTCACACAAAATTTTGAATGACAAAATTATTGATCAAACGAACTTTAAGTTTCATTACGTAGTATGTTTTGGTTTCGTTATATTTTATATCAAAAATCTAAGAGAATATAAAGATCCTTTAAGACAAACAAATAAACATACTTTTGTGACTACTTATAGGTATTTAAATAAATATAAATATTTAACTGTGTATATAAACATCTGACGTTTGTTTCTGCGATGAATTCACTCACCTAAATTATTATTGCTCAGTCATCTTGATACAATTCGTATTAAAATGAAATACTAAATGTACTAGTTAACTTAATAGAAATAACTATTCATATTATTTGAACTACTAGCTACTGTTCATTTACATTTTACTTGTAGATTGCAATCGGTCGAACAATTTCAAAAAACATTGAAAAAAGCATTGAATACTACTTAGCTGTTTTACTGCAGTTTAAGCCGCAGGAACTTCTTCCCGCACCTGGACTAAATATAGCCTGTGTTACTCGGTAATAGTGTAGCTTCCCAGTAGTGAAAGATTTTTTCTAATCGGTCCAGTAGTTTCGAAACATTTAGGGTAAAAACAGACAACCAATCAAAAATTTTAGAAACTATTATATTAGTGTAGAAGTTTAGTGACAGTTTATATAATAGAATTAAACCTGTGGTTTAATGCAGTAATTTAACTATTGTATTATACTACAAAATTGCGAAGGTGTGAACGTAGTTCAACCATAAATGTCCTCGACTGTACTGATCATTTTCCAATAATACAATATCCAATACTTTATATAAATTGAAGTTGTTTTACTCCCACACAATAAACTTAGTTTATTACTTTTATTGAAATTTGATATCTGATTGTAAACCTTAAAGGTATATATATTACAGTCGATACTACATTATATTCTTATTAGTGCTAATTTGATTTGTTTTGTTATTTCCAATGCGCTTTATTAGCATTTCATTAAATATGACTTGCTCGAATAATAGGTATAATATGTAATGTGAATGTAGCTTCGTATATTTTTGTAAATAAATGTCTTTCTTATACTGATTCTTAGCACATAACATCAAATAGTCACATCATTGTGTGCCAAATGGAATCATATTTCGAAAATGTACAATATTGAATTATAAATATTTCTTCTTGCGCACTATTGAAAAGAAATCGTTTTTTTTTTTGTTGTTTTAAAATAATAAACTTAAATCTAATTACTTTAACCATGGTTATGCGTAGAAGTTACAACAAGATAGTTCAAAAAACCATCGGACCAAAAACTAGGACACAAACAAATGCATAAATAAACTTCTACTTTCAAAAGTACTAGGTAAAACCTGAAATATATCTAGTATTTCTAGATGGAACATTAACAGACAGCTTATATATTTCCCTAGAGAATACAGTAGTACTATGTCTCGTGAAACATTGCTTGCTTTCATTTTTTAGAATGTACTAACGGTATGACTCTTCTACATTTCTGTTTGCCTGGTACTTTTGTTGTGTTTCCTGTCTTATTTTAAGTTTCTTAGGATAAATGTTAATTTTGCGATTAGTGGAGTCCACTCGTGACCAAAGGGCTGGCCTATACTTCGGTCAAAGGATATGCATTGCCATCCAGCGTGGCAATGCAGCCAGCCTTTTGGGCACGATCCCAGCTGACAGCGATGCGGATGAATATTTTGATACCTAGTTTTAATATTTCCCTATTATAGATTAATATTGATTATTAAATAAAAGATCGTATTTTGTTTCTTTGTTGAGTTTAAGGTGAAGTTAATTTTTATTTTGCATTTCTCTCTATTTTATCAAAAAATCTAGCATGTTATATTATCTTTGAAAATACTATAATAATTGGGTCAGTCTTTGAATATCATTATGTGTGGTTAAGGAGTCCAAATATGTCAAACTCATTTAGTTACAGAGAAAGCTGACTGAAAAGTGTTAATAACTTGTCAAAGTAGGATTTACCGTTTCACCCCTATTTTACACATATTTTTACCCCAAAATCCAGCACTGCACATAGCAACACATTTACCAATTTTCCCCAACATCGCCTGAATCATACATAACTGGTCCGCATATTTTTATCCTAACATTTTATCGACTACATACCAAGCAACATAAATTCCTAGATACAGCGTTCTAGTAATACATTAAAATATTTTTGAAATTTTCTGTGGCATATTTTGAAAATTTATTATGCTTCAATGTGCGTTTTTGGTAGTAAAACGACATTTGATAAGGAAAGGGGCGTGTTATATATTTAAAAATACGATGCATTGTCTTGGGGCGGAAATTTTATCAAGAATTGGTTGTTATAGTAATGGCATGTACGATTAATGGCTTAGGATTTCAGAGAAGCTGCTTGCTATATTTTTATTTTGCGTTTCCTTGCGTATAGAACATGGAATTGGAAATGTCTTACCACAAAAACTTTTAAACGTCAGTTTAAGACTTGTCTAAAAAAATGACAAATCATGACGTTGAAATAAAGTCCATTTTGGAACCACACTTTTTTTAGACAAGTGTTTGACACATGTTTAAGTTTTGTAGTAAGACCATAAACGTTTAATAACTGCAAACACTTTCAACCCTCTTCTTTACAGTCGGGTAAAACTGACTTTTTGCTGCAATTCTTGTCAAAATTGTCACCTTTTTCGAAATCCTGGCACTTAGATACCGTCAATATATTTTTAAGGGCAACGCGACAGTAATCCCGTACACTATAAACACGAAGCTAAAGGTTATGATTGTTCAATTTCTTTCAGTCTCCTCCGGGACTTACCGTCTAGCACTTAGATACATTAACTTTATCTCCCGATTTTCCCCTTTTACTTCAAAACTTGAAGCTTTATTATGCTTTTTTTAGCTCGATTTTTTCCCTTTTAAGTTTTTTACTGAACGTAGGGATTACAGTTTTGTTTGAAGTTGCTGTTAAGTTGTGGGGGTTAAAATAGACGGGGTTTGAACCGCTTAAGTGCTTATCAGACCACGCGTGCTTGAGAGCCTGAATTTTGAAAAATATCTCTTATTTTTTAGGTTACTTGTGTAATAATGCACAGGCAAACGCTTGGTAATTTCCATGGCTTTTACGTTAGTTGATCCTTACAGCTAATGGTTAGGAAACTATAAAACGAGAAAACCATTTCATAAATTCTTCAAAAACTACATTATTTCAACAACCATTACTCTTAAACTCAAAACATTTTCCGTCAAACGGTAAAATTCAAAAATATTTACTTAAAATGCAGATCCATTAATCAGGTACTGAGCCAAAATCACCGATTCACGAACACACCACTCTTTCGTTTCTCAGCGATAATTTAAAGAATATAATATTTCAATTCGCCATTTTTCCCGACAATATGGCATCCGTGCTTTCTAAAGTAATAATTCATAAGAAGGTTTTTCACTCGACACAACCATTTCCTAAATTCCATTTTTTGTCATTTTGCGAATAAAATTATTGTACCTAGTCGTTTCGGAGATCGTAAAAAATTAGCTTAGGTACATTTTTATGGTAAATTGAATTCATTTTTTATTTTCGCGAATTGGGGGCTGTAAAAGGGTGGGGATTTATTGAATGGCTTTATGGTACCTATGGGTTTTGGGAACGTTTCATTGTAGGTAATGCATACTGATACTTGCTTAGTTTTTTGTTGCAGCAATCTTGTATTTTTTATTCGTTTAGCCACACAAAGTGAAGCAGAAAATTCAAATAAAAATTAAAATGTCATCTTTTTAATGCACTCTATTTTACCAGTGACAAAATAATATTAAATTGTAATAAACTCAACCCCTATCTGCGGAACCCGGGCCTAATTTCAACCAACCGAAAATATTTCATCACAAGCCCAGCCTTTAATCCTATTACGGTACAAATTAAATCGTCGACTCAGTAACACCAAATACAAAAATCTAATTATACTTTTATACGAAGCGAATGTATAAAAAATACCCCTAAAAAGGCAGAAGGGTAAAATTCCCCATTACCCAGGTAAAATAGCAATATATTTGGAAAACAAACATGCCTATGCAAATTTTTAGGCTACACATTGAACGTATGTCATTCATCACGCTCGTGGAAGGGGGATAGAAGGGGAAAAATGGTATAAGAAAATTTTCAGGGGAAGCTGGGGATTTTTTTGGAAAATTTCACGTTGAATTAACGACATTTTGAGTAATGGTTCTTTAGTTAACATGATGTGTGGGTTTTTTTATGTAGGTAGCATTTTATCTCATTCTTCCTGTTGTTTGAAATTTACCGTTTTCCAATAAGCCCAAAATGTCAGTTCCCTAATACTTCCACAATTACTGGTAACTCAATTCTGTTTTCAGGATTGTGGCTGAATATTTATAAGTAGGTTGGCATTTAGAATGGAAAGAATGCCTTTTGACCTTTATACAAAAAAGCTTAGTAGAGCTAAAATATAGTAGAGTAATATTTTACCAGACTTTAGGTTTACCTGTACCGAGTGTCATCGATTTTCAGAAATACAAATAAGAATATTTACCTCCACCGGCGTCGAGTTTTGATGAACAAAGTTTGAACATCTATTAAATGTCAGCTGTAAGTCCTATATCAGATATCTACCCTGCTGTTAGAAAATCGGAAATCTTTATCACTGATATTTTATCAGGTGGGGCGAAATGATAATTTATTCTTACTAATGTAATAAGTACGAAGTGAGTTTGTTTGTTACACTTTTACGCCCAAACTGATTAACTAATTGAGATGAAATTTTACATGGAGATGGTGATTCCATAGAGGTGTAATATAGGTGACTTTTTACCCAGAAGTTAGGCGTTATGTACGGGCGAAGTCACAGGCGACGCTAGTTAAACCACAAATACGAAAATACACTAAGCACAAAGATTTTCTCCGAAAGCTTTTTACTGACATATTTAAAATTACGTAACCCTAAAATGTTCGCAAAAAAACTCACACGTCACACAAAGCCCTGAGATAGGGTTATTTTTATTACTGCGAATAAAAAGAAGATGGCGTTTATACGTTATTTTACAACTTTATTGTCCCAAAGGATGTATTAAGAAAATTACATGGGTAGAAGTGGAAAGGATAATTTCTTTCAATTTTGCGTATTGGATTGCCCTTTCGGGTACACGGTTGAAGGTTACAGATTTAAGTGGTATTGGTACTTTTTGGTACCTTTAATGTTATAAAGTTTGGTACCACATAAAGATGTGGACAGACGATCTTATAAAGGTCGCCGGAAGACGCTGGATGCAAGTCGCCTCCAACAGGTATCTGTGGAGATCTAAGGGGGAGGCCTATGTTCAGCAGGGGACGTCCTATGGCTGAGATGATGATGATGTTGTAAAATGTTATGAAAAATATGTAGTGTTAATTCTGCGACACAACGCTTTATATTTTATGTCATGGATTTCCGCAAAGTAACGCCTGATTCCATAATTTACCTTTATGTTTTTCATAAAGTTTATGTTTTAATATGTTTTGTCTCATGAACGCGGGTATTTCATACTTGTGTGGGCAAATATACATGTGCATGGTTCTTTGTATGAGTAAACTCGGGAGTGCTCTGTAGTGGCCGAATCTCTAAGTCATACCAAGTCAATACGCATGTATATTTACATAAACATACGTAAGTATAGCCTTACCCGCTTTCGGTAAGATAAAACATCTTTAACAGGAAGATATCAATTGGTTCTTACCCAGAAGTAGTTCATTGACAACAAATATAGGTCAGGGATTAGACTCGAGTTACCGAGCAATTTTCCAATCAGTTTAATCGATTTTGACCCAGAAATGTTCCTGAAAAACATCGCGAAAAGCCGACCTTATTTTCCTAGTAAATGATAACAAAAATCACGTGATGTAACACACATTCATAAACATGAAAATTTGGATGGTTGTTAATCTTGACACATAAACAGCTTGTACGAATTTTATACAGCTTTACAATAATATTGCTTGGGCATTATATATCATCAGTATATTAGAATCAAGATAGTAGGATCAAGATATTACAATTTTATTATATATCGTAATTTTTTATCCGGGTGCGATAAATAGTTCCCCGGGGAGGCTGCTCAAACCGCAGACAACAGTTAGTCTGAAATAATTTCGAAGCTAAAAGGTTGGAAAATAAAATTTACGACCCAAAAAAGCTGTAAACAAAACCGAATTCCGCTTCAAAATTAACCCATACGTTTTTCTAATTGCCTATAAACATATACTGTGGATATTACTGTTCGTACATCGAATTATTTTTATTTATATCCTCTAAGAGGATCCTGTGGTCGTAATAGGGTACATTTGTCAAGTATAAAGGTATTGTGGTAGTATGAGTTACATTCTGCCCTTTTTGTAATAGGGTACAATTTGGGGTGTTTTGGTAAAACGGGTAAATTTTACCGTGAATGTCACTTTTAACGTGGTTATTATTTTTGGATGTGAAGATGACATGTGTATCTATTTTTTTGACAAGGTTATTCTAATTTGCTTTTATCATAGCTTCACATAGAAGTTACTTCGCGCGCACGGATACAAAATAATCCTTAGGCTACCTCGATAAATGGCCTATCTACCTAAGATTTATCGAACAAACTTTCAGCTTTATAACAGTAGTAGGTATGTATATATGATACTTACAGATACGTTTTTACATACGTAGGCAAACATTATGATAATTTTTCTTACTTAAACTGTCGTAGAATTAGGCTGCATTTGCCATGTGAATAAAGCAAGGGGGTAAAAGCTATATCACCACCATGAAAACATTACCCAAGCTTTTATCCGGAGGGGAAAATAGGCATAATGATGCACGCATTCCCTACCTTACCAGCTTCATTCTATTAGCAAAAGCATTACCCTCATTTCCTCCGTAATCGAGTAGACTAGTACGATGCACTTAGAGTGTATTTTCCAATGTCGTTTGACGTGAATTGTTAAAACCGTGTCTTCTATCTTCGGTAGTTAGTTTTTATAGTTACGACGTGATGCGGTAGCGGCATCATATGCACCAATATGGTGCAGCGATGAATACATGTCATCGGTGCTTATGTAACCAGGTTGTGATGCCTTGTAAGATGCCTGAAAGTCACGTTTGGTTTTGAAATTAGTTTATACTTCAGGCTAATATTATGCAGCCGTTTACTCGCATATTTTTACCTTCATTGCAGAAAGAACATAAGTAATGTTCTTTCTGCAAAGAAGGTAAACCTACTTTTTATACTAACACAGTTAATTTGATTATCTAATGAAAAAAAATATATAAAAAAGTAAATAAGTATGTAAGGCTTTTTTATTCATTTATATGTATTCAATGAATTTAAACAGAATCCTTCTTGGCAGTCGGGTAATTTTTTTTCGTATCTCAAATCATGTTTACCACAAAAGTTTTCTTTACCACAAAACCCCAAAATAAGCACACAAATCAATTCATAAAAACGCCCTAAAAATCAACATGAAAATAAGACTATTCGTCCTCCATATTTCTCGAACACAATAGCATATAACCAATAGTAATACGTCACCGATGAACCGTTGGCTACCCTTTACGGTTCGTAATGGGTAAAGGTTGGGCTATAACTTTGGGTAACATTTGGACCCTGTTTTGGTAATAATGGTGTTTTTAAAATGATGGTTTTTTAGTGTTTTAGACTTAGACAAGGGTTAGTGTGCAGCATATAAGGAAATAATATTAATTTGTTTATTTATTAATCTATTTTTAGAGGATAGGTTTCTAATTTAGTAGTACGTGTTGGTATTCAAAAAACATCATCTATGTATTTATGCATACATAGCACAAAATGTCCTCTTTCTCTCTTTTCAGTCGCATAAATAAGATTGTTTTATTCGTAGCTAGTAAGTATTAGTGGATTGTAGGTACTACATATAGGCAAATAAATAATAATTTACGATTAAAACATGAAACGAAAAGAAAACCAATAACTCTAATCTAGAAAACGACAGACAAATCAAATATTTTTCAACAGAAAAACGATACTATTACTATATCCAGTATCGTATGCACACACAAACATACACAGGTACATTTCCACATGAACAAACATTGCAAGTCAAATACTAGTTCCGTTTCGTAACCGAAACCCCTGACATGCGTCTAGGCTTGCCAATATATTTGCCTCTTAAAATACCAGGATAGCATAAGTCTTAGAAGATTTCAAACTAGCTTTTGCCTCCGGTTTCACGTGAGAAAACTGTATGAAAAGGTGTCCATGATACCTCTAAAATTAAATTTGTGTGTCAAAGCTGTTTCGGGCTGAATTCTATTGAATATCTACTGAAGTAATTGGTTTCCTTTCCTGGAAAAGTGTATAACAGGCTCCATGATTCTATGTAATCTCTATATGTACCATTTCAAACGATGAATCCGTTTTACAGTTCAAGCTAAATAAAGAAATATCAGAACTCATAAAGGGTAATGTCTCATTTCCCCATCGCATTAGATTTCAAACGAAATTCTCCAAAACAAATACGGAGTACAATCGCGCACAAAACACCAATAATAATAAATTCGCTCTCTCACTAGCTTCGTCACCAATCGGCTAGATTCGGCAATTCTCGTCGACCATTCGTTAAGTCGACACAATACAGTGATGGTACGGAAAGGCCTGAAGAAATACCTTTTTTTTTCCTTTTTTACCCAACGATATTGTCCACTTTGTCGTTATAAATGGCCTGAGTGTGTAATCTTTATTACTTTTACGTAAACAGAGTTATCTTTTACGGTTAGTTTTTCTTTTTGTTGCTGTAATCATTGGACATTGAATAGTTGGGTTGTGGACGCGAAATACGAGCGTTTGAGCTAAAAAATGGCTGCTTATAAATCGTAGGAATGTGTTTTTTTCTAATAAATAAAGGTTTTCGGGTTCAGAGGTTTATTGAGTGTGTAATGGTGGATAGTTTTACGAGTTACTTGGTTTGATTGTATTTCTATCATCAATCTTACTGTATTTAAACTAGCACGGTTGGAAAAAATATTATTTTTTAGTAATTATGAAAAAAAATACCCAAAACAAACAAGTAGTATCAATCAGACGTCAGAAAAACTTTTAACACAATTCAAACTTCATCTCAAAAACTTTGCCATCGGCTACCGAGCGAATCTTAAGCATTTTATAAATCAAAATAGCAAAAAAACACAACTTCGAAACTCGATCTTTTGAGAAACTTCCAGAAAAAGTAACTACTCTCAATCCACTTAAAAACTAAAAGATAGTTCCATAAAAAATACAGCTTTTTTTTCTCGTTCCAAATAAGATTTTTATCACGTTGAAGAAACTTTTGTAAAGTACACTTAACTTTAATTAAAGACAAAAAAATATAACGACATTTGAAAAAAAAAATAGAACCTTTATTTCGAAATAAAGTCATTATATCGTATGTAAGTAGGTTTAAAGAGATAGTAGAAAGAAACGTTTACTCACGAGGCCTAAATCGATTTTATTATTCTAAGACAAATATTATGTAAGTATTAAGACTTTTTAACCGATTTTTCAGTGTAGAAAAGGTGTATTTTTTTTGTTAATAACTACGTATGTCTAGCTAGACGATGATGTCCTCGATGTTAGAATGACATTATCGAAAGGTGAAGACAATTTATCTTGGTCTGCCTACATAATCATGCTCAACTTACTTTTGCCATACCTACCTATTATTTCCTATAGTCTAAAAACATGTAACAACAAGTTAACATCTTCACAACACCGAAATTCGTTAAACAACGAAAAATGCTTACCTCGAAACCGCATAACACTTACAAGGTCTCCAAAAAGGTAATTTTTCACGCGAAAATATTCCACTGAAAGAAAATTGCTACAGACGCCTGAATTTCAGGTAGTAGCCTCAAAATGGCTGCGTGTCTGTTTGAGGCCAACGGTATGGTCTACGCTGTATCTGGCGCTTGTTAGTACAGTCGAGGCGAACGGTGAATCGGGAATTTCATTTCTTTTATTTGTATTTTTTAAGATTTTTTTTTTGGTTGTCGAGTGAATATTGGCTTACGTCCGACTTTGGTTGCGTGCGGGACTGGTTTAGTTTGTCTAACTAGTAAAAAAATACTCCGTGCGTCCGGTACAGGCGTGGGTAATTGGAAAGTTGAAATGTATTTTTAACATGTTATTTTGATTACATGAAAGTGGTGTTACTATTTACATGAAACTGATATGTAAGTAAATATGTTTCTAATTAATACGTTTTATTGTTTCAGGTAAGTACTTTCATCATTTTGGCATTTGTGACGGATTGAAAAAATCATCAGGTATTTTTTACATTCAACAAAACTTTCCAATCCACGAGATTGCTTAAACATAATATAGTTTTTAGCCATCTAGGAAATTCTTCAGTGTTCGAAACAATTTGCAACTACAAATTCAGTGTTACAAACCCATGTATTTACAAAATGTATAACAAAAACACAAAACAATGTACGCAATGTACGCATATAACGCGCCGTCAAACCGAACCTCAATCACGTTTGTTATACGCTTGACATATTATTACAAAGTACAATGATAGAGGGGTAACTAATTAGACGTTTCCATGGTGATATGGGGGTAGTTTGTGATACATAACGAGGGTTGTCAAACTTTATATATCCTCCATACATATATTATGATAAATCGGAGAGCTTACTCCATAGAGAATTTTGGACGTTGATGTAAATTTTTGGATTTGGGAATTATAGTTTGTGGTCGCGGGGGAATTTTTATGAATTAATTAAAAAAAAACTGCAAGAGGCTTTATTTTCAATGAAATAGGGAATTTATTGGCTCACAAGTAAAATATGACTCGCTTAAAAGTCCCATAAATTACGTTTGAAATAGAATTGTAACAAAAAGTGGTTATAGAATGATCTAAGTACTAAAACTGTTTATTTTGAAATCACTTACCAACCCTGAATACATTTACGGTGAAAATAACTGTCAGTTAATTTGAAATTCATGGAATATTTAGAACTATTGCTTATTACTTGGAAACTACAGACAGGCTTCCTTGATACCCATTTCACCTCTGCAAATTATAAACTATTTGACGTAATTGTAATCTTGATTAAATTAACCTGATTCCGAGAATAAATAAAGGAATAAATTTTATTTTATTCCGAGAAATTAATTAATTATTTCTACATGAATAAGACATTTATTTCGCCCACTCAGTCCTTTGTTGGCGATTATACAGTTCTTCAAATATCACGATGTACCAGCAAAGGTATTAATTAATTGATGAAATGGCTATTTTTAATTAATGTACAAAAGCTCCAATTAATTTTGCTTTTAAGCGATCCTGTGTTCTGGCTACAGTCCAAGCAAAAAGAGTTTCATAGTTCAAACTTAGTTATTTTATTTCATTTTTCGAACAAAAAATTCGAGTGTGCTGTATAAAAGTTTTGAACTTTAACAAAATAATTTCTAAAAGACAAAGCTTTTAAAATAAATTACTTCACATAAAAGCGTTTAATTGTCTAGTTACAGCTCACTAGTTAGCCTCTATTACCATTCAGTAAAGGCCGGCAATAACAATTTTAGACCGTAAAAAGTTAACTAGGTACTCTATAATTTGGCACTGCATGCCGTATGGTCATTCTGGTAACAGGTACCAATAAAATAGCCCAACGAGCCGTCACAAACGAACATCCCGAAAAAAATCCAATTACCTACGTGGAAAAATAATAAAAAGCCGAAAAAAAAGCGAAAAAAAAAACGTCGCGAAAAAGAGCATTTCTGTCCGCGACTGTCCGAGGGAATTCTGTTGCCAAGCGAAGCGTTACTTTTAATCTCGAATATTGCAATGGCGACAATTTGAAACCTACCCTATAGGTGTCCTTTTCTCTCGTTTAAGCTTTTGTATATCGGTATCTCTTTTGTTCAGTGCGTAAATTTATTTTTCCCTATTGCCAGTACAAGACCAATTATTATGTAATTCCTGTCGACTTTTGTGCCGAATTTCGTTGTTTTCAAGCAGAAAGGAACATTTTCGAATGTAGTTACCTTTTATTTTTATTTTTGTTTAGGGATGTTAATTTTTAAATCTGTTTCTTAAGCTAAAGTGGTTGGGTGCTGATCAAAAGATTATACGATCAAATTCTCCGTCTAACGTAGTACCTACATTCATTTGTTTTTGAAGCAACCTTTTTAGCTTGCGGCTATTTTACTTTTTAATTTGATTGCCAGAATATTTTGCTTTAGAAAAACTTTCATGCTGAAAATGTTCTAAAATTAAATTCTTTCAAATTACCTTTCTACTGGTTGTTTTGAGGCTTGTTTCATGTTCAACCTAATTGAGCTGTTTTGTTACTAGCCAAAATCCAAATAAAACAAAATAAAAATACGGCTTGATCTTACTTTCAAATAGTCGTCTCTATATAAAAATGAAGTCTGAAATTCAGCCCAACATAAGGTTTGTTTTTACTTCGCCAATTCTTACTAATTAAATGCAAAAAATAATGTATTTTGTCACGGAGTCTCACACTAGAACTGCTAAACAGATTTTAATCATTTGTTACACAGTCTTGATAGAGCCTTAGAAAGAACATAATTATGTTATTTTCACCCGGCTGCTAAAAAGTGTTCACCCAAAACTGCAAGTCAAAAAATAAATACAAACCAATATCAACAAATCTATGATGACCAAAAAAAACTTGTCACCTTCACACTGGAAACTTGTCCTCTATTTTCCTTCCCAAAATCATCCCCTAGTACAACAATAACAAAGAAAATCAAAGATAAAATAAACAGCCCTTGTGCCAAGTCAATCAGAAAGGGGCGGGATTTTTAGGGTTCCGTACCCTAAGGGTAAAACAGGACCCTATTGTTTTCGCTCCTCTATCCGTCCGTACGTCCGTCTGTCACCAGGCTGTATCTCATAATCCGTGATAGTTAGAGAGCTGAAATTTTCACAGATGATGTATTTTTGTTGCCGCTATAACAACAAATACTGAAAACTAGAAGTAAATAAATATTTTGGGGGCTCCCATACAACAAACGTGATTTTTTTGTCCGTTTTATAAATAACTAGCCGTTTTCAAGCGGTTTCACCCGCGTCCCGTTATAACTACTGCCCGTACCGGGATAAAATATAGCCTATGTTACTCGTGGACAATGTAGCTTTCGAATGGTGTTACGGAACCTTTCGTGCGCGAGTCCGACTGACACTTGGCCGGTGTTTGTAGTTCAATAAATATTTGATCTATCGTCTACTAACTTTCGAGACGGATTCGAATCCTGTTCCGGGAAATTTTGATTTCATTTCACGGGATTAAAGCGGGTAGTTTTGTTAATAAGACGGGGGTTTTGTGTTGCGAAAAATTACTGGTACAAGGAAGGAAAAAGGATGGGTGAAATAAAATATTGTGTTATTTTATTAGGGCTGTATGGTGCGAGTTCGATTCTCGTGTGTATGACTTTTTTGCGACCTTCTTGGGTACTTGAAACAGTTTAATTTGGGGTGATAAGTTCTGATGCTGCTTCTTTTCTTTCATCCTCCGAGCCTTTTCCCAACTATGCTGGGGTCGGCTACCAGTCTAACCGGATGCAGCTGATTACCAGTGTTTTACAAGGAGCAACTGCATATCTGACCTCCTCAACCCAGTTACCCAGGTAACCCAATACCCCTTGGTTAGACTGGTGTCAGTCTTACTGGCTTCTGACTACCCGTAACGACTGCCAAAGATGTTCAATGACAGCGTATACAAAAATCCTAGTAGGTAGATAAAAACAATAAACACGTTTTTTTTTCCGAAATGCCATAAGATTTCTACCATAAAAAACTAACCTTTAAACCGCCATGGAGTTAAATCTTATCCACGTGCTGACCGATACAGTTAAAACGATTACTAATCGGTTGCATTCGATACGGTGGAATCGAGAGCTGAAAATAATCGATTATAATCGGTATTGTTCCGAACCATAGTAGCCGAGTTACATGCAATCTTTTTACGAAATTTTATCTAGTTTTTTTTTAATTATTAGGAAGTAATTATAATTAATTGAATAATATGATTTGCTTAATTTATTTTTAGTTTTAATTGAAAATTAATTGTTGAGAAATCTGTTGAGTAATATAGTTTTTTGCGATTGTTTCAATAACTACCATCCGCCAGTGGTTTAGCGGCATTCCGTGGCAACAACTCCGCGCACCTAGATAAAAAGAAGTTTATAGCTTTCTTTTTTCTTTTCTATTCATGGGCTATCTAACACTGAAAGTATTTTCATATCAGTCCATTTGAAATTAACTTGATTATGAAGCTGAAAAATATTGCATAAAGACCCTTACAAGACTAAAAATACACAATAATCTGAGAGTGGGTAACTATTAATTTTAGATCAAGACAGCTTCCCACATGCAACCTTTTTTCTCAACTAAGGTTTATCTTCAGAAAGGTTCATATAAAAATATCCTAATCCCATATTTTTTCCAGCCACTTGATTTTATCGCTTCTAAGAAGTTCTAGAATTTTCTGAGGATTTAAGAATAATCTTGAATTTATTGACGCGTTGCCATGGTTACTATAAATGTGTTAGCGTAATAGGCTGACTAAATTAATATTAGAAAGTTTTATTGAAAGGGTTGATAGGTCTCATCATCATCATCATCTCAGCCATAGGACGTCCACTGCTGAACATAGGCCTCCCTCTTAGATCTACACAGATACCTGTTGGAGGCGACCTGCATCCAGCGTCGACGGCGACCTTTATAAGGTTTTATAATAAGTCTAGCTGTCGTTTAAAGGATTGGTGACCAAGTTCATCCATATACATACCTACGCACTGGTATCATAGTTTTTTTCATGACATTTAAAGACTACTGTTGAAGTGTAACCAAACTTAAACTATAACCGTCGTACCAGAAAAACTTTTAAACGTCTGTTGAACACTTGTCTAAAAAATGACAGATTATGACGTTGAAATAAGGTCCGTTTTGCAGCCACACTTTAATAAGACAAGTGTTGAACAGATATTTAAGTATTTGTAGTATAGTTACCGGCACGGATATTGAGCTCTCGGCGGAAGAGTGGGGATCGCTTTGCGCACTATACACATAAGGCAATAAACCAATAAATCGTTTCTGCGCAGGTGAAGGTCATAGCTCAATATCCGTGCCGATAACTATAAGGCTGTATTAGTCCAACCTTACATACCGAATACTTTCTGATACTGTAATTTATGATTCCTTTTACTACGAAACTGATAATAATTTAGTATGAAACTAAAATACATTCAGTTATCGAAGTTTATTAGCATTTTTATTGCGGTTACATTGTGTGAATGTTACATTGTGTAGGTTTAGTAATGGCTTTTGTAGACAGTGCAGTTTTGATATAACCTGACTGCCAGATGGCATGCTTCAAATGTTGTATGGTAGTTCTCATGGGAGACAGCTGAATCCATGGTAAAAACTAGTATACAATATTGAACTATACTAATACATAATTATTATAAAGATACATTTTCTGTTAGATTATCTGTTTGTACCCTAAAGGCTCCGAAACTGAAGTACCAATTCGAAAAGTTGTTTCACTGTTTAAAAGATACACTCTTCCCGAGTAGCATAAGTATAGGCTATATTTTATCTCAGTACGCGGGAAAACAGCTAAATTTAATAATAACATACCTTTTTGAGTTATTGAGTTTCAAAAAAAAACACAGTTATTTGCAGATATGCAAGTACTATGTTGCCTAAACTTACTAAAAAAAAAAATCTTGTAACCCGTAAGCGGAGTTGTAACAGTATTTTAGTAACCCCACGGTTTAAGGGTCAAATATACCCCCGGGGCGGTACGTTAGGCTTACCGACAGGTTAAAAAGCGGGGATTACAAAGTTAGTCGGGTTTTTTATGACAGTTTGTCGGGTTAAACCGACAATAATGGTGATTGAGATAAAATGGTGCTTGCTTTTTTGTGTTTTTTGAAAACTGCGGTTTTTTTAATGTTCTTTACATATGTTTTACATGTTTTTGTGCAGTTTTTCATTTTGTTTTATAGCTTTTTGAGTTTTATACGGCTTAACAATATAAAATCCTTTCTTTCTTTCTCGTTTTAAGACGTATTACGTAGTACTTTACTTTGCTATCTTAATGTAACATCAAAAAAATATACTTCCAAAAAATTGTATATTCTCTTTGTATTACACCAAGGATTTACGAAAAGCTGTTTAAATCCAAAATATTAAGATCAAAATATCAACAGAAATGAGTAGTGACGTACTAAAGCCGACGCCAAACCCTTTTCATCTGATATAAACTGCGTATACTAGTGACGTACCTACAGAGCATGCGGTTTCGGCTTTCGGCTTTCATGAAATATGGTTTCGATGTGTTGTTGAATAACGGCATTGAACTGTGATGTTATTGAATTTTCGATTGAAAGGTACGATGTATATTGTTAGTGAAATGTGAAGTTTTTTTTACCACATTTGTTGTCATATCCGATTTCTATAGTGATTGTATTTCTGTGGTTTTCGAAGAAATTCAGTGGCAACAAAGCGGTATACATTCACAATGTTTTTTCAGCATCATGCTCCCTGTGTTTTGACTAAAGATACTTTAACAATAAATTAATATGCTATTCAAAGTTTCGGCTTTCGGCGAAAATATCACAGAATCCATCTAATTTTCCTCGGCTATCCCAACACTATGATCAGACGCTAATCCCTAGGGCGTTGCTCCGAACAATATAATATATAACAAAGAATATTGTAATCACAATAGAGTAAAGGGTTTTCTATTATTAAACCATAATTGCTTAGTTCAAATAAATGGAGTAGACTTACATATCACAGTTATAATTCCCTAAGGCCGTGGACTACTTTTGTACATCTTTGCTTTTAGATAATAACGTTTTTTTCTTGAATATTGCTATTTAAGTATGAATGGATTTATGTATTTGGAAATAAATAGAAAATAGATATCGCTGGAGGCATACAGATTTAATAGTTTCAGCTGTATTAAAATCAATTGAAACTGTTATACTCTAACTCGCTTTGTTTGTATGTTTATATTGAAAACATACGTAGAGATGTAGGTTTATGAATGTAGTGGCTACATGATTTGATATTTACCTAGACATAGTCGAATGGGCTGCGGGATTGTTCGCGCGACTTACCGCGGCCCTGATACATAAAGGGCTTAAGAAGGAACATGATGGGTTGCAGTCAGTAAGAGTCTGGCACTTCCTCACATTGCACCCACAGCGGGAAGGATCATTTGGTGATTTCCCATACAAAATAGACATCAAAATCATGAGTAGGTACAGATACTCACAGGATTAAAAAAACTAGGACTTAACTCGAAGGTCATAACCCATAACGAGCCCCAAACTTACAAGTTAGAACTACACCGAAAATGTAATCATATTACTAAGTACGAGCAAGTTTCAGTTGAAGCAAGATCCCGGTACATCCAAAACCAGATATTTGGTAGTACGAAGCAAGCGGCCGACAATCGGTACTGGAACATTTAATTAAACCACCGTGTAAGGCTATTAATGCATGTTTGTTAAAGTTTGTAGACTAAGTTTGGACGTATACAGGGTTTTGAGTTAATGTGATGGTTATTAAGAATGTAGGGTAGTGAATGTTATGGTCGTTTATGTAGTTTAGCTTGAAATATTATATAGCTGCCAGAATCACCATCACCATCATCAGCCTGTCGCAGTCCACTGCTGGACATAGGCCTCTCCAAGTGCACGCCACTGAGATTTGTAGGTTTACCATTTTTGGTTACTGTAAATTACACTTTTTAACATAAAGGGGATGTGTTAGTTTGTATTTATGTTACCTACTTCTTTGAACGATTGTGCACATTTTGATAAACGTGGCAGAAATTATAGCTTTATATCAGAATAACATATTGATTACTTCTCATCCGGGTGCGGGAACTAAGAGTTAGTTGGATGATGTTAGTTAATGGAATAAATATGATAGTATGTTTTGTAACTTTTTCTTCTGTGTCAAGTGAATGTAGCTAGTATTCAAGCAGTTATCATTAAAATACTTACATTTCAAACAGAACTACTTACAAGATTTATCACTTCTATCTAGCTTTCTGAAGCGTAAAAGACAAGCTTTTAAGTTTCCATTTACAGAGCGATAGCCGAGTTAAAACGTTACAAGTACAAATATATTTCTGACCTAACATTGACATAAATACAATAATTAATGTGACTCCCTACTTCTTAATACAAATTATGAATAATACGTTTGACCTGATTCGGCAGAAACGACCTATTTTCGAAACCAATACCAAAGATTACTCATATTTATGCCGAAACCAGGAGACGCCGAATTGAATAAATTGAACGTCCTTAATCAAAATTGGTTTCAGACGTGTCCAAAAATTGCTATTTATGTTAGGTAAGCAACAGCCTTCTTAATTAATTCTTGAAAAATAACGAGGAATATTTTTACACGCTACAGTCAGCTAAAAGCAGTGTGACATTAATATTTAAGTACACTCAGCTCAAAAACATTATGTCGGATTCATTTTTGTGACGTGACTCTATTTTTTTGTCACTTTTTTTTGTCACGTCGCGGCTCTGTCACGCTTATCTCGAGAGATAAGAGTGACGGTCCCCCTAGCAGTTTTTTCGTTAAAAAATGAAAATGTTTACTTTGGTGAATATTATTTTTGGAAGGAAGGTGAAGTAGCTGCGATCATTTGAGAGACTTCAGTTTTTCGGTACGTGTCAATTCATTATTTATTTTGAAGGTTGAAAGTTCATTCGTTTCTTATAAGGAGAAATAATTAATTAGTTCATCATCTTTCACAAAAGTTTCTCTCAAAAACTCTTGGAAATATACAGGTACATAACATCTTACCCAAAATGAACTCCTACCTCCATTTCCGTAAACAAAAAATCACAGCCCCCCAATAAATGAAATTACTGCCCCCATAATTTCAATACCGTCCTGAAACAAACACATATATTGACCAGCGTATCTTGCCCTATTTCCCATACATACAGATCTGGTACATTTAATTATCAGTACACAATATAGGGACACGCCCATTTCAAATAAATAAGTCACTATTTAACAGGGTGTGGTACTAATAAATTAGCTACCCTTAGGCGGTGGTGCAAGTGTTGAGATTTTTGACCATATTTTTCTTGATTTTATGGCAACATTTTTGGATTGCTAATTTTATCATCATCTCCCGAGCCTTCTCCCAACTATGTTGCGGTCGGCTTCCAGTCTAACCGGCTGCGGCTGGGTGCGAGTGTTTTACAAGAAACGACTGACTATCTGACTTCCTCAACCCAGTTACCCGGGAAACTCAATACCCCTTGGTTAGACTGGTGTCAGACTTATATATATGCTAGTTAAAATAATAGATACTTAGTTTAAACACTCTGTTTATTTTAGATTTTACTTCTTCTTTCGTAAAGCAAAAACTTGACTTGAATGTTTTTTTGGTAGCTTGAATTTTGATAGTATTTTAAATAAATGCATGTCAAAAAGATTATTAAAAGTACATACAACTTCATTTAAACACTGAGCAAAGTTTTTGATTTTATAGTTTACGTAAAAGCTCAAAACTAAATCTCTTTTAGCATGTTCGAACTAAAAAAAAATATATTTTCTCAAAAGTTATAAAGTTTAAAGTTTGGCAAGCGTAGCAAATGATGGTTAAAACTGTTTAAAAATGTACGTGGTTAATAAGGCTGAGTTAAGATGGAAAATTCTTAGCTGTGCGCTGAAAGTTAAAAACTTTGGATTTTCTTCGCGAGATATCTACGTTATAGTTTATATTGGGTTAGAAATTGGAGTAAAGTATAAGAAAATAACGTTGTATCTGAGTATTAGTAGATCTATCTATACTAAAATTAAAGCTGAAGTGTTTGTTTGAATGCACCAATCTCAGTAAAGGCAGGACCGATAAAAACAAAAGTAGTTCGGTATTAGGTAGCGCATTTATCGAGACAGAGTTTAGGTTACTTTTTATCCGCATGCGCAAAGTATTTAACAAAGTATGTATATACTTTTGTTTGTGATTCTACATATTATCATTGTACTACAAAAAACACATTTCTTCTTTGCCTCAATATTAAAATCGCTGTCGCTCATGCCTTACCCCACAAGCATGTCTTATTTAATTATAATAGAAACTGATACTGGTTGCCAGATAACCGGGACAGCATGGGTGATGTATGTACTAAAAATTATATACTGGTCTTATGTAAGGGAAAATTCATCCTTTCAGTAAGTTTAGAGAAGCCTAATAAATTGTTGAGAAAAGGGAATTGATTTTTTATTTTAATATATTAGCCATATTCTGTTCTCGCTATTTCGATACTTTCCTCACTTGAATAAAGATTAGTCTATGACCTTTCTCAAGTTCAATCGAGTAATAGTAATTGGTTCAGCAGATTTGGTGTTTAAGCCTGACAAATAGAAAGAGCTATATTCGTATTCATTATCATCGTCATCATCATCTCCCAAGCCTTTTCCCGGTTTTTTTCCGTAGCATTATTAGTATGCATTTTAGTGTAAGTTGTCACATCCAAATAAATCGTCAATTTTAACTGCAGTTCTCACTTTATTATGCATCCATTTCAAAACCAAACATATTCACTAAAAGGTTATTTTCTTATATCTACCACACGCGAGTACTTCCACAGGAAACTTCCAATTACTCACGATAATATAATGCTGCGGGCTCTTTAAAAATTGTCTTTACCGATACCGGGAAACGAGTAATTTTTTCTCGTAAATTTCCCTATCCATTAAAAACTTCCTGTTTTATTAACTTCACCTTTATTCTCGTGTCTTTCTTAAAGCCTTATTTGTTATTAATAAAATAGTATTTTAGTTCATCAAATTTCTTCAAACCTATAACTAGCCCACAATCTACCGCAATTCTAAGTCTTAACTCAATTGATTCAGCAGTTTTACCACCAAACCTTAAAAAGTACACTATTATTACAAGTTCTTAATTCATCTTTTTTTGTCACGACATTAAATATTTCACCATTTTCTTGACCTAAGTCATCACCCTTTTCATTGTCACTATCATTTGCAGCAAAGTTCATATCTTCATCAACAGGTGCCTGGGTTCCTGCCTACCCTGAAACATAACGCTCCCTACAGAGCTATTAATAATTCTCGCAACAGAAAACATACGTAACATGTAATAAAGTAAGGCTTAGTGCTGACTCAATGAGTACAGAAGGACCACTCCATTCGTGTGAACCCGGCACATATTCAGCTTTTGGTCCTTTGTATTTATTCGTTAGGTTTAACTAAGGATTGTACAGCTGAAGGATTTGTAGTGTTTGTCTTAGAAGCTAGATTAGTCTTTCTGTGACTGGTACGGGTGACAACAAAGAACTGGCTATCTAAATAGTTTGTGTTGAAAACTCAAAGATCTTGACACTAAGTCAATAGATGTTGAATGAGATTATTGTTGTTATTTTTTAGAGTTGCACTTGTAGAAATACAATTATCGATACCTACATAACATTCCTTTCATAAAAATTGACATAATCTGTACTTCATTATTATCTGCTCCCAAAAACAAATTTTCATAAGTGCGCGATATTTCAAGTAAGATTCAGATTAAATAAGTAGTAGACAAGTAGAAATATAAAAAATAAAAAACCTACTACTGAAAGCTCCTCTTAATTTTCCAAAAAAATAAAATTTAGGTACTTAAATCTATGTTTATTATCATTAAGAATTAAAACTGGTCCTTCTGCACTGAATTTTACAATAAGGCTTAGAGTACAATGATGAATGTGACAAATGAGAGGGATCTCGTTCCTCATAATGCGTGACAGTTTTGGAACAATCAAGAAGTTTTCGTTTCATAAATTGTTTGGGTATTAAATAAGAAGTAATTGATGTTGGTTTGGCGTGTCTTGTGTTAAAACGTGCGTGAAAACTGACAAAGGATAACATAATGTAGGTATTTGATAATATTTTGGAGAAAAGGAATCTATAATGGTTACAAAAAAGAATGAATAACGGAATGCGTTAAAACCTACGCACAAAACAAATTGCAAAGGGACAAAACATCCTCTGTTCTGACCCTTCTCTGTGAGAGGAAGCCTGTGCCCAGCTGTGGGACGATAAAAAAGCAGATGAAGATGAACAAAATAAAACTGACTATAAATATCATTATTATACAAAAATATGGCTATAAGCAAAAATACTGCAGTAATTATAAACAGACATTTCTACAAAATACGGTAAATAAAAGAAGAAAATTATCAAATCCATACAAACAAAACAAAAGATTACCAAACTCAAACTCCTATTAAAAACAAGTATAAATATCTCCCTCAAATATCTCTCCCAGTTAATTAGGCTGTATCTCCATGAGCGTTAATTAACGTTTTGAATATTCCAATACCGTGACGTGACAGTTCTCGTCTGCGTGACAAAGCGCCAGTGTAGTCGCGGCTTTATCTTGAGACGTAATGCGAAATGAGCGGAGTCTAAGAGAATTCGTTGTTTCAGTGAATTTTGGAATATATCAGCGTTTTGCTTTGATGTAGGATGTTTTATATTATGAATGAGGGTTAGATATAATTGTATACGTGTAAATGTACTATCAATTGATTACATTTATAATCAACCTTTTTTTTAACAACGTCAAAAATCATCAATATGACCCCTACTGCACGGCAAAGGAGGTGCCGATCTCTATTTTTATGACAGTCTCAAACGATTTTTTTACAAAATGGATCATACATGTAATTGGTTTGAAAGTACATACATCAATATATATAAAAATGAAACCCGCTTTCCGTTTTCACGACATAACATGAAAACGGCTTGACCGATTTGGCTGAGAGGAGTTAACTTAGACCCGGGAAAAGGTTTTAGGATAGTTTTTGTCACCATCCGGCCACGGCGAAAGCTAATACACAATAACTTTGTATGATTCAGCGACTCGGCTAATACTGAGCACTCCTGAGCTTACGCATACAAAGACAAGGTATCTGTACAATTACACACACCAGTACGGTTAACCCGCTTTCGAATAAGACCTTAGAATATTTATGAGAACTAGATTCAATCTACACGTGATGATAAAGATGATTTGACAGCATAGTGATAGGTAATACATAAATATTATATGTTTCTTTGAATTCATGAATTCTAATAGTTTCCAATGTGTCTATCAAATAGACGTGGCTCATAATTTAGGATCATATTTGAGTTATATAGCTTATATTATTCTCAGTTTGAAAGGTTTAAAAGCTAAGAATATGTAGATTAGTTTAATCTGCATGAATATGAATGGCTTAGTCTATATAGTAAATTTTATGGTATTTTCTTACTTATGGTGTTTCAATTATAACTTATTTTTTAATTAAAACATCATGAGTATCTATAATCTCTCTCTAATCTCATGCTCTATATTGGTAACTAAGAAAAACTTTCCCATTTTGAAAAGTTCCTCTTAATTTTAAATTTGAACCACCCCGTTCGCAGGGGATAACGTATTTCACCACTATTTAATGTATGTATGTTATCATACATATAAACCTCCCTCTTTAATCACTTTATCTATAAAATAAACGCATGAAAATCTGTTTTGTAGTTTTGAAAATTTAAGCGTACAAAGGGACATAGATATTGGGTCAGAAAAAGATACTTTGTTTTATACTTAGTATTGATATTATGGAAATCTAACTAGATAGATGGTACATTGTTATCATTATCATGCAGTCCACTTAGAGACGAATACCATAACTCAATCTAATCTACCAGTCAAGCGCGTTGATTATGGACCTCCCCTAGGGAAAGTTCATCAAGACAATCTGTATGGGATGATATAGTATGTATTATATTGTACTGAGTATAATAAACAATAATGTAATAACACTAACAACTTCGTGTGTTTGAAAAAACGAAATCTCTCATAAAAGTAATAATGTATGATATACATATAATACATTGGATCCATAACTAATTAAATAATCGGCGTAAAATCAAACTGTAATCCTACCTCAAAATTAGACCATAGATTTGCACATTCTACTAATACGAGATCGTAACCCGGTTACAGTAACCCGATATATGTAGTATTATCGTTACTATCAGCTCCGAATTCAATGCATACTATAATTTCTGAACAACCTAATTCTAGAAACTAATTTCTGAAAGCAATCTAATATTCCAACGCTCCTTACACTTACATACAACTAGAATATCGTCCATATAAGTTAAATTGTTCTCTCAAAAGATAGCAACATTAGTATTGTTCTAGAAAGTAATTCTAGCAAGTTTTCTCTTGCTTATGTTTATCTTTTGTAGACTAATCAGAAAATGGAGTCCGCTTTTATCATTAGCTGAATATAAGTTTGTATCTCTAAGCCATGTTGAAGTGATAATAGGCTTTTCTTGAATCCATACATAAAAATAAAGTCTTCATTTTATTTTATTCAATTGAATTACTTTTTGTGAGGTATCTTTTATATTATTCCGATTGATACTTGTCGAGCTTCTAGCTATAATGCCGAATGATGACGTAGAAAATGAATTAGCTATACATGTATGTATATGAATATGAGAGTTTTTCCTTTGCTTGAATGCGCTAATCTCAAAAACTACAGGGCAGATTAGTGTAGTGTCTGATAGCCCATTTATCCATTTATTAGGCTAAAGGTTAATCTTTATCTGGATGCTTGAAATTATTACCACTGGACTCGAATGAAACTGCTGGCGGAAGCTAATAACTAAAAATATAACTTGCCCGACCTAAAATCGAACCCACATACTCGCACTTAAAAGGCCCCTGCTTTAACCACTACACCGTCACGACTAACATAAGAGATTATGATGCCCTTACAATCGATACAGGTGTAGTATCTATCAGGAATTTATGTCATTAAATACATAAGACACCAAACACCGTTGACACCAATAAAACTCGTATTCTAGCAAGCCCAACATTCGTGACCGGATTAATATCCCTTAAATCCAATAACAGTCATGGAATTGAATCAGGTTGAATTGAATTCTATACAAACATTTGTCAGGCTTCGACATGACTGAATAAACATTGTGATATGGTTTGTATGGGAATGAAATTACCATTACGTACGGTATCTATATGGTTATGAAGGAAAGCCCGAGATACAATCGTAATTATTGCAAATTCAATTACTTTTGCAACTGAGGAAAAGTATTTTGATAATCAATATTGTATCTTTAGACAGCTCATAAGTTATCTTTACTAATATTATAAAGCTGTAGAGTTTGTTACGTTCCTTGAACGTGCTAATCTCAAGAACTACTGGTCCTAGTTTGAAAGATTATTCCAGTGTTAGATAGCCTACTGAATCAAAGACCCTAGAGGCAAACTTTACTCTGGAGCGCAAGGTTTTTATACGGACGCAGGTGAAACCGCTGGCGGAAACTAGTAATAACGGAGATAAAAAGCATGGATACATTATATTCCTAATTATAAATAACGTTAATAAAACCAACTGAACTCTTCATCTTATCTTAATCTAACCCCCTTAATTTAGAATCACGCTCCAATTCCATTAAGACCAAATTTTCCTCCATGTTTTGTTAATAAACTATTGCTATATACTTATACTGTACTAAATTCTAAGTTAATGGCTTATTGTAGCCTCGTGTGTTCATTGAAGCCACATAAATAAGGATTCTAGTGGCTTAAAAGTTTCAACAGCCAATGAGTTATACCGTAGTTTGTTAGTCAATCGTGTGTTATTAGCAAAACAAGTATAAATCACTATTTCCTTATAGCAATAGGGAAAGGAATTAGAGTGTTTAACAACTGTTTTGTTTTCAAACAATGCTTGAACAGTATGTTTTATTTAGACTGTAGTAATAATAGGCTTATTCAAGACATCAATTGTAGCGCCTTACGTAAATATTATTTGCATCGATTCATTGCGTATCGGAAATTGCTTGCTAACATATTTTGTTCAGGCGTTACGAAACATGTTTTTATTTCTTCATTCATCGTGTTGGTTAGCTATAGTAATACATACATTTCATTTACTATCAAAAAGTGTATTTATTTATTTATTAGCCTAGATAATGGCTTGCAGACAATTGCTTTATCATCAATCTTTAAATGAAGTTCTTTAACTTCTTAAAGTACATCAAGATCTATTAAATTAAAATCCACATAAATAACTAGGTCTATTTCAGTAACAAGATCAAACGATTCTTTATACATTACAATGCTTTTGTATGTTTTAAGTCTATAATCTTCGTTTGTCCATTGGTTTCCTTTTTGTTTTCAATTCCATTGGAAGTCTGCTTCTTTCTGAAAAGGTAAAGGAACAGTTTGTTTAAACTTGAAATAAAATCATGTATGTTTCTTGTTCGCTTGCCTTATTTTATATTTGTTTGTTCAATTTGTAGAATAAATCGAAGTTGGTTGCTCTTGTTTTGAGTTTCGTAATAAATGTCTTATTTAAGTTAGTGTTAATGTTAGCCGAGTTCGTGTTCAATTTAAGAAAGTTTAGATATATATTTTTGCCAAACTGTTATAAAATGCTAGTTTGATTTATTAGCTGCATTATTCGAATTTCTTGCTGAAAGCTACTTTAGGTTAGGAAGTGCCAAAATTACTGATCAAATCTCAGTACTGTTTGGTAAATCAAAAAAATCTCCATTAGAGTGGACATCAGGCGCTGCAAGACTTCCACCAAAATCTAATTGAAAAATAAATGAAGCTCAAACTCAAAAACGTTTATTCAAATTAAGCTGATAAATCAGCACTTTTCTAACGTCAAAAACAAAAGACAGCGCCAAGTTCGTTATCCATTGCCTACCACATACCAGCCGACATACATACACATGCATAAATTCCAACAAATGTATTAGTATTTAGTATTTAACTACGGGATACTCACACAGGATTCAGCACGAGATTAGCCAAGTTGCTGAGAGGAGACTCCACAAACAGCCACATTGCTACCGATAGTACGGCCGATGTTGCTAGTATTCCTATACCGTTTAGTATCTGAAATTCAATTACAAAGTTTGTATGCTCAAGCTGTTAGACAGATTGTTGGGCTGTATTATGTACGTATGGACTTCTTGGGGTGTTAAAATTTTGGAGAAAATTATGCTCTTGACTACTGTTTGACTTAGAGATTTGGCTATGTAATTAGCGATAGAAGAAATCATTATCATTATCAGACTAAAGTTAGCCACGGACGGTGATCACGCTCACAATATATTTTCCGTGAAATGATTTGATATGTTTTCCAAATCAAACCATTTGCTGTTTCTCTTTCAAAATTAAATTCATCAAAATCCTAGAAATCCAGCACTTCCCAGTACTCTCGATAGCAAGAATTACAGAAACTAACCGTTTTCCAAACGCTATTAAATTCTCATTCTCCGAATCACACCCAGTAAGTAATCTCAATACCTATTTCAAGGAATCAGAGAAACAAATGGCAAAAGCAACTAATATTGCTGGCAATAAGTTCACGAAAGCGGAATTCCTTGTATTCGTAGTACCAGGCAATCATAAATACTCACCAGATTAAACATGTCGTAGTGCATAGGATTCCGTTGTGAGAATAGAAACCGTTCTAGAAGGAGAGAATGTGTTATGTAGACGCCGTACGCCAACCGACTGAGAATGGTGTAACCTTTCCAAGACATCATATTTCGAAGGATTTCTGGAAGAAAAATTGTGACGTTAATGTGACATCTGTCATTTGAAGATCTGTCATCTGTCATTTAAATTGTGATTAAGAATTTTTTATGTCCTTATTTGCGACGTTTTGAAATGGAAATGATTGACTAGCTTCTGAGGTTTCACCCGTGAGAATTACTTCGCGCAAAAGGATAAAAGAAACGTATTGTCTTCTTACTCGTCTCTACAAATATTTTGTTCTTGAAATTGGAACAAACAAACTCTTCAACTATATAAATAAGTACAATGTTCAAAGAGAATTATTGAACTACTTGACCTCATCATACCTCAAGATTTTTTTTTTGTATCTACCCCATAATTTGGTTATGAGTAATGAACAACTATAAATAATGGTACCTATATTAATATAAAAAAAACATCAGTAATACTGAAAGAACTCCTTTCAGTTTCATAAGCGTACTTAATCCCTTCGACATCGATTAATGATCGTGCAACTCATTCAGAATATTCAAATATTCAAAACTCGGTCAATGTTTTGTGGGGTTTTTTTCGCGAAACACTATTACACGGATATAGGTCACCAGTTTTTTATGGACAATGTTTTTATATGCTTGATATTTTCACTCGATTTCACTTGTATTCTGAGGGATTTTGATCCCAGATGAAAAGTGACGAGTAATCGTCTTAAGAATCCCTCCTATCTTCATCAAAATACCTATACCGTGAAAGCGTAACAAACAAAGTCTAATTTTCATACATACTAGTATGTTTAACTGGCGTCAGCAAGCGATTCCACGCATATAGATAAAAAATTGCCTGTAGCTTTTCTAGATAAATGAGCTATTTAACAGTAAAAGGCAATCTATACTAATATTATAAAGCTGAAGAGTTTGTTTGTTTGAACGCGCTAATCTCAGGAAGTACTGGTCCGATTTGAAAATTTCTTTCAGTGTTAGATAGCCCATTTATCGAGGAAGGCTATAGGCTACTTTTACCTTTTTATCCCGGTACGGGAAGTAGTTCCCACGGGATGCGGATGACACCGCTGGCAGAAACTAGTTCTCCAATAAATTCTAAGATTAGCCGTTCAATCATGCTAACTCTTCACCTTTATTATATCAGCATTGCCACGAAAAAATGTGTAAGAATGAAATTCTTCCCAGATGAGAAGAAAAGTCACCATCAGGAATTAGTTGACAAAACACAAATTCCATAAAAAACAATTTTCCCAGCTTTTTCACGGCACTGAGAGAAAGTAGATTTTGATGAAACTGTTACAGTCATATCTTGGAGCGGAGATGAAAATATAATACCCGTATTTTGAAGGGGAAAAACTAAGGGTCCTCTGGGGAAATTAGAAAAAAAAGGAGCCATGTACAACATGCCTAAGGCTCAAGTATATTTAGATAGACGGATTAAAGGGCACGTTAGCAACTCATTTCCTAGTATTTCGGGATACGCTCCTTTGATTCTGTAATTATGATTCAATTCATTAAGTTATGATTTAAGCGGCTTTGATTTGATTCTGTGTAGCAGATTATTTAATTACTGGGTATTCCCCGCGGTTCTACCCGCGGCTACTACTTCCCGGGAACAGTCTAAAGACTATGTCCATTTAAGTTGCTTGTATCTTTATTTGAATCTAAGATATTTCTTTCCCTTTTACTATTAACAGCTCTTTATATTGCGTCAAAGGTCGCAACTTTAATATCGATTTACTTACCTATAAATGTAATAATTTGTTTTGCTGTCACGGCAAAAATACTAAACCAATATACAAGACATCACTTGAGGTAAATTCCGAAATATTATTTGCTGAATACATCAACTATTTCCCCAAAGACAAAGACGTTACTCCAACCGCGAAAAATATTATCATAAAATATCAAATCATCCACTTACCGACATCGCCATACTCAGTGATGGCGATACAAATGCAAGTGGCTAAAGCCCATAGATTTCTGTTTAACGCTGCGTAAACTGCTGAGTTCCAGGCGTTGTATTCCCCAAGGCACCACTCTGGAGCCGCTGATAATACTTTTAGGCCTAACATGAAAGCTGCTGCAAGGCCTACGTAGGAACACTCCTGGAATTTAAGAAATTAGTATCATGTTAGTTATACTTTTAATAACTCAAATATTGTTGACTCAATGACACAACTTATAACTCAAGAACGGCTAAGTGATTTGGTTGAAAATTGGCGAAGAGACATCTTAGAGCCGGGCGAAAGAGGTATGATACTTGTATAGAAACTTATAGTTTGGGTACTGTCATCATCGAATAATGACATTTTGAACAACAAATTATTGCGTTAAGACGTCCTACAAACGACATTTTAGTATCTATTGTTTAAAATATTTAGAGTTTCTCTGATCTACTAAAAGCTTTTGATACACCAAACAAAACTTACCTTAGAAATAATACCCCTATACTTGTTAGGACGGTACACAGTGATGAGGTATCCCATAGCCATGCCAAGGAAGTAGGAACCAGCTCTGTGATGACTCTTCATGTACGTGTCAGTATAGACGACGTTTAATCTTACATGTATGAGGGTTCTGGAAACATAAATCAGCTTTAAGTAGTAGAAATGAAGATATTCAGAGACAATGTAGGGAGAAAAAATCATCATCAGCTTATATTTGTCCTACTGCTGCGAATAAGACTATTTCCAATCATAATTATTGATGATCATGCTTAACCAAGTCAGATAGGTGACCACAAACTAAATTTCAAGAGTCTTGACGATGTATATTTTTAGCACGATATGAAAGCGGCATGTACCTATGTATTTTAACATGGATACTACCCAGCTAAATACATATTTTCAACTTGGAAGATGGCTAAAACTTTAGGTTGCCATGGCAACAGCAATATAACAATGAATATGAAGCTAAAAAGCCAAGGCTGTTAGCAACAGACATTTTTAAATAACCGAATACTTATAATAAAGAAAACGGTAAGTCAAAACAAATTGTTTGTTCAAAACCTAGAAGTTTTAGGTTTTCAGAAGTTTGACTGAGATTCAATAAAAAGTTCTCGAACATTCATCGTAAGTTTAAGAGATTAGTTTATGATTGTTTGTCATTTTAATTCTTGAGTTTGTATAAATAGGGAATGTTTAACACAGTTTGGAAATTAAACTTTCGTTAACTGTCATGAAATTTATTAAACTGGTTAAATATTTTTGAATCAAATATCAATATGAATACCGGTATTTAAGCCTTTGCAAATATTATGTTTGTTATGAAAATATCAATTAAACTATCGGAGAGTTTAAAAACATTGAAAAAAAATATTTATCATTTCGAAGTTTTTTCATTAAAACCAAGAAGAAACGAACGGAATACCTTTCAAAAAACCATTATTTCGAAATCCCATTAAATCAAAACATCACAGAAAAACGTCAATCAAAGCAAATTGGATTTTTATAAGCTTTTGTATGGGTTCCGTGAATCTCATTCGGGTAAAGTTACGTCATAAGGTGACATTAACATATCAGGAAACCATTGGAAAGGTATTTTCATTTGTTTTGCAAATATTAGAAAAACGCATTTGGTTTCTCTACAACTTTGGGTTTGATTGAACATATAGATCATATCAAAGGGGCAATTGAATGGTATGGTAGCCTACATTATCATACACATATCATAAGCCTCATCATCCTACGAGCCTTTTGTCCCAACTATGTTGGGGTCGGCTTCCAGTCTAACCGGATGTAGCTGAGTACCAGTGCTTTACAAGGAGCGACTGCCCTATCTGACCCCCTCAACCCAGTTACCCGGGCAACCCAATACCCCTTTGCTAGACTGTTGTCAGACTTACTGGCTTTTGACTAACCGTAACGACTGCCAAGGATGTTCAATGACAGCATCGACATGATTAAATAAAGCAGCAAAATGAATAAAGTCAAAATACCAGAAACATTAAAAACGAGAAAGTAACATTACAAGTTACAACCTACAAGAATGTGGAAGCAACAATCTTGCCGGAATTGAACTAAAATACCGATACATTTTGCAAAAACAAGGACAAAGTTAAAGGTATATGAAATACAACTATAAAATTAAACCTTGACAATGACGACAACAAGTTATCCTCAACTGACAAAATAAAAATAAATAGTCGGACTCGCGCACGAAGGGTTCCATACCATTATTTACAAACCGGACAAAAAAATCACATTTGTTGTGTGGGAGCCCCCCAATATATTTATTTAATTCTAGTTTTTAGCATCTGTTGTTATAGCGGCAATAAATCAAATACATCATCTGTGAAAATTTCAGCTCTCTAACTATCACGGTTCATGAGTTAAAACCTGGTGATAGACGGATGGACGGAAGAGCGAAAACAATAATAATTTACCCTTTGGGTACGGAACCCTAAAAACAAAATAAGACTTACTCGATATCGTAAAGCAGGATTCCGGGCAATTTTTTCGTATAAGTTGTTATACCAGTTATTACGATAGAGAATATTACAGCGATGGTGGTGACAATTTTGCCAATCTTCTTGTTCCATTGCCAGACGCAGAATAAGATGGTCCCCATGACAGCTAAGTGGTAGTCGGCGGGAATGTACCAGGAGACTTGCTGGCACTGGAATCAATTGAAATAATTGTTAACCTAACTAGAAAGGAAAGTCGTGAAAATATTGGTCGTAATTTTAATGTATTTAAGTGTGTAGCAAAGGCTGAACCGATTGGTATACATTTTGGCATGTAGATAGATAACAGACTCTTTTTCATTGGTTTTTATGAAGTATTTGCCTAGTGACGTACGCGAATTCGCGGGAAAAATCTTGTATATTCAAATTGGTTAGGTACTAATTAAGATTTATTGCTATTGGATTTAACGTAAACTAGGAATTAATGCCTCATATTAACTAATTCCTTTAAATACATTGTTTAAAGATATAAAAATACTTCATTCAAATCTATGTTTTCCAACATTTTCAATAATCACAACAAAACATACCAAGAACACCCATAAATTCTTCATAATAAAATATTTTATAACCCATTGTATCCATCATCAGGAATTTACTTTACGTGACCATGAAGCTAAAATGACTCTTATTGAAGATGACAGTATTCCAGTAAATGTTATTGTTAAACTAAAGGATATAAAAACCATCCTTTTAAGGCCTATTTCCAGTAACAAGGTAAACGCCTGATTAAAGAAAACAGCTGTTTATCTTTCATTAAAAACATCAAACTCTTCGAATTAACTTTGAAAAATAGCTGTTTTAAGCGGTTTCACTCGCGTGCCTCGAAAACTACTACCCGTACAAGTATTAAATATAGCCTACTGTTACCCAGGGATAGTGTAGCTTTCCAAATTTTAATAACAAATCGGTTCCGTTATTTCAGATCCTTTCCGTCAGTTGCACAAAGGTCCATTAAAGTTAAAGCTTCTTCAAATCTATTGCTGACTCATTCTTTGTCAACAAGATAATTAGTGATAGCAATAGATTTAATGAAGTTTTAATTTTTAATGGATCTTTGTGCAACTGACGGTTTAGGACACAAACAAAAAATGTTTGATGATGACAATATTTGTATAAATGTTATCGTAATTTTCAAAGCTGGAGGATACGTAATTGATCCTTCTGAGTATTTTAATATAGATGGAACTTACAAAGACGCCTGCAATGACCTGCATTGTAAAATGTTTGATGATGACAATATTCATATAAATGTTATCGTTATTTTCAAAGCTGAAAGATACGTAATTGATCCTTCTGAGTATTTTAACATAGATAGAACTCACAATATTATCACTGTCAACGTAATTGCCGAGCATCAACAAGGCGATGGGCCAGGTTTTTGTGCACTTTGTCTGTTCCCTTCCAACGAGTCGCTTCCAAAGAGGGCCGTCTCCGACATACTCGGATGCAGCTATCGTGTAGAATATTAATACGGTGAATGAGCCTATTAATCTGGAAGATGATAATAATTTAATGATAGTTATCTTAATATCTCACTAATGTTATAGGCTTAATAGTTTGTGTGGGTGCATACTTGGTCCTCTTTCACGTAAAATAATTGAATGGATTTTAATGAAACTGGGCAGTAAAGTAGCTAATACATTTCAATTAAATATTAGGCTTCTATTTGCGGAAAGTAGTTAATATTTTAGTAAATATTCAAATCGTTATCAAACCCTCGACAATAAAGCTTTTTTTCCAAAAAAATATTAAAGTATTTCTTCTGTTTTTCTTGTCAACTATCACCAAAAAAGTCTGTTTCATTCCTTTTATTGAAATGATGCTATTTTAATAAAAGAAAATACAAGGTGCTTACCTTACATATCGCTGTATTAATGTTATAACAGGATTTCTCTTCTTCTCCATCAATCCTTTCATTAGTAACAGTCCTGATATAACGAAGAAGTTCTCCACTGCTGGCAAATCTAAATGTTGGAATGTGTTGCCAAAAGTATTGTCTTTTACTGTTAGAAGCTGAAATATAAAAAAAAATCTATTAAAAAACGTTTAAGTGGTAAAAATTAAAAGTGTGTAGGTCCCACAAAAATTTGCAAGGAGCCATGCTCATCTATTTATGTTCTAAAAATGAGTAGACTTTCTGCCAATCTGGCATTGTCTTCTTAGACACTTAAACTTCAAATTGAGTTTCAAATCTATGATCTAATGAAAACTTACGCAGAATTTAAAATTTAAACCACGCTAATCTACGTACCAAAATTAAAAACTATACACCAATCAAAAAAGCACGATCTTACATCTCTAAACAAATTCTTACCTGATCATAATCATGTCCATTACTGATAGATCCAGCGACGATAAATACAAAAACATGAACAACAGTTGTGAAGGACAATACCACGGCCTTCGTAAAACTAAGAACTGGTATTTCATCATTCGTAATTCTGATAAACGAAGACCAGTTTCTTTTGAGGCTGAAGGAATAAGCTATTCTTCGAACTGAAATAGAAATTAATGATCAGGCAACTATTGTAAACGTCAAAAGTTAGTGTGAATTTTTCGTGCTATCGATGGATGTATCCATTCCCGTTTATAGACATTCTCATAAAGTTAGAAACCAGAAATATGGAATACCTGAAAATCACTAGATTGATGTCATTCTCTCTTTTGAAAGAGCATAAGACACGATTGAAAAATATCAATCAAATCTGTTATAGAAAACCTGTCTTGTCAAGAGCTTTATACATAATATACGTACCTCTTCTTAACAAAGTGTATAATTATAAAGAAGCAAATATTCACACAAGGTAAATCGGAAGTCGCTATGTTAATTATAAAGTAAATAATATTACAACAGTTGGTTAGGATAACTCACGTCTTGAATCTGCATTGTCATATTCCAGATATAATGTTGACGCTACTGCTGCTATTACTAAAGATAATATTGTAGTTCTGGAAATAATAACACAACCTCAGTAAAGAAAATAAGGTTAATATAAAAGAATAGAATTTGGATCGGTGTACGTAAAATACTCCAAATAAACGAAATAGAAATAAGAAAAGTATTCTTACTTTATAAATGCGAATGAAAGCCTAAACGAATGAACTGATCATAATGAAATTTTGTAATCTAGAGCCAAAGGAAAGGAATACATAAAACTAGAATCTAAGAAAACACCAGAACCGTAAAGGAACAAGCAGACCCAAAATCCAAATCTTTACTCACATGAACACATAAAACTTCAAACTATATTGAGTCTTAACCCCACCAGTTTCACAATAGTCCACAGTTATCACAGGGTCTACAGAAGTGATAGGATTCACCAGGTATATGCTCTTCATGATCTTGGAGACAGCATCATGGCTACATGACGCTGGTAGGCAGCTACCCCAAGATATGGAGTCAGATCTTCTGCCAACTTCGGATTTTATCTATAAAAAAAGACGTTGAGATTAAAAATAATCTTCATCTACATTTATAACTAGGTTTTTAATGTCTGATATTAAAAATGGTCAATTAATGAAGTATTGAGCGATTTCATTTTATGAGTTCTCATTAACCTTCATTTCATTGCATTACTATCATCATTTTATCTCATTGTTTTATCAGCCTTTCTTCCTTTTGTTTTTTTGTCACTTAAATCTAACTCCTTCTATTTTTGTTACATCTTGTGTACCCCAGTATGTTACAAGACATAAAAATAATTTGCAAAAAAAGTCCACGCACAAACAAAAGTAGTAAATATAAGAAATTCCGTAATCCGTACTTTTTTACCAAATATTTGATTATTTGAGCAATATTCCTTTTGGTGCATAACATGTCAAAATTGATGTCCCAGTTTTTGCAGTGCATTGTTAAATGATATCAATAACCTAGTTGTCAATACTTATCTAAACCCTATAAATATAATACCATCCTTGCTGGAATGACCTGATAACATGCATAGCTGTCTATATTCAAGGCCATATACTCCATTATAGGTTCTAAAACTAACATAATTATTTCGCAATGAATCTCTTCTACTAGACGTAATTAGGAAACCTTAGCTATCGTTTTATTTCGGTAACAAGTACAAATATTGCATCTTTAAGTAAAGCTAAATTATTAATTAAAATACTTACATTCAAAAAATCTTCAGATGGTCCCAAAATATCAGGATTCTCATAAGCTTTAACTTTGCCATCCGTCAGTTTAACATCAGCAAGGCAATACTGAGTTACAATTTTGGGTTCTCCAAAATTCGACGGTGCTTTTAGGCATTGATCATAATTACCAAAACTGTATTTGGAGCCGTAGAAACTACCGACTGGATGTTGCATGGAGTTCCAGACTAGAAATAAATCTTGGATTAATTTGGAACCTAAACACCCTTAAATTGAAATTGCCAAAGTATTTATGCTTGCAGGTACAATATGAATCTAGACACACGGCAGTGTGTCCGCCAAGTTCGAGCAAAAAAAGCGACACACCGGCCGTGGGTTATATTACACGAACCATTTCGGGCCAAATTCGACCCCCCTGTAACTCAAAATCTATTTTATTTACGCATATCAAATTTCTAGTATCTGTTGAGACCCCCTCCCTTATCTAAAATACAAAATTTCATTAATATACCTATTGTAGGTCTTGAGATATTGACGTTAGAAAATCGCTATTTTTACTATACACTCACTGACTGATTCACTGATTCACTGACTCACTCATCAAAAACCTAGACCACTTCCAATGGTCGTATTGACTTGAAATTTGGCATGGAGGTAGGTCTTTATGTCAAGGTAAAGGGAAAAATCTGAAAATGGCCAAGTGTGAGTCGGTTTCAAAATTATGAAGGTGTTTTATACCCGGTGTAAATTTACACCCCTAAGGAACTAAAACGAACTAAATTTATCTATATTTATATAATATATCTTCGAATGGTACAAAGGTTTGTATTTAGTCAAAGTAAAGTAAAAATCTGAAAACGGCCAAGTGTGAATCACTTTCGAAAATAACGAATGTGTAACTTTGATCCACGAACATAATATATGATGACATGTCATGTCAGTCAGTTGGTAAATCTAGTCCATTTAGTTAATCTAGTTCATTTCTTTGTAAAAAACATAGTGCATATTAAAAAATCTAAAAGATAGTATAAATGAGACATTTCTTTAACTAACTTCATCATAAGAAAAAAATAAAATAAACAACCTTACAAAAATAAATGAAATCCCACCCAAAACAAAAATGTGAAAGACTGCCAAGTTCGATAATATGGGAATGCTTCGCCTATAAAAGAAGTGAGATCTGAATAAGTACCAAGTTCCATACAGATACCTCAGTTAAAAATAGTTACTTTTTAATGATGTTACTTGGCAAGTTTTAATAGAAAATTAAATACTTGATTCATTGCGTTTAGTAGGTTTATAACAAGGTGTATGAAAACTTTTTAATGATGTTACTTGGCAAGTTTTAATAGAAAATTAAATACTTGATTCATTGCGTTTAGTAGGTTTATAACAAGGTGTATGAAAACTTGCCAAGTGACATTATTAAAAAGTAACTATTTTTAACTGAGGTATCTGTATGGAACTTGGTACTTATTCAGATCTCACTTCTTTTATAGGCGAAGCATTCCCATATTATCGAACTTGGCAGTCTTTCACATTTTTGTTTTGGGTGGGATATAATAATACATCATGCCATATTTCGAATTTTAATTTCAAAATTTTGGCCATTCAACTTTACGGGTCATTGCATTTACTTTGTTTTAAAAAATATGATTTAAGCTTTCTAATCACGTTTTGGATATTTTAAGTTCGTCTGAAAGGGGAGATTTTTGGTGGGCAATGACTTTCTGCAATTCAAAATAACCTTTCTTGGTAATACAGTAAAAATATTGTTGCTTTGGTTAATTGAAGAAATTTTGGGTTCAATTGCAATAATGTTTTCTAATTCATCTTCAAGTACTAGTCTATCTTTTTTTAGTTTATTATCGTTACTTACTCCAAACAGCCCATACGGTGTAATTCTTAACATTGTTCAATATGAACAGTGTCTGGTCCAAGCAAGGTTTTTCATCAGCATTCCATTCTTGATCTACAAGTCCTTCTATAACGAGATCTACTTCTGTTTTTATTCTATTTGTATTATATTCCGCTATGGTTAAACCTGTAAAAATAATGTGGTTTTTAAAGACACCTAATGTTATAAAGAAGTTTGTAATCCCAAAAAGTATAATTACTGGATTAATGTCAAATAGTTTAACTTGATTCTCCCATGTAACAAAGCGAATATTGGAATTATCACTTTTTACTTATTTAAATATTTATAAACCTATAAGTTACATTTTTAAATATAAAATACATTAAAAGCTTCTCCAAATACTTTTTTAAACCATTTTTGATTTGTTTTAATATTATTACAATTATAAACCTCATATAATTATGGTAACTTAACATTATTTCAATCATTGTCATCATTAACAAGATGGGTAATCTGGGGAAGTACTGCCATTAAACCTATTTTAACCGCAAAACCCTGGTTTACTTTTAATTGTAAATATATTGTAGGCAAAGTAATTACACGTACTTGCGTCAACTTGACATAGTCCTTGGTAAGATGTCGGAAAACCCCTTTTAAACACGTGCATCAAATATATAGATAATCTTTATATAATATTATTGTAATATGATCAGGAAAGATAAACATCACAACTTTATTTTTAACACGCTTATATTAGCTTCACTTGTAACTATGTATGTAAGAAAATCTTGGAATCTTAATTTGACCCACTTCCCGGCCTTCGATTACGTCTAGCTAAGAAACGTCAAAAAAGCGTGTTTTTTTAAACTATTTCTTTTTATACATATAGGATATTTTTACTCTGTTATTAATAATTGAGGATTTACCGATAGAAAAAACTGATTGCCGCCCGTGGTTTCCCTTCTCCCTTCTTCTAGGGAACTACTTCGCTCATCCGGATAGCAATAGTCCATTATTTTCTGATTAGTTAGTAGTAACAGCATTTTGTGAGATTAAGAGAATTGATACTTTTAAGATTTATAATCAGGTTAATTTTCATTCAAGACAATTTAAGATAGGTAAACAAATTAATTCTTCAAGACGTCACAGTAAAATGCATGCATTTCCCAGATTGTGCTAGATAAGTATATTTATAAAATAACTGTGTCACTTAACATTATTTTAACTTTATCAACGACGTCTGGTTTTGCCTGTCATCACATGAGTCAACTGTATTTCCTCAGTATTCCAAAAATAAATAAAAAACCCTAAGGTCAGATATCACGAAAAATTTTCCGCAGTCAAAAATGATTCCGTTTTAAATCAACTTTCATTTTTGAAACCTGTATTTTTGTTTGTTGACATCCTTATGTACTTGAATTTCAAAGTCAAAGTCAAAATCTTGTTTTGGTCAAAAAGTACTTATGGGTAACTTTTTAATGTCATTTGAGGTCAACGATTAGTTTTCATGCGTCATATTTTTCATCATTAAATCACAATCCTGTTAAAAAAAAATTAAGCTCTTTTAAAGAAAATAAAACCCTTCAATCGATACTATTAAAATATGTAAAATAAGGTTATAAAAAAACATAAATATAAAAATAAGACCCGGAACTGTTTACATCATGTAAACAATATTGTTTCCGATACCTTTAAGAATTTTAAAATATAGAGCTTTTAAACTGGTCTGAGGTCAAATACCTGACCTCGTAAATATACATACAAACATATATTTAGCCCAAAACCTTTAAACAACGGTAACTGTCATTAGGTTCCTGACTGGCCCATGTTTTGCTCCCACTCAGTAAGAAGTACTTCAGGCACCGGGATAAAAATAAGTCGATAGCCATACATGATCAATGGGCTATCTAATACTAAAGGAATTATTCAAATCAGCGGCCTAAGGTATTTTATCAGAACAAAATATTTTAAATACTGCACTAAATGACGGTGAAGAAAAACTCTGCAAGAATATCTGGACTTAATTTTTTTTTAATCACCATCCCGCATTGAGCAAGCGTGGTGATTAACGCTCAATCCTTCTCCGTGTGAGCGGAGGCCGCAGCCCAGCAGTGGGACGATAAAAAGGCTGAAGATGATGAATATATTCAATGAATTGGAACAATACGTAAACTATACACCTTTATTTTGAACGTCAATATTTGAATACATTTTAAAATGAAAATATGGGTTAAGGCTACTATATATTTTTATGAAAATTATAAAGCTTTTGTATGATTAAGCGTCAGTGTTAATTTTTGGAAACAGTGTTCTGGAGTTCATGTTGTTTATTGGAAAACTTATAGAAAATATAACAATTGATTAAACAAATTGTGAACCTATTATAAAACCAAGATAACGATAAACTTTTAGAAAAACGCATTGTTCACTAAACGCTTCAATCAAATAATACCTTCCCTTGATAAAAAATATAAATTCAAAATAATTAATAACTATATTCCCTTTAAAGAGAAATAAACATAATTGATAGGTACTTACAGAAAAAACTGCTGAGTATTATCGCTGCAAACGAACTTATCACCTTCATCTTAAAAACTGATTATTAAAATTAAATTATTTTATTTATATATTATCACAGTTACTGTCCGATCTTTCACGCATATACATTGAAACTAAAATAATTCTACAGATTGCATTGCTTATAAATATTTCAATGCGATCTAGACCGCTTCGTTTTCAAGTTAAACCCTTAAGTTATATTAAAAATAATATTTTGAACAGTGAAAATAATAAAGAACAAACATAAGGAAAAATCGAGATAAAATGCTTTTTGGAAATTTCGAAATTGCACCTTAAGGTGCAAGGGTGCAATCAATACTAACTTTTACTTACCTTTTGTGCCCTTTTAATGCAAAAAAATTACGTCATAAACAAGGTATGCAAGTATGTATTTTATTTTTTTAATTGTAATCCGACTGCTGCGTCAGAGTGCAATTTGTATCGTTGTGTACCTATATCAAATAAAACCTTATAGCTAAGACTAGTAGTGGCGGCCTAGTGGATAAAGAACCAACCTCTCGAGTATGAGGGCGCGGGTTCGATTCCACTTCAGGCAAGTACCAATGCAACTTTTCTAAGTTTGTATGTACTTTCTAAGTATATCTTGGACACTAATGGCTGGTAAAAAGGTGAAGGAAATCATCTTGAGGAAACCTGGACTTCACCTTCACCTAGTCTGAAATCACCAACCCGCAATGAGCAAGCGTGGTGATTAACGCTCAATCCTTCTCCGTGTGAGAGGAGGCCGCAGCCCAGCAGTGGGACGATAAAAAGGCTGTAACAGTAACAGTAACAGCTAAGACTAAGCCTATCTTTCTCGATAATTTATGCAACGTTTCTCGCGGTCGATCTGCAGATGGGTGCCCGTCTTGTGTAAGAATCCACATACTAAAACCACAGATTACTTGCTAAAACCTTTTAGTCGGCCAATAGTTTGTTTGGGCTCATAAATCAGTATGAAGATGAATGGTAGTACACACATTACAAAGATCAGGTATTTAGCAGGTATCGGACCGACTGAAAACTTTGATTAGAATCAAGATTAGCTCAAAAAAATTTTTGCTTGTGGATCAACTATCGGCCGACTATTTAGCCTACAGTTTGGTACTCTAACGGCCAGTTTCTTCATCAAAAATTAAAGTTAAAGTAATGTCTAAAGTAAAAGTAACGGTCAAATTCAATTTTTCTATTAGTTTTGCTGTCACTTTAGCCTTGAAAAAACGTATTTGACCGTTACTTTTACTTTAGACATTACTTTAACTTTAACTTTGATGAAGAAACTGGCCGTAACTGTATAGTAGTTAAAACAAACAACAGGTTAGATTACATATCGTAACATCAGTTAGTATCGAGCCTGGTAAAACAGGAGAGAATTGAACCTTTGACATTTTCAGCTAGGTTAATAGGTCAGTTGGTACGGGTTAAACTGCTCATGTAAATTGAATTTTTTGACCTATTATATTATTATATTGAAGTGCTCGTTGGTAATGGCTCGACTGATCATAAGGTTAAGCAACTCTTGGCGAGGTCAGTCCATGGATGGGTGACATATGTCATATCGAGTTTTATAGTCCTTGCTTTCGAAGGTGGTATTTGAACATCTTTGGCTCGATATTTTAAAATATATTAGAATTTATATTAATTAGGTAATACAGACCACGGGTTTTCATGCTTTTTTTACTGATTTAGTAACCTCACTCAACCTAAAGTGTGAAATAATGCTATTTTGATATTTCAAATAATATTTCGAGAAAGACTGTGCACAACTCGAGACAGGAAGAAATATTTCTAAAAGGTGTGCAAGACGTACAATTTTGTATTTGATATTAAAGCTGCATTTGTATTTTGTAGAGAACTATAAAATTATTACCGCTTAAGATACAAAGTAGGTACTTTACAAAAGATTGAAATCATATACACGATCTTCATATAGGTACCTACATACACCATGCAACTACCAACATACATTACATACTTACGTCATCATCAATGTACAAATATTTTAACTACAAATAATATACCGATTCTAAAAATACCAATAAATGGCACTATATGATTAAAACGGGATAATTTTCCCATCCACCCTCCTTAGAACTGTTTTAGGATCGGCTTCCAATCTCACTGGATGCAGCTAAGTATAGTTGTCACCAAAATTTTGTTGTCACCTAACGTTAAGTCGTGGTGGCCTAGTGGGCAAAGAACCAACCTCTCGAGTATGAGGGCGCGGGTTCGAATCCAGGTCAGGCAAGTACCAATGCAACTTTTCTAAGTTTGTATGTACTTTCTAAGTATATCTTAGACACCAATGGCTGATAAAAAAAAGGTGAAGGAAAACATCTTGAGGAAACTTGGACTATAGTCTGAAATCACCAACCCGCATTGAGCAAGCGTGGTGATTAATGCTCAATCCTTCTCCTTGTGAGAGGAGGCCGCAGCCCAGCAGTGGGACGATAAAAAAGGCTGTATACAACTACAACTAACGTTACGCGTGTTGTTCGAAAGAGTTACCGCGGCCCTGGTACATAAAGAGCTTAAGAAGGAACATGGTGGGTTTTAGTCAGTAAGAGTCTGACACTCCCTCACGCTGCACCCACAACGGAAGAGGTCAGTTGATGATTTCCCACCAAAAAAAAGTAAAAAAAAGAACATATCTATGTACCCGCTTTTTGCTCCAATGTCCTCACTTAACCCAGTTATTGGGTAAAATAATACCCCTTGGTAATTATGACAAAAATTAATATGACAAAATAATTTCTTACCCAAATTAACCCAAGGTCCAGAGGACCATAAAATAGGTTTTTAAACACAAATCAAGACCCGGTAATCTCAAAACCAAGCCAAACTTAGTTAAATCTCTCTAATTAGGTATAATAAGTTAGGCAAAGTTTATGTCTTAATCAAATTAACAACTCTCAACTTTATTTTGCGGCTAACGAAGGCATCCTTGCTTAGGAATATTTTCTAAAACTTTCATATTATTAATTAAATTTATTAAACGCTCCACTGGCCATAGTAAGTGGCTTTGATTATATCACGCTTGTTATATTATAATAAATATATAAGGTTAAGCAGAGATGTATGTAAAGTTCACTATTTTTGTTAAAACCTTAGAGTGAGCAGTTTATTTCTTCCTATCTGTTTCTCTGCGGTTTCACTCACGTCCCTTGTGAACTACTGTCCTTACGTGGGCAAAATATAGCCTATGTTATAAAGGAACAATGTAGCTTCCCAACAACGAAAGTATTTTACAAATCGGTTAAGTAGTTTCAGAGCCTTCAGGGTTCAAACAAACAAACGTTTTTCATCTTTATTGTATTAGTATAGAAAATTTCAGTAGACGAATTACCAATTACTATATAATCAATATAAACTTATAATTCTAATATTAATTCTTATTTACACTATAACATTTTCTCATATCTTTTAGATCAAATGGGTATCGAACCTGCACTCTGCTCTGAAATTAATCGCTAAGCCATCGCGTCTTGGTTGTAATTAATTAAGTCTTTCAAAGACAAACAAATGAATTCTCTCTGTAAGCGTTATTACTGATGCTTCAAAAGGATGGAAATATTTAATCAAATGAAAGTACTTTAATAATTTATTTTTATGGATGGAATTATATTAAGAACCTAGCATTCATAATATTTGAAAATGTTATATGTAGTCAGAAGCCAGAAAGTCTAACACCAGTCTTACCAAGCTGTATCGGGTTGCCCGGGTTGAGGAGGTCAGATAGGGCAGTCGCTCCTTGTAAAACACTAGTACTCGGCTGCATTCGGTGAGACTGGAAGCCGACCCCGACATAGTTGGGAAAAAGGCGAGGCAGATGATGAACTATACTCACAAATGAGAATGAAATTTTAAATAGAAATGAAATAAAAAATAAAACTTATTTTTATATTAGTTTATTACATCTGATATGCGTAATTGTTACCTAATACAGTTTTGTTTTCATAAATATTTCAACAGGTTTATACATAAACAGGTTTATAAATAACTTAAAGGTTGTTATGTCATAACCTTTTTATATTTAGATCAGTTTTCCGAAGATGGGATGTTTCCTTATCTTCTCTGGTACTTTCGTTATTTTGGTTCTTGGATCTGCAAGGAAAATATATGTTTTATTATGTAATTTATGTAAAGTTCTTTATGTCAAGATATCGGTAATCGATATGCTAGTCTCCTAGTATGTCTGTTGGTTTGTAACTTTTTCAGGTTAACACAACTGAATGGATTTTGATGACACTTGTTTTTAGTGTGCATAGTACGCTTGGATTTTGAAACAATCGACCTACAACTGTATAATTTACCTATAATTATTTGATCAAAAGAAAAACATGAATTACAAGACATATGATCCTTAAATAAACACTTACATATCGGGAGAAACCGCGGACAGAAGCTAGTTTAATAATAGCAGGAAAATGCTTAAGGTTTAACTCGAAAAGGATTACTTTTGGTCCGTTCAGTTATGTATAAATTATACCAGTTAAAACCAGTTTGTTAACCTGTATTGGTTGAACTAATAAAATAACAAAATATAGTGCATTGTCATGCTTACTTATATCGGTATGAATATTACTAGGCCTGGTATAATATGAATCCCCATTTTAAATGTCAACTTAAAAAGATGTACATAAGCAAATCAGGAACTAGGTTTTCCCGTGGTTTTACCCATTTATAATAACCTCCACAAGTTGGTGATTGATACACCCGTGCATCGGAGAGCACGTTAATGTCGGTCCTGCGCCAGATCTCTCTCCGGTCGTGTCGGATTGCCGTCCCATCGGGCGCAGAGAGTGAAGGAATAGTGAGTGCACCTGTGTCTGCGCAAATGCTTGTGCACTATAATATGTCCTGTGCATACTTGTTTCTTTACTTTACCTTTTATTAATAACTAGGTTGACGATATTGTTCAAGGGTGCTTCAACGAACAACCATAGCAGTGTAGCCATGATGGTTGATACAACCATCACACCAAAGCTATGGAGTGACTGTGAACAAAGTGTAATTTGAACTTTAACACAATGTATTAAAGTATAAAATAGAATAGTCCTAATATTTTGTTTATAGGATGCAGCCGATTCTGCGCCGTTGGCAGTTATATTTTGTTTTTTTGTGCATTATGAAATTTTCCCTGGTTTTGCTTTAAAAACTTAATTACAGTTAGTATTTTTTTAAACCTTACGAAATGAGTAATATACACACAAAATCCTTTATCTGGATATCAAGTAAAAATAAAAAAAAGTCTCCTAAGCGGTACTTTTGGTTTTAAAAGCGGTCGATGCACTCAAAATTTAATTCCGAAAAAGGTACGCACTGCCTGTTTTTTTTTCAAAGTTTATATAATTACGTATTATATCAACCATTTACGTAAGCATATTTTATGATCAGCAATTTGACAACGGCAAAATCTTCAAAAGGGTAAATATACCTTCGTTTTCATTGACAAATAACTCTTTGTACTGTCCCACTGCAGGTCACAGACCTCTTCTTGTACAGAAAAGAAATGAGCAATGAAATGCTTTTCCTTACTATTAGTCATTTATGTCAACAGTACACTCAAAAAGTACTGTTACAGCCTTTTTATCGTCCCACTGCTGGGCACAGGCCTCCTCTCACACAAAAGGATTGAGCATTAATCACCACGCTTGCTCAATGCGGGTTGGTGATTTCAGACTATATAGTCCAGGTTTCCTCAAGATGTTTTCCTTCACCTTTTTATCAGCCATTGGGGTCCAAGATATACTTAGAAAGTACATACAAACTTAGAAAAGTTGCATTGGTACTTGCTTGAACTGGAATCGAACCCACACCCTCATACTCGAGAGGTTGGTTCTTTACCCACTAGGCCAGTACGACTTTTTTGTACATAATAGAAAAATACACAACTAGAAAAATTAAACCCAGAGAAACAAATAGTTATTAAGTACAAACCTCGGAATAAATTAAATCAAACTGCTGCAGATTCCTCCTAGAAAACCTGTTTTGTTGTAAAATGACGGAATGTGTCAAATACACCCCATATACAAGCCGGCCTAGTATTGTGAATCCATGCCAACCTGTAAATTTTCGTATTGACGCTGAAATATAAAGAGTAATTATTATGTTTTTTTTTTATATTTATCTTTCAGGAAAGTCTAGACATTTAGAAATACCTTGATGAAAGTTATGTCTATTATTATAGTCTTTAGTTAATTAGTTTATCCAAAATATTAGTAAGTACGCATAACACTGTACGTCCTAATAAAGTTAGCAGACACCTTCTGTTACAAAAGTTGTGATAATACAAAGTATATACCCACAATACAAAGAAAGCTGAAGAGTTTGAATGAAATGAAATCGTTTATTTTGCAAGTTGGACATTACATCACTTTTACACGTCATTTTAAGAAAGCTAGGGTCGGCATTTAATACTCCGAAACAAACTCAAGAATGTAGTTGTTAATCTCAAAAGCCACTGGGCTGATTTGTAAATATCAGTGTTAGATAACCCATGTATGGAGAAAAGCTATTTGCTACTTTTCTAAAAGTTTCCTTGGGACGCATTGGAAACCAGTGTCAGAAATCAGAAGCTAGTTTCCAAAAAATCTTACCAGCATTGCCATACTCGACTACACCAATAATGACGCAATAAGACAAAGCCCATACATTGCGACTGTAGGCTGTGAACACAGCTGATGTCACATGGTCGTACTCCAAGCTTACCCAGGACAGAGGGTCTGTGAGGATCTTGTATATAACTATTGTGGCTATGGAGAAGAGTAGTATTGAGCGGTCCTGTAACAAGAAATTGTACTGTCAAAGTCAAATGTTTTCATTTCAAATAGGCCTTTACAGGCTCCTATGAAACGTCACACTAGTTGCATGGTTCCAAAATGTTGGTCTCATGGAGAAGAGCCGACAAGAAACTTTGTACTGTGAATTGTGTTTTAGGCTTCCAGTCTAAACAGATGCAGCTGAGTATCAGTGTTTTACAAGGAGCAACTGCTTATCTGACCTCTTCAACCCAGTTACCTGAGCTACTCGATATCCCTAAATAAGACTGATCGTCAGACTTTCTGGTTTCTGACTACACATACGATAGCCAAAGCTATTCAAATTACAGGTGGAACACGCCAATTTGTCGTGCCTTCCAAAACTCGGAAGAACTCGTCATGACAAGATGATGACCCATCCACGAAGCGACCGCGCCGACCGTTGCTTAACCTCATGTTCGACCGACCTTACATACATGAAAAAGTGAGATATAACTTTTACACGTGTAGAAAGATAGACAAAAAAGAACTATTGAACAATGGAAAAAATGCGTAGTTTTTTAAAGGTCATGATACAATTATATTGTTGTATTATTCTTTTCTATTCTAAGATGTTTTGTGTGGGGCTTCGATCTCGCATTGTGTAAGAGATCCCTTTTATTTTTATACCTTGTTTCTAAGCGTAGATATATATATTGTTTTGTTATTTTGGGAGAATTTGTGAAAGTATAACAAGTGTAGATCATTATCAGACATTATACTTGTGATAGCAGAATTTTATTTAAGTTTTGTATTCTTGATATGTTTCATATATTTATTTGTTGGCACTCTATAAAATAACGGTTATTATTAAAATTACACTTATAAATATCAATTAATAAAACATTTTAATAATTCCATTCATTTACTTTTGAAATAACCCACTCAATTAATTCATTTAATAATTCTCTTTTTGTGTTTTTCCATACATACGAGTATATTCCATTTGTCTTTTTTGGTCAAACATAATTTTGACTTTTCTAAAAGAAGAAGGTTCTCAATTCGACTGCTTTATTCATATACATACTACATATACATAAAGACACAAAAAATAAAACGTACCTTAGATATAACATTCCTATGCGATTCAGGCTTGTAAACCGACATGATATACCCCATAGCCATGCCTATAAGATAGGGACCAGCGCGGTTGTGACTCCGAATATATGTGTCCAAGTAAACCTCGTTTTTTCTGAAATCTAAGATCTTTCTGAAACAAAAATAATATGATAAATATTTATGTTTAGATAGCCACAGAAAACAAGTATAGTCTTATATTGCGCAATAGGTATTTCACCTAATTTTACTTTTTAAACTCACAAGCATTTAATCACTTAATATTATAAAGAAGAAGAGGTTTTTTTTTTTTCGTTGCGCTAATCTCAAGAACTACGAGTTTGATTAAAAAAAATATTTTAGTGTCAGATAATAGCCCGTTTAACAAGAAAGGCTATAGGTTACTTTTTATTTGGGTGTGCGCGCGAGTGAAACCGCTGGTGGAAACTTAAAGTTATATCAATAGAATAATCACCACTGAAAAAGTAAATTACTATACTCACTCCAAATCATGAAACAATATCAGCCCAGGTAGCTTTCTCCAATAGGTAATAACACCAGGCAATAGTATTGCTAATACCACTGTTATGGAGGTCACAACTTTTCCCATAGTATTGTTCTTCTCCCATAGCAGATATAAGATTGTACCCATCACAGCTAGCTGATAGTCACATGGTATATACCAACTCACTATGAGACACTGAAATGATGAAGTAACTTATTATATGAGTAGTTTGGAAGAAAAGTAAAATTGGTGGGTCACGGTTGTCATTTGAACATCTTTGGCAGTCGTTACGGGTGGTCAGAAGCAAGAAAGTCTGATAGCCTGTCTTACTAAAGCGTATTGACTTGCATAGTTAACTGGGTCGAGAACGTCAGAAAGGCAGTCGGTTTTATGTAAAAAACTGGTACCCCGCTGCATCGGGCTACACTGGAAGCCGACCAACATATTTAGTTGGGAAAAGGCTAGGCATATTACTGCAGGGCACAGGTTCTTATAGCGAAAAGGATGAGCTTTAATCACCAAAAGACATAAAAGGGAGATTGGTGATTTCACACTCAAATCCAGGGTTCTCAAGGTGTTTTCCTTCACCTTTACTCAGCCATTAGTGTCCAAGATATACTAAGAAGAGAGTCCATATAACTTAAAGAAAATTATACAAGTCCTTACAATATTCTGACTATCGATATAATTATTGAGCATCAGCAGTCCAAGCCACCAGTTGTCTGAGCAAGCCTGCTGCTCTCTGCTGGCAAACTTCTGCCAGACAGGACCATCTCCTGTGTATATAGATACTGCTGCCACGTAGAATATTATGACTGCAAATGATGCTGTTAACCTGTAATTAGAATTATTGTTTAGTAGCTTTTCGTTGGGGAAACAAAGCTAGTAAACCGGGTAGTAGCTTCCATCAGCGATTTCACCCGTATCTCATCTTAAAAGAATATTTCGGACTGCCCGTGTTCAACATGTATTATAGGAAATACATTTTCAATAATATTATAGCTAAAGTGTTTGTTCTAATACGTCAATCTCTGGAATTACTAGACCGATTTGAAAAATTTCATCAGTGTTAGATAGTCCACATATTGAGGCAGGCTATTTGTTGCCTGAGAGCGCTATGTAGTTCCCGCAGGAACGTATGTGAATGCTATTATATTATCAACCAAGAATAAGATTGAGTGTCTTACCTAAAATATCGATTAACCAAGCCAACTAGCGGTTTCTTCTTTTTCTCCATGAAACCTTTCATTAGAAGCAGACCAGATATCAAGAAAAAGTTGTCTACAGGAATGTCAATGTGTTTCAGAGCATTTTTTATTGGATGTTCAGTTTCCAACATGAGCTGAAACAGAATTACCATAGTATACCAATGTATATAAAAAATTATATAAATATCTTAGTTCTCATCATCATCATCATCAGCCTATCGCAGTCCACTGCTGGACATAGGCATATAAATATACCAAACACAAAAAAAACCGCTTTTTCAAAAACGCAGTTTTATTAAAACGATATCAAAAGTCCAATAAGCTTTCTGGGAAAATATAATATTGACAAAGTTCTTGGAAAAGCTATAAAAAAATATTAAAGCGTTCAATGCTATGGCATTTTCGCGAATTTTAAAATTACAACCACAACGTCCACAATATATAAACATAAACCTAATTTGCTTCCGTAGTTTTTTGGTTTTAATATAAGAAGCTTACGACAAAAATCCTCCCCCCTTTTATCTATATTCAAGACCTATATAACAGGGGCTGCGGGATTGTTCGCGAGTTCAGAAGGAACACGACGGGTTTTAGTCAGTAAGAGTCTGACACTTCCTCACGCTGCACCCACAGCGAGAGGGTTCATTTGGTGATCGCTCATAAAAAAGACCTATTAAACTTTTTAATACCATGTCCTTAGTGAAATACTAGGTCTCCAAAAAGTCGTCTTTATCGATTTACCAAGAAGAAGAACTTACCTTATCAAAATGGACCCCATTGCTTATAGGTCCTGTAACTTCGAAGAAAGCCGTATGAGTAGCTACAGCAAAAGACGCTTGGAATACTTTGGTAAAATTCAGGATTCCTATCTCATCATTTGAAGGTTTTGTCAAAGAGTTCCAGTTGCGTTTTAGGGAGAAAGCTTCTATGATACCTTTCAGTGCTGTAATTAAAATATTAATTAGTTGTTTTTATTTATTTTAACAGTCTTACATGATCATTTTAGATAACCATGTTGCTTAAGCCATATTCCTATTGGAATTAAATATGTTCTTTCAAATTGATTCAACATTATTGTAACTAGTAATATAATCAAGTAGGTACTATTTGAAAATTTCCAGACCTTTTAAGGTGTTATTTAGAAGCCAGCTATTGGCAGTTGCAGTTAGCAGCTCGCTTCCAATTAGCACCTTTAGATACTTTATATTCTCAAGCCGTACAATTGCTTATTTTTTAGATAAGCTTAAAGCCATAGTAAGCCTAATGCTCAATATACCTTCTGTTCCCAAACAATACGACAAAAATAGCCCACAATTTCTCAGTACATTAATTAATCAGCTCAATGTTTCAGTAATAAACTTTCTTGTATCAAAAACCAGAATGGTGTTATCTTATAATTGGCTTCCTAAAGTTAACAATTTGAGGGGTGACGCCGGTACCCATTGTGGGACCATTGTGTTAGGCTCCCGGGGGAAGAATTCTGTTTCCAGCTTACATTGTTTCGAGTTAGGAACTTCTGTGGTTAAGGCCTTAGGTATATTAGACGAATAGATGTTTTGTGTAATGAAAGTGGATGACCTTTAGTTGTGTGCGTGAATGTATTCACGCACGTCTTTGTATGTAGTCGGTGACTCGGCCACTACTGAGCGCTCTTGAGCTTACACATACAAAGACAATGTGCATGTATGTTTACATACACAATCATAGCTCAGCCGCTTTCGTTAGATATAACAGCTGTGACCAAGCTATTGTTTGTTTTAGTTTTCTGAGTAAAAAAAGTACTGACCTCCAGGTTTCGTGATGTAATTTTGAAAATAGGTTGAGATAAATGAAGTTAAAACCAGTGTGGCTATTAATATCCTATAATGAAAGAAAATAAATATTAACTTACAGACATAGTCACTTTCGCGTCATAATATAAGATTTACCTTTTAAATAAAAGGATATATGTTCTACTTACATAAAAGCATAGAATCCAAAACTGTATTCCAACTCCCGCCCAGCTACTTCACAGCTATCGACCACAATCTCAGGGTCTGAAGATGTCAAAGGATTGGCTAAATACATAGCTTTGAGGATCTTGGAGATAGACTTAGCCTTGCAGGTGGAAGGTAGACAGGCACCCCAAGTTATTTTATTGAAATCTCTGCCTATTTCTGTTTTGGTCTGGAAAAGTAGAAGTTTCTTTAGGTCTATATAAACAGTCTTTTTATCATCCCACTGTAGGGGGCACAGGCATCTTCTCATAAAGGGAAGAAATGAGCGTTTATCACCACGCTTGCTAAAGGCCAATTGGAAACAGATGTTTAAAGACTTTCTTTGCATAACATATTTATTACATACATACATACATACAATACATTAACATACTTACAAGGTATGCATAAGTGAATTTGGTTCTGACCTAAAATCGAACCCGCACACTCGTACTTGAAAGGCTAGTTAGTGTATTAATCACTAGGCTACCACTTTTTTTTTCTAGATATAAATTTTAATGTAATCAAAATGTGTTACCCGATTTCTAAATTAACGGTTATTTATCGACAAAAAAATGTTTTAAGCAATAGGTACTTACGCTAACATAATCTTCAGTAGAACCCAACATACTCTTTCCGTCGCCATTTTGTTTGCTTGTCAGTTTAACTTCAGCTAGACAATACTGAGTGACAATGTTAGGGTCAGCAGTGTTCGAAGGTGCATTCAAACATTGGTCATAGTTTCCTAAACTATATTCAGAACCGATGAACGTACCAGTTGGATGATGCATGGAATTCCATACTGAAAAGTATTAAAGATAAGAAAAAAGATATAAGTAAAAACAAGTAGGCCTATAATATTGTATTACCTAATATTGTCTAATTTGAAAAATTATTTAAGTGTCAGAATAATCTGATGAAAAAACCATAGGGTACTTTGTATCCAATTGCGCGAAGTAGTTTCTACAGGATGCATGAAAAACATGGTGATCTTGTGATGCCACGGTTTTTGATATAATTACAAGTCAACATTATCATAGGTAATATTATAAATCTGACGAGACATGCAACTAATTATTTTGCTAATATTTAATAATTATGTATTGTATGCTTACTCCAAACAGCCCACACAGTGTAATTTCTCACATTCTCCAAAATAAACAACGTGTGTTCTAAACATGGTACTTCGTCCTCACTCCATGTTTGTTCTTTAAGACCATTTATCACAATATCTGCTACTGTGACGTCTTTATTTGGTAATCTTTCAGCTAAACTTATACCTGAAAACGTTATTTATTTCATGTGTAAAGAGATAAAATGGTATTAAGATATCTTTAATGTTGATTTTTCTACACAATAACGGTAGCTTTTCATTTTGTACACAAAATTGTAGGATAAAGTCCATGAAAATAAAAATATACAGCACTAATAGATATACATAGGTACGGTTATTAGAATTTATGGTATAAATAAACTATCCTAAAAGATCATTAACTTTTCCTCGTAATTTAAACTGTATGACAGCAGGCAATTATTATTATGGTTATCAGTTACATAGACACTTATGTAGAACACCATTTTAGGTCCTCCCATTCTTACTCACTACTTCAACAAATAAAAAACTTCCTCACTTGTAAAACACAGCAATATAATACTTAAAACTTTCATTTTCGTATGTCTACTTCAAACTACACTATAGGTATGAAATGAGTTTTATTCACAAACTGTTAGTTCAAGAAAAACCTTGGTTACGACATCAAAATTGTTAAAATATTCTAGGTATTAGTAAATAAACATTTTTTTCTTGAAACTGTATAGTAATAATTTATGTGAGTAATGATTTCATAAATATTCTTAGTTAGAAGTGACATTGAAGTTATCACAGAATAGTAATTTTACAGTTCAATTACCTTATGGTGAAAACGTAGGGGAGAGTGGGGGAATTGCGGACGCTGAAGGGAAATAACGCACAACATTCGTCCTATTAGTAATAATCAGTCTGTCTTTATTAATTATCAATCTTTAGTTATTTGTCTACAAAATCAATTATACTTTTTATACGAGACCAATCAATAAATATAATATTTTTAGCAAAAACAAAACCTTGTCAGTCCGTATTTACCCGTAGCCCTCGGGGTAAATTCGGACTGACCCTGGGTTAATTACGGACAGCATGGGGTATTTACGGACTAGGTGGACCTAGCAAAAATCACTGGCAAAAGTCTTTAGAAGAACTTCCTGCAGTGTAGTTCTCATGAGCCCACTTGTTACCCACTCTTTCAACACATAATCCAGTCTTCGGTGGGAGGATCACTTCCTGACAATAAATGCAAAAGTAATCAACATTTCAACATCAACATTCTAATCAAGATTTTAAGTTAGTTTTCTTGCATTTCGTTAAAAACGGATTTTATCCTCTCTTTGGTATTGTAGAAACACTGCCCTTTTTCACTTTGTCAAACAAATACCCAGCTCTGGGAATACCATATTTTTCTTCCGCCTGACGAAAAGTTATCCACGGGTTTTTTATTTCTTGTACAGCTTTTTGTAATGATTCGATTTTTTTCTTATAACATATATTTCCGAGGCATTTAAAAATGAGTAGTTATTGATTAATTTCATAATAGTTTATCGAATTAGGGGTAATTGCGGACGTACGTATTTACCCCACGAGGCTTGTCCGCAATTAACCTAACTGGATATTTTTAAATCAAAGAGAGAAATTTGTAAGTTATGAAAACGTTCCATAAAAACAAACATTGGCGCTGCAAACCCCATTGACAAAGCTATCCATAGAAAATATCACTTTTTACCATCACTTAGTATACAGACTTGTCCCTTGAATTGAAAAACACTGAAAATTAGATCATTATGCACTTTTTAAAAAAAAATTACCTACCGTTCAAACTGTGCGCAGCCGGCTGTCGTAAGTTTTTGCGTGGCACGAAAATGGCTTAAAGAAACAGATGACAGCACCGGGCTGCCGCGGGGGGAAGGAGTGAGTAGATACATGCTAGTCCGTTTTTACCCCGCGTCCGCAATTCCCCCACTCTCCCCTACTAGCTACCTTACTTTTTTTCTTTTAATTTGAGTAGGTACCTATAGGACAATACTAAGTGCATATTTTCAAGTTTCAATTATATTAAACAGCAAAAAAAATATTTTCAGCCAGAAATTCAATTTATTATTCTTAATTATACTTATCAGTTAACTGCCTTTAAAACGCTTTTTGAACATTTTTTTATATTTCTGATTGATGACATAATTCCTAACTGCACTTGAAACCGAAGAGAAAAAATGAGTAAAAAACAAATGAAAATAAATCGATGAGTTTCCGGCTTCGTCACCACAAATCCGAGTTAAAATCTCGTGACGTATTATTTTAAGAAAACCAACAAAAGCTAAGCAGATTGATTGATCGGTACACTTCGTTGATACAAAGTATTTGTGAGTGGGGCCAAGTTTCCACAAATCTTGCGTTAGATTTTCTTCTTAAATTTTTTTCGTTACACACGGCGAAATAATGCGGCGGATTTTTTTGGTCTTTTCATCCGATTGCCGAATTAAGAGTGTTTTTTTATTGGTTTTGCAATTGAATTATTTTTTTACCTACTGCCTAAAATCAAACCGACGTACTACAAAAAAATTTAAATGTCAGTTCAACAGTTGTCTAAAATAAAATCTGATTGAAAAAAATTGTGAAAAAAACACAATTTTTTTAGACAAGTGTTCAACAGATGTTTAAGTTTTTTAGTAAGACCTAAAAGGTTTTAAATTCGGATTTTTGGATGCTATTTATGCAGTTGGGTAAACAACAAAGATTCAATATTTTTGAATAAACGAACTTATTTTAAGCATCGCACACACCCTCATTTACAAAGATAACCCTTTAAAACACTACATTATCACTACATAACCCATATTTCAGTTTTACAATCATTTTATTTTCCCTTTGCATGACGTCACAGTCACGTCCCAATTCACATTTACCCTTTCCAGTGATATAGATTCGTAACGATATCAAACGGGTTCTGTTTTGTGCTGACATTTCTCAAAATAGAAAATTGTGAGTTCATGTAGTGCTAGGTGGCACATGATAAGTCTTTGAATGTCAATATTGGAAAATATTTAGAACTTCTTCGACTATAAAATATTTTTGCGTGTGCGATGTCGAAAAATGTCCACTGCTGGACTGCTGTCTCCCCCAAGCTATTGGCACTTTTCCGTACTCAAAGCGCTAGCCATGTGTTTTGGTGAGCGCAGTGTGGGATACTTTAGCTTCGGAGATGCTGCTGCCCATCTGCAAGTAAGGCATTTCATATCCGTCTTGGTGCTGTGTGGTGGTTATACCGCCTCCAGTCTTTCGCCAAAGCCTCGTCCGTTGTTCAACAGAGTCCACCGAGCAAGTGAGGTTAGCAATTGGGGTAGAACGATGTTGGTTTGCCCCCTTACATCCCTTTGTTGATTGGAAAAGAGAAAACAATGACTGTATTCTGTATTATATGAATTGTATAACCTACTTAAAAATACTGACAAATGATACTGCCTACATAAATATTTATATGATAAAAAACTACAATAATATTCAACATTATAATGTTTACTCTAACTACTCGTACTGGCCTTGAGAATTCATTTGCAAATGCGCATAACTGTTAAGATGCGAATGAATATTTTTTTTAGAAAGAATGCCTTCTTCGCTATTTCATAACATCATCGTCCGAGCCTTTTCCCAACTATGCTGGAGTCGGCTTCCAGTCTAACCGAATGTAGCTGAGTACCAGAGTTTTCAGTGTTTTCGCTATTTCATAACATAATAGGAAAAAGATTCACTATAAAGTTACCGTCCTAAAATAACAAATGCACCCTTTTTTCAAAAGGACCAAATTATCCCAGCATGTTGGTTCTTTTACCTAGCCGTGTGTGTTACCGAACTTTTCTGCATGTACCCTCGGAGGTGAAGTCATCAATCTTCAACTTAGCTGTTTGTTTAGAAAACTTTCCCTTTTTTTACTTTGGCAACTTTCAATACTTCTCTCCGAAGATATCGTACAAGAGTGGAATAATGATTGTTATTTGGATTCTTAGATATTTTTATGGTGTTATTTCTGTACCGACAAATAGGGTATCTATATTCAACTAGGTACCTACAATATTTCATCTTGAAGAAAAATCCTATATAGTATTAAAATTCTTGTAAAGCACTGGTACTCAGCTGAATCCGGTTAGACTGGAAGCCGACCCCAACATGGTTGGGAAAAGGCTTGGAGGATGGATGGATGGATTACCAGATTCCAATTTACACAACTGAATATTCTTCCTACAAAAAATGCAATAACTTCCATTCTGAAAAAACTTACGAAGCTATTCCAAAATTCCGCTAAGCACAAATTCCAAACTACAATTTTACTCTCATGCAGAAAGCAGACACAGGCTATCGATTCCCGAAGCAATTATTTGACTAACTGCCACCCAGAACTGCAATACAACACGTAAATCATTAATCTGTGTCACAAAGGGGCTTGGTCTAAGACAAACAAAGTCCCGTACTAGAATTTGAACTAACAAATGGGAATTTAGGCAAGCAGCTCCGTTGATTTCCTAAACTTTAATGGGAACATAGTTTTAATAAGGCTCGGAGTTACTGAGATTGGATTTTGGTGGAAGTAAAATGTTTGTCTTATGGTGGGTCTCACGATTTAGCTATGAGTAGCCCTTTCGCGCGGTTTCCCTCGCGTCCCATGGGAACTAATGCCCGTACCGGGATAAAATGTAGCATATGGCACTCAAAAACATTGTAGCTGTATCAATCAGTGAAAAAGTTTTGGAAATCGACCAGAGCGGTTCCAAAGATTATCCCCCATATACAAACTTACAAATTTTAACTCGTTATAATATGAGTATAAATGTCAACCGAACTATCGTCAGTTGTCAAATTGCAGGGTTGACCAATGGAAGGCAAGTATACGGCTGGTTATGGTTTGGTTATAGTTATCGGCACGAATCTTAAGCTCTGACCTTCACCTGCGCAGAAGTAATTTATTGGGTCCCTTTTGTGGTATGAAGTGAGGCGCGGGGGCGGGCTAAAGCGGTGATTGGCCCGCAGTGCATCGCGTCATAGCCGTCACTCGGGATTGGTTCTTTGCTAATAAATCACTTCTGCGCAGATGTAGGTCAGAGCTCAAGATTCGTGCCGATAACTATATCGTTATAGTTAAATGGTGCACTCTTAGAGTGCGTTTAAATAAAACGAGTGAATGCTCGTTCTTTCTTCACCTATCGAGATCTTTTAGAGAGAACAGCGATAAAGTGCTGTACATTCGTTTACATTAAAAGATAAAAAAATAAATAAATAAAGAATGCTCTACTTCTTAATGCTTTAGATCTAAATACGTAAACGTGATTTAAACTAGTAGATAGTATTTTTTTAATAAGATTTGTTTTCAAATAAACTCACGTTTGATGAGATCGAAGGCAGGAACCACTTTTCGCGACGTTAGCTAAAACATTCGAAAAGCTATAACTACAAATGGAAAGTCGAAACGATACCCCTAACTTTAATAGCTGAAAATAGTTTTAATAAGCGCCGGAAAAGGCTGTAACAAAAGTGATAAAACTCACCCGCCTGTCTTAAACCGGCTGAACCTTCGCATTTTATATTTTAGATTTATTATAGGAACAATAAATTTTACCGTGTAGAAACTTTTGTTAGACGAGTACAGTCGGCGAGAAAAGTGTTTTGAAATGTGAATTTTTATCTACGGTGTGCTTTTGAAATGTGTTATTGCATTTTTTGTTTGTTTGTTGTTTTAGTAAACCATATTGGTATTTTAGAAAAAACATGTTGTAGAAAACTTATTAATTTTGTGAATGCAAATAAAATAGTTTTTACTGGCATTTGATTAAAATACGGAATCACGTGTACAGATTTCAAATATTGGTTTAATTTTAGTATTTTACTAGTTACACAAAACTTTTTTCTCATTTACCTGTTTTTGTTTGCTAAAATAATTAATCTGTAACGACTCATTTTCAAATTCGCCATCAAACCACTAAAATTCTTATCTTTAACATAATTTCTTCGCAAAACATAAAGTTATTATTTAATTTTTCGAATCGTGAGCTCAAAGCGATAAAACATTTACAACTTCATTTTTATTCCCTTTTTATTACTAGACAATGCCGTAAAGGGTTTCAGGCAAATTTCAGGAATTTTCCGTCTCTAAACAAGTTATTATTTTCCTGATAATTTTAATTTTGTTATTTCCCTTTGAATGATCGTATTTAAAAAGGGTAATGACTTATTTTGTATCTAATTTTCCTTTATGACTTTTGATTTGAGTTGAAGGCACAATTAATTTTATAATTGGTACTTTTCAGGTAATAAAAAAATCTGAATTAGGAATATTTAGATTTTTTTTTTTGATGATTAGGTAAAATTCTTTCCCAAGATTTAAATCTAAAATTAAGTGATAAATCAAACAGTCTTTTTTATTGTAATTAAATAATATATTCTGAGGGCGTCAGTACATTATTTTAGTTGTACCAAAGTTTAACCGTTTCAAGTGGATTAATGTTTAAAGTTTAAGCACTGTAGGCCAACTTAGTAAATTTTGCGAAGCATTTAAAAGCAGACATGTAACACGAATTTTATTAAGTTCAGCTTTAAGTATGGCGTTACCTTTATTTAACTTTCCTTTTTTTCGGATTTTTTAAATTTTTTATTGCCTCCCCTCGAGCGACTTTTACTTTTTATTTAAAAGAAGCAAGATTAGGGTAGATTATTTCAGTTTCTCCGACTTTTTTATCGTTTGGTAAACCATAAAGTTGTGATGATGGGATTTTTTAGTGTTTTGAACGCGACTGTACTTTTTGTTTTTCAATAAAAAATACTAATTGTTTTTCTTTTCTTTTCAGGTAAGTACGCAGACACATCCTTCAGAAAATAATACAAGTATCAGTATCAGATGGGTAAAAAAAATCTTTTCCATATTTTCCTAACAATAGGCAGTAACCTTTCAAAAATGGGAGATAGGTAATTCAAAAAACGTTCTTATCCAATAATAAATATGGCATCAAGTTCCGATTGTGCTCTCCTGAGATACCCATTGTACCTTTATCAAAAAGATTTCCTGCTTCGGCCCTCGGGGTAACGCGATAAATCATTCTTTTACCCCGACTTATGAAGTAAGCTATTTTAGGGCGAACACACATTCGCGGTTTTGGGGAATGATAAAGTTTTAGTCATTTGTTACTATATAATTGCTTTTATAATATTATAACATTGTTTTTAAAATCGTTAACTACCAAAGATATTCAAATGACAGATACGACTCACACAAATTAAAGTAATATGACACAGATCGTCACTGATCCTAGAAGCGACTGCGCCAAGCGTTGCTTATCATTTTGGTTGACCCATGTGGTTTTCACAACTTATCTTATTAAAAAATATTTATTGCCTTTTTGTACCAAGTATCAAGACTTCAATATGTTCTATAATATCCTTTATAACCCAATAAAAAGAAACCTGCTCCAAGCTATTAACGACACATAAGTGGGTATCCCCAAACATTTAGATGGCAGCTAGATACAGATACCCATATATTGCGGGTTCCTTCTGAACCGCGTAATATATTCAACGTTCCGATCTTATAAATCAGGCCCGTGGTTAACAAATAATGGCTCATGCCGATTGTATGTACTTACGTCCTGTTGGATTTTATATAATTGTGAAAAAGAGAGAAAAACATTAGGTAAATAAGTCATCATCTGTCTAGCCTTTTCTCCACTATGTTGGGGTCGGCTTCCAGTCTAACCAGATGCAGCTGAGTACCAGTGTTTTACAAGGAGCGACTGCCTATCTGACCTGCAAAACCTAGTTACTTGCATTCAAATGACAGCCGGTACCCACCAGTTTAAAGTGCCATCCGAAATACGGATCGATTTATACGTAAGATACCATAGGTTATTTCTTTTAACCAAGTTTTTTCTCTAAGACCAAGTTACCTTATTTTATCAGGTTTAACCAAAACCAATCTAACCAACAGCAGCCCGGATCAAAATCTTGGCTCACCCTTCAAAAGCCAAGTGGAACCGATCAAATTGAGCGTTGATAAGCATCATACCAAAAACTAGCCTATTTGTAGAACTTCAAACCAATTAATTAATGAAGAGCCAATAGCCATTGAAGTAACGACGATTTTCCAAAACGTTTGAATCGCACGCCTTGAGATAGAAAGTTTGTTAACAGTGGCTATGCTTTCGAAATTTTGGAGGACAGTCCTGAAATTAATATTGTTAAAGTAGATTTTTTGCAATGAATGAGAGAATTAAGGCTAAAGAGAACTATTAAAGAGTTGTATAGGTTATTTAATTTGGCATTCATAAATATTATTCACATATGTTTTTTTATAATTAAAGACATACAAAATTATTATCTATTTAATAAATAGATGAAACAAAAATAATAATTACAAAGCATCGAAAATCTTCTCATTGCTGCCTTGTAATTATTAAGGCTGGGTATAGATAACTATAACAGTTCAAAATATCGATAGACATAATAAATATTTAAAGGCGCTCAGTTTGTGTTTGTTCAAAGTTTGTTGAAAGAAACCTTTTTACTTTTCGCCTTGAGGTATTTGATCTTGTAAATTTTTTCGATAGTTATAATACAAATTGAAAGTAAAAGTTTTTAATGAATTATGACAAGAGATAAGGTACCTGTGTTTATTTTTGTCTTGCTTAGGATCAAACATGTTTTTTAATCAAGTTGTAATTACTCCATTTGTCAGGAAAGTCTATCCAAAATTCATGGTCACCCCAACCAAACCAAATTAACTTCACTTCGAACCGATTGAAGTCCACGATATATTCCAAAAGTTCTAGAAATTTATCCGACAAACTTGAATTAACTCCGCTGTAGAGAATTTAACTGTGGTACGAGTTATCTTCGTGTTTTCTGGTTAAATTCGTTCATTTAGTTTTTGTTTGTTAGTTTTATGAAGGGGTAGTCAGAAGCCAGTAAGTCTGACACTAGTCTAACTAATACGTATTGGGTTGCCCGGGTAACTGGGTCGAGGTGGTCAGATAGGGCAGTCGCTCCTTGTAAAGCACTGGTACTCAGCTACATCCGGTTAGACTGGAAGTCGACCCCAACATAGTTGGGGAAAAGGCTCGGAGGATGGATGTTTTAAGAAGGGGTTACAATGTTCGTTAATCCGTCTGTTAACTGGGTTAGCACGAACCAATTTCTTGTTAAACATAATTGTTTGAAGTCGTGGTGAAAACAATATCTTGAGAAACCTGGACATAAAAGTGTGAAATCGGCCATTGAGAAAGCATTCTTTCTCTGTGAAAAGATTGCTGGGCACAGGTCGATAAAAGGGCTGATGATGATGATGAAGTATCATGTAAAAATGTAGGTACGGATCCTTCGACTAACATTGCTTGTCCAGAGTTAGCTATACAAATGATTACAGTATATATATGTAGTTACAATGTATGAACAAAACATTCCGCAATTCCGCATGGATGAGATAAAATGGCAGACTTATTTTTCAAGAGAACTGTTGTGTTCTTTATTCCTTTATAGTAAGTCTGTAAAAAAATTGTCACAGTCCAAAACACTTTTTTTAACATTACAATTTTCACTACTGCAATCACCATAAAGGCCTCTGAACACTCGTCTATCTCTGCCTACCCCCCAAAAACTACATACGGCACCATACCCCTTTGTCAGACCCTAAGTGAATCAATTTATCACGAGAGAAGATATGATACGAACATTTATAAGCAGACGAGAAAAAGTAGATTTATATTACGTTTCTTGCACAACGTGATATTATATCATATAAAGCATAATCTACACTTATGTTGTGGTAATCTTACTTCCTATTTATATGAGGGAATATTGTGAGGCTGAAGGGTTTGTTGTTAAAAAAAAGGTTATTAAACACAGTTTTTTCTAATTGGACCAGTAGTTCAAAACTTCATCGTCATCATGTACCTAGCCTTATCCCAACTATGTTGGGGTCGGCTTCCAGTCTAAACAGATGCAGCTGAGTACCAGTGCTTTACACGGAGCGACTGCATATCTGACCTCCTCAACCCAGTTACCCGGCAACCCAACACCCCTTGGTTAGACCGGTGTCAGTCTTACTGGTGTCTAACTACACGCAACGGCTGCCAAAGATGTTCAAATGACAGCCGGGACATAGTTTATCGTTCCTTCCGAAACCAGTAGTTTCGAACTAATAAACTACAAGCTTTATAATATTTGTATTACATTAAACAATACTCCAAAATACTCAAAGTAACGTAACCTTTCAAGTTGATCTAATAATAGGTAGCTCGCTTTATTCGCGGCATTTTCAGAAGATTTCAGGCCTACATAATACAATGACAAATAACAGCGACCTTTATCATTTTGTACAATGAAATATAAAATTCTAAATGTATTTCAATTGGTTTTTGAAAGGAATTTTTGGCTTCAATATTTATTTTAGCGAAATATAATAAGCGCCTATCAGTGTGATTTTGCTTAGGTTTTTTCTTATGTAAATTGGAAAAAGAAAATGGGAAAATTGATGCATAATAATATAAAGATATAGGTAGTTTGTATAACAATAATAAGCCTTTTTACTGTCCCAGTGCATATTAAACTTCTGAAACTTATATTGATATTATTCTGGAATCGAACCCTATTTGATAGGCCTAGTGCTTTAACCACTAAGCCATCACGACTTTAATACCCCGTTACTCGAAAATAACCCGCGATACTTCCAAGTTCACAAAAACATAACATGTCAGACATCAGACGGTACCGGTCTAACAAATGTCAGAACATCATTCACTCCTCATCCCGTCTCGTTGAATGATAAACCTCAAGATAGGCGATAGTAAGAAATGTGAGATAGAAATAAGGAAATTTTAAGGGTTATAAATTGTGGGGAAATACATATTTTTCGTCAGGGCTTTGTATTTTCTATTATTTAGTGAGTTGTACAATTTTATTCGTATACTGGCTTCCGTTAATAGTTTTATTGGGAACTACTCCACACACTTGGATAAAAAGTAGTAAAAGGATTTTTCAAATCGGTCCAGTAGTTTCTAAGATTAGCACTTTCAAAGAATATCTTCAGTTTTATAATAATAGTAGGTATAATTATAATCATATTCCGTCGTATCACAAAAACTTTTACACGTCCGTTGAACACTTGTCTAAAAAATGCCAAATTATGACGTTGAAGTAAGGTCCGTTTTGCAGCCACACTTTTTTTAGACAAATGTTCAACAGATGTTTAAGATTTGTGATAAGGCTGATTATGTTTTAAATCGGTTAAACTATTTTAAGAAAACTATGCTGCCAGTTTAAGCTATGGAAAGGCAAAATACAAAACTATATCGAAAATCAGCATTCCTACAAACTAAATCAAAGACTCAGCATAATAAAACAAAATTTATGTTATTTCCAATTTTCATGCAAAGCAATTTATTACATTATTGTTAAGTCGACTTTTTCAACCCTTTTCCTTATAGAGTAACCCTTTGGAATTACATATCTGTCGAACCAGTTATCTTTTGGGAAATTATATAGTTGCTTAGTATATTATTCGGATTAGCTAGTGATGTGACCAAGTCGATATTTTTTATCGATGAATTTAACATTATTGACTCCACTGTCTACTTTTTTGTTTTTTTGCAGATAGGTAAATAGAAATAAAAAAAAATCTAATGCTTGACCTTAAAGGCTTATTATTTATTTTAATGGCTTGTTACAATTATAGTACCTAACATTTTCATCAAGATTTTGTTCCCAGAAAAATTCAAATTCTAAAAAATAAAACTTAACCTTTATGTCGACCCATTTACCTAGAAACGTAACAATTTCTTGTTACGACTCCGATTTAATTTATCGAAAAAAGACCAATTAGGAAAAAGGGTAAAGAAACAAAGAAATTAAATTCATAAAAATCCCTTTTTGGTCCAAGCGTAGTTAATAAAAGAATATTAGGTTTTTGTCATTGCGAGCAATGGTTAAACGTAATTATTTTTTATCTTTTATTTTTAAACGTTGCAAAATGTTTAAGAAAGTCCACTCCGTAAAAAATATAAAAGTGAACACGAAATGCTTTAAATTCTTTAAAATACTTTTAAAATACTGTCTTAGTTTTTTTTTTTTTTTTTAATCTTAGCATTTTATCAACATCTTTAAGCTTTATTTTCTCTTGATAAATTTCTTATACCAATTTCTCCCGTTATTTAATTTATTAAAGCATTACGTTTTGACTTGACAGTAAAAGCTAACCTAAACAAAATTGAACTTCTGTCTTATTTACATAATGGCAGAAAACAACGGTTCCTTGAGATACAATTCCTTCTTGTAATTATAATCAAATGTTACTGCGGTACAAATAAATTTAGCTGAGGTAACTCCTGCAGATAATTTCAACTGAAATTTCCTTGTTTTCCGAGATAAATATCTGATGCTTTTGTTTTGGGAAACTTTAGAATTTCAGTCTTATATCTAAGGTGTCAAGGATTTATTTTCAAAAACCAGTACGAAGGTAAAAAAACCTGGAAGTTAAGTAATATCTATGTATGAAATATGCAAGGTTAAGCTGCATTCACCACGGTTACTTTATAGATGGGTGACCTACCATGTCTCAGAGAGCACGTTAATGTCGGTATTGCGCCTGATCTCTGTCCGGTGGTGTCGGATTGCCGTCCCATCGGGCTATGAGAGTGAAGGAATAGAGAGTGCACCAGTGTCTGCGCAAATGCTTGCACACTAAAATATAGCTTGGATAGAACTGTTCAAAATTTAGTTGGGAATATACGTTAATGGTTGAATAAAGTTAATTCAACTATGAATTTCGTACCCAGTTTTATCGTCATTATTACGCTTGATTTTGCACAAAAGGTAGGCAGATGCTTCAATCTATTATCATGCAATGGTCTAGCCGAAACAATATAGATTGGCTTATGTAGAATTAGGCCCTTTGTTTGAATCTGTGTTTGGGAATTGGGTAGAGCTATTGTTTCTCTGTGATACCATTTAGTTAATTAATTGAAAGATGGATCGTTAGTTATCTTTGACTTTATTAAAGCTTAGCTGATGATTTATCAGATTTAAGAAATTATAATGGTTCAGTGATATTTCTTTGAAAATGTGTAGTACCTATAAATATGATAGTCGGACAATATTTTAGAATTAAATATGGCACAGAACTAATGAACGAAAAAAATATTATTGTAATAAAATATTATTGTTATACATACTTAGTCAGAAGACAGTAAGTCTGACACCAGTCTAACCAAGGGGTATTGGGTTGCCCGGGTAACTGGGTTGAGGAGGTCAGATAGGCAGTCGCTTCTTGTAAAGCACTGGTACTCAGCTGAATCCGGTTAGACTGGAAGCCGACCCCAACATAGTTGGGAAAAGGCTCGGGGGATGATAATACAGTCTTTCAGATCTTAGTGTATCTTAGTGTTTATTCTATTAATTTGAAATCAAAATTTCAGTTGTATTTTAAATTATTCCGAATAAAATTAAACAAACACAGTATTGTTATCTTAGTAATTTATTGGACGAATAAATTTTATTCGGCTTACTGTTGAACGCCTAGCACTTTGATTTGGTTATTAATTGGCATTTTATTGGAGTTTTTTTTTGTTGATAGTGTAGAAAATACTTTATTTTTGTAGTGGACGATCTGCCAGTGAGAGGGCTGGTAGTGGTGTGGGTTTTGCTATTCGCAATGGTATGGTGAGAGATCTGAGTGAACTACCCAAGGGTGTCAATGACCGTCTCATGACTCTCCGTATCCCAATTGCCAGTAACAAATTCGCCCACCTCATAAGTGTGTATGCGCCCACACTGCCTTCAGCGGACGAAGATAAAGAGACGTTTTACCAACAACTGAAACAAACTCTTGAGAACATTCCAGCTTGTGATAAAATTGTTTTACTGGGTGATTTCAATGCTCGTGTTGGCACCGAATATGATATATGGGACGGTGCTCTCGGTAAACATGGAGTTGGTAAATGTAATGATAATGGCCTTAGATTACTGTCATTATGTGCACAATTCAATCTATGTATCACAAATACATATTTCCGACTTGCTGAGAAATACAAGACCTCGTGGATGCACCCAAGATCCAAGCACTGGCATCTTTTAGACTATATCATTGTCCGTCAGAAGGACCTGCGTGACGTTCTTGTCACAAGAGCAATGCGTGGTGCCGTTGGCTGGACTGATCACCGTCTTATTCGATCAAAGATGTATCTACAACTGAAAGCACCACGACGAGCCCCAAACAAAATCCCTCCCAAGCTGACCTTCTCGAAACTTATCACCTCACCAGACTTAGGTAAAGCGTTAGATCTAAAATTTGCTGCGAGTGCTCCGGATGCCGAATTTAGTGATATAGATGGAGAATGGAGAGCCTATGCCAAACACTTACATGGCTGTGCACAGGAAATAGTAGGAAAACCTAAGAGAAGGATCCAAGATTGGTTTGACGAATCCGACAAAGAAATCAGAACGCTAGTAGAGCAACACAGGCATCAACTAAATTCAAAGCAGACGGAAACACTCAGCAATAGTAATGCCTCGCAGAGATTGAAAGGTAAAGTTCGAGAGTTCAAAAACAAGTGGTGGTCAGAGAAAGCTGCTGAAATGCAGCACTACGCTGATACTCATCAGACTGGCAGATTCTTTGAGGGTATACGAACTATTTTCGGCCCACGGGCAAGAAAAATTGCACCAATGTACACAAAAGACAGACAGCACCGAGTTACGTCAAAAGCCGATGTAATAATGCGATGGGCAGAGCATTTCAATGATGTTCTGAATCCCGATGCGCTCAGAGCTGACCTGTCGTATATCAGCAACCTCCAAGACCTGCCTGTCTGCCAACAACTGGAGGATCCACCAAGTTTTGAAGAGTTTGTTGTGGCAGTTAATCGTCTGAAAAACTTAAAAACACCTGGCATGGATCAGTTACCATCAGAAGTTTACAAATACAGTGGAAAAAATATCATACGGAGACTATTTCATCTTGTCTCAAGGGTCTGGGAAACAGAAGAAGTCCCACAGGATTGGAAGGATGCGGTGATCTGCAAGCTTTACAAAGGGAAAGGAGATGTCTCCGATTGCAGCTCATATAGAGGCATATCGCTTCTTTCCAGTGCTGGTAAAATCTTAGCACACATTATAAATAGACGTCTTAGTAGCTTAGCTGAGGATTACCTGCCTGAGAGTCAATGTGGCTTCCGTCCAGCCAGAGGTACTATCGACGCCATCTCCGTCGTAAGGCAACTCCAGGAGAAAAGCTTGGAACACCAAAAGCCTCTCTACATGTGTTTTGTCGATTTAGAGAAAGCATTTGATAGAGTCCCACGTGAGGCTCTCTGGCTTGTTCTCCAGAAGTCTGGGTATCCAAAGAAGTTCATCAACCTCATACGTCATTTTCACACTGACATGAAAGCGAAAGTCCAACATGAAAATGAACTTTCTGAGGAAATCCAGATTACGAGTGGAGTAAAACAGGGCTGCGTCATGGCACCCACACTCTTTGCCATCTATTTTTCAGTTGTTATGAGAGATGCCTTAAAGTACTGTCATGATCAGATACAACTTAATGTTCGTACTGATAAGGGCGTTTTCGATATTTCAAGGTTCAGGGCAAAATCTAAACTGACTAAGATCTCCATCCTCGAAATACTCTACGCTGACGATGTGTGTCTTATGTCTGACAACCTGACATATTTGCAAAAATACGTCGATGCACTTCATCAATCCTGCCAAAGGTTTGGTTTAGTCATAAGCATCGCTAAGACACAAATCCTCAAGCAACCGTCACGTGGACACGAATTGGATAATGACACTATAAAGATAGATGGTAAGCCACTAGAGGAAGTAACCCATTTTAAATACCTAGGAAGCAATATCAGACATGATAACACCCTAGCTTCTGAGATACCACTACGCATCGCAAACTCCGCTGCAACTTTTGGACGACTGAGTGATCGTGTTTGGAGATCCCATGACATAAAGCTGCAAACTAAAATTGACGTGTACAAGGCACTAGTAATGCCTGTGCTTATGTACGGCGCAGAAACTTGGTGCCTGTACAAGTCAGATATTAAAAAACTCGACACATTCCATCTCAGGTGTCTGAGGTCCATCCTTAGAATTAAGTGGCAGGATCGCATTCCCAACACAGAGGTGCTCCGACGGTCCAATATGTATGGAATGGAGGCGTTGCTAATGCAGCGACAACTCAGGTGGTGTGGACACGTCCTTCGAATGGACAACCACCGTCTACCTAAAGCGGTCTTTTACTCAGAGATGGCTGAAGGTAAACGGAAGCGAGGAGGACAATATCTACGCTACAAGGACGTGTTCAAAAGACATCTGAAGGCTTGCGGTATTGACCCTAATGATTGGGAGAGGCTTGCTTCAAATAGGTCATCTTGGCGCAAAAACATCTACCAAAATGTCAAGCTATTCGAAGCAAAAAGACTCGAGGCTTTAGACGAAAAGCGCCAATTACAAAAAGAGAGACCTAAGCCTTCGTACACCTACACTCTCAATGCTGCGGGTCAGTTGTACTGCAGCGCTTGCGACCGAGTCTTCAAATCAAAGCTCGGTTTAGCCAGTCACATCAGGGCTCACGCTAGGAGGTGAATTTGCCATGGGTCGCCGTTATCGAAATCGATAAGGAGGACTATATTTTTGTAAGCTTTCATTAGGTAAAAATAAGATTTTTCTACATCCTAGTTTTCTTATTTCTGTTAGGTATTTCCAATGCTAGCTAGTTAGGTATTTATAATGTGACAACTAAATAGAAATATAGATATTAAACGTCATGTTTGTAAATTAAACCTGACCTGCTTCTACATTGCAAGCAAAATATATCGGAATTTTAAACTAAAAAAAAACATGTTTTCATAACCGTTTGCGAGAAATATATAAACTTCGGTAGTTCTTGCAAAGTAAACAATAGTGAGTAAATAATACATTTTTTATTCCAATATTATGCCGAAAAATAAACAAAATGTAGCCGAAACATATCAATTTATCGAAACCTTGTTGAAACGGCCTGGGAGCTGAAATCTCTACAGCTAGTGTTGTTACCTGCTATGTTCCGGGAAAAGTCCCGGAATATATTTGCGGGATATATCATATTTGCATATGAAAATATAACTGACTTTTTATCATGAAGCAATGTAGCTATGGCAAGCAGCATTTAAAATAAACTTATCTTGATGAGACTAACAATTCATTATAAATGGCCAACAAGACCGAGATGTACATAATTAAACGCAGAACCGAAATGAATTTACGCTGCAACTCTTTTAATATCTGTCCGAAAGGCTTTTGATTACCAATTTCGCAAAAAACCAACATCAAAGCGTCTACAAAAATTAATTAACGAAAACTCATTTTTAAACATCCCACCCAATAAATCCGATAGCAATTCCGAAATTTCGATCATATCAATCAAAATCCCGATCGCGGGGTTCGAAAATTCCCGGAATTTTCGTCGACATTTCGCATCCCTATTAACCCTTCCGTTGGGATTCGAGTAGTCGTCAACAGAATTGTGATCGAAACAGTGCTGAAGAAATTGAAAAAGGCAACCCTCAGAGACATAGACAAAGGCATATTATAAACGAGTATGAGTTTCGGAGTAAAAGTCTCCTTGCACGTGTATTTCTTTTTACAGACTGGCAACATTCAGCGAATGAAATATCGCAGAGTTTTTATGCTTCGTCGCTGAGAGAGAAAGGAATAAAAAACAGTATTTTTCCGTCAAAGTCGACAGTGTCAAAGGTTCAGACTTGTTTATGAAGTATAGCAATTTTTATTTTTTGACATTTGTGTGTGTAACTTCATCAGCTTTTGTGTTGAGCGAAATATCTAGTTTTTTGACTTTATGCTTCGCTCGCTTAGTGGCGTTTTTTGGAGGGAAAGATGACGCTTTGTCTGTATTTTTTAAATATTTTTTTTCCGTACTTTTCGGTCCATGGCAATTTATTATTCGTTTCCTTTGTTTAAAAATAATGAATTGTTTTTAAATTCTTGTCATCGTTATTGGATCGATCATCATAGAATTAATTAAACGCCTCATTGAAAAAATTAACAAACCAACCTTTACTAAGTACAATTCATACAAAAAAAATCCTTATCGGAATATCGAAAAAAAAAATAGGTCCTTTAGACCGCGACATAATTTTAAAAAGGTTAAAACTTGAATTCGGTTTAACCCTCAATAAAACAACACTTCAATTGAACATTAATGTTTTAACCCTTAATTGCTACAAGTGTTGGGTTGATTCTACCAATGAAATCGTCATCAGCCAACATATGGTATACCTATTGCTTCACAAAACAAATGAACCAGAATATCGAGATATTAGCCAAGCCAAAATATACCTTATCTTTATAACGTTAAAGGTTATGTGAAGTGTCAATATAAGTTTGTAAACGTCACAATACATTGTGGTCCAAGTTTGAAGAGGGGTGTTGTATAAATTCAATTAATTAATGCAAATTATTTTGAACATTGATTGTTTGAAGGGCTTCTAATGAAAATTTGACCCGTGCTTTTTGTAATGTGTGTAGAAAATTATGCTGAAGTGTTTTAATATTCTACATAAGGTTTTTAATTTATGGCTTATTTAATTAATTTTGAGTAAATACCAGAATGCTTCCGTTATTTAAGCAGTGGAACCTATACGGCTCTTTCTTCTTCTTTTCAAGGAAAAAAAAAATCTTATAGACAAAATCATTGCTCGCAAAAAACGAATAACCAATTAGGTAAATCCAGGCGAAATAAATACATCACCTGAGTTATTTATTATTTAGCTTAGATTGCCTTTAGTTAGTCCTCCTCAAACGATCATTTAAACACTAACCGTCTTACCACAAAAACTTTTAAACGTCAGTTTATGCCTTGTCTAAAAAAATGACAAATTATGACGTTGACATATGGTTCATTTTGCAGCCAAAATTTTATTAGACAAGTGTAAAACAGGGTTTAAAGTTTTTGTAGTAAGGCCCTAACCGTCTTACCACAAAAACTTTTAAACGTCAGTTTAAGACTTGTCTAAAAAAATGTTAGATCATGACGTTGACATACCTATGGTTCATTTTGCAGCCACAATTTTTTTAGACGTGTGTAAAACAGATGTTTAAGTTTTTATAGTAAGGCCATATTTGTTTTTTAAGTGTTGGAAAAGAGCACCTACGGAACATATTATCTAGCCCACCCTTTCACCCATAATTTAAAATATCACACATCATTCACTCACCCATAAAGGCTACCCCAGACTCGCTGCCGCCTATAAAATAAATACCTCCACCGAATGCGACATTTGGCACGCTCCTAATTGCTCAGTGTGTGCTCGCCTTTATTCCGCCCCTTTATACCCCTTTGTCTCTGATTGCTTAATGCCAGCATTTTTAATTACTGGCCCAGGCTTCACAATTATTATTGTCATTCAATTTTTAACTTTTTTTTTTGTATTTTTTAAATGGTTCAGCTTTTGTTTGAGTTGAATATATTGTAGTGGGTGGATTTTGATATGTAGTGTACTTGCTCAAAGTTTTTATAATAGGTAAGTGGAATAAAGAAAATTATATATATGTTTTTTTGTTAGACCGGTCGGTCCAGAGATTAGCACATAAAAAATACATACAATGTATAATTAATAGGTATACTAGCAGTCTTCCTAGATCCGCATCCGGTTAGACTGGAAGACATACCTAGTAAGGAAACGGCTTGGAAGAAGAAGAAGACTAGCGGTCTTCCCAGCTGCCCAAGAGATAAAGATAATTGTCAGATAAATTTATATGCAGACCTTCCTCAAGAATGATTCTATCTATTGGTAAAAACTGTGCCACAAATAATCTGACAGATTCTACTAGATATTTTTAATCCAACATGATGTTTAAAAGCTATGCCTATGTATGGTCTATTACCAAGAAATGGCCCAACCCAGTCACCTCGGTTCGTTAGAATTTCCTGAACAATTAATTCGTTGCTATTCGATTCCTGTGCTATACAAATGTTTGCAGTACGATGCAAATGTTTGTTTGTGTGGGTGAGATGTGTGTGTGTATTGGTGTTTGTGAATGGACATATGGTATGTAGAAAGTAAGTAGGGGTTTTTAACATGGTAATAGTAGACACCTAGTGTAGTTTGGATGTATTGCTAATGGTTCTTGATTAATTTTAAGTTTTTTGGAAGTTTAATGGCACTTACTGTTTCTTGGGATTCAATCGTATCCAAGAACGCAACTTGGTTGAAAGATTTTGGTTATCGTGTCTATTTAAACATGGTCCATTTCAATATAATTAACACCATCTGAAAACGACGTTAATATCTCAATAATTGCTTTCCCATCTTAAACCTTCAATACCTTTTTTTGATAGGACATCATCAAATGACTACTCCCGCTGTGGGTGCAGCGTGAGGGAGTGTCAGACTCTTACTAACTAAAACCCACCTTGTTCCTTCTTAAGCCTTCTATCCCCAACTTTACAATTGCCATTCGTCAGTAATCAATTTACCAAAAGCAAATAATAATAAATAAACGGCATGTCTTATGTGTGATCGTCCAATTATTTGGGACTAACGTCTGCTTCGGGCGGGCACGCCACAGTATATAAATTACATGACGTAGGTCATGTGACGATGGTGTTTGCTATGAGATTTACGCGATTTTTGGGGTGTGTGAAATTTTGATCGATAAAATGGTGATGGGATTTTAGTAAAAAAATGATGTTTTATACGACATTTTGATGGACAAAAGTGGTAGAATTTTAGTCAAAGAATGATGTAACTATGAGATAGGAATATTTTTGACTACAATTGTAACATAATTCGTTGGAAGATACCTGGGATTAGTTAAAAAATTGGGTTGACCTAGGTATCACTTCACGGAAATTTGAGGACTAAAAAAGTTTGCATGATATGAAATAATAGTATTCCTCATAACTAAGTCTTTGGATAGGGAGAGATAAAGTTCAGACTCTAAAAAACTAAATAGCAAAATGATATTATAAGAATAACGTTGAAGTTACGTATATTTATTTATTCAAAAATTCTGTACATACAGCAAAAATACAACCAGAATATGAAATTCCGACACCAAAAATTGGGTCACAGAACTGACCTACATGCAACTACCAAACAAACAACCTTTTGTTTACATTACTATTATACATTCACAAAAATGATTTACATTTACTGCCACGGAATAAAATATACCGCCCGCTTCCGCTTATAAATTACGCCACGAGCAAATGCAGTCAAAATGCGTTCGTTATGGGCAGTTTTGGAGAAATGCCAGCAAATACGACCAGTGGATAGGCACGAAATATATATGATTTGTTAATATCATAACTTAGAGAGGAAATGAAAAATCTTATGTCGTGAACTTTTGATCCGGATTTTTGCTAAAGCTCTGGATATGTATTGCGCATGTTTCGTGCGTATGCAGAGATTTATATTGATAACACTCTGGGTTGTCGTAAATTCTAATGTGTTTGACGTGTTATGTCGTAACTAGAATCTATGTACCTATAGTTGTAGATAGAATTACGTACAAAAGTGCATTAATACCACAGTGAATGTCTCCTTGAACCTCCTCTTTTTTGAGTCAGTTAAAAATAATTATTTTTGACCACTATTGTATTTATTCTTGCCTGATAAGAAAAAATAGTGTCTTGTTTGTAAATTTATTTCCTTAGATTTTAGATAGTAGTTCCATGATATTAGTATCACGTACTTAGCAGTTCATATACTTATATAAAAAAACAACTAGTATATCGTTAAAATTCCTTCAATACGGAACAACATACCCTTCTTTTCTAAAACCAAAGGTTACCCAATTTGTAAGTGATTACCAACGCGTTGGAATTCGACGGAATTTTCTCAGTTCCCCTGTCTAGAGATTAGACTCTAGCGGTCAGCCGAGTCTATCGAATATATTCGATAATGGGTGTTGAATGAACAGGAAAATAAAACTTTTATCGATACTTAGAGGGTACTCTAGTGTTCTGTGTGAAGATAATGTGTGGAACTAATATTTCTTTTGTTTTTGGTGGTTTTCAGTCGAATAATCTTTTTGTGGTTATTGATATAAGTTCACACTATTCTCGCCAAGGGATATGGGGTTGCCTAGGCAACTGGGTTGGGAAGGTCAGATAGGCCAGTCGCTCCTTGTAAAGCACTGGTACCTACTCAGTTGCATCCTGTTAGACTGGAAGCCGATCCTAACATTGTTGGGAGATGGCTAGGTATATTAATATGATGATATAAGTTTTAATAGGTACCTACGAACCCTTTTGAAATAAAAATCAGGTTTTTAAACAGCGCGCAAATACATGTAATTCATAAAGATTGTAATATTAAGTTCTGTTTACCCGACTGCCAAAGAGAATGCATAAAAATACTATGAAAAACAATACGTTCCTTTTTGACACGTTGGTCAACTAAGGTTATTTTAGACTGATGCAGACATATATTATGCTACAGTATATTGTAAGCCTTATATTTTGTATTTTATCTGTTCAAACTTTCGATAGCATACTGAAGTGCATATGCGTTGAAATATGGATTCAGCGTTCAACAGAATAAGTTTATTTATTTCGTTTGACATTACTTACTTAAATTTTTAAGCACGTATCATGTGAATGTCGTTTTCAGTTGAATTTCAAGAGACATTTCCTGAAACTCACTTAAAAATAATTAAATACATATTTTGTAAAATACTTAATATGTATTTCAGAGGAACAAATTAATTCACTTTTATTTATACCTACTTTGTAAATTACGAATCAGAATATTCATTTGACAATAAGGACATTTTCGAGTTTCAAACTTGAATATTTACAAGAATCAAAGAAATGGCTTATTAACTCCAATTAGCGTTTTCGAATTACTAATTAAGAGAGAGCCATTGCACAAACGACTTCGCAAACTTCAAGAAAGTCGAAAAATTTGACGTCGAAATGTTAAATCTAATTAAAAGTTTATTAGAAAATAAGTTCCGTCAAACATTCTGTCATTGAATAAATAATTTGATGACATCTTCAAACGGTAGGGATGGGTAATGGCCGGTTTTGTTCTTTGGAGAATTAATTGGAGAAATATTCTCTGTTTTGTGAAGAAGAATTATGAAGTGTGTTTGTGTTTATTTTTAACCCCCGACGCAAAAACGACGGGGTGTTATAAGTTTGACGTGTCTGTGTGTGTGTGTGTGTGTGTGTGTGTGTGTGTATGTGGCATCGTAGCTCCCAAACGGATGATCCGATTGTAATACGGTTTTTTTTGTTTAAAAGGTATGTCAGTCGGGAGTGTTCTTAGCTATGTTTGGTGGAAATCGGTTCAGGTCTTCAAGGTCATCAGCTCGTTTGCTAGATGTGATAGGAATGTTACACGCTCAGTTTACTTGCACGTATATGTGGTATCTAAAATTTGAAACACTAATGTCTTTTGGAACCACTGAGCTGGTCTGCTGTTAGGGCACGAAGGTAGGAGACGTAACCCTGAACTGCCTCTTAGTAAACCCATCGAGTTTGGGCTCGTTGAATTTGTCTTGACGAGTTCTCTTCATGTTTCTGATTGACGAGAACCTGATGCCGGAAATGGGATGTGGTGGATGAAACCCTGGAATGCCGGAATGAAACGGATAAACCGATTTATATTTTTGCTGAAAATCTAGAATGTCCAAAGGTTAATCTTTATTGTTTCTCAATCTGTGCAATTCTCCCACAGCCAGTTTGTCATGAGGATTGTTAAACAGCTTCCTTTGGCCGAGATCGCATATAGCGACCCCATCTTAAGATAAAATAAATTAAATGAAAAAAGCAAAAATTAAGGAACTCCTTTAAAAAGCATGAAATAAAATTAAATTATAAATTAAAAAAAACCCCCGACCCAAAAAAAGTACGCAATAATTATGACAAAAGGTTAAAAACGCTAAACCCTATAAAAAGCAAAAAATAAATTTTAACACTACGTAAACTAAATTTTGACGTGTCGGGGGACCGCTTTTTACCTTCATAAATACTTACATAAATCAAATGATACCTACCTAATTACAACATTCGTTTAAAAAAAAACACGTATCTAAAGTAATGAATTAGAGCGGTCCCCCGACACGACAAAATTTAGTTTACGTAGTGTTAAAATTTATTTTTTGCTTTTTATAGGGTTTAGCGTTTTTAACCTTTTGTCATAATTATTGCGTACTTTTTTTGGGTCGGGGGTTTTTTTAATGAATCACCAGATTGATATATTTTGTTTTGTCTTTAAATCTACTATCCGAAATAGATTGAAAGAAAAAAAAGATAGATAGTTAATTTATGTATTATATTTTCTGTTTTATTATAACTACTGTCGAAATACTCATAATTTATTTTATGTCTCATACTAAACAAAAATCGAATCAAGAAGTTATTTTTAACCTAATACTCTAACAGTTTACTATTCAAATAAAGTATTCTATTCCAACTTAATTTTATAACCGTCACCATTAACACAAAACCCATAAAAATAATATTAAAATTATAAAATAAAATACCCATAAAATTAATGGAAAAAAATAAAATTTAATTTATTACTGCTGCATTGTCAAGACCGTTACTCAAAATGCGCGGTGCATACGTCATTTTGAAATGACAGTCATTTTTGTCGACAATGACGTAAAGTTAAATCATTAATGGTGATTAATTTTACTGACGTAAAATGACAGGATTGACGATTAATTTATGGATGAAAATTTTGTCTGTGGTGAACAGTTTTGGGTTTATTTCTGCTGATGTTTTTTGAGAAATTTATTTTACGTACGGTACGGTAGAGTGCACATCAGTAGTAACTGTCATGCACCTTAACTCAATAGTAATAAGTATGATATTCCTATGAAACTATTACCACTGACCTGAAGTTGACTGTACGAGACTGTGTATTAATTAATTTAATGATCTCGCGAGTTTAATGTCAACCATTTTCTTTTTTTGATTTTTGGATTTGGAATAGTTTAATTTTAATTTTGGCTATTTTTAGTTGTTTTATTCATGGTAAAATGTTTTGTTTTACTTTTTATAGGTATAATGCATTATTTTAAACAAGTTTTCTTCCTATCCTTTAAAAATAAGACAACATACATTATCAATCCAAATTCCCATTTCAGAAAGGACGTAACATATTTATTCTACAAAATAATTCCTTAAAACTATTCTACAATCAACGGAAACCACCCCACCCAAAGCTAAGCTAGCTAAAACAATTTTTATAGCAGCCAGCGTCCCCATTAATCTCTATTACGAACTTACCCCACAAGACTAAACGAGCATGGCCGAACGTATAAGTCAAAAAAATCAATAGTTTAAACTGAGCCAAGTTTTAGGGTACAGTAAAACTAAGAATTAAACAATCCGAGTTGGTATTCTGCCAACTATCTTTGTTTCATTGATGCATATCTCGCGAGTTTTTGGCAGCGACGCCGTGGCAATGGGCTCCTTGACTAGTTCTGATTTTCTTGATAAAAAATTACAATATGGCGGTGTCTGTTTGGAGGTAGCGGTCTCTGATTGGTCAGTTTTTTTGAATTTGAATTTCGATTTGTTTGAAGTTTGAATTGGTGAAGTTTTTTTTTTGTTTTAGCTGGGAGTTGGGGAGATTTTAGATTGGTGGATTTCTATGATACTTGGGTATTGGTATGTTTTGTTTGGTAGATAATCGTGCTGTGTCTATTTACCGTATTTTTAGTCTACAGTGACGTCTGGGTAAGTTAAAAGTTACTAAAATGACACAGTTTCTAGTTTATGCCTTCATTATTCAGCGTTCAAAATATCATGCCATCAAATACCACAAAAAAAAGTCTAACTCCAAACTACCCTCACTAAATCCCAGCTTTTATAACTTCATAAAAACAAAGTCGAAAACCCGTTTTAATATTAAAAATACCCATTGCAAACTCTATTAAGTTTGTCGTTTTCAAGTTTTGAACAAAGCACGAAATATCGGTCCAATCTCAAATGTTGGCACTTATACAGGGGTTCTATCAATACAGATTTTTATCTGTGAACTTCCTGTATAGTTTTGGAGAACGTATTTTGTAGTTGCGTATGTTTGTGTGGGAATTTCTTCGTGTTTTTGTAAGAAGGGGAATTGAGAAAAGGTGTTTACTTAGATAGGTTTTTTTTCTTATTTTTTTGTTGCTGTGGTTTTTGATTTTAGATAGGTATTGATATGAGTGAACTTTAAGTTTGTTTTCTATGGTATTTGGTTGGTCATTTTAATGGTATTTTTAGTTAAATATGAGTAAAACTATCCGTTGTTAATAATTTCTGAGATAGGCATTCAAAAATCTGTCAAATTCAGGTTTCTTAAACTATAACCATCTTTAGGTTTTCACATACATAATGACACCAACAAACCCCAACAGAAGTTCCACCACCCCAAAAAACACCAACTTGAAAAATATTCGTTCAAACGAAAAAAAAAAATCTCGACGAAAATTTTCGGTATTTTTTTTCCATTTTCGTCCTTTGTTCCACGGGCGTACGCATTTGAAAGTATGAAAGTTCAGTTGCCTTTGAGTCGTGTATGTCAATATATGACTGTTGTTTATCAAAAGCCTCGGGCTATGTTTTCTGTCCCAAATTTTGATAGAGGATTCCTGTTTTATTAAAAAGGAAAGAGAAGTGGCGATTTTTTTAACGTTCGCCAATTGGCTTTCTGTTTTCTGTTTTTTTAATAAAGGTTACCTTTTTTGGGGAATCACTGTGGTTGCTTTGAATATTTATTGGAAGCACTTTTTTTTATTTAATATTTTTTTCTTTAAATACCTATATTTTTTTCGGTTGTTACTCGCCTTTTGTGCTTTGAAATACTTCACGAAAATTCGTCATTAGTTCTCTAAAGTATGTTTAAATTTTGCATAATAACGTAAATACACAGAATATAAACAGTTTTAGCATGTACTCCAAAATCTCAAAGGACAGTATTCATTAAGTAATGAAGTGTAATTTTGCTTTTCTTGTAACACAAATTAAAATATTCGTTTACTAAAATAATATTATACCATGAAATAACATAATAACATCGTGTTTCGTCTACTGAAATTCCTATTGATAACGAAATTCGTCAAAATTTCGAGGTATTCGTAAAATTTGTTGTGAATTTTCACCGAATACATTGGAGTAAATATTGCACTTGCAAGAGATGTTTTAATGAATTTTGACAAACAATATTGTTTTATATGATTTGTTACAGTTAATAAACTATGTATCAATTTCATTGCGTCTATGTTATACTAGATGTTACTCGTGGTTTCACCCGCGTCCGAAGAGAAGTTGTAGGTATCTGTGCAAACTTATAAAGCTATATGGTATTGAAAAAGTATTGCAGGTTTTTTTTTGTTTAAATGTACTAAAATCAGTCGTAATATCTCAGAAACACAATAAAATCTATTTATGTCTGGATATATATGGTTGTCAATTTCACATTTATTATTTGGCATGTACTTACCTAATATTCTTTAATCAAAGATTATAAATAATTAAATATTATAATCAAAGGTAAACAAAAAATAAAGTTCAGAAATTGAAACGGGAAACAGACTTTTGTAATATCCTTAACGCTTAAAAAATAGTGCATAAGTATCTATAATAATAGTACCTAATTTCACCCAAAAAATACTGTAGCAGTTTTACCCCAAATAATTCACGAAAACCAAGCTCCCTAAAGCTCAAAATGTTCTAATAAAGCACTGGTACAAATCCGTGGTACAATCAAGAACACAATAGTTCTTCAAATAGTGGCGGTACAGTAAATACCGCTTCAAATGAGGTACGTAAGTGTGGGTCAGGCCTTATTGTCCTTGTTTAGCTGCCGGTCTTTAGGTACGAATGGTTTTTTTTGTGTTTTTTTGGTTTATTGTAGTGTTTTTTTTGTTGTTGTTGTAATGCTTGTTTTTTGGTATTATATTAGAAAACTTATATTACTTAAAGTTATATTATATTATTTTGTATAGTGTGTTAGTTTTAACTAGCTGTTTCTAAGCCGCAGCTGGTTAAAATAAAATAATATATGTAGGTATATAGGCTATGTTCCTTTGGGGGCTTTCGACTATCTGTTCTATCTACCAAGTTTCACGTTTTTCAGTTTCAGTACTTTGTTAAAGTCAGTCAAACAGAATTCAGTTTCGCATTTATATATTTTTAAGCATATCGGTAAAGCAGTTTTTTTTTAAGTATTTTTGATACTATGAAGATTGTAAAACCATTAAAGTATGAAAAAAATAGCAATATTTACTTTTACAAGTTTTCTCCAAATGAAATTCTTGTCATCTTCATATCCATTTTATCTCTGCCATAACATGCATATACCAAGCTACACCGATAAAATCTTGCCTCAAAGGACGAAAGATTTCGGTTCCTCGTCTACTCTCGATCACCCGACGTGATCGAGAGTAGAGGAGGATCTTGAAAAGAACTACAGAGCAGGGTTTTAATTAGGCCCGTCTTATCTACTTTCGCCAGGCGTCTAGAGGGGAAAGGAAGTTGAAAAAGTCAATAATTACCTTTTCCCACGGTCAGAAGTGGCTTTTAGTAGAAGGGTGGGGCTTTAGTGGGAGTGGAGAGCGGGTAAATTAAAGGCGGAATTATTTAAAGTGTTTTTTTTTTTTTGGGAGTTTGTTGCATTTTACTAGGACACTTTAAATCATCTGATTTGGCAATACTCTAAGTAATTTATTAAAAAAAAAAAACATAAATTTATGTTTTTATTATCATCATACTCCTGCCCTTTTCTCCTACCATACTCTTCTATCTGCCGTCATCTCACAAATAACAGTCTTTCTTACCATATATACATACTTTCACACAATCCATCCATCGATTAGTTTCATAATTTTCACTGTCACTCTAAATCATCATTTTTTTTTTTAGTTTTTGTGAAGTACAAAAAATCTGGCGTCTCTTATCCAAATGTACAAACAACCTATACACTCACACACAGCAAAATCAACATTTCCATTTTACCAAAAGTATTAAAATCGCTCTCGCCACCGCTTATGCCTGTAACCCCACCCCAATCTTACAGGCAGCACTTCTAATTGCATTATTAACCTGGCACATTGCGATCGACGGAACCCTTTTGTTTTTTTCGTTTTTTCCAAGGTTCCCGGAAAGCTACTGAATTGGATTACCTACGGGAATATTTAAATATATTTTGAGGGTACTGGGTTTTTAGGTTTTTGAGTTTTTCTTGTTTTTAAGGAAAGAGGTCACGTCAAATAAGTTTACTGATCTGAAGTTGTGTATAAGAGCTCGTCGCCCAAGTTTGACTAATAGAATGCAAATACATAAAGAAAATAAAAAAGTAAAGAAATAAGTGTGTAACAGCCGCACGTAGCAATGGATTCTAAGGTTAAGCAACGCTTGGTGCGGTCGGTCCGTGAATGGGTGAATCTTGTCATGACGAATTTACCCTACTGTCGGAAAGCATGTTGTGAAAAGGCTTGGCAGTTACTGCAATAGTCAAAATTTATGAAAATCACTACTAAGTACGTGAAAAGCAACAAATGGCTGACTTCACAGCGGAAAAGGATTCTACTATTTTTTTTCTCTGGCCAGCACTTTCAGTTTTGGGTAAAAAATGTTCGAGACTTAAATGATCTCCTTTGTTTGATATGGTGTTGTGTCTCGAGAAATTAATTAGAGAGTGTTTCGTCGACATATCATTAACCATTCATTAAGTTCTGGTGTCTAAATTAAATCAATTAGATTCATTAGTATTTCGCCATCTTTTAATTGATAGCTAATGACAATATGTTAATACAAGTATTTAGGTTATGAGCTGAATGGAGATATTATAATTTATATCTTCTTATACTAATTTAATAAACAAATTGTTTCTTTGTACCTTAAAGGCTCCAATACTACTAAACCGTTTTGAAAATGTCTTTCCCTGTTGCAAAACTACACTATTTCCTAGTAACATAGGCTATAGCTTATCCGGGTACGGGTAAAAGTTCTCTTAGAACGTGGGAGAAACCGCGGTAAAACAGTTAGCTTACGATAAAAATGTTGAATGATCCAAAACGTGGTAGTAAGTCTAGGAAAAGTCACGAAGTTCAACTAGTTAATATCAATAGTAAAACAGTATATTAACTACACACCTCCTTAATACATTACCCGCTTATCTATTTACTATTCTCTTTCCGTCTTAACATTTACCAAACTCGCAAACTCTATATTCGTTAGACCCTTTTTCTTTCTTTCTTTCTTTCTTCAAACTTAGCGAGATGTTCAGAATAAGTGATGGAAAAGAAAGTCAGTTACGAGATCTTTATACCTAATTAGTGAACTGATGATTTTATTATTAACTTTTGGACGAAAGTTGAATGTCCGATTGAGACTTTTTGCTTTTTGAGTTTCTCTCGACTTTTGCGAGATTTTGTACCACAGATGGTACAGTTGAATTTTATGGTAAAATGTAGGTAATTACTATTCGGATGTATTTAAAATGTCGCACCTGTGTTCTTTAGTGTAGCGTTAAGCTTTACTCGGAATTAAAAACAGGTGGTAATTAAGAGCGCTATTACAAAATCGAATTGCTCAGTTGTAGGTAAATTAGACGATAGCCGGCAGCACTTGCGCATGTGTGCGTCTAGTGAAATACGCAACGCACACCTGCGGACCGCCACGCGGCACAAACAAACTTGAGACTTTGCCACTTTTTTCCGAAATAATTTATTGTTTTTATAGTTTATGAAATATTATTTGTACCGATGAATTTTATAACCTAGAATAGCTCGATTGAGTTACAATAAACAAGTAATCGTTTACAATTTTTAAATTATTTAATCGACAACCAAACTTTTCACCATGTTTATCAATTATAAGTAATTGATTTATAAAAAAACTAAAATCTATAATTCGTCTTCCATCATTGTATCTTCATTTTAAAAATAAAATAAAAACTAGGAATGTAGATAGTTTATTAAAACAAATATGTCACGTATACCTTTTGCGGGTGACAAAAAATACTTACCATATTATTTGTCATATCTGGTATTCAATTGAGTCTGATAGTCTGAATTAAATATGCTTTCATTATCCTGCAAGAATCAAAGAAGTCCAATTACATTATTATGCAACAGCGAAACTAACGACGATGACATTTACGTACATATTTCTTTATAACCAACATCAAAAAAGAGAACCCAATCTATAACATTTTCGAATTAGAATATCATGGCCTAATACTTATGTATATTACATTTCAATCAGATCATTATAACTAATAAATAAAATAAAACTCACTAGTATCAAAACGTGTTAGATGCGTAGGTTGCGCTATATTTTTCGAACTCCGGCGAGTTTACGCGGCGCAACAGCGAGCGATACGTCCCTCCTCGGTAAGCGCCTGGCGCTGACTAAAGTTGAACACCGCGCGTCACAAGATTTATATTGATTTTTGCATTGCAAACAACAATTATTTTAAAATATTGTTTTACTTTTAAATAGACCAATTTTTTTTTCAAGCTTTATAACAATACCACCTTAATTATTAAATGTTTTTTATTTGAATTTGGATTATACTTTCATAGATAAAAAATATAGTTTCGTACGGAAAATTGTCAGTAACTCTCAGTTTTATAGAATTATTTTTGGTGTAATACTGTATGAATTGTAATAAATTGATTTAAGCACTTCCAAGTACAAGATATAGTTGTATCTTGAACATTTTTATAAATGGTTAAATTGCTATATCCTCGGAGTACCGAAGCATCAAAAGATACCCAAAAGCAACATTTTATGAAACATCCTTTGCAGAGACAAAGATTTTACTGATGTACGTGGACAAATTAAAATATTTATTTAATACACTTTCAAGATAAATGATCAAACTTTCTGAATCTTATTTTTGTTTTTTTATTGTGACTATATCCAAAGCATCAAAACTCGTATAAAACGTTTAAATTCGCGAAAATTTGTGATAGCCCTCTTAAGTTATAAATGCTGATATTTTAACTTTCAGTTATTTAATAGTTTCGTAGTACAAATTGTGACAATGTGTAATTTGACACCTCAGGAATTCAGTTTTTTTGTAACCAACTTACAAAACCAGCCAAGTGCGAGTCGGATTCGCGCATGAAGGGTTCCGTACCATCCAAACTAAATATTATGTATTTATTTATCGATATCGATCAAAAATGAGCATAAAAATCACGTTTGTTCTATGGGAGCCAACTTTGGATAAGCAAAGCTTGTCGAAATTATATGTACGAACTAACTACAAACAGTCAAATGGTATACTTTTGACACTGATGTAGTTTTCGTTATCAATTCACGAACGAAATACCCACTAGCTACTCCTTCACACAAACCATCATATTACTACACTTTTATCCCCACGCACACATCTGCATTTCCCTGTAAAAGGGCTCGTATATTACGAATAATATCCCCCACTATAATCGTATCCATATTTTATTGTTAGAATCTTCCCGCCCCGTTGCCATGGCAACGGAAGCCATAATGCTGTACAAGAAATTCTCCATTCATAGTATTGATGGAATGTATTGTGAGAAATGTGTTAGACTTATGGGGTTTATTGTTGTTTCCGTTTTCTATCTGTTTTGGGTTTGGGACCAATGTTTTGTGGGGTCAACCAATAGGTTATTTTAACTAACTTAGAAAATTAGTTTGACCTGCTTAAATCAAAATACATAGGATTTTGACTAAACTTATAAAGACGATTTTTTTTTATATTTGAATGTACTTTTAAGGGTCGTAAACTATAGACCAGAAAATGAAAAAAAAAAACACTGTTGAAAATAAACACTATTCCCGGGTGACATTGAGTATACTTTATCCGAGGACAGGACAAAGTTCTCACGAGACCCCGGTGATACCGCGGTAAACAGCTAGTCAAGCTACAAGTGAAAACCTTCAAATTAGAATCAAATATACTAGCAATACGATCTAAAGGTTACAAAACACTAGATTCACACCTAAAGGTGCCAACACTTCAAAATTTTCACCCACCCAAACATTTATGCCCGTTTTCACCAACGAATACCTAAATTTAGGGAGCATTTACGGAACACTTAATAAGAATTTCATTTTCACCAAAGCCTAGGTGTCAAATTATAACCTTCAACTTGGGGGCCCGATTGATGCCTGCTTAAACAACCCCTATCATTATCATTACAGAATACAAACATATTTTGAACCGTGGATAGTGAAATGTACCTTTATATGTTATGTAACACCAAAAATACCATGTTTAAAAAGCAAAAAAATACAAAAAAAATGAAACGTAAACTTTTAGAAAGTTTAGAAGCTGTGGAGGTTGTGGATATGTAAAATAGGTAATAATCATTAGAAGACCACGTACCTATCTTACGTGAAAGAGCAGATGACTGAGAAATAAGTACGATGATCATGACTTTTTTATAAGACTAGCCGTTTTCCCGCGGTTTCACCCGCGTCCCGTGGGAGCTACTGCCCGCACCGGGATAAAATATAGCCTATGTTACTCGCAGATAATATAGCTTTCTAATGGTGAAAGAATATTTAAAATCGGTCTTGTAGTTTTTGAGTTTATCCATTACAACTAAACAAACAAACATTTTCCTCTTTATAATATTAGTATAGATATAGATTATAGGTTATCACTTGCTATGAATGCACTTGCTAGGTCGTGATGTCGCTGAATTATTCAAAAATAGGTAGTCCTGCATGTCCATAGATATACAGACCATAACAGATGCAAATCTGGTAATCACTGATGTAGTTTCGCGGTGGCCGGGACATCTATAGGCCTATTCAGACCTAAGCGGTATTCGCTACCGTCTACGGCAGAGAAAACCCTGTGGGTATGCGGTAATATGACTGTTCAGACCTAAGCGGTATTCGCTACCACCTGCGACAGAGAAAACCCAGTGGGTATGCGATAATATTACTGTTGATGTTCGGGACGTATGCCGCTGCTGCCGCGCGGTATCTACCTCTACCCACAGCGGCAGCGAATATCGCTCAGGTTTGAATTGGCCTTAAATACCAAAACTGCAGTAGATACCAATGATTCGAAAATGGTGAATATGGAGGAGCCTATCTCCTAGGTGATAGGGGATACCCTCTGGAGGTAAGAAGTAGACTAATATTGAACAAATATATAAATTAAAACAAAGATAGTAAACAAATATTTTAATATTAGTCCTCATATGATGTACCAAACATTATCATCATCCTCCTGCACCAATTCAATTTGAGGTGGGCTGGGCGCAGCATGTTTTTACACGTCTTTCCAATTTCTCGCACCACCTGAAACTAAATAAATATAATAAATGTATAATTTTAACCCCATACTTAAATCCATCAACTCATGGAGAACAAAAATACAATGAAGTCGACAGTAAAACAAGGAACACAGTTGAACGGCAATATCTTATATTATTATACACAGATATTATTCACATTTACCTGTAAACGGTTCCTATCGCATTAAAACTATTTGTAATTGGATCCAAGCTTTGTTTTTGGCTTCGTTCGTGGTCCCATCCGTTTTTTGTTTAATATTGTGTCTCTATGAGACGTCAGCAATTTCACTAGCTTGTCTTTTTCTTCTGCAAGAAAGGTTTATCCTCGTTTTCTCTTCTCTGCCAAAATAAATTTATCTATTCAACAATAATAAACCCAAAATTAACCTCACTCTATGTACACATACACATCAGTCAATTTGACAAACGCGCGAATGACATAGGTAAAAATTCACCTATAGAAAACCTCTTTACTGTTTTATTGCATAAAACATAGCGTAATGTAGTTTAAGTTAAATTAAAATAACATCACAAGAAAAAAACCTCACAGGCTTTAGCAATATATACTCGATAGACGTTTATTTCTTAAGAAGTAGAGAAAAATCATTTTATCGATAAAATATCGACTTTGCATTATCGTTTGTAGAACTAGTAATCTGTCACTTACTTAAGGGATCCATGTACAAGTGTGGTGAAAATGAATTTAGGTAGGTGTCAAATTGGGAGGGGTCCTTATTAAAAGTAGCTTTTAGATAGGGAAACGGTAAGAGGTTGTTGGTGAAAACGGGCATTACACCAGTGTATCTATTAAACTTATTTTTTCTGGCAACACAAAACCAATACAAAGTGCCACGCAGACCGCAACAAAGGCCGGGCTCCCACCTTTGTGTTGAACGTCGCTTGTCTGACAGCAATATCCGGTTTCTGACCGCAAGCTATAAGTGTGGGGCGGGCTTTATGTTTCGAGTGTTGGATTGGCGGGAGAAGTTTACGTGTCTTTGGTAGGTTATTTTTCTGGTTGGAGATTTGAGAGGTAATGGTTTGAATTTGATAAGTTAAAAAAAAATAGAAATTGCGTCAATCAATAATGTTATCGAATTTGTAAATACCTACTTACAGTGTGCGGATTCTTTTTAACTGTAATAAAAAATATCTAAAGATAAAAATGTTCATTAAACAAAAGGTATCCTCTATGAGTAAACCTATGTGAAGTATTTTTAGGTACATAATGGTTTATTTGTTCAACAATCTAATAAGTTATTTGCCCTTTATCATTTCAAAAGTATTTGCTTAGCTAAGCCCCACTAAGCAACGAAACAGCACTTTTCGAAATAGATATTTAATATTACTTTAAGAAACTTATTCAAAGCTTAACAAAAAAATCCGCTTCAGCGTTTAACTTAAACAGCAAACCATCTTCTTGTTTATAAATGTTTGTGGCAGCTACCTCTAAGAGTTTCGTTACAATTACATTATAATATTTAACTTCGCATACAACTTGAATTAAACATAGTCTGTGAAAGTCATGAAAGGTAGACTAGAGATGAACATTTGTTGATTTACGGGTTGTTTCTCGCGGTTTTGTTGGCGTTTAAAAGGAGCAAATTTGAAAAAGAAATAAAATATTTCCAAAATGTCGTGAAAAACTTAATAAGACAGAGTAGTACGCCTGGTGCAATCGAAATAAAAAAGCGTTTGTTCTAAGTAGGTTAAAAATCGGCACTTTTTGAACATCAGAATAGATGACAGATTAACAGCTGTCAAGACAATATACATATATATACCTACTAGCTTTTGTCCGCGACTTTGTTCGCGTGGAATAGTGACTTTCGGCAGATTTTAGGTTTGACCAATAGATGGCGCTATACGTCCGGAATAAAATTTATTTTTCTATTTTTTTGTAATAAAAACTATCCTATGTCCTTTCTCAAGTTCCAAACTATGTCTGTACCAAAGGACAATGGGCACAAATATATGGGACCTGGTATACCCCACCAATAGGAATGTAATATATATCATTGGATAGGCCTTTTTATGTAGAACAATATTTACTATGACAGCTTTGCTGAAATGTTTGTCCGTTCTGAGATATAGATCAAAAACTGTGCAAAAGTTAGAACTAAGTAATCTATTGATACCTCAAGTTTTTAAAGGAAAATCTAAGTACTAATAACTTTAAGTCTTGTAAGTACTACTGTGCCCGTTAGGATCCATAATTGTTACTATTATGTAGCATTTCAACCTTTTATTATACCAACTGGATGTTGGGCGTAGTGAGAAACCGCACCAATAGGAAAGTCATACATATCATTGGATAGGTCTTTTTAACTGGAACAACATTTACTATGACAGCTTTGTTCTATTGTTTGTCCGTTCTGAGATATAGATAACAAACAATCTTAAAACTGATGCTAATCAATACTGTAATCTGATTTTCTTTCATACAAGACTTACACTTAGTAGTTCTTAGATTTTCCTTTAAAAACTTGAGTTATCAATAGATTACTTAGTTCTAACTTTTGCACAGTTTTTGATCTATATCTCAGAACGGACAAACATTTCAGCAAAGCTGTCATAGTAAATATTGTTCTACATAAAAAGGCCTATCCAATGATATATATGACATTGCTATTGGTGGGGTATACCAATCTGCCCATTGTCCTTTCAAACAAATCAGTTCTGTAGTTTAGGCGTGAAGAAAGGACAGACAGACAGACAGACAGAGTTACTTTCGTATTTATGATATTAGTTAGGATTTTTAATTTCTAAAAAATAAAATAATAATTTGCGTTATTTCTCAACCACGGTCAATATGAGTAAAAAAAGGAATAATAAATATTTCATTTCACCTGACTTTATCACAAATTTTTTGTAGGCATTATAAAATTAATTCAAAAAGCATAAATTATTATTAATTATCACCATTTTCTGGCCGAGTATTACAACCGAACATCATAAATTAAAATATAATCCTTAGGGATGTTGAGTAAGTCATTTATTTTTTACCAAAAAAAAAATTGCTACTGATTTGGGGATAAAAAAAGGGGATCTGACTTTTTGTCAATTTCCGGATATATATTTTTCGCTTTATCTTATTAAGCCAGGACTTTTTGAAATTGGTGGTGAATGTAAAAGGAACTTTCCGGGAAAAATCGGCAATTTATTTCGGCGTGGATAATGTTATGAAGAGTGTATAATTAAGTTCATATATATAGGTAGATACTTGAAAACCTGTATTTATCAGATGTATACCTAACACATGTTGACTGGAAGCCGACCCCAACATAAGTTGGGAAAAAGGCTCGGAGGACGGCGGATGGAGGAGCCTGCAAACACCTATTTGAAATAAAAACATTTGACTTTGATATGTGTAACATACCTACTCTTTTGGATAGACCGGTACCTATCCAAACTTTCTTAAAATAAAAATACCATGTTATTTAAAACATTTTTCTTTCTTTTCAGCACCCCCAAAAGCAGTGGAGATCACGAACCACCCCTCAAACTCCAAATTAGAGGTGAAGGAGGGAGAAGATGTATCCCTCGAGTGCCTGGTGAAGAATGCCAAGCCAGCAGCCAGGATTGTCTGGTTCCGAGGGAACGTTGAACTCAAGGGAGATAAAGGTAGGTTGACACAATGGTATGGTTCATACATTGTTGATAATTGGGATTTAAATGTAGTGATTATGTAGGAAAGTCTGTTAGTCGGCTAGATGGAGGTCCTTAAGTTTTTTTAGTCTAGCCCGAACTGTCCTACTTCTGGGCAAAGGCCTCCCCATTTTATCTCTACACCTCTCGATCCTTTGATTGTTCAAACCTACCAGGGTTGTAGGTTCTCAATTCATCTTTTTGTTTGTTAGCTGTGCTCGTTTGAAATAAAAATACATATTATGAATTCATCTTACCTTAGAAACCAATTTCAAATTCTCGGTAAAAACTAAAATAGAAACAATTTTACCATCTCAAATAAAACGAAGACATCAAAGCAACTTTTTATTTTCTTTTTAAAAATTCTTCTCTGCATTCCAATATTTCGAAGTTCCGAAAACTCGATAAAATACCGGGATACCTGCATAGAATCGCAACTCTATCACTAGGGACTGACCACTTTCCAACTAGAGGTGTCGATATGCCGACAGCACACCTCTAGCTTTGCTTTTGGGAATACTATTACGTTACAACATGCTACTTCAGTAGTTAGATAGGTAACTAAGTTTACTTACCAAGAAACTCTTGTCTACAATATGGGGTTTCACAAAATTCACTGCACATACAACATACATACATACATAGTATTTTGATATTCTGTTAGTTAAGAAAGTACTAGACAGCAAATATTTTAGTAACCTTAGTTTACCTACCTTAGTAACATACCTAGATTAAATAAATATTGAAAAACTGTAGAGCAACTGAGCACACAAGTTTACCCATAACCTTTATTGGTACAGATAAAAACAAAAATACTTAGCTAGTACTCTCCCAATAGCGGTTTTAGACGACCTTTTTTCAAACAACTCTAGAGGTATAAAAATATTGACACTAAAAGTCTTTTGACGTTCACTGTGAACGTGCAAAACAAATATGGAAATAATCTATCTTTCACTTCGGACACATCTCGCAAAGGGAAAAATAAATATCGGGACTTAATCCAATCCGTCAGTGGGGATTAAAAAAAACTATATTGCTTTACGAGCCATCAGTTTTTTTTAATTCAATTAATATGACATGATCATGCATACATAGGTGTGTTTTGGAAAGCACGTTAAATTGGTGGGTTGTCAATTGAAAATCTTTGACAGTCGTTACGGGTAGTCACAAGCCAGAAAGTCTGGTGAACAGTCTTACCAAGGGGTATTGGGTTGCCCGGGTAACTGGGTTGAGGACGTCTGATAGATAGTCGCTCTATGTAAAACGCTAACCAGATAGTCTGGGTTACAGTCTTACCAAGAGGTATTGGGTTGCCTGGGTAACTGGGTTGAGGAGGTCAGATAGATAGTCGCTCTATGTAAAACGCTAACCAGATAGTCTGGGTTACAGTCTTACCAAGAGGTATTGGGTTGCCCGGGTATCTGCGTTGAAGGGGCCAGATAGGCAGTCGCTCCTTGTAAAACGCTGGTACTCAGCTGCATTTGGTTAAGACTTGCGAGCCCAACGTAGTTTAGGAATAGGCTAGGCAGATGATAAAAAAAATGTATACACAGGTGTGTGTATATTTATATAGCTACATTTCGTTTCCCAAGAAATGTCAGTACTTAACTTACCGGTCCGAATAATGGCCTCCAATTTTTTCTACTTGTTTGTTTGCCAAAAGTTTTATGGTTGAAAGGTACAGAGATTTTCAATTAGCGACTATTACTTTAGCTTGTAACTGTAGTGACCTTTAGTGTTCTATTTATAAATGACTTTTTCTGTGAGTAACGACTATAAATGGTCGTGTTTAAGACGATTTCCGACACCAAAACATCGTACTAAAAGACCAGAAAATAAGGACCAACATAATGTAATACTAAAAATAAATCCTGATATCCTTTTTTGGTTCAATTTTCTCCACATTCGCTCAAAACTACCCTCAAACATCACTAATTTAATATTAGTATATTTAATTAGGCACGCTACTCGATAATTGGGTGGCCCAACACTAATTGGCTCATCGCTACGTCTGTACGGTCATTAATTAAACAAGTTTTCGATTTCAATTAGTAAACAATTGCACTGTGCTATTAACGAGCTTCGATGGCTAGTGATGTGGCCCATATCGATAGTTGCCTCAGTTTTACGATGAAATTCTATCTGTGTTAATTTGAATAGGCTGTCGATCGACGATTTTGTTGATTTAATCTATGAAAATTTTGTCCAGTCCTTCTTACGTCGAGATTTTCAGTTGATTGCGTATACCTTTAATATTCTTAGAAAAAAAAATGTGAGTGTTAAAAATGATTACTTTGTTTACCAAGTAAACAGGAAAACATACAAAAAAAAAAACAATAATAATACCACTCAGACTCACTGACACGAAACAATTATTTCAAAGAAGATTGACACACACAGCCATCCATTTTCTTCTACAAAAACGAAATCAGTCCACCATACAGCAATCTTGCTCAAATTTTTCGCATATTAAACAAAATAAAATGAACTGACGTGAAGCCTAAGTTCGGTGACAAATATTAATGAAAAAAAGTCGATATCGATAGCCGTCACTACACGACTGCGAGTTTCGCGGCATAAAATATTAGATGTCGATATTTGTTAGCTGCATCACTAGATATTTGGTTTTGTGGAGTAACTGGATATGTCAACGGAATTAGGTGTTCAGGCGTGAGTAGTGCAGAAATTAATCAAAGTATTTTGAACAATTAGAGAATAATAATAATATTTTTTTTGCCGTTGCCTTGTAGTATACCAATTATTATTTTTCTTCAATTTAAAAGAGCTGTTTGAGCCTTAAAATAAATGTATACGGGTACTTTTGTGATTTTATATATTTTTTTAAACCTGTAACATTTCTTTTTTCGGCATTTTGTTAAGTAGTTTTTGGTGCATAGTTCAGAAAGTATTATTTTCCGTTTTAATTGGTTGAAATTCAGCTAATTTACGTGACACAGTTCCCACTCGGTTTCAAATTCACAGGAAAATGATAGTTAGGTGCAGTATGTTGCAACCTAGTTCAGGTCTGTTACTAAACTAGTTATTTCCCACATTTTAACTGCTTCCAGGAGAACTTTTACATCCTACATAGTATATAATATATACATGTATTTTCTTAAGCTAAGTAAAAAAAGCTATATGCTCAATAGATATTTAATTATTTATTTATGTAAGGCAACACTAACTATAACTTTTCAGGATTAGGTGTTACATAAGGGCCTGTGTAAATAAGTCTAAAAAAAAGGTATGCACATCAATCACAATGAGACAAATATTTATAGGTATACCTTAACATTACCTACAGGTTTTAATTTTAATTTTACACATCTACTACGTCCTTAAGTACAGTTTAAGAAGTTTATCAGAACACCTCAGTACTTTCCTTTAAAAAACTCGAAAAAATCTCAAGAAAATTAAAAAATTATCATAACACATCCAGCAACACTATAATTCGGGTAGCTTCGGTAGCTTCGCGCTCAATAACCGCATGTGACATTGACGTGACCCTAGAACGTTCCATATTACGAAGTATTTGGGAAAACGGGGAAAAAATTTGAATTTCCTTCCAGCATCCGTTTATCTGACGTTGGGGATCGTTGAAGTTTTTAATTTGATTCCCTATTTGCTTTTTGAAGTTTCGATTGAAGATTGTTTGGGGCTTTCAGGAGGTATATAATTATAGGTATGTTTGTGTGTGACGGTGATAGGAAAATTTTGTGTCCTATTTTTGTATGAGGAAGTTTAAAAATATAATTCTTGGATGTGTTTTTAATTGAATAGGAACGTGTAGGCTTTAGAAGAATGGACTGTTTGTGAGTAGATGGTAAAATTTAATTTTTTTTTCAGGAGATCTTTCATCAAATTATTTTATTATTTATCAAAAATATAAAATATTGTCTAAAATATACACGTACAAAATCAAAATATTGCAGCGGCAAAAACAAATATCATTTTCTAATGATAACATGAATTCGAAAACAAATTAACGAATACATTTTAATATAATTCTGAGATTCAAATATAATGTAATAATACTGCAATTATTCTGAAAGTATGTATATTATTTGAATCGGTTTCGGTTGAAAATAAATTATTTTCAATAACTCTTAGAAGATGAAATACATTACAGAATTTGTCATTTTATTAGTTTTATATACCTGATTTTCTAGTCTGTTCCAATATTACCCATTTAACAAATTTATTTGCTTTATATAATGAATATCCAATTTACTGATACCCAAAAAGTAAAAATGATTTCAGGAGGCATTGTATGTATTTTGTGATAAACGCACAATTCCTATATTTCTTTCTTCTTTTACACAATGGCATATTAATCCTTACAAATGGGAGTAGGATTAGCAATCATGGAACCAGGATAATATACTCGTACGGCGAACCAATTGTAACGCGTTTTGATGTATGTGAATTACTTCAGAAATTAATCTAGCTGCCAGAATAAGTTTTAGTTAAAATAGTAACTAATATCAATGGTGAATCATCCAAGGCAATTAGAGACGTAGCTTTTTAAAATTATCATTACTTTCTAAGAGTATCTATATTGAACTTTAATGACTAAATTATGATGGAGGAAAAAATTGTGTAGAAACCCGGGATTACTTAAAGTCTGAAATTGCTATCAACCTTGAGCAAAGGGGGGTGATAAACGTTCATTCCTTCTCTGTATGAGAAGAGGCCTGTGCCTTGCTGTAGAACCATAAAAGCCCGATAATATACCTACCTATCCTTCGTTGCTATGCCTAGCTAGGTTGCTAGGTGCTAGGTTAATAAAAAGCCCGATAATGTACCTAGCTATCCTTCGTTGCTATTCCGTAGAATTACATGTCTTAGTATAATACATATTGGCAATTACCTTATTGACATTCTTAACCGACAAGGAAATAAATCGTAAATTATAGCTTTTATATGTCTCTAAGGAAGCATTTTTACATGAAGAATTGGTGGTTTTTGACAAGGATAATGTGACCATCCGAAGGTTATATTACTCGGAAGCCATGGCTAAATCTATTGAGGAAAGTGAAATAAATATAGTAGAGAAGCATAAAGAAATAACTGAGGAATGTTTTGATGAAACTTGAGAAATGGAATCCGATATTATTGTAATGATAGGGAAGGAAATTTTACCTAGAGACAGCGGTTTTGTTGAAAATAAAAATATCGATTTTAATGAAAACAATTATAATTGCAATATGGTTGAGGAAGTAAATATCATTGAAATGTAATCCTGCCTTCTTTTGAGATCGAATTGATACAATGGTAAATAAAAGAATAGAAAATAGTTCTGAAAATAATATTAACGTTTCTTGAGAAATAGATTTCTCGAGCACGTGTGACGCAAAAATAGTGAAACAAATACCATATAACCTTATAGGGAATTCTCAGGAAAACTAATACTTCATTTTATATAATGTCGAAAGCAATTCGTACTGTAATGTATCAATGGGAAAGTATATAGATATTGTAGATAATGGCAGCAATAACACAGATATAGAAACCATCAAAGGGTCGATGCTGAAGGTTCGTTTCGGTTTCTTGATGTCTAAGATATAAGTGATAGCGGTGAAGGATTTAGAAACAAAATGGATAGAATCAAGCAGACCAAGTGATTTGTAAAAGGACAACTGTGTAAAAATACGATGTATTTTCATCAAAGCAATAATGCAAAATACAAACAAAAATTCAATTAATATTTAGGACCAATAATCGCAGGCTTAATACATCTTATAAAGTTTATACATATTTGCACGGAATGCGTCACTCTCTGATTTTAATCATATAATGGTTGTACTTTTAGAACTAAGGCAATTGTAATAAATGGTATATAACATTTTAAATAACACTTAACCCGCTATCGCTCATACCATGAACTCACCACCAGGACATTCGTAAGCGTTTTGCGGTTTTCAAACCATCTATTTATTGGAGGCCGGAGTTTTTGTGGTCGCCCCAATAGCGGGCTTATGGCAGATGAAGGCTCATTGAGACTTATTAATACTTATATCGCGGACAAAAATGACAAGACACAATTTCAATCGTTTGAGGAAAGAAATTACGTTTTAGACGTTGAATGTAACTGTCTGAAAATAGATTTATTAGAGGTAAAAAGTGGTTAAAAGAAAAATTGATAGATAGAAGAATCGGTTTAAAAATATTTACTGATAGCTTTAGCTGAAGCTAACGATGTTATGCTTGATCGAATCCTTAAAACTGCTTATAGTATTTCAAACTTCATTATTCATGCAAATTCCACTGAAAAACTACCTAGGACTACAATTAATAAAATACGCGAACTACTGCAAAACGGAATACTCAATAAAGAGCGCTTGAAAGCTCAAAACGTTCAATAATATGCTTGAAAATTTCGCCCAAAGATTCTCACTAATTAATACTGTCGATGCGGATCCGTCCAATACACGTCGTTGACTTTCGATAACTTGGCCCGAAAATTTTCATTACAACCGCACAGAAGCTGGTTTGACAGATTTAAAACGGAGAGATTTAATTGGCTTTCGAGATTCGAGCCAGTAGTGATAGGATTTATTGGGAATTAATTATTTTTGGCAGTGATCCGGGGGTCTGGATTGTACAAGGACGTATAATCAAGTAGAGGTGGATTATATTTTTGGCGCAGACTTTTTCCTGAGTTGGTATTTAATCGTCCTTTCTTTAATACTAGGACTAAAATGTGAGTTTTAAGTTGTAAGAATTTTGTGCATTTGCTTTTGTGATGAAAATTAAGAGAACATTTTATGAATAAGATTTTATTTACCTCGATGACATACTAACGTGACTTAGGTTTTGCAATGTGACTCAGGTATTACCTACTTGTCATAAAATGGTATAAAGTCATACAGATATACATATCTAAAAGTTTCTTTCGTCTCCAACACAGTAAATATTTACCACAAAAAAACATCAACAGCAACGTTGAAAATGCTTTCAAAAGCCTTCAATGTAAATTCGCACACCCAATGAGCAACTAATACTCGCTTCGACACACAGAACATTAACGTAACACAGTGCTTTATTCTGCACAAAATACAAAATGGCGGCGTTTCGACAAATTCGCGCGCATAACGTTATGACGTCACTACTGGTGTGGACACACGACCGGAGTTCGGAGGACATGTTTGCTTTTCTTTTTTATTTGTAAGGACTTATGGAATAAGTTTTTTTTGGTAATATCTTTGAGGTTAGATTGCAGACTGTTTGTCTGTTTATTGGTTGTTTGATTGTATGATGTTTTGTAACATTAGGTTATGTATTTAAGATATAGTAGGGTGTATAGGGTATGTATATGTATATCCTTCTCCGTGTGAGAGGAGGCCTGTGCCCAGCAGTGGGACGATAAAAAGGTTATAACAGTAACAGGGTATTTAGTATTATGGGTTAGTCCATTTGTGGAGTTTCTCATGTACGTCAATTCTTTCAATCGCAGAGTCGCAATGTATTTTTGGATTCCTTAATTTTGCAAATGCTTTCAATAGAAATACGATTGATAATTAATGAATAGATCTATTACACAAAATATAGTAACCTGATATTCCACTGTTGATAGTTAGATTGAAATCGAAACTTTTCCAATAAATAACATCGATTTTATTGTTGGAGCTCAAATTCCAATCAATTTGAGCTTTCCGTTGTCACGTCACAGTGGGTCTGAAAATAGTTTTAGCTAAAACCAGATCAATTAATATTTCAAATTCTAGTTTTCGGTTGTAATATTCGATTCAATCAATTTGTTCATGCTTTGTTTTATACTTGTGTTTTGTGGATTTATTATTAAACGTACAAAACTATAACGATGAGCTAGTACTCCACAGAATTAAAGTAGAAGGAGAAATTAAAATGTCTTCTACACCATTTATCTTATGTCTAACGAGTGCTGTTTATAAACTATGTAGTTCTCACTTGAGAAAGTCGACTTTTAACATCTAATCTTTTAATCAAGAAATGCAAAATACAAAAGCCCCTCTCAAATAGTATCCCGCAGTTTAATTCACGAACATACCCCCTACATCCTCAGTGGAGCACTGTCAGTACCTAGATAGCTTAAATTAAGTAGGAACAAGCGATCCCTTGTGTGTGATCACACCTTTACAACGTCGGGATAAAGCGTTCGCTTAAAATATGTAGTTATGTTAATGTCTGGGACGGCCTTTACAGTTTAGTTGTTAGTTTAAAACATTGTTTCGTCTTGTTGTTTTATAATGTTAATGGTTTTTTGGGTTCTTGTTTCGAATTGTTAATTAGGATGATGAATAAAATGGTCTCGTTTCATTTTTTATTTCTGTTTGTTTAAGTTTTATTCTCTCTGTAATATTCTACTGCTATACAGGAGCTTTATTTCTTACTTGTAATTCAGATCTTTTCGAAATAAATTGATACTACCTATTAATACGTAATAAGGTTACCCTTATGATAAATTAGAAGGAAAAATCATCATCATCATCAGCTTATTTCTTAAGTAGAAAAGAGAAGGTATGAGCGTTAATTACCACGCTTTCTTAAGGCGGTGTTGTGATTTCAGACTTTTTAAAGTCCAGGTTTCCTTCACCATTACTCAGTCATTGGTGTGTAAGATAAACTTAGGCTATTCTTTTTAAGGCCTGAGAAGAACAGAGCACATTAAGGTACAATATACCGTTGTAGCTGTTATAAAACTTTTCTTTTCTTTTGTTACAGTGTCGAAGGAAGAAATACGAGAAGTCGAGAATGAAAATGGAAATCCTAAAGCTATGCGATACACCACAGTATCCAGGTATGTAAACTGTGATTAGTTTTGTAAACCCACTGTAAAAATGGATCGATACTATGAGAAAAATATGTATTGATCAGAAGCCTGCTATCTTATATCTTAACAGAATTTAAATAAGAAATAGTCAAAAATCTTCCATTTCAAATTCATGGAAAGAGGAATGGAAGCAGAAACTCCGTTTCAAATTGATCTTTACCTATCTCTAAATACACGACACTTACAACATATTAATCTAAAAAAAAACACAAATACCGTTCCCTCTTAGGGTTACAAAACAAAAACAAAACTCAACCAGGAACCTATCTAGTCGTCAGTAGTAATTGACAACTGGTTGCAATGGGTTCTAGAGCAAAAACTAGACGCAACTATACTCCTTGATAGTTATGACGTCAGGCGAAACCGGCTGACAGCGCTAGTGGTGCGAATACCTTAGGACGGAATTTAGGGTTCAGTGAGAAATATTGTGATCTAGATAATATGGTAGTGTATGTTATGGAAGACAAGATTTATGATATAAGAACTAACTGCTATTGCAAAATGACTTTTGGTTTGTACTCTTAAGGATCTGAAACTTTTAAAGAAGGGACTTTTAAGGGAAGTTACACTATTCTCGTTTAAATTAAGCTATATTTTTATCCCGATACGAGAACTCGAACGATGATGAAAAGAATGGGATAAGGCGGGAGGATGATGACGAGAACTGTTGTCTACGGGATTCGATTAAAACCGCAGGAAACAGCTAGTGTATAATAAGCTTTTTTACAACTTCAAGTTCAGCTAACACAGTTTATAATACTGCTCTCATCTGACTTACTTAAACCAAACGATATGACAATGACAAAGCTAATAAAACCAAAGATTAATTACTTATTAACCCAAAAACATTAAAAATTAACCTCAAGATCCCTGCCCTGTCTGGCCTAATTAATACAAATTAAAATCGTAAAAAAATAGCCCGCCATTAATTATTTCAAAAAATTTCCTCCTTGAAACAAAAAAAAAACATTAATAAATTAAAGTAAAAAACCCATAAATTAAGCTTGTTTTTTTCTAATAAAGACGCTTTAATATTAAATTTTAATAAATAAAACATATTTCCGAAGAAATTTTGGCAATATTCGCCTAGACCCAAAATGACCTGTGTCAAATTTTGACAGCAATTGTCGTAAAAACAAATTAGTTTAGCTACGGAACCGTTTACTTTTAATACAATGTTTTACTGGCATAGTATCGTGTTTTCGGGTCTTAATTTTGTTTGCATAAATTCGAACCTTAGGGTCGTAACTGTGGGCTACTATAAAATTAGAGGGTACTTATTTTGGAAGATATGAAAAGTTCTGGTTCTCAAAAACTACTGGACCGATTAGAAAAAATCTTTCAATGTTAGATAGCTTGTTTATCGGGGAACCAGTCGCCAACTATCGTAGGAACTACATCCCGCACCTGGATAAAAAGTAGCCATGTTCCTTCTCAGTTTCTAAGCTATCTCAGTACCTCAGTTCAGTAATTTTGGCGTGACAGAAAGACAGTTAATTTCGTCGTTATAATTATAGTATTAATTAACAAAAACAATCATATCCCAGACGTGTCTTAAATAATTTCGGAAAAACAACTTTGTATTGTTCGTAATTTACGTAAAACAACCTCAAAAACAGTTTGAACAAACATCACAACTTGTAACGACGCGACGTGGAGTTGTCACGAAAATTGTTAAAATTTTCCCAAAACTTTTGTACGAGGTTCAAGTTGTAGGCATACAAATTATATTTGGACCATTTTTAGTTTAAACTAGGTACTTCTTGTGGCTTTGCTTGCCTTTATTCTACCCGTTTGTTAGTTTGAAGTTCTGTTTTTGCTTTCTGGGTGCGGTGACCGGTTAAAAACGGGACCTTATTTTTAAGACTACAGTGTCAGTTTGTCTGTCTTTCTAGAGACTGAATTATCATGATAGCTCTATACTTAGTTGAAATTTTTCACAGGTTCAAATACCGTTGTGAAATATAGGCCGTCTTAATAGTATGTAAGTACTAAAGATATTATAAAATGTATATCTTGCTCCATACAATAAGCCTGATATTTTTGTCGATATTTAATAATAACGGTACGGAACCACATCTTGCGTGAGTCCAAATCGCATTAGGCCTGTTTTTTAAGCAAAATATAGCAGTCATTACATGTTACATATTTTCCGCTTTCTGAACAAAATAAGTACAGGTAAATATTTTTTCAGTAAAGGCTAGGTAGATCACAAATATCCCATACATCCATATTCTACAGAATCAACATGGTCGCGATGCATTTTTAAAACCATTTGATTTGGTTTCACTGCTGACTGACAATTAAAATTTTAATCGAATTTATACTCGCTTTTGATTGTCCGGTGAAGTTTAAATTTGCGACAAACCGTATGTACCGATCTAGCTTATATTTATTACTAGCTTCCGCTAGAATGCAAAAAAGTGTGTGCTAAGTATGAATGTAGATGGATGGAGAGGAAGAGGAAGACCTAAGAAAAGATGGATGGATTGCCTGAAAGATGACATGAATAGGAAGGGAGCTAGTTTCAGTATGACGAGGAAGAGGAAGACATGTTGCGCCGACACCAAATAAAATTGGGAACAGGGCAAGAGGAAGAAGATGACCTTCCGCCAGCTGATTCACTCGCGTCCCGGGTGAATTACTCTGTACACCTGGATCAAAAGTCAATAGCTTTCTTGGATAAACGCTCTATCAAGCATAAAAAGACTTTTTCAAATAGGCTTAGTAGTTTCAAACACAATAAATCCCAGTCATGAAACGTCTACTTTTATAATATCAGTGCGTGTTTTTTATCTCTTTAATAACTACACTAAGCACTATACCAAGTCGAATTAATATAGACTTGAAAAGTACAGAAAACTGACTAAAACGAAGTCCCAAACAGCTAGTACATACATAATGTACATACCTTAAAAATGTCACAGAAAATGAATATATAAAGTAAAAATTATATTACAAGAGTCCTTCGCAGTACAGTTAAAGCTCTGAATTCCAACGAAAAACTGTACTCATTTTGATTAATTTAACATCAACAAACTGGTTTCGTGCTTGCTGCAATGTCACGTAGCTGAAAATTGCTAAAATGCACTAAATTTATTAGTGGCTCGGCTCCTAGCTTCTCTAAATGGGTTACAATTAAGTGAAACAAGAATTGTGTTGTGTGATTTGAGGGAAATGGACGATTTATATTTGTGTTAGAAAGATGGTGTTTTGTGTCTAGTTGCTATGAAAGGAAACGTCTCGTTTTGCTTACGGATGGTAGATTTTTGACAGCCTTATAGGATAAATGTCAAAAATTACGGATGGTTACGGATATACAACGGTCAATAATTATAGAGGGGTATAGTTTATTTCATTTAGGTATAAGTAGAATGATTTGGTAATAGGTAACTGACGCTATAAAAATAAAGGATAGTAAAAATATTATGATTTTATACTTCAATAGCTTTGCAAGCATTTGGCTGTTTTTTTATTTATTTGTAAAATGAAAAAAATAATCTGTAAAATTTTACTTATCGAAAATTCATCTCCCACTACTGTGTTACGATTGAAAATCTATTGAAGACATTTGATAGATTGAGGTAGATTGATGTGCTGTACCCAAAAAAAGCAGCCACAATTTCTCCCCCACAAACGTTCTGCATTTATCCCTTGCTCCCCAGATAATTGCAGCTACCTTCAATATTAAACCGTTTGCTATAAATCCGCCATGACACAGCGGCTGTCAAAAAATATTTTATTTATAGAACGATATCATTCGTTTAATTTTTGTCAAAAGTTGGCAGTTACGCCCGAAAATTTTATTTCTTTTTGAGCGCGTTTTATTCGTATCGGCGGTAAATAAAATTGTTACGTATTTTCATGTAAATTGTATGTGGATTCTCGTTTTTAGTTAATGTTAGTTTTATTGCTGTTTGAACTGTAGTAATTAAACATGTTTTGCTTGGAGATGTTAGTTTCAGAATATTTTAATTAGGTATTTTCGTGTTGGATTTATTTTTAGATAGATATATTTCAAACAGAGTTTTAGAAATACAAATACTATACAGATGTAATTTCAACTCTCTAACTATAACGGTTCATGAGATACAGCCTGGTGACAGACGCACGGACGGACGGACAAAGAAGCGAAAACAATAGGGTCCCGTTTTACCCTTTGGGTACGGAACCCTAAAAATATATATCTAATATCTAATATATATAACCCTAATTATATAAAAAAATATTTTGTCCTTAAAACTTACTTGACCCATATACTACTGACCCATTTCCACTGCACTCAAGTGTAAATGCATAATCTATGCAATTATGACGTCAGAATACGATCACTACACCAGCTTGCCAAACTTGGCTGATTATAGCAACACCTTGCCAAGATCGTTCATTATAGGTGCTTATACAGGATGTTACTAAGACAAATTGACAGTATATAGGGTGTGGAGTTATTGATGATGTTGGTTATTTACACCTGGGTTCGTAAAATGGGTTATACTATGCTTTTTGAAGTATTTTTAGGTACCTTATATTGAGGCTGAAGTTCTAAAGGAGCTGGTGAGAAATAAAACTGTTCGCAAAAATTACAGAAAATATATTTAAAAAAAAAACATATCTTTGCTAGGTCCCCAAACTATCCGTAAGTATTAAAATCAGTACTGACAGACAGTTACTTTCTCATTTATAAATAGATTAACTTTAACTAAAAGTTTTTCCCGTACCTACCTATAAAGATGAGTACATAAACAAAAGTATATAGCATTATCAATAAACCAGACAAGATGAGATGAATCAATATCTCCTATCTTTGAGTATAGGATTATCTTTTGATTGATATTGAAATAAAACCCTCTAACCACGTCAAATAACTATTATTATAGGATAAAATAGCCGTCAGAATGGTGATTATCAAGAGATTTATAATTGCCTGATAATTAAGTCTGCCATTGAAATAAGTCACCCTCAGACTATAAAAGCAATCAAGACTACTGTAACAATAATTTAGGCTCAAAAACACAGGACAAAGTTTTCAATTAAATCTCCAAGAAACAGACACAGAAAACAAAGTCAAAACATGTAATCCTATTCTCTTTAAACATGTGTACTCCCATTAAAAGCAAGTCACAAAGTCTGCAACGAAATAAATTCCGCATTATTGCAGATTTAACCCGATATAACCGGATTAAACCGGATCCGGGACGTCGCGCAAGTGACAGCAAGGGAATTACGGGACATGTCCCGTCTGAAATTAAATGCGTGGCCACAATAGCTTGATGTTTTACGGAATATTTCTGTGAGTTGGTACAGAGCAGTGCTAGTTTTTAGGACAATTTTTGGAACACTCTTTTTTCATAATTTCACTAGCGAACAATCTACTATTTTGCAGGCTACCTCAATCACTTCATCATCTATGATCTGTTTAGAAATCAAATCTGCCATTCGATCGTTACCCATTCATCAAAAAATGCTAAATAATTTTTTTATCCGGGTGCGCAAAATAGTTCTCACGGAATCCGGGATAAACCACGACTTCAAACAAGAAATAAGGATATTGGCAAAAACTTGAGTATCTTCAGAACAAACAGATGCTACATTTTTTCAAAACCGCCTCAAAACGCAAACTTTAAACTATACTAGAGTATGCATAGCATTTGTGATACATGAATTTGTTCTAGAACTATCTTGGGTCACGTAGTGTTATAACGGGTCTGCTTAGATATTTTACACCCTCTCGCTCATAAATATAAAGATGTAAGTTGCTTGTAGCGTTGTTTGGTCATCTTAATATTTGTGGCATTCTTGGGACTTGAAATAATTTTACCAAACTTGAGACTTAGAATTCCGTCGTTCTGTTTTAACATCAACTATTTATGTATTTGTAGTCATCATTTCTGACTTATCCTTATTTATTATTTGAAGACACGCAGTATGTTTTCTTCTTCCATAACTTCCTATCTGACATCATCTCACAATTATCATTCTTTGAATTCATATCGTCTTTCACACCATTCATCCATTGTTTCTTTGGTCGTCCTCCATCGCTACTTCTTGAACAAACGTGCCTAATTTCTACATTGCCTTTCTTCGACGTTTTTCATGGCTATCTAGATTCCAACGCCCCAAGTTTTTGCAAAAAGAGTTACACCAGTCCTGTGGCACGAAGTTATTATAGGTGCATGAACAGATTCAGGTCAAGAATGGCGGATCGTTATTCGTAAAAAAGGATGCATCTACAATGAAGCTTTATCATATTAAGAGCATATGATTTGAACCTACTTAAAGACCTACCAGAATCAAAAACAAGTCACAATCTCCTTAATCTCGCAAGAAACTTAAGCCATTCCTTCCTACACATACATCCACGTGGAATCGTCTATACGAGATGACAATATTGTTTTGTCATCAAATATACACGCGACTGCAGGATCGCGTTTCAATCGGATTACGGGAATAAGCAGAATATCGATCCAGAGATTTGAATGTTTGTGAAATGATGTGACTTCTTTTGTTTCGGTGATAGAAGCACTGGGGCTGTGGGATTGATTGTTACGGAGATCCTTGTAATCAAAGGGTTCCAGAAGGAAGAGAGATGGGTTTTGGTCAGTAAAAATCTGACACCTTGGTGCACCCACAGGCTATAATTAATTCTGTTACGGGAATCAGTTCTACACAACCTCAAGAAGAAACTTCAACGATATTTCGGCGGTGGTTTACAGTGTGATTAGCCATGTCTGACCGTGATTCGGAGGGCATGACAAAATGTAGATCCCGGCTGTCCTTTAACATCATGTAGTCGCAACGCGTACTTAGAAGCGAGTAAGGCAAACAACTTACATAGGAGTATTGATTAGGTTGCTCAGGTTGAGGAGATCCGATAGGGCAGTCGCTCCTTGTAAAACACTGGTACTCAGCTGTTCGACTGGGATCCGACTTCAACATAGTTGAGAAAAGGCTAGGCAGATGATGATTTTAGCCATTTATGTTGCTTAAACAATTCCGTCTAATTATGTACTGGAATAGTTCCGAGAAAGAAGCTAGATGTTTTTTGATACTTTTGTATCTTATAGAGTAATATTCATATAGTCGTAGTGATATTGTAAAACTCGGCAGCTGGTCGTATTATTACGCTATGCCATGGGGATATTGTTCACATCTGTTGCGATGTCGTTTACTTACAAATGTATCTACACATACACTGTATGAAGATACATTTTGTGATGTCTTATAATCTTGAGACTTTATTTGTGTAGTTCTAATGTTCTGTTGGTGGGAATATGTTTGTGTATGAGAGCTAATATAATATGCAAATTATTGGTGAAAAATATACCTATGTATAAAATTAATAGACTTTTCTAAGCTTAACCTTAGCTTGTCAGATTTAAGATTCTTTACTTTTTGTTCTAAGCTAGGATATGTAAATAAGCTATGTAAATTGTTTCAGTAGATTTGTTGTGAAAGTCAAACTGATAGACAGACAGAGGGTTATTTTGTCAGAGATTTTGAGTTTCAAGAAGTAACAAAGTATATGAATGTTAAAATAACTACAGTAGGTAACTAAAATAGATTCGTCAAAATCAAATCAGAACCCATATTAATTTAAATATACGTACAAAATTATACCGAGCGTCGTGCACTAAATTAATTTCCGAATTTACTCAAAACCAGTGGGACAGTCCGTTAATTGCTAGATTAGAACGATTAAACGTGGTCACTCTAGCGTGGAAGACTGCTTGAATTTTGAAATAAATTAATTTTGTATATTGATTTTGTTGGGAAGTCCTATTTTTAACAGCGATTTGTTGTCCCACTTGTTCTTTTTTTAATATAAACTGCTACTGCGATTTCTGTTTTATACAGTGGTAGCTAATTCACAGATCCCGATAATATTCGAAACGATTGATCATTCATATGGAATTTTCCAAACCAATTTCATTAAAAACGGTTCTTTTAAAAAAAATGCCATCACACCAAGAATAATTTGGTTAACTTTGACTTAATTTGGTTCTAGGATAAAAACTTACCTACCTTATTACCTTCGTACTTTCATAAACAACACAATCAATTTTTAACCTTATCCCTTTGTTCACAGGGTTAATTTCAAAGCATCAGCCGAAGATGATTATGCCGACTTCACTTGCGAGGCGAGGCACGAGGCATTACAACGGGACATACCTATGCGAAGTACTGTGCAACTCAGCGTGCTATGTAAGTGGTTATTAAGATATTTGGTGATTAAGGTTTGTCAAGGGGTATTGGGTTGCCAGCGTAACTGGGTTGAGGGGGTCAGATAGGGCAGTCGCTCCTTGTAAAGCACTGGTACTCAGTTGCATCCGGTTAGACTGGAAGCCGACCCCAACATAGTGGGGGAAAAGGCTCGGAGGATGATGGTGATTAAGGTTTGTGGTGATTAGTTATGAGGTTTGTGGTGATTGTAGTTAAAAGTGTGTAGGTGATGCTTTAGTGTGGTGATTATAATTTGGTGATCTGAAATGGTCATGAGAGTACCACTTAATACAAGTGGATAAAAAGTAGCCTAACTGTGTATCAAATTTTGTTGAAATCGGTTCAGTTAGGGCGACAGGTAGATAGAATTAATTTCGCGTTTTGCATAGAAAGTAAGGCAAATTACAAGACTTCCTTCAATTGAAAATCAAAATCAAATTACACGAGTAATTGATTTGTTTTGATACTATTAATATAAAAATATTACGTAATTTTACATAAGTATCCAAATCCTTTACGTAATAATATTACAAAAACATACAAATTGTCCGTAATAAGGACAGTTATAAGAATCAATGTCTCCCGCGTTGTTATTCCTCTCACAAATTGCATCGAAGTGGGTCGAGCTCTCCCGCTGTGAGACAAAATAGTAGATATTTGTCAACTAATGAGGTATTAGGTTCGATTCTCAATTTACTTCCCTTTTTTCTTTGATGAACCATATTCATGAAAAAATTGGAAGTTTTTATGTTACATAATAAGTTTCGTATTGGTATTTGGTAGGGTATTACAGAAATAATTATTTTTATAACCTTGATCTTGATATTTATATGTACCTATTTATTTAAGTTTATGTTAAGCAATAACGCTGAAACGGGTGATACGATTGAGATGAAATTTCGCAAAGAGGACGTTGGGATTTTAAATACGGATTTAGGCTTTTTATCTGGGCGATGGAAATAATTTCAATTGAAAATAAATTCATTTGAAAGCTATATTTTTTCTGATTTTGAGTAATAAGTAAACCTATCCTTACTTAAAAACATAAATGAAAATATCAGTTTTTTCCTTACAATTTCACCTAAAACGGCTCAACCTTGTTGAATGCCATTTAGTTCAAAGAATATACCTCAAGGAAAGTTCCAAGATTAGGTCCTTCTACACAAAGTCACGAACATAAAGCCAGTAGTACTAAACAGAGAAAACATTTTTCTTTTCTAGTGTCTTATAATGTGCAAACACACTTACACTGCACTTCTCTAAACAAATTCTTAAGAAAAGGTTTATTTTAACAACACGACACGACCAAGAGACGGGATCCCATGAATTATTAAAATCACGTTGAATTTGAAGTTTTGGTTACAGCGCCATCTAGTATTTTGGTTTCGGAAACATTGATAATAATTTAAAACATATTTAATACATGTATCCGGAAAAAGTAGCCTAAAACCGTATTAATCTTTGTTTACATTTTTATGTCACTTGATAAGGTTTTTACCTTTAATACAAATAAAACTGCTTTCACATATAATAATGTTAGTAATAATAGAGGTCCTTAAACACTAGGTTTTGGGTTTGGGTGTATGCCAAAATTTTGTGTGTTAGTCGCATAATGAAACTTAAGCGCTGTCATAATAATTACTATAGTACTTAAACAATGTGCTTACATTCAAATATATAGTATAATTTGTTAAGTTAGTCTTACATAAATGTCTAATATTCGCGTAAGTGTCAGAAATCAATATATGTATTACATAGTTTTCTGATTAAATATTTCTAGCTATTTATCACTGAATATTTCACTATTCACCTAACTAAAGTTAAGTTCATAAATAAAATACCATAGTAAGTTTAATAAAGATGACATGAAAATCACTGACGTGTAATCATACTGCAACTGTACCGTATAACCTTTATAACAAGCCAAGTTTCTAGATCCTTTAAAAAAGAAATTCCACTTCAGCAAACAAATTCTCAACTCGCATAGGTTTGTTTTCCCCCCACGACACGACTCCGACATATATGAATTATTAATAAAGCATTCGATTGAGACCGCTAGACCAACGTTTACATTAGTTGGACCAACAGTGGCTTGCAACGTGTAACGTTATGCGCCATCTAGTTGCGAGTTTTGGCAACTTTTGTTTGGCTATCGTTTTCATATTTGGCGTTCTCATGTTTTTTTTCGTAAAAGCTTTGTGTAAAGTAGTTTTATATTGGTTTCTGACACTTACACGAATATTAGACATTTAAATAAAACTACTTTTACGGATTTTATTGCGGTTATATTACTATTATTTAAGCCCGACGTTTCGGACCCTTTACAGCATCCAGCATCCATGACTAAGGTGTTGGTCGTCCTGATATTTTAGTTACAACAGCTGCCTTACATTTTGCGATAAAATCCGTAAAAGTAGTGTTTTTAAAGTACTTAGTTATGGTTTTATTTTCAGTAAGATATGGAATTAAAAAATGTGGGTGCAATGTGTCGCTAGAAAGATGTCTGTGTGCAAAAATTTGCATAAAAAGGTGAAGTCTTTTAGTAAAACTGCAATAGAAGTCATTTCAGCATTAAGCTCTTACACTGTTATTTCTTACTCAGTATTTTTTACTTCACTAAACAAATTAAGCACAAAATAAAAACTGGTAACAACTATGTAACTCACAAACACATATTTTCTTAATAGTTTCGACCCAAATTTTCCACAGAATTTAAATAAGGGAAACTGGGCTAAAACGGAATAGAGAGAATGCAAGTTTTCTTCCGTTTCCCTCAGCTTTAATTTCTAATTTTAGAACTGGAAATTGCGTCGGGAAAATTCTTATTTCTTCATTGTTCAGTCTGGAACAGTCTGATTTACTATTAAAGAACTATTTTGTATCTTTCGGTCGGAAATTCTGAATTTCTGGTTGTATTGCAAGAGAGGGTATCAGTTAACTGAAACGCCTCCGTGCGATGCTGTGACAGTATGAAAATGGCATTAAATTTATTCACTTGAGAATTCTATTATAGAAAAACATTTGACTAAAGCTTTATACTTTTTACCGTTTTTTAAAAACTTTACTTATTTATTTATTTGATACTTTATGCACAATTTTGTACAATGGCGGACTTAACGCCCTAGGCGTTTTCTCCCGGTCTACCTTTGGGTGGTGGAGAAATAGCAGTAGTAGGTGCAAATTTTCTGGAAACACAAAAAAAAACAAATATATATATAAACATATACATTTATATATAATATATATTTAAACATACAATATATACATAAACATAATATACATAACTTCTCTGCCTCAATCCAACAGTATCTCAATCTCATAATGTATTGCAACGTTATATTACTTTTAAAAGAAAATCCAGCTGAGGCCTAAAAGCTACGATCAAAATTGATCAGTTTCGAAATTTTCGAGTCACAAACCTTACGCAATTAATTCCCCCACCATCGCCGAGCGATAAAGTCAATAGGGGACATCGGGGTAAAGCAAACATAGCTGGTGCCGGTTTAAATGGAAAATTAATAATTCATGGCTCTAAGTCCGTTTTGCTACCGTGTCGTAGTATTCGAGTGGGCTGTTTGCTTTGCCCCACTCTACCCTATAAAAATGTAATTTGTTCAAAATTATGATTGGATTTTGGATATTTTTTTTATGGTGACGCCAATTTTTCAGCAGGTGGTTTATTTCTGGCCACGGTTGGGTTGCCCGGGTAACTGGGTTGAGGAGGTCAGATAGGCAGTTGCTCCTTGTAAAGCACTGGTATTCAGCTGAATCCGGTTAGAATCCGACCCCAACATAGTTGGGAAAAGGCTCGTTAGATTTTTTTATTTCGTGGACGTTTTAGATATCCTTTTAGCAATTTTACATATTTAAGTTTGCAATGTAAAGGTACCTAGCTTAAAGTCCTTGGAATAATTTAGCCATTGAATGATTCAATAGAAAGCAATCAAAGCTATCGTTTGCATAAGTACCGCAGAGAGACTTTATCAGACCAGTAACATTTTATTACAAACCATTAGTTATAATACTCTGAGATTACACATACTCGTGCAGGAAAGATCTCACTAATTTCGAACTCACATAAAACCATTAATCCAAACTAATATTATAAATGCGAAAGTAACTCTGTCGGTCTGTCTTTTCTTCACGCCTAAACTATTGAATCAATTTGTGTGAAATTTGGTACAGACAGTTTGGAAGTTAAGAAAGGACATAGGATAGTTTTTATACTATATTTTTCTAACAAATAAAAATCAAAATGCTGGACATATAGCGCCATCTATTGGTCAAAAGTCGGCATCAATTCACGCGAACGAAGTCGCGGGCAAAAACTAGTTAGAACTTAAATCTAAAATAAACGCCATAAAAATTCAAGTGTAATGATTAAGTAATAAAACACGGTGTTTAATTATGAGTCTAAATTCCTTTGTAAAATTACATGGAGCACTTTGTTTTCTTTCCCCTATGGTCGGTTTACATAGCGTAGTGCGGGGGATGTGTGCTTATCGACGTTTTTTAATTGAATTTTAAATCGAGTGGATTTAAAACTTACCGTTTGATTTTAGTCGACGGTTCTTTTATTGGAATGAGTGATGTTATATTGACGGAATAAGACTATTTTTAGAATTTAAGTAATGAAAAATTCAAATATGATTAGTTTTTGCTACTTTATAGTAAAGAAAATGGAATATAGGTAACGTCTTAACTATAAAAAAGTTGTTAATATTACATTTTGGTCCTATGGTAGTATCATTTTATAACCAAAAGCCGATTCTCATTCCGCGTATTTTATTATTTGACAGCGTAGACCTGAAAAGCCTGCCAGCAATGCAGTAACATCTTTTTTCTTTCCAAAATAACGAGATTTACTGAAACTCCGAATTTAATTTGTTGCTCAGTATTTTATTTTCTTCAAGCAAGGTACCTTAATTGATTGAATGAGGCGTTACTTTGTGGGAATCCCTTGTAAAAATAATGGCTGTCGGAAATACTTTTTTTGGACCCTACACAGGGTGAGATTAATAAATCAAATAAGTTTGGTCAGATAAAGGTTGAATGTAATCTTAGGGTTGAGGTCTCCTCTTTTTAAATCTTATTTCGAAGTCTGATGGATGTAAAAAGTTTTCGTCGTTCAGGAAATTGTGGGTCAATGTCGGGATTGAGAGGTTGATAAATTAAAGATGGTGTTTTATTAGATAGAAAGTTACTCTATCAGATTTTACTGCAGTTAAAAATATTAGTTATCATGAAAACATGACACCATTTAAGACCAAATTATAATTTTAAAAGTATCGATACATCAAACTGTATTATCGACACCACCCCATCCCTAACCCACACAAACTGAGGGAGGTGAAGTATTTAAAAAAAAAGTTTAAATAATAATAAAAAATTACCACCACGGCTACAAAAACAAAAGATTTTTACACAAAGTGAGTAGACAGCGAGGCGAAATAGCCCCAAGGCAATGACGAAACAGAAAGCTTTGCTATTGTAATAATTTCATAAAACAACATTATTCCTCAATTTTTTATTTGCCTACTCATTTTTTGTACTGTTTCCCTGCGGATTTGCTTGCGTCACGAGAGAACTAGGACAATATCTATGGCTCGAATATTTAGCACCTACCTCCATCTATGCTAATATTATAAAGCTGAAGAGTTTGTTTGTTTGTTTGAACGCGCAAATCTCAGGATCTACTGGTCCGATTTGAACAATTCTTTCGGTGTTAGATAGCCCATTTATCGAGGAAGGCTATAGGCTACTTTTTATCCGGGTTCGTGCAGAGACTCCCACGGGATGCAGGTGAAACCGCTGGCACGAGCTAGTTCATAATATTACAGTAAAGAGTACTTGCTTCGCGGCAGTTTCACCCTGATGAAATGTAGTCTTTAATTTGTACGGTCTTACCACCGTCTGCCGGGGCTGAGGGAATATTCGAAAGAGTTACTGCGGCCCTGGTACATAAAAGGCCTACGACGGAACACGCCGGTTTTTAGTCAGTAAGAGTCTGACACTCCCTCACCGCTGCTAACCCACAGCGGGAGGAGTGATTTGATGATTTTTGACGTCGTTAAAAAAATGGGTCTTACCACTGAACTTATCATTCGAACTCAAATTTAGCCATTTCAGTATTTGTATAGTTAACAAACAAACGCCACCTTCTCTTTTACAAATAGTGAAAGATTATCCTATGACGTATTTTTGTCTATTTATACCGGCATCAAAAAAAGGATTTTGCTGATGAATTATCGCGTATTTTTTCCTGAATACTTAACAAAATGATCAAAGATGTTTTTGTTAATTTCGTTTTGTACAATTCTTTGATCATAGCTCAGACAGACGTATAAATTAGAAAGGAACGGATGTAGGTAGGAAACTTGGGTCTTTTTGCAAACGAAGTTCTATTTGTTTTTTTAATAATTAATTAGGGTTATGCCCTTAAGAAGCCTCCTTTAAATTAAAATCTCGTAATTCTGAGTTTGTAGATCAAGTGTAAGTCAAGATCCGTTTAATAATTAGAAATGAGAAATTAAGCACTTCTGTTTTACATGAAAATCAGGTTAAAAAGTTCATATTTTTATTTCATACTTGTTTTCGCGCTTCTTGGATAGAAATTACTCTTTCTTCTGTATTGACATTTAAGTTATGTTACTGCCAAGTTTCATTAAAATCCACCCAGCAGTTTTGCATGAATGAGTAACATACATACGTTCTTACCAACTTTAGCATTTATAATATATATAGTAGCATTATCCCAGTATAACTACAGTACCCAACAGAACCAAAGGTCCTTAAAATTCAATTAACTTTTTTCTTTCCTTTTTACTTTCTTTGGAGCTCAAATCGCATCAAGGACTTTGTATTATTCATGTTCGGAATAATTAAAGGCTCGTATGAACAATTTTATGCGAATTATAATAAAAGTTAAATTCACCGACACGACAGAACTTTTATGGCGTAACATTGGGGGATGTCTGTTACACCGAAGTGTTATTACAATTTAAAGTAAATATAATTTTGAATATTAAATTAATGAATATTCGTTAAAGATAAGAATCAAGGATCATACAAGAATGAGATAATAGCAATATCCCTGAAGATATCGAAAAAACCGGCCAGGTGTAAGTCGGACTCGCGAACAAAGAGTTCCGTGCAATACTTACATATGTGTATGCAAAATAACGTTTATTGTATTGGTGTACCCTTAGAATATTAATTATAATGTAATTTTCAGTGTGCATTGTTATAATGGCAACAAGAACACATAAGCTGTGAAGATTTGACCTGACTAACTATCACGGTTCATAAGATATAGCCTGGTGACAGACGAATAATAGCGACCTCTTAGTAATTGGGTCTCGTTAGAAAAATAGTGACAATTAAGCACTATCTAACATTAGTTAATCTCATGGAAAATTCTTCCCAAATTACTGTCTAGACATTTTCTTAAGGCTATTGGTAAAAGATTAAAGATTAACCCAACATAAGGCAACGACCCCACAGAGAGTGAAACATCTTGTCAATGCAAATAACTGTTTTATCATAGAAATGAAACGACAACAGATCGGTGGATATGGCCTTTATCGCTTCAGAACTAAGCCGGTTTAGATACTGTGTTTTTCTATTAAAATGTAAAGTATTTTATCGAGTATTCTGTTAACCTAACAACAGTATAGAAGTTAACACGTGTGGCTGTTTTATTAGTTTTTTTTTAATATAGTAGTCCAAGTTCAACTAACACGCTTTTGAGAATAAAGCAATCAAAAGTTTTTTTGCAATAATTTCCTATTTTTTTTAGTCAGATTTAGATTTAAATCAAATTATTTATTTTTTTATATAAAATAGAAATCCGGTTCCTAAGTATTTTTATATTTCGTTTATGTGACTTTCTTCGATCTAGAATTGGGGTTGATTTATCACACGCAAGTATTAGATAGACCCCATCTTTCTAGTTAATATCGCTAATATAACTCAACAGCAGATTTCATTAAATAAACTAATCTTTATCTAACCCAACAAAGACGTACCAAATAATTTATCCCCCACAATTTCTACAAACGAACACTGCCGAGCAAAATTCAACGGAGAAACTAAATTACAATTACAGTTCGGTGTGACGGGCGGCCCAAAGTAACAAATTTGTCGTTCCCCGGTACAGTGCCCGCTTAATTACAAAACGCTAGACTTGACGTGCGTATTACGTGCGTTTTACTTGCGTATTTCTTGCGTACGAGATTTGCCACATGAAGGCGTATTGGCGAAGTTTTAAACTGTATTACAATGTTTTGTAATTTCCGTGTAAAGGTTTGCCGAGTTTTGGATTATTGTGGGGTGGGTTTATTAAATTTTGTTTTAAAAGATTCTTGTGCTCAAATACTTACCTATACTTATATTTTTTTTTTGCATAATGTTTATGAATGTGAAAATGAGCAGATTGTCACAGTTTTACTACAAAACGGCTGAATCGACTAGGCAGGCAGACAGATTATACTCTATATTACGGCTTGAAGGATCCAAAAGATAAAAATACGAAGTCCAATAGATTTTCCCCGGTGACAACATTTATAAATAAAACCCATTAATAGGCCAACATCTGGCGCCATTGTCTAACAAACTTATTCCCTACGAAATCGTTCGGAATCTCTCACAAAGGCTTTACAAGACCCTACTCTAAATAGGGCCCATCATATTGTAGTCAATGGCTCATATACTATGAATTGACCCCCTCGATTCGGTTCGCGTATAAAACTATTCATGCTTAAATATCAACGGGTTCCGTGATAAAAATAAATCGATTTTAACCCTCATTGGGACTTCGGAAGGTAATGGTTATTGTGTCATAAGATATTCGTTCTTGGGAGTAGGTTTTGCTATTTATGGCTTAAGCTAAGAGTTTTTTTAGAGACCATTAGAGGGAAGTATGGGAGTATTTGAATATAAATGCGCGGTTTTTCGGTTTGGAAGTAGCTATACTGTTGTCACTTTGAAAAACTAGGTGCTACCTACTTGAAGCTAAAAGCACCTACGTTAGATATGCGAAAATTGATGAGAACTAGCTGGCTTTTTCGATAAATGAGCTTTCCGAATTTGAGAGAAATGTTCAAAATGGATCACTGGTTTCTAAGATAGCGAGCAAACAAACAATCTCTTCAGTTTTATAGTATTTGTATTAGATATACCGCGATCAACGCCGTAGTAAAAGCAAGTATATAATAAAGATATATCATAATACTTCGTCACAGTTTAATTTACCAAACTCAGGGTAGACAGTAATAATAGACTGTTAGTGTTAACCATAATTGATGAAGTCTAGCCATTGAACGTAATAACTCAGGACTCAGATCTATAAACGTTATTCTCAATATTAATCATAACTTCAAAAGTCATTTATCAAAATTCAAACGAGCGGAGTCAAGGGGCGAATTTATATTTTGAACACAAAATGATTTAAAGTGTAATCCAACAAACAAATGATATGACCCCAAGACAGGGAGGGTTTTAATATTTTTCTTGAGGAACCCTTATTAATAACGTTACGGAACCCCGTTTCGGGGTTAATGAACTCTCTTCGAAGGCAATTTTCCTGTACAGTCGTTCGGAAAAGTGTTCCTTTGTGGTAAAAAATCTTTATGAGTTTTTTTTTTCTCTTTTGATCATTTTTAGCATCTTGTTGCGAAAAAAAGGGATTTTTGAGACAAAAGAGTTGTGTGCTGTGTGTCAGTAGAGTGAAAGATGATAACTTTTAGTATTTTTACTTTCCTCTTATTTTGTCTGTTTATTTTTAATGCGTTGCTGAATAAAATATTTCCTACGAACTTGATTGACTTGATTTGGTTACGTATTTTTTATTGCATGCGTTTTTATTTTTTATTTGCCGGATTGACGTAACTGGGTTATAGGCTTGATGTGAAATGGTAATCTCTGCTTATTTGATATGCAAAAAGATTTGATTTAAAAGGGAATTTTCTTTTTTCTGGTTTTACGTGTCAATAACCTTAGGCGGTATTTTTTTTATCCACAAAATTATAGGTACTAAAACACCTATAACAAGATAAATTGTGCTTATGTATTCCCCTCCTTGTCACACAACCGTTAAACTTAATATACAAAAGAGAGATGGAAATAATACACCTGTTTAATATTAGATTATTTATTTACCTTATTATATAAAACTTTTGTCCTCGCCTGTACCCTGACATCAGTCCTATATTCTATATACTTATAAATCATTATCTGATACTATGTTTTCCACTCTTCTTACAGGAAAACAAGTATATAATTATCATTATATAGTTGTACAAGTAGTTTCACGCGATTACGTCTGTATTTTGAAAAAATAATGCGAAGTTATTGTAATATAGTCTTAGGATTTTGATCTATTAGCGTACTTGATTATAATTAAATAAATTATAGAGGACAATATGTTTAAACTAGAAGTATAATCTGTCTACTAGCTATAGACTTTCACAATACTATTGTGCAGGCGAAAGTCTGTAAGTACGTTTGTGTCTGACACCCTGGAACAGACATCAGGCTACTTTTTATCCTTGGGCGAAAAATTAAGTAGGTACCACTAAACGGGGGTGAAAACAGGAAAACAGCTAGTTAACAATTACTACCTATATGGACTTTATATCAAACCCTTAAGAACACCCTCCAACCCACTTTCTGTAAAACATTTCACCAACACATATCATGATATCTAACTGATTTTTCTTCCTCTTTTTCCTAGATCCACCCGGAGCCCCCTACATCGAGGGTTATGCAGAAGGAGAGACAGTTCGCCGTGGTCAGAGCCTGGAGTTAGTATGCAGGAGTCGAGGAGGGAATCCACCAGCACAACTGATATGGTATAAGAACGGAGAGCAGATAAGGATGGCTTATAGGTAAGTGTTTTGTTTATCGATATCGATATTTTTTGTGGTGCGGATTTTACCTAAGTTGTGAGATTTTTTTTTTGTGAATATTGGTAGTTTGTTGTTAAGATAGAAAATATAGAAGCTCAAAAGGTTATTAACTCAGGTTTTACAAGCATTTATAACGTAATAATATGAAAAAGATCTCGTTAATAATAAAGAGTTTTAGGTATATCTGTCGAACAATAGCAACTGGAATCTCCATATTTTTATCTAAATGAATTCTTTCTTCTTATCGTTTCGTTTAAAGCATACCAACAAATATGTTATTTTCGCATTTAAACTGAGAAAAACTTATAACATCTACACGTGTTTTCAATAAAAGTCAAACTACGCTTTAACTTCTAGCAATCGGTTCAACAAAGCGATTTTAGATTGAGGTCAAATTATTATTTTTCTTTGAGGAAAACTTCATTGTACCACTTAATTAAGTATCTATGCTTTTAATATTTTACTTAAAAAGGGTTAGAAACTTAAAAGACATAATAATGTTTCTAAAAAATGTAATTACATGAAATGTAATTAGCGGAGATCGTAATTAAAGTTAGGTTTAACTAGATGGATTTTTTGTTCAAAATGAATTCTTAATTCAAGCTTCAAATTGGTTTGTTTCTGTGGAAGATGAGTTTTGAGTGAAGTACCTTTTAATATCTCATTATTATGTTGCCTAGCTACTTATTTATGTATTTAAGGATTGTTTAAGTCAGGAAATTATTTTAATTACAAAACATGTTTTTCTGAACAAACCTTTATTATTACATTCGCTCACGACAATTTCAACATCTTTTCCGAGAAAAAATCTAGACCTATTTCCAAGATTTTTTCACGTCATTTTCAGTACGTAACCGCTAAGAGTGTGGCTGCCATAAATATTTATATGAAAGTACTGAAAAATTCAACGAGGCGAGCACCGAACCTGCTTCCGATCGCTGAAAATCAATGTGAGAACAGCTTTTAAGATGGCTTTGAGCGAAAAATGTATCCGTTATATTCGATTTTATTTGTATTGCTGTGAACATAGGTATTGCAGGGTTATCTAGGCTTTTTAAGAAGATAGCTTAGGTATGTTATGTCACGGTAGTTTAAAAGGTAGTTTTGATGCGTTAAGGAATATAAATTGGCATTTCTCATTTGCTAAGAGTCAGTGGAATTTTCCTTTGAAAATGCGTATAGTAAAACTGAAAGGAAGCTCGGAGACCAGTCATTATTTAGCCAATAACTAGTTAATTCTTTTAGCGTCTCAAAAACTAGTTCAAACTTGTTTCCGAGAAAATATAATTGCGTATCTTTGTATTACGTTAACATGAGTTTAAAATATTAGCAACAAGAAAACAAAAGTGTTCCGTTTTTCTTAACACATTTTTTTGCGGAACCTTGTTTGTTTCTTACATTGTAACTCCATTACACGCAAAAGAAAAACCATTTAAAAATTCAGCGTTTCCTCGAACCGATAACAGAATCGCATTTTTACGAGCACAACAAAAAAACTGTCATTAGATATTTTCTTAAAATCTGCTGAATAACAACGCTTAAAGATTTCCAATATAAAGTGTATACAATGCGATGGCAAACTCAGCTTTTTGCCTATAAAAAGCACCCCCCACCCCTTTTTGGGGGATCGTATTAAGCTCCCAACAGATAGGGCGTATGTCCTCATGATTTATGTAAGCTGAAGTATAGTGATGGGACCGGCTTATCGATAGAATTGGAAATGTAATGGTTTTTGTTCGATCGAATTACTGCGCATTATTTTGGTAACAAAAAGTGTATTCATCAAAAGTAAGTAGTACCGATAAATATATTGTCTTAGTTATAAATATAAAGGCTAGGGTTTTGGATAACGTTTATCATTTTGTGTCGCTTTTTCGTGTGGTTTATTACCAAAATTAAAGTGGCTGGGCGAATGTTCAAACATGCAAGTATAATCTTCGAAGACTTAGTCATATATGCTTAGCTTTATACTCTCATGTTACCGTTTGTTATATCTTTTGTTATTAATCCTTTCCTGGTTAAACATAAATCAAACTAGAAAAACAACCGCTGAAACTATTGTTTCACTTTTACAGTTCCAAGTATATTTTCTGTCGTTAAAAACCTAAACGACAGCGTTTTTTGTTATCGACAAATCTTATCGATAGCTGCACATTGTTTGCACCCGTCACTTATAAAATTGTATTAAGACATGCCTACAGGCGACGGAAACTGATTTATGGGCCTCACTAACTGCATTCTCTAGTGATGTCACAAATATCGATAAAAAAGTCATTCGTATTTCGAATTGGATTTCACTTCCCTAATGGAGTTCGTGAAATATTTTTTCTGAATAAAATATAAGATTATTTTTTAACGTTTGTCAACTCACTTCGGCGTATTGCTGTCAGAATTTTAAAGAGAGAATAAAATGTGGCATTTGTAAAATTTTCTGGAGATTACTTCCAAATATTTTTGTAGTACCCCAATAAACTATCGACCTCAATTTATAACGTTACCAATAGAAATGTTTGCCAAGAATAATTGGGTTTGTTGCCGACTGAAATCCGATATAATGAGATAGTTCCGTAAGTAACAAAGTAAATATTCATTAATAACGTTGGTAATTGATTATTCTATCGCAAATTTGAAAATTGGACGATTTCATTCGTGTTTTGAATTGATTGGATATCGAATAATTTGGTTGTTGTAAACGATTGTAACTTGTTTGTATTGTGAGTATTGTAATTTTTTATTGTGTCTATGGTGAATGATATTTATTAGAAGTAGTCTATTTTTTTATATTAAGTAAGTGGATCGCGATTGGCTTAAAATTGTATTATGAAAAATTGTAAACATGCCTTTATTGGCGGTGGCATAGCATGAACAATGATTAAAAATTAAAACAGGCTACTTTAAATGACGTGTCAAAGAGAAAACATTGCCATATTATCATATTACAGCTTTTGTAACATTTATGAGAATTCCGAAACGGTTAATGCAATCACAAGCTCATTATCCTTGTAATACACAAACAGAATGATAATATATTAAACGCGAAAACCTCGTAAAGTTAAAAATAAAAACAGCCACTAAAACCTCAGCGAGATTTTATTAAATTTTTCCAACATCACGAAACGCAAACATACATTTTAAAACGAAGCCCCAATATTTTAAATCGACAGCGAAAACAAAACGCAACCCCGTCTAATACATTCAAAGCTTCGGAACGGAACAAATCAATTCCTTAATAACAATTGAATAGCCGACGTATTTCGCTAACCTACCGGAAAATAGCCTTATCGCTTTTATCGATAATCGATTCCCAACACTAGTGCTAAAAAGTGGCCTTATCTGGATAATATTTTACTTTTTCCCTTCACTTTTTACCTGACTTAGACTGTAGTCTGTCGATTTATTTAGTCCGAAGAATTTATGAGAAAATTTTCTTTATTCATTTACCTTTTTTTCTGAGGAAAGCTGTTTATTTATTAGTTTTACGTAGAAAAGCCTTGGGGGAGTAAACGATGTTTGGGAAGAGATTAGGCGTTTTTTCGTTCTGGGTAGTAAGGGGTCGGGTTTTATCATTTTAAGTTGTAAAGTCAACCTATTTGTTAGTTTTGGCACTTTTGCTTTATGGATTTTTTGACCCCTGTGTCTGTGTAGTTTTGGAATATTCTGATGTTATGAAAAAAACTTTTTTATAACACTAAGCTTTATTAAGTAACTTGATTTTAATACGCATTGTCAGCAATATATGTCTGAAATCTTCAAAGATATAATCCATATAAAACTGTAAAATATAGGACATAACCAATCTCTTAAATTCAAGTAGTAAATAATGTTGTTCCTTTTGCTTTTTATCGATAAAAACAAATAGAAAAAAATCACAAAGGAACAGTTTCGAAGACATATTATAGGTTGTACCGAAAACATTATTAGCAAGTAAGTATAAGCAAAACCAATATGTTTTTCATAAAGGTGATTTACTTCAAAAAACCCGGCCAAGTGCGAGTCGGGATCGCGCACGAAGGGTTCCGTACCATTATTTATAAAACGGACAAAAAAATCACATTTGTTCTATGGGAGTCCCCCAAAATACGTATTTAATTCTAGTTAGTATTTGTTGTTATATCGGCAACAAAAATACATCATCTGTGAAAATTTCAACTCTCTAACTATCACGGTTCATGAGATACAGCCTGGTGACGGACGGACGGACGGACAGAGGAATGAAAACAATAGGGTCCCGTTTTACCCTTTGGGTACGGAACCCTAAAAATTAGTATTCTTCTCACGCACTAAAGGTAGTATGTGCCTATCATGCCTCATCATATTTCTTTGAAAATATAAAGCAAAAAGGAGACAGTTTTTTTTTGTATTAGCTTCAGATTTAGCTGAATACATGAAAAACAGGTCTAGACTGGCATACGTGCCCAATCATGTTCAATATATTATTTTTGTATTTTTCGAAGTTGATATCTTTGTACATACAAGGATTATGTAAGGTAGAATTTGGAATAATCATCTTTTGTTTTTGTTTTGAGCACAAATAAGACTACAATATTCTTTGTCATATTATATTAGTCATTTGTTAACGCTCAATCCTCGATGTGAGAGGAGGCCTGTGCCCAGCAGTGGGACGATAAAAAGGCTGATGATGATGATACTTTGGCTTAATTTGAAATGAAAAAAGTGTTCTAAAGCACTATCAGGATTATTTTAATATTAGAAATTGGAACTATATTATTGGTAGTGATTATTTTCTTACATAACTTTGGCCTATTTTCTTATAAAAAAACTGCAAAAGAAAATCAGTATGACAAAATTGTTTAGCATTTCTATCACATATAACTTCTAGAAACCCAAATACAACTACAATACTATCACAAAACAACCCTTTTCCCCCACATTTTCATCCTCAATAACTTATAGGCTATTCTTACCACAGGCTAAGAGCAAAAATACGATGCCATATTTCCTTGCAAAGAAAACTCTGGAAAATTGTATGCATATTATTGGCGTTAATATAAGGAGCTTGGCACAAAGATTCGTGTGTTGAATATACAATGTGTTAAGGAAATATTGTGGTGTTAGACTAAAAGGGTAAGCAGAGATCTTTTCTGAATAATAATATGTTGGCCATGTGAGAAATTGTGGTGAAAGTACGACAGTTATTGCTGTTAATAGGTGCAAAGTGTTGACAGAATCAGGGATAGAAAATAAGTGCATTTAATTAGACTGTCACATAATTATATTGTAAGAAACAGGTAATAAAAATAGGCGTTATCTTAGTGTTTTTTTATTCGAGATTCTTGATAACAGTCTATGATTAAATATTATAAAAGTAATTAAATTGTACAAACTTAAATAAGTTGCATTGCAACTTAAAGTACTTGCCTGACCTGGAGTCGAACCCAACAAACTCATGCCTGAGATGTTGGTTCTTTACCCATTAAGCCACCACGACGTTGCCACACAACATAGTTTGGAAAAGGCTAAGCAGATGATGATTATATATTTATCGACAAAGAAGATTTAAGTAAATAATTTCAACTCTGAGGAAGGACAATTTTTATGTGATGTAGTTCCACAAGATATCACAAGAAATAGCTAGTAAACTATGTAAAAGGAAAAATTGTGAATACAATACATAAATAATATCATCCATACATAAACACAGTACTAACGAATAATAATGTTTGTCCGTAGTGATGGGAAAGTATCGACAATTGTTATTCGAATTTATCGAGTAAACAGAACGAATGGATTTGTTGAAAGGGGAAAGTTGTGTGTGTCCAATCTTTTTTGCGTTTATATGTAGGTATGTAGGCAAGGGATTGGATGGATGTTGCAAATAAATATTATCCAATGTGTGTTGTCGCTAGCTTGGAAAATGAGTTTTTTTACTTCAAATAAAATGGCAGTTTTCAGTTCGTTTTGCATAAATATTCTCGTCTGTTATATAGGGCAATATATTACTATGAACAGTTTATTAAGTTATAGACTGAAGACAGAGAAATATTTACTTTTGATCTCTCAAAAGTTCTCTTATAGCTTTAATTATTTTCTAGAATCAGAACATTTTCCAAGTATTAAACATTCCTTTTGATCTAAAAACAACAATGTCTTACAGGCCATAAAGCAATATTTATTAAATTCGAAAAGTTTCTTAAGCCAAAAATATACTTTGTACATTCCCGGGCATCGTAAAAACGTCACAGCTCTATTGTTAGTTGCTACAATAGTATCGACTGTCGATAAATATTACGTGTTGCGCGTCACTACGCTAGTTATATTGAAAATATGTTTTTATTTTTGTTTTGTCGTTTTATTACTGTGCTGGTTGTTTGGTTGGCAATTTTTGTGTCAAGATTTTACCCGGCTACCACAGTATATAATATTGTGTACTACATATTTCAACGACCTTTATTAACTGTACAATTGGACAGTTCAAATATTCAGCGAATGAAGAAAATTTCACCATTATCATAGAGTTAAAATGACTACTATGGCAGTTGACAGTTTCTGCTTAGCAGACCTCAACAGCCCAGTTACTTGACCAATCAGAATCAGACATTTTTTAGGAGTACAAAGTAACTAAATCCCAACACACACATAGCTTTCAATTTGACATAAAATAAATAAATCATACCCCCTTTTCCGTACTCAAAAATAACCACAATTTCCCAAATGAAAAAAAAAATTCGTCTTCAATCCGTAATGAAATTTGGAAAGACCCAAAGGACTTGGCCTCTAGTGGCCTCAGTCCTAATCTGAGCCCATTTATCACGACGTCGGCGCCTGTCCAAATGTCTTGATAGCTAAATTATCATCAGCTTATTTTGCATCCTATTGCTTTTTTTGGTTTAAGGATTAGTTGGTCTGGTAACATTGGAAATTGTATAAATACATCTGTAGGTACAACTATACTAATAATAAATTGCTGAAGAGCTTGTTGGCTTGCTTGAACGTGATTAGCTCAGGAACTGAATTAGCAATTTGGAAAATTATTTCAGTCTCAGATAACTCATTTAACGCAAACTATACTTTTTCTTATTATGCCCGATTTTTAATTTTTGACAGTACCTGGGTAACCAATGGTGGAAGTAAGAAATTCATAGTCGTTTTAACATGAATCCAAAAGTAAATTCAACAAACGAGAACTGAACTCTTTAGAATACTCCTATTTCATTGCCTAACAGTTGAAACAAAACCACTATGAAATCACATTTAGTTCAGCAGCTATAGCAAATATAACCTACTAACATAAATAAACATGTATATTTACTTAGCTCTAAGCTCTTACCTAAAATGTCACTTATATACGATATAACTATGTCAGGACGCGGTAGGTATGTACCACGGAAGAAACCAATATAACCGGAGATGCTATAAGGAAGGTAGGTCAGGCGCCTTCTTGTAGGTCAAGCAACGTACGGTAGGCGTGAGTTACTAGAACAAACGAGCCGTCCAGGGTACTTGTCAAATTAAGTGATTGGTGATTTTATATTAAAAATAATGAGCGGGTTCCATAGAAGGCTTGTAAGGGAGCTAGTTACGTTCCTCGTCCCCCAAACACACGCATTTTGGCGCGCTACTTTCTTAGTAGACATTGCGTTATGACATCTCCGCTAGTCTTTTGTTCTCTTTGGTATGTATACATAGCTAGGTAGATATAGCTAGGCAATTCCTTTGAGACGCGGTATCGTTGCGGTATTACACCAAAAGTAGTAAGATAATAGAGTATGAGATGACGTGTTTGTGTGGTTTAAGTTATAAGAAACATTAAGATATAGTGAGGACACTTATATTATTCGCCAATTCGCTTTGAGCAAGCGTGGTGATTAACGCTCGTTCATTCTCTGCATGAAAAGAGGTTGGGGCACTGCAGTGGGTCAATAAAATAGTTGATGCTGAGGACATATCCTGGCACCATTTATATATCCATAAGCACCTATTAAAAAGCTCGTGTTTTAATAGCACTAACGTGAACTCCAATTATACCTATCTAATTAGGTAATCTTCAACCAGATCAAGAGAAGAATCAAAATAGTCATCAATTTTGTTCTTGAAACTAGATCTTTCATATAACTACAAGCTCTATTTACAACATCCCTTTTTGAAAATAGACCATTTTAAAATCAAATCTAAAGTTTAAACAGAACTCAAAAAAGGCTTTCACATCCCCCAAAACAAACAAGTACTTGTACAATCCTATCTACAAATACAAAGTACGATTTTTCAAAAAGAAATTGAACCTCTGAAAATAAAACTCCTAGGTGCAATATCTTATTACTTAACCCTCGACTGCCAAGAGCTAAACGTCTACCATTTTCCTTTGTAACCCTACACTGAAGTCGATGTTAGAATACCCGGGAACCGTGTCAGAAGTAATCGTTCCTCATAGTTCTGATTTTCTTTGTGGTCCTGTCAGAATTACGGGTTAAATTGTGATTTTGGGAGTTGTGTACAATTTGTTTGGTCGTCCATTTGGATGATATTTTAAGTCTAAAAACCCCCTTACTTATAAAAATCTCTAATCACCTTCTAAGCAACATTTTAACTAATCACTACTTAATGTCTTAAGTAGTGATTAAATGTTAGTTAAGACATGCTTAAGCAACGTTTGTAAGTAAGAATTTTCTTAAACAGCCCTTAAGTATTACTTATTATTTAATTCACGTTTATAAGTAAGGCTGAAGTGTTTTGTAATGTTTTTTACTTGTGTAATGAGTACAAGCAATAAAGATGTGCTTTAGTTTTAAACGAGCTACTACTATTGGTTTTGACCGCGTCGCGAAAGAACTAATAATCAGCGCATTTCACGTCTTTCTCAATAAATGGACTATCACATAAACCTAAAACATTTGAGAGCAGACCTGAAGTTACTGAGCTAGCGCGTTCACACTATCTTTTCAAATAATGGGCTATATGACACTTAAATGTTTTTTTCAAATTGGACCTATAGCTCCTGATATTCGGATTTCAAAACAACTCTTCAGGTTTATAATATTAGCATCAATAAGACACACATATTGTAACATGCTCTTGTTGCCGTCATCCAAAACAATATCAACATTGAAATACACTGCTTCATTGAAAAGCCAGCGTACATTTGAACCAGTAACCAAACCAGCAATGGATGTTAAAGTGTCGTTAACACGGACAATTACATGCTAAACTCATGAGGGTCGGCTGATGGCTATTTTAGTAGAATGAGCCAGAATAGCCAATCGATGTTAATAGGCTGTTGGTTTGTTTTGATGTTTTAATTTTAGGGTCCTATTTCTATAGAGATATCCTATAGGAAAAACACCCCATTTGATAATATATTATTTTAGCAATAGTCTGACAACCAGTCTTACCTAGGAGTATTTGGTTGCCCGGGTAACTGGGTTGAGGTCAGATAGGCAATCGCTCCATGTAAAATACTGGTATTCAGCTGCATCCGGTTAGTTTGAGAGCCGACACTTAACTATGTTAGGAAAAGGCTAGGCAGATGATTTGACAAAACATACCAACTTCTTTTAAAAATGATATAAAAGTAGACATTGATTGGAATGATTCAGCACATAAATTTTATTGTGAAACCGATAGCACACAGCTTTACTTAATACAAATATATTATGTTTCCAATTAAAACACAACTACCCGCAAACATGCAAAGCCATCTAACACTCAAACTTTGTAAATACGTCCTCAGATAAAACTTTTAGACAACCCAAGACCCCACGACACAACCTTGTCACAGCGTAAAAACGTGGAACGTCTTAACGATAGATTGATTAATGGCTACCCGCATCTCGAGTATACGTGTGACTTTGGAGTGAGGTATCTTTTTTGTATTTTTTGGCGACGCTTTTTCAAGTATTATGGCGAAATAATAGGTTTTATAGTAAGTGCACTTTTGTGGTAAGTTTTGCTAGACGTAATGTGTAAAAAGGGCTTTGTTTTTGTTCTTAATGCTTTAAATAGCTCTTAGATGTCCCAAAAATCCTGACGGCAAAAATCATTTACAATCTTCTATAATTTTCAGAACTCTTCAAATCGTTAAAGTGTTAAAATTTTGATGCATTACTGGCCAATAAGCAAGTAATCAAACATAAAAAATGGGTCCTCTTGATCCAAAATGGCTAATTTCGATCAAACACTTGAAGGGGTTTTCAAGCGTGTAATATTTCCATACTTGAGTGTGACTTACATAAGGGTAGCTGTTTCTCCGAGTTCCTTTCACAAATCCACCGTTTCTTTGAAAGACGATTCTTAGTAGGTGTTTAGTTCCAGAGTCTTGACTTCGAAACGGCTGATGTTTCAAGATATTCCAACTGCATAGTTCTTCAAAAAGTGCATTCAGGAGCCCTATAGCATTGCGGAGTGTTCTGTTCCTTTCTATTTTATTCTGAAGGAAAGTACACTTGTGAACAGTGAAATTAAACCTTGTGGAATGCTGGTTTAAGTGGCAATTTTATTCTGAAAAATTTGTTTGAAGATTTTGGCTCATTTTCAAAGAGTTTACTTGCGTTTTCAGTGATGTATGTAGAAACTAAGCTACTTACTACTTCCGTCAAAAAATTCTTTCCTTTTTTGGAAGGGGACCAAAATCTGTGTTATATGATATTTCCAAACCACATTCTCATAGAAAATTTCAAGCCTTAATCTTCATACTTCTTTTCCTAACGCACATGTTACTAGTGCTTATACTAGAACACTACTTACCCACTATAGTAGAGACCCGTAAAGCCTAGACTCCACGGAATAAGAGGACATTTCACTGGATCTTAAAAAGATATATCTCTCGCAGTTAGCGCTTAAAACATTTACCGAGCTTCGAGATTAAGTTATAAATAACGCCTCGAAAAATTTAGAGAGAAATTTATAAAATGCAGCGGAATTTAGAAGCGGGAGCGGTGCTTTTTTCGCTTTTTTTGCTTTTCTTAGTTCTTTTTTTTGTTCGCCGATTATGGGTGTTGGGCGCTAGAGTTCTGTAGGTTAAGCTGATGTTTTTTAGTAGGAACAGTGTGGTTTTAGCATGTGCAGTTTCGGGTATATGGTGGTGCGACAAAGGTTTTTTTTAGGGGGATTTTTGTAGCAAGATTTTTGTGTGTGGCTTGTAAGCTGCTAATGTAGTTTTTGATGTTTGAAATAAAAACCTTGATAGATACACATTGTTCGGGTACTATGTGATTAAAAAACTTGAATTCTGGGTGAGTAATTTTTAATGCTGCTTATTTTTTATTCAGTAATGTTCAGAACATTCTAGCCATATTTGTGAAGGTACTATCAACCCTGCTCTCATTCTAATTTAAGTGGTTGGCGTAGCATTATTCTTCTTCCATACTCTTCTTACTCCATTCATACTCTACTCTTTCATTCTCTTCTAGTCCTACCGTCATCTAACAAGTAACATTCCTTTTTTTTGCATCACTTGTGAAATAATACATTTAAAAAATCCTTACAATTATAAATCGCTAATTCTCTTCACTTGTACCACAACCTAAAGCGTAGCAGCGTCTTCCACACGTTCAGTTTGATTTATTTCAGTCATAATAACTAAAAGATATCTCAGTGCTTTATATAGAGATTAACAACAACGCCTTTCTTCCAATGTAACATTACTCGAATTTCCTTGCCGAATAAAACCTTCTTGTTTTCGTGTTTTTGCTCTTTAATTTTGAGTTTCTTTTTAATCTTCTTACTTTAATCTTAGTAGAAAAAAACTTATGAATTAAAATTAACAACTTCCAGAAATTTTGTGGTAACTACGAACATTGCTTAATTCCAAGAATTTGAGTCTTAAAGAACTTATACAAAGTCTCATTGTTTTAAAACAGGCTGATGTAATCAAAATCGAAGTATGAAGAAATGTTATTAAAATAATAAATTGTCACACTATCTACTTATGACCACAGAATAAATTCATTTTACCGTCTTCCAATGATATAGGCTGAATCACCTAACCCGTGTCACCACTGACTTGCAAACAGGTAAACGATTTACAACCCTTTATCTACAGTATTAAAGTCTATTTTTGCATGCTCAGTGACAATGTCTACACATTTGGTTCAAAGATACAAGTCTGTAACTGAAATCTTAGTAACAGGTACAGTCAACTTCAGGTCAGTGGTAACAGTTTTATAGGAACATCGTACTTATTACTATTGAGTTGAGGTGCATGACAGTTACCACTGATATGCGGTCTACTGTACACCCAATTATATTGTGTTCGTCCTTGGTTAGATGGGGTCATAACGGGATTTAGTCTATTGTGTTAGACTAGCAACAAGGTATTTACATTAAGATCAGACTGTAGGTATAATCCGATCGATGCCGTGAAAGCTTTCCATCATGGCTTAGACTGGGTTTTAATAACATAAGCAGGTATCATAATTGTGAAAACAATTTTTATTTTAAGGTAAAAAAATATGTTTTTGTTTTGAGATAATTCGCTGAAAAAAAAAGACTTAAAAATATAATTATAAGTTCTAATCATATGGCTGCGGGTTGTTCGAAAGAGATACCGCGGCCCGGGTACATAAAACGCCTATGACGGAACACGACGGTTTTTAGTCAGTAAGAGTCTGACACTCCCTCACCGCTGCTAAGCTTATAAAAAAATGCTCTAATCATTATGCATTTTGATATATTCATTACCTATCATCATCAGCCTTTTTCATCATCAAAGTCTTACTAGAGGGTAAATTCCTTTTCTCATACAGAGAAGGAATGGGCGTATATAAAGCTCAAACCTATTATCCATCTCCAATTAATATTACAAATAATAGGTGTCAATTTCAACCGAAAAAACGTTATGTAGTTGACAGGAAAACCCTATATAAACGAGGGTCAAAAAAATACAGTTGATTCGACTTCTTAACGCCAAATCGAAAAAATATAGGTCGAAACCTGACCCTTTTCTGTAGGCCGTATTTTTATAAAAAGGGCCCGAATTACCACATGGATAGGATATGTTTTGAATGCAAGGAATGGGGGTATTTTAACAATAGTTGCTTGGCGAACGTGGGTGATGTTTGGTTCAATAGATAGGTTCGTAAATAAATAGTTGGTTTGCTGTATTTTGGTTTGTTTTTCTACGCCGTGGCATGTGTTTAGAGAGAGTCGTCATCACGTTAGTGTCACTGATAGACGTTTTGACGTTAGTTTTTCTGAATGTCTCAACTAAGCTATGTTAATTTATTTAACTGTCGAAATCTGAAGACTATGGTGAAATATCTTATGGTTATCAAACCAGTAATCTTATTCGTTGTTATTTTATTTGTTTTTGAGCTAAGCCCCATTAAGTTAACTAAATAAATAAATAAAGTTAAATATTGATTCTTTCACAAATTACTCGTAAGCTAAAAAAAATGTGCATTTACTTAATTGAGGTGCATTTTATTCAGATTTCTGAGAATATACTATTCTTAAAATAGGGATACTATTTTTAACCGACAGCCAGGAGGTTTTATCTTCAACGCGATTATTTCAGCGACTTTCATTGATTCGTCTAGAGGAGAGAGGTGGTTGCATTTTTTATTCGTCGAGTTAATTTAGAGTGAAAGGTATCGACAAGAAAAAGGTCAATTTGAAAGAAGATTTTACAGTTATTTATTTTCTGCTGAGTGTTATTTTCAGTCTAGTGAAAAAGAGATTGGTCTGAATTTACCATTAGGTTTGTTTTTAGGATTCCGTACCCAAAGGGTAAAACGGGACCCTATTGTTTTCGCTCCTCTGACCATCAGTCTGTCACCAGGCTGTACATCATGAACCGTGATAGTTAGAGAGCTGAAATTGTCACAAATGATGTATTTCTGTTGCCGCTATAACAACAAATACTGAAAACTAGAATTAAATGAATATTTTGGGGGGCTCCCATACAACAAACGTTTTTTTGTCCGTTTTATAATTAAAGTTACGGATCCCTTCGTGCGCGAGTCTGACTCGGTTTTTTTTCTCAAAATCAACAATGATTTAAAGTTGTAAATAAATAAACAATCAAAGTAGCTTATTTAACTTTTACTCTTGAAATAATAAAGTTAGTGTTAGTTTTGCATTATTTATGCGTATTGAAAAGTCTTAAGTGCCTTAACGAAACTTTTAAGTAAACCTTTTTTATTGGTTGTTAAAACAAACTTTAAAAGTAAAACAATCTGAAATTCATTTTATATTTTTGTCAATCTTTCAACTGTTTGTCTTAAAAAGAAACTTTAAGTAGCCCATACCACTTTTCAGGCTATCGGTGTATCGAATTTATTTTAATAGTTTTGACATGAAACAACAAGAACAGATAGGCAGAGTTTCTATCTTAATTGTAATATGTATTAATGACCAGTATTTTTAACACGCTAATATTAGCTTCACTTGTAACTATGTATGTAAGAAAATCTTGGAATCTTAATGTGACCCACTTCCCGGTCTTCGATTAGGATGAAATTTTGCACACGCTCTGAGTTCTGATGACAATACATGACTAGCTTAGAAACGTTACAAAGAGCGTGTTTTAGTTTTTGAAACTATTTCTTATTTAAAGATCGATCTTATATAAGATAGTGTGTTGTTTGTATTTTTTAAAGAGAGCTTATAAAATGCAGGGATTGGCAGTCTTGGGTATGTGCCAATGTGGTTTTTTTATTTCTCTCCCATAACTGTCTGGCTTGACAATTGATTTTGCTTCTTCACTATTTTTAGAGAAGAATAAAATACTAGTACATTTAAGTCCTATTCGAATGTATTTCGGTTTTGGAACGGGGTTCGTTTATGAGACATGCAGTAGGATTGTTTTGTGAGGAAATTCAGATCGAAAAAAAAATAGTTTTTTAGTTCAGTATATAACATTATTATTGACTGACCGAATTGACAGAAGGTAATGTCTATGTAATTTCTCTGGCTCTAGTAAACTATATTTATACCAAATTCATTTAAATCGGTTTAACTATATAGGCGTGAAAGCACAACATACAAATATAGTTAATTTAGTTAGTATTAAGTCGGATTATCACGGATCAATAATCTTCTTATTACCAGAAGTCGCTTTATTCCGGCGCTGTTTAATGAGTAATCGTACAAAGATCAAAAATAATATGTAATTAACGAAAATAACTGCATACTCATTAATTTCAACTGAAGCCTTGTTTCAGTTAATTATTGTTAAACCCTTTTGTGTCGAGTTGTCAATCACGTTTCTCAATAATTGGTATTAATGTTATTGATATAATGAACTTCATTGTCTGAAAATTTATTTCTTGGAATTACTGTTTATGTGACGTTTAAGTTGAGTTTCATTAAGTAATAATATTATGTTTACCGAATCCTTCGTGGGACGATAAAAAGGCTGTAACTGTATTGACTTGGATTAAGTGATAATGATAATGGGCTGCGGGTTGTTCGAAAGAGATACCGCGGCCCTGGTACATAAAAGGCCTATGACGGAACACGACGATTTTAGTCAGTAAAAGTCTGACACTCCCTCACCGCTGCTAACCCACAGCGGGAGGGGTCATTTGATGATTTTACGTCGATAAAAAAAGTGATAATGATAATGTACCAGATTTCGTCAAAAATCTTTGCCATTTAGTAGCAGTGACCTAGTAGTTACAGCGTTCGCTTATCAATACGATTCCAGATCAGACATACGAATGTAAACTGTCTGAATCAATTTTAATAAAATTATACACATTAGGAACGGATAGGTATGCAGGCTTTTTTTCTAGATGTGTATAAAATAACTTTCGTGTGTAATTACATAGTAGAAATTAGAATTCATTACATACATACATTGCCTGGTGTGGTTTTCTAGCTCATTTGAAACAAAAGTTGCATTCAAACGCATGCACAATAAAGGACCAAATTAGGCCGAATTTCGGACTAGTCCTAATTTCGAGTAACTCACCCGATATATTTTCCTAAACGATTGGTACAAAAAAATACGCGAATAGAGAGTAAAATTATATAAATCTTCTAATATAAAATATGATCATGAGTGATACATAGGTGTTATAAAATGTTGAGGTACATACGTGATACCCTGTTAGGGCGCAGCAATACAATTTTAATATAAAATAACTTACAAACTATTCAATTAATCTTACTTAATTCTTAATTAATATTCGCATCACATAATGAAAATTAACCCAGGTACCTGGGTCTTACTAAGGTTGTTAGACTTTCTGGCTTCTGACTATCCATAACGACTGCCAAAGATGTTCAAATGACAGCCGGGACCCACCAATTTAATATGCCTTTCGAAACACGCTTTCTTTAACATATTTAGGATGAGAAAAAAAAATATTTTTTCTAATTACCAATTATTCAAAAAAAGTGACCTCACTTTCTAATTAACATAACCTTCCCAAATAATTGCCTCATAATTAAGATTAAAAACAAAAAGCAATTAGTATCCCATGCACTTTTATGTAAAAAGTCTTGCACCAATAAATCTATTAAGATGCAGGCTCACGGTTCAGAGCGCATCGTGGGAAGTACTGTGAATGGGAATCTTTGATTTCGTTTCGGGTAACAACTTGGTAACTACTTTTGTGTGGCTACCTAGTTGTTGTGGTGAGCAATCGTGGGGAGTGTGGTACTGGGTTTTGTGATGGATCGTGTCATTTTTTTTTGAGTTATATGGAAGATTTCACCATTTTACGTATTAATTAGTTACATTATTACTGTACATTTTTGTATAGATCTTTCTCTCTCGCTCTCTCTCTTTCTCTCTCTACAACTCTTTAAAAACTAAAATAACAATAAATGTTTCCTTAAAAACAATTATTTTGTAGCCATTTAACACCCACTAGCCGTTTTCTCGTGGTTTGACCTGCGTCCCGTGTTAGCTACTGCCCGTACCGGGACTAAATATAACCTATGTTACCCGTAGATAATGTAGCTTCCTAAAGTGAAAGATTTAAATCGTCCAGTAGCTCTGAGATTATCCATTACCAATAAACAAAAAAAAAACACTTTATAATATTAGTATCTACAGATTCAAATTCTTCTCATACTTTTCAATATAATAACTTCCCTAAAATACCTCATAACTCAAACCGCTGACTTCCCAAAACTTGAACCATCCCCCAAAATAATTAGTCCACGTGAATGCACGGGTGATTGGTAGCAGTCGTTGTCACAATTATTAGATAGCAACCGGTTGTCGGAGCCGCGACCCTATCGATTGTTCCTCGTGTAAGACAATTTGGCTAACTTTGTATGAGGAGATTTTAGATAATTGGAACATTTTGAAGGTAGAAACGTTCGCGAGTTTTGAAGTGGTGAAGTTTTTTTACGCCAATGATGATGTCCTCCTAGCCGATTATCGGCTACCACGGCTGTTCTCATGTAAGAAGATTAGCCTAACTGCGCAGGACTTATTATAGTGCACAAGCATTTGCGCAGACACAAGTGCACTCACTATTCCTTCACTCTCATAACCCGATGGGACGGCAATCCGACACGACCGGGGAGAGATCAGGCGCAGATATAATCTATGTAATATAACAAAATAATTAGTCGATGTGAATACACGGGTGATTGGTAGCAGTCGTTGTCACAATTAGTAGATAGCAACCGGTTGTCGGAGCCGCGACCCTATCGATTGTTCCTCGTGTAAGACATTTTGGCTAACTTTGTATGAGGAGATTTTAGATAATTGGAACATTTCAAAGGTAGGAACCTTGTCGAGTTTTGAAGTGATTAAGTTTTTTTACGCAAATGATGATGTCCTCCTAGCCGATTATCGGCTACGGCTGCAGTTCTCATGTAAGGAAATCAGCCTAACTGCGCAGGACATATAGTGTACAAGCATTTGCACAGGTGCACTCACTATTCCTTCACTCTCATAGCCCGATGGGACGGCAATCCGACACGACCGGAGAGAGATCAGGCTCAAATATAAATCTTTATAACATAACAAAATAATTAGTCGATGTGAATACACGGGTGATTGGTAGCAGTCGTTGTCACAATTAGTAGATAGCAACCGGTTGTCGGAGCCGCGACCCTATCGATTGTTCCTCGTGTAAGACAATTTGGCTAACTTTGTATGAGGAGATTTTAGATAATAGGTACTACATTTAGAAGGAACATTAGTGAGTTAGAAGTGAAAAAGTTTTTTACGCAAATGATGATGTCCTCCTAGCAGATTATCGGCTACGGCGGCTGTTCTCATGTAAGGAGATTAGCCAGCTGTGCAGGACATATTATAGTGCACAAGCATTTGCGCAGACACAGGTGCACTCCCTATTCCTTTACTCTCATAGCCCGATGGGACGGCAATCTGACACGACCGGAGAGAGATCAGGCTCAAATATAAATCTTTATAATATAACAAAATAATTAGTCGATGTGAATACACGGGTGATTGGTAGCAGTCGTTGTCACAATTAGTAGATAGCAACCGGTTGTCGGAGCCGCGACCCTATCGATTGTTCGCCGTGTAAGACAATTTGGCTAACTTTGTATGAGGAGATTTTAGATAGTAGGATTTAGTTTGTATGTACTTTCTAAGTATATCTTAGACACCAATGACTGTGTTTCGGATGGCACGTTAAACTGTAGGTCCCGGCTGTCATTGAACATCCTTGACAGTCATTACGGGTAGTCAGAAGCCAGTAAGTCTGACGCCAGTCTAGTAAGTGCATTGGTCAGTGTTGAAGTGAATAACTTTTTTACAAATAAAATGAAAGGTTGGTAGATATTTCTATGATTATCTAAAAGTGGATATTGCTTAGATATGTGAAAACTAATTATATCAAAGATATTAAATAAGGTTCTTATACCAAAGAAAAAACTCGATTGCCCATAAAATCGAAGATTGTTTTTTCGATAGATTATAGTTATTCATAGGTGTGTAATTCTCATGCAATGTTAACCTTAAGGTTTCTATCATGATATTAAAATCATACTCTTGGGACGAGTAAGCAATGAAGCACTTTGCGTATAATTTTACTTAACAACTTACAAAAAGTACTTTTAAATGTGAATATTCAAAATACCAGTATTAAAAACAAAGGCCCAATTCTACCTAAAAACTCAAAATAAAACAGCTAACAATTAAACTATATTGCTTTTCGGACTTTTCGGCTTAACCCACAAAACCCTTTACCGGTCGTCGTGTAACCCTAAACTGCTCTTGTTTGTAATAAAAACGATCTGTGGTCGCCATGATCCCACGAGATCAAGTTATGGGTGTCTATCCATGGGAAAATAGGTCTATGGTGTTATGTACCATAACAAGTGCTACGGTCTATTGAATTGTAAGAATCAATACGTATAGTTTTTTTTTGTTTGTTTGTTGTTTTCATTGAATAGTTCAATGGTTGTTGAATTATTTATTTTTGTAGCTAGAACGGTTTTGAAACGACAAATTGTAGTTGTAGATTGAAAATAAATGAGTTTTTCTGGAAAAAGAAATGACTGTCTCTATTCAATTTTTTTAAAGTACATATATACTTCATCATCCTCCCAGCCTTTTCCCAACTAAGTATGTTGGGATAGGCTTTCAGTCTAACCGCATTCAGCTGAGTACCAGAGCTTTACAAGGAGCGGCTGCCTATTTGACCTCCTCAATCCAGTTACCCGAGCAACCCAATACCACTTGGTTAGACTGTTTTTGTCATAACATATACTTTTTTATTTTTCAATACATATGCAATACATATACAATTATAATGAACTATTTATAAGCTTTCCTATATTACCTTTGCTTACACCTTACCCACCAAGCGTGAAGGTAAAAAAATACTTACAGAATTCAAAATCCGTCAGTAAGACACTTCAGTACAACCGACGCTTTAAATTTTAAACATCCCAAGAATTTCGAGAGGAAATTATTCATCTTGGAAGCGAGAGAACTTTCAAACTGGGGTCGGCAGAGTTGCTGGTGCTCCAACAATATTTATAGAAAATAAAATATAGACTTCCGAAGTATGTGGTTAAGCGGTTTTTTGCAACTTTCTCGAGCGTTTTTAGTTTCGAAATACCTGAACGGAAAAGTTTTGCCCGTTTGAGATTTCTGAGATACTTTTTTTTTGTTTTATTTTTTGTACCGATTTTGTTTTTTTTGCGTAAATAATTTTAGCAGCGGTTCTGAAGGGTTATGGTTTTCCTTATGTTTATGAGGAGTTTTTTTTTTATGTTAGTATGAATGCAGAACGGTTGTAGTAAGTTTGTAAACCGGCATATGTATGGAAATACACTGTTTGTTTTTCTTATGTATTTTTCGTTTATCATACTTTCATTAGTCTACTGCCATCAACAAAATCATAAGTTATTTTTTTACTTCAAGATAAACAAAAGAAAGATGAACCAGTTATTAAGTTACATGAACATCAACACAAAAACAAATGAATATGAAATCCTTTGTTAAACTAAAAATGCAATTAAAAATTCAAAAGCTGGAACTAAAAGGGGGAAAGTTGAGATAAGCCAAACTTCCTGACTGTGATATTGTTTTTCAAGTTGTTGGTACTTTTGAAGACTTTCGATGTTAAGAAGATTTTCTGAATTAACTTGTTCTGCTTCGCCTTTTGACGGTCTTTAAATAAAAAGAAATATGAGTAGGTACTATCAAAATATTTGTTAAACCAATATAAAATCTCATCAGCCAACATTATAAGAAGGTGAAAACTTTGATAATATGATAGTGATTACACAAAATCTCTCAGTTACAAAAACAGACATTTCAAGGTTATTAAATGACAGATTATCTACCGATAGGCATGTAGTAAAAGTCGTAATAGAAATAATACCAGCTAATACTATAAGTCATATTAAACATGAATCTATCTTCGATACAATTAATAATGCACCAATAGATTCGCTATATAAATAAATAAACAAAGCTTAACCTAATACGTGTCCCCCAGCCCATAATGAGCTTCTAATTGAAAACACAGAAACATCTTGACATCTCACTCTTACTTACCAAAGAATATTTAACAAGAAAGAGATAGCTGCAAGTCCCTTATCTCTTAATAATCTACTGTATAACCGTGGGAAGACGAACGGACCATGAATTTCAATATTAATACGGGAACCTCTCTACCGGATAATGGTTTTGTTTCATAAAAAAATCTATTACCGATTCCTGTTCTTGGCATTTTCCCAAGATGAGTCTGTCTTAGCTAGCCTTAAATGTGTTATCAATATTTTAGATTTTAAAGTTCAGCAAAATTTGCTGAGCAGATTTTTACGATCCACAGTTTTTTGTTCGATTTTGTATACTGCAATTTTCTTGGCACAGTGAAAGATAAGACCTTTATGTAAAGGGATCAGTAAAAAATATCGAAGTGAAAAAAGCAATAATTCTGTAATAAACTCCAAAAATAACTATGAAAGAAAACATAATACCAACTACCATTGACGATATTACAATAGCTGTTTTAAAGTTTCACAAAGTTTACGAAAATAACAATGAAAGAGCTAATCAGGAGTGAAACACGAATTTAGATGAAACTTTAATTAGAGCTAATAAAAGTAAGATAGCTATTTCAGATTTAAGTTAGGTCTTAATTACGATATTTGTATTTAAAACAGAACTTAGAATAAACGTGCCTCATAAGGCAGAAGCATGCGGTTCTGAACTATAAAGTCTGAAATCACCAACCTGCATTGAGCAAGCGTGGTGATTAATGCTCAATCCTTCTCCGTGAGAGAGGAGGCCGCAGCCCAGCAGTGGGGCGATAAAAGGCTGTAACAGTAACAGTATTCGGCTCTGAAGAAAGGAATTAACAAAATGGCTGACTTTTGAAGTAAAATAATTATAGAAACCATAAGAAAATGAACTGCGATGTACTCCAACCTCTTGATTAACATCCCACATGATCAAGATATTAATAGATTTTAACTAACGATATTTCCTATCTATTGTTTCAGAACTAGTGGGCGAATGTCAGAAAACGTGCTGTCGTTCAAGGCAGACGCGTCTGACAATAAGGCGAGGTACACATGTGAAGCTAAGAACGTCATGATCAGTAATACGCTGAAAGCTGAGATCGACCTGACTGTGTTGTGTGAGTATAGCTTTATTTTTAATAATAATTTCTTAAAAAATCCAAAATTATTTTGGTAATGACTTGTTAGTTGCAAAGACTGTATTATTATCCTCTTTATGTGTAGCAAATGTTATAATCCATGAAGACGTGATAAGTTAGCAAACTACTTAATTATACAAAGACAGCATTCTAGAAATGAAATATATTTTTTTCATAAAATGAAAAACTCTTAACAAATGCAGCAAATAATTAAAAGAAATAATAGTACAATTACAACTAATTTTTCATTGAACAAAGGAAAAGCATTTATCAATAATGAAAACGTTTTAATAAATAACAAAGAAATTGCTCTAGCACTGATTAATTTAATAAAAAGCAACCAGAAAGCAGAAAAAGAATGCATTGCAGTGATTCATTTGAATAATACTTTAATAGAAAATCGTTTAGCTACTAATGAAACGCAAGATAATGAAATCCCTACTAATATTATAAATGCGACAGTAATTCTGTCTGTCTGTTACGCTTTCACGTCTAAACCACTGAACAGATTTTAATAAAATTTGGTACAGAGATAGAGTTGACCTTGAGAAAGAACATACATTTTGAAGAGTTCTCTAAGAAACGCGATATAACCGAACTTGACGCGGGCGAAGCCGCGAGCGAAAGCTAGTATATAATAAAGACATCAAAGTTTAACCTCACAAGCTTAGAATATTTGTCAGAAACCTAATAAGAGATACAAGCACGATCGTACTTTGAATAGAAAGCATCAAAGACCAAATCCCTTCGGGAAATAAACGTGAACAACCTCTAAAGCAATTAGATTGTATCAAAGTAATAAATACGGGAAATGAATGAACAATAAGATTTCAAACCGAACATTTTCAAAATGTTTGTTCTCTAAGTACTAGGCCGGTAAACTGAGATAATTTCCCACTAATATTTTGTAATCACATCGAGATTTGAAAATTCTGAGAAAAGTAATTTGAAGTTTGTAAACGATGAATTTATTTGGGCAATTTCTTGTCTAGTTTTGAAGATTTAAAATGTTGAGAGCTACATTACAAGCAATTTTGGTAATGTAAAACGTCTTTCTAGGTTTTATTTCTGAAATCTTTTATGACGTGATAATAATGACACGAAATTGCGAAAGCAGCTTATCAAAATAACTAACAATAAGAAGACTGGTACTTGATTATTTTTCTTCTTAAAGAATCCATCTTGGGAATATCTTTCCAGATTTTTTCTAAGAGATGTTCGTCTCAGCCTTCTCATTTGTCATAAACAACATAAAAGTAATCCGACTTATTTCTCACCTTATTCAGAGGTAGCAATATAGTAGTATCTTCTTATACTTCAGCGTCCGATATGAAGGTAGATAATTCTATAAGCTGTCCCCCGGGCTTCACCCTTAAAGCAGCGGATCCTTTGACAATATAACTCTATCAGATACAAGGTAGTCCGAAAGCGCAGTAATTTTCATTTCGTGTGGCGTAAAGGATGGGTAAAAAGCTGGGGAAAGTAGATTCGTTTTTGTAAAGGAATTTTCTTTGAATATAATTTCGAATGTGTAGAAAATATGGTGGCGTTCATTTAAGTTGAGTACCTTTTAATTAAAAAGAACTAAAGCCAAATATAGCTACACCAAATAATAAAAAAAAAATGTTTATTATAATAAAAAAAAAAAAAATTTTCTCATAAGAAAATTAAAAGTGATAAATTAAAAATGAGTCTACTTACAATTTGAAAAAAATAATTAACTCCTAATCTTCACCCGAATTCTTTTGACTTACTCCACGTCTCAAAGAAGTATCCCCTAAATCCCGTCTCATTGTTTATTTACAAGGGCAGGTAGGAAGGTATAACCGGCCAACCGTGGAGGGCCCCAGTTTTTTCTGTATAAAACGCATTTGCTTGACTTATAAAAGACTTTTGAAGTTGGAGATCGATTCAACGATTTCGGAGACTCCTAATATAAAACAGATAACTTTGTTATAATAAATGATGAGCCCAATGTTTGTGACTTTTGGATTGATAAGATAAATAGAGTTGCTAAAGATGAAAATGCTGTTAATAATTTATTGGGAGCTCCTATTAATCATGAGGATTATATTGTTTTTGATATATCATGTAACGTTTGGATTATAACAATGGCTTAATGATACGAAGGTTAAACTAAAATATCGTCTATATAAATCATAAGAATAAAGTAAAAGTCAATCTACAGCTAATTATTCTTAATCAAAACTGAGACTTATAAAATGATTTATGTTTATAACAAGTTTCTTTATAAATGAAACATTTTTACGATGCATTACTTACAGTAGTGACCAAGGTTTTGTTCGCAACCTCAAGATGGTGGAACCCGCTGACAAAATCCACGCAGATTTAGGGATTACTATCTGCTTATACCCAAACTAATTATCGTTAATTGGCTTTTGCTTACCCCTTAAGAGATAAAGGCTTGAGTGATACTTAATTGACTTGCGGTGGCCTTGTTAAAGGTCTGTTAGCATCGTAATCGGCCGATACACTAATCAATTAGTTGGGTTTATTTATATTTATTGGTTTATTTAAGGAGCTTTTGGTAATATTAGATTATGTTTCGTTGTCGTCAACACCGTTATTATCTATCATAATTAATAAGTACAGGCTTATAACAATGCGTTTTAGTAATAATGATTCGTAAGTTGTTGTTAAGAGAGTTTCGGCTTGTGAAGTTAATATTTCAACAATTTTATATTTGACAGCAAAAGTACAGCCATTCTGTTTATTTTCAAGCTTGCATGTAAAGCCAAACTTATAGCAACGTTTGTTTTCCTTTTGCCGCTGTTAACTGGAAGTTACTCGTATATTATTTAAGCTTCTAGAGGTTGGCAACCATTTTGGCGCCGCTAACTATGTAAAAACTAGAGAGACTTACTCGACATGTATTATGTATGAAACATGTTTAACTACAAATACTGTTTTATACTTTCCAGTTGTAGAAACTACACAATGTTTAAATAATGAATTGTTCCATATTTATCTACGAATACTACAGTTGAATGTGAACTTGATTCATATGCTAGATAAAATATTAACTTGTCAAAATTGATCCCAAATCAAACAGTAGTAATCGTATCACGTATGACCAACTCCCCAAACGAAACAGCGCAATGATACAAGCATAAATCACCGACTCCCACAGCGACATTCAAATTTATTTGACATTTATACGAAGAGGGCAAAGTTTTAATTTGTTCCGACTCCATTGACGCCCTCCAGAAGTTTGCCGAACGTATTTTTATTTTTACGTTAAACTCTTACTTCTATCGCTTCCATTTCGAAATGTACACTAGAATTTGAATTTTCTTTCGTTAAATGATATATTTTTTAATGTTTTGTGTACAAAACGTCGCTTGTGTTATTTGGATTAACTTTGAAGGCCTACTTATAGTTTGTAAGAAGAATTTCTATTCATTGTTGTAGCTACTTAGAATTTAAGTGTTTCATTACTGTGTAAAGCTGCTATTATAAAAATAAACGGTTGTTTCAAGGAGAAAATCCTAAGAAACTTTTTATCCGACACTTTAATTCTCAGCGTTAGATAAATAGCCCGTTTAATACAAACTTCTCTATTACCCATACCTTCAGTCTTCTAACTTGCTAATAACGACATCAGAGACATCTTAAATTTGTTTTTCATTCCTTTGTACTTAAGCCATCCATTAGAATTTCATTTATTTTCAGTCACCGCAAAATTGCACTCTAAATAAGAATTCAGACACTTTCCACGAACTAATTGGACTTAGATACTGCGGTGTCCTGTTACCCTTGAGACGACCCCAGACAAGACATAACTAAGTATATAATTAATTCAGCTCATACATTTGAGACCGACTTTTAGTAATGTCGATTAAATTGCGCACTTTGTTCTTACTTACGTTCTGTATTAGATTAATTGGTAAATTATGCTCGAGAAAATTAGAAAAAGACACATTAAACGCTCGTGATTCTGAGGTCGTCGACGTAAGTAGATAAAATATGTTAGCAATTTTAGATTGGACGTGGTAGGAATAAGTTCAAACAAGGGAGTACGCGATTTTACAAAGGAATTGTAAATAATTTAGTTGATATAGATGACAAACAAAATGTATCAATTATGTAAATAAATTAGACATGAAATCTAATTTTAACTAGGTAGGTCGTTAGCAATACGGATAATTCAAATTACTGAGATTCGTAATGCGTTTATTTATCATAGCTTTACTCTATTTATTTTATAGAATATGGCAAACATAAAATATTTATTCCCATTAATCATATCTAAATATCATGATGAATTACTAACATTGGATGATTAAACTACTTTTTGCTGCAAAATCAAGTGCAGATTTTCAAAAATGTGGAAAAAATGATACATATTTATTTCTTACTGAATAAAATACATCAGCAGATGATAAAAGAGGTATCAATCTGATCCGAACCATGATTGATTTTTCACATGCTTTCAGCTTATGAAACCATAATACGCTCTTGAAAATCCAATAAATTTCACATTATTTGACATCGTACTTACGCGGCTTAATACGATATTAGCGATGCATTAAATTACAATGTCCCAGAACTTATCTAATTTATTCTGTGTCAGGCGTTGTTTAAAATTCAATGAATTATGTTTCTATTTTGTGTGCAACCAATGAACTAACTCTTAGTTTGTTAGTTATTATTTCTCTTCTTAATACTGCTTTTCCTTTTGTTATTTCTTTATTAATGTAAATGAAATTAGCATTCCTATATTCTGTAGTTTTGTTTTTTATTTGAAACTCAGTTTTTATCGCGGTTTCACCCTCGTCTTGGGGCCACTTCTACCCGTACCTGGATAAAATATACCTGTGTTACCCGGGCATAGTGGAGCTTGTCGACAGTGACCGACTTTTTCAAATCATTTAATAATTTTCGAATTCTTTATTATATGTATTAGTACAGAAAAAAATCCTACTCTCATTTTCAATACTAATAATATTTTCTTCCACAGTTGCTCCAGCCCACGTCACAATATCAGGACCTTCAGAAGCCAGGGTTGGGGATCCAGTACCCCTAACCTGCAGTACTGCTCCATCGAACCCTGCAGCTGATGTCAAGTGGGTGGTGCTTGGCAAGCATCATAAGGAAGCTAGCAATAGGACTGTTATTTCTCCTGAAGGTCAGTACAATATTTTATTGTTATTCTGAACTTACTGTGCAACGTGGTTTTACCCGTGTTTTGGGAGAAAGTAATTCCACAACTGTGTTATAAGTAGCATATGTCCTTTTTCGGGCTTTAGACTATTTGGATGCGAAACTTGGTTCAGTAGTCTTGGTATAAAAGCCCGACAGACAAACAAAGTAATTTTGGTATTTATAGTGTTAGTGAAGATTGATTATTTTCTATACATACATACATCTTCTTTGCTATTTGTTACGAGTTCACCTATATCCTGAGTGAAATCGTTCCGTATTAAAATAAATAGTACCTTAGAATTGGCATTCAGATCAAAATGTATGTCAACGAGACTTAAAAGTCTGGCAAATACTCATTTCCATAATATTATAAAGTACAATTCACAATAGTATTTATATTACATTGTGTTTCTTTCTTTGTATATTATCCTGTACATACTCTTATATCAAAATATCGTAGTTAGATCGTCCGTGAAATTACAGCCTCAGACGATAACATAAAAATATGCCTCTCTTGGTCTCTTTTATTTTGATAAAGCAAAACATTATTTGTTTTGGTAACCTATCTGATCAAGCGTAGTCCTATTTACTTTCAATACTCATCATTAATTATCAATATACAATTTTAAAAGAATGTCAGAGTTTCACAACTGTCAGCCTTACTACAAAAATTTAAACATCTGTTGAACACTTGTCTAAAAAAGTGAGGCTGCAAAATGGACTTTATTTCAACGTTATAATCTGTCATTGTTGGACAAGTGTTCAACAGACGTTTAAAAGTTTTAGAACTAGATTAAACTAACTATTCTATGGTTGCCAACTGAATTTTATTTGAGATAATATACTCATTTTCATCAAAGCTACTTCTAGCATATCATACAATATTTTCGATTTCCCCAAAAACCTAGTTGCCTTGTTACTCGAAAAACTATTGTTGGATAGCAAAATAGAAAATATCGGTACATTTTCAAGGAATCCGTATATAGTTTCACTGATAACTGAAACGCTGAAGGACTGATTGTTCGCAAGCCTTGGCCTAGATCTGAAGACAAACCTTGGCGTCTGCACAAAGACTCGATTGAATTTCTAAAGGTTGATACGAAAACCAATATGTCGACTGATAACTTTCAAGACAAAACTAGCACAAGGTAATTTTTATTTGAAATATATATAACGTGAACGTCTTTCGTTGTTATTACTGTTACTGTTACAGCCTTTTTATCGTTCCACTGCTAGACTCAGGCCTCCTCTCACACGGAGAAGGATTGAGTATTAATCACCATGCTTGCTCAATGCGAGTTGGTGATTTCAGACTATATCGTCCAGGTTTCCTCAAAATGTTTTCCTTCACCTTTTTATCAGCCATTTGGTGTCTAAAATATACTTAGAAAGTGCATACAAACTTAGAAAATTTGCATTGGTACTTGTCTGATCTGGAATCGAACCTCATACTCGAGAGGTTGGTTCTTTACCCACTAGGCCACCACGACTTTCGTTGTTATTTTAAAGGTAATGAGAAAGATGACTAGCTCTTTATTTGAAAGAAAGATATGATGTTATTTTAAATATGCTTATTCAATGTTGAAATAAAAATGTACATGAAGATCTGGTTTGAATTTCAGATATGTGTAATTCTTTATAAAGCAAATAAATGAGAGATTATTTACATTCAGATGAAATAAATTCTGATATGGAAAATGATGCTGATATTCTTTGAAATGTATGTAATAAGAAGATAATTATCTAACAAAATGAGAAATCTAAAGCTACACATTTGCCAAAGTCAGACTTAGTTTTGTTTAATACAAATACTCTCGTTATGAGCTGCTTTTTACAATATCACTCTCACAATTTCAATGTCTCAATTCTTCCGATCTACCTCTATACCAATCATCATTATCATCATCATCTCAGCCATAGGACGTCCACTGCTGAACATAGGCCTCCCCCTTAGATCTCCACAGATACCTGTTGGAGGCGACCTGCATCCAGCCATTTCCACCTCTACACCAAATGTCATCATAATCGCTACGGCCATTTTAACCTCACCATGTATCAATATCACATAGTCTACAGCCATAAGCATTACTCTTATGTATGTGTTATGACGCAAATTGTCTCTTTTCACACCTTTATTTTCATTTTTCTTTCTTCAGTCATCTTCTCCATCATTAATTCGTTATTCTTCTCCACAGGTGGTTGGATCACGACGTCCAACATCACAGTGGTGGTGGAGCCCAATAAGCGATCCATCGTCGTAGTCTGTCAAGGGATCAACGGTCAGCTGACGGAGAACGTTGTCGCTTCGCATACTATCAACGTGCTGTGTAAGTGGTTTTAGATGTTTTTAAATTATTTATGTACACGGTAAACATATGACAGAAGAAGAAATAACATACAAATACGAAGGTGCTAATTATTTCTAAATAAGAAAAAAGGACAAAGAATTTTCAAATTTTTTATCATCTTGCTAAAGAATATTAAGTGTCCTTCTGTTTTGTTCTTTAGGTTTTGATGTATTTTCATGCCAAATTCTATAGGTAAAGCTGTTAATAGCGACACATACATTAGGTATAGAATATCAGTAGACTAATATTTCTTCTGTTTGAAACTAGGCTGTTCTATTTATGACAATATAATGATAAAATAAAGCTTTAAAAAACACCAAATTACACTGCGTCTATCCCGTACCAAATACTCAACACAAATCATGAAGTAAAGATTTTCTATCAACGAAAATATAAATGCGAAAATTCCATTACCGTACCGAATATGATAATCTATGGCTTAAGCAAATACGAAGGAGTTTCCATCAAAAACCTATATGATTAGAGAGCTGTCATTGCCAGAAGCAAGCCCCAAGCATATTGATATACACACAAACATATATTTTTAGGGTTCCGTACCCAAAGGTAAAACGGGACCCTAATGTTTTCGCTCCTCCGTCCGTCCGTCCATCCATCCGTCTGTCACCAGGCTGTATCTCATAAACCGTGATAGTTAGAAAGCTGAAATTTTCACAGACGATGTATTTGTTGCTATAACAACAAATACTGAAAACTAGAATTACATAAATATTTTGGGGGGCTCTCATACAACAAACGTGATTTTTTTGTCCGTTTTATAAATAACGGTACGGAACCCTTCGCGCGCGAGTCCGACTCGCACTTGAACGGTTTTTTTTTAATACTTATATGTATATAGATGTATACCGATACCAACTTGAAGTTTTAGGAATAATTTTTCAGAACTTCTAATAAGAAATGTGTCAGAACCTTATTTTATCTGAAGAAAGTTTGGATCGCTTTTTAAACAGGGTTTGTTTTTAAGGAAATTATTGAGATTGAAAAATTGGGGATAATGCCTGATCTGAAAGTTTATAGCGTTTTTCAAAAAGCTGCATTGTTAGTTAATATTGACTCGATATGTGTAAAAGAAAGTCGTGTTAGTTACACATTTTATAACTCAAGAATGGCTAAACCTTGTAAGCTGAAAAGGGGTAAGGAAAGGGGGGTTTGAGGGTAGGTGGCTAAGACCCAGGAGAAGGACACAGGTCATAGTTTTTGTCACCATCCGGGATGCTTATGAAACCGCGGGAAAAACCTACTCTTGATCATCAAAATAATTTTACACTTAAAGACATTGATAAATGAACCTTCAAAATCCAACAGTGGGTTAAACCATTTCTCAAACAGACACAACTAAAACCCAATTTTATATTTACGAAACACTTACCACAGCCCAAAATTACAACATGAAATGTACTTGTAAATATAAAGGGAATAATTTATGACAAGACTCTCAGACTAGGATTAAATGTCACTGCTTGAGCTACAACAGTCTCCTGGACTATAGCGAATTAGACAGAGAGCTTATGGTTAGCCAAACTGTCTTGGTTATGTACTTGGTTAGTACATTTGTTTTGATGAAAATTGTAGTTTGAATTCGATGTAAACAAATGTATAAAAATGTCTAGATTATCACTATCACTCAAAAATATTCTGACATTTCGAGTAATAAACTCACTGTACGACTCGGGATCCAAACCTAAGAACCAAGCTTAGCAGTGGATCTTATTGTCATTATTATCTCTACATTCGCGGTTTGAAAACTTGAGCTCAAAAAAGACGAAAACTATTGTTCGAATCGGTTGGTAAACGACAGATTTTTGCGCAAAGAAACATAAAAAATACAAACATCCAAATTGAGCCTCCACCCCCACCTCCTCTTTTTATAAAAGTCGTTTTAAAAAAATATGTTTCCCCACACGAATTCAAACAAAACTCTAAAACTACACAAACCCCATAGAATTACCATACTTTTCCCGTCCCTTAAAACCACTATAACGCTACAACAACAATTAGAACCCTACCCGCATATTTTCCACCATTTTTCCACACATGAAACTTCATCAGGAGTCTATTTGACTTTATAATACGAACTCGAAACCCTTAGAATACGTGACTTGAAAACGTAGTGGTACTCAGTATGATGTTGTCGTGTTATGTACAGAAACTCTGTATATTATATACTGGGTGAATATTTGAAGAGGACATATTTTGCTGCTGTGTGGGTCTAAGTTTTGGTATATTGGAGACAGGTTTTTGAGGAAAAATATAGAGAAACCGAAACAAAAATTTTCCCTGTAATAGTATCTCAAGAAATCTAAAAAATATGCCTGAAATTACCTTCATCAAGCATGGTGAAGTTGACACTTTCTGTTAAAGTAGAAAAAGTCTTTCATAACCTATCTGACACAATTATAATTTAATGTGCCTAAAATCAATAGTAGTAGTTTTAAGCCCAGAATATAATCTTAAGTTGCGATTTTCGTCAATAAGGCATCAATCAATTTCATTTGTTAAATTGTATGCATCCTTACTTCTATATGCCACTATCTTACAAGTTACATTCTCAATTATGTTAACAAAAACAATAATTAACACATTCTATAATTACCAAGCCTTATTAAGAAGCACCTCTATCAAACACTAAATACACCAAACTAATTCACCGAACCTCTATAAACGCAAGTTCATACAATAAAATTCCTTTTACTTTACAAAACCAACCTTAAAAGCCTCCATTGAAACGGAAAAACCCTTTATGAGAATAATTGGAAATGTTAACGTTCTAGTTATTTGCGAAATGATTTAGAAAACTCTAAAAGTAGCAAACTGCAGACTAAATAGTTGCCCAGTTGAGCAAACATCATCTTCCTGCCCTGTTCCCAAGTCATTTTTGGTCGGCGCAACATGTCTTTTTCTTCCATTCCTCTCTGTCAGACGTCATACTTACATCCTTTTTTTTAACGACGTCAAAAATAATCAAAAGACCCCTCCCGCTGTGGGTTAGCAGCGGTGAGGGAGTGTCAGACTCTTACTGACTAAAAACCGTCGTGTTCTGTCTTCTTGATTCCAATCAAAGTTTTCAGTCGGTCTGATACCGGCTAAATACCTGATCTTTGTAATATGCGTACTACCATTCATCTTCATACTGATTTATGAGCCCAAAAAACTATCGGCCGACTAAAAGTTTTCAGTGTACTTTCGCTTAGAGAACTCTAATATTTTGTAAATGCGAGCCAACAAGTTTTCAGTATTTTCTTTTGAAAGAAATTCCGTTTTCAGTCCATGTGTGGAAGTTTGAGGTTTTAAATTCTTTCGATATTTCGTGTTACGAGCTGAATGCGGTTTGTGAAAGTTTTTTTTTTCAGTTAAATTCGTTGAATTTATTCAAGTTAAAAGTTAGTGTTGTGTTTTGATATTACACATTTATAGGTAGTAGAATTTTGTTCGTGAATTTGGAGTAATGTGAGATCATTTTATGTTGCCTTTAGTTAATCGTATAATATATTTGTCATTGGTATTTTGTGTTGACGGGGAGAGACAATAGTCATCAATGCTTTTATATAGTACTTGATGTAGCGTATTTCTTTTAGCCACCAAATAACTAGCTTATTTCTGTAATACCACTTTTATTAAACGCCAGTCAAATATTCAGATAAAGGTTACATAGGGACAGACTCTTACCATCCTATCATCTAAACCAGCAGACCCATTTTATAAGAACAGAACAAAATCGTATACGCAAGAGACAAAGCCAATCTTAACCCATTTAATTAATCTGAGAAACCATAAACTCTTCATCTTAACCCTATAAAAACCTTCCTTGACCATGGTACAATCTACCCACAAGTACAGCCCTCCATCAGTTGTGGTCTTAACCCTCGCGCACTCGCGGTAACTAAGATTACCCTTTAAATCATTTCTAGGCGGGTTAGACCCCTTTAGGATCCGTTGTGGTCAAGCCGGCGCTTTGTAAATCGTATGTGGTGTTGTGATCTTTGAAACCCAGTTTCTTAATACTGAAATTGTTTTAGCATTGTGTTTGGGTTAAGGCGGTTTTATTTTAGTGGGTCTTGTTAATCAAGATGATTATTTTTAAAATACATTCAATAAATACATAAAATAAAAAAAATCTATAAATCTATGTTTCAACGGCATTCCAGGGTAACTACTTCGCACACCCGGATAAAAACAATAGCCTAACTTCTTCCTCCACCTTTAGACTATCTCTGTGCCAAAGAACGTTGAAATCGGTTCAGTAGTTTTAGCTTGAAAGCCGGACAGACAAAGTTACTTTCGTATTTATAATATTAAAGTAAGGATTACAACTGAAACTATATTTAGATCAAAACACAATACTATCGGATATTCCCGGACATGAAACAGAACCAAAAAAAATAAAACATTCCTTTTGGCTGTTGATATAAACCCAAAACCCACTGAACAGTGAATCCGGTTGTGTGAAATAGCCAACGGTTTTGGACAACCGAGTGTGTAACATATCTATACTAATATTATAAATCCAAAGCATTTGTTTGTCTGTTCGTATAGTTATCGGCACGAATCTTGAGCTATGACCTTCACCTGTTGATGACGCAGAAGTAATTTATTGGGTCCCTTTTGAGGTGTGAAGTGAGGCGCGGGGGCGGCTAAAGCGGTGATTGGCCCGCAGTGCATCGCGTCTTAGCCGTCACTCGGGATTGGTTCTTTGCTAATAAATCACTTCTGCGCAGATGTAGGGCAGAGCTCAAGATTCGTGCCGATAACTATATGTTTGTTTACTTGAACGAACTAATCTCTGGAACTACCAATCCGATTGAAAACATATTTCAGTGTAATATAGCTTACAAACAGACATGTGTTGCTGGGGAGTTTGTTGCGCCACTTCTTCTTCCCAGCAATAACACATAGGAAGTGGTGAAGTGTGGGCGTTTTGGGGGCTGTCTTTTGTATATTTTAACTAGCTTCTGCCAGCGGTTTCACCCGCATCCCGTGGAAACTTCTGCACGAAACCGGATAAAAAGTAGCCTATAGCCTTCCTCGATAAATGCTCTATCTAACACTGAAAGAATTTTTCAAATCGAACCAGTAGTTCCTGAGATTAGCGCGTTCAAACAAACAAACAAACTCTTCAGCTTTATAATATTAGTATCTATAGATGTTGTACTGCCAAAAAACGAATGTTTTTAAGTTTAAGGATATTAATCGGAGGAAGGTTATAGGCTAATTTTATCCAGGTGACGCGAAGTAGTTGAATAAAACCGTTGGCAAAGGCTAGTTTAAATAATAAAACTATACCTATATAAACAACGGACAAAACGTCCGGTCTATGCGAATTATCATAATATTTGCGGAACCGGAAACGCAGCTGACGTCACGACCGTTTGGGGTTCAGCGAGGAAATTGTGTAATCCATTGTGGTAGTTTTGGAAACATACATAATATATTGGGAGGGCAAGTAAAGGTGAATTGACGAGGATAAATTGCTCTAGTTTTAATGTAAAAGTTGAATAAAGGTGAAATGTTAATTAAAGTTTTGGTTTATTGTTTGAAAATTTGCACAAAAGTCGGTGAACCTTTTTGATTATACATAGAGAGAATTTTGTAACTAAAGAATTTCATCTCGCTTTAATAAACTGATTTTATGGATATTGACAAAGAGCCGAACTACCAAAATCACGGAAATATTGATCACTTATCGGGAACCAATCACTAAAAATATCAATACCTACGGAACCCAGTTTTTTAAATTCATTACAGCCAGTATTTTTTCCGTCGGCCTAAAGCGATAAACCCTAGGTCGGATTAAACAGCTTTTTAAACTGCTCCTGTTGTCCCTTTCACTCTCACTGGATTTTAGCTCGCTATCTCCCTCTAGCAACGGATTTATGCTGTCGTTTTTTTAGTGGTTTAAAGTTTTGCGTACCACGTTTTTGCGGGTAGGGGAAAAGGGGGGAGTGTATGTTTAGTTTAAAATTGAGAAAAAGTTGTGGAAAAACTCCACTGCTTAGCATATTTGGAATAACACAAAAGCACTGGGGAATGCTTTAGGGATTTGTAAATCTAGGTTCATTTAATTTGTGAACTAGACACGTTGTAAAACCACTAACCTAAAGACTCACAAAAATTGAAACAAACTGAGTTCTTAGAAAGAAATTGAAGAATGAATATTGTAACATCTTAAAAACATTATTTTCAATGCAACACAAAGCCAAAATTATCTAGAACATTCTATTGCCGAATCCATGCGACATTTTACCCGCCAAACAGTCTACCATACATAACAGATGCATAAACCAGCCCAAAGTAGCCAAACATCCCCTATTTGCTACTACCCCAAGTTGACACAGGCCTTCTTCGTAAAGGAACTAATAATATACCTTTTTGTGACATTCCTAAAAGCTGTTATTTTACGTTTATCATTAACATAACGCTAGTGGAAACTGTTGAATGTTTAATTCGCCGCCATTTTGGATTTTGAGGTCAGGTCGCGATGTCAGATGAAATGGCGGGCTACGCTGAATAGGTTTTGCCTAGAGGTATTTGGTTGTGTAGGTAGTATGTAAAATGTAGTATTTTAGGGTTTCGGAGTTTTTAAAATTCGTTTTCGTAGTTTTTGTGGTTGGTTTTTTATTTGAAAGTTAGTAAAAAAACGGTTACTGAAAACTGTGTTTAAAAAAATTGGGAATTTATATATACCTACTAATCTATACTAATATTATAAAGCTGAAGAGTTGGTTTGTTTGTTTGTTTGAACGCGCTAATCTCAGGAACTACTTTTCCGATTTGAAAATTTCTTTCAGTGTTAGATAGGCCATTTATCGAGGAAGGCTATAGGCTATTTTTTATCCCGGTACGGGAAGTAGTTCCCACGGGATGTGGGTGAAACCGCTGGCAGAAGCTAGTATTATATAAGCTGAAGAAATTGGTTTGTTCTTAAGCTTATCTTAGAAAACTTCTGGTCCAATTTGAAAACTAAACGAAACGACATGTAATTTAACAAAAATTCAACATCAGCACATGAAATATTAATCGTACCCTATCTTATAACAATCTCTAAATCTCTTATCATTTCTCGCTCATTTTCCAAGCAGTCCTTGTTCTGTTATTTTTAGAACACGCCTACATAACACAGAAACTGCTATTTAGTACGACTAATTGTAATTTAAATTAGTCCCTCACTAATTGTGTAAAGGAATCGAGATCAAAGCTTTTCATGTTCCTCATTGTTTTATTAGGTTCTATAGACTATACTATTTGTTTTGTGGAAGGAATAATTATCATTTTATTACTATGCTTCATTCTTCTTAGTGTTATTTTGTTTAATTAATTAAATGCCTGTTAGTCTTGTTTCTATGCTGAATAATTATTATTTTTCTTTTTATACAAGACTACAGTAACTAGTAAACTAGCAGTTTGCTATGGTTTCTTCCACGTCTTATGCAAACCACTCTTCAAATCCGGATAAAATATGGACCTTATAATCTGGGATCATTTAGCTTTCTAACAGTCGTAAGAATTTTTCAAAGCTGTTCAGTAGTTTAGGAGATTTTAAGGTGCAAACATCATGTGCTTCTGTAATTTTAGAGTTTTTGATACAAACAAACAAAAGGATATAGACAATATCAACATAAATGATAGAAGATAAATACACTGGTTATCATGTGATTATTAATTACTCTTTTTACCACTCACTCGCTCCGAAAATTGGTAGTCAATTACCTATCGGCCTCCAGGCAGATTTGAATCCCCTTCTAACCGTAGATACCTGGAGGGGACAGTCTGACAGTCTGATTGGTGTCTAAAACAATCACTATTACCAGTCAGAAATGAGATTTTACTCATATCTAAGTACCACTAAGTCCAAGTAAATGCTTTGCTGTATTTTACTCAGTGATTGTATCGCTACTTATAAAAAAATAGAAAATCAATTGAGTCTCGCATCTATCTGCGCTCAGACTTACAACGACTTAATGAATTACCGCTACTTTGGTAGAAGTACGACATCAAAAGGAACATACTTCGTTAATCGGTGCTTATAAAAGTCTTATAGTCAATTCTGCTTCAAATATCAACATTCAATAATTTCCCAAATCTACAAAAAAAGGGTTCAATAAAAACCGGCCAAGTGCGAGTCGGATTCGCGCACGAAGGGATTCGTACCATTTAACATCCATTATACAAAAATACATCATCTGTGAAAATTTCAGCTCTCTAACTATCACGGTTCATGAGATACAGCCTGGTGACAGGCGGACGGACGGACGGACAGAGGTCCAAAAACAATAGGGTCCCGTTTTACAGTTTTGGTACGGAACCCTAAAAATCATGTTTATCGTGCTTACTTACTATCTTAGGTCTTTATGATTTGCCAGCCTTGTATCCAAGAAACTTGACTGCTTAAATATAAACAGGTCCGAAATTAGCAAGCCCTAGTCTTTCAAGGTCCACCCGTTGAGCAAACATTCGTATACAAGCTTCATTCAACGTATGCTGAACATAGTAGCCAAGTTGTTATCTACCCTATATTAATCATTTCTTAAGGTGATGGTGTAAGGGGTTGGGGATTAGCGGGTCTGGGAATTATAGGAAAAGGTAGCAAATTAAGTTTTAATAAGTGTTTTTAAATGTCATTGGTTCGGTTGTTGTTGGGGGGAAAATGATATATGGGTAATGGTATATGGATATGTATTCATTGAGAGTTTTATAATATGTTACCAAATAGCCACCTTAAAACCCAAAATCATACACTTCTTTATCTGGCATATTTCATATTTAATAAGTTCAATAGCTAAATAATGTATGTATTACAAAATAGCAGTGTTATAAAATACCCTAATTGATTCTTTATATGAAGAAAATCTTAAACTACATAATTTCTCTTATTAATCCTTAGAAATAAATATTACTTAAAATAACCCCTTTTCACCCCAATTTCGAAAATTACTCTTTCCAAACTAAGCAATTCATTTCCCCAGCTCCCAAAATATCTTCCTTAACCCCCACTTTTCCTCGCTTCATCTACTCAGTTAAGCCGAAAGCTAACAGATTAGCAAACGTATGTATCGTGGCCAGCTAACTTGCAGATAGGTCCAGGAAGCTTACGTATCCTGATAAACACTATCTTAATTTGAGAGTAAAACAACACATTATTTGGTTAGCACTTGGTGTTTTGCTGGTCAGTTTGTTCTTAGGGTTTAGGGGTCAATTTTAAGGCAATTTAGGCTGAAAACCTTTGTTATTATTTATTCCTTAGTGGAAAAAGTAATGACTTATTTTCCTTTCTGTCTATGCTACTACTAGTGTAGCTACTAAATCCTAGGGCATGTATAAACAATCTTGCATATTGCAAATATCTTATTGTGAATGACTCAAAAATATCAATTACGTTTGTCGAAATTCGGATAAAATATATTTTTGAAGTCATTTATAAATCCCAAATACTATTTGGGTGTGTGCCATTTTGTCTACGAGGGATAAATCAAACTAAAATACCTTTATTTTCAGGCTGCATTGACCCATAGCTATATAACTTAAAGACTAATGTATAATTGTTGGTTGATTGTTATGTAGCACCATCTTTAAAAAAATATATATTTAGTCAGGCATGTCCAATTATTTTCTCGCTGTACCTCAAAACTTAGGCCTCACAATTTTAATAGGCCACTGCCAAGGTGACGTTGCGAAAACTCATTCACATGTTGTTTACTGACCCCCTTGCCTCTCAGGGGGTCAAAAGGGGGTCGTTTTTGCCCCGTGAGTGTATACAACGCTTTTTGAACACATTCACGTTTTCATGCTGTTTTGAATAGGCAGTTTTTGTAGCTATGTTATTTGATTATGTAAAGGTATATTTATAGGGTTTGTAAAGGTGGTATTTTCGTTTTTGCGTTATTGTGATTGTAATAACGGGACTGTTATTTTTAACCGACGAAAAAATTTAAGGAGGAGGTTTTCAAATCAACTTGTATAATATATTTTGCTTTAAAAAAAAACCAAATAATGAGTTCTTGTTTGGCTAAATATACCTAATTAGCGAACATTTTTAATTTCGTAATCACTTTACTCATATTAATGTTATCTATGCCCAATTTCGCATTCATACTTTATTTAAAAAAAAGGATATATATTATAGTGTTTTTGTGTTTAATTAAAAGTAGATAGCTAAGTACGTATTTAAAAAAAGTCATAAACATATCATCTAATCTCCCACTAAAAAAAGCTGCCATTAACTAAATGAAATCGTTGTATACCAACCTTTATACATATAGGGTTGTCCCGTCCGGCACGTTCTACTCATTAAAATAATGAGGCTGTGGACATCGCGCGAATTAATTGCTCCAGTGTTGCCACCCTGCGGTGACAACCCTAGTGGGCAAGTGTTGCCATAATTGTTGCGTGGCAACCCTGAAATTTTGCTCCATAATGTACTTTGTGTGTGTACATAAAAAAGGCTGTGTATGTGTTTTTAAATGCCCCTGTTTTTATTGCTTTGTGTTGCTGTAAAGTTTTGCTAAAGTGGACTGTGGATTGTGTTTGAATTACTACTTTTTATGTATTTTTTGACTGTATATGAAAGGCCTTTCAAAACGTTAATTATTTTTTGCTTGAAACCTGCATACTTTTTTGTTTGAAACACACATGTACTTAGGTAATCAAAAACTGTGGGTGGTCACCCATCTATTGCCTGCCCGCGTTAAGCATAGATTGTATTCTAGTGACGTATTGACAAATATTCCTGTTACTAAGCTAAGTTAACCTAGTTTCTGACATACCCATTTACTTCACTCTTAATACTTTTCCTATAAGTACGATTTCAACTACAAAAAGCTTCCTAAGCATTGAATAATATACTCTATTTACTAACATATAAGATTCAATTTCCACTAATGCGTTTGCTATTAAATACCCTTGTGACGTGAATATCTAAGGGGCTACATGATTCCTTTAAGTAATATTGGCATTTTTATTCAAAGTAATACCTGCGGCTATTTATAGATACATTTGGTTACCTTTTGAAGGATAGGTGTCAAAAAAGTCTAGGCAGTAAATAGGTTTTATACCCATACAAAAGAATCTATTTACTAGACAAAAATTTAGACATTGGACCACTTTTGAAAAATAAAGATTGAAATAGAATTCATGATACTTATAATAATACTTGGGTAACTTTGAAATGACATAATTATATGTACTTTAAGCTTGACAATATTACTTAGAATCACCAAATATCATCTGCCCAGGCTTTTCCCAACTATGTTGGGGTCGGCTTCCAGTCTAACTGGATGTAGCTGAGTACCAGTGTACCTATCACATAGAGCGACTGCCTATCTGACCTTCTCAACCCAGTTACCTGGACAACCCCTTTGTGAGACTGATTGTCAGTCTTTCCAGCTTCTGACGTGACCCGTGGCGATTGCCAAAGATGTTCAAATGACAGCCAGCAATTTGACGTGCCTTTCGAATTATTTAGGTACTAAGCTATTTCATCCAATAAAATCAAAAAGCTACATTTACTTCCTACATATTATAATATCTTACATCTTCATACATGTGTGTATATTTATATAAAAACATTAATCATGTAGGAATGCTCTTAGATACGATTCGTATGGCTTTTCTTGCTTATCTCAGTACAGTTAGAAAACGTTTATAATGTTGTACTTGTGTGGGTAAAAACACATTACTTCGGTAAATGAAATATGGAGTGTTTTCATATAGATTTTAAAGACGATTAATTAGAAATATGTTGGTATACATATGAAAAGCGGGGCATGAAATATTTTGGCTTTTTTTTTTCGAGCTTCGGTTTTGGAATCAATTTTGTGGTTTGCAATGATGTTTAGTACCATAAAACTTCTAAAATATGGCGAAATTCGCGTAAAATTATACTATCACCAGTTATCTCGTAATAAGACGCTAATAATGTCTTAGACATAAAAATTACGTATTTTCTGAAGAATAAAACATTTTTGGTGAGGATTTTAAGACGTAAACGTGTTGGTAATTTTATTTCAAGAGCTTCATTTTCACGCATTTTATTTTATTTTCAACGATATTTCTGCATACATTTGCTACACGTCAGATAAAGTATCACTTTACATTATAATATAAAAATAAAAAATCTAATTTTTATTCCAAAATTCACTTGACAGCCTACACCAAAAATCTTTTAAAGCGAGTTCGCAGCTTTCAAAAAAAAATGCTCAATGCATTTAATTTGCGCGATAAAAATTCGTGTCTCATAGAAAAATGTTGTGAAAAAGACTTTTTTTTACTTGAAATCTTGAGGTCAATGAACTCTGAAATTCGGAGGTCTGAAAGTCACCTGTTTTGGTCTGATGTTCTTGTTAATGTAGAGTATCGTAAAACAGCTTACGAGCTCTGCGCAAATTAGGAACGCACGTTTTTGTGACCTCTGAAAACATAGTGGTGTATATTTTGTTTGGAATCGCGGCGTGTGGTTAGTATGGTAAAAGTGTTATAATAATATAACGCGTCATTAAGATATAGGTACTTGGACAGTATCACAAACATTTATTAATATTGAAGGGAAAATATATATAATTTGATCCTCTTTAAAATTAATCAACTGATAAAAATTTGCGAAAAATAATTGCCAACAAAATTGAAACTTTTTTTTTTTTAATTGAATCTATTTTATGCAATACCAAAATCAAATCTGTGGATAATTTGTAGGTCCAGATATAAAGCAGCAAAAACGCATTTTTTTCTTCTGTAGCGCATTTCTCAAACTGCGTATAATAAAACCATTTTAGGTGTATTATTACAAATATGTATATTAAACGTTGACTTCCGTTCAGTGTTCCATTTAATATCAGTCATTATACAGCAATCAGCTTTCTGAGCACTGTTGAGCTTATACGTACAAATAATGATGATTATTTTTCCGACCCAAATATCGACCAATAGAATTGCACCATTCGACGTCACGTGGTACAACCTACATGGTATTATACTGATAATTTTTTTTGAATATTTTCTCTGGTCGTTGCTACGTCAAACTGACAGGTTGTGGCCGACATTTGGGACGGAAAAATAATCTCCCGAATACCACACGAGCTTCAAAATTATCGGGTATTTCCCGATAGGTTCGTTGCAAACAAATGAAGGAGTCAAGTTTTTCAGGTTAAAAAATCACGAGCGCGAAGCGCGAGTGATTTTTCCTGAAAAACTTGACGACGTATTATAAGTGATTATGTAATGGTTTGAATTGGTTCTTAGAAATAAGGATGAACTGACTGAGAGCTTATGCTAGAATATTGATTGTAGGTATGTAGTTTCTAAGTAAGTCTTCAATATTTGGTTACATGAAGCAAAGTTAGAAGCCGACTTGAATATATTATGTAGTTGAGCAAGAAAAAAATATATTTGCGTTTACCTAACTAAAAATGTTGAGGTAAGTTTTTTAACGACTTTCAGTTTTTTTTTTGTTGGATTTGTTAGAAAAGGCTTAAAAAAATTATGATTATCTATAATCTGTTAGCAACTAATTGCTTTCCTGCTGTTTCACCCGCGTCTCGTGTTAACTACTTCTCTTACCAGGATAGAAAATAGCCTACGTTCGTACATAGTTTCGGAACCTATTCCTGTCAAACAAACAAACAATCAAATCTTTCCTATTTACAATATTATGTAAGTGTGCATATCATAATGTTGTCAAATCCTAAATCCTGTTTTAACTATAGCAAAATTGAACCAACTTTTCTGCGTGCCCTTACAAATTATCGTCCCGTATAACCCACAAGGGCTGTCGCATGAATCCTGATTGCAAATCGCACGTGACAAGAATATCACCTTAACCGTTATCTGATACAGAACTGTTATTTATAGGGTAAATCTCTAGTTATTTCGGCTGGTTATTTCTAAGCTCGATGGGTTAGGTTAAGCGTGATTGCGTTGATCGAATGTATTTGTGAGTATTTTGGTAGTTTGATTTTTGCGGGTTTGAATATATATTCTCAGGAAATCGCACGAGGTAAAGTTTGACTGTGTGGGTGTTTTTTATTTGTTTGTTAAATTGTACTGTGTAAAAACTACTGGACATGTTACGATAGGGTTTTCAAATACTTCTTCTTCTTCCTACTGCCCTGTTTCCAATTTTACTTGGGGTTGGCGCAATATGTCATTCTCTTCCATTTTCTGTCCTGTTACTCTACATACTGACACTCACTCCCTTCCTATTCATGGGTTTTCAAATACTTGTACTGATCTTATATAGTCGGAACCGGGTTGCTAGTGTTTTTGAGATTAAAATCACTCCCTACAAAAAACATGTTATGATTTCTAGGTTAGGTTCAGTAAAATGCTTTACTTTTACAATGAAATCAGTATCAATATCTTAAACCTTCACAATTACAGGTACATAACAATGACTTCATCACACTAATTGGGCATCTACAGCCTGCAATAGGTTATTACTAAAATGTTTAATGAATAAACAAACCAGTGTAACTTGACACCCCACTGTATTGAGCATAATTTATACCTCAATAGAAATTTCGGCATTCCTCTTTGAAAACCGCTCGACTATTATATACCAATATACACTGGTCTCTCTCTACGCATAATTTTGTTGGCTTTGCTACAAAACTAGGAGTATAGAAATATGAGCAGAGATGCCAATAACGCTTGTAGGTCAGGCGCCTTTTTCTAGGATAAAATCGTATAGTGGGCATGACCAAAACGATCAGTTACGAGTGAAATAATGACGCATTCGGGTTTTTTGAGACATCTATCAACCAGTTTTGGTATAACATAAACTTATAAGGCGTATAAGCGCGAAAACAGTAACGTTCCTCGTCCCCCGCATTTTGGCGTGCTACTTTCTTAGACGATTTTCCGTTATGGCACCTCCGCTAGTCATTTTGTTCTCCATGCTACAAAATTTTGACACTGCAACCTGCTTACAGAAATGTTGCCATTTTGTAAAACTAATATACTTTAGTGTATAATTACTGCGTTGTGTATATGAGATCCAATTAGTGACAACCCTAAAGTGGGGTTGTGCCCATTATTTTAATCACCACGCCGTGACTAGACCCTTACTTATAATTTGTTAGGGTGTGTTTACTTGCGAGTGTCTTGAGGATGGGTTATTTTTGTCTTATGGCAGTCGCAATTTTGTGTCACATATTTTCTTCATGAATTATTAGGTGTACTTATATGAATGTTTACTTCAAATCTAAAATGTCAAAAAGGAAATAACTAGTTTGACTACATTTTAGCAGCTAACTAAACAAAGAAATGCGTCTTTACTGTTCCAATCGCAAAATCGGAATTGTTCACCAAAATCATAAAACCATCATTTTATTTACATAAATAAATGATAATGAACTAAATCTAGATAACTTATATAACAACTGACAAAAACATACAATGTAGGTATAATATGACATAGGTAAAATAATATATCTTCTTTTATTTTTATATACTTAAACTTTTAAATTGTATGGATAAAATAACTAAGTAACTAAACAGTTCTGACTGTTTCGCTTTTACATTACATAGCTGAACCGATAGACATGGAATTTGGCATGAAAATAAACTCTTTATATGGTCATAGGTTAGTTTTATCCAGACTCTGGAAGTCGTTCCCCATAACTTCGTTAAAACCTTTAGTATAAAACAGGCTGCTGAAAAATAAAGTAAAACTACCACTAAATAAGATTATAACCTAACCTTTTCCATTATTTGTTCCAGACCCACCAACAGCTCCAATGATAACGGGCTACATCCCTGGAACTACCCTCTCAGCTGGCACCGTTCAGAGGCTGTCCTGCATATCTTCAGGTGGAAACCCCTTGGCCACTCTCACTTGGTTCAAGAATGATAAGAAGGTGAGTTACTTGAAAAGTATTAAAAATCTAGAAAAACTGACGTTATGGTATGTCTAGTTTATTCGTAACTCTGTATAAAATTGTATGTTAGCGGAAATATAAACTACTTTATTGTGTGCTGTTTAAATATAATTCACTTTTATAGGAAATGGTGCTTAACGTTTTCATCTTTTCGCTTAAAGCACATAAAAATTCCAGTTTCCACCAGCAATGTCACCCATGTCCTCTGAAACTGATTCATGCACCCCGATGAAAAGTAATCTATAGCCTTTTCAGAAAATGAGCTATGTGTCGCTGAAATATTTTTTCAAACTAGACTAATATAGTTCTTGAGATTAGCGCATTCAAGCACACAAGCTCTATTTATATTTTAACATTCTTAAATATCCAACCATAAATAAACAAGATAAAGTGCGCCAAAAGGTCACGCCGTTTCATAATGAAAAATAAAAAAAGATCTATTTATAAAACTTCATGAATTTCCTCAGCAATATTTCCAAAAGCATTTTACAAAATAATTTTTGAAGCTAAATAATTTCGCTTCAAAATTTCGACGGGATACTCTCATTGTTTCGCTATTAAGAATAGTTAAATCGAGTGGAACGATCCGATATCGATATTCGAGTATCGAATTCAAGTATCGATATGAATATTGTAAATTGTTAGGGAATATGTAGTTTATTTTATGCGCTATTTGATGATGCGTTTTGTTGTAAAGCAATTCAAGTGTTTTTAATTAAGTATGGATACATTACAGTTCAATTTCATAAATTCATTCCATTATAATTTCCATTATGATTTTGTGTGTTCAAACGCGCTAATCTCAAGAATGAATTATTTAAAAAAAAATTGCAGTGTTAGATATATCCTCTCCTCAATCGTTTACGCTTTCCAAGAGAACTATTTCCCGCACCTAGATGAAAAGTAGTCTTTTCTTTTCCAAAGCTATAGCTAGACTATGTGTCATTTTAATTGGTTAAGTAGTTAAAGCGACAGAGGCAGTTACGGTTAGTAAGGATTTTCCAAGGCCTAATCATAACCTTATTACAAGCCTCCTACATTTTCACAACTTTAATCGTAATCTTCTCTTTCAGATACATTCAGTAACAAAACAGACGGAACGCTCAGTTTCTGCTGAAATCTCCATCTTAACCAACGTTACTGATAATCAGGCTCAGTACCGATGTGAAGCTACTAACAGTGCCACTGAGATACCACTGTTTGAAACTGTCACTTTGAACGTTTATTGTAAGTATTTGACTGTTAAATTTTGAATTGCGTGTTGTGATTGGTTGAGAGAAATGGTGAATAGAATAGAATAGTCATTTGGTAATTGGTGGACAGAAATAGTTAGAATAGTCATTTATATAGAAAAGAGTAGTCATTTAGTTGGTGGAGAAAACAGGTGAATGGAATAGAATATTCATTTATTTTTGAGTATATGGTACATTGAGATCTTAATACTAAAAATAGGTTTGGTAAATACACTACCGTTGCGGGCCAATCATGGTATTTAAAAGGAATATAATAGTATATTTAAAAGTAATAACTTGATTTTGTTTCTATATGTTTTTAACAGTTTTTTTTTTTTTCAATAATTTATGTGCTGGATTTTTGGAAAAATATTTTTTATATATATTTTTTTTCAATGTAGAATCTACTTTTTTAAAATCAAGATCTTTTATTGGATTTTTCTGTAATAATCCCGTATGGAACGTCAATTCTGAAACATTTATGGCAAGCAGTAGTGATATTTCAAATAGAATTCACATTACACTGACGTGCAAAAAATATTTCGTAAATTCGACTACCATACAATGTTCTCATAAAATATTGATAGAATTTATGAGGGGTGTTCTAGGGGGTGTATACATAAATACATATACATAAATGTATACATGTATGTATGTATATATCATCAATACACGTTTGAATTGAATCAAATTTAGGCATTTCAATGATTAATCGCTTTTGAATTTCGCATAATGTGTATGCTGAAAGCGATATCTATACATCATTTCGGCAATTTATTTTAAACTTTATTCATTTATACTTAAAGTTGAAATTAAGGGTAAAGTTAAATGTTTTGAAACTTCAAAGGATTCAGTTGTTTGTTTATGCTTTTGTACGTATTTATTAAGATACAATTCTGCTTTCATTTGCCTGATAGAATTCACTTTTTTACCAATTAAGATTAAAACAAAAGAGAAACAAAATGTGGCCTTCAAAAATGTTTAATCGCAATCGACATGTTATCGATAAAAATCGATCCATACGTTCACCATCACTATCATTATATCGATTTTAATATTTTATTCCTTTTCACTCTCTAAGTATATTTTGGACACCAATGGTTGATAAAAAGGTGAAGGAAAACATCTTGAGGAAACCTGGACTATAAATATAAAGTCTGAAATGAGCAAGCGTGGTGATTAACGCTCAATCCTTCTCCGTGACAGAGGAGGCCGCAGCCCAGCAGTGGGACGATAAAAAAGCTGTAACATAACGTAACTCTTTTTTGACAGTTGCCCCCGAAGCAGTGAAAGTTCGCGTTGAACCAGAAGAGCTTAAAGTGGGAATCGAAGCCACACTATACTGTGACGCTGCGAGCAGTAACCCTCCAGCTACACTGTCGTGGTGGAGAGATGGAATACCTGTGCAAGGTGAGTATTTGTATGTTAGTTGGTTAAGTTTAGAAAGAAATGAAGATTTATTTGTAGAGCCTTAGCTTAGTGCTTACTTTTAGGCAGTTATATTTTAGTACTGTCTATGTATACCTGTGATGTAATCGTAGGGTAGTCAGAAACTAAAGAGTATTACTCAGGTGTGATACTTAAACTATGAATTATTATCGTATTACCTAGTGAGCCTTATCTCAAGAGATCAGATAAGCAGTATTTCATCAAGACTTAACTGCATTTCGTGAGACTATTTTTGTGGGAAATGGACCGCTGTGGGTGCAGCGTGAGGGAGTATCAGACTCTTACTAACTAATACCCACTATATTCCTTCTTGAGCCCTTGACAAGGGCCGCGGTAACTCGTTCAAACAATCCTGCAGTCCAACATCTGGTAACACTGGAAGTGTTCTTCCTGCAGACCAACATTTGATTAGAATGGAAGTATTCTCCTACTATTGCGTCTACTAATCTATAATGTGTATTAGTTGTCCTTAAGTTGACATTTCATGTGATATTGAAGCCAGTTTAATATGTTTAAAATAATAAAGAAAAGTATTGAAATTACCTATAAAGCTAGTCTAACAACAATCTTAGCTAAACGACATCTTCCTAGACACAATGTCCACAGTTGCACTGTTTTGCATGTAAATCCTATGTCTATATACACGAGCAGTTTAGCCGTGCGAGCCAATCGATATTATCGATATTACATACAGTTGTGTTAGTAAGTTGTCAATATGTTCTACTGGTTGCAAAGGGCACGTATTGTATAGGCAAGCAAGGCTACTCAAAAACACCAATTTAAGAAGGGTATGCTTATTTGAAGATTTTGTGGGTAGATAATTGGAAAAAACAATTTTAAAGTAATCATAAAAAGCATTTAATTTGTTATGACTAATATACCCAAACATTGTTTATCTGAAACTTAATAAGTAAAGCCTAAAATTCTTCTTCTTTACTTCCAGAAATCAAATGAATCGAATAGATAAGTTATATGTAAAAACACTCTATATTCCAGCTATAACTCACCTTTCGGACAACATAATATTTCAAAGTCTTTGAACTTCATTACAAAAAAGATTTTCTATTTATATCGATACCTCTATAAAAAAAAGAATAGTCAGACTGTTTATCACAGCCGTAACCTTTTTGAAACATAAATTCTTACCTTCCCTTCTTACCCAGGTCTACCAATGCAGCAGAAGAAAGGCCTTCACGGGGGAACAGTCTCCACCATCGAGCTGAAGCTGACCATCACCAAGGATCTGAACGGTGCCGTGTATACCTGTCAGGCAATGAATGAAGCGCTCCAAAGAAGTGTTCATGATGCGTTACCGCTTAAAGTTTTGTGTAAGTACTAGATTCATTTTCTGAGAGTACTAGATTCAATTTTCTGATGGAACTACTTCCCGCACGTGGATAAATAGTAGGTTTTTATGGGGTGTGATATTTAAGCTACGTTATTGGAAAGTTTCAGAACTTTGGTAGTTTTTACGGGAAAGGGTTACAAAAATACATACCTTAATACAGTCTTTAAAATCTGCATTGTAAATATTATTATGACTGGCGACTTTTTTTGTAATTTCCTTCACAGTTTAAGAGAGTTAGTTCATACATCTGTATATAACGTTTGTCCAGACACTTCTGCAGCTATACTTTTTACGTCAAAACTAATCTAACTGTTTTGTAAACCTACTAGGCCGACACGCAAAACTATAAACATGACTTTTGATCACAATAATAGTGTGAAGACGCTTTAAAAGTAAAGAAAGAGTATTAAATAAATAAACATATTTTATTTTCCTTTTACATTCAAGAAATGCTCAGACACCATACCCACTTTTGCACCAAAACTAACCACCACAATTCTCCTCAGACGCGCCAATCTTCGACGAAACAACACCATACACGACAGTTGGAGTGGAGAACGAACCTCTCATCATAGTACTCCGAGCTGATGGCAACCCTGGCAGCATCACGTATACCTGGACGAAGGATGGACTGCCTATCACGCAGTCTTCTTATAGTACTGGAAGTAAGTAGGAATTATGTAGAAGATTAGTTTTTGATAAAGGCCGTTCTCTGTGGTGTTAACGTTGCAAAGGAATTATTACTTGTACGCCAGATAAAATTGCTATATTTGTTTGGTGTATTCTGATGTGAAATTTCATATTTTTGTTGCTATAGGTACGTAACTTACATAATATTAGTATAAATTAGCAACAGTGTTAGAATAGAATCAATCTGTATACAACATTTTTCATCTAAATGCGGTATGTCTAAAAGTAATAGACGGTGTTTATTCTGTATTTAATATTAATTGATTGTGAAATACGATGGCTTGGTGGTTCATATGTATCTAGAGCAACTGTATATAAAAAAAATGAAACAAAACAATATACACATATTTTTAAACAGATTTGTAAATGGCAGCTGTTTATAAAAAATACGATCACGTGTGTTACCAAAAAGATACATAAAAAAAAGAAAAACTATGCAAAATACTAAAATATTAGTGATTCTAAACGCAAAACCCCAATAAATATTACCATACTTTTGTGTATTTTTTACAATTTATTCAAGTGCAAACATAGAATTGAAGTAAAAAATATTTAGAGGTCTGCCGAGACCTAGACATTTAAAATTTACGACTAGCTGTCATTTTTCACCTGTCAGGCATATTTCGTCTCTATATCCCTTGCGATTTTGTAAATTCCACAACGTTTTTATTATAATTTAAAAAATGCTATATAAACCTAGCATTTTTTTACCAAGCTACACATAGATATTCACAATAGGAAATTTCATCAAAATCGGTGTAGCCATTCGTTGCAAAAGCATAGACAATCAACGTACTTTGAAGAATTGCTAACTATAATAGGTACTTAAAAATTGTTGTGTTACTTTGTATTTTTCATAAATTCTAGTCTCAAAAGTTTGTGTGTCTAAAAATAAAAGTAGCCAGAATTGTGATAAATAATTAAAACAAAATAATCACTTCGAAAAACCTACTTAAAAAAATATTTAGAAATTAAAAAACCATTAAAACAAACTGTCTTTCTTTTCAAACAGAACACTAAATTAAAACATAATTTGGAGATGTAATCAAAATAATTATTTTCTTTTACATAAAAGAACTTAGCTACAATGGTCTAATTAGAAATTTCTTTTAATTAACTGAATGAGAGCTTTTATGAGGGACTCATTTTAATTATTGTCTTTTGCAGGCGTGTTTTTTATCTATTTCGAAATGACATCTTAAATTATAATATTCATATCTCTATGACATTTTTCCCTAGCCTATTTATCGTCCCACTCCTGGGCACAGGCCTCTTCTCATACGGAGAAGGATTGAGCATTAATCACCACGCTTGCTCAATGCGGGTTGGTGATTTCAGACTTTAAAGTCCAGGTTTCCTCAAGATGTTTTCCTTCACCTTTAACCAGTAATTGGTGTCCAAGATACACTCAGAAAGTACCTAATAACTTTCTATAGTTGTATTGGCACTGACTTGATCTAGAATTGAACTCGCACACTCGTACTTGAGAAGGTAGTTTCACCCGTAAATCACAGCTAAAATCAATTACAATACTATAATCAAGTACAAATTTCATTCAAAAACGGTAACCAAACATTCAACCATTAAAATAATTCCGTACAATTTAGTTATTAACAAAACACCATTAACATTTGATATAAACAAACTTTGTTTTGTAATTAACTGTAATAAAGCTGGAAAACAAACTATTATCACTTTGGTATGCAATTTAAGTTAAACTAATTATTAATGATTGTGGTCCGTTAACTGGGGCGCGATTCTACTAATTTTACTTGAGCGACATACGATTCACATCCGACTGAGATCCAATCACGACTCAATTACGATTGAAGCGTATGTGGCATTCCGCTACTTTTTATCTAAACCTTTTTATCCGTTTATATGATTCAAAAATGAATCATATTGTCTGCAAATTATTTACGACTAGCTTCTGCCAGCGGTTTCACCCGCATCCCTTGGGAACTACTTCCCGTATCGGGATAAAATATAGCCTATAGCCTTCCTCGATAAATGGGCTATTTAACACTGAAAGAAATTTTCAAATCGGACCCGTAGTTCCTGAGATTGGCGCGTTCAAACAAACAAATAAACTCTTCAGCTTTATAATATTAGTATACTTAGATTGCAATATGATTGTAGAGCAAACTACCGTATAGACCAAATGGCAGATTAATCGAATGTCATTGGAATACGATTGGTCTTATATTAGTAGCAGAATACCCGTTAAGTTTAAAACTGCTATTGCGATTCAATTTTGACATTAATAACTTAGCAGAATCGGGCCCCTGTTGTTTTCAGTACAAAAATACCGGCGGTTTAATATCTAAATAACTGTAGGTTAATGTAACCGCAAATCGTTTGTTGTTAATTAGTATATCTGTTTAATTGTTTATTATATTTTGAAAGTAAATATTTGATGGAAATTCATTATTAAATCTGAAATGATAGTTTTATTAGTTGTGCTACTGAAATTATCGTATTTTATTGGGATTAAAACTACTTATAATCTAATCGGATCGTAATCTACCTAGATCAAAATAATTTCAGTTCATAATCTACCTTTATTATTACAAAATTTTATCTAAACTGGTTATTTTTGCCATCATTGACTCTTCCTCATTTTTTTTTGCTAGTTAACCTGGTTATATAAAATCATAATACTAGCTTTTACCAGCGGTTTCATCCGCGTCCCGTAGTATTTACTTCGCACACCCAGATAAAAAGTAGCCTATAGCCTTCCTCTATAAATGGGCTATCTAACAATGAAATATTTTTTCAAATCTGACAAATAGTTCTGACATTTGCGCGTTGAAGCAAACTTCTGCTTTATAATATGACTATAGACTAAAAACACCCACATTACCACTACGAACAAAATACACAGAAACTTGAGTAAATATGATTAATGAATGTATGAGCCTAAAACGCTTATTTGTCTAACATAGCCATGCGGGTGTAGCCTAACAGAGAAACAAGGGCTAGCAATGTGAAGCGATTAATTATATAGCTGTAATAAAGGTTTACACTTGATGACAATAAATTTGACCTAGTTGCATTTTTTTTTTGAGTTTTAAAAATCAAGTGTGATAGGAATGGAGGAACCTATTGATAAAATTAATGTTGAAATAGCAGAGTAGATTTTATAAGCTCTGTTAGTACATAGGTTATTTATCACTTAGAGAAGGCCTCGTGATCAATAACATCGTGCTTAAAACAAATTGGCAATTACACCATGTTTTTGCAATTTTTGTAATTTTTTTTCTTTCATTTAGTGGTACTTAAATCACCTTGGAGAATAAGTCTCTTACTTAACTTTCCATGTTTTAATCACCTTACGTAAGATGACGTTTAGTATTTTGAATATTTTCAGTATTCTATGTCACCAAGTGAACTATTTACCTATATCCCACACACAAAAAACTTACTAATCTATTATCTTTTTCCCTAGATGACAGGATAATATCAGAAGGCAGTATGCTGAACATGACGAAACTGACGCGTCATGATGCGGGCATCTACACGTGCGAGGCTGTCAACTCTCAGGGCAATGCTGTCGCTAATATTAGCGTTTCTGTTCATTGTAAGTATTAGTAGCTGGGTAGTTTTTTTGCAAGTAAGTTTACAGTTAAATAATTGAAATTTAATGGCATTTTGAAGAAAAAAATTCATCTATTCTGACAAAAGTAAACGTTTTTAATTAAGTCTTTGACGCTATAAAATCACATGAAAACTGTGGTCTGGCTATCATTCAGAGGCGGATAGAGGAACATCTCTTTTGTTGAAGTTGGTTAAGGCCGTTCAGGTTATTATTGTGGCCGATTTTAAGAGTATTACAGACCCTAAAATCTCTTTTACTACAATTTTAATATTACAAGGATATCTGCCAAAATTGTCATCTCAAAAACCTTCTTACAAAATATTATACCACAAGAAAATTACCTCTGACCTAATTAACAACAACTTTGTCGTGAAACCAAAGGCTCACATTTCCTTAGAACATAATATTAACTACAAAATACTTGTAAGAACCTTCATTGCTTCCAAACAGAATTGTTGATCAAGTCATCTTCCGAGCCTTTTTCCCAACTATGTTGGGGTCGGCTTCCAGTCCAACCGGATTCAGCTGAGTACCAGCGCTTTACAAGGACTGACTGCCCATTCTGACCTCCTCAACCCAGTTACCCAGGCAACCCGATACCCCTCGGTTAGACTGGTGTCAGACTTACTGGCTTCTGGCTACCCGTAACGACTGCCAAGCATGTTCAATTACAGCCGGGACCTACAGTTTAACGTGCCATCCGAAACACAGTCATTGGTGTCTAAGATATACTTAGAAAGTACATACAAACTTAGAAAAGTTGCATTGGTACTTGCCTGACCTGAAATTGAACCTCTCTCATTTTTGAGAGGTTGGTCCTTTACCCACTAGGCCACCACGACTCAGAATTGTTGATCAACTATTGTCTATAATGTGCTGATCAAACTTGCAAAGGGTTACAAATTGAAGCGTTCTGAAACCCTCTTTAACTAATGGTAACTTGCAGGTTAATGACGGTTCCTGAACGATTAATTCGATTAGAACGCCTTACGACCGATGGAATGTGTGCACTTGATTGCAGAAAAATTGGGTCAATGTTTTTAATTTTAGTGGAGTGAGGGGTCAAATGTTGGGATTTGTAATTTGATATTTTTGGGGTGTGATGTGACAAAATGTTGCGCTGTTTAAGTACCTATGTGTCAATATTTACTATAGGTGTCTTTTGTCTATAGAGGATGAGGAATACATAAGATTTTATTTAATCTACCTGTTTCCTGCCATTTCACCTGCGTTGTGTGGAAATAACTGACCGTACCCGAATAAAATATAGCTTATGTCACCCAAGAATAGCGTGGCTTCCCAACAGAGAAAAAAATATCAAATCGGTTCAATAGTCTACTAAACAAACAAGCAAAAACAAATTCCCCTTTATACATAGACACAGAATCTTCTTCATCAAACTTTTCTAAAGTAATAATTGAAATTAACTTGTTATTTTTCTTTTAGATCCTGCGAGCATTAAGTCGGTGTCTCAGCATGAGGTACTTAGTCCCAATCAAGATGCATTGCTGTCTTGCACTGCTAATGGTAAGATTATTATATTCTTGTTATTTCATTTAGATAATTATATGACTTTTCAATTATTATCTTTTTGTTTTTATTTTTTTTTTTCAATCAAATATGTAGGTACACTGTATATTTTAAATATATACAACCTTAAACTACTTATTTATTAAAAAATAAAATAATATAAACAAATATACTTTAACATTTATTTTGTAGTTGAGTAAATGAGGAATATTGGTGACTAAAAAATAAAGTTGTTATTGCTTTATATTTTGTATTAAATAATGTTGGTCGTTTTCGCTTCAATGCAGTGTAAATATTGCATTTCGTGGTAACGGTTGTTTTTGCTGTTAATTAATTAAATTTTATTTGGTGGAATGTTAATTAAAACATTTATTAACTCAGTAATGTTTTCCACATAATTTTATGAAAATTTAAAGAATTTGTCAATATGTATATAATCTCTACAAATTAAACAATATTTTTGTGAAAATTTTCATGTATATAAATGATTTAAAGTTACTTTTTACTAAAGATACATTTCCCTTGAAGATCTTATTTCAAATATCAATTATTTAATTATCTTATTTTATTTTTTATATTGATGATTTCATATAAGTACCTCAAAGTTTCTCTCACTTAGCTTCAAAAACTAACCACCCCCTTCAATTACAGGTAACCCCCTAACAGCCGACAACATACGCTGGGAACGAAAGGGCTACAGCATCAACCCCAACCACGTCTCCTTCGAGCCTCGAAACGCCACCAGCACTTTACTCATCAAGTCAGCAACCCGAGCAGATGTAGGAAACTTCCAGTGCGTGGTAGACAATGGGATTGGTAGTGAAGCTAGGCAGGATGTCATGCTGGTTGTAAGGTTTAAACCTGAGCTGGATAGCTCGCCGAGTTTGATGAAATCTGCTTCCAATGTGGGGCAGGTTGGGAGATTGACTTGCAAGTGAGTATTGAAATGTGTTCTGTAGTAATAGATGTATATCTATGTCCTGTGCACTTGGCTAATCTCTAGCAGTTGGCTAGGAGGGCATCATAATCATCAAGTATTGAAATGTTGAACTCAAAATCCAAATTCAAAATATTTTTTCAAGGGCTGCAAAACAGCACTTTTTGAACGTCAAAAAATTACAAAAGACTTCCTATGTGTTTTTGCTGTGAAGAAGTGGCGCAACCAACTCCCCAGCAACACATGTCTCTCTATAGGTTAGAAACAATTAAATAATTGAATGATGGTAGTTAAGGTATAGATTGCAGAAGTAATTTAAATGGTGTCCCATATTTTGTGAACCGTAGTGTATATAAGCTTTTTGGTTTTTATTCAAATACTTGAAACTTGTTTGGAAGACAAAAATTAGCACCGGTGAAAAAAAATCTCTTTTTGTCTTAACATCTTATTCTTATCTGCCTATACTAAAAAGGAAAATATTCAATATAAGTAGAAGTGAAGAAAGTAGCCTAAGTCTGAGTTATTACGTCAAATACGACGTGAACTGTCAGACAAAGTGATTTATGAATAGAAAGGTTTTTAGCTAACTTCAGATCTAGGTTAGGGAAATATTTTAGTTAAACTATTTATATTGAACTTCCCATCTGTCTATCTAAGATATAAGATTATCAAAATTTGATTGAGGTTATTGTATACAACATTAATGATCTTTTGAAATCACCTGGTTTTAATATCCAAAAGAAAATTGACAACCGTATTTTTAAAGAGTTCTCCAAAGTATAGGCTCTTATAGACACACTCAAAGACATTTAATGGTTAATTTCTATGAGAATCTGTCACTAAGGAGTGACTTAAGTAATCATTAAATGCCTCTGAGTGCGGGGGTTAATATTGTAAACCAAAAAATCAAAGACTTAAAAAAAATCCCATAATTAAAAACTATCGATATCTTTCAGATGCAAAGCAGCCCCCGCACCAAACTTCACTTGGTCGAAAAACGGCGCAAAACTACCAGTGAACACATCCACAAAGTATTATGCAGAATACCATAAACTGGACTCGATCACGTATACCTCTGTACTCCTGATCAGTGATGTTAGTTCCTCAGACTATGGGTCCTATGAATGTGGAGCTAGGAACGACCTTGGGTTCTCCACTACGTCCGTTAAACTGGATATTACTAGCGCCCCAGGTATGGAGATAATTTTGAATAAAAATTGCAGTTGAAGAAATAATGTGAAATCTAAGTTATGAGCTCCTCTATTTACATTACATTCAGAGAAGAACTACAAATTAAGATGTAAAAAGTTTTAGATAAAATAAATAAGCAAAACAGATATGTATGTGGTACATACATATAATTTACTTAACTCTGATCGTAGTTCACTACAAGCCAGAAAAACCAACAACCAAAAAATGATTTTAAGTGCTTCAAAAGTTAAACAAACAAATGAATTCAAGACAGGCTACTATTGATACTCGTTCTTCTCAAAGTCTTATTAAGTAATGGTATTAAAGATATCCTTTGTTTCAGATCAAGTGATATCACTATTGGTGACGAATGTAACCCATAACACGGTGACACTGCAATGGGTACCCGGATTCGATGGGGGACTACAGTCCTGGTATAGGATACGATACAGGTTAGTGTTCAATATCTATTACCTGAGGAATTAATAATTTTGTCTTGAACCAATAATTCTAGTCTTGCCTTTATTAACATAAGTCTTGATTAAAAAACCCAGGAAGCGATAATAAGTCTAATCAATACTCAATTCATTTCTAAACCAATATTTGTAGTGATTTAAGAATCACAACGAAAAGAGATGGTTAAAAAAGAGAATAATAACAAAATGGTTAGAAGAGTAATAACGTAAAGACGATAATTTTAACCAAACTCTTATTTACAGGAGAATATTCGAAGAATCATACAAATACGAAGATGTAGTACCAAGAAACGCTACCACATTCACTATCGGAGGGTTAGATAGAAACACTGATTACGTATTCTCAGTGATGGCAATCAACAAAATTGGTCAAAGCAAATACAGACCTGATGACACCAAAGTTACTACACTAAGTAAGTTTACAACTACTTTATTAATATTATTTAAACTTCAACTCAAAGACGGAGATATGAAATGTAAACTTTGTATAAGATTGTATGAATATTATAGTGAGGCGTTTGATCTTGTCAAACAGATTTCTCATGCCAATCTCACAAACTTTTTACAGTAATACAAAGAACATTAAAATGTTAACAAATAATGAAATTTCAATGGGTTCGAATCCCAACAATAAAAAACTAAAAATATTTCACATTTCTTTTACATCTGTTATTTAAAGTAAAATGGTTCCACAAGGTACTATACTTGGTCTAACGCACTTCAAATCTTTCCACGCTGCTCAGATATGATCCCTTCATCAATACAGTCTTCTTCTGAAGAATATAACTACAATGTACCAGGAGTTTTTATTATCACTGGTACAATTGTGGGAACAGCGTTAATTCTCCTAAATGTATTGCTGATCGGATTCTGTCTACATAAAAGGACCAATAAAAGGATCAGAGGTTTTGAATCAATCGATATTTTTTGGATGTTAGATTTAGTCTTAGCTTTTGGTGTTGTGATGATTTCTGTTTTGTTGCTGTATTTTTAGAAGTTTATCTAATTTCCTAAGAACACTTAAAGTGTAAGTAACTCGTAAAAAGTAGAATAATAGCATTACCCCGTTGAGCAATGAAAATTTCCCTATCACTTCCACTAAAAGCAATTTCAGTTAAAGCATTTGGAACGGAACAAAAAATGTAGATAGCTACCACTTGAATTGTAACATTAAAAGCATATCTTCTGAGACGAAAGCTCTTCAACCGTCAGTTACAAAGAGCGACCGTGAAAATTATATTACAGTCAAGGGCATCATGAAAAGTTCGCTCAAATAGTAACTTACTCTTGAATTTTGTTAGAAAGTATATTTCTCACTTTTAAACGAAAGCAAGTATTACAAAAATGTGAATTTTGTTGAGCAATGCTAAATTAAATATGGAGATACATATTGTTAGAGTCTAGCCGAGTTTTCGTGATAAAAAAAATTCTAACAGTCATGTTGAAGACAGATGAGGTCTCATTTTTCATATTATATTCGTTAAAAACATCGGGTTTTAATACAAAGTCATTTTTTACTATTTGAAAACAATACAGATAGATGAAGTTGCTACTTTTCGTGTGCTATGAGAATTGAGTGTTATTTTCAAAACATTGTTTCATATTTTTTTTTTACAATTAATTGCAAATATTTTTGGTCAACAAAACTAAAATCGTCACAATATTTTTTTGCATTTTTTTACTTATTTTTTTTTTGTTTTTTCTTTTTTTTAAAGCTTCTTCAGAAGTAGGCGAGCTGAATGTTGTATCAACGGAATTCGTAGAAACTGCTGATGTATCCAAATCTGTAGTTATATACGTATCAATCACTGGAGTTGTATTAGTATTGATAAACGCTGCTTTAGTTGCATGTTTTGTATTAAAAAGGCGCTCCAGACGTCTAAAAGGTAAGTCTCCTGTTTTATTTTCTTTGCTTTCATTAGTATTATTTTGTCTGTAACGTTGTTTATCTAAATGTACTGTTTGTAATGTAGCTGTTTCATCTTCTAACAAATGTTAATCAATGCTGTGTCTTTTCTTATTTTTCAGTTCAGTGATTGTAACAGTAGTTAATTTATGCGCTGTCTAAATAGCCGCGTTGATTAGTATTTTGTTCAAGATGATAAAAGTACAGTTGAATAATTTCACCTATTTATATTTCTGAGTGATATATTTTTCAAGGAGTTCAAGCAATGTGGTTGATACGTGACTCGGGGTAAATTTATTTCAGGTGCTAAGCTCAGTTTGTCCCAAAGGGCGAAATGTCTATAAATTCTTACATAATAACGTTATTATTTTGAACAAAATTTTGCTTATTTTACTTAATTAATTCTACCTTGTTAGAACGTAACCCTTTTTAACGTCAATTAATAACTTCATGTAAGACGCTTGGATTCTTGACAAATATTCCACTCTTGGTGAACATTTAATTTATTCGTATTGTAAACCTTATTATAACTTTATTAAAGGTATTGGTTTATTCATATCAATTTTGTAGAAACAATAATCATATAATTATCAATTTAATTATGATATTAATTGGAAGTTCACAAAAAAATGATTAAGTTAATTTAATTTAACTGTACGATTTAATTATTACTTATTCGTTTAATAGTTTAATGAACATAATTTTATTTGTAATTCTTAATTATGGATAATAATTACAATTGCCCGTTGCAATGAATCCAGTCATTTACCTTCAGAAATATTATCTACAAGAATCCACATCTTTATCGTCAAAATTATCAACCTTATGAACCACAACACTAAAATCATTTTCCTTTGCAAGCACATACCAAGCAGACCACACTTCAATATCAACCTTATTACCTATACCACTAAATTCATTTTCCTCTACAACAGAACAAGCGGGCCAAGCGTCAAAATCAGCTACGATAGAAATGTACGCACCATCGTCGTACAATGATACTATGACTGGAGAGACTCTAAGCTCTGTCTCTGAGAAGTCAGAGACGTATTCTCAAGATGAAGGGGCTGATGATAGACAGCCTCCGCCGATTCCTGAGGTGCCTTCTATGCCGACTAGGCATATGTTGAGTCAGGTAAGAAAACAAGACAAGTAATTATTCCTTTAGATTGAACTAGCTTCTGCCAGCGGTTTCACCTGCATCCCGTGGGAACTACTTCCCGTAGCGGGATAAAAAGTAGCCTATAGCCTTCCTCGATAAATGGGCTATCTAACTAAGCCGAATATAGATCTCAGTGGCGTGCACTTGGAGAGGCCTATGTCCAGCAGTGGACTGCGATAGGCTGATGATGATGATGATGATGATGAGCTATCTAACACTGAAAGAAATTTTCAAATCGGACCAGTAGTTCCTGAGATTAGCGCGTTCAAACAAACAAACTCTTCAGCTTTATAATATTAGTATAGATAAGTAGCATTATGATTCTGAATACATAGGTGGTCCTATCAATAAGGTGCTTTGTCACTCGAGTCATAATGAAGCTACTTATAACATCTGTACAAAAAAATATTTCACGCCCTTTCAAAGCTTTCATTCCATCTTTATTGTAGATACCATCTCAATTTATTCAGCTTTTTACTGTGGGTGTCTGACAAAGTAACTATCTTACATTTACTAGTTTCTAATTGCGATCATCAGCAATATTCAAGTCAGCATATATGCTTTTGGAGATCAGCTTTGTGTTTATCTAAATATTTTTCACATAAAATTAAGGTTAAACATAATTTTATTTCCCAAACTATACTATTACAATTCACCTACCAAGCACACCTTATCAACAAATTCTAAATCACCATTTTTCTTCCATACAGACAACAGACGCCTTCCTAATGGATGACCAAGGTCTGGTCATCCCGCCGCCCCTGGACTATCCTCCGCCGAACTACGCGGTATATGATGGTGGAGACCACGCCAGGACTCTGCCGCATCCTCATAGGCATAAAGATATTAGTGGGCATAGTACGTTGGGAAGGAGTGCTGGTAAGTTATCATTGGAAACTATTTAACTTTTGTTTTAATGATTAACCCTGAAATATTACTTAACTTGAAGGTATTTTATGTTAGTGTGACAAAAATATGAAGATGTTTAAACCGTCCTAAAAACTGAGGTACATATGTATAGTTAGTATGACAATTTTAGTATGATTTTTAGAATGTAGCAAACCAATAGAATGTATTGCTTGTTTGATATCATGCTGTCTTTGACATTATTTGACTGTGATAACTAATTTTAAACTAGTTTTTTTTTTAATACATAGTTTTTTGCACATATTCACAGTTTCGTTATTTGTCAGTCAAAGTGAAAATGCTTGACAAAACCACTGTCCTTACTCAACCTCACTCAGTTTTCATCAGAGTTGTTACAACCATTGTAATAGATTCTGCAACATGAATGTTACCTAATCAAACCACTAAATTATCACATGAAAATAATTCTTTTTAACATTTAAATAATACTTTAAATTCTACTAAATACCTAATGTTTCTTCGCACAGGCAAACCGAACTACGTGCCCGCCCCAAGCCCGATGCCGCCACTAGACGGGTCCTATTACAACATGGCGTCAGACCGCTACTTGTCATACCCGCCGCTCATCGGAGAATATTTGCAGCAGGTAAGAGTTTATTAGTGTTATTTATGTAGGGTAAATCAAGGGAGTTAGGTAGGATTGATATTTTGTGAAAATGTTGGTTAAATAGCTGTTCTCTGCCGTTCTACTAGCTTTCCTAGTAAACCATGACCATTTCTTTTCCTAGAAAACCAACCATTTCTTGCATCTGTGTAAAAAGTTGCCTGTGTGTTACTCTGATGATGATCAAGTTTCATCAAAATCCGTTGAGTAGTTTACGCGTGTAGAAGTAGAACACACTCACAAACTGTCTTTTGCAACATTAGTGTGATATAATTTAAATAATTTATAAAATACTGAAAGAACTACTAACAAACCCGTTTTTTAATATAGCACGAATTTTAGTAATTAACTAGTTTTACTTGACCACAAACTAATTCACCTAAAACCAGCATCACATAAGACAATAGACAATTTCAACCAACATCCATTTCTTAACCTCTATATCCCCCAACAGCAACAAGGCCGTACCCCGACTCCCCCACAACAATACGGGGGCCAGCCGCTCCCCAAGCCGCATCTCATGAATGGGGGATTAAGCACCGGGTCCCCATCACACATGGCTAGCCCGCCACATAGTTATGCACTCGATGGTAAGTTTTTAACACGCTTATATTAGCTTCACTTGTAACTATGTATATAAGAAAATCTTGGAATCTTAATGTGACCCACTTCCCGGTCTTCGATTAGGATGAAATTTTGCACACGCTCGAGTTCTGATGACAATACATGCTACTACTACTACTAGCGTGTTTTTAGTTTTTAAAACTATTTTGTATTTTTGTATATTTTCTACTATGTGAGACATTATTTGGGGTATGTATTCTATAATGTCTATGTGTTTCATCTCCATTTTTCCTATGTATAAGTAGATGTGAATATTTTTAACTGATTTTAATGGTTTATTCGTAAAGATCCCATTGCTTTTTCAAAAACTTCTCCTCTCTTCTTTAGTGGATCCCGAGTCTTACTTAACAATCATTATAACATACTTCATCTTCTCATCCATGTGACTAACCCCTAATCACTACGCAAGGGCTCAGCTACATGTAACAATGAAGAATTCTATCTGTAGACAGACAATCGGCTGGGGGTACACTGAGGCGGCAGAGAATGGACAAGATGGCCGCCGTACCACCTCCCGACGTCACTGTACTGCATCAGGGTAATTGTGCACAGGTAAGAGTTTTGATATTGAAACTGGATTTTAAGGAAAAGATGGATTGTGTGAAAGAGGACATGAGTAAGAAGGGATGTTAGTAAGAGGGCTGATGAAGAGGAATGGAAGTGGAAGACATTGTGCAGACCACAAATAGCTTGAAACAGGACAGGAAGAAGTAGCGTTTGACTCGAGGAAACAATTTTACGTTTATGTATAAACTATAGTGTACTTCAAGGGTTTATCATCTCTTGGTATGCTAGATTTGGTTTAAGTTTGTTTAGTTTTAAAAATATTTGAAGCATTTATGAAAGTAAGTGTAGGTAGTATTAGTGGACTAAATAATCCAGCAGTTCAATTCCTCTATTCTTTTAATTAATAAGCGCTAATCAAATACAACAGATCTATTTAACAAGAGTTCCTCCTAATTATGCTGCAAGTAATTATAAATGACAAACAAACAGACGTAAATACCAAATAATTACTTCAAAAAGATCAAAAGATCCTATTGGACTCCTAAATCTTGCTCACAATACTTTTTCAAAACCAGTTAAGCTTGAACGATCTCATAATTTAAGATTAATTAACAACAAATTCGTTCCATTGCTAAGCTCTGAAATTCCAATCTTCGTAAAGTTTTCAATGGATTTCAAAATCCTTAAGTTTTTGCTAAACTTTGTCATTTTACGCTCAAAACGTAATTGCGCGAATGCCGTAAGAAAATACTTGATTCAATTTTCTATTGGGCTCGATCGAAATAGACTGTTTAGTTGGTAATTTCGTGAAATTTGATTTTGATTGGACTTTGTAAAAGCTGGGCTTATGGAGCTAAATATAATAATTTCTTACTTATTTAAAAAATCAGACTGACCCAAAACTTCACTTTTAAAAGTCCAAACATAGATGTGATGGCATAACTCTAAATTTTCTTTACGACTATGTTCCAGTGATATATTTTCTAACAAAATCTTTTAATTTCAGCATCTAGTCCAGACACCAGCCCCCAAACAGCCCCAGTCGATCCTAAAGGACCCCTCGCGCCACAAATATGGCAACCAATACGGTAGCCCCATATCATCGAGCACGCCGCAGAACTCCAACCAGATTCTGACAGTTCAGAACCTCACTTCTGACGTCCCCCAATACGGGACCATCAAAAAAGAAAACAAAAAACAAAACGTAACCATCGATGAATCTTTCAACAAAAGAAGTGAAACGCACGTGGTCTAAAGTGTAAACTAAAAACTAAAAAGTGACAAACTAAAACTAAAAAGTGACAATCTAAAATTAAAAGTGACAAACTAAAAGTGTAAAGGCTATGAGTGTAAAACGTTTATGTGAAGTGTAAATAAATGGACTAGATAAAATTGTAGATAGATTAAAAATAATTGAATGTGATACATGAACGAACTCTCAAAACGATTAGTGTCCATCTAGATAGATATGACATTGCCTAAATTAGAATTTGGGCTAGTCGGGTTGTATTAAAAATGTTCGACTGACTTATCATATTATATAGGTAATACGTCCAAATGACATAGACGAACAAAAAATATGATTTTTTCAATGTCCAATTGTAAAATCATTTTAGATAATACATTTAGATGGTAAATGTACGATTTTATTCTTTTTAATTTTTGTTTAAAGGCTGGATCTTGTGTTGTTCGACAATTTGATGGACGCTAGAATAAATAAATTTAATTAGATTTTAAAGTGTCACTTTAAAATTAAAATGACATTTGTGTGTGATTTCAGTGTCAAATTTAATCGTGACTCTACAACTTAAAAATACAAAGGGTCCTAAAATATTGTTTTTCGGAAAAAACAAACCGTGCAAATTGTCGAACAAATGACTCAAATGTGTGAATCCAAAATTTTTATTGATTCCATAAAAGGATCTCTCGTAATTAAGTTTTTAAGATAATTATGATTGTTATAAAATACGATTTTTGGAAAAATCAAGAAATTATTAAATCGGGAAAAATTTTGAATTTTATCCTGTCATCGTTTTTTAATTAAAATTGTTCTCTAGGATGTTAAACACATTTTTATTGTTAGAAATGGTTTTCGAAACTTATGAAGTTGTTCCTGACGATTTTTCTAATTAATTTCATACTTTTACTTACAACATTTATTTCAGAAAATTTTCAATTAAATAAAAAACTATAATAAAAGACCCCATTACGTAATGTGTCAAATATTGAACGACTGTCATTTATAATCTGTAAATTGTATTTTTTTTACAAAAGTAACTGTATACATATTTACAGTTTTTATTATTATTTTGTAAATTTTTACTCGTAAGTTACTTTTCTCTGCATTTTTACGATGTAAATAAGAAAAAAATAATAATACTCAAAGCGCGAACTGACAATAAAAATAAGTTCAATTAATTTTAATTTATGTCCATCTTGATTCTATGTAAATAGTATAATTATGTACCTAATTGTATTTTTTTACATTAATAGCATTTCAGCCCCAAAATTTAATCGGTCATAATACACATGCCAAAGTTTTATTAATTTTAAACTTTAAGTTATTAAGATACTTAATTATTTTCTATTATATTTTCTTTACATCGAACTTGTAACAATTGCTATGATTTTCGCAAAAATGTTGACTGATTGTCAATTTCTTTTAATTATTTCTCCAAATTTGAGAGTCCATCCAATGACGAAATACGATTTTATATTTACAAAAGAAGTATATTGTTACATTTCGAATAAAAATAAAAAACCTAATAATAATTTATTTTGTTTTATTTTTTCGTTCCTTTTATTTTTTTCCTTTTTAGATGAAACTTCCAATTATTAAAACATATCATACGGGGAAAAGATAAAGTTTTGTTTTGTCTTTTTTCTTTTAACAAATGTATGAACTGAGAAAGTGCCAAAGCAGATCTTTTTTTCGCGACTTATAACTAACCATTTAGATAATAAATTAGCCGGGTTGACGTCCTTCTATATTTAAGTAAATTTAGTGAAATATTAAAAACCGTGCCTTATACTTTTATGCCATTTTGAGAATAAAATATCACTTTAAATATTGCCAATTTAGTATAATGGATATTAAACGAACTTTTTAGTCGTAAGAGCATTAATTTCATTAAATTATAATTTTAATATGATCATCTCAAATATGAAATCGTGTCTTTGTGTTCTTAAAGAAATTTTAAAACCAAAAAATGTAGTGAATTTTTATCACCCATTTTTTTTATTCTGTCCTTTTTCAAATTTTCTTTTTTTTTTACATAAAAGCCTCTTGTAAAACTAAAAATATTTTACATCACATAAATTATTTTGCAAAAAATATGGTTGCTGATTTTTTTTAGTTTTTGTTTGAAAAAATATGAGCTTGTCATTTAGTGGTAAGTGCTAATCGAATGTTCAAAACATATTGTCAATATGAATAAGGTAATTAAAAATAATTAATTAAACAAGTCAATGTTAAAACTTCGGTAATAATCGTCAGTTTAATAATTATTATTAAAAAGATGTGGTCATTAATTAGATTTACCTTCGTATTTTAATTCCCAATTTCTTTTATTTCTAAGAGTAAAAATAAATTAAATATTTCTTTTAGTTTTGAACCAATCCACATCTTAAAAAAATATTTTCTAATAATTTAATATTGTTAAATAAAAGTATTAACTAATCTTTAATGTTTCGCCAACTTGTTTGCAATTTTAAAAATATATTTCAATAATTTAATTTGAAAAAATAATCCTGTATACTTTTATTTTTTTTATTTACTTGAAAAAAAATCAAAAATAAGTTGGCGAAACCATATTTCAGATTACTATAATAACTTCATCTTCAGAGATCATTGTAAAATAAGCCCAATCGATAAAGATATAAGGTTGTAAATTGTTCTGTAATTCCAAAAAATGTGACTTTGATATTACGTACTTACATAATGCTCATTTGTGTAATCAGCATAAAATTGAATTAAAGCGTATATGTTAAAACAATCTTTTAATTCTCTTCAGTTTTCATTTTAAATCCCATTTATCTTCCTACGATTCATCTACATCGGTTTAGCCTTTTTGTCATATAGGCGCCCCTAAAATACATAAGTGATCACGTTATTTCTCGGTTTCACCCGCATCCCGAGAAAACTGCTAGCCCTTTCATGACTAAAATTACAACCTTCAGTACAACAACAATAGTGTCTCTATAACACATTTAAATGGATGAAAATAAGTACATTTTGGACACCAATGACAAAGTGCCAACGAAAACATCTCATGAAACCTGGAGGTTAAAGTTTGAAATCGCAAGCGCTATGATTAACCGTCGTCCCTTCTCTGGATAAGAAGGGCCTGTATTAGTAAGATAAAAGCGAATAAAGAAACCATGTACTTGCGTCAATATTTTTCACCAATTTCAATAATAGTCCGGTCAAAATAGACATTTGAAATAACAAAAATTTTGACGTTTGACCCTGAAGCACACATGGGATCGATGGGGACTTTTGACATTTTATTTGTCATGGTAAACCCAAGATCTCCACCAAAATTTGGCTTTCAGCTTTATTGTTTTTAACTACTAATGTCTGAATTGACCGAAATATAAATTGATCACCACAAATACAAAATCAAAGACATTATAGTAACTCCTTCTTTATATTATAAAAAAGATATATTCCTAACCCCACCACAATATATTCGAAGCAATATGTTATACCACAACATTCAAAAACAGGATATCCTTCACACAAACATACAATACATAGAACCTACAAATCCTGCGTACATTCCAGGTCAAATCGGAAAATGGAGAAATTATAATTTCGGGAAAGCCGTCGGAATTACTCTTGGTAATTCGGAAGTGTAAATCCGGGACTAATATGCTAAATACAGGTCTACCGTCAAATGCAGATCTCTGTGATGTGTGGTACAAGTGAAGAGAGGGTAGCGGGGATTTTAATCTTGGAATACTTTTTATGTTATGGGCTTTTGATCGTCCCAATGCTGGTCACAGGCCTCCTCTCACACGGAGAAGAATTGAACATAAATCACTACGCTTACTTATTATTACGGAATATTTATTAGATTTATTTTTTATGAATGAAGAAGATAAAATTGTGAGTTTGTAATTATGTTCTCTAGCAAATGAATAGTTAAGCTAACTTTTTCCCACGTTTCCATAAGGGAAACTAACTACTACTTCATCTAAACTATTACTTTATTACTACTGTTGTACTTAGATAATAAGTAACCTATAGCCTTCTTGATGAATGGGCAGTAATTATTAAAACTATTTAAAATTAAACTTTAGTAGTGATCATTTCGTTGAAAAATAAATATTACAAAAAAAACATTATACTATTAATTTTCTTACATAAATTATGCAGCATTGCTTACTTATACATAAAGTCTTTCAGCCACAAAAGATAATGTCTCTTTCAGAATATTCAGTGGGGAATTATAAATTTAAACATTATCTTATACGATGAGGTAAGTAATTGATAAGCTAGGGTTTATATCAGACTAAACGTTTTTGTTAGACAGGCCTATATGAGTCAAATCAAAATTACTCTCAAGGGAACTTTTAAAAATACAACGTTGTTTCTTAGATTTTTTGTAAGCTCAAGTAAATATAAGAAAAAATAAAGAGGAAAATATACAGGACTAACTTCTGTCAGAGGCATCAATGTTTATTCAGAATGCAATTGATACTGCAGTAAAAATAATATTAACATAAAACACTGGTACTTAGCGGCATTCGCTTAAACGGGAAGCAGACCTCAAAATATTTGGGAAAAGGCTAAGCAGATGATGACATTATTCGTAGTACATATATAGATTAAAACAATTATTATGTGATCATCAAGAAAACAAACTTCAAATCGCTACCGCTCATTCCTTGTCCCACAAACAGCAATACGTATGAGTTCAGTGCCATATTGATATGTTAATGGTAGCGAACACGAAGCGATAGCGGGTGAAGCACGCTTTATACCTTCGCTTGTTTTATAGCCATACATATGGGGTTCGCAGGCATTGTATGGGAATTGAATCTGGAAGATTTTGGTGTGTTTATCTCTACGGATTTGTGAAAGATAGAATATATACCTAATTCCTTAGGTTCATTCACACATTGGGTGTTTGTAAGGTGAAATGCTGTGGTAAGTAATATGTTTGGCAGACCAAAGGAACTATTAAAAGGGTCAAATAAACGAGTCGCAAAAGTCTGGGCACATATACAATTTATCTGATGAATAAAAATGTCTCTTTTGCTCGAAGCATAGGCTAACAAAGGGCTACTTAACCCACGAAACTACAGAACGAAACATATTTTATTTACATAGGTACGTATTGTAAGATATAACTAGATACTTTTTAAAATAATGTTAAACGAATAGGTATTGTAGCATACACGATCATAACAAACAAACACACACACACTATCAAACATCTGTCGTCTCGTTCCTACACTCACACGCAGGGTGCGGGGTGGGGGAATCAGTCTGCACAGGGCAGTCTGTTACCTACCGCCGCGGAGTGAAGACGTGCTAGAGTGAGGTCAATGTGCCGATACATACACTCAACAAATAGTATATAGTTATTATATATATAGCTGCAGATAGGAGACTACAACAGGTATTAAACGAGGGTTTTTAGCCACGATATTTATCTACCCACAACTTGACAAGCATTACTGGGACTGATACCAAACGAGTTTACAATTCTCATTTTCTACACAAAAATATTAGAGAAATAAAAAGATTCACACCATACAATTATCAATATTCCTTCCACAGTTACCCTACTCCAAACACCCCATCATAACCAAACATCTTCAATAAAATCTAGCTAAGCAAACAAGAACCCTAGGTCTTAATGTCTGTTACCGAGCCTGCCTAAAAGCTAAACCATGTCCTAGGTATACCAGTCGCCTAAGCATCCACCCGTCACATGAGCTACAAGGCATGAATATTGAAGAATTTCAGCCGAAATTCACGTTTAAGAAAAGTTAAGTGGTAGGTTAGAAACCTTTGGTTTATTGGTAAATGAAAATCAGTTTTGAAGGTGAGTGTTAATTAAATAACGAGAAGTTGTGTTATTGCTGTCATTTTGTGTATGGGAGACCCTTAAGTTGAAAAACTAATTTATACTAATACTAGCTTCGGTTATATCGCGTTTCCAAGAAAAATTTTCTAAAGTCCGGGATAAAAACTATCCTATTCTTTCTCAAGGACAACTCTATCTCTGTACGGTAGACCGCACGTCAGTGGTAACTGTCATGCACCTTAACTCGATAGTAATAAGTACGATTTTCCTATAAAACTGTTACCACTGACCTGAAGTTGACTGTACCAAATTTTATTAACAGACAGACAAAGTTACTTTCGCATTTACCTACAATATTATTAGGGATTATAAAGCTGAAGGGTATTTAATGATCACATTATATGATATATTGTATTAAGGATACATAGGTATTTTGTTGGTTCGATCGCGCAAATTTTAGGAAATACTGATCAATTATAAAAAAATCTTACAGCCTGTTTTGCAAGGAAGGCATGTGGGATACTTTTTTTCCAAGATCGCGAGGTAGTTCCCACGGTATGTGGGTGAAACCGCTGACAAAAGCCATATGTAATAGTATGAAGAGTTCTTACGAGACCAACTGTCATTTGTTACGAAAATCATCTTTGACATTCAGAATAGTTGGACCTCGGAACATCTGACAGCTGATCTTAACAAGTATCGTATTGCCAAGGTTTGCATAGGCAGTCAATTTGATAGAATTCTAGTACTTAATTACATGCGGTTAGACTGGAATCCGACCCAAATATACTCACGTAATTGGGCAAAGGCTAGGCAGATGATCCAGTAACAAAATTGACTGTCTTATTGGTCTGGTAGTCGCATATCATGACATCTTTTAAAAGAGTGTCTATGGAGTTTCTTGCCGGCTCTTCTCCATGAGACCAACTTTTTGGATCCGTGCAACTAGTGCGACGTTTCATAGGAGCCTGCAAAGGCCTATTTGAAATAAAAACATTTGACTTTGATTTTGCTGTGCGTGGTCCTATTTTCGATTCCCAGGTCGGGTCGAAATCACTTAAGTTTTAAAAAACTTTCACAAAACAGCCTGTAGACGGGAATTTGATGATTGTAATTGAATAGAGGTACATCTGTATTTACCTACGCAAATGCTTATACACGGTGATATAAGTACCTTTTCTGCGCATCTGGCTGATCTCCTTTTAGATAACAGCTACTGAGGGCCGGCAATCCGTCTATAGGCCTAATGGCCTCTAATGGTCTCTAATACAACATAGAAACCAAAGCTCTTCTTAGAATAGTTTGTTACCTGACCCGTCAAATCTATGTAAAATTATTACCATATATAGTACTAACCGTTTTCCCGCGGTTTCACCCGCGTCCTGTGGAAGCTACTGCCCGCACCGGGATAAAATATAGCCTATGTTACGCGCAGATAATAAAGCTTTCTAAAGGTGAAAGAATATTTAAAATCGATCCAATGGTTTTTGAGTTTATCCATTACAACCAAACAAACAAACAAAGTTTTCTTCTTTATAATATTTAGTTACAGCCTATTTATCGTCCCACTGCTGGGCACAGGCCTCCTCTCACACGGAGAAGGATTGAGCATTAATCACCACGCTTGCTCAATGCGGGTTAGTGATTTCAGACTATATAGTCCAGGTTTCCTCAAGATGTTTTCCTTCACCTTTTTATCAGCCATTGGTGTCTAAGATATACTTAGAAAGTACATACAAACTTAGAAAAGTTGCATTGGTACTTGCCTGACCTGGATTCGAACCCGCGCCCTCATACTCGAGAGGTTGGTTCTTTGCCCACTAGGCCACCACTACCACTACCACTAGGTCAATATTAGTATAGATTAAAACAGAAGTATATTTATGGAGCTTTCTCATTCCATATCAAGTAATAAAAACCTATTTTTACGAAACGACCCCAAAACGTCAAAGTTATCATATTATCTCGTTTGCCCACTTTTCTTATATTTACGGCAAACGAATCAAGATTTATATAAGATTTATTTGGGAACAACAAATAAGTCATTTCTACCCCCAATCTTTGTTATAGCTTCTTGCTTTGTTGGGGGGTAGGTAGTGTTTGAGCTTGTGTGTGAATTTTCCATAAATAACATATGGGTTTTAAGTGAAATTCAAATAGAAGATCATTTAAAATCTTTTTTTAAAACTATTAAATAACTTTGTACATAATTCAAGACGATCAAGTTTGTGATTTTAAATGAAGTAGGTAAGCATTTTTTAAACAATGTTTATGTCGCTATTACTCACTTAGATTAAACAAAGTTAGCTTCTTGGTTATTTCTACATAACAAGAAGAACAAAAAACATGCGTCACCATGTTTAATTTGAACGTTAAAAAAGAAAAATACATAGTTATCCAGATCCTTCTAGTTTACATTTATCTCATAGATTTTGTCATAACTGGTAGACTACATAATTGGGCAATAGTACATGAAACGATATAGTCTACATCTAGTTTATTAGTAGTCTACATCGATTGATTGCTGTTTACTTAGGTTAAAACACACACACGCATACCTATGTATACATACACAACGCACACATCGTTATATTACTTACGCTATTAAGATTAGGTTTATCACATTACAACTTGACTACAGGTACATAGTTATCAAGACCTTAGGAAGTAATATTTAAGTACTTATGTGCCTCTAATTTACAGAGAAAACTAGTTTTTCTTATGGACAGTCATTGAGCTGAAAAATTATTGCTTGTTTGCAAAACTATAAATAGTTTACTGTTACTGTTACAGCCTTTTTATCGTCCCACTGCTGGGCTGCGGCCTCCTCTCACACGGAGAAGGATTGAGCATTAATCACCACGCTTGCTCAATGCGGGTTGGTGATTTCAGACTGTAGTCCAGGTAAATAGTTTAATAAGACCCATTTCCACCTATTAAATTATTTTGAAAAATGCACGTAAAAAGCAAACAGTTTTTTTAGGAAGCTGACTTTGACGTCGTTGGTGAACTTGTGCCTATGTACAATACAAAATAGCATTATGAAACATACTCATTATTCAAGTCTATTTAATCAAGTTAAAATTGCCAATTACCTAATCAACAAAAGTATTGGCATCACAGAAATATAAAACAAAGAAAAGCCAGGACGACAAAATAAAAACGGCAGTCATCAAAAACGGGAAAAAGAACTTTAATCCCCAACATAAAACATACGTAAAGTATAAAATAAAAAGCTCGCAATATTTATCATAATATTATTATTTTGAAGCAATAAAATATGATTCCTGTCTGGTTGGGTTTCGCGTCCAATAAACCGACATTCGCCTCGGCCCATTCCGCCCTACCTATCTGTGATGAAATACGAGGAGCGATAGCAAAAAAATATATTTAAAATTTATTTTTTTACTCAATAAAAAAATCCCATTTATAAATACATCGTGTAGTCCAAAAAAAACGTCATGATTGTAAGTATATCTTAGTGTTTTTCGGGCTAGCTTATAACGAAACTTTGTTATTATAATCTAGCTTCCGACATTGGTTGGTTGGAAAATATTTCCCCTCGAATACAAAATAGCCTACATGTTATTTTAATACAAATTCAGCTATATTTTTTGAAAGTTTCATAAAAATCCATCCAGTAGTTTATGCGTGAAATACGAACAAACATACATACAAACTTTTGCATTTAAAATTTTGGATAAAGGAGAGAAATACTACTTTTGTCTGCGGTCAATAGCTCTAATAATAATAGAATAGAATTTTATTGCAAGCTAATATACAAATATTTTGGAAGTAGTTTTACAAAATAAACTGTTATAAATTACATTGAAATACCTACAAACTAGAATTCGTTATTGGATAAAGTTAAAATTGGTCCGACTGTTTGTTTGTTAAAGTTTTGATTTTTGTAAATATAGCACGTTAATTTTGTAACAGTCTATATTTTAAGCTTTATTTATATTGTGTGGTTTAGGAAAAACATAAAATAAAATATGTATACCTAACTAGTATCTTTCGTTTGTTAAAAAAATGATATTTTTATTTTAGGGTTTCTGTGAATAGTATTACATATGTTTTTGTGGTAAAAAAGTCAACTAAGTACCTGATATCTAAAATCACCCAAAACAAATTGTGATTTCTAAAGCTTTCAGTTATCTATGTTATATTTGAGACTCGTATTTTTTATCTGTGGTATGATTCCCAAAAAAAGTACCGTCTATATATATGTTTTAATAATTTTTCTTAAAAACTGAAAAAAAAAATATTTTCTCATCACACATTATTTTTGCTAACGCCCCACAGAAGCTTACTTTAGATTCCGTCACAAGTTCTTTATGTGAAACAATATGAGGTCCCTAGCAGAGGTCAGCCTTTTTACATTCCCTATAAACGAAAATATTTTCAGACGACGCTTATTACGGACCTCTGTTACAGGATTTGTAGGTAACGGTCGCCCCTAGTGCACGATATCTTTTTGAGCAATGAGAGATGACTGGGCATCTTTAGATTGCCTTGTTTTTTTATTAAAGTGTTTTTTGTGGTGTAAATTGTTGATGTTATTGTAGGTTTTTGTGTTTTTTATTGGATTGTTCATTTTGACTTTAACCGGCCTTTTTTACGCTCTAACGCAAAAAGAGGGGTACTATAAGTTTGATCGCTGTCAGTCTAAATCGAGTTCCATGCGATGTTTAGATGAAAATTAATTGTTATGCCGTGCTTCTTAGACATGTTTCATCGAAATCGGCTCAGCAGTTCTTGGTCAAGTTATTATTCTGAAAATATAGAACACCTTTTTACCTTATACCCCAGTTGAAAGAAATTACCTTGATGCGTATCATCTAAACTGTTTTTTTAACATTGCATAAAGATATTTCAACGAATTTTAACCTGTAGATTATAAAAGTCGTCATCATCATAATCATCATATTAGCCAACTGCCGTTCACTATTGAACGATAATAATACTCGTACTTACACAAATATACCTACAATACCTATATAAACCGTCATCGCATTACAGGCAGCAAAACGTACCGAAAAGGGAACGAATAATTATGATCAGGGATGCACTAAGAAATGGCGTGGAAGCCTCTTTTCCATCTCGCTACTAACGTTAATGATATTTTCTCGACGCCTGATGAGCTTTCAAATGGATGGTTGTATGCACCATGTGAAAGCAACCTATTTTGGAGAAATGGGACTGTGGGATTTATATCTTTTGTAAGTTTTATGAAAGGTCTGAATGAAAGAAATAATCGATCATGGTGATAAATTGCAAATTATCAGTTTAAGTACTTTAACGAGTTCTAAAATAATTATGTAAAAATAGGTGTTTCTAATAAACTAGGTATAAACTATCTATAGGTAATTTTAAATGTACAAAAATACGTAAGTGTCAACAATAAAATCTTTCAGTTACTAGGTATGTACTTCTAACGTTATAGAAGAGGTATATTTTTGTTTATCAATATTTCATTTTCATTTTACTTTTATCTTTTTACAGCATGTAATCAGAAAATTAAATGATTATAAAGTTATTTACGCTGATGTCAGGTATATTTACAACCAAGTTTCTCCAACCGTACATACAAACTTTTTCTTTTTAAATACATACAATTAGTAAACAAAATATTCTTCGCTGGTTACATTTAACATAACAGCATCCAACTGTAACCGACTGTATCTGTACAAATTAATTCACTTAGTTACTTCTACCGTGAGCACAATCGCTCAGGACGAACGTTTAATGTATTTCATTGGGTAACGCAATAAGATGCCCAGTGTTCCTTTCTGTAAGCTCTGAACTTTGCTTAGGTGCGAAAAGAGAGTGTACAGGTTTGATTTTAATAACACAAGTTTAAAAACTAAGGTGTATTTTTCAAACTGGCTGTTTCTCGTGTTTTAACAAGCGTTCCAATTGGCCTCGTTATCAAATGGGAATAAAAAGTATCCTATAACCATCTTTTGGTTTGAGCCTACCTCCCCATCAATTTTCAGCTGGATCGGTTCAGCAGTTCTTGAGTAATAAAAAGTCTAACTAAACTAGACTTTCATTACCCAAGCTAAATCACTGGCAAAAAATAAAAAATAAATAAGTCCCACCTAAAAATGTCAAACCTACAGCCACTGGTCTACCGCTCTCCAAAAATAATTAAGCTTTAAAAAATACGATTTCCCAAAAAAACGTTTATTGAATTGAAAACAACCTTTTTTTCATGTAATAAAATTAATAGGGGACACATCGGTTTATCCGGAGCCATTCATACGGGGTACTCGTAAAATTTAATTGCTATACATAAAAATACAGTTAAGAGTGAACCGGTGTGTGAACGATAGAGCTGGCCTGCTGTTAATTTAACTGTAGGACATGATGGTTAATTCTTGATATGGGATTGGTTGAGAACGAAGGTTATTCTGAAGTATTTGGGAGTTAGAAGTAGTCACCATATTAGTTTATATATGTATATATATTACTTGTTCACCCGCATCTCGAGAGAAATAATATACTTAGGCAACAGGATAAAAAGTAGCCTACAACCATATCAAGCTAGCCTATCTGTGTACCGAGTTCGATTCAAATTGGTTCAGTAGTTAGTAGACAGAGTTGTTTCATTATTATGAAATAAGGATATTAATAATTATGTACACTCCAAAATAAGTTATTCAATTGGACAAATGGGCGGGCAGAGTGTCTTAAAATAAGTACCTCGTGGTATTTTTAGATAGTAAATATGAATTTTCCATTCAAAATCAGGTTGCCCACTCGAAATTAATCTCCAATTTACCTTTCCACAACAAAAAAATACCCAAACCAATGCAATACAGGGTGGCCATTTAAAATCAATTAAATGCCTTCTAAATAGCATTTTCAATAACGCTTTCAAAGACCAACTCCTGAAATCCGGAGAACTCTCAATTATATGAGAGTTTAAATGCTCCGGAACCATTTGATGGTGAAGAGGTTGGACGCCATTTTGAAAATGCGTATTTAATCAGTATAACCATTGCTGGGAATTAAAAGACTCTTGGTATACTGAGGGTACTTGAAAGGGTGTATTTTTGTATATTTTTTTGGTTTGGTATATCGGGTGTGTCGTTCATAATCACATTAAATGAAATGCGGTAATATACTGGTTAATATAAGTCGATTAACACAAACAAAAAAGAAAAATACGTAAAAATAAAAAAATGATTTTTTCAAACAAAGTAAATAGAATAAAAATGTGCGAAAATTAAGTACACCATGTAAAAGTCAGTCATCACAAACAACTGAAATTCTCCCTTGAAAACTGACAGCTGTCAACTGATCAAATCATTTGATAGTCCTAACTTTATCTCTGCTTTACACATGATTTTGTAAATTATAAAAACTAAAAATGACTCCTGTGGTTAAACCACTGAATGAATTAGTTTATTTTTTTTACAATTCGCCATAGAATATCATATAGTATATGCGACAGGATTTAATGTGATTATGAACGACACACCCTGTATGTATGCGTGGATTTGTGAAGAATTCTTGGTGATTTGGGTTCTGATAATTTTCTGAAGGTTTTTCATGTGTTTTTAATAAGAATGTGTACTAACCCGTGTCCCGAAGGAACTATTTCCCGCATTTGGATAAAAAGTGACCTACGTCTTTTCTCAAGCTCTAGACTGAGCCAGTATTTTAACGTAAAAGCCAGAATGACAGAAAGAGTAACTTTGATATTATTTGTAAGGATGATCAAAATCTCATTACTGCATTATAAAAGGTAGGTATATATCTTTTAATTGCTGAAATGAGTAGAATTTAAAAAATAACTTCCCAAAATTCATTGTCCTCCAAAAAAAAGGGTGATTTAAACCCCCAAAAAATAAGAAGATAACATTAAATCCTTAAACGCATTAAGTAGCAAGGGTGCGATTTCCCAGACCATACGAAATCGGTTTTAGACAAAGAATAGTTAGGACTAGACTTAGGTCATTGCCTGTCTGACTATCATAAGCTTTGAAAATAGACTGTTATGGTTCATAATTAATTTTAATATGTATGTGTAAAGATATTTAAATGCAGATGTCTATACTGTGGGTATTGTTTGAATGGTTTTGAGTAAAGTTTTCGATATTGATATTACAATGTTATGGGATGATTTTATACCAATGGGCTTCTTATTTGCTTTTTGGACAGTGATGATTCAATAAAAATTAGGTACTTAGATTCTCCTTATGTTAGGTTTGTACATAGTGACAGATGGATCTATACTAAATAAATTAAAAAATCCGAATTGAGAACCTTCCCCCCTTTGGGTAGTCTGTTAAAAAAAAAAAAAAAAAACAATACACGATAATCTTTTTTTATTATAAGTTAAAAGTGATAGTTATCTCATGAGAAATATAAGTTCTATTGTGTCATTATGTAATAAGAGAAATATAGTAAAATTTTACAATAAACTGCAAAACAAGTTTCAATTACTGATTTTCTTAATATTTTTCTGAAAAAAATATTTAATAACTAGCCCGAAATTATTGCACTGAAGTGTACGAGCAATACACTCGCGTGCAATATAACCGAATAAAATTCAATTGCTATAGTTATTGAAATCTACGACCAAATGAAGTGTGTATAATAACATTATATTTCGAAGTTCATTTGTTTACGATTGATCCAATATTCAGTTAAAATACCTATCGTAAATACCCGCGGAGTGGTTTATAAGTAGTATATATATACGAGTATATAATATTGGTTTTAATAATATTGTGAGAAGGTTTCTGACTGTGATGCGGTACAAATGTTGTGGAACTTTGTCTTTTGTGCGAATGGTTGAATGTGTGTGACTTTTGAAATTGAAGGGATAGTGTACTTGTGTTAATAACCTATGTAAAGGGACTTAGTTTTTCTTAATTGTATATGTTAGAACTATGCATATATGTAGACATATACAAGACACTTGATTACATACAAAATACAGGAAATAATGTACTAAATTATTTCATTAAATTGTAGCAGAAGATTCAATTTTTACCCATTCATCGAAGCCATACTAAAATTTAAGTACTTATTAATGATATAATATAAAGTTGAAGAGTGTGTTTTCTTGAAAGCTTCGAAATCTCATTAACTAGAGGTCCGATTTGAAAAAACCTTTCAGTGTCAGACTGCCCATTTATTGACGAAGGTACATTATATAGTTCCCCCAGAACACTGCAGAAACCGGTGGCAGAACCTACTAATTAAATAAAGCCAACTACACCACAATTCGCGTACCGTCTCACGCAGACAATTTAAGGGTCAATAATGTTAAACCGTTCGAAAAACGACAGACCCCCGAGTTTAATCGTATGGAATATCAGTTAGCGTTGCACTCGAGTGGGGGTGTCGTATACACCGGAGTAATGAAATATGAGCAGAGATGCCATAGGGAAGGTAGGTCAGGCGCCTTCATGTAGGTCAAACTTTCACAAAGCAGCCCGTAGTCTGGAAGTTGGTGATTGTTCACCTGTGCATCGGAGAGCACGTTAATGTCGGTCCTACGCCTGATCTCTCTCCGGTCGTGTCGGATTGCCGTCCTATCGCGCTATGAGAGTGAAGGAATAGTGAGTGCACTTGTGTCTGCGCAAATGCTCGTGCACTTTAATATGTCCTGTGCAGGTGGCTGATCTCCTGATATGAGAACCGTGCCGAAGCCGTGGAGGCTATTATATGGCGTTTGGGTTCTGTGAGACATCTGCCAACGTTCCGTTAATCCCCATTAGGCAAGCCATATTCATACTCGAATATATGGTCAATATTTGTAACTTACATATGCCTACAATAAAGATATTTTGACTTTGACGATTTTTGGTATTAAAAAAAATGGTCAGTCCAAATAAGGAGTGTAAGGGTGGAGCTGGTAACGTCCCTCATCGTAACCCAAACAAACGCCTTTTGGCACGCTACTTTCTTAGGAGATTTTCCGTTATGACATCTCCGATAGTCATTGTGTTCTCCATGGTAGTACCCCACTCCTGAACATATACTATGACTTATTGAAGTCTCGATATTGGGGTTTTTAAGTGCTCTATCAGGGTTATTTTACTGCCTTTCTCTTATTATTGAAGTATCATGAGCCTTTGCGCAATTTATGAGAATTATTTTGGAATTGATTTGTGATTTTTACAATATACATACATATTTTTCCGAGTGGAATGCGTGCCTTTGTGTTTCAAAATAGGATAATAATTTTATAATCTGTGAGAATTAGTATGGTAATTTGGAGACTGAGATGGACTCGAAATTTTAACTCTAATAAGTAGGTACTTATAGTACCTAGGTATTACATCTGACTGTAAATGCAGATCAATGACTTTCAATCCTATAAATAATAATTGGGAAATTATGAAAAATTGATTTTTTCAGAAATCAAAGGAATCGTTAACAATTAAATTTCTTAGTATCGTATTTTTCATATTCTATGTCTGAGCGCACATATACGCGAAAAACAATTGATTTTCTATTGTTTTATAATTAGCGACATACAAGACATTAAAAGACAACTATTTTGAACAATAATAACAAGTCAGCATCTCTTTGTTAATCAATACTTCACTAATAGGATAAGCTGAAGTGGGGTGCGTAGATACCCCATGTTGTGTACACAATCGTTAGATCGTGTGTACCAACGCTTAGAGTAGCACACTGCAAACTTTTAGTCGGCCGATAGTTTGTTTGGGCTCATGTAAGGAGATTAGCCAGCTGCGCAGGACATATTATAGTGCTCAAGCATTTGCGCAGACATAGGTGCACTCACTATTCCTTCACTCTCATAGCGCGATGGGACGACAATCCGACACCACCGGAGAGAGATCAGGCGCAGGACCGACATTTACGTGCTCTCCGATGCACGGGTGTATCAATCAGTAGGAAGATGAATGGTAGTATGCACATCACAAAGATCAGGTATTTAGCCGGTATGAGACCGACTGAAAACTTTGATTGGCATGAAGATTTCCTTTAACCAAAAATGGCCATCCATCGGGTCGATCGAGCAGATGGCCGATGGGGTCGAAAAGTGCTGGAGTGGAGACCCCGGACTAGCATGCGCAGGACGTCCACCAACAAGGTGGACAGATGACCTTATAAAGGTCGCCGGAAGACGCTGGATGCAGGTCGCCTCCAACAGGTATCTGTGGAGATCTAAGGGGGAGGCCTATGTTCAGCAGTGGACGTCCTATGGCTGAGATGATGATGATGATGAACAATCGGGTCAACTATCGGTCGACTAAAAGTTTGTAGTGTGCAGGTACTCTTACGCTTAGTAATTAAGAACCTCTTGATTTATAGGTGCCTTAACCAATTAGTTTTACATGTTGAATTAACTAATTGAAATTATGTGAAACTAAATTAATGTTTAACTTAAATACAGAGTACTAAAGTGCTGTAATCCTGTTAATGTTATGTTTTAGAGTTTGAGTAGATGGATGATAGAAACTACTGAACTGACTAGCAGACAGTAATGATTTTAGTTACATAGTTTAAAACCTGTTTTTTTTACATAAAAGGACTAGTTTTTCCTAGCGGTTTCTCCCGCATCAAGAGGGAAAAGATTCCATATATTTCTTCTTTAAATGAGCTATCTAATGCAGAGCAATTTTTCTAAACGACACAGTATTTCGTTTCTGAGAAAAGCGTAACAAACATTCCAGCTTTAAATTATCAGTATAGATTTATCCAGACAAGAACAAAAACATTCACAAAATTATCAACTATATAGACATAAAAATAACACTATATTTCCATTCACGAAAAACAGTCGAGCAATTTCCAAGACCATACTCGCAATTGACATCCTGACCAACCAATCCAATTGAACGCTCAAGAACTCAGAACTTCAGAACACCAGTCTAACTTCAGGGTCCAACTTTAAAGGCCCATTCAGCCATTATAATATCAAATACAAAACTATGATAAGCAGGAAATAGCCTCTGAAGGTAGAACTAACTGTTGATTGAAGTTCCTGTAAACCGGATATTATAGACAAAGGCGGATAGCTGAAACTTTGCTTTCAGGACTTTGTTTCTTCAAGATAAAGGTGGTTGGTTGACCTCTGTAAGTGTGCGGGGTGGTCAGAAGGTGAAATTTAATTTTTTATAGGCCCTGTACCATGTTATTATGTACCTTTTTTTTAACGACGTCAAAAATCATCAAATGACCCCTCTCGCTGTGGGTTAGCAGCGGTGAGTACTAGGGCCGCGGTAACTCTTTCGAACAATCCCCCAGCCCATGTTATTATGTACCTGAACAGCTAGTAAATTAATTAACATCATTTAATTTCATGGCTTGATCGATCAATGGTTGGTCCATGGATAGGTGAGTATCTTAACATCACGAATTCCTCCGGGTTTAGGAAGGCAAGTTAAATTGATGAGTCCCCGGCTGTCATTTGAACATCTATGGATGTCGTTACAGGTAGTCAGAAGCTAGGAATACTAGTCTTACCGAGAGGCATCGAGTAGCCCAGGTTACTGAGTTGTGGAGGTCAGATATTTTGATTTTGCCTCTAACCCGACCCCAACATAGTTCAGAAACGGCTAGGCAGATGTTGGTGCTATATTTAAAATTTTGAGTTTGACCGACCGACTTCCCGAAAAGGGGGAGGTTTTCAATTCGTCGGGACCTTTTTTTTTAAATATGTTATAACCTAGTCTGGCAAACAAAAACAATTGAAAACATCCTGCTTTTTAGTAAGTTGGCTAAAAAAGTAAAGGCATGTTCAGGTTATCATATTTTGTACCAACTATACCTTCTGCAAAAATTCTTTATAGAAACTTCGAGATCATTCTTTGTCGGCCACAGTTCTGAGATTGTGTTTTTTTTCTAAGTAATGGGTTTGTTCCAGTATTTACTTGTTCTCTTCTCTTTAAAACTTTTCCACAATATTGTTGGACTTTAACTTTACTGTTATGATGGTTAAGTTGCTTTTCAGTTATTTCTAAGTGCGTTTTAAGTTATGATTAGTATTTTAAGGTTTAAGATGAAGATTTTTGACATCGTGAATAGAGAGTGTGTCCTTGCTCCGGCCATATTTTGGATAGGTATCTAAAGTGTCGTAGAGTTTTTATGTACCTATCTTACTTATATTATTAATGTTAAAGTTTGTGAGAATGTATGGATGTATGTTTGTTATTCTTTCAAGCAAAAACGGCTGGACGATTTGGTTGAAATTTGGTATATAGATAGGTAATTTGGTGATACCCTGGATTAACAAATAAGCTACTTTCAACACACCAAGCGGGCGAAGCTGCGAGCGGAGGCTAGTAAGTAATAATACAATTACCAACAGATAAGATAAATCATACTTAGTTTCTTCTCTTAAGTAGACAAGAAAATCCCAATAAACTAACTTTTTTCCGAAAAATCAGCTAGATTTTCCCATTTATTCCAAAAAAGAAAACTTAAACGATATTTATCAATCCGTTGAGAGTTTCTCACAGAATCCTCATAAAATTGAATCTTGGGGTCTTTGTACGCTATATCGATTTGAAGTGCACTCACCAACGATATTCCTATAATATTACACTTGAGATGAAATAGATTCTTAGGTGTAAGATTTTGGCTTTATCAGCCTCTAGACTACGATTTATGAGATAATTTTTATTTGAGAACGCTATTGGATGCGGATTGAAGAGGTTTGTTTTTAGTTTTATTTGTTTGGCTTTTATTTTTATGTTTGTTTAAAATACCAGGTTTCTCGTATTATTTTTATGTTTTCTAAACTACCAGATTTTATTTGAAATTATTGTTATCAAATCGGTTCAAAACTTGTACTCAGCTGCATCTGGTTAGACTGGAAGCCGACCCTAATATGGTTGGGAAAAGCTTAGGCCGAAGATGATGAAATCAATTTAAAACTTGGACCTGAATCTGACCTCCTCAACATATTTACCTGGGCAACCCGATACCCCTTAGTAAAGCCGGATGTTAGTCTTTCTGGCTTCTGAGTACCAAAATTCTTAAACAACAGCTAGAACACATCAATTTAACGTACTTTGCTAAACATTTAAGAACTCGTAATGATAAGATGGGGTCCCATAGTTATGCATAACTTAACCTTATGATCGATCAACCCGTGCAGGTGCTATTTAGCCAAGAGCCTTTTAATATACCTAATATTGAAGTGAATTGAATAGAAGTTACAAATAGGAAACATACATTCAAATAAGACATTAAAAACTTTGGCTAACCCCCCACAAAAGCGGACCTTGACACTACTCTTCAATCATTGAAGGCATTGTTTCATAAAAACATCATTATCCTGCGTCGGGGGATGAAGGGGGATGGGAGGGGATAAAAACTAAGGAGCCTACAGAACAGTGGATAATATTGCAGCCTCGCTTTCGACTAGAACCGAGCAAATGAGAATTTTATGACATATCCACGTTTAGGGGTTAGTTTAGTAGTATGGAGTGGGTTTCGTGCTCAAATTGTTATTGTGAAAGTACAAAATTCAGAATTAACAGTCAGATTCTGCCTAATCGATTCCCTACGAATAGATTTATTGTCTTTTTTTTTATTGGTACAGGTAGGTAAATAATAGACATAAACTTTAATATCGGGGATAGTGATTGGAAAAAAAAAACTTTTTTAATAAAAATGAATTTCGATTAAAAAGAAACTATTAGCACTGAGTTTGCAACTGAAGCGTTCCGCAAAAATGCATTAAAAAAAACTAATAAACGACATCATAGTGTCGGGTAAAAGCGACTGTTTTTAGGGTTTTGAATTTTGATTTAGTTGTGCATTAAAATTAACGAAAGACAGATTAGAGATCTAGTTATGAAGTGAGAATACCCATCATCTTTTCATTATCCTACTTACGTAAATAATTAAAAAATAAAATCCTCCTCCATAGTAACCACGCCATATATTTTCGCGTTGACCGCAACAGAGTATTATTAAAACATTATTTACGTTGGATGGAAAAATGTATTTTTGACTATGAAATGTCCCGGGTTCGTTTGCATTTCGGCCTAAAACTTTGGTCTGACTACACGTGCCAAGATGGCCGCATTGTTTTATTTTTATATCTTGAAGTTTGTGCTTATGAAAAATATAAAAAACTGGCCAAGTGCGAGTCAGACTCGTGCACTATGGGATCCGTACAATTATTTATAAAAGCCCTCCAAAATATTTATTTAATTCTAGTTTTCAGTATTTGTTGTTATAGTGACAACAAAAATTCATCATCTGTGAAAATCTCTCTCTCTCTCATCTGGTCAAATTTGTCCGTATTGACCTATACTATCACCTCATGAAAGGATGCGGTCTACTTACAAGTACCTAACCCTGTATATACCTTCGTCTTCAATCACGTTATCTATTAAAAAACCGCATGAAAATCGGTTGCGTAGCATTGAAGATTTAATCGTAAAAAAGCGACTTTGTTTTATACTATGTAGTGATGAAACACATATTTAAAGTAAAAGTGTAGAAAAAAAAGGTCTTGCAGAAAAGAAACGGCAAGAACCTACGTTATATCTTATTTTGATCATTCTAAAGTACAGTTATTGCTAACCATACACACATAGACACAGTTATATATATTTCCATATCAATCGTATTCATGAAGTGATGTGTGACGCGCAGTAACTACGGTTCAAGTTAAGGGTTCAACTTTATAACTAGTTCTAACCGGATTGTCGCCTAAACTTCTCTTGGACGTATGCTGAAGTTCTGTGGCTGTGGGTATGTTGATGATCAGGCGTTAGACTGGTCAGTCAGTAAAATGGTCGAACATGTTCTAATAATCTGTCGATAGTAAGGGAAGTTTGAAGAGTCTTGATGAATACATAATCATATGGCTCACCGTTTCACAATTATGTTGGGATCGACTTCCAGTTTAACCCGATGCAGCTGATTACCAGTGTTTTGCATATCTGACATCCTCAACCCAGTTACCAGGGCAACTTGTAAGATGGTTTTGAAACTTTCTGGCTTCTGACTTTCCATAACGACTGCCAAAGATGATAAAATGACAGCTGGGACCCATAGTTTACTAATCGTGCCCTCCGAAACATGGATAGCACGATAAACATCATAGTCACCAAATGATAGCTTTATTCATGATAATACAGATGATTAAATTTACACAAAACTTTTGTGTCAACAAATCAATTAATTTTATATTTAGAAAAATACATTAAAATAAAATCCTCTCGATGATAAACACCATCAATATTTTAACCCCACACAATTACAAAGCCAGCCCCAGACACTACAAAAAACCACGTTAAGCGTTAACCCTCCACCGCCGATAGACAGTTTTAATCTCGCACACGTAATTTTTAATTTTAAAATTTCAAAAAGCCAGCCTGACCAATTAAAAATAAATTACTCGGCCGACTAAGAGCTCACTCGACGCCCGCATTTTCACGTGAAAATACGTTTGAACACGGAATTCCACGTTCTAATTTCAAAAGGAGGCGAATGCGTTCATGAAATTCAAATTTAGAAGTCGTTTTCTATCGTTCATTCTTTTATAAATCCCGGGATTAAACGATGTCATAGTGATAACGGGATTCTTTTGCAATGTTAACATTTGAGTGTTAAGAATTTTATTGTAATACCTTTTTTATCGTTTTTAAACCTTGATATATGTGTTGGGGAGAGCTTTAAGGTGTCTTGCTGGGAATTACCTTTGTTTTATTTCTACTTTGGAATAAGATTTCATGAATGTTTAGGCTCAAATCGGTTATTACTGGTTGAGAAAAACTTTCTAGATGAAAGAGATTGTGATGCAGATTTTGAAGAATTTGAAAATACTTAGTCATAGCTTATCTGTTTTTAGTACATTATTAAAACGTGTTTTAGTGCTATTTACACCAACTGATTGTCTATTTTTAGTACATTATTAAAACATGGTCGTCGTGGCCTAGTGGGCAAAGAACCAACCTCTCGAGTATGAGGGCGTGGGTTCGATTCCAGGTCAGACAAGTACCAATGCAGGTTTTCTAAGTTTGTATGTACTTTCAAAGTATATCTTGGACACCAATGGCTGATAAAAAGGTGAAGGAAAATATCTTGAGGAAATCTGGACTATATAGTCTGAAATCACCAACCCGCATTGAGCAAGCGTGGTGATTAATGCTCAATCCTTCTCCATGTGAGAGGAGGCCTGTGCCCAGCAATGGGATGATAAAAAGGCTGTAACAGTAACATTAAAAATTGTTTCAATGTTACTTACTCGCTTTACTCAAAACAAAGTCACTAGCGTTTAGTTAATGACCGAGTACTTTAGATAATTATTTTGTGTGTATGCCCAAACTACATAGATATTACAGCTCAAAATAATTGTTGGTTGTTGATTACCAACTTCACTTAGTACAATGAACATCTCACTTAGTCTTAAGACTTATTTAACCTTTTCAATGTCAAATAAATATCTACCACTACTATAGAAACTTAAAATAGAGAAATGTACACCTGAAAAATAATCTTAGATCAAAAGAAATTCGGTAAGTTGTAATGAAGACTACGCTTTGACGAAAACATACAAAAACGTGAAGGAAAACATCTCGAGGAAACCTGGACTATAAAGTCTGAAATCACCAACCCGCATTGAGCTAGCGTGGTGATTAACGCTCAATTCTTCTCCGTGTAAGAGGAGGCCGCAGCCCAGCAGTGGGACGATAAAAAGGCTAATGATGATGAAAAAGACTGAACCAAGTCTGATGACAATTTGGTATGGATATCTGAAAAAGACATACTTTTAAACTAGTTCTACGAATTTCAACCCGCGTTCCGAAGGAACTACTTCCCGCACTTGGACAAACATAGCCTAGGTCTTTCTCGCGTCTATTTGTGTACCAAAGTACACAAATAGACGCGAGAAAGACCTAGACCCAGACCCAGTAGTTATAGTAAGTTACGCTAAACAGAATTCTCTTGGTAAGGGATTTTACAACCTGCTTTAAATAATTCATGCTTAGTAAGCATACGTGTTTCAGTAACCTTGATTTATTTGAAATATTCATATTAAAAGCTATTGCGCCGTACATAACATAGGTTTTAAGAGAAAAAAGATTTTTTACAAGACACGTTTTTATAACAATAGAAAAATTGTTCTCAGGAGTAGTAATTTAATTTTTCTAAAATTTATTGTACTTTTATGAGTCTATTGTTAAACTTAACATTTAATTTTACCTATTTTAGACTGCAATTTATACAGTTAAATCCCTGAAATATCGATTTAAAGAATACCCTACATGACGTGTCATGAGAATAATTTATCAGGATTGTAAATAAATGAATTGATTATTTTTGTGTATTGTGTAACAATATATGTCTTCACGTGCAAGCGGTTCAGCGGATTTTAATGAAACTTGGCAATAATATAGTTTACACATCAGAATAATAGGTTTATAAGCTCATTTTTATCAGTGTGCCGAAACTAGCTTTTTCAGGCGTAAAGTGAAACCGCTGGCCGAAGACAGTTTGAAATAAAAACCTTTATCTTTGTACGGATTAAATAAATAAGTAAATTAAAAACAACTGTAGAAAGTTATCATACAGCAAGCTTTCAAATGAAAACTATCGGACGACAACTTCAAATAAAGTGCACCTATTGTTGTCGCCATATTGTTTATTTAAGGCGGGTCCCACACTACCACGCGAAGAGTGTTGAACATGCCAGCTATCGCTTGGTAGACTGAGATAAGCGGCGCGAAGATTACTCACGTACATTTTTATTTAATTGTGAATTGACATGTTACTGAAATGAAAGAGATAATATCCATCACAATATTACCTACATAATTTGCACAGACGGTAGATTTGTGAAAAGTATTGAAAATTAAAAGCGGCATGCAGTAGTCATATTTGTCTAACTGATTTCTACGTACGAACCTATCTACCTACCTGTAGTAATGCTTAGAAAAGATATAATTTTCACATTAGCTCCATACAACTGACGTGAAAACACCACAGACACAAGCATTATTTGTATTACTGGTAGGTAATTTTTGACACTATTGATTCACAAGATGACATTTAATAAACCCTCAAGGGCTAAAACCGGGGCTGGGAGATGTTCACGCGAGTTGCCGCGGTCCTGGTACATAAAGGGCTCAAGAAGGAACATGGTGGGTTTTAGTCAGTAACAGTCTGACACTCCCTCACGCTGCACCCACAGCGAGATTCATTTGATAATTACACATTGAAAAAAAAAATAAACTTTAAACATTCGAGCGTTGTGCGAGTGTGAGTGCCCCCAACATCTGTTTACTTTACGTACCCACGTACTTTGCGGACCTCAGCCCAGTTTCCCCGATTACCAAGCTAGCCACGTACGTTAAAAATATACCTTTTTTCAGGGTTTTTCAGGTAGCAGTAGCATGTCACCTTTATTTACTATTTCATTTTGTTTTCGGACTTGGGATATTAAAAGTGGATTTTTGTTGAGCAAATTCGTGACGGTTTCGCGAAATTGATGGGGAGGCTTTTAGGTATATGGAAACGTTGTAATCCCTACTAATATCATAAATGTGAAAGTAACTCTGTCAGTCTGTAATAAAATTTGGTACAGAGCTAGAGTTGTCCTTGAGAAAAAACATAGGATAGTTTTTGTCCCGGACTTTTGAAGAATTCTCTTGGAAACGCGGTATAACCGAACTCTACGCGGGCGAAGCCGCGGGCGGAAGCTAGTTTTGTATAAAAAAGGCTATCGTGTATCCAGTTTAAAAGGAAAATAGTTCAATCCGAGAGGTCCAGTTTTTGATACTCTAGGAATTTATCTCTGGATATACTGAACAGGTTTAGATTTTTTTTACCAATTCAAAACGTCGTTATGGGATATTTTAACTTAGTAGCTAACCGGGTGCGGAAATGAGTTATTTTCATATTAGTACCTAAGTAATATTTCTTTCCACTGTTCAGAAATATCTAGTAATACCTACTACTAGAACTTTTAAAAAGGGCAGAAAATAAATTCAGAATTTACGAAAAAATTATTAAAATCAACCCATCCAAAATCTAGCCTTGGCAACCAGCTTAACCTTGCTGATCAATCAACCGGGTTGTTTGAGTCGCGGTCTAATTTTGCTGCGTCTCATGCATGCAAACGATGGTCCTCACAGAATCTGGGCCAATGTATGTATATATGTTATGTGTTCAACTACAGTAGGGAGCAAGAAAATCGGGTCAGTAGAAAAGTTTTAATTACAAGGAGATAATATTATGTATTTCTAAATATATGTAAAGTATATGTAGGTACTACACAACCTAGTTAATAGCTCGTGTGTTGCAATATTTATTTATTTAAGTACATTCAAGTGTAAAAAATAGGTGATATATTTTTAGAGACGATGATCGTATTTTGAAATAAAAATTACCCGCATTTATTAAAAAAATAGCATTATAATAAAAAATAGCATCTTGTATTTAATACTTTTACCAAAGAAGGATTCATTTTGGGAGGTCGGTTAATTAATGGTTCCCAAAAACAAAAACAAAATATTTTCAAAAATATTTATTTGCAATCGACCGATTTTATGCCATCTACAATACCTACTCCCTTACCCTAATCCTACTACTACTAAACATCATATGACATCCCAATTTACCAAAGTAACATTTCCAAACTGCCCCCATTTCCATGCACATCACTGTACATACAAGAGTCTATAGAGTCTATACTGTAGACTCTTGTATAGACTCTATACTAAGTAGCCGACGCTACACAGTGACCCTGACAGAACATGCGCAGAATTTAATATGAGCGTGTAAATGTCTTACTGGCCTGATCAAACATTTACGTTTAAAGGGTTAAAACTTCGTATTTAGTTTATTTTATGAATTGGTTAAAAAGTTTGGTTTGAAGTTGCAATAGCTTGGATAGGTTAAGTAATGATTAGTCCGGACGGTGTTTGGATGGGTGACCAGCTTATCATGGTTCGGAAGGTGTGTTGAATAGCTAGTAGGAGGATCTTGAAATCCAAGAAAATAATGCAATTTATGTCAAAAATATAAACTTAATTGCAAAAAAATGTGGCACCTATAATAATCGTGACTTTCAGTACAAATTGAGCGACATAATTATTTCTAACAAAAAAAAATTACCGATTGTCTATCACTATTATTTTTTTTTTGCAAAAAAGTTACATAATGAGCATTTACGCATACCGATGTTGATGACTATTAAGCATATGCAAAAAAATAACACATCTTAAAATTAAAAACACATTAAAAAAAACACAAATCTCCCAATAATGAAAAAGACCGTTAATCTAAACTTCTTAGCTACAACATTATACATAAAAAACGTATTAAATCTCATCGAAAATCGTTCGGAGTGTTAATTTGGTTCAAATTTATCGCGGGCCAATTGCAAATATATAAGGGTGGTTGGGGGTAGAAAAGTGTGGCTGATTTATGTGCCGCGGTCGCTTTAAAACGATAGCCCGGGAGCGGGGAATTGGGTTGACATGGCAAACTATATTGGAATGTTGATTTTAGGCCTAAATACACTGAAAAACGGTCTAAGTAATATTTTTTGTGGAGTTTAGCTGTAACTCTCATAAGGTCCTTTGTTGAAAGCCCAACAAATATATATTTTTTTTAATATTTAGCTTGATTCCAGTATCTACGGATTGGTTGAGTGCTACTTATTTGCTACTAAAATATTTGAATTAAAAGAAGAAAACACTTTGAAAAACTACATTCGAATGTATATCACCAGGTGGTCGATTTTTTTGCAAAACAGTGTATTAACTTTTATAGTATTTAAAATAATACCACGATAAAATGCTTCAAATAGTTGATAGAATCTCTATAAACTCTTGCCCCAAAACATATGCAAATGCCAAGGTAAATTCTAGCCAAATATACACGCAAAACAGTTAAAATCATTAAATAAAATGTTTCCTTTAAACACTTTGTAAGAAACGTGTTAATCGAAAGACATTGGAAACCGTTCGTACGTGGATTATCTAACTAATATTGGAAGAAAATACAAAGCTAACTTTGGTGCCTAAAGTTCTTAAAATAAATACAAAACTAGAAACACTCATCCACTCTTTGCCAGTTAAAAATCAAATATGAAGATAGCTATTTGAATAACTTAATTACCTAGGTTCAGTAGGTATTTAACATAAAAATATATGGATAAGGCGTTCATTTGAGAAAAATGAAGTGGAAATGAAGAAAAGGTTAGAAAATCCACAAGTTGCTAATACACACGAAGCCAATTTTTTTTCAAGAAAGTGAGTATAATATCTAGGTATGTCTATACTAAAATAAGCTGAAGAGTTTTTTTGTAATTCAAAAACATCGTTTAGTGTTACTTTTCCCTTTAGGCTGTACCTAGCCCAATTTTTTATCCAAATTTGAGAAAAAGTTCCCTCGAAACATGGGTCCAACCGCAGAGAACAGCTAAGTCAACTTTTGGAAAACAAAATTTTTAATAACTTTTAGAACTACTATAAAAAATCTTCAAACACTGTTCCCAACTCCCGGTCTAGTATCCCGGTCGATTCTAGAGCCGGTTACGACTGCCTTTATCCGGCTTGTCGCTTCTTTTGGCTCAAAATGGCGGCATAATTCAGTCTACTTTGTGGCCCCGCGGACGCCACAATTCGATTCTACTATTCTTAATGCGAAAACGTTTGAAGGACGAATTAATGGTGTGGTTTTAATTACTTATGGCATTAATATTATAAATTTGAGAGTTTGTTTGTGTGTATGGATGTTTGTTACTTTTTCTGACTAACACACATCTCTTTTTCTGGCACGTTCTGACATAACTGCTGAATAGATTTTGATGAAAGTTTTCGGAAGTACAATTAAGTAACTAAACATTAGGGAGATAATGATTAAAAAGTCCCACATTAAATTTTTTGTAGAAGCAAAAGGAAATTAATTTTATTATTCTTACGTACCTCTGCTATAAAACTACTGTAACTGATGTTTATACAATTTATTGAAAATATTAAGATTAAAATGTAGACTGCATCTTATAGGTGGTTTTTATATCAGACGACGTAGAAAAACGAATCTCCCACTGCAAGTGAAGCCGCGAAAAGTTTCTAGTACATAATATTTACGTAGGTATATTCACGTAGAAATGAATAAATAACAGACACACTGACACAATAATTATTTCAACAGGTAATATCGCAACATCACTGGAACACAAAACATAATTATTACCGTTTCTGTACAGTCGAGCATAAAATTGAGTTACGTATTTTTTTTGGTAGAGTACTTGCGAGTACCTAGGTACTATATGAACTTTGGCTGTTTGTAGGCTAGCTCTTTTTCTTTTTTGGTGTACATTTATTCACGGTAAAATTAAATGAAAGACTGGGTTCTTTTATTATTTACAGAATTTGAGTTATTCATATCCACCAACAAGGTGAACAGACGACTTATAACGATCGCCGGAAGACGCTGGATGCAGGTCGCCTCCAACGGGTATCTGTGAAGATCTAAGGGGGAGGCCTATGTTCAGCAGTGGACGTCCAATGACTGAGATGATGATGATGATATCCATAGAGTCGTGGGCTAAAAAAAAGGCAGTAGTTTAATCTTCTTAGGTAATAATATTCTTAGACCAGAAGGTAAAACGTTGGTCAAAACACATCAAATATCATGGCGTGGGAAATGTTTACTTAACTCTGAACTAAAAATAACTTGGTTTAAAGACAAAGAATGATCATTACGAAAAGTTAATTTCAAAAGCCGTTTAAGATTTACCTAATTCAATAAAGTAGTACCATATGATTTAGTCACCAAAATTGTATCTGGCACTCTCCATTTTGACGAACTTAACATGAATATAAAAATACGCATCAAAAATATAGTGTCGAGTAAAATAAAATGTTACAACGCTTTTGTCATTGACAGTACATAAATAAAACAATATGAAAACACTCCAGTAGGTATTATTTTTACTCAACTGGAGATGGATTTGTTATATATTCATTTTGATTGATAACGTATTTTTTTGGAAAATTTTATTTAAAAACAAATTGATTAATTATTTACAGTGTTTTTCCAATTTGTATTCGACTGTACGCTGTTGGATTTTGTTTGCGTTTTTTTTGAAAATGTTGAATCGAATAGTTTTTTTTTTTTGCTTTAATTTTGAGTATAGGTATAATGGACGGATCATGTTTTGTTTTGTTTAATTGATAGATAGTTCTGAATAAAATGAATGAAAATAGTTTAAACTGTACGTACGTAAAATGTGCCTTTCACATATCATCATTATCCTCCGAGCTTTTTCCCAACTATGTTGGGGTCGGCTTCCAGTCTAACCGGATGTATCTGAGTACCAGTGCTTTACAAGAAGCTACTGCCTATCTGACCTCCTCAACCCAGTTACCAGGGCAACCCAATACCCCTTGGTAAGACTGGTGTCAGACTTACTGGCTTCTGACTACCCGTAACGACTGCCAAGGATGTTCAATGGCAGCCGGTGTCTTTCACATATACAAACGTAAAATGTGTCTTCCGCATATTACCATTCTTTTACCAACGATAAATCTTTAAATATTCATTATTTAGCCGGTAAGGAAATGTTTAAACCATGATGCCTAGTGACTTATCTATGTTTTTACAGGGAACTTTAATATGAAAGTTTCTATTTTAATAAAATAAAACATCAGCACCCAGCTTCAACTCCGTTTGAATGGGCGCCAACGTCATAAAACCCCGTTCATATCTTCAGTTATTCATTCAAGATCTTACACGTTATCTGACTCTAACTTAAAAGATACATTTTAACAAATCTCAAAGTAAAATTATAAAATTCACAGTCAAACTCCCTGGAACTGGGCGATGGCTTTGCGCTACTTCCATTATAGTTTTTAGCCCGACTCACCCTTGCCTAGAATTAGTAGTTTGTAATAGTGCCATCTGTTGGTGGTATAGTGAAAGTAATTGAATTGAAATTAGTGCCATCTAGGGTAGGAAAGTGGTTTTGTATAGGTTTTTAAAGATATTTTATTAAATTTATGTGATTCATCCTTAGTTGGCATATGTATTGGAATAGCACCTAAATTTTTTTATGTATTGTATATGTGTAAGCTGTGGGTCAACGTAATAAATAAATATAAGCTAATTTCTGTGAAATATTGATGAATTTCAGTTACCTACGTTTTAAGTGTATATCTAGTTTTAAATAGAAATAGTTTCGCAATTACATTATATGTTTTCTCTCAATTCCACTCAACACACATTATAATTACAAGTGTCATTTATAATTGCAAAATTAACTAAATTAATTAAAAACCATTCAATTGGGATCACACTTAACGTCGTCATCTTGAAGTCCACTTCAAAAATAGTCAAACTTTTATGAGACGAGTTCAATGCTTCTTCAAAAATCAAAACAAAACTAAAGTCAATGTCTTTTTACACGCTTTTCATTAGCTTCACCTGTATGTTTGTAGGTTTGTAGGTTTGTATGTTTGTTTGTAACCGACTTCTTTGGGTGCGATTTTGAACCACTTTAAACGGCCAGATTTCGTTCAAACTTTGTAGATTTATTGAGGACCGATGACAATACACTAATTTGATAAAATTATTCCATTTTTAACCGACTTCCCAAAAAGGAGGAGGTTCTCAATTCGGCCGGTGTTTTTTTTTCTATGTATTTACATCGATTACTCCGAGGTTTATAGACCGATTTACGTGATTCTTTTTTTGTTCGACGCGGAATAGCTGCCGGTTGGTCCCATAGTCATCAGGTCATGGATCTGATGATGGAAACCCTGAGATATCGAGGGCAAACTTCGAAAGTTGTAGGCATACGTAAGGTAAAAACTTGACACTCAGGTGTATGCCTGAAAGCACTATTCAACAGTGAAGGTTTGGAGCTGACCTGATGATGGAGACCAGAGAGGGTCGAGGGAACTCGACAACTGAATATGTAAACTACCTCGTGTTTGGGCTTATATTATTTGTATTGGCGAGACCTTTGCAACAGTGAAGGTTTGGAGCTGATCTGATGATGGAGACCAGAGAAGGTCGAGGGAACTCGACAACTGAATATGTAAAATACCTCGTATTTGGGCTTATATTCTTTGTATTGATGAGAACTTTTGACTTATATGGATAGTGACAACTATTCGTATCACTGAAAAGCTGTAAATAAAACACTTTTTAGTGTTTTTGGAAGTCGGTTTAATTTTTTTGAAAAAAAGTTTTTCAATTTTCAAAATATGATTTTGTTAATTTATATAATTTACATATATAGTCGATAAGGTAAGAAAATTAATTAAAATTTTCTATAATTTTTCTCTACAGTCGATAAGGCAGGACTCGTTGTTAATTTTTATTTTCAATAAATTATCTTTAGCCGTTTTCTCTAATATTGACAAAATTTTGTATACTAAAGAGAATTTTAATTCTACGAAACAAATAATAGTTTAAAAAAATTTAAAAATTACGCTTTTATAAAAAACCAAACTAAAAAGTAAAAAATAAATAATAGTTTAAAAAAAAAACTAAAAAACACGCTTTTTATAGAAAACCGAACTAAAAAATAGAAAATAAATTTTAATGAATTTAGATTAAGAAAATAGTGTTAAAAATTTCAATGAATATAAATTAATAATAGTGTGAATAAAAAAAAATATTTTATTTAAAAAAAAAGCGTGGGGTGCTATTTAAGATACCTATTCTCGAAATGATAATCACTCTACTCATATCTGTCAATAAAATATTTATAACTATTGACACGATGCACCCCACGCTTTTTTTTAATAATTTTTTTTTTTTTATTCACACTGTTATTAATTTATATTCATTGAAATTTTTAACACTATTTTCTTAATCTAAATTCATTAAAATTTATTTTCTATTTTTTAGTTCGGTTTTCTATAAAAAGCGTGTTTTTTAGTTTTTTTTTAAACTATTATTTTAAACCAACCAATTAGCAACGTGTTGTCCATTAATAATAATAAACGGTCACAAAAGAGATTCGAGAGTTGAACTGAACACTATTTTAATTGCAAATCCGTCGCTTTGTGTGAGTCAGCCCCAACTAGCTTAGTTTAAATCAAAATTTTGCATATCTTAGCCAATTTAAATTTTAAAATTCATACTTATTCATCGTTCTAAGTTGCGGCTTCAAACTCTTAAGTTTCATGTTAAAGGATTGTTTAACTTAGAAGTTTGAGCATCATTTGTAAGGTATATCTTAGAAATGGAATATCGTAGATACGCCGTAAGAATTCAAAGTGTCTTTTACTTAATTTACCGCTTATCAGTTTCATATTACTTGGAGTTACTTAAATTGTTGCTCCGTTCTTGGTTTTGAGACTTCAAAGAAAGTAATAACTTTTGATATAATCAAAGACATATCTTCTGTTCTATTATCGATATTGCAACTAAAATATTCTCCAACTTAGGTCTATTCTAATAACGAAAAAAAACCGTATATTAGTAGTCATTCATAAAAAGTCCCACGTTGGGTGCCACAAAAATATCACATCACCACACATACAAAGTTGACCTCTATTAACATTTTATGTTCGCAAAACTTGAACTATTTCTTCGAACGTAAAACTACTACGTCTCCCAAAAGTTATAATTTGGAAGAAATACGTTTTTATAACGTCAGGTAGAGGTCCCTGCTTGGGCGCCAACAGCACCTACTATGATCTTCTGAGCTTTTTTCCCAACTATGTTGCGGTCGGCTTCCAGTCTAACCGGATTCAGCTGAGAACCAGTGCTTTACAAGGAGCGACTGTCCTGACCTCCTCAACCCAGTTACCCGGGCAACCCAATACCCCTTGGTTAGACTGGTGTCAGAATTACTGGCTTCTGACTATCCGTAACGACTGCCAAGGATGCCAAAAGTACCTACTAATACACTTCTAATCTTTCAACATTCTTGCGCGAGTCAGAATTAAAAATTTATCACTGCAGAGATAAAGCGCGGAGTTTTGGGGTCCCTTGGCTTCATTTTAAAGTAGGTTAGCATACATTTTTCAGTACCACAAGATTTTTTTTAGGTTAGATCTTTTTCTAGCTTCGGTACTACCGTAAAGCTAGTTTTTAAGGGTTTAAAACTCGTAAATATTATGATATCAAGCCAATATACTAAGTTCTCAGAATCGGTAAAATGTACGTACCGTAAAGAACTAAGAAGTTATAAAAATAATAGCAATATAATAAAGACAATTTGGTCAATTCAGTTACAATTTGGTTAAAATAGTTTGGGTAAAACTATTTTCAGAAACCAAGAACATTATTAGTATTGTATTCTCCTTCAAAAACAATACAAATACAATACCACCAAGTTAAAACAAGAGAACATTCGGTGAGACATTTATTTTGCACTACAGTGTAATTCTAACATAATAACCCAGTACACAATAGTACAATTTACTTTATCTTCAAATATCTGGACTGGAAGTAATATTATGGTACTGTAGTGTATGGGTAACTGTATTTACATAGTTATTCGAATATAATTGAAGACGGTTATTTTTGGGTTGGTATTTTGAAATTAAAGAAGCTTATGGTTAAGTAACCGATGCACTCTTGGATTGACCATAGATCAAGCTATGCTTAATGCGGTTAGACTTTGGATGGGTGACATAGAGAGTTATAACTTTCCTTGAAAAGTCTTGCGTCGACTTATATATTGATCATATGGTTAACGTCGTTGGTTCGTGGTTGAGTAACCATCTTATTATGACGAGTTCCTCTTTGTTTCGGAATGCAAGTTGAATTGGCGGCTCCCAGCAGTGATTTGAACATCTTTACTGTCTGTTCAGGGGTATTGGGTTGCCCAGGTAAGCGTCTAGGAGAGTCAGGTAGTAGGTCTGATAGGCAAGCGCTCCTTCTAAAACACTGGTCCTCACTTACATTAAGTTAGACTGAAAACCAGACTCAAAGAAGTTGGGAAAAGACTAGGCAGATGATGATTTGCTTTCAAACAAAGTAATAAACGTATAAAAAAAACTTCTCATCTATCCATACGGAACCGTTCCATAATACGTAAGCATAGGTACCTATCCAAGTGCGAGTTACTCGTTAATTACTGTTTGAACAGGAACGCTGAGTATCGGAACAGTGATCATATCGGAACAGTAATAGTGATTTTGTAACAGTGATTTTATAACAGTTATTTTTTGTTCCATATAGTATTTATTCATGCGTTACTTTATTGGAAATCAAATTAAAATTTTACAGCGAACGAAATATTTTTATTTTTTTGTAGTTTTGTATGTGTTTGCTGGTAGTCTGTTTCATATTTCTGAGTTCTGATAAACCTCTATTAGGTGAATAAAAACTGTATAGAGAAAGGAATTTAAAATGCTTTTTAATTGATATTGTATTACTGATTACTGAACTTTCTTGCGAACTGCTAAATTCGAGTTACATAGTTTTAAGTTATCTTTAACCGGCTTCATAAAAAAGAGGTTCTCAGTTTCACCTGTACGTGTGTATGTTTGTGCAGATTATCTCACGTGATTATCTCACGTTTCGCTAAACCAATTTTGATGCGTTTTCAGACTTTTAGTATTTGTCATACTTAGGAGAAAGTTTAAGGTAGGTATTAAAGTCGATTAATTTTTATTATTCTTCTTTCTATTACTATTCTTCTTCGTCAAGTATGTTTGCTTTGTCAGTCCCTTTGCTAAATGACATCTCAATTTATTCAGCCGTTTTCATACTGTTGAGTAAGTAACAATAGTTAAAAAATCAGTCATAACATAAAACAATAATATTAGCGTAAATTAATACCAGTCAATTACCTTCCATAATAAAGTGACAGGCATTTGTATAATCTGCCCTAATCCGCTGGAAATAGGGCCCCGTTCAATATAATGGCGGAATCAGGCCCCAATTTGACGGGCCCCTAATAGGCCAGTTATTTTCATTGTCAAGTTATTGTTTCCAATGTATTTTTGAATTTATAATTTTATTGTTAGAGCGTGGAGTTTTGATTGGTTAGTTATCCTTACATAAATATTAAATTATTATACAAATGTGTTAGTTTCTTTGTCTGTCTATCTATCTCGCTATTACAGCAAAACGACTGAACCGTCTCAAATGAAGTTTTTTACTCAGGTAGTTTATTCTGTCAAAAAATACTTTTTATTTGGGTGCAGAAATATTCCCCTTACAATAATTTATTCATATTAATATTTGTGCAATAACCCAGTACATAATTTAAATAAAAACAGTTCAAATATTGGCGCAAAAACATTATTTAAATGAAAACAAGAACAAATACAAATATACAGACAGATACCCAACCTACAAATACTTCCATAAACTTTAAACACACCCAGAAAAATCTTGAACATCGCTTTCAAACTGCATATGTGAACCGCCATAAGTTACAAATGTCATGATATTTTACAACGTCCACTGGGAACTGGGAACTGGCAACGGAGGCCATTACTCAAAACGCTATAAAACAGAACTCAACAAAGGTTCAGCTATATAACTGACAATGGTGCTTTGGAAAACATAAATCAATGTGACGGTACTGAAAACTGGTATTTTTTTTTTGTTTTTGTCAAAGCTATGGTTTTATTGTAAGATTTTTAAACTGGGTTGGTTTGAACTTGGCTTAAAATGGACCAATAATGACTTACTGAAGTCACTTTATAGTGGCTGCTCTCCGCAATTTTACACGCATAGGAAAAAAATCCATATAGCCTCGAAGCCTAGAAAGATTTTTCAAATCGGTCCAGTAGTTATTGATATGTAGAGATACACAATACAATGATATGTAGAGATGCGAGTACAAAAAAAAACAAACTCTTCACTTTTGTATTAGGTAAAGATTTGAAGTATTTATTTTTGGATAAAGTGAACTGAAACTAAAATGAAAGTAAAACTCATTAAAACATATATGTATATTTTTACAATTCTACCACGTAGTAACGTGACTTTAAAAACCTCTTTCTTTTCTGAAAGTCATTTTAAAAATCACCAAAAAATTCCTCCCCACCATTCTAAAGGTTACTTACCGCTAACTTACCCCAAAACGTAAACAAAGCACTTATAAGTTTATCAAGTTATAAAGTAATCGATCACAGAGTACTCCTCGATATTATAGCGTCTGAACTTACTTACCGGTAGTTTGAAGGGTATTTTGGTAAAATGTTTAACAGGAAATATAAAGCCTTGTTTGGGGAACAAAGTTTGGTATAAAGTTGCCTCAAAATATATTAATGCTGTGGATTTAATTGTTTTGTATGTTAGGTAAATAGGTTTTCAGGTATTTTACCCGCATATAGTGCTAACTCTTTTAGTGGAAACTACTTCGCGCACTTGCATAAAAAGTAGCCCACAGCTATATCGATAAATGGGATATCTAATATTTAAAGAATTTGAATTATCATCGGTCCAGCAATTCCTAAGATTTGAGCTTTCAAACCAACTTATTCTTCAGCTTCATAAAATCAATAGATTCAATTACGTATCACACCTTTTTTTTTCAAGATACAGCAAATACTTATCGACTCTTGAAATCGATCATTCAATTTATCTAAAATCAATTTAATCAATTTTTTAAATATTTTTATTTATAGTCAGTGTATATATTAGGTAATAAGTTAGTTGTATGTTGTATATATATATATTTATTATTAAGTTATTGTAAATGAAAATATATAATTCAAGGTCAATTTAATCAAATAAATTAAATAAACCAATCTGCTAAACGTATCTCTGTCTACAAACTTTAACACATACAACATAACAATTCATTGAAACGAGAACTGTCTGTCTGTCCTAACAGTTTAAAACAAAACAGAACAAACTCAAGTAAAAACAAATAATTCTCAATATTCCGACGAGTGTGACTCGCGAATATTTTTGACCAACTTTAAACTAACTATGTTAGGGTTGACGATTCACGTTCCGTGACATAAAATGTATACCAATATATATACATAGATATTGAACTGGCTATCTCTTACAACTTCTTGATTTAATGGATAAGAATAAATTATTTGAGATGTTTGATTGGAAAGGAGTTTTGGCGCTAAGAGTAACAATGGGACTTGAAATCAGTTTACATTTTTTGTGCGTTAAAGTTGAAGCTCATAAAAAGGGGCACCTTATTTTCCACAGCCATTTTTATTTGTATCTTCCGCAAGTATTCATAACTCTTAATTTCAAATCAATATTTTCAATCGACTTCTCAAAAAGCCTCCTTTTAAGGACACTGAAAAGGACCAATAAAACTTTTGACATGGCTCCAGAAGTCGGTGACAAAACAAATATAATAATTGGCTGTATTCATTGACAGTCAGTCAACCAATGTGTAGACATTTACTTCTAAAGTTTTTTTTTTTAACAAGCTTATATTAGCTTCACTTGTAGCTATGTATGTAAGAAAATCTTGGAATCTTAATTTGGCCTCCTTCCCGGTCTTCGATTAGTGTGAAATTTTGCACACGCTCTGAATTCTGACGACAATACATGACTAGCGTGTTTTTTTAGTATTTTAAATTATTATGTTCATGATGTTATTTTTAAAGTTTTTTGTGTGTTGACAACCCTAAGAACTATTCGTCCGCAGCTAAACATCTCGCGAGCCGTCACCAAAACGCTTGTGACGTCACGCTCGTTCCCACCACACTCCGAGTTTGAGTCGCCGAATATTTTCACTTTATTTTGTATCTCATCCGTTAATGTTAGCTTAGCTGTAACTAGCTTGTGCTAGCGGTTTTACCCGCATTCTGAGGGAACTAGTCACACTTTGATAAAAATATACTTTCTACAGCTGTGTACCAAACATACTAAACTTTTCAGAAGTTTTGGGGTGAAAGCGAGGCAGATAGATAGAGAGAGAAAAAATATTTTCCTTCCTAAAAGGATTAATGAAACATTTTAAAGTCAAGTGCATGGCACTCATTAATCAAGTTTTTTATGTACTTTGCATAAATACATAAATCTAAACTAGATAATCTATAACTAATATGATGAACACGAAACATTTTTTTCTTTTATTAATTTGTTTGTTTGTACCTTCCGTCACAGCGTGACCGTTTGTAAAAAATCTTTCACTCTAGCTAGCACTGAAAAACGGCTAGGTACATTATATGCACAGATTACCACAAGTTCCTTATAATATTTACACATGGTACAATTAACATTAGACACAACTAAACCTACGTACATCAGGATATGAGTACCTTAAGCCACAATACCTGAGCCGAGCCAATTGTGTCAGCGGATTGGCTGGGCGCGTAATCTCCGATGTTACATTATCAACTGATGGTTATTAGAGAATTGACCTGTTATGTAGGTCTGTCTAACTGTTGTTGTGAACTAATCCTTACTACTAATATTATAAATGTAGCTTTCTGATACTGTCTGTTAGGCTTTCGCGCTAAAAGTACTGAACTGATTTAAATGAAATTGGGTACACATTTAGCATATATTTTTTTTTAATTATCCTATGCTGTCCCACTACTGGGCCTCCCCCATAGCCTTCCACTTTCACTATTCATCGCTGTTTGTGGCCAGTCCACACACATGCATACATGTGGCTACTTTTTATTTCCGTTGCGGGAAGTAGTTCCCTCAACGGGAGGAATCGTGGAAAATATTTTTGTATAAACAAGTAAACGGATTTCTCAAGACAGTTTTAAGTTACTTTTGTCCGAAAGGGTGAAGAAAATAAAGTTAACCATATTAATATTATAAAAGTGATTTTTTTTACTACCTACGGAAGTTTGTTCCACTTTCACGCGAAGACTACTGTATGAATTTCGACGAAACTTGGTAGTATAAAATATCAGAGCTTATATATTTGAATGATGTAAACCAACGTGGGAAATATATTCGGTAGTTGCCTTGGGACACGGGTTAAACCGCTGGCAGGTAGAAAAATAATTCCAAAAAATTAAACAGAACAACCACATTTTTGAACACGATAAAACCACTAGATGCAATCTATTGTAGTCCAGTGGACTGTGACGTCACACCAATGATTGCTAATAGGCTTTGCATGGAGTCATTTGTAAACGATATTGTATTAGTTTGGTAGAGCTATGTCGCGTAGTTATCGCAGTGAATTTCAGTAGTTTAAATTATTTTAAAATGTTTAAAAATGCTGTTGAATTTAACCATGTTTTATTAAAAGTAGGTATTGTTAATCTTACTCCAGTTAACTTACAAAAGATCATTTATATAATATTTGTTTCTCAGATAGTGTCGACTATTGAACATGTGCACCAATTGTTTTCATTAATACCTACTAAGCAATAATAATTATCTACATAAATTAGCTAACCCACCAGAGCATTATGTTACTCCTTTATTTTCTAAAATTAGGCAGATAGAAAAAACCTAGACTCTGCGGCCGTTGGTAGGCTGGTAGTCCGGCTGGCCGACAGGTAGGTAGGTAGGGGTCCAAATAAAGTACACAATTTGGTAGAAATTGAGACTTTATTTAAGCCAACTTCTGTTGCCCTAACCACGAATAGATCTCGAGGTAGAAGGTACACTGGGAACACTGGCCTGAACCGTGGTGTAGCTCCGACGACGGCCCAGCTCCTTGCCAGGTTGCACTGCCAAGTCTCCAGCAGGACCCAGGTAGTTCCAGACAGGATCAGGTCTGGTCTTTCACTCGCCGCCAGGTAGAAAGATTGCGTAGCGAGGGTTTAACGAAGAACGTAGAATATCCAACGTAGAAATTAAATCCTGGAAGCGCAGAGACAAGGCTAGCATTAGCAGAGCTTGGGCCACGTTGCCGGGTCCAAAGGTCACAGTGTCCCAGCAAACAAAGTGAACAAAGAACAGCTGCTTTAGACAGAAATTTAGCAAGAAGAACACCTCACAATAGTATTTAAGCAATGCATGGAAACTTACCCCAGCGGGATTTCCGATTAGAATTTGTCTAGCACAAATAAGTAGAAATTAGGCAGGTACGCAATAATTGAAGGTCAAGTAAAAAAACGTGTGACACAGCCGTCACGTCTGATGCAATTTGGTCGTCTGCCGCGTCTCCGGCCCGAATGCACTCGAGGCACCACCGTCGCGCGCGGCGAAACCAGTTCACCAGTTTAGAGATGCGTAGGCGCAATAGTTACGAGGACCTTTGTGTAAATAATTAATATTGGGTTCCGTATAAGAATTATGTTAATTTTAATATATTATAATTTTTTATTATATTTAGTTTAGTTTAATTTAGGTGTTTTATTAATTTTAGAATAATTGTATTGTAAATATTTCTACTTTATTTAATTTCTAACCTATTCTTAAAGCTAGCAAAGTACAACGTTACAGTACCCCGCCGCAAAGTGAAGGATTTTTCGTACTTAGAATAGAAAAAAAATCCGCTATCACTACTAACTGCAAACTTACTAATACGTTCAGGCTAACATTCATACTTCACGCTCACATAAACAAATCACACCGTCTGCAAGTCTTTTAGTTTATGACTGGAGACCCTAACAAACAGAGTCACAATTATATAATATCAATTGTTCTCATTAGTAAGTTTGTATGTAAAAAAATAATACAATATTTAATACATAAGTTAAGTAGATAAGATGTAACTATTAAGACTGACTAGGTTAGATATATTAGCTTATTATAATTATTATGTTTTATCTTGTATATTATTATTATGTTTTATAATTAGTGATTTTAATATCTTTGATATGCCAGGAACCTAGTAATTTTCCAGACATATCAGCTAACTCGTAGACAAGAGGAGACTTTTTACCAATTATTTTACATTTTATGAATTTCGGTGCTAACTTTTTATTAAAATATTTATCTTTGTCGCTAAGGTAAAACGTCTTTCTCCACACTACATCACCAACATTAAATTCAGCCGGTTTTCGGCGTAAATTATAATGTTGACAATTACGACTGTGAGCTTGTAGAAGTAGTGACTGAACTTTGTTAAAGATAGAAGATAGGACGCCTATGTTCTCCGCGTAGGAATCGCGAGGTTGAAAAGTTAAATCATCGTCAGTATCAGCATCGATATAATGTGTACCGCAAGTCACTAGTTCACGTCCGTATACAAGAAATGAGGGGGTGTAGCCAGTAACCTCATTTACGGAACAATTCACAGCGAATTGTATTTTAGGTACTAGTAGATCCCAAATACGTTGATCGTTAGAGATGAACGTGGAAATGGCAGTCATAATAGTTTTATTATAACGTTCAACGGTGTTTACATGTGGTGAATATTTAGGCGTAAAATGCAACTTAGGTACTTTATATTTATCTAGCATTTGTTTTAGTGTGGTACTTACAAATTGTTTACCATTATCCAATATTACAGTGGATGGAATGCCATGTATTAGGAATACATGTTCCTCCAGTATTCTGGTAACAATTTCAGCGGTAGCGCGCTTGATTGGAAATAGTAAGCAATACTTACTAAAACAACAAGTGACGACTAGAATAAAGGTGTTTAGTTTCCTAGTAGGAGGTAGGGGTCCTACTAGGTCCACGCTAATAACTTGGAAAGGTCTAGTGCAATGTTTAGGTCTACCCATTTCACCTAGAATCGCGTGATTTTGGTGTTTGTGCGCGATGCAAGTATCACAAGAAGTAACAGCTTTTACAACGTCAGCATGCATACCAGGCCAGAAATAACTGAGACTTAAACGTTTAAATGTTTTAAAAATACCAAAATGACCAGCTGTTGGGTCCGAGTGGTTTTCGAGAACAATAGCTTGTCTTGACTCAGCAGGAATTACTTCTTTCCACTCGAACTCTTTATGTAAAGGGTTATTAGTTTTAGAATAACGGAATAAACGATTATTTTTAATTAGGTAATTAGGAAATGATGTAGGAGAATTTTGACAACCATGATATATATTTAAGTACCACTGATCATTAGTGTTAGGTAGAACATTGTTAGAATGTATCGCTGAAATTTTACATGAACGTGACAATGCATCAGGGATAACATTATCAACGCCACGCCTGTGTTTAATTTCAAAATTAAAAGCAGATAGACGGACACCCCAGCGAGCTAACCGTCCAGTTGGGTTGCTTAGATTTAGAAACCACTTGAGAGCTGAATGGTCAGTATAGACGACAAACTTCATCCCATTATCCAAATAGCATCTCCAGTGTTCTAAAGCTACTAACACAGCCAAAGCTTCACGCTCCGTAATGCTATAGTTCCTTTCAGGTCCAGTCAAAGTTCTACTATAGTAGGCAATAGGGTGTTCCACTCCTTCTATGGTTTGGGTTAGCATACCTCCAACACCATAGTCGCTAGCATCCGTATGTACTTGAAAGGGAAGGTCAAAATTAGGGCAAGATAGAATAGGGGCAGAAACTAGTAATTCTCTCAACTTATTAAAGGACTCTTCGGCTTGGGTAGTCCAAGCAAAAGGATTAGTTTTTTTATTAGTAGAAGTTAATTTATTTAACGGACCAGCAATTGAGCTAAAATTAGGGACAAACTTCCGGTACCACGAAGCTATACCCAGAAATCTTTTAACTTCTTTTTTATTTGTAGGTGTAGGGTAATTAACAATAGTCTCAATTTTAGAAGGATCAACATGAAGACCTTTAGAGTTCACTACATAGCCAAGGTATTTAAGCTCATTACGAAAGAAAACAGACTTTTCGAAGTTTATAGTTAAATTAGCCATTTTTAATTTTTTATGAACTTTCAGGAGTAGAGAAATGTGGGATTCAAAATCAGAACTAGCTACTACTATATCATCTATGTAAACAAATACAGAGTTTTCAAATTCAGGTCCATAGAACAAGGTATCAACGAGTCTTTGTTGTGTAGCCGGTGAATTTGTCAACCCGAATGGCATAGTGACAAATCTGTAGGTACCACGATGCGGAATGTAGAACGCAGTCTTGTTACGGTCAGTTTCAGAAATAGGTATCTGCCAAAATGCTCTAGATAAGTCTATGCTACTTAGGTATTTAGCATTTTTCAGGTTGTCTAGAATCTCAGATATGTAGGGTAACTTGTAGGCATCCTTTTTAGTAACAGAGTTTAGTTTTCTGCTATCTAGACAGAACCTAAGCTTGCCATCTTTTTTAGGTATAAGTAAAACAGGAGAAGACCAAGGGCTCTCGCATTCTTCAACCACACCTAGCGCTAGCATTTCATCTAGTTCTTCAGACAAAATACGTTGCTTCTCTGGAGAAACGCGGTAATATCTTTGCCTAATAGGTAAAGAATCTCCAGTGTCAATGCGATGCATAACTAGATTAGTTCTACCCAAACCACACTTTTCAGTAGAAATATTTTTAAACTGATCGATAATGTTATCAGCTGTAACACGTTGATCTTCAGTAAGTTCATTATAGGAACGTAACATACCATTAGCTTCCGAGACTGTGTTTACATTAGTAGGGCAATTAGACAAACTATGTAGCGAAATAGATTTAGAAAATTTTGGAAAGAGATTAAATTTTGTCCAAAAATCGACACCGAGAATAAGATTAGTTTTTATAGTAGGTATAACATAAGCTTTTAAAATATGAAATTGATTTTCGAATGTTACGGGTAAATTAACATAACCAATAGTAGGTAAATTTCCGCCTCCTGCAGCAGTAAAGGTTTTTAGGTCTTTATGAATAGCTAGTCCAATAGATTTTAGATAGTCATGACAATTGTTGCCTAGAATAGTTGCTGCTGAACCAGAGTCTAGTAATCCACACAATGTAATATCACCTATCCGGACAGTTGCGTAGGGACGTATATCATCTATAGGTTTTTTATCGAAGATTGTTGTAACAAAATAGCTTGAAAAGAATGTTTTAATAGTTAACAGCCAATTTTGCCAATCGTTTTCATCAAAATTTTTAGAGTTTTTAGTTTTAGTTTTGTCATTTATATTACAACAATCTTCAGTAGTTAGTTTTTTGAATTAGATTTAGAGTGACAGTTAGGGCAATTAGGATATTTAACATCTTTAGTTCCACATTTAAAACAAATAGGGTACCTGTTAGCTTTACATTGACTTAAGGGATGATCAGAGTTACGACAACGTGGACAGAAAACAGTTTTTATGTTTGAACTACTAGGTTGTGTTATAGCAGCTACATTAGTGTTTTGTTTTTTATTACAATTATAAGAATTATTATTAAAATGTTGATTTTTAAAATTAGTTTTAGTGTAAGATGAATTATTATCAGGATTGTTATTATATTTATTATTATATCTATTGTAGAATTTAGGTTTATTTAAATTAGGTTCATTAAATTTTGAGAATGCAAGATCTGGAGCTAAGGTTTCACCTGTAATTCTAGGAGGTTCTTTAAACTGAGAAGTTAAGGACTGAATTCTTTCAAAGTTCCTGCAGATTGTTTTTAAGCTGTCAATAGAATTTATAGTTGATGAATTAGAAGCCAACACACTAGCATAACAAGGTCGAATATTATGTAGAAGGATCTCTAGTTTTTCTTGTTCCGATATATCCTTACTAAGCCTGGAGAATAATTCCTTCATTTTAGCAAAATAGATTGTGATTGTCTCAGTATCACCTTGAGTGCGCTGCCGAATCTCAGATAGAAGTCGGTAGTCATAGTCAAACTGACTAAAATCCTGAACCAGTACAGCCACCAGTTCCTCCCACGTAGACACAGAGGTTCTGATGCTACGGTACCAATGTAACGCATCACCCGTAAATATTTCAGTAGCATAAGCTAACAATTTAGAGGAAGATATGTTCCTGGCCGTGCTGTATTCCCTCACTCTCTGTATAAAGGCGTGAACACAAGACTTGCCATTATATTTAAGTTTTTGTAAATCACTAATATGCGAACGGTCACAATGTATCGATACGTTAGGTGGAACATCACTAGATGCAATTGAATGAACAACTCCTGCTACAGGCTCACAGCTAGTAGGATTAGCAGATTTATTTATAGTGTCTAATTTTGCCGAAAGTGTAGTAATATGTTTTGTTAGTGATTTTATTTTGTCAGCATATTTAGAATCAGAACCGTCTAAACGTTTTATACGGTGATATAGGTGATTGCATAAGGCCCTAGTACGTTCGAAAAGATTATTATCAAACTTATCCTCAAGAGTCTTAACGCGTGATAATAGCTCGCTTAAAGATGCGCTAGCACCCGAAATATCAACGTCCGGTTCTATGCCCGATTCGCAAATATCCGACGTAGGAATAATAGGTGTAAGTTTATTAATTTGTTTACGGAGTTCAAGTACCGTTGACGCAGGTTCCTCGCCTCTAATTAGCACCTCGTACACTAATTCGTTTTTGTTAAGCAAAAAGAATTTAATAGGGTAAGTTTCCATGACGCTTACAGTGCAGAAATTAAGAAAATGAAAACAGAAATAGATAACTAACTACTGGATCATGAAATGAAGATGAAATGGTGTTCTTTACAATTAGAAGTAACTACTACCTTTATTACGATGAGGTGATGAACAATGAATACCCACATAAATAAAATTAAATGAGAAGAAAAATAAAAAAATTGAGTGGGTAGATGAAAAACAAAATAATAAAAATGATAGAAAAGAAAGGAAGAAAAAATGTGCGAACTGTTACGTATAACAATAATTAATAAGATGTAATCATTAAAATATAGTATAGTAAGTAAATATATAAGTAGCTTTAGTCATAATTTACAATAATAGTTTCAATTTGCAGTTAACATCACATGTAGTTTTATTGTGGTTGAACTCGAAATAATTATTTAAAATAATAACCGATATGCTTTCCAAAAGTAACGTGTACAATACGCAACAGTTAACAAATAACATAGAACAGAAAAGGCACATCCAGAACATAAAAGAATAAAGAAACAGAAAAGAGCACAGTATAATATTATAACAAAGTACGTACCAGTTCGCCGAGTCACCGTCTCGTTCACAATAACTTGTAGGTAGGTGATTATTTGCAGCTGACCAATTGACTAGAATCTAGACGTGATTAGGCAACAGAAACCACGGTAAGGGCGCCACTGCGGCCGTTGGTAGGCTGGTAGTCCGGCTGGCCGACAGGTAGGTAGGTAGGGGTCCAAATAAAGTACACAATTTGGTAGAAATTGAGACTTTATTTAAGCCAACTTCTGTTGCCCTAACCACGAATAGATCTCGAGGTAGAAGGTACACTGGGAACACTGGCCTGAACCGTGGTGTAGCTCCGACGACGGCCCAGCTCCTTGCCAGGTTGCACTGCCAAGTCTCCAGCAGGACCCAGGTAGTTCCAGACAGGATCAGGTCTGGTCTTTCACTCGCCGCCAGGTAGAAAGATTGCGTAGCGAGGGTTTAACGAAGAACGTAGAATATCCAACGTAGAAATTAAATCCTGGAAGCGCAGAGACAAGGCTAGCATTAGCAGAGCTTGGGCCACGTTGCCGGGTCCAAAGGTCACAGTGTCCCAGCAAACAAAGTGAACAAAGAACAGCTGCTTTAGACAGAAATTTAGCAAGAAGAACACCTCACAATAGTATTTAAGCAATGCATGGAAACTTACCCCAGCGGGATTTCCGATTAGAATTTGTCTAGCACAAATAAGTAGAAATTAGGCAGGTACGCAATAATTGAAGGTCAAGTAAAAAAACGTGTGACACAGCCGTCACGTCTGATGCAATTTGGTCGTCTGCCGCGTCTCCGGCCCGAATGCACTCGAGGCACCACCGTCGCGCGCGGCGAAACCAGTTCACCAGTTTAGAGATGCGTAGGCGCAATAGTTACGAGGACCTTTGTGTAAATAATTAATATTGGGTTCCGTATAAGAATTATGTTAATTTTAATATATTATAATTTTTTATTATATTTAGTTTAGTTTAATTTAGGTGTTTTATTAATTTTAGAATAATTGTATTGTAAATATTTCTACTTTATTTAATTTCTAACCTATTCTTAAAGCTAGCAAAGTACAACGTTACAACTCATAAATACTAACGTTAACCAAATAAATAGGAACTACCTAAGTATAAATGTATGCACGCACTCGAAAATGATATCAAAAATATACATAAGTACCCACATACATACACTTGAAATACATAACCCGTCTTCTGACAATCAGGTACCCAATATTTTTTTTTCATACATGAGCATCATGCCAAAGTCGCATAGAACGTACTTTGAAATAATTTGAAAAGCTCTAACTATTTCCAAGATTATGATTACAATCCGATCATAGGTACTTTTTTCTTTAAATTCCCGCTCCGCTTGTAACCTAGCCTAGGGTTTACCCCCCACTTCGGCCGCGTTAATGATGTGGTCAGAGCGGGAATTATGTTCAATGAGCATTTGCCGGTGATTAGAGGAAGTTACGTTCTGATCAAGTAAATGGTGCTGATGAAAAACCTGTGGTTAAAGGCCTATGGCCTATGGTAATGTGGGGTTGTTAGGAGTTTGATGGGGATAAGACCACCTATTGTAATTGAACATATTTTGTTTGTATTGACATATATTTTTTGTTCTTGTACTTCTTTAAGCTGTGCCTTATAGGTTCTGTTGTTTCTAGGTTATCAAATGTAATTCTCACCTATGTATAATGTATGGAATGCTAATATAGGGTTGAGTGTTGAGTCCTAATTGTGTAAAATTAAGCATATCCTGTTCTATTTAAGTGAAAAAGTGGATATAAAAAGTGGCATGGTATTTTACTTCATTTAGTTTATCATCTTTATTTCATTATGTTTAAGTTTTATATCCTTTTTATGTGTATTTTAGTCTAAGAAAACTATAATCCGCACTGTAGTTCCTGAGATCGGATCATCAAAATCAATAAAATCAAAATCATAATTGCAATTGAAATCACATTTAAACTCCCAATGAAAGCAAACTCCAAAAAGACTTCAAACGAACAAATTCCACCACATCCGCCATCTTGTTTCCACGAGGTACATACTAGGTAGCAATTACCATGACAAGCTGCAACACTGCTTACCCTTTCATCAGAGTCAATAATATCACAAGTTGCACGAGTATGTCGGTGTAATGCATTGACAACTGTGCTGTGTGATTCAACGGGGGTATTATGTTTGGTTAATATTGCGCGACTGTGGCGCCACTTTTTGCTGGAGGTTGTACATGAAGTACGTACGTTAGTCGTTTTTCAGAGAAACGATATGCTGTAAATCAACTAATTTCTTTATTTAAAGGCTAGCATGATTGTCAGTAAAACAATTTATGTATGTTAATGAAACATTAACGTAATGCCAGTTATTCTAAATTAATATGAACCTATGTTCAATATTTTGATATAACACAACGTTGAGTCCATTGTTTTTGACATTAATCATTAGCAACAAAAGCACAAAGACAGATTTTTTCAAATTACACACATAAATTAAGTCATAATTATCACCCACCTAAAACTCCCAGCACATGAAGAGTTGCTCAACAACACAGCAACTACTACTTTCAAATTCGATACATAATACCCCCGTGGAAGTTTCACCCATGTCTCGATAACGAGGCGTCGGGCGTCATACGTCACATTCAATGCGCTCTAGTCATGTAATGCATTGATTTTCAATTGACTGACAACCAGCAATGCATTGGTACTCCATTTTTAATTGATTCTTGTTTTTATTGCAATTAATACGAGTTTATTGTTTGATTGGAGTGATTTTTCAGTCGATTGGCTGTGTTATTTTATCTTTTATCTTGTGAATTGTAGTTTGTTTTTTATGTTTGCAGAATGACGTATGTTGTCAATATTGTTGCATGTGTGTTAGAAATAATAGAAAAATCTTTAGGTTTTTTAAAGTATAGATAGGCAAATAAACATAGGTATATACATAACTTAAAACATCTGATAACAACGTAGATAGAACCAATGCGGTGGGACGAAGGGTTCCGTACCATTGTCCACCAAACAGCCTACGAGGATATAATAATACTACGAGGTCCGCAAACCAATACCTCTTGGTAAGGCTACTGCCAAGGATGTTCAATAACAGCCGGGACCTACAGTTTAACATGCCGTCCGAAACACAGTCAATGGTGCCCAAGATACTTATAAAGTACATACAGACTTAGAAAATGCATTGGTACTTGCCTGACCTGGAATCAAACCCACGCACCACAACTTTTTTCAACCGTCTTATCACGAGTCATAAAATACAGCTTTCTGATGACAGGTTGACAGAATCAGTAGCAGAGTCCCCTTTTTTCCCTTTCAGTATGGAACTCTAAAAACTACACTACTACAGGTGTACAGTAATAGTTCTCAGTATAAAGCGTGACACGTCGTTATCATCGCTTGTCACAGTCGCGTTCTAGCGACGAGTTTGATTGACATTTTAGCTTTGTATGTGAAACGTTCTATCTGTGTCAGACTGTTGCGCCGCAAGATGTTTTGTTTTTTTTTTTGGTTTGAAATTATTATTCTGTACATGGATTTTGGTATATTTTGGTGGTATTTGGTGTATAAACTAAAGAGAAAAAAAATGGCTGTACCCTAAACGCTCCGAAACCACTGAAGTAATCCCGTGTAACTTAGGCTATATTTTATCCCGGTACTAGTAGTTTCCACGAGACCTGGGTGAAGCCAGGGGAAAACTTCTAAATACACATTATGATGACCTTTCTAATCATATCCCGTGGAAACTAAGAACTACGTAATCCGGTCTGAACCAAAACAGATAGGTAAGTTATATTTAGGCAGAATAACGTGCCAGTAAAATCTATGCCAAAAAGAAATAATCATAACCCTTTTCACCAGTCGGATAATTCAATAACCCATGCTAAACCCAATCACCAACTCCGCCGTACTTTGATAAAAAAAAACTACCCATAAAAAACACAAGCAAACTCCAGCTCACCTTTATAACATGAAAAGGCACTACCCATAAGCAGCTCAGCATCCCAGCTAAACTTATAGACTAGAATCTGTAACTAATTACTCTCCAAGTTTACTTTCCGAGTAACATAGCATATATTTTATCCCGGTACTAGTAGTTTCCACGGGAACGCGGGTGACACCACAGGAAAACGGCTAGTTACTTAGGTATTTATAACAAAGATACATAATCCGCTCTGAACCACTACTATACATATAAGTCTGCTAAACTATAAAATATGTAAGCAGAATAACGTACAAATAAAATATATGCCAAAAAGGAAAAACATTACCCTTTCTATAGTTATCGGCACGGATAATGAGCTCTCGGCGGAAGAGTGGGGATCGCTTTGCGCACTGTACACTTATGGCAATAAACCAATAAATCACTTCTGCATAGGTGAAGGTCAGGGCTCAATATCCTTGCCGATGATTATAACAGTAGGTTAATTCCATAAGCAATGCTAAACACAATCACCAAGTCCGGTACACTTTGATAAAAAAGATCCTTAAAAAAAACTCAAACTCACCTTTTATAACATGAAAAGGCACTACCCATAAGCAGCTCAGCATCCCAGCTAAACTTATAGACTAGAATCTGTAACTAATTACTCTCGAAGTTTACTCAAGTACTTAGGTGAACGTCAAACACAAACGAAGGTTGGTTACATACGAACAAACAAGTTTTAGCGAAAAGAGTAATTATTTTATAAGTATTTTGTAGGTATTGAAGGTTAGAAGATCACTTCTTTAGAAGAGCATTTTTATTGCTTTCTTTCTTCTTTTCTAATTTATTTTTGGTTATTTGTTTATTGTAAATAAATATCTAAGTTGTCATTGAAAAAAGTATTGCTCTGTTTTTCTTTTTAAAGTATTGTAGTTTATCCTACTTCTAGAAGGTACTGTTTACTTACCTATACTGATTAAAAAGTACAATTCAAGTGGTTCTAGAAGGAATATGAGTTGGTTTCTGATACCTAGATCACTCCCTTCAAAATATCACAAGGCACCTCTCATGACTTTCCATCCTGAAAAAAACATCTTATTAATGCAATCCTTATTTTATTTACTGTCCCACTTATTAGTTCTTTATTGTCCCACTGCAGTGCACAAGCCTCTTCTCATACAGAGAAGAAATGAGCGTTAAACCACACTTCCTCAAAGCGGATTGCCAATTTCAGACTTTAAAGTCTTCTTTCCCTCTACACGTCTAAAACCTAACGTCAATATTTCCGATACTTCAATAGCGTGTAAGTTTGTAGGCAGCCTTACAAGCGATAGAACGGAACGTCTAAGGAAGTTACCTACGTCCCGTCTGACACGGCTCTTAGTTCACGCGTGTTGAGAGCTTGTACACTACTTCACACACTTTCTAACACACGATATATATTTTTATTTTTCGTGTGGTGTTGCCATGACTTTGGTCTTTAGAAGACATTATATGTTTATGATTGTCTGTTAATAGTTGAGTATTGAGACTCATCGTCATCCTCATCCTCCAAGCATTTTCCCAACTATGTTGGGGTCGGCTTCCAGTCTAAATGGATGCAGCTGAGTACCAGTGTTCTACAAGGAGCGACTGCCTATCTGACCTCCTCAACCCAGTTACCCGGGCAACCCAATATGTCGAGGTATGACGGGTTTCTGGAAGACATTATAGTTGCATCATAACATGTTTTTTTGTTTGTTCATTGTTGTTTGCTTAAAGTTGAGATTTGGAACTCATGATTTTTGTTATCTTGTTACGATATAATGCTAAAGCAGCAAAATAGGTGTTTGACATGAAATTGAGCATGTAGTTATAAGAAACATCTAGTTACTATTTAACAAAATTATACCTAAGACGTGGAAGGCCCCGGAAGAGGTGGCGTGACGATCTGGACGCCTACAACCCTGACTGGTGGGAGCAGTCTAAGGATCGAGAGGTGTGGAGACAAAATGGGGAGGCCTTTGCCCAGCAGTGGGACAATAAGGGCTAAGAAAAAAAAAACCTATGTTACACTTTCTTTTCTATGTGGTAAATAGACCACGATATCCATTCCATACTATCCTTCCAGCCAAAGTAAGCAATGACCATTTCTTTCACAATATACAATGAAAAACTTCACAACAACACCAAAAGCAGACCCCAAAAATCCCTATAAAATAATCCACCTGTCTCCTGACATCCTGGTCACCCTACACAACATTTCCGTCGGAAACATCAATCAATTCTATAACGACGTGCCGCCAGAAAAAGTCGGTTAGACAGGCGGCAGGTCATATATTTTATTACAACTTAACTGTGTAGTTTGTGTTTTGAAAATATTTTTTTTACTGATTTTTTTACGGAAAAATGTTGACTTTTTTAATTTTTGCTTGACTTTGTGGTGTTTGGTGAAAACGAACATTTTCTCGTAATGAAACTCGTATGTTATATTTAGAATTGTTTTTTTTTTTCAAGGATTATAAAGACATTTTGTAGCTACCTGTTGTGTTATTTTCATAACTATTTTTAAGGGTTGTGAAGGTCTGCTGGACACAAATTATCAAGTAAGCGTACAGTTAATGTCAGTACAAATTATATCACACGCCTTTTCTTGTATTTCTAAAAATAAGTGTGCGGATACTTTTTCAGATCAGACAAGAAGCAACATAGCTTTTATAAGTATTAATAATAATGTACTTTCTAACTGTATGGTGGTCATCAATATATAGTTCAGAAAAGGTAAAGAAAAACGTCTTTAGAAAACCTGAACTTAAAAGTCTGAGATCACCAATCTACCTTGAGCAAGCGTGGCAACATTCTTATCTGTTACAATTCAATAGGCCGATGACATGAAGTGAATGTTGTCACGCTTGCTCACACCAACCGACCCCAGTGTCAACTAACCCACAATCTTTCCCCAACTAAAACAACACAAACTTTAACTAACTATACTGAAAAAAAAAACTTCTAACCACTTGAATGTCTTCGCAGATTGATGATGTACCCTCCAACGATTATGTCCACTTTTGGAAATTAAAAAAGTTGGGCAACGTCTTCATCCGGTTTTCGGAAGTTTTTTTCGCGGAAAAATTCCGGATTTTCGCCCCGTGTTAAGGGGTGGGGTGGAAAGTTTCGATTGGGCATGTTTGTGTCAGGTGGGGTGAGATAGGCATTATTTTAACAACGTAGGTTGTATTAGATTTTGTTAAGATTTTTACTGGATGTGGCTAAAATTCCAAGATCCAAATTAAGAAATCCTTTTTGTTAAGTCGGTCAAAACTGTTGATGTTGGTGATTAATTGTTGGAACATATTATATTTTGAACCCCCATATATATCGAAAAAGATTTAGTTATACTCAGGTTTTAAAAGTCTCAACTATCTGTCTTGCAAAATGCTTAATCGGTTCAGTAGTTTTGGTGTGAATACCGGACAGACAGACAGACAGCGTTACATTCTCATTAACAAAATTAGTGACGATTTCGTTAGCACATCACACCAAAATAAAACTTTATTTAAAACTAAAAAGCGGTGCATTTTATCTCCAAGCTAAATGGGCGCGTCAGTTAAATATAGACCTTCGTTTTCACTCATAATAATAACGGTAGGATTTCAACTATTCAGTGCTTACTACTCAAAGTTAGTAATAGCACTACTAGTTAAGATAATACATACTTATGTCGCAGTACTGATCAAAATAACATCTAGAAAGATTTTGATGAATTTTGGTAGAAATATAGCTTATATATCACAACAACATATATCCTACTTTTTATCAATATACGAGAAATACTTTCCCCTGCACGCGGGTGGAACCACGGGCATTACCTAGTATTAGTATAGCTACACGTGCGGAACTGAGGTTTTAATTAAATAAGTATTATCAAAGGAAATACCACGTTGTGACATTTACAAAGTATTTATACGCTTTTAACATTAAGTATATTTATATACAACTGATGAACGGTGGAGGAAAACACTACTAGGAAATGTGGACAAACTAGAATTAACTATACTTAGTGGCTCACTTGAGCGAGAATAGATTTATGCACGTGCCTTCTAAATATAAATAATACTTTAGAAAATAATAAATAGGGAAATACGCTTTTATAAATGTACATAAAAACTAATATCCATATTCCAGTTCATATCTTCCGGCTCCATCATCAGATCAGTTCGACGGTACCTTATTATATTATCGTATTGTAATCAAAATTCTGTCAATTTTCATGATGCTACGATCCATGGTAGATTGTATATTATGTAGTTAATGACGATGGTTTATATTACTGCGGCCGGCCATTTGTAAAATGTAAGCTTCTTATTAAAACGCATTCTTTAGGTGGACCAGTTGTATATCAGTGGCGGATTTACAAATTTGCCGCTAGTAGGCCATTCAATTTTTGCCGCCCCAAATGATTGTGAACTTAATGATATTTCTGTCAGTTACTTGATTATTTTTGCAACCCGCTATGTACCGAAGAGTTTAATGTTGACCTAACAAGTTAATTTGACAGCGACTTTAAAGAGTAAAACCTCTGTAACTTTTAAACGGCTCAATCGATTTTCATCAAACATGTCTAAGAACACTCGCCTATAAAACACCTTTAATACAAAAAAAAACTAAACTGAAATCGGTTCATTCGTTCGTAACATCGGGTGCGCCCGGGGTGGACTACCTATTGAGCACCCCCCAAAAAAACGACAAAATATAATCAAGGACTAAAATCGTGTAGAAATCATTCATGGTGCTTTTTGCTAGGTTTAACGTAACCCGGAGTCAGATCACTGCAAACTTATAAAGCGTTAGCTAGTTTCACAAAAACCAGCGGCAAGTGAAAAAGCCGCGAGCGCAGCGAGCGCAAAATTTTTTGGTTTTGGGGCACAAAAGTACCCAAACAAGTGTGAAAAAAACCACTGCAAAGAGAAGAAGCCGCGAGCGTAGCGAGCGCAAAATTTTCGATTTTTGGATGCAATGATACCTGAAGACATTAGAAGAGAGGCACTGTCAAGTGAAAGGCGCGAGCGCAGCGAGCGCGATATTTTTGGGTCTTGGAACACAAAAGTCCTCCACCTCCTAACCTACTCTAAACAGTTAGAAATCGTAGAGCGTCATTTGGTTTTGCTTCTTCTATGCTTTAACTTTTTGTTAGATTGAGGACTCAAAGAGCGTAGAGCAAACCAGAAAGTATGAAAACCCGCGAGCGAAGCGAGCGGATTTTTTTTATAACTTTGAGGAATCAAGTAATCAAAAATAAGCAAGAATAACAATTTTATTTTTATTTAAACGCTATTGGAATATTTTAAAATTCATGATCACATAACTAACTACCTAAGGATATATTACAGTACGTTTATTAATCGTTTATTTATATATGGATTGTGTACTCGTATAATTATATAAAAAAAAGCTAAATTTGCCGCCCCTCTAAATCTGCCGCCCTAGGCACTGGCCTACTTGGCCTATTGGTAAATCCGCCACTGGTGTATATGTAATGGAAGATTCCATAGTAATTAAGTTGAATATTTTTAACCATTCTACATTTGCAGCCCCAGTTAGTACTAGTACCCAGTTTTGATGATAATACAATAAGAACTGATCTGATGATGAAGCCGGAAGATATGAACTGGAACTTTTTGATTTTAACGTGTATCTATAAAAGCCTCTTCATGTAATGCTTTTTACTATTAATTTATTTAGGTAAAGTCTTTTCACGAAAACTTACCTTTGACTCTCAAAAAATCTTTTGTTTCCCTCACATAATACGTACCTTTGAATCTTTAAAAAATCTTTCTCTACTACAAGCATCGTCAGGGGTTGCTCTAAGCGAGGGTATAAAATTAAAAGTGTTCGCTGGGTTGGCGTCTCATTACCTTGTTCAGAGCAGAATTAAACCGTTGCTGAGTTAATGAATAGCTTGGTGTCGCTAAATGCTTAGGCGGTGGATGCGGCATTTTATATTGACGAAGAATTTGTTTAGTACCTACGAAAGTATCTGAAATTATAAGTAACAGACGCATATGTGGGTCTTAAAATTAAGTCATATCATGTCATCTTTGTTATAACTAGTTCCGCCATGTTTCGAAAGACATGTAAATTAGGTTCCGGCTGTCATCAGTAGTAGTAGCGGGTAGTCAGAAACTTAGAAGCCAGAAAGTCTGACGACCAGTCTTACTGTTTTACTGACGGGTGTCGGGTACCGGTCTACCCGACACCGTCAATAACCCGGTGGTTACTCGACTACTATGGCCTGATAACATCTATAACTCGACTGAGGAGGGTCAAATAAGCAGTCGCACCATGAAAGTGATATCATATATGTTTACGCAAAAATAATATATTCTTAGTAAATAAAATAAATACTTTATTTCTACATACATACAATAAAAATTCTACATGTAACCCAAATAAAACAAAAACACACTAACCATATAACAATAGGCTTAAAAACTTAGCCATCTGATCCCGTAAGTGATAAAAAGTATTATTTTATGACGTCATAGTACAAACCGTGCTGATTATATACTATATTGATCTCATGGTCGTCGGCTGTAAAACGTATTAGTGTGTTTGGGTATGAATTTGACGAGGTTATGAGTCCATCTGTGAGTTTTGTTATTGTAATTGCAGCTTGATTCTGTAGACTTGCATTTGATAGAAACTGTTACGTTTTTTATTTATAATTTATAAAATATACCATTATTTTTTTTTAAGTTTATAATAGTTTGAAATAAAAATAAAACTATCCTAATAAAACCAAGGAAAAACCTAAAACTAAAAAGCGTCAAAAGCTTTTTAGTTTTAGGTTAATCATCCCCATCGATGTCAACTGGCAGCATACGCAAGAGGCTGGCAGCATAAGAAGAAGTCTGAAATTGCCAAAATTGTATAGGAATGTCTAAAACTGATAATGAAATGGATTTGATCGTTTTCATGAACTTACTCGCTTTTCCTTTCTATAAACACATAAGCCCCTAAAACTTAAATTCAATTAAATTATTGAACCAAAAATACTCACTACCCCATACGCTAAAACACACATATTTTTTTACATGTTACCATATTGACACTAACATCGTCTGATTCATACCCCGAGCAATAAAAACAAAGGTCGTAGAGTTTTTATGAAGAGCTGGTCGATAAACGTGGATTGACTTCAGTGTTTCGATTGGAAAACATAAACTTCGAATGATGAAAGGTCCTGTGTATGTGTTCAGTTGGGGGATAAGCAGGTATGGGACAATGCTTCAAAAATAGATATATGGGTAAAAAATATTTTGCCGACACGTATTCATCAATGTTCAGTGTGTGAAAGACACGTAAAAGTGGTGGATTGGCTCCCTGCTGTCATTTGATCATCTTAGACAGTCGTAACTATTAAATCTGATATGCTATCTAGCCTACTCTAATAACTGGGGTGAAGAGGTCAGATAAAACATATAGGAAGTGGTGAAGGGTGGGCGTTTTGAGGGCTGTCTTATGTAATTTTTTTTTGACGTTCTAAAAGTGCTGTTTTGCAGCTAAGTTTGAATAAATGAGTTTTGATTTTGATTTTGAGATAAATAAGTAGTCGCTCCATATGAAATATTTTTACTGAACTGCATTCGGTGAGATCGGAATCCGATCCCAACATATTTAGAAAAATCAAATGACGTGTCATTTAATGTTTACAATTATCATGATGATGTTTTATGATGATGTTTTTAAACGACACTTTAACTTAACTCATCTAACTTAAACATAGTTTCGTAGCAATACATCGTAGCAGCGTAGCAATGTCGTAGCACTAACTTACTACGCTCGATGCTACTACTTATGAACCTACCTATTAACGTTCGTAAAAATGTCACTTCGTGTGCATCGACGAGCTTTTATCGGCGATATCGGTTCTGTCAGTTCTGAGTGTCGCGCATCGAGCATATAAGTGTTCACAAGAGAATATATTTAAACTGTGATACTACGCTACGATTCAAAACCAACATCCATCCTCCGAGCCTTTTCCCAACTATGTTGGGGTCGGCTTCCAGTCTAACCGGATTCAGCCGAGTACCAGTGCTTTACAAGAAGCGACTGCCTATCTGACCTCCTCAACCCAGTTACCCGGGCAACCCAATACCCCTTGGTTAAACTGGTGTCAGACTTACTGGCTTCTGACTACCCGTAACGACTGCCAAGGATGTTCAATGACAGCCGGGACCTACAGTTTAACGTGCCATCTATATCATACGATTCTAAACCAACAATTTTTATTAACATTTACCTTCTCCATTCTTCCTTCCTCCTAACCCCTCATCAAGGGAATTCCATTGTATCAGTTGTAATGGGCGCTCTGAAAGAAAAAAATAGACATAATCTACGTCGGACCAGAATATACGGAGCCAACATAATTATTGAATGAAATAATAAGATTTTAATTCAAACGACTGCGTCCTTCGTTTTAGGAAGGTAGACTAATTGCTATTGTATGTTCAGGATTTTTTAGATAAGAAAATCTTGTGTAAGTACTTTGTGTTGAGAGGTATTTGTGCTGTTAGGATTATGTTGGACACTTTAGTGATGATTTTTCTTTCGTTATAATCTAAAATTGGGGACATTGTTTGATTGAACGCGCTAATCTCGGGAACTACTGGATTTGAAAAAATATTTCAGTGTTAGATAAGTCATTTATCAAAGGCTACAATATACCTGGATGCGGGTGTTTATATCATTCATTGATGACCATCTTGTCAAAGTGAGTTTTTCCCGACTGTCATTTGAATATCTTTGGCAGTCTTTACGGGTAGTCAGAAACTAGAAAGTGTCATAACCAAATGGATACACGCGCTACAGTTACCATCCACTTTCAAGTAAATATGTATATTGCCTTTATAATTTAGTACATAGAGTGAAATTGCTAGAAAAAAGTACTCTTTTATAATACGTTATGCATTATGCAGCTAATCATGTGGAAGAAACTTCTTTCATTTTCTTTTTACTTTACCACACAGCGGGTAAAAGTAGTCAGTTTTTACCGGTCTTTTACCGACGCTTAAAAGGATTATGCCTGTGTCTGACGGCCAGGCATTAAATGCAGTTTCTGAGATCGGTTCTAAAAACTTGCTTAACTCTTGTGTTTTCAAAGAAAACTATGTTGCCGAAGAAGATTTTATAAACCACTAGCTTCCGCCCGCGGCTTCGCCCGCGTAGGTTTGGTTATACCGCGTTTCCAAGAGAATTCTTCAAAAGTCCGGGATAAAAACTATCCTATGTTTTTTCTGAAGGTCAACTCTATCTCTGTACTAAATTTTATTAAAATCAGTTCAGTGGTGTAGACGTGAAAGCGTAACAGACAAACAGAGTTACTTTCGCATTTATTATATTAGTAGATAAGAAAAAAGGATTCTTCATTAGATTTTTACTGAGGTGGTTTCATTCGATCTTTTATAACGAAATATTTAGATACATGTGTGGTATTAAACTGTGGGCTATTAAATTAGCGTGCATGTTTCTTCTAGTGTTCTAAACTTATTTTCATTTGTTTTGCAGAGCGATTATCGCATTGCTTGTTTGTATGAGAAAAACCTGTGCCTTGCTGTGAGACAGTATAAGACTGATCATAATGATGATAGGGTAGGTTTAGGTATTACAGTCAAATTATGTTATTAAAAGGTTTTGTTATCCTTTGAAGAATGTTTTAAAGCGAAAAGTACTTAGTTCCTGAGATTGCGATTTGAGGCTGTCATTAAACATCCTTGGCAGTTTTGGGTAGTCAGAAAACCTGTAAGTCTGACAACCAGTCTCACCAAGGGGTAGCCCGGGTAACTGGGTTGAGGAGGTCAGATAGGCAGTCGCTCCTTCTAAAACACTGGTACTCAGCTGCATCCGGATAGACTGGAAGCGACTACAACATAGTTGTTAATAGGCTCGGTAGATTATGATGACTTAGTTCCTAAGATTAAAGCGTTAAAAAAAAACACTTCAGCTTTATAATGTCAGTACCCATAGATGGGCCAATATGTTTTTTTTTTTGGTCTGTGGCAACCCTGTTGACAAGACGTCAACAAAACTTCTCCCAATTAATTAATTTAATTTAAATATAATTTAAGTGTTATTTTATAAGTTATAACATTAATTCGCAATAATAATAAACACTTATTGCTGGGACGGTAAATTTTGTGATATACTTTGTGTTTTACTGTGTAAATATAACCAAGTCTCGGCCTGTCAAAGTTCGAAACTTGGTATAACGATCTTTGAAAGTTTTGAATTAAAGTGCATTGTCATCGTGAAATCCTGTAAGTACTATCTTTTTTCAACTTAATTTATTACTGAGAATTCTTATTCTTCATTAGTGATTACCGGAGAGAATAATTATCATCATAATAGTGCCTAGAAAATAGTTTCTCACACAAACTAAAACACTTTCATAAACACCTACCTGAGTTATTGTTTTTTCTGTGCAAAATGGAAAGAATAATGACCAGGAAAGCCACTGCACGTTTGGAGGAAGCTAAACTCCAACAAACACTAGTGGAACTTAAGAAATATAAGGATTTGTGTGGGGATCTACAGAGGGAACAGGATGACAATGAGAAGGAAGTACTAAATATTTTAAACAATAATAGTAAATTAAAGAGTGAGATGGCAGAACTGCACTGTCAATTATTAAACATCACAGAAGAACGGGATAAGCTCCAACACATTGTTGACCAGTTTGACCGGTGTAGCGATGAGTTTGACACAACTCTCAAACACAACGCTGAACTGAAGTGTAGGTTGAGTGAGGCCCAGGACACTATTATTAGGATGGAGAGTACCAGCCAGAGACTTCAGACAGAGCAAACCAATGCACTGTTTGAGGAACTGGTTGGTACCACTCCGGTGCAGTCTGCTGACTCACTCTTGAAAAATAGTTCTCAAATAGTGACTATTGACCTGACTACTGACAACAGCTTTGCATCAATATCCCAGGTCAAGCAAATTATTGGCAGCAAAAACAAAGTAAAGAAATATGCCAAAATAAATAAATTTATTAAAAGGACTCAAAAGTTAATAAAAAATAACAAAAATAATTTCACCAAAACCTACAAATCAGTAAACAGTTGTAAAAAATTGCAATTAAATTTCAATAATAGTAAAAAAGAATATGAGGTTGATATGCAGCGTCTGCAGTCAAGGATTCTCCATTTACAAGAGTCATTGATGGCAGTTACATGCAAATATCAAACCTCACAAAGAGAAATGGGTGAGTACATACTGGCAATGAACAGCTTGGTCGATCTGTGTAGTGAGAATGAGAAAATGTTTAATTCATTAACAAACAATCGAACACCAGGTTGTGAACAAGATCTGCCAGGCTGTTCAGGGTTAGATGGTTCTCATCAATCTTCTCATTGTATTAAATTAAATAGTTGTAAAAAAAGTACTTCCTTCGACACACAAAAACCAATAGAATTAATACAAAAGGAAAAAAATAATTGCAAAAAAATAGTAATATATAGCGATGAAATTGGACAAAACATGTGTCACAGATTACATCAACATTTAGGTGACCAGGTAATAAACTATTGTATGCCTGAGGCTACTTATGAACAAATATTAGATAAAATACTAAGCAGTAGTTACTGTCCAACTACTACTCTGGTTGTACTAATTGGGAGAAGAGGAAATGCCACTATTAAATCAGTTATTAAATACTTTGAGTGTTTATCTCAATTAAACGTAGAGAAAATAGTTTTGTATGCTTTTCCCTATGGCAAGGGCTTGTCGCAGACAGAAAACAAATATAGACATAAATGCAATCTCAAAATACAAACTATGACATTGTATAATGAAAAATTCAATTTTATTGACTCTAATGTACTCATTAGTAATAATTATTTTATGACAAAAGATAATTATTATCTTTGTAATTTTTATAAAGAACAAATAGCAAAATCGCTATTTTATTGTATTTATAACAAAGCCAAATGCTTGGCTAACGATACTGCTCCTTTTCAGCAGTCTAGTTTTATTTTTTCACAGAACTTGGAATTAGTTCCAAGTGATTTAAATTCCACCACCAGACAATAGAGCCAATCTCTAGCAATAGTCAATCGATTATTTTGGATTGTGACATAAATACAATTATATCTTCAAATGTACAATTAAATACCGCAAAAAATGTTGTCACTTCTGATCCATCAAACCCTTTGAGTATAAATACTAGAAACAAACACAATTTGAATATATTCCATCAAAATATTCAAGGTTTGATTGGTAAAGAATTGGAATTGGAGTTGTTCATGAACTGTAATAATATAGATATTTTATGTTTAACTGAGCATTGGCTTAAAGAGCATCAGTTCATGTTTAGCTTCAAGAACCATTGTGTAGGCAGCTCGTACAGCAGAGTAAATATAATACGTGGTGGTTCTCTAATAATTCTTCGCAATACCATTAAATTCAAAGAACGGAAGGATATTGTGAACCTTTCTGTTGAGCGAGTAATTGAGATATCATGCGTTGAGCTTGAGCAGTTCATTGTAATGAGTGTATACAGGCCCCCATGTGCAACATATACAATTTTTGAAAAGCATCTGGAAGATGTATTATTCAAAATTTCTAATAATAATAAAACAGTTGTCGTCTGTGGAGACTTTAATATTAATATACTGGAAAATACTGCTATTGTTAATAATTTTATAACTCTATTTAAATCATACAACTTGTACAGTACATTTCTCGAGCCAACTAGAATAACTAGCACTAGTGCTACATGTATAGACAACATTTTCACAAACTTAAAACCTTTAAATAAACAAATTTTAAATGTGTTGGATTCTGATCACTCTGGTCAATTAGTTATTTTTCCTATGAAAACTAACAGAGGTCTGAGAAAAAATGTAAGTTTTATTCCTGTAAACAAACATCGCTTGGAACAATTTAAAAATAAATTGTTTGAAAAACTGCCTGAATTGCCCTATCATGATAATCCTGATCAAGCTTACAGCCTTTTATTCAACTTAATTAATTGTGAATTTAAAAAAGTTTTTACTACTAAGTCCATATCTGTTTGTGATCAGGCAACATTTAGTGATTGGGCAACGCCGGGTATTTACAAAAGTAGACAGAAGTTGTTTGAATTATACTATGAAAGATCATTCAATCAAGATGAAACATTTAAACAGTACGTTAAAAACTATTCAAAAATATTTAAACGAGCCTGTACCTCCGCAAAATCAGTACACATAAAACAGAAAATAAAAGCTTCTGGAAATAAAATAAAAACCACCTGGAATATAATTAATTCAGAAATAGGCCGATCCACTGTACGGAATCGAGACTTTCACTTAAAAATAAACAATGTAGACATTAAGTCAGACTCGGAGGTAGCATCTGAGTTTGAAAATTTTTTCACCAATATCCCTATTCTAACAACCAGAACTCTGATGGCATCTTCCAGTTCGGCTCTTACAATATTAAAAAATTGTGTTGCGGAATGTGACAAAGGTTTTGAATTCACGGTTGTCAACTCTAAGGATATTATTCAAGCGTATAAAGATCTCGATGTAAAAAAGACTGCTGACCTTTGGGGATTGTCAGTTCAGATAATCTCATCGATAATTGAAATAATTTCCCCTTATTTAGCAACTGTGTTCAACTCTTGTGTTGCATCAGGTGTTTTTCCTGACTTGATGAAACTTAGTAAAGTAATTCCATTGTTTAAATCTGGTAGTACAACCGATCCATCAAATTTTCGGCCAATTTCAATTTTACCCACTTTGAGTAAAATTTTTGAGAAGTTAATATTACGTCAATTGTTGAGCCATTTTAATAGAAACAACTTGTTGCACACTAAACAATTCGGATTTACCAAGGGTCGTTCTACTACGGATGCGGGCGTGGAATTGCTTAAAAATATATTCGAGGCCTGGGAGGATTCGCAGGATGCGCTAGGTATTTTCTGCGACTTGTCCAAGGCTTTTGATTGCGTGCACCATGAAATACTCATCAGGAAACTTCACCACTATGGTATCAAAAACAAAGCTCTTGACCTTCTGACTTCTTATTTGCATAATAGAATTCAGAGGGTGGATGTCAATGGTAAGAGGTCTTCTGGATCTACGGTCACCATGGGGGTTCCACAGGGTTCAATTCTAGGCCCTTTTTTGTTTCTTATTTATATTAATGACCTCCCTTATCACGTAAGGGATAATCACAAGATTGTGTTGTTTGCCGATGATACTTCACTCGTTTTTAAAATCAAGCGCCAACTCGATAATTTTGACGAAGTTAACAATGCACTCTCAAAGGTTGTTCATTGGTTTAATGTCAATAATCTTCTTTTAAATGAATCTAAAACGAAGTTAATTAAATTCTCAACGCCTAACGTAAGGCAGTTACACACCAATGTACAACTAAATGGAGTAGAGTTGAAGCCTGTTGAGTCAACGGTATTTCTTGGTTTGACCGTTGATTCCAAACTCCAATGGGGCCCACATATAGTTAAATTGTCAGGAAGGCTTAGTTCAGCCGCCTATGCTATTAAAAAGATCCGACTTATCACCGATGTGGACACAGCCAGAATAGTTTATTTCAGTTACTTTCATAGTTCAATGACGTATGGGATTCTCCTTTGGGGAAACTGTGCGGATGTTGAAACTATATTTGTTCTACAGAAAAGAGCTGTTCGAGCTATTTATAATCTGGGCCCAAAAGTTTCTCTCAGAGAGAAATTCAAAGAAATAAACATTCTGACTGTTGCCTCTCAATATATTTTTGAAAATTTAATGTACGTTCGTAAAAACATTTCTAACTTTGTTCAAATGTCTGATGTTCATAGCATAAATACTAGGAATAAACATAATCTCGCTGTACATGCTACTCGCCTCCACAGAGTAAGCAACTCGTTCATGGGTCAATGTATACGCTTTTACAATAAACTTCCCAAAGCGGTTCGTGACTTACCTATCAGGAAATTTAAAAATCATATAAAATCCAAACTCTTGAAAAAAGGATATTACAAAATATCTGATTATTTAAATGATAAAGAAGCTTGGGAATGAGCTGCTCGCTTAGTGAGTGATATCTTTTTAAATGCCTGTGTATTGTTACTTTTGACATTTAAATATTATTATCATCAGATAACTTTTATTAATGACATTCTTTTTATTGACATTTATATCTTATAATTGTATTTTTTTTAAATTTATTATTATTATTGTGAATGTGAGTATCGTGTATGCGAGCAACATTATATATTCTTATAACATAAATACTGTCTGGCGGGTTTGAGTATTTTTAAATGGCCTACGCAAATGTTCTGCAGATCTGGTATCGTCGTGTGACAGGTCGTTGAGCTCCCTAAGATATGGTTGAGCTACACGACGACTGATGCATGCGTGCCGTCTGTTGGGACTGGTCAGCTCCAGCCTGATGTGGCTCTTTCCTCAAAAGGCCATTCCAGACCGCGTACATGGTGACACTCACACATAATTATTTCATTTATAACATGTTTGGACTTTAAAAGAGACTATGACCCTTGAGTTTGTTTCGGCGTTTCTTCTCAGGGATCAGTCAGTTAGGAAATGCCGGCCTCAGCGTTCTTAAAATGACGTGTAAAAGTGATGTAATGTCCAACTTGCAAAATAAACAATTTCATTTCATTTCATTTCATTTCATTTCATTTCATTTCATTTCATTTCATTTGTATACTAGCATAGATGACGTCTATATTTCTTAAGCGACTTTTTCCCGCTATTACTAAACCTCAATTACCCTCTAACCTAGTGGCCACACACATATTATCGTTTAGCGAATGGTTATTGGCGTAAAAAGTACGTGTGCTAATAAAAACAGGTTGTTTTATCCGGAATTACGTCTGAGTGCGAGCCGCCATTTTGTTTCATGAGTATAATTCTTTATTTGTTACCTTGTTTCTGTTGATAACAGTACTGTAAGATAGGGAGGGGAAATAAGCCGGAATTCGTAAAAGGTGTGAATGTCTTACGTTTTTGTTATTATACAAGGTGATGTAAAACTCAAGTATACCACCTAACAGTAATTTTACACCAGCGAAATTCTCGCTTAGTTTTGAAACACGTAGAAAAGCCAAGCAAAAATTTCACTAGTGTGAAAGCATGTCAAATGCGGATCTATGTAGATCAGTTGGATCCAAATTTGACATTTGGAACTTTGGTAAGTAATCTCTAAAATAAGAAACTTTATTTAGTTTTAAAAAAATCCTATCAAATGACAGCAAAACCGTGAGCATTAATTATGCAGCATAAATATTATGGGAGCATAAAACAGCATTACCTAACAGCCGCATTATACCAAAAAAAACAGGCATACATTATAAACAAAACTACCTACATACAGCAGGGTAAAAGCCCCCAAAATCCTATTAAATACGCGATGGCGCGGTGCACCGTACTGAGAGGGCCTGTGGTCTAAATTGCATCTAAGCTCTCCAACTATTTATGTGGTGCGAGGCATGAGATGTCGCGGGGTTTAGCTGGTTTGGCTTTTGTTTATAGGTGCTAGAGGTCTTGAGAGGGGTGGGAGGTTAATTTTAGTGGGTGTCGGTAACATTTTATTTTTTTTGATGAAGGTCAAGTGCAATTGCATCGTTTATGCACTGGGTATTGGGTTTGAAAGTGCTATATTTTTGTACCTATCAAGATTTTTTCAGCGGCACAATTATTATAATTTTATTTGCTATGGATCTAAATATTTTTCTTCTTTCAATATTTGAAAGCTGACAAATTCAAAAGCGCATAGGCGACTTTTTATCCGAGTGCGCGAAGTACCTATTGCCTTGGATGGCGGGTGAAACCGCTGAGAGTAATAAAACACTGAATAAGTAAAAAAACACAGAATAGTGATAATTTCTGTTTTTTTTTATATACCTTTATTTTGTTGTATACCTACTCAAATAAGTACTTGGGTATACTCCCGCCATTTTTTGGTGCAGTTGACAGTCGAAAACGCCATTAACTCTTGAAAACTGACAGCTGTCAACTGCATATTCAGTACCTCTTTAAAAAATATTTACCGCTATCGCTTATAACATAGACAGCGTATCTGAGTAGGGCGAGTGGTGTAATTATCGGCCTCACTACACAAATTGAATTAAAATGTTATTTAGTTTTTATGTTACCTGCGCTCCCGGGAGGTGAAAATGAGTACCCGCAGCGAAAACTCAGATTAAAACTAAGTCAACGATATGTGATAGGGGGAAAGATTATTATGGCGGGATTAAGTTCCAAATTTATTTTCCCACTCTACCTTTAAGTTTTTCAGGGATTTTTTGTGTTTGTGCTTTATAATTATTGTGAATATTTATGTAGAAAATTATTTCAGAAACCTCTTTTTTATGTAAATATAGATTTCGTTTTTTTTTTTAATGTAATATAAAGATTTTGAGATAAATAAAAAAGAGATACCTAAAATAATGAAATGCTATTTACATAGAAAACTATACTGTCAGTTACGATTCACCAAAATCACTATGAATTTATAAAATACTACAAATATTTAACTGGCCTTTTATTTTATAGACGAATTCGGATTTGCAATTTTTTTCATTTATCTGTTAAAAATACTAGCAATTAAAAATTTATCAGAAAACCGTTATACAATGAACTAGGAAAAACCATTTAAAACAACTGTAAATAAAAACTATTAAATTTCCTCGTATTTTTTATTATTTAACGTTTTTGTGTTCATTTTCGATTTGAAAATTCGTTACGTATTTGTTTTTGTATCAGTAATACAAAACAATAAAAAAACATTGTGAAAATTGTATGCAGTTTTTTGTGTATGGAGTCATCATCTATATTTTGTTTTTTTCATAAGTAGCTGGGGCTTTTGAAAAAACAAAATATAGTTATGGTTGTTCCTTGAACATCTTTGGCATCCAGCCTAAAAAAATGCAGCTAGGTACCAGTGTTTAAATGGAGCGACTTACCTCCACAACCCGGTTACCCGGGCAACCCGATGCCCCTTCGTAAGACTGTTTGTCAGGCTTTCTGGTTTCTGACTACCCATAACGACTGCCAAAAATGTTCAAATGACAGCCGGGAACACCAATTTGTTAGCTTTGCATTGTACATCTTTCTCAAGAATAGCTTGAAAACTATTGTAAATAATATGTTTTTTTTAAAGAGTTCTTCACAAGACCAACTCTTTGGAATCGTGTAACTAGTTTGACGTTTCGAAAGAGCTTTCATAGGCCTATTTGAAATAAAAAACAAATGAATTTGGCGCTCCTTCCAAGACACTGAGATATTAGTCATGGCAAAATGGTCACCAACATGGTGGACAGACGAACTTATAAAGGTCGCCGGAAGACGCTGGTTGCAGGTCGCCTCCAACAGGTATCTGTGGAGATCTAAGGGGGAGGCCTATGTTCAGCAGTGGTCGTCCTATGGCTGAGATGATGATGATGATGATGAAAATGGTCACCTATGGACAGACAACGGACATATTTGGATGCCATCATAGATGTTCACAGACCAACCACACCGAAAACATTTGAACATTTGATTGATTGTTACCTAACTAAGAACTCCATTAAAGTGATTATCTATTCTCTAAAACAATATTCATTATCTAACACTAGGTCACAAACTACACTGAAAATTGGAGCAGCACATACTTTGCTAATATAATTAGTATTAGTAAGCCACTTGCGTATTCTTGGTAATTAGTGATAGTACTAATTGGTACTAAAGTGGATTGAGACAAGTAATTTTATTTATGCACTATTCTATTTAATTTGTTTGTGTTTTCTTGGTAAGGAAATTAGTTTGGGTTTGAATTTTCTTTTATTAACACGCTTATATTAGCCTCACTTTAACTAACTATGTATGTAAGAAAACCCTGTTTGTATATTTACGTAATTTTTTTATACAAAAACCCGGACCTCTTTACTAAGAAAAATTCTGTAACCAGTAGAAATAGTAGATTCCCTAACAAATTATCTGTACCGAACCATCGCACAACATTATATAGCAGAAGTACATATTGTATGGCTGTCAAAGTTTACAATAAGCTTCCAAACAACCTAAAAAATGTTAACATTATATAATTCAAAACTAAATTATTTGAGTTTTTAATAAATAAATGTTACTATAGCACCAAAGATTTTCTTGATGATCAGAAAATTATTATAGACATAGAATAACGCATAAATGTAAGAAGTTAAGTAGATATTAATTAAGCCAAATATTTTGTACGCCAATTCGGTAGAATCAAATTAGAATACAGGGTCCGCGACCGTGGACGGGCTTTTTTTTTTTTTTTTTTTTTTTTATCGACGTAAAATCATCAAATGACCCCTCCCGCTGTGGGTTAGCAGCGGTGAGGGAGTGTCAGACTCTTACTGACTAAAATCGTCGTGTTCCGTCATAGGCCTTTTATGTACCAGGGCCGCGGTATCTCTTTCGAACAACCCGCAGCCCCGGCAGGCCTTGGCCCTGCTGGGCCCCGCTGGGGTTGCTGACGTCTCTTTGAGGAGCGCGTGGAACAACGCGCGCCGTCGACACGGGTCTGTCGTCTAGGAAGACAGAGGGACGATGAGCCACCCGAACTCACCGCCCACAGACCCACGCCTACGGTGGCCGGGAGTCATCTCGCGACACCCGGCGCCCATGGTGTCTACCTGGTCCAGCGCGGCGGCCGGGATGAGAGGTGCGAACTCTCTGGCGTTCCGCCTCCTCCTTCTCGAGCATGACCGCTTCGCAGAAGGAGGCGACGGCATCCCATTCCCTCTCGCCCCGGACCATGGCCTGAACCAGGGCCGGACGCGAGAGGTCGCCGCCGCCCAAAGCCTCGACTAGGACCCGGCGGTGCCCCTCCCATGCGGGGCACACCTGGACTGTGTGGTCCACCGTGTCCTCGGGGCTGTCCGCACAATGGTGACACCCGGGCGCCTCCTCACGACCGATGCGGTGCAGGTAACTCCCGAAACAACCGTGTCCGGTGAGGACCTGCGTCATGCGGTACGTGAGGGCGCCGTGACTCCTCCCGAGCCACTCCTCAAAGAGGGGACTTACCGCCACGATGGTGGCGTGCCCTGCACTGGGTTGCGACAGTCGCTCCCTCCAGGCCACCATGAGATCGCGCCGGAGCTCCGCCCGCTGCGCGACAACTTGCCGCGGCAACGGGGTTTCTCCCCGGCGCTGAGCCTCCTCGCGCCAGTCGTACAGGCGCAAGAAGACCCTCGCCTCCAGATCCCACGGTGGCAGTCCAGCAAGTAGGCCAGCTGCTTCGCGGGAGATCGTGCGGTACCCCCGGATTAGCCTAATGGCTATCACCCTTTGGGGCACGTTCAGGTAGTGTAAAGCCCGCGGCCGTACCGAACCGTGGACGGGCTTTAAAGGTATTTTTCATCCGGTAACGTGGAAAAGTTTCATTAAATAAAACCAAAGGTGTAATTTTTAGCATAATATGATTCAATCAATTTATCCCAAATACCTGCTTATTGTGACAATTTTTTTGTGAAATAAGCATTTTTATTTCAAAACTCATATTTATATTGTAGATTATATTATCACAAAAAACTTTTACCTACATTATTTTAAAATATTACCTATGACTAAAATAAACAGCAAGGCCATAGTTTACTCATTCTAAATTAAATCTATATTTTGATTATAAATAAACGAAAAATAATTAAAGTTTACCAAAGCTAAAATTTATAACAAAATTTGCCAATCTATTAACAAATATTTGTTATAAATGAATTATCAAAACTAATTCGTCAACTGTATTTAAAATATAAAAACTAAAAACATTTCGTAAAAATTATTAATGATATCAATTTGCTACATATTTAATAAATGACATAAGCTAACCACTTAACCCTACTTTTATCACGCTAAAAATATTAAAATGTTTGCAAATATTTTCCACTCCTTATTGGTGAAATCACCCTAGCATCAACGTTAAAAATTAAATATCTATTTTATATTGAAAATCATCGTCTGTCTAGCCCTTTCCCAACTATATTGGGATCGGCTTCCAGTCTAACTGGATGCAGCCGTATACCAGTGTTTTACAAGGAGCGACTGCCTATCTGACCTACTCAACCCAGTTACCCGGGCAATCCAATAACCCTTCTTAAGACTGGTTGTCAGACTCACTGGCTTCTGACTACCCGTAAAGAATGCCAAAGATGTTTAAATGACAGCCGGGTTTATCGTGCCTTTTGAAACATGGTCGTTGGCGTCCAAGATATACTTAGAAAGTACATACAAACTGATTAGTTGTATTGATACCTTGCCTGACCTGGAATCGAACTTCTAGAGCGATCGGTTCTTTATCCAGAAGGCCACCACGACTTTTACTATTTTTATAAAGGTTTATATTTAAAAATAAACATCACCAAGTATATTTTTTTTTGTCATACTTAGTCATGATTCTTTCTCCACCATTACACACACAACACAAAGGGGTAAGCAATAATGTTTGTAGGGAGCCAGAAATATTATAAACATAAATAATATGACACATCTGTCTGTTACAGGGAGGCATCAAACTTGCATTACTCCACATAACTTGTGTTGTTTTCTGACCCACGGTGTTATTATGTTTCTTTGCGTTATATTTATACATATCTATTTCTACAATGTACACACTATACATATATACAAACTTAAACTACTTATCTTTATACATATAGCTACTTATATAAGTAATATTATTAAGCCGAAGAGTTTTTTTAGTTGAACCAACAAATCTAAGGTCCGATTTGGAAAATTAACCCCCGTGTGTGAAACCGCTGGTGGAAGCTTCATCATCATCATCTGCCTAGCCTTTCCCAACTATGTTGTGGTCGGCTTCCTGTCTAATCGGATGCAGCTGAGTACCTGTGTTTTACAAGGAGCGACTGCTTTTCTGACCTCCTCAACCCAATAAAGCGAAAGTTAATATTATTTCTTGCCATTGTCAATGCATATGTCCATGTCGTAGACTTCTATGTTATTTAAGTTACTGTTTAGACATTTCTTGTTAGACTGCTGAACCAATTCAAATAAAATATTCGCGAAAGCCTCTTGAACTCTCACACGACGTGGAAACCTAACACGAAAATATATAGTGTAGTTCATAGGCACGTGTATGTAAGATAGCTTAGCTTAGCCTAGTGTACAAACGGCCTTAGAAAGTGATACTATTAGCTTATTACAGAAATAGTTTTTCCAGGATAAGTGTGAAGTCACGTTACATCTATAACTATTAGGCCTCTGCCTCGAATTTTGTGGCAGGATCTTACGCGTATAATCAAATGGACCGGCTCTCGAATACAGCGGCGCGGGAGCGGGCAACGAGCGGTGAGCTCCAGTCAAAACGGTGACCGCCCGCGCCGCCGCCGCTGCCGCCCCGCTGCCCGCAAAATTCGAGGCAGAGGCCTTAGCATACTAGCTTGTGCCCGCGGCTTCACCCTCATCTAGAGAGTATTACTTCTCGTACACGAAAAAGGATACATTATAGCCTATGTCTTTTCTCTGGCTCTTGCCACCTTATAATAAGCCGTGGTCATAAAAAAATATCGGCTCTAGCACTAAATACCAGGTTTAATCCATCACTCCGAACATAGTTAATAGTCAAACCGAGAACTAAAGCTTTTTAAGTCCTGAGACTATCTGTGTATCAAGCATTTAGTAATATTCGACAGTTTCAGCGTGAAAGCGCCACATACAAACATACAGAATAACTTTAGCATTTATAATATCAGCAAGGATATTGTCCATAAATAAACTTGCCTCCAATAATAAATATCCTACCTACGTTCCGCACGTGGGTGACCAAGCTACATCAATTGTGAGGACATTCCATAATTAGCTGCGCTAAATTTAGATCACCTCTATTTACGAAGGTAGTATTAACAGGTGTCATCTATTTTGGTATCCCACGTGGATATTATTTGTGGTCACCTGGTAGTAGACGGCAAATGTCATATTGCGTGATTTAACTTTTATATAGGACAAGCCGTTTTCCCGCGGTTTCACCCGCGTCCCGTGGGAGCTACTACCCGCACCGGGATAAAATATAGCCTATGTTACTCGCTGGTAATATAGCTTTCTAATGGTGAAAGAATATTTAAAATCGGTCCATTAGTTTTTGAGTCTATCCATTACAACCAAACAAACAAAGTTTTCCTCTTTATAATATTAGTATAGATGACCTGACTTATATTTATGGAAAGTAGAGAAATCTATACTGATATTAGAAAACGGTGGATTTTTTTTACTGCTGTTAGTTTGAATGTGATAATAGGAACTTTTGGATCGGTTTGAAAAATTCTTTTAGTGTTAGATAGCCCATTTATCGATTTATACGGCTGCGTTTGAAACCGCTAGCAGATGCTTGTTAAATACAGATATTTTATAGTATATCTATACTAATATTATAAAGAGGAACTTTGTTTGGTTGTAATGGATAAACTCAAAAACTACTGGACCTATTTTAAATATTCTTTCACCATTAGAAAGCTATATTATCTGCGAGTAACATAGGTTATATTTTATCCCGGAGCTACTGCCCAGCTCCCACGGGACGCGGGTGAAACCGCGGGAAAACGGCTAGTTACTTATACATATATAGAAAGAATGTGTTTCAATGTAACTTAGTTCAAGAAGTCCTACAAGTTTATTTTTAACACATTATTGGCTCAAAAAACTATCTCTTACAAGATATGACTTGAAGCCGAATGCAACGGGTCTCAAAAGTAGGTTAATGCTTTTTTAACTCGCTTTCTGAGGTCTATCTTCAGTCTCCATCATCAGACCAGGTTTGTGGTACATTAAATAACTAATACTGAATTTCCTTTTCAAATCTTTCCAGTAATTTTTGAGTTAAGCACGTTCAAGTAAACAGACTCTCACCGTCGTACCACAAAAACTTTTAAACATCCAATCGCGTTGTCTGTTACAAAATATCAGATTATGACGTAGAAATAAGGTCCATTTTACAACCATACTTTTTTTTGACAAGTGATCAACAGATGTTTAATTTTGTTGTAGTAAGACTGTTAACGTTTTTAATATTATAAACCGTGAAAGAGAAACCAGCCAGTAAGACAATAAGTCAGAACAATATTTCTGACCCAAATTCCATTAGCAAAGTTGACCCAAAAGCAATGGGTTACAGTTTGCGATACCCGTTTGTAATATCTACCCGACGTGACAAAACGTGGTGATACATAAATACATACTAATAAATTATACGTAAAACCTTAGAGCATTCAACCAACTGGAACGGATGTGAGCGCAAATGTATATGCGAAAAAGGCTGCAAATCCACGCACGCAACGCAACAAATAGTGATAGCTCACTCATATATTATACTAATATTATTGTCGATCACATCGTTACACACCCATGCAACAAAATTGTCAAATACAAGCATAAGCTGAAAGCATGCACGAGTACATGTGGCGACTTCGTACTTACGTACAGACTACAGCACATTAGCCTACCTCAAACTGTCAACTTTCTTCAATAGATTTTCAACCTTATCACAATACTGGATGGTTAATATTGAATTATTGTTAAATTTTGACAGATTCGGGTAGGTTGACCTACTGGCGTCTGTACGTTTTACAGAAAGAATGACACGGCGGGGTCGTGTCCAGAAGGTTAGATGCTCTAATCACAAAAAGCAGAGACCGGCAAACAAGGCTTGATGACACTCGACTCAAATATAACAGGAGTTACGCATGAATAAAATGTGCGGTAATTCTGTTTGTTACAAAAGCTGTATTTTGCAGTTTTATGCGTATTTTGTGAGGCACCATAAAACAGTCCCATGTCTATCAAATTTCATCTATGGTGACAAACGGGGCTGCCGGATTGTTCGCGAGAGTTACCGTGGCCATAGCACATAGAGAGTTGAAGAAGGAACATAGTGGATTTTAGTCAGTAAGAGTTTGACACTCCCTTACGCTGCGAACCCACTGCGAGATATTTTAATGATTTCCCCGCAAAAAACAAAAGGCGATCCATACAGCCCAACCAAGTGGTTCAATCAGGATATTCGTGCGACGAGCCATTATCATTTGGCTAGTTCATCTAAGTACAACATGACAACTAGAATATACAAGAACAATAAAAAAACCGCGCACGAAAGGTTTCGTACCATTATTTAAAATGAGCAAAAAAATCACGTTTGTTGTAGGATGGGAGCCCCCCAAAATATTTTTTTTATTCTAGTTTTCAGTATTTGCTGTTATAGCGGCAATAGAAATACATCATCTGTGAAAATTTCAACTCTCTAACTATCGCTTCATGAGACAAAGCCTGATGACAGACGGACGGACGGACGGACAGAGGAGCGAAAACAATAGGGTCCCGTTTTACAATTTGGGTACGGAACCCTAAAAAAAATCCTCAATTTTTCAGTTCCTTCCACATTTATTTTCTGTAAATATTTTTGACACAAAAGCTTCACAATTATATAATATCTCCAAGCCTTTTATTGAAAGGTGCATTCTCAATTGAAAAAACTTTTCGATCCCGCCTCATTGGTCAGAAAACAGTAAAAATGTATTGATCCCATTGATGTGGTAAACTCTTGGAAACACCCGTTACCTTTTATTTATTTACGTTAGGTTAAAAAAGGATTGCTATATGTTGTATGCTGTTTTTGGATAACTTGATTAAAAAAGGAGCTTTGCTTGAAAAAAATACATGTTTAACTGCCTCGTTCTTATTTAATACGCTTATATTTTTCATATTAATTACTAGCTTCTATCAATGTTTCCACTTGAGTACTGTGGGAATTACCTATATCGCGCACTCAGATCAAAAGTATCCAAAGCCTTCCTCGATAAATGGGCTGTCTAACACTGTAATATTTCTTCAAATCGGACCAGTAGTGCCTGAGATGAGTACGTCCAAGCAAAACAAACAACTCTTCATCTTTATAACATTATTTAATATAGACTAAAAAAACACGGGACCCATTTAGCAAACCATTTCAATGTTAGACAGTTTATTTATCAAGGAATTATTTCAGTTTTATCTATATATCTTTATTTACCAAGTATAGCTATCAGCTGCTTTTACACGCTTTTTTTTATCCAGGTGCGCAAAGTCCCCTGGTACTGCCAGAATAAGCTAGCAGGTACACATATTTCTATAACACGTATTTTATATACATTTTAAAATGGCCATCACGTTCCCCATGTAAATACGTTTTCATTAGCATCAGATAACTCTGTCTTTGAAGTGCAGTCATACGCAATGTTATATGTTACCATCGCTTTGAACGTATCGCGGTTATGTTGTATCTAAAGAAAAACCTTTTTAGACTCATGAACTTGATGATATTTATAAAATACTAGCTTCCGCCAGCTCCTTCGCCCGCGTGGTGTGTTCATAATCAAATCACCTATCTACATATTTACCAAATTTAAACCAAATCATTCCAGCTGTTTTTGCATGAAATAATAACAAACATACATCCATACATTCTCACAAACTTTCACAATTATAAAAATAATAACTCTGTCTGTCAATCAAGCTAAATGTTCACAGATACCAGAGCCTGAAAAAGGTCTCATATGCTACTTTTTATCCAGATGCGGAAAGTAGTTGTCAGGGCGCGGATCGAATCGTATGGAACATTTTGGCGTTAATGTAATTAACGCCAAAACAAACAAACAAACAAAAGACATACTATCCCGTACTATCTCGTAGTTGTTTTTCAAAATGGAGAAACTTCATTATCATTAAAAATACCTAAGTATACATTTTATTTTCTTACAACATTCACGCACAATACTTTCATTCGTTAGTTAAAACTATGACTCCAACCAAAACGCAATAAAATAGATAGGTAATAATGATCGATTAGCCATAAAATAAATAATTTTCATATGAATTTTCTAAGCTAATCTTTAAGCTTTTACAGGATCATTAAACAAGATTTATAATATTTCTCACTCCTATTTTATGTACCACCACTACTGCCTACCCTCTTTCCCACAATAGAAGGCCACGTACTCAATAGACACGCCTCACTAATAAAACTATAGTGACGGAATTATTTTCTACCAACTTGTCTTCAACTCACTTTCAGGGATACCAGGGGAACTGATTTACCCTAGTTTGGGGTAAATAGCTCTGTTACTTTTTGGGGAAAATGGCACTTAAATGTATTTTTTTTTGCTACAAGAATAAACAGCGCTTAGGTTAATCTACATAAAAATAAATTCATGCTTTAATGTGAAACTGCTTTCCAAGCGCCAGTTAATTTTAATAAAGAGTACTATTTCTGCCAGATTTACGTATGGTACTTTTTAAGAAACCTCAAGCAACGTTTGAGTATTCCTAGGTATGTGCATAAGTAATAATTGTTAGAACATAAAAAAAAACTGATAAAACTGTTTTTTTTCTGCTGCTTGAAGAGCCACTGACCAGCATTAGATGTAATTTTATACGGAAATCTATATGACGACAAAAATCAGGAGTTCATCTACTTCCATGAAGTCCTATAGAGTCAAGGTCCATCGTAACCAAAGTAACCAAAACAATCAGAAACTTCAAGGGAGAATATTTTCCGCAACTGGCAACCCAGCTAACTCTGAGCTCGCTAACTACATAATCCGGAATGTTAGTTCGTTAGTTGTTATAATTCGACGCGATCGGTCCTCGCAAGGATTAATATTTATTGTTCTTTTAATATTGGCTACGTGACCAAGATTTTGCAGGCAAAAATACGAGGTTTTGGTCAATTTGTGGGGTTAGGTAATATGTATGTATTTCAGATTTTCTGCTTTCGTAATTAGCAAATATGTTATAGTTATAGTAGCAGAACAATATAAACATTTATTCGACTGAAAAAAAATCATAGCAAAATACTGCGCACATCTGGGTAAAAGGTAGCCCAAGTAGGTAGGTATATGTTATTTTGATGTAAGCTATGGTATTGCTACGTTTCATCAAAATACGCTTGACAAAGTAACAACCATGCACACACAAATTCTCATCTTCAAAATATTTGTTTTATACACAAAAACAGCCTAAAATCGATTCTGGTAACTGTCTGAATACTTTCACAGTGGCACTTGGCATTCAAAGCAATATAACAAAAAAGCAGGAAAAAAATCTCCTATTAACCCGCAAGAAATATGGGTAGCCAAATTACTAACAAAATTAAGAAAATCCAATCACCATAATAATGGAGGGTTACATTAAAAAAATGCAAAGCTATTAACCATATTGATGTATAAAAATAAAGGAGAAATAAAAATTCATTCTGCGTACTAATGAACTTTCAAAGCTTGCAATTAGTGAAGGCGTTATTTTGCGGAAAAACGCAATTAAGGATGGGCGGGAGGCCGAAGGCCGAATGGTTTGTCGCCCCCCTATCGTTTCCTCGTCTTTTGTTCGGCCGCTGAAAGGAACTAATCGAGCGGTGAGCACGTGGACTGGGGAACTTCATTTTATCTGTTGTGTTGTAGGTATTTGGTTTGTAGGTATTTGATAAGTGGATCTGACGTCGCCTCTGAGGAGAGTTATTTGTTGCAGTCGACGGTATATTGGCGTAGCTTTTCGCTGTGAGAGTCTGTAACTTTAGTACGAGTATAGATAGGAATCCCGGAGTAAGACTATCCAGGATCTTTCATTTGTTACGCGTTTAAAATAATTAAACTAATAAAGTAGTGAGTCGAATCGCGATGAAAGGGGATAGAAGTAAACTCTTCAGTTGTAATTCTTTTCTACTTATAAACATCAATGTCTAATTGGAAAACTTGATTAATAATAATAGCTCTTGAAATTGGCATCATAATATAATCAGGTTCAACACCAACAGCGGTCAGGTGATGAGTTCAATAAACTAGATATATATAATTCTTTACTTATTTATTTCTTTGGCTTTTGCATAGTCATGAAAAGAAGCAAAAATAATATAAAAAAATAAGCCGAGGCCGAAAGCCGAATACCGAACACACCCCATCACTAGTGACCTTATTATTCTAGTGAACGCCCAACTCTCGCCTCCAGTTATTTATTTCTAAGTTCTTGACGTTTTTTGACAGAAATTATAAATATGGCGGATTTATTTTGATTATGAAATATATTTTCATGATTTTCGGCATGAAAATATTAACGGTTCGGGGATTTTAATGTCTTAGAGCCTTATTAATATTTCGCTGTTATTGCGGAATTTGTTTGATGTGAAGCGTGAATTCAACGCGTTGAAATTAGTTTGGGTACTGTTTTATCTATGGAATTTAAAGCGTAGTATGTTAATTTTGATTTAGTCAACCACGCATTTAAAAAAACTGTCAGTGTATAACTGCCTTCTTGGTCTAATAGTTGCATAGCATCGCTGGTTTGCATGGTGTTTTGTTCGATTCCCGGGCTGGACCGAAAGCTTTGTGGATTTTAAGAAACTTTCATGAAGCAGTCCGGAGTCTGGAAGCTGGTGAATGACGCCCTGTTCCATCTTGAGTCTGATCCTAATTCTGAAGCACTAAAAAAGAAAAGACAAACTAAAAAAGCTCATTAATTACGTACAAGATACAATTCAGTATCACAAAGCTGAAGAAAAACCCAAAAAATTATACACTGACTTTCAAAAAGCATGCAAATTGACCTCATAAAATTAGTTTGAACATCGTTTCTTTTTGAAGGGCTCCTTGCAAAGCCATGATACACATACAAAGTTCATAATTTATATATATTTAAGGATACTCAATACATTATCTGTGTCCATAAAATTCGGGGGACCTTTGCGCATAGAAATTGTCCGTTTAATATAAAATTATTGCCTTACCCTTGGTTACCCTTAATCAGTAAAGTTGGGTAAAGTCTATAATGTGCTGTGCTGGCCAGATTTTGGGAAGAGTAAGTAGGTACAATAGACTGCACATCAGTGGTAACTGTCATGCTCCTTAACTCAATAGTAATAAGTACGATTTTCCTATAAAACTGTTACCACTGACCTGAAGTTGACTGTACATGATTGAGGGTGCTCGGGGCTAAGTTAAGTACAGCCTCAAGACTCGATAGAATATAAGGTTAAGCTACGCTTGGCGCGGTTGGTCCGTGGATGGGTGACCATGTGGAGTTCCTCTTTCGTCGAAAAGAACGTTAAATTAATGGGTCCGGGCTGTCATTTGAACATCTTTGGCAGTTTTACGTAAGTCAGAACACCCCTTTTTTGCATCAGGGGTACAATTAATATCCGAATTGAAAACCTGCACTTTTATGGGAGGTTGGTTAAAAATAAACGAGTTACCTTACCCAAATTGATCCCCATTTCCAAAACAAAAACATACAAATACATAACATATAAATATTACCTGTGAACATATATCACTTATGCTACATAAACAACCCCTAGACGTTTAGCGTGAGGGATGAAAAAATGAATTAAACAATACTGTTATCGAAATAGGACGGATCATTGTCTTGTCAGCGAAAAAACAATTTTAATCTGCCTAATGCGGGAACCTTATTTATATGGTGCGATGTTTATATGTCACGATCATGGAAAAGTGTACGAAAATTCATTATAAGATTCCACTAAAATGATACGCTACATCTAATGCTGTTCTAATTTTCGCACATTTTCATCCTATTTACTTTGTTTGAAAATTAAATTATAAATTTAAAAAAACCCCCGACCCAAAAAAAGTACGCAATAATTATGACAAAAGGTTAAAAACGCTAAACCCTATAAAAAGCAAAAAATAAATTTTAACACTACGTAAACTAAATTTTGTCGTGTCGGGGGACCGCACTAATTCATTACTTTTGATACGTGTTTTTTTTTTTTTAAACGAATGTTGTAATTAGGTAGGTATCATTTGATTTATGTAAGTATTTATGAAGGTAAAAAGCGGTCCCCCGACACGTCAAAATTTAGTTTACGTAGTGTTAAAATTTATTTTTTGCTTTTTATAGGGTTTAGCGTTTTTAACCTTTTGTCATAATTATTGCGTACTTTTTTTGGGTCGGGGGTTTTTTTAAATTTATAATTTAATTTTATTACATGCTTTTTAAAGGAGCTCCTTATTTTTTCCTTCTTTCATTTAATTTATTTTATCTTAAGATGGGGTCGCTAAATGCGATCTCGGCCAAAGGAAGCTGTTTAACAATCCTCATGACAAACTGGCTCTGGGAGAATTGCACAGATAGAGAAACAATAAAGATTAACCTTTGGACATTCTAGATTTTCAGCAAAAATATAAATCGGTTTATCCGTTTCGTTCCGGCATTTCAGGGTTTCATCCGCCACATCCCATTTCCAGCATCAGGTTCTCGTCAATCAGAAACTTGAAGAGAACTCGTCAAGACAAATTCAACGAGCCCAAACTCGATGGGTTTACTAAAAGGCAGTTCAGGGTTACGTCTTCTACCTTCGTGCCCTAACAGCAGACCAGCTCAGTGGTTCCAAAAGACATTAGTGTTTCAAATTTCAGATCCCACATATACTTGCAAGTAAACTGAGCGTGTAACATTCCTATCAGATCTTGCAAACGAGCTGATGACCTTGAAGACCTGAACCGATTTCCACCAAACATAGCTAAGAACACTCCCGACTGACATACCTTTTAAACAAAAAAAACCGCATTACAATCGGATCATCCGTTTGGGAGCTACGATGCCACATACACACACACACACACACACACACACACACACACACACACAGACGCGTCAAACTTATAACACCCCGTCGTTTTTGCGTCGGGGGTTAAAAACGTCTTTTTCTTATTTTTGCGTGTGTATATTATTTTTTTCTTTGAGCTAATCGATATATATTTACCAGTATTTTAACGTATTCAATTTAATGTGATTAGGCGACACACCCGATATGTTCCTGCACAAAAGTTGTAGTTACGCGGATATTTTAGAAAATAATGTTCGCACGCAATTTGTTATTGTTTGCTAGAACGAGTAGATCAAAATAAACATCTTATAGACACAATTGATTTTTTCTAAAGGGGAGATTCTACTGGTGTGCGGCACAGTGATAGGATTTCGCCTTTTGAGAAGAGTGTCAGATTTTTACGGAATAAGGCCCACCTTAATTCCTTCTACAGCCCTTTGGGTCCAGGACCGCTGGTTCTCGAACAATCCCACAGTCCCGAAAGAGTCCTAGTCCTATATACATATGTATATCTCAACAGTCGAATCGAAATCGTAAAGCAGTCGTACCAAAATCATACAGTATAAAAGACCCCCCATTCCTCATTCACGTCTGTCTTACCACGGCGCCAATGATAGGTTTTATTTATATTGAAGCGAACTGCTGATTTTGTACTTTTCTACCCCCATAAGTCATGTCATCAAGTGTAAAGGGTAGTTGATATACAGGGTAAAAGGTTTCCAAGTTATTTGACTAGCCTTTTGCAATGAAATTGGTGTGTTTCGACTAGAGCTTAGAATTTTTTCTAGGATTTTTGCTTGCAATTTTTGGGAATAATTATTCTTGGATTTGATTTCTTCGTAGTTATTCAGCTAGGATTTTTAAATAACAGACGAAACCTCAATTTCTTGTGCATTCTTAGCTATCATATGAATTTAAAATACCTGAAGAATTCGTTTTATTTGTAACCCTAATCCTTTCAAAATTACTGGACCGAATTGAAGAACTATTTCACTGATAGGTTCATCATATATTTGCGTTCCAAATGTTTTTTGACAAGGTAGCAAGGTGCATGAAGTAGTAAAGCTAAGGACAATTGTGGACCCTGTTAGGGCACAGCAACATTGGGCATTTAATGCCAGTAGGTACATACTAAAAATGTGTTACATCTGTAAGATAGACAGCTATAAGTACTGCCCCGAGTGACATAGGCTATATTTTATCTAGATACATGAATAAGTTACCCCGGAACGCGGGTGAAGCCGCAAGAAACAGCTAGTTCAATATAAATTCATAACAATGACAATCTGTGTTGACAAAGTTCTAATTGAAATAAACGATCCGATTGATTGATTGCATTCATTTTGTTAGCTAATAGCTTTGTTATTAAGAGGGTTTTTGTGTTTTCAATTATAATGGAAAACAAAACAGTTTCCGCTTTGTATGGCCCATTGTTGGGCAAAAGGTCATGAAATCGTGGTTGGTTCTGATAGATTGTATTATCTGAATAAAAAAAAATATTATTTTTAATGTAGGGACCTACACTATGCATAGAATTGTAATCTACTATTAGGTACTATAAAGCTGAAGAGTTTCTTTAACCTTTTTTTTACCTGTTTCTTTTTCTTAGTAAAATATTCTTTCAGTGTCTTACATAGCCATTTATAGAAGAAGGTTGTAGGCTATTTATAATCAAGGAGCGTGAAGTATAAGCTAATTTATATATGTGCGACAAGTACTTCCCACGGGACTAGTTAACTAAATAAAACTATAACAGCTTTACTACAAAACTTAAACACCTGTTGAACACTTGTCTAAAAAAATGTGGCTGCAAAACGGACCTCATTTCAACATTATAATCTGTCATTTTTTAGACAAGTGTTCAACAGACGATTAGAAGTTTTTGTGGTACGACATGGTTAGAGTTCCTCAAAATGTTCTTTCACGCGTGATGGTATACAACGTGTCACATTATTGTCCATCGATATGAAACTTGTTACCTGGATACTACCTGACCTCCCCCCCCCCTCTCCTACAAAGCGTTGACTGGCAAGGATAGATGATGGCCATTTGCAGACACTACGACGGATACCTGTCTAGTGATGTGAGGGGTATCGATAAAAAATATTGATTTATATGTGCATTTATTAGCGTGGATATAGGTTAAGTTATATGTAAACACTCACTTCCTCTATCTAAAATTAAAATTATTTAAAATATTGATCAAGCTCAAGGCACTACCCATTTCTTAAGAAAAACCTTCCAAAAGGCCCGCTATGGCGGGGTTAGAGTAAAAAGAGATGAAGACAGAAAGAAAAATAAATATTATAACCAACATTTGGAATAAACAAACAAATAATTAAAATAAAAAATAAAATGTTTGAACCATTATATTGAACTCCTACAAATATTGCAATAAAAATGTTTAATTGGTTGAAAGAAAATACTGATGTTTATAATGGGTAGATAGTGCTCTCCAAATCGAAAAAATAATGTCTATTTTTTTTTGTTGTTATGCCAATATTACCTTTTAACAAATCGGTAAATAAAATGAATATAAGTGGGGTGAAGTTATGTAATATCATTTGCTCTGTATGTCCTATTTGACAAAATTCAAGTATGCCAAGAGTCAGGGATTCAGACTTTTAAACCCACTTACAAAAAAAAAACCTGATATCTTCAATCCTTTAAACACCACCATTCATACTAGAACTAGAACTGCAACTCAATTTTTATTTTCATAGAACCGATGTCAACAGCCAGCAATCCATATTACAACAGCCCTATTTTTGTCTATAAACTGTTGCTATCTACAGCCCAGCACTAGCGTTTCATCGACATCTCAGCACGTAATCACTCACATCACTAAACTAGACAAAGAGCCAGCAATTTGTTTGTAAAAATGTTTTTTTCTTGATTCCCCGTAGGAGTGGGTTTATTTCCCTTATTGCGATGGGATTTATAGCCTCTGGCGGTACTTTGAGACGGTAAATTATTAAAGGTATGGGAGAACTAATAATTGCATTGATAAGGCTATATTTTTGCATATTGCAAGTTGTAAGGACAAATTAACATCGTCCCTGCTGAAAAACGGACAAGGCTCTTGGATAACACCAAGTGGGATTCTTAACGAAATTAAAGTGAAAATAATCTACATCTACTGATCGCTGATACACCTTACATACTCTTTCGCAAAATCAAACTATTTACAATTGTTAAAACCTAGTACTTATCAACCTAGTTTTCAAGCGAGACGCATGTATTGCCGACGGTTAAGTCATAGTTTTTTTCCGAACTCCATACCTATTTAAAAAATGTAAGTTACGTTGGTCAGTAACATCAACAAATTAACCCATAACCCTTTACAAGCCAGTTACACAAGCAGAAAACTAGTTTCCGATTCCGTACAACGAAATAAATAATTCAAGCCTATTTGAATATTCTACGGAACCCATTTCAATTATACTCGGCTCGCACACTAGCGCCCTCTAAGTGAAATAGCTTGTACTTTCAAAACTTTTGTTTCGTGCCTTCTAGTGGGTAGTTTTAAATTATTTATAGACACGTGACGTGTAAGTGGCGTTTGATTGGCTACCTAGAAAGATGGATTCGCTGTCTAGGAATTAGTAATTTGGATTTGTTAATAGTTTTTGGGAAAGGGTTATGTAGAGGTGTCATTATAGTATACTACTAGCTCTTGTCAGCTGTTCACCCGCGTCCCGTGGGAACTACTACCCGTACCCGGATGAAATATAGCCTGTTTCAGAGTGTAGCCCTTCAATAGTTAAAGAATTTTTCAAATCGGTTCATTAGTTTCGGGTCTGCGTCAGGATCCCTGTCACAACTCTCCGATCCTCTCGGAATACATGTAGAGAGTTGCTACCTAATCGCTACCAGCTACCATTAGTTGCTACCAATTGCTACCCTCGTGGTTTTGAAGATATTCAGCATCTAAAGGAGACAGCCATTCAGATATCAGGATGGCTGTCACTTTTCCCAGTGTGAAGAAACGGCATAAAATTTGCAAGAAGTATTTCCTTCAAATTTCTTTTTTAATACATAGCAAATGGTTTAACGAAGAGGGTGATATTACACTATTATGAAGCACATTTTCTTCAAGAGAAAAGAACCAACTTAAAAATTTTACCAACAAAAACCTAATCCCCACCAAATCCATTTGACAATTCTGTCAATAAGTCCCCTTGTTAAACCCAGCTATATGAAACTCGCTGTCACATTGCGGTCCAGCTTGTACCACAGCTCGCAGCCACGTGACCGCTTGCACATTACTATTCAAATTGTGGCTTTATGTAACATTATGACGACGGACAATGCTTTTGTTAGTGTTGATAGGGATATTCGGAGTTCAGTCATTTATTGAAACTAGGTATATGATGCCATAAGGCAGGTCAAGCGCCTTCTTCTAAGGCAAATACATAAGTATGATGGGCATGACCAAAACAACCAGTCACGAGTGAACCAACCAAATAGGCGTATTTCAAAGGGGCGTATGGGGTTGGAGCCAGTAACATTCCTTGCCCCGAACACCTGCATTTTGGCGATGCTATTTTTACTTATTTCCAAGAAGTGGTGCCTTCAGAACGCCAGTGAAATTAAATTGGTAATACATATCAAATGGGTTAACGAAGAGGGGGGGTTATTACACTTACAAATATAAAACACATGTCCTTCAGGAGAAAATTTCGAACCTTAGCATTAAGCAACAAACACCTAATCCTATTTTAAAATTCGGTCAAAAAGTCCCCTTGTTAAACCCAGCTATATGAAACTCGCTGGCACATTGCGGTCCAGCTTGTACCACAGCTCGCAGCCACGTGACCGCTTGCACATTACTATTCAAATTGCGGCTTTATGTAACACTAGCTTTCACCCGCGGTTTCACCCGCGTCCCGTAGCCGGATGGTGTCAAAAACTATCCTAAAACCTTCTCCCGGGTCTTAGTTGCTTCCCCTGTAATTTTCAGCCAAATCGGTCAAGCCGTTTTCATGTTATCTCGTGACAACGGAAAGCGGGTTTCATTTTTATATTTATACTAGCTTTTGCCCGCGGCTTCGCTCCCGTCAACTGACTTCTCCACTTTATCCTATTTTTTTTTCATAAGAACCTTCTCCTGACAATAACAAACACAACAAAAAAAGAATTAGCCAAATTGGTCCAGGCGTTGTTGAGTTATGCTCTTACCAACACATTTTGCGATTCATTTTTATATTATAAGATAGATAGATTAGGCTAGTTTTTTATCCATGTGCGGAAAGTAGTTGTCCTTTCAGTTTCGAGTGAAATTGTCTCGTTAATGCTATACTAAAAGACTTTTAGCATTCCATTGACGTTAGTATTTAGCTACAAAAACCTAATCCTATTTGAAAATTCAGTCAAAAAGTCCCCTTGTTAAACCCAGCTATATGAAACTCGCTGTCACATTGCGGTCCAGCTTGTACCACAGCTCGCAGCCACGTGACCGCTTGCACATTACTATTCAAATTGTGGCTTTATGTAACATTATGACGACGGACAATGCTTTTGTGAGTGTTGACAGGGATATTCGGAGTTTTGGTAAGTAAAAGTCAGTCAAGTCAATTCACGGCATTTTACAAAAACGCCTCCATTTTGTATTATTATTTAATCAGCAATCGTTGCCTTCACTTTTCGCATATATGTTATAGCTGACACCAGTCTTACCGTACAATTTTCCCAGCTAGGTTGGGGTCGGCTACCAGTCTAACCGGACGCAGCTGAATACCAGTGCTTTAGAAGGAGCGAGTACCTATCTGAATCCTCCTCCACTCAGTTGCCCAGGCAACCCAATGGTCGCCACCAATTCTCAGCTAAATCGGTTAAGCCGTTCATGAATTAGAAGAAGTGCATCTGGCTTGTTGGTCTAGTCGTCGAATAGCACGACTGCTTTGCACGGTGTCTACGGTTCGATTTCCTCACCGAGCCAAGACCGCTTTGCAGTTTTTCCTAGTTGGACCGATCACTTTGTGGATTTTTAGAAACTTTCACAAAGCAGCCTGGAGCCGACCAGATAGGGGTAGCTGAACATAGCATAACATTAAAAGCACAGCTTAAAATGAGTACCGCTAAACTGTACGAAAAGTAGGTCAAAACTTAACACAGTTTTAAAACTAGGGTCATCTAGCAACAATGTTATAAGGGGCAATCTGTGCGTTATGTCCTACATGCGTTAGACAACTAACAAAGTATGTACATAATATCAAAAGACACAAATTACTGCACACCCGGTTTATTACACCGCCGTAATGAGATCGCACAGCGAGAATAGTGGAGTCGCTGTTATTAAATAATATTTTGTAATTATTCAAAATTAAATCACTACATTATCTAAACGAATATTAGGAAGATAAAAGATTTGGCTGTTTGTTTGACATGTATAGGCTAGGAAACGATTCGATTTTTTTTCACTTTTGGGATACTACATTATATAGTAGCTTGAAGAAGTTCCCCCGGGACGCGGGAGAAACGATGGAAAAACAGCTAGTTGTAAAATATAGACCTTCGCTGTATTATTACTATTCGGATTTTCAGCTGGTTACATTGGAACATTACACATGCACCCGTTAAAAACTGCCACTAGTTGCTAGTTTTATATAGATATGTTTATATTAAAACTAGAAATCGATTTTGATTAAATTGAAATGAAAATTGAAAGTAAACAGTTGTTTCAAGAAAACTGACGTTTATGTTGTCGATAAACTTTGTCATTTTCATGTTAAATATACTCTTGTTCATTTTTTCACCTACAGATTTCTAACACAAAAAGAAAACTCAATAAAATTAAACGTCTAAGTAGTCTCCACATCTTTCCTATGCTACGCAATGCGCACATGTCGACTATCAGTCATGATTCACATAAACTCCCTACTCTTTGTGCCGTTAATTAAGAACCCTGTTTACATGACTACCCGCACCTGAGAGTAGGGTGTGCTATGGTTTGTGATGGACTGAACGAATGAAGGGGTGTTTAGAAGGTTGAAAGTTTATTTAAATTGGTTATGCGTAACTAATCGCGATCGAAAAAATTGGCAAGAAAAAAATATAAAATATCATGTCTTCTTAGCCGTTTCCTAGATCCGTTGATATTATGACATGTAGCCAGTGTTGGGACTGGATACCATGGATTCCCAGACCCCCTCCACTCAGGCGAGGTCGGAGTGCCGCTGGACCTTTTTAGTGGGTATACCGGGGAGTCCCACATACCCCTCTCCCATCCCCCGACGGGAAGGGCATGCGTAATAGCATTTTTAGCCCAGCGACAACAAATAAAAAAAGTGTCTATCTGATCTCCTCGACCCAGGGTCCCGTAGACGGTATTACATGGAGAGACTGCTTGTCTGACCTCCACAACCCAGTTACTTGTGCAATCTAAAACGACTTGGTGAGACTGGTGGTTTGACTTTCTGGCTCAGAATTCGAGTACTTCAAGACATGATAAATTAAATACTTCAAGATGATATAAATGTGGCACTTCAACACGTCTTAAATGGAGATCGTCTATCAATAGTAATGGCAATCACTATTATTTCTATAGCAGGAGGACCCAACTTCAACATAGATAGGAAAAGGCTAACCACATGATTGCTAAAACAGAACTAAAGGTAAGTACTAGACAATAATAGAAGGTCCCGCTTCCAACATAGGGTCATTTCGCCTGTTCGCGACCATCGCCCAGTTCGCGTCCATTTTGCCGATCTCCTTTAAAAAAACTTCGAAAACAAGTTAATTAACACATCAATCAAACGAAAGATCATTACCGCTAATACGTTAATGTATAAGAGGCACGCACAGATAGACAAAAGTTCTGTGCGTCCAACCAATCCTTTTAGAAAAAATAATTAGTCTAGGCTCTTCAACAAGAAAGCGCAAACACGTTGAATTTTAGATAAAAATTAGTGTGCAGCGGCGTGTTTGATGGTAAGTTTTATATTGTTTTATGTGAATTTTAGGATAGATAGCTATTTCTACAGTTTAATGATGAATAAAGGTATAATGTTTTTTATGAATTTGGTAATGTTTTTTATATTTAACGAATAAAATAAGGTGGACGCGAATTACTACATCGAATTTTACAAAACTTCCACTTTGCGTCCACAATGGACGCGAACTAAAACTATCCTCTATACTAATAAACCAAATTGCGTCCACTGTTTTCGTTAAATACTTGCTTATAAAAAATAATTAAAACATGGGTACTGTTTAATATATTAAGATTAAACAGTAATTTTTTTAATCTTTTTTGTTATTTTAAATTAAAAATCAACATTATCATCATTTAAAATTCACTTTAAAAAAATAATAATAATTTTTCTCAACATTGGTTTAAGTAACTTAAAATTAGGCAATTAATTTTGCAACTTGAAAAATAAACAGTAATCATTTCTGTTAATTTTACCCTAAAATCACAGGGAAAGACCCGCGTTGATTATAGTAAGTTTTTGGCCATATTAAATTAACAAAACAATATAACAATTTTGTCTAAACATACAACTAAAAGAATTGTTGAGTCAATAAATTATCGGACAAGGCATATTCTTTGAATATTTTTTTTATCGATTTATTCTTCTCTCGAATATCATTTAATGCTTTCTTTAAGTCTTCTTCTGTGTATGTTGTCTTTTCCTTCTTTTTTCCTGTATCCGAAGAACTTATCTTAAATGAAATTACTTAATATATTAAGATTAAACAGTACATTTTTTTATTAAGATATATACGTGGTTATAATTAAATTATATTTTTTTTATGAAGATATATACGTGGTTCTAATTAAATTCTATTTTTTCTATTTTTTTATTAAGATATACATATATATATATATACGTGGTTATAATTAAATTATAATTAAATATTTAAATTATAATTATAATTTAATTATAACCACGTATATATCTTAATAAAAAAAATACTGTTTAATCTTATTTTAAGTTACTTAAACCAATGTTGAGAAGAATTATTTTTATTTTTTAAAGTGAATTTTAAATGATGATAATGTTGACTTTTAATAATTAAGTTTATTGTTAAATAAAGAAATTGATCTAATACAATCTTTCTTTATTAATTCTTAAAAAAATCACCCCTATATTCCTTTTCTAAGCTACTGGACGCGAACTGGACCATGGGTGGACGCGAATTGGATTTTGTGGACGCAAACTGGGTAAAACGCCTAATTTTGAGGTTTATCGATTTAAATAGAAAACGTAAGATATTTCTAATACAACTGAAAGTTAATCTTAAAATAGAGTATATAAGGAATACATTACACAAATTTGACATGGAAATGAGTGCTGGAGCATTTTTATTATCGCCGTCAAACTTGCCAACTGCACTAAATGGTCGCCAACAGGCGAAATGACCCTAGTTCGGAAAAGGACTGACTAGACACATGACTGTCGATACTCAAGCTAAGTGTACCAGAAGAAATATAAAGCAAACAAAATAAAAATAAGGTTGCATTACAAGGTTCAGTTCGTCAGCAATATAAACAGTTTCTGCACAAATGATCGGCGCCGGACTCTAACGAACAAATATTTGTGTCATCTCATTGCACCTTTGTTGCCAAGTACTGATAGCGTAACAGTTGTTATTTTATTATTATTTTTTTGTCAAAGTGATTTTCAGCACACGTTAAGAGCGCTATTACAAAATCGAATTGCTCAGTTGTAGGTAAATTAGACGATAGCCGGCAGCACTTGCGCATGTGTGCGTCTAGTGAAATACGCAACGCACACCTGCGGACCGAAACGCGGCACAAACAAACTTGAGACTTTGCCACTTTTTTCCGAAATAATTTATTGATTTTATAGTTTATGAAATATTATTTGTACCGATGAATTTTATAACCTAGAATAGCTCGATTGAGTTACAATAAACAAGTAATCGTTTACAATTTTTAAATTATTTAATCGACAACCAAACTTTTCACCATGTTTATCAATTATAAGTAATTGATTTATAAAAAAACTAAAATCTATAATTCGTCTTCCATGTATTGTATCTTCATTTTCCTGCAACAATGAAAACTAGGAATGTAGATAGTTTATTAAAACAAATATGTCACGTATACCTTTTGCGGGTGACAAAAAATACTTACCATATTATTTGTACTGGTATTCAATTGAGTCTGATAGTCTGAATTAAATATGCTTTCATTATCCTGCAAGAATCAAAGAAGTCCAATTACATTATTATGCAACAGCGAAACTAACGACGATGACATTTACGTACATATTTCTTTATAACCAACATCAAAAAAAGAAAACCCAATCTATAACATTTTCGAATTAGAATATCATGGCCTAATACTTATGTATATTACATTTCAATCAGATCATTATAACTAATAAATAAAATAAAACTCACTAGTATCAAAACGTGTTAGATGCGTAGGTTGCGCTATATTTTTCGAACTCCGGCAAGTTTACGCGGCGCAACAGCGAGCGATACGTCCCTCCTCGGTAAGCGCCTGGCGCTGACTAAAGTTGAACACCGCGCGTCACAAGATTTATATTGATTTTTGCATTGCAAACAAAAATTATTTTAAAATATTGTTTTACTTTTAAATAGACCAATTTTTTTTTTCAAGCTTTATAACAATACCACCTTAATTATTAAATGTTTTTTATTTGAATTTGGATTATACTTTCATAGATAAAAAATATAGTTTCGTACGGAAAATTGTCAGTAACTCTCAGTTTTATAGAATTATTTTTGGTGTAATACTGTATGAATTGTAATAAATTGATTTAAGCACTTCCAAGTACAAGATATAGTTGTATCTTGAACATTTTTATAAATGGTTAAATTGCTATATTCTCGGAGTACCGAAGCATCAAAAGATACCCAAAAGCAACATTTTATGAAACATCCTTTGCAGAGACAAAGATTTTACTGATGTACGTGGACAAATTAAAATATTTATTTAATACACTTTCAAGATAAATGATCAAACTTTCTGAATCTAATTTTTGTTTTTTTTATTGTGACTATATCCAAAGCATCAAAACTCGTATAAAACGTTTAAATTCGCGAAAATTTGTGATAGCCCTCTTAATACGTGTGTATGTGTGAAAGACCTAAGTATTTGTTGAAGCTTTACTAATATTACGAAAGTGAATAATTCTGTAAGATTGTCCTGCTTTCCTATACCGATCCAAATGTGTACACAAATAGTCCAGAGTCCGAGAAAAGCCTTTATTGTATACAGTAGCTTTTCATCCTAATCCGGGAAATAGTTCCCTAGTTGCGCAAGTGGAGCCACAGTTTTCAGTAATGATATATTTATAGATTGGTTTCCTTGGTTTTATTTTGAATGCGAATAGAGAAGGCAGTAAATGGGATGTTTTGTAAAGCAATCATCATCATCATCCTGCTCGTATCCTAAATTAAGTTGGGTTCGGCCCAGCAAGTTTTCTCCTTTTTAAAACAATAGCGAAAATCAATACGAAAATCGTGGCCAGCAAAAATATTTTTTTTTTTTACTTTATTTAATTTAAATTATTCTGCTGAGCTTACGATAGTCTTTGATAGAGTATCACGCGCTCTACAGTTCAGCGTTCACTGGCGACTGGTGACAGATGTGAGCACTCACTGCTGTGTTCACTATACTGTACTCAGTCTCACTGTCTTTGTAAAGGTGCGTTTGTGACGAAAAGAAGAACTAAAGCTTGGAAAAATATATTCCTTCTTTTTATAATACAAACTTTATGTAATTTAAGCCTTATTGCCCTAATGGTAAAATGGCTCAGTCTCATTATCAGTCTAGCTAAATACCAGACTAGGAAAACAACAAAATATTGAGAACACTTGAAAGCAAATGAGTTTGACTCCCGGTCCAGCAAGTAACAATGTATTTTTCTAAGTTATACGGACTTTCTAAGTGCATATTTGACACAAATTAAAAACATCTTGACTAAACCTTAACATTCAAGTCTGATATCGCCTCCGTCTTGATCAAGGGTTGCGATTAATGCTCATTCCTTCTTGGTATGAACTATGGCATGTATGTCAGGAACTGAAAGTTTAGCTGTATATGACAAAAACTTCTAAGCTTAAAACCTAGCAAGTATCAAAAGCCTAACCGTTTTCCGACAAAATGTGCAACCGTGATAAACATCTAATCTATACTAATATTATAAAGAGAAAAGCTTTGTTTGTTTGTTTGTAATGGATAAACTCAAAAACTACTGGACCGATTTTAAATATTCTTTCACCATGAGAAAGCTATATTAACTCGGGAATCGGCAACACTGGTGTCAAAGTGTCAAGTCGTGAAAAAACGGCTCCGTGATTTTAATATTTTAGAAAAATAGTTATTTATTGATAAACGTGTTTAAAATCGTGTAATATAGTTAATAAGTGTATGTAACAGTGTTGTCAATATGTTTTTGTCGCAAATATTGAAAATTCAAAGCAAATGTAATTGAGTGAACCAGCTGTCAAACGGACAATTTGAAATCTGGGGAGTATTTTGTTTTTCTTTTATAATATTATTGTATCTCTGTGTTTATACACTATACAAACCACTTAAGTACACTGCTCATTGTTATGAGCAACGTCTCTACACACACATCGGCTCAGTTACTGTCTCCTTCTGCTTGACAATATTGTGGAAGCAGAATCGACGACGTTAACGTTCGCCGCAGACATTCAAACACTTCAATTACTTAATATATACACTCACACAACTACTAAGTATTACTATACTTTTCCATGATCAATCCTTCAATGTATTTCTATTAACTTCTGTTCTGTGTCAAACTTACAAACCAATTCCTTTGTTTGTACATAGTCAGTTTCACTTTTGTTTTTTTTTCTAAATAAAGTCAAACTTTTGTGTTTAATGTAATCTTCCTTAACTGTAGTCACTGATCTTGTTTAAAAAATATTTTTTAATATTTTAATATTAATTCACCCTACCCACTTTAATTTTTATTTTTAGTTAAATTTTCTTTTGTGTTTTTTTTTTTCTTCTTTTTCTACTAGTTCTCATTCTGTTCACTATTGCTCTTCCCTGATTGTGTCCTAAGAAACATATTTTGCCTGCCACTAAGCTGTTTCCTGTCACATTTCAGATAACTGAACTCATAGTTTACAAAATGACAACCAGGAGGGCCGCTATCAAAGACTTGGAGGACAAGCTAAGGGCCACTCTAAAGGATCTTGAGGCATCAAGAACACTGTGTAATCAGTTACTGCAGGAGAGGGAGGACAGCGAGGTGGAAGTGAAAAATGTTGTCGACAAAAACACAGTCCTAAAAAATGACCTGGCCGAGCTGCACATACAGCATATGGACCTTCTAGACCAACATAACCAACTTCAGGCATTTGTATCATCTTTTCAGGAATGTAGTGAAACACATGAACTTACTTTGAGACGTATAACTGATCTCGAGCTTGAACTAAGTGAGGCCTACAACAAAATATCTTCATACGAGTCTGATTTAGCTAGGGATCAAACTTCTGACACCCTCAATCGTTTCACTAAGTTGGTAGGAAGTACCACAGCTGTGCGCAGCTCTGCTGCAATTATAGATCTGACCGGTGATGATACCATCACACAATGTCCTGTAGTATTAAGTAATAAAAAATTTAAGAAGTATATTAAGTATAACAAAATTATTAGGAAGTGCCGTTTAGCATTAAAAAAACAAAGTAGGGTAAAAAACTGTGTTAATCTTAGAAGAGATAGGGTAAAACTAGTCCAACAATTAAAAACCTGTTCTCTTGAGCTAGAACATTGCCAAGTTTCTCATGACTTAGACATAAAACAGTTGCATGAACAATTAATTGTGAAAGAAAATTTACTATCTGATATTTTCAGGAAATATGAGGAATCTCAACACGAACTGAGTATGCGCTTGTTGCAGGCTGGTAAGCTAGTGGATCTGGTGAAATACAGTGCAGAGAGATATGAGTCACTAACTAATAATCTTTCCTGTACCCGTGCTCACCCAATCCCAATCCCTGAACCCCGGCCTGTTACTACATTACTAGACCCCCCTCATACTGTTCCAAGCATTCACAACACTAAGCAACACAAGTCAGTCTTATTTACAGATAAATTTGGTAAAGGTTTAGGCTCATTTATTCAACACTCACTCCCACAAGAACATAATGTAACTAGTTATTGCTACCCAAACCTACACTTCAACAACATAATAAACAAGATAGTTAATACACAGTTTGATGCTAACACTACACTAGTTCTTTTGATAGGCAACAGTCTTGATGTAATTAAAAGTGACATTGCTAATGGTATCAACACCTTATTAAAACTAAATTTAAAAAACATTATGATTTGTGCACTTCCATATTCTGATTGTTTTTCTGACACTCAAAATAGTTATGTTCATACTCTGAACAATTTTATATACACATTGACATGCTGTCATAGGGACAAACTATTATTCTTTGACACTAACAAGTTTGTTAGTGAATTTCATTTGAGTAGGGAAAGTATGTTTTTCCCTAATAAATATAAAGATAATATAGCTACATTGATAGCATATAATATTAACATTGTCATAGCCAACAATATGACAAAATGTAGGATAAGCGACGAGCCAGTATTGACTAGTTATTCTAACAATACTGTGATTGATTGTTTAAACTAGATTCTAAGACAATAGAAAAGCGTAGCGACAACCTCATCCTATTTCATCAGAATGTAAACCGTTTTTCTGGCAAAATATTAGACATTGAACTTTTAACTGATAAGTTTTCTATAGATATACTTTGTCTTTGTGAGACATGGCTCAAGCCTGAGAAAATGTTATTTAATATTAATAATTTCAAGGTTGCTAGTGTATTTAATAGGGTAACTGCAGAGGGTGGGGGTACATTGATATTGTGTAAAAATAATTTAAAATTTAAGGATAGAAGCGACATTACTTCGAGCTCTGTTGATCGCCTGTGCGAGGTAGCATGTGCAGAAATAGGAAGTCATTTATTCTTATGTGTATATAGACCACCAGCAAGTAACTTTTCATTATTTCTTACAAATATGGAGGAAATACTTAGGAAGATTTTTAAGTCTAATAAACTAGTTTTCATTTGCGGTGACTTTAACATAGATATATCTTCTGAATCTTCTGATAAATATCAACTGTTGTCTCTATTTAAATCTTTTAATTTAAAACATTTGTTTAATGAACCCACTAGAATTACACCATCTTCAAGTTCATGTTTAGACAATATTTTTACAAATTGTGTGGTTCAGCATTCTTCCATTATTGCTGGTGTGAGATCGGATCACTTGGGGCAGCTTGTTAGCTTTCCTGCTAATAAAAACACTCCGTCAAACTTAGTAATAAAATACAGACAATTAACAGACAGAACCTTAGAAACCTTTAAAAATAATGTTGTCAATAAATTATGCAGTAGTTTTAAATCAGAGGACTCGAATACTAAATTTAATAAGTTATTTAACACACTTTGTCTAGAATTTAATAAATCATGTCCTATTAAGAAACTAAAAATCGACAATAAATTAAAATTCAACGAATGGTGTACAAAAGGGATTAGGATAAGCAGAGATGTATTGTATAACCTGTATCGAGAAAAATCAATGACATCTGATAAATCTTTTCATGATCATGTACGGAACTACTCTAAGGTATTCAAAAGTGTATGTATTCTTGCAAAGTCTAAATCAATTAGTGACAGAATAACTAAATCGGATAATAAAATAAAAACCGTTTGGAAAATAATAAATGCGGAAACGGGTCAAATTAAAGTCCGGGATACTGAACTATCATTAACGATTAATGATGCAACTGTGTCGGATAATGTGCAGGTTGCTAACGCGTTTGATAATTTTTTCTCTAATGTACCAGTAGAGGTTACTAAATCACTTAACTCGTCCTCTACACTTGCAGAGTCATTACTAAAACAAAATTTTACTAAAGAAGTACCGGATTTCGGATTCCATTACATAACTTTTAATACAGTAAAAAAAGCTTTCAAAAACCTTAATTTAAAAAAAACGGAAGACTTATGGGGCATCTCTGTTAAAGCCCTGAGCTCCGTGATTGACAATATTGCACCAATACTCAGTCAAATCTTTAACTCATGTATAGATGAAGGCACCTTTCCTGACTTGATGAAACACAGTAAGGTAATTCCAATATTTAAGTCAGGTTGTAAGAAAAATCTGTCAAACTACAGACCCATTTCTATTCTCCCGGCTCTAAGTAAAATATTCGAAAGGATCATGCTTGATCAAATGCTAAACCATTTCAACTTAAACTATATACTGCACGACCGTCAATTCGGCTTTACAAAGGGTAGGTCCACTACGGACGCAAGTGCGCGGTTAGTCACTCAGATTTTGGAAGCCTGGGAGAGTTCGCAGGATGCCGTCGGTATATTCTGTGATCTCTCCAAGGCGTTTGATTGTGTGGACCACGATACACTCATTTCTAAGCTGAGACACTACGGCATTCGTGGGAAATCTCTTGAACTTGTCCGGTCTTATTTATCCAACAGACAGCAAAAAGTGGATGTCTGCGGCTCAACATCTTCGGGGACAGTTGTAAAAATGGGCGTGCCTCAAGGCTCTATACTGGGTCCATTTCTGTTCCTAGCTTATATAAATGACCTTCCATTTGTGTTGTCTGATATTTCGGATGTTATTTTGTTTGCGGATGACACTTCCCTTGTCTTTAAAGTTAAGCGTAAGAACCCCAATGTTAGTCACATTAATGAAAGCCTAGAAATTCTCTCCAAATGGTTCGCAGCCAACAATTTATTATTAAACGCTTCCAAGACTAAATGTCTTAAGTTCTGTTTGCCTAACGTCACTGCGGTTGAAACAAATATAATGCTCGATAAGAGCAAATTAGAGTTAATTAACAGTACAGTATTTCTGGGCATTACCATTGACAGTAAATTGCAATGGGGTCCCCATATATCCTCCCTATCAGGGCGACTTGGTTCTGCTGCTTTTGCAGTCAGAAAAATCAGACAACTGACCGATGTAGCTACGGCCAGGCTTGTATACTTCGCCTATTTCCATTGCGTGATGTCATATGGCATTTTGCTATGGGGGGCAGCGGCTGATGTCCAATCAATTTTTGTTTTGCAAAAAAGGGCGATCCGAGCGATCTATGGCATGGGCTCTCGCGAATCTCTTAGAGAATTCTTTAAGGAAATAAATATACTTACATTACCTTCCTTGTATATTTTTGAAAATATTATGTTTGTTCGCAAAAACATCCATAAATTCACAGTTAAAAGTGACATTCACCAGATAAATACACGTAACAAACATAAATTAGTGGTTCCCAAGTTTAGGCTAACAAAAACAAATAAGTCGTTCTTAGGGAATTGTGTACGTTTTTATAACAAGCTACCTAAATGTATCCTTGATCTCACTGATAAAAAGTTTAAGAATGTAGTTAAAAACATTTTGATTAAAAAGGCGTATTATAAAATTCAGGATTACATTAATGACAGTGATGCCTGGCGTTAAATTAATATTGTTTTATCTTTTTCTCTGCACATGTGGCTTCCCCGGCGACCACGGGCACGGGAGTGCCTCCGCCCAGACCAGCCAAGCCCAAGCCAGCAAGACCCCAAATTGTATTATTTAATATCTTGGTTATCCAATATATTTTTTCTTTGAATTGTATAAATTATTTTTCCAGTAACGATTGCACAAAAATTATTTTGTATAATTTATTATTACATTTTTAGCTCAATTTGGATTGTATAACATTCTCAGGACTAGATAGAAAACTGTATGTTTGTAATTATTTTTATTTTCTTTTAAAAAGAGTGTCCATGGAGTTTCTTGCCGGTTCTTCTCCATGAGACCAACTCTTTGGAACCGTGCACCTAACTTTGACGTTTCGAAAGAGCTTTCATAGGCCTATTTGAAATAAAAAATTTTGAGTTTGAGTTTGAGATTATCAGCGAATAACATAGGCTATATTTTATCCCGGTGCGGGCAGTAGTTCCCACGGGACGCGGGTGAAACCGCGGGAAAACGGCTAGTGAAGATATAAATCAATAGAGTAACAATTACTTATTCAGCATCCATCTTAGTTTCAGTCAGATTTATGAGACCACAATAACGGACGTTCTTGAAGATTTATTTGATTAACAGCAAAGCAAAGCTTAATTTTTACTATTTTACATGCGAAAGTAACTCAGCCTGTCTGTTTTGTTTGGCTGTTTTGTGAAAGTTTCTACAACCCACAAAGCAATTTCACCCCGTCCCGGGGATTGAACCCGAGCCCTCGTGCACAGCAGTCGCGCTATCGATAACTAGACCAACGAGGCAGTCAACAACTTATTCTAAAAGTTTAAGTACTACCAAAAATATTAATTTATCAACAACCTCTAGTCATCCTTCATCATCATCATCATCATCATCATCTCAGCCATAGGACGTCCACTGCTGAACATAGCCCCCCCTTAGATCTCCACAGATACCTGTTGGAAGCGACCTGTATCCAGCGTCTTCCGGCGACCTTTATAAGGTCGGCGTTTTAACAACTAATGACGGTCAATTAAATCTGTGCCATCAATCCAAGAAGCTTAGAGAAGACAATAGGTCTATTAGCAAGGGATGTATGTGTGATAAAGCCTCCTGTTCATCATCCGTAATTCTATTGTGTGCGTCAAATGACACGGAAAGAATTAAGTCGCACTTACAAATGATGAGTGGGACGCTTTATCTGAGGATTAGCGGGGTTAAGATTTTTTTTTGTTGGTGCTTTTTATTATATATTTTATTAGCTACATTTTTGTATAGAGCTTTTGTTAAATACTGGCTATTTTCCAGCGGTTTCACCGGCGTGACGGAGTAACCTCTGCCCGTACCCGAATAGCCGAATAACATAGGCTATATATAACATAGGCCTTCTAAAAGTGAAAGAATTTTCCAAATCGGTTCAGTAGTTTCGGAGCCTTTGGCTAGCAAACAAAGCAACAAAAAATCTTACCTGTTTAGTATGCTAATACAGACTTGTAGGTATAGATTATCTGATCCCCGCAATTTCATTTGAGAAGTTTCTCTTTGGGAAGACGGTTAATAAACAAACATGGTCAAACTTGAAATCAATTAAACTTGGCTGCAAAACAGCACTTTTTAACGTCATTTACGACAGCTCCTAGGATTCCCACCGAACAACATTGGCACATTAACAGGTTAAAAACCCCTTAAACGCCAAGTAAAAGACTAATTAAAATTTAAGCTGAACCTAACCATGTAAGTTAGAAGCAACTATTGAAAAATGCTTGAAGACGAGACGAAAGGAGAACGAAAATGGTTTTAATCAGTATTACAGCTTCTAGAGCAAATCTAATTTCGGAAACCGACAAGCGACTTCCACAAAATGCGGTTTGCCAAGCAAACGTATTAGGGAGGGGGTGGTTACGATAGATTCTTGAAATTTTGTTTGCGGTTTTAATCGATATCGATTTAATTTTGGATGTTTGTTAGTGCTGGAATGAAAGGTGTTCGGTTTTTTTTATTTAAGGTTTTGTGCGGTTTTATTTTTAAAGACTTTCATGGTGATAAGTTAGTTACCTGAAAGCATCCGTTCCACCGAAACCCTAGGCATATTCAAAGCTAGACTTAAGTTATTACTGTTAAAAAAATGCTACTATAGTGTACAGGAATACTTAGAAGATAGAAGCTTAAAATAATAAATAACCACCTCTAGATATAATTTAATTTGTTGTTTTAAATGTATTATAAATAAAAACAAAACAGTATTATGTCGTTCCTAAAAACATTGTGCAATAATAGTAGATATAATAATTAAGATAATAAACTAAAACTACTGTCATATACCTAAGTAGATGTAAGCTTAACTAATAATTATTTCTAGATATTGTTAACTTCTTATAAATTAACTAGCTGTTGCCCGCGACTTCGTACGCGGATCCTGTCCCTTATGCCAGCGACTACGGGGTCAGCAAAATCAAAGATCTAAATAGTCTGATATTGTATTTTAAGGGACCGAAGAGAAACGTTCTATATACTTAATTTTTGTACTTTAACAGCAAAAGCACAGCAGACTAAACAAAACGCTGAGAACTGAACCGCAATAGACGTGACCATAGGGATAAAAGTAGTGATTCTAATTAGTCCGCATTTGTGTGTGGCAAAAATATTACACAAGTATTATTACGTAAAAAAACATTAAATAAATAGATGACAAAGTCGTGGTGACTTAGTGGAAGTCGTGGTGGTTTAGTGGATAGAGAACTAATCTCTCAAGTATGAGCGTGCGTCTTTGATTCCAGGTCTGGCAAGTGCCTGCCAATACAACTTTTCTAAGTTCATATGTACTTTCTACGTATATTTTGGATACCAATGACCGTCATTTGGAGGAGATGTTAAACTGTAGGTTCCGGCTGTCATTGAACATTCTTGGCATTCTATAGTCCCGAGGTCTGGAAGAGACATACAATATAATAATGAGATATAACGCAACAAAGTCGGAGAGTGGGGGCTCGTGACGCCACGTCTAGGTATGTAAAATTTGTACTAAGCAGTGAATTCAAGCGTTGTTGTATCTTCGTTATTATTTGTTTGTGAGAGAGAGAAAAGAAAAATTCGTGTCTAAAAGACGGACTAATTACTTTTTTGATTCACCATGCCACCTATTTCATAACATTCATTTCTATACATTTCAAGTGTAGTATTGCTCCTGAAGTTCCACATCAGGTGTTCCAGATTTTCGATGTTTATACGTCAATAGAGAGTGCATCAGATTGAACCACTTTTGCTAAAACGTCATATCTTCATATGCTATAGTCTAGCTGGGCTCCTGGAGTTAGACATCAGGTGTAGGTGTGGTTCAATTTTTATAAGTCAACAGAGAGTGCTTATCAGATTGAACAACTTTTGCTAAAACGTCATACCTCTATATGCTATAGTCTAGCTGGGCCCCTGGAGTTCCACATCAGGTGTTTTAGATCTTCAATTTGTGTAAGTCAATAGAAAGTGCTTATCAAATTGAACAACTTTTGCTAAAACGTCATACCTGTATATGGTATAGAGAAGCTGGGCTCTTGGGGTTCCACATCAGGTGTTCCAGATCTTAAAATTTATTATCTCAGCTGAAAATGCTCATCACATGAAACAATTTTTGCCATGGCACCATTTTTGTATCTCTAATAGTTTTGTTGGTCTGTAGGAGTTCTGCATCAGGTCTTCAAGTTTCGAAGATAAATTATAGCCTATATGTTGACCAGGCTTAATACTGATACAACAAAGAAAAAATAATTGAAATCCGTTCAGTAGTTCGGAAGATTAGCGTGTACAAATCTAAGAAGATGTATACAAACTTTCATCCCCTATTTTATAACCTTAGGGATGGAATTTATCAAAATCCTTTCTTAAGGGTTGCCTACGCCATAGTAGCTTTATGCATGCAAAGTCTCAGTCCGATCGGTTTAAAATTGACAAAGTTTCATACAAACTTTCATCCCCTATTTTATCCCCTTGGGGGTAGAATTGATCAAAATCCTTTCTTAGCGGATGCCTACGTCATAACATCTACCTGCATGCCAAATTTCAGCCCGATCCGTCCAGTGTTTTCAGCTGTGCGTTGATAGATCACTATGTCAGTCAGTCAGTCAGTCAGTCACCTTTGAGTTTTATATATTTAGATGTAATATTTATATATATATATATATATATTTATAGTTTAAGTCATTATTATAATACTTTAGTTTTAAGTTAATTTGCTGCGCCCTAACAGGGTAATGTGTACCTAGCATAAGATGCATCTGTATACATTTTGCAATAAATAAATAAATTGTTGGCAATGTTATAAGGGCTGGAAATAATGTGTCAGTTTAAGCAGGCCCAGCTATGTACCAAATGAAATCAATATCAGTTACATTTTTTTCTGCATGTAAATTGTTTTAAAATGCATCTAAATCATAACTAAAGAAGACGAGTTGAATCCTAAACAAACTAATATATTCATATCATATTTTCAATTTATTTCATATCTCTTCTTCTATGACGGTCATATTATTATTATATGCCTATCACTTCCTATATACAATCCACTTGTACTAATTTCATACAATCTCAACATAAACTATCTACAAACTTGTTTCTACACAGTCTACTAATAATTCTACGTCCTGTCCCCAAAATTAAATCTACCTAAATCAACCCATAACTCAACAGTTAATCAAACATCTGACTATCGATACGATCCCATCCCTAGCAGAAAGTAAAGAGAGGCGCAACACTGACGTCGGTAGGAATCTGACTTGTCAACATAATATAACGCTCAAGGACTGGCTCCACCAGGCTAATCGTGTTAGGCCTAGCCTAGTTCTGGACATGGGACACTGCTCAATTAGGAACAACTGTGAACTTTCAACAGATGTTTCTAATATTAACAGGCACAACAAAAACATGTAAATGCGATAATATGACATGACTGTGATAAATAAATGAAATGGTAATAGTTGGTTGGTAATTTTAGATTTTTATTTTCTGAAAAATAATTAGGACGACAAGCTATTTTCCGCTACTAACCATGTATGTAAATGTTTTCTTTTATGAACCATATCCTAAGCTACTACTTTGTACACACACTATAGCAACAATCCTATGTCTTTCCACAAAATTCAATCTACCAACTCATAACTCAACAGTTAATCAAACATCGTATAAATAGTCAATGTCAAAACATTTATTCGCGGTTCTCACACATATATAGGACACAAAACATACAAGCAAATAAACAAAACAAAACAAAAACAAAAAAGTGAAAAAAACAAAAGAAATCTATCGATACGATCCCATCCCTACTAGAAAGTAAAGAGAACCCAACACTGACGTCGGTAGGAATCTGACTTGTCAACATAATATAACGCTCAAGGACTGGCTCCACCAGGCTAATCGTGTTAGGCCTAGCCTAGTTCAGGACATGGGACACTGCTCAATTAGGAATAGCTGTGAACTTTCAACAGATGTTTCTAATATGAAGGCGGGAATTATTTGAGTGACGGCGAAGGGAGTAAGTGTGGTATTGTGACGCACACAAGATTGTTCTGGTCTACTCACTTTAGATGAATTGCATGCCAATATTTTCTAGAATGTCGGCAAAACTGCAACCTTCTGCGCAAACACATTCTAGGTGTGTACTCCAAAATATGCGCGAACCATTCATTGTGGGGAAATCTCAATTTAAAAGATGAATGGTCTTATATCAAGAATTATTGTCACACTTATCTTCAACTGTTCAAGATGGCCAAACAGAAAGGTACAAGATCCTAAAATGGTCCTAACTAATATTATTAATGAGAAGTGACTGTCTGTAGCTAATCACGCTTAAAACTAAACCGGTTAAGATTAAATTTGGCAGCATATATATTTTAGCCTGATTTGCAGTCTTTTTTAACTCTCTTTGATGTTTTAGAGTGTTTTTGATCTTCTTACTTACTTATATAAGTAAGATTTTCTGCATTTTTTTTGGACTTCTTCCCGATGACATTACTTGTTTTCAAGAAAAACCTTTTATCCAGAGCAGTCGACAATTTGTACAGACGACTTTGGGCCGATCACTTATGTCTGTCTACGTATACATATGTGGGCAGAAACTAAACGTATTGACTTCCACTAAGATTAGGGATCCGTACAACGGTCCCTAATTAGTCCCGTCAATACACTATCAAGGGTCCCGTATGTTTGTCGAACGTGTAATCTCCTAAAATCCTTGTCGCAGTATTTAACTTAGTAATCCATAGTTAATCTCTATGTATAGTATGTTAGTCTAGTAATTACGGCATATTTTATACAATTAAGCTCCTTTATATAGGATATAGTTACACTGATTAATATAGGAAAACTAATTAGATTAGTACCCTTAAGAAACAAAATAGCAAGATGACAACGAATGCTGACTTAGTTCCGACATTTCTTGTCAGGGATTGTAAATAAATAATCATTTAAGTATTGAATATACTAGCTACCATGCTTTCCAAGGGTTTCACTCGCAACCCTTGGAAACTACTGGAACGTATCCTACAGGCAACTTTTATTTCATCATCTATGTTGGGGTCGGCTTCCAGTCTAACCGGAGTCAGCTGAGTACCAGTGCTTTACAAGGAGCGACTGCCCTATCTGACCTCCTCAACCCAGTTATCCAGGCAACCCGATACCCCTTGGTTAGACTGGTGTCGGACTTACTGGTTTCTACTACCCGTAACGACAACTTTAGGCAACTTTTATTTCCGGTACAAAAAAAAAACAAATCTTTCTGTGTTAGAAAATTCAAACGAGGCAGGCTATAAGTAGGCTGCTTCTATCCGGATGTGCGAAATAGTTCAGACAGATGAAACCGCTGGTGGAAGTGGAAAAAATAAATAACCCCATAATAACAATAAAACCAAGTAACCCACTACCCAAATAACCACGAAACATGCCGAGAAAAACATAAAACATTGATTTGCAATTTGCTAAAAGTCCACAGTGCGGTTTCATGCATAAATATCCATACATTTTACATGCATGCCGTGTATGTTGTGTAGTGAGGGTGCAAAATGCATATATTAAAGTTCGTCCTTCAGTTTATATGCGGAGCTTGTTGCTAAGGGATGCTTATTCTGGGAAAATTGTAGTTCCGTGTGTGGTAGGTTTTTTTTTAAGTTTAGTTTTATGAAAGCTGTCTTTTGTTTTAACAGGTTAAGTAGATATTTGCTTTCTTCGTCTTAAAATATAAATTCATTTTTCAACCAACTTTTTTTCCGACTGTAAAAGCGTAAAAATGATACAAACACAATAATATCGATATTATCTATTTTAATACTCATAATTATTGAGTGTTTTTTTTTGTTTACCGAGGTGTAGAAACTACTGGACCCATTTGAAAAAATATTTCATTGTTAGGAAGGTATACTATCCCCGGATAATATAGGCTATATTTAATACTTTGGTACCTAAAATAGTTTCCATGGGAAATGGGTAAAACTGTGGGGAACCACTAGCCTTAATATAATTTTTTTTACATTGAATATTTATGATTATTTTTTTTGTATTTATTTATTTTATTTATGTCATAAAAGTAATAAATGCCTTATTTTTCTAATTCTATCTCAAAATAACTATCTAGCAAACACCATAATAATCCTTATGTCATCTGAAGTTCCCGGAATAAGCCTGCTCCCAAGGATTTGTCTAGGTTTAAAGTTTTGCAGCGTTCATAGGTGAGCGGCTTATATCCTACTTGTATACCTTTTTTGTTCACTGTACAGCCAAGTTTCCGAGTTTCCAAGACATGTTTTAAGAGGCTTTCAGATTCTTATAATTAGGTATTATACTTGTTTGAGTTTATGTGATTTTTGACGAAATATTTTTTTTCGTACTTTCTTAAACTATCTGAATAGCCGTTCTCTAATATCTAATAATTCGTTCTCTAATCCGTTTTCTAATATTTTTCTAAACAAAAATGATACATATATTACTATTTCCCTCAATTGCACCCGCATCCCGTTGCAAATGATTTCCGTAACCGGACAAAAATATAGCCTGTTACAGGGGGATAGTCTATCTTCTCAACAGTGAAATAATTTTTCATTTCCCCTCAGTAGTTTTAGAGCATGTACAAACAACTATACCTATGTCTTCACTTCTTGATAAAAAAGTCATAACTCACCATTTTCTACACAACCCAACCAGCTTTACATTCAATTCAGACACACACAACATATTTGCGGTCAGAATTCAGAATTCTGAACGTCAGAAATTCAGAAATTCTGAAGTTACAGCAGAGTTATGATCACAAAAATACGGCGCGGTGACTGTCGAGTCAGTTTAGTAACACGTGATGCCGCATAACTATATGGGCACGGAGGTTTGATGCTGGAAGTGGTAAGGTAATATGTGAGCGTAGTGAGAGGGTCTAGGGAAGTAAAGTTAAGAGAGATATAGAAAGATTCTGTCAGAAACTTAGAACTTCACGGATTTTTATAAGCGTAGCAGATTTATCAGGTACTGTGAGAAGATAAAATAAAATTTTGTTGCAGGTTAAATCAATAATAAAGCCTTAGTGTCGGAGTTTAATCAAATTCTGCTAAATACCTCTGTTGGAATTTTAATTATTGCTACTGGGTAGCAGTTGGGGCCTTCAGTTTTACGTGTCATCTCTGGCACAAGAGGGCACACATCTTCCAGGTTTTATCTTAATAACATTTTCTGAAAATCAAAGTGATCTTGACCCGACCCAGAAACTCAACCCATTCTGAATAGACGCACTTCCGACTGCTATATTTGTAATTAATCAAAAATTAACTGTTATTGTAGTAACCCTTAAATAAGTCACACCATGATCCCACAAAATTCCAAAGCCACATCCAGTACCCCCACATCCGTGTACCATATAATCCCACCCAAAACAAAAATGTGAAAGGCTGCCAAGTTCGATATGGGAATGCTTCGCCTAGAAAAGAAGTGAGATCTGAATAAGTACCAAGTTCCATACACATACCTCAGTTAAAAATAGTTACTTTCTAATGATGTTACTTTGCAAGTTTTCACACACCTTGTTATAAACCTACTAAACGCAATGAATCAAGTATTTCATTTTCTATTAAAACTTGCCAAGTAACATCATTAAAAAGTAACTATTTTTTACTGAGGTATGTGTATGGAACTTGGTACTTATTCAGATCTCACTTCTTTTCTAGGCGAAGCATTCCCATATCGAACTTGGCAGCCTTTCACATTTTTGTTTTGGGTGGGATTTCATTTATTTTTGTAAGGTTGTTTATTTTATTTTTTCTTATGATTAAGTTAGTTAAGGAAATGTCTCATTTATACTATCTTTCAGATTTTTGAATATGCACTATGCTTCTTACAGAGAAATGAACTAGATTAACTAAATGGACTAGATTTACAAACTGACTGACATGACATGTTATTATATTATGTTCGTGGATCAAAGTTACACATTCGTTATTTTCAAAAGTGACTCACACTTGGCCATTTTCAGATTTTTACTTTACTTTGAATAAATACAAACCTTTGTAACGAATTTCAGATCGGTACGGCCATTCGAAGGTATATTATATAATTATAGATAAATTTAGTTCGTTTTAGTTCCTTAGGGGTATAAATTTACACCGGGTATAAAACACCTTCATTATTTTGAAACCGACTCACACTTGGCCATTTTCAGATTTTTCCCTTTACCTTGACATAAAGAACTACCTTCATGCCAAATTTCAAGTCAATACGACCATTGGAAGTGGTCTAGGTTTTTGATGAGTGAGTCAGTCAGTCAGTCAGTCAGTGAGTGTATAGTAAAAATAGCGATTTTCTGACGTCAATATCTCAAGACCTACAATAGGTATATTAATGAAATTTTGTATTTTAGATAAGTGAGGGGGTCTCAACAGATACTAGAAATTTGATATACGTAAATAAAATAGATTTTAAGTTATAGGGGGGTCGAATTTGGCCCGAAATGGTTCGTGTAATATAACCCACGGCCGGTGTGTCGCTTTTTTTTGCTCGAACTTGGCGGACACACTGCCGTGTGTCTAGATAATGGATAAACAATAATTTAAATATTATCTGTGTTTACGTTCGCTTAAACGGGGTTTAACCGGTTTAAACCGGTTCTTACATAAATATCATCGTGTCCCACGCTTGGGATATGTGACCTTTCTTCAAACCTATGTATGTTCCGAGCATGCGTAGTTAGGTTTTCAGTATTTCAGGACCTGAAATAGGTTCATTTTAATAGACTTTCTTGGTCTTACTACAAAAACTTAATCATGTGTCAAACACTTGTCTAAAAAAAGTGTGGCTGCAAAATGGACTTTATTTCAACGTCATAATTTGACATTTTTTTAGACAGGTGTTAAACTGACGTTTAAAAGTTTTTGTAGTAAGACGGTCTCTGTTTACACGTATTGGGGTGCTATGTAAGCCTGGGTGGTGTTAGGTGACTGCAAAAAACTGGCATTTTATAGTTACAGCCTTTTTATTGTCCCACTGCTGGGCTGCGACCTCCTCTCACACGGAGAAGGATTGAGCGTTAATCACCACCCAATGCGGGTTGGTGATTTCAGACCTTGTAGTCCAGGTTCCCTCAAGATGGTTTCCTTCACCTTTTTATCGGCCATTGGAAGATATACTTAGAAAGCATTTTATAGGCACAAGATTTTGCCTGAAGAGTTCATCTTCATTACACAAGCAGATGGAGATATATAGAATAGATTATATTTTCAAAATAAATAAGAAAACAAAAACAATAACTATACTAATATTTTCAATAAATGGTGGTTTCTATAGGTTAAACATAAACAGGAAAAATAATCATTTCGATACGTTTACGTCAAAGGGGGAAATTGCGGAAAAAAACATAATTTCCTATGATTTGATAGTGGCACATAGGTAACATACACATGTCTTACTTTCCGGAATTTATATCCTGCAAGCTTCTGTCAGGTAAATATTACTGATTGAAAAAAAAACTACTATTTTATGCAAAGTTTTAATTTTAATCAAAGTCAAATGTTTTTATTTGAAACTAGCTGATCCCGCGAACTTCGTATCGTTCAAACCTTCCCTGGATCTCTACAAACATTTTAAAACCCAAATCAGCTCAATCGGCCCAGCCGTTCTCGAGTTTTAATCAGACTAACGAACAACACTTCATTTTTATTTATATAGATAGACTAGCTGATCCCGCGAACTTCGTATCGTTTAAACCTTCAATGGAACTCTACAAACATTTTAAAACCAAAAACAGCGAAATCGGTCCAGCCATTCTCGAGTTTTAGTGAGACTAACGAACAGCAATTCATTTTTATATATAGATAGAAGATAGATAGATAGATAGATAGATATACCTTATCAGGCTCCTATGAAACGTCACACTAGTTGCACGGTTCCAAAAAGTTGGTCTCATGGAGAAGCATGCAGGCAAGACACTCCATAGACACTCTTTTTTTAAAAGTAATACGTTAACAAACATTCTATTATGTAACGATAATGATTATTGGAATACGTGCTGAATTCCAATAATTCATCATAGCATCTAAAGCCACACGAATATTTCCCACCTGGCAAAAAAACTCAAATGGCTAATTACTCTACAATAAAACAATCAATAAATACCAAAACCGATTACCATTTTGTCCATCATGACAGACATTGAGACCTCAGTGTATATTCCCTGAAGCCTTTAGGATGTACCTTGAGATTAGTTCAATATAGTGCACAGACGTTATGCTCTTGCATTCAACGTAATTGCAGTTTGAATGGAATGACGTTGCAATTGACAAGTGTTTGTGATACAGTTTGTTAGATATTGCCAGTGAAAATCTACTCAATACAACGAGTATCTATACTGATATAATAAGGAGGATAGATTTTGTTTGTTTAAATTGTTTGTACCTAATGGCTAAAAAATTACTGCACTGATTTGAAAAATACCTCCCATATTTCCCCAAAAAAAATATTTATTTATAGATAAACTCCAAAACTACAATAAAACAATCAATAAACACCAAAATTGGTTACCATTTTGTCCATCATGATAGACATTGAGATTGAAACCTCCGTAGTTTTTGTTTACTTTGTTATTTTGTATGTATGTATAGTAACTTATTTATTGTCATAACCTTATGTATTAGTTTATAAGTATTTTTATTTTTGTATTGTATTTTCGTGGGCCTTAGTTGCCTGAAATAAAGGAATAAATAAAGAAATATTCCCTGAAGCCTTCAGACTGTACCTTGAGATTAGTGCACAGACGTTATGTTACTCTTGCATTCAAAGTAATTGCAGTTTGAATGGAATGACGTTGCAATTGACAAGTGTGTGTGATACCGTTTGTTAGATGTTGTGATTGAGGATTTAATTCACAGATCAATAGAAATGTATTCCATGTATACTAATATTATAAAGATGAAGAGTTTGCTTTTTGAACGCGTTAATCTCGGGATCTGCATGATTTGAAAAAAAAATTCGCAATAGTTCCCTCGCGTAACCTCTGGTGGAAAGTATGGGTACTAAAAATACCACCTTCTTTTTGGTCTATCGTGGCCGATAAGAATCTCAAAAGAATAGAAATTATTTTTAGTTCACTAACTTACCTGTCAATAATACGGGGTTTTGTACAAAATAATTTTCGAAATTGCCTATGTACTCAGAGAATAACGTTCCATATCCTTATGTACATTCAAACAATCAAAAGTAATTAATTAATTAACAACATTTCTATCCAAATTAAACAACGCGAGAGCTTGCAGATTCCTCGAATCTATACAAACGAAGTATATCCGACATCATCCCCTAAGATTGAACAACAGCCGTAAAAAGATAGCATTAAACCCCGTTACAAAACATAATTAACCCTTTTCACCCCCAGATTCAACCCCCTTTTCACCCTTAAAACTTTGTAACCAACTTGGATAATGTAACAACTGGACATGCCGTGCATTCCTCTCAGTCAAATGTACAAGATCGCCGCTCATACTCTCTATATGTGTACCTATGTGTGCGTCAAGTATGTGCTTGTGTTTGTAAATTTTTGTCGTATTTGTACACGATGCGATGAAGATGATGATTATGTCCTCCTAGCCGATTCTCGGCCACGGCGGCTGTTCTCATTTGAGGAGATCAGCCAGCAGCGCAGGACATATTATAGTGTACAAGCTTTTGCTTGGACACAGGTGCACTCTCTATTCCTTCACTCTCATAGCCCGATGGGACGGCAATCCGACACGACCTGAGAGAGATCAGAAGCAGGACCAAGCACAGGACATTAACGGTTTGATAGAAAACAATATACATTTTTACGCACGAAAGCGGATGAGACAAAATTGTGTAGACTTTTCCACATAGATGTTTGAGTTTTACCAGGTCCAGTTAGTTCAATGTTCCAGGGTAACCACCCTCTAATTTATTAAAGGAGCATTTCGCAATATCCGTTTGTGTACAGGAAGTTGCGACATCCAAAATGCGTTGATCAATCTTTTGATTCCATTCTTACTTTTGTCTATACACTTCCTTGTTATGGTTCCGTACTAATTTCGGGAATTAATTTCATTATTATTTGTCTAATTTCATTTGAATTAAGTTTAAGGTTTAGGAATGGGGTTAAATGTGTTTTATTTTACGGAAGAATTATGAAACTTTGAACATTTTTTAATTATTTGCTCATTGCTTATCACTAAAAATCAAGTCCGGGGATGGATTTTCAATTCGATCTGTATAATTTAGTTTATAAGGACTTTATATTTATCAGTAATTCTGATGATTAGTCTTGACAATTTATTATAAAAAAAGCATTAAACACAAAATACACACATATGTTAACTTAATCTTAAGTAGAATTAACACGTAAGCTTTTCAGTAAAAATATACCTACAAAACTAAAAATATCAATAAACAATAACTACATAAAATAATATACAAATTACAACTATATATCATTACAACTTATCCCGCATCGCTGTCAGAAATTACTTACATGCTAAAAAACCAGGTTAATTTACAAAACAGTCGTTTGCCTAAAACGCAAAATACTTTTTTCGTACTCCCACGGAACCCTAACTCCAATATTAAATAACTGCTCTTCTCTATTGATGAAACTAGGTTATAAAGTCAAAGTGCGTCGTGACAGACGAATCGTGATCAAAACTACTTGTTTCCGCTTTTTTTCACAAAACATTTGAACTTTCTCGATGAAAGAATTACTAATTTATCCTTTTTTTACTACATAATATATTACCTATAGGTATTGGGGTCGAGTTTTGGTCCTGTGGAAATTAAGGATAGACCCAAGTCTACAGATAGGTAGATGTACTTTAGTAGGTACACAATTTTTTACATTTTTGATCTTAGAACTAATTAAAGTAGGTATACCTACTTCTCATCAAATGATTTTGCTGCTCCAAAGCCAGCCATCTTTCTTGTGGGTAAATCAAATGACCCCTTCCCGCTGTGGGTGCAGCGTGAGGGAGTGTCAGACTCTTACTGACTAAAACCCATCATGTTCCTTCTTAAGACTTTTAAGTACCATGGCCGCAGTAATTCTTTGTAACAATCCCGCAGCCCAGGCAGGAGCTATTGACTGTTCGATTAGTGTTTTCTTTATACAATTTGACGATTTTGAAGTCACTTAGTTCACCTTTTCGAGTGGAAAAATCACAGGATTAGATTCGACTTACTTCAGTTAAAAAAAAAAAAAAGACTTTTTTGTTTTTCATCGTTTTCTTTACAATGCAGTCTAAGTAAAATATACCCTGTCCAAACTACTGTAGTCTATAGATTTGCACTGAACTGCTGAATAACGACTGATAAAATTCTAATAAAAAGATAACAATTAACATCAAAACAAAACCTGAAACCTTCCTTGCATCACTCATCTCATTGTAGTTACTGTAGATAGGCACTTGGTACTCTGTCAAACTAACTTGCGAACTGTGGTCCACAAAGTATGAACGAACAATGGTCCGCTATGCGATGCGATAAGGTTCTAACTTATAATAAGGAACTTTACTTTTCATAGTTTAAGAGCTTGAGTCTTTTTAATCAAAATAAATCCATAAAACAATTTTACTCTTAGTCTAATATCTGTCTGTGGGACTGATAAATACGAAGTCTTTTTTATTTTTTATGTTATTTGTTATAAAGGACTTAAAATGCAAAAAAGTTAATCTTTTCTAATCACTATACTTACCTATATTAAATAACCTGCTTCTTTTAAGAAAAGATTTAAAACGCAAAAGCATTGGAAAACAAAACATTATAAAAATGCTTACAAACTCCACATACATAGTAATTTATTGTAGGTACATAAAATAAAACATTTATAGTTTATGGTAATAAATAACACGCTATCACTTATATAACGCTAACACAGTTTTATTTTTAAAATAGTTAAACGAAATTCAATTTATTGAATTTGAAATAATGTATAAGAGGACTATGTTTTTAACTTAACTTAATCTTAATCATTGAAATGTGATATAAAAGCTTAGTTTTAATAAATATTTTTTACTATTTTTTAGGTAAGTGTATTTCCTGTTTTATTATCATCATCATCCTCATCTCAGCCATAGTACGTCCACTGCTGAACATAGGCCTCCCCCTTAGATCTCCACAGATACCTGTTGGAGGCGACCTACATCCAGCGTCTTTTTTATTATGTAAGAATAAAAATAAACAACTAATTACCAATAACCTAAATGTACTGCAAAAATGATAAATATGTCAAAAATACAATATGAATAAACGCTATGCTGTATACCTGTGTTATCGTATATTGGTAATTAAAAAATGTTTGATAGTAACATGGAAAATACATGGAAATATGTACAAATAAAGACAACATAAAAATAGCTTATTGATATTATACCCTAATGACTAAAACTTTAAATTTTCAATACACCTAAATACTAACTTGAAATAACAATAACAATCAACTTCATTATTAATCCTATTAAACAATAACGACTGAAAATTATGAAAAAAATAACTGAAAATGTTAGTCTATGAATCTGCCATCTCTCTCCTGGCCTACATTTGAACCACGGTTTACTAATAAATAACCGTGAGTTCTACTCAACCGTCATTCTACAACTAACAACCATAGTTAACACTTGTCTAACTATCAGTTAATTATTTAATTAATTTATAATTATTGTATTTGTATTCTTTTTTGTTATTTATTTTTTTGTATTGTGTGAGTGAAAGTGATTATGTGAAAAGAAAAAACTGTAATATTCGAGTGATTTATATTGTTTGATTTTTGTTTTATTGGTAAGTTTTTTTTTAATGAATAATGCTTGTTAATTAAGTAATTTGTGAGATTAAGTTTTGAACCATACATGTTAAGATTTAAGAAAGTTTATATTATTGTTTGGAAAATAACGACCTAAATAAAAACATACCTACTATTTTTTCTTCGTAATAAGACGATCTGAATTCTATATTTTTGACAATTGCATCCGATTTCACAATCTATTCCACCTTTTGGAGTCGGTTAAAAAAGTTAACTTATTTATTTTTTATTTTATTTAGATCTGTCAAACAATTAAAAACTAGAAAACATCCCCCCGACTCCCTGCCTACATCTGAACCGTGCTAACCTAATAAATAACGGGAGAACACAGCCACACTCATTTCCCTGCTAACCCGACTTTACACTGCTACCTACCGAGTTTATTCTGTAACTTATTATTTGTTTGTTTTTTTTTATGCAAATAAGAGTCTTGTAAATAGTTTAAATTTTTTCTTGGGTCAGTGTAAAAATCTTGACGTTATGACATTGTCTATAAAAAGCTGGAAAACTAATACCTTTCTATCAGTAAAGGAGTTTTGTCTTGGAAGCGGTCCAAATTACGAAGGAAGAATAAGATCCAAACGAACAAACTTATTTTTACATTTATAAGTAAGGATTCATGCAGTATGGGAATCGAACTCGAGTCACGATAGTCCCTAGTATGAACACTGTTTTATTCGTGTTCAGTGGGCACTACTCCGCGCACCCGGATAACAATAGCCTATAGCTAGAAATACCTAAAGTACAATGTTATAATAGGGGGCGATTTCAATATAAATATTTTAGATAATAATTTAAAAACTAACCTTTTCTTAGATTTCATGCTAGAACACAAATTCATACAACATATAAAATCACCTACACGAATATCTACAACAACTTCAACATGTCTTGATTTAATATTTACCAATTTCAACAACAAAAATAACCACACTACCATTGAAGAACTAGGTTTTTCTGACCACAATGCAACAATTTTACACATGTTATTAAAGACCACTAATGACAGTAAACAGACAACCTGGCATATAAAAAAAAGGCTATTTAGCGAAGACAACATGAATAAATTTAAATCTGAAATGAGAAAACAAAAATGGCAAGACATAATAACACCTAATAAAACCATCGATGAAAATTATACTGACTTTAAAAACACACTACATAAATATTTAAACATATGTATACCTTTACAAAAAATAAAATTAAAATCAAAACCCAAAAAACATTGGCTCACAAAAGGCATCAAATTAGCATGTAAAAATAAAAGACTACTTAAGATCCTCACAATGAAAACTAATGAACCCATTCTAACAAAATACTATAAACAATACGAAAAAACACTAAAAAAAACGGTGACAACATCTAAAAAAATACAAAATATTAACAAATTAAACAGATCTACAAATAAAACTAAAACAATGTGGGGCATAATAAACGAAAAAACAAACAAAACAATAAAAAGACAAAAAAATAATTTAAAACTCAACATAGACAAAAACATAATTACTGACCCAAAGCATATAGCAAACATTTTTAACAACTACTTTGTATCTATAGGCGAAAATAGCAACCCTTCTGGAACTGAACCAATGGGTGCTCCGGTAGTTTGCCCTACAGAAAATACTATGTTTCTCAGACCAGTGGACGGATACGAAGTGAACCGAATTATTAAAAACCTACAAAATAAAAAAAGTCATGGTATTGACGAACTACCCCCATTGCTAATTAAACATTGTGCCGACGAACTAACTATACCCTTTTACCTTTTAATCAACCAATCATTCGAAGAAGGAATATTTCCTAAAGAATTAAAAATAGCGTTAATAAAACCAATCCACAAAAAGAATGACAAAACAGACCCCAGTAACTACCGCCCTATAGCGTTATTACCTACGGCATCAAAAATTTTTGAGAAGGCAATGTGCAACCGTGTATACTCCTTTTGTGAAAAATATAAAATATTAGACGATTGCCAAAACGGTTTCCGCAGAAATAGATCCACAACCTTAGCTGTTTACAAATACGTACAAGAAGCCCTAAATATGATAAATAATAAAGATTATGCAATAGGAATACTACTTGACATGACTAAAGCCTATGATAAGGTGCAGTTTAAAATACTTCTTGATAAACTACACGGGATCGGGATACGGGGAAATGCTTTAAAATGGTTTGAGTCCTACTTAAAAGATAGAGAACAAATTGTAGAAATAGAATATTATAACGAAAGCAATAACGAAATACAACATACCAGATCAAGCCGTAAAGCAGTAAACGCCTCTATCCCACAAGGGAGCGTTATAGGATGCCTTCTATTTCTCCTCTATATTAACGACCTTCCCAAAACAATCAACGGACCATGCGTGTTATTTGCAGATGATGTCTCCATACTCACCTCGTGTAAAAAAGTTGACAATATAAATGAAAAACTAAACTCTCTTCTTACTTCAACCTTTAGCTGGATGGAAAACCATAACTTAGAAATAAACTTCTCAAAAACTAAATTAATTACCTTCCACCCCCATCAAAAAGCCCCGATAAAATTAAACTACTCCTATAATAACACAAAACTAGAACAAGTCAATGAATTCACACTCCTTGGTTTAGTAATAGATACACATGTAAATTGGAAAGCACACATACAAAAAATTCGAGCAAAACTATCAAAATTCTTATACGCCTTACGCGAAATTAAAAAAACTACCAACCTACAAACAACACTTGCCACATACTATGCCTACGCCCAAGCGTGGCTTAGTTATGGTATCATATTATGGGGTAATAGCACAGATTCGCACACTATTTTTACCTTGCAAAAGAAACTCATCCGGATAATAACCAATATTGAACAAACAGACAGCTGCAAACCACATTTCCAAAAGCATAAAATTCTCACACTTACCTGTTTATACATCTTAGAAGTATGCAAATTCGTCCGTCATCACCCTGAATTCTATACTACCCGACAAGATATTCAAAGTAAATATAGCCTACGACACAAGAATAGATTAAACCTACCTACATCCCACCTTAAAATACATTCTTCCGGTCCGCTAACAATGTCAATAAAAATATATAACAACTTACCTAAAACGATCAAAGATGAAACGAAAACGACTATGTTTATAAGTAAACTAAAGAAATTTTTACACTCTAAATGCTACTATACAATAAAAGAGTACATGGACGATAAGTCAATAAAAAAATAATAAGTAAGTACATACAGGCTCTCACGCACACACACATACACAACAAACACACACACACACACACACACACACACACACACAAGATAAGAATATAACATGTAAATATATTTCAGTTTTATTTTAATTTAGTAATAAGTATAGATTTAATAAAACTAAACTAGGTAATAATATTATAAGTACCGCAAACCTCTCCTACCTCTTTATGCTGTGCCCTACCGGGTCCATATTGTTTCAAATATATTGTTTAAACTTTATAAAAATACCACCTGTATTACATATGGAACGCAAATAAAGATTTGAATTTGAATTTGAATTTGAATTTAGAGGAAAGATATAAATGGGCTCACTAAAATAATATTTTCAAACTAAACCAGTTCCTGAGATTAGCGCATTCAAACAAACCCTTCCAATTCAAAATACTAGTTCAGACTTTAGTAGATACTTCTCTTCACATCCACTTACAGTTTTACAGCATTAAAAAAACATAAAAATACCAAAAATAATCACGGAAAATCTAGACCTTCAAAATAGCTAGCTATACCACCTCTGAGCTACATTCATAAATATCACCAGTAAAACGATAGCACCCCTGAGCCCTATATACAGCGTGTTTGTTTTACGATATACAGGGTGTTCACGCGGCTCGTAAATATTCTTGCCATGAATGCCCGTTTTATTACGAATTTTGGGATGTTACTTTTTTCAAACCATTTGGTCTGGTTTTTGCACCTTTTTTTAGTAAATGAGTTGTATCATTACATACATACAGGTTGAACTCCAATGCCAGAATGCAATATATTGTTATGAAATTAATGTTTCCCTTTAACTGATGTTAGCTGTATCTCTCTTCTCTCTCTGATGTTGGGTGCACTTCTTCTCCGTATCCGGATAAAATAAATAATAATAACTTATCCCCGAGTGACATACGCCAACAGTGAAAGATTTCAGTAGTTTCGGATCCACCAGATTACAAACAACAAACAGACGGCTTACATTACAAAATGACCTCATAAGTAATTTAAGACTGATATTTCAAAAAGCAACCGAATTCAAAGTGCTAAATACTTAGTATTCACCGATTGCATGAACGAACGTAACAAACTAATTAGAGGTAGTTAGTTAACACAAGATGTAACAGTTACCCATTTCCCACACTATTGATAACCATCGCTTATGGCGTGTTTTCTTCTATTCTCAGAACTCTATGGATTCTTCGCTGTGGGATTACGAAGAAATGTTTGTTTTATCTTGTTTTGGTGGCTGTTTGAATCAATTTTGATTTTTATGTCAGATCTTTGTTATGTAAAAACAGAGTTATTTTCTCATTTTATAATATGAGTAGGGATTTTTTAATTGAATTGTCATAAAAACTCAATAAGTTGGCTACTCACAAGAAATATGAAAATATTATGTTAAAATATCGTACTTTTTCATGACAATTACTAAGTGTTACGACGATATTTATACCTAGTCGTATAAAAAGAAAAAATGTTATTAAAATTATGAAGCTAGGCTACATATGTTATGAAATATCTTTAAGAAAATGTCTATCAACTTCATCTCAACGGTTTGACGTAGGCACTTAACTATACACACAAAACGGGATATAAAAAATACTTCGATTTAATCCCACGTAAAAACAATTTCAAAACACTCTTCAAGCTATTATCTTGTACAAAACCAGTAAATATTTCTTTTCATTCATCAAAAATCTCAACAATAGCCACGCATGCAAATGGCGGGCGTTCGCACGGAGCGCGGGAAACAATCGGGTTGCCATGACAACGCCAATATGGCGGATATGTGTGACACGAGTTCGCAAGCGCCATGAATCAAGATAACTATGCATTGTTTTAGATTGATTGGGACGAAGTTATTATTGACGGGGTTTATTTTTGGGTCAGTTGTATGTAAATTAGTGATTAGATGGATTTAGTTACATAACTCATCGTTTTATGTGGACAAGACATTATAATCAGATAGGTGTGCAATCTTAAGTACCTACGAGTAATATCATAAACAAGAAAGTAACTACGTCCAAAACAATTGAACATCTAAGACCTGAGAAAGGACATAGGCTACCTTCTTATCTGCGTGTGGGAAGTTGTTCCTTCGAGATGTGGGTGGAACCATGGGGAACAGCCAGTTTATTTAGTCCTGTTCCTTATTACTTTACAACAACAACACACTTTGACAACTATTCAGGTAAATACCACTTATTTCTAAACATAACAAAGAAACACACAAAAGTTAACAACCCTTTTCTATCACATCTTCCTAAAAATAGTTCCGTTGGATACTACACTACATACACATACCTACATGGGTCTACCATTTGTTCAACCATCAGACCTCAACCCTTACAATTTAATTTGGGGTCATTTTATTCTGACCCTCATTAAGGTTCCCTGATTTATGGAAATAAATAGACCTACTAATACTGATCGGGACCCTGATCAGGTAATGTGGTTGCTAAATATCATGGTTGCTTAGATCTGGGGTTTAGGCTTGAGGGAAAGTCACAATTTTCATATATCTGTTTGATGTAGATATAGTTCTGACCCAATTCAAATATTCTAAAATGATCTAAATAGATAGAATATTCTCAAATATTCTATTTATTTTAAAATGTCTGCTTGGCCATTTTCGATCCATGTTGGGGTCGGCTTCCAGTCTAACCGGATGCAGCTGAGTACCAGTGCTTTACAAGGAGCGACTGACTATCTGACATCCTTAAATCTTTTTCCAAGCAACATAAGACTGGTTGATGTCCTCCTAGCTGATTATCGGCTACGGCGGCTGTTCTCATGTAAGGAGATTAGCCAATTTCGCAGGACATATAGTACACAAGCATTTGCTTGGACACAGGTGCACTCACTATTCCTTCACTCCCATAGCCCGATGGGATGGCAATCCGACACGACCGGAGAGAAATCAGGCGCACTGGTTATCACAACTACCCATAACGACTGTCAAAAGTTATAATTATTTCCATCACTTAACCGTAACAGTTAAATTTTAACTACATTCACACGCCTCAACAAAGTTTATTGGTTTATCTCACTATAACGTAATCTATTCACTAACTCGGTTAAGTATTAAGTAAAAACCTGCAAGCTTAACAATGATAGTTAACTATGTGAAAATTGGAGCTAACTGTTGTGTAACTGTGAATTTATTAACTATTGAAGCAAGAGTTATTTAGTGTGGTATTTGAACTATTTTTAAAACTGTATTTTTGATTCTATGAGAATCAAATGCACTGGATGTTATGATGAAACTTTTTTGACTAACGATATGATATGTTATTCATCCTTTTTCATTGGTGGGAAATCATCAAATGACCCCTCCCACTGTGGGTGCAGTAAGAGGGAGTGTCAGACTCTTACTGACTAAAACCCATATACCTCCATATACCGCTGGAACTCTTTCGAAAAATCCCGAAAGGCCGGCAAGAATACTTGCTTAATTTTATGTGAAGACTCCTAATAGCTGGTAGCAATTAGGTAGCAACTCTCTATATGTATTTCGAGACGATCGGAGAGTTGTGACAGGGATCCTGACGCAGACGAATTTTTAGATACATAGTTTTAATTTTTACTTTTTTTATTTTTGTAAATATGTAGATGTATTTTTATATTCGCAATATACTGAATAGGTATGTAAATCTATATACTATTAATAATATAAAAACTACAGAATTACAGAATATCAGGAACTGCCGTTAACCAGTCCCATTATCCCTTGTTACAGATACCTACACAGCAGCATGATCCTCCTCCTACTTCTATTGCTGCCAGGAGTGAGGAGTCAGGAAGGCACCAGCCCCCGACCTCTCTTCAACGCTGTTCAGTTCGTTCCGCATAAGAATGCCAAGTAAGTTTGAAATAAAGAACGAAAAGAGAGAATAAAGAAAGAACATTCATTTGTTTCTTTCGATTAGCAGTGGTTGAGTACCTGCTACTAGTATTTTTGGGGTCTTATGATGAGTAGTAAAAAATTGGTACACTAGACCGCACATCAGTGGTAACTGTCATGCTCCTTAACTCAATAGTAATAAGTACGATTTTCCTATAAAACTGTTACCACTGATCTGAAGTTGACTGTACTCAGCTACATCCAGTTAGACTGGAAGCCCACCTCAATATAGTTTATTTATTTATTTAAATGGTTCTTGCACATACAGTACAATGGCGGACTTAACGCCTTAGGCGTTCTCTACCAGTCTACCTTTGGGTGGCGGGGAGAAGGTATATAGTTGGGAACAGGCAGGTGTTCAAAATACCTTTTACACAGACTTGTCCAAATAAGACAATGTTTTGCATCAGAAATTCCTAGATATAACTTCCCAGCATGATATCTTCGCAAGAATTTATTCATCAAACAAGAGAAAAATTTATTAAATAATCTATAAGTGATTACGCAAAACCGAGAATTATTATGATGATAAAGTCATATTTTAATTAAACACTGTTATATAAGGGAGTAGGCTAAATACCTCAGCACGTGTTTCTGAATAGAATAGAATTTAATAACAATGATTAGGTACCTATATAAGTTCGTTTCTTAGGCGATTATCACACGGTTCAGCGCACCTCCCTCCACGTGGATTCTTTGAGAAAATTTCTTTCAAAACAACAAAGCTATTTTCAGCCCGACCCAGGACTAAAACCTGAAATTGAAATAGCACTTAAGACTACTACTTCTAATAATTACCAATTCTTAGACAAAAACTAACAGATAGATTGAATTACTGTAGCATTTGAGGATTAAGAATAACAATTACCATCATTCAGCCTTTTAACTGTCCCATTGCAAGGCACAGGTCTCTTATCATACAGAGAAGGAATGAGCGTTAATCACCACGCTTGCTGAAATTGGACTATCAATCTCAGACTTTAATGTCTAGGTTTCCTCAAGATATTTTCCTTCAACTTTACTCAGTCATTACGTCCCAAGATATACTAACGCTAACCTGAAAGTGAATGCTGCCATTGAACTTGCTGACAGTCGTTACGGTTAGTCAGAAGTCACTAGATAAGTCTGACATCAGTCTAACCAATGGTCAGATAAGCAGTCGCTCCTTGTAAAACACTGGTACTCAGCTGCATCTGATTAGAATGGAAGCCGACCGCAACATAGTTGGGAAAAGGCTCGGGAGATGATGACTAGACTAACGCTAACCCGACCTCGAATCTGCGTACTCATACTTAAGAGGCTGATGCTTTAACTACTAGGCTACAAACATAATCTTATCCATATTATTATATAGTAAAATGCTATTATACCCTTCAAGGTAAACCCTATGATTAGGAAGTATTTTCTCACAGCTAACATTATAAGAAGGTAGTACCTAGGCAGTCATTCTTAAGACAGTAGTTTTCCCAGCAATGCGTATAAAAAGTATCGCTGCTATTGTTTTCACACTTTAACTAAGCGAAGGGCTGGCTAGATTGTTGTCTAGATAATTACACACTTTTGGCGTGAAAAACTACTATAAACATAGAAAAGTACCTACATTTATGTTTGTATGTTTAGCGTCTCCTATGTCACTGCGGCGTAGTTTCCTAAGTTTGATTTCGGAAACTGCTTATTACTACTAAGATATATACAAACTATTTCTAGCTATACTTCTAGCCGCATTTCTGAGGGACTTCTTACCGCGATCGGTTAAAAAGCATGTTATTCTGATGTTAAATGAAAGCCAAGTTTCATCAAAATCTTTTCTGCCGTTTGCGAAGAAGTGACCAACCTACATCCTTGCATACACTCTCTCTAGAAGTAAGAAACTTAGGCATGCTAGATATCAGCAAGAACCATTAAAATCATGGACTGGTAAGAAAGTTTAGCAATGACCAATCTAAATATAGTTTTGTAAATCAAACAAAGAAAAACACTGACAAGCAAGAAGTAATATTTTATTTTATAACTAGTCAGTTGCAACCTACAAAAATCCTAAAGATAGAGAGATTGCAGGGCTTTCGGGTTTACTAAGGGCTTTTTTGCACGTGTCATTGATGTGTCAAAACTCTTAAAGGGCGTTTTGAAAGCTAGTCAGCAGCTGCTACGGTCGACCGCACTTGCAGTAACTGCATGAAATTGGCCTATATCTAAGGACGACTGCACGTCCTGCTGCCGCTTCAATCCAAAACGGTTAAATTAATTAATTAATTAATTCGTAAATACATACAAACTAGTAGTGCAGCTGCGGCCGATTTAATGCAGTCTCGGCAGTCGTTGCAGTTGGCAGTTGGGTATTTAAAACGTAATAGTAAAACATCCAAGGCCGATTTCAGCCACGGCGGCTGTTTTCATCAAAGGAGATCAGCCAGCTGCGCAGGACATATTATAGTGCACAAACATTTGCTTGGACACAGGTGCACTCGCTATTCCTTCACTCTCTGCGCCCGATGGGACGGCAATCCGACACCACCGGAGAGAGATCAGGCGCAGGCCCTACATTAACGTGCTCTCCGATAAAATGTACCTTCACCAATATTAACTAACAAAACAAACTTATTTTTTTAGGATGTATAAGTGAAACCACGGGATCTTTCTAGGCATTACACCAAGTGGCAAGAAAATAGGGTATCTTGTATTTATTTAACGACCTTATTCTAATGGTTTGGGTGACCAATCTTAGAATCGGTGTCCGAAAATAGCCTTTTTCTCTCTTTATGTAGTTTTAAGTAATGGCCAGTATGTCCTTTATAAACAGTTCTTACTATTTTTGGAGATATAAAAGGTTTTCCTGTTTTGATTAGGTAATTTATAAGTGGCTTATTATACTTGTGCCCACGACGATTTGAAGTACCATGGTATATTTAGTGAAATATTATTTTATAAATATGGATTCAATGTTTAATTCTAGCCGATTTCCCGAAGTTTTTACCGTGTCCAGTGGAAACTACTGGACGTACCCTGGTAAAATATAACCGGGCAAAACATAGCCTATGTAGAAGAGCCTCAGGAAGAGTGTATTGCTTTCCAAGAGTGGAAGAACTTTGAAATCGGTTCGGTTGTTTCGGAGTCTTTAGGGTGCAAACTAACAAAACGAAAATCCTCTTTATGATATTAGTATGGATTAAATATTTCCGAAAAGGGTAGTCATATTTTAAGTAAGTTAAACATTGAGAAGAAAATGCTACTGAAACGTTAGAGCGTTTTCACACCAGCAAATTTTCCGTTCGATATTTCCACGCGGTAATGCTCGGTTCTGACAGGCATTACATGAGTGACAAAAAACAATTGAAAACTACCAGTAAACATGAAGACACATTCTTAGCAACTTCCATTTTCTATTTCTTTAAGAACAGTAGAAAATTAAAATTACATTTCTAAGCCCGGCTGTGATTCGACCCAACCTCAAGATTTTTAATTAAACGTTTTTCACAAATGAACCTAAAAATATAACAGAGGCGGAACATAAGAAGTCGTTAGCTTTAACTCGCTAAGTTTAAATCGAACGGTTAAAGCCATCGGTTAAACTCTTAGAGCATACAACCTACTGGACACGCCATCATCTTACTGTCTGCTGAGAGTATCACTCGTACTCGTACGTTAGGGTGCGTCCTATATGGGCGAATAAACGCGGATGCAAAGCGATCCGAAGTGAATTGATGGATGTACGCTGCACCGTACCGATCTACTCCGAAATCGATCGTTTGTTGTTTTTGCTTCGCGCTGCATCGCTTCGCGTTCGCATCTACATAGGACGCATCGTAAATGTTTGATTCATGATTATGATTGTGTTTGTCAATTTTGTTGTGTTCGTGCGTAACGATGTGATCCACAATATATAAGGGACCTATCACTTTTTGTAACGGGGCTACGGGATTGTTCGCGTGAGTTACCGCGGTCCTGGTACACTGTGGGCCCCAGAAGAAACATTGTGGGTTTTAGTCAGTAAAAGTCTGACGCTCCCTCACGCTAAACCCACATCGGGAGGGGTCATTTGATGATTTCCCAAATAATATATATTTTTTTTATATAGAGATTTGTGCTCACGGCGGTTAAAGTTAGTTATATGATCTACGGTTAAAGCCATCGGTTAAACCAGATAGCTGCAGTATTGATTTCGCATTAGTCCGCAATTATTTCTTGTAGTATCGTTCATGGGAGAGGAAAAGTCGGGGCGATTAGTAGTACGCGTTTTATTTGTGTGACATGTAAATAAAAGTTGATTGGTTTGGATTTATTACCTACAGAGAACACCTTCAAATAATTATTCGATAATTCGACCGAAGGTTAGCTGGTTGGCTGAGAGTTTATATTAAAGATACATAGGTAATTGTGAACCCAATCAAGCGTTTTTTGGTCTCATATCGGCGGAATGGAATACTTCATGGTTGCAATGTGCGCCCTATCATTCATCTCCATACATAAGTCCGATTAAACTACCGGCCGACAAAAAATAAACTGTAAGATTTTATTTACCTGCACATATGTTTATGTCTGTAATGAAATCTTGTTAATAAAAACTAGAACTAAAGACACTTCCAGTAGCCAAATAGCTTGCAAAGCAGACATATGTGTCGTGCAACTCAAATAAGAAACACTTCTCGTAGCCAGAATAACTTGCAATTTTACAACCACATGTTACCCAGGTGACAATGCAATATTTTAGGACTATTCATTTAATATAAAGGTTATAACATACATACTACTTTGTCCTATTAGTGCACAACAAAGAAAATTCTATATATCTATCAAGTATGAACACGTTCCATTCCAGAAAAGGACCAATACTATTCCCGAACGACGCGCCACCGCCTCCTCCGACCCCTCTCATCGTCACCTCTCGACCCCTCAGCGAGTCCATCGCCAGGAGCGAGCTGAACCCCAACAACACCCTGACAGCACAGTCCCAGTTCCACCAGGTCTCTTTCAAGCCTGAATTCCTGGCCAGAAACAAGAATTACAAGCCGTTTACCTACAATGTTGCGACGGCTACTCCTGTGTATGATTATGGGCTATCGAAGTTGGGTTATGAGAATCCGGCTGGTGGACAGAGGGACAATTTTTATGATGATTATGAGGTAAGGAATACACGTTTATTTATTTTTTTACTTGATTATTCCATGAATTTTCTCTGGGTTTTGGTAAGAATAGGAGAAATTTTGAAATTGAGTACAGTCTCAATTTCAAAATTTCTCCTATTCTTTTGAAGTGTGGTTGAACCTGCCCACACGTAAGGTTCAGTTAAAGATGATCTAAAACAATAAATTCATTAAATATTGTTTTCCTAATTATATTAGTTGTGTACATATTTCTATCTTTAGCTATATCTGTGTGTATAATTAAATCTACATATGAATCGAGTCGACACTTTTCCGCTAATATTGCCTGAAATATAATTTAACTAAACTCCTAAAATAGCATTTATAAATTTCGCAAAATATGTAGGTACCTGTCATATCTGTTCTCCAAGTTTTTTAATAATAAAACCATCTTCACCAAGTTTATTTTCAGTAACCTAAAAACAGAGCTATCGAGTATTCAATACTGAAGCCGAATTAATTTCAAAGTTAAACTTCTAAACAATACTTCTGTAGTCGATAGATATCAGATAACGAAAGATATTTTCCATTTAATAATGACAAGAATAGGCCAGTGGGCATTTAGGCCGACTCATATTTGTGCCTATTCTTTGCCCGCGGTGACTCGCCATCTTTTCTTAGTTCTAGCTAGCTAGTGTGGAGCCAGAGAACACGCGATTTACAAGTATAAATTTTATTTATTCTAAAACGATAATAAACCTTAATAATGTACTTCACAGTCTATAATTCATTCGTGTGTTTCTTAGGGCACGTTAAACTGTAGGTCCCGATTGTCATTTAACATCCTTGGCTGTCGTTACGGGTAGTCCGAAGCCAGTAATGGTAACTGGCCGGTAAGGTGCTCCTTGTGGCACACTCGTACTCAGCTGCATCCATTTTTAGACTAGAAACCGACCCCAACATAGTTGAGAAAAGGCTTGGGAGACGATGGCAGTCTATATTTCTTTAAAACTTAATTAGTTTTAACATGGTTCTGTTTTATATATTTTCGTATAAAATATTGAAATTAATTAATATTTTTCAAACAGTATTGTGTTAATATTATCAGAAACATTGGATGGAACCGATTCATCCGAAAAGAGAAAATCTTCACAGAAGAAAAACATATCCTTGGGAGCGTCCGCTACGACAGAGAAGATATGAACAGGTTCATTCATTATCTCTGATCTGATACTTTTTAGGCTGCATATAATCTTCCTTTATTATGGATTAACACATTATGCGAAATCATTTCTAAATATCCACGACACTGCAAGCCTTTGTGCGACTCACAAACTCAACTCACTCAAAATTTGGTGGAAACTTGTTATTAGCATAAATGTATTGATGCCCACAACATTATGGTACAAAAGAACAATACTTATAACAGTGATTTTAGGCAATAGTGTTTTAGTTTATATTAATTCTAGGACTTTCGAGAAATAGTCTGAAGCAAGATACTTCTTGACTGCTTAACAATAACATATACCTACCTAGTTAGATTTGAAGTTTTAACTGTAGCATAAGAACCATCTATTAATAACATTTTCTTCAAAATAGGACTACGAACCAAACCCTAACGCAAGAAAAACAATTCACGATAATGAAGTGAAAAGCAGAGAAATACGGTTTTACCACAGTCCTTACAGTAGAGAATTTTATTATTACGAAGATGGCGACCATCGTATTCATCATGCCGCAGAACATAGTCTTGAAGCTCTTGATAACGATATGGATTATATGGTAAAAGTTCTTGTTGTAACTGTGACTAAAACTTCCCTTTTTCTGATACAACTTGGATTCCTAGCTCCCTTTAAAATCATTAACACCTTAAGTTTTCAGTATTTCGATATAAATGTTTGCAATAAACCATCACATAAAGAATGATTTTACTAAAAAATGGCAAACCTTTTAGTCAATGATAATGTGTCCGAAACGTACTATAATGTTTACGTTTACTTAGTGACAGCTTTCAAAACGTAGACGTACCAAATAACCTTTATAGAAACCATTTCAATAATATCGTTTCATTTACAAGGATACTCGAAGAAAATCTAATGTAGAAGATAGAAGAAGAATTCTCTATAGGAGGCCTCAATATCATCATCACTATCATTATAGAAGAAGAAATACAAACAGGAGAGAACACCCACACATTGCTAGCGACAGAGATGTTCTAGCGAGACCTATACGCGATCCTGATAAAGTAAAAACATATGATATTCAAGAAAGAAATAAAAATAATAACACTGTTGATACAACAAGACATTTTATTGAATACAAAGATCGCATTTTAAGAAGAAGTCAAAGCTATGAGCACCTCAATCGAAACAATGACAAAATCGGCGGCAATAGCCTGGAATTTTCGAAAACAAACCCTGATAAATATGGTAGAAATTTTAGAAGAATGCCTTCAGGCAATCCGGAGCCTCTTAGAATAAGACCTGTGTTAAGCATAGAGAATAAGATAAGCCATTATGGGAAACTACGGCCTCAGGACAGTATGTATAATTTGCGAGGATCAAGAGAATATAGGGGAAAAGTCCCAAATCGCAACGTTTGGCAAAGACTGGCAGATACAGATAATGAAGAGATATTTCTTAGAAGAAGGCCTTCCCATAGTCCTGAACAGCAAAGTAGTGAGAAACTCAAAGATTTACCCAAAATTAAATCTATGGAAAGCATAGACTTTCTGGATAATATTCTGAGTGAGAAAAAACCTCAGAACCCTGAGAAGGTTGAAATTACTACTCCTCGTATTCTTGAAATGTTGAGGCAAACTGAAGTCCATACAGAAAGGATTTCAAAGAAACCATTTTACAATCCAGAAACTGGGGAAATGCTGCAGGTTTTTATAACTATTTGACATCGTTAATCTATCTGGGTATCATATCTTTTTCTGGATTTTTTTTTGGATCTTTGATCATTCAGATCATTATCATCATCCAACTCAGGCCATCATTCACTGTATCGACGAATGGATAACCATCATTGGTAGCAATTATCTCCCTTTTTTCAGTTTTTTCTTTATCATAAACAAGATTATTCCATTTTAGTTTATATATTTTCTTTGTTATCAATAAAATCATCATCAGCATGTTTACATGAACCATTTGAACCACCTTTATTTACAGTTTCTTTGATTCTTATTAGATTAAAATTAGAGAATTATTGTATTTGTATAGCTCTTCCAAATTATTTTGCACATTTTTTTTTTTGTTGGTATTTCCAATTTTAAAAAATCCTAGTACATAAAAACAAAAAAAAACTAAAAAGCATTAAAAAATTCATCCCCATCGCTGTCAACTGGGAGCGTACCCAAGAGGCTAGCAGCATTACCTCGTTGGATCGCCATGCTGATCCCTTGTCCGATTTTAAACATTTTTTTAGCAAAATCGCCGTCCGCGAACTTCGCAGCCACCCAAGAAAATGAATCCGTGATATTATTTTTTCTGTATTCACTAGCACAAGGCTGGTGATTGATTATACCGTCTATTGTTAGCCGTGGACAGAAACAGGTGTGCCTGTTTATCCGGGATAACATGGGGGATCATTGTAAACGGTTCGCAGCGGCTGGTTATCGGTGATTAATCTGCTAGTTGTGTTTATGTTTTTGGGGATATTCAATTGTTGGTTGTGTAGTTTTGTAACTAGAGATTCGGGTGTCTATGTCATTTGGAGCTATTCGTTATCTTTTTAAGCATATCATTGCAACTTCTTAAACTATTTTTGGTGTCTACCTACCTATATGCTACTAGCAAAACCCGATTTCAGGATCCACTAGTTTGGCCTAGACTAAACTAGTTTATATTATCAAGCTTAGGTTTTTTTTGTACTAAGCTATATTAGTTAATCATATTGCATATAGAAGGAACTAGTGTGGCCTACCCAAAACTATTATGTACCGAAATCGGGTATGAGAAAAACTGAAAAGAAAGAAATCGTCAGTTGCATAAACGTCCATTAAAGTTAAAGATTCATTAAATCTATTGCTGACACTTTTTATCTTGTTGACAAAGAAGTGTCAGCAATAGATTTATTGAAGCTTTAACTTTAATTGACGTTTGTGCAACTGACGGTTTGTCCCATTTCTTATAGCCAGCATACGTATTTCTTCCATGCCACATCTTCTCCATGACAATCACATCTCACGGCATACTTTGTATCTTCTTGAAGGTTTGAATCACTAACTGAACCTTTAAATTACTTAAAAATATAACTTTCTTTCACAGCAACGAAATGTACAACCACTGTACGGGGCGACGGGTGGTGGACAACAGAATAGATACTCATCTCCTCAAACCAACAGCAAATACAAGGTAGATATAGAATTAAATACTATATCATAGGTACTACTTTAAAAACTACATACTACTAACGGTATAACAAGACAAGCCCTTTACAGGAAATAATTTCCAACCGTGAATGATGATGAATAAATACGATTTAAAGACGCAAAAATATGATATTTCAGCATTATAACAGACAACAAAGTAAATTATTGACCGGTTATAAATTGACAATTGCTTTAAAATCAAAAGAGAATTATAATCCCTTTAAAAAAATTAGCCCTTTTAACATCACACATACCCACCACACCACCAAAAATATGCATTCAGAATAATTGTGTTTTGTTTTCAGGAATCTCCACAGCACTATAACTACCCAACAAATGAGGGTGACCATGACCACAGTAAAGAATTTAATCATGTAAGTTTAACACTTCTATTTGAAACTACGTGACCTATACCAAATCGTCCAATATTGTACCCGTGTCCCATTGAAACTAATTCCCGTACCTGGATAAAATATAGCCTGTCACCCGCGTGGGTGTAGCTTCCAAAAAGTGATTTTTTTTTCAAATCGGTTTCGTTTCGTAGTTTCATCTCTTCAATCCTCTCCAAACTATTCGGTACTTATCATATGTAGATTAACACCGAACTGCACGACAGATCAAAAACAGTACACAACTCATCCAAGTATCCTTTATTCGAGCAAAAAATACATTTTGACAAAAGTCCCAATTCTTTTCACAAATATAATGGCTAGGCCATTCATTATTGATGTATTTCATTATTGATGTATTTTTCTTTGTAAAAGATGATATTCCTTCATTTTTGTTGTAACGCTTTGAATATACGACTAATTAGAAGAAGACGGATTATTCTAAGTACCTACTTAAAACTAAACGAGTTTAGTTGAATTGGGTACCATCAATATATAGAATATTACATATTTCTGCTCTCAGTACCTATTTAAAGATAAAAACCAGTCTTTAGGAGTATGTAAGAGATTTTAAAGATTCTCTTACTTCAGTATAACAACAAAAATAACATGTAACTCTTCTCTTTCAGGGTGAAAACTACGCCTTCTCCTACACAGTGAAAGATCACAAAACTGGTGACGACTTCTCTCACTCTCAGCAGAGCACAGGATCAGCCACCAACGGAGAGTACAGAGTTCGACTACCAGACGGACGTATGCAAATAGTTTCATACACAGCTGACGAAAATGGATATAAGGCTGATGTTAGATACGATGAACAACACAACCAAGATAATAGTATTGACATTGATGTAAGCAAAGAAAATCAATATAAAACCCTTAATCTGCCAACCACATACAAACATACAAATCCCCCTTATAATGATCATGCAGTCGATACAGATTCTTTAGAAAACGAAGAATATATACGTCAACACTTACGGAATAATAAAGGCATTAATATACCAGAATTGCCCAAACCTACTGCCTACAGTAATCCTCTAAACGATATTTATGGTAATCATGACAAAAACTTTGAAACAATCAATGATTATGCAAACAAAAATGATTACCAACCATATATTAATAACTATCAAACTAAAAGTACTTACGTGGATGCAACTAAAGTAAGTATCAATGACAATGGAAGTGGTGGTTTGACTGATAACAATAACGAATATTTAGAACATTATAATGAAAAATTCATTGAAAGAAACGACAAAGCGCCAAAGACTAAAGATGACGATTATTTCAAATTCTCTCAGGAATTACCGTCTAAAGAGCTTATGGATTATTCTTCGGAACTGAATGATCCATATCAGCCTCATAAAAGCAAATTCTCTGCGTTCGGTAATCAGGATTCGAAAACAAATGTTGTACCATCTTACGATGACTTAAAAGATCTTTTTGTTACCAATCCCAACGGTCGTAGAAATTCTCCTTCTATCGCTACTACTGCTAGACCTCTCTACGATGTAACACCAGTTGAAGTTGTCGAAATAACACCGAAAAAAACGAATTTGTACACTAACATTAAGAATATTGTTACTCCTTTACCTTATTCTTTTTCTACGGTATCTCCGACAACGCCTAAAAGTTATTTAGTCTCTACAATCGCGAATTTGAAACACCAAATAAACTTAGCCAGTAAGCCTGTTTTGTCACATCAGTTTATCAATAAGATTAATAAGTATTTATCATATAAGTAAAATATATAAAGTCGACTTTAGTTTTTAGGATGTATATAATTTATTTTTGTATATTAAAGTTTAGTTGAAGTTTATTGATTGTTTTTCTTTCATCATCATCTACCTAGCCATCTTTTCCATCACGGGGCTATTTGAAAACGAAAGGTAAGCATGAATCGACTGCCTATCGGACCTCAACAAGCCAACTACGAAATATCACGATAGCTTTTATACACAACAATCACATTTACAGTTTATTTAACCCAGGAACACAACATTGAACGCGACAAAAAATAACTTCATAATCATCCTTAAATCCCATCCATTTTATTTCATCGGTTATAAAACCTAGTTTATAGACTCAGTTACACGCATGACGCAACCATAGCTCATTACTTCAGAAAGTCATTTTTTTTTTTCAAAAACTGCCAAATTTATAATTCCTCCATAGATTATATGAAGTTCAGTAATGCCTGACAGTAATGTACCTAAACAAACAGGGGGTAAGCAGTAATAGTACTCGTTCATCAGTCAGCAGCCTTGCGACTTGTTGTACAATATGCCTAATAACGGAAATATTTCGGATGTTTATACATACGGGGAGATTGGATGACGAGCGAAGATTATTGAGCAAATGTAGATGTGAACTCAGCCTAGTGGGCTAAAGGAGCCATCAAGGCAACTATTCTTTAATTAGAAAGGAGTCATTGAATAAAAATAAGTTTATATGTAATCAAAATATTAAAATATAGGTAATTTATTTGCAATCTAGTTTATTCTGCAAATGCTGTGATCTCCTATAATTGGACAAACACACAGAAATGTTCTTGTTGTAAAGGTAAGATAATGTAATTGTGTATCCTACGTTAGAGATCCTAAATGAATAAATAAAAAGACTTCAGGTTACAGTAATTTTAGTTTGGTTTCTGGCTGCTTAAACGATTGCCAAAACCTGCTAACTCAATGTGCTATTCAGGCATGCACTGCACAGCCTATGAAGTATGTCTAAATAAAGTTTCATATTCAAAATTCTATCATTTTATTCAAATAAGGCCACAAAAGCGTTAAATTAGTTTTTCATCCCACCATCTCGGAAAGAGTAGTTTTACCCTTTGATATCTGAGCGCAAAAGCCGTTTTTATCCTCTAGAGCGGCAAAGTGATTTGAATTTAGAACATCGTGTGCAATACTCCATTTGTGACAATCTTGATAAGACTTTTCAAACAAATACATATTAAACAAATAAAATACTGCTTAAAATAATTATTCAATTAATTAAGTCATTTTTATTATTTTTTTTACATAGATTTTTGACCTCGTTTCATTTTTAAACTGAGTTTTCAAATAAATTAACTTTAATAGGTACAGCTTTTTAATTTGATAGTTATATGTGCGCGCCATTTTGTTTTTTTGCATTTAGTAATTTCCTCAATGAGGTGGGATGAAAAGTTACGTGTTGCACTCGAGTGCAAAGATTTTTCACCTTGTGCTCTTTTAATTCCCTCGCAGTTAAAAAGCAACTTTGCACTCTTGTATAACAAATAACTATTACGGCATCAAAGAATGGGAATTATGGAAGAGCAGTCTTTTCAAATATCCAATAGTTATAATAATGTTTTCATCATCTGCCTAAACTTGCTCAATTTTACCAAAGTCAGATTCAAGTCACTCCGTTGCAGCTAAATACCACTCCATAAACTATATTCTACAACAATATCAAAAGAAAGATACTCCCCATCCGCTCTCCCCGTAAATCCCAAAGGTAAAATTACCTCAAGGCTACGTCGGGGTTGAACTTAGGTAACTGTTGAGTTAACGATGCTACGGTAATTCCAACTTATATACCCGTGTTTAGTAACAAAGTTACTGTGTGTTTGCAGAACGATGGAGGAACATCAAGATATTAATTAGGAACATCAACCTCGCTGGAGTTTTGTCCGTCTTTATTTGTTGAAATTTTATTTTTAGATGTTTTGAATGTTTTAAGTTTTGCAGTACTTGAGAATTATTATCTAAAGATGGAAAAGGACTTTTTGTCAGACAAATAATTGCTTGGAGAGAAGTCATCATCTATCTAGCCCATTCTCATGTATGTTGCTTGGAGCGAAGTGAGAGAAGTAAGAGAATAAAAAGTCACTTTTCTCCATACCTAATACTTATGTCTTACCTACACAGCTGGCTGATCTCCTTCCAGAACAGCCGCTGTAGTTGAAAAGCCTCCAGAACTCCATAATTATAGTCAAACCAAATCCTCTCACTCATTCAAGGGATTCCACTAAAATTGTTCGCAAACAAAAATATAGACACACGCGTCGGCGCGAGTCCACAACAAGAGCATACATACATGGTAGCATCTGTTCGCGCGCAAAGGGTTGCAAAGTCATGGCCATTTTAGACATGTTCGCATGCAATTTTTTACTGTTTGCTAGTGTGTTACAGACTAGAAGAAAAATGAGTGTGTCACACAGATTTAATCTCGCATTAGATCTACGATACCTTTTCAAACGGCTGGTTGACGCTTCGTAAAATCAAAAAACTGACTACTAGGTACCTTAGACAAAGGATAAGTATTGCCATCCAGCGTGACAACTCTGCCAGCCTTTTAGGCACGCTTCTAGTCGACAGCTTTTTTATCTAAACCAACAAGCAAATAATTCATTCCAATTTATTAGGTGAGGACCACATAAAACAACGTCAAAATAAAACAATTGTCCAATTGACTTGCTATCGACTTCAATACGCTTCGAAAGATCTCCTACAAGTTTAAAAGGAACCATTTGAGTTCTTACACCTCTTGAATTTAAAGCAGAACCTAGTATTCTGCTTACCCTGCTAGGAAAAAGCTTGAGCATAAGAGTAGCAAGTACCTATATCGAAGATAAGGCGGTGCTGCGGTCTATACCTAGTCGATTATTGACAACGATTCTTGTAGTGATGTGGTAATGTCGATGGTTTGTTTGTTTATATTTATCGATGTTGGTGTTTAAGTTAGGGTTAGGGGTAAATTGTACAATTGTACGTATGCAAATAACTGGTGCAATTTTGATTTAGGGGTGAAACAAACAACAAATCTGTCTGCTCTTAAAATAAACTTTAACTTGAAGAAACGAGGTATTAATTAGTTTATTTTTTTATATGGCATAGTCTTATGTATAATATATTTACGTAAGCTTCGAAATCTATTAGATATAATCAGTACACAACCCCTTCAAGAAAAAAAACAAAACCCCATCACTAAAACTAATCCAACACCTAAAGCTATCTTCAACGAAAATCAGAGTCACGTTTTATCGATGAAAATTATCGATAATTGGCACATCACTAGCCCAGTAGTGCATAGCTCGTTCGGCTGAGTCGAGTCTGGCTTGATGCCAAAGATGCGCTCTAAGGCTTGCCTTACACGGTAACAGTGGAGAAAAAAAGGAAATAATTATTACTAGTATGCTTTCCTTGTTTGTGTGGAGAAAGCTTTTTGGACACGGGTTTTGATTTTGTGAATCCTGTTATGACAATGTTTGGGTTGAATTTTTTTGAGGTTTTCTTTCGTGAATGTTGAAGTTTTGAGATTGCATCTTTATTTCTGTTATGTTAAGTACATAGGTCTTGTTTATTTGCCACTCATCTTCTGCCTAGTCTTTTCCTTTCTTTGCTATTAGACAGTATCTATTTGCCTCTTCTTCTTTAAATCTCAACCACTGAACACCATGATCGAATATGACAAATAAGAAGCGTTTTGAGACTTTATCACAGATCATTTAATAGTCTTCTGAAGACCATGATTGAATATGACAAATAATAAGAATTGTCACACTCTAAACAGATCTTTTCAGTAGTGTTTTAACCAGAAAGCGTAACAAACACACATAGCTTACCAACTTCGGCTTATTTTATTTTTACAGTAGGATTTGGAAGTGACAGAATTAACCAAAATTGATACATAACAAAACCCACATAAATAACATAATAAACACAAAGTATTTACTATTATTATTATACAAAATAAAATGTGGTCATCAAAATGTTTGCCGGCTGCGTTCATGAATAACGCATTACTTAATCGCCATTAACGTTATTAACTTCCTCTGTTTATACAAATTATGTGCCTCATTTAACAAATTATGATATAATTTATATAAATTTAGTAACATACATTACTTTGGGGTAATTTCTTTTCAAGATTCAATAGTTCAAGAGTGACAGGTAAAAGTGCGAGACGAACTCGCGCGAGAAATGATCTGTATCGCTTAAAATGTTTATGTTATACTAATTTTCAGTATTTGTTATTATAGCCGCAACAGAAACACAATATCTGTGACAACTATCTACATACCATGGTTATGAGACCTGCCAGGGACTAGTGACAGTCGTATGGACGGAAAGAGAAGTCTTAGTAACAGAATCCCGTTTTACACTTCTGGGTATGTAGCCTTAAAAAGTAGGACATAAAATAAATTCGATTTTCAAAAAAAATGATCAGGCAATTTTGTACTAACACCTAATCCTCGCTTGTTACGCTTTCAAGCTAAAACGGCTGAATTGATTAAAATAAAATCTACTGCATGTTTGAAATTTTATATTTGTAGGTAAACATACCCACGATGAAGCAACGTAACGCATGAAAAAACTGAAAGAATGGAAATTCAATTTTTTTCATAAACTGAATCTGATGTTAGGCATACAACATAAACTTTTACCAAAACCGCACTTCCTACAGAAGTAGTACCTATCAAAAACCCCTAGCTGTTGGAATTGTATAAAACAAACACTTATTATAAACATTGAAACAAAACGCGCGCGATTCTGTTCATTTCTTAAATGGGGGAGCACAGTTACTGTTACTTGTATATAGTGCAAGTAACATGCAAAAGTTTAACTGGACTTTGTTAACCTATGAGATGAAAAGACATTTATTCGAAGTAAGCTGAAAATCAACACTTTTGAAGCTCCGGTTTACAGAAGACAGCCCCTAAAAATGCCCACCCTTTACCACTTCTTATGAGTTTTTGCTGGGAAGAAGAAATGGTGGAACAAACTCCCCAGCAACTTCCCACTATGTCATATACTATAGGATATTAAAAAAACTGACACCATAGGACCTACAGTGTCAGGTTTTTTTTATTAGCTGGGTGCCTGACGGTCTCAGAAATTAATTCTACGTTATAAAGCTGAAGAATTTTTTTTTGTTTGTTTATTTGCTCGAGGAGCGTGTTGAGGAACTACTGGCCCCATTTGAAAATATATTTCAATGTTAGATAGACCATTGGAAGAAGACTTTTTACCCTGGTACACGAAGTAGTTTTCACGTTACTCGAGCAAAACCGGTGGCGGAAACCAGTAAGCGATAACCATGGGATGATAGTTATTATTTAAATCCCCTTGACATGAGAAGTATGTTACGAAGTTATGTTACAAAGTGGGACTTCTTATTTATCTTCGAATTGTTATGCATTACTGGAATTAGTACTTTTGTTTTATTATATTAAAGCTAATTATTATTGCCGGCAAATGTTTGCATACTGTGGGCTCTGTCGAAATGTAATGGTGATTAAGGTCATGCTTTACCCTAAATAAAGGCAAAATAAGTGTATGTGGGGTAAAAAGGGTTGTGTTTTTGAAGGACGTGCTTAATATGGTTTTTTGGCCTAGATATTTCACTTTTTAGAGCTCTGAAATTGCGAAGGAATGAGTATCTTGTTGTGAGGAAGGTTTTGGGCATAAACGTGGATGGATATAAAGGACCAAAGAAACGATGGATAGATTGTGCGAAAGTCGACATGGTTAGAAAGAAAGTTACTTATGAGATGACGGCAGATAGAGGAATAGGTATGGTAGATGAAAACATGCTGAGCTGATTACAAATAAAACTGAGTAAGGGCAGGAGGATGAGAATTGATTTGCAAATGGGTTAATTGGAAAGTTAAATGATTCCGTAATATTCGTAACTACCAATTTCTCACTTAGGTATCTTCCTACAGACCAAAAATTTATTTGTGTCCTTAATTTAGGTAACTAATCTTCATAAATTAACATACAGAACATAAAGATATACCTACCTTCTGTTTGTTACTCAAAGAGGAATCTGTTCATTCCATTCAGATCAGTGCGCGGAAAATTATAGCGGATTTAAAAGTACTAAAACTGAGTTAGTGTTCAGGGGATCTGTTTTATGGATACTATTCAGTATCGCTTTACTTTCAGCTATTCTAATAGTGATCGAAGTTTAGAATCAGTCATCTTATATTAGAAATGCGAAAGCAGGTATCTATCTTTTGCCTATCTGTCTTTTAAAAGCTGTAAGCCTTACATACATATAAATGCAAAAGTAGGTATCTGTCTGTAGCGCTTTAACGCCAAAACTTTTGAACTGGTACACAAATAGTTCAAGACCTGGGAAAGGACACAATAAGTACAACGAATTAAGAAATGTAACCGGCTAAAGGGTATGGTTCTCAAGGGACATAGTAGTACTAGAAGTAGGTTTCTTGAGACACGGTACATAACAATTAGTATCAATCGGTCTACATACTTTTTTGACCCGTAGTAAGTATGATGATATCTGTCTTCTTTAAGTACATAGATATAGTACTACTAAATTAAAATTATACCTGAACATACAATCTCGTAAATTCTAATACCTCTAACAGTTCTGAGTATTTCACGGCAGCTTAACCGTTTAGTTCTAAACCTACAGCTTCTATGAAAAGCCAGCGTTTCAGACAAAGTTAGGATCTAGGTAATTGCAAGAGTTTCCAAGCACAGGATCGACTTCTGACATTGATGAACAAACAATTAAATAGATTTCAACGTTTACTAAAGATTTATGATAGAAAATATTGTCTATTATTGGGTACTTAAAGGTAGAAATAGGTAGGTAGGTACTATGAAAGACATATATTCTGCCAGTCAATAAGACCTGGTTAAGAAGGTCATCGTCTCTATGGTGCCACTGATAAAGATATACCTACTCTAAATTTTCTTCAGCATAACTTCTTATATTCTGCATATCAATAGCCCCTTTTGCAAGAATCTGTATACCTGTCAATGTAATTCATCAGCATTTTTATCTGTCCCACTGCAGGGCACAGTCCTCTTCTCATACAAAGAAGGAATGAGCGTTAATCACGACGCTTGCTCAATGCGGATTGGTGATTTCAGACTTAAAACTCCAGGGTTTCCTCAAGATGTTTTCCTTCACCTTTACTCATATCACTTGATGGCCTGGTATAATCGTAAATTAGAATTTTGATATCTCCCAGGATCTGGGAATTTTACAGTAAATACATACTAATAATAATAATAGTGCTGTGTAAAACAAAACAATGCTCTGTAATAAGGTTGTCGATAAGCTCGATAGTGAAGGCCAAAGCAGACGATTCCGATGCGACGACGCTCGCTATAGACGCATCGATGATGAGAGCACTAGTGATGGGAAAATGTCGATATTTAAAGTGTCGATGTTCGCTTTAATTTTTGGTGTTTTATGTCCAGATGCGTGGCAAAGTTCTACTTACACTGGACGCGAGTGAAGCTTATAGGAAACATCAAGAGGAATAATTTCTGTCTCAAGTTTTTCACTACCACTATAGACGATAATACGGATCCCATGAAAGTGTACTAGCTAATAAATAGAGATGTTATAATTCCTTCATCTAAATAATCCTGCTATTACAGCAGAACTAGGTCTCGATACAATAATATTAAAATACAAAAACAAAGTGCGTGACTTCCCGATTTGCGTTATTTAATTCAAATCCACGACCAAATTTAGTGAATGCCAAAAGTCAGCCATCCGTGACCAGGGCACGATCTGTTTTGGATATAATACCTATTCGTAACGATTGCCGACATTTTAAACAAATATTTCTTAATGCACTTTAGGTACTGTTAAGAGGACGAATTGGAATTTTTGGCGCCAAGGATGTCAATTTTTCTCAGTAAATACAAAACGGATCAAAATACAACTTGGTTACCTGAAAGTTCATGATATAAGCCTTATTTTGTTAGTTGTAGAAACATGATTAGGTAACTTTTATAACAGAGAAAAATATATCAAACATACCTCTTTTTAAAAAGAGATTCACATATTATGGGCAAACGGGACCGATTTAAGCCTCTTAACTTTTTTAGTAGTTGAGTATATACATACTCTTTAAAATGGTAGTAGGAATTTTTATTAAATTATCATTTCTAAATATTAAAATTACAAAACCATTTTGTCGCTTACGACTTTTAGTTATAAGCTAGCGCGCCTATTGTTATCCTCGCCCCGCTCAGACGCTCCGACCCCTTTTGGCGCCTTAGATGCGCGTGCCGGTTATGGAATTATTGTTGACCACTTCCTCGCCTTAAAATGCAAAAAGAAATGTTGTTGCATCCAAAGATAATCAAAAGGCATTTATTCAAAATCCTTAGAAAGTATATAAGGACTATATAAACTTCTATTTAAGAAATTTCAAAAGTTTTCTTTCGATACAAAATAAAAACCAAAACCCTATAGGCATGTTTCGAATAAAAACTTCCGATCCCTGACCGTGACCATCCCACGTTAAAAAAAAAAACTTTCCCCCACATCCCCACCACGCCAGACATAACCAGGTTAACCAATACAAAATCAATTACGTCTCAATTATCCATCGATATGTCCCACCTCTATTCGCGGGGGAAAACACTCTACAAATAAGCAGCAGACGGGCGCAGTTTGCATAATTGCCGCGTCGACTGCCACCTCTAGTTAGGGCTGATACTCTAGTGTTTATAGTTTTAAAATAATGTAAATTGATGGAATGACAGGTTAAGAAACTGACAGCTGTCAACAGTCGTATTTAGGTAGGTAGGTATTGTGCCTATACATTAGTTTGGCAAAGTTTGTGGATGGACCAATGCAGAAAATTAGACAAACAGAAATTGTCTAACCGACGAGGTATTCTTACGAGCATATTTATAAGATCTATCTCCACACCTAGGTATTTGTAAGATGTATCTTAACTCCGAATTACAGATAACATGGCTGACAAAAAAATGACAGTAGGAACTAAGTTTACCGTTTTATTGGAAGCTACATACTCTATGTATCTACTTCTGTCAGTATCATTATTTGGGAGTGGCAACCCTTATTTAAAAGTGGTCGACTACTCTTTTGTTTTCGTAGCAACTTTAATTTTACTACACGACGCTTACATTAAATTGTAAAACAAGTCATTTTTAGTTAAAAACTTTTTAATTTTTACGTGAAATCCTTTTATAGTTTGCTATGCCACGATTGGAGATAAACAAACAATAAAAAATCGTCTTTATATTGTCAATATGTAGGTACTAACTACATAATAGTTAAAAATACTCAAGTTAAATTATTTTTTTTAATATATCAGCGTAAATAAAGCATTAAAACTATAAATATAAATAGGAGAAATCTGTAGCTTCAAATAGGGCCCATAAATTATTATTAGTCTGAAAGTGGAAGCACTAGTCAATAAGTAGTTCAGACCTAATACTACCCGATGTATGTTACTTTCCTCTATGTATGCCTTACACAAAATAAAAACGTAAAGATGCATGCTGTAAGCAACTTCGAAAATTAAAAGAATATCGTTTTCGTCCACCCACAATATAATGTAACATAGTAATAAAATCTCATTAAAAGCCTACTGAAAAGATACAAATTGGTTTCTTCTAGCAAATTAACCCGAATTGTTATACCCGGAAAATGTACAGTCATTTTTGTAAAAAGCAATAAAATAGTCGATTCTCCGTGAGATTGAAACGCGCCAGTAAATCTTCGATTGCCCGTGATATTCGCATTTGCCTTGTGTAGCCAATTATTTTCAAAACAACCGAGAGCGCGGAAATTCAGGAAAAGAGGGCCAAATTGACTTCTGACGTCATCATTCCTGTATTTACGAGTTACGAACTCTTGACTTCGGTTTTCCTCAATTATTTTTTTTCTATTTCTTAAGTTGTTATTGTGTTTATGATGTGTAAAGGTACTAGTAACTCCTTGTTTCGAGTAAATGTAGACAAATTCAATAATCTTGCTGCAGCGGAGAAAGGATTTTAATAAACTGCCATCTATCAGCGCTTTAGGAAATCTCTAAGTCTTGTGACCTTGATAAGCTCGCTTCCTAATTCTTAACATAAGTTTTACAAATTCTATTGTGAATGAAAATTAACAAGTACCAAGTTACAATAAAGTAAAACATAATCTTAAAGTACCCGCTTACTCAAATGATTTTTAATGGATTCTTTGATGAAATCAAAAACACGAACGAAACAACTTTTGAACGAAACGATTTTATGATTGACATTGACATTTAAGTCAGCTGGATGGAAATGTGTCAATAAACTAATCAAAACAAAGTGAATTGTGCTGTTTATATCAGTTTAAAAAACTAAATAAGGACATGACTATTTTATAATAAGTGATCTTGTTCCTAGTGTTACCTAAATATCTACAAGAAATGAATAACTTCCAACAGTGCCCACTAAAAGTCTACATACAAGACGTATTTCGCGCCAAAAATACAGAACACAAATACATTTACGAATTATTCGGACTGACATTCAAGAATATCGTGATACATGGCGTAATTACATCTATTTACAATACAGTGAACAGCGCAACAAATATAGAGCTCTCCGACTGTACAGGATCAGTTCAAATTTATTATGATAGCACAAAAAGTAATATAAATACATCACCCGCCATTTTGAAAGATTTATATTATGGTTTTTCTGTAGCGACGAGAGCAGGCAACGACAACGTTCACATTATGTCTACTCTTTTAGACCGTATAGCGAAAAAACCATTGAATTTTGCACTTGGAGACTATATAAGTGTAGTTGGAGATATATTTTTAGATGAGAAAAAAATAAGAATGGTGTCAGCGTACGAATGTAAGATAACTTCGGCGGAACGAGATGTTGTATGGATGGAGGAACTTAGATATTTGTATGAAAAATATTACCTTAGGAGTAATTAATTAAATAACTTTTTAGTCATTCATGTCTTTTATTATTCTTTTATATTCTACTACCAAACTATAACCATTTTATTAGTTCGATTTAGACACAAATGTATAATCGAAACTGAACGTAAATAAATGCAACGCAAAAAAAAAACATTAGAATGTAATAAGTAGGTATTTTGTATAATATAATACGCCTTTTGCTACTGAATGCTGTCAATCTGATGATATTCTGGGTTTTCTCGGGTTTCAAGATAAATGTAGTCTACTGCGCTGCGGCCCTGCAACATTTTTTTATTTCGGGATGCTAGCAAAATATACTTTCGACCAGTTTAGGGTATTTTAGTTTCAATCACGTTACTTTCCTCAAAATGTAAACATTAAAAACTTTTGAATTTGAAAGTGGATCATTTAAACCGTACATAAAATAAGGGATTTATACAACGTCATTTTTATAAATGATTTGTTCAGATTGGTCTTCTTTTAAATTGTAATTTATTATAAGGTCATGGAGATTGCAGATCAATAACAAGTAAGTAACTTAGGTACTTATTAAGTAAAGCCAAATTAAATGAACTTGATCAATAAATAGATTCGCAAATATGTAAGAAACAGGGAAAACTTTTTTAGAATATGGCAACCCTATATAACAAACGTCAGACCCCAATAAGACAGCCGGATTTTTTGTAATCTTATCTTTCCCAAGTTTCCCATTCTGTGTGTGTTGTGTTGTATTTATCAGTTACCGCATACAATTACTACGGTATCTCAACCATTGATTGCTATCGGTACGTGTATGAAACATATTTCGGTAACCGTTCTATATTCAGTAAACTCCGATTTGATTACAAACTACAACTTTGTCGTAAGTTTTGTCCTTAATTTTCTTGCTGAGTAGATTTTGTAGAAAGCAAAGGTCGGTGTTTTAGGTTATATTCTTATTGGTATACATTATACTGAATATATGTATCTTTTCTTCTTTAAGAATCATGGCAAACGAAGGAATTTCACCGCAGGAAATTGAGGCGCTATGTCAAACTCCCGACCCTTCAACCAGGGTAAGTTATCTTGAAAATATATATATTTGCAGCACTTTATATCTTATAAACTGCAGTCCATCTTTCAGATTAGAACAGTAATTAAAATTGGGAACCTGTATGCCTAATTTAGAAACATATTTTGAATTTAGATTCTAACTCTATGTATAGTTCAAATTAGATTCAATTTTAATTTATGTTTAAATATTTAACTAACTTAATGGCATTCAGAATCTAGGCAAGCATTTTCTAGATTATTTAATTACTTTTTATGTGGAGAAATTAGAAATAACAGTTAAATATAGCAATTGAGAAAATTCTTTATTTTAGTTCCAGTTTGTTCACTGATACAAAATTGACAGTATGTAGGTACCTATCTTAGTAATCACTTATATAATAATGATAAAAAGTATAGTTCAGAAGGTCAGTAAATAATTTCAAACATTTGATTCCAATTAGCATAGGTATATTGTTTTACACACATTAGTTGCTATGTGGTACTTACATGGTAATTTTATTTAAAAAATCGGTATTTCATACTCTGAAGTGAAAATGAAGGGTCCTTTGGTGAACTTTATTTTTGATAAAAAGTAAATACTGGCTCAAGCACTAAAATATTCATAAAATATGTTGTTGTGTAGAATGGGCTGGATTAGTTAATGTTATTTTACATTTATTAATTTTATTGAAATCCTCTCTTAATTTAAGAATTAGACAAACTAAAGTTATGAATATTGCCCCAAAAAAATTTCTTAACCTTTGTTCAATGTAATATTTCCATTTATAGTCATAACTTTTTCACACAATAACTACCCAACAAGCCGAAAAAAAAAGAACTATTGAGTTCTTTAAATATTTATAGTTAAGTTCCATAGAATAAAATATGTGTATTTCAATCCCAAACAAACATATGCAAACAAGGTCACCATTTGTTGCCCCTTTTTCATTTTCCAAGTATTAAAGAATTTCCAAGTATGTAGTTAGAAACCCTCAATTTCTGATGTTACCATTACCATAGGTACTTAAAATTTAAAATAAAATCCTAATCCTAATATTATAAATGTGAAAGTAACTCTGTCTGTCTGTCTTTTCTTCACACCTTATCTACTGAACCGATTTGTGTGAAATTTGGTACACACATAGTTTGGAACTTGAGAAAGGGCATTGGATAGTTTTTATTATAAAGAAAAATAAAATTTATTCTGGACATTTAGCGCCATTTATTGGTCAAACCAAAATATGTCGGAAGTCACTATTCCACGCGAACGAAGTCGCGGGCAAAAGCTAGTTATCAATATAACACAATGATGTTACACAATAACTAGTAGTTAACATTCCAAACCAAGAATTATCTAAAAACCATTATCATCAAATTACTTCACATTCTTATCTAAACTTTGTGACAAAACATTGTGAAACAAAAACTTATTAAACTATTGTGAACTGTGGTCCGATTTCTGCCAAATCATTGTAGATCGGTCCATGTAGTTCCTGATTACAGATGAAATATATAAATGTAATGTATTATGTTGTATACAAGATAAAATCTGATAAAAGATGAGATTAGTGAGCGATAAGGCTATTACTTGCAGTATTGTATCAATGGTAATTGAGCGTAGTATTGATTTTAGTGGATTTGTCGAGTCATACTTAAATGTAAATAGAGATAAATCATATTTATCGCTTCCTGCTTTTCCAATACCATACTTGAGAAGTTAACACTTCAATCGATCTAGCTAGAGATATGCTTATTTCTAATTGGTCTCTGACTCTTTATGGAGTTGCACTAATTATTGGCCCCAAAAAGGAATTCTGTACAAATCGAAAAGAAAGGGGAATAACTTTATAAAAATCCAAAAAAATTCAATTTCATACGCAAATAAAAGTGTGCTTAATGAAAATTACATTGTTCCTCAGAAACACTTATATATGGACCATAGTTAAAACCTCCACCACAATAATATAAGTCATCCTCCGAGCCTTTTTCCAACTATGTTGGGGTCGGCTTCCAGTCTAACCGGATAATATAAGTCCCAACAGCTATAAACTATAGCTGTCATTATTTAGCGTATGTTGGTTAACCTAGAATTGGCGACTGTGTAAGTCCTAGTAATAACAAAAATTGTACTCTAAGCTTTATCTACACAGAAGCTGTTGGTAAACCCTGTAATAAATAAACTATACATAAGTAACTATATGTAAACAAAAACTAAACAGACTCTCTAATATTTCCAGGACTTCATGTTCCAACAAACGATGTACCGCATCAAAGACCCTAGGAAGTCCATCCCGTTCTACACCGGAGTCCTCGGTATGACATTACTGAAACAACTGCACTTCCCAGCTATGAAGTTCTCGTTATTCTTTATGGGGTATGAAAACCCTGCTGAGATTCCTTCGGATGAAGCCACTAGGACCGCTTGGGCTATGACCCGAAAGGCTACTTTGGAATTGACTTAGTAAGTACAACCCGTGCCGATAAAGAATGGGATTAGAAATGGCGGCTCATTGAGCTGGGAGCGTCAGCATAACAATGCAATAACAATAAAAACTAATAACTGAATAACGTTAAAAAATATCGTTACCGTTGAAAGTGTTTCGTTATTTCATGAATTAAAATAAAGCTTATGTTAGTTAAATTTGTGATCGTTTTGAGACTACATTACGTAGGTACACAAATTGTCAACAAAACCATTACCTGAATCGCGGAGAGGGTAAGGTTGGATATAAACTATTTTCGCTTCATAACTTTAAATAATCTTAAATATCCATACTAATATTATAAATGTGTAAGTAACTCTGTCTCTCTGTCTGTCTGTTATGCTTTCACGGCTAAACCACTGAACCGATTTTGATGAAATTTGATATGGAGATAGCTTGAATCCCAAGGCCTTCCTTGGGCTTAGGCTAATTTACTACTACATATATGGTACTTTTTATTCTTCTTCGACTTTCTACGCATGCGCAACATTCACGTGGGCAAAGGCTAGTTTTGAAATAAAAGGATGTAATAAATATTATAATTTAGTTTATTTCCAGTAAAATTTTCACATCTTGCTGGTGCCGGCAATTACCGTATCAATATCACTAGAGGGGGGAACGCATAATCAAAGTCGTTATTTTTTTGTCAGTCGGTACCAAAGAGTGTGAGTATAGACGGAAATAATGTGCGAGCGAGAAGTGAATAGATGCGCCGCCATTTCTAATCCCATTCTTTATTGGCACGGGTAGTACAACTATTGATGTATTTTTTAGGGTTCTGTACCTAAAGACCCTATTGCTATCTCATGAACTATGATTGTGAGAATTGAATTTTCAGATTATGTACTTTCTGTTCTTGTTCTTTCTAATACATTTTCACGTGGGAAACCAAACACACTCTTTTTGTTATTAAAAAGAGGTGATCACCTTTTTAATGTCACATGGCAAGCCTATTTTCACAGAGAAGGATTGAGTGTTAACCACCACACTTGCTCAATGCAGGTTGATGATTTCAGGTTCTTAAGTCCAGATTTCCTTAAGCTGTTTTTATTCACTTTTACTCAGTCATTGGTGCCCAAGATAGAAAATACATACCTACAACTTAAAAAAGTTACATATTGTTACTTTCCAGACTAGGAATCGAAACCAATTATATATTTCAGACTGGCTGGCCAGATGGACATAATAATAATGAAATATAACCCATTATCTAACTTTCCCCTATAACCTTTTCAGTAACTGGGGCACAGAGAGCGACGACTCGAGTTACCACAACGGCAACTCGGACCCGCGCGGCTTCGGTCACATCGGCGTCCTCGTCAAGAATGTCGATGAAGCTTGTGCTAGGTAATTATTGTTTACTTATTTAAGAGGTTCTGCCTAAGAATGCAGTGAGTTCTATAGGAATTGCTTCATGTACCCAGCAACAAAATAGGTAACTAAAACAATGGCTCAGTGTTATTATTATGGCTTTATTTTATAATGTTTTAATAACTTAATAGATTAATAATCTTCCCTATCCCGTACAAAATAAAATAAAAAATGTTTATGTATTGTTCTTGCATCGTGGACAGTGAAGTAGTTAAGATGGGTGGTCAATTTACACTGAATAATATACATTTTAAAGCAGACTGATAATGTCCAAATATGTGTTGTACTGCATGTGTCTTGAAGGCCAAAATTCAAAAAAGAAGAAATAGATTGTGAGTCATTTTTCTGGCACAAGATAAGTTTATTTAATTCTAACGCTATCAAACAAACGGGTTGTGTCTCGAACGAGGCCCCACAAACGATAACTATAGCTCAATATATAGCCTTCATCGATAAATGAGATACTGAATTCATTTTTCAAAGCGGTTCAGAAGTTCCTGGTATTAGCGCGTTCAATCAAGGAAATATACAAACACTTTAACTTTATTATATGTATTAGATAAATTAGGCCTGTCATATCCATACATACCTACAATTATTTTCTTTTGATATTTTTTGTATAGATAACATTTACCCAATCTTTATAAACCCTATTAAAATTCCAGGTTTGAACAACAAGGAGTGAAATTCATCAAGCGTCCCAACGAAGGTAAGATGAAAGGTCTGGCTTTCATCCAAGACCCCGACGGCTACTGGATAGAGATCTTCACAAGCACTGTTGTTTAACCCCCACTGTATGTTGTAATGTTGCTACAGTGTAGGATTAATCGTTTATAACTAGATTTTCAACTATGTTGGGACGGCTTATAATCTAATAAGATGGAATTGAAAAAAATACAGATATGTTTAAAGTCACATTACTTGTGGCTAAGTAACATCCAGCTGGTTTTGGAAGGCACGTTACACGTCATTTGAACATCTTTGGCAGTTGTTACGGGTAGTCAGAAGCCAGAAAGTCTGACAACCAATCAACAAGTCTTACTAAAGGATATCAGGTTAACTGGGTTGAGGTGGTCAGACAGACAGTCACTCCTTGTAAAACACTGGTACTCAGCTGCATCCAGTTAGACTGGAAGCCGACCCCAACAAAGTTGAGAAAAAGCTAGGCAGATGATGTTTCTATACTGTACCAACTACTAAAAAATGCATAGAATTGTATAACAAGCCCCACTGTTGGGAAACCAACGTCAATAGTTATAAGTAAACACTATTAATGTGATAGCCCACTGCTGGACAAAAGTTTGTTACGTTATATTTAACCGCAAACATTTATAGGACAGTTAAAAATATTAAACCTGTAGTTTATAAGCAAAAATCTAGTGAAAATAGTACTTATATGTAAAATTGTTGGGCAAAAATAATACCTTGATTGGAACGGTTGCCCACTGCTGGGCAACGGATTGTGATTAATAATTATAAGTATAATTTTTGTATTTGTTTGTTATTCTTGTGTATTGGTTCTAACGTGCAATTATCAATTGAAATATATTATAATAATGTTATTTACAAGTTTTTTGTTTTCATTGTTATTTTTCTACTGTGAGTACCTACACTCTTTAAAGCTAGGAAGTATATCATATTATATAATAGTCTATGGGTTACGCATAGACAAGACAGGTAACTTTTGGCGTATATGTATTTGAATATGTTTTCCCGGAATATCGTTTCAATGAAACGTGTAATTGAACCACATATTTATTACGTCTATTAAAAAAAATAATAAAAAATATTATTTTCTATTGTATTTGAGAAGAGTTCTTAATTCTTGCTAGATACACTAGGTATGGAATGTGTATTATTTCGTTAACATTAAAATCCAAACCTTTTATATTAAAAAGGGCGTCAAAAATGGGTTCCACATTTCTTAAATGTTCCATTGCAGAGTTACTATACCTACTAATTGTCTTATTATTAAAAGACAGCTTAGACATGAACAACCGTAATGGAGACTGCTTTTTAAGTCCACTTATAAAACATTAAGCTCAATACATATAATTTATTTCTAAAATAAGGAGCAGAAATAATGCATTATTTGCACGCGAGAGTTTAAGGATCATTAATAAAATTGGAGAGCCGTGTTACGCGCGAGTTTTACAAGTTTCTAATGATTATATTAAAAACGTGCTTATTTCGTAGTATGTCACTCACTACATATAAAAAAATCCTTCGCCTGTCTGTTGGTGATAAACACGTTAAAGACTGAACGCATTTTCATGCATTTTTTTTTAGTTCATTGGAAAGGTTTCTAATAATTATCCTTAGATGTCTTGCACTTGTAAATGTACATTCTAAATTCTACAATTCAGAGTACCTTTTCTTGGTGGAAAATCATCAGAGAGAATCAGTGTCAGACTCTTGCTAATGAAAACACACCATGCTCCTTCTTGAACCATGGCCACAGTAACTCTTTCGAACTATCCCGAACATAGGCACTTCTGGGGTTTGCTGACGTCTCTTTGAGGAGCGCGTGGAAGTATGAATCCAAAATGGCAGACTTCGCATTTCAACGCTTTTCTCGCTTCTCAGTTCAGTTTTTATTTATTTCTATAAGGCAAAAACAGTGTTCAGGCGTAGGTATGTTTTTGTTTTATTCATAAAAAAACAGCCTTATTAGCCTACACATGATGTTAGACCAATTTATCGCATTTTACAAGTTTACATCGTTAGTGATAGTGGTCATAGAATATGTATGAAACAGACGTTATTCTTTTGCAGAAACTCAAGTTTTTGCCTATTAAGTTTTCTACCTACCTACCTATAGCTTCCATCAAGTAAATTTGCTACTTCAAAAGTAGCGACTTGTTACCTCACGATTATTTGTCAAACCCGAGACCTTGAGTACCCCCCGGGTCCCGGGTCGGGCCGAAATCGCTTTGTGGGTTTTGTTGAACTTTCACAAAGCAGCCCATAGTCTGGAAGTTGGTGATTGATTCACCCGTGCATTGGAGAGCACGTAAATGTCGGTCCTGCGCCTGATTTCTTTCCGGTCGTGTCGGATTGCCGTCCCATCGGGCTATGTGAGTGAAGGAATAGGGAGTGCACCTGTGTCTGCGCAATGCGCAGCCGGCTGATCTCCATAAATGAGAACAGCCGCCGTGGCCGAAATCGGCCGTGGACACCATTATTTGTCAAAAACTGTGTGAAAAAACACTCAAGTAAATACATGTATATCGTTTGTTGCTTTGCAATGCTCAACTTTTCATTTATACATTTTGAGCTTTTTGCAGTCTCTAGTAACAAAATTCGGACAAGCAAAGTTACTCTCTGAATAATATTTAAATCTGCAGATATTTATATCTTGTGGTCTTAGGGTTGACTAAAATACTCCATAGTCAATGCCGCTAGTGCTGGATTAATCATATAACAAGAGTAGCAATTATCACGGGCCCTCCAAGGGCCTTGAGAGTACCTGAGTTATATAACTTGCTTTTTTCCGCTATTTCGCAGTCAGGATAAGTTAGTTAAAAGAGAAATACTAATTAGGATTGGAGGGACATGCCCTAGTCTTAATACGTGCCCTGAGCTTAATCTGTCTTTGGCCCTAGTGTCTCAAATCCCTCTGATCTAGGTATTATGTACAGGTATGAGACAATGTGTTAACGTACCTACCCCATGCATAATGGTAGATTATAAATAGGTAACTCTTATCTGATCATTTCAAATTGTGTACCAACTGGGGTTATAAAAACTAAGTAGGTACCTAAGGGAGGTATATATTTTTACGCATTTAATTTTATAAATAATATTTGTTTGTGTAGTAGTAGGTGCAAACGCGTTTGCACGAGTCGTTCTCACGGCCGATTGCCGAAACAAGCCAGTAATCGTTACACATCTAAATCGAAACACCAAACCAACAGTCTGATAACTGTGTGGATAAAACCCCGTAGGTATTATTCATTTGTCCCTTCATCATCATCATCCTCCTGCCCCTATCCCAAATTTATTTGTGGTCGGCGCAGCATATTTTCTCCTTCCATACTCTTCTATCTGCCGTCATTTTCTTCCTTTATTTCAATATTGTTATGTTTAAAAAGCGCTCTTCGTCCTCTCCTCTAAAAACTAACTTTGCTGTGCCCGACAGGGTCCATAATTGCTTCTTTTAATTTTACCCACTAGCCTGTACGCATTATGATATGCAATAAAGTTATTGAGTATTGAGTCATCTCGCAAGTAACATTATTTTATTTTCCATTCTCCCCTTCTGTTATTTTTTTACTCTTTGAAAGATTCGCTCTATATAATTTGTCTCGATTATATGTTTTCTAATAAATAGGCTAAGGTTGGACTGCTGGCAGCTTAAACGGAGTCCGTTGCTCGATGTAGTGCACGAAAAACAACAATATGAAGATTTTTGTCGGTGGTTTGTGTATCAACGTTTTGTTTTTGGTGATATCGGTAAGTTAGAATTTGTCAATTATGTTTTTACATCATTACCCAAGTGTTGATTTCGGTACTTATGCAACTTTTGATTAGTCCTCGATATGCATAATAAATGTTAATATTTTATTTGTGGTTTCCGAGCCATGAGCTTAGCGATTCTACAAAGAAAAGTTGCCATTGTAAAAATATTTATTGGTTACACTTTTGTTGAAGAGTTTTGTTGGGTGATAAGCGCACATGAACATATAACACACACTAATTAACAAACGCAATGATGCGAAAAGGACAACATATTTTTTTTTTATGAAAAAGGGACAAGGACATGTCTTAGCAGAATTGTCACGGTGAGTTGCACCATGTCGGTAACTAAGAGATAACCGAACCTTGCCAATTGTCGAATCGCCGATTTGACCAATGTGCGACAAGTATACGGCTGGTTATGGTTTAATTATCGTTATAGTTAAATGGTGCAGCTCACCTTTATAGATATATTAGATACATATTTTAATTATAACTAGCAGACTGTTGTAAATATGAAATGGCAATGCACACAGCGTATTTACAGTATGTTAAATATAATAATAATTTTATCACGAATTTACCTAAATGTGTCGAATTCACGACATTTATTTATATGTATACTAGATGAGTATTTTAGTTGTAAACCCACTTCGCAGTTTTATGAATATATTTTCCACACAATTTATATTACAAATATATTAATTTACATGAACATAAAATAATTATATAGAAAATGTTTTACGTGAATACATATGTTGCTAAGCTTTACCTTAAAATTCACAAAGGCAAAAAAAGGTTATAGCTTACATAATATGATTATCTAAAAAGACAATCAGGCGCTTAAAAATAGATCACTTAGATAACTGAAAACGCAGAAAGCACCTAGTTAATAGTTGTTAATAAATAAAATATTCCACAGGACGCGGTTCCTGTAAAAATTGTACCAGGAGATCGGAAAGTAGTGAAAAAAGATGGAACCACACATACCATATCGAGATATTACCTTGTCCCAAACGATTTCAACGATAGCAGTAATGGACCAGCTGTGAAAAAAATATCACTAAGAACAGAAGAGGAAAATAGTAGACAAGATGATTTGAATCAAAAAGGAAAAAAAAGAAAAGCTAGTCAAGTAAATGTTAGTATAAAACACAAAGGCAGATCTCATGTAAGCGCCGTGGATGCTGAAGCACGTGTAAGTAAAAAAAATATCTTTATTGGTTGAGGCGATAAATTTTCGATGAATGAGTCGTATGTTCGAACTTTAATAATATTTATTTTTCAGGTATCAGAAAACACACAACCAAATATCCCTAACAATTCACTTCGCGTTCTAGTTGAACCTATCACTATTAGAACAGACATAACCGTCAAACTCAACGAAACAGAACGTCCTGAAGGAGTATCAGTTGAAACAATTCCAGATGTTACTGACAATACACAGGATTTTAATGATATTACCAAAAAACAAGAAAATCTCATTCTGTCATTGTTTGGTGGCGAAGTAAATAGAAAGGCAAAAATCAATGTGGATAACTTTTGGAAATTAGTTAAACATTATATTGCTACAGAACCTAACCAAGTTCAACTGTTATCAAAGATAGAGAAACTATCTACATTTTTCGATATTTACAGAATACTGCGTCGAAAATCAAAACGAATGCCTATTGATCCGATAATTGATGATCTACTAGGTGTCCTTAAAAAATATGGTAGCGTCAAAAAGACCAAATCAAAAACAGCAAGAAATAAAACGAATCCAGATTTGAAAAATGATAATTTAAGTGTAAAAGTAAATGCCAATTCTGGTCGAGTAAATGGTAATGAGCCCTCCAATGTTCTACGGAGTGATTTGAATTCCTCTAAAGAAAGACTTGACGACAGCGGTTTACAGTTTGCCGACAGCGGACAGAGTAGAAATGAAGCATTAAAACATGCAACACCTACTAAGGAAGCCGTAGTTCTAGTAAAGAGCGAGCCTATAATCATAGAAAACACATCGTGGGAAAGTAAGCCTTGGGCTATTGGAAATCAGGTGAAAAATGATGTTCCTCTGATAATGAACGGAGTTAGGACTGAACCGGAAACAAATACAGAAAAGGACTCGTCGTGGAACACTGGCGAATGGGCGAAATACGGAGAGCCATCGAGTACGAATACACCGAGACAAGAGCTTTCAGTCACAGAAAAGACACTGATAATTAAGGAAACGTCGGAAAAGGATTTGCCAAAGATCGCTCGCCAGTGGCTCAAGTACGACGAACCGTCGAGTGCTGACTATAGCATTCAACTGGAACCTGACACTGTGCTTGAAAAATTTGAGAAACCGTTGATTATTCCAGAAAATACACAAAATGCTGGTGTATGGGTAAAATATGACAAACCGTTGAAAATTAACGATAATACTAAGTACGTGCCTGCGCTTAAATCAAGACTACAAAACGGTTCACCCATCGTGCTTGAAGAAATAAATGAAAAGGATTTGCCGTGGACGATAATGGACAAAGCTCTGAACGCTGACAGAAATTCAATTGCGTTGAGAACGGAGAATGCAAATGAGGACCCTGTAAATGGTACACCAATAATAAACAAGGATCCATTAAACATTGAGGAAATATTTTCGAGCGGGGACGGTAGCATTATACTGGAGCCTGACGCTGTGCCTGAAGCAAATCATGAAAAACTTTTGACTCCTGAAGCAAAAACGGAAAACGATCTTCCGTTGAGCATTGCCGATAATACTAACAACGTGCCTGGGGTTAAACTAAGACAACAACCCGATATACCTAACGTCATGGAAGAAATTACTGAAACGGATTTGCCGTGGACGTTAGTCGATAAAAGTCTGAACGGTGACATAAATCCAAAAGAGCCAGCTATACTTGACTCAAGATTAACAGAAGATAATCCATTACACATTGAGAAAATGTTGGAAACGGTTATGCCACTGTTAACTGATAAATGGGTGAACAACTATGTACCGTTAGGAACTGGCGGTAGCAAACCAGAGCAGCTTATGATAAGCTCTATAATAAAACACAATAAACCATCCTACATTGGAGAAATAAAGGGAAACGATAATCCTTGGATAACATTAAACAACCCGTTGAGCGTTAAAAATGTGTTAAAAGAAAACCCTGCGATTGATTCCTTGAATAGTAAAGAAGTGTCTGATAAAGATGTTCCATGGATCTCCGATGAATGGGTACAAGATGCTGTACCATTGCGCGTTAATAATATTGTAGATAAAGATTCTTTAATTGGTACACCAATCTTAAAAAAGACACCATCAAACAACGAGGAAATATTTAATAACGGTGTACCATGGTTGACCAATGAATGGTTACAAAATGCTGTGCCATTGCACTTCGATAAAATTACAAATAAGAACCCTGTGGGTTCATCAATAAATGAAAATAATCCACTGAACATTAAGGAAATATCAAATGATGTACCGTGGTTAGCTGATGACGTGCCACCAAGCATTGACGGTATCAAGAATGAGCCGCCTGTGATGGACTCAAGAATTAAACAAGATTGGCTAAGGATCCTTAAAGAAGCCTCAGAAGATAAAACACCGTGGGTCATGTTTGACAAACCGCTAAGTGCTAATGATCCAGCCCTTGTGGAACCTGGAATTGAATCAAAAATAAAAGAAAGTGAACCATTGGACATTGAGCAAATAACAACACAAGGTTTGAAGTCGCTTCTTAAACCGCTTACTATTGAAGAACTACCTTGGCATATAGAAGATAGAAAACACAAAGATTTAGCACAGCTAATAGACGAAGAAGCGATGAACGTTATGCCTTGGACGATAAACAAGAATAAATCTCGTAATCCATTTCAGATACACACATACGTGATAAATCCAAACAGCAAAATTGCTGGAATGAATTCCTTACAGTATGGCAATGGCGATTTCAGCAATCAAAATGATTTGGGACTTATGTCTGCTTTGAATAAATACCAAAACATTTATGGTAGTCAATTTCAACCGTCCCAACCGCAAAGTATAGTGGGTATTAATCCAGGTTATTCCCAATCAGTAATGACTGAGAATCAAAGTTTTCTGCCGGTTGGTCCCGGTTCTCGCGAATTGGACTTTATGAAGAACAATCCAACAATGATGCAATCGAACACTATTTTGAATGAACCTTCCTTTCAGGTTTCTTCAGCGAACCATAACAAAATTGTTTCTGGACAACAAGCTAATAATGGTATAATAAATAATCTACCGATGACAGAAACAATAATTCCATCTAAGGAAAATGTTCAATCGTATGCCCAAAAAAACACACATGGATCTGAATCTAATAGACTTACTGGCAACAAAGTTTCTGTAGAATCTAGTGTTAATATCGATGTGGGGAACAATCAACCCGCAGCAACTCAAACAGCATCAGCACACGCTGAGGCTTCAATATCAAATATGCCATCAAATGGATATGAAGTCCAATCTAACAAGGAATCAGGAAAGAAACTTGTAATGGAATCCAACGTTAATTTAAATATAGGAAAGCAACAACCCTTAGCTCAAGAAAAAACGCAAAATATCCAAGCCGGATCGCAACCTCAAACGACAATGCAAAATGCACATTCATCGAATTCACAAATGAATTATAACACATTGAATGGTCGTCCTACAGTGCAGCAAACAAGTTTTAATAATGGGGGTTTAGTTCCCATAACAGTCCCGGTGCAATACCAATATAATCAGCCCAACAACCAAATAAGTAATATATATAAGTATGGTGCCAGTCCTAACATGAACGGAGTCAAGCCTTATGGGGTTATCAATGTTCAACAACAGAGACCACAATTAGCTGCTACCTACCAGCTATTTTCTATAAATAATTTGCTCAAGTTGAATGAAAATTTAAGAAAAATTCAACTTGACACCCTCGAAAATAATCAGAAACTTGCAATACTGAATTTAAGAAGAATTGTCAACTTACTTCTGAGTCTAGCAAATCATTTCGCTAAAAATGGCAAAGGAAATAATTGGTATGAAAATGTATTTTATAACGTGAAGAAAAATTATCATCCATTACAGCCGTACGTTTATGCTGTGATTCGGCAACGTTGGTTGCACGAACTTTTGATGGTTTTAAATACCAATAATTATAATCTCCAAGCGCTGTATAACCCTAAAATATTGTCGTTTTTGGCAGCATGGAAATTTCCGGAAAATATTACGAGTTTCATGAATACGGAAAAACAAATAGCTGAACATATTGATTCTGGAATGCCTTATCCTCCAGGCCCAATTGACAACTCTAATGTAGTAACGAATGCCGGAGCAAACAATGTCCAGATAGCCGAGGCTGATGCTAATGCTGTACTAGCAATACTTCAAAAATATATGCGCTTTAACATGTATCTTCAAAAAAAGGAGGAGAACGAAGCTGGTACAAATAAAATGATGGTACTGAAAGAAATTGCACTGTTTTTAAAACAAAAAGGGTATGGACTTACTACAATAAAAGACTTGATTCGAAAAGTTCATGGAGAAATGAATTTGGCTGAAAGCCACACATGTCATACCGGATATAAGCCAGATGTTGTACATCATCTATATAACGTTATATTTCCAGTTTTGAGAAGGTCCGCACAGTAAATAATAAATAACTATTAATAATTAATTACTCCTTAAAATAAAAATTATGTATGTATTAGTCGTACGGAGTAATGCTTTATATTAATTTGTATACCTTTATATTTTGTATTTTGTTAAAAGTACTCATATTTATTCTATGTAGATGACTTTGTTATAGCAGTATGTACCTTTGTGACTTATCGTCAATACTCGTTACTTTTATTGTCATGTCGACATGCTCTTCAATATAATTATGTGTTTAATTTATATAAAATATGGTAACATTGTTTTTTATTCTTTTGAAAGATATGCATATATTTCAATTAAAATAAATACCTACTAAAAGTTAAAAATCTGAGTGTTTTTACTTTCCGAAATTAATATGTACCTACAATCCAATGAAATCATGAATTACAAATCAATAAGCTCAAGCAATGTTTTCTACTCAAGAAGCACTCAAATAAGTCTGTATCAGACTTAATAATGAACAATGAATTTAATACGCTGCTTGCTTGGGTGAGTATTCTTCTTAGTATTTTAATCCATTGACTACAATCTTGAAATACAACTTTTCATAATTGATCTTGTAAGGTAATTCGCTTTACCAGCATTTACATATTCTAAGCATTTTGAACCAAAGTTCGACTGCAGTTTCCAAAGAATGGTCTATTCCCTACAATCATTAGTTTTTTCTCTTCTACTCTTTTATAATTATAACATTGAGTTTGTTACGTTTTCACGCTATGAATGTTTTTGCACTTCTTTTATGAACTATACACACACTTTCTCAACAAGTTAGGTATAGGTTTGAGTCAAAAATTCTCTTCTGAAATGTAACCGTGTACCATCAGACTTAAATATGGCATTTGACTCTGTTGTCATAGCGATTAAACCATATATTACATTTTTTTTCCTTTTAAATGTCTTGAATACGCAATTACATGACTATGAGTCCACATATAAATAGTTTTTTTAAACAATATTCAGAATAGTTAAAAAAGAAACGCGTTTGTAAGAGGCGTGCCTCCAGGATGCCTATTAGGACAACCCATTTTTTTATATTCATTTTAATTTTATAAATTGGTGTTCTCGGTTATTAAATGAAAAGAAAAATACTAATGACTTCACGCTTTCTTGCGGACAGGAATTTGGCTGCCATGAGACGATATGATGTGCCTAGTCAAAACTAAAACACTGAGGAGCTACACGAAAATTAAGATTGGTAAGTATTTTTTTTTTGTATTATTGTTTCGTTTATTGCAATATTCATCATCATCACACAGATCCTGACTTTTCCACAAGGTCGATAGGTCTCTTATACCATGTACGCCTACATGTTAAATTATAACCATTAATTAAAAAAACACGGCTAAGAAAATTGAATTTTATGTAAGTTTAGTAAGATTCGCTCAATTCGTATTACAGTATGCCACTGATTGCGAACATGTAGAGACGTTAATTGAAAACACACGCAGCCCGTCGGGCCTTTTTATACTTTCTTCTGTTATCCTTAACCCAAAATAAGGTATTAACAAATCCCTCATAAATTCGTTTAAGCCTCTTGAGAAATCGAAACATGCTAAACGCTGCTCTCTTAATTCGGCAAATCATTGAAAACACAACAATATTATATTCTAATAAAGCATTCAATCGTGTACTACTTGCAAAACAGGTCGTCGTTTTGTACATAATAGAATTGCGTTTAATCATTCAATTATTGTTTCCCATTTCACGGTATATAATGTGACATGTCAATCAATTATATACTGTGTATATTTCGATATATTTTGCAGACGCTACTTGAGGCTCTGATACACCATAATGATTTTTCGCCTAGTGTATCGTTTTTTGTTCTTAAATTTAATAACGGGAATTTTGGGGGTAAGTGTTTTTAGATCGCCATTAAACCATTGAAAGTGAATTTAGAACCGTTAAGAAAAGTGTTTATAAAACGGATCGTGGATATTTTAACATTCACACATTAATGACCACTATTCTAACCAACAAGTGAAGTAAATGATTCAGTTATATAGCTAGGCAATGCTTTTTCGCTCAATTTGGGTTGGTCTAAACTATCGCGCGAGGATGTAGATACTACCACAACGGTGATTTTTCCATTAAAATTTATTTTTACTCCATTCTAAACCTACTAAAAAACTATTCTCACTTTATATGCCATTTTTATTCTTATATCATTAAGTGGGGCATCTTGAAATTCAATAAAAGACTCTTTATGACGAGCTCTCATAATTCTTAGAACATGTTTGGTACTTTCATTATTAGCAGCAGCAAATACAGATATGAATCAAGTTGGCGAAAATAGGGGCATTCTTTCAAAGTAACAAAACAATTTTGATAGGCATACATAAGGTAATATGTCTTCTCCGTGTGAGAGGAGGCCTGTGCCCAGCAGTGGAACGATAAAAAGGCTGTAACTACAGGTCAAACTCCTAATTCATCAAATTCATTATTTTCTTCGAAGTTTGATGTCACAAGGGAAGCCAGAACTCCTGTAGATCAGAAGGTTTCTTGTGATACACTTTGTAACTGTCAAGATCAGCGGCATCGAAAGACTAATCCTGATCCATCTTCATTACTTCAAAATCATAGCCAAATGCTATCTGATGAGTCACCTCTTCTCAAAAAGATTAAGGTAAGTCTATTAATACACGGTTTTTCTTCTAATAGTAGGTAATCATTGGATCCATTGTCATTTAAATCACTAGAAAGCGTAGTTTCCACTTCTTTTTTAACAAGATTTAAGACTATTTTGAAGGTAGAGTAAAAGTTAGTATGATTTGTTTGGTAAAATTAGAAGTGTTAGAGAAAACTCAAGTTTTTGTAATTTGCAGTGTCTGTAGACTTTTTTGATCATCTTGTAGGTCTAGTCATATTCATCTTCGGAATTTCATTCAAAAACTCTTTCCACTCGTGCCAATATTTTTGGTTAAAGCATAATAATCAACAAAATACCGTTTCAAATTAACCGTGAATATTGCACATCGGCACTACATTTATTTTAATAGTTTCAATTTTTTTTTCAATAATCTTGCCCGTGTTTTGATGTTTAGCGATCCATTGGATTTTATTACACAATGCGCAGATAACCAAAGTGACTAGTCCGATGTAGTCCAGGTTGCGAGTTCTCTAAAACGTATGCCGACCAATCAGGTTAAAGGAAATTATTTCAGGATATTGATACGACAGTTAGTCATTTATAGAAGCCACAGCTTGTTTGATGAGTGTTAATATTACTTTTATACACTTGTGAATTGTTGGTAGAGATATTGTCTAATATTCGTAATTAGAACGTATATCAAAATCGGGGTTTATGCTAAAATAAAACTAACTTGATATTGTAAAAAATATGGTGGAATTTATTAAGTCGAACAAGAATCTAAAGAGATAAAATCTAACCAAACACGTAATATACTGTTTCGTTCACCAGAATCGTTATGGATATCGAACACCTAGCCTTCCTATCTCGAACACAGCACACGCTTATTCATCGGCCAGTACATCCTATGCGGCGCCTTCAACGATCGACATGGTAAAATATAGTTTTCTATTGTAAAAGTTGTGTAAAATTCACACACATTTTTTTAACGACGTCAAAAATCATCAAATGACCCCTCCCGCTGTGGGTCCCGCTCCTCCCGTCGTAGGCCTTTTATGTACCAGGGCCGCGGTAGCTCTTTCGAACAATCCCGCAGCCCATCCATTTGACTGCTTACGAATGTCAAGAAGCTTTGCTTGTCTGAATGTGGTTACTTAGTAACTTCACCAGTCTGAATATTGTGAACAACACATGACTGTGCTTGTGTGAGACGTCATATGGCAAACTTCAGAGAAAATGACACAGTACAAAAGGCTATAGATAAATTCGTCAGGATGAAAACAGCAAAAATAATAAGCTAATGTTAGTCTAGGTAAGGCATACCAATGATGATGATGATGAAATAAATAAAATATCTAGGGCAATGTTCTATAGTATTTTAGGTTCATTAATACACCTTCAACGAACATCAGGAGTTCATAATAAAATTGCTCTTAATGTGTTTTAGGTACCACAATCCATTAACATCGTTGAGGAAGGACAGCAAGTAGCGGAGAAATCGCTATGTTTTTCCCCTAAAGCGGTGAAGCATCTAGTTAAGACAGCAATGGATTACGTTACACAAATTACACAACTGCCAGCGGAGTTACGTCACATTGTCGATTTAATCGATCAAGATTTGGACAGTCTACCAGATCACAAGTTGGAAGAACAGCAACACAAATTATACAAACCACAACATCCTGAAAGAACTAATTTTATATTGCAATACGAAGTTCCTAGCGCTCAGGATCAGGCTCAGTGCAAAGACGCGCTCGACAGTTTAATAGAAATAGCTTATAAGGCATATCTGGAACTAATGGAGCACCCCCAATGTAAAGAATATTTGTATAACTTTGCCAGCAACCAACCTGACGACCGACCGACAGGTTATGCCGAACAGGCACCAGGCTTAAAGACCTTGATCATTACAATTTTAGACCTGCTTGACACAAAGAAACCGAAGACACCACCAGATGATCGTTATGGTGATATAAATCCAGGTGATCTTCCAACACTTAAACTTAAAATTCCAAAACATTATACCAAAGTACCGTTTAACGAATACCCTACGAAAGAATACCTTATTCCTTCGCCAGAGTACCAGTCTCCCAATGAATACCGTTATCCTACGACAGAATACATAATTCCTAAAACAGAATATTTCCCTACAAAAGAATACCATATACCTTCACCGGAAATTCAAATCACTCAGAAAGAATATATTCTTCCTTCCGAAGAATACCGTTATCCTGCCTCAGAGTTCCAGATCCCCAAGGAATATGTTCCTAACGAAGAATACGTTTATCCTTATATTCCTATTAATAACAAATATATTACTGCCCCGAATTACCACAAACCTAAGAAAGAATATATGACTACTGAAGAATTCGACATTCCTAAACAATATGACATTCCTAAACAATATGACGTTCCTAAAGAATATGAAATTCCTACTTCAGACTATCTTATTCCTGAAGATATCCGTTTACCTGCCCAACCATACATACCAAAAGTCCCTATACCACAAGAGATTACGATCGTGGATAGCGAAGAGACGGATCTGCCTAAAATATTAAGACCGGTCCTGCCTGATGCACAACAGCCAATAATTCCAGAAAATATTATCGATTACATAATAAAACTATTAGAGAATGACGACAATGCGCCTATTGTGGAGTTGATTGATAATGTGAAGATTGTCACAGATTCACACCCTCAAAATATCCGTCCGTACATAATGAAGTTATTAAAGCTACTTACCTTTGTTCCAAAAGAACATAATGATATCCCAAGGATTATTGAAATTTTGACGAATTTGCTCAATTCCCAAAAGAATGAAGAATGGCCATTGAGTGATACACTCACAGAACAAATTCTGTCTTTCGTAAAACCAGATGAATCTGGCACCATAGATACCAGAATATTAGACATCATTTTGAACTTAATTAAAATGAAACCACATGAGACTCAAGTCAAACATATACTGCATCTCTTGAAACCATACCAAGATGGTGAATTGGACCAAATACTAGCTGATATATTAATTCGGTTAATAAAAGCGTACCGAACTCGTTTACTGCGTCCAGATCAAATAGATATTCTATTCTTACTTTTGCAGAAGTCTAAAAATGGTATCGATGAGCCCAAAGCAATTGACGTTGCTAACAATTTAGACAGGTGGAATGAAATAGGAATTAATCCAAAACAACTGGAGTTAATATTCAATAACTTAAAGCCATATGCATATGGTCAAACTGATTCTAAGCCTCTTGATATAATACATTTCCTATTGACTCAAAGTACGAAGTTGAGTCGACCACAGTTAGATTTTATATTAACATTCTTGAATCCTAGCATGAGAGGTGTAGATATAAAACGTATAGACATTATACATTTCTTATTGGGCATTCTTCATATGTATCCGGGTCAAGTAACTGGTCTGCTTGAATTACTTATGGAAGATACACCTGGGGTTATGAATTCTAGATTTGTGGACATCTTGATCTTCTTGAACAATGAGGGGCTATTGACGCCAGAACTTATAGAGATCATCACCCAACTGTTGCAAAACGACGTAATGGGAGAACTGGACGAAAACCAGATAAAATCATTATTAGTCCTGCTAAAACCATACAAACAGTCTAATCCTAAGATGGTTGTTGATATTTTAACTCTTTTGAATCAAGGAGGACTGCACAGTAACTTATTAGAATGGTTTAAGTCACCTCAACCTGATGTAGTTGAAGTTCCAATCTACCAACCTCAAGACATCGACATAATTGATCAAGTCAACGGTCCAAAACTTATATATGATCAACCACGTCCAAACAATCAAGACAGAATACCTAGTATTGCAATTGAAACTCCGGATAATGATGTTTCATCGATTATCGATTGGTTGCAAAAACAAGGCATATTTAATCCGGATAGCGGAGCTAATCCCGAAATAGTTAATAATATAGTAAAGATTTTGCAGATGGGTGATCGCGAATTGGGTGTTGTTGAACTAACGTACATGCTCAAACATATGAAGCCACTTATTTACCATCCTGTATATTACGTTAAATACAGGCTGCCTATTATGAGTTTCATAACAAATTTCAAAGCTTTGTTAAAAGAGAATCCACACCTAGCTGCAAACCCAATGAAACTGTTACAAGAGTTGATACTAATATCTAACGTAACAGAAGTATCTCCTAATCTGCAAGGTTACCCTAAAGACGAAATTATGAAACTGACTTTCAACGGCGGAGATTTAATTCAGGCAAAGATTTTAGATGAACAGAACCAGAACTTGAATGATCAGATCAAGTACGTCCAGTCTCTGAACACGGGTATTACGCCAGAAGAATTGTTGGAACTGAATAAGGTGAATGAAGCGAAATACTTTCCTAAAGTAGTCCAATTTCAAGAGACGAGCATTCCTGAGAAAATCGTAATAAACAAGGTTGTTGTTCCCTCTGCCTCTGCGCATTTCCGCCATTATGAAAGTGGGCCTATAATAACGCAGGGTGCGATAAAAACGATACATCATAAGCTTCAACGATCGAATGACAATCCGGCCTCCGACGAAAATGAGTCGAGTGAAAGTGAAGATTCTGATGATGAAGAAACGACGCCTAAACCAACGCCGTCTCCGACACTCACGACGACAACTAACTAAAAGAACTTGTTTAAATTAATACAAATAAATGTAAGAAAACTAAGTTGTTTCATTTTTTTGGTTTTAAGATAAGATGGGTACTAAATATAGGTAACTCGTAACTCAGGACAGCATAAAACTGAAGACGAGAACTGAGAAACTGAAGAAGAAATTCGCCAACTGAAGACAAAATTGGTCTGCGAGCCTAGCTCTCCCTCGCATTTCAATTGTCTGTAATCTGTCTGAGAGTAGGCCGACAGTTGGCACGATTATAAAAAAATATTTTTGAAGACATCTTAAATTCAATCAAAGTTTTTAGTCGGTCTGATACGCGCGAAATCTGATTTTATGTGTATAACTTACTCAGCTGATAGTTTGTTTGGGCTCATCAATCAGTATGAAGATGGATGGTAGTACTCATATTACAAAGACGGAAGTGTTTAGCCGATTTCAGACCGAATGAAAACTTTGACTCGAATCAGGACCCTTTAGAAAAAAATTGCCAACGATCGGGTCAATTATCCGAATGCTTAGTCTGCAGTGTGTAATCTTACATCTGAATGTCAAGTTTTGGCCGATGTGTGCCTACAATTTTCGAGAGTTGACCTCGATTTCTCAGGGTATTGGGTATACGCCATCAAATCCTGGACCTCATGATGATGTTATTATTTGGAAAGTATTTTCAAGCAAAAAAAGAATTGAAAAGTCAAGTTCTGGCATGATATTTGACAGGTAGTAGCTTAAGGCTCTTGTAGACAGACGGCCCGCTTTCAACTGCATTTCAACCGTACAGTTCACAACGAAAACCCTACGAGGAAATAACGTCCAAAGGGCTTTTTGACTCAAATATTTACCCGTACATATGTTGCCCAATCTATCTACTACCGTATATCTCAATTACTACCGGTAAAGAAATAAAACATCAGATTGCAAACTTTTTACACAGTTTATTCATTCAAAAATTATACTATTGCCAAACTTGAATCTGACAATATTGTGAAAAACCGTTAAATATCGCCATTCAATGATCGGAAAATATCCACAACGTTTCCGATACACCGAATAGAATATACATTGATTTACTTGTATGTAACAGTGTTATATTATTTAACATCTAGATTAGTTCGTTACATTCTCAGTTACCACATCATAATAAAAATAGAGACTTTATCCCACACTCAAGACTAACATCAAATTGAAATTCAACTCGCAACTACATAGTTTCATAACTAGAAATAAATTGTACAAACATTTCAAAAGTATACCTTTTCGAGGAATAAACGCGTTACATAAAATAGTATAATAATAAGCTAAAAATATGGCCTAAGATTAGGTACAAATAATATACACACATGCACAACACAAAGTCAAATAAATGCAAACACTAAGTAAATATAACTAGAATAAACTTTGGTAAATAACTAACAAGCTCACTTGTGTATGTATTGAGTTGAAAATGTGACACAAACTGTTCAATAATCGCACATAAATACGTTATTTACCAAGTTTATAAATTGAGTCATTTTCAGAGAACAATTGGAGACAGTAGACAGAGAGGAATGTAGTAATGAAAGCAAAAATCTATGTTCAGTTCAATTTTTTCTTTTATACCGCACTTTTTACAGAAACAGAAAATAAAGGTGCGTTTAGTCCATTTTACAGTTTCTCACGCAATTAAAATTCACCTTACAAAAAAGAAAATGTTGACATACCATACTTGTTCACCATACATAAAGATCTACCTTAAACAGTAATATTTTATAGTGTTATTCAACAGTTTAACTCTTTTATTTGCATATTATATTTATAGATCCGAACCTACAGTATTTTTAGTCGCGGAAACGCCCTGACTTACACACGATGCAAAAAAATATTTAGACAATGTCATGAGCTGTAGGAACTGCTTGTAAACTTAAAAAATATCTTGTTATAATAAAAACTAGGTGAAAGTTCAAAGAGAAGAAAGAAGAAGTATTTTATATAATATTATTAGTAGAGACATATTCGCAAATTAAGTCAATAATTTGCTTTGGAGATGGTACAAAAAGCGAGTAAACTATTTAAAATGTTTAAATAACTTATAGACATAGCAAGCTATTCGTAAAAACTCTAGATAAGCTTGTTAGTAAACAGGGCGGTCCCGCGACTTTACAATATACCCTAACTAGTCGTAACTTGTAAAAACGTCATAATTTGAAACACTGAGGTGAGAAGTGGCACATTATTGTGTAGTCCGATACTTACACACGATACACACGTATTTCAACCAGACGACACGATGTACGATAAGTCAAAATACGAAAAAAAATGAAAAAGCATGGTTTTAATTACCGCCATGCCACATTCCGTCACGGCCTGCTAGTGTAACCGTAAAAAGATTTAACTTTGCAACTATGTCATGATTGTAAAGGAATAATAATAATTTTTCTTTATACCAAATATCTTCAGAGAAATAATCTAAATATCGTACACAAGTGTTTCCATTTGAAATACGTTATTCGTTGGCGCATTGTCAAGTACACAGTTTGAAAAATTTCGGTTAACATTATAATAATCATGTTTCGCTCATATTGAATATTTCAAGCCAATAACCCTATTTTACTAAGAAACCTTGTCTATTTCTAAGATCCTTTCAAAACTAAAAATGGCAGCGAAAAAATAATTTATAGTTAGTAAATTAATTTAATTAATTCCCATTATCATATCAATGGCACTTTTGTGAAATTATCAGGATCATACTATGCTTAATTTTAGTTATCGGGTAATACATAAATAATCCTAATCTTTCGCCTTTCAGATAAAATGGTGTCTAGTTTTGGGCTATACAGAAAATAATTTAAACATCTATAATAATTCATTTTATCAAAAAAAGGAACTGTAATCATAAAAATAACACTCAAGTTTTGAAATTTAAAATATCGATATTTTTCTAAGAGTAAGCACAATCTCTAATGTCGATAAAGTAAATGAAACTATCGATGTTGCTATCTTCTTCTAGTTAAATCTAACGTTTTTAAAGATGACAGCAACACTAATAAATACCAAGGAAGGTGTTTTTGATTTAAAATGCAATAAATAGAATATGCAACGAAGGGAAAATGCCATTTTAAAATAATTTACATAAATCAATTTAAAATGTTCTACAAAGGATTAGTTAATCGTTCATATAGCTATGGTTAATTAGGACCTATTTCATCTAACTCCTTTCTACTGTCGCTTTGTAAGGCGAAGATTATACGCTCATTTCGGCATCAATTCAACCTGTGACCTACATCATCATATACTAATTGCTGAATGACAGATTAACTAAGAGCAGATTACAATAACCTTATCCATTCGTTGTTTATCGATTAGAGATTGAATTTCAACATAATTTGTTTGAAACTAGTGTCAGAATTCAATCTCCAATAGCAAAACAACGATTAGTTATTAAAATCCGCAGTAAGAGTCTCAAAAGCATCTTCAACAACAGCGCAAGTTTGAGACAATGTATAGTATTCTGTCCATCATTCACAAATCGGTCTTTTCGTGATCAAGATCTTGACTGAAGTGAAGCCAAAATGAGCGTGTAACCACTAACCGTTGCCATAGAAACGACAATTTCGCAGTTTATAATATTTATTAGTTAGGATTACGATCTGTGGATCTTTGTCATATAAAGCGTATTTCAATAAAGGTGAAACCAAACGAGCATATACAACACATTTCAAACAAAATTACTGAATTTACGCTGCCTTTAATTCCCTTTAACATATTTTATCTTTAGAGAACCACAGCCAAAGAATCTAGATATTTTTCGAATTATTAAAAAAAAACTTTGACGTCATTAAAATAAATCCTCCTTTTTTTAAGACGAATGAATGTATTTCTCGTCTGGCAACACCCTTGAGTGCGATCCTGTATAGAGGAACTTACAATTAACACATTAATTCCTTTAAGTCTAATTAAACCAGTAAATGCACGATATCTAAGTGCACTTTGATTATATCCTGACACGTCACGGCTTTGCAAATTAAGAATAATTAGTAATATTAATGAATGAACTGAGTTATCTATTTAATAAAAAGTAATAAAATGAGTTCATGCACTTTGTAAAGAAAAATGAAATTATTTGACCTGTAAAATGAAGTTATATTTTATAAGTAAAAACCAGACTATAATGAGTTAATTGAAATTTTTAGTTATCTGTGGTCCGTATTACATAACTTTGTATGACCATATCCATAACTTCTGTTATTGAGAAACCAGACGGTTTAATTTACAAGAAAAGTAATTAAATATTTCATTTTTTTAATCTAATTAAATTATAACCTCTAAGTCCACGATGTTTATAATTTTATCAATTAAAAAAAGTCTTTATGTGTCCGATTTCTTACCTGTAATACGGACCCAAAATTGAATTAAAAAAGCAAGATAATAATTCAAAATGTAAAATATAAACGTAGAGTTGAAAGGCTCATCCCCACATGACGTCTACTTGTCTATGTCGTGACACGTGGAACAACTCTAGACACGTTTATACCTATACATTTAAGATTTAAATTATTTTTCATGATTACACTAAATTCCCAAACGATTTTCTTTAAAAACAGTAACAAGATATAGGTACTTATAGTTTTTAATTTAGTAATTTTTTCGCGTCCTACAAACGGCGGAGTGATTTTTTCTTTGGCGAATATTTTGGGAAAAAATGCTCCTTTATATGAATACTGCACTAAATATTATTTTGTTAAAACAACAAATATTAACATCGATAAATTGACATAATTTTGCTCATTTAAGATTTCTTTTTAGTCGATATTTCACTTTTTGACTAAATTATATCTTCGTTTATACTATAGTTTCGATTATAATTTAAATATTGTTTGTTTTTCCCCGCCCTTTGCATAACGCGACTTAAAAAAAAGTACAAATAACGATAGAAAACGCACTTAGTATTAATTTTTAAGAATCACGCCTGTTTTAATTAGCTGACGGACGGACTACAATGATCTACGTATATTTATGTCAACACACAAACACACACACACACATACTCACACATCCGCCATCTTTACATTACCAACGACAAAATAAGAAACCCAATATTCCTATTTTTATTCCATAAAATAAATGCCTGAAAATGATTATATTAAAATGAAATGAATATAATTTACGTGATGATCATGAAAATCTAAATTTATTTATAAATAAAATGCTGGCTAATATAACCTTAACTAAACACATGAAGTATTAAAAATCTTTTGTCTTTTGTCCTAATATACAAAAAAGAAATAGAATCAATTTAGAGATACTTAGCATTGAAGAAATATATTATCATTCACATAATTACTTAAAACAAAATTATGTAAATGCTCAATTCCTTCAGAAGTCAAAGTTTTAAATATAAATAAGGTCCCATTTCAAAATAGGAACTCTTAAAACGGGGACAACACTACTGCAAATGTTAATAAAAACTGAGTGAGTCATTGACATCTTTTTGACTCATTATCTCGGTTTTTACTAACGTTACAAGAGAACTATGATTAGATTAATATAATATAAAGGCCAGAGCCGCGTCGAAGTCGTTTTTAAACAATTTAGTTTGTACGACTAGTCGATTTTTATCGTAGCATAGACAAAATCGACTAAAACATTGTTGAACGTGGCGCGGCCCGCCTCTCTAGTATTTATCGACAATGCGCCAAACCAAGTACTAGCTAACTTTAACTCTAGTATGTATTAGTTCGCACAACACTTCTGACTGCTTAACTGCAACAGTGCAGTACATATTCTGCTGGGAAAAAAAGAAAAAAATACATAAATAAAAGTCAGAGAATATTCTAGCTAGGCAACTAACCTCCCCACTCAGAGACATTTAATGGTTACTTAAGCCATTCCTTAGTAATGGATTTGTACGACATTCCGTCACTAAGGACTGACTTAAGTAATCATTAAATGTCTCTAAGTGGGGAGGTAAGGTTTGTTTGACGTGACATAATCTAGAGGTGTGCTCAATCACAGGTAATTAAAATAATGAGAATGTACGTCGGAAATACGGATACAGTAATATCGATCACTGACGTAAATATACCTACGCAATGAACCCACCATATTGAATGAAATTTATGCACACTTGACGTAAAGTGTAAAATCGTATGGGCTAAGGGATAAACGGTAAGTCGGTAAAGGATAAATAGGCTAAGAGGCAAAAGATGAATGGTATTGGGTAAGTGGTAAAATGTAAAGGGTAAGTGGTAAAATGTGAAGGGTAAACGGTAATATGTGAAGGATAAACGGTAAAATATGAAGGGTAAACGGTAAAATGTGAAGGTTAAACGGTAAAACGTGAAGGGTAAAAAGTAATATGTGAAGGGTAAAAGGTAAAATGATGAAGGGTAATACTCACTTAGCTATTGCGGCGTCTGCGGCGAGGAGGAGCGCGAGTGCGCCGCCAGCGACTGCTGCAGCGCCGCCGGGGTCAGCCACTCTCTATTCAGTAGGTTGAAACGTATTGTTAGTAAAGTTATTCATACAAATGTCATGTATTCAAAGGTTTATCAGAAGGTATGATAAAGAAGAAGGCTGAATTCTAAGGTACATGATCATGAATTGTTTCTACCAGTTACGAGACTGGCCTTGTCCACAGATAAGAATGACAAAAGGTTTATCATGCACTACCTTTTAGAAACCTTTGGTGGAACCAAAGGTTTTACTCGTTTCCCGAAAGAACTCTTGGAATACATACATATGCATAAGCCGTATTACTGCCATATTGCTGTTTTAATTGAAGTAGTAGTGTGAACGAAAAACAAATATCCATACACACAAACTCTTTTAATATGATGAGTAGGATTGCCTTCTTTTTTACTGCAAATTTAAGTGATACTATACGTAGAGATGACGGCAGATAGAAGAGTATAGAAGCACAAAAGCATGGAAAAGTAAGGAAACATTTTGTAGCACCTTACTCTATACATTGTGAAATGCAAATCTGAACTAATATTACAAAGCTGAAGAGTTTGTTTGGCTATAGGCTACTTCTTAACCGGGTTCGTGCAGAGGTTCCCACGGGATGCGGGTGATACCGCTGGCAGTAGCTAGTAAATAATATGAACCCAAATAAAATTGGGACAAGGGCCTCCTGCCCTTGATGATGATGATGATGATGATGATGATGATGATGATGATGATGATGATGATGATGATGACAATAATGCGTAGAGACTCACTTGGGCAGACACCGCTGCAGGAAGGGCACGCACGAGCTCACGTACGCGAGCCGGTTCACCCACGCCGGGATGTCGTGGTCGCATAGCGCCTGCAAATTAGTAACAATCTCTTCAAATTATGTACAGGAACAAAATATGTATGTGATGCTAGAAACATACTACAATCATTAAAACCCTTTGAAATACACGTAAAGTCCATAAAACTAAGATTTCGCATAGGTGCCCGCTTTTTTTGCAAAAGAGTTTATAAAAATAAAAAAACAAATAATAAGTTGGTAATCTTATCTCAGGGGAAAAGGACCGAAAAGAAATATGGAGTTATTTTTAGGCGATGAAGATTCTAAGGGGTTACTTTTTATCGTTATTTTTGCAGAGACTACATTTTGTTTGTATATGAATAAATTGTTATATGAATAAAAAATTCTTGCTTTTATCTAAAGTAAAAAACTTTTTTTTTAATTACCACATTTCAACCGTTTACTAAAATTATGAATACTGACATAATTTAGGCGATAATTTATCATCCGTCAATATAGAAAGTAAAATAATCACAATTATTTAACTATTCCATTCCGATAAGGTATTATTTTCCAATATCTATTCCGTTCGCTTACAAAGTGTCGAGGTCTATAGATAAGTTCGTTTCCGACATCCGACTAGTCCGACTACACTGTATTGATAGCTTAGCTGTCAATACGAATGGTCATAGATACAGGGTGCTTGTTTATGATAAACTGTATCGTAGCAAAGTAACTATGTATCGTGTAGTTTTAGTGGCTATTGATAATTTAAATTGACTGAATGTTCAAATCGCCGAAATTAAGGGTGATTTTGGAGATCAAAGGAGGAGGCCTATGTTCAGCAGTGGACATCCTATGGCTGAGATGATGATGATGATGAATGGGTGATTTTGAAAAAAAAAGATGAATTTAATGCAAACTATTTTTTTCTCGCTTTTTTTTACTTTTTTGACAAAAATAGGGCTTTGAACCTTTGACCTCAATACTCAATACTCAATAACTTTATTGCATTCCATAATGTGTACAGGCTGGTGGGTAAAATTAAAAGAAACAATTATGGACCCTGTCGGGCACAGCAAAGTTAGTTTTTAGAGGAGAGGACGAAGAGCGCTTTTTAAACATAATTATATTGAGTTAAATGTAGAAACTACTAAACTTACTTATTTATTATTTATTAAATTTATATTCGTTTATTTATATATTATTAATTTATATTATAAATATTCTATATTATGTTATTAATTATGTTATTAATTATTTTATTTATTTATATTTATTTATAAATTAGCTGTAGTTTTTTTATTTATGACTCAATAGTAAGAATCTAATTAAAGGTATTGCACGGTAAGTAAGGTAATTAAATTGATATATTAAGTACTGCTTGTTTATTCCAGTTATCCTAGTTTCCCTAGTTGGTATTTATCTTTGAAATATTCGTCAATTGTGTAGTAGCTTTTATCTAAGAGAAATCGTTTTAGTTTATTGGTAAATATATTATTTGATTCAGTGTTTTTTTATGTATTCTGATAATTTATTGTAGATTTTAATGGACGTAACAAACGCACTAGAGGAATGCATATTTAATCGTGAGGTTGGTAGATTGAGTCTCCAAAGCTACAAAAGTACTAAAAGATTTATTATAAATTACAAAATTAGTATATTTTTTTAGTACAAAGAGAATGTTCCACCATCTCTTAATAAACCTCAAAAATCATTAAATCTAGTTTCCCAACACACACGTGTTTACCGCCCCACTAATTATCGACAAAGAGTTGATAATACCGCGCTATCGTTAATTACGCCATTGTCTCACAAGCAATTAACTACTCTTTGTAGTTCCGCTAACACACATTTGTTTTAAAACTTGAGTCTCCGCTATGATATGCCTAACTTGTTTTAAAACTTGATGAAAAGTTAATGGCTGGTTTCAAAACTTCGTGAAAGGAGTTCCCTTATAGATAATTCATACACCTACGCATGGAAGTTTGCAAAATCTTGTAGGTACTTTTATAAGTACGTATGTAATTAACTTGAAATTAACGGAAAGTGAGTACATAAACCGTGTGCTTCGTTATTGAGATTTGGTGGAAAGGAATTTTTAATCTAAGTAACTTTCAGTAAATGATAATTTATATAGTTCATTCATTTTCGACCCCTTAAAGTTGTTTTTTGTTTTTTTATTAAGGCCTATGAGAACTCTTGCGAAACGTCAAGCTAGTTGCATATTATTTATTTTTATATTATTTTACAGTTAAGTCATAATATATCGTTTTCGATGTTGGATCTGAGAGATTTTTATTGATATTAATTTTATATACATACATGGTTTATCTCATCAAATTATTCTATTAACTACTCTATGTAGGTACACAATAGGTAGTTAAAGTTTTATAGTTTTTCTTAGATCTTTGATTACATTACAAAATGTCATGTTATCAAGATTATATGATGAATACCTTTTAAGCAAAAATAACAAAAAAAACCTATTACATTAGTAAAACACCAGCAGCCTTACTACAATAAGTTAAACATCTGTTGAACACTTATCTAAAAAACGTATGGCTGCAAAATGAACCTTATGTCAACGTCATAATCTGTCATTTTTTAGACAAGTATTCAACAGATGTTTAAAAGTTTTTGTAGTAAGGCCTTGTGTATTTAAATGATGTTAATAGCAGATAGTAATAGTTTATGATTCTAAATTTTCAGTACAAATGCTAATATGAACTTTGACCTTCACAAACAAAGTTAGAGATTAGAAATATTTGTAAATGTATTAGAATAATTTAGCCTATGATAACCTTCTGTTAAATAAATGCTAGTTATAATAAATCAAAGCATTCTTAGGCCTAAGTTCATCGAAAATATAAACGTCCGTTTGTCATAAAACAACCGTTTACTTTGAAAATGTACCGAAATATTTATTTATTTACTAGCTTCCACCAGCGGCGCCCGCGTGGTGTGTTGATAAAAAGAAGCCTATGTGTTAATCCAGGGTACCTTTCCATCTACAAACCAAAGTTGGACCAAATCGGTCCAGCTGTTTTTGCGTGCAAGAATAGCGTGAAAGAATAACAAAAATATATCCATACATTCTCACAAACTCACATTTTTTTTTTTTTTTTTTTTTTTTTTTTTTTTTTTTTTTTTTTTTTTTTTTTTTTTTTTTTTTTTTTTTTTTTTTTTTTTTTTTTTTTATTATTCTCGTTTTTGCTTCATTATATACTAAAACATGTCAAAGAGAACATCTTCAAATAAGCCAAGAGAAATGCATTACGATTCTGACCCGGAAGTAAATTCAGCCATAACACCACTATCACCATTACAAAATCTCTCTAATATCACACAGAGATTCAAACGCAAGTATCAACAGGATGATGACATAAGCGACCTCTTGGGAGAGATTAGAAAACTGATGTCGGATTTTACTGACAATCAAGATAAGAAGTATAAAGCATTAATGAGTGCTGTAAATGATATAAAGAACCAAAATACTGAGATTCAGAAGACTACCCAATTCTTATCAGACAAATATGATGAATTACTACTTAAGATGAATCAGCTGGAGAAGGAAAACAAAGAAAAACTAGCTTACATGCAAATTCTTGAAGAGAAAATAGAAAATTTAGAAACTTTTTATAAATCTTCTAGCCTGGAAATTAGAAATTTACCCTTAGACAAATCTGAGAGCAAAATTAACCTATGTGAGACCTTAATAAACACAGGTAAGGTTCTGAACGTCCCACTACAAAAGTCAGAGATACGAGATATTTACCGCCTGAAGTCCAAATCTGGGAAGTCTAGTGGTACCATAGTGGTTGACTTGTCCTCAGTTATTGCTAAAGATAATCTCCTGCAAGCCTTTAAAATGTATAACAAGAAAAATGCTGCAAACAAACTATCCTCAAAAGATATACTGTTGGACGGTCCAATACAACCTATCTACATGTCTGAGAATTTGACAGCCAAAAAGAGGCGACTATTTTATCTCGCACGAGAGAAAGCGAAAACACTGGAATATACGTACTGCTGGGTCTCACACGGAAGGATCTTTCTGAGAAAAAAGGAGGGTATACCCGCAATACGTATCGACTCCGAAAAGGATCTCGGCAAGTTACAACTAAATAAAGAATGACTAAGTACCAACAGTAGTCATGTTTTCCTTCCTGTTACAATCAATTTTTGCATGCCCTTTTCTTATAAAAATCCAATATTAATTGTCAGAATAATTACTGAAATCTTCTTACATTGTAAATTTAATCCGGTGGCTACTTTTTATAATAACATACAAACATACATACATATGCACACATACCTATTATGTTACCAAATATACACATACACTCATTACATAAAACCAACACATACAGGTCTGAACACAATTACGATACTATTAAACAGAAGCAAACTACCCTTTATGAGCCCACAGCCTCAATACAAATTCAGAACTCCGGAACAGATGAAATTAAGCAGGCCGGACACTGGCACCACTAGCATCTATATTACATTAAAAGATCTATTGCACCGGGACATATACTCCTTAAGCAAGCTAAATGATGAACTTTGATTCTATATCTAATGAAATAGATGCTATTGGCACGGCTCCGTGCTATATTTGTAAACCCGGCCGGTGTGATAATATTTTAAATGTAACTAGTAATTCAATAAAAATACTTCATATCAACATACGCAGCGTAAACCGAAACTTTGATGAACTCAATGTGTTTTTACAGAACACAAACATATTACCAGAAATATTAGTTCTATCCGAGTGCTGGTTAAGTAAAACACCAACCATTCCATCACTTGAGGGCTATGCAAGCTATTATACAACAAATAATATAAATCAAAATGATGGTATTATTGTCTATGTCAGATTGTCGCTACCACATATTATTATTGAACCGCTTGTTCTAGACGCAAACTGTTTAATTTGCAAAGTGGATACCGCAAATCTCGTGATAATTGCCTTGTATCGCCCTCCGTGTAACCGCAACATTAATAACTTTCTTAATGGTTTGGATAGCACCCTTTCATCCATATCAAACTATAAAAACATGGTTCTCATTGGTGATATTAATATTAATATTATTCCAACAGATTTGAATCAACAGGCAAACGAATATCTTAATTTGACGTCATTGCACGGTCTTTTACCTACCCACAATTTGCCCACCCGTGGTAAGAGTTGCCTAGACCATATTTTACTAAAATCAGATTTGAAAACTGTCACATTGGTATTTGAAACTTTTATAACCGATCATGCGCCTGTTTTAATTAGTATTGAAAACACATTAAAAAGACCCAAACACAATAATAGTATCGTGAAAGTGGACTATTCATCGGTTTTTGCAGCTGTACTGGACACTGATTTCAGCCCAGTAAAGAATATGTGTGATGCGGAGGTTGCGGCTGATGTGTTAGTCTCAATGATTAGGTCAATAATCCTTAGTCATTCAATTACACAGCGAATTCCTTCAAAGCTTCGGATCATTAAGCCATGGATAACCAACGGTCTTCTACGATGTATTCGCAATCGTGACTCAATGTGTCGAAAGTTGCAGAACGAACCTGACAACCATATCTTGAAACTGACATATATCAGATACCGGAATTTCTGCAACAAACTTCTTAAAAGGCTGAAACACGCATACGAAAAAATTGAATTTCGGAAAGCTCAAAACAATCCTAAAAAAACATGGAAGCTGATTAAAAATATCACAAACTCTGAGTGCTCAAAAAGTTCTTCTAACGAACTTCTTAACATAGAGACTGATAAAATTGCATCTGTTAATAAGGTTAACGAATATTTTTCTAGCATAGGTAGTAAACTAGCACAAAAATTCGGTGTTTCTTCCGGCTATACACCAGACGAAAACACTATTGTCAACTCTTTCGTACTTATGCCGACCGACGAATGTGAGGTTGAAGCAATTGTCCGTGGCTTACGTGCAGATACAGCTATTGGCTGGGACACCATTCCAACAAAATTACTACAGGAGTGTTCAAGCACCCTAGTCCCGGTAATAACACATATTTGTAACATCTCAATGTCGAGTGGTACTTTCCCTAAACCATTTAAAAGGGCTATTGTCCACCCTATCTTCAAGAGTGGGAACAGAGACAGTGTAAATAATTATAGACCAATATCTGTATTGCCCGCCATGTCCAAAGTTTTGGAAAAATTATTAAATACGCGTCTTATAAATTTCTTAGAGAAAAACAATATTCTAGCATCAAACCAATTCGGTTTCAGACATGGTAAATCAACGGAGGATGCTGTGGCTTATCTGGTCGATCGAGTAGTTGACTGTCTCGATAACAGACAGAAATGCCTAGGCATCTTCCTTGATCTTACAAAAGCATTTGACACTGTCTCTGTTCCACTCCTCTTGATAAAGATGGAAATGATGGGAATCCGAGGATATGCTCTCCGGATTTTCAGTGACTATCTTTCTGGGAGGACTCAGTCAGTAAAAATAGACCGTTTTATTAGTGAAAGTGCCTCTCTAAATTTCGGCGTACCGCAGGGCTCGGTCCTGGGCCCCACCCTCTTCCTTCTCTACATTAACTCCTTATGTAAACTTAACATCCCTAATTGCGCCATCTGTAGCTATGCTGATGACACGGCTTTGCTTATACGTGGAAATGATTGGGTTGAGGTGTTTGCTAGAGCCGAGCACACTTTAAGTCGTGTAATGCACTGGCTGTCCAAGAACCTCTTAACCCTGAACCTTGACAAAACCACCTACCTAACCTTTTCGCTGACAACATCCACTCAACCAACCGCAGATTCATTCGTCCTAAAAGCACATTCTTGCGAGCCAAGTAATTTACCTACACCCTGTAGCTGTACCACCTTAGCTAGATCGTCCCAAATTAAATATCTAGGTGTACATATTGATGACTTACTCAGTTGGAGATGTCATCTAACTAGTCTTACCTCTCGTGTCCGTAAGGTGATATACATTTTTAAAAAACTGCGCCATTCTACTGACTTTAACACCTTAAAAACTGTATACTGCGCTCTGTGTCAGTCTATTCTGAGCTATTGTATATCCGTTTGGGGAGGGGCTGCTAAGACGCACTTATTGGCCCTGGAGCGGGCACAAAGAGCTGTACTCAAAGTAATGACTTTTAAACCTTTTAGGTACCCGACATCTCAACTCTATGATAACTGTCAAATTCTTACTGTGAGACAGCTCTTTGTGCTTGCAACAATTGCAAGAAAGCATATTTCTTTGGAATATAACGCAAACGTTATCAAAAAACGTCGGTCACATAAGGTATGTCATACTCCGGCTTTTAGGAGCTCCCTGGCTGCACGGCACCATAATGTAATCAGCGGACATTTATATAACATCCTAAACGAACACTGCAAAATTTATCCATTGTCTAGATCTGAATGCAAAAGGAAAGTATCTCAATGGCTCTTAACTAAAACCTATGCTGAAACTGAAGACCTAGTAAAATTAACAATACTATAATAGGATTTATGTCATACATTATTACGTATCTCACTCACACCTACACATTCACTCTAGAAACGACACATCACCTACACGCCACACTTTACACTCGCTCCTCTCCCGCAACACACACACGCGCACACACACCCTGACACACCCTCACACACCCTCTCACACACCCTCACACACACACACACAAAGCTAGCATCCGTAAGCCACCAAAATGCATGCACTTTACCTTATTAATAATATAGAATACTTATATAAAATTTGTTAAATCTTTAGACTTTTTCACGCCAACTCACATGAACTGTAACTAATACTACTGAATCATTTGTATTGCGAGGGCCCTGGTACTCAAAACTCAAGTTAAATCTTACCTTGAGTACCAGAGTTCAACAAAAAAAATTTTGTGTACCTGTATTAGTGTATAGTGTTTTGTTTGTAATGTGTACTTTTATATGGAAAATAAAATATTATTATTATTATTATTATAAATGTATGTCTCTTCCAGACCTCGGGACTATAGAGTCCCGGATTTTTGGGAGGCGAACGTGGGGCCGAAGCCAACACGCTGAAGCCCTTTTGAGACAACTTTAATGAAATGGTGACACAAAACCGACGATTATCCCTGTATACACTATAGAAATGTACCCAAGGACAATCCCCGGTTCCGTGCTAAACTATTGCTAACTATGGATGAAAACTACTTGGGCTATTGTGATGGGATGCTAATGGACTAGGAATGGGGAAACTACGGGAACTATGGCACCTGCCGATGACAATGTATTAAATACATGTTAAAATGGCAGGTGGAGACTCGCCAACTCACTTACTGGGCCCCCGGGAATCAGTCACTGAAAAGCAACAAGAGGGCAACAGGGACATGAGCGGCTGAGAAGGGTGAGGATACCTCGGCGGACTTTAAACGCAGATCACGCGCTCCCTGTGGGTCCAGCATCACCGGCCCACTCGCCACTTACCACGAGGCACCTACCCTCCGAGCAGGACTAACCTTGCTCTAGCGACTCCACTCTGACCGGCCGATGAAGGCAAGCCAAGAGGCGGGAGACCTATCCCCCGTCATGCTTCACTCCGGCAAGCCGGAGATGGGGGACAGTATACTCTCCCTGGAGCACTCGGATATATAGCCCCGCGGGGTCGCTACTCCCCGTCATCCGCCTCAGATGCCCTGCGGGGCTTATTATTATTATTATTATAATTAATAGGAAAAAAAACTATCCTAGTGAAAACAAAAAAAAAAACTATTTAACATTTTTTTTTTTAGTTTTAGTTTTTTCTCTGAAAATTGAACATGAAAATTTATATTAAACAGTGGTTTTAAGAAAACTGACGTTTATATTGTCGATGGACTTGGGCCTAATGCCATGGTAGGTATATGTTAATTCCGAAATTGCATGCATGTTAAGCAGACAGTCATTTATAATGTTAAACGTTAAAACTTGACACTTTGTCACCGGCAATAAATTTTATTTAGTTTGCGAAATTCATTTTGAAAGATTTTTTTTACTACATTAATATTTGTATGACGTCAGTGTCAGTAAGTTTGTATGTAATGTGTAATCCTAGGAAACAACTGAGCCCAAGTTCACCGAAAAAATACTATTATCTTTTTACTGGTAATTAGGAAATTTATTTTCAAAAATCCCAGTGTTTAACAATAGATAAATGTCCCTATTTTTTTAAAATCTGCCTATCAGTGATGTTATAATTTTTTTTTCAAAAACTTATTTAGAAAATAAGAAAGATTTTCGACACACACACATATGGACATACTATATTTTATTCTGAAGTAAGTACAGATAGATACTTTTACGCAAGTTATTTCCCGTATTGTTAATAAGGAAAAATGTTTATAAGTAATCAGAATCCTCAAGCAGTCGCTCCTTGTAAAGCACTGGTACTCAGCTACATCCCGTTAGACTGGAAGCCGACCCCAACATAGTTGGGAAAAAGGCTCAGAGGATGATGTTTATAATGAGAATGGTACGTCATAGATAAAATAACTACTAGCAGTAAGGTTGACTCACAACATTCACTGGTAGGTAAAGTTAACAAAACCGGCCAAGTGCGAGTCGGAGTCGCGCACGAAGGGTTCCCCGTACCATTACTTAAAATGAGCAAAAAAATCACGTTTGTTGTATAGGAGCCCCCCAAAATATGTTATTCTAGTTTTTAGTATTTGTTGTAATAGCGGCAATATAAAAAAAACACATCATCTGTGAAAATTTCAACTCTCTAACTGTCACGGTTGATGAGATACAGCCTGGTGACAGACGGACGGAGGAGTGAAAACAATAGGGTCCCGTTTTACCCTTTGGGTACGGAACCCTAAAAACGAATAATTTCGATTATTTGAACTAACGTGACTCACCAAACAAAACGCCGACGTAAAATGATTGCAGTTGTTGTTCATTAGGTGATACCTGAAAAGATAAAACCAATTTGTTTGATTAATTTAGCTATATTATTTCATTAACTTATAGATATTACTAATAACTATTACTATTTATTCTAGATACTAAATTAATAAAGAAAATATTAATAGAAATAAAAATCAACATTATTTCTTTCAATTTTTAATTTAATGAATTCTGTATTTCTATACATTCTTTTCATCTACCTCTAGATACTAACTTTTGCAGTTTCACCTGCCTCCATTGGGAACTAATTCGCGCATCAGGATAAAAAGTTTTTTTCAAATCGCTAGGGGTCCGATTTCAAATTAGCGCATTGAAACACTCACACACAGACTTTACCTTTATAATATTGAGTGTACATACAAATATTGATTCCTAGACTACTCTTTTTATTGGTGTCGTTGAATATCCATATTTTTAAGACTCCTTAAAAATCCATTTTAATGCAAAATATTACATTTTTTTTAAATTGATTTTAATACCTTTTTCCCTACTCTCAGTCATCCATTTATATTATCTCATATCGATCATTAACAGCGCGTATAATTTGCTTTACCTACAACTATTGGTAAAATCTTACGTCACGTTTAATAGGTAAACGATTGTCCATCGCGTGTGAGATTCAGATCACACACCATTGATGTACTTTTTATTACTTCGACAAACAATAGCTAATATATAGGTATGATGATATAACTATACATATAATAGGGTCCTGATGAACTTTTATATATGTCTGTGTGATTCGATTTTTATAACTACGCAACGCATTTTGTTTCTTTAATGTATTTCTTGTCTGAAGGTGTAAAAAAACACTGTTTTAGAGGTTTCTTATGTAGCATTAATCCTTGTCCAATTTTAATACATTTTGCAATTAATATGTATAGATCAATATGGCCCTTAACAGCTGGTTCTGCAGTTTAGACCAACAGTAAGATGGATTCATAAAGATATATTATAGAAAGGTATATAATTTGCGGAACCAGGACAAGTCGCTATCGCTAGTCTAGTTAATAGGAAACTAGGTTTTTTTGATTACTATAATCATCGGCAGGGATATTGAGCCCTGACCTTCACCTGCGCAGAAGCGATTTATTGGTTTATTGCCATAAGTGTACAGTGCGCAAAGCGATCCCCACTTTTCCGCCGAGAGCTCAATATCCGTGCCGATAACTATAACTGTCGGTAATTTTAAACGTCTACATACAAATCAAAATAGCACTTTTTAAATTCGTCCCCCTTTTTTGAACATGACCCAATATTTTCGAAAGCCACGATAAAATTTTCAGAAAACATAATCCGCGATACAGATAACGAACTAAATAACAAAAAACGTGTCTGTGGTTATGATTGCGATAACCTCAGTAACTGATAAGCCGGTAATGTTTGTCTGTCTGTCACCAACCTTGGCTCGGCTTTCAGTAATGGCTTGTACAATTTCAGTAATCACTCGCATTTAGGATAGTGCTTCTAAATGTGTAAAATACGGGTTGATGACTGAAAATTGTACGTTTGCGAACAAAAATATTTGCTTTAATTTCTGTGTTTCGTTTTAGTTAAATTGTCTATATTTAAACTACAGGCTACTTTTTATCTACGTGCGGTGGTATTTCCCTCTGGACACAGGTAAATCCGTTAGCGAAAAAATCTAGTATACAATTATAAAGCTGAAATTAGTTTGAACGCGCTAATCGCAGGAACTACTAGACCTATTTCATAAAATTCTTTCAGTGTTACATAGACCAAATATAGAGAAATGCTTCTGTATTTCTTAATAATACGGAATACATAATATAGTGTAAATAAGAATTATCTATGGCTTATGTTTAACTGATCACCAGAAATAGTAACAAATAGAAGACAAAAATAGTAAATGATCACCAAAATGAAACTCGCATTTTAATGTAAAATGATAACCAAAGTTTTAACACTTTGCTATCCCATTTAAGTGAAATTACTCCAAAATAAATCATGCGCAAGCCAAAAATAGTAAATGATCACCAAAATTAAACCACCATTTTAAAGTAAAATGATAACCAAAGTTTTTACATTCTGCTATCCTATTTAAGCAAAATGAGTCCAAATAAATCATTGTTATCCCAAAAGTAGTAAATGATCACCAAAAGTAGTGAATGATCATCAAAATTATACCAGCGTTTTAATATAAAATGATAATCAAAGTTTTTACATCTTGCTATCCTGATTAAGTAAACTGACTCCAAAAAAATAAGTTCGGCCTGATACAATAAATGTAATAACATTATGGGGACCCTTTTCCTGCACTAGGGTGGAAAATTGTCTATTGCATGCCTCTAAACAGTGCGATAAGAGTGTGTTTTCGAGGGAGTGTATTGAGAAACACATTCTTCTTCTTCTTTCTCCTGCCCTGTTCCCAATTTTACTTGGGGTCGGCGCAATATGTTATTTTCTTCCATTTTCCCCTGTCACTCGTCATACTGACACTCACGCATGCATTGCAAGCCGGACACATAACTTAATATGGCATCATAATACTTTATTTGATAATAAGCCTACATTTTATGGCAATCACAGTGACTTATTTAGGCAAAAATAATACATTAGTTTGGTCGTCAAGAGTTGGTGATCATTTACTAAATTTGGTGGTCGAATACAATTTAAAGTGAAGTCGTGACTAAAATAGCTGGTACTATTACATTTTTAGACTTTATTTTTCTGGTGTTCAGTAGATTTTTCTGGTTGCAAAACTAAGGGTATCAAAGCATTTTATGGTGGTCATTATATTTGTTCCCATTATCTATAACAAAATATAAAAAAGTATAAATAAGACAGTGTAAGTAGACATACATACCTGTCACCGCGGAACTGCTTGCCTAATTCTGCTACCAACCGTCTGACTTCCTCTTCGCTGAAGTCCGTATAACCTATGTGCACACTTTGTCTGAAAAAACAAATATAACAAATATTATTATGCAACTGGACACTGTAAGACGTTATAAGAGATCAGATTTTCAAGAAAAAAATACTATAACTGAAAGTACTGAATACTCCTAGTTCCTTGCTAAAACGGGACTTTTTAATGTTCACATTATGGTCATCGCAAAATTTTCTAAATAGCATTGGTCTCTCTTCTGGATGACGTGATAATCCTAACTCCCCATTGGTCAAAAATGTCGTGATGGTACGTAACCCTTCGTAAAAGGTGAAGGCATATGGATGATAAACGTGCGATGACGTGATAATCCTAACACCCCATTGGTTGATTATGTCGTGATAGTTCATAACCCTTCGTACCTGAATCGGAACTGTTCGCCTAACTCCCGTTCGTCTCTGGGCGTGATCTCGAAGACACCGGTGAAGGCATACGGATGACCGCCGTATGCCCATTCCGAGCCGTGGACTTGAACCCCGCTGTGGAACACCCCGACCCCCGCACCTGCCGTGTACCTGTGGAAACAAGGGCTTTTATAGGCAACAGTGATAAATATGAGGACGGTTTGTGGATAGATGCAATCTCCAGTCTAAATCCTTCAAGATTAGCTGCAGTGAATTTTAGACCACACAATCCATTTTAAAAGCTTGCTTCAGCTGCTAAAAGAATATGCTGTTACTTTTTGTTAGCTTTTGACTTCCAAAGCATCCGCAATTTGCTGTCCATAATTATTATTTAAAAAGCTACGATGTCTCCGGTTCATCAGATTCAGAAGTCAGATTGAAGAAGTTTCTCCGGGACAGGGAAGAAACTACCGGTAACAGCCAGTGTAAATTCCTGACGTTCGAAAAGTGCTGTTTTGCTGCCAAGTTTGAGGGTTTGTAAGTGTATCTGTGTGGGTTAACTTACCAGTTCGTCCAGTACATGTCGTAGACGTTGAGCACGACCGCCGCCTGGCCAGGCCGGGGCGCCCGCTGCTCCCCCCGCCGCGAGAGCAGCGACATGCACGACGGAAACATTGCGCAGATGCCGCACGACTGCGCACGAGTACACACATGTTAAATGAGACTTAAGGAGTAGAGGATTGGATGTTACGAGGGGTTTTTTAAGGCCGGCAATACACGGACCGCTTGAAGCAGTCGACCGCCCGAATCAGTTGCAACTGCTCGAGTGGTTCGTGTCTGTGCGTTCATAGAACTCTGCAGTCGAAAGGTTGAAGCTGTCGCCCCTGACTGCTTCAAGCGGTCCGTGTATTGCCGTCCTAAAGTACAGACATTTTCAAATAATTTTGGCTGACGGTGTCAAAATATACAATCAACATACTACAGGAGTATTCAAATAAGTTTGCCAATCTGAAGTCGGGCATTGGACCCCTCGCGCATACGCAATGCTAAAAGATACGTACTTCATAGCAGATATGAAGTTACTTGACTAGAGATGTATCCGACAGGAATATGGCCTCAATGTAAGTACGACATGTAACACTTGGCTACCCTCGTTGAGAACCATCGAGAGAACACATGTTTTTGCAGTTTAGTACAGAATTTTAGAAACTTATAGCCTACTTTAAAATCTGTGAATGGATAGATTATCTCTTTAAGCAAAAATCTTTGAGACAAGCTTAAAGGGTTGGTGTAAAAGAAGTATATGGAATTAAAAATTTGCTGTGACCTTAACTATTTCCCTTCGTATGACTCACAGGCTTCGTCCCTTCAGGACCAAGCAAAAAACATTGTGTACGACCATTTTTATGGAAGCCCCAAAATAGATCTGTCTACACAACTGAATCAGACATTACTACGTACAACTATTGTACTTTTCCGAAAATTTTCTTTAGATATGAAAAAAAAGTATACCATCAACAACAATCCTTGGTTCATTTTAAGAAATCTGTGTCTGGATTCCTTTTCTGACAAAGTCTTGAAGGGACTTGCACACTGCAAAAATATAGGTATTACGCATGTAACTAGAGTACTTTTTTTATATAAAACCTAGCCCTAATTGAATTGAATTTTAGATTTGGAAGACTTTCTAACGTATATTTTGGCGACATATTGGGCTGACAAAGTGTAGTCTCACTATAAGACATGTCATTGACACGAAAGAAGAAGAAGAAGAGATATTAGTTCAAATATGATCATTCTTCTTGCTGAACCTATCCCATTTAAATAAACCCTGCACTAACAGAATACTACAATACTGAACTTCAATGGGTTATGTTTGTACAGCGAAGGTGCCTTAGACATATATTATGTTATATTTTTATCATTCACCTTATCCCAATTTATTATTTCCCCTGCCCTTATCTCAATTAATGATTTGTAGTCAGCGAAGCAAGTATTCTTCTTCCATACCTTCTTATTCAACGTCATAGAAATTGTGTAACAGGCAAGGTTAAATCTCAGAACTAACAGACAATAATTTCATTCTCCAAAATGACTAGTTCTAACAACACCCAAAGGACGGCAGACAATATTATCTATACAGATAATGACGTGTAGGCAGTTGAACTTTACGCCGATGTCGTAATAAAGCGATTAGTTTCCTACCGTTATATGTCGAGAGACCAACTGTAATGTACTGTTTTAACTGTCGACACTTAAACTGACGGAAAGTTATTAAGAGTAGTCCTAAAAATATAAGTTTGTATGCCGGATGTGCACCACGAGGCAGAGTTTCAAATGGCTTCTAAATTAAACTACTTTTACGGATTCCCGACGTTTCGGATCCTTTACAGCATCCATGGTCACGGGCAGACTCTCTATGCTCTCTCTATGGATGCTTTAAAGGATCCGAATCGTCGGGATTAAATAATATTAATATAATCGCGATAAAATCCGTAAAAGTAGTTTTATTTAAATGTCTAATATTCGCGTAAGTGGCACAAATCACCGGGGCTGCGGGTTGTTCGAAAGAGATACCGCGGCCCTGGTACATAAAAGGCCTATGACGGAACACGACGGTTTTTAGTCAGTAAGAGTCTGATGCCCGTTTTCACCGACATCCCCTATACTACCACATAAGTATGGGACCCTTTACTTAAAAGGTCCCCTAAACCAGCCCCTAAATAAAATTGCGTTTCACCATCATTAATATCCCCTAGCTAGGGGTTACATAGCTATGTGACGTTTTTTTTTCGATGTTAGTGACTGTTTCACTTGTAGACCTATCGATACTTTTAAATATTATCGTTTTTTATAAAATTCTCTGAAGTTTTTACACAAATAGATATAGTTTATGATAAGTAATGTTTTCATAGCAATAATAAATATAATTTCATTCATTTTTTTAATTAATTTAATATTTTCTAGCATTTTTACTCTGTATATGCACAACGAAACTTGCATATAGTCTGTGGTAATTTGTATTTGACAGTTGGTTGACTTTTATGTTTGTTTTGATCGTCGATCGCCTCTTCCAAGTTCCCCGTGTTATTTTTACAATTGATTTAGTTTCTAACAACTTTTGCGTTCGAAAATCGATTATTATAATAAAATGGCAGAAAAAAGGAAGCGTAGTCAAAATTTTACAGTGGACGAAAAAGATAAGCTGGTGAAATTGGTGTGTGTTTTTAAAAATATCATTTTAAATAAAAGAACTGACGGTACAACCAACCAAGCTAAGAACGAGGCTTGGCTAAACCTCTGTTCTCAATATAATTCAACGGGAAATATGTACAGGTTAGTTAAATAAACACAAACATGCCATATTTTATCATTATGATAAATACCACATGGTCAACTATATATTTACATTTTATCGTAGGAGTAAAGATGCTCTCATGAGAGTTTGGGAGAAAATGAAGAGTGAAGCGAAAACGTACAACTCGAGAAACAGGAGTTGTACAATTGGAACCGGTGGAGGACCATCAACCATAAAAACAGACCCAATATTAGAGCAAGTCTGCGAATTAATGGGTCGAGGTTGCAGTGGTATTGCTGATGTTTTAGACTCAGATTCAGTTATCACTCTCCCAATTTCATCCATCAATACAAATGTTATTGATCCAGAAGTGACCAGTGAAGAATCGCAGAGTATAATTTTAGACGCTGAACTGGTTACAGTAAGTACTAGCAGATATATAATTTTCATTCAATCAACAATTTAATTATAGCTTAGACAATATTAGTACAGTATTAAGTTAATAAAGTGTAAAAGGATTTGTCTATCTTTTTTTTTCTTCTTAAATATTTTTTTTCACTTAATACTCAAGCTAATCAGATCTTGACAAACAAGATGACTATGTTGTACTTATATAGAAAGAGGATGGGCTATTTAATGTTAATTATATAAAAAGACCTACATGTAAGTAAAAGAAAGAAAGTAAAAAAGTTTATTGGTACACACCAGAAGTGCACACAGTAAAACAGAAAATAAATAGGTAGTATAAAAGAAAAGTATAAAACTAAACAATTTTTAAAGTCCATTAATTTGATTTAATTTTTTTCCAGGACATGGCAATAAATGAAGTTAGGAAAGATGAACAAAATGTAATGAACACACCGCAGTGTTCTAATATATCAGGAACTCCTCTTTGGAAAAGGCGTAGACCGATTCTTAAAGAAAATAATCATCCCCAGACGGAAGTTGTGTCTACCCTGTGTACAGGATTCAAAGGAATTAATGAAAAAAAAATTGAAATTGAAGATTTGAAAAAGAAATTGCTGGAAGAAGAAATAGAATTTAAAAGAAACTTATACAACATACAAATAGAGTCAGCAAGAAAAGATTTAGAAATAAAAATAGAAGTACTTAACCAAATAAAGGGTATGCTATTATTAATTTAATTCACGTAACAGGTTTTCAAAATAATTTGTAATTTGAAGTCTTCTGTATCCATATGTGTTCTGGGATGTGATGTTGGTAATATTTCCTATTTGCCCATTTGAAATGAGTTCCTCTATATTAGGAACATTATTTTCATTCACCGGCTCACATTCTTTTCTTAAAATACATATGTTGTGTAAAACACAACATGCAATAATAACATTTATTGCATTTTTCAATTCTAGTCTTATACCAACAGCTAACACAGGAAAACGTCGTTTTAAGACTCCATATTGTCTTTCTACCACATTCCTGGTTTTTATGTGAGCCTCGTTGTATTTCTGCTCACCTCTTGTAGTAGGATTTAAATAAGGAGTCAACAGATGGTTCTGAAAAGAAAAAAATATCTCTGCTGTTTTATAAGTTCATAATGTTATAATTTACTTTACAGGTGGAAACTTCAATCTGAAGAATTTATTTGGTGTGCCAAAGAATGACTAAATAGAGAAATTGTATTTTTTTGAATAAATTGAATCTATGACACATGGATTGTATTTATTTCTATTCATATTTTCCTTTTATAAATACTTGTACTTGCTTAACTATTTTACCTTCAACGGGTATCCACTGTCACCCAGTAAATAGCTGTCAGTAAAGTCTCCTCTTTCAAATTTTCTAAATGTATGACTATTTTGATAAATAGCCGAGTCATGTGTTGAACCTGGCCAACGTGCCACAACATCCCTTATTAATAAATTAGCTGATGCTATCGTCTGAACATTTATGGACATGTATCCCTTTCTATTCCTGAATAACTCTGCATCATCGCCACCTTAAAAAGACATACAAAACGACAAAGTTTATTTTGTTTAAAATGCTGACTTGTTAAAGTAATAAAGTTTAGTCTTGAAGTTTCACCTGGTGATTGAATTTTCACATGTGTACAATCGATGCAGCCAAGAACATTAGGGAATCTTGAAATATTATAAAATTCCATCTTAACATTTTCTTGCTCCTCACTTGTATTAGGGAAGTTGACAAACTCTGGTCGTAGAGTTACAATCGCTGCAGATACTCGCTTTATTATCCGACTGCAAGTAGCCACACTGATACCACCCATGTCTGCCACAGCTAACAAGTGACTCCCCGTAGCATAAAACCTCAATGTTATTAATAATTGATTTATTGGAGATATAGAATTATTTCTGAAATAAAAGCAAATGAAATAGGTAAGGACATCAAGCAAATGAATTAGGTAGGTATGGCATTGTATGTGCATAAATACAAATACATGACACATACGCATTGTACTCACCTATTATCAGGAAATTCTAAGGCGTGTTCAATCTTCTCCAATAAATACAACACTGATGATTTACTTAACCTATATCTCCGAAAGAAATCAGTTGCATCAAAACTTTCGAAGTAATTTGGTCGTTTTCGATATATTTTTGGTCTACGATGGTTATTTACGTCGAATATAGTCGAAACCGTGTCTAAATTTTCTAAAAACTCATATAAATCACTATCCATCTTCGTTTCTTAAAGGATCACTCACTTATGTGCCGGTTTATGGGCCAAAATGTCGGTCTCCTAAATTTAGGGGATTTTTTAACGTTTAGTTGACCCCTAACGGTTGGTGAAACAGAAACCATCTTCTAACGGTCCCCTAAGCATGTTTAGGGGATCCCATAAACTTAGGGGATGTTGGTGAAAACGGGCATGACACTCCCTCACCGCTGCTAACCCACAGCGGGAGGGGTCATTTGATGATTTTTAACGTCGCAAAAAAAAGTGGCAGAAATGAATATGGCTTCTAAATCCCAAAAACCTAAAATTGCGAAAAAAGATTTTGGGTCTTACATATTAACAGATAGTCAACGAACTTTGGAATAGTAACTTTTGAGCTTTAGACTCGCGTTTTCTTAGCTCATAAATACTAGTTCAATATCGATTGATTGGTGGTGTCATCCCTCCAATTAGAATGGATATCGATTGCCAATTACATTAATTAACTTGTCTCTACCACAGGGAGTTTTAAAAAGATAAATACTGAAGATTCATCAAATCCCAAAGTTTAATCTGCATTCGGAGAAGATTTTACGACGTTCCCGGTCGTTAACCTACATCTTACAAAATATTGAGATGCGTGGGAGTATCGATTGATGTTTGTTCCAAATATTAATTCAGCTTCCGGATTTGAACTATGAATCAGGGCCGTTTCCTTAAACGTGTACAGAGAATTTGTGATCAAAATCAGTTGTGGATTTTTGGCAATCCCTAAGGGTATTTAGAAGGCAGGAAATCTGACATCCAGTATTACCAAGGGGACTGCTGTTTAGCTTAACTGGGTGGAAGAGATCAGACAGGCAGGCGTTTCATGTAACCACCAAGCAATAGGCATGGTAGACGAAAATGAAGCTACTGTTAGTTCATTAAAATTCGAACATATTACATTCATACGTCTATTCATTTGTAACCTAACCATAGTCTATACGAATCTAAATCCATTGATGCTAAAACTACATGACATACGCAATATAAACAACTTCTAAACAATGATTGGGTGATCTATAAACAAAAGAAGAACAACACAGAACTACACTACACGAATTAACAAGCCTACTTGACATAGTTGCTTCGACTAAGCCCGGACGTACTCTAGATTGTCAAACGATAAGATAGTCGCAGTTTTAATTACGATTCGATGAATTTTATTGATTGATTGATTGTATCATATATGAGGTCATTAACAGTAGGATTAGAAGTAGTGGCAATCACGAGTCTTCAAAATGCAAAAGAGATTTGCAAAGCCTGGTTAAGACAATGGTAAGATTGTTCATGAAAAAGAAGATCTTAGAAAACACAGCAAAGCTGATTGTTGGCAATCAGCTTTGCTGTGTTTTCTAAAAGCTGATTGCCAAACTAGAGATGATCATTCTAAAATCAAAAATTCTCCGGCAAAGAAGTTCAAAAATACATAAGTGTGATGGCAAAGTGGAACCCAGCATAATAAGCGCTTAATTGCTCATAACTTAAGCGCTAAATACAGCATTTTAGCTTTAGCACGTCAAAGGCTTGTCACAAGCAATGCCGGGGCCTTGCTACAAAGGCTGGGACGTCGCGACTCGGGGCTTGCAAATCCGACGCTCGCCAAATCGCTACGATAGTGTTCACGCGAGCTATTTTTCACACCTATTTTCTTTTGTACTTTCTTTAGTATAGGAAAAACTGCATATTGTAACTAAATAGCTTTTATAGCCTGTAATGAATTGAGTTAGTGGTATTTCTTTATGCCGACTTTTGTTTATATATAACTCATGCATTGTCTCAATATGTCAGATCAGATATTCACAAAAAAATTGAACTGATCTCTTTACTATTTTGGACAAATAAAATCCATAAATATACATGCTTTGGCTTACTAGTTAATTTTCTAGGACGATTACCTTTCTAACTCTACTTTTTTAGGGAAATAAGGATACAATGACAGTTCTAGTTTTCTCTACATCATCATCATATGGCAAAAGAAGTAGAAGGATTGTAGAGGTCGACCTAAAACTTCAACAAACCAAACCTCTTCCTCATTAGTAGGTACTAAGTTAACAAAAGAAAATCAAACACACACAAAGCTTGGTTTGTATATGTGTGAGTTAATACTTGATGTAATACTAGTGGCAAGCGTGTGAACACACTATTAAACGAACACAACCACTGCCGAGTATTTGAACTTTTTATATCCAGTTGTAGGACAAGTAAATTGTTTTACTTGGTTTCTTGTTAACGAAAAGGAAGAAATAGTCTTTGTTTTTGTTCAGCTTTTTTGTAAAGAACTGCTGGATAGGTTTTGTAATTTTTTAGGGTTCCGTATCCAAAGGGTAAAACGGGACGGCAAAGTGGCCGATGGGGCCGAAAAGTGCAGGAGTGGAGACCACGGACTAGCAAGTGCAGCGTAGGACGTCCACCAACAAGGTAGACAGACGACCTTATAAAGGTCGCCGGAAGACGCTAGATGCAGGTCGCCTCCAACAGGTATCTGTGGAGATCTAAGGGGGAGGCCTATGTTCAGCAGTGGACGTCCTATGGCTGAGATGATGATGATGTGATGGAGGTATTGAGAAAAGATGATAGAGAAGTCTTAAAGTAAACCATATGGATGAAAAACTGCAGATACCTAGTAATTTTATTATATGACGTAGTCTACAGCTGTTATAAATTATAATATTTCTCAGCATGCGTGTTTTAACTACGTCCGCGATATAATTAAATACTGCCACACTAAAGTTAACACGTTCAAATGTTATCGACGTGACAGTTTAGTATATTGTTATAACAACGCTTTTTGGTTAATCTAAACTGTACTCAGTCATGAAACTAGACCATATATTGCCGAAAATATAAAAAGAACCGGTGTTTAAAATAATTTAGTTTTTGTGACCAATTGCGGTAGAAAGTTTCAGCTGGTCTTAAAGTGAAATGGGCAGTCAATTTTAATAGCATCAATCCGTATACCGTCCGTATATCTACTATCCGTCAAGTATACTAGTATGAATTGGAACCTAGAAAATCCGCAATATGAAAAAAATAAACGCAATAAGTAAAAAGCTAAGGTTATGGCCAGCCCATTAAGTTCGCAAGGTAAAGCACATCAGGGTAATTATAGAGGTTTAATGTTTGTATACGAACGAAAACGCTAGCAACAGTCGCTCCGCATATTAAATAAATAAACAAACAAACCGTAAAAGATACGTACATACCCACTACTGGGAGGCATAACGGACACAGGAAATCCTCACACATTGATTTAACACAAAGAATAAAGACTCTTTGCATCAAAGACTCCTTGTTCTAATTTCGAGCGGCCATCTTTTAAAGCGTTCTAAATTCAAAGGTTTTGGCGCGGAATTCAACGAGCGAGTCAAATGCACATCAGACGAGGAGTATGATTGACGCGGCCGGGAGGGAACTGCACGGCTCTCGTCTGGCCGCTAATTGGAGATCACGACCTCAGGGGGCCGACTCTATGACGAACTATGGGAAATTTGGAACATGCATCGTGCTGCACTGATTTTTAAGTAAACTTTTTTCCATCAGACATTTTAAAACAGGCGAAAAACGCTAGGGACAAATGGAAATGAGAATTAAGATGTGATTTATAAAAAATATACCATCATGATCCAAGAAGACGTAAGTACATAGGTACATATATGAACTTTTACACTTTATAAAGAATGACCATCTTCTTTGAAACAGTTTTTTTTTAGAAAGAGTCAGTAAAAACTTCAGGGTATTCTCCAAGCGAATTGAAATGTTTAAATAAATACACTTTCCCTAACAAGTCGTTAGTCAGTACACTAGTGCTTAGTAGGTTAATATTGTGATAACGTTTTAAATTACCTTTTATTTGCACTTCGTTTACCTAAGTTTCTACTTTCTAGGTCTAACCTAGAGCCTATTAACCTTACCATTAGTTTAGCTTCCTGGCTACCAAGGTTTTTATAATGAGCTCCTAATTTTCATTATTAAGCTTAATAAATATAAGTAGTTTTTTTATCACAAACACTGTTTTAGTAACAGAGTTTTACCGTCGCACTACAAAAACTTTTAGACACGTGTTCAACAGATGTTTAAGTTTTTGTAGTAAGGCTGTCATTGTCTACTAGCTTTGCCAGGGGTTTTAGCCGTGTCCCGATAGGAACTATTTATTTAACTTCACATTGTAATCCTCAGTAAATGGGCTATCTTACACTGAAAGAGATTTACAAATTGCTTCAGCTTTATTGCATACTTTTGTTATTGATCATAGCCGTTAGTTTATAGTAAAGATCAGATCTATTTCAATTCACAGATGACAAAACAGTTTTCTTAGGAAGAAAGCACACATGATTTAATTTTCCTTGTAGTGTTCCTCAAATTCTAAGCCACTGCCAGCATTAGGTATATATTTATGTATTATATTATAAATCAAGATATTCTCTAAAAACTAAACCGCAACAGGTTTCGATAATATTCCGATAAAGCTAAGCGTAGAAACAATTGGAGCGCTCGATATCGATAGCCACACAATTAAAGTTGTGATAAAGTTGAAACGCCAATGTCGATAAACGTTCATACATAGGTATGTATTGACTGTGATTTCAGTACTGATGTGTGCTTGTAACTTTCATTTAACATCCTGGCCAGTCGTTACGGGTAGTCAGAAGCCAGTAAGTCTGAAACCAGTTAGACCAATGGGTATTGGGTTGCCTGGGTAACTGGGTTGAAGGGGTCAGGTAGGGCAGTCGCTCCTTGTAAAGCACTGGTACTCAGCTGAATCCGGTTAGACTGGAAGTCGACCCCAACATAGTTGGGAAAAAGGCTCAGAGTATGATGATGATGTGTGCTTGTAACTTTCGTGTAACAGCTGATCCGTAATAATGTCTAAGAGGAGAAAAGTATTGAACCTATTGAAATGAAATGTGGTAGGTACACAAACTAGAGCCTAAGAAAGGATGCTAGATTTTAACCGGGTGCGAAATTTTTTGTTGGGGAACTGTTAGTTTTAAAGATATGAAACTGATTTTTGTGGCATACAGTGTGATCTACAGAAGCCACATTTCCATAGCCCTGTTACGTCACAAAAACAACACAATTCAATCATTATTATTATGATCGAATCAATATAGCGTGGATATAAAGATTGTTAAAGTTTTTACCCATTTGGCTACGACATAGTAAAATACAGTGCACGATAACCAAACCACAACTAGCCGAAATATCGTCTCCAATATGACGGCTGGAGTAATTTGACGGCTGGTTATAGTTTGACACTACTGTGGTATAGTTAATATTCAAACTAAATGGTGCAACTAACCCTAAGACTTAATACGACTGTCTTATTAGAAACAGAAGGATTCCCTTAGTCTATATCTGCAAGGGATTGGTAACCCCTGGAGAATAAACGGGAAGTTTATTCCTGTCCTATTTGTGTCGCATTGTGCAGCCACTAATGCAGTAAGTTTTATAGTGATCTTACATGATATTGAGTGTAGCACCTAGCGTGCCCACCAACCATAGCTTAGAGCAAGTAAAGTGTGCCATTTCCTACAGTTGTCTCCTAACTTGGTCAGAGATAAGCTCGGTTTACTTGAATTAGGGTCAAGTTATTGCTGGCCGTATTGCTTTCAGGATATCGTGTTTATTGCATTTAATTTTACTAGTAAATTGCATAGCGTTATCAGTAGTCCCAAGTTTTGGATCCATTACAGGTAAGATAAGGTAAGCGAAAATGTTTTTTAGAATGCTACAGCGCTCTGGAAGACCAACAAGAGTCTTGAACGACTCTTCTGAAATTGTTCAATTTACGAATTTTATTTTCCCTATTAACTTTTGAAAATGTTAACACAAACACCTATTCAATTCTCAGAACTCTTTGAAACTTCCAACTACATTTGAGGGGGTTCTTCACAAAGACCCCAAAACAATACCATTATAAGTCTTCTTGAACCAGAAACTTCGCAAAGCCAAGTAACAAATTATTCGCCTTGACACTCATATCGATCAGAACAAGATCAATAATTAATATGAGAACCAACAAGTGTATAAGAAAGCCAGAAAGCTAATGAATCGCTCCTGACCTTTCTGACGTTGCTAAGAGTGCTGTAACGCGATATTAACACGATCCCCTTTTGTTTTCGTGAACAAAAGTAATTGAAGACTTGGCTAAACGGCCTATTAACATACTGGTTTGGTAGTACTACTCGTTGTTTGGCTGTAAAAGGCATTTACACGACGAACAAGCGTTTGTATTTTGCACCAGCTAATTTTACGGTTGTCTGTCGTAATGGTAGCTTTAATTTGTTTAGGAATATGCGAAACAAATATGGAAAGACGTCATTTGGTTGTCGAAGTATGTAAATATGAGAATTGCAAACACTCATACGTAAAACTGTATATATATGATTTTTATCCTCAACCAATTAGGATGAAGATTAAACTTAAAAGGCCTCAAAGGTAGAAGAAGGGTCACTAATGTTGTTTTGTGACCACGTTTATTTTTAGGACGTTTATATTTAAAGGAATTCTGTCGATTTCCTATAAAATCAATGCTGATTCATTGTCCTAACAAGAAATACACTACTTATCAAAAGGGGAGTCACCGTTACAAAGAAACATAATGGATCACTTTGACATATGATGAAGGAAAGAAGAATTATGTTCGATCGTAAAACTTTAGAGGCACTTAAGAACATTCAATAATAAGGGAAAGACTTAATCAGAGTCGGTTACATTTCACTTTATTAAATTAAATAGGAGGGCAGTAGCCGTGTCATAAACATTGAATGCGAAATCAAAATGGGAGGTTGGGACCCGTGGGTCATGCATGATAACCGGAATTGAAAACCTTTTGAGTTCTGCGTGTTGTGTTAGTTTTCCTGTTTAGCCACTGCTCTCTTAAGAGCAAAGATACTTCAATACTACTGTTTCAAGGTGTGCTATGTAATACAGGTGTCAGAAAATGTTACTTCTTCCACGGTAAAACAGTTGAACAGGTCTTAATGACATAACCTATGTATGGTGTCGTAGTCAGTAGTCAGACTTCAGAAAATAAATACCCCATAGTGTTCTAATCCAATTCCCCTGTCGTACAGGAATATGAAACGCAAAGTTAATCACTTGCAGCCAATCTCGACAGCCTGTCATGCGAAACGCGTGGTTACCGAGTGTTTCCTCGTGTCAACGGTTTGCAATGGCGGTGCTCTTGGTCGTTTTCTATGACTTTGTTAATTGCTAGCTGGTGCTTAATGACATACAGCTTTGTAGCTGTTCCTGGTTGTACTTGTGTCCCGCAGAGCCTGCTTCCAGCACCCGGATAGAATCATGTCCTTTTTTCTGCGTTAATGCCCTACAGACAAGCAGAGTATTTTCGAATTTGCAGTAATAGTAAAAGCTTGTGATATTTAAAACTGTCATAATCGGTTCGGTAGAGAGATTAGCACAGACTTTACCTCTTTCCAATATTGGAAATTTTGCGTACAATTAATTTTGAAATCTACATACATAGGCAATACATATGTAGAAAAGGAATCTTATAGTAATGGAGGAAAAAATTAAAATCCTCTTGACTAACATGCCCAGCTTAGAGTAGATAAAGAAACTGGTATTCGATATTGCACCTATAAGTAAATAAAGAAACAAAGAAAAATAGTTTTAAATGCGAAAGGTAATTCACGGTCACATTGCAACGGACCAAGAAATAGTTTTTTTCTTTCAATAAACATAGTTTATGGGCCACAGCTGTCATAAGGTCATAACTCTGTAACATTTATTATCCCCACGGGAAATAAGAGAGTAAGAAAAACGCTTAAGTATAAACAATATTATATGCGAAAGATCTTCATATTTCCCGCCCGCGTAGAGTTCGGTTTTATCGCGTTTCCAAGAGAATTCTTCAAAAGTCCGGGATAAAAACTATCCTATGTTTTTTCTCAAGGTGAACTGTATCTCTGTACCAAATTTTATTAAAATCAGTTCAGAGATTTAGACGTGAAAGCGTAACAGACAGACAGAGTTACTTTCGCATTTATAATATTAGTTATTAGTAGGGATTAATTTGAAAAAAATAGACCCTATATACTACTTGCAGGCCTATATTCCTTTTCTTATAGACCCTGTATATTTTCACACTATTCTATATGGCAGAATATTTAAGGAAATTGTCTAAATTAGGAGGTAAATACAACGTAACTCGCAGAAACTTACTCAAAAGCTAACATTTCCTAATCTTTGAAAGACGCAACTCGTTTCCAAGTTTCTAAGCTACAGGTCCAACTCAAAATAAATAATAACTAGAACTAATATGACAGAAGCGGGGTTTTGTTTGAAAACAACAACGTTAATGTCACTTGTGTGCACGCTAGAATAAATTAAGTCGCAAGGACTGATGCGAACGCGATACATAATTCCGTTTTGTTTGAAAATAGACTTCAATATTTCTTTTTTAATGGCTTAAAAGACACTTAGGTAATGATGAATATTTTGTCTTTGATTTTTTATGGTGTTGCCAAATGTATCCCAATGCTGGGCCTACGCGATTTTGTTTTTTTTTTGTTCTTGCTAAGGGTGGGCCTACGCTTCATGGCTGTTTAATGATTTCTAACATCTGCTTTAAAAATTAAGTACTATCGACAAGACGAGTGATACAAAAATGTAGACAGTTATAGATAGTTCAACTCAGATTTGCGCGCGGCCCTATGTGTGCGTCGGCTTGTAAATATACAACTTTCATTCGTGTGACAGTGACGACTGTACCTCTTGTCACGCACACAAAGTCACAAAGTCACGCACACAAGGGTTACCCACACATAAGGCCGCGCGCAAGACTGAGTTGAACTTACTATACAGGGACTTTTGCCGACCGTGTGTGAAAGTGTCCCGATATTACATATATTAATATGGGAAGCCTTAGGACATGACAGAAAGAAATGACCTAACCCAAAGAATGTTTGAAAGATAAGAAGTATCTGTTTTAAATACATACATTGATGTATTAATCAGGACCAAACGCTGCGCTTGCGTCTAACATGTAACGTACATACGCGTTAGTTAAAACTTTTCAGGGAAGTGAACAGGCCTGCTAAATCAAGTCCTGTGTGTGATAAAGCCTTATTACAAACAATAATAAAATATTCATAAACATGTACAAGTGACCTTATTACTCGGGTTTTCGCATGACCGCTTGCGACAAAGTAATTAACAAAACTCGTGTGTTTTATTTATATCGTTTCTACGTTTCATAAATACTTTGTGCGATTTTCTTTGTTCCAATGTGTTTAGTATTATTAAATTCTTTATAATAGAAATTACCGCGCTCTTTTAAGCGCGAAAATTTTAAATTAAAGCAAAATTAACACTACCTTTTTGGGTGTCATGGTTATATTGATTTTCTTCTTCATTCTGTTGATCGATTATTTTAATTCTGAACACTAATATAACATTTTTAGCACAGGCACAGGAAGATCCACACACATATACACACTACCGCATCCTTTGGCTGTATCACTGAGACTGGCTTTGCCTGTCTCCACATAAAAGAATTGTATGCTCTCGAAAGGCGGGAAATCCTCGCCAATGTAATAAGACCTCAAGCATCGTATACTCATTGACGGTTTTATTATTAACCAGAGACACAAATACGATGGTGGCATCAATATTATCAGTTTTTTTTTAATCTGCAATAAACTTATAATCTAGGAGAGGTTCGCTATCAGTAGCTGTTAATGACCAAACGATTTTTCTTTGTTACTTTCTACGATAGCGAGATTAGTTATAGTGAAGACTAAATCAAATATAGCTTTATTCGCATCACTTGCGCTTGCGTATAGCTTCATGCTTGCGTCAACGTGAACAGTCTTAATGCAAAAATGTTAAATTAATCCCCATTTATCCTCAAAAAATCAGCTTCTGCTACTTCCTGTTTTTGTCCAAAGAAACTTCGATTCAACGTAACATTGAAAAGGCTGTCTCTACAATAGAAAATGTTTAAATAAATCGCGAACAATACATCTGCTTATTTTGTTCGGGCCGAGATCCCAAATCGTTGGCAACCCAAAATCATGAGTAACCTTATCCTTTCAAAAAAGGTTGTGCGTAATAAGGCCCAACGGGGGTCTCGGGACATTTTACGCCACGCACCGAAATGTCCCGGATTGACGCGAAACATACACCTAATAAATGAAATTCTTTTATTCATACACTAGCCGATTTTCCGAAGTTTCACCCGCGTTCTGTTGGATCTACTGCTCGTAGCGGGATAAAGCAATATAGCCTATGTTACTCGGGAAGAGTGTAGCTTTCCACCAGCGAAAGAGTTTTTATAATCGGTCTAGTCGTTTTTGAGTGTACCCATTGCAAACAAACAAAAATACATTTTCTTCCTCTTCATGAAGTTAGTATATGAATACAGCCAAGGACGGAGCTTCCGTTGTTTTTTGAAAACAATGTTGCCACGTGATTAAAATATACGATACCCTGATTTAATTACGATAATCCTTTGTTTAAAATTTAATCCTCTTCAATGTCTATATATTGCTGGTTTATCTGATAAACAATGAAACCATGTGAGGGCAATGTTTTTTACAAATTGCGAGAGCCTTTTGCTTAACATGCAGCAATTTACATGACTTTTTTAATGAATTTTATGCATTTATTTTGGCGTAAAATTGAGATGTAGGCTTATAAAACTATAAGTTTTTGATATGATTATTGCGCATATGCAGGCATGCTTTTTAGGGTTCCGTAGCCAAAATGGCAAAAACGGAACCCTTATAGTTTCGTCATGTCCGTCTGTCCGTCTGTCCGTCTGTCACAGCCGATTTACTCGGAAACTATAAGTACTACAGTGATGAAATTTGATGGGAATATGTGTTGTATGAACCGCTACAAAAATATGACACTAAATAGTAAAAAAAAGAATTGGGGGTGGGGCCCCCCATACATGTAACTGAGGGATGAAATTTTTTTTTTCGATGTACATACCCGTGTGGGGTATCAATGGAAAGGTCTTTTAAAATGATATAAAGTTTTCTAAAAAACATTTTTCTTAAAGTGAACGGTTTTTGAGATATCAGCTCTCAAAGTCGTAAAAAGTATGTCCCCCCCCCTCTATTTTTATAACTACGGGGTATAAAATTCTAAAAAAAATAGAGGTGATGCATGCTAATTAACTCTTTCAACGATTTTTGGTTTGATCAAAGTATCTCTTATAGTTTTTGAGATAGGTTGATTTAACTGTAATTTACGGAACCCTTCGTGCACGAGTCCGACTCGCACTTGGCCGGTTTTTTTATCTTTATTTCACTGGCTTGTTTACTTAAATGTTTAAATACATCAAGTTGACATTAAATCGTGAATCAGGAATTTAGAAGCACGGTAATCTTATGACACAAAAAAATTACTGGCATCATGCATTTTAGAGGTCATGACTATAAAAAATAAACCATATATTACACATTGGGACATATCTAACTATCCTACAACCCGGAATAACTGTGTGAGTAACCTTTGCCCCCACTCTCACTCCATTATCAACATTGAAGAAAGTAACCGCAGTACTATTTACATTTACCATCCAAGATTATTATTGTACTTTTATCAACCACACTTAAGTACCAATAAATTATCAATTACTACAGACACAACAAAATAAATAACATGATGCTGATACAACGTAAAGTAAACAAAAGACAAACCACATAAAATATTACGTATAACTATCAAAGTGAGTGCACAAAATACGAACGGTGCACATACAAAGAAAAAAGGTGCTAACTACGTAAATGATATAGATCTTACTAAATTTTGGTTATCGTAATTGTCCTCCTGAGAGACAGTTGTTGTGTCAATGAGCGGGTCCCTGTCTCCACTGGTGTCCGCTCTCTCCTCCGTCCTCCGTTCTGAACGGACACGGCACGCGTCACATCTCTTCATCTCTACACATACTTCTCAACTGTGGACTGTCAATAAAGTCCTTCAGTATTATACGAAACGACCTCATATCACTCAAGGTTCTGAATAGTTCCAGTATGTAAAACGGACACATTATAAAATGACCTAGGATTCCATGTCATTGCCTAAATATGCCAATTTTCTTACATTCTAATTTCAAAAAAAAAATCATCAGCATAAAAAATAAAAAAATATGAGTACCTTCTATTAATAATTGTGTGCTAAGAAGAGAGAATATAGAGAAGTAAATACCTCATTATCACTATCAATTAGGAAGGCCTCTTCCATCACACCAAATTCAAAACTACACTACACAAATTAATATTAAAGAAGTGCTCAAACTGCACCAGACATAACACTGTCCAGCCATCTGTACCGACGGCATGATCACGTATTAACAACTGTGAACATTATTGGATGAAAAGATTATCTATAAAATCAGGCATAAAAAAATACGTATCATTGTATGCAAATCAAACGTTTGACCATTAGCGAAATAATGACGGTAACACTCATTTACAACGAATGCATATTCGAGAGCATGTGACCTATACCACTACATCTAAATACCAATACAAAATAATTAAAATCTTGCCACTTACTACTGTTATTTGGCTTCTGTGGTATGCAAACGTATTCCATAGAATTAAGACACCAAATCAAATGAAAACCTCCATTGTTCAAATTGCACAATAGAACACTTCAACTAAATATCTTAATTACGTGAAAAGATACGAGTTAAACGCTAAAATTGGTTAAAAAAACGAACAATAACCCCAATGTGCTTTGCTTACTTTTGACAAATTTGACATTTATTTTGGGACATAGAGTGAAAATTTTATTTTTATATACCGTCAACATTTGGGAAATTGCTATATTGGGCTTTTGGTCATGCATGCATGATCTATTTCCCTTCGCTTCGTTCGGATACAAACATATTTTCTGGGTAGATTTTAATGATGGCAATTTTTATTTAAAAAAAGTCGTCTACACGTCATCTCGGTGTGTTGGCTGTCAAGTTTGCAAATTGTGATTATTTTATGATATTTGAGAAATTTAAAGCTATATCAAAATGGTAATGCTATAAACAGTGTTTATGAACATAAATGTAACTTCCCCACTGCTTTAATTCACATACCTATGTGGTTATTTCCTTAAAGTTTACAAAATCCATCCGGCTTATGTTTATAGTTTCATGAAGTGTTTTTGTGTAATTTCAGGTGCTCATAGCGGCAACAGTATGTACGAAGTCAGGAAAAGGTACTTATCTTGATATTATTCCTACTAGTAATATTCTAAAATCGCTAAAACAGTGAAAAATATGTAAATAAACATAACGTAACTTTCAGCTCTGGTTTCACGTCAATTCGTCGAAATGACGAAGGCACGTATCGAGGGCTTACTTGCTGCCTTCCCGAAGCTCATGACTGGGGGACGACAACATACATTTGTAGAAACCGAGTCTGTAAGGTAAGAAAAATAATAAAAATGTCTTTTCTTAGGTGTATAATAAATAGTAGATGGTTATACACCTAAGAAAAGACATTTTTAGACAATACTGATGTTTCTTGTAAGAAACCATCTTATCCACTCGGTTTCACCCGTGTTCCAAGTTACATAGTATACATTATTTCCTGGAGCTCTGTCATTGCAGTCAAAAGTGCTGTCATCCAAAAGTAATATGTTTTTGAGTGCAAATTTTATACATTGCAGATATGTATACCAACCGTTGGACAAGTTGTACATGTTACTGATTACTACTAAAGCCAGCAATATCCTGGAAGATCTGGAGACACTGCGCCTGTTCAGCAGAGTGGTGAGTGCATAATATTGTTGAATATATTTAATTTGATATTCCATATGTCGACGGCTCCTAAGTATACTGAGTCAACTAACAAATTTTGCGAATTGCACTTTTTTGTGTATTTACAATATTGATATTGTTATTTGTGTTAATACACAAAAAAGTGCAATTCGCAAAATTTGTTAGTTGACTCAGTATACTTAGGAGCCGTCGATGTAAGATATTCATAGCTTTATTAGACAACCCCTAAACCTGAAACAACTTTAACTCAATCAAATTGTGTAAAAAAAAAAAAACACAAAAACTTTAAAACTTGTAACAAATTATGACGTTGAAATAAGGTCTATTTTGCAGACATACTTTTTTTAGACAAGTGTTTGACACATGTTTAAGTTTTTGTAGTAAGGCCAGTTATGTTTTGGTTTCAATAAATTAATTTCTTATTAATAATCAACAGGTACCTGAATACTGCACCCAGTTGACAGAGGCTGAGGTACTGAACCAAGCTTTCAACCTGCTGTTTGCTTTTGACGAGATTGTGGCTCTCGGGTACAGGGAGAGTGTCAACTTGGCGCAGGTTAGTAGTACCTCTAAATTCCAGAATTATCTGATGTTCAAGAATATAAAGAGACATTAAGACTTACTGCATACTTTGAAATGTATAATTCAGCAAGTCCTAAAGTTTTCTGAAATAGTTTACAGATTGTTATAATCATCGGCAGGGATATTGAGCTCTGACCTTCACCTGCGCAGAAGCGATTTATTGGTTTATTGTCTCAAGTGTACAGTGCGCAAAGCGATCCCCACTCTTCCACCGAGAGCTCAATATCCGTGCCGATAAGTATAACCCAATTGTCCAACTCTAATATATTGATTTTATTTAAGAGAAAAGAAAAATTTCAAAATGCCCAATTATAATTCTGTTTTGTTTTGTTTTCAGGTTCGCTCCTTCGTCGAAATGGACTCCCATGAAGAGAAGATTTATCAAGCTGTGCGCCAGGTTTGTACAAATTATAATAAATGAGTGTATCAATATCTATCACCAATGAAACATCATCTCAAATAAAATCACAACATTCAGACACAAGAGCGCGAAGCCGCTAACCGCATGCGGGAGCGAGCCAAGGAGCTGCAGCGAGAGAGACTGGAGGCCGCCAAGCGAGGCGTTCCCACGCGCAGCCAGATGGCATTCGGTGAGATATCTATTCTATCTATACATATATATAAACGTACTTTGTAAAGCACTGGTACTCAGCTACATCCGGTTAGACTGGAAGCCGACCCCAACACAGTTGGGAAAAAGGCTCGGAGGATGATGACATATATATAAACGAACGTCGGGTTAGTTAGTTACACATTTTATAACTCAAGAATGGTTAAATCGTTTAAGATGAAAATTAGATGATCCGGCTAGCTAGGGGAAGCAGTTATCTCAGGACGCAGGTGAAACCGCGGGCGGAAAACTAGTTTATTTATAGAATATACTATTGTTATATTTTGTTTTTAGGAAGCAGTTTCAGCAGTTCATCAATGTCTTCATCAGCGGTGTCAGAGCCAATCGCTGAAAAGATTCCCACTACACCTGCGCGTGAGACGTAAGTATCAAGTAGTATGGAACCTCAAACTTATGTATTTGTGTCGTAGTGACTCACCTGAAAGGAAACATATATATATATTTTACTTAAAATATAAAAGGTATTAAACATATACTTAACATTATTATAATATATATTATATACACTTACCATAAATATTAAAAAAATTACATAAAAAAACTCCTCTTCGCTGGCCACCGGGAGTGTACCCAAGAGACTTTTTGATCAAAATAAAAACCAGCCTTTGGGTCACGTGATTATATTGTCCACTATTCTATTCTCTTACTATTCTATTACACAACACCCATACAGTGTATAATTTGATACTCGTATTGTAAAGGTCATGAGGGGTTGGTTTTTATTGAAAGAAATCTAAATCTTTCCAAAAGGGATGAATCGAAAGTTCCAGATCGTACAGAAGTTCATAATTCAATTGTGACTTATAGCAATGTGACTTAGAGGGAGAGTTCTCTGTATTTTTTTTTTATTTATAGGTATTTACTAAAATATCGATCTTTTTAACACGCTTTCATAAGATCGACCTGAATGGTTGTAACTAGTGATGCAACGGATAGTTGTTTGGACGGATACCGGCTATTCGGTCGCATCGCCGATCGAGTATCCGGCCGCCGAATATTCGGCCGGCCAAACGATACCTACATTTTAGTTTGCCAGCGACCGCGTCGTGAAGGATTCAACCTGTTACTTGGTAACGCTTATTTTATTTGATTAAAAATTAACATACGATACGCTACGATTGGTTGAATGGATACCTAATGCTGATTTCTTATCTACATCAAATGAGGCTTTTTGATAAGTTTTAATTGTACGTAAAAGGTAATACTAATAAACGAATATTGATGTTGTTAACCATTTTTCAGAGTTAAATGCCAAACAGAATCACTATTCGGTATCTGGCTCAATAATGCGCAAATATCCGGAATTTGCCCGGATAGCAAAATAATGGCCGGATAGCAACCGGATATCCGTTGCATCTCTAGTTGTAACTATGTAAGAAAATCTTGGAATCTTAATTTGACCCTTTTGATTTGAATTTCGGTCTTCGATTAGGATGAAATTTTGTACACGCTCTGAGTTCTGATGACAATATATGACTAGCCAAGAAACGTCATTACAAATCCAATATGGCGGCTTCTCAAAAATGGCGGCCTGGCTATTTGAAATCCACTCCCATGATATGGGTTTTAATTGTAAGGGTTTGCTGTCAGGAAAACGAAAAGCGTGATTTTTATCTATATTTACTAAACTAGCTTTTGCCCGCGACTTAATTCGCATGGAATAGTGGCATCCGGCAGATTTTTGGTTTGAACAATAGATGGCGCTATATGCTATTGTATTTTTTTTTTGTAATAAAAACTATCCTATGTCCTTCTCCTGGCTCTAAACTACCTCACTGCCAATTTTCAGCTAAATCGGTTCAGCCGTTCTTGAGTTATAAGTGGTGTAACTAACACGACTTTCTTTTATACAACATGTAACTTAATTAACGCACATCCTGAAATTAGTTTGTTCAGAATCGTTTACTGAATCGATTTATATCATTTTTAATATAGGTAATTTTTTATCCCACAAATAATTAAAACTAAGGAAATTATTGTTATAATAACCCTGTACACTCAAAACAAATTCAAATAGACCGTAACTCAAAGTAATAAGACTTCGTGTATTGTCGGCTTTTTCCGTAGTTTCGGTATGATGTGTCGAGTCGAGCGGCGCGCGGCGCGATATTTGCATGCGTAGTAGTATGACCAAAAAGTTCTCCAAGAATTGGTATAACTAATTTAGTAAATAACAATGCATATACATGTTAAATTAAAAATTCAGTGTATGTATTATGATTATAACATAATATTCTAATTGGGGTGTCCGAGGGTGTGCGTTAATTACGTTAAATGTTGTATATATAGATTTGCGATGTTTTTTTTTTACTTTAGTGCTCGTCCGGCCGGTCGTTCTGCCATGAAGCTGGGTTCCCGCGGCACGGACGCGGAGTCGTTTGTATCGCGCCTGCGCAGTGAGGGCGAGGCGGTGCCGGCGCCCGCGCCGCTGCGCCACGACACGCCCAAGCCAAAGCCCACTGATCATAAGGAGTGAGTTATCCTTCCTATATATCGGGTGTGTGAGGTGTGTCGTACGTAATCACATTAAATCCTATCACATATACTTTATGATATTCTATGGCGAATGAGGGTTTTTTAAATTTTTTCTGCCACCGGGTGGCGCCACGTATGCGTCTGGTCCAAACAGCTGTCAAATAGTATGGAATTGTAGGTGCCGAACTTAGGTATTGTTTATTGAAATTCTGTTATATTGGAAGTGTTATTGATTTTATATTGGACTACGGTGGGAATAAGTTTTCCGAACTAAAAATTGAGCTTAGAAAGAGGGGTGCAAAAGTCACTGGTACTAAGGAAAAGCTCGTTGAACGGCAGATAACGCAACGTACTAGAATTTGTTTACACAATATGATTTAGTTTTTTTATCTACTCAACTGTAATTGTAAAACACTAATGCAGTGCTTTAATTATACAATAAAAATCACTAAAAAGATAAGCACTTTGACGGGTACTTGGACCTGATGCCTCGGTGCTGCCACCTCGTGGACGCCATTTTCGAAAACCCTCATTGTAAAAAAATAACCTAATCCATTCAGTGGTTTAGCCACAGGAGTCATTTTTCGTTTTCATAATTTACAACATCATGTGTAAAGCAGAGATAAAATTAGGAGTATCGAATGTTTTCATCAGTTGACAGCTGTCAGTTTTCAAGGGAGAATTTCAGTTGTTTGTAATGACTGACTCTTATATGGTGTTCTAATTTTCGCACATTTTTATTCTATTTACTTTGTTTTTTGAAAAATTCATTTTTTTATTTTTACGTATTTTTCTTTTTTCTTTGTGTTAATCGACATATATTAACCAGTATATTAACGCATTTAATGTGATTGTGAACGACACACCCGATATAATAATCCAAGGCCGATTTCGACCACGGCGGCTGTTCTCACATAAGGAGATGAACCAGCTGCGCAGGACATATTATAGTGCACAAGCATTTGCGCAGACACAGGTGCACTCACTATTCCTTCACTCTCATAGCCCGATGGGACGACAATCCGAGACGACCCGAGAGAGATCACAAGCAGAACCGACATTAAAGTGATATCCGATGCACGGGTGAATCAATTACCAACTTGCTTTGTGAAAGTTTATAAATATTTAATGTAAAAAAAGCCGCAGGTGAAAGTTCTCGATAATTATATGCCTACCCATATCTTAATTATTAATCATCATCCAATTTAGTATACCAAGTAAAGTTATCTCACGAAAAGAATTTGGGGTCAACGCATCTTAAGAAGCTTATTGATTTTTGACACACTTATATTAGTTTCACTTGAAACTGTATTATGCAAGAAAATCTTGAAATCTTAATTGGACCCACCTCACGGTCTTCAATAACGATGAAATTTTGCGCACGCTCCGAGTTCTCATAACAATACATGACTAGCTTAGAAACGTCATTAGAAATCCAATATGGCGGCTTCCCCAAGATGGCTGTATTAGATTTTTTGTGCTTGCTAAAGCATGTTATTTTGTCATTAAATCGAAATCTGCCAACATGGTTAGTTGTTAGTTATTATATATTTGTATTATATATTATTTGTTTCAGTGTACACTTGCGTTTCGAAGAGCGCTTGACTCTAGTGGCCGGACGAGATGGTGACGTACAAAACTTTGAACTTAGTGGTATGTTTGCTTCGTTTATTTAAATTTCATTCCTTTTCTAAAAAAAAAAAAAAAAACAATAATTTACCAATATATGTTTTTTTCAGCAGCAATTTATATTGAACCTCCTTTTCTCAGTTGTTCTCTCTTTTTTTATAATAATATATAAGGGACAATAAGGGGTATCTAGAACGCGGACTAATTACTCTATTTCATTCTACATGCCTATTTTCAATAAACATATTTGACTTAGAATCTTTATTTCGAAGCTTCAGTCTTGTTTAGGCTGTATGTTTTGTTCACAATGGTGTATTTTGACCAGGTCTGCTGACTCTTCGCATCAGTAACGAGCAGTTCTCTCGTATTCACGTCCATGTTGATAACCAGGACACCAGGCCACTGCAGCTGCAGGTATGCTAACCAAATTCACTCTTTGCTAATTTTATTAATTTATTAGCTTTTGCCCGCAACTTCGTTCGCGTGGAATAGTGACTACCAGCAGATTTTTGATTTGACCGATAGATGGCGCTATATGTCCGGAATAATTATATTTTTATTTATTTTTTGTAATAAAAACTATCCTATGTCCTTTCTCAAGTTTCAAACTATGTCTGTACCAAATTTCACACAAATCGGTTCAGTAGTTTAGGCGTGAAGAAAAGACAGACAGACAGACAGAGTTACTTTCACATTTATAATATTAGTTAGGATTCCTTTTTTTCAAGCAACTAGTGCCCATAAAAATACAAATACATCATACATAACAATACTTAAATACATTCCTCTACAATACTATACATGTATACAAAAATTAAATTTATATATTTTTGCCTTTGTCCTAACGTAGAAATTGATAAGACGCTAAATCAAACGAATTGATTGAACATTATTCATAGGTACAGGATCCATAAAAAAATATTATTTTATTGAGAAATAGATTCATAAGTTATCCATTCCCATTCTGACAGAAAAATAAATCATAAAAAAATGAAGGTGTTTCAAACAACATTTTCTTAATTAAGTATGTAATATGTCCATGTAACTTTTTACAAAATACAAACCGTCTTACCACAAAAACTTTTTAACGTCAGTTTAAGACTTGTCTAAAAAAATGTCAAATTATGACGTTGACATATGGTTCATTTTGCAGCCAAAATTTTATTAGACAAGTGTAAAAAAGGGTTTAAAGTTTTTGTAGTAAGGCCCTAAATGTTTTAATTCTGTACCAAAACATTTTGACATTATTTTACTTTGTGATTAGTCTCCTTTTAAGCAAGTAATGCTTGTGTTAGGAGACTCGGCTCTTCCATTTTTGTTTTGACAGAAAAAAAGTATTTACTTACATTTTGTTTAGATTTTCTTGTAATAATAATAACCGTCTGTTTTTTATTGGTAATTTTATTGTTTTTGTTAAAGTAAATTGCAATAAATGGTACATGTGTCAATTTAAATTTAAATAATGTGTATAGCTATTAACAATGTAGGTAACAATATAGGTTATAATTACCTGGAATGAATATATCGGGTGTGTCGTTCACAATCACATTAAATCATATCACATATATTTTATGATATTCTATGGCGAATTGTAAAAAAAATAACCTATTCCATTCAGTGGTTTAGCCACAGGAGTCATTTTTCGTTTTTATAATTTACAACATCATGTGTAAAGCAGAGATAAAGTTAGGAGTATCGTATGTTTTGATCAGTTGACAGCTGTCAGTTTTCAAGGGAGAATTTCAGTTGTTTGTAATGACTGACTTTTATATGGTGTTCTAATTTTTGCACATTTTTATTCCATTTACTTTGTTTGAAAAAATCATTTTTTTATTTTTACGTATTTTTCTTTTATCTTTGTGTTAATCGACATATATTAACCAGTATATAACGCATTTAATTTAATGTGATTATGAACGACACACCCGATATATATATTTTTTTTTGTCAGACGCATCCGAACGTAGACAAAGAAGCGTTCCGGTCAGTCGGCGTGATCGGCCTGAAGCAGAGCCAGCGAGCCTTCCCCCTCAACAGCGACGTCGGCGTGCTCAAGTGGCGCCTCAACGCCAGCGACGACAAGCTGGCGCCGCTCTCAGGTACCCGCGCTGCCACAGCACGACCACTGCTCAAGTGGCGCCTCAACGCCAGCGACGACAAGCTGGCGCCGCTCTCAGGTACCCGCGCTGCCACAGCACGACCACTGCTCAAGTGGCGCCTCAACGCCAGCGACGACAAGCTGGCGCCGCTCTCAGGTACCCGCGCTGCCACAGCACGACCACTGCTCAAGTGGCGCCTCAACGCCAGCGACGACAAGCTGGCGCCGCTCTCAGGTACCCGCGCTGCCACAGCACGACCACTGCTCAAGTGGCGCCTCAACGCCAGCGACGACAAGCTGGCGCCGCTCTCAGGTACCCGCGCTGCCACAGCACGACCACTGCTCAAGTGGCGCCTCAACGCCAGCGACGACAAGCTGGCGCCGCTCTCAGGTACCCGCGCTGCCACAGCACGACCACTGCTCAAGTGGCGCCTCAACGCCAGCGACGACAAGCTGGCGCCGCTCTCAGGTACCCGCGCTGCCACAGCACGACCACTGCTCAAGTGGCGCCTCAACGCCAGCGACGACAAGCTGGCGCCGCTCTCAGGTACCCGCGCTGCCACAGCACGACCACTGCTCAAGTGGCGCCTCAACGCCAGCGACGACAAGCTGGCGCCGCTCTCAGGTACCCGCGCTGCCACAGCACGACCACTGCTCAAGTGGCGCCTCAACGCCAGCGACGACAAGCTGGCGCCGCTCTCAGGTACCCGCGCTGCCACAGCACGACCACTGCTCAAGTGGCGCCTCAACGCCAGCGACGACAAGCTGGCGCCGCTCTCAGGTACCCGCGCTGCCACAGCACGACCACTGCTCAAGTGGCGCCTCAACGCCAGCGACGACAAGCTGGCGCCGCTCTCAGGTACCCGCGCTGCCACAGCACGACCACTGCTCAAGTGGCGCCTCAACGCCAGCGACGACAAGCTGGCGCCGCTCTCAGGTACCCGCGCTGCCACAGCACGACCACTGCTCAAGTGGCGCCTCAACGCCAGCGACGACAAGCTGGCGCCGCTCTCAGGTACCCGCGCTGCCACAGCACGACCACTGCTCAAGTGGCGCCTCAACGCCAGCGACGACAAGCTGGCGCCGCTCTCAGGTACCCGCGCTGCCACAGCACGACCACTGCTCAAGTGGCGCCTCAACGCCAGCGACGACAAGCTGGCGCCGCTCTCAGGTACCCGCGCTGCCACAGCACGACCACTGCTCAAGTGGCGCCTCAACGCCAGCGACGACAAGCTGGCGCCGCTCTCAGGTACCCGCGCTGCCACAGCACGACCACTGCTCAAGTGGCGCCTCAACGCCAGCGACGACAAGCTGGCGCCGCTCTCAGGTACCCGCGCTGCCACAGCACGACCACTGCTCAAGTGGCGCCTCAACGCCAGCGACGACAAGCTGGCGCCGCTCTCAGGTACCCGCGCTGCCACAGCACGACCACTGCTCAAGTGGCGCCTCAACGCCAGCGACGACAAGCTGGCGCCGCTCTCAGGTACCCGCGCTGCCACAGCACGACCACTGCTCAAGTGGCGCCTCAACGCCAGCGACGACAAGCTGGCGCCGCTCTCAGGTACCCGCGCTGCCACAGCACGACCACTGCTCAAGTGGCGCCTCAACGCCAGCGACGACAAGCTGGCGCCGCTCTCAGGTACCCGCGCTGCCACAGCACGACCACTGCTCAAGTGGCGCCTCAACGCCAGCGACGACAAGCTGGCGCCGCTCTCAGGTACCCGCGCTGCCACAGCACGACCACTGCTCAAGTGGCGCCTCAACGCCAGCGACGACAAGCTGGCGCCGCTCTCAGGTACCCGCGCTGCCACAGCACGACCACTGCTCAAGTGGCGCCTCAACGCCAGCGACGACAAGCTGGCGCCGCTCTCAGGTACCCGCGCTGCCACAGCACGACCACTGCTCAAGTGGCGCCTCAACGCCAGCGACGACAAGCTGGCGCCGCTCTCAGGTACCCGCGCTGCCACAGCACGACCACTGCTCAAGTGGCGCCTCAACGCCAGCGACGACAAGCTGGCGCCGCTCTCAGGTACCCGCGCTGCCACAGCACGACCACTGCTCAAGTGGCGCCTCAACGCCAGCGACGACAAGCTGGCGCCGCTCTCAGGTACCCGCGCTGCCACAGCACGACCACTGCTCAAGTGGCGCCTCAACGCCAGCGACGACAAGCTGGCGCCGCTCTCAGGTACCCGCGCTGCCACAGCACGACCACTGCTCAAGTGGCGCCTCAACGCCAGCGACGACAAGCTGGCGCCGCTCTCAGGTACCCGCGCTGCCACAGCACGACCACTGCTCAAGTGGCGCCTCAACGCCAGCGACGACAAGCTGGCGCCGCTCTCAGGTACCCGCGCTGCCACAGCACGACCACTGCTCAAGTGGCGCCTCAACGCCAGCGACGACAAGCTGGCGCCGCTCTCAGGTACCCGCGCTGCCACAGCACGACCACTGCTCAAGTGGCGCCTCAACGCCAGCGACGACAAGCTGGCGCCGCTCTCAGGTACCCGCGCTGCCACAGCACGACCACTGCTCAACATACGCCTCCCTCTTAGGTCTCCACAGATACCTGTTGGAGGGCTGTACTATGCCAAATCGAATATCAATTGATCGACAACTATAAATCGAAATTCTAAATACTCGAACATTCATAATATCGAATGGTTATTAAATCGAACATTCAATACATCGAAACGGATGGACGAGCGAAAACAATAGGGTGCCATTTTACCCTTTGGGTACGGAACCCTAAAAAGTAATTGTATAAGCAGTATTAACACGTATATAATGTTGCAGTGAACTGCTGGCCGTCAGAGGGCGCGGGCGGCGGCTGTGACGTCAACATCGAGTACGAGCTCGAGCACGAACATCTCACGCTCACCGACGTCAACATACATATACCGCTGCCGTTAGTACTGTGTTCATATTTATTTACTAGCTGTTGCCCGCGACTTCGTCTGCGTGGGCAATATAGAATTTCCAATTTTCCAATTTCGTTTATTTAATCGTTCATTGCTCAACCCCCGTAAGTGATAGCGTGATAATATATAGCCTATGTGTTGAATCGGCCCCCAGGTAATAGTCATGCAAAATTTGATTTAAATCCATGCAGTACTTTTTGACTTTATCCGGGACAAACATACAGACAAAAATTCTAAAAACTACATATTTGGGATCAGAATCGATAACAGATCACCCCCCAAGTATTCTTTTAAAAAAATATACAATTTACAGTTTTGTCTTTCCTATCATTTTATTATATGTAAGTATAGATTACTTTGCTAGCTTTCGACCGCGGTTTCACCCGCATCCCGTAGCCGGATGGTGACAAAATCCTAAAATCTTCTCCCGGGTCTAAGTTACCTCCCCTCTAATTTTCAGCCAAATCGGTCAAGCCGTTTTCATGTTATGTCGTGACAACGGAAAGCGGGTTTCATTTTTATATATATATGTACAAAGTAACACAGAACACGTCAACATACATATACCGCTGCCGTTAGTACTGTGTTCATCTTTATTTATTTAATACTTTATGTACAAAGTAACACACAGAACGCGAACAAGAAGAAAAATGGAACAAAGGCACAGCTTATTTCATATAAAATTTCTTCCAGCAGGTCCGTTTATCTTTATTTTTGCACTCATTATTATAAGGAGAAAAAAAATATATTTTATGGACTCCCCAATATTTTACCTCTTGTTAAAATACACATACTGCTGCTATGTCATGTTATGACATGTCTATTTTGTCATTTATAAATTCAGAGATGGAATAATAACATAAAAACACCTATATATGTACTACATTCTGTAATTTTTCTTTGTTATGGTATGTTGTGTGGCAGGTCCGGCAACACTCAGGTGGTGGTCCATCAGTGGGAAGGCAGTTACTCGCAGAAGGGCCGCACGCTGCTGTGGACTATCCCCATCATCAACAAGCAACAGAAGTCTGCCAGCCTTGAGTTCACGTGAGTACTCACTTTGAGTGCAAAATCAAATGTTTTTTATTTCAAACAGGCCTTTGCAGACTCCTGTGAAACGTCACACTAGTTGCACGGTTCCAAAAAGTTGGTCTCATGGAGAAGAGCCGACAAGAAACTCCGTATTAATTATTAATTAACTCTATAGTTCTTGCTAAGTTATATGTAGAGGTGCTTGAAAGAATGGGCTGAAAATACGTCCGCTAACGACTATTATATCGTGTAACGTGCTAATGTCAAAGGTCCCTACTAATATTATAAATGAAAAAATAACTCTGTCTGTCTGTCTATCTGTTACGCTTTCACGTCTAAACCACTGAACTGAAATTTTAATAAAATTTGGTACAGAGATAGAGTACCGATCGAACCGATCGACACCCGCAACTCCTCATAGGTCCAGTTGAAAACCAGCGTCAGACACTAGCTGTCTGGCATAATGCTGAACTGGATCTATTTGGCGCAACCTTTTCTTACTTTTATTATATTCTATTTTTATTTCTATGTGTATGACCTTGAGAATCAACATAGGATAGTTTTTATCCCGGACTTTTGAAGAATTCTCTTGGAAACGCGATATAACCGAAGTATACGCGGGCGAAGCCGCGGATTCCGCCCGCGGTTCGCGGCCCGCTGAGTTCGCTGGTATGAAATAAAAACCTTTGACTTTAAGCAAGTTCCCCGTTGTTGCAGTGTTACCCCGGCGGTACCGAACGACTTCTTCCCCCTGACGGTGACCTGGACATCAGACACCTCGCTCGCACTCCTCAAGGCTACGAAGGTAACGCATGCGGAAGATAATTCACCCGTCGACTACTCCCAAGAAATCAGCTTCCACCCAGATAAGTATGAAATTGTGTAAAAACGTCTATATAAGACTCAATATTCTAAAAATCTTGAAACTAGCTGTTGTCTGTAAATACCTCCCACGCCTGCATATAAAGTAGCATATCCAAAGTAATATTATAAATGCGAAAGTAACTCTGTCTGTCTGTCTGTTACGCTTTCACGTCTAAACCACTGAACTGGTTTTAATAGAATTTGGTACAGAGATAGAGTTGACATTGAGAAAGAACATAGGATAGTTTTTATCCCGGACTTTTGAAAAATTCTCTTGGAAACGCGATATAACCTAACTCTACGCGGGTGAAACCGCGGGCGGGAGCTGGTATAGGCTATATTTTATCCAGGTGTGGGAAAATGGGTTCTAACCGCTGGGCGACAGCTAGTGCATTATTCGGATAACTTTAGGACTTTGAGTTATGTATAACCTGTATTTAAGAAATAATAGTTATTGTTATTTGAATCTGGTTTGAAATCATGGCGATGCTAAGTCTTCTAAATATCTTCAAGTTGAGTGATATTCTTGCTAAAAACGGAATTATTCTCAAATAAACTAAAAAATGAGACAATATTTCAGAGATGTTTTCACTAAAATGTGTCTTATATCACAGCAATAAAGTTCATTTTTTATCGCCAAAACATGACTAAAACTGATTCAAATAAGATGTCGTATATTATTTAGTGTTAATTTAAAAACTATATCAATAAAATGTAATTAATATTGTTAGACTATCTTTGATTTTGTATTACAACTTATTATGTTATCTAACATTCCTGTATATGCGTGCCACTATGTTTCATTTAGAGAAAATTTCTCAACTTCAGATATATCTATAGTTCTCGCCAAACTTAAAGGCGGCTTGCAACTAACTTCCGACCACAAGTACACTTGGTCGAACTTAACAGTTCACGTCACATATCTTTGCTATTCTGAAGTTTGGCGTTTGACATAGTTCATAGTTTTTTTGGACGATTGTGAAGTCAATAATAGCTAACTTCGGACGAGCTAAGTTGTTTGAAAATATCTGTAAGAACAAGGAGGATTCAAATAGCTAACTTCAAGGCAGAGTTAATTGGCTTGATCTATATTTAGATCCAGATTTTCTGCATCACTATCTAAAATCTGGCATTGGTGAAATCGACTTATAAAATTCATGTTTGAAAATGTAATTTTAAGTACCTAAGTTAGCAAAAACTTTAATCTATTTTATAATACAATATGCCGTTTGATAAGCTCGCCTAACCGATATGGTTTGCGTATTATTGTAAAATTTTATGAAATAAAAACAATATAAAACTATATACCTGTGCTATTTTATTTCTTTAGTGATTTAAGATGTTGCCAGTTTTAGTGTTTACGTTTATTACTTTGCAAATGGCGGCAGGTTCAACAGATATTTTGGAGTCATTGAATTTCATTTCAAATCCTATTATGAGAAATGCTAAAAAGCCCGATTTAACTTTTACATGTTAGTGGTTTTTATATGTACTTATATTCTTTTAATTTCGTGGTTTGGTGAACTTTTTTTTTTAACGACACGTCAAAAATCATCAAATGACTCCGCCCGCTGTGGGTTAGCAGCGGTGAGGGAGTGTCAGACTCTTACTGACTAAAAACCGTCCTGTTCCTTCGTGGGCCTTTTATGTGCCAGGGCCGCGGTAACACTTTCGAACAACCCGCAGCCCCGGCAGGTGGTTTGGTGAACTGAGTTTGTGTTTGTGTGTGTGACTATCTGTTTCATGTTCATCATAAGCTGGGTACTCACTTAGCAGTGTAGCACGTAACGTACCAGATACGGTATCAACCTGCAAGTGGGTACGGCTCGTCCACGGTCCTCACGAGCACACTGCGGGCCGCCTTTGTGTTCGCAGTGTGGCCGCCACTCGGCGGGTCACTGCGAGCTTACAGCGCTCCAGGCGCGAGCGGCTCGCAGCGGGCTCGTGCCTACGTACCCACTTGATACCGTATCTGATACGTTACGTGCTACACTGCTGAGTGAGTACCCAGCTTTACGGTCTAACCGTTTGGACCTCCCAGTTTACCAGAGTAGGTACCCCGGTGTTTTAAGTGGAGGGACTGCCTATCTGACCTCCTCAACTTGTTACCCGGGCAACCCAATACCTCTCTACCCGCAACTTTCAAACACGATAGCCGGATCCCAAAGTTCAACGCGCCTTTCGAAACGCGAAGAAAATTGTCATGTTCAACAGTGAGTGTGTCGTACCTAATCACATTAAATTAAATATGTTAATCGATTCATCGATCGATCATTCGATGCTCCTAACTTTATCTCTGCTTTACACATGATGTTGTAAATTTCGAAAACGAAAAATGACTCCTGCGGCTAAACCACTGAATGGATTAGGTTAATTTTTTACAATTCGCCAAAGAATATCATAAAGTATATGCGATAGGAATTAATGTGATTAGGTAGGACACATCCGATATGTAGTCGCCCATTCTCAGACTTACTATCATCATCATCATGATCTCAGCCATAGGACGTCCACTGCTGAACATAGGCCTCCCCCTTAGATTTACACAGGTACCTGACTTACTATGGCTGTTACTTACTTAGCCTAGTCTTCTTGCTTAATTATCCTGAATGACTGTAACTCACTACTTTCTTATATATCTTGGACACCAAAGTGTGATAAAAAGGTGAAGGAAAACATCTCGAGGAAACCTGGACTATAAAGTCTGAAATCACCAACCCGCATTGAGCTAGCGTGGTGATAAATGCTCAATCTTTCTCCGTGCGAGAGGAGGCCGCAGCCCAGCAGTGGAACGATAAAATGCTGTAACAAACAACTGTATAATTATCGGCAAGGATATTGAGCCCTGACCTTCACCTGCGCAGATTATTGGTTTATTGCCTTAAGTGTACAGTGCGCAAAGCGATCCACACTCTTCCGCCGAGAGCTCAATATCCGTGCCGATAACTTATAACTAAGAACAATTTCAGTTTTCCCAGACCTCTTGAACTACCAAGCTAACGCAGTTCCAGTGACAGAGGCGCAGCATCCGTGGATAGCTCGCGTGGTACACTCGCGCACAGCCGATGTCCCTCACATGTGCACCGCTGCTTGTATCGCCGAAGCCATTTTCATTACTTCCTCGAGATGCATTCATTAGTAGGTATTTCGTACTTTACTAAAGCTAGGTTTAATCGACGACTATTTTCAACCTTTAAAGGGCTAGAGTCAGCTTTTTTTGTTTTCGGTGTTTGTAATACCTACATACCTATGTAAATATTTTGCATTGTATAGCTGTAACTTAATTATAATTAAATTTTAATAGACTGCTAGGAAGTATGTTCTTCCCAGCCATAACACTAGGAAATGGTGGAAGGGCGTTTTGGGGGTGCTGTAATTTTTTACGTGAAAAAGTGCTAAAAACTAGGCTAGTTTCAATGAACGTTTTTGACTTTGACTTTGTGTCATAGGGCGTCTTCAAAACAGCCGCGAAAAAATATCACCAACAGTCTTTCTCCGATGCCTTTTATAGCTGGCTGAAAATGGTCTTCATCTCTAAACCAACATTTACCTATGTTAATGTTTCGGTTGTATTCTGTGACTATAAGGCAAAATATCGTATAATTCTTGTCAAATAGCTTTGCCCCTCTGAATGAAGAGTAAAAGAATTTGGTTAGTTGTATATATAAATATGTTTCCTCGATAAATGGGCTATCTAACACCGAAAAAATTGTTCGAATCGGACCAGTACAAAACAAACAAACTCTTCAGTTTTATAATATTAGTATAGACTAGCATCTGCCAGCGGTTTCACCCGCATCCCGTGGAAACCTCTGCACGAACCCGGATTAAAAGTAGCCTATATCCTTCCTCGATAAATGGGCTATCAAAAATTGAAAGAATTTTTCAAATCGGACCAGTAGTTCCTGAGATTAGCGCGTTCAAACAAACAAACAAACTCTTCAGCTTTATAATATTACTATAGATTTGGGAGTTCGAGTAACCAGCTAACTTCAGAGCGGACGGTAGTTTGTTAATTTACTATTTTCTTTATAAAAGGAAGTTAAAGACTATTTGGTGGGTGTGGATGTAGAATCTATTGGCGTAAGTAGTGAATGTTAAACTTTCGTTCGTTCGATTCCCGCAGCTGACGTCGATTTCGAATGTAATCCTTAAAAATATTTTTTTGTAAATGTGATGAGATTTCCAATATATGATAAAAAGCCGATTTTTCTTTTACTTTCAGCCTAAAAGTAAATCACACGACGATAATTTATATGTCGAAGCGCTTCGACGCACTAGCATTTGTGATACCTTCAAAGCCAACAAAACAGGCTTTTGACGACATAGGGTTCATCGTGGTAGAAGATGACAAAAGCGTTAAAAGGGACTGGCCTGTTATACAACTGATCGATAGCGTGAACAGAACAGACGAATCGTTTGCTTGGTTCTCTGAACTCGTGTCGTATAAGTACAAAGTCGTTGGATATGCTATGGAAAAGGTGAGACTTGTAACTCCTGTTTAAAGTACTTAAAGAGTACTTAAATGGGGTATTAGGTAGGTACCTACTAAGACTTCGCTATCCGACTGTCACTACACTGTACCTCAAGAATCGTACCCAATGCCTCATAGGTAGACAGATGATGATGATTATTGTTGCCGCTTTAACAACTTTACAAACGTACCAATTTTTTACGTTTTATAAGTAGGTAGTGGTACGGAACCGTTCATGTGAGTCGGACTCACCCTTGGCCGAATTTTTATTTATAATTTGTACCCTGAGAAAACTTACTGAGTCCCACCATCTGCATTAGGTACCCATCAGCTCACACATTTTCTATTCACTAGGGTTACGAACATATACCGTCACAAACCGATCAATTTAATCTTACGGAATTGAACGTCGTCGTAAGCATGGAGTTATGCCCTAAAATATTAAAATTTATTAATAAACGACGTTCAGGGTTCGCCGTCCCTTGTTATCACTCATGCACTTTACAAGAACACGAAAAAAATAACGACAGATGTTACAACTATCATGGCGTGGAGGGTGGTGCCGTTATAGCAAATGTAATGGGTTATAACAAATTAATGGGAGTAGCGACTTGGGGCCCTTATGTCCCGAACTATGAGTTGCCCGTTGGATTCGCAGTGGTTAATTCCGAAAACTTTTTCGAAGACTTCAGGTGTGCGACCAAGATAAGGGATGATAATGGATTACTGATTACAAAGGGATATTATCAGACTTTGTGTAACAGCGGCTAATGTTTATATTTGAATAAAAAAAATGTACAGTTCTTTTGTTTTCATGATTGTAATATGGTTAATGGTATAAAGTACCTTATACTTTCTATTTCTTGGCATTGTATGACATTTCAGACACAGTTAAAATCTTTAATTTTGCCAATGAGTGCTTTGCAAGAAGGAATGACAATAAAACAAGATAGTAATATAGTAGCCTTATCGGGAATTACATGTTTGAGCCGTTTGGGGTTGAAACTCTCGGGCCGTGGGGTCCTAGTGCTCACGCGCTTGCGAAGGAAATTTCTAAACGCCTTGTTGACACTTCTCGTGACCCAAGGGCTGGCTTTTATTTCGCACAGAGGTTGAGCATTGCCATCCAACGTGGCAATGCTGCCAGCCTTCTGGGTACATTACCCGGTGACAGCGATGAGGAGCAATTTTTTGATGCAATGTATTAGTTTTAAGTTGTACATACAATAAAACACAAATCATAATAAAGCACTTATATTATCCAGTTATATTTGTACAGAATTAATATAATATTATTTTAAGTACAACCTAAGAATTATCTACATTAAAATTAAACTTAAACTCTGAATTTGTAAATGAAAATTTAAATTTCTTTGCACTATCATCACTTTTTTCAGTGTTGGCAACTTCAGGATCAAGCTTAGTGTTGCTATCTTTTGGAATAATTTCAGTATCATTGTCATCTTTAGTAACAGCATTGCCTTTGTCTACTTGATCTGGTGCTAAACTGAAGTTGAATTTAAATGATTCATCACCCGTAGTTAGAAATGCAGATTTTCTCAAAAATGTAGCTTTTGGCTTGTCAGGAACATCTGATATCTTGATTTTACTGGCCACTGTAAACAAATAACCTCAATATAAAAGAGGTTAAAAGCTTTCACAATAGAACAATGAGATTACTTCTCAATTCTAGAAAGGCTGTTCCTTCTACTGGAGTCTGAGATCAGAGTTATGCAATCTTCCAGTATATTATCAAGAGCCCGGTACATTTAATCATTATGGACAAGTTATATTATAGTTCTTTAAGATTGCTTCATTAATCTATGTTTAAGGGCCTTTCTTGTGTAAGTCAGTTGAAATTGACCAATATTATGCAATTTTCACATCAACTTTTTCTAGGACACTACTTTAACCTTACTTTTTGCTAATTTCTTCTCTTCTGCAGCCATTTTAGCTCTATAGTCTCCAAAATGTGTTCTCATTAGTTGTCTCTTGCGGATCACAGGCTGATTGTTGTTCTTTAACACTGTGAGCACCTTCCATGCTTCTTGCACTGAAAAATTAACAAAAATTTGTAATAAGAGACCCCATGGCAGACTAGTTACTTTTTATCACGTAAATGAAATGAAATGAAATTTATTTATTTGCTAGAATATAGGTACATTATGATGGTAAATACAATAACAAAAAATGTCAATAAGCCAATTTCTGAGGGACTTCTTAAATTTACTCATAGGTAGTTCTTTAATGTGAGATGGTAGCTTATTGTATATTCAAATGCACATTGGGTAACAATTTCTAAATAAATGATGATGGACAAAAATATTACTATTTATATAAAATATGTATAAGTGTATGTTTTATTGTTATTATAAAAATAAGTCGGGTTTTCCTCCCTGACGCTATAACTCCAGAACGCACGAAACAATTTCCACAGTTTTGCATTCGTTGGAAAGGTCTTGGTCTCCGTGAGGTTTATAGCATAAAAAAAAAAACTTTATCTTTTAATCACCAAACAAAATGTTACATAAAACGAAGCCTGAAGATCTGCTGGCGAAACGGAGTTCGCCGGGTTTGCTAGTTGTTATTATATTTATATATTGTATTTTCTATGGGCCTTAGATGCCTGATTCAAATAAATAAATTAAAAAAACATGTTTAATAGGTCATTTAATTTAAAGAGTTAGGTTTATCTTATTATGCAAGGTGGTGTAAAGTATTGTCTTGTATTCCAGTAACCTTATTTTGACGATACTCAAAACCACATTCATTGTATCCTCATGTGTCATGTCAGAACTGTGGTATTTTTATAACAAGAGTAATGATATGATATTATTACACTTACTTTGCTTTTCAGTGCCTTTCTTTTCGTTTAAACATCTCTCTAACTGTTGAATACACCAGCACAGTTCAAGCTGAAACTGTCTCACAGATTCTTCGGGATCTACGGCGTCAGATGTGTCTTTCTCTACTTTACAAGGTTTCTGGAGAGAGTTGGATTTTCCTTTAGAATGTAATTTAGTAGGTTTAGGCATATTTACAACTTAAAATCACTCTTTATTTCAAGTAAACCACGTTTTGTTTTGTTTTGAACTTTTGATTGACGTAATATGTAGAGATGGGTAACTCAGGAGTGATAGATAAAAAAGATATGTATCTTTCCGTTCTGATCACTCACTCTTTGTATCAGTTCAAATCCGAATGTATCAGTGTATCTTTAACAACTCATTCAATCGTCGTCCGTTTGTATCTGTGTTGCACTCGCACACACAGCGTTGAGCGGCTCGCGTCACGGTTTCTCATCGGAAAGTCCAGACATCTCTTTCGCACTTCCCTACTTAGAATGTTCTGTCTCACTTTCTCGATACTGAGTATAAGTGTTTGACCATTATTTTTATTTATTTATACGATTTACACGGCTTAAACAGCCAATTACATAAACATTACATATCGTAAACTCAAATTTAAAAAAAAAAACTTAAAAATATTATGAACTGATACACGAATCTATCTATCCTAAACGACTCTATCACTCTTAGTTCGTACTGATTTAGTGATACATTGGATTGAATTGAACGAAGCGAGTCACTCTGAGCAACAGTACAATGTCACTCGCGGATACGAAAGGATATAGAGATACAAAAGAGTGATACATATCCCAGTGATCAAAAGATTCATATCAATCTTTTCTTTTCAATGATACGTTTTTCCCATGTCTAGTAATATGAAGCAGTGACGTTTCTCTTTTGCTCAATGAAGGTGCGGCGTGCGTCGTTTACCGTTTGCGTTCGGATCCGTAGACAGAGAAAACTACGTTCGGATCTTATTGTTTATTGTCTGTTATTTTGGTTTAAAAAATCGTGTGGCTTTTAGAGAAATGTTTCTATTCTATAGCATTCTCTAGCTGAGCATATGACTCATAAGGTAAAAACTATTAAGGTTATTTGTTAATTCCTATTATTAGTTAATTTTAATTTTTAATTTAATTATAATGTTGTAATAAAATTGTAAAACCTTCTTCACAAAAATATTGATCGAGTGTTGCCACATATAATGCGATAGTGGTGACTATGACGTAACGTGAAATATTGCGAAACTAAAACTGTAACCTCAAAAATTTTACTGAAGTTTTCACGAGAATATATTATGCCGCTTGGAAAATTCGGGAAAATTACACTTTCGTGGTAACTACTTGAATCATAAATTTCCATTGTCTGTAAAATAATACGGTCCATTCCATTCGTGGTGAGCCCTGTACATTTCACTTACTTATTTTTTTACTATTTATCGTAATCAATAGAAGCATGAATATTCCTTCCTTTCAATTACAATAAATTTCCAAAGGCGTTTAATTTTCCTCTAACAAGACTGATTTCCATACTATATGAAAAATACTTACGCCGTCATAACCTCTTGTTTTTATTCTGCTACCATAAAATAAAATTGAGAAACTTCAGAATATGTTTGCGAATGTAAATAAGTAACATTTTGACCCTGTTCCAGGTTAGCAGTAACAGTGACTAGTTTATCGCTTTTTGTGGTGGCCAAGAACTCAATAAATGCCAGTCGCCTGGAGAACATGAGAGCGCGGGAACGTATGCGCAAGTCCAATCAGGGAGAGTATCCAGACGTGTACAGAAAGCTGTGAAGCGTGAGTAACTTAGTTACAGTTAGAATATCTTATAGCTGGACGCAGTTGGTTGAAGTTAAGTGAGAAATTCTCGGTCTTCCGCTGTGCTTATTTGGTCAATCTTACCAACTTATATAGACTTAGTACGTCTATTAATCGTTGTGGACTATCTGTTATATTTTGTTAACAACCACATCTTATTAAATGATGTACAATTGTTTTTATGAACTTGGCCCACTGGTGTACCATGCAAAAATCTTATCAACGTTGACATAATAAAAAATTTCTACAGCCTTCAATTCTACTCTCATAAAAAAATAATGATGTAATTCTGCATGCGTCCTGCAAAGTATGATAATTGACTTTTTAAGTCATTAAAAATGCCTTCTGTATGATACAATTATTACTAGGTCAATATATAAATAATATTCACACTTATCAATAAATAAACTTTGACAGACTGCACTCAAGCTAAATATTTAAAAGAAAGAACTAGAACAAATCAAGATGGCGTCTCCGGTGCTGGATGCTGCCAAACTGCAGCTGGTTCAGGAATTGGAGATTGAGATGATGTCGGACATGTACAACCGATTGGTCACTGCATGCCACCGCAAGTGTATACCAGTCAAATACCAAGAGACTGAACTATGTAAGTGGATATTCCATTCCATAAAACATTATCTGCATTGAAATAACAATGATAAATTAGTAAAAAATAAATAAATATGGTCTGGTGTATTAAATACGTTGTTAAATGTTTTCACACATTCAATTAAAAACAACAATTCATGGTTGACTAGTATGCTGTGACAACTTACTGCGTAATGGCACAAAATGGTACAGTCTTACAGCCAGTCTCTTCATCAAAAGTAAAAGCCAAAGTAATGTCATAAAGTAAAAGTAACTGTCAAATTCGTTTTTTTAAGGCTAAAGTAACAGCAAACTAGTAGATAAAACGAATTTGACCATTACTTTTACTTTAGGACATTACTTTGGCTTTTACTTTTGTTGAAGAAACTGGCTGTTATTAATTTATGTTCAAAGTAATTTGTTTTCTAGACTAAGGTAAACATCAGTAACATGTTTCTGTTATCCTATCACTTAAAAATTCCTTGTTTCTGACTTCCAGGTAAAGGCGAGTCAGTCTGCCTAGATCGCTGCGTGGCCAAGTACCTGGACGTTCACGAACGCATTGGCAAGAAGCTCTCCAACATGTCCCAAGGAGAGACAGAGGATCTAACCAAGGTTAATCTGGCTGATGGCAAGAAATAGAAATAAATAGGCACAAGAACACACTTATGACGAATCATAGACAATGTACCAGTACCTGACATTAATTATGTATTGCCAAGGTAAAAAATAACGGAATTGAATCACTTGGAACAGAAATACACTATAAAGTATTACACATTGCATTTTTTGAAATTATGGTAAAAAAGCTGATGGAAATAAGAAAATAATGTTTTTTTTTTAAATATTTCTTGTCCCCGTGACAAAATATACAATTTCGGCGGCATTTAATGTAACACATACCTCAATAAAGACTGCTTAAAAATAGTCTATCGATAAAATGTAAAAGCTACATCCTAAATAATTGATTCGTCATAAGTCGTCACAACTTACTTAATCAAATTAATGTGAGAAAAAATTATGTAATGGTGTCATAAAACAAATGGAAGATGCAAAAATATCTCTGTTTGTGGAGTTATGTACAAGTTGATGCGATTTCTGTTTTCTAGAATGGGTCATTATTATTAGTAATTTTATGCTTTAGTGGTTGATTTTAGTTCATTTGTTAGAAATAAAACTACTCAAATCCAATGCATTTTTTTATTTTACACCATGTGCACAATTTCATGACAAAATACTAAAAAACTATCTACAATTACAAATAATTTATTATCTAATGATACTGACCAGTATCGCTACTGAGTTTTCAAATGAGCGGCTTGACCGTAGCCAAAGCCGTACCCAATTGTGTAACTCTTTACTAGTTGTACTAAAACAAAAATATTTGAACAAAAGAAAACAATTCCTTTGAGCCAAATCAGGAAAAAGACTTCCCTACCCTTGAACTCTAATAAGTATGCGTAAAACAGCCAAGCGCCTTGCGCGGTCACCCACACTATGGTCAGGAGTATAGCTTTTCTTATGCTGAGACGGAACGAATGAGCCACCAATGGAAGCAAAGAGAGAAACCAGACGAAGTATTGTGACGTCATAACGCTGTTAAACGCGACCAACACCACTGTCTGACAAAACAGTGCAAAAGGCAACGTCCTGGGATCAGCTCCGTATTTAATACTCAAGATGAACAAAATGACCGCTTTGAATAAAGTTGTGACGTGCTTCACTATGTCGAAGGCAAGCTGGTTCGTGCTCAAATAAGAGTAGTAGAAAAGCACAGAGAAATTGTGACGTATATCCACTCTGGACGCGTGGTAGTAGTAAGTTTCGTAGAGGAAATCATAACCGTATAAAGCCCACATACTGTATGTTACGCTGAGTAATGTTACCACACAGCTCAAAGCTAACGTTAGCTGGTTCATATTGGGCCACAGGATCATCAGTCCCTGTTTCCAGGTAGTTTTACGAGGAATTTTAGAAATCCCTAAACTAAGGTACATTGGAAAACTAAACACGAGAGGGTAAATACGCAGATGAGTTGATAAACCGAGAAAAAATCCCGATAGAGCATATTTTTTTAAACCCTTGACTACATCGGTTTGTAAAAAAAGAAGGGATAGTATAATAGTGAAACAAGACACCGAATCTCCGTTCCCACGGGTCGATATACCAATACTGAGCGGATTGTAAAGCCACAGTAATGAGCAGTACATCGGGATATTAGTAGAAGCGCTCTTTGGTCCTAGCTGATGTTCAACCAATGTCTTCACAGCGACGGTTATCAAAATATCAAAAGTTGAAAAGAGAATTTTGCCAAAATGTTTGCCCAGGATCATGTTGGGAACAAGAAGATAGGCAAGGATGGGGCTGTACCTATACGTCTGTCGTTTGTACGGCGATTCTCCATGAAAAACGTATCTAGCAGCGTCTGAGAAGACGGAATAGTCAATATCAGTGTAAGCAACATCGTAAGTTTTATCGTGGAAATCTGCGTAAGCAATCAAAAATAGCCTTATGAAGAAACCCGCTATGAGGTGGTACTTTAGCGGTAAGGTCATAAATTGCAACCAACGGTGCATTTTAAATTCTGGTCTTCAAACTCTTCGCGGCAGAATACAAACAGGTCTTGAATTCTTCAAACTCCTTAGCGCAGTCGTCTTTTTTTACCGAACCTTCTTTGAGCAAAACGCAGCGGGCGTATAAAACACTTTGTTTGGAACACTTGGCGAATATGAGGGGATACTTGGCTAGCCTATCTTTAGCTTTGGTGACTGATTCCATAGTTAATTATCAGCCCTGCGACGCTGAAGCGTTGTAGGAGGTTCGCTGTAGTCAAATGGAATGCGCGGACTGAAGAATATATCGTAAATGGGCTTTGAGAATAATATCCCGAGCGCTAAAGCCGTAAACGTGAATTGAAAGGTCTTTGGGTATCTGTAGATCCAACTTCTTTTGCCTAGAGGTTGGCTGCGATGACGATAATCCATAGCTTCCTGAAAAAAGAAAAGTCGTGTTAATGAGCCTGTAGATCACGTTGTGCAGATTCCCGTTCCCCTCACAGACTTGTGCAGTATTGAAATGTCGATGCGAATGACATTGATAGAAGAAACAAATATGCGAATAGTTTTTATTTTTTTAGAAACCTGACATCAGAAGCACAAAATTATACAACCTTTGTCTAAACTCTCGAGCTTTTGTTACATCTACTCATCTACTCATTAAAATTGAGACTAGTAAATTCCTTTCGGGGAACAAATTGGAACTTCTTCCGTGACTTACCTTACTTAGCCGGTCGATCAGTGACCTGGGCGTACTTCCGCGGTTCCAGGTCGTAACCCTCACATACAAGAGAAGAATTCAGGGGCTTGAACTTGACACAACACTTGCGCATCGCCTCGAACACTTTATCGCATCGGACTTCTTGGAAGTCGTTTTCTGAAGGGAGATAAAAAATATGTTAATACTTAAAAGATCGTCGGTGTTGAACTGAACATACTGAATAACTGATCTCCCGGACCAAAAATTGGAAGAAAGAGGGCTTTCTTTCTTACAATTTTTGGGCCGGGAGATCAGTTGAGACAAACCAGGTTCTCCACTTACACACACAAACTTAACACTCCAAGAAAATAAGCGGACAGAAGAACTGACAGAACAGAACAGAAGTATTGGGAGAAAACGCCTAACGCGTTGAGTCCGCCATTGTACAAAATGTGCATACAGTATTAAATAAATAAATGAAAGTTTAATTGGTACTAAATTGGTTACCTATACATTTTATCAAGCATTCATAGGATCAAACTCCTGAAAAGATTTCCAACCTGTGTGTGATACTAAAACCAAAATATCATCAATATGTAGGTACTTAGAACTTGTAACTGCTCCACTGGACTTTATTTAATCGCCAGGGGTCAAAATGTCATCACAACGTTCACGAAATGAACAATGCTGTAAAATGACGTAGGATTAAGGGATTCTTCATATCAAACTCGGGATCACGGTTCCTAATAACGAGACGCTTTAATTTCAATTATGGTTCTCAAGTTAATTTAGATATCCCTGTCTGAAGATTAAGAAGTGTGATGAGAGTGCTGTGGGATGACTGGGCTGGGTTTAACGTGACATTGCCTATTTGCCAAAGTAATCATTTTCTATGATAAATACCTAAGAGCTAATCTTTATGAACTTGGTTCTTCATAGAAACATATCTCTGCTTAGGTAGGTAGGTATATCTCTATAGGATAAAACAATATTAGGGTATATTGTTTTATCCGGATGCGAGATAGTACCTATGACACAATAAGCTTATCTTCCTCACATTTGTATTCGCCAGTAACTGACAGTTTCATGTTTACAAATTGCTGAAAATAAGTTTCTACCGTTTACCGAAAGGCTGAATATTTAATTTGCATTTGATATAAATAGCAACTAATAAAGTAGGTACCCACCTACCTAAGTTCCTTTTTTTATTAAGATTGAGACTTAATAAAAATTGCAAAAAAAAAGGGAAAATAATAAAAAGCTAGGTATCACTCTGCAACATTCGCCTGTCCGTTGCCAAACCTATCCTGCCACTTACCTAGAAGTGATTCGAGCATTTCAACAAAAAAAGACCGAAAACGGAATTCAAAATTCAACATCAGCAAGCATGAACGTCCAGCCAGTTATCTTAAATACCTATTAAATAAAAAGAACTGGCTCAATAGTTCCGCCCACCGTTCTAGATCATTCTAAACCTACATACATAGTCATTGAGTTCGGAAGTAAACATAACGCCCCCAAAGTTCGCACGATCATTGACGGCGCGTCACGTGATCGTGCGCGAAAAAATATCTACGTCGCGACGCATGGACTTTACAGTCAGCTGTGGGTACGTAGAACATATGGAAATAATAGCAATAGTATAACAACAACCTATTGTAGTCCTACTGTCGATCTAACCAAGGGGTATTGGGTTGCCCGGGTAACTGGGTTGAGGGGGTCAGATAGGGCAGTCGCTCCTTGTAAAACACTGCTAGTACTCAGTTACATCCGGTTAGACTGGAAGCCGACCCCAACATAGTTGGGAAAAAGACTCGGAGGATGGAGGATGGATATTGCAGTCCTACTGTCGATGAATGAAAACGTCATGTCACCTTAGATTGGTGATTTCGGGCTTAAGCTTGTGGCACATTATAGCAGCACCGCAACAGCACGGCTCCACACCAGCATTTAAGTTGTCATTCAATTTAGAGCATTAAATCGTGTATATTATAATATATTTCGTAATGTTAATATGAAAAAGCCAACGGCGAGCAGTCAGCGTGCTTGCCACTTCCACACAACTCGACTCGCCGCCCGCGTGCTGCAAGCGAGCGGTCCTCATGCGTACAGCGCGCCGACTCCGAGCCGGCAGCGAAACAACGTCATTACGTCGTGTTCAATCATAACATCAATCATAATCGTCTTAAAATAATATTGAGTTTGCGGTGACAGCAAGCTTACACCTCGCGGCCGGCGAGCCAATGGCGCCGACGGCGAGCGGACGGCGCGCCGGCGGCGTGCGGACAGCGCGTGGTTGGCGCGCTGGCAGCTAGCCGTAGTCTTAATTCAAGGCGATGCCGTGCTGCTGCCGTGCTGCTACAATGCCACAAGCTTTTTTGTTTCGCAAGCCCAGATTTTAGGACTATATTATCCTTCAAAGATTTACCATTATTTGTCCGTTCAATTTCGTATTTACTTATTAAAGCACCAGCCATTAAAGACCAAGTGTGCGGGTTCCATTCCAGGTTAGGCAAGTACCAATCTTTTTCTTCGTACAGGTATCGTCTTTTAAAGTGTATCCTGGCTACCAATAACTGAGTGAAGGTGAAAATTGTGATGTAACCAGGCCTTCAGGAGTCAAAAATGACCAATCCACGTTAAGCAAGCTCGGTGATTAATGCTCATCATTACTCTGTATAAGAAGACGCCTGTGCCCTGTAGTGGTACAAAAAGGTTAATGACGACGTTTTTATTGATTTCTAAGTGAGAAAAATCAACAGAAGGAATCATTATATATGGTCCAAACCACTAACATTGTTGATATGAACACCATCTAAGCTATACCTAGGTACTAATAAATACACAGAGAAACAGGAAATGGCGCATATGCGAAACTGTGGCTTGTGGTATGGAAATGCAGTACAAATAACCGCATTGCAATGTGGTCGCCATGATCGACGGATTCGAATTGTTTGTTTATAGTTCACTTATGCGGAAATCTATATTGATCATGTAAACGATAATTTGCATGCGTATGTAGTGAGAGAATATGGAAATAGTAAACCAAATCTGTAGTTAATTGAACAAACTTCTAAAATATTTAATGAGGTCTCTCAAGTTTCGACAGAGTGATGAATGAGAAGTCTGTGTCTCGAGATTTCTAGATTCTAGTGTATAGAATCGATTAAATCGCTCTAGAATCTAGAGCGATGGTAAATCATCTCGGAAATACTAACGCTCCTCCTTTTCTGCAATTCGATTAAAAAGGAGACACCTGAAGATGCTAATAAATAATTTTGATAAACATGCAAATTATTCGATCATCAAGATAAATACTGATTTTGATACCCGTTGAACATTTAGCTGATTGCATCTCGATTCACACAGCTGAGGTGATTTACATTTCTTAAGATATTGCCAGAATTTTTTTCCTAGTGTCTAATCTCCTTGGCTTGGTACTTAGTGTTTTTTGTCTACAACTGTAAAATTCTGTACACATCAATCAAGCGTGCTGATTGTGCCAAGTCGACTGAAAAAAATCTTTTACGTCAGCAAACACTGTCGAAGTACCTACGTCACTAGAGGGGGATCGGCTCGGCACACCAATCCGCTTGCTAGCCGCCCAGCTTAGTCACACGACTCCTTTTTGGTAGAGGCGTAAATAAATTAACTGCCGTACTAGTTTGCAAGATTCTGGCTCGCTGTCCTGAAGTCTCAAGAAATGATCGGAAAAAAACTTGTCTTACTTTTGCTTTCATTTGATACAATTTTTTTGGGGAATATCAATGGATTCATTTTCATCCCGAATCATATCTTTCGGATGTATTCGTTTTATTGTGCTGTAGTAGGTACACTGACGTATCAAACCCAGCTGTGTGACTTTATTATTCATGCAAACTACATGTTTTTTGGTTCGATAATATCCTTAGACAATGTTTTTCCTCATAGTAATTACAAATGCAACTTCCTGAGATACTTGCTTATTTAATTCATGTAGGTATATTATTACTTTATAAAAAACCTTTGGTAAAACAGGCTTGTCACTAAGAAACAGTCAATGAGACTCTTTGAGTTCTTATGAAAGGCCTTTGCCCTGTAGTGGCTTACAACGGCTTTAATTATCTACAATTATCGCCGAGTTATTGATAAACTTTTGTTTTCATTTCTATATAGCAGATAAACTATCTAGTCTTAGGTAGTCAGTCCCTGGCTAGTGATATGGGTCATGGTCGCGCTAGAAATGGTTGTATGGCCTACGTTAAGTCAGGTTTATTATTCAAAGGTGCTTTGACAAGCTAGTCGATTGAACATGTACTTAAAAATTGGTATAGTTTTGAGTCTACAAAATAATAAGAAACTGTTCGTTTTGCTTAGGAACGGTACATTGGCGTTTATTCTAGAAGGCTTATTTCGAGAAACTACCATTCGACAGCAAATCGAATATGTAGTTTCTTGCACCATGGATGACTGAATTACCTACGTCGAAACATGATACCTACTCAATTTCAAACCTGGTGACCGAAATACTGAAGCCGATTATCCTCATGCGCGAGGCAACTTCTTTAGACCAAATCAAGAGGTACCTAAAAGGCGGGATATATTGACTACGACTTCTTTCTGTCAGTACAAGAAAGCTGCAAAGATTTTAATCAAACATCTTTTATCCGCCCTCTCACTCAGTAGTAGGTTTGTCTGAGCAGAGAAATACTAAATATTGTTCGTTTAAAAAAATCTTCTTATGTGGAGTCTAGGTTTTCGAAGTTTCAATTGGGTACCGTATACCGACGTATTGAGACTTGAGGCCTGCATTATGCGTTAAACTAAATTGACGCGCAAATAACTTCAATTAAAAGTGTGACCTCACGAGTGCATGGTCCCTGCGTCATAATGAGCCACGTAATCATTTTATCTACGTGATCAAACCGTTTGTCATCACGGCATGACTCAGCAGATGGTACTTGACTGAGCATAACCAACATATGGCATCGGTCAGGAATTGATTATGATACAGATACACACCACAGAATGGTAGAGTGCAATCCAGTCCCTCTGTTGAGCTAGTTTTGAGTTTTTCGAGAGCAGACAGAGAAATTTTTAACATTTGCGCACTGATATTATACAGATACAATTAAATTAATGTATTGTCGTATAATGCCGGGCGCGTTAGATTTGTCCAAAGGCCATACAGGCCTAGGACATTAGATTCCAGAAGACGATCACTCGATTTGAGAGGATTAGAAGTCAAATAGGTTTTTCAATAACAATCTTTAAAACCACCAACGAACTCAATTCCGTAAAAATAATAAACATGAGATTGCTTGCGTTATATGAAAGTTTAGCCTTGTGAAACGTCAAATAGACAAGCAAATTTGCTGCAGACGTCGAAGAAAAAAATAAGCGCTCACTTCGCTCGCGGTTTCTTCTTTATTTCTAACTAGCTGGTGCCCGCGACTTCGTCTGCGCAGGTTTAGTATTTCGAACAATATGTTTACAAATTGTAGCCTATGTGTTATTCTGATGTATAAGCTATATTATTGTAAAGTTTCATTAAAATCCATTTAGTAGTTTTTGCGTGAAAGAGTAACAAACATCCATACATCCATGCATCCATACATCCATACATACAAACTTTCGCGTTTATAATATTAGTAGGATTTATTCTGCGTTTACTTTTAGAGTTCTCAATTTAACAAAAAGTTGGAGCACCGAAGAAACAAACACATACAGCTGACTGTCGATCCAGTCACGGTTTCTTTTAATTTGTGTTTAATTCCGGGTTAAATTTGAGAACGCTACTTTTATATAAAACTCAAAAACTTTCGCGCTCGCTTTGCTCGCGGTCTTCTTCGCTTCACGGTTGCCTTTTATCATATATGTTTAGGGCTTTTAGTGATTCACAACTCAAACATTTTCGGGCTTGCTTCACTTCACAGTTGTTTTTATTTTTCAACATTTTTTTAGTCTACCCTAGCAAAAAGGTAGCGTCGTTTTAAAGTCCTTTTATTAAGAAAATAACTTCTAGTTTCCATATGAATTTTCTTATTTACGATACTACTTTAAGTCCCAAAATGTTAATACATAGGAGCATACATAAGAGCTCGGGGCTAAGTCAAAGCCGCGCGGATCGATCGATCATAAGGTTAAGCAACGCTTGGCGTGGTCGGTCCGTGGATGGGTGACCATCTTGTCATAATGAGTTCTTCCGTGTTTCGGATGGCACGATAAACTGTAGGTCCCGGCTGCCATTTAAACATCTTTGGTAGTCGTTACGGGTAGTCAGAAGCCAGAAAGTCTGACAACCAGTCTTACCAAGGGGTATCGCGTTGCCCAGGTAACTGGGTTGAGGAGGTCAGATAGGCAGTCGCTCCTTGTAAAACCCTGGTACTCAGCTGCATCCGGTTAGACTGGAAGCCGACCCCAACATAGTTGGGAAAAGGCTAGGCAGATGCTGATAGGCGCCAACACCAACAAAGAGTTATGTACGTTTGGGCTACATTTTAAGCAATTTTTGTTTTGAGTACTAAAATATAACAAAAAATTTCGCTCGCGCAATCATAAGCTGCGTACCCGTGTTTTTGCATTCATCTACCGACAATAACTTTTGTACGATTGGTCTACATTTGACGTAATTTTTGCTTTGACTTGACAACTATAAAAAAAAATCGCACTTGCTTCGCTCGCGCAATCGTTATCTACATGTTATGTCTCTGTTTTTTCGTATGGGTTTGAATTGCAGTTGGAGGGCGCCGTAGGAATCTCGCCCAGGGCGCTGGTAGAGTTAAAACCGGCACTGCGAGTGTACCTGTGCTGTGGTAATAAGGACACTAATAATCATTGCCTCGACCCCTACCATGTGACAGATTTTATGTTCCTAGCACTGCGAGTAGTTAAATAGTAAAAGATGTATAAGATTAAATTTAAATAAAGATTCGGGATGGTGTTTTCTAAAAATGACATGGATAGCATTGTAGCGTGCTCAGACGTGTAATGTAAACAAAAAAAATATTTTAACGTTTTACGTTATCGAAAAAGGGGGCGGCTGGCACATGATATACCTAATACATAGATATGCAGCTCGCAAGTTTTCAAATCCATGCCAAACTTTATAATTTAACGATATCACTAGCTGATCACCGTGTACCGGGTGAAAAACTTCCCGCAACCTGACGTTAAGTGGCTATGTTGCCTTTATTTTCATGAAAACCCGTTTCATAGTCACAACATACATCCAAACTTATCACGTTAATAGGTTTGGTGTGATTGATACGAAAAATATGAATGACAAAGAGCAATTCTTTGGTTTAGCCATACATATTATTATGTTTCTATGGGTTTATGGCCTCTCCCACCTAAAAAAAAGCTGTTAGTTTAGCGAGAACGTATGACATAATCGCCTTTAAACATAAACAGCGGTTCGATCCGATAACAGGCTCGCGGGTACATATTTTAGAACATAATAAAAATTAATTTGATGTATGTTAATTACGGTTACGTAATCAAGAAATGTAATAAAAGACAAGTTCCTAATTTCGGCAAAATATTTGTTGACATTGATTAGTAATTTACTTTTGTTGAATGTTGGATTGATAATAATATGCGGAAATCAGGACTTTCTGGTTTAGAAGTTGGGATGTCGTGTTTGGACTTATATATGGATACGCGCATGCCATGTTGTTCTACGTTTGTCGTCACAATTAATTAGAACATAGTAAATAGAAACCTTCATAAGACAGTGTTATTCAACAATAAAATACCATATTCAGCAATTTATACATATATATTTTATTAACAATAATGTTACAATCGACATGCCGCCTTAATCTCAATAGAAACAAGATATCTTTATTATACAGTGTGATACTAAAACCAAACAATCAATTATAATATAACACAATATTTTTAATAACTTGTAACTTTACTTAATTTACATAAAAATAATGGATAGAATCTACATAAATTATCCATGGACAGCACAAAGAGCCTTTAACAAATAGGTTGGATCTATTTCTTGCATGCATATAATAAGGCGTTTCCTTCAGCGTGCCCACAGGCTGTAAAACTTTTTAAAACTTAAACTAATTATATACGCAATATAATATTATTTTAGTATACTTTTTACAGACATTTGTCTCATTAGATTCACGTTGTTACTATCGAAGCTATATCAAAATTATTACTTTAGGTTCATTGAAGAATATTTTCGTCCGCGCCAGAATCGAGTCTCTCACAATAGTTTCCTAATATGGTGACATAGTTCCAATTGGTACAAACTGCTCTCTTGACGGGTTCAATTGAAATAAATTGATGTAGATACAATCTATGGTCGTGCATTGTTTAACAATGCAATGATATGTACAAATAACAAAGCCCAAACACTTTAAAATTGCTTTAACAAATCACTTTTATAATAAAATTTGTAGTACGAGGCGGGAGATATCTCGCTCCGTGGTTTATTGTTACAAATGAAGAAATATTACCGGACAGAACTTCGCTAACGATACTTTTACGAGCGTTTCTTGAAAGGATTGCAATATCATTTTTTTACAAAGCTGACCTGAAACCTGCATTACTTATGTAAAAAAAATCACTGGCAATGTAAAAAGTCCAGTAGTGGTAAAGTGTTGTTACTATCAACTTTAAAAAATATATTTTTCCCCATTAAAACGATAACAATAGCAGAAATCACGCCCTAATTTGTCGATAGCGGTTTTAACAATTAATTAAATATTGAGCTCTGGGTTTCCCGGTTGTAGAGCTGTGGCGTGAATTCGTATTCCATACGTTGATATTCAAAACTATGGAGGTGACGTGGTTGGTATCTCTCCTGTGCACAAATCGTAGATAGCAATGGACGTGTACCTACGGTGAATATGATACCATTTCATTCTACAATGAATCATACTGTATAAAACTAATTTGGTAGAACTGGCTAGTAATACATACTTAAAATCAGACTCATGAATTACTGTAAAATTAATAATGTTCATAAAATGATAAGCATTGACAGATCCTGATATGCTAATAAATAAAAAATCATCAAAATACATCGCAATTCGTAACTAGAATATATTATGAAGCATTGTCCTAAAATAAAATTAAAGTTTCCGCGTATTATAGTTTCCGACACCTACAATTTTGACTTTTCAAATATTCTTAGAGTTACATCTTTTAATTTTAATATACACACTAAGTATAATCACACTTTTGATAATTTTCTATGAAAACAATCTTCTATCTGGCGAAATTAGAAACAATGTATGTAATATAAAAAGCTGCACATTGCCTAATTTGAGACAAATGTTAAATAATTTTATTTTTGACTAATGCACTCCATTGATGTTCCTACCTAAAATGTGGGCTGTTTACTTAGTACATTAAAATAAAAATAGTGAAAAAACAATGTTAGAGTCTCAGAATACTGGAAAAGCACATATCTAAATGCTAATCAAGTTGGCTATATTACATTTTTACACTTTTTACCCTCTGTGCGGTCATCAAAATTAAATCATTATCTAACTTGTTTACTTTAAAAAAAACTGTTTATTCCTACTGTTTAAATGGACAGACACTATTTTAGCTTGAGATATTGTACATATAAAACAATTACAGATAAATAAAATGACACAATTGCTGTGAGGTTTAGTTACATTTGCTTTGAACCAGTGATAAGTGTTGTGACAATAACAGATACATACCTAGACATTGTACTGCTTCCAATGTAGAATTCATTCTATACACAACAATGCAATTAAAACAATAATAACTTATATTATAATTTCACTGTGGTTAATAATCCACAGATTAATATGATGTGTGTAATTTGGTTCAGTTAAAAATTATTGCCATACCATAAATGTCTCTTGAACTCAAATAAATTCACAATTGTAATAATTAAAATGCTCAAACAAGCACATTCTATCTGAATTAAAATAATTAGCCTTTACATGCAAAAACAAAGGCCTTTCAGACAACTTGTATTGTGCTAAAATGTTCTTTACACAGCTGCAACAAGGTTCTATTTTGGACACTAACTTACATATAGTATAACAGATATCTCAAGATATTCCAGCAAGTATTTTTGCAATGATAGCAATGTACACTTACATTAAGAGCCCATATTCCATTTGATGCTGACAGTCACTATGTCAATAATTTCGATTTATACAGCTCAACATTTTAATAATAGAAATCCTGAATTCTACAACAATTTCTGTATAGATCACAGTTGTACCAACTTTTCCTTGTAGCCCACAAACCATGTCTGATGGAACCACATGAAAAGTTAATACGACTACAATCCTTTATAATTATTTATATGATAGTTTTCAAGTACGAAAACAAATAGTTCATATCGTCGGCGCCTGTCGAGTCGACCGCGCATTTACATATCGGCTATTGACTCGGACTAGCGTCACTTTCAGGCCGGCTTAGGACTGGCTTCTCAGCTATCACTGGCTTCTCAGCCACCTGAGGTTTCTCGGCTACCAGTGGCTTTTCAGGTATTATTTGTTTCTCCGCTAATGGGGCAGACTCATCATCAATTTCTTCTTCGCCTAGCTGGTTATTATCAATGTGCGTGTTGGACATTTTGTTTGTTATCACATCAGGATGTTCTTGCTCCATTTCAGAAGGGCCATTCTGCTTTTCTTCATCATTCATGGAGGGAGAGATGGACCTCTGCATCAGGTTGGGGTTGGATGGAGATATGGCTCTGTTTGAGTTGTCTTCACTAGAAGCACTCAACTGTCTTGGCATCGGATGACTCGGATGGGACAATGTTTGCGGCACATGTGCATTATGTAATGGCAGTCTAGACTTGTCACTCTTCCTCCACAGTGTGACTTCTTGTTGCTTAAAGTAGCGGCGATCCTCTGTGTCCATTAACACAAGATTTAGGTAGTACCGGACAGAGAACTTGTTGTTTATATCTCTCATGGTTGGTGTGAGGTCATAACCAGCTAAAAAGACTCTTATAGGAATGCTCTCCCCTCTAACAGGGGCCCCATCCATAATTTCATACTTTGCAACTGTTTCATTTTCAGTGAACGTGTTAGGCCCAGAACCTGTTGTTTCCCTTTTAATTATTGATATTTCCATATGTTTAATTTTAATGCGGACAAGAAGGAAATAGATTTTGCCGACAATTACATCTTTCAAATGATATTTCGATTTGTTGTACTCAAATTCTATGTGCAGGCAGTCTTCAATGCCTACTTCCATTTTTATTGAGTTAAGAACATCTGGGTAGCTGCATAGCGTGTGAACAGCGATGTCCACCTCCTTGACGACATCAGTGAGGCGACGCACGATCGTGGCTCTTAGGAAATACCTTAGCCTGACGTTAGCGCCCGTGTAAACTTCGTAAGGTTTTTCTACATTAGCGAACTCGAATGGATACGAAGTGTGCTGTAACAAGTCACCGGGGCGGGCCAGCTCCTTCACTAGCGATATAAATTCATGATGATTACCTCTGTCGTAGAATAATTCAATCTGACCTATAAGCTCGACCTTGATGCCTTGGTGTTCAAGTTTCGACCCGGGTTTCCTCAGAGTGACGTTCACTCTTCCCGAAACGGTTTCACCGTCGTAATACAGCAACAACTTCTCCTTTTTGCCATCATCCGTTTTCACTTCGGCAACCTTCCGTTTGTCAGCATCATCAAATACGATTTCAATATCCGCAGTCTGTCCGAACCCGAAAAAGCTCATTTTCGCACTTATCACTTACACAAACTATCGCAAAGGTTTTATGTGGCTTTACAACGAAAATGTAACGATTTATTTGAGCAAAACATTGAAAAACGGCGATGAAACGCCCGCAAATCTGTAGAGCGATTGAAAGGTTGAAGCAAAGATGGCGACTGATTTTATGTCGGCTGTCGGCGAACAGGTTCATAAATAAAATTAAAATGAATAAACTCACCAACAAGGCATCTCTGGATAGCACACGCGAATTTCTTGCAAGGGTCCTGCTTCATAAATAGTTATTTTTACAATTGGAATAGGGAAAGTATTTATAAATACTGAATTTCAGTCATGTGTACAAATTGACAAATTTTGATGAGGCAACTCAAAAAATATAAAGATCCCTTCTCACTGGCTTGTTATGTAACTTATTTTTTTCTTGTTCCTTACATAGTTTGAAACTCATTTGCATTATCTGATCAACATTCCTTGTTTTTATTTAATATTAATGTTTTAAAACTTGTTATATTCAACCGATCAATAATCGATTGCGTACAGTGTAACATCATAAATTGCTTATCTATGAACGCGAAAAATAAAAAATGTAATTCAGGGTTGCCACAATGAAATAATCCTTTTTTCTTAAATGGCTAAATGGCGGATCTCAAAATTCTTTAACAAAAGCGAGTTGATATTTTCTGTGAATAAAACAACGCAAGTGAATTTATTAATATGGAGATTACGCGCACCACCTTAGGAATTGCAGTTGGACTAGCTGGTACCTTGTTCCTTGGATATTGTGTGTACTTTGACCAACAACGTCGCAAGGATCCTCTGTTCAAAAAGAAGTTGAGAGAACGTAAGTTGTTTATTATTATTGAATTAAAACAGCATTAGCAGGCGATTTAGCGTTCTCAGTACTAAATTCTAGCATAATTACTTTACTATTTACACATCAAGTTTTTTTATTAACCTAAAAAAATTACAAGGAATATTGTTACAACATCAATCAATCAATTTTTGCTTGAATAACTGTTTAATTTCGTTACTGCACCGCACAGAACTATCGTAATACATACTGCTAGTTCATTGTGCAATAATTCAATTATGACTTAGTACATAGTATGTTGCTTATTAAAATTAGTTACAGTTTGGTGGACTGTGCCAAACATGCTTTTGCAATGGTCTGAAAATATATTAAATATGACATGTGTAATCTAGAATAAGCATTTGTCAGTCATAAGGAGCCACTGGTAACCAAAATGTTCTAAATATTTAACTATTGCATCGTTTGATATCAAACATGTCATTCATGAATCATTATTGAAAGAGTTCAATGCATATATATTTACTAAAACAGTAGAATGCCTTGTTGATTGATAAAAAGGCAAAAGTAGAATAAGAAACATTGTCTAGTTTATGTATCTTTTGAGGTTCTTATCCCTGCATATTCCATTTGAAACAAAACAAATCCATATTATTTGTTAGTCTTTTTTTATTGTCCCACTGCTGGGACGAAGAAGGAACCCATATGATAATCTATACTAATATTATAAAGAGTTTGTTTGTTTGTTTGAACGCGCTAATCTCAGGAACTACTGGTCCGATTTGAAAATTTCTTTTAGTGTTAGATAGCCCATTTATCGAGGAAGGCTACAGGCTTCTTTTTAACCCTGGTTCGGGAAGTAGTTCCCACGGGATGCGGGTGAAACCGCTGGCAGTAGCTAGTGATTAATAAAGTTTTGTTTTTTAATTACAGGCAGACAGAAAGCCCAACAGAATGCAACCCGGTCACGCAATCTTGGAGGTCCACTACCCGACATGAGCGATCATGAGGCTATGCAAAGGTTCTTCCTGCAACAGGTATATTTCAAATAATATACATCATTACATAGTATAAAACAAAGTCGCTTTTTCTGTCCCTATGTACCTAAATCCCGTTGTGCGCTTAAATCTTCAAAACTAAGCAGCGGATGTTCATGCGTTTTTTTTTAAATAGATTGTGTGATAAAAAAGGGAGGTTGTATAATAACATCTATTAAATAGTGGGGAAATACTGTTATCCCGTGCAAAGTTCAGACTCCTATCCTCCCTCCTTATCCCCAGTTGATATATGCTGTATTTTATTCAGAACAGGATGTTGTTAACAAGCAAAACGGTTAACTCTGAGCCATATCAACTGCCTATTCTTTATATTCAGAGATAGAATTTATAAACCTTATTTTGACCTTAGCTTGCATCAGATTTACTGTTCAATTTAAGTCGCTCTAACTTAGGTTGATCAAGAAATAAACCTAGTATATTGTGTTGGTTCCAGATCCACCTGGGTGAGGAGTTGCTAGCCGCTGGTGACTTTGAGGCTGGAGTGGAGCACCTCGGCCAAGCTCTTGCCGTCTGCGGCCAGACCCAACAGCTATTGAGTGTAAGTCATTTATTACTTTGCTGCATACAACAAACTTTCTATTCGAAATTATAAACGGCACCCTTTCAGGGCCATTGCGCTCCGGTCTATGTGTAGAGCTGGTATAGTCCTGATATTTATAAATGGGAACAAATATAATGACCACCATAAAATGCTTTGATACCCTTAGTTTTGTAACCAGAAATATCTACTGAACACCAGAAAAATAAAGTCTAAAAATGTAATAGTACCAGCTATTTTAGTCACGACTTCACTTTAAATTGTATTCGACCACCAAATTTAGTAAATGATCACCAATTCTTGACGACCAAATTAATGTATTATTTTTGCCTAAATAAGTCACTGTTATTGCCATAAAATGTAGGCTTATTACCAAATAAAGTATTATGATGCCATATTAAGTTATGTGTCCGGCTTGCAATGCATGCGTGAGTGTCAGTACGAGGAGTGACAGGGGAAAATGGAAGAAAATGACATATTGTGCCGACCCCAAGTAAAATTGGGAACAGGGCAGGAGAAAGAAGAAGAAGAATGTGTTTCTCAATACACTCCCTCGAAAACACACTCTTATCGTACTGTTTAGAGGCATGCAATAGACAATTTTCCACCCTAGTGCAGGAAAAGGGTCCCCATAATGTTATTACATTTATTGTATCAGGCCGAACTTACTTTTTTGGAGTCAGTTTAAACAGAATAGACAGCAAGATGTAAAAACTTTGATTATCATTTTATATTAAAACGCTGGTATAATTTTGATGATCTACTATGACTACTTTTGGGATAACAATGATTTATTTCGACTCATTTTGCTTAAATAGGATACCAGAATTTAAAAACTTTGGTTATAATCTTACTTTAAAATGGTGGTTTAATTTTGGTGATCATTCACTATTTTTGGCGTACGCATGATTCATTTTGGAGTAATTTCACTTAAATAGGATAGCAAAGTGTTAAAACTTTGGTTATATTTTTACATTAAAATGCGAGTTTGATTTTGGTGATCATTTACTATTTTTGTCTGTTATAAATATGTATGTGTACAAATCGCAAAAGTTTACAAATACACTAACATGTTATTAATGGAATATATTTTGTGTATTCCAGGTGCTGCAGCAGACGATGCCAGCGCCCATCTTCCACCTGCTGCTGAAGAGGCTGCCCGAGGTGTCGGAGCGGCTCCGAGCCTCCATGAAGGCCAGCGGCAAGATGCTGCAGGAGGAGGACGTCGAGTAAACAGCCCCCGCACAAGACGAGAGAATATTTTCATAATATATCTACAATATCTCGCTAATCATGGAAACCTCCATCTTTGGTCGATAGATAACGCAACGTTGACGTAAGGCCTAGTGACTTCCATTTACACATTTAATTTAATATAGGTCTTTCTTTCTAAACGAATATAATCTTTCGCAATTAATGCCGTTATTTAAGAAATTTTAAGTAATAAGTTTGATTAATTAATAATAATGACACTTATTAACGCCTTACGTCAATGTGGCTATAGTTTGTAACATTCAAGTAATTTGTAACTTTCCTCTGACCGTAGTCTCGGAGTTGTCGCCGAATTATATCCGTGAACAGCGACCGACCGTTTAGTGGCGATGTATAGAATACCGCGTCGACACTTAGAACATACAACAAGCATCTGCTTTGTAGTCATTAAGTTATTTATAAAAAGTCCCATCAAAGAAACTATTGTTATGATTATTTCACCTTAGAGTAAATTGTCTTTCGACTTGCAAAGCCTTAAATTTTCCAAGTGCATGCATTGGGCTGTGATACAAAATGTGCTTGAAATCGATCCGCCATTTGATCGAGTGTTAACTTTGCAAATGGGAAGTGTAGCGTGGAGTAATGCAAGTTCAATAATAATGTAGGTATTTGTTAGTGTTATTTAGGTTTTGTTTTGTGTTCACAACTGGTTAAGGATGCTTGTGAGTTTTGATTGAGATTTTTATTTGAAATAAAAGTATTGTACAAATTAATATGACTATTTTATTTCGAGTCCATTATTATAACTCGTATCATGGCTTTTAAAAATCTACTCCCATCAAATTTTGCAATATCCGATAAACAGTACCGTAATAAAACAAAATTGCTTTATAGAAACGATCTATCTCAGGGGAGTAAATAAGTACTAAACTCTTATACCAGCACTGACAAGCGTTCGCGGCATCGTATCGATATCAGTCATTGTAACAACAGGGGGAGTCATGTCGAGGTCAGGGGTAATTTTGTCTGGTTTTAATCTTCAGTGTTACCACACTCGGGTTTTATCGCGAAAGATTTTGAACAAAGATCCATTAAAATACAGATATCCCAAGTCACTCACCATTTTATTTCAATAAAATTAACATAAACAACAACAATTTATTTAAAACCATAAACAAGTCTTACAAATCCCAGTTTATTTATTGACTAATGACGTCATAAGCTAGACATATATTTAATTGTTTAATTTTGGTAGGCGAGAACAAAGAAACTTATCGTGCCATGCTATTTCAAAAGTATAGGATCAGTTTTAAATGTTGCCATTTTAAAATTAGTCTAGTTGCCAATTTATTCAGCACAAAAGAATAAGGTACAATTTGTCTAGTCATTTACCAATAAGGGAGATAACCTAATTTCAGGCTGAATATCCAAATAAGTGAAGATTTAATTAGGATATAATCAGGAATGCATATGTTATACAATACGTCGTACGTAATCTTCAAACGTTTATATGAAAGTAAATAATCAAAACGTTATGTAACTTTTATGAGTTTGTAAAATAAAATACAACAAGGTATTGAAAAGCTTTCTTTTAAATTATAAATTCATGTGACAGTAACAGTAGCAACGCTCAATGTCAATTTACGATCTATCAGGACATATTGAATTTCCAACCAACTAAATAAAATTTTAAACTGAAAGATTATTTTAATAACGATTATAAATGCAACATTTTTAACCAGGCAGTGTTAAATTTACTTCTTAAATAAGTACCCACTACAAACTAGCCAATAAAAATAATTTACTTGTAGCCAAATAAAGGTCGATCCACATTATTTTAATAATAAATAAAAATAAAATCGTTGCATGATAGTCAGTCATCTTTCAAGATGTTACAAATAAATAAACAAAAAAATATGTTTTATATACTAGCATACATTTTAACAGGTGCTTTGAATATATTTTATTACTAAATGTATAAGAAACTGTGTCTATAATTATATATTACAACCTACTACCGATTTCTTTCATCAATTTTATTATTTACACATTTGCGAGGCAGTACTTATTGAGCCATACCAAAAAAGGTCTTATTACATTATTTCTTTATTCATATAGGAATAGAACCAGCGGCGGCCCTAGCCATTGCGAGGCTACGTGCGGCAGGTCTATGCGAGGCCCTTTGTCCTACGTGAAAAGTATGTGTTGCGAGAGTAGGCTGGTGTTTTGATTTAGCTAAACGTCATGTTTGAGGAGAAATGCTCCAGTTAAACAAATTAATAAAATTTTATTTTTACTACAGTTTATATTTAAAGAATCATCAATCATCCTTGGCAGTCGTTACGGGCAGTCAGAAGCCAGTAAGTCTGACACTTGTCTAACCAAGGGGTATCGGGTTGCCCGGGTAACTGGGTTGAGGAGGTCAGATAGGGCAGTCGCTTCTTGTAAAGCACTGGTACTCAGCTGAATCCGGTTAGACTGGAAGCCGACCCCAACATGATTGGGAAAAGGCTCAGAGGATGATTATATTTAAAGAATCACAAAATTAACAAATATTAAAATGATCTGATGCTTGCGACTTAAGACTAAAATCTTTAACTAAAGTAGAATAATCAAATGAATGAGCAACGTCATTTTCAATCGAAAGAATAACAAGGGCTGAAAGTCGATTTTGTGTCATCGAATTCCCTAAACATGTTTCAATGATTTTAAGCCTCGAAAAATTGCTTTTTCGATATTATTATTTTATTATTCGAATTCTCAAGACTATTTCGGTAGTGTGATAAATTTCAGTTAAATTATTTTCTAATATATATTTCAGCACCGAGATAATATTCAGCTCTTCGTATAACTGATTCAGAGCCGTCTCTAGCTCATGTAGCGTCCGGGTGCAATCATGAGCCAAGCGCCCCCTATATATTGAAAGATTGTGACTTGAGTAGTTCGAACGTCGTAAATAATAAGTTCATACGGAAACTAGGAGTTATTTTCTTGTTAATAAAAGGACTTAAAAGCGGCGCTACCGTCTAGGTTCGGCTTAAAAAAGCATGAAAAAAATAAAAGAAGTGGAAAGTAAAGCTTTGGGTCACTAAAGCACATAAAGTTGTATAACAAACAACAGTGCAAGGTGAAGTCGCGAGCGTAGCGAGCGCGAAAATTTTTAAGTTTTGGGACATAAAAGTACTCTAATCAAGTTAGAAGGAAAGGTACTATCAAGTGTACAGCCGCGAGCACAGCGAGCGCGAATTTTTTAAATTGTTTGTTTAAAGACTCTCAAATTAAATTCCGAATTAAGCACAAATAAAAAGAATCCATGACGGGACCGAGAGCCAGTTGTTTATGTTACTTTGGTGTTCCAACTTTTTGTTAAATTGAGGACTCAAAAAGTAAACGCAGAATGAATTAGAAATAAAGACCTTCTTGGACCAGATATATATTTTTTTATTATATTTTTTTATATTAGTGTGGGTTGTAGCGCGAGACCCCCCCAAGCGCGAGGCCCTGTGCGAAGGCACAGTTCGCACACCCCTAGGGCCGCCACTGAATAGAACCTCCAAATACAGGATGTTTTGCCAAATAAGCACTTTTGTATGTTAAAAAACTTGGTAAGGCCACCTTTCTTTACCTAAAGTACAAATATACAACCTCATTATTAACAAAAATATTATTATTAATCATGATTGTTTCGCAGCCGTCGAACTTCTGATCAAATCTTGTGTGACTTTCATAACATCTAAAGCACCTTTCTCTATGAGTGAATTAGCTAAATCGCGTCCTAAGTTGTCACATTTAATAATAACTTCTATAGGTATGCTAGGATTGATTGTCAAACCACAAAATATGCGTTTATCACTATCATCGTTTTTCTCATCACTCGAAGGAACAAAGTTATCTTTTATTGTGTCTTTAAGTACTAGTGTAATTTCGTTTTCTGCCTCATTGTTGTCAATTTTGAGTTTTTTGCTTTCGTTTTCCTCTGTGGGGCTGAGTTTGTGTTTTTGTGTGCGTTTTATTTGTGTGAATGTTTGCTGGGAGGTGCAATCGAGTTTGGTTTTTCCGTCCATGCTCCATACTACGCCCGTGATGGATAGTTTGAACTGTGTATCGTCGGGTTTTAAGCTTGTGGAGACTCCAACAGGGGCGCTGCAGCCGCCTCCTACAAAGTAATCTTTTTATCAATATAATGTTACAAATGTAAGTAATTTTAAAATAATATTTCTACGTATTAAACTAGTCGTTTTCCAGCGGTTTTTTAAATTGGTCAAGTAGTTTCGGAGCTTTTAGGGTACTAACAATTTTTTTTTTCCTAATACTATATTGGAGAGAAGACTTGGACAGCTTCCTCTCGGACTGGCCACAAACAGCGATGGACAGATAAAAATGGAAGGCTATGGGGGAGGCCTTTGCCCAGCAGTGGGATAGCGTAGGCTAATAAAAAAAAATACTATATTAGTATAGATAACCTATTTACACTATTTCTCCCACTTACCCAAGGTCTTAAGAAAGCTTCTTTCCGCCAGTATTCTGCAGTATGTCTCGGGATGGTTGAATGGAGCCAGCATGTTCAATATAGTTGTGTTATCCGCGCGACACTCCACGGCTAACGCGCCTTGACCGACCGCGTACTTCATCTCAGCACACGGCAGAATCTGGAAACGGGGTTAAAATATTACTTTATACATATATCTTCACCTTCGATAATTCGTGCTGGTTTGAAATGTACATAAATCTTCTGGTTTACTCGCTCTAGAAAAACATAACGTGCTTGCTTGTATTTCTAAAATGTCCGCAAAACTGCAGCTTTTATGCGGAAAGAAATGCTAGCAGCTCTGTATTGCGAACATTTTTACGTTTCGTAATAAGGCACTAAAAAAAACAGTATCATTTAAAGATTTCAGTCTTTAAAATTTTCAGACTGGAAGCCAACTCCAACATAGTTGGGAAAAGGCTCGTAAGACACTGACATCCCCTTTAAAATGACTCAACCTACCTTAGATATTCTATCCTTCCACCCCATCCGCTGTAGACCAGCGCTGGCCAATAGCAGCGCAGCATATTGTCCCGTAGTGTCGAGCTTGCGCAGACGCGTGTTCAAGTTGCCTCTCACGTCTACCACGGATAGCTGCGGGTATGAGCCGCGGAGTTGGGCCGTGCGACGTAGGGATGACGTACCTGAGAAATTACTATTTTAGTACTTATATTAGACTACATGGACCAAAGAGACTTTGACAGCCAGTTTCTTTATCAAAAGTTAAAGCCAAAGTAATGTCATACTCATAGTTAAAGTAAAATTAACGGTCAAATTCGTTTTTTCAAAGCTAAAATAACAGAAACACTAACAGCCAGTTTCTTCATCAAAAGTAAAAGCCAAAGTAATGTCTAAAGTAAAAGTAACGGTCAAATTCATTTTTTGTATTAGTTTTGCTGTCACTTTAGCCTTGAAAAAACGAATTTGACCATTACTTTTACTTTAGACATTACTTTGACTTTTACTTTTGATGAAGAAACTGGCCGTAATAGATAACATCGTGAAAAACTAATTTATCCGTTACTTTTACTTTATGACATTACTTTGGCTTTTACTTTTGATGAAGAAACTGGCTGTAAATGAGCAAAGAGTAATAATGTAAGACGGGTAAGTCTGGGACCAAAGCTGAATAAATACATGATCATCATCTTCTGAGCTTTTTCCCAACTAAGTTGGGGTCGGCTTCCAGTCTAACCGGATACAGCTGAGTACCAGCGCTTTACACGGAGCGACTGCCTATCTGACCTCCTCAACCCAGTTAAGTGAATGAATAGTGACCTGTGTCTGCGCAAATGCTCGTGCACTATAATATGTCCTTCGCAGTTGGCTGATCTCCTTAAATGTGAACAGCCGCCGTGGCCGAAATCGGTCGTGGACGCCATTAGTACACTATGAAATGTGTAGGAAATGATGAAAATATCACAACAAGCTAAGTGACAATTCTTGCTCAAGGCAGTTTATCGATTTTAGACTCCATGCTAATGTCCAGATTGTCTTTCACCTCAGGCGTAACGTACCCTTAATGGTATTCCTCAAGTGATCGATAAATATTTACCAATAACGGAGCCTTCAGGTAACGTTGCTAGCGTGTGTTCTTTATACTCTTCGCGGAGAACCAGTGCATCCCTCGGGTCTTCTCTGAAAACAAACATATTTAACTTTAAATAAAAACCGGCCAAGTGCAAGTCGGACTCGCGCACGAAGGGTTCCGTACCATTATTTATAAAACCGCATCTACCCGTTGCCGTTATCGATATCGAGGAAAAATGAACAAAAAAATTGTTATTGCGGCAACAGAAATACATCATCTGTGAAAATTTCAACTCTCTAACTATCACGGTTCATGAGAACAGCCTGTTGACAGACGGACGGACGGACGGACAGAGGAGCGAAAACAATAGGGTCCAGTTTTACCCTTTGGGTACGGAACCCTAAAAATAACCATTGCCAACCGAAACCTTCTTTAGTTATTGTGTATAAGTATCTGAAAACCGCATGAAAATGTGTTCAGTGGTTTTTGAGTTTATCGCGGCCAGGCAGATAGATATGGCGGGTAATTTGTTTTGATTTTATCTTTGCCCAGTGTACCTTTTTATACTTTTTTATGCGATATTTAAATGAATCTTACTCTATCATCAATAAATGAATGCTAGTATTTTCATTTCCCGTTGTACGTCATACTATGTCCTAAATTAAAAAAGAAAAACAAATTGTCTTTGCTGACAATGTAAAACTGGAAAAATATTTTTTATCAAGCGTTTGCTTTTCTTTCAATTTCGTTACTACGACAAATGCGATTACATTGCATTTTGTAACAAGTCCAGTACATACAATATTACCTACTTAGATATATCTTTATGCTTTTAAATTAAATCTTGAGAGTCAAAATGACTCACAGTTTTGTTTAGAGATAAGGAAAATCTATATCGGTCGTTCCTACTACAATATAAGTAGTACGTGCATACGATAATGTATTGTTTAATAACTTCGAGTGGATAATGAGCGACTAAGTAGGTACTACATATTAGGTAGGTAACTAATCTTATGTTATAAATGTTATTAGAGTAAGAAAGTTATGGTTTTTTTTAACGACGTAAAAAATCATCAAATGGCCCCTCCGGCTGTGGGTTAGCAGCGGTGAGAGTGTCAGACTCTTACTGACTAAAAACCGTCGTGTTCCGTCGTAGGCTTTTTATGTACCAGGGCCGCGGTAACTCTTTCGAACAACCCGCAGCCCCGGCAGGGAGAAAGTTATGGATAAGGCGCAAAAATGATTAATTTCTGCATCTTCTAGTGTTCCTAGGACCCAATAATTATCTATACCAATATCATATTAACGTTATTTTGTTTGTACTGCAAAGGCTCTGAAACTACTGAACCGATTAGATTTTTTTTCACTTTTTGGAAGCTAAACTATCCCTGAGTAACAATAGGATATATTTGGTCCGGGTATGAAATGAAGTTCTCCCGAGATGCGGGTGAAACGCTAGTAAACATATGCTTACACATATCACGCTTACTTCTGTAAACTAGGTTTATTAAATTAAAATATGCATATCATGGTGACAAATAATTTATTAATTTGCTGCAATGACAAACAATTTTAAGACTGCCTGCATCGATTTTTAGGTGTGTCTGTGTCTGTCTGGCTTTGCCATCAAAACTACCATACCTACCGATTTGTATATGGGACACAGGTATCTAGAGTTTGAGAAAGGACATTGGCTAGGTTCTACTCGGTTGTGGAAAGTGGTAGGGGAAGTAGTTCCCTCGGGATGCGGGTGAAACCGCTGGCAGAAGCTAGTACGCAAATACGTACGTTCACGTATAACATCGGGGTAAATGTAAGTAAGAGGTTAATCACCGGTATTAACAATAATAAGTGGAATTTATTATAATTCCTACTGAACTAAGGACTCATTATTCGTAAGAGCCTCCTTTTAAGAACGCACTAGAGTCAGAATTTTGTGAACTCTGCCTAAGGGGCAAAGTTTGTAGATTACTTTAAAAACGAATTGCTTACATACGTAGTATACATATAAAACGCTTATTATATTTATATGTAACTAGCTTTCGCCCGCGGTTTCACCCGCGTCCCGTAGCCGGATGGTGACAAAAACTATCCAAAACCTTTTCGCGGAAGTTACCTCCCCTCTAATTTTCAGCCAAATCCGTCAAGTCGTTTACATGTTATGTCGTGACAACTGAAAGCGGGTTTCATTTTTATATATATAGATTTATATATAATAAGCATATATAGCGTTTACGTTAAAGTTTTGTGCACTTTACGTACGTTTTGCGTGTCCTGCGCAATTGGTTAATCTCTTTACAAGAGGACAGTCGCCGTAGCCGATAAAATCAGTTAGGACATTCATTGGCAATATTTTTACCTCTTGTTCTTTTCACGATTTATTATCCATTTAGGCTCATAAAAGAGTGAACCATATAAAATATATGAAATACCTTTCAAAAACAGCTCCAATAGCCAGTCCATCGGGCAGGGTAGTAGGCAAATCTTTCAAAGAATGTACTACAAAGTCCACAGTGTCATTTCTTAAGGCATCTTCCAAATCCTTTGTGAATAGTGACTTCTCGCCTATTTTAGGTAGAGATACATCCAAAATTCGGTCTCCTAGCGTTGTCATGGTTACTGGAATAAACAATGTTAGTTTTAATAAGGTCATGTAGACATAGGAGGGTACTCAAGTTTCTATTAGTTTTGCTGTTACTTTAGCCTTGAAAAAACTACTTTGACGGTTACTTTTACTTTAGGACATTACTTTGGCTTCTACTTTTGATGAAGAAACTGGCTGTAAGTAAGGTACTCTTGTGTTGCTAATAAAAATATAACTAAATGGTGTAGAAATAAAGTTAAAATTACGATTTAAATGGTTGTTAAGTATTACTGTTTTTATGATAGACTAGCCGTTTTCCTGCGATTTCACCCGCGTCCCGTGGGAGCTTCTGCCCGCACCGGGATAAAATATAGCCTGTGTTACTCGCAGATAATAAAGCTTTCTAATGGTGAAAGAATATTTAAAATCGGTCCAGTAGTTTTTGAGTTTATCCATTACAACCAAACAAACAAAGTTTTCCTCTTTATAATACTAGTATAGATATACTTATTAGGGATTTTTCAAGGATACACAACCTGGTTATTGTATTAATGTTATATTGGGTTTTTGGCAGATAGAAGAGGATGGAAGGAGAAAACATTCTGCGCCAACCCCAAATAAAATTGGGATAAGGGCAGGAGGATGATGATGATGTTATATTGCGTTTTTGACTACTAAGTGATGCCAGAGTTTCATCCGTTTACTTGGTCTATGCATATACAATCCAAGTCTATCTTGCTTCTTAAGAATATTGCCCACATCAAACACTATGAAATCTATATAATGTTGTAGTTAAATAGTATTGCACTTGTGAGTTGTGAATAAATTACCATTTGTAATACCAGTATTTATATACACTAGAAAATAGACAAATACATGCCTAACTATAATTTACATAATATTCTGATACATTCTAGGTATTATTACAAAATCGTAGTGGGGTAAGTAGTAAGAATTTATCATTATCATGGGTCATGAGAGTGAAGGAATAGGCAGTGCACCTGTGTCTGCGCAAATGCTCGTGCTCTATAATATGTCCTGCGCAGCTGGTTCATCTCCTTATGTGAGAACAGCCGCCGTGGCCGAAATCGGCCGTGGACGCCATTATTGTTAGGTAAGTATTTATTCTCTTTAAGAAATACATGTTCAAATTATGTATTTTTTTGGTGCTTTAGATACTTATCAACTCCTTTTTGGTAAAATTTTCTTGTTCGGTTTTCATAGAACTTACCTAAAGTGAAATCCTTTTCTGGATGCAATTTCTTCAAACAGTCAATTACATAGTTGGTTTGTATGAGAGCCAGCTGAAAATAACATTTGGATTATAAAAAATCAGGATTTTACAAGACAGCATGAGAATCACTAGAGGCTACAATAATAATTAAAAACCTCATGGTACAGTTCCAAGAACTTTTGAGCAATAGTCAAAATCATTGACAGAATACAAAAAAAGGAGTGATATTCGCCCTATCAAAATAAAAAAATACTACAAATAAAGAAGATCCAAGTCAGGAACTCGAAAAAAATGCTGGCCTATTTGCAATATACAAGCAGAGAAAAGGAAACACTAATTAAGAAGGTTGAATATTCTTTGCCCATGAATTTATAATACAAGGTGGTAACATGTTCAAACAAAACATAAAAGTTGTTTTTAACACCTGTGTAAACTGACAAGTCATGCAGTTTCTACATAATTCTTATACACAATTAACTTTTGCACATTGAACAGGATATCAATACTTATTAGTTCCTTCGAAACTTGAAGTAATTGCTCATTTTGTACTGAAAACCAATTTCATACCGACAGGTCAAATATTGTATTGTAAGAATGTTTATAGTAATAAATTAATTATTTATTAAAGCCTTTGCTACACCCTGACCATAGGTTGCCTGTTAAGAGCCATAAAAACCGGCCAAGTGCGAGTCGGACTCGTGCACGAAGGGTTCCGTAAATTACAGTTAAATCAACCTATCTCAAAAACTATAAGAGATACTTTGATCAAACCAAAAATCGTTGAAAGAGTTAATTAGCATGCATCACCTCTATTTTTTTTAGAATTTTATACCCCGTAGTTATAAAAATAGAGGGGGGGGGACATACTTTTTACGACTTTGAGAGCTGATATCTCAAAAACCGTTCACTTTAAGAAAAATGTTTTTTAGAAAACTTTATGTCATTTTAAAAGACCTTTCCATTGATACCCCACACGGGTATGTACATCGAAAAAAAAAATTTCATCCCTCAGTTACATGTATGGGGGGCCCCACCCCCAATTCTTTTTTTTACTATTTAGTGTCATATTTTTGTAGCGGTTCATACAACACATATTCCCATCAAATTTCATCACTGTAGTACTTATAGTTTCCGAGTAAATCGGCTGTGACAGACGGACAGACGGACAGACGGACAGACGGACATGACGAAACTATAAGGGTTCCGTTTTTGCCATTTTGGCTACGGAACCCTAAAAATACACTTCGATTATAATTTGTGTGTGTAAAATATTTAATTAAATTCAGACTTCTATCACTGGTCTTAACTTTACTGTACCTATTCTCTTATCACTAGAAACCAAATCCAAAAATTTAATAAAAAGAGTACAAAAGTGTATTGAGGTCAACTAACATTAGATAAATATTATGTAAATGATAACAAACTTTACTTGAGACCTTGAAATTTTAAAAATTATGACTTAAAGACGTAGGTACTGTATGATAATGCTAGCATTTCGTAACTGATACGAGACGAAATTTAAATTCATTTTTTTAAGACGATTCACGTAATATTTATAAGAGCGCTATTTACAAGTGTTGGAAATTGTATTAGTATAATTTAATACATACCTCACTCTTCCTCGAACCAACACGAATCACATTTTTTGCTTCACTATCCATTGTTAATTCAAATAAACACAAATTTACATAAGAATGTTAATATTAGGAACTTTAAGGTTATGTCATGTACGTGGAGAATTTGAATGGAAAGCTTCAATAGTTAGATGCCTAATGACTTGTCACTATCACTGTAGTGGACAAGTCGGCAATTTATGCAATTAATTAATTGGAAAAATAAAAGTAATACATCACTCGGCAACCAAATCACTCTGCTGACAAGAGTGACAACTAGTGGGCCTGTCAAACTATCTGTCAAAGAATTTGACACGCTGTCAGCGTCATTTTTCTATTATATTCTATTTTTATTTATGGCAATCCGTGTCGATGTCAATGTCGACGATTCTGCCAATGACAAGTGAAATGAGAAGCAAGTCGTGCTTGTGATGGTTTATGTTGCTAGAAGTAAAAACCGGTAATTTGAAATGTGGAGGAATTTATATTGTTTCCTGTTGAGGTTATGCAACCGACCGGCTGCACCGTGTAAAACTTGCACAAAATGTAGCCGCCAATACAGACGCATTCATGTCGTAATAAATAGAAAGATGCTTAACAGTTCCACAACTCTCCTTCTCAGTAGAGTAAAAAGGAAGGGCAAGATCAGAGAGGCTGATTATATTGTTGGTTTCTAAGGCAACTTCAAGTTGCAGACACATTTATTTATTTGCTTACGATAGTGCTTTCTAAAGCTTCGAACATTTTGATAAGTATTCATAATCTGCTGAAAACAGCACGTTCTGAGAGGTCAAGGTCACCAGAGCGGTTCTCTTCAAGGATTTCTAAATAAAACTAAAATATTTTAAACAAAATGATTTATTGATAAGGAATTACAAAGAGGAACGTCGGCCGATATCAATAAAACGGCCAAATCACTAGCTTGAAGAAAATCCAATAACTATGTATGGATGTAAATGCAAAACAAAATTCGAATATAGTCCGCATTTATGAAGACTGTATTCTTACAGCATATTTTAAACACGACAATGTTAAGTCTAATTTTAAACAACTTATAAAAATCACAGTTTTCCTGTATCAATCATACAAATCTCAATTTTATTATGCAAACAAAAAATGGTGGGTCAAAGTTACACCGTAAACTTATTTCTTAATTTGAAAATAAGAACGGATTTTATTTAACATCCGTAAATGATTTGAGAATAAAAAAAAATAGTCAAAACGCTACCTACTGTAGAACTTAACCTATAGATTTGAAAAGTGACACACATAACTTTGTCAATCTAACACAGAATTCAAAATGTAGTTTATTTATTGAATAATTACTTGCGCTTACTACTCCTGAGCCGCCGCCTATTTGTCACAACTGCCATGCTTTTTTTTCTGGGTGATGTTTCTGAAAAGTTAAAATATTAATTTGGTTATTGCTTCTCTCTCTTTCCAGCTATTTATCCCACATGGTGGTGGGGTATTGCTTCTATTATTATAAATAAAATAAAAAGGCAAATGTGGATTTGATACATATGTGTGAAAACATACATGCATATTGTCATTGACGATTCTGCTATTACTGAAAACTTCTGAGCTTACGCATACAAAGACAATATGCATATATATTTACTTGTCTGGCTTACCATGCCATAGTCATGTGTTTCTATGTCAGAACTTGAAAGGCTGTTTATGAGATATAATGCTGAAAAAAAGCACTTACTTTTCGTTTCTTTAGGCACCGGATTAACAGGCTCAGTAATTACAACTTCTTTTTCATTTTTCTTACTAGATTCCTTATCTTCTTTCTTACTTGCGACTTTCTTATTACTCTTAGACTTTGATCTACCAGTACACTTAGGAACTACTTCTTCAACTTCTACTGACTTATTACTGTCAACACTACCTTTCTGTCTAGTTACTCGGGAACTGGGTTCTGGTGGTTTCTTAGACCTCATGGATCTTGTACATCTCGGTTGGATCTGCACAGATTCTTTCTTAGCTGATGATTGCTGTTTTAACGCATCTAGCTTTTCTTTCTCCTCTCGTTTTTCTTTAATTCTGTATACTTTGATCATCGCAGGGGTGTACCCTTCTAAGCCCTCAATCGTCTCTTCTGGCTCCTTAGGCTTGCCAGCGACCTTCCTCTTGAAAGAAGCTAATACTTCTTTCATGGCATAAGTAGGATTCATATTTTGTAAGTAGTCTTTCTGCATTAATGGTGATTGTAAGTGTGAGTCACTGTTTTCTGACGCATTTGATAATTTACGAATTCTATATTTGCATGTTTCATCATCTAAATACTCGGTGTTTACTGCCACAGTGTTACGTTCTTTCCGAATTATGTCTTCAGGGTTGCCAGCCAGAATTTCGGCCCAAGTAAATTGACGCGCAGATCCCATGAAATTACCGAACTTTCCAATGCTATTTCTATGGGTTCTGACACCCCTACGTTTTTTAATGTTCTTCTTTTTAGATCGCAAGTTTTTCGGCGACAGTTTTTTGCCGAATATGTCGTGTGGCATTAAAGACTTTTTCAGACGAGCCACTAAATCAGCGTCTGAAATAAAGAAGTTGCGAGACGCGCAAGGCTTGCGAACACCATCACTAGAGGTGTTCAATGTTTGCTTCAAAAGTTCTAACTTTAGGTCATTTTCGAGAGAACAAACATTTTCTCTCTCATAGGCTTTTTTGATACCATTTCGTGCTAGAAAACTAGGTGTTGTATTCTTCTTGCCAAACCTCTTTGAGTAACACAGTTTGCGACTCATAGGAGACATGGGCGCTTCCATGAAATTCAGAGTCATATCTTTATCACTATTACAGCCATTTTTCAACAATTCACTTTTGAATAAACTTCTACAATAGTCATAATCAGGATTTTCCGTAAAGTCTAAACTTGTGACATATTCAAGGTACTTCTCCATAAATTTTGGGTAGAATTCAGTCTTAAAACACGTTTTTAATAACAGTTTTATATCACTCATGAAGTTTTTCTTCAAAGCATGGACTAGGTCAGGTTCTGCCAGTACTTCTGGTGTCTTCCATGGCAAGGTGCCAGTCAACCAGTCGAGGAGGTTGTAGCCAAGAGTTTCCAAATCTGATCTTCTGGAGTGAGCTCCGATATGAGAGTCCCTGGAACTGTATTCCAAAGTACCGTCATGTGCTTTTCGGGCATCCATACCAAAATCTTTATGTTTACCTTCTGAGTCTACGAACTTGGAAGCTAAGCCATAATCCAACAAATAGATCTGCCCGTTGGTTTGTGATAGCACAGCTTCTTGGAACATTTCATCCACGTTTTCTGGTTCACTCTCTCTCTTCTCCCTAGCATTGCGCTTTCTAGTATCTTCGCGGAACTCCTTTGTGGTGCGAATTAAGTTTTTGCCGCCAAAATCGTCGAGAAGTTTTTGATAGGATTGGTCGGAACACACAGAGCTGGTCATATCTTCATAGTTGACATAGTGAGATATCTGTCTGAGGTTGAATGCATGATGTCTATGCAGAGTCCTGCTGTCTCTATCTGACAGAATTCTCCTCAACTTCTTCTTAACATTAGCAAGTCTTTTGTCATTATCACTTGCATCATCCAAATTACTTGAGTTCTTATGTTCTTTGATGACAAAATCTTCATCATCATAGTAGTTGGAAGACCTAGATTTCGATGGCTTTGCGCGACGATATTTTCCCGATAGCACTGCAACCTCTTTAGTATCTTTTTGGAATGATGGAGTTGTTTTAACTGCAGTTGCCTTACCAATTCTGGAGCCATCGAAACCAAGCATTAGATTGGAACTTTTTATGTCTGAATGTGTGTAACCTTGATTGTGTAAGTACTCCAAGACATCGAGTATCTGTAGTGCGAGTACTAGAACATTCTTTATGTCAAGGACTCTTGTTTTAGCAACTATTTTCTGTAAGTCTATGTCATAGCGCGGTAGGACAAGGAATCTGTACTTGGTGCCTGTATTTTCATCTGTGAATGACCCGCTGGCAATGTACACAGGCATGCCTATGCGCTTTTGCTTGTTTTGTAGACGCCATGCTTTCACTGGGGACAATAAACAAAATAAGAATACAGTAAAACAGGTCTGTATTATTTCAACTGTAATCTCACATTAATTTCTTCTATTTTAGTGTTCTCACTATCTTTAACTTTGACCTTGATAATTAGGCCAGGATACTGACTGATAATGAAATAACTGTAAACTTAGCAACAAATTATTAAATAAACCATTACGTAGGTTTTTAATTGAAGTTACCTTGTGAAGACTGGGCAGTTCTGATGAGGCAGTGGATCTCCACAAACAAGGGCCCGTTGGAATGAGGTTCTATCTTCACAACATATCTGGCATTCTGTTTAGAGACTTCTTTGTCAATGTCATCTGATGCCAAATAGATCCTGCCAAAGCTGCCTCGCCCTGAAATTAATTAATCATAACTTAGATGAGTAACTAGTGAAGATAGTATAGGTATATCGAATATCGGAATAAATTAACAAATTTTTTTCTGAACACATACAATACATAATCTGAAGATATAAAAAAATACATTTCATAGAAAATCATGGTCAAATTAGGTATTTATTATTTAAAAGTTCACTGTTACTTAGTTGACTTTCAGTTAGTAACAAGCAGCTGAAATTCTTTTACAGCTAAATTGTGGGTAGGCTAGAAAATATTTATCAGCATACAGAGTGGGTACATAACCTATGTTAATGATAAGTCATGAGTTAAAGTGGTCCATCTGGTTACAAACTAGTTTTCTCCCCCAGACAAGCTGTTCATACATTCTTAGTACTTATGTAGTGTGCTTTCTTTAACCAAGCATCTACTTAAACATGTTTTTTAGATAAAGTCAGGGAATATAAAGTACTGAAATGAAAAGTTTTACATTGTTAGTCATTTTAAACATTCCAAAGATGATGTAATTGTGTATTTAGACAAATGCAGTCAAAAACTACTTTAAATAAAAATGCCATCATCACTGCAATAATTTGAACCACTTATAATGCACATGTGAATTATTCTGAGTCAACAGCAATCATTGATATTTACATATTGTAGGTAGACTCCATATTTAGCACCTGCTATTTTAGTGCATTACATCAGCTGTCTGATAAACAGGATCTAGAAACTTAAGGTTTTATCTATGAATGCAGTGCACGCATAAGTAAAATGCAAACAATGACACACTGCTTTGCATAATGTGAAAGATATGACAGGATAATGGGTTTAAAGGTGGAATATTGTCTCCAAACCTACTGTAAAGAAGATTCAGCTACTGAAACTTACCAATAGGCTTCCCAATCCGCCATTTCTTCTGCAAGACATCAGTGAACACTATGCCAGGAGGCAGGGCTTCGTCATCACAGAAACTGACGTCCAGACTCGGAGTCTCCTCCACCGTCTTCGTCTTCTTCTTAGGAGGCAACGGCAGCTGCACCAGTTCAGTTCCTCGCCGCGGCATCGCAAAACATACACAAATATGTATAGTTCAACGATCCCTTCTGCTATTAAAAAAAATTACGACCGCAGACGCCACCGAACACCTAAAAATAAACACATAGTTACATAAACTTGTTGTTGTTAATTTAATAAAGTCTAACGTGGACAACAATGTGACGATAAAACGAAATTATCCGTTAATTTCTACTTTTATTATTGAACTCACCTTTTCATAGCGTATTATCCAAAGAACGAGTATTCGCGAATCACTTTATAATTTTGTTGATTTGTTAGATGCAATAGTTAAATATAAACTATTCAATAATGTTAGCAGTTGTTATGTGCTGAACTTTTAACTAAATTACTAGGAAACATAACAACTGATCAAAATTCCGCCATGTTGTTTGTGTCAGTAGAGAGGGACGTTTTAGTTTGGTTTGTTCTAGAAAAGGAAAGTTAGTCGATTCTACTAAAAATTGATTCTTTTTTGTGGGGTAGTCATCTGTAAGTTTTTCGTTGACCACTTTTCTTAACTTACATGTAAAATTTTTATTTAAAAGAAACGCAAAAGGATAACAAGAGCTTATTCACATAGTTAGAACACATTTACATATACATAGGTTGTCACACCACATGCACTATACCAAAGAGTAAAGTAATATATAGGGAAAAGAGAGCCCTCTTACGTGATAATCTTGCAAACCAATTTGACAATGCGCCATCTCTCTCTAAATTGGCCCCGAACTACCTACATAGCTATAGCTATAAAAATATATATGCATCATATTCATAACATTTTCTATTAGGATAAGTAGCACCATGTAACTATAACATTGGTTATCGTTATAGTTACATTGTGCTACTTACCCTAATAGAAAATGTCATCGTTAATATAGTAAAAGGTCGAAGGAAAACAAATAAATATTATTATATTATTACTTTTTATACGCGTGTACGCAGAATGCAAAAAACCGCCATATTGATATTTGTTATGATCGGTTTTGTTAAGTTACTTGGAATACTGACACCGGGTCTTTTTAGATTAAAATTGATATTTGTGCTTTTTCAAACCGTAATTAATTTATTCGCCTATTTTATCTTTTTTTAAAGTGTCTAATATTTTCCTCATACTTTTCTCTAATTAATATTGCATAAATAATTTTATATTAACAAACAAAAACGATTATAGTGTAGTGCCATCTGTTGGTAGTTTAAGGTATCTTTTAGATAGAAAATAGTTTCCGGGCCAAATAAAAGGTGGCGACTCTTCATTCACTTAGCTGTCAAAATGTACGGAGTGTCTCCCCTGGTCTCCCCCCTGCACTATACTCACACAGACATAGACCACATAGAATTTAAATAATAGGCTCCAATATTAACTTCAAAATATATTTTTACAAGTACTATTATAGTTCATTGAAATTTAATTTCATGTGTGGTTTTAAAATTAATTAGTAGATATCATTTACTAAAGGGAATAAATAAAACATAATAACAATCTCAAACGTATCAGTTGTGTAAGCACCCATAACACAAGTTAATGAATAACTTACCATGGGGCTAACCGACCGTGTGTGAAAAGGTTTCCAGACAGATTTATTTATACCGATTAAGTTTTTGTTTATAAAAAAAATACGTCAATATTCAAAGCTTATAGGCCCAAGAAACAAAAAATAGTAGGTAGTCAATACCTACTTAAATATACTACTACGTTTAAAATGTAAGCAAGCAACATGCAGCAAGCATGGCTTCTGTCACGGCTCCGGCGCTGCGGGGCTCCGGCGGTCCCATGCGAGCTTATCGTTTTGAATTGTACTCTATCTAGGGGTAGGGCAGACAAGACTACGTGGAGTCGGTTTTGCAGCGACGTCACTTACTTTGATTTTTGGTAGTAATATTAATCTTTGAGTTGGATAGAATTTGGTGACCATTAATCCATTTTGGCAACCAAAAATAATATTTGTGCGAGATTTGCGATTTTTCTGATGTTATTTTATTTTTTTTGGATCGTAATAAATCATTTGGACTTTATTGCCCTTTCAATAAATAAATAATAATAATAATAAAGTCAATTTTTTTTTTTGGAGTTGTTTATTTTATTTGGTGCCTCAGCTTAGAGTCTTAAAAATATTTTTGGTGACCGCCTAAATTATACCCTTAAATAAATAGGTAACAAAGATCCGACTATGCATGCTGTGGCAACCTATAATTAAGTCTACACTTAGCTTAAGATTTAAAATTTCGTAATGACATTCATTGTAACTAGGTAGTGTACGATTTGTTGGTTGTCCTAAATTTACCCGTCTGCGCACACAGTTTATGGTTTTAAATAAATTGTTATGTTAATTTTATTGAAATAAAATGGTGAGTGACTTGGGATATTTGTGTTGTAATGGGACTTGAACAAAATCTTAGTGATTAAGTAAGCCTACAATAAAATCCAAGTAGGGCATCACTGAAGAATAGAACTAGAAAAATTTAGCCCCCCCCCCCCCCTGTCGTACAATGACTGATATCGATCGATGCGATGCCGCGAACTCTTATCAGCGGTGATAAGCGTTTAGTACTTATTTACTACCCCAGTGGCCAGTTATTACAAATTGAGTTAATTCGCTTTCATGACAGATAGTTTCTGTGAAGCTATTTTTTCTTTAATACGGTACTGTTTTTCAAACTTCAAATATTTATTGCAATCATGAGTGTTACAAGGTGTTATAAAATGTAGAGGTACATACATGATACCCTGTTAGGGCGCAGCAATTTTAATATACAATTACTTACAAACTATTTAGTTAATCACATAGTTAGAACTGTTTATCAGATATTGCAAAATGTTATGGGACTAGTTTTTTAAAAGCCTTGAAACGAGTTATAATAATGCACTCGAAATAAAACACTCATATTTGTACAATACTTTTATTTCACAATAAAATCTCAATCAAAACTCACAAGCATCCTTAACCAGTTGTGAACACAAAACAAAACCTAAATAACACTAACAAATACCTACATTATTATTGAACTTGCATTACTCCACGCTACACTTCCCATTTGCAAAGTTAACACTCGATCAAATGGCGGATCGATTTCAAGCACATTTTGTATCACAGCCCAATGCATGCACTTGGAAAATTTAAGGCTTTGCAAGTCGAAAGGCAATTTACTCTAAGGTGAAATAATCATAACAATAGTTTCTTTGATGGGACTTTTTATAAATAACTTAACTGTCTACAAAGCAGATGCTTGTTGCATGTTCTAAGTGTCGACGCGGTATTCTATACATCGCCACTAAACGGTCGGTCGCTGTTCACGGATATAATTCGGCGACAACTCCGAGACTACGGTCAGAGGAAAGTTACAAATTACTTGAATGTTACAAACTATAGCCACATTGACGTAAGGCGTTAATAAGTGTCATTATTATTAATTAATCAAACTTATTAATTTAAATTTCTTAAATAACGGCATTAATTGCGAAAGATTATATTCGTTTAGAAAGAAAGACCTATATTAAATTAAATGAGTAAATGGAAGTCACTAGGCCTTACGTCAACGTTGCGTTATCTATCGACCAAAGATGGAGTTTTCCATGATTAGCGAGATATTGTAGATATATTATGAAAATATTCTCTCGTCTTGTGCGGGGGCTGTTTACTCGACGTCCTCCTCCTGCAGCATCTTGCCGCTGGCCTTCATGGAGGCTCGGAGCCGCTCCGACACCTCGGGCAGCCTCTTCAGCAGCAGGTGGAAGATGGGCGCTGGCATCGTCTGCTGCAGCACCTGGAATACACAAAACATTCCATTAATAACAATGTTAGTGTATTTCTGTGTGTCGGTCTTGCGCCTGATCTCTCTCCGGTGGTTTCGGATTGCCGTCCCTTCGGGCTATGAGAGTGAAGGAATAGGGAGTGCACCTGTGTCTGCGCAAATGCTCGTGCACTATAATATGCCCTGCGCAGTTAGTTGGCTGATCTCCGTATACGAGAACAGCCGCCGTGGCCGGCCGTGGACGCAATTATTATTATTCGCGTATTTCTAAACTTTGTGAGATTCGTACACATATTTATAGGTAAATATCGGAACTTAAAAGTGGTTCTATGTACGAAAATAAATATTTTAAGTTATACATCTAAGTACATAAAACATATGTTAATCTTATTGATTAGTAAAAATAAAGTCATTTTCAAAGTGAGCTGAAAATCAGCACTTTTGTAGGTCAAATTTACAAAAGACAGTCCCCAAAACAACCGCCCTTCACAACTTTTTTTTTGCTGTGAAGAAGTTGTGGAAGAAACTCCCCAGCCACACAATTCTGTCTACATGATTAGAAAGATCTCTGACTGACAAATGCTTACTGTATAATAATTATTGTAATAGCAAGTTTGTTATATGCAGCAAAGTAATAAATAAGTAATATGACTTACACTCAGGAGCTCCTGGGTCTGGCCGCAGACAGCCACAGCTTGGCCGAGGTGCTCTACTCCAGCCTCAAAGTCACCAGCGGCTAGCAACTCCTCACCCAGTTGAATCTGGAAACAAAACAATTTACTAGTTTATTTCTTGATCTACCTACATCAAAGTGACTAAGGCTTAAGCTCAATGACAACATACAATATAAGTCTTCCTAAAACGCAACCTATGTTTAAGCAAGTGACATAAGATATACATATTTTATCCATGGATACATTGATCTATATAGAACTAGCGACCCTCCCGCTTTGCACGGGATAACAGTATTTCCCCACTATTTAATGGATGTTATTATACATATAAATCTTCCTCTTTAATCACTCATTAAAAAAAATTACAAACAACAATGGGATGTAGGCACAAAGGGACAGAAAAAGCAACTTTGTTTTATACTATGTAGTGAAATATATTATTTGAAATATACCTGTTGCAGGAAGAACCTTTGCATAGCCTCATGATCGCTCATGTCGGGTAGTGGACCTCCAAGATTGCGTGACCGGGTCGCATTCTGTTGGGCTTTCTGTCTGCCTGTAATAAACAGAACAAAACTTTATTAATCATTATCGTATGGAGTCATTTTTCTGATCAACTTCATCATACCCAGAACTTATTTTTTTATTTACATAACTTTTTTTTTTCATTTATGTTATAATATTGATGTATTGTATTTTCCATGGGCGTTAGATGCCTGATTTAAATAAATTAATAAATGATACAAAGCATTCTTGCATCACCATCAAAGGAGATGGCCTAAAAAACACCCAGAGTTGACAGACAGACAAACCTCACATATATCCATTGAATTCAGTATAATGTGTGGTTGTGAATAATCTTTAAAATCAACATAACCTATTTTTGAGAAAATATGATATAGCTCCTCTATGCTATAGCGCTTGTTTAGCGGAGCGCAGATGTATGCAATACACAACTGATTTACTATTGTTTTATCATTAGCAATTCACAAGAGGTTAATTAATTTTTGAACATCAGCACCTCCGTACAGTAGCCCTCACAATGTGCAATAAACTGATCTCTTTCTGTTATATTCATGAAATGCTATTGTGATTTTTTATAACCAGTTTTTACCTGTCTGGGAAATAAGTATAAAAACTTGTACATCAACAATTTTGTTTCAAACAGAATAACCCTGCAGTTAAGAACCTCAAAAGATACATAAACTAGACAATGTTTCTTATACTACTTTTGCCTTTTTATCAATCAACAAGGCATTCTACTGTTTAAGTAAATATATATGCATTGAACTCTTTCAATAATGATCTCATGAATGACATGTTTGATATCTAACGATGCAATAGTTAAAATATTTAGAACATTTTGGTTACCAGTGGCTCCTTATGACTGACAAATGCTTATTCTAGATTACACATGTCATATTTAATATATTTTCAGACCATTGCAAAAGCATGTTTGGCACAGTCCACCAAACTGTAACTAATTTTAATAAGCAACATACTATGTACTAAGTCATAATTGAATTATTGCACAATGAACTAGCAGTATGTATTACTATAGTTCTGTGCGGTGCAGTAACGAAATTAAACAGTTATTCAAGCGAAAATTGATTGATGCATGATGTTGTAACAATATTCCTTGTGAAATTTTTAGGTTAGTAAAAAAACTTGATATGTCTAAATAGTGAAGTAATTATGCTAGAACTTAGTAGTGAGAACGCTAAATCGCCTGTTGATGCTGTTTTAATTCAATAATTACAAAAACTTACGTTCTCTCAACTTCTTTTTGAATAGAGGATCCTTGCGACGTTGTTGGTCAAAGTACACACAATATCCAAGGAACAAGGTACCAGCTATTCCAACTGCAATTCCTAAGGTGGTGCGCGTAATCTCCATATTAATAAATTCACTTGCGCTGTTTTATTCACAGAAAATATCAACTCGCTTTTGTTGAAGAATTTTGAGATCGGCCCACAGAGTACATTGTCTAAAATGAGATAGAGACAATGTACCACAGAGTACTTTATTATAAATATACTCTGTGGATAGAGACGTCACTCGAATATTTTATAGCGCCCTCTGGCAGTAAGTAAGAACAACTTATCATCAAGATATCCTATTCAAATCTACAGTAGGCTTTGTATTGTTTTCATCCCTTGTATAGTTATCGGCACGGATAATGAGCTCTCGGCGGAAGATTGGGAATCGCTTTGCGCACTGTACACTTAAGGCAATAAACCAATAAATCACTTCTGCGCAGGTGAAGGTCAGGGCCCAATATCCTTGCGGATGATTATAATGTAGTAGTAGTTTCTGTACAAGGGATAATATCCCTTGTACAGAAACTACTACTGCTACTGCTGTTCTAAAAATAATACAACGGATATAACATTTAAATCCTTTATTTAATTCTTTATTTACAGTAATTGTAAGCTAACTCCTAAACCTTATCTTTTACATAATAATCTTTTCGTGTCCCTATTAGCATTTTATTGGTGTCTTTACACCAAATTATAAATGAAAAGATTTGTGCATATATACCCATTTCCCATAAAAATGTGATGTTTTGTCATCGGTCGGGTTGCCATCTTGAAAAAGTGTTGTTCTTTGTTTACATTTTGGCTCACGGCTCGGTGAATAGGATATAGTGAAGGCTCAGTTTTATTATTTAAATACTTTACATTTTTATGTCACAATATTTTTTCACCCTTTATATATCTATTACGGAATTTGACTTTACTGTGCTACTGCTGAAGTGAAAATTACCAACCATCAATCCTGGCCCTGAAATCGATCTCAGTGGCGTGCACTTGGAGAGGCCTATGTCCAGCAGTGGACTGCGATAGGCTGATGATGTATGATGTATGTAATCCTGGCCCTGATACTGACTGTAGCGAAAACTCGCCTAGGCTTGAACAGAGCGCAGACTTGTATGACGTGCTGCACGTCATGTAAATATTATAATTCGACTAAAACATTTGCTACATCTCTAAATTGTAAAGATCAATGCCCGCTCTCCTCACACAGATAACAAAATATTTTGGTTCTATTTTTAATCTTCAATCTTTGTGCAAATGAAAAAACGCGGAAAGTAAATAAAATATAAAATTATAGCAATTTCGTTTCTCCAATGTTTGTAAGTTTTTGTAATAATAGTTAACGATTTCTTTTATTTGTTAATCATTTATAATTGGTATGCGCTTATTTTCATTCAGAAATTAATGTACCTAGTCTAAAAACTTTTCTTCTTTCTATCAAGGTTCAAAATAGTCAAAATAAACTTGCCAGTAAGGTGAGTTTATACCGCACGCATATTGTATTGAAATGCAAGTAGAGGTATTACATTCCTTGCTTATCTAGATCATTCAATGGATAAGAGACTGTGTACTTTGCTTTTGTAACGCCTAGGTACTTCTTTCAAGATAATTATGCACAGGTAGTGAACTCAGGAACCTTAGGAAACTTCCACTAAGATTATGCTTATTAGTAAAGCAAGTAACTGAGATAAAATGAAGCATGCACTGCGTATAGGCGGAGAGTACGCTGACGGGATGGGTGTGCGAGGGCGAGAGCCGAAACGCAGCAAACTTTTTCATTTCTGGTTCCATTCACGAGTCGGTCGCCGAGCGTGAGGGCGTGCGTTTCGTTGCCCCGCCGAGCGAGAGTATCGAACGCGATGTCTTTTTGTTTATCAACAAACAAAATGTAACCAGTTGTGTTTGGTGACAGCAATAAAACGATTTTGTGTGTTTTATTTTTACTTCAAAGTTATTCTTATGAAAATATGTTGAGTTAGCGGAGCCGAAAACAGTGTTTGAAGATGGATGGTGCGAACGGTGATTCTGATCACTCTATGACTTGGGAGGACTTTTTCGGTGAGTAAAGTTTGAATTAAGAATCGAATATTGGATTAAAAACCGTTGTCTTAAAAAGCAGAGAGTAGGTATGACGAATAAGAGAATGTAACGCTTGTTTCAAGTGGTCTACTTATGAGTGTTAAAAATAAAACTAAAAGAACTTTTTGCAATGTTTGAAACTCCGTGGTCATGAATTTCCCGAGGCGGGAAGGGACAGGTTTTGCTCAGCATTTCCACTTAAGGCGCGCGTGGATTGCGTTCGTTGCGCTTGCAACTGCTTGCATCAAGCTATGCTGTATTAACCACTACGTGATCAATCATTCTATATTGAAACCCGTAGGCATGGCTGGTGATAATAATATTAATTTATAACTTTTTAATAAAGGTGTCTGCATTCTTGCTTGTAAAACAATATTTCTTAGGCACTCAGCAAAAAAAAAACGAATGAGAATGAGTATGTTGTCGATTTTTTTCTTATAAGAATTTAGAATGTCGACAGTAATTACACTAGACAGGTAATACATAAATAGGTGATAAATAAATAAATAGGTATTTCACACATTGACAAATAAAAAAGTTTGAGAGGCTTGCAAACATCTACACTAGAAACAGTCAGGTAGGTAGGTACCTATTTATTTTTATTAAACTCTAATAACACTAATTTGATGTTTTTTTTGGTTCGCGTGTTTCGTTTCAAATTACAGCTATTAATATCAAACGTGATAATAGTAGGTTTGTAAAGGAATACTTTGATTTACTATAGAAGGAGCTCATCACGCGAATCACTACTTAAAAGAAAAATAAACTTTATGACCGAAATTACTGAGAATTCTACTTTCGCAATTCAAAGAATCACAAATTAAACTGTAACCAACTTCAAAAACAGAGGTCTTGGATCTCCATACAATCACAAAACCAGCTTAATGGTGAATTTGATCCACTTCACAATTCTTTTAAAAACTTGATGAATTGAAAATGTCCTAGATTACGCATAGAGTATGCGTAGATAACCTAGAAGATATTAGGTACCCACACGGCCAGCCAATTTATCATTATGAATGAATCTCGAAACTAAATAGGTAGGTAAGGTACCTACATCTAAGTAGCACAGCAACACGCAAACTAGTAGATATTAGACAGTAACTACTATCAATAAGAAGGCCATGGAATCGGTGACTCACGCCACACGTACAACGGTTCACTGATTATACTTCAAAGTAACCATTATGTCAAAAAAAACTACAATAGTCTATACTTCTTTAACGAACTTAACCGTGTTTCTAAACGCACGTTAAATCGGGTCGCCAACATGGTTGGAAAAAAGCTAGGAAGATGATATCGAACTTAACTTATTGGATAAAGTATGATATGTAATTATTATGTCCATTTATCTTTTATCCGACAAGAATGTACACAAAGAGATAAAAAACTAAAATAACACAACTTGTTCTGCAAGACACAAGTTTAATAAAAAATGCCTCTATTAATCAACCTCTATTAGTCTTAAGATGTAAGAAATCAGTACCGCCATTGTACGGCGACTTTACTGAATTTATTAATGGACTGCACTTCCTCAGAACGCAGCCGTTACACCGGATGTTCGATAATTTGAAATTCGACAGTTGGCGCCTTTAACACGATGGAGGTTTGATATCAAATGAGCCGAATTTTATTGCGTTTCCACACCCGTTGGAATGGCTTTTATGGCTTCGTAATTTTTATTTATTGGGTGCTAGATGATTCCATTGCATCCTGGGGTAACTGTTGAACGATATGGTGTCTGGTGAACTCGGATAACATTTCACAGTCGTACGGCCTTTGCCAGGTTCATTCCATAATATGATCTCTACCAATTTTAAGTCAGTTTGTATCCTAGTTACTAAACTTCTTGGTCAATCACTTAAGAAATGTCTTCTCAGTTACAATTCATTTTAATCTTCTTTCGCTAGTTTTTAGTTTTTTTTCTTCATCTTGCAAACATCATTGTTTCTCAATGGAAACAATTGCTTGTATAAAAATAAGACTTCAATCGAAATATCAGCTGATGAACTATTAGACGCATTCAGTTAAATGGCGACACTGATTGCAGAGATACTAAAATGTTAGGTACGCACGATCTTGTTTCTTGACTTCTAGAATAAAGTTTATAGGTTAATTAAATAATTATGGATTTTGGAATTGTTATATACCAGTTGGAAGTTATCTGATACATAGGTTGGGCATTAAACAATCTTGTTCTTAGAAATTCTACTGTGCTGCTAACTGCCAACTGAACAAGATATTTCGAGCGGCAGTAGGTGCTCAGGAAAGTAAATAGAGTTTTGGATGACAAACTGACAATTTACACGAGTAAGCATGAGAGGACGAGGACAAATGCAAATGGAGAAAGTCTTAAACCAGAATACATAAACTTGACTCATTTTTGATTACACCTACCTAAGAACAAGGAAACATTTCAAGCAAATTCTACAAACTAACAATTTAGTAAATGCAATGTATTTATTGAAATTGTTTAGCATTGTTTCTGCTGCGTAGATATAATAATGTGTAAGTTGTGCAATGTTTGATGCAAGTGCAGCTTTGTCTGCAGAAACCGCAGGAAACGTTAAGCAGACGTGCCAGATAAATTCACGATTTACAAGCAGAACCAAGTAAAACATTTACTTTGAGGTTTTGTTTATAAATCAAGAAAGTGCTGGCAATGAAAAAAGTTTTAGTAAAGCAATGGCACGCTTAATATGGAACGAAGAACGTAGGCTCAATTTTTAATAAATATTTCCCTACTAGGTACCTATGCATAATTCTTTCATTGGGGTTTTCAACTAAGTATTTTGTTCTAAGAACGACCCGGATGATTTTAGAGTCCTTAACAATTAAGCTACAACAATAGTGGATGAAAACCACACAATGATTAATTGAAATACCAGGAGCGACCCTACAAGAATGTCAAGTTGATAGCAAGGCGTGTCACGTAAAATGTGTTGATGAATCAATATCCCGCTAATATTGAGCTAGTACAAAACGCATTGTCTGCTGTCATTAGTCACTTGCTTGTGCAAGCCATTGTGTCCGTATCTTAGCATTTGGTGGCTACGTATTGCGACAACAACCATATCTATTCAGATTGCAAAATGTTCCAAATATACTTAGTTAAATCAGAACGCATTTTTATTTTTGTTAAATTCCGGAATAGCAAAATAAGAAACAAAAGAATTCGCATAGACAATCAAGCAGCCAAGAATAAAAAGAGAATCTGCATACTCATTACCATAAACAAGTCAATGATAGCTCCCATCTTAGAACGCTAAGCGGAAATCGACTCGCCCTGTCGAGTGCACTTAGTGCATGAAAATGAAGTACCACATCTTTGAAGTCTAGACGATGGGAGAGCGTCTGTGGCGTATCTCAGCTCTCTATCAAACCTATACAAATTCGTTTAATCAAATGTCTGGAGGTACAAAGCGAACGATCGAACGCTTCGAGTCGATGTCTAACTTTGTACTGTTTATAAACATTGTATGAGTAACCGGCAGTAGAGCTTTTGTATAATATTATTATGATTAATATTTTGTTAGTGATTTCCTAAAGTGCTAAAATTAACTGTTGAATAAGTTATTCAAACATTATGTTAGCTTTACTCGTCTGAAATGGAACACTCCTTGTAGATGCTTATATCTACAAGTATCGCAAAGTTCTTAAATGTTTCTTTTTCATCTCATAATTTTGCAAGCATGTTTACAAGTAGTAAGCAAATAAGCAATAAATATACAAGAGAACACCTGTAGGCCATATGATAAAGGAGACCAATAAATATGAAGATGAAACCAATCTTTCATACAGCTTGAGACCGCCGGCGCCAGCGGTTTCCTGCACCCGACCGCGTTTCAGATTGCAAGACCACTGGCTTTGATTGCAAACCTTGGGACCAGTATTGGTTATTTGTAATAACATTTATATAAAGATTGTAGTCACGCGATCTTCAAGGTATTTTAAGATTTTTCAATGAAGGAAGATAGGAGAATTAGAGGGATGCAGTAAATGTAGCGTCGTAGCTAAAACTTTTTACACTCCCCGTCCAATGGCGAAATATTCAATGCTTCGACAAGCCATGGCCTACAAGAGGAAGATCAATGAAGATTTAGGTACTTTAGTAAGGGTATTATTCGAAAGAGTTACTCTGGCCCTGATACACAAAGGGCTTCAGTAGGAACAACTCCAAGACTACCTTTGGGATTTGAGACATCAAGTTAACTGAATTTGATTTATTGAAACCTATCCAAATATAATTTGAAACAACATTTGTTCCAAGATTGGCTCCAACGTTTGTCAGAGTAAACCGAGTGTTGTGTGCCATGTGTCGCAACCGGCGTATCAAGTTAATCGTCAACGGCAGAGGTGCGCGAGCGCAGCCTTACGACTATGAGTGATCACGCGGATGCGTGGCGATGACACACTTAATATACAGAGAACTTAATATCACTGATTGCTTTAGTAATTGGACTTGAATTAATGTAACTGAAACTACAAATGCGTGCACAAATTCACGTAATTTTATGTGTATTAGGTTCAGTATGTAACGATATTGAGTACGAGTTTTTGTTGATCCTACTTAAGTTTTTTCGCCACAGTTGACTGACCAGCGGTTGATGAGGGCTTCGGAAAAAATCTGTGCTACTATAACCTGTAATCACAATTCATTAGTTGGAACAAAAAATATAGTAACACAATATGAGGTTACTTAAGAGAGATATAAAGAGAATCGTATGTAACTTCTCAGCATGCCACAGTGTATCTAACATTAGCATAATGATAGGTCACAGTTTGCCATTCGACCTACGTTTCGTAATCACATGTATTTATTGCAGAATAATAACCTATTGTCGTACTGCTATATTTTAGGCTGTGTTTCGTCAGGTGGTGAGCAAAATCTTGTTCTATTTTTTTAAGTCAACTTACCAACATCCAACGGAAAAAGTAGGACAGATCGTAAGATTTCTACGGGGCAGATACGTAAAAGTGAAGTTAAGAACAAAAATAAAGGGCACTTATTGAGGGCTGCGGGATTGTTCGAAAGAGTTACCTTATAAAGGGCTTAAGAAGGAACATGATGGGCTTTAGTCAGTAAGAGTTTGACACTCCCTCACGCTGCACCCACAGCCGGATGGCTCATTTGATGATTTTCCATCAGAAAAGAACCTAAGTATGCCTACATTTGAGTATTATGTTTTAATTTTAAATGAACCACAGACATATAACTTACTAATTGAACACATAAAACTTGTAGAACTTTAAATACCAATAAAAATAAAGGCAGTAAGGAAATTATTTAAACTTATTGCTTCTGGTCACTCATTGACTACAACTACTGCAAGTATGCGTTTAAATAAATTGCAGTCACTTCGAACCGGTGTTAATGTTTCGTAATAATTGTAAGATTATACTCTGCAGATACAAGTTTCCCCGCCAAGATGTTTCGTGGAGCAATCGTTTTGATAATTAAACATTTTATGATTACTGCATTAATGCTGCGTGACGGATCTGTTTTGTAATTTCTCTTTTCAAAATATGACATTAATTTATTTGCTAATAAATTCAAGTGAAACAAAAGGAGGCAGTTATGAGCGTGTTTTAATTGCAATAAAAAATATACACGTACTTATTTACAAGAATGATAAAAAGTCAGAGTATAAGTAGGTATAAAGAAGACTGACATAATATAATAGTATGTAGTTTATTATTTTGAAAGAACTAAATAAACGTTTACTCTGTTTTATTTCATTCTGATAGGAATATCTGTCTGTTTAGTAAAAACATTCAGAAAGTATTTATCTAAAAATAATTTTACTCCAAGGATTTCAATTTATGAGTCTGTTAACCGCATCAGTCTCGCGCATATTTTTGTAGTACCTACTATGTACCTAATTACACAGCCATCTATGTAGCTTAGGTAAGCCTTCGAGGCAACATTTATCCACAATTATGTTATCTAAGCTTTATTTTACACGTTCAGTAAGCGTGTAATCGCATCAGTGTGCGCCACCTATCATCTGCAGGGCTGGACAATGGGCGCACTGTACATCGTCGTCACACGAATTTGAACTTTATCACCGTGTTGTTAGGTTGGGTTTAGCTTGCTGTGTGTGTGCATCGTACCGTGATGGTTAGTGTGGGTACAAAATAAGCGGATCGTTATGAAGTGTTGGTAAATATTTTAAAATATTCCTTCAGAAAAATAATACTAAGACATGTAGGTAATTATGTGACAAAGATGAGATGTGTTTCTGAAGCGGTTTACGTTTTTATAACGGTAAGCACGGTCTTTTGTTTACAAATGAATGTGTGAAAACCTGTATGCACGGTTCATTTGTGAATTAATCTCTCACTTTGCCGCTTCCCAAAATAATATGCACTAGGTACAGGTATCTTCCTCAAAGTTATAAAAAGTATCTCCACATGATAAATCGTTTTACAGTATAAATCTACAGTTATTTACATGTGACGATTTATTTCATGGCCCAACGAGCTAGTGTTGTTGTTTTTTAATTGATGACAGGCGCAATGCCTCGTTCGCACGCTATGACGTCAAATTGCTACTAAATTAATAATGATGGCAACACTGTACTTATAGGTTTTGGCGCGAAAACAGACGCCATTATTTTCCAGGTCCCATTAAATAGTTTTAGAATTTAGTATAAAATATTATGTACAAGAATACTTATTTGATACAAATTCATAATAGATGTCTTTATTATAAATACACAATGGAAATCGGAAATATGTAGCTCACAACGGAATTGAATACCAAAAATACTAGCGTAAACGGGTTATTCTCAGAAAGTAAGTCATCTGCGTTCTCTAACCACAGTTATTAAAAAATCAGGAATGAAAAGTTAATAGTCCTGTAAAACAGTTATTAGGTCGTTTCAGCGAATCAATATGTTTATGCGCCATATTGCATTCCCAAATAATAATTCCAACGTCAGGCGGTTAGCTCGAAACAGTTTAATCTCAAAACCATTAATTTTAACGTCACAATCGTCTTGTTGGGTTCCCAAAATGATTACTCCATCACCATTTTGAACACTAACTTTAATTTAACTCATATTTATAGCCCATTTGTTCAAATTGAATCAGCCATTTAGCAGTAGGAGGTAAAAGTGCATGAATATCAATGAAAGTCGTAACAATTCTGATTGAGTGGTTAATATGAATAAGATATTATTATTTCTAAGTATAATTTTAGTAGGACTTGTTAACTTCGATAGTTATTGTTCAATTTATTATGCATCTCTCATTATAATGTAAACAAAATGGTTTATTGCAGCGCGCATGCGCGGGAACGCAGACGTACGTCTAGACGGGGAGGCGATTCTCATACGTTTTATATTCTGTAGTGCCAGCATAAAGTGAGCTCCCCACGGCTGCATCTCGGTTTATGGTGACTACGAAATGGCTGCCAGATCAAAGGCCACTTTAAAATTGCTAGAGCAAAATGCCGAAAGTAAAGATTTCGCTAACCTTGGCGGAAGGCCAAGGTTTTAGATTAATTTAAGTAAATACTTAGTATATTAAATATTTTGAAGGAAGCCTGATTCAATTATTTATCAATTTCACCAAGCTCTATTCCGACATTATTTTAACCGCTTCATCCGCCACAAACCCCACTTGCCCATAATTTTACATTAATAAAGGAAGCACGACTAAAACAATAAGCGGATCTTACAAACATAGCCTTTACATAAATCGGTGCCTTACACACACATAGAAAAAAGGTCGCATCCATCTTTACGACATGTAATTCAGTCGTTAAAAGTATTACTGGCATCTTTATCTCACCAAATTGATGTTCGACGCCTGGCCGGGCATAGAGAATGTCTTCCAATGCGGGTTTGTTGATAACGCGGAAACTAAACGCCACAGGAAAACACTGCAGTGAAATAAGGGCGCGTTTTATTATCTGGGGTGTGGACAGATAAGAAACAGGGCTGCTACATACTTGGCGAAATTTGTTTACGGGAAACAGTGAAATGTGTATGTTAAAACAGAAGTTTATGCACATCCATAAGTGATAACGACTGCTTTGAGTAAATGTTTGGTTTGCTTCAAATGAGAGAAGTATTTTTTTGCGGGTTATTGAGAAATATAAGCTTAACTGTACATTTTATAGGTACAATCCTAAATGTCAGAATCAAAATTGAAAAATAAATTCTGGTCGAAGCAGGGCGGGCGTGCTGTCAAGTCTGGTCACGACTTTATTACTAATAAATTGCTGTAAATAAATGTTTTAGCTTTAAAAATACTTAAGTATAATGCACAATTTTATAGTTATCATCAGAAAAATGAAGTTTACATACTGGGACAAGCAGACCATTCAGAGAATTCTTTAAAAATGATGTCGTATATGACAGCAGGGTCTTATTTGATTTGAGTTATGATCTTGCCGCCTCAGTTAAATTTGAATTATGCGGCGTCGTCGGACAAATAAAACACGCGTTTATTAAAGCCGAGACGTTACTGATTAAAACTGCATTGTGATATCCATTTAGCAAATATTTCGAGTTCCTTTCATTTTGTTTGAAAGTTCAACGTACAGACATTGAATGCACTTGACAGTTTGTTCAAAATGGCGTCACGGCTTTGTATTTTAAGTCGCTTCTCATTTAAATTAAAACGTTCTGTGTCTGAACGCCGTTTAATTATTTACTGTTATTTACGTTTTCTAGTTTGGCTCTATTTGATATCGGATTTCAATGTTAAAGCATTCTACTCACACATCCTGGTTTCCGGTTTTACATGCTACGATGTAATATGAGTGACTTAGGTAATATACCTTTTACAAAGTTTGTTTGAAACGAAATTTGCTATCAAATCCACATACATGTTCTCAGTAGGTACAGAATGACCAAAATTATATTCTATACAGACTATTTACCTTTCATCTCGAGTCTCATCTATTTTTAGTTTCGCATTTCCTTTGTCTGTCACCCTTATCCGGGCGGGCCGGTAGATTGGGATAGGTCGGGTCGATAGCCGCTCCACCCTCGACAGTTTGTAAGCATAACGTTACGACTTCACGGCCCGTAATACTGAAGCTTAGATAATTTAACCTATTGGAGACGCCAATGCAGACAGCAATCCAGCCGCTGTGCCTATGGTACAAGAGCTCCGGTCGTAGTCCTACATCTGTGCGTCAGGCTGCTGCTAAAGAGATTTAAGTATATGTTTAATGTCTTTGTTGCTGCTTATTTGCTCATTTTGCCTAGCCATGAGATGTGCACGTTGCTTCGCCTCCATGGCGTAAATTGGCATTCTTAGAGTTGTATGCTCAAAGCGGTTCCGGTTGGTTATTAGCTCTAAGTTTTCAAGTCACATGTCCATAAAATTGTATGGAAGTCATGTGTTATTTCTTATTTGTTGATGTTCACAACTTTGTATAGGATTTAAGGAAATGGGAGAATGTGACATAAACATGAATGTCCATACAGAAAGCTATTGTTTTTTTAGACATTCTTGTTTTTGTGGCTTATTGTCTAAGCCTATTATAACTGTGTATTGTAATGACCTATATTATTAAGGGTATGATTTAAGCTGTCACCAATTTAATTCATTTTGTGTTTCTTAAATAATAGGGTTTGCCCTCAAAATAGTAGATTTGTCACCAAAATGTATCACCAAACAATATAAAATCAATTCCACAATAAATTACCGAAAATCATGGAGATATGGGGTCAAGTACCAAATAAATAGTTTTGTATGTATTATAATAGGTTTGTCCTAATAGTATTTAGGCAAACTAATTTAAAGAGATCACCAATAAATCATATATTATATCACTAGAAAGTTTCATGAATTGTATTAAAATGTAGGGTGGTCGTCATCATCCTTTCAACCAAAAGAGTCTACTACTTCACTGGCCATGTGCCTCCCCAAAGGGTCTTAATTTCCACAGGTAGTATAAATATATTTAATTAAATTTCTAGCTGAATAGTAAATAAAACACTTCATTAAAGTCAAAATAAGCATCGTATGATCGTACCTACAACCAACCTACAACCCATTCGTTGAGGCCGAAAGCGCGCCAATTTGTCTCCCTTCCCTTCCTCTTCCCTTTGAAAATATTTTCATTAAAATTATAAACTGATGTATTAAATTGGTAACGAATACATTATTTTAATAACTGAACATAATAAAATGTAACTACTGTATTGGTGACAAAATAACAAATAAAAAGCAGTCGCAGTCAGGGATCGATTAATCGATTTATTTGGTGACAGATCTACCATTTTGAGCACCAAGCTATTATTTAAGTAATAAAACTATTATTATAAGAACGAAGTTTATATTCATGTAATGCACTACAATTTTATTGGTGATCCATCTCATATTTTATACATTATATTGACAATAATTTGGTAATTCATACATGGGAACACTCTTTGTTTATCTGAGAACGAAAATATTTCGCGGCGATAAATCTATTTATTAGGTGATACAACTTGATGACAAAAATAAATTTTGGTGACAAAAAATATAGTTCCCTATTATTAACTTAGTTGATGCCTCTATTTCCTGCTTTACATAAATCTTTATACTTCATTATCATCTGCCTAGCCTTTTCGCAACTATGTTACTAACCAAACCTGATGCAGTTGAGTACCCTGGCAACCCAATGCATCTAGGTAAGACTGGTTGTGGCTTTTAATTTTCATTTACGTTTTCCATCATATTACAGACCTATTTTAAGGTTCTTAACAATATTGAGGTACTGTTGGACTAAATAAATCATAGATGAAATGTAAATACATTTGGAAAATACCAACGCCCAAGTTGCTTTATTGCTCTATTCAAATGCCAGAATTTATAATGAATGAATTTTATTGTTCGAAAACAAAAGCTTATTATGACCATTCCCACCCTCTTAAACCTAATGAAAACACGTTGAACAAAATGAAACGTACGCCAAACGCATTAGTTTAGTGCGGTAGGATTGATTTATTGCCAAACACCCTACTATCGGCGAGTAGCGTAGAATAGCGCATTACTCAGGGGAAACCAAACGTAATTTGTCCCAAACAAAAATATCCCTGCGTTTGACGTTTCAAAAGTTTGCAGAATAAACCTCTATCCCGCGCAACTTAAAGTCCACAGAATAAAAAACGCTTACAGATTATGCAAAATGCGGTCAAGTTTTGAAAAGGTCTTATTCTAGTGGCCAGTTTTATAAGGTTGCGGCTTAAATTGTAATTTTGAGATTCAAGGGGTCTACGTTGATGGTACTCTCAAAATAGGTTTCGTTGTAAGCGTTCATTGTTTCGGATTTACACTAGTATGGTCTTAGTGCGTATTTTAGAACTTATTTTCTAGTGATAAGGTTGAAAATAGCGTGGCTTGTGTTAATCCTGTGCTGCATGCTTTCGTGGGAAACAGAGATCGATTTTTGTTTTATTGCGACGGACGTATGTTTGCTCAAAACCATTTCATTCTTTATTACTGGCTCGGGAACTATGAGTTTTAATATTTGATGAATTTATGACTCTATAGCTCGTGTGTATAGTTTGTTTTCCCAGAATAAATTAAGTTCTTATAAATTTTATAGCCTCAAGTCCATAACGAGCAAACAAGCAAAACATTTTTGTTTCAATAAAATATTATTTATTCAGCTAGATCGATAAGAAACTTCCAATTCATTAGAAATTCTGTCTTGAAGTGGTTCGGCATACTTCTTACCGACCTTTACCATAAATAAACAATCGAAATTAGTAACAGGTGTGCTTATTAACCAACCGAACCACCTGTGCTTTATGCAGACCACACCTTAACGTTACTGAGGAAATATGGCTCTGTCCAATATAAAGCATTTCATTTTAAAAGCAATATTAGTAAATCAGAAAGTTGCATAGTGTTACTAAAAGACTCCAAATACATTGTTTAAAATCACAATGTCAGCATTAAAAGTGTGACATGCAGGCATGCAGGATGCATTCTCGACTGGAAATGGTCTGTAAGTTTCCAAGCCTAACAAAAAGCGACAGCTAAAACCTCCAAGCATTACTGTAGATCTCCACGTACCGTATTAGTGTCCAAACAAGGTAGAATAATACCACGAGTCTATTTATTCCCGGGCTTTGCCCCCGGCTTCCGAAGACAGTAGTATACGCTTATACGCTACACAAGCTATTCGTGGTACGGAACGTAACGTAAACATGGCTGATTCGCGCGCTTTAATCTATGGTTAATAAAAGTAATGGCGGAGAAAATAAGGTCAATGTCCTAATTGTAATGAAGTTTTAACGATTGTGTTAGGAATTGGGGAAATGATTGTGTAGGTGGGAATTTAACTTTTGCGTGGGAGAAAAATGTTTCAGTAAGCTTACCTCGCAGATTTTTTTGATAGTTTCTTTATAAAAAAAATCTGCGAGGTAAGCTTACTAAGCCTCTAAGCCCTTCTAGGTAATTAAGGTATTCTGTGGTAATGTGAAGTGACGATTTTCAAAATGCTGCAGGTTTGTAAAAAATCTTCGGCGTTTCGGAGGGGTAAAAAATAATCTAAGCAAGCACCTGTTCTATTCGTCTCCCTAGGGACCTTGAAGGAAGGTTCTCAGTTCACGTAGATCGTATGTTCTGCTGCACACTATTATCGGATTGCAGTTTGCGTGTACCTAATAATAAAAACCTGGGCCGTGCTGTCATGCATTAGACACGCGATGTTGCAACCTCGTACTTTTAATCGGTAGGTACAGGATGTAAATAATTGACAAATTATCTTCAAATAGGTACATACCAATATACTACGTTAGGTACTGCGTCCTAAAGCATGTAAACAACTATGTTAATAAAGACAAACTTTAGCATTAATAGCCACAATTGTCAATACCCATTACACAGTCTACTCCAATGTCTAGGGCGTTCGTATCGATCGCTAAAAGCGCCATGCGGAACCCCACTGTATGAATGACTCCACCCTAATTGTGTGAGTTCAAGTTCAACGACATTATACAGCGCCCTCTAGGGTCGTGTGGACGCGGTAATTCGATTGAGGTAGCTTGTCATCTTGTTACGATCTTGGTGGAGTGGTAATGGATCCATTTTGGTCTCATTTGTAGCTTGTGTAGGTACAAATAATGATGTATGTTGGAAAAATTGGATGCAAGGAAAATAAAGAGGGAGTATTAGCTTAGGCTATTTTGTGACAAGCAAAAGATTTTGGGTCCTCAGGCACGGTGGAGTGATGACTTGCGCAAGACGGCTGGCAGGGTCTGGATGCGAGAAGCCGAAAATCGATCTCAGTGGCGTGCACTTGGAGAGGCCCATGTCCAGCAGTGGACTGCGATAGGCTGATGATAATAATGATGAAAAGATTTTGGAAACAGGTGTGCTTATCGAACAATGAGTCCCATGGCAGAAAATTTGGCGTTTGAAATAAAATAATATGCGTCAGACACGATTTTGTTTCCTTTGCATTTAATAATTCCGATAAGACAATGTGGCTTTTCATTTCCAGTTGATTATGATGGAGTATAATAATAGCTTCATTCGGATCCCATTTGCCGCCTATTTTAAGTATCAAGGATATAATTTTAGGTCGGAACGTGACTTTGAGCTATAATTTTGTTAATACGTGTTCAGACTTGCTATGGACATAGAGAAGAATATAAAAAGGTGACGGCCAACCTTTTGGATTTTTGAAACCTGTATATCCTTTTTGGTAATGAAAAAAAGAGGAATAAGTGATTTTTCTCAAGAATTTTGAAACGATGACGTCATGAGTGAGAACTATGAGTCCAATTCACTAGCTAGTCCAGTAGTCCAGAAACCGTGAGAGACATATTACGTACGACACACGGCAAACTTACATTATTCAATACATATTACCTTCCAAGCTTGTTATTCCACGATTCTTATTTCCCGGTACACTGCCGGACAAGAAATTGTACACCGTATCGGTATTAAAAAAAAATATCATTGGATAAGGAATTTCACAAAGAATTTAATTGGATAATAGTTTTTATAATGTGAGCTTTTGGCTGTTGAGATAAAGATGGCAGATAGTGAATGTTTAATTAGCAATTAAGATAAGTGTTGACATAAAGTAGATAAACGAAATGGATAGTAGCCGATAGTTGGCGCCGGAACTATGTATGCCTAGTAACTTGAGACGTCAATATTCTATTTGAGTTGGTGGTTATTTTATATGTATTGTGTTTTCAACACAAAAAAAACTATCCTAGTAAAACAATAAAAAAATATATATACACTATATCTAAAAGGCGTCAAAAAATTCATCCCCATCGCTGTCAACTGGGAGCGTACCCAAGAGGCTGGCAGCATTACCTCGTTGGATCGCCATGCTGATCCTTTGTCCAGGGTAATAGCCAGCCTTTTGGTCACGAGAAGCGTAAATATCTATGTATATAACATTGTGTTTTCTATATTAACCCCATGTCCACTACGTTTTCTAAAGGCTTCTTTAGAATTACTAAGATACTGAGACATAAGTTAAGTTTTCCTAAAAAACTGTTAACTGTGAATTCTCACGTACAATTTTTGGGGTCGACAGTTGTTTTAAGAAAAACGGACATTATGTTGCAGGTGAAATTCTGCCGAAAGCCCTAAAAATATACATTTTGATAATGAAACTTCTAAATATTGACATTAAGTACCTCCCTATTAACAGAAGCACTCGTTTCAACTAATGAACTTGTCTAATAACATAAACACAAACTACAACCAATTCGAAAACACATTAACAGAAATCATGAACACAACCATACCACTCAAACGTGTCAAAATATCGAATATCAAAAATAATAATTATATAACCAAAGGAATAAACAAATCTTGTAAACATAAAAGACTCCTAAAAACATTCGTAAATCAATCAAAAGATAAAATACTAAAGAACCACTACAAAACATACTCTAAACTCCTAAAAAAATGTGTAAAATTATCTAAAAAACAAAACTACTCACAAGAAATGGAAAAATCTAAAACCAAAACCAAAACTATGTGGCAAATAATAAAACGTATAACAAAAAAACCTAAAAATATTTACAATGAAAACCTAACACTAAAAGTAAATAACAACACAATTAATTGTCCATATACGATCGCAAACGAGTTCAACCAATACTTTGCTTCCGTGGGCTCTCCAAACATACAGAATAACAATGCGCGTGCCACCAACGACCATGCAGTAATTGCGCCCGCCACTAACTCCATGTTTCTGGAACCAGTTACGGAGCAAGAAATATTTAAATTAATTCTAAACCTTCCAAACAAACACAGTTGTGGAATCGACGAGATACCCCCCACAGTCATAAAAGCCTGCGCCACAGAACTTACCCCTCCACTAACATTCCTTGTAAACCAATCACTAGAAGAAAAAACTTTCCCGTCCCGACTCAAAATTGCTATAATTAAACCCATACCAAAAAAAGGTGGAAACTCTAATGACCCGAGCCAATATAGACCCATAGCACTTCTTCCCGCATTTTCGAAAATATTCGAAAAAGTAGTTACCAAACGTATGTGTAAATTCCTAGAAAAATACAACATTCTTGACAATAACCAATTTGGATTCCGGACAAATCGATCAACCACCTTAGCAGTCTATAAATATACACAAGAAATACTGACATATATAAAGGACAAAAACTATGCAATAGGCCTCCTCCTTGACATGACAAAAGCATACGACAAAGTATCCCACTCGATCCTATTAACTAAATTAAATGGAGTTGGCATCAGGGGAGATGCACTTGACTGGCTTAAGTCGTATCTTGCTGATAGGAAGCAGTATGTGCAGGTGGAACACCTCGATCACGACACATGTGAGCTACAAAACGTGCGCTCGGACATCCTGACCACGAACTGGTCTATTCCACAGGGAAGTGTGATAGGGTGTATACTATTCCTAGTATATATTAACGACCTGCCCAAAATATGTGACCACCTTTGTGTATTATTTGCTGATGACATCTCCATCCTCTTTAAAACCCCAACAAACAGTCAAGAATACAACCATAAAATAACCGAAACATTTAACCTAATAAAATCTTGGCTCTTACATCACAACCTTGAAGTAAACAATAAAAAAACTAAAATAATACAATTCAAACCATACCAAAAACAAAAAATCAACCTCAAAACCATAACTAGCAATATCCAAATTGAAGAAGTCGAAGAATTTAAATTACTAGGAATCACACTGGACTCACATCTAAACTGGAAAAAACATGTCGAGCAGATAAAAACAAAGCTATCACAATTTTCTTATGGACTTGGTGTTCTCAAAACGAACACAAAAGCAGAGTGTGCTCTCACTGCCTACTACGCGTATGCCTACGCATGGCTACGCTATGGTGTGATCATGTGGGGGCACAGCGTAGATGCCAAAGATATATTTATAGCCCAGAAGAAACTTGTACGAATAATATTCCACATAAAGCCAACAGACACCTGTAAACCCCACTTTATAAATAATAAAATATTAACTTTACCATCAATATACATATTAGAAATTGCCATTTTTGTTAAGAAAAATCTAAAAATGTTCAACTTTGAAAAGAACGAGCGCCGCAAAACTAAACTGATTTTACCAACACCTAGGATACAAATGTTTAAAAATAGCCCAGAATACCGAAGCATTCAAATCTACAATAAGTTACCGGAAAGCATCCGTTCCACCGAAACCCTAGGCATATTCAAATCTAGACTTAAGTTACTACTGTTAAAAAAATGCTACTATAGTGTACAGGAATACTTAGAAGATAGAAGCTTAAATAATAAATAACCACCTCTAGATATAATTTAATTTGTAGTTTTAAATGTATTTATAAATAAAAACAAAACAGTATTATGTCGTTCCTAAAAACATTGTGCAATAAATAGTAATAATAATTAAGATATTGATAAACTAAAACTACTGTCATATACCTAAGTTGATATTGTAAATGTAAGCTTAACTAATAATTATTTCTAGATATTGTTAACTTCTTATACATTAATGTTATATATATATATTTATAGTCTAAGTCATTATTATAATACTTTTAGTTTTAAGTTAAGTTGCTGCGCCCTAACAGGGTAATGTGTACCTAGCATAAGATGCATCTGTATACATTTTGCAATAAATAAATAAATAAATAAATAAATAATTAGTCCGGCAGGGGGCGTTGTTGACTGACAGACGATCGATATTCATTTGTATAATGAAGTCTACCTATCATAAGAGTCCGTGTTCTATTACACTAGTAGGAATTAATAACATTATCTGCTTAGGAATGAACGTTCAAACTTCAGTATGTGCCTAATATAAGTAAATAATATCAATAGGTACTAATATTATAAACGTGAATGTTTGAAGAAGATATTTGTCTGTTACTCCGAGCAAAAACGGAACAGATTTTGATTGAAACTGTACAAGTAATGTATCTTAACTTGAATTATGCATTGGCTACTTTTTACCCGGGCACAGAAAGTAGTTGCTCGATATTGGGGTGAAACTGTTTTTCGGTTAACCGGCTGTAATTAACTTATACAACATAGTCTGCAGAAAGTAAACAGGAAAACTGCTACCTGCTGATTATTTAAATTGTCTACTCATTTATATTTTAATAGAAAAATCCACAAACGTCAATTAAATCGTACCAAAATCGCGAGTATATTTCTCCGTCCTCAAGTGTACACAATGATTATTTCATAAGCTCCGTGTTATGAATGGGAATGTCTACAGAACCACCACTAACGGAGTTTTCACGACACCATTAATATTCACTAGAAGTGTACTATCTTATTGCGGAATATTCTATGGTAGTTTACGCGGTATTTTTAGAAGATGATCTTGTGGGAAAGGAAATTACTCCTTAAGCAATATCCTTCGCGGATTTAAACACCTGTGTCTAGAGATTGTTTTAAAACAACCCACTCTTAGTTAGTTGTTTAATGGAATATGAAATTGGATCTAGACTCCACGAAATTGGAGAGGAACGGAGAAGTGTTTAAACAAAAATAGTTGTTCAAACGTCTTGTCGCTCACAGCCAGTTTCTTCATCAACAGTAAAAGCAACAGTCAAATTCGTTTTTACACGCTTTTTATTAGCTTCACCTGTATGTTTGTAGGTTTGTATGTTTGTTTGTAACCGACTTCTTTGGGCGCGATTTTGACCCACTTTAAACGGCCAGATTTCGTTCAAACTTTGTAGATTTATTGAGGACCGATGACAATACACTAATTTGATAAAATTATTCCATTTTTAACCGACTTCCCAAAAAGGAGGAGGTTACACATACACATCGATTACTCCGAGGTTTGTAGACCGATTTACGTGATTCTTTTTTTGTTCGACTCGGAATAGCTGCTAGTTGGTCCCATAGTCATCAGGTCAGGATCTGATGATGGAAACCCTGAGAAATCGAGGGCAACCTTCGAAAGTTGTAGGCATATATAGGGTAAAAACTTGACACAGGTGTACGCCTAAAAGCACTATTCAACTGTGAAGATTTGGAGCTGACCTGATGATGGAGACCAGAGAGGGTCCAGGGAACTCGACAACTGAATATGTAAACTACCTCGTGTTTGGGCTTAAATTATTTGTATTGACAAGACCTTTGCAACAGTGAAGGTTTGGAGCTGACCTGATGATGGAGACCAGAGAAAGTCGAGGGAACTCGACAACTAAATATGTAAACACCTCGTGTTTGGGCTTAAATTATTTGTATTGACAAGACCTATGCAACAGTGAAGGTTTGGAGCTGACCTGATGATGGAGACCAGAGAAAATCGAGGGAACTCGACAACTGAATATGTAAACTACCTCGTGTTTGGGCTTAAATGATTTGTATTGACAAGACCTATGCAACAGTGAAGGTTGTTAGCTGACCTCATGATGGAGACCAGAGAAAGTCGAGGGAACTCGACAACTGAATATGTAAAATACCTCGTTTGGACTTATATTATTTGTATTGATGAGAACTTCCCACTTGTATGGATAGTGACAACTATTCGTATCACTGAAAAGCTTTAAACAAAAAAAAGTAGAAAATAAATAATAGTTTAAAAAAAAACTAAAAAACACGCTTTTTATAGAAAACCGAACTAAAAAAATAGAAAATAAATTTTAATGAAATTAAATTAAGAAAATAGTGTTCAATATTTTAATGAATATAAATTAATAATAGTGTGAATACAAAAAATATATTTAAAAAAAAGCGTGGGGTGCATGGTGTCAATAGTTATAAATATTTTATTGACAGATATGAGTAGAGTGATTTTCATTTCGATAATACCTTAAAAAGCACCCCACGCTTTTTTTAAATATATTTTTTGTATTCACACTATTATTAATTTATATTCATTAAAATATTGAACACTATTTTCTTAATTTAAATTCATTAAAATTTATTTTCTATTTTTTTAGTTCGGTTTTCTATAAAAAGCGTGTTTTTTAGTTTTTTTTTAAACTATTATTTTTTCAAGGCTAAAGTAACAGCAAAACTAAATAGATGAAACAAATTTGACCGTTACTTTTACTTTATGACATTACTTTGGCTTTTACTTTTGATGATGAAACTGGCTGACTCTGATACTCCAAAATTACTAACAGATTTTGGTGACGGCCACGCATGTATTCTATCAAGCTAGAGCATAAGTTACTTTTTACGTAAGTAGTTCTCTCGGGACGCGGGTGAAACCGCGGGAACAGCTTGTATTTTAAAATAGAATATCACGGGCTTAAAATCTTACCAAATATTCGAAATAGTAAGTCATGAATCAGTTCGCAGCTCGCTCATTGGTCACTGTGAAGTTATTGTGTCACCTAAAATTAGACCAGAGACATGTATTTTGTCTATTGTGTATTGCAGTTGAAATTAATGGCTGCACATTCTTCGTTGCATCTGTGGTTAGGATTTTGTAAGCTGCTGTTATATTAGAAATACTTTTTTTAGACATTTTGCTAATTATGGAACCCCTGTTGTGAACGCCCATCTTGCATGGCAAAGATTCTTGTCAATATTATATTATCACGACTAATATTATAAATGTGAAAGTAACTTTGTCGGTCTGTTACGCTTTCACGTCTAAACCACTGAACTGATTTTAGTAAAATTTGGTACAGAGAGTTGACCTTGAGAAAGAACATAGGATAGTTTTTATCCCAGACTTTTGAAGAGTTCTCTTGGAAACGCGATATGACCGAACTCAATGCGCGCGAAGCCGCGGGCGGAAGCTAGTATCAGATATTTAGTCATCCAAAGTACTAATGGATTTACGAATTCACTACTAGATTATACCCTGAGTTGGTAACTACAGACAAGAACATTTCCTAAAAGGGTTTATGTCAAACAGGCGGACATTCGCTCGTAAAACGTTGCCAGAATCCTTACAGCATACTCGTTAAAAAGATGAGCTGTGACAACTCCAAATAGTTTAGAAATAGCTTCCGCCTGCGGTTTCACCAACCTAAACTAGCAACTTCTTCCCAGCAAAAACACATAGGAAGTGGTGAAGGGCGGGCGTTTTGGGGACTGTCTTTTGTTTTTGACGTTCAAAAAGTGCTGATTTATCAGCCTAATTTGAATAAACGATTTTGAGTTTGAAAACAACCCGATAAAAACAAGCCTATAGCATATTTTGATGTAGGTACAAGGTAAGTTTTATCAAAATCCGTTCAAAAGTTTTTACGTGATAGAAACACATTGGCAGTCGTTACAGGTAGCCAGAAGCTAGAAAGTCTGACAGCCAGTCTTACTAAGGGGTATCGGGTTGTCCAGGAAACTGGGCTGAAGCTAGTTGAGTAGAGGTAGTTGCTCCGTGTAGAACAATTGTACTATGATTGTACTCAGCTGCATTCGGTTGGACTGGAAGCCGACGCCAAAATAGTTGGTACAAAGCTAGGCAGATGATGATGAGACAGACAAATATCAATAGGTATACATAATTCATGTTCATGATCTATTACGTGATATATTTATTTATTTATTTACATATTTACGTGATATGTTATTGCCGGAAGAGTAATGATGATCTACAGAAACAAATATTGCCAAACAATTTACTACTTATATTTAAAAACAGATGGCGTAATACAATTTGTTGTACACGAAATATGCGCACAAACTAATGATATTAGTCAGGCGCGCGTGTTGAATCTACAATAAACTAAATAATACACACGTGGTTACTGATATGCAAAACATTCGAAACAAAACAATAGTCCATGTTAATTCCGTCAAGAGAAACATCACAGCTGATGACAGAATTCTTGGAAATAAATCGATAGATCATCATCTATTAGAATAATTTGAATGTATTTTCGGTCATTCGTCATCTCGACACACTTAACTCACCACGAATGTGTCCACTTGGTGAAACTCAAAATTTTAACATATCATGTCGTCAACTCGACACGTTAAGATTTTGATGCGTGTCCAGTTAGTGAAACTTAAATTATACACTTTTATGTTTTCACCAACTCGACACGTTTTAGAATTTAACCCGATTTCAAGCAAAAAGTACTGTCAACAAATGAATGTTTTCATTTTCTGTGTGGACACAAGTGGACACATTCGTGGTGAGTTAAGAGTGTCGAGATGACGAACAACCCGTATTTTCTTTAGGTTATTCTCAGCCACATAACCTCCATTGCTTAATTTGACATTTGATTTCTAAAAGGGGTAGTATGAATCGGCAAATCCTCCTGACGGCCTATCGTGGAATCGTAAAACGACTGCTACTGGGTAGCGTTCGGTGGCCGGCTTTACGTACCCTCCCAAGCACTGGGATTAACACCACCAACTTCCAAACTCCAGGCTTATTTGTTTCTTACTCCAAGTTTTTTGAGCTCACAAATCGAACCGAACCCGGGCCCGTGCATGACAGTCACGCTCGCCACCACTAAGACCAATTACCAAGAAGGTTTGGAGCTTATTCATGATGGAGTTAACAGATAATCAAGGGAGCTACACTCTATATAGGTAGAAGCTGCCACGTGATCGGGCCAAATAAATTACCAACCCACTGTACTGCTCTACATTTTATACACAATACAAAATCGAATCGGCATAAAGTCAGCAATCGTTTACCAAGGCGGCTCGCGTGTTCCATGTCAAGGACAAAGCTTTGCCATTATGGCAACACCAATCTCAACACAATCGCTGAGCGCTGAAATGGCAAAAGTGAATTAAATTGTCTCTCTTGAGCTACTGTTTATAACCCAATCGTTCGATAGACAATAACTTTATCTTTAAAAGGCTAAACAGTTATATATGTTTAAGTAGTAAAGACCTTCTGGGTCTTATAATCAATAAAGGCAATGGGTTATGCGAATGGTAATATAGTTAACATTAGGCCAAATACTATGCTTTAGAAAGATGGCCGATAGAGAAGGTGTGAAAAGAAAGGAACGCTGAACCATTCTTAAAATAAGCTGTAGAAACAATCCGCGGCTTCATGTGGACACTACTTCCCGTACCAGGATAAAAGAAAACCATTGTCCCCTGGATAATATGAACTGACGAAGAATTTTAAAAAGTCAGATCTGTAACTTTGGGGCTTTTAGGGTATCAAAAAACATACAAAACCTCTTCATAATATTATCAGGCGTAGATACCTAGTCCTTTTTAAAACCATATTTATCTCAACTTACTACAATTTAGCTATTGAGATTACTCCAAAAGAAATCTTAATTTCCTTCAACCATCAGTTTACACTGTAGTCATTTGTTTTGTATTATATTTTCACTAGTATAAACTATCGTATTGTTTGTTAGTTCGCGTGTTTATTGTCTGTCGTCATCCAATGAGTATTTAATCAAATATTTGTGAAGTACTACTGTCGCGATAGATTGGAACGCTAAACTGATATGGTCTTACTACAAAAACTTTAAACCCTGTTTTACACTTGTCTAATAAAATTTTGGCTGCAAAATGAACCATATGTCAACGTCATAATTTGACATTTTTTTAGACAAGGCATAAACTGACGTTTAAAAGTTTTTGTGGTAAGACGGATAATGTTAGTGATTATTTGACTGGTATTATATAAAGCTTTATTTACTTTCGTGGTTATTGTCTAACTTAAGTTAAATGATTGAGTAATAAAGTAGGTATTAAATTGGGAACAGCTGTATCTATTATTATTTGATGTGATCCAATAATAATTCCTATTAAAGTTCTGACTAACTGATGTGTTGATATGAATTGCGTGAAAGAGACTTTAAGATTTGAATTTGCACAAGGATTTTTAGCAACATAGGTAGATGACATTTTTTAAATCGATGACATATCCAAATTGCCAGACCAAATTGGATCAGAAACAAGAAGTAATCAGATATGAAAAGAAGATGTCTCCCTCAAGGCTTACATCATAATGTTTTGTAATAAGAGCCTGTTTGTATTACCCATTTTACAAAAGATGACTACATGTATATCAAAAAACAAACATTTCAACTATATTCTTGTCTCCCTTGTTCACAGGTAATTAGAACGAGATAGCTGATATCAGTACATGACACGAATGAGTAAGGCTGTGCAGGATGATCTAATAAACATTTTGATTCGATTAAATTAAAAGTCAACATTTAATATGAATTAAGATATTTATTACATATTCTCAAGCTTTTCGCTATTTTTGAGGAATCATCATCAGCCTATCGCAGTCCACTGCTGGACATAGGCCTCTCCAAGTGCACGCCACTGAGATCGATTTTCGGCTTCTCGCATCCAGCTCCTGCCAGACGTCTTGCGCAAGTCATCACTCCACCGTGCTTGAGGACGTCCTACAATACGTTTTTGAGGAATAAATCTACATATTTTTACCTAGATTTAATGAAGCCACAACAACACTTAAAAAATAACTTCACGTCAATCAAATAAATACTTAAAAATCATATAAAAAATAAAAGCCAAACACGCTCACATGTTCTTTATATCAATGTCGTTTATCGATAAACAAGTTTGCTCACTTTTTTTAAACTTTTACCTTCGGCAAATGTCGTTGGTGAAATTTTTGGTTCTGGTCTGACAGGCTGACTGGCTCGAGTGATGCGGGCCTTAAGATATTAATTACAACAGCTGTTTGAGAAATATGTAGTGTTGGTCTATGGTCACTGTTTACGGGGTCTATGGTTTGATTTTCTAGTCGGCTAAGGGTCACTTTGTGGGTTTAAAGAAACTCAGTAAGCAGCTTGGAGTCTGGATGTTGGTGGTGACACATTCTTACCTCAGAGAACACATAAGTCCTAAACACTGCCAACAAAACAAATTGCAGAGTAATTTACTAATATTCTGGCCTTTCAATATATTAGTTTCACTTGTAACTATGTATATGTATAAGAAAATCTTAATTTGACCGACTTTTCGGTCTTCGATTAGGATAAAATTTTGAACACGCTCTGAGTTCTGATGACAATACATGACTAGCTAAGAAACGTTATTACAAATCCAATTAATCCAAAAGTTTGTGTTTTAATTGTGTTACTGTTTTTTTTAGTTTTCTAAACTATAAACTTTTAGATTATCTACGTTTCTTACATGTGTAGGGAATACCAATATTAGTCAGGAAGTTCTATCTTAAAGGTTTACATGAAAAAGATAACAAAAACAACTACCAAGCAACTGTGTAAAACAAGACTTCCGTGCTTTTGTACGTTCATCTTTACATGCTCACGAGCGTAAAATAAAGCGAATGTGTGTTTTCTATTATCTCTTAAGCAGATACTCTTTAATGCCAGAATACCAGAAACTTTTAATTACTTATTACTTAAAGTTAATTCGTTTTTAGGTTTTCAAGTTTAAAAAGCGTAATATTTTCAGATCTAGATTAGATCATATTTCAGGCTAAGTGATTTCTTGGATCTGTTGGAATTTAGGACTCTTTGAAATTGGGAGCTTTAAGTAATTTCCTCAGGACGCAAATGGAGCCAGCAACAACCACGTTTTCGTCAAAACCTTTATCCCAATTTCGTATTAGACGTCATTTGATATATTCAAAACGTCAAATAAAACTTGTAATAATCTGGCTAACACTATCAGTTCAGCGACCTAATTGATCGGACTGAACGGCGACAACGATACTCATGTTTATGAGCCCCAGCGGACTGCAAACTTTTAGTCGGACGATAATAACTAAATAGTTGGGGTGTTGGTAAAGGCGCACATCATCACTACATAGTATAAAACAACTCTGTCCCTATGTATGCTCAAATCTTTAAAACTACTTTAAGGTTTCTTTTAATAGATAAGTAGAGTGATTGAAGAGGAAGCTTTATATAATAATAATATCCAGCACCCATGCGAAGCCGGGACGGGTCGCTAGCTAACTTTTTATTAGTTTTTAGTCGATCTGATATCGGCCGTATACCTGATCGTTGTTGGTTGTAATTTGCGGACTACCATTCATCCGACTTACGAGCCCGATCAAATTATCAAGCGACTAAAAGTTTGCAGTTGGTGCACTCTCTAAGTATTACCAATATCTGAGCTTTCCGGATTATCCCACGCACTGTGGAGGTGGTAATCTGGCTTGGGCTTTGTGGAACGGATGTCCACTGCTGGGCGTTTGTTGTGGGACTTACGATATGTCAGTTTCTTTGGGGTTTATTTTAAAACTCAGCTTTAGCCCGCAATTGTCTCGAGAAGAACAAATCACATAATCCACATAAAAAGAAGCTTTTTCACACCTATCCAATTGGGCCAAATGTCATCGCATCAAGTCGTGTCATGACAGCAAACCTATTTGAAAGCTGTATGTTCCCTGAATGCAAGTGAAATGGCCAGACCTCTATAAAACATTCAACCTCTTTTCACCAAACCTTTTTTCTAAAAATAAATGGCGCCACATCAAACGTGCTGGCAACACTAATCCGTGTTGATTCCGTTTGCGATTTATACGGAACCAGTATCGATTTATATTGAGAGCAACACAATCGCGGCGTGGAAATACTTTGACACAAGTAGGTGTAACGGGCCTTAGGTGCCGATGAAAAATGTATCATAGACGCCACTTGACAGGCAGCTGACAGAAGTCCCACTCATGATGTTTAACAAAATTATATACATGCACTAGCTTCTACCAGCGGTTTCACCCGCATCCCGTGGGAACTACTTCCCGTACCGATAAAAAGTAGCCTATAGCCTTCCTCGATAAATGGGCTATCTAACACTGAAAGAAATTTTCAAATCGGACCAGTAGTTCCTGAGATTAGCGCGTTCAAACAAACAAACTCTTCAGCTTTATTATATATTAGTATAGATTTGATGACTATCTCACCACATACATACTCCTTGAGTTATGTTACACAAAGTGTGTGAAACCGATTTAAATAATAATTATGAATAATAAGGCTGCCTCAAACTTAAAGATATCATGGTTTCGATCGTGAAGCCACAAATTACATACATATAGTTTACCAGAAATATACCTACACGGACATGGATTAATGTACTTACTTATAATATGTTTTATACAGTGTCGTGTTTGCAAAATAAATCAATTGAAATAAGACAGTGTAAATTGTTTACAAATAATAATTGCTCTTTATAGTCATCGTGTGTGTAAATAAGAATTAAAATCGATTCAAAAAGATTGATGTTTGTAACACAGAAGTAAATAATAATGTAGATTAAGGAGAGATTTAATTGATATTTATGCCGTGCTCGCATGAAAAGAAAACAGACCTGTTTATAGACAGACTGACAAATAACTCTGTTTCTACTACATATAAATATAGTAAGCCTTTCTCTTAGTTCGCATTTTACGTGCTTTGGATGCAAAATATCGCAACATCACTGAATAGTGGGTAAATCGGTTAGATGCAGCCAAGTAGTTGATATAGTTTCCATACTTAAGTTTCATAGTAGTGTAATTTTGCTGGTCTGAAGTTAGCTACCTGTGATTGGCAGCAGTCAACACGTATGAACAAAATATTTTTCTGTGCACACGTGGGCTTAATGTTACCTAAATTTTTTACTGTCTTGAAGCCAAGTTAGGATGGATAGAACAAAATCTACACTTATTACTTGTTTTTTTTTTAAGTACTTGTGGTGAAGATCAAAAGATACTCACACACAGTTTTTCGTCCGTGCAGTAGGTACTGCTTCATACTTTTGAATAGGTTTTAGACACGTTTGAATATTGCCGGCAAGTGTAAAAGCACAGTAATCGTTGTAAGTACATATTTGTATAAATGATAGTCAGCAAATCTTTGAGGCTCGAACGTGCGTTATCAAAATGCAATGTTGTACCTAGTACGCTGTATTTTACTGTGCTGCCTCGTTATTCCAGCAGCAACGCTCTAACATAGGCTTAACGTATCTGTAAAATCTAGAAGTATATGTAGAAATAGATAGATTGACAATCAAATGATTCAGTTGAACCCAACAGTCAAAGTCAAGTACCTACCAGTGTATGTAAGATGTTCATGTGTGAGTGAATAGCTCCGCACTATGTACTACTCTACTCAACTCACCATAAATGTATCATCGTATAAACGCAAACTCGTCCTACTGCGTCTTGTCTGCCAAGCGGCCGCGCCCTATAGGACAGGCAGAGCAAGTTCGCCCACTGCCAGTTTCTTGAATGACTGCACTTACTACCGCGAAATGTGCACGCATCCGCGTTACTCTGTGGCTGTTTGATAACATTACTATTCGACGACTATATCTTGACGAGTCTGAAGTTAGAAGTAGACAGTCTTGTTTCTAAAAGATCTGTGACGCCAAACAACCCGGTTCCTATAAAAATATATGTCTTTGCTCACTTATAGCAGTGTTTTATACTCGAGCTAGAACGTTTAGTGTCGAATTTCCACAAGTTATTTTGCTGCTAGACATAGGTTACCTGTTCACCCAACAAGTTCTTTGGTATCTAGACATAGTTTATTCTCTCGTTGGCTGTTCAGTAACAATGATGGCGAAATTTAACATGGTTGTGTCAAGTCGATAATTCGACAACACAAGCTTCAATGCCAAATTCTTGCGCTGGACAACTCGTTAACATTCAAAGACGATGTATTTCGGATCTGATCCCTCTTTGGCCATGGCATCAGGCTATGAGAGTTAAGGAATAAAGGGAGCACTCAGAAAACTAAGATTAATAAGACCATACATAAGTATAAAACATATGCTTTTACATTTAAAATGCAATTAATTTAAGGAAGAACCAAGTAATCATTCGTCAATTAAAAGCTTATCTTTACAATTCAAGGTCTAGGGGAATTGTTAACAACTTTAATCTGGATATCTCATTGTATGTATTGTATGTAGAACCCCATGTTCTTCAATTGTATTTCGATTCTCCGTGATCAAAATGTAATTTTATTGGGGTACACGCTCCAATTGAGCGGTAGTTAGATTTAGAAATTTCGTCAAGGGAAAAGTTACTTCAGATATGAAATGGGCAATAGAACTATTCAGATGTTTTAATAATACGTAAGAGCAATGCAAGAGTATCCGAAGCTACGATTTGTACAAGTGCATATCTCTTTCATTTGCAAAAACAAACGATGTTCTTAAAATATAACTTGGTACACACTGAAAGCCTACTTTCTCTACGATACTAATAAAACAACGAAACACGGAAACAGTTCTTTATTTACAAAACCACCAAGGTTCAAAAACCGCAACCCACATGGACGACGAAACGTCTCAATCACGTCAACTGATTAAACCCCTTTGCACGTTGTCCAGTACCATGGACACTGTTGACAAGTTCGTCCATCGTCCAGGGGCCCGATTCTCCTAATTTTACTTAAGCGACCTTCGATTGACGTTCGACTCGATTCGACTGAGACCCAATCCCGACTCGATTGAAGCGTATTTGGCATTCCGCTATTTTTTCTTTGAAATAAACGTTTTTATCCTTTTCTGTCATTCAATAATGAATCATTTTGTCTGCAAATGATTTACGATTGCAAAATGATTGTACAGCAAACTACCGCATAGATCAAAATCATCAAAATAGCAGACCAATCGCACACCAATCAAATGTCAATCGAATACGATTGGTCTTTTATTAGTAGCAGAATGCCCGATATGGTTAAAACTGCTATTACGATCATATTGCGATTCGATTTCTATTCGATTTTGACATTATTAACTTAGGAGAATCGGGCCCCAGTACGAAGAACAGTGTTTACAAGTTCGTCCCTCGCTCAAGGTTGCGGGGAAATTGTCAGAGGTACCTGTTTCCGCGTGCGAGGCATCCAGCCGAACAGGTTGGTCTGGTCGGAGGTACAGCCGTGATGATAGCGGTGCTAAAGATGTTTCTTGAGAGAAATAGGGTGAAAGATCTGTTTTGCCTGTGTTGCCTCTTTGTAAAAGACAGCTCTCTCTCTAAATTGACGTCTTCAGTTCACTTCTGACTGTGAAACAGACATTATGCATGGCTATGGTATTGAAGAAAATATATTAAACTTGTAAAATTTTTTTGACGAGCTTTACCTATGTAGTAAACAGCGACGGAAAGAGACAGATGGAGGGATATGCTATGGGGGAGGCCTTTGCCCAGCAGTGGGACAGTATAAGTTAAATAAAAAAATAATGTAGTAAACATAGTGTTTTTTATTAGGCTCTCCCCTCAGGTTATTAGCCACTGTCAAAGTTACCATACATCTGATTTCTACGCCTAAACGGTTGTACCAGCTACACTTACGTCCAAATATATTGCTTCCTATCTAAAACCACACGTGTAAAGAAAGTGCTATTGATGTTTCACATTTATTTAATCACAGACCTCTGATCGCTCACACAGTCGCGGCCATTATGCGGACAAAAGCCTAATCGCCTCTCAAGGTCCACAATGAGCCCATATTAGACGCATCAATTCTATTTAATTTCATTTTGTACTTCTCACTTTCTCTCTGTTGTGTAACATCCGCGCCATTTTCGAACGCACCGCTCCTTGTTTGATAATTCGATTTTGGAATCGAATGAGTTGAGATTTTCAGCTGTTCGTATTTTAAAGGGTTGTAACTTTTACTTTTTATGTACATACATAAAGTGAAGTATTTGTTATTGTTTATGTCATATTATGTTTCGAGTTATTGGGAAACACAACTTAAAAGAACTGCACATTCAAAATCAAAATAATTGATCACCGAATTCAAAATGTGAGAGGCCATATTTCATTATCATCGATTGGTCCCGAACGCATTTGGAATGTCATCCGTCGTGATATGACGACATTTTAATTTTGAACGCATTCCAAATTCAAGTTCAATGACAGCTGACGTAACCAATTCCATATTCGTTTTAATCATTTCTATGGCGGAGATAAAAATATGTCTCACCAATTTCGGTAAACCACTTTCGTTTGAAAAAAATGTAATGAACAGACCATAACGGATGGCTGTAATGAAATAATGTAACTTTCACACAAGTTCAATGACAATATGACGCAAGTAGCTGATGAGGGTCCGATTACGTGTGTTTATAGCATTGTCTCGTAATTGCTATGGCTTTGTCTTAATTGCTATCACTCCGTTTATCGAAGAGTAGACAGACAACTAATTGTATGTGAGGCTGAATAACGATGTCGGTTTATCACTGTTTATTGTGGGCACACTGTATTTTTAAACGCGTCTGTAGAAATAAATATGCACCTACATGCACGATCGTTCGCGCTGTTCTTAATTACATGTCTTAGCTATGCAATTAAAATAGTATATTTTCTTATACCGTGCAAGTGTGCTGAAGTCGTAAAATAACTGAAGTGTATTAAGCATGCTTTTAACAATGTTTATAATTAAACCACAGTATTTGTTTTTAATAATCTGCATGTATGCATTGAAATTATTATTGTTGGTCAATGTTAGAGAAATCTCACCAGTTTCATTAAGAAAATAAAAAAAACACGCAAACAACAATTTTCATTTAAAAAGTCAAAACTTCGGTACCCCAACTTGAATAATTATTTTGATAGCTTTTTGCGATGGGGGTTTTTCTCCAAAAAGTTCGTTCCATTTAACAGTATTTACTTACTGTTGATTTTTTCCTAGATAATATAATCAATGATTATATCGATATGGAAAGCATGTGATTACCTTTCTTTCACAAGTAATATGTTATTTATTTGACAGGCAATCGTCGTCACGTCAACAGCTTCAGGAAGCTGGAGAAAATGCTCGGAGTATCTAATAATTACTGATAACTATTTATCCATTTTAATGGATATTTATTAGATGTCCTATTTAAAGTTGCTAGAAAGATCGATCGGATTTTCCTAGATGTAAAGAAATGTAGGAGGAAAAATGCAAGCTGCATAGGTTGTTGGTACCATTTTACATAAAATGGGTTAAATTAAGTACAATAAGCGGTTTTCACTGTTCAGCTTCATGAAAAATAATAAGTATAAAATTAAACAATTTTAATAGTTATTTCATGATCATCAATCTCAACTTCTAAAGCATTACATGACATGGAATTAAAAACTAAGACAAATAAAATTATGGTTTGTAATGGCCTAATCCACGAACTTCATTATCATAAACCAAACTAGTCGGTAAAGTGGTGACAAATTAGTGCTAACTTTAGCACACACCTTTTACGCTTTAACATTTAACCGATTAAGATCATTTTCCGATAGTTTATCTTGAAATTATAAACTAAATCCATGTAAGTATCAAAATTGGTGTCGCATGTTTCTTGCAAATAAATTGTAGCTCATTAAAATATGTGTTGTATGGTGTCGTTAATAGCCGCTAATTTAAAGGCACTGTGACTTGAGTAATATGAATTTAGCCACTTTAATTACATACAGTCTTATGCCAAACACACCCTCATATTAATTTATCACTGAGTTACTGTAATTCAAGTTTAAACCTATAATATTAAAAGTAAAGTTATACCTTTCTTTTTCCTTTGTGTAACAGTAACTTTCATCCCTATCCATTAATGAAAGGGATAACAAAATGTCTAGCAAAGAAATATGTTATATATTAGTATTATATGCCTTATGCACCTAAATGCCTTCTATGGAACCCGGCCACTATTTTCGAAATAAAATCACTAATAAATCAAGACCAATCTTTGACAGATTTGATTTGAAAAGGATTGCGTACGTCTCATTATTTCTAGAAAGTGATAACGTCTACTGGCTTCCTTTATGTCATTAACTACGCGAGGCTGGCAGAAATTGCTGAAAATTGTGACAGATTTCCATTCAAAAACTGCTCTACTTCTTTCGGGAAAACTCCATCTATTTTATTTATTTAAATCGATAGTTTTTAATAAGTAGTTCATTTAGGTTGGATACTTTCCAATCAGTTCAATGGCTTTCAATCCTCTAAACTGGCTTTTAAACAATACATATTGCAAAACATTAAACACCATTAAAATTATAACGGATATGTTTGAAAGAAATCTGAAAAGACAGACATCTCCAAGATTGCTTTGTTTTTCTTTCACTTTTTTTCCTTATAATTAGTTTTAATATAAATGGTAGTCACCTACTTACTTAAAAGCAATGATTGATGACTTGCGAATTATGGAAATGGCTATTAATTTATCTCTTTTAATTTGAGGTCAAAAGTTTTATACAAAAAAACAGTAGGTTATTGAGAAAATACAGCCAATTTGCATAATTCTTTCACAGTTAGGAAGCTACACTATTTGCGCTGAAAATGGGCTACGTTTTCACCGGATACGGGAAGAAGTTTCCCCGGGATGCGGGTGAAACCGCGAGGAAGAGCTAGTACAGAATATGGCGTCTATTGCAATATCAAGTGCAAGCGGGCCAAAACAAAAGGGGGTAAACAAACCCGTGGCACATCACAGCCACAGACTGGTCCTAAGAAGGACACGTGCGACAAGGATGGCTTTATAAAGGTTGAAAGGAGAAAGAAGCCACCTTGTAGGAATCAGTGCGGTACCGCACAAACTGGACCCAACATCCTGCTGCGTCCTGCAGTACCTACGACGCAGCTGTACGTGTCCCGTCTACATCACACCACGACGGTGGAGCAGATCGTGGAGTATGTTCGATCCAAGACCAATTGGACCTTGAGGGTGGCGAAGTTGGAGTCGCGCCACAATACGAACTTCAATTCGTTCATGGTGCGAGTTCCAACTCATCACGTCGAGACATTCCTCAAGGAAGAGTTTTGGCCGAAGGGTGTCGTATATCGGAGGTTCCGAGGATGGCTACGCGACACCTCGCAGCGTAACACGACGCCGACACTTCGTGTGCATTAGTTTTAAGTTGTTTATGTAAAATATGTATTAGTATATGATTTAATGTTATAATATTTATGTATAGTATTTTCTATGGGCCTTTGTAGCCTGATTTAAACAAATAAATAAATAAATAAATTACTTTGCCCTAGTTTTCGTTATCGCGTTGGCGCGGATTTTAATCCCAAAGATAACGGAGTTCTAGATGTCGGTTTTATGATTTTAGGTAAGTGACTGAAATCTGCAATAATGTGTTACTCACAAAATCAACAATAAACACCTGTACTTGATTCTGGTTCTGAAAAGTTCTAAGTCCTTTCAGTTGACCGACTTTTTTCTACACACGACTACGTAGGTAGTAGATACGTCATACAAACCATCGACACGCGATACAAGAGTGTTGTGCGAACTGACCATCCGATACGCTCTCCCTGTCTGACAAGTCGCGGCCGACCGCGCCGTCCGGGCCACGCAACCGATGTCGACCCGAATTGATCCGACGCCTAACCTCCCCGCGCTCCGCGTCCCACCCCCGGGGCCCCGAAGTTGGCCATCTTGTCTCTCCGACCGCCGACACAGCGTAGTTGGCCTCGGACGCCCGATTTACGCGCGCGTATCATGTCTCATTTAACCGGAGGAGTTGGTCGCGAGTTTTGGCATGAATTCCTACAGATGTACAGAAGTTATCCGTGCCTTTGGGACGTGAAAGATCCCTCGTATCTACGCAAAGACGTGAAAAGAGAAGCGTACGCAGTCCTACTAGCTAAAGTCAATGAAGTCGACCCGACAGCGACTTTGGACACAGTGAAGAAAAAGATTGACAGTTTTCGCACTGCGTTCCGGAGAGAAGAGAAAAAAGTCATTTTGAGCATGCATTCCGGTGCTCTTGATAATGAAATATATTCACCTACGTTATGGTATTATAGAGAGTTAGAAGAATTTCTTGGCAATAACACGGAGGAACATAGGAATTTGATTATTTCTAGAGCGTCCTGCAACAACGAAGATGAATGCAGAATGGTTGAGGTAAGTTTTAAATGTCCAATACTAATACTATGTACTTATTTATTTTATAATTTATCTACATACTGTGAATAACAATACGAAATGGCATAATACAGATGTCTTCAAAGGTTTTCTAAAGAAACTTCTACCAGCAGGCCCGAATGTTATGACATACTTATTTATATACGATGTGAAAAGGAACTAGACTGGTTTTCGAAAAATAAATAGTGAAGTAGGTATCCAGGCAGAAATTGTCATATAGTTCCTGTATACACAACAACAGCTGCTCAAGAACTTGACAATAGTATGAGCAAGTGACAGTGCGACTGGCCGACAGCCACATCTCAGAGTAAACAAGGCTTGCGACACAAGCCAGTGTTTACGTTAGCTCAGACCTTTGTGTGTTTATGCGCGCCTAGTACTTATTTGTTGCAAAAATGGGTCGCGTTTTAAATAATCTACTTAAAAAGTGAATTCGACTAGTCTGCATACAATTTTATAAAGATTGTTTTCGAAAATAATTTACCTAGTATTTTTTTTTTTCGAATTCAATTAAAAACTTTTTTATTACTATGACAATGGGTAACTATCATGTATTTACCTTTACATTTTATAACACCCAATGTATATCTACTCATGATCGCAATAAATATTTTAAGTTTGACTATAATGTATGACGAAATAATAAGTCTTTCAAATCTTATTTTCAGGTACGGCTAGACGAAGCAACATTATCAGAGGAAAGTGAGGAGGAAAAGTATACGCCACCTTCGAAAAAACGAATGAAGATCACTGATATAAGATCCGAACACCAACCTTCTAGAATATTTGCTCAGTCTATTTCCGTACCACAGACAGACATAGAAGATGATTGTCACACCTTTGCAGCGAACATAAAAGTTCAAATGAGAGAATTAAATAAAGATCAAAAGTTTATAGCACAAAAATTAATATCTGACGTGATATTTTTGGCGCGAACCAACCGGCTGAACTTTAATTCTTGTGTTAATAGTAATTTGCCTTATAGGGTACACGTTCCTAGCAAGTCTGATCATTTAGTTTCGACTCCTGATTTAGTTCAAAATGAATGTGAGAGTTCAGATTGCTCTTCTAGTAAAATAAAACCTTCGCCTGAAAAATGATCTACCGTTTTTTATTACTACTTAGTGGTTCAGTATTTTATTATGAATCTGATTTTATGGTCCGATTTTTCTGTTTTAGTGAAACGAACTCATTCTATCTTAACCTATTTAATAATTTTCAAGAGAACAGCACAAAAAGGTTCTGCGTAAATAATTCGATAGAGAAAAATGCTGCGAACCAATGAGCTATGTTCTAATGGCGGGTTGCACCATTTACTCTACATAAATATACCTAACCTAAGTAGCGGTAGCGGAAACATTTTCAGGAGTCAAATCTCCATTTTGACCATTATGCGGCAAGTTATAGTTTGGCTACTTATCGTAATAGCAAACTATTAAGTAATCTGTGTTTATAGTTGATAGTGCAATTCACCTTAAGTCTACTTCATTGTTCTTTTGGCCTAGAGAACATTTTGGCATATGTTACAGACAAAAACGGTTTGCTATCTTTATCAGCAAAAAACACTTTTTCTTTAGTTTTCTATGTCATGTGTGTATAATAACTGTGTCAAATACATAAATAAGACAGTTATTTTTAAAGTACCGTTTGACGAAACTGCAAATTCATGCAAATTGTGTGTCTCCGATATAATCGCATACTATTATCTTAAACACTACAAAAGAAACCTCATTTTGAGTTCTATTTATTCTTAAAATTATTTTTTAGGTTATCATTACGATAAGACAGAAGAATACCTACCAAAAAAACTATAATTACTTACTGCAAAAAATGTGTACTGTGGATCTTCTAACGTAAAAAGTATTAGTTAGATGTCCATACGATATAAGCCCAATAATTAACTAGCTCTGATCATCATCTGCCTAGCCTTTTCCCAACTACGTTTTATTCAGCTTTCTTGTTTTTACCAGTGTTTTACGTGGAATGACTGCCTATCTGCCCTCCTAAATCCGTTACCTAGGCAACACTTCTCTTGTAGAGACTAGAGGACGACTTATGGAAAGTTTTTGTATTTTTTTTCTCAAATAGTGTACAGTATGTAATGTATTAATATACTTTCATATATGAATTGCTACGCCTTCTAAATAAACAGTAAATAAAGATACTATCTCCGCAACGTTCGTCTAGACAAAAGATTGCAAAACAAAACAAATAACAATTGCGCCCACGCCTCCGACCGACTCACGCGCAGGTAAATTAAAATACGAATGCGTACGGTATTATCATACATTAATTATAATAATAATGTGGCTTGTTTGCATGTGAATTTGAATATAATTTTGGAATGTTAAGTTAGATCTGTAGATATGTATAAAGTGATAAAGCCTGAATTTACAGCTACGTGTAAGCACGATGGTAACTAGGCTTTTCCTCTCAAAAAGTTACACAGAAACACAAATAAAATGGTGTTACCGTAAGCCAGTGTGAAACAAACAAACAAATGTACCTTCGCATTTATAATTTTAAGGTTTTACGACCCACAAATGTCAAAACACTCTTAAAAGACCACCTCAGCCATGTAAATCAAAAGCCCTTCCATAATTCACGGACCTCCCAAGTGGCAATAACTACGCCGCTGTTGGCAACACCGAGGACTTATTTTTTACGAGTGGCAACACTGCTTTGATTTGCCGCGCAATTTGCATAAATGTCACTTTCAAGTTTGATTTGACAATGATGGCGGGTTGTAAGATGGAGTAATTTTACGGTTGTTAGGCAAATGGCAATTTTTTTTTGGGAGGATCTAATCTTGGTTGAATGTCTTGTAGGCTATCATCTTACTAAAACCAGTTGTTATCGGAGAATCTGTAGGTACCTACTCCTCCAAACTTAATATTGTATTTATTTTTGATTCTCTAAAAACGTCGAAGCGATTTCAGTTTTCCTTGGGAAATGTAAATGTGACCCAGTTAGAAAATTATGTATCTAAACCCGTAGAAGGTCATCTAGCCTGTTTGTGTTCCAAATAAATTCGATTTTTGTTGAAAAATATTTTTGGGAACCAAAAATAGGTACTCACAATCCTCAAAATATAGATTTATTGCAAACCCTTAAGAAAAACGTCTTCGTCGTTCGCGGACTTTATTGATTTAATAGAATTTATAATAAGCATTAAATCATTGCCATGATAACTGTGAATATGAAAATATTATTCGATTTATCTGAACACCACTTATAATAGTTGTAAAACTCAATACCATAACATTATTATGTGGAAATTATGAAATAAATTGCACTACATAACTATAATCGTGTTGTGAAACTGATAGCATAGTAGGGCTGTTGACGTTTACATATTATATTTTAATAACACTTTATATATAATATTCCCGGTTTATTTAAAGAATAAATTATTTTAGGTAAGTAGGTACTATAATCATGTTTGGAAACATCTTTAAGAACCCTGGAAAAGTCTATGAAATGTCCAATCTGCCTTGAGTCCAAACTAATTGATAAACTTATTTGAGTACAAATTCTTTGCTATTCAAAAGCAGCTATGGAGCCTTCAACCAGACCTGTTTTTACAATTATTACCGTGAGAATATTATTTCAGCAGCAAAAAAGACGCATAGACAATAGATAGATTTTCAACAAAGTCTTTATTTAAAGTGATCTATTAGTGGCCACTGCCCAACAATGCGACTATTCCCAGAATTGTCGGTTTCCTACTAAAACTAGTGTTCTTTGAAATATCTATCCAATGGAATCCGTAAGCTTTATGGTCCACGATTGAACGTTCTATGAATCGTACGTGATAACCGACAAAAGCATTTGAATTCTTTGTTTATTTTTAAGATTAATTAGACACTAGAATTATTCTTTCATGGTTGGGAATATTCCAGAATATTGAGTTTGTCAAGTTAGTGGCATAAGTGTGGTTATAGTTTTCTGAAATTGTTGACAAATCTAGGTATCTTAAAAATGAAAAGATTCAATCTATTTATTAGCATGGTCCTAAAAGCGCTTATCATTTCTAATCTGTGCCGTTTCCCGACTATCTTGAGGTTGGCCTCCAGTCTAACTAGATGCAGCTGAGTACCAATGTTTTACATGTGGCAACTAGGGACTGCCTATATGACATTCTTAACCCAGTTACTTGAGTAACCCCTTGATAAAACTGATAGTCAACGCCTAAGCAACCCCTTGGCAATACTCGCTGTCAAATTTCCTGGCTGCTGAAAAAAAATCTAGTGCTTAAACACGGAGCCAAAACTAGACCACTTGTCTTCCTTGTAATCGCAATCTTGGCAAGGTAATTTACAATTAGTGAAGCGGCAACCCTGGCTAATCCGAAGTGGAACATTTCACGGCGTGGCGTGTTGCCTGGCCATTCACGACAACTTCCAGCCATTTGTCACTGTCGGCTACCAAGGAGCCAACTTGCGGTCTAACTGTTTTGGTATTGGTAAAGTTTTGCGAATAAATATGAGGTGAATGAGAAGTTTTGTCGGGTTTTACCCGTGTTTTAAGGAGTTGGGGGTGAAGTGAGTAAAGGGGTAATAGACTAAGACTAAAATCCACGCACGTTCCTTTTGGAATCTTTTGTATTTCATGCCAAAAATCCATTGTCGTAATTTTATTATCTTTTATTGCAAGAAAACATTGTGTTCGGCTCCTTTTTACCCTGTTTCAGGAAGTTATTGGGTGAAACCGCGGCGAACAGTTTGTTCTGCCATAAAATTAGGTGTAGTAAACTTTCGTGTCAGTTCTACTAAAAATCATGGCTTACATTTGCGTGCGAAACCATCATTTGTTTTATCACGACTGTTTACAAAACAAATGAAGTATGTAGGAAGTATTCCACCGATCAAATAGATAGGTGCATTTCTTTTGATATGTAGGTAAAATGGTAGAATTAAAGTAAAGGATGTTGCTCTCCAGCGGGGCCCAGCAGGGCTAAGGCCTGCCGGGGCTACGGGATTGTTCGAAAGAGTTATCGCGGCCCTGGTACATAAAAGACCTATGACGGAACACGACAGTTTTTAGTCAGTAAGAGTCTGACACTCCCTCACCGCTGCTAACCTACAGCGGGAGGGGTCATTTGATGATTTTTGACGTCATTAAAAAGAAAAAAGGTTGTTGCTGAGAACACTTTCAGTTGGTGATTTTATCATCTGCCTAGCCTTTTCTCAACTATGTTAGGGCGGCTGCCAGCAGTATTTGAATGTACCTTCTGAAACACGGAGGACCTCGTCATCATCAAATGGTTACCCATAGACTGGGTTCCTTGACTATCTATCCATGTGACTATTACTTAGACACTTCTTCTTCCTGCTGCCCTGTTCTCAATTTTATTTGGGGTCGGCGCAATATGTCATCCTCTTCCATTTTCCCCTGTCACTCGTCATACTGACACTCACTCCCTTCCTATTCATGTCATCTTTCAGGCAATCCATCCATCTTTTCTTAGGTCTTCTTTCTCTCCATCCATCTACATTCATACTTATTATATCACCTTCAATAAAATATTAATTTATGTCGGAAAATTTCGATCAGATTTATTTTTACTGCAGTCCTTACAAGTAATTCATCACATGGCTTGTTTGTTCGCCATTGATCGGAACAAGCATATAAATCGGTATTTTATTCTTATTTGCTATGTTAATTACGATGTGCCAGTGGGAATCTTTATTAGTGTTATAGAGTTCAAGAGTTTGTATGTTTGAAGGCCCTAATATGAGGAACTACTGGTCCGAGTTGAAAAATTCATTCAGTGTTGGATAGCCCATTTATACAGGAAGGCAATAGGTATAGGCTAATATTTATCCGAGCGGGTGGAGTTGTTCTCACGAGTGAGACGCGGATGAAAAAAGTGTCGGAAGTTAGTTAGGTATACATACTAGTCAAACCTAGGCAAAATATAGTACGTGATTAAAACCTGATTTAAAATGTAACTTATTTTCTTAAGAATAAACTGCAACTGCAATCAACTGCTTTTCAGTAGTAGCTGAGTGAGTACACAGACATGGTGTTCTCAAATGGAAGAAACCATAATCAGGCCTACTAAATTTACAAATTCGTGGTGCATACAAACAACACAAAATTGGTAGCTAATTAAAGCGAGGTGTAATCACATCACGCTAGCTTCCAACTGAAATAATTAATGTTACTGTCCAAGGAATACATTAAACACGATAGTAAAGCTTCGTGAATGCAGTTTTGTTTATTTTTTATACTTTTTTTGGAGATTATGGACACGCCTTCACTATGCCTAATACTGCAGTATCTGCCTACCTACTAATGGATATTAGATAATTAGATACTGATATATGTTAGAAAATGCTTAAATAACTGTGTGTGTATGATTCCCAATAACATATTATTTACGTAGGTACTTTATTGGTTTCATGTAGAACATGTGTTAAAAGATTATGTATTTTTAAAGGGATGATATAGTTCATTATTTTTTGTGAAAATGTAGACCTTTAATTTAAGTTGCAAAATAATAGAGTACCTACTTATGTTTTTAATCCGTCATTTATTTTTTATTTGTATTTGTATTTTAGGCCACAACAGCTGTAAAATATAGATCATACATAAAAGTGTGGTACAACCTTTTGTATTGAGTGCATTACCATAGACTTACAAATCAATTTAAAAATAGAAACGTCAATAACTTTATTTAAAATTTAAAAGCAAACAAATGTTTATTAATTGCATTGCCAGTAACGCATTAATATAAACATTAAGTATTCATAACTCGTTGCTTGCTTCTGCAGTTCACAAGCTGAATAATAAAATGCCTGTGCCACTGGGAGTTAGGTATTCTTGGAGCTGGGAACTGGGAACCGATTTCACTCTTGTTTGGGGCTTGAAAGTGAGTTTACGTGAGCTGTTACGTTGTGGGTTATGGAAATCTCGAGGGAAGATCAATCTAAGACTTTTCGCTTTTGAATAAAAAATATTGAAAAACAGTTCGACCGCTATGGGATTTGTGGGTCAGATATGCTGCCTATCTTTTTGGATTTGATTCATGTTATGTCTAACTCTTTCTTCATGTAGCATTCACAATTCAGCTAAGGTGAATCTGAAAGGGATTGTTAAAATTAGGTACGGAATTGCAAATGTTCGCGGTTAATTTTCAGGAGGATTCCGTAATAATTTGTTTTAAGTATGTACTTTCTAGACTGAAGTGAATTGCGGTGCATATACCTAATATACCTAGCTTAACTAGTAATTTAGAACGTAAGTAATATGATCTGTTGTTTTTTATACGATTTTCGTAAGAATGTGCACATCATGTCTTGAAACGAGGTCAGGCGGCGCATGAGTTTGACATTTGTAACGGAAATGACGTTGCATATGTTGCTTGCACATTTTGGACTTAATTATCACTTTATCATTGTCTAGTAATTTTTTTACTAGCTGTTCCCCGCAGTCACTTCCCGCAACCTGGTAAAAAGTAGCCTTGTCTACAATAGGTATTTTTTGTGGGTGACATGACCCCTCCCGCTGTGGGTGCAGCGTGAGGGAGTATCAGACTCTTACTGACTAAAACCCACCTTGTTCCTTCTGGAGCCCTTTGTGTACCAGAGCCGCGGTAACTCTTTCGAACAATCTCGCAGCTCCGGCAAGGTACCCTGGTACATAAAGGGCTTAAGAAAGAACATGGTTCTGTAGGGTTTTAGTCAGTAGCTTCGGCAAGCTACAAAAGAAGCCTTAATTAATAACTTAAATAACACTTGACTGCATCACACCATTTAAATATAACAAGTAACATTGATAAATGATCCTTTTAAAAATAAAGAAACGGTCCATATTTGTTTTTTCACAAGATTAACTAACATACAAGTCGCGATGAAGTCATTTGCAAAAACTTAAGCGTGGGAAGAGTATTTACTAGAAGATACAGTACCTATACTGTCTCGTGAATATGGTAATTTTTATACAAAACTATAATAAGATAGTGTGCAAATAGAATTAAAAGCGCTGATTTAGGGTTCTTTCCTTCGTTCTTTCTTTACTGCAGCCACACAAAACCATTCTATTTTAAGGAATTGGCGACAACATCATCATTTTATTTATCTTCACTCTTTATATGATGTTAGTTCATTATTGATATATCCTCGAATGCTTTCTAACTCTGAAAGAATTTTTCACACCAGGATTTCCTTCGCGTTCTATCAAATGACTCCGGCTTCATGTAGTATCAGGATAGATAGAACATATTTCATCATCTTCTCCTATAGACAATTTAAACCTCCTTTCCTACCTTCTTATTAACCTGTTGCTAAGCCTCTACGATGATTAAAATCTCCATAACTATTTAAACAGCAAGAAGTCTTTGTATTTTTTCACAAAGACTTTGTAACCAGTAAACATAAGCTTAATTACACATTATGTTTAGACAAAGAAGACGGAAGGTTTTAGTCTCACAAAGGAATAAAAACAGCATTCTATAAGATGCCTAGTTGGTAACATAGCTGGCTAATTACTGTGTTGTAACAAAGACCAAATTGATTTGTATTATGTCGTCTTGCTATGTTGGGATGACTGATTTTAAAGTGAGTAGTTTTGCTGGCTCAGTTTAAGCTGCTTGCCCATTATCTCCCGAGCCTTTTCCCACCTATCTTGGGGTCAGCTTCCAGTCTCACCGGATGCAGCTGAGTACCAGTGTGCCACAAGGAGCGACTGCCTGTCTGACCTCCTCAACCCAGTTACCCGGGCAAGCCCAACCCGACAAAACGCCTGCTTTCGCCTTTTGGGCATCTCCTTCTGATTATCATGCAATCGATTCATCCGTTTTAGCCCTACCTCGTAACACATAATTTGGTGATGATTTTAATACATTTTAAGTTTACTGGTTTGTGTTTAAAACTTTGTTTTTTATTTGTTACAGGTAATGATGCTGATATCAACTATTCTTCATCAAGCCACCATGAATCATTATTAAAAAGAAAACATTTTCAATGAATAATCCATTAGGAACGTTTTCATAGATTTGTGGTTTATACCAGGTAAAGTAAAGTAGCTTTGAAAACTAGCCAGCATTATCTAATTAAACTTACATAAGAACGAGATCTTAACATTTTGCCAATTAGCAAGCGAACCAAGAAAGGAACGCATGAATTATACATGGCATTACATACTAGAAACCTTGGCTATTGGCTAGAAAAAAATATTTTTTTTTTTACATGACTTGTGACGTCACAAAGCGGGTGCGTTCATAGATAAGGATGATTTAATAGGTATGTATTTCCGATATACAACAATCATCCAATTTTAAAATACGGGATGCACCGAGATCGGATCAAATATGTATTAATTAAATCATTATTACATGTATCATACATTTAAACCAAAATGTCTGAGAGCAATAGCTAGGATATCATGGACAGTATCAAATTTCTTAAATAATTAATGCCGTGTAAATAAGCTTTAATAAATAATTAATGAGGTGTGGAGAAAAAATGGGGAGGCCTTTGCCCAACAGTGGGACCATACCGGCTAAGAAAAAAATAACCTTTAAAAAAGTAGAAAAAAAAAACTGGTAGTAAATTCTGATGAACCAAGATATTCGATAGGTATAATAAGACCCTAAGCAGTGCGTTCCTATTAGTTTCATTAACGGTTTTCTGATATTAATTGATGCTCATAGATTTGGCGCCATGCGGTACGTTGCAGTCTCATTTTGTTCAGCTAATTTTATACCTGTATTAATTAGACCATATAGAGCAGTTTTTGAACAAAACTTAGGTTCATAGTCGAGACGTGATTTCAAAGGGATCTCGTTAAATAACTTTGGCGTTCTGAAGTTAGCCATGCGATGCCTCGAACTGTTGTAGTGCTTTGATCATTCACGTTAAAAGTATTGCAATCACTTGGAGAGGCCTATGTCCAGCAGTGGACTGCGATAGGCTGATGATGATGATGATGATGAATCACATGTAGCCTAATTTCAGAGCGGTAAAAACTGACGAGAAACAGCTCGTATCAATAAATTTTGCATTTCTGAAGTCACCCACATGACTCCTTGCGCATTTGTTAAAATATTTTTTGGCTAACTTCAGAAATGCAAAGTTAACTGGCCCAAGCTGTTAATCTGAAAGTGATATTCTTGTGCTTACCTAACAAATAATTCAAGAACCAACATTTTACAAATACTTAAGCCTAACGAAATGCACTTTTACTTATGTACGTTACGTGCAAAATATTTAAATTCTTTACCCATAATACGCGGCTTTGGAAAACTTTCTAAAGTTTGCTAAAGTAATTCACAAGTCGCCTTGAGGTACGGAAAAACGTGAGACAGGAATCAGTACCGTAATTTGATGTGAGGATGTAATTTTATAACATTTACAGGTGCTTAGGCTGTTTATAATGTTAATATTGTAGCCAGAAATATGTTTGAGGCCCGTGCCCAGTTTCAGACCTTCAAAAATGTAAAAATGTCTTGATAAATAAAGTAAAAAAATGTTGAAAGCTTCTTCTAAAATGTTTATATCAAATATTCCTTAGTTGCTGCAAGTTCTTATGAACAAAAAAAACATTAGGCTGCATTTTATTGACAAGTTATAGGCAATTTGACATCACTAGATTAACCTTTAAAGTCAGCAGAGGGCACAGGAAGATTTGATGGACTGACTACCAACCTAGCTTGGCGGCGCGGGTGAAACTGCAGGGCGTCTAGTCAAAAGATATTTAACTATCCCTGAAACGAAAATACGGAGACGTAAATACTTATATTCCGTCTATTTTTACAATAAATCAATTAACATACTCCTAAATCTTACTAATAGTCACGTTCCAATTCTCCTTGCATACAAAATGTCGCTTCTATACGTCAAATTAAATCTATGGCCGTTTTAATGTTGTCTAATTTAATTAAAATTTGAAACTTGTTTATTATTGTGTTAACTGAAATGTACGACGCAATAAAATCTTCGGATATGGATAAACAGTTTAACGCAGCAGTAGAAATGATAATAATTAATGGTAATTACCAAAATACACCGTGTCTCGACCAACGGATCCTGCGTAATTTGGGACGCGCGCGGTGGCAGCCATGTTCTAACTTTATCCTTCATCGGAATTCCAATTTTGAAATTAGAATCGAACGCGACTAGATTGACAATGGCTGATATTTTATCTATGGTGTCGCTTTATCATTTTTTTAATGACTTTCGTAGAAAAGACTTCTGGCCTTTTTTTGCTCTGAATTTACTTAATTTTCGTACAAGTTATACAGTGGTTAAACCTTAGAACGTAAGTCGTATGTTATGCCTAAACGCCTAATAGATTCGTAGTATTTTTTAATAATGCTGTTTAATCCTCGTAGTCTCAAACAAACCCTGGTATAAAACGTGTCCAAATCTCCTATTTAGACACAAGACGCAACTGTTTATTATGCTTGTATCTCTAGTGTACGCACAGACAAGATGGTTCACACAAAACATACGCCTTTTAAAGAAAGTTAATACTTTGTTATTGTTTAGTTTGACGCTACGTATTTAGACTCCATGTTTACGAACTTTTTGGATTATGAATAGTGATGGGGTTGTGTTATATCCTGAGCTAATTTTATCGATATGTTTTTAATAAAATAAAAAAAAGAAATTATAAATATAGTGTGATTATATTTAAGAAAAATAAAACATAAAAACAGTTATCAAGTGAGAATTTATATCTAAAAGCACGATTATTAAAATTAAATAGCTTTCATTATGACGAATTAGGAATAAAATTATCTATCTCTATCTAGGCCGTTCACATTATAGATTCGCATAAATTAGTATGTTATTAACCTCAAAATTCGACCTTCATATTTGGTAGTTGTCAACTTTAAACATGATTGATGTGATTAAAAATACTTGTACAGAAGCTAATCGTTGTTCAGATAGTGATGCATTCCTTTATGGTAGCTGTGGCCATTGAGCCTAGGCCCTTATCGCGATGGCCTACTTGTTTAAGCCATGTTTCTGATATTATTCTCGCTTCACTGTTGTAAAGGGCGGGCCCTTGTAAGTGGGTCAAAAGATGTATAACTTCGACTGTATTTTATTGTTTTTACGGCAAATTGTCTCGGAGTTTTTGTTTACGACGCTTTTGTTTAAGGTTATTTGAATATTTCGGGTTACGACATTTTGTGACTGTAAGAAATGTTCGAAATAAAAACAAAGATTTTTTAAAGGTAAATTCATTGATACATGTTGAAACACAATAGTTTTTTTACATGTTTTTTTATATATGACTTCATGTTGATCCAAATGAAAATAGACTCAAAGAAGGTCTTCCAGATAAAAATATTGAATGTTTCATCTATCAAGCGAATAAATATTTTGAGTTTGAGTTTATCAATGACGTGACTTGAACAAGAACATGGCTGTAGAGTATCTACGCCCAGTAGTATCCATTAGCTAAGATAACTAAAAATACAGAAGTCAAGTGTTCAAAAGAATATTATTTGATCCTGAAAGTGTTCTAAATGCAGATGAGGCGGCATTGTAGTGAGAGCCGCAAGATTATCGTGAACACGTGTGTCAGCCGAGCGGCGCGGGCGCAGGATATTATGACTCGCTTTTATTTTATGTACTCCTTGGATTTTAGTGACGGGCAGTGTCGAAGAAGTGTGTTCTTGTATTTTGATAGCTTATTTTATGTTGGCTCAGAGTTTAGTGAATGATAATTACATTAAAGATAATTATATTCGAAGAACTGTTCTTGGACAAGTTTAAAGAAACAGAACGTACCTAACTTGCAGGTACGTTCTGTTTCTTTAAACTTGTCCAAGAACTTGTCCAAGTGTGTTGTATTTTTATTTCTAATAAAAATACAACGCAAAACGTCACTAATTTATTCAAATTGCAATTGTCTATTCTATTGTTGATTAACGACCCACGAATCGTCCTCGGCTTTAATAATTACACTTCAAGCCTGACAATCAATCAGACATCCAAGTACGTAGTAAACCTTTAGGTCAGATATAAACGAGTAGTACAGAAAAAGGCATTACAGTTATCGACCTACAAAACACGGGTATCGATAAATCGCACAGATTTATCGACTGGTTCACAACCGTACCGTGCGATATGACAAGAGGTCAACGCCCTCGGACGACTGCGTTTTGTAAGTGCGTTGTATGCAGTAGATTTTTTTTTCTTGAAAAATTAGGGCCGTTATGTGATCGAATTTCTTTAATTTAATTTAGTTGTGGAGTTGAAATTATCTATTTTTGTAGTCAGTCTTACTAACAGATCAAAATGATAAAAACTAAGGAAATGTAAGATCATCTTGCATCAAGTTCTATTCTATTCTAAGTAACAAAAAACACTGAAGTACGTGCACATTATAAATAGACGAGGAATGATTCTGTTATTATTGTTTTTTATTTAAAAAATTATTACATTATCCTTGACATTTAGCATTATCTTAATACAGACAACAAGATGCATATACTTAATGCATAATTAATAAATAAAAACTGGGAAATCCTAATCTTTCGTGATTTCAGACGCAGAAACAAGGATGGGCCTTAATTTTAAAGAAATTGTAGATACCTAACGTTTGTACAGAGTTAAAGATATATCTTAAAAACACTCGTATGTTCAAGGTGAAGATTGCATCGTCTATTAATATTATTTACAATTAATGAGAAGCTCATTGATTTAATCAATCAACACTGACTCTATCAAGATTGCGTAGGAGTGAGGATATTCCTCTTCTAACCTTCAAGGCGACCTCTCGAACGCTCTCTATTTACTGCTGGCAACACATATTTAAAAGTTGACAAGGTTGCCACGAAATACATGATTAAATAAACGTTAGATTGGTTATGCAAAGAATTTATAATTAATTTTGTCTCTAAATTGCAGTTTGATAGCTATCAAACTTGATTCTTTTTTGCAATCTCTGTAATTGTAAGTAATACTCGAAATTAAAATGGTTGATCAATTGACTATAAAAATAATGAAGTTTCTTGCAGACCAGTCTTATCAAGACATCGTTGTTACACAAACGTTTTAATTTGAAAATGTTATTTAAATATTGTTTAATATACAAACATTATTAATTGGGTACCTATTACTTAAGTGGTATATTTGAGCATACAACATTGGCTGCTAAGACATTTATTTTCATCAGAACTTTATGGATTTTTGACGCTCTGTAAAACTAAATGAGGATAGAAAGAAGGAACATAACCTCCTTCGTAGCCATTTGGCATTAAAAAAAATACAAAATATCTAAAAAATCCCCATCAAATTCCTTTCCCATTAGCCATCCAAGTTGTGAGAAATAGTTCCTTGTTATTCGTTTATCGTCGGCACCTACAGTTAGACATTGACTTACAAAGCGAACCATCGTTAGTAGCAAGCAGGAAGCTTTAATTAGCTATTATAATTACACAACTATTACTGGCAGCTACTGAATCACTTGAAATAGGTTTTATTACTGAAAATGAAGAGTAAGGGCTATTTTTATGCCTGTAATAGTTATTAGAAAAAGTCTAATAGAAACCTTATTGAAATACTAAACTGAATGTTATCGTGAATCCCATCATACTGTTTCTTCGGCTGATACCAGATTGCTGTAATATATAACTCAAAAACTTCTCCACACTGATCGAACTATCAGTTAGTTAGTTACAGCCTTTTTATCGTCCCACAGCTGGGCCTCCTCTCACACAGAGAAGGATTGAGTATTATTCACCACGCTTGCTCAATGCTAGTTGGTGATTTTAGACCATATAGTCCAGGTTTCCTCAAGATGTTTTGATCAAACTATCGTCCGATAAAAAAAGTACAGTCTAGGGGAGGTCTGAAAGGTTTTAAGCAGGATTTTAACATTGAGAAAGAAAGGAACATCATGCTAATTATCACGAACAAAAGTTATTGCTTAATTACTTGATTTGCTTTGACCTAATTCACCATTGTGTCTACAAGGTTGGGCCGAGCTGTTTGTGGTATTGTCTTATTAATAGCTCTGTCTGTGGTTACAGTGGTTATCGAGATCAGCCTAATTACAAACTTTTTGATCATGTCCCCAATATTAGCTTCAAAATTGTAGAATCTGTTATTTGCGATCCATTTTTCAAATATCTAGGAGTAAAAATTGCTTCTATACTGCAATATTATGTTTTATTTTCTTTAAGTAAACTTACATAAAACACACATCAGTACAAGCAAGCGTGCAGACTTAAACAGCATTCCTATTTCAAAGCACCGTGTGTTGATTTAAAGTTTAATGTCGTAGAACACCGTTATAAATTTCACAGCTATGCCAAGACCTTTAGCTTTATATTCCAACCTTATTTAAGTAAACAAACTGACTTCTAACAGTTCTTAGGCAATTTACGGCCATAACGCTTAGAAATTACCGACCACATCTACTTTTCATTCATACAATTCATAAAACGTGTTAGGTACTACGTACAAAAAACCCGTCACGATTTTAAGAAATACTCAATACACAGTTAAATGCGTCATCCAAGTTTCTTACTAGTACGCAATAGAGTCCAAAATCGCATGCAAATTCGATATTATTACGTAAATAATAGTAGTGGTGGTTTAATTGGTATTATTTGCCGTTCGTGAATCACCAAGTCAGTTGCGCGCGTAACCTATAGGACGAGTAACGCACGTCGACATTTTTGTTTTATTTTTTTTTAAACTCCGCGTGTGTTGACATGTGCGTTTAGTTGTTCAGTCTAATTCCGAAGTGTTTGGATGTGCCCGTTTTGTGTTAAGTAAGGAGTTATATTGTGTGTTGTTTTGTATTAAAGGATTTTCTGCTGTTACGTGTTTTTAATAGGTATGTAAATTATTTCAAATATAACTACTTATTCGATAGAAATATTTTTATGAGCATTTATTTTTATTTAGTTTGTGTCATCTAATACATATGTAAGGATTTTTTTTACATAAATATCGTAATTCTCTCTTAAGTAACAAATAAAAATAATTTACGTGCTGTAATATTTAAAAAATATCGATAAAAAAAAAAAAACGTTGCGTCCCATCACTAAGGGTCCATCCTAACTTCACCTACATATCAAGGCAATCAGTTAACCTACCAACACTGAAGTTCGAGCCGCTAATACTATCTAGATAAAGTCTAGGCATGCAGATAAACCTAGGCGGAATGTCTGAGCTTCTTCGTGCTGGATACCGTTACTTGTCAACTCCTGGTGGCTTGATAAGTACTAGATGACAAGACCTATATATGTAACTTTATTTAATAACCTAAAAGTAGTAATAATAAGTATAAAACGTATTTCTTGTGTTTTGCTGATATCTCGTTAATGTTTGTAATCAAAGTTAATTAGATTTTAAAGTAAGGTTAGAGCAAGTGCCATTTTTCAAATATTAGGCAAGTAGATAACTACTAAAACTACTTTTACTCTTGATTAGACTAAGGAACTATTTTACTAAAACTACTTTTACCCTTAATTAGACTAAGGACCTATTTTTAAATTGTCAGATAACTTTGATTTGAAGAATAAATGCCTGAAGAGTGTCAGGTTTTGTATAGAAAATATGTAAAACACCAGATAGAAGTTAGCTGATGATTGAAAATCGACACTATATTAAACCAGATTTGCTTGAAATAATTGAATGGAATAATTTAAAATGTGACTCAGGAACTACGGTTTAGGTTTAATGGAATATTTCATACAGATAACTGTATATTCTCTAACCAAAGAATATTGTATGACTCCTAACTAAATTAGTAGCAAACTTGATATCATAAATGAATAAGCACCACGAATTTGACCACAAAGTTTTTTCCTTGTGTTATAAGCATTTAGGGCAGTAACAGTAGATATTCTGTGATTTTGTTTGCTAATTGTGACTAAATATTGTAATAACCAATAGGTATAGGCATTAATTATACAATTTTATGACGTAATTAAAACCACAAACACAAATTGTGTGATATTAAATTTTACTTCAAAAATTCAATTAAGGAAGAAATAATAAATAGGTCCTAAAGTAAAACGGAAATTGCTACAGCTATTTCAAGCAGCAATGATTATGTTTAGAGCCATTTTCTTTGTAATAAATTGCTTTATGACGTCATCGCCATTGAAGGTAAAACGATTAACTAGTTTCTCACATGACATCATCATATTACCTTAAGGTAACAGAATTTTTAAAATGCCAACGTTATTACGACACTCCACAGAGGCGCTGCTCGTCAAGACACAGCGCTCTCAAATGTCAAATTTAGTACGTTTATTTTTAGTTCCAATTTTTGCCACCCGCAAAGTTATGTTTGTTGTTCTGCTCTTGAAGTTGTGATTTCAAAGTACGTTGTTTGTTTACTAAATCGCGTTGTTTTTCCTGTATTTGTGAGTACAATAGTGTAGTTCTTGTTGTATTTTTACATTGTGAGGCAAGAATTATTATACCCAGACCCATGTAAGAATGTATGGTTATTAAGGAAAAGAGATCGATTGTTAGTCCTCAACCTCTTCCGAGTTAGAATGAAGATGGGATTCGAATTTTGAAATTAGAAGAAAAAAGGTGATAGTGATGTGATGCGGTGTGTTGCTCGATATAATTTTTTGATTGGTGTTGTTTTTTTATTTATTCCGTAATGCTAGATAAGTTAAATGCGCTTGGGTCAGTTAAAAAGCTATGACTCTGGAAATTAGACACATTTAAGTATTATATAAATAAAGTGCAATTCAATGTTTATCACCTGGTCAGTGACGTAATTATTCAAGTAGCTACTCATTCGATTACTCAGTAGCCATAAAACATCGAAGTGCATTCGATTCTCAGAACTGATTAAAAATCATGTTTATATTGTCGTACGTACATCAATCAGCATTCTACAACATTGTCATAAACCATAGTACGACAGTAGTATCATAAAACAAGCAATTATTACTATCGTACGATGACATTAAAACCTCGGAATTGTATATGGGAACTATATTTTTTGTCACCAAAATTTATATTTGTCATCAAGTTGTATCACCTAATAAATAGATCTATCGCCACGAAATATTTTCGTTCTCAGATAAACAAAGAGTGTTCCCAGGTATGAATTACCAAATTATTGTTAATATAATGTGTAAAATATGAGATGGATTACCAATAAAATTGAAGTGCATTACATGAATATAAACTTCGTTCTTATTATAATAGTTTTATTACTTAAATAATAGCTTGGTGCTCAGAATGGTAGATCTGTCACCAAATAAATCGATTAATCGATCCCTGACTGCGACTCCTTTTTATTTGTTATTTTGTCACCAATACAGTAGTTACATTTTATTTCGTTCAGTTATTAAAATCATGTATTCGTTACCAATTGAATACATCAGTTTATAATTTTAATGAAAATATGTTCAAAGGGAAGAGCAAGGGAAGGGAGACAAATTGGCGCGTTTCGGGCCTCAAAGAATGGGTTGTAGGTTGGTTGTACGATGCGCGGCGCGGGCAGCGAGATGCAAGATTACGTTCATTGTTGTGGGTGCATTTTATTAGCCCCCCACCGGAAGCAAAAAATTTACTTATTGGCCAGAAAAGAAAAAGGAGGCGCCCATCAAAATCCAAAATCAAAATATTGATTATTTTGACTTTAATTAAATGTTTTATTTACTATTCAGCTAGAAATTTAATTTAAATATATTTATACTACCTGTGGAAATTAAGACCCTTGGGGGAGGCACATGGCCAGTTAAGTAGTAGACTCTTTTGGTTCAAAGGATGATGACGACTACCCTACATTTTTAGACCTTCTGAAATTTTCTAGTGAAATAATGTATGATTTATTGGTGATCTCTTTAAATTAGTTTGCTTAAATACTATTAGGACAAACCTATTATAATACATACAAAACCATTTATTTGGTACTTGACCCCATATCTCCATGATTTTCGGTAATTTATTGTGGAATTGATTTTATATTGTTTGGTGATACATTTTGGTGACAAATCTACTATTTTGAGGGCAAACCCTATTATTTAAGAAACACAAAATGAATTAAATTGGTGACAGCTTAAATCATACCCATTGTATATCGTGTGTGCGTTGACATCCTGCTTGAATGCCAAGGGAATATAGACTTTATGGTTGTAGTTTTAAGGTCTGAGTTATGGCTGTAGAAGTAATGAGTCATATTTGTTTCCAAACAATCGTTTAGTACGAGACATAGAGGCACTAACAAGATATAATGTATGTAGCTTTGATTTCGTCCTTGTCTTTGATGTAATGCAGATTAGGCAATCAAGTTTTTATACCGATGAAGTCAGTAATACGAATATACCTGTTTAACCTGTCAGTGATGACCTTTTTGAATAAAAAATCAGTTTGTCAGCAAAAAACCTTCATGTTGAAGTTACTATTATTTTTAATTTGATTCTATTTTCAAATGTATTTTAATACAGAATATATTTGCTGTAGATTGACATGATGACACGAACGCAAGATAACAAAGCAATGTTTTTATTGTAATTTTACATCGAATAACATTTACAGTAACCTTTGCGATACACGTTTTCTATTCTAAAATGCCGCATAAATAAATATCGATTGTGTCACAATCGTTCGCGTAATCGATAAGCTGAGATGTTTAGTCGATAGTGGCACATCTCTAGTTTATCAGATTATGTTTGTTTGGTGGGTGAACGTGAACTCGTTTTGCAATAAATCTCGGTTGAGTAGGATTTCCTTTGGGCAGTTTATTGCGTACTATGTTACTTGTAAAGGAAATTAATTATGAAATGTTGCGTAAGTGAGCTTTTAGGAGTTTAGTTCTAGATTGTAACTTTTACTGTCTTATTACATTAATGTTTTTGTTTCTCTGTTCTACATTTATACTTATATACTTAATAAACAACAATCGTGTTTTTATTTTTACCCTAAAGGCTCCGAAACTATTGAACCGATTTGAACATTTCTTTTACTAATGAAAACAAGACTATCCCGGATACAGAACATACAGGCTAAATTTTATTTTGTTGGTGAAATCGCGGGAATACAGCTATACATATGTATATCATAAGTATCTATCCAAGCTACTTGATTGTGTAATTCATAATGATAATGCTTTGATTGGTTTCACACATTCTCTTCAATATCAACAATAACACTAAAAATCCATACGCATACGATAAAGTACTTTTAACGGGCGTAACACTAATGTCGCAGATAAATAAATCGTATTCTTTAATGTTGTATTTTGTGAAATGGTGCCAAGCTTTTATATTATTCAAATGATCCGTTAAAACTGCCTTTTGTGGACGAAACGGCATTTTATGCACTTAGCTTCGACTAATTAACATAAAAATTATGATAATTTCTTCATTTATCAGTGTTATTTAACGTTAGTATTTAAGGTATTTTTATAAAAATGTGGTCGAAACTTTATTTCATTTTTGTGATTTTGTTCTCAAGTTAAAGATACTTGTGTAAAGATACTTTTTTAAGTAGGTACTCGACCAAAAAGTATGACATTTTTGCTTTCCCAGGCCTACTTCAAGCTATCTCTAGATCAGAGGTCATCTCAATCGTTCAGTCAATTTAAGGAACACATTTGAAATATTTATCGATATGTATTGTAACATCACTATTCTTATAGGTAGTTGTCAAATAGTGCTGTCAAACATTATACAGCCATCTTTATTTCGAAAACTGTACTTTTAATTTGAGAGTGCATTGTAAAAGTTAGTATAACTGTCAACTTGGTAGGCGGTTTATGTTTTTAACTAATAACTGTTTTGACACGAGGGAATTAACGGATAAGCGCTAAACACAGAGACAGGGGACATTCTGTTAATTTATTGGGAAATTCAACCAAACAGTGGAATTCTTGTTGTAATTCCTTAGGAGTCAATAAGTTGACAGACTCGAAATTATCGGAAGGAATTAGTTGAATGATGCCGAATTTTTTAAATATTTACTGGAAATTAGCCACTATTTCGAAGATAAGTCAATTAATTAATCTCAAATATGTCAAATAACAATAAACGATTAACGTTGAATAATAATAATAAATTAATTACCGATTACTCAAAAATTAAACAACTCGAATTATTTATTCAGAAGTGGAATACAAACGATGAAATTGGAATTTCCGGAATTTTCGAATGTCTTGTCATGTGTCAGCGAGGTATTTCCGAAGAAATGTTTCTCGTTTGGCGCCAAACTAAATCGATACTTTTATACAAAGCTGGGTCATCAGATGAAAATTGTGTTCTTCTATTTGTTTCTACTAATGTATTTTTTATTTTGAACTTTTCGAATGATTTTATTATCAGAAGCTTTAAAACTTTAGCGTTATTCTTCTTCAGAAAAAGTATATCACTCGAATTTTATTTATTTATTAGCTCTTTCAACCCCTTCATTTCTAATGAAGTAAGTATGTAGTCATATTTCCAATTCTTTTAACATTGAAAACTTACAAATACAATTAAAGCTGCGTACAATTTTTCAATGAAATTACAACAGCAAGCACAAAAATACGTAAAAAGATAAAAAAATAATAAAAAAAGAAGTAAAACTAACATGTTGCCAGCGTTAATTAAGAACAGCGGCCATATTGGATGACGTCACAAGCCGTCTCAGCTAACAGTACAGTTGCGTGATATTCATTATTTTTTATTGGACAGCTAAAACATTGACCGATAATGTGTTTGCATTCACGTGCATGCGATTTTATGTGAATACAGTTTAGTCTTTACTTTTAAGCAAGATTTACGATAGGTATTGCAATATACATAAGTTCGAACACAGTTGTTTTCTTGGGTATTTATGTCTTCACACCGTTCTAAAATATTTTTCCATAATTCTAAAAAAAAGTACCGAGAATCTTTTTTATAATTGTTATGTTTAAGAATAAAAATAAACTGAAAATAATTTTGAAAAACGTTATATTGATAAAATTCGCGAAATCAGTTCATATTCATAAATTGACCATCATAAAGATAATATACTTTTAATTTCAACGCAAATGTAATAAACAACGCTGCTACAGTATTGCCAGATTTAAAAATCTTCCCTCAATTATCGTTGCGTGCTGCATCACAGTAAAGAGTATTAAACGGTACTTTAATTAATGGCTTTCATTATTTTTATGATTATAATTGACAATAATCCTTAATAAGTGTAATATAATTTTTGTTACGTGATAAAAGAAAATTTATGAGCGTTTTACTCTTTACTTTCCAAGGATGTTTAAATGATGTTGCAATTACAGTGCAAAAAAACTGTCTCGTTGGTCTAGTTTTCGCGTAGTGCGACTGCCGAAGTGCTTGACGGGCCGAAATCGCCTAGTGGGTTTTAGAAACTTTCACAAAGCAGCAGGATTCTGGATGTTGGCAGTGTTACACCCCCGGTTCTTGGAGGGCACGTAAAGCCGCGTCCCCGAATGCTGCTCAGAAACAGTCGTTGTTACAATTCCACGTCAGAGGCCGTCAGCCTTTTAATTTGAAGCATACCTGTATTGCTATACTAATTTTGCATTCAGAATCTATGGGGTAAAGTTTTTATTACATTCTATATTAACCACAAATAAAATAAACCCAGTAAACTCGAAGTAAACAGGAAATGAAAACGATTTCATCAAAGAAAACACAGCTTATTAGCTCCACGATATTTTTAACTTAAATCAATTAGTAACTAAGCAACACGGAAGAAAATACTTGAAATAAATGTCTTGCACTATTAATAGTATTTCTTAGGAAACTCAATTTGCCGCCATTTCTTGACTATTAACTTTTTTTTGCCGGTCGACATCGAAGCACAGATTAAATAAGGATAGCAATCTTCCACGTAGGTTGCGAAAGCCAGTTATGTTTATGTCGTTGGAAATCTATTAGTTTGTTAACAAGAACTTAGTTTTTTTGTGTGAAAATGTGTAGTTTAAATGACTGGTACATCGCACACGATATCATTATTGAGAAAGGTACACCTTCTAGATTAGATATTCAAAGTATTTCAATAATAGTTTAGGTACCTAGTGTAGGTATACCTAGTACTTGTTTTTTAAAAGATCTCATAATTGATACTAAATATAATGATTAAGTACAAAAAAAACTTAGGGGATTAGTCACAATCACAACCAAAAGAAGACATGCTGAGTGACAACAAATACAAATTGGGCTGAAGGCAGAAGGATGATGACGTGAAAACATTCCGAAGTTCTAAAGGCTTAAGAATAAGAATAAGAATAAGAATCATTTATTTGCCAAATGTAGGTATACAAATTAGCTGGAAATAATATTTTACAACAGTCCCGATACATTTTGCCTTACGGCGTGCAAATTTGTTTACATAGTAGGTACAATTCTAAACATACAAAATTGCTCAAACAATACAAAAAAACAAATAATTAAAACAAAAATTAGACTATAGGTACATATTTCAACAAATCAAACAAATTAAATCCTATACGAATGTTAACAAGATTATACATATTAAGAATTCTATTACTATAAACAAAAAGAAAATATATAAGTATTGCAAAATTTAAACATTATAATATATTATTACAATAAATCTTTGTCACTAAAAAAATCTTTAATTGAGTAGTAACACTTATCCAGGAGTAGTTTTGTCAACTTTTTTTTAAATACTGAGGTAGGTAAATAGCTTTTCTTGCACATTTCTGTCTTCTGTAGTAATGCAGGCTAAATCGCAGTGTACTAATAACTAACTAATTCTGTATTGACACTGCTCACTATTCAGCTGCATCTTAATACTTAAAGTAAACATGCGGCTGCATATGTTGTACACAACTCATAATAGTTAAAATAAACATTGTCGTATGTCTAACTGGCTGCTTTATTTGACAGTAACGGTTTGGCCAATATAAAGTACACACAACACTCGCTAAATGTCGTAGGGTGAACATACTCTATGGATTTTACGGTGTACTAAATAGAAATCAGTTTATATTGGTTGTGTAGTCTCAATTAAAAAAGAATGCCTTCTGATTTTATGACAGTGTATCTCATAAAAATACTCTAAAATCCTTTTGATCATATATTAATTAGGTTCCTATAAGCAGGTTGATAATCCACCTCGTATCTGCAACAATGGTTAAACTGTACGTGGAATAAATTAAACATACGAAGAATAATTCAGTAATTGTACTTGCAAAGCACAAGATTGGATCTCGAAGAATTCAAGCAATGAGTACAATAGGTCTTGTCCCACTAAACCTAACGATGTATGCACTATGGTACATACATGGACTCGCATGGCGCCATCACCGCGCAGGCGCCGTGGCCGCCGTCGCGACGCGGGAAACCCGACATCTGTTTGCTCCCGCGCCATCTTGCTTTTTTACACCAAGAAAAGTGAGACTAATTTCCTTTCAAACTTTCAATAGCTTCTTTTTATATTGTATTAAGTATTTATAGCAGATCTTTTCCCATGATTTTAAAAGAAAGTGTCGCTATCAGTGTGTGAATATAATTTGCTTTGAATAGCAGTTTTCTATTCTAATTCATGTTGCGAAATTGATCGACTTTATTGCTCTTTTTATTGGCATGTAGCAGATGCCATTCCGTACTTATATGCTTTTATTATCTAATCAGAGAACCACTTAATTTACAACTTTCCCTCCATTTTTCCCGCCATAGACAACTTACGATCTGTCATTACACCATAAACCAAATGCCATAGAGCACACCCACCTCATTGTCTGTGCTTCGCAAGTTGTCCCTGTATGCTTTCACTTTTATGATATGCTATTATGACATGTAGTTACTTTTAATCGAGGCATATTGTACCTAAGTGCCTTGTTCGGTACGGAGAGGTCGCGGGTTCAGAACCCGGGTCGAGTAAACATGCTTGAGTATTGCTTGGTATCGTGATTTATGACATGGCAGCGATTACATGGAGATTACCTACTGATGGTAAGGAAGCGAGACATTAAGCCTTAGATAATGCTAAGCTTTAATAAAGTTACTTATTATGCCTACAAAGTTGCCGTTTGACATTTGCACTTTTGACGTTTAGTGTTGTTTAGTGTGCGTTGCCTTTTAAGCTTGGATTGTCAATATTCTATGGTTGAAGGTTTTACGTCTAATTCTTCTATATTTGGGACGAGCATGATATTTCAGTAGAGATTCCATTGAGAGTCAGATCAGAGGTACGAACCTACCCTACATCCAGTGAGATTGGAATCCGTCATATTTGGGGAAAGGCTAGGCAGATGTTCAGGATGAGCACTAGCTTCATGCGTATCATGGATGCTAAACTGTGCTAATGGCATACTCTAGGGAAAGACTTACAAACGCAGCATACATCCACATGGGTATTTCAATATAAATAATTTAATACATAGGTACTTCTACTTTGGGATTCCCATAATATTTATTTTGAACAACCATATCTTTAGTTCGGCCTACCCATACAGTGTTACCACTTGAACCCATTAAGATTACGACCACTAAAATGGGTTTACAATTAAAAAAGTTTGTTTATCCCGAGATAAACCAAGTAGTGTAAATGAAATAGACTTTGTAATAAGTTTTTTTGGTATACACTTAAATTCTAAGCTCTGTCAAATTTCTCACTCACTTGCTCAAAAATGTCGTAAACTACTACCCGTATTCTTGAGGTTTCCATCGCCTCACGAGGTAACTTTTTTATGTATAAAAGTTATCCTATGTTCCAAAAGTTTTGGTTGCAATAAATCCACCTATGTATGCCGAATTATATGACTTATTCTGTATAAATCTGGTTCTTCTAACCCGAAAGACATACATGTTATGCTGCAGAGTTTGTTGCGCCGCTACTTCTTTCCAACAAAAAACACAGGAAGTAAAAAACGCTGATTTTACAGTCTTATTTAAATAAACGTTTTTGAGTTCGAGTACGCACCTATCCAAATCTATCAACCACTTTCAAAGTCTATCAAACAGCCAGACATACAGTCAGACATTCTGTCACTCCTTAACAATATTAGAAAGGACATCAACATTCAAGTCGTGATTTAAATAAATAAATAAAAACAAATCGGAATGCCTAAAAGGGCGAGTTTCCTGGGTAAATTAAAGCATGCATTATAAAGCAGGAAGCGACGGCGTTTCTATTCGTATAGAGCTTTGATCTGCGCGTGCGCCGTCCGGGAGTTACACTAGCTACAGTTATGGAAATATTTTGTTAGTTCTAGTATTGTATTTTTAAATTATATCATTAGTTAATTAATTAATACTTCACAAGTTTTCTTTTTTTGTCATTGAATAAAGATTGACGAATGTCCCAAGATAAACCGAAATGTGTAACCATCTTTAAAAGGGGTATATTGTAGGGTTGCCCGGGTAGTAATTGTATTGAGGAGACCAAATAGGCAGTCCTTGTAAAACACTGGTACTCAGCTGCATCCTGTTAGACTGGAAGCCGACCCCAACATATGTAGATGGGAAAAGATTTTGATCTCTTTGCTGACGCACAGACTGACCCTAAAACCATGTGTTAATGAGTACTAATTACCGGTACCTTAGCATCTACATATTAGGACTTATAGGAAACCAGATATCTTCATAATTTAGGTTAGCCCTACATGGTTTAGTCATGAAATGAGATAGGTAGAGTAGGTATTATCTCAAAAGCGTATCCTTCACGCAAGCCATATGTGATGGTCAGTAACGCAATATAATGATTTGATCTGTGTGGGAATCGAATTAAACACACCATATAATTATTCTACACAAACCATACCTAGATATTAAGCATACGTAATACACACCTACAAGTATCACTGGGAGAAGGAAAGGACGATGATGATAACAGTAAATAACATGGTTAGAGTTAGATCCATTACCATGTCAAAAATTTTGCTAAAAGAAAAGAGACTACAGTTCCAATAATTACGCCACAGTTCAAACCCCTCGAATATTACACATTCAAATGTCTCTTTCACGGAAAGGCAATCTTTCGAATAATTCGCATAAGTATCGATACAGTTAGCGAAATAACATTACGATCCCTGCAATCGAATACTCGTCGCTAATCGAGTTCCTAGCGTGTCGAGCGCAGACAAAACACTCACAGTTTCCACTTAAGGTATTTTTATTGCAATACTTGAAACGCTTATAAGGAGTAAAAGAAACATAAGTATTAGCTGTTTAACATATCCTGCAAATCTTGTCGGGTAAGTTGCAAAAAATATGCAATGTTTACGTAAAAAGAAGTGCATTTTTCTTCGGAGTTTACACGTTAGTTCTGTTCGATTCAGTATCGAGTATCGACGCTTTAAAAAAAATCGATACATAGAATAGTCGGTAATGCATAAATCACAATCAAATCGAAAGGAAAACCACATTGTTAAACAAAGAAAATTAATTAAGTAACAATTCGTTTATTTACCAAACCTAACCAAATAAAAAGTAGGTGCATTCAATGAGTCACAATACATTTTAACCATAAACTTTCCGACGTCAAATATAAGACCAGAAAACCGCTAAACATTGTTGGTATAGACCAGCATTAATATTTATATTTATTCCGCCATTGTTGAATCATGGCCGTTCAAGAGGCTCTTCAATCTCAAGTGTAGATCTAACGCATTGAACCTGCACTTTTGTGTTCCATAATATAATTTATTGACGCGATAAATTTTCGGTTAAGCTTTCTAAATTTTTCCATAACTTCAAATGCTTATGTGTGCTTATCGATTGTTTATTCGATTGTATCGATTAATCGACGAATAATCTTTCATATTTAGGGACGATTTTTCAATCGTCAGATAACTTTTATCTGAAGAATTTTTGACAGCTTTGTATAGAAATTGTGTTAAGCCGCCATATTATTTCTCAGACAGAAGTTAACGAAAAAACGGCCCTTATTTAAAACAAAATAACCTTAATTTCAAAGAAAACTGTCGTTTTCCTTCTGAGAATCATTAAGTTCCTTCGCCAAGCAGTAACTATTGTCTAAATGGTTATATTTCTCCCATAGTCTGAGTTCTGAAGTCCCTTCAACCTTCCGCATAGTTGGCATAGCTTCGGTTAAATCCGTCGCTGTTCGGATCGTCTCGGCTCGTTAGAACGTCGTCACTGAATATATGGGACGTGACGAAAGCTATGGTGACAGTTCGACCACACAGGTTTTATGTTCTAGGAGTCTTTTTGGTAAATGGACCTTTATGTTATAGCAAAATGGAAGCAAAGCAACTTTAATTCATGTTCATCTCACGAATAATAAGTTCAAAATCAATGTAAAACCGTTAACATGAATAATATCCTTATACCGACAACTTTAGATTTTGAAAAAGCAATAACAGGATCAGTAAGCAGTTATTAAGTGGAATAAATAAAAAATAAGTTAAATACAAGGTAAACATGTCTTCAGGGGCGTTCAGCTTTTGTTACGTTATAATTAATACCAAAACTCTAACCTACACATTCCAAATTCAAATTTGACACCTGTCACTTTAATAGAATGTCAGTTTAACGCGCGTAAAATAGCTGTATTATCTGTGGACAATGGGATTTTGAAACTGTCAGTCATTCATAGATTAGTTTCGGAGTATGGCGTTAGTAGTTTTATAGGCCAGTATAGGTTAGTGGTTCAAGGGTGACTAAATTAGATTATGTTGTGTGCTTGTCGCTTAGTTACTGAATAAAAAAGTTGTTTGATCGATATCATGTTCTGGGTAAACATTTATTTATGGCCATCGCAATAACTTTTGTTGAATCTGGTGTTATAAGTAGGTACCACTGTTTTGAGAATTCCCTAATTGTTGCAATTTTAATTAACAGCTCTAATTCTCTCACACTTTTGATCTACTGAAGGGGCATTCATCTGACATATGATAAACTAGCTGGTCTAGCTAGCCCAGGGAGCTTTTTCCCGCAACGGAATAAAAAGTGACCTAAGTCTCAGGCTTTAAACTATCTGCGTACTAATTCACAAATTAATAGTTTTCGACGTAACGTGACAATAGTTACTTACCCATTTACGATAATTAGTAGCTTTAACTTGAAATCATCATTCTCATTGTTTATTAAGGCTACAAGAGCATAATTGCGCGATTTACTACTCGAAAGATCTATTAAAATATGTCTTACGTATGATTTTACAAGTCTTTTATGTAAATTACAGTCACATTAAACGCAAGTATTTCTAAGTACGTATACAAAGTCAGATAATAACCGCTGTAGGTGTTCTAAGATTCTAAGCTATTGTTAAGCATTGTCTAAGTTAAGATCGTATTACTATGGATTGTTATAGTCTCAAACTTGAATACTTGGATTCCTTCGCATAACAATGTCTTCCGGAGTTCTTAGAATATTTAGATTTCAGTTAGTTTGAGTTAGTTTAACTGCATTATTGTGGGGGGTCGTTTGACTTTGAAAACTTAGTCTAACTTATGTTGCTAGAAAAGCTTTGAAAAAAAACAACGTTTTAGTTTAGAGTTTTGAAACATAAATTGTGGATTGCGTAAATAATATATTTCCTTATACTTACAAGAGCTATATTGTCTCTTAATCCCAGAAATGATCCGTTCCGCTTTTTGACATTAACCTCCCCACTCAGAGACATTTAATGATTAGGTACTTAAGCCATTCCTTAGTGCAGGATTTGTATGACATTCCGTTACTAAGGAGTGACTTAAGTAATCATTAAATGTCTTTGAGTGGGGAGGTAACCCATTAACCTAAAGTATTTTAATAAATTCCCACGTTCACAAAAAGGCAGGACATTACAAAAAACAAAGGAACCTAAAGGCTTAACAATTTTTTGCAATCAGGACTTTGGTATGTCCTGAATGAGTCAGTACCTCAGCATGTTTTATAGAATTTTAATTTTATTCCTTCGTGGGTGTCAGTGAGTCAGCCTCTTTAGAGTTTTAGCTAAAAATACCTACCCATAGAGCAAAGGAGTTTGTTTAAGAATTATATTTACTTTTTGTATTAACGGTCTCGTTATGGAAGATGGAGTTTCTTCGTGTTGTGTGGTCTGGGGTTAAGTGAATTCATGTTTCATGTGCCTCGTTTAGTTATTTAATATTTTATAGATAAGGTAGACTTAAAGTTTCATTAGATTAGTTTTTGGAATTTATTGCTAATTATAAAATAACAGAAAATCAATTGTATCGCGAGAAGCTACATCTGCGTACCTGAATACAACCGGGTAAAGACCGAATATATGTCTAATTAGAGCAATATAAGAAGCTCAATTTAAAATGTATTTACTGGCGGCCTTAATTTAGAATTTACTTTAGTATTTGCTATTGAAAATATTTTTTTAAATTTAACTTCGTCCGTCCCGTACCGTCCCGTTCCGTCCCGTCCCGTCCCGTCCCGTCCCGTCCCGTCCCGTCCCGTAACCAGGAAACCTAAAAAGTCTGCAATCAAAATTACATAAAGAGTTCTAACGGTCACCGAAGCAAAGTTCAAGAAAAGAATTTCACACACCCATGTTCTTTCTTCAAGCAAACTTCCTACAGATCCTACATAATACATTACGACATAGTAGGTATACGTTTATGACAGACAGTGTAACTGGGAACACAAGGTGCAATTAGAGACACATGCAAGCAAGTGTAATGAGCTACGGCTGTTAGGTGACGAAAACACTCTGACTCATTTATGACAGCCTAGTATCTTGGGAAGGTTATGGAGAGGATGATACCACAATAAATTAAGAATGAAGAAGCTTGTAGGTACCTACCTACACGTGTAATTTTAAGAATTTTCGAAGATTCGAAGTTACATTTTATTTGTCTACCAAAATACTTTATATATGTAGATCCGCTACTGTTCAGACTAAAAGCCGAGAGACACGTCGTGGAAATCGAAAGCAGGAACTCATATTCTGCGATTGTTTTTAGTCTGCAATTTAGAAGAGTAAAAATAAATTGATTTTTTAGAAAAATCTATGGTTTTTCCTTCGACTGTCTTTCCATTTATGTGGCATAAGGAAAAAACTAGATAAATATTTGAAAAATGTCGTCAGTAGCCTGAAGGAAACAATATCTCACGCAGTGGTATTAACATCTCTATAAACTCTTGTACCAGTGAACTTCGCCCTCTGAATAAGGCATATCCTGTGTTGCTCAGATCAAGAGATTCCATCAAATGATGTACAGCATCCGCTATCGGTGTTAGGATATTGATTAAAGACGATTGCCTGTCTTACCAAGTTATTGAATGGGAATACTATTCATAACACTATATGATACGGGTCCTTGTAACTTTATGACGGTTTAGATGTAAAAACGTTAGGCTCACAATGAATATTTTCAAATATACTCGTTAGTTGTGATCTACTCTTGAATTTGAAACTATCAAAATCTCTACGTCTAGTCTTGCAAGAAGGAACAAGTTTAGGTATACTAATATATTAAAGAAGAATATTTTTTTTGTTTGTTTGTAGTCTCCGAAGTCACAGAACCGATTTGAAAAATTCTTTCACTGTTGGAACGGAAAACTCATCCGGAGTAACACAGGCTATGTTTTATCCAGGTGCGGACAATAGTTTCTACGGGACGCGAGTGAAACCGCGAGAAAACAGCTTATTTATAAGAAAGAAAATTTGAGCCTCAAAGCAGTAAATAATTTAACAACCACACCCACTTAATAAATGAACGAGCAAAGTGATCCTTAATAAAAATAAAACCATAAAAAAGTAATTCAATACCAAAACCTTTCTTATCGGTCACATAAAATAACATAAAGGTAACTTTAATAGTTATTTTATGACTTTAAACCGTTTGTAAAGAGTGTTTGTAATGTGTATTTCTATATATCTGTTATTATGTAAATCTTGGTACTTTGTGGACTCTATTGAAATCTTTATATGTTACCACTCCATTTTCTGGGCTCTGTATAGATAGATGCATCTACGAAATTGATTTTTAAATCTGTTCGTTCGCGTTTGCCTGTCTTCGTTTTGATTGTTATTATTCAAATTCTGCAGTAATTGTAACAGATATGTAAAGAAGATATGCTTTAATTTGTATTGCATCTGTCAGCTTTTTAAGTACATAGGTATTTATTCCAAAAATCATTTAAAAGCCTCAAAATCACTACAGGAACCTAACAAACCTGGTAGCTTTTAGATTTGATATCAAAAATTTAAGTAATGGTGTGTTAGGCAAAGTATTATGTTTTTCTAACTTATATCTTTTATCGTTTCTCTATCTTGTTGAACGGCATTTGCCGTAAAAATCTTCCTTTAAACTTTGAATAGAACAACCAATTACTAGACCACCTATGAAAATCTATATTTAAACTAGCATGCACAAAAAAATAACTCGAAAAATCAAAGTCATGGCGTGTCTTTGAAATCGACCCAAACCGAGGAGTTCCGTTTAATCATTTTAAAAGCTTCGGTTGGGCAACGCTTTTGCTTAATGACATTATACAGCGGCCATTGCTGATAATAATCTGGATGGTGATATTTTGAATGGAATAGCTAATCATACATGTATTTGGCTAATTTGTAATGATTCATTAATATGTAGAATTTAAGTTAAGTTATCACCAGTTTTGACCACTGATACATCATAATCAAATGGTAGTGTAACTAGAAAATGCATTTTTAAAACATACAATTTATTGTACCCATATTCTTAGAAATAAATGTTTCTACCTTTTTCTAATATGTTAAGGAGCATATTATGTATACCTAAAATGAAAAGATTTCTTGCAAAGGGAAATAGGTCTCCAGAAAAATAATGAAATCCCAGGGAAAAATAGGTCTCCAGAAAAACAAAGGAAACCCAATGCAACTGACACCCAATTATAAAAAAAAAAAACAAATGATTGTCACATATATATCTATAATAGTATATCCGAGGTTCACAAGCCTTCTTAGTATATTTATCACTTGTTATAAAATATCTTATACTTAACCGCTTATTGAAATTTGTTGTCCGTCATCCATAACCGGTAAAGTAATATCAAAGATTAACACATTTAAATATGTACACTCTCACAAAATATTGAAAGATTTGCGAAAGGGCCACAAAACTTAATTCATAAATTATGAATGCTAATAAATTTTATTGAATCATAAAACAAATTGCATGGCTGGGTAATTTTGGTTAAAGAATTATTGAAACACTTAATTTTATGATCGTTGTATGGATTGGTATTCATATATGCCGCGTAAACTATGTATTTATCAGATTGGATTCCATTAAATTCTGTTAAGCGTTTATTATATGCCTATCAAAAATTTTACACTAAGCAGAAATTTCTACCTTAGCCTGAAACGCATAAGGTCCAAATTTTGTTGACACGCTGACCTTATTAGAAAACCAGTAGCGTTTTACTTAAGATATCATATTGTTTGTTACAGGTAGCACAACGGACCTAACGCCTACGCTGATCGGAATATACGACTCTTTACTAGAACCAGAAAAGAGTTTAAGACCTGAAGCTAGCCGATTGGAGACCGCAAAAGATGCTAGAAACGATCCACCAGTAGATAAAGAAGTGATAGACCCGCTTAAACCAGACATAGCTCAGACAAGAGACGACACAATGATCACAGGAGGTGTCAAGCTCCCCACCGCAACCTTTAACAAAAGCTCATTATACTCAATACGAACTAAAAGTGATAACAACGGTGCTAGTGACGAATTGGATAAGTGTAAAGTGTTCAGTGATACTTCTTTAAGCAAAATTCATAAAACAATCAAAGAAATGAAACAAGAGACGACGTTCGATAATCTCTCGCCAAACGTGAAAAGGATGATATCTGGTGCGACCGAAACGACCACGTTAAAATTCCAAAAGAAAACCGTGAATATTGGCAGAAGTTCGATGAGGCATAAATCTAACATTCCTTTAGTTGGAGCTACCTCTAAGATCTCCCAGTCTGGTGTTGAAATCCTCCCTTCAGTCGACATTTACGACCAGCCCTGTGCTATCAAAAGCTTTACTAAATCCAAAAGTGAGGAGATAGAATCTCCAGTTATTTCTGTGCCGATTAAGCCTGAATTTAAAATTGACGATGCTCAAACTTACGACGTCCCTACAAACAATAGACCAGCTATTTACGACGTTCCAGTGGTGAATAATAAAACTGCCTTCGAATCCTTGTCCCTACCTTACATCGATCAATCGATCGAGCTCTCTATAACATCAAACGATAGAGAGTTCGATATCAAACTGTCATCAAAAGACAATTCACCGATGAAGCCGATGCCAAAAAGTCCAGTGCAGTCGCCTGCAAAAATACCGAAACTGAACGAAGGCACAAACAGTTTGCATCGAAAAGACTTCGTTAACAAGAACGAGAGTCCTTCGAAACTTTTGTCGAAAACTGTACCTTATCCTGAGGCTGTAGGGTCTACAGGGAATTTGAAAACTTGTGAGAAGGAGGTGATACGATTGAACCCTCCCGTTGAAGTTTCTCGGCCTCTGTCAATGAGTTCCATTGCTTCTTCGAGCTCCACATCAAGTAGTGGGGTGCAAAATAAAGGAGGAGTGAACTCAGCATACCTGGCTTCTATCGAGAGTCTGGACGATCATAGCGACGCAGACATGACATCGGCAAACGGTAGCAATAATTTTGTAAATAACGCCGGGATCATGACTGCTAGTGCATCGGAGGAAAGGACTTCTCAAGATACACCACGTAAGTAGAGTTTTCTAACAACATATTTATTTCATAGGTCATTACAAACAAGCCCAACATAATTAGGCAACGTTAGCCAAGAATTAGTCCACACTTAATTCTGACCTTTGTTAAACTGCTTTATCTCAGGTCTAGCTCTCATCTATTAATATTCTCAGCTGTCCTGTGGTTACAGGATTGTTCAAACGAGTTTATGCAGCCTTAGACCATGTAGCTAGAGTAAATATTCTTGTAAGCTGAGGTCATAGCAAATATTTTCATTCGCTGAGATCTTACAGGCATCCCGCAAAAAGATATGCTCATCTTCAGGCTCTTACTGCTATGTTCTTGTCTTCAGGTGCTCAGCTAGTAGACGAGTTGCCTGGCCTATCGCAGCTGGAGCGAGTGTGTGCTGAGATAGTGCAGACCGAAATAGTGTACGTCGAAGATCTGAGGCAGGTTGTAGAGGTAAGTTTATTGCTATATTCAATTACTAGAACAGTCGCAACGAGATGATACATGGGTATCAGAAAGAATTTCAAACAAATTGAACTGTATGTACCTATTATTGGATTGTTAATACAAATAGATGAACCTAAATAATCAGAATTAGTATAAGCATTAACAATTCGTTGATATATTACCGGGTTATGACTGAGCTTACCTAATAATGTTTCCATAAGTGAATTGCAATTCCCATGAAGGATTTAAATATGGGAGTTTTCTCATCTTTAGTTACCTTTAATATACATTCTACTTCAAAAATAACAATATATATCTCGCTAAATATAAAACCCTCCTTCATTTGGATCTCTCCGTTTGTTTTGCCACCACTTCCTATCTTTGAAACATCAGACGCGTTCCCATTTAGTTTACCGGCTTAGTTAACGTTAAACTCTGGTTTGGACAGTTACGTAAACCTTTGTAAACTAACACCCGTTTGGTCAGCTAGTTTGTTTTTAGTTAATGTAACGAACTGACAAGTTTACATGCGAATTGGTGTGGAAAATTGAATATTTTTATGTGTTGCATCATTTGTTGTTACTTACCTATCATAAAATTTTGTGCGACGTGATCTTGGTAACCATTTCATAAAACTATAATCTATAATCTAAAAAGCGAGTGAAGATTTGAGAATTTGATCAGGTACTTACTTGCATCCCGAAGGAAATGCTTCCCGTACCTACCTTGATAGCCTATGTAACACATGGATACGTAGTTTCCTAACAGTGGCAGAATTTTTCCAATCAGACTAGTACGCAATTTCGTCGCCTTTTGGGTTCTATCGAATACATCCTCTTTATAATAGTGAGTAGTTTAGAAGTTAAGATATTATTTGGATGCAAGTATAGTGCGAAAGTATGAGTACTTTTATGTCATACTTTCACGTACATACTTATTTCTATTAAACTCCATAATCAAGTTTTTCAATTCACTTTTCCCATTCTAAATAAAGTCTCCTATCAAAGCAGGTCGATACTAATTTTCCTAGTACTAACAAATAGCGTTATTTCTTTGCCTGTTATCTAGAATCTGAATAAGGCCAGGTAGTGACCTGTGCTGACCCAGTTACGGCTGGTTCATACTGGATTATGCCGGTTAAGTTTCTAATTACAGTTTTATGTTTTATATGGACTTTATGCCTTTACTTTCTTTTGATAGGAATCGGATATATTATGTTTACAATTAAGTACACTAATATATGTATGTGAAAGGAAATGTATGTGGATGAATGGATGAGTCAAAGTTTCGTACTCTTTCATGCAAAAACCATGTAGGGATTTTTGATGAAACTTGGCGGTCTCCTCTTCTTCTTCCTACCCAGTTCCAAAGTCATTTGATGAAACTTATCGCTAATATAGCTTACACATATATCAGAATAACATATGATGTTTTTCCCAGGCTCCACGAAGAAGTTCATGATTGATAGAGAGAATGCTTCTAATTCTTGGATTAGCCGATTGAAAGAGATAATACCAAAGCTACTGATTAAGTAAATTATTATTTTAAACCATAACGTCAATCAGTAGCAATTCCATCAATACCAGATTACCACGTACTGTTAAAACCAAAATAACATACGGGATTAAAGAATTAGTAAAGTAGGTGAGCCCTGCAATGCGGTCATCACTGTGGGAAAAGTATATATACATATTCTACGTAAAACGTAACGTTCTTATTTAATAGGTGTGCTTGAATTTAAGATACTAATGTTCATTTTCACCAACAAATACCTGAATTTAGGTATTCCCTAAGAGCATTTAGGGAACACTTAATACCAATTTCGTTTTTACCAAAGTTTAAGTGTCCCTTGTAACCTTTATTATTGGGGGAGCTCTTATTCTAAGTGACACTTAGTTAGGGAAAGGTTAAAATATTGTTGGTGAAAACGGACATAAGCTGTTTCTGTGTGTTTTACGCGCGTCCAATGAGAATTCCCGCAGCCAGATGAAAAATATAGCATAATGTTATGGATACATTCGAATGATGAAAGAATTTTGGAAATCAGTGATTTTTTTGTAATCTCGTGCGTTACAAGCATATACAATAGGTATTTCCTCTCTATAATGCGTGTAGGTAGATAGTGAAAACCACACAAACGAAAACCAAAAACCTTATAGTTATCAAGCTAGTAAAAAATTGCATATACAACGACAAATAAACAAAAGTCAAGCCCTCGGGCAGCCCTGTGAATGTCAGGTGATTTTCGCTATGTAGGCCCCTCCATCACAATTACCGATTCGTTCCACTCAACTCTGTAATTGAAAAGAGGGAAACAATCAATCATTGTGCTTTTCGATTTACTTTTATTTATTCTTCTTTAGGTATAATATAATGTATCTTATTATTTCTTATTATTGTTTATTTTGTCCTTGCTAGGTTTTTCATTTTATATCAATAAGAATTAGTGAACTGTGTTGGGGTCGGCTTTCAGTCTAATCGGATAAAGCTCGTACATGAAGCGACTGCCTGTCTGACTTCCTCAACCTAATTACCCGACCAATACTGTACCCCTTGGTAAAACTGGTTATCAGACTTTCTGGCTTTTGACTACCTGAAAACAATGCTATGTTGATAGATAATATAAAAATGGTCGTAAACCCTGAACCTCTTACATGTTATAAGAATTTGCAAGACTTTCATTAAGGTGTCATAAAAAAAAAGAACCTTTTTTTTTCTTTTTAACCTTTTGTCCACTTCAATAAGATTCAAGTAACTCATTAATATTTCCAATACTTTAAGCACTTCTTTCGCAATTAATTTATGTTCACCATCATACTTTTTTAATAAGTTAACACTAATTGGCTGTATAGCCCAATTTCACTGCCCGTCGCACCGAAAGGTAGCAGGAAGCTGTCAAACGTGACAGGTGTCAAATTGTCGCTGTCACTGTCACAGCTAATTAGGCGACAGGTCGCCAACACCGGAGGGGTTAAAAATGGCGGCAAAAGTGAAATTGACGTGTTTTCGGAATTAAGAATGCATGTTGCGTGCTTGCTTTCATAAATAAACTTACTTTCTTTGAGTACCTAATAATTTTGAAATGTTAAATAACAGCTAAAATGCAAATTGCATTTGAGGACTTAAAATTTTGTCTTCTAGCTATTTAAATACCTAACTTATGTATGACTAAAAAACTATTATCTAACCAGATTAATGGCCAACAAGCAACATTGATCTTCGATAAGACAGTTGTACCCAAGTAGTAACAGATTGCTGCAGTGTAATCCTTAATTTATTGCACTTGCTGCAAATCCGGGCTCAATGCAAAACATTACTCTAGTGTAAAACGACGTAACTGCATATACTGCATTTTTGCCTATGAACGTTAGTGTTTATTTAGTACCTATATCGACGTAACTATTATAGTAAACTGTGCCTATATGTACTTACTAACTTTTTAGTTAGTCAGTTACAATACAATTCACTCACTCTTAACTACTAAAAACTTAAATATAAAAATAAGTACCTAAGTTTTTTGATATGATGTTAGTTGCATCTTTATTTTTTTCTTTTCTTTATGCATGAAACTTACATAGATAGTATCAACTGACCTAGTTTGCTGTTACTAGAATAAAACTTCCTGCAGCAAAGTTTTACTCCCCATTCTCTATACAAAGTTAACCCTTTTTAAACTTAGCTACAGAGAAACTTTCGTGTCTAAAGTTACCAACGTCTGTTGAACTACTATACACTACACAGAGCATTAAACCAACCGGAGTCGCCTTAGGTACACATGTTACAAAAAAATACAAAAGTAAAACCGACTCTAATAGTATTCCTCAGACCTTCTCCTGTGTCTGATCAACCTATCCTGCAAGCCGCATCTAAATCGGTGCAACCAACCGTCAGAAAATCGCGCACAAACAAACGTATAAATCAAGTCGAAACGTCCTTTTTTTGAAGTCGGTTAAAAGTCAATTTAATCGTGGGGGCCAGGCATCTCAAATCTGTCAAAGTTCACAAATTTTAAAATACTTACATACATGTAACTACATATAGAAGTATGAACGACAGTATGGTACCTTCAACAAGGGGCCATCGCAATGGCGTCTCCAGTGAGTAACATGCTCTAAGATCACTAACGAGATGCTCTATTTCTAATCTATTTACACCTTCAGATAAATAACCATTAAACTTTCTCAAACATACTGGCTTGCCAATTATTGTCGGCGGATTATACAGCGGTTTGTTCACAGTTTAAGTTAACCATAGCTTTAATTTACAAGACATTAGTTAACGAATGCAATATACACTATTCATGAATTATATACCTTATGTAAATAATTGAATTATAATGAATACTATTTATGTATCCTCAAATTATTTCTGGTTCATAGGTTTAGTTAGAAAATGTATACAGCATCAGTAGAGGTATCCAAAGGGAAGGTAAAATATAAGACTTTTGACATGGCTCCAAAAGTTGATGACTGCAAGTTGCTGACTATGTGAGTTCTGACTAAAGTGCGACTTCTAGAGCCATGTCAAAAGTTTTCTCCCTCTCCTTAAATCTACCTTAAAAAAATCCATCGTAGGCATCTTTTTGCGAAAATAATTAACACAAGCGAGCAATGGCTTAACCCTAAAATAGTCAGACCGAAAAAATAAAAACTATCCCGCTTAAGACCGCCAAGTTTCCTAGTTGAACCGTTGACAGACAGATTGACAGAGCAATTGATCTTAGTCAGAGTGACCCACCAAATTGACTAGACCCCTATATTTAATCCTACCTTCTTGTTTCACGTCCCTTTTGTGAAGAGAACACGGGACGATGGGGGTCAAGATATACTGGACTTAAGTTCTTAGGGAAGCGTACGTCATGCGAGGTAATTTAGACTTTACACTATGTAGATAAGGTTGAAAATTGTGTGTGTATTGGGTTGTAGGATATTAACGGGACCCCCTAATATGGGGTAGGTTGTTAGCCCATTAATTGTGGCCGATTTATATTTTTGCTCCCGTTTTTGTGTAATGTAGTTAGTAAATGGCCGTGGCCTTATATGGCCGAATGGTTATAGGCCACAGATGCTATGTTATAGGTTTTTCTAATGAAAGGCAAACACTTGAAGATGTGCCCATAAGGAATTGCATAATTTTTATAGGAACGGCCCTTGAGTAGTTTCTTTGGCCTTATATGGATACTAGCAGTTCCTCACACCCGCGTCCCTGGGCAACTTCTTCCCGCACCTGGAAAAAAAGTAGCCTAAGTCCATTCTCTGGACTTCTCTATGTAGGATTCTTTACAGCATGCTACGTTATAGATGCGATATTTTGTCTCCATAAAAGCTACCCTGTCCGTGATAGATTTTTTCATAAAATTGAGATATCTGAACACACAATTCGTCAAGAAAAAACAGTAAACTTTTAACAGCATTTTAATCTAAGGTCAAATATAATTACATGTAAACAAGGACCATTGATACACGTTTTATACAAAGCCATACATTATTACCGACAATAATAAACAAAACAGCATGAATGAACGCTCAGACGCTGGTTATAATCTATTTTTATATGAGCACGCCTGCGAGCGCATATTTATAAGAACGACTGCGTGGGTCGAGAAATATAAAAATACGAGAGCGACAGTGTAATGTTGAGTTTGGTTTAAGTTGACTATCTTGAAAAATACTAGGCAAGTGGCTGTTACTCGTGTTCCGATTGAATTACTTTATCTAGACTTGATATTTTTCTTTACCTTTATTTTCCTTTAGCGTTTCTCAGGTAGTGCTAGTATTACTCAAACATGTCAGTAATTTTAAAGCGCAAGACTTGGTTTGATTAAACTATCTATTCTCTGAAAATTGTAAGAACCTAAGTACATAGTTTTATATAAAATGCGGCAAATAGAATATCTACATATATTTTATGGATTTCAATATTTTCCATATCAATTTTCATTAACATTTACTCAGCATCTAGAGCAAACTAGGAAAGATAAAATAAGAAAAATTATATCTAACCTACTGAAAACGGCAGAATATCCCTAAATCTTATAAAACTTTTTAATCTAGCATCCCGTCCAGATCAGAAACACATTACAGTTACACAACTGTGCGTAGGTTTTATGAACTATGAATGTGTATAATTAGTGATTTATAAACGTGCATTTAAATCCCTGATGGTAAATATTACAGATCGTCATTGATAAGCTTGCAGCTTTTAGGGGTGGATTAAGTTAAGAGCTTTAGCGATATAGTATGTACTTATATATTTGCGTGAAACTCTTTAATCATAGAGGAAACTTCAATTAAGCGTTATAAAGTGAAAGAAAAACAAATTAACTGGCAGTTATGGTATTACCCAATGAAGATGTTTGTATACTTTTTTCCTCAACATGACCTTTATCTATCTAGCTTTCGCTAGCAGTTTCACCTTCGTCTCATGGAAACAACTCCGTGCATTCTGAAAATAATTACCGTATTGCCTTCCGCAATAACTGAGCTATCAAACAGTTTAATCGGAATCGTAAGGTTAGCGCATTAAAACAAATAAACCAAACTCTTCAGCTTTATAAATTTTATAATATATGTATGTACAGATGTATAGATTAAATCGCTATAATATGTGTATCGTTGACAGTGGTATATCGAGTAATATGAACAGGGCGTGCACTCCGCACGTGGGTTTGACGCGCGCTCGTAGCTAACGGCGAGTCGCCCGTGCGGGGAAGATCATCATCATCATCTCAGCCATTGGACGTCCACTGCTGCACATAGGCCTCCCCCTTAGATCTCCACAGATATCTGTTGGAGGCGACCTGCATCCAGCGTCTTCCGGCGACCTTTATAAGGTCGTCTGTCCACCTTGTTGGTGGACGTCCTACGCTGCGCTTGCTAGTCCTTGGTCTCCACTCCAGCACTTTTTGGCCCCATCGGCCATCCGTTCTGCGAGCAATATGGCCTGCATATCTTATTCTTTTTAATATCTCATTTCTATAAGCTATAAGTTTAGATTAAATCGCTACACCTCACCTCAGTGTGTCGTTGACAGTGGTATATCGAGTAATATGAACAGGGCGTGCACTCTCCGCACGTGGGTTTGACGCGCGCTCGTAGCTTACGGCGATTCGCCCGTGCGGGGAAGATGCGCAAGCACATTGTCCTACAAAATGGAGGCAGTAGGTTCACAGAAGCTTTGAATTGTCGAAATTTTGTCTTCTAAATAAACCATTTTGAGACCTTTTAATTGATAAACATTCATACAAAAGAAAGCTTAAAACTATTTTACGATTCTCAGCCCTGGTAGTTTTACAAAGGGCTCCAGAAAGAACATGGACGAGTCATTTGATGATTTGTCAGATACCAAAATAAAAGGTATAATGTTGAGAAGGAAACTTATTAAAATTACAAATAGGCAATAACGTGAATTATGTAAGGTCAGAAATCCAATATATTAAGATCATAATACAGTAAGTGAAAGTACAGGCAACTTCTATAATTTTTTTAATGAGAATAAAAGCTCATTTTATTAACTTCGAATTTTCCAATCAAATGGACCTTCTATATATTCTGGCATAGTGTCAGATCGCCTAGGGCTGTGCAACAAACACATGCACGAGCTTAGACACCGGAAGTTTATCTCGCATAGTGTTGGGATATCAGTTTATCGATCTTGCATATTTTAATGTGATTATTTAAATTAGCAGCTTGATATGTAATTTACGATTTTAAGGTGAATAATGAATTATCTGCTAGATTTGTCCGATAATGTTTACTTTTAATTTAACTGACTTTTACTGCTTACTTATTGAATAGCTAAAAGATTTATTGCGTTTTAAAATGTAAGAAGATATAGTACTTCTATGTGTTAAGTATACTAGCTGTCTTCCCGCGGTTTCGCCCGTGTCCCTTGAGTACTTCTTTCCGTATTAGGATAAAATACAGTCTTTCGGGAGTCGGGGATAATGTAGCTACCAAACAGTGAAAGATTTTTTTTAAATTGCTTCTGTAGTTTCGGAGCCTTTAGGTATCAACAAAAAAAATCCTCTTTATTATATTAGTAAAGGTTCATAGACAACAAAACAAAGTCCCAACCGCGTTCGCTAAAAAAAATAGAATCAATTACATAGATTTTCATGTAGTTTTCACTTAAATTACCTAGTTATTCATGAGTATACATTTGTATGCAGGCGCAGTCAGGGCGGGCCACTAGTGAGCAATAAATAAAATACTTCAACAATCAAACTCAATCGAAGCACGATACGATATCAAAATGACTATAAACCCAGTTGTACATGATAAAGCATGGAGTTAAGAGATGTCAATACTAAGGCAGACACAGAAGTTCAAGTGTACACAATATACGAAAGAAATGTATATAAATGTTATAAAACTGAACTGAACAGTTTATTTGCTTGAAGGTGCTAATTTCAGGTCAACTGTTGTTACTGTACCTTTAAAAGGCTGTACCTTTTTATCGTCCCACTGCTGGGCACAGGCCTCCTCTCACACGGAGAAGGACAAGGACAGGCTCTACTGGTCCCATTTAAATAATAGGTACATATTTTCAGTGTAAGATAGCCTATGTATCGAGAGATTATAGAATTTCATCCAATTGCACGGAGTTTCCTACAGGAAGCAGATGAAACCCCGGAAATCTGCTAAGCTATATACGAGTACTTTTTGAGGTCTTTCACAATTCGACCTTTCATATGCGCCTTTTAGGTATATTTTGGATAAAACTATTGACTTTAACTTCTGCATTTCTTTGCCACACTCTCCCACGTGGGCTGAGCAATCAAAATATTTTTATTTCCGTATCTACCGGCTATCGTAAAAACGCAATTCCCTATTTAATAGCTACGGTGGGCGTGTACGGTTATTTCATATCGGGTAAGATGTGTGCATACTAACGGAGTGCGTAGACGCAGCGCAGAGCATTTTTTACTGTCAAACTATTATCGACCTTATCACCATTGAAATAGAGTGTAAAATCAATTAACGCTATTTGTGAAGCAATGAACAGTGGAACTACTGCATGCGAAAGTTTTGTCAATTGATTTTAGTTCTTATGTATTTGTATGGGGATAATGTCGATAATAGATTGTAGAAAATAATGTTCGTCAAGTGTCGACTGTTTTACGGTTAATGGAATTTGGAAGAATTTTGGACTTAATTTTGTTTACTTATGCTAATTTTAATTAGATTTTTGGTTAGGTTAATTTATTTGTATGATTTGCAAGTTTTTTTTTTGAGTTATTAGGTTTCAAATAAGATTGAATGGGGTATTCTTCTAAGAAAAGATGAGCGTTAATACTAATTCTCTCTTTGTACCTTTGTTTTGTTTGCGTGATACGTGATGATAATACACACACAGCCTTCACATAGTTCTTTTCTATCCCGCTTTACAAACTTCCACTTTTGCATAGTAACATTCAAAGCTTCACTTATTCAGTTTTGCTCGTTAAAAAGTTTCAATGCAACAAAATAACCATCATTCCTCCCATCTTGAAAATATTAAAACGTGTTTAAATTCTCAGCTTTCAGCTTGAAATTAGAAATTTTATAGCATTGTAAAGTTTATTGGAAAATCTTCAAGCATTTCAAAATGGCGTCCGATAGTGCTGGAGAAAGATAATTACTTGTAATTAGGTTCCGAAGTAAAATGTTAAGTGCTGCGGGTTATCGGAGAGGTTGTAAAATAGTATTTAATGTATTTTATGGTTTCGAGTATAAATTGTATGGTGAAGATATGTATTTCTGAGAGAGAAGGTGTAAAGATGAATTGATATTTTATAAGCTACAGCTATTCCTGTATCTCTTTTTCTAAGATCCTCACAGACGGTAACAATCAAATTAATCCTTTAGCTGACTGTTGCCTGACAGTTAAATCAGCAATCTGTGGAGACTCTAAAGCTATTATGCACGAAACTTTAAACCATAATGGTCTAAAACTTTATCTTGAAACTGCAGCAAATTAACAGGCTGATTCTGATTTGTACACTGATTCAATTTAAATATTTGTTCACAAGTAAATGTTACTATAATAAAGAGGAAACATTGTTTTGTTAATTTAAAACCTAAAGGCTCCGAAACTACTGAACTAATATAAAAAAATCTTTCACTGTTGGAAAGCTACACTCTTCGCGAAACCGCGTGAAAAAGGCTAGTCCCTTATATTTATACTTACCGCGATGTACCTAATTCTAAACATTTTTACATTCCCTTTATATCAACTTCACATCACCATATGAACCCCACAAGCCACTCATGGGCATCGTGTGAAAATCTGCGCTTGCGCTTAATAAGCATATGACAACTACTCATACATTACAACTAAGCTCATTAACATATCGAGTGCGTGATGTATCATAATCAGACGCTATTAATACCTCGACGCCACTATAAGATTAGTTTTCCCATAGGGTACGCACTAGGCGAGGAAACGGCGTCGTTTTTTGGTGGCGTGTGATATTACTATAGGTACTACAATGCGCCCGTAACTCGTACGTTCTCTCAACACGTGTCTTTCTTCACCCATTATGGACGATATTTTATTATGCGTGTTTGGGTACGTTTTAAAGGCAACTCAATGGCCCAATGATGGATAGTCATAATGTTGCTTTTGACAATATTTCTACCCACCTTAGTAGGGGCAATAGTCCTCTAATTCTATTTGTTATGTCACGTGGTCAACATATCGCAAAAGGAAGATAAATCCGACCTCGTTTAAGCTCTTCCTATGTAATTACATACATAATAACTACATTAACAAAAATCTAATCAATTACTTATTGCAATACAACATAAATGCCCGAATAAAAACCGCGCGTTTATTTCACCTAGTGCGTACACACCCATGTGCATACGCATATGAGTGACAATGGCAGTGACAATGTGGAACAAACCGGTGTCTCTGGTTGTACCACGCTACAGTGGACACAGCCTTATGAGCAAACCATTGTTTGTATTGTGCCCCGTTCACATAGGGCTCCTAAGGGCGAGTGGGCGAGTCACTGGATGATAGGGCTAATAAAATAAATATTAATTTATGTAAATATGTAAGTAGGTACTCGATTTTATTAGTTTTTGATGCAGTTAGATCTTTGGTTATTAACTTGTTTATATTCCAAGTTAGTTTTGGATTTTTAAAAGTTTTTTGGCTAAATATGTTTAAAGCACATTAAGGAAATAAGTACAAAAGGGCAAAAAGTAAACGACTAACACGTGCAACTTATTGATTTCTGAAAACTACTTTTACAGATTTTATCGCGGTCATATTAACATTATTTAATTCCGACGTTTCAACTTATTTAGTCTAAAGTCAAATTATTTAATCACCAAAAACAGCAGACAGAAGCACAAATCAAAATTCAAATTTAAAATACGAAGAAAGTCTCCACCTCAAGTAGGTAGTCCTATAAATAATGTATAAGTTGAAAGATGAAATATAACAACAACATTATCATCCCACGATCTACTCGCGTCCGTGACAATGACTTTGGTCGATAGGCGAGTTACTGGCGCCAGCACTGTACTGGACAGCGGCCCACGCCAGTGTTTGTTTACTAACAAACGAGGCATGTGGTTCGTAGATTGGGATTTTTCGAGGAAGTCGTGTTTCGTAATGTTTTTACTGGTTTGTTCTTTTTTTGTCTGATAAAAGGGTATTCATATAATTGTGGCGTATGTAGGTACTTACTGAATTCGTTATATGTTTTGCATTTCATTTACAATAAAATAAATATTTACTTTTATTACTTAAACTTTTATTACTTACTACGGTCGCCTTATTCTTTAGCTATGGTTATCTTAATCTAAATAACTTTGACTATCATGCATGATAGGACGGCAGAATCTTCTTGACATCTTCCGACATTAATCAATTTTAATTCTTTAATTTATATAAATCTTCAGCTTAGGTTCCGCTGTCAAACTAAATTTATGTACTTACATATATATGTATGAGGTGAAACATCAGTATATTACTTAAAGACAATCTGATCTCACGTATCCGTGTTCTGAACTCGTTAAATAGACTTTAATCAATCGACCACGACGACAGCTAAGCAGACATTAAACTCGACTTATCGCTAGCTTGGACATTGACTTGTCAATCCCGCTAGCCCGTTCAAACGAGGCATGACAATCAACAGAGTTGTCATTCTACATTCGTAGAGTAGCGCATTATAAAGATAGCTAGCTAGTTCTTTCCCGCGGTGTTACTCGTGTACGTAGCTAGCAACTTTTTATCATAACAAAACGTAACTATCCAAATCAAAGTTTATTTGTATGTATTATATGTACTAAGTTTTAACGTCAAAATTGGACACGAATTGAATGCTAAAACCTTACTTTTTGCTACACTATTGTGGTTAAGTTCTAGAAGTCTATATATAAATGAATTCCACACTTTGTAAATATTTGTATATATATTGGGTTCAAAAATGTAAAGAGAACCTCCATATTCAGAAATTATACCACGAAAAACTCTACTAGATTATAACATTTGGTCTATTTAACTTCACAAAACATTACAAATCGCTGTTATTCTCAATAAGATCTTTGCATAACTGTTCATTCATGTCGTATTGAAAGCTACTGTTTAACGATTTCATTACTCGCTCGCAATACACAGATTAGGGGCGCAATTTGAATATGTCGGCTAAACGGATTGCTTCAGACGAGATCATACTACTGTTATAATATTTGTTTATATCGCATATCGTAGGAGTTTGTCTACGGCTTGACAAAGTCGTTTCGTGGATGGGAAGAAGTCATATCATCAGTTGCTTAAAGCTCCATTAAAGCTAAAGCTTCTTTAAAGCTATTGCTGACTCTTTCTTTGTCAACAAGATAAAAAGTGATAGCAATAGATTTAATAAAGCTTTAACTTTAATGAGCTTTGTGCAACTGACAGAAAGACAGCCAGTCACCCTCTGTTATAATAAATTCATTCGTGTTTCGGAAGACAGAATTTCGCAGTGTCTTAGAAGCATTTCAGAAGACATGGTGATTTGGTTGACACATGCCTGAAAGTTTGACAGCCAGTTTTATCAAGGAGTATCGTTTTGATCGAGCTTGCTTGATGATGTTAAAATTTACCGTCTCAGCTGGTTCTCTGCAGCTAGTATATTAAAAAAAATATGGGATATTATATAATGCAACCAAAAAAAACCTACAAATTAAAAGCCACCAGCTAAATAATTACTGTCACCATAATCTTTTGAAAGGCAACACTGATCAGATAAGCGTGTAGTATCGTAATGTTGCTATATACAAAACTGTGCCCAATAAGGCGAGCTTCGTGATACCTTTATCACGTTATCAGAACTTTCTAGCGCCGCCCGTGCGCAGGAGCACGCGGCCAGATTACTTAGAATAAAGGCTGGGGTACATTGATGCAAAAAAATATTTCGTCTTTTTTCTAAATAAAAACCTAGGTATAAAAACCTAGTTTTCTCATATTAAATTAGGCACTATGTGGAACTCATCATCTGCCTAGCCTTTACCCAATTGTATTTTACTTACTTTACTAAATTGTAGTTGTTATATTTTGCAATGTAACTTTATTGACCTACACAAAATAAGAAACTTTGACTTATCGTGTACTGCCTAGCCTTTTCTTTAGTAACTTTGAGCTATCGTAAAGATTTGTCGATCATTTTTAGTCGTTGTTTTATCCATATTCCATCCTTAATGGCCCACACATAATTTCACCGACTACACCTTATATGATAAAAAGAGTAAAAAACAAATAGCTAAGTAAATAGCTGCTCCAATACAACACAAAATAAAATAATATGTGTAACACACTTTCTAAGAAACATGACACTGTCCACAGACAATACAAAACCAGGATATAAAAACTGCTTTGTAGCCACTATGTAGCGCGTGACCCGTGTGTCCCGGGCCTTTGACACAAGTTCCACTAATTTGCTTTAGAAATTCGCTCTAATTTGACTCTCTCTAGCCGGAGCCACTGATATACGATCGTCCTGCCCCCTGTACACTGGAATCGTGTTAAAACCTTTTTCATCCCACCATCTCGGAAAGAGTAGTTTTACCCTTTGATATCTGAGCGCAAAACGCGTTTTTATCCTCTAGAGCGGCAAAGTGATTTGAATTTAGAACATCGTGTGCAATACTCCATTTGTGACAATCTTGATGAGACTTTTCAAACAAATACATATTAAACAAATAGAATACTGCTTAAATTAATTATTCAATTAATTAAGTAATTTTTATTTTTGTTTTTACATAGATTTTCAACCTCGTTTCATTTTTAAACTGAGTTTTCAAATAAATGAACTTTAATAGGAACTTCTTTATAATTTGATACTCGTATGTGCGCGCCATTTTGTTTTTTTGCATTTAGTAATTTCCTCGATGAGGTGGGATGAAAAGTTACGTGTTGCACTCGAGTGCAAAGATTTTTCACCTTGTGCTCTTTTGCTTCCCTCGCTTTCGCTCAGGATTCTAATTATTGAAACACTCGCTACGCTCGTGTTTCAATTTTAGAATCCTTCGCTTGCTCGGTCATCAAAATTGAGCCCGCGGTTAAAAAGCAACTTTGCACTCTTGTATAACAAATAACTATTAAGTAGGTTCTAGACTTTTATACATATGCACACATTCATTTTTATGTTGCTGGGGAGTGTGTTGCGCCATTTCTTCTTCCCAGCAAAAACATAATTATGGGACGTAGTGAAAGATGGGCGTTTTGGGGGCTGTCTTTTATTTAGACTTAAGACGTTCGAAACGTGCTGATTTTGCAGCCAAGTTTGAGTTAAAATCAAAGTAGAGAAATATTATTGCTGTTGTAATACTTTGTTTTAAAACACAGTAACTTGAAGAGTTTGTTTGCTTGAACTCGGGAACTACTGGATCGATATGAAAAAATAATAGTTAAAAAAAACTAAAAAACACGCTTTTTATAGAAAAACGAACTAAAAAATAGAAAATAAATTTTAATGAATTTAAAGTAAGAAAACAGTGTTAAAAATTTCAATGAATATAAATTAATAATAGTGTGAATACAAAAAAAATATATTTAAAAACTTGATTACTATTTAAAAATTGTCTACTAAGTTAATTTTACCACGGACTTCTAGGCCGATGCACCTAAAATTAGGTTTTTTTTTTGCTTTTTAGTATTTTGGGAAGTCGGTTGAATTTTTTTGTAATAAGGTTATTTATTTAAAGCTTTTCAGTGATACGAATAGTTGTCACTATCCATACAAGTGGGAAGTTCTCATCAATACAAAGAATATAAGTCCAAACGAGGTATTTTACATATTCAGTTGTCGAGTTCCCTCGACTTTCTCTGGTTTCCATCATCAGGTCAGCTCCAAACCTTCACTGTTGCATAGGTCTTGTCAATACGAATAATTTAAGCCCAAACACGAGGTAGTTTACATATTCAGTTGTGGAGTTCCCTCGACTTTCTCTGGTCTCCATCATCAGGTCAGCTCCAAACCTTCATTGTTGCAAAGCTCTTGTCAATACAAATAATTTAAGCCCAAACACGAGGTAGTTTACATATTCAGTTGTCGAGTTCCCTCGACCCTCTCTGGTCTCCATCATCAGGTCAGCTCCAAATCTTCACAGTTGAATAGTGCTTTTAGGCGTACACCTGAGTGTCAAGTTTTTACCCTATGTATGCCTACAACTTTTGAAGGTTGCCCTCGATTTCTCAGGGTTTCCATCATCAGATCCTGACCTGATGACTATGGGACCAACTGGCAGCTATTCCGAGTCGAACAAAAAAAGAATCACGTAAATCGGTCTATAAACCTCGGAGTAATTGATGTGTAAGTGTAACCTCCTCCTTTTTGGGAAGTCGGTTAAAAATGGAATAATTTTATCAAATTAGTGTATTGTCATCGGTCCTCAATAAATCTACAAAGTTTGAACGAAATCTGTCCGTTTAAAGTGGGTCAAAATCGCGCCCAAAGAAGTCGGTTACAAACAAACATACAAACCTACAAACATACAAACATACAGGTGAAGCTAATAAAAAGCGTGTAAAAATATTTTAGTGTTAGATAGCCCATTTGTCGGGAAAGGCTTTAATACATATAAAATTTAGCGAGAACCATACATCAAAACCAGGTAGTTACATTGTGGTTACTAGAATAACCACAGAACACAACCACATACTTAAGTAGGGTACGGTTAAATTGAGCATTGTTCGGTGAACCCACTGATGGAACTCGAGTATGAGGGACTCTACAAGTCTGCATGTAATCAGGCTTTCTTTTATTTACTGGATTAGTTTATTTTGTCAAAGAAGATAACATGTTTTTAGTAGTAAAAGGCGAAATGGTACTAGGACAGAAAATTATTGTGACTGATTGCAATATACGAGTAGGCTGTCTCGCTTCTTTGACATGGTCCTTGTAGATAGCGTTATATGTGTTCTTGGTAATGTTGTAAAGCTGCATAGACTGCCTGTCTCAAATACTGGTTCGATTTGAATAATTCTTTCACTGTTAGGCATCCCATTTATTGAGGAAGACGAAGTAGTAGGTATCTTCAAAGTGAGACCTTTGGCGGAAGCTATTTACATATTTTTTTGAAGGTTTGCTTCTGTACTAACAAACACATGACTACCGTTCATCAAATGTTTTAAAAACTTTCGCGATTTGTAAATACATAAGCATATTTATACACAATCGGGTCTTAAACGCCATCATCTGACAGATGCTTGTACCATGTACTAACGTTCAGCTTATCTTGTTCCAGGGTTACCTGCACGTGTGGAGGAGAGAAGTCGCCTTCTCCGATGAGCAGCTCAGCGAGCTGTTCAACAATATTGAAGATATCTACAACTTTAACAGGTAAGCACAACTGTTTGTTAAAGCCTGGGGCCCGATTCTCCTAATTTTACTTAAGCGACATACGATTCACATTCGACTCGATTCGACTGATATCCAATCCCGACTCGATTACGATTGAAGCGTATGTGGCATTCCGCTATTTTTCTTTGAAATAAAAGTTTTTATCCTTTTCTGTCATTCAATAATGAATCATTTTGTCTGCAAATGATTACGATTGCAAAATGATTGTACAGCTAACTACCGTATAGACCAAAATCACCAAAATAGCAGACCAATCGCACACCAATCAAAATGTCAATCGAATACGATTGGTCTTTTATTAGTAGCAGAATGCCCGATATGGTTAAAACTGCTATTGCGATCATATTGCGATTCGATTTCTATTCGATTTTGACAGTATTAACTTAGGAGAATCGGGCCCTGGATATTCGATTCAGTCACTGGATTCATTGTACTTATTTACAAGAGTCATTCTGATCACCATGGCATTGCATTTAATTACAGAAATCATCATTCTGTTAATTTTTGAAATGGTCAGCAACTAAAGTCCTTTAACATATTGAAAATTCCATAATACTACTTGAATACTATATGTAACCTCAAAAAATAATCACTTGAGTGTCACGACTACCAACAGATTCACCAAGATATCAGGGAATTAAAAAAAACCGGTGACCACCAAATTTTATTTGAGATTCAATTCCGCAATATTGCAGATCTTGGTGCAATACGCAAAGCAGGACTTTGTTTGCTAAGGGCTAAAATACTTTTTTTAATAACCTCAGATTATCCCTCCGTCCATTCACAAAATTCGAGCAATTCGCAAATTGTCGAATACCAAGCGACAATATCAGAAATCTTGACAGACGGCATAACTACTGACATCCCCTTGCTTGGCTTGCTAAAACACAATAAAAGGGGACTTCGTCACGCCCTTTATAGAAAAAAGGGTAGGCAGAATGACAGGCGGAACGTATAGTTGTGTACAACATGCTTTTGGTTTTTTGAAAGATTGTGTAACTAATGAAGGATTTGATATTTAAGTGTAGAAGGGATCTTTAGTGCCTTAGTTTAGTTTTATATTTTTGCCGAAGTTGGGTACTGGTAACTTCACAATATATAGATACTTAGTCAAAGTGTTTTTGGCTGGCAAAGTTATATGTCTAGATGTTGTCTAAAGGTTATTAGGTATGTACTTCGAAATCAATTGTTTATGTTATGAGAAGGACACTTGTTTAGGGAAAACCAAAACAATGAATACGACGTTTGATTTATGCAAGAATATAACGAATAAATACCTTACTACCGGAAAATACACAGTTCTATTTAATTACGCATGTATCGCCGTATTCAATTGTTATTCTTGTCAAAGTACAAGGAAGTATCGGTGGAATTTTGTACATTCAGAAACTCGGAAATTATAGGAAAAATGTATTCGTTTTGTATTGAACAGGAGGCAGGAATGGATGCATTTTTATCTGCATAATATGTGTATAGGCAAAATAATGTAGGTATTTATTTATTTAATAGTTTATGTACACAGATACACACACAATATAGACAAGAAGAAAAATAGAATACATAGTACATAGTTACAGCTTATGTATGTGATAAAGATAAGAAAAAATTATGTACTTATCTCATTCTTACTAATATTATTAACTTGTCTGTGTGTTACGCATCCGTGCTAAAACGATTGAACTGATTGACAATAAACTAAGGACGGAGATAGACCTTTCCCTGATGAAATAAATAAGCTTGTTTTTATCCAGATGACGGGCGTTACTCCCTTGAGACACGAGCGAAACCGCAAGCTTAAGCTAGTCTTTAATATTTTCCAAAACAGAACATGTGTCGTCAAAACCGCTGTCATAAAGAATATTTTTTACTTTTTCTATATGGATCCCCTAAACATCCTTCCTTGGAGGGTGTTAAAATAATAGCAACGGTACTTTTGGGGGAGGGTTGCTCTATACAAAAGAGTTTCATGTGTGTGTACTTACATATTGCTAAGATAGTGTATATGTGTGATTATTATACAGGGTGTTAGTTTATGAGGAACCAAAAAAGTTAATGTATTCGAGGCATCTGTTGTATGTGAGATATTTACAAAAGCAAGATACATTTCAAAACTTAAAAGTATTCCTTCTATGATTTTGAAGGTAGTGTATAAATCAAATTTTAAAGAACCTTGACATGCCCAAAGGTATCAAGTACCTAATGAAAATATTGTTTTTATTTTCTCTTTTGATTGATAAATATAGGTAGAAACTAATCTAAATTATTTAAGTTACACCCTGTATAATGTCATTAATGTGTGTGTTCTAACACACATGTGTGTGTGGTCCCTTTTTGCTCAACGAGTGTAATTTCTATACAGTATAGAATTACTTATTATTATATTCTATACTAAGTGCGGTTTATTTTACGACGAAACTTACATCATAGAGGAACCTGTAATTTTAAGGTACCTATCGGATATCTTTGAATGTTTTTTTAATATGTTATTTCCGTAACAAACAAGGTCATTTTTGTTATTAAAAGTATTGGTTTACATACTTGCTTATTGATGTTTAATCCAAAGTAGAAGCATACAATACAAAGTCCATACGGTCTACCATAGAAGCATTGATCTACCTACTCTAAATAGCAAAAATAAAATAATGTTGTCTTAATAAGGATAACATTAAAGCCTACATACCTATTTAGAAAATAAATGAAAACTTATACAACACTTTCCATGTATCATATTTATACTTACCTACTTCGATTCAGTAGAATATCGTGATTGATAATTAACAAAAAAATTGATGAATCAGTGAATTCGTTACTTTGTAAAACAGAAGCTACAAGACGCTTGTAATTGTGGTCAATTTAACGGCCGACTGGTTTGAAACATAACCAATTGTTTTACAAGCATTATCATGCAAATCTTGAGGATGAGGCTACTTGAATTTAGTAAAAAAATACACAAGTACATACAGTATGAAACAGCCGAGGAGTTTGTTAACTTGCTTCAACGCGCTAGTCTCAGAAAGTATTGGCCCAATTTGGAAAATTGTAACAGTTTTGATAGCACATTTATTTAGGAAGGTTATAGGCTTTTAGTCCCGGTGCGCAGAGAAGTTCCCATTGAACGCGGTCGAAGCAGCTGGTTGACCGCCATGTACTTGAACTGTGGCTACGTAGGTATGTGAAGTTAGGATTAAGTTACGATAGCTTCATCTTCTACTAACTTATTAAATGGCATTGAAACATACGGGCAAAGATGTTTTGAGCAAGAACGCTAAACTTCATATTCACCTCAGAGACACATCCGTCAGACTAGCTTCTTACTATAAATTATCTACGTAACATAGTTACTTTACTTTATTATAGCTATCTAATTACATTTGTTTTCTACATAAAATCTACACAGCCCGTTCATAACCAACACGAAGAGTGTTAATAGCTACGAGGCTACGAGGATAGAAGTCTAAAAAGTTCCGATACATTTTATCTTGTTGGCATATGTCTTTCCTTCTAACATCTATCGCCACATGAGTCTTTCCCTATCTCTTCCAAACAATCCAGCAATGTCTTAAAAACGTAACCTTTCTGGACACTCGGGTAAAAAAGCCGCATCGTGCTCATATAAACCAACTCATCGTATGTTTCCATCAGGTGTCGAACGGCAATTAGTGCCCCATAACGCATACCCGACCTGCATTCCAACATGCATGACGTAACAGAGATGACTTAACCTGAGCTTTAATAACTTAATGGTTATTTCTTATTGTGTTATTTGTAAGTAAAGATGGATTATTTCATAATATGCCTAGTCGATTTACAAATATTGGGGTCGACTTCCCGATCCATCATAAGCATATTTTGAGCAACGGGTCTCTTAGGTGCGTGTGGTGACAGCTTTTCTGACCTTATGAACTCAATTACATGAGTGACCTTGACAATCAGATTTTATGGTCTGTCGACTACCCGTAACGAATGCCGGCTATGTTGAAACTAAAAAATGAAAAATGGAGGAACTCTTTATGACATAGATGGTCACCCATGCGTGGACCGAATGGTTAAAAACAACTACATAAATAATATCCATTAATACCAATAAACTAGTAAAACAATTCCCACATACAAATCTTGATTTATATCCATAGATATTGATTTACAACCAACAATTTCGTTTTGCATATAACATAATAATATACCAATACGAACTAATTCATAAATATTAGAAAGTAAAGCAGTAGGCGTTGAAAACATATGAATTGACTTCTCAACGAATATATATTTTTCCGTAAAGTGTTCACACCTACACGGACCATCTAGTTTATATCACTTTTGGCCTACTTGGATATGTATTTACATACACAAGTCTTTATAGACTAGCTGTATCTTGCGGTAGGAGGTCAGGTCGGCAGTCGATCCGTTTAAAACACTGGTACTCAGCTTCATCAGGTTAGATTGGAAGCCGACCCCAACATAGTTGGCAAAAGGCTCGAAAGATGATGTGTCTTGCGGTTTTGTCTGAATTCCAAGGGGATTTCTGCGAGCACCCATATAAAAAGTCCTAATGGTCTAACTATCAAAGAAACAATTTTTCCAATAAAAATAGTAGTAGGTAATAGTAGTTCTTGAGACAAAGCGTTTAACCAACCAAACGAACAAACTCTTCCGATTGGTAATATATAGACACCGATTGGTAAAGATAACTATAATTACATACAGCTTAATAAAGTCTTTCGTGTAGATTTCCAACGAGACTAAAGAATTTCAACTAGAAAGTAACGAAAGCGTTCCTAACAAGAATTACAAAATCAACTTACCTCTACCTCTACAGCAAAACATTTTAAGCACACATTTTGCCTTTTCACCTCACAGAAGTCAATAAAACAGCAAAACTATAAACCTCACCTTTTGTTAGAGCACGTTTTGTAGCCGCGCATGTAAAAACAATGCAGGCCTTGATAGGGTCGCTCGGGTTACATGACCTTAGAAGTCATGATTGCCTGGTACCTTAGAAACGAGTCGTTAACTCAATTTAAAAGAAAAAAGGGCCTAACAGCGTCTTTTATATACGTAACTTACGACCTTTTTCAATTGGTTGCAAGAAGTAAACTTTTTGCATTCATTCGTAAAACGTTCGCGTGTAGGCGGATTAATTCTGGTTCTAATACGGAATGAGATTTATTTCTGACCATTAGTATTTCTAAGAACTTTGATTTCCGATCTGCAAAAAGTTGTAAATGTTTAAGAGTGTCTAAGCATTGCATGGTTTTATTAAAGTCGTAACAATTTAGCCGGATATTGTCTTCATGTTAATTTGGTTTATACTGTTCCTGTTTGATACTTGGTCGGTTTCTGAGCACCTTTGTCGGTACATCTACAACACATCATAAGAAATTCTCTTTCCTTTAATATTTTCGTTCACCTGTACTATTCAAGTCTGAAATCGCCGATCCGATATTGAGCGCATTTAATAATAAACGCTCACTCCTTCTCTGTATGAGAAGAGCCCACAGCCCTACTGGGACAATATGACTGATGATGATCTTTCTTCTTTTCAGATCGCTCTGTGCAGAACTCAACACATGCCGACTAGACGCCACGTGTATCGCCCGATGCTTCGTCAAGAACACTGCTGGGTTCTCAGTCTACACGTCCTACTGTACTGGATACCCTCGAACTATGGAGCGATTAGCAGCTCTCGCGTCGGAGCCAGCCAGCGCTCGGGAGTTCAGGGAGAGGCAGATGGCCTTGGGACATATGCTGCCTCTAGCTTCTTACTTGTTGAAGCCGGTGCAGCGAATCTTGAAGTACCATTTGCTGTTGCAGGTTGGTGTCTTGAATTATCTTCTCTAGAGGATATTGAAAAAACAATAATCAGTATCAAGCGCTCATCATGTGTCAATTTTAAGCGATGAAGGGTATAAAGATGTATATAGATCTAGTTTTTATTTGCTTATTTGCATGTAATACGCTGAGCATATTTAGTTAACAATGAAAAGTTAGAATACTACTATGAATATCATCTTAACTGTTGAAAATTGCAACATTTGATGTACAAACTGCACGTGCATAACCCGTTTACATTTCCAACTTGGGTAAATATGCTCATACTAGGACTATGTTAACCGTACACAGAATAAAATAAGACTCAGATTCTCACACGACCTTCAGAACAACTTTAAACACATAAATATACGGACCTATTCGTCGATTGGAATACGAAAATAGTGTTAGAATCATTTGGGCTGAATTTATTGTCGATAACCTTTTTGGGCTACTACGACCTACTACGTGCTTACGATCTGCAACATCCTTGTAATAAAGTGAAAGGATCTATTTGTATCGTTTTCAAATTGAAACCATTTACGTAAATATTCGATTGTGTGGCTCTATGTTCAATAGGATGTTGAATGTTCAGGAGTTCATCCTGCTTTGAAAGTAACTTTGAGGTATTCCTAATTCCTCAGGGAACGGTCTTTGAAAAATTCTCTTACTTTTAGAGAATCTAATTAAAGAGGTCGGCTACTGGCTTTTCATCTGGGCACGCAGAGTATATTTCCCAGGATGCGGCATTCATTATCTCCATATAATTTTCTTGGGTTCTGGTTAAGTTCATCAGTTGTACCACCAAAGCACAATAGATCACAGATCAGAAACACCAAAGATCAATATTTACAATTTCAGAATGTGGTGAAGCAGTGCGCGTCTCGCGAGACGGAGTACGCGCTGCTGAAGATGACAGGCATCGCACAGCACATCGACGACATGAAGAGAAGACACGAGCATGCAGTCAGGGTGCAGGTCAGTGAACTAAGCCTTTGTTCAAATATAGATAGATAGATAAGACTGAATAAATCAGCACAGACACAAATAAATTGAACAAAAAATAAGTAGGTAGGTACACAATACAAATTAACACATTGAAGACATAAAAAATAGATTTTATACAATTACATATTAGATATGTAGTGCGATAGAAGGAACACAAAGAAATAGAAAAAATACCTGACGCTTTATAGGCATTCTTACCTGTCCTAATGATAGAAGCACCATATTAAACAGTCTACACCTTTGCTTTCAGAAAGGATTGTTAATTTTCAGCGTACTTTAATCATTTTTATTTTATCAATGTTAAATAATATCTTCATAATTATTCTAGGAGATCCAATCACTGCTGTACGGCTGGAGTGGACCAGACCTCACCACGTACGGAGAGTTGTGTGCCGAAGGGACATTTAGGTAAGTCTTAGCTTTTAATTATTTATTTATTTCAACTTTATTACCTTAAATACCTTAAACTAACATATGTATGTATATTATATACAAAATTTGCAAAGTGCAAGGATTAGGGTTTCCGTATTTAGAGCTTGTAGTGTTAGCATCTTAGCAACATCTTACCTAGATGTTTTTGTGGGATAAATATTAAGGTAAAGCTCTTGCTGCTAATTATGTTTCCTTTTTTATTTATCAAGTTAAAATTAAACTATATTTCTATCAAGTTATAACTAAACACATTTTCTATATTTCCGCTGTGTTGTGTTACAGAGTATTCGGCGCGAAGGCAATGCGTCACGCCTTCCTCTTCGACAAGATGCTGCTCGTCACCAAGAACAGAGAGGACGGCATACTGGCGTACAAGTCACATATCATGGTCAGTCACAACAATATTCGAGATATATTTAGTCCTAGGTTTCTTGTCCCATAAATAGCAGCGGCCTCAATATTGTTCCTTGTGGCACTCCGAAATAATTAGTGGAATACTTCACGATAATTTGAGTTACGACGCTGTGATGCAAGATTGATTCCATAAATCTGATTTGAACAACTGTTAAGTAAAGGGTTTTTGTAGCTTCGTTATAGTCTACCAAAAGGAATTGAATGATCTATGTGATCAATTAATGCTTTATTTAAATCTGCGTTTTTATTGATTCAGTTCCGGGTCCTAATATAATGTGACGTTTTCCTTCCAGTGTAACAACATGATGCTGGTGGAGTCCATAGCGGGAGCCCCGCTGTCGTTCCACGTGATCCCGTGGGACGCGCCGCGAGCACAGCTCACGCTGCAGGCGCGCTCGCCGCGGCACAAGCGGGAGTGGACGCTGCTGCTCAAGCGGGTATGTATTATGTGTTCCACGAAGACGAAGTCTGCTGGGGCTGCGGGATAAATAAATAAATAAATAATGTCTGGACACCTTTTTCACACACGGTCGGTTAGCCCCATGGTAAGTTATTAATTAACTTGTGTTATGGGTGCTAACACAACTGATAAACTACATATAGCTACATGTATACATATACATATATTTATAAATACATATTGTAACACCCAGACCACGGCCAACAAGTATGCTCACCACACAAATGTCGACCGAACCGGGAATCGAATCCGGGACCTCAGGTACGGCAGTGCGGCATGGTGACCATTGCGCCAACGAGATCGAGGATGTTTCGAAATATGGTGGGTGTCAGCCAGAAAGAGCTTGACACTCCTCTCTCTCACGCTTCACCTACAGTTGGAGATGTCATTGGTAGATCCCAACATAAAAAGGAGTGTAGATAGATCGAAAAACTGAAAAATCTAATGATTTAGAAGGTTCATTTTATCGTGAAAGTGTTACATGTAGTTCAATCCTAAAATAGCTAATTCTCAATTTCAAATTGCAGGTGATCCTGGAGAATTATAACGCAGTAATCCCGTCGCATGCGAGGCAGCTCGTCATGGAACTTGGACAAAACAAAACTGATGGTAAGCATTCCAAAAAAAAAACCAAGACATGTTAATAAAGGCAATTTAAAAAGAACTCAATCATTAATATTCAAAACACCCTCATTTAGGATGAGCTTTATTGAAACAACACTTTTTTATTTATTTTGCAGATGACATGCTAGCAGAGAAATCCCACAACCTTATAACTCAAGCATCGATGAGGAAACAGCTGTCAGCCCCAGAGTACCTCGAGAAACGAAAACTAGAAAGAGAAAGAAGAAAATCTTTCGAAAACGGCACTCGAGGAAGACTTAAAAAAGGCAATAGAAAATATACCATACCTAGTTCTAGAGCCGAAAGTCAGGAATGTGACTGTCCACAAGTTTCAGTGGAAAAAGGCATTGATTATACTTGTGAAAGCTGCTATGTTGACTTATGTTCTGAATGCGAAATAGAACTCAATAAAGGTAAAAGAGAAGACAAATGTAATTGCAGACACGATGACAATCTACTCGGAGAGAAATGCCCCGAATGTGATAGAGCACTACATTACATAGATTCTGGTAGCGCTGAACATTTAGAAAGGAAACAGTCCGCCTGCAAATGTTCTGACTTCAAATCATCGCAGGAGAGTTTCGGTAAAGAGTTCAGCAATTCATTAATTAAAACACGAGGGTACCACTCTTCTGATAATATAATAGGATATACTGAAAACAACAAAAGTAAAGATGATTTAAGTGACACTAACAACTCTTTAACTAATGTGAGACCAATACAAAAAACTTGTTTAAAATGCGCCAAAATCAAAGAAAATATTGTTACTGATTCGTCTAGCACAATACATTCTAGAAGATCTAGATGCAATGATACTGAGAAAACTAAAACAGATACGCTAAGGTCTAAATCTAAAGATGACCCACAGAGATCTAAATTGTCCAAAATAGGAACTTGGAGACGGAAGTCTGAACCAGGTCTACAACAAAATATGATCGGAATTGTAATGAAGAAATCTCAGGAAAGTGACAATGAAAGAGAAATAAGAGGGAATGAGAAGATAGAATTTGAGTGTAAAAACTGCGGCTCTAATAAAATAACAAAGAAACTTAGAGCAAGTGATGGGACAATCATTTCTGATCCCGAAGTCGATAGCAGAAAACGTACCGGTCCATTGAAACCTGCAGTTGAAATAAGAATGTACAACACGAAAAATATACCAAAGAAGATTTCTAAAATTAAAAAGAATAGAGCTAAAGGTTTACGGTTGGGGTCTGATACAACTGCTAAATTCTACGCTGACTTTTCTACCGATGTGTCAACAGAGAACATTCTACACATATCCGAATCTAATGACAGTTTAAATGTTGACAAACCTAAAGACACAACAATCCCTGTACCTGAAACTATTAGCAAAGACGAAGATATAGATGAAGAAACTTACAAGAAACTAATAGAAAAGACGGATTCATTCAAAAAGAATGAATTGGAGAAAGTAAAGTACTTAAATAAGCAGAAAGTGATAAATGAAGGCTCAGAAGCTGAAGATAAAGCTTGTGAAATTGAAACTAAAGAAGAAGTAGTAGAAAGCTGTGAAGAAGTAGAACAACCTTTAGAACAAATAATTTCACAGTTATTAATGCAAAACAGGGAGTTCCAAAAGCTAATAAAAAAGCAACAACTAAGAAACACAGCTCAGAGACGACATCAGAGACTAATGAAATCGCATTCAAATCCCGAACAAGTTATATTAGCTAAGAATCTAGAATCAAGCCAATTAAAACCTAAATATGGACGGCAGACTTCAGAAGACTTAGAAGCTAATAAAAATTCTATTGAAGAGGACGAAAATGTGACTACGACAAGTTCTAGAACTGAGTTCACTGAAGAAATAGATGACGATCATATTTACGAAACGTTGCGAGTTGACAATAGAATAGATGAAAGCTTACATTCGTTGAATACAAAGAGTAAAGTTATTCAACATAATGTTCACGTCGGCAGACCAAAACGACTGCCTACGCCTCCAAATAATGATGATGTACCTGAGAATTCTCATCACGTTGGCCCTGATTCTGACTACGTTTACTTATCGTTCGACAAACTTAACAAATTACAAGACACTGAAGGCATTTACGACGTTCCAGTAAGATCTCCCGAAAAAGTCGATAGGAACTCGGATTATTATGTCACAATGGAGAATAAGGGACCAATCATTACTGAAAACGTTTACGACTCATTAATAGAAGTTTGCAGACGGAAGAAAGAGGTCCCAAATGATTTACCAAGCGATTACTTACCGATGAGTCCAGATCAACAAAGTCCCAATACTCCTGAGATCTGGCTAAGTAGACAGAAAGAACATTTCAACGTTTCTAGAGATAGAAAATCAGGTTCTTTACCTAGAAGTTTTCAAGTAGTAACAAGTAATCAAGAAGAAACTAATCTAGTGACGTTCAAATGCAAGCCTAACAGTAATAGCAAAACATATTTAAATAGGGACGGTAAAGTAATGAGCACGGATAGACCATACACAATAGCCTCAGATCAAAGTGAAATTAATTATGACGACATGAGTGAAGGAGACATGATCAAGTTCAACAACTCAAAAACTAGTGAAACTGATTTCGCTCAGAACATAAGTCAGTCAACATTGGAATTGGAGGAAGAAATTGATAGATGCTATAAAAGTAAATTCGAAGATTTGAGTCTCGATAAAAATAAAAATGAGAACCTTTTGACTGTTTCTCAGCCTAATTTAAATATCTCTACTACATCATCCTGCGAAGTTTTGCCTTTAGAGCAAAATGATGACAGTAAGTCTAACGATATTGAAGTTATTCATCCAGAACATAAAATTTATAAGCCAACATCGAACATGCTTTCCCTCAAAAATGTGTTGAGTCGCTTCAAAAATAAAACTCCGAATAAGAGCAATGATGACACAGAAATTAACGCGAATGATCACAGCAGCCCTGATAGCACTAAATCTGATCTCAAAAGTCCGTCAAGTGAAAAAAGGCCAAACTTGAACCCTAGAAGCTACTCTAAGAATCTTTTGCAAAGATTCAGGAGTATAATAGGCGACGAACATACTGATGATAATCAAAATAAACCTGAGGTTGTAAGCAAAGTTTTACACACAGAAGATCTGCAAAATAATTTGATTAAAAGCGACATTAAAGTTGTAATAACATCGACAGACACAAGTCCTACAACTTCGACTATAGTTTACGCAATTAATAACGAGTTGCTAAGCAAGAGTGTCTGTGAAAATACCACGATGTCTGAAAGTCAGAATGAGAAGAGTAATCTAGATGCCTTATCTCTCAGTTGCGACAATATCAACCAAAAACCAGAAATCCATCGACCGACCTACGAGAAAAGTGTCAGTATGGTGACAAGCATATCCAGCTCAGTTGGATCGCCATCCAAATCAAATAATAGTTCCTACCAAAGCTTGAACAAGCTGCCTATATACATGCAAGGTAGCAAACATTTAGGAGCCAGAATAGCTCAGTCAGATTACGTAGATCCAATGACTCTATCTAGCGATAAATCTCCACTTAAGACGGTCAATGTACTTATTAATAAAAATGCCGTGAGACCTGATAGTTTATTTTCTAATTCTTCATTCGTGACGTCTTCGAGCGAGGGAGCGTATCAAGATATTCAAAATAAAGGAAACGTTAATCAAAATATTGTAGAAACCAAAGGGGAAGCACAACAGTCCGTACAGACGAACTCTGATGAGAGTTATTACGAGAAATCATTTGAAAAGATTGAACAAGTGACTGACGAAGATGTCTTTAGAGATTCTGCAGTATATTCTGATCAGGAAGACGTAGACGACACAAAAATTGAAATTGTAGGTAAAGATAAGATAATAAACAAGACTGTTACTAAAGTAGAGAGCGTGAAACGGAATAATTCATTCAAATCTCAGAAAACAACGATAACTACTACAGTGAACGAAAAATGCAACAAACAGACGCGCGTAGTGGTGACTACTAACAAAACAGCGAATATTGAACGTGTTAATAGTAAGATAGAAAAGGTTGTGAAACCAAAAGTAGCTCCACCCGTGCCTACGAAGCCCAAAATGAATCAGATACCTAATGCTTCTCCCATCGTACAGACCAAAACTGCCTCTAAAACATTAGCTAGAAGCTCGGAACAATCTTCATCCTCAGAATCAGTGAACATGAAAACTATTAAACGTAATGTGAACTACAGACCAGCGGTAGTAAGATCAGAATCTATTCCTCCAAATGACAAACCAAACGCAGTTGAAGATAAAATGACCAAAAGTGATATTCCAAGTAAAGTTATCGAAAAGACAGACACAGTAGATAATTCTGACGTTAAGACAAAACCTCAAGGAAATATAGAAATCAAAAGACTTAGCTTCGAAAGAGCCAGCCTTGATTCGGCGACCAGAAAACTACGATCAACAAATGAAGTGAAAAAATCTTTGCTAGAGCAGCCGAAAACATCAAAATCTGTCTTGGAAAGGCGAATGGAAATCGAGCAACTGTCTAAAACTAATATAAAACCGAATCCTAACGTAAAAAAGCCGGTACAGGCAGCTAAACCAAAGTCTATTACAACGAAAGTAGCTAATTTCGAAAGAAGCGTCAGTGAGATTTCCGTGAAAGAGAAAACTGTATCCAATCCTTGTACTGATAAAAACATTCCTAGTAGAAGTAATTCTGAAGATAGACCAGAAATTGATGATGCGAAAGGCAGTTGGGTAAAACAGGTTGTCAATAAATTTCAATGAGCTTACACGAGTGATATTTTTGCATTTAAACTACGCCTTTTAACGGCCAATCTGTAGACAATGGTAGATTGGTCAGTTTTTAATCTGTCGTCATGTGTGACATCAAGAAGAGGAGGAATATTTTTAATTACGTAAATATTTGTATTCGTATAAATATTTTTTATGAAATTGTATCTCATTTAGAAATTAAACTAATGTTAAAAATTAATTTTGTCTCCTTGTATGTAACACGGTGTCACATAACTGACAAGACTTGATTAATAATTCCGTCTCTTTTTGTACTCCCAAGTTTTGAATTCCGTCAACTTAAATGTAGCTTAACTTAGTATAATCTAGTACGACGCTGATTTTTAACGATACTGGTTTTATAAGTATCTTATTCGATCAAAAATCGTATCTAAACTTAAGCCCCCAAAAATCAACGTTGTACTTTATAATCTTAGGATTATAATAAATAATTGTTAATCATTATTGTAAATAATCTCCTATCAAACCTCCTTGAGCTTTGATATCTCGTGCCATAGACAATGAATTATATTTTGGCAAAGACATCACTACGCACAGTCTTCACGTGTATATAATCTGTGGAAATGCTTATTTTGCTATAAATTGTATTTATTCAAAAAGTGCCATTGCGATATTAGACGAGTATTTTATAATTTAAAAAGGAAATTATTTTGTTTCGTGCAATTGAATAACGATCTACTTAAAAGTATTTATTTTTTGTTTAATAGCCACTAAGTTTTGTTGTGTAGCTACTAACACCAAAAAGTAGAGAAGATTGTTATAGTATTATTTTTTTTACTAATAAATAAATTTATTCAATAATAATTGGATGTTTTAATTAAATACTAGTTTTAATTTGCCCCAACGCATGTGTCATAAGATACTTCGAAAGTATGATCTTCAATCATGTACGATAGTTTGCGTACCCACATCTCCAAGGAGAAACTTCTCAGGACTGGATATATAAAGCTTACGACCATATCAAGGATACCTAACTCATAGCTCTATACCAAATTTCATCATAATTGGGTCAGTCGTTTTGCAATGTAGTGTGGAATGTGTGAAATCAAGTTAAAACGTTTGTTTTCCCAAATAAAATAAAACAAATCGGTTACCTACAGTTACTACTAGCTTTTGTTTTTTTTTAATTACCCAGCTCTTTGTAATGAAATAGTAGGTAAATGTGCCTACTACACAGGTATGTCGCGAAAACCTGAATACCATTATAGACTCACTCAAGAAAATTAATATTACTTTGACCGACATAAAGTGGTTTCCTCATGTCGTGAAGCCACGATAATATTTACATACATACTATTCCTACGTAGCTATATCAAACAGCATTACATAAAAGCCATAACATACTCAAACCACAACAAACTTTGTCATACATCGTCCCAAAACCTGTAAGAAAAGCCTTATAAACGTAAAAAGACAACGACGTTGGTCACGCGATCCCGACGCTTGGGGTCGGCACTGACTTACACCGACACCAGATATTATCGGCAGAGTTTTGCGTTGTTTCTTTACTACGTTGTTGCCGAATTTGAAATGCCGGCTATGACACTCGGGTTCAGGATCAAAAACAAATGAATAGAAATACGTGTTAGATTGAAAACAGCACTTTTTCGATCGCCAAGTACATAGGTATTAGGTATCTACATGAGACAGACCCCGAAACGCTCAACCTTTCACCACTTCCTATGCGTTTTTGCTGGGAAGAAAAAGCGCAACAAACTCATCAGCTAGGCAATATTGTATTTGACTAAGCCCATTTACACCGGCTAGGTATAGAGGAAGTGAAGCATATTTGGAATACCAGTTTGTTTTTTGAAAATAAATTGAAGGAGAAACGGCATAGCTCAATAAAAAATACATTAAATTATTGTCAAAATATTAAACTTTAATAATGAGAACAATCAAATATAAAAAAATACCAGATATATTATCAAAATGCCTATCAAACTAAAAATACTCCAAAAACGTGATTTGACTTAGGGTGCAGATAATTTGGAATATAGTATTCCAAATTATATTCATTTTTTTTTTCTTTGAAAATTGCTAACACTTTTTCTTAGAAACTAATAGAATTCTAATATTTTTATAGTCATTGGCTCTTTACAAAAAAAGAAACTTTTACAAAAAATTAAAACCGACTTCCAAAAAAACCGAAAAGCAAAAAAAACACGTTATTCCAAATTAACAACACACCAACCTAACTTACAAATGCATGTCAAATTTTTAATTCTAGAAATATTCACTAAATCATAGTAATATCTTAAACTTACAAGGTCACTCCGCAGTTAAAATAATTACAATAAAGATTTAGAGTATTACAGCAAATGATTACCACTGATTGCATTCTTACCGAAAAAGTTTTCAAATCAGGCGTTTCGTTCGCTGGGGGCTGGTAGCCGAAATGTCAAGATGGCGTCCTGTTTTTAATGCTGTATGGCTTTGTGTGTCGTTTGACGTTATGTTTACAGCATAAAAACTCAGATGGCGTTTATATATATTTAGATATCGAAGTATTCCAAGTTACCTGCAGTATTCCAAATATGCTGCAGTTCCTCTAATACACGACTGTTTTTTTTAAACGAACTGTTTACTTTGGAAATTCATAGTAAACAATTTTCTTAAAAATACTGACGTTTATGACCTTTCTAGTCTAATGCTCAAGTCGACTTCCGACATCTTTATACATAAAATCACTAAATACATACTTTTACTCAGAAATGAAAATAAAATACAAACTTAAAAGCAATTTCAAACTAACCGCAACACTAATAGAAAAAAACACTATACAAAGAAAACTTTATTCCGATTTTTTTCGTCAAAAATTAAAAACATATTAAAATACCTTAATTTACATAATTTCCGTAAACATTATGAAACTACGTGAACTACTAAAGAACGTAAAACGCTATGATTTGTGGTCCCCGTCGCCATTTTGTCGCGTGATCACGAATGTATTTTCCCTCCAAAAAGTTATTAGCTCGTCTTCGATGCACGCTAGACACTGCCTGTCGCGTAGTTCGGGAGCTTGGGGGAGATTTTCATTTTCATTGCGTAGGTATATAGTTTCTTATTTAAGTGAACTTAAGATAGTCCTTGTGTACAGTGTAGGCTACTAGAATTATTTTTACTTTTAGTACTTTTTTTACACTGGTTAGTTCACCTCGAATGTCATATTTATACAATTCATTTATTTAACGAGTTTTTCGTTGAAAAAGACAATTTAGATCTTAGTGCATTCTAAAAGATACATTCCATTTGCTCACATGATAATAGTTGATACAAAAATTTTCCTACACAAGCTCCCGGTCTATGTATCCTGAAGAAAAACTTTTCCATCGATACGAAACAGCCATAGCCATTATTCCCGCGCGTGCGAACGGGACAAAACACAGGAAGGAGCAAAAACTTCTTATTCCAAAACTCATTCCTTTTTCGACAGCCTGTCTATTGGCGGCAGAGCGCGCCCGCGATGCGTTCGAAATTCGAAAATTTGAATTTATAGGTTCTTTATCGGGTCGACGAGTATTGCAAAATAAGGTTTTAATACTTTCCTGGTGGCATAAATTTCGCGTTGTTTTGAATATAAATCTATAATATTGGATAGTTGGCGTGTGGATAGTATGGGCTCGACAAGTTACATAAGCAAGCCGAAGTCGACGGGCTACCGAGTGAAGAGCGGCTCCAGTGCCGGCTCCGACAAGGAGATGAACGGAAAACTGAAGCGCACTAAGATCCGGCAAGTAGTTGACATTGTAAAAACTTTTGTGTGAATGTTTTGAATTTCGACATTAAAGAAAGAATATATGGATTTTATATGAAGGTTAACTTTTCGAATTATATTTTTTTTTACTTTTATACCTTTTTAAATAGAAACTTTTAGTAGGTATCATTATGTAAAATTTTATTTAACCACTCAGGCGCTCACAGATTTATACTTTGATAATGCAGTGAAGGATTTTCCAAGGAAAATCTTCGATCACATTATGAGAACCTAACCGTCTGTTATGCTTTTATGGTAAAATAGCTAAACTGATCTTAATATAATAAATAGTTGAAAAACATTCAACAGCGTTGAAATTGAAAGCCTTATATTAATTGTTAATGATCCAGTTTGGCTCGGAAAAATCTCATAGGCGGTATAATATGTCTAAATAAAAAAGTCAACTTTCTAAAACTAAAAAAAAACGATCCCGACGAATTGAGAACCTCCTCCTTTTTGGGAAGTCGGTTAAAAAAAATACGTCTTTTTTTTCGTCTGTATGATTTTGTACTTTTTATTCCTACAAAAAAGTTTCAAATATTGACAAAAAAGACGCTATATTTTTTGCTATATGTTTTCCACTATTGTCATTGTATTGTAAGCACATACGAATGCATTCATCCCATTAATTAATTTATGTACCTATTTAAACGGTCTATAAATAGCTTCGAACCTACACTTATCCTCAAATACCTGACATGTTAACTTCAGCACCCTAGGGTTACTTTGATAGTCGAAAGATGTCAGGGGTGAACTTAATTCAGTTGAACCGTCACGCAAAACAGTATCTAAATAAGTAGCTACAACAAAGTTTAACTAAATTGGGCCTATAAAATATGTACTCTTTTTTTATAACTCTATTTAAAAAAAAAAACATTATTATCTAATTTGCAAATACAAATTGAGAACGCTTCAAATCGCATGTCTCCTACCGATAATCGATTCATGCAAATCAGTTCAACTCGATTCGGTAATCATAATCCTATTTACCTATCTTAATCTATGATGATACATCGATTGCAGGATTGCATGTCACTGCAGTCGCAAGCCATTTGTTTACGACAACAACCGTAACTATAGCAACCGCGTTGTAGAATCGATACCTATTCGAATAGCCCCGCACTCGATAACGCGGCGCAATGCGCAACACTAGTTCCGAATCCGAAATTTGATTTTTATTTTTTGTTTTTTAGTTTCCAAAGTTAAAAATGTTTTTGTTTGTTGATCGTTAGTTGCGTTTAGTTGTTAATTATGTATTATACGAATTATTTGCACAGGCGTCCAAGTAAAATGAATGAGTATGGCTTGAAGAGGATACCGGATTACACGGAGTTGGCTTACAAAGAGGCGGTATCGAAGTTGCGATACTTTTTGTCCGGGAACTATGCGCCAAGCGTGAGTTAATCTTTTTTGTAATATACTTGAAGTGTTTTAAAATTAATCTTGAAGATTTATCGTCTACTTGTTATATAAAAAAAATAAGCTTTTTACTGACTTTTTTTCTGACTTGATTATTTTTAAATTGTTATTTTGACCTGAAAACAATTAACAATAATTAATTAAAATCCGATATCACTAGCTTACTAACATTACTCGTAGGATTTTTCCAAGAAACGTCGTTTGTGAATTTTAATCAAAGGTTTTTACCATTTGAACCTCCAAATCGGTGACCCAATTATAAATAAGTAAATATTTTTTTTAAATCACAGTTACCCTCAAAAATAAATCAAAAGAGTTCAGATAAAAATGTAAAACCTTACTCAAGACTTAAACAAAACATTTCTAATAGGCTGTTTCCTTCATTAAAAAAAAATCTGTATACCAAAATTAAAATTCCCTCACCAGGTCCGCAGCTACGGTGGCTCAGCCTCGGTCAAGAACTTGGACGAGTCTGACGGTGACGTGGACAAGAAGTACCCCAGCTCGTACACGCTGGCCGAGTACAAGCCGCGGCCGAGATTGACGGCTAAATACGCCACGTTGTACGCCGACAGTCTCAACAATTATACACCGCCACATACTGCCACTGGTAAGTAATAAGTAGACTTTTTGTATTTTATAAACGATGCCAAAAATCATCAAATGTTACCCGCCACAGGTTAGCACCGGTGAAGGAGTGTCAGACTCTTACTGACTAAAAATCCATCGTGTTCCTTCGTATTATTTTGTGTACCAGGGCCGCGGTAACTCTTTCGAACAATTCCGTAGCCTAGCTGTAAGTTGTAGACTTAAATAGATTTAAGATATGAAATAGAGTAGGAATAGTTTATACGTGAAGTACCCCAGCTCGTACACGCTGGCCGAGTACAAGCCGCGGCCGAGATTAACAGCTAAATACGCCACGTTGTACGCCGACAGTCTCAATAATTATACACCGCCACATACTGCTACTGGTGAGCTTTCTTAGATAATAGAAAATAGGTATAGGTATTGTAATATGAAACAGTCTACTTGTTTAAAAAAGTCGATTAATTAATTTTGTAGGTAATTTATAAGGTTTATTGATTTTTCTCTCGGTTTTTCTGAGTGAATCCTACTGGCTGTGTAATTTCAAATGATGACACGACGTAAAAAGGCGCACTAGGTTTTTTGTCGCTCGGAATATGTTGCGCGTAGAATCCGAGCGTGAAATTCCCTGGTTTGAAAGCGTTATAATAATTTCCTTTGTATATTTGCGAAACAACGAATCAACATGCCTACTGTTACTGTTTTTTTTTTATTGAATTTTACGATGTTATTGTGAAATAGTGCGTATTATGGTGCATCCGAGCTTTCTATACTATATTAGAGTAAAAACTCGACCGCGAGTCTTGAATCTAACATATACACCTCTACGTAAAGAATAAATGTCTGTTCAGAAACTTGTCAGAAAGAAATAAAAAAGAAAAAGGTACTAATTTGTTACATATACTTACAATAAAAAAAAAGGTATGGTGTGCTACCCTTTACGTCCTATTAGAAGCGAAGCCCGTGGCTTTACCTACTTTAGGAACTTGTTAACGAATCAGGTATCTAAGTAATACTTAATTACTTAGATACCTGGTTCGGTATGATTCAAAATATTCCACCAAACTGATTATGTTATCGAGTTAAATGCCAGTAAAGTATTAATAAACTTTATCAGATTATCAAGGTACCAAGCTACGAGCTTTTATGCAGCAAAACATTTCACAAAAGCATTGTAATTAGGTCAAAGCTTTCTTTGTATTTCATGGATGACATGAAGGTACACAATTATTATAGTGGACTTTGTATAAAAATTCAAAAAACTTTTACCTACAGTAAAAGAAAATTACAATTCATTTGAACTATGTACTAAAAAACATCATATCATCAGAGCCTTTTTCCCAACCATGTTGGGGTCGGCTTCCAGTCTAACCGGATTCAGCTGAGTACCAGTGCTTTACAAGAAGCGACTGCCTATCTGACCTCCTCAACCCAGTTACCCGGACAACCCAATACCCCTTAGTTAGACTGATGTCAGACTTACTGGCTTCTGACTACCCGTAACGACTGCCAAGAATGTTCAATGACAGCCGGGACCTACAGTTTAACGTGCCATCCGAAACACTGAAAAAGATCGAGGTGTTTTAATTACAAAATAAATTTCTTTCAAAATCAGTCTATGAATACATTGAACTGACACCAGAATATATGTTTAACTTTGCATCTTGCATCAGCACCAGCTCCAACAACCGCGGCAGCCAGTGGTGGTGACCTGACTGGTGGCACCAACCCTGACGTCATCAACTTCATTCAGAAGCAGGAGGAGTATATTGAACAGCTAGAACGAGAGAGCCAGTATTGCAGGGTATGTATATTACAACATAGGTTGATGATACATAACTTTGAAATCGCTGAACCAATTTTGATGAAACATGTGGTGCTACAGATGGGAAACAAGATTAAAAAAATACAAAACAGCATCTAAATCGCTTCATCTATTTAAGAGCTACGATTTACATGGATTATCATGATATTTACTCAACCCGATAAAACTTATAAAGCCTTTTGCATCGGGGTTTAAAAACGCCTGGGTAGGCTCTAATATTTGTGAGCGTGATATTGTTCTTCTTTAAAAGCAAACGGCTGAACGGATTTTAATGAAACTTGGTAGTTACATAGCTTTTACATATTAAAATAACACATGTGTACTTCTCATTCCCGTGCGGAAAGTACGAATATATTGTTCCCTGAGGAAGCGGGTGAAACCGCTGGGGGAAGTTATTAAATTCTCAACCATGTTAATATTCTTTAGGATGAACTAAACAACTTGCTCGGCAAAGTCAAGGAGGTGATCTCCGAGAATGAGCACTTGCACGAAGCTCAGAAAAACAAGCTCATCTCTAGAATGTTCCACTCGTACAACGGCTCTGAGAGTGACGAGCTGGACGAGCTGGGGGACAGCACTGGACTTGATAGCGATAATAAGGTAACAACTAATATATATAAATACAATAAGCATAGGACAAGCTCATCTCTAGAATGTTCCACTCGTACAACGGCTCCGAGAGTGACGAGCTAGACGAGCTGGGGGACAGCACTGGACTGGATAGTGATAATAAGGTAACAACTAATACATATAGATACAATAAGCACATAACAAGCTCATCTCTAGAATGTTCCACTCGTACAACGGCTCCGAGAGTGACGAGCTGGACGAGCTGGGGGACAGCACTGGACTCGACAGTGATAATAAGGTAACAACTAATACATATAGATACAATAAGCATAGAACAAGCTCATCTCTAGAATGTTCCACTCGTACAACGGCTCCGAGAGTGACGAGCTGGACGAGCTGGGGGACAGCACTGGACTCGACAGTGATAATAAGGTAACAACTAATACAAATAGATACAATAAGCATAGAACAAGCTCATCTCTAGAATGTTCCACTCGTACAGCGGCTCCGAGAGTGACGAGCTGGATGAGCTGGGGGACAGCACTGGACTGGACAGTGATAATAAGGTAACAACAACTAATACATATAGATATGACGGCGCCACCGTCGATGTGTCAACCGTCGATCTGTCAACGGTGGACCTTATATAAAGCGGCGCGCGCGCACGACTCGGGTCATTCGTTCGCCGACCGTTGCCGAGTGCACACCTCCTACAAGTTCGTGATAATTTATTTCGTTAATATTAATTGTAGTGACTAATATTGTGTTAATTGGAATAAACCAAGTGATTGTGTGAGAACCCCTTTGTTTTATTTAACGATGTCGGATCCTGACGCCGACAGATACAATAAGCACAGAACAAGCTCGTCTCTAGAATGTTCCACTCGTACAACGGCTCCGAGAGTGACGAGCTGGACGAGCTGGGGGACAGCACTGGACTCGACAGTGATAATAAGGTAACAACTAATACATATAGATACAATAAGCACAGAACAAGCTCATCTCTAGAATGTTCCACTCGTACAACGGCTTCGAGAGTGACGAGCTGGACGAGCTGGGGGACAGCACTGGACTTGATAGCGATAATAAGGTAAGAACTAATACACATATAAAAACAATAAGCTTAGAACAAGCTCATCTCTAGAATGTTCCACTCGTACAACGGCTCCGAGAGTGACGAGCTGGATGAGCTGGGGGATAGCACTGGACTTGACAGTGATAATAAGGTAAGAGCTGAATAAATAGGTAGTATTTTTGAATACACCAGATAAATAAATCCATCTATTTTTGTGTTAGAGGCTGACCTGGAATCGAACCTCGCATTTAGAGGCTGGTACTTTTTTTTTAAATGTCGGACACCTTTTCACACACGGTCGGTTAGCCCCATGGTAAGTTATTAATTAACTTGTGTTATGGGTGCTAACACAACTGATAAACTACATATAGCTACATATATACATATTTATAAATACATATCGTAACACCCAGACCACGGCCAACAAGCATGCTCATCACACAAATGTCGACCGAACCGGGAATCGAACCCGGGACCTCAGGTTCGACGGTCCGGCATGGTGACCATTGCGCCATCGAGGTCGTCGTTATTTACAGAAGTCATTGTCATAACCGAGTAACATCCACCGTTAGACAAGGCCCTAACCAAGGCTGGTCTTCAGGCAGGACGATATCGGTTCGCCATCTTTACACCTACAAAAGTATAATGTGTCTTTGTGTATAAATAGCCTAATACATAAAATCTAGAATGTAGACCTCAGTACACAAATTGAGGTAATGAACACACAAACACTACTTCGAACATTCTAGAAGTTCCCCTTTTGTTACCAGACAACTCCGCTAAAGGCCCGCAAATCAGCCAAGTCTCGCTCCACCAGATTGGAAGGCCCTAATATCGTGTTCGAATCCCGTATTGCTGAATTGGAGGCCCAACTCACGCAGGCTAAGATCGACCTTAAGAAAGTGCAGGTAAGGTCTTTTTTAGTAACCTATGACTCCAGATGCTATAGCTACTAATAGAATTTGCAGATATCCCAAAAAAAGTAAATTTTGAGTAACCACATCACGATTTTTGACATGGATAAGGTGGATTGAAAAATCTACTTCTACACCAAATTTCTAAAACACTGATTAAACTGCAAAAACTGGTTATATTAAGTATGTACTTTTTAATTAGAAAACAGTTTTCAGCGAGTTGTTTTAAAATCGATCAAGCTTGATTGCTACCTAGTTTTTGAAGTTAAGTTCACCGTTTTGCAAGACCACTAATAAGCTAGAAATGTGTTTTCTTTAGGAGGAGAACAATGAAAATAAGCGCAAGTTGGCCTCCGGGCTGGTTGACTCAACCTGCCTCGACGGCTTTAAGCGCCAAATTGACAATCTGCAAAGGTAAGCTAACTTTTAAGAAAAGTAAGACTTTCCATAGCTTTTTACGCTTCCAAGACAAGTTGAAGTTTAGTATTTTGAAATGTAGATTGTTTTAATCTGTAGATACGGTGCTCTACGCCGACTTCTAAAAGATTATGAGAGAATAATTAACATGTATTTAAATTGTCAATCTTTTTGCAATTCATGGCTCAATAATTGACATGACCTTTAAGACTTAATTAAAAAAGTAGGTCACCCGTACCTTCGTGTATTCGTTTTTACGACATCGTTTTTTAGCAAGGATGGATACAACCACAGCGCAAAACCATTATTATTCAAATACATGGTTTTTAATAAAAAAGCGCTTAACCAACTTTAATTTCAAGTTTCTTACTGCAACCACAAATTTTTTTCATCATTAAATTCTCCTTTTGGGTACAATGTAAGGAGGATGATGATTAAATTCTCTTTTCAAAGTTCTCTTTCTTCAACGACAATAGACAGGTCGCCATTGTAAGCTCAAATGTCAAAGCTGAAGTTCTGTTTTTATCGGTTTTTATATGTTTACAAATTACTCCATGATTTTCATATGATTGTGGCAATAAAATATCCACAATTTTTTGCCAAATAACCTTTCTTCTTTTTACGCTGTGTATCCCTATATGGTGCGGATTTCCTGACTTTGGCAAACACCGATTACTTTCAAATTCTCGTACAAATAGGGACAAGTCGTCGTTGGAAGCTCAGATATCCAAACTGAAGTTGAGCCTGGAACAGCGTGATGATGACGGGAGGTACAAGCGAGGGTCTGATGCGTTGGAACATCAGCTCAGGGAGGAACGGAATAATCTGGATGCTGAAGTGCGCAGGCTTAAGGTAAGTTAAACTGTCCGATGGGGAAGCTATAATTGGCTTAAAGCTTGAGATCATCTAAAGTTAATAACAATCTATTTTTCACCCCATGATGTTGAAAGTATTTTCAATCCGTTTTCTATTAAGAGGAGACAGAATTGGACAGTAATTCATAGAGTTGATCGACATGTTGTTGAATTCAGTCTCATATATTTCATTATAACGAGCCTAATAGGTTAGTTTACGGTGTACTCTTAGGCCGGCAATACCCGGACCGCTTGAAGCAGTCAGCAGCAGGCGGTCGACAGCATCACGCTGTCGACCGCCTGAATCAATTGCAACTGCTCGAGCGGTTCGTGTATGTGCGTTCATAGAACTCTGCAGTTCACTGTGCAGTCAACAGTTTAAAGCTGTCGCCCCTGACTACTTCAAGCGGTCCGTGTATTGTCGGCCTTACGTCAATCAACGTCATTGTCGTTTTCCAGGACGATTTATCAAAAGAACGCAACAAAGTTCGCGAGCTAGCGGGCGAGGGCGCTCGACGCGCCATACAGGAGCGCAGCGCGGCCGAGCAGCGCTACAACGCGCACTTCGACGAGCTGCAGCACGACCTCGCCGCGCAGTACGACAATGTTGCCAAGCTGCAGGTACGTGTTGCCGAGCTGTAGCTAACTACTAGAGCATACAGGAGCGCAGCGCGGCCGAGCAGCTAACTATGTAGTATATAATAATAGAATCTGCAAGTTAGTAGACGAGGTCGCCCGGCAACATTGCCACGTCACAAAAAGGTCAGATCATCATCCTAAGATAAAACTTAAGATGACATCCATCATATTGAAGACTGTCTTTCTGCATTCTCAACAGATCAAACAAGTCTGAATGCAGAAAGGTAACAACTGAATCACGGAGAAGTCTTGCCTAAAGAACATCTATCCTCTGCATTCATCAAATCTCAAGACAAGTAATAACTTGCTTTCGTCTTCTAATTGTAATTTTATTTTGTCAGTTGGATTTGGAGCGCCAACGTCGTGAAGAACATGAGCTGAAGCGAGAACTCTCCATGAAAAACGCCACCATCGACGAGCTGAAGAATGAATTGAAGACCAAAATGTGTAAGTACAGACATATCTTGTCTGAACGAACCAATTCATACATTGGGATACAAACTGATCTTACTTTATTTGCCATCTTTAAACACATAATATGGTGCTTTACAGTATCGATTTTCATCATCATCACCCATGATCATCGCATCACGAATTAAGTTAACGAATAATATTTTGTTCCAGCGTCTCTGCAAGCGGATTTGGCTCAAGCTCACGCTGAGAAGGCGTCTCTGGAGGAAGAACTGGCGAGCGCTCGTCTAGCTATCGAGAGACATCAGCGTCAGGCCAAACATGAAACCAATCGTCTCAATTCAGAGGTAACAATCACATAGTTAAATACCTGTGTCCAATTTCAACCAAATCCAAATGCCGAAAACAGAAATTCTCTTGGTTATTTATTTGTTATATTCCTCAAGAGTTTAATTATATTTTAACTCTAACCATCTCTAATTTTTTACTATTAATTATGCTCTTCATCCATATTTTATTTTGTTGTTCTAGATCCAGTCTCTCCGTCAACGTCTAGACCGCGCTGATGCAGACCTGGTGCACTCACGTCGCGAGAATTTGCGTCTCTCCGAACAGATCTCCAATCTGGAGAAAGAGGTATTGAAACGAAACTGTTATTGTTTACTTCAATATTTACCAAATAAATGTGCGTGTCATTATTGGTAAGAAAGAAAAAGAAGATGAGTTAGAGAGATGTGGGGAGTTGGAAATATAGAGAGTTATATAAAAAGCAGTTTTGCAAAAGAAGCATTATGTTGTTTTGTTCGCAGCAAACAATGAAGAACTTGACACCGATATCGCCGGAGAAGCACAAGAAAGAGAAAGAGTTATCCTCGATGCTGGAGACGATGGAGAATAAGCACGGTACGTAAAGCCACACTATGTAGTTTCTCTCAAAGTTGGGTCTAAAGTATACGAAATCTTTGGGAAATTGCCTCATTCAATGGGTAAACTATTGATGTTTTGAAAGATTCTTCACACAAACAATTTGGAACAATACCTTCAAAACATTCATACTTTACCCTTTCATCTTCTGCGCTTGCATGATGTACATCTATAGTGCTATGAAAGGGCTTTCTTTCTTAACTTTCAATAGTTTATTCATCAGATTGTTTACAAAGAGCTCCCATTAGTAGTGTCTACAGATAAGTTAAAGCTAGAACATTTGGTTCCGCAGCTAAAACGGTGGCTGGGTTGGAGTCCATGATACATTCACAAAACAGTCTGATGGAGAAACTCACCGGCGAATGTCGATCGCTCACTGACAAGCTCGACGACGCAAACCGTAGGCACAAGTACGACCTCTTTACAATCTAATAGCATGACTTATTCAGTAATCACTATCCTCACATTGCTGGCTGATATCGTTACCCATTTAAAAGTATTGTCTTAACGTCGTGCTGTGTTTTTATTGGTGGCAGGCAGTGCGCAGAGTCGCGGCCGCTCAGGCGAACCAATCAGAACACAGCGCGACCGTTCGACCTCGCGCGATGCCGACACTCGCCGTTCCAAGCGCCGCTCCGCAAAAGAGTCCGTTTCGTCGAATAACTACGCGCCAATCGTCGTTGGCCCGTTGACGACCAATCAGGATCTCACAAACATCAAAGGAGAGAAAATATACAACCTACCGCTTATGATACAACAGCCCTTTTTACGGGAGAAAAAGGAGCCTATTAAAGTTGACATAAGCGTGAAGTTGGTTCCAAAGCCTAGGAAGAAGGAGAAGAAAAAGCGAGGTGCACAAGTTGAGGAAATAGTAGTGCAAGCTGATGAGAATAGAGGCGTCAAGAATAGCTTTAGTATGGAAGTCTCAGATGGCGATGTTCGTGTATTAAATGAGACTGTAGAGATTATCGATGATAACAATAGTGCTACAGTGCAAGTAGATGGTAAAGACAGTCATAGCGTAGAAGAAAGTGCCCAAGAAATGGAAAGTCAGCCAGATTTGAATGCAGAACCAGCTACGTCAACAGATCAGAATAATGTTGAATCTGCTGAAGCAAGTCAAGGCATCATTGAGAATACAGATGAAAGTAAAATGCAAGAAGATGTATCGGATACTGTTAATCCAGAAAGCGAAACAGTGAAAGAATCAGAGACGGTTCAAGAAGAAGAAGCTTCATAAAATGCTAATACTGGGCATTTTCTGTTTGACTGAGTAAAGGAATTGATAGCAACGCGAATGACGTATACAGATAGAGTGAGGAGTAGTTTAGTTAAGCTAGATGTAGATAACACTGGTAGACTTTTAATTAATCTGAACCTTATGGATAATGAAATATATTACAATTTCTATCTTCATGATAGAGAGAAATTGGTTGTTCTTAATGTAACAAGAGTAGATCAATAAGACTATAGCAGTAAAAAAAAATTAAACCATTATCAACTGCCAGTGTTAAGTGTTTAATGCTAACTGTTGTAAACCTTCGTGCAATGTAGTGTGATACTAGTAAGCTTGTTGTAATTTTGTTGGCATATTATTTAAGTATTATGTATTCAGTGTTATCTGTGTTGTGAAACAGTACAAAAATTCAATATATTTAAATGGGTAACGATTCCATGTATAAGTGTGTGCAATAAATAGTTGTTAAAATGCATTTTTATATTCATTTATTCAGCCAGCTCTAGACAACACTTCATTTTTTAAGTCTTAGAAATTATCAGTTTTATATTTTTAGATTCATTAGCAAATTCATATCTAGTCTCATGTAGCTTCACAAAATTCACTCAAAATTTCCATTTCAGAGCAGAAAGAACACAATTGCTTTGCAGGAACGTTGAATTAATGAGAAAGCTTCGAAACTTATGGAGTTCCCATAAGAAATATTGCACCACCATCACACCTTTGCGAAGCTACACTCCTTTGAGTGGGTACCCTCATAGTCGGACCTCTTATGACTTAGATCGCACTTACTATACTTCGACCCCTAATTATAGACATAGATTTAGAAGGGCCGATAGTTTAAGTGATTCTTCAAGAGATGATGTTGGGGGGTTGACGAGGAATCTGAGCGATCTCTCCATTGATAGGATTGATGATTCTGATGACGATCCGGCGAAGGTAAGGGAAGATGATTGTGTGCCCCAGAGTGATGATTTGGAGAAACATTGTAGTTAGTTGCATCAATGCTTGTTTGCATGATTTTTACTGTATTTTTTGTATCTCTTATACATAGCCGATATTTGATTCAGACCCTTGCTAACCGAAAGCTTACTATATAAAGTGACCCTTTCAAATCGTTTTTGAAGTTTGATAGACTAGAATTAACTTTAAAAGACGCTGCTATAAAAGACCCTCTTGAATAATATTTACCTATTTGTATTCTGCATGGTGTTTGCTAAAAGCCTCACTTTGTTTGTCTGTGTGTTCACGTGTGGCGTGCTCAGGCAAGAACTGGCTACTCTGCAGCGTCAAGTAAACGGACTGTCGCGATCCATCCAGACTCCTCACGCACCTAGCCATTTTCAAGGTATGTATGACTAGCCGTAACACCCGCGTCCCGTGGGAACAACTGTCCGTACCGGGGTAATAGTAGCCTATGGCATGGCACTCGGGAATATTGTAGCTATCTATCAGTGAAATAATTTTGGAAATCCGACTAGTGGTTCCAAAGATTACGCCCTACATACAAACATAAAAATGATACCTCCTTATAATATTAGTATAGATTTAGATTTCTTCCAAGCTGAAGATCGGGACATAAATAACAATTTTGAGCCCTATGTCTAACAAAAGGATAGCAATATTAGATAGACTGATGATGATAATGACTATTCGATCAAGTTTGGTACAGGATATGAGGAAGAAGTCGAGCAATATGTATAGTATATAAATTACTTTAAAAAATACTGATAAAAACATTATGTACCTATATAGATCTTACCCTAACATAGCACTATATGTAGATAATACCAGAATGAACAAAGAATTTACACAAGACGAATAAACACACTTATTAAAGCTTTAATGACACTAATCAATTTTCGCAGCACATCCCACGCACCAGACCTCAGCCGACAGACATGTACCACATCCCCCATCCGACAGCGGACGAGACTATCCCGGAGCTAAGTCCCCCGGACACACCGCACACGCCCCGGACACAACAGTCCGACGAGACGACCGTCACCAAACAGGAATAGTCGAAGACAACAACACATTCGAACCACAAGAAGAAATAAACCACAACCAAGTTGTAGCACAACAAAATATTTCTCAAAATGCTCATCCTACAGACAGAGGCTACGAAGAAACAACAGAATATTTCGAACAGCAAGAAGAGCCCAGAGCTACCACAGAAAGTGAAACTGTGAGGGGAAATCCTATGGACGTTGAACAACCGCAAGAATTTCCAGCTACGGATCTCCGCTACGAACAACATTACCAGGAACCAAAAGAGAAGATAGATTATGAGGGTTTCTTCAATGAGTACCCGCAACCGGAGAATGTGGATCAAATATACGCGCAGGAATATGATGACCCAACACCACCTGATCCGAAGATGCACTATGAACCGAGTCATAAAAAGTATAATGCTGGTGAAACAATTGATCATTTTCCTGTTGAAGAGAACTATGCCACAAATGAGTATGCTAAAGAATACCTTACTGAAAATCCGCAAAATGATGTCAACGTTCAACAAGAAGGAAATTATAATGCTTCAGAGTATACACAAGAATATCAAGCATACGATAACTCGGAACACGAAATTTCAAGGAATGATAGCAATAATTTACAACAAGATAACATACCTAGTCAAAGTTAGCAATTTTATTAGAATTACGTTGTCTTCTTTTGTGCAATATTTTGTTATATAGCTTTTTAGTTTTATGTATTTGTGCTAGTTTTAAAATATTAATTGTAGATACCTAATGAAGCTTTTGATGTTAGGCATGTTATAGTTACATAGAAAACAAAACAAAAACTAGATTTAACTGATTCATTAGTAATTGAAGAACTTAAATAAAGTTATTTACGGTTGAAAAGGTTTTACTCTAGTTTATCATACAGAGGATAGTTTTGAAGCAACTAATAGAATAAAAAATAAATAAACTCAAAATGAAAATAGTACTTTATAAACGCAACGCTTATATTAATGCAATAAACGGTAATGAATATTTCTTATCTTAGAAATGAAAACGAATACGTAGAAAATTCAAAATATTTGTCTAAAAATTAATTAATTTCTCTTAGTTGCTAGAAAATATTCCATTAAAATTTCTCTACCAAATGTAACACCTTTAAAATAATAATTAAAATTATTTTTGCTCAATATAATGTTTATAGATCATTTGGTTGTTTCATTTAACACCTAAAGTAATTGTCGAGACCCACGTGTAGCTATTTCATGCTAATTTTCCTCTGTTAGATTCGGTTAAATTGAGAAAAGGTAGTTTTGACAGAAACAGCTCTTTAATATAGACGTTAAGTATGGAAATTGCTATACTTAATAAGCCTTAAAAAATGCATGGTTGCCAAAGACATTTATCATCTAGTATACCTAAACGAAAATACTTATTTATAAAAGTATTATTAAAATATTTTTTTATGCAGTAAGTAAAATTTTGATGTGGCAACTTTAATGTAGAAACTTTACAAATCTATTATATTTCTATCACCTTATTTATTTATACTACGAGTGGCTTATTCTTTGAAGCGAGGAAACCTGATAAAATAACCAACAATACAATTTAATATAACATACTCGTGCCAATATCAATTTTCGGTTTTATCCGATAACATTAATTAGTATTTTGTAGGAATTTAGCACGGTCACTAAGTTGCGCTCAATCGTGCGTGAGCGCAATGAGAAGTACATTGGTTTATATTTTAATAAAATGTGCTTTTATTGGCAGTTTTGCGGTAAGTGTTTTTATTATTATAACTAAGAATTACAGCTTGAAGGTGCTTTTAATATCATTGTCCGGATAGAAAAGTACGCTGTACCTACAGCTGTTAACTGGTTACGCCTCGTAAAATATCGATACGACTACCTTAAAAGATTATCTACGTTAAAACTCAACAGCAAAAGTACTAACACGGTCACATTTTTACAGAAAAATGACGGAATTACATCGGGGAGAAGCCAGGTCACTCTCACTAATCAATATTTTGAAAAAGAAGCCAAAAATGATATTGAACACGTTTTATCAGCTGGCAAAGACGCTGAAGATCATTTATTTCAAGATGAATATGATGATTACGAAAAAACAGCAAAAACATACACACCTCAAAGCAATTATCGAAAGCCAGACGTAATTTTAGATAATTTACAGGAAATGCTAAAACATCTGCAATTACAAAAACGAGTTCGTACACCCGTTATACTGCATAAACTTAACAAAAGATACCTCAGAAAGGAAAATGAAGCAGATTCGTTGAATTCCGTTGATACTAATCGATTGATCGAAGCTATGGAAAAACTAGTGAATTCCGAGAACACCAAGTCTTTAAGAAATTCAAAAGATAAAAAATATTCTTTTAATAAGAAACATTTAAGATACGCAGTGGATGATGCGGTTGCAACGCCTGACGACCATCCTGTATTAAAAATTTCTGAAGGCAAATATAATGCTAAGAAATATGCAGCCGATAGAGATGCAAAAAATGATTCAGATAATACCGATGACAAAAAAGAGGAAAAGCAAAGGCTTGAGAAGAAAACCAGTAATTTAAAAACTCTATATAAATTGAGTAAACAATTTGAACATTTGCGTAAACATAGTGACAATAAACTTCAAAGTAAACCTAACTCATTTAAAGATTTAAGAAGCAATTCGAAATTTTTGGACATCAACAAGAAAGACCAACAAAAATTTATGAATTTGCTTAAAAAAAGAATTAAAGTTAAAGGAAACTTAAGGAATTTGCCTAAAACCTCAACCTACAACGAGAAACAAGTAAGTACAGGAAATCGCGAAGTGTGGCCCATAATCAGCTAAATGCTGAAAACAACTGACCTCTTTCACTCAAAACCTTGTGTACACATAACGTCACTGAACGTGGGTTTACCGTTAATTATTTAAACTTTAATATACAACATGTACCTAACGTAATTAACGCACACCCTCAAACACCCCAATTAGAATATTATGTTATAATCATAATACATACACTGAATTTTTAATTTAACATGTATATGCATTGTTATTTACTAAATTAGTTATACCAATTCTTGGAGAACTTTTTGGTCATACTACTACGCACGCAAATATCGCGCCGCGCGCCGCTCGACTCGACACAACGTAACGAAACTACGGAAAAAGCCGACAATACACGAAGTCTTATTGCTTTGAGTTACGGTCTATTTGAATTTGTTTTGACTGTACAGGGTTAATATGACAATAATTTCCGTAGTTTTAATTATTTTTGGGATAAAAAATTACCTATATTAATAATGATATAAATCGATTCAGTAAACGATTCTGAACAAACTAGTTTCAGGATGTGCGTTAATTAAGTTACATGTTGTACACTTTAGTATATTTTTTATCATCACAAACTATCTATCAGCACTTATTATATTATTTTTTAAATGATTTAAATAATTAATCAATGGTAGTAAGCTAGACCGGAGCGAATATAAAATATGATATTGAATTTGCTTATCCGAAAAATCTTCTGGCTATAAATAAATTGATGATTTCTGTATTACAACCTACAAGGCTCATAGTGTGTGATGTGATATCAGCTGTCTATTGCTAAAAGATTTTTTGAGAATAAGTCAAGTAAATTCAAAGATGACCTAATGCATAGGTACAGGTACACACATACAAATAACAGCTTTGTAACAAACTTAAATATTATAACATTATTATTTAAAAAAGTAAGTTATAAAATAACAGTTTTTGACTTTAAGAAGTTCTTGATGACACTTAAAGAAACTTACAAAACTATTACTTAAATAAACTATTTTACATTTTACAGCAATCAATTTTGCGCCGATTGGGGGTAAGTGTTCTAAACTTTTGAAGATCATAAAACTAACAATTTTTTTTCCATCCAAGAAGAAAAGAAGAGTGTTATTTTCATTGATTTATCATCCGTGAATATTTTCATAAATCACTCTTTATTATTGTGAGCACAAACGGGCCCTACAGGAGTTTTGGTAAAGATTTAAATTATTTGTATTTGGTAAAGAGACTTGAAAACATTCACTTTCGTAAGCACTGAAAAGGGATTCAAAGTGCATCCGTCTTTTATCTCCTTGAAATTATAAATAAAGATAATTGATCCCTTAAATATATAACTTGCAGGATGCGCAAGACAGCCCCGCCAAACGATATAAAAGATCCACAGAAGCAGGCTACACCCAAAACCCAGACACTTGCAAAACATACAACGATAACCTTGCACAACTGTGGAGCAACCTATCAAAGCACCTTAACATCACTGAACAACCCAACGAGAAGGCATTACACAACATAGCCATCATCATACAAGCCTACTTGGAACATCAGAACGCAAAACCGTCACCCGACATTCACAAAGTCAAACACGAAAGTAGGGACAAAATAGGCGACGTTATTGCCAAAATTAGGAAACAGATATTTAATGATGAAGCTGATACTGATAAAATAACACTAACAATTACGAGTAACCTTGTGCCCCGCTATGAGGACAGCAATAACGAAGACTGTGCACAAATCAATGATGAATACCTTAGATTGTCAATCGACATACTGTATAAAAGCTATTTGGAAAATAATGTTAAATGTCTAGACGATGCAGATACAATAGCCCAAAACTCACTGTCTTTTTCATTCGGACGACGAAAACAGTCTGGAAGAGATTTAGTAATCAATCACCCGCCTCTAGTAGACATTGAGGAAAATCCTGATATTAAAAACATACTCATTGAAGATGAATTATACAATGACTACCACAAAGGAAAAGTTCCAAGACAACTACCGAATTCAAACAAAAACAGAAGAGTTATTGAAAGAAGAAAAGAAAATAAAAACGATACATCTCATTCCATACGCAGTTCAGAAAATCAGAAGGCAGAAGATAAATTAAACCTACGTTCGAAATCAACTCGAAAGCCTGCCACTAGGAAACGCAGCAAGAGTATATGTCAAAGGTCTGCTATACGTAAATTACTGATATCACTGAGACCAGTCTTAGAACGATTTATGGGACTCCAGGAGTGTAAAGTTGATAACACGATGAGATCATTAAATGATGATAATAGACCAAATAATCGTTATTATTTACATGCTTCTAATTATATTCCTTCAGAAGACAGTCAAACTCATATCCAGGGTATAGGTAGAAGTAAATTAACGAGGAAAAACACAGAAGGTAGTATACGTAAATACAAGAGTCATGACACGGGGCATGAAAATGACAGAAATGTACTTCGGCATGATACAAAATTTGGCACTTCTTCCCAGAAATATAGGCTAAGTCGAGTCAGAAATAGACATTCTGCAACACCTACAATTGCCAAAAATACCGATAACCGAAAATTACAATCTGATATTAGTAAGGCAAATGTTAACGACGAATACAACACGTACTATGAACAATATTATCAGTCAGTGCCGATGTATAACAATTACGATGCGACTTACAAAGCAGATAATAAAAAAACATACCCCATTATGATTAACCCCGAAGAGATATTATCTTTTAATAATAATGATGATGATGATAAAATGACTGTAAGAACAAAACTAACCAACAAAGAAAAAGGGCAGAGAGGCGTAAAAGTCGATTATGAAGACTATATTTTAGAATACGCCGACTATATTTTAGAATACGAAGACTTTCTCCCCGTGACGGGACAATCATTTAAGGATTTGGATGAGTATAGCAAATACGCTCAAAACATCAAAGCAAAAAGTAAAATACATGCCAATAGATATGAAAGTATGACGAATTTTCTTAAGAGGGCACGTGACAGATCACTTCAGGCGCCGGAATTTGTTATACCTTTTGCTCTAAATACTAATAAAAAAGGGTACGTAGAACTGACACATCTTGTAAAATATCCCAAAATCCTTGTATACCGTCCTCAGTTTATAGTCAAAAACACAATGCCATACGACGATTTCCTAAGGTCAATGCACAGTTTTAATCTGACTGGTGACGACACTCGTCTTTTGAAGATAGTAAGGTATTTCCCTGATAACCGTGTTCAAGTATTATTTGAGTCTGCAGATTTTGATACTCCATTTGAGGTTCAAGATCTTACCAGGGAAAATAGAAAGATCCGTTCATCAGATACTCTTAAAGCTTATCGATCACAAAATTATAAAGATGAGGCTAATGTAAATGCTAATGCAGAATTTACTAATGACGAAAGAAAAGAGATCACCCCTACATCTACATCGATATTTTCATCGTTTTTGCGCGATAGCACTGGTGACAAGCTTGACGAGTCAGACAGGCATGGCAATAAGGAATATTTATCGTCAAATTCAGATTCAGAGTCAATAAGTTATTCATCCTCAAATTCTGAATCTAACGCCAATCCCATATTTCGCAATTCAATGTTTTCGTTTTTGCGCGATAGCATTGGTGACAAGCTTGACGAGTCAGACAGGCATGGCAGTAAGGAATACTTATCTTCAAGTTCAGATTCAAAGTCAATAAGTTATTCATCCTCAAATTCTGAAACTAACGCCAATTCCATTAGTCGCAGTTCAATGTTCACTTCGTCTCCAACCAGTTCAAGTATACCATCTTCGATTTTAGGCTTGGATACTTTTAGTCGTGAGAGTTCAGATTTTAGTTCCAGTAGTAATCTAGATTCAAATTTAGGTTCCATGAACCGCTTTGGTTTTTATTTTAATCCAGTAGCCAGGCCCGAAATAAGCTCAACAACTCAAAGTTCTTCTTCACAAAAGCCTCAAACAGAATATACTTACAACCCTGTACCTATCATTAACACTGGCTCGTCTAACACGAACCCATTAACATCTATACTATCAGAATTTGAATCAGCTTCAGACATACCCATTACTGACCTAACGGGAATTAAGAAATTGCTTTCTCCATCATTTAATTCCAATCTTGTCTCTTGGTGGAAAACGTGGAAGGATAAAGTTATGAAGGAAATGAAGGTAATTTAATTTTAATCCTAACTACTAATGAAAGACCATATGGCTGGGAGTATGCAGGGATCTAGGGAGAGAAATGACGTCAGACGAAGAAGTATGGAAGAGGACATAGTGCCGACCGCGGATAAGAAATATGATGTAGTATATTAAAATAGAAACATACTTGACTGCCATTTGAAAAAGATATAACCCTAAAAGGATATTGCGGTAGCTGCAAAGTGATAAATGATGGAAAAATTAATAGGTAGCTGAAGATTTTGACTACTACTCCAGGGTAGCTCCAAAAGGGGTCAATTTAACAATAAAGGGGATGCGATTTTGATCCAAATCAAAATTGATTGAGTATGAATAAAACATTAACGAGATCTACTAGTACTTAAATATCTGGAGAGTGCTAAATTAACAATCTGAGGATTGTCGAATAATATTTTTGTTTATTTTCTAGAATATACTCGGGAAGGTGGATTCTCTTGGAAACAAGTTGAAGTATATAGTTAAAGCGGCCGACCCGACGCCAGACAAGATACTTGATGCTGATAATTTTAAATTATTTTAAACTGCATTGTGTGGAAAGAATGATTTCACACTAATGCGATAGTTTTTCATCATCACAACAGCCATTTTTCCTGAATAAAATGTTCAACTCATGTATTTCCATTCTAAAGTTTTCTTTAATCGTTTGACCTCTTTAATGAATTTAATTATAATTTAATTCTTATTGTAGGTCTCTGTACCATCCACCATCTGTAAACATCCATTATTGTTTTTGTTTCATTAAAGCGTTATTTATTATTTATTTATTTAAACCGTGTTTTTACTTGAATACATTAGACGCTCAATATACTCCAAGTGGACTTGATTTAATTTCACTCGCAATATCTTGCTATCCATATGGATGAAGTGGAAGCAATAAAATAGCAGACTACCCCACGTCCTCACTCATGTGTCAAAATGTTTCCTTTCCCCTGTTTGGACTTTGCTCCAGATGGTCGAAATATACACGTAAAATTACGAGTAGCAGAAACGAGCTATGTTGAGGCTGAGCTAGCATCCAGCTCTTGGTTCACAAGTCTTGATTGCGTGCAGCAATCGTACCGACCGTCGTCAAAAACCTACATCGTTTCATCGTTTGCACGGACTAGTAAAAAAATATACTCGTCCGTGATTGTTGTACTCTGTTCGAGAGGCCAACACACGCAAAGGCATCCAGACCGATGGAGGATGAATAGTGAGGAAGCCTCTCAAGGCTACTAAGTCAATATGTGGCCATTTATTGAGATTTAAACTATTCAGTTAGTGGATGAGCATAGTTATAGTTGAAATCACGTCAACGACAACAACTGCATCTGGCTAGAGTGGCTAGGCTTTCTCGCAACTCACGAATCTAAAAGTAACGTGCGTTACGAAAAACCGTAATCTTTGAAAAACCGTAATATTGCTTCAACTAGAATATCACCTGAGTTTTTAAAGGCCCGCTCGAGACATGACGTAAAACGTCAACTTGACGTATAATGTAGAAGAGATTTGTTTGTTTGTTTGACGTTGCTAAATATTGAATTATTAATAGTTTTACATTACTTAAATACTTTAAATGGTATTAACTTCGCAAAATAACTGAAAGTTTATAATAATATTTTCTGTAGATAGACTAGTAGATTATTCTACCATCGGTGTAAAGTTTTAAGGTTATAATTTTGTTTTGCAAGATTCGCTAACAAAAATCATGGTTTGTGAGAAATGTGAGAAGAAACTTGGCCGCGTGATTACTCCAGACCCTTGGAAAACTGGAGCCAGGAATACTGTGGAGTCCGGAGGCAGAAAAGTTGGTGAAAATAAGGCACTCACAGCGAAAAAGGGACGATTTAACCCATACACTAGCAAATTTCAAGAATGCAGGCAAGTTTCACTCATACTTGTAGTTTTCTTGGCTCAAAGATGGCCTTATGGCAATAATCTAGGGGACCTGTCAGTATCCTATTCACTAGTATTCTAATGACATCCTCTGTCCAGTATTTCAAGAGATAAATAAATCCTGCAATTAAACTGTTTTCATTAGAACTGAAGACATTTGTTATTTTGTTATTATAAAGGATAGAGTTGTATAGTTCAAGGTCCAGATTGAGCTACTCAATACACACTCATACTACATCATTATCCTCTGAGCCTTTATCCCAACTATTTTGGGGTCGGCTTCTAGTCTAACCGGATGTAGCTGAGTACCAGTGCTTTACAAGGAGCAGCTGCCCTATGTGACCTCCTCAATCCAGTTACCCGGGCAACCCAATACCCCTTGGTTAGACTGGTGTCAGACTTACTGGTGAGCAATACTACATATAAAGGTTAATTCCCTTTACCAACATAACTTAAAATATATCTCTGCATTGATCTAGAAGTAAGAAACAAACAAAATTCCTTCATTATCGTTAACAATATATGTAAATCTTTTACAGAATATGCAGAACAAAGGTCCACCAAGTTGGCTCCCACTACTGCCAAGCGTGTGCCTACAAAAAGGGCATATGTGCCATGTGCGGAAAAAAGATATTAGACACTAAGAACTACCGACAGAGTTCCACTTAACATAAGATACTATACAAACTATTTATAAGACCTTTTATGCATTGCCAGAATGCTAAATTAGGAGAAATTAGGTTTAAACTGCATGAAGCAATAATAGCAATATTGATGCCTGTTTTAATGTGTAATCATTTTATACCATTACGATATCTGCATAAAAATATGACAGTAGTTCGACATACACTTTACAAGTATAGTTTAGTGTACTGATAGTCGTACTCTGAGGTATAGCTACACTTAATATAGACTGCAGAGTAAAACAAAATAGTTTACAGATATTTTTTATTGGACTTATTGAAGCTAGTTGACGCTAAGCATTTTTTCATGGTATTTGTAGCTATTTAATATTTTGCACCAAAACTATATTATGCCTATGTATTCATGATTAGTATGGAATCACATAAATGATAAACAGTAATATGTATTTTAGTCGGTGAGAATTTAGGATAATCCGCAGAACATTTACTTGTTACATAATTTATTAATATTGAGTTGCACGTTTTACCGTAATGATAACCAAATCATTTACAGTTGTCAAATCACCGAATTGAACAGTGGGCGGCAAGTATAAGGCTGGTTATGGTGGTTATCATTAAAGTTAAATGGTGCAACTCACCATAAGTAACTAGAACTCACAATATATTCTAAATAGTGGCCTGTATTAAAACAAACTTTGTTGCCTGTATACCATAGCAATAGGTTGTTTATCATAGTGTGAAAGTTCAAATTAACAGCAATTTGTTCTTATGCAATAAATAATAATTATAGTTTTTATAATGAGGATGTACAAGTCAATACAGTTTACAATAAATACCACATTTTTAAATTATGACTTCTTTATATTTTCTATTATATTCTCTGACCTTATTTAAAATATTTATTGAAGCTTAAATAATTCATGATCAAGATACAGAGCAAAGTAACATTTTATATCCTATCTTTTACAGATCCTATGTTTTCCTATCTTAGACAGTTTTCAAAATTGTATAACCCGTAGACAGCATGGGACCCAAAACACTACCCTTGGATACACCAAATTTAAGCTTAACAACTGGCAAAACTGGCTCGCAACTTAAAGCCACAGGACACCATCAAATGCTTAGGTCAAATCTTTAAATAATAACAACAATGATTAACATTACAATGAAATATAAACTATGAAGATCATGTAAACTTATGTTGTTCGAAAACATTTTTATTCGGATACCTAGACTTTTGCTGGACGGCCAACTGTGATATAACCCAAAACAAGCATGAAAAAAATTAAGAAATTTCTCATTAACCCGAAACACTGGCTCGTGGACTTAGTGAACTTTATTTCATATACTTTTCACATACGCCGAAGGTCAAAACATATGTTTTGCTAATACTCAATCAAGATAACATGGCTTGCTTTTTTAAATCTGAATTTACAAGTGACTGCATTACATTACAATGGGCACAAAATTCTAACAGATCGTGCTATGTGTGAACTATGGTGTGAATATTTTGAAATGATTTTTCGTAAACTTGAACTTTTTTGTTGTGTTTTGCTCCTGTTTTACGTTAAGGTATGGTAAAATACTATTTTGCAGGTACCATAAGTTTTAGGGCTTGCTCCTACAAGTAGATAGTTTCCTCCTCTTAGGCTCTCCTCTAAATATTCGTCTCTTTGGTTGCTACTTTAGTTTGGAACTGTTCAAAAGCGTTACCGCTGACCAACATCGTGAAAGCGCTTGCTGCACTTTGTTCCGATAGAACGTGAATAGGATTTAGTAAGAGTGTAATATTGCCATCAAACATTCTCCATGTTTAGGTACCATTGAAAATAAACCTAGGCTCTCTAGCGTCTATCAAAAGCTAAGAGCAGCATATTCTCTCCCATTTGTCCCTTGCCGCTGCGATGACATTCGCCATGTGTGCCTTTACAAGATTTAGGTACCTAATACCTATTAACCAGTTGCAATCAATTGCTAAACATAAGTAATATGTATTCAAGCCGAATAAAAGGTCCATATTTTAAAATAAAATAAACCCATTTCTCGAACAGCCAATAATTTCCGATGAATGGAAAAAGTCACCTCTGAAAACTGATGAAGCCAAGCAAACGTTTGTGAAACTCCTAAACACCATAGTCAAGGTGAATGAGCAGAGATTGGTCACCGTTAAGAAGATAGCTGATCTTCAAGACTACATGCTTACGAAGAATAAACTGAAGACTGATTACGATTCGTATGACTCCATAGAAGATGAAGACAGCAGAATTTTAATAGCTTATGCGCAGGTAAGTAGGTGATCCTACTGATCCTTGCTTGATTGTGAAAGCGAAATTGAATTTGTGACAATTTAAATTTAAAACGGCTGAAACGATTTACGCCTTCTTCTCTTTTAACCATTTTGCTGTGCCCATCAGGGTCCATAATTGTGACTATCATTTTATATTTCCACCTAGTACATTATGGAATTAAATAAACTGATTGAATTGAAATTTGGATTAAGGAGCATGGTAGTAGGGTACCGATTCTGGATACGGTGATATGCTTAGCTAGGTACTTATTATTATAGGTCCTTTTGGTCATCAAGAGGGAGAATCCTATATTCACCAGTGGACCTCTAGTGAACCAAATCTTCGTATCTTTCCTGAGTATCGCAGTCTTGAATCGAATGGTGGACTTGTCATCAATAAAATTAATTAATCCACGTTATAAATGGGAAAGTGAGATCATTGGTTTGTTTGTTACACTTTTAATGTAAAACGGCTGATGTATAGGTACAGAGGTGAAGGTATTTCTGTACCTTAAAAAAATACTCATATCATAATTAATTTTTCAGCACCTTCCAAGATTAAGAAGAGCAGAAAACGAAGCGATTTCCAGAGCTATGTGTAACAATATGAATTTATTGCGACATAACAATGGAAGAGCGAAGGTGTTTTTGAAGAGCACTTGTAGGGAGCGAGCAATAAGACAATGTATTACCGCTTGCAAGCAAACTTTAGCCGACGTTAGCGGCAAATCAAATTCTATTCTCAAAACTAGAAGAGTATTCATCTCTTCTTGTAAAGATAACTGCAGAAATGCTTTCGATAATGATTTGGATTAATAGTTTTCTATCTTTGTATTTTTATTTCTAATCTTGCATTGTTTAATAGCAAAATTCTTTTCAACAGTTTATTTTTAAATATTTTTGGAATCTTCTTTAGGTAATTAACTACTATGGAATATAGAATACATGTACATAAATGCCTGCCTAATTAGTCATAAACGTACTAAGAACGTTTTTTGATTACGTACGTAACGTAGGTACCTAAGTACGAACACTTTCTTCAAGTTGATTATCCACAGTAGGTAATATAATATCAACGGTACATTCAGCTTAATATTCATAATTATAGTTAATAATTAGGTACACGAATATTTTGCTGTAAGTAATTAGTGTAGAGACAGCCTAGCCAAAGAATTTAATGAACGCACGGCAGCCAAAACCACGGAATAATGCAAATTAACGGAAAACATCAACAAACCAAGTAATTGATTATCTTGTTCATTAAAATAACTATTAAATTGTGCGTCTCGACAATCCAATCAATTTGGTAACGCTCGGAAAGTCGATAATACGACGCCCATTTTAAAAAGAATTGTTGAAAATGAGTATTTGTGTCTGAATTTTTTTGTACATAAAATGGCACGAAGAATTGCGTGCTATGTGATTTTTATAGCGTTAATATGGGGAGTAAGTATGTATCTTTTTTTATATTCACAGTGATTTTAGAACAGATTCTTTTACTAACGATTTTCTACTATAGGTACCAACAAAATATACCTTATTATTGCTAAGCTAACATTAAACTACTTTCACCGTACTTACCTATAAAAAATCCAATCTATGAAAGCGTTGTTACTTTTCAGTTTAGATAGTACAATGGAATATAAACCCAAAACTGAGATAAAATATTAAAACCTCTTTTTACTACAATGTAGGAAAACTACAAAAATTCACGTAAAACATTCCAGATATTTCTAATTCCACAATTTCAACAGGCAACCGCGGAGAGAGAAGAAAACATTCGAAATCTTTTCAAGAGCAACATGACGCGTGGTGACTTCTCGAACCTTCTGAAGTCTCTCATCAGGTTGAACGAACAGAGAGTTAATGTGCTCCAGAAGTTGTCCAGACTTGAGGATTACAGCATGCTGAGTGAGGTTCTGAGGTCTGGAGACAAGAAGGGGGACGGGAATCTGAGCAACTTGTTCTTGGTTGTGCTGTCTAAAGTGAGTGGATCCCCATAATAGTTAAAAACTTGGACTGGGTTAATGATAACACGATTATACTCTGTATTTTTACTAACAACAATTTGTTTGGTCATTTGTTTTATAAAACTATTCTTCTTCTTCTTCCGCCCTGCTCCCAAGTCATTATTTTATACCTCCCTGTCAGACGTCACACTAACATCCACTCCCTTCTTATTTATGTCCTCTTTCAGGCAATCAATCCATCTTTTCCTCGGTCTACCTCTCCATCCTTCCACATTCATACTTAACACACTCTTTGTAGCATGCGTTTCATATGTTTTATGAAACTATCCAACTTTAATTTCAATGCTTTGTAGCATCAAAACATTAATAATAATAGGCAAGATGCTAATCATTTATTTATCAGCTTTCGAGATAAAATAAGTTTTAGCTTTTCTTCTCCAGTTTTCCTTTCATGTATTAGTATTTTTATTGAGGGGATTGTTTCTCATATTTATTGTGTATTTCATTTTTATTATTTTCTTCTCTCTCTAGCCTACCGGAGACCTACAGCGTCGATATGATCAACGAAGATTATAAACAAATTGACAGCTCTAATGTGTTAATTGATTAAAATGGCGATTCTATGGCAATACCTACATCTTTCTTTTTTATTTTCCTTTTTACCTCTTTTCTTGTATGGTGTTTTTACTGCTGTGGTACGATTAGGTTTCCATAAAATAATTTCGATGTTGACAAACATACTAAAATAGTAGGTAGCAGTTTTCGACCTGTTAAATCAAATTAATTAAAATTCGTGTATTTTAAAAGCTAACGCAAGGAATCTGTGCGTATCCTAATAGGACTTAAGTACCTTTAAAAATAGTTCGCGAATATATTCTTTAAGTGTTCTGGACTTCAAAGTGTCTATGTTAAAGCAGGTTATATTTTCCAGAACCAAAGTGACCCATCGCGAAGAAATATGGGCTTCCAAGTTTTGGATTCAGTTCCTTCGGTCAATACAGCGAATTTCTATGTTGGTGGAATAACATTAAATGATTCCAAAACTGCAAAGACAACCCCTGATTTACAAAGCAAATATCTCATGAAGGAAGAATTTAAATCGAATCTCGCAGATAATTTAAATATAGAGGATAAAAGTAATAATCCTATTGTTACAAGGCATGGATCTAGTCATGTTAAAAATAAAGAGCAAGAGTCAGTAGTTGCAATGAATGATATTGTTAAACCTAAAGGTAGATTTGAAATCGTAAGTAATGGGGAAAATACTAACGCGTATAAAGCAAGCTTAGATGGTGAAAATAGCGATGATGTTATAAAACTACCAGGAAATAGTCAGAAGAGAGAACCTGCTGTATCACAGATTTCCTTGGAAAACGACCGCTATAAAGTTCCAGACTTTGAATCAGGTCCTATAAATTCCGAAGTACATAACTACGAATCTAATGAAAATGATCACAAACATTTGCAACTGACCATACAAAACCCTTATGAAATTCGTGACATTAAGCATCATAAATCAGGTAGAGATGTTACTGAGGATGGTACTATCAAAAAAGCAAACACAAGTATAGACAATTCAAGTGAAATCAGTACTGACAACAAACACATATCATTAAGCGTACATCCTACTAAGCGTCGTAAAAGGCATTCGAAACAAACCACAGTAAAATCTGTTAAAAACAATAGTAATAAAACAACACACCATAAAAACCGCCACAGTACTAAACAACCTAAAATTAATAAAAAACAATTTAGTCCAAATGTCGATGTTAAAAAACATCCTCCAATAAATAAAGATAAATCTGAAGAAAAGAAAAAAGACACTAAACCTATTCAACAGCTTCCACAGACCGAACAGATTCCAGAAGATTCTAATCAGGACGCATTCTACGTAAGTAAAGAAAACAAAAAGGGTGATGACCGTGATAGTAAAAAATCTAAAATAAACAAAGACGAAAATAAGAAAAATATTCAAGGTAGTAAACAATCCAACATCAGAAAGATTAAGGCTACGAATGCACCACAGGGTACAAAGGTTTCTAAAATTAACACAGAACGCTCTGCTGAAAATGACCGTGTGATTACGATTGATTTGAATGAACCTTTAGGCCTACAAATGACGAAAGATGATTCTAGTGAAGATGAGCGAGTCCTTAAATATCCTTCTGCAAATACAGAAGAGACTGAAGAAATCATGCATAATTTTGAATTACCTATTGATACATTTAATGCAAATGACAAACATAACAGTCGGCCTAAAGATGCCAGAGGTTTGCATCAAAGTATACCGATACTTAATAGAGGCGCATTTGATGGTAACATCCAAAAAACTAAAATATCTAAAGATTTCGCAAGACATGATATTGATTCTATTAGTAAATCAGCCATGGATGATTACAGAGGATTTGAGGGAGGTCCTAGATATAAAAATAACATCCCAGCAAGAGGAAGACCACTGGCATTGTCCGATGAAGGCTCTGAAGAACCTAAAAAAGGCAGAGAATCAAGAAAGACCTTCGCAAAGTGTATAAACAAAAAAGCGTTAAAAATGTGCACAAAGTCTTGCAATAGCGCTTACAAGAATGTTTGCCGAAGACTTAAGTGTACTTCTAGATCGAAAAAAGCTTTGAAAAAAGAATGCAAGCGCAGCTGCAAAAAAACTTTTGCAAGTAAATCTAGTAAATACAGCGATGAGTCTGGTAACAGTAACAGTGACAGTAATAGTGACAGCAACAGTAGTTAGAAAAATAAGTAAAACGGTAAAATAAGTAAGTAAAAGTGTCGGCAAAATAACAAACCATATGAAAAGTATGATTGCCGACAGCGTGTAGGTTAACAGCAAGTCTTAGGATTTAAGAAAAGAGTAATGTAAGACCATAGTATTTGTTTTATTATAAAAGACTGTATTGATGATTTTTTTAAATAAATTTTCATAAAAACATTTTGTTTTTTTTTTCAACTCCTATTCTCACAGCAATTGAGGTTATAACATTATTTGAGTAAATGCAATCAGGTTTAAAATTTACAAGGCCACTAACATACAGGATAAGGGCAAGATGATGATGATGATGATGATGATTAACAAAAATTTTGATAATTTCCAGGGTGCCTTAGGCAAGAATATATTTAGTAATCATAGAACATCAGTAGATGATGATGACATTCGAGTGGTGAATGACAGAAATGAACAACATAAGCTAGCAGGTGATAACGGGTCTGAGCGGTTGGGACTTTTAATTTTGGATGTAAGTAGCGTTATAATAGTGCTTTTAAGGTAACACTGGGATTCAGAAATAGAGGAACTACATTATGCGTACCTATATGTATAGGAAACTAAAAATCGAACTGCGGTAATGTCATAAAATACTGAAGTAGCAGAAACAAATTAAACTATCGCGGGCGGAATTCTAAACTAACTCCTACCTAAGCAAATGTTTCATATCACAGCTCCTAACTGCGATTTATAGCTTAACCATTTTTTAAATATAAATATTAGCAATCATTTTACACGCGTGTATGTTTCGAAATTGCTTGGAAGTGTTCGGACCATTTTAGGTGCCAGATAGATTTTATTTGAATGTTGATTTAGTAAAATTTTCACAAGACTGATATCGTGGGGAATTCGAAGACATGCTAAGTCGAAAATAATACATTTTCAGTACAACAATGACGTTCAAACTAGAAGAAGGATGAATGATAACGACAGCAGAAGAAGCGCTGGGAAGAAAAAGAAAAAAGGACGTACTGATAAGAAACAAGAGCAAGTTGAAAGTGTTGCAGAAGAGGAAGAAGAAGTAGTGAAAAAGAAAGTAAAGACACCTAGAGCTACTGATTCAGAGGAAAGAGAGAAAGATGAAGTAATTGAAAAGAAAGTTATGCAACTTAATTCGGAGGAAAGAGAAAATGAAGAAGTAGTCGAAAAGAAAGTTATGACACTTGATTCGGAGGAAAGAGAAAATGAAGAAGGAGTCGAAAAGAAAGTTATGCAACTTAATTCGGAGGAAAGCAAGAATGAAGAAGTAGTCGAAAAGAAAGTTAAGCCACTTAGAGTTCCTGATTCTGAGGAAAGAGATGATGACGATGATATGAAAAGTGTAGCTACACAATGTATTAGGGAAGTGGAGAAGAAAAAAGTCGAATGCACCAAGGCTTGCTTTTGGACGTACGAGGATGTCTGCGAAAGACTCAGCTGCTCCATGAGGGCAAAGAAGTTATTCCGAAAAGAGTGCGAATATAATTGCAGGAAAAATTTCGATCATAGTTCTTGTTTCTAACATTTAGGATAGTTTCTAAGCAAATAAAGATATATTTCTTCCGCCAGATTTTGATTTTTTTGAATTCACAGTAATAATTGATCTTAATAGTTTTGGTACCTCTTGAAAATATGCAATAATTGACAGTTTTTGGGCACATGATACTCATGATTCTGTAATAAATAGAATATACCTACCTATTAAGTATTATTATACATCTATATTCTCTCTCATTTTTTGTTTAAATAGTAATTCCAATATACTTGCGTATAGATCGTATTAATGAGACAACAACAATTTATATAAGATAAGAAAACACTTCTATTTTACTTTTAACAATTTATCTTTTTCAGCACAACCATTTCACAAGACGCAGTTTTGACATAGGTGGTAACTCAAAAGAATCTGGCATTGAAGATGATGACGATAAAAAGAAAGAAAATGAAGAAGGTACTGAAACCCGAGGTCACGACAAGAAAAAAAAGAAAAAACACCACGACAAGAAGAGAATTGATGATAAAAGCAATAATTTACGGATGCGTGGAGAGGAAACCGTTGAAAACACTCAAGTACCTAATGCCGAGTGTTTGTTAGAAACTCAACAGGATGTTGAGAAATGCATAATATCCTGCAGAAGAGTTCAAGAAGATGTTTGTGGCCAACTCAACTGTTCTGCCAGATCTCAAAAGGCACTCCATAAAGAATGTAGCTATAATTGTAGAAAAATCTTCGACGTTAATATTTGTTATTAACACTAATGGTATTTGTGCTGTAAATAAACGTTGACTTGGCTATTTATTTCTCACTGCAAATGTAATTATATAATCTTATAGTGATCGTTGTCTTGGAGACCATCCGCTATGTGCTTATTCCTCATAAGCAGCTCTATCCTTGTCAAATTCAAAATTCCTAGTGCAGCTCTTCCTGCATTCCCTCTTCAAAGTTTGTTTAGCCCTTCTAGAACATTTGCGCTTCTTACAAACGTTCTTATATGCGTTTTGACAGGCTTTCGTGCACATATTAGTAGCTTTTCTCAGACAGTTTCTGTGCCAACGTCTGGTTTCCATATGTTTTCTTGAATCTCTGCCGTATTTGTGCACGTGGTCCTTGGATCTTTGCATAACATCGTCGGGGTAGTCGGCTGATCCTGATAAATCGTTTTCCAAAGATAATTCCTGTTGGCTGTCGCCGCTTGAAATGTCAGTACTGGCTGTTTTGTGTCTTGCATCTATGGCAGCCTGGAATTGAGGAATGTGTTCAAATAACATAAGGACCTAGTTCATAGACAACATAAATGTCTGATTTTCTTAAAATTATTGTTTACTTTAAAAACGTCAAAATTCACAGTTATCAGTTGTTTTAAGAAAATCAGGCTGACTTTTAAGTCGATTAATGAGCCAAAATCGTTCATGGTTTTTAAGAAACTTTCAAAGAGCAGCCCAAGGTTCGGAGGACAGAAGTTGATGATGATATACTTGGTTAGATAAAAGCGGATATTTCGAATTACCGTCCCATCGGACTATAAGAAAGGGGAGCAAAAGCAATGCATAGCTACTTACAAAAATATTGACAATCGCAAAAAGTAAAATAAAATACATGTTCCATGTGATGCGGAAACAATATTAAAATTACAACTTTATTTCTAGTACATAGTTTTATTATTCAATCTATTTTTATTGATATAACAGTACCAAACTGATTTAATATACCGACCGGTTGGTGAATACAGTAAAATATTTACATGCCTGTGCCCAATCGTAATGAAAGTATCTAGGTTGAAAGTAAACTAATTTTGACTCTAAATAATTAAGATAAAACTCTTAGTAGTAAATATCACTTACGTTACTTAATAAGTTTCTAAACACAGCCTATACAACTAAATCGATTTCAATAACTGGCTGACTGAAGATGGAAATGCCTTCTAAATATAGTTAAGTAACGTAGGTAAGCGTCTCGCCGAACTTTTCGGCGACTCGAACAAAACATCAAGCGACGTCAATCACTACACAAAAACCAGGCAACTTACGCGTACCCTGTGCTCAGAATTTAGATGCAAACCCCGACTATACTGATATTTAGAATTCTAGAACGTGGAGTTCATATTGCGTAACCTTTAATCAAAAGGAAACAATTCTACCAAATAATGGGAAAATTAATTGAAAACCCGATGACGTTACACAAAGATGGCTGACTTTTATACCCCAGTCACTGCCATGGATTTACACTACATACTTTATATTGCATTTTTTGGTGTAAGTAACATCTAATTTTAGTTTCTTAGCTGTCTATCTATGACTTGAAGGATGCTGTGCAACTCCAAATAAAATTTGGATAGCGGCAGGAGGATCTATCACTTCCTTAGTTACACAAAGTAATTTTCGCAAAACTTTTTGTAGTTCTGAAATATGTTCCATGAGTGCTCAGAAATATTTTTTAAGCATCTGAAAGTGACGTGACGGAGGTGCGGGGAGAATGTAACTGCAATCCGCCATTGAATTTTTTACTTACTGCCAACTATACCTTAGTACAGTCTCCCTACTACAAAAATCATTTATCACTCTTGAAAAGTACCTAGGTACTTCCCATGGATAGGTACTTACTTCCTCAGTGCGCAGTGATGTAAAAAATTGCTGAATTTCAGGCACTAATAGATGCAAAGGAATTCTTACGAACGGGTAGCGGTGATACTATTAGCATTCCTGAAGATTCAAAAAACGACGAGCCTGATATATTGGCCCTAGTCATTGTCGAGGTAAGCTTTGTTCAAATAAACTGATAATAAAATCACCGAGCGATTGTGTACGGTCGCAACAAAAGTTACAACAAATACCTAGGTACCTGAACACTAAGTAAAATCAGCATGTTTTCCTCACTCAGTCATATACCACTGATAGAATAGTTAAAAACTTTCCCGATGTAGAATCGAAACCGCACTCATACTTGAGAGACTGGTGATGCAAACACTAGGCTATCACGACTTCAATTTAAAATACTTTTTATATTCCAGCATACAGATTCAGAACAATCAAACAAAACTATTTCAAGTGAAAATGAAATGATGGTGCCCTGGGTAGACCATCTGAATTCCGATTATGACATAGACTCATCAGGAGAAAGTAATTCCGATGAATATCAAGATTCAGAATCAGACTCAGAGTCAGAAATAGACACAAGCTCCGAATCCAGTTACTACCACGAAGACGACTATAAAACATCTGATTCCTCCCAAGAAGCTTCAAAAACTACCAATAAGGTAGAAATGTCAGATTATGTTCATGAAGCTGACGTTTTAAGAAAAAGATGGCGGTCCTGTCAGAAGAAAGCGTCGAAGGTTTGCAGGGAAGCATGCGTGGTAGCGTATAAGAATTCTTGTGATGAACATAAATGTAAAAAGAAATTGAAAAGAACTTTGAAGAAACAGTGTAAAATGAGCTGCAAGGACTTCTTTCTCTAAATTAATTTTTAGTCTAGTTTAAATAGTAAGTAAATCTAGAAAAAAATAATTATGTAGGTAAGGCATATTTATTAGAAAAGTTAAAAAGGCTGTAAATCTAATTGTACGAAAAAAACAAAATATAAACATTTTATTCGTATTTATTTTATAATACATCGATAAAATACAATATTTATAACTGTGATATAATAACATGTTAAATTGTAATTGTTCAAAGAAGACGTTGCTTATTTACGACTTTTATCATCTTTAACAAATATAAGTATAATGTTAATAAATATTATTGCTCATTTGCATAATGGCCACATTAAAAAAAGTACAAATATCTTAGTATTTTTAATTATAGATGTCATAAATTGTACCTAATTTTGCAAGGTCCATTTAAAATACAAATGCGTTTACACAATAAAAACTTTTTTTTGTAAAAAAATAAGCTAATGAAGCCATTATGTAAAAAAGCCGAGAAAACTAAACTATACTTATAAAGAAAATGGCCCAGAAATCTTTGTTTCTGCTATAACCGCGAACCTAATTAAGTACCTACTTAAGTAAACTTAATATTTAATATTGGTAATACTTTCGGACGGAATGTCAAATGGTAATACATAAACATACAATAATTATACATCCTCATGATTATTTATTTGTTTTAATTAAATTATAAATTGTGACATAAAATAAAATTATATTTAATTATTGTAGATTTATTTTCACAACCTAAAAATCTGTCAAAAAGTTCATAAGTATATTTTAATCTTAAATATTCATTTTCATAAAATCATTTGTTTTTTTTTATAATAAAAGGCACGTCGTGAATAGATTTTTTCAAAAGAAAATAATGTTTTAAAAAATACATGTTCGTGTTTGTGGCACTTTTTAAGACACTTTGAAGAGTAAGTAAGCCTAGTCTTACTTAATTAATACATTTCTAATATATACTTTTTCATTTTTATATATTTTATCTTTAATAAAACTTATTTTATATATCAGGATTTTATACAATTTGTATTCAATGACTACACTAATGTAGTTTAAATAAACATTCACATTTTGATAATGTGATCCTTATGTATAACGTTTTAAAGATCATTTTACACAAAATGGTAGCTTTTTGGCTTTTTTGATTACGCCATGAAAAGTCAAGCATTTGATTCTTAATTTGTGTTTCTACAAATTGTAACAAAACCAGACTTTGGCGGCGTACGTCTGTAAGAGAAATGGCGATAGCTAAGTCGCCATTTTGAATTTGAAGCGAAAATTAGAATCATGAATGTATGTTGACTGTAATTTGACCATGTACCATGTTATATGAACATGCGCAATGATCTGAACGCTGTATGTAAATTATAAAAAAATAACAGCGTTTGAACCATATTAGCAGTGGCTACTAAACATACCTACCACTGAATGTAATAATGACCTTTAACTAAAACAATATAATTGACGTTCATCGATATAAAATAATATCTCACAGTTTCCCACCACTAGGACTCCTAGAGCTGCTCTTTATTATCGATGTTACCGATATGTTACCCGAACTACTGAACTGAGGAGGGGGTGACCGGGGCAAAGAAAACTTCGCGTCACTCAAATTCTCCTGACTCAACGACTTTTGCGTCGTAAAAACCGGTATTTTTGACGAAACCCCGGGAGCTGGTTTCGATTTTTCCGCTTTAACCGGTATGTTACTCGGTTTAGCGGAAATTTGCGGTTTATTCGCCGACAACAGTTGTTCGGGAGACCGTAACTGCAGCTGGTCTAGTTGCGATAATCTCCGGTTTTCTAGATCTGTGCTCGTGACTATGGTGCCTTTAGGAGATTCGTAGGTAGCTGTGCGGAATTTAATATGACTGTTTCTTGGTAAGTCGAAGTCTGAATGACGTTTCTTTGGTTCGTTCGATTGGTTCGATCGCTTTGCTTCAGCTAGTTGTTTCGCTGAGAAGTGCCTTTCATTGTGAATGAAATCATTCAGCAACTCTATGTCTAACTCGTAGGATAGTGGGGGTTCTTCGTATGGCGGCGCTCGCTGTCTACTCGTCACCTTATCCTTACTTTCCTTCTGTTTCTGCATTTGTTCTGTGCGCGGTGTCACTACTTGTATCTCTGTGATGTGGTCCTTATGACTGTCAATCTCTTTGCAATCTTTCTGCACATCGGCCATCGTTGGATTAATAGAGTACCTCGTTTTAGTAACTTCAACAGCATCCCCACTTGAGGTTTGTACATCTTCTAGATCCTGTATAATTCTGATACCCATTCGAGATAATTCTTCAGGTGTTTTCTGCGACATGAAATTCGGATCATTTTTGAGTTTCTCCATTAAAGCTTGTGCTTGTTCCTCGTTCATTTCTGTCGTGTTTAGTATGATAGTTTCTGTTCTTGTGTAAGCTGGTTCGTCTGTAGTGAAGTGCATGTTAGGATTTTGTCTTTTAATTTCGTCCAACACTCTCTTATCGATATCTTTTACGTCACCTTCTTCTAATTGTATCTCGTCAATGTTTCCTCCTTTCATGATACCGAAACTGATTTGTTCCACTTGTAACGGAGCTTCAGTTTTCGTAGTCATGTATTTAGTTGATATCTTCTCAACGTTTTGTGTTATGACTTTGTTTCCATACTCGTCTTCGTTCACGTTGACCGTTACAGTTTTCTGTACCGGTTCTTGCGTCATCGTTAGAGACACGTTTGCAGGTTCCATGTATAGCGTCCTTTCTCTCTCATCGTGTCTTCTCCTTATACCTTCTAGAACATCAGGAGGCATCATACGAATTGTTGGCTCACCAATCTCAATAGATTTTGTATGATCCTTAAACGTTTTTCTGCTTGATTCAACGACTGGTTGAGATTTCTCTGTAGTTATGGTTACAACATTGGTATTATCTTTGGGCTCGGTCCATTCTGAGGAAAATGTTTCGAGTTTCTTATTGTATTTGAGGCTATTGTTGTTTGAACCAACTCTTATGTTACTGACGAAGTCATCGTAATCTTTTACTTTTTCTGTTTGAGATGATTTCAAGTCGAAGTTGACAATATCTGGTTGATGCATCGCAGATTTAAAGGCGTCAGTTTGTGGTGTTTCTTTGCTAGTACTTGCCTCTTGTTTTTCTTTCTCAGAACTTTGGTCGATGTGAACGTTCAATATCGGGTTTTTGGCGAGCAGTTTCTTCATCATGTCTGACTTGGGTCTCTCTAGACTGTTTACGTAAGTGTTACGAGACATCTTCAAGTCATCTGGTACATTGGTATCGTACGTCATTGTGAGTTTTTCATCATATTTGCCCGGTGATAATTTGGTATCAGTTACAACCGGTGCGATTTCTTGCGTGCTGTCCAGAGAGCTCATGTTACTCCCATCAGATGTAGATTTGGCGAATTCCGATACAAGTTTCAAATGAACTTTCATGTTTTCATCCATTATTCTTCTCGCAAGATGATCTGATGTTTCGTGTTCACTTTCTTTGTACAACTCAAATTCTTTAGGCTTAGCAAAGCTGCTTTCTTCATTTTTCTCAGAGTCAACTGAACTGGATGATCCCTTCACTATAGCATCCTCTAAATTGCCAAACTCTGAGCCTTTCTTTAATCGATTCCTCTGGAATGTGTTGAGTCCTTCCATTGCTGTCGTTTTAGCAATATTCAAGCTCAATCTTGGTTCTTTGTGTTTGATAACTACGCCTTTGTCAGCGTCTATCATATCAGGTAAATCATCTTCATGTCCTTGATCAAAGAAGGTAGTTTCAACTACAGACATGGCTTTTCGTTTTTTCGGTGAAATTGTGCTTTCCTGATTCTCAGCGTCTTCCGCAGAAATATCTAGACTTTGAGCTCTTTCTAAAGTGCCAGTAGCAGGCTTACTGGCTTTAGCTCTCAGTTCAAATCTAGACAGGTCACCAAGAGAGGCAGCTTTGCGCTCATTTTCATCTAATAGTGATGTATTATCTGAAGCAGAATGAACGGTATCATTCATTGGAGAACTATGTATAGTTATATCACTGTTATTGAGTTCTATCGTAGTCGAACCTTTCTCACTTTTATCGCTCTGGTTCAAAGACCTCACTGAATGAATATCTTGGTTCGAAGACATGTTAGATTTTGAGTCTTCAAAGAAATTGTTCAGAGAATCACTTTCACGTTTAAAAGGTTTTGAGACAATATCATAAATGTCATCTTGACTGAAGTTGATAGATTCTTCGAGGCGAGTGGAACTCTTTGTTTTGTTGACTTTTGGAGTTGAGGTATTTATCTGTGATGTGGAAGACCTATTGGATAGAATCGAGTCGTGTAAAAGACTCGAGTGTTGTTTTTCGTTGCTCAAGAAATCATTTACATTCTTCAATTGTTCGAGGATGCTATCATCAGTTTTGTTTTTCTCAGGATCTGGTGGAGAAGGTGCTTTACCCTTTGATTTCTTCGGCTTGGGAGCTTCTTCTTTTTTATGTTCTACTTTTTCTTTCTCATAGATTAAGTCTGTTGAACTCTTTCTGTTAGATCTTGCTGCTTTTGCAGCATCCAACATTTGTTGGGGTATCTCCTGAGGTATTCCATTTTCGTCTCTTTTAATACCACTAGAGTTCAGATCATTCCTTGCAAAGCTCGTTGTAACTGAAGTTTCAGATGTTCTAGAAGTTTCTAAGCTAACAGTTGTATCAGATTCATTTGTAGTCTTAACTCTAGCGTTAGGAATTGGAGGTGCCATTTTCTCTCGGCGTTTGGCAACAACTGGTTTCTTAACCTCTGTCTCATTCTCGTGTTTAATTTGTGTTGTCGGCGCAGGCCTTTGTGGTTCAGGCTTATCTATCTCATCCACAGATTTCTTTTCTACAGCAACGACTCCATTTTCTACATTCTTATGTTTCAATACTCCATCATCAGGTACATTTGGTGGTAGGACTCTGATACCGAATTTCATGCCTCGTTTGGGATCATAATCTCTTTTCTGAACTTCAGAGTGTTCGATATGAGTCATTGAAGCGATACCATTTTCTGGTTGAATAATTTGAATGTCACCATCAGTGGAGTTTCTGTTCTTGTTTCTTTCGGGTTTGTTGACTGCTGGTGGGATATCTGAATGTCTAGCTTTGTTTGCAAGTTTGTTATTCTTCTCGTTTTCTCTTTCTAGAGTTGTGTGGCCGTCTTTCTTCTGGTTCTTGTTTCTCTCTAGTGTCGTGGATGTGATGATCTTGTCCGATATCATCTTCTTGATGCCGCTCTTCGATTGTTTGGTCTCCAGCGTGGAGTTGTTGGAATGTGATGTGTTCGGTGACCGCGGTGGGTGGAGAAGCCTGCCCTCTTTTTCAAGCTGAAACAAAAATATTGATTACTTTAACTTTTTGAAAACTTATAAACTTTACTCTTAGTACAGATTCATATGTGGCTTACGTCCGTGTGTCATGAAATTTTTTGCAATTCAATACTTGGTTTAATATTGAATGTTTCAAAATCCACAATGGACAAAACCACCTATCATTTGTCCATTAAAAAAATCACCTGTCATTAGGACATCCCAGATATAATAGCTACCTTATTTATGTATTTAAATAGACATCTCATACTGTTACATACATATTTTTTTATTTATCGTTTTGATCTAAAAACTAAAACCAAAGAGATTTATCCCAGCCAATCATGTTTATCTACATACCAACGCCAGTTCAGATTGGATAAGAAGGGGAAATAGTTGGCATACTTCGAAACTAGTTTAAGTAGCTATTTCCTTGGTCAAGATATTTTCCTCAATGCAAAGTACTGTGGTACTCTCAATCTTGATCGATTGCGCAACTTTAAAATGCCTTACTGATTATATACTTGAAGGATTATGATTATAGAAACCTGTTTTAGCTTTAATAATGTTACTGTTAACTTAAGGCTAAGAAAATTAAATCAGTAATATCGGGTTTTGACGAATTAAAATAATTGTTTGTCATATTATTTTCTAATTATTAGCTGTTTCCTGCAAGAACTATTTTCCGCACTCGGATAAAAAGTAGCTTTCAAGCTACTGACGGAGATATTTTTCCATAAAATGACTACGTTTTAACATGTAGGTCTTTCTTATAAAGATCTATACTGACTTTACCTACTACCGAGTTATAAACATGTTTTCCTACACGAGTGTCCCTAGCCTTATCCCAACTATGTTGGTATCGGCTTCCAGTCTCACAGGATTCTGCTGAGTACCAGTATTTTACAAGGAGCGACTCCTATTTGACCTTGGCAGTCTTACTATCAGACTAACTGGCTTCTGACTACCCGTAACGACTGCCAAAGATGGCCAATGACAGCCGGGACCTACAGTTTAGCGTGCCCTCTGAAACACAGTCATTGGTGTCCAAGATATACTTGTTTTCAAGGTGTACATGTTTTCCTACACAAATGTGCAATAAAATTCAATAATAATAACAAGCTTTAGTACTATGTATATAAGATAATATCTATAGATTAATCTGGACCTGTCAAACGTCATAACAAAACCTGCTATTGTTTAGTTAATGACACAATAGTCGCATTCCGAACTACAACACTTGTATTCTAAATACACATTGTTAGTTTTGAAAACATGGACATACAACGACGCTTGTACATTATAAACTTCCTATAGACGTTCCGTTTAACGTTCAGTGTACTTGGTTTTAGTGTTTACAATACAACTATTAGACAATACTGCACTTCGCTCTATCTGTAACTTCGCTCTCAGACAATGTTTACTTTAATCACAAAAAGATCTGTCTGTTTGTAGCGCAATCAAGCTAAGCAGCAAACCGATTGAGATGGAATATGTCAAAATGATAGAGGTGCCGTGGAGGCAGACTTAGGATACTATATATCCAGGTGATTGAAGTAGTTTTCGGCAGAAACGCAGGCAAGCAAGTACGTAGGTATGTTCTGACTAACATAATTTTTGGAATTCATAAGAATTTAGAGCTCAGCTTACAGAAAAACATATTAAAACTAGTTGTCACAAGTTCTGACTTCTAACTGAAACACTTTATTTATTGAAAAAATTTTATCATGACCTCTAGCTGTTAGAGTTCAAGTTAAACGCAGTTTATTTTTAACTTTATTTGTATGCTTACATAATCTTGCATACATGTTTTATTCATGAGTTAAAGTAAAAACTAGCTTCGTTGGCCATTATTATTTTAATACTTAGTATTTACAAAGCATCGCCTATTAGATTTATTAATAGTTCATTGAAAAGCGCGCGAAATGACTCCAGTTATGCAAGGCAAGGCAACCTCCTTCGTATTCATTCGGTGTTGCCAGTATGACAATGGCAGGAAATATTTTTGGTATTTCTTTTAACGTTAATACAAATTCTGAACGCATCTGTAAAGGATGACGCTGTTTAAAAATCGATCGTCTTTTTATCGTTATTTAATTTTAGCTTAGCCTTAGAAAAATTTAGATTTTGGTTTTTCATTGGTAGTGGAATTTTCAAATTAATAATCATTGATTTATTATTCAAGTAATCTACAAAATGATAAAAATAATAATGCGAGGTCCTGTGTCTATCTGTAAAGCTGCCGTGGTCTATTACTGATCCTATTTAGATGCAATTTGGTGTAGAAATACACACAAAAACCCAGTATTTTATGTAAAAAATAAATCTATTAATTTATCTAATTCCCTCTTTTAATTCAACATTTGTTTCTCGTCTTATGAGTTAATACGTAATCTCACTTCATACATAAATCAAACAATTGTACGTAAAAGAAAATCAATCAAAACGTCAAAGAAAGTTGGCAAAGAAAATATCGACACCGTGGGAAAGCCACGGCTGCAAGAAAGTTCTGTGTGCCGGTAATGCACTTTCCAATGCACCTGAGTGATGGAATAGTTCATGTTAGAAGTGCTAAAAGGTTGGCATAGTTGAATGAACTGTTAACGAGGCTATACCTGATCATGTTTAAATATGTTCTTAGTAAAATAGTCTTAAAAGAATACATTGGGTGAACTTGACGAATGTTGTGTCAAAGTCAAATCATTTATTTCATTTAGGCCTTTACAAGCAGTAAAATTATAAATAAGGTTGATTCTAGTTGCCCATTCCAAAAGTACCTTCCTATGGAGAAGAACGGGCAAGAAACTCCATGGTTACTCTTTTAAAAATAATAGGTTGTGTCTTGTGAATGTTTCACTTTGAAGATTAAGTTACACAAGTGCCTAATTTTGGCTACGTCACAATGAGGACTCAAGAGCTGGTTCTAAAGGAAGTTTCTTCCTTCAATCCAATTTATTCGATTCCCGCATATGTCAACATTTTTGGATATGAACATAGGTGTTCGATTTAGTCGTCTGGGTGTTCCTATGCATGTATTTACAAAAGAAATTATACAAAGTTCGTTTATCTAGCGCTCATTGTGCTTACTTTTGGACTAGATCATTTTGAGTTGTGTGAATGTGTGAGAAATGTGCTCCAGACCCACCAAGTCACTCTTACAATAAAATCCACATTTGTCTACTCACCGTGCTAACATCGCCCGTAGACCCAGCCCTCTTGAGCAGCGGATGGTGCACCCCCCGCCCCGCGCCGCTGGCTCTCCCCCCCTCGACCACCTCCAGCTCCACAGGGTACGGAGACGCGAGAGACAGGATCGACACGGCGTCCTCCAGAGGAGTTCCCGTGAACTCGATCTTGATTGATTTGATTTTGTCGCCTGGAAATTGGAAATGAATCGTATTAGTAAAAACATGTTTAGTTACTATCCTAACAAATAAATAAATATAAAAAATAAATAAATGCTAAAGTGAGTTTGTTTATTTATTTGTTACAATGTTGTCAAATTCAAAAACGTTCAAATTAGGGTCAAAAATTAGCACTTTTCGAACGTCAAAACAAAAGACAGCCCCCAAAACGTCCACCATTCACCACTTCTTATGTGTTTTTGCTGGGAAGAACTGGCGCAACAAACTCCCCACTGTTTAATTGTTATAATTACTTCTATTTGAGCTAAGTTGCTACGTCTAAACAACAGACAAAAGTAAACAAACAAGTCTCTAATGAGAAATGTAGTAATCAAAACAGTTATCTAGAGAAATTACTGAAAAATATGCAAATTCGTAGTTGAAATGTATGAAATTCCAAAACCAATCCAGTTTTGATTAAGTTATGATTTATTTTCCGATTTATATCTCTACACAAATTAACATAAAATAATAGTAGTGGTACAATTAATAGTCAAATAAGCAAAGTGATTTATTTAACTTTTACGATTCACTTAACTTCTAAACGATCATATTTGCATGCATAGCTAGGTACATACCTCGTTTATTCACAACTAGCTTTTGCCCACGACTTCTTCCACGCGAATTTCCGATATTACCCGTTCTATTATTTTTATTCATTCTTCTATTTGGAAACCCCACAAAACAAATAGGTACTATAAAACCCGATCGAGTAGTTTTCAAGTTATAAGTGTACCAACTAACACGACTTTATGACGTATATTTTTAACTATTATTTACGTAAATAAAGAAACAAAAGCATGTCTGTTAAAAGGTCGCGACCATGCACTTGATCGTAAGAATGAAAACTAATGATTTCAGACTGAAATCTTCAAAGATTCAGACCCTGGCAGTTAGCCAGGTATATTCTTGTATGATTAGGCATAATTATCTAGACTGAAAATAGGAATTACCTACTCTTGTCGTGAATGTAATTTTGATTTATGATTGTAATCCTAAAATTGAAAATGATATCGCGTTTATATGTATGTCAAATGATATAATTTAGCCTAAGAACTTATTCATGACCGTAAGAATATACCAAAGAAAATTAGGTAATCAAAAGTAGCTTCATATCGCGGTTTCATCCGTATCCCGAAGAAACAATTTTCTTCACATGTATAAAAAGTGGCCTATTATGTACACTGCTATGTAAGCAATATTACTGCCAAGTTTCAACGAAATCCATTCAGTAGTTTTTGCGTCAAAGAGTTACAAACATACATTTTGTCAATCATGCATTTATAATATTTGCAGGATTAGTAAGATAATAAATAGAGAACTCATTATTAACTAGATCAACAGACGGGACATGGTGGCATTATAAAAAAAGGCGCGATGTCTAGAAAGTCTGTCGCCGACCTCACAAATGTCAGACGTAATGTCTTTTCTGACATTAAAGTGGTTCCACATCGTTTAACGTACGAAAAACCGTAAATGTCCAAAAAAAACTCGGTTAATTTGTTAGCGTTTTGACTAATTTGCAAACGTGTTGTTTGTGTAATCTGAGTTTCTGTATTTCACGACACGAACAATTTCTTTGGTCATCTTTGAGTATTCGAAAGTATGAAACCAAGTAACTGAGTCGGGTTTCACCTGTCTTGGTCTGATTTCGGTTCTAAAGTACTCAACAATTTTAGTCTCCTGTGTTAGCGTCAGTGACACACAGTGGGTGGTCCAATCTCAATCAAGGGCCGTCAGGGTAGTTTGAAAAAACTTCGACAGTTGGCTTGAACTACTGACTGAGCCTCACTTCATTACCTGGTTGTTGAGGTTTAGCAGGACCGCTCTAGACTTGAGACTTTTCCTAACTTGTGGCAGAAGCCGTGAAGTCGCGAGCCCATAGCTTTACCCGACACGAGTAGTTAGAAGCTAGTACATTACCTGGTTGTAGTTTAGCGGCTGCAGCAGGGCCGCTCCGCAGCACGGAGTGCACGTGCACGCCGTCGCGCGCGCCGCCTCCGCATCGGAAGCCGAGCCCCGTGAAGTCGCGAGCCCATAGCTTCACCCGACGCGAGTAGTCAGAAGCTATTGTATAGAAGCTAGTACATTACCTGGTTGTAGTTTAGCGGCTGCAGCAGGGCCGCTCCGCAGCACGGAGTGCACGTGCACGCCGTCGCGCGCGCCGCCTCCGCATCGGAAGCCGAGCCCCGTGAAGTCGCGAGCCCATAGCTTCACCCGACGCGAGTAGTCAGAAGCTATTGTATAGAAGCTAGTACATTACCTGGTTGTAGTTTAGCGGCTGCAGCAGGGCCGCTCCGCAGCACGGAGTGCACGTGCACGCCGTCGCGCGCGCCGCCTCCGCATCGGAAGCCGAGCCCCGTGAAGTCGCGAGCCCATAGCTTCACCCGACACGAGTAGTTAGAAGCTATTGTATAGAAGCTAGTACATTACCTGGTTGTAGTTTAGCGGCTGCAGCAGGGCCGCTCCGCAGCACGGAGTGCACGTGCACGCCGTCGCGCGCGCCGCCTCCGCATCGGAAGCCGAGCCCCGTGAAGTCGCGAGCCCATAGCTTCACCGACACGAGTAGTTAGAAGCTATTGTATAGAAGCTAGTACATTACCTGGTTGTAGTTTAGCGGCGGCAGCAGGGCCGCTCCGCAGCACGGAGTGCACGTGCACGCCGTCGCGCGCGCCGCCTCCGCATCGGAAGCCGAGCCCCGTGAAGTCGCGAGCCCATAGCTTCACCGACACGAGTAGTTAGAAGCTATTGTATAGAAGCTAGTACATTACCTGGTTGTAGTTTAGCGGCGGCAGCAGGGCCGCTCCGCAGCACGGAGTGCACGTGCACGCCGTCGCGCGCGCCGCCTCCGCATCGGAAGCCGAGCCCCGTGAAGTCGCGAGCCCATAGCTTCACCCGACGGATTCGTGCTCGCTGGAGACAAAATATGTCAGGCTTTAGTATTTAAGTAGTTGGAACCGCACCTACAAGAAATCAGAGTTTTCATAGTTTTAAAAAAAACTTTATTATTTTCAGTTAAATCCATCAAATCTGAAAAAGAAAATCAAGACAGAGATTTCTGGGCTATTTGGTATAAAGAAAAACCCTCGTCTTGAAACTCTATGGGTGCATTAAATTGAATAAGCGTTTAAACAAGCTCCAAATTTTGACAGCTATCAGAAAATTACTTCAGATTTAACATGCAGGATCTTAGACTTTAATCCGTATCCTTAGTTCTCACTTTACGCACTACAACTACACAACTACATATAGCTAAATGTTTGCAGGGACATAAGGATCTTGAACTCTATGCATAATTGCATAGGTAGGTACAGGTACCTTTAAGAACCCATAAGTACCATTCTACTCAACATTCCTTTTACAACATTTCCTTTGCAAAAATTATTATCGCTAGACTTCAATAGTCGATCAATGGGCGATTCAATGCAAATGAAATGAGCTAGTCTAGTCTCCAACCTATAAAACTATTGCAGAAAGAATTGAATACAAAAGCTGAAGCGATAAACACTGGTTTTATCTATCCCCATCATTTATATAAAGAAAGAAAAAAGTAAAGAATTTATATTTCCACTATATTAAGTATTTTCTGAAGATTTCTTTGAAGCAATATTTTTAGGGTTAGAAGGAACTTTTATCGTCTGATTATTATCGGTCATCATCAGTCTGCTGTGTTTGTTTCAATGTTTTTTTTTTAAGATGATAAAGATCACAGCTGATATTGTACATATCTATAGTTCAGTTAAGATAAATAAGTAGTCAATTCACCTTGACTTCACACATGTAGGCAAAATGTACGTGGTTCCTGTCCAATAGCTAACTTCAGAAGTGCGATGATTTATTCCAAAAATTATAGTTGAGTAAGACTGGTAAGTTAACTTAGATAAAGGTAGATTTTATATAGCTTATGAATACCTACATATAAATGTACCTATATGTTTATGCTAGCTTCTAATCCGTTCAGCCAATGTTCAGTCAATTATCTCGAACAAAAAAATAGTTAAATACTTAATTATCGTTGTCTTACGGACAGTGATGACTTGACCTTCAAGCCTGACACTGATGACGTTAGTCTATAGTCTATGACATCATCAGCAAAGAAGTTGGTCCTGCATCCGTTTGTGGCCGCCATTTTGTTTTGTGCAAGAATATATAATATGTAAGTGCTTGCTTTAATGCATGAATTTACATAAGTAATAAAAATAACTAGGTATAGTGTTTTATTTACTTACTGTAATTTTATTTTTAGCGTTATAAAATAAACAATTCATACTATATCTACGTGTTTTTGACGAAAAAATCTGTCTTTCGGAAATGGACTTAGATGGCGTAGCATACACACGTCTAGTAAAAACCGACTACAAGGGTTAGGATAAGATGCATTATAAAAGATTCAAAAAATAACAAATATGTGTCAATTTCTAAACTTTCAATAGAAGACTACTGATCCAGCTTGTGATCTCTCTCCGGTGGTGTCGGATTGCCGTCCCAACGGGCTATGAGAGTGAAGGAATAGTGAGTGCACCTGTGTCTGCGCATACATTTGAGTAGGTAATATAACTTGTGCGTAGATTCTTACACATTGTGTCACACTTCAATTGTTAGAGAATAACACGCTATAAAGTAATGATTCTCCTTCATTGTTTACTACTTGACAATCGTTATCATTGATACTAGAAATAACAATGTCTACTTAGTTGTGTTATTAATAACTACCTACTTATTACAAGTAGGTTAACATACGATTACAAATTGTTATTTTAGATTTTAGAATTACTTAAAAAATAACTACTAATCGAATCTATAAATGTTCTTTTGATTAATTAAACAGCAACATAAAAAACATGCCTCTCAGTACCCTATAAGTTGCGAAAAAAAAACTACATTGACCTCAAAATATTACCCCCAAATATGGCGGTATCCGTTCATATGGCAACACTTTTGGTAGGCTTGACGACCTTGTATACAGCCTTTAGGTTACTTACTACCATTAAGAATTAAATAAGTACTCCATCATATTTAAAAGGCGACTAAATAAAGATCAATTTAAAATCAAATTTTACCAATTAACACAATTTATACATAAGCCCAATTTAGTAGTGCCTTTAGAATGAGAAATCATCAAATTACTTCTGACCGTACCATCAAGCTTTAAAATCTATTTATTTACTTATATTTCTCCAATTGCCATTTCGTTCTAGGACCTCGGTAACTCATTCAGTTGATCCCCTAATCCTGACAAACATTCGCCTTATATATTCCCATCATCCGTACTTTTCAAATCTATTTATCCCCCTTGAACTTCAAAAGTAAACAAAGAATAAATCTGTTAATAGTTCTAACCATTGCATTGTTTATTTTAAATCATTCTCAAGTGTAAGATTGTGTACATTTGATATCATATCGCCGAATCTGATCTCCTGTTCATCTTGACATTGAAATGAATGAAGAATTATGGCAGACAGTTTTTTGTTTTAATATCTTGTTTTTTTTTTTGTGCAACCTTGCTTTTATATACTTTTATCTTTTTGTGCAGACTGCAGTATAGATAGATGATTTTTGTATGTGTTTTTTAAGCATATTCTTCTGATTTTTTCTTACAACCAATTGGATTCTGCAAAAAGTGCAATCAATAATGCTTTATAAGTTAGAATTTTTCGACGTTTTCGTATTTTCTTAGCAGAAACATAAAATGGGTCTATCACAGAAATGCCTAAATTCTTCTAAAGTCATATTTTTCGACCTGCATGGATCCTAAAGACTGGTTGTCAAACTCTCTGGCTTGTGACTACCCTTAACGACGGCCAAAGATATTCAAATGACAAACGGGACCCACCAATTTATCGTGCCCTCCGAACCACGGAGGAACTCATCATGACAAGATGGTCACTGCGCTAAGCGTTGCTTAACTTTGACCCATGTGGCTATTACTTAGAGCTCCTCTTAAGAATTCACAACCTAACTTCATCTAACGACTACATACGCCTTCCAAGGTAATAACCGACAAACTATAATTATATTTTAATAGCTTAAGGAATATTCCTAGAGATTACATGATGACTAACTTTATAGCTGTTTAAAGCACTTAATCTTTAGGATTTAGGTTAACTGTCGTCATTGGAACGTCTCGTTAAAAACTGTTCAGAAACCGGTTTTAGTTAATCAGTTTTGTTATTAATGGTTGAGTGTTTTCTTAATTGTTCTTGGGAGTTAGCATGAAAATCGTTTGAACTGTCTAACACCGAAAACTAGGAAAATCTATGTGACATCTACTATTTATCTGGGTAGGTATACTTAAATATACCAATAGACTAGATATCAATAGATATGGCTGGCTGGTAAGTTGCATTCAGAAGATCGATATATTCGTATTTTTATGAAAAATCGTTATCTTGCGAGCGTCATACATAAGCTATTTTTTATCCTGTAAGAGAAATATTTCTCTCAGAACTAGGTTGCAATGGCGCGAAACAACTGTTATACGGTAAGAAGAGTTTTACCTAACAGTAAAGAGCCAATATTGAAAAGGGTCTTATATTTCTAAATGAGGTTATGGTCAGATGCATTTGAATATGCAATACTGTCATCTGACCTCCGCAACCGTAACACTTGCATAATCATGGAAATAAATTATTATTTACATCAAGTTTATTCAGTACCATTTCGCTTAATTTCAATCAAGTCCTGAATTGGGCTACTTTCCGCAAAATCGGGTCTGTTGATATTTGAGCCAGAGATTACCAACCCCTACAACGTCACAATTTTTATGTATGTATAAGTAGTAATCCTTTTTTTTTTAACGACACGTCAAAAATCATCAAATGACCCCTCCCGCTGTGGGTTAGCAGCGGTGAGGGAGTGTCAGACTCTTACTGACTAAAAACCGTCGTGTACCGTCGTAGGCCTTTTATGTACCAGGGCCGCGGTATCTCTTTCGAACAACCCGCAGATAAGTAGTAATCCAAGCTGGAGAGTTTGTTTCTTAGAACGATATCTCAGGAATTGCTAGACCTACCTGAAAATACTTTCAGTATCAAATAGCCGATTAATGGAGGAAGGCTACTTTTCCGGGTGCGGGGCAAAATTCCAATGAATCCGCAGGCGGAAGCTAGTTTTATTATGAAAGCGTAACTAATAAACACTTTTAGCATTTACAATATTAGTCAGTGACTAACGAGAAATGGCTTGTATAGGTAAAAAGACATACCTACGTAAGTGTTTTCAGGAAATAAACACGGAATTATCATCACTTATCTAATATTAGCAATATGTATGTAAGTTATGTCAAATTATTCATGGCAACATTTGTTATGTCAGTTGTTAACAAATCTAACGTTATGCACGGTTGCATCAATGATAGAAATACTTTTACTTTAAGTCTAAAATTAATAAATTAAATACTTCTTATGTGAATAATGTTACCAATACATATTAATTTAGAAACATAACGGAAACTTTGAAAAGAAAATTAATATACAGTCTATTTCGTCAATAAAACTAAAAATTCCATATCTGTGGCAGTACAGTAAAGTGAAGTTGGCTACTTGGTTACCAATGACTTCACGATAATCAGAATAAACGAACAAAGTGTCAAAGTCATTAGACGAGAACTAGTACTTTACTTCGTTTATAGTAACTATAGTTCGGCCGTTCAGAGAATGCGTTCCTGACACCTATCAGTTCGTCACGACTAGTGATGGGCACAACATAACACTGAGTTCGTTACCGTTCCCCCAAAATAAACCGTCGCATTATTTTAAGATTATTTTCGTTTTAAATTGGCGGAATCATTTAAAATTTATATTTTAGTTATTTAAGTGGAAACCAAAAAAAGGTAATATTCATATAATAAAATCGTTTTATTTATTCTTTGTTACAAAGTTACAATCTGTATTTCTATGCAATAAAGTAAGTACATTTAATTGAATGTGCGTACAGAATATTAATCAGACTCCGATTCGCTTGAGGAGGTGGTGTCTTCATCATCATCTTCGCCTACGTGTATAATTATATTAGGTATTATCAATAACAGAATCAATCCTGATATCTCGGTCAAAATCTTCCAAAATCAGGTTTTTAGAGCTCTACCTCTCTGGGACGCCATGGCGACGTCGCCAGCGGCACAGGTCTGGCTACTTCTGGCATCCAAATGTCGCTAAGTCGAGTGGCCATGGCGTCTCGACAGTCAATTGTTTACGTCGTCGCTCAAGAAATTGCAAGCTGACTGGCGACCACATTGGCGACTGTGTGAGGGAGGTGCGCTTTACCGTGTACATTATAGTGACTACTGTGGCCACGTCGCCAAGTTGCCACGGTAGCCAGAAGCCACATAGGGAACTGTAGCTCGTGGCCACGCCTCCAATTTGGCGACGTTGCCAAACCGTCGCCAAGTGAGTTAGGTTCCATACATTTCAATACTAACTGCTATGATACGTAGCCGGCGACGTCGCCATTGGCGTCCTAATGAGGCAGGGCACTTAGTCTTAGCGCACGAAACGACAACAAACGACTATTTAGCGTCACAAAATGACGGCCCATGATGCCATTTGGGGTTACCATTTTCAACCTAAATATAAAAATGCTACTTTCTTTCGCGCGTTCAGTTTGATCATAGTTTTATTTTTATATTTCATAAAAGTTATCTTATAGTCCATTATTTTCAAATTCTTAAAAAGAAAAACAAAACGTATTATTTTATATTATAAGTATAACTGTATAAGAACCATCAACCAGAACAGATTACGATACTTGCCTGTTATTTTTAGCACAGCACTACAAATATAAAGCGCTGACATAACCTTGTAATAGCGCAGTATAGATTTAGAAAAATATTGTTTACCAAGTTATTTGACACTCAATTTGGCACAAAATTACAACATTCATTGATTATTATTGATATAATAATGTTGTTTTAATGCTCATCAATTGTTAAAACGATAAACAACCAGCAAAAATATTTTTATCGTACTGCAACGCCATTACAAAGTTACGTCGTCAGTTCAATCGCGATGTGTCAGGAACGCATTCTCTGAGCGGCCGAACTATAACGAGCTGTTGCCTGCTGGTTTCACCCTCGTCTCGGAGGAACTTTTACCTGTACCCAGACAAAATATAGCCATGTCACTCTTGGATAGTGTAGTTACCCAATAGTGAAAGAATTTTTCATATCGGTTTTAAGAGTTTATTGATCTTCTGAAACCTTCTTACTCTTCTGTAAGTCATGTTCATTAAGCTCCTAGCCTGTAGACTTTCTTGTAAATTAACAAACAAACAAGTATTTGTATGTACAATATTAAGTATACTAGATAAATTTCAGAATCACAAGACCATCAGGCGTTGAGACTAGAACAGGTTCATTCGCTCCACAGCCAATCCAGACTGGATCGATTTGTAATGACTCGCGTAGGAATGCAGATCGAAATTATATGGCTGTAGGGCTGACACTGCACACAGGTGCAACAATGCGCTTTTTGCACCTGCTAGAAATCAGGAATAACGCAGCAAAGTACTTAAAATATGTACCTATCCTCAAAGAGTAAAAGCATAATAACTCCTTTAGGTATAGTTATCAGCACGAATCTTGAGCTCTGACCTTCACCTGCGCAGAAGTATTGTATTGGGTCCCTTTTGTGGTATGAAGTGAGGCGCGGGGACGGGCTAAAGCGCTGATTGGCCCGCAGTGCATCGCGTCATAGCCGTCACTCGGGATTGGCTCTTTGCTAATAAATCACTTCTGCGCAGATGTAGGTCAGAGCTCAAGATTCGTGCCGATAACTATAAACAAAGAAAGACGTAATTATGGATTAAAATCGCTGCATACCAAGAGACAGCGAACTACATAACGTGAGATGAGGCTCATCTATGATTGTGTCACACAACGCACACGGCACCTAAGCGTTTTTGCGGGTTTGGCATTTTAACGCGGCATTACGCGATGGCTTAGACTAGTTTAGAGCATCGAACATTCAGCCATATGAAAGAGTATGGAAAGGAATTTTTCAGTCCTTAAGTCCTACCAAACATGACGGGAATTCACCAAATAGAGGTAGCAGACTAGATGCGGAATGGCTCTAAATATAAACAAAAGCAAAATTTTCATAAATACATGCATAATTCGGTCATTATGTGCTGTTGCCAGCGTAATGTGCACATTTCCCGGTTAATTCGAGTATTATTCACTGCACATCAACTGAGTTGTACCTAATATAGGTGCATTAGTAACGCTTTCGGCTCCTCAAATCATATTTTGGTGATAAGATTGTTACTTATTTACTTTGAACACGTAAATGAATTGGTTGTCTCAGGATTCCTGCAGGTGCATTCAAAAAGTTAAATATAATGAGCACCTATTTTAGCATATTTCTTGCATTTTATATTCCTAAGATTGACGCCATTTGAGAATTAGTTACGTAATTTTACATGTTTAATCTGGCAATAGGTTTGTTGTAAACTCCTGTTATATTTATTGGGAATACCAGAAAAGTCGTTTTTGTGATACGTTTATTGATGGACCATTTAGACATTATGCGTTCAATCCAGTCCAGAGTTTATATTTTAAGGAAAAATCTCTGGTTACTTTTCTTTCTACTCTAACATAAGTTATATATAATTTCTGTTTTGACTTATAAACTAGTGAAAACCCTGTTCTATTACTGATGTGCGCCGTTAAACGGCAGGAGAATGACAGGCCGCGAAATGTGTGCATAATATGAAAGTTTTACTTGAAAGCTGGGCGCGGCTTCGTAATGGCGGGAATTATCTTTATTTTTTATCTATTACGTCTGACGGCAATCTGGGATGTATAGCAGCTAATTTAATAATAGTACAAGATATAGTAAAAAGTAAAGTTAGTATGTGGAGTGGTTTAGGGGTAATTTTATGACTCGCGGATAAAAAATCTTAATCGAAAGCATGTGGATATCATTTTAGCATCAAAATCGTATTTTAGAGTAAGCAAAAAGGACTCCAATTTACGGTATTTTCTCCTTCAAATATGGAAGAATCTTCTAGTAAACCACAAAACCACTAATAAGTGATATCCATTACAAAATTCGTTTTCAATTGCCCAAAAACAATTGCATAACACACATGCGTGACAGAGTTGCCATGTATTATATGGTTATGAATCGTTTTGACATTACTTATAAGTTATAAGTGTTATAACATCAGTCGAGGAAGTGATATTCACTTTACGTAAGTGTTGATTCAATAGTTTGTCAAAGACTGCTTCTTTCTTTCTTTTAAAATCACTTTTGCTTGTTGCATCTAAGCGTGGCATCGCGATTTTATGGATGATTGTTTAATTTTTATACGTGATTTTTTAAAATAAATTGATTCTAAATGGTTATGGTGACTGAATATTTCAAGGGATACATTGTAAATTAATGGTATTAAATTAGTTGAAGACAGATACTGAATCCCTTAGGACACATTTTGAAGATTGGCCGAAAAAAATTGGAGTTAAAGCTAGAATCTACAATTCTACATATCTCACTATCTTGGAGTCGGCTTCCAGTATAACCTGGTACACCCAAGTACCAGTGCTTTACATGAAGCGACTGCCTAATCTGATATCCTCGAACCAGTTACCCGGATATCCCCTGGTAAAACTTGTAGGTTCATAATAAAGAAAATATAGTACACAATTCTATTACATAGTTAACGTAGTTACTAACAGCAAGTCCATAAACCAACAAGTATAGTACACTATTCCATTACATAGTTAACGTATCAACTAATTCGGTGGATCATTTGTCTGTGAACATTGTTGACTCTTCAGTATCGTTACGTATCATAACTTTCGCCGTAGCAGTTTGACAAACATCGAGAGAGCGTACCTTTCTTGTGAATCATTCAACTAGTATTAAAGATTGTGTAGATATTAGATATAGCTATTGCTATTTTATCATTAAAATTTTAATTAACGTGTAAGAGAAAAACTGTAACAAGCTGTCTTAAAGAATATTCTCCAAGTGTCAGATGTCAGACAACCAAAAGGATTTTTATCCTCATAATTTAAATCCCCAAATGCCCTGAAAATACTTCTATATCCTTCTAAATTCTCCCCGACAACTCCAGTTAATTTTCTATAAACAAAATAAACCTACCTAACATTGAAAACAGCAAACGAAAATCCCACAAACAAGAAACTTTACTTCAATCATTTAAACTCCTAAGCCATAAACATCAAAGATAATCCCATCCAATTCAGGACAGGAATAGCCGTCCAATCGAGCTGGCCATCCAATCGAGCTGGGGCCCGATTCTCCTAATTTTACTTAAGCAATATACGATTCACGTCCGACTGCGATCCAATCCCGACTCGATTACGATTGAAACGTATGTGGCATTCCGCTATTTTTTCTTTGAAATAAACGTTTTTGTCCCTTTCTGTCATTCAATAATGAATCATTTTGTCTGCAAATGATTTAGATTGCAATATGATTGTAGAGCAAATTACCGTAAAGAACAAAATCACCAAAATCGAATGTCGTTGGAATACGATTGGTCTTATATTAGTAGCAGAATACCCGATATGGTTTAAACTGCTATTGCGATCATATTGCGATTCAATTTTGACATTATTAACTTAGGAGAATCGGGCCCCTGGCCATCCAATCGAACGTCCATTCTTCCAATAGAGATACGGTAATGGCCGATAAACGTCTTGTTATCTGGATTGAGTTTATTTGTTAGCTTGTGCACTAGTTGTACCTAGTTCAGGGTCGTGGGATCTAAGGATTGGGTCCGATGTTGTGAGGTGTATGTCTGTTTGTTTATGTTGGGTTTGCTTAATAGAAATATACTTTCATATGCAAACAAGTATGATAGTCTGATTTGAAGTCGTATACTTTATTTATACCATAAGGGGTTTAAAATATCATGTCTTTTCTTTGCATTACGAATAAATCATCTTTCAATAAACACAGCTAGACCACATTAACCATAACTGGCCCTATTTGTCACAAACTTCTGTTGCTTTTCAATCATATCTACGCAATAATAACCATAACGGGACCAATTTGTCACAAGTTTCTGTAGCTTTTGTACCTACTATTTGTTACATTTATCTTCTGTTGTGTCAATAATTTGTGAACCACGTTATGCCGAGTCGAGACAATGTTTATTTAACTCTATTTTCTCAAATTGCATTAACTGTATTCTGTATACGGTAATCTTTAAACACAAGACTGCCTCCTATCATAGCCGTGGCACATATTTTTATAGCACCTTGTATGAGTATAATGTCATTCTTATCTCTAGTAATCAAAACAACACCAGGATAGAATATTGACACCAGCCATAAATAAAAAAGCAACAAACCTGTAAATGCGAGTCGTCCTTGCTATGCTCAGGCTTGGTAAACTCCACATGTAACCCCTGGTGCTTCCCACTGAGAGGCAGGGTCGGGGCCTCATGCTGCCACGCGGTGCGCTCGTCTTGTCGGAACCCTGGGTTGTCGAAGGCAAACTCGTCTTTCACCGACTCGGGGTCCGTTGAGAAGACTAGGTGCTTGCCTGTGGAAGACAAAAGAGGTTTGATTGGATTAACTTATCTATCTATATGTATAAACTAATATATATGTATAAATACAAACAATCTTTATTTATTTATTTATTAGAAAAATACAGAGTAAACTTAAGAACTAATAACGATGTCCCACAAAACTTTAAAAGCAGTTTGATTTGATTCTGTGGGATTATATCCCTTGGCCACGCAATCACGCTTAAACGGCTGGACTGTTTAAGCTGAAAATTAGAGGGGAGGTTGCTTAGATCCGGGACAAAGAGATAGGATGTTTCTGTCACCATCCAGCTATGGGGAAGCAGTGTCCTCGGGACGCGAGTGAAACCGCGGACAGTAGCTTATAATCATAATAATAATGGCGTCCAGACATTGTCGGTGTGTTGTAACGGCTCTGAAATCCGAAGTCCACCATAATATGATAGTAATATATCGAACGTCCAAATTGTAGAAAAAGAATTCTTTCTCATAAGAAAATAATAGTTATCTATTGACCGTATTCTATAACCTTTCAATATTTGAGAGATGAGAATTTTCTCAGGCACGAGAGTTGTAAGTAGCAACAGTCAATACAATTGTTATGGGCATGGCAGTCTAAACAGTATTGTATTTATAAAATTGTTAGTCATAATGTTTACAAATTACCCTGTCACGTTGTGTGTAGGTTGAGGAGCAATGGTCGTATTTGCTTTAAAGATTAGCTACTCTTCTTTATTTCTAAAGAAGATTCTGCTGATGTTTGATTGTGGCAAAGCACATTTTAAGTGCTCTGTGACATTCGTTCAAATCAATGTTTGAAAGAATAGACTGATAAGATTGGTTTGAATCACTCAACATATTAGAAAACAGAATGTTTATTCCCTAGCTTCTTAGGGACAAGATAATTATGTCTATCGGATATGGACGCAGGTGAGACAAAGAAAAGACGTGTATCCTTGACGACTGTTATATTTCGAATGATAGAATATACGATTGAAGTAATGATTTAATGTTTTACGAATGATTGAAGTAGGTACTTATGCTTTATATAAACTTGGATATTGTATAGGTAGGTATATACGTATGTACATAATGTAAATTAACAACAATGTAAATTTTAGTATCACTTGATACATGATAGAAATAAAACCAGGTTACATAACCATCATCTTCAAAACTCCAATTGATAATTGCACCTATTCGTTTCCAAAGAAAACGGAAACAGGTGTATAATACATGGTTAGATGAATCTCAGTAACAAGATGGTTATAGTGGTCAAATAAATTATACGTTATCGTTAAACTTACTGTTATGCGTTGGCGTAACCGGTTCACTCTTACGAAAGGTAACTGTAAAAATATCATCAGAAACACATAGATGATTTCGTCAAATAACTTTGCTCTCATAAAACCTCATCGAGGCAAGATCATCGACAACATTAACGTCAGTTTTCTAAAAAAAAAACTATATTTTCACTATATAGTCTGAAATCACCAACCCACATTGAGCAAGCGTGGTGATTAACGCTCAACGCTTCTCCGTGTGAGAGGAGGCCGCAGCCCAGCAGTGGAGCGATACAAAGGCTGTAACAGTAACAGTTTCTAAAAAAAAAGATAAACTGTTTACTATGTATTTTCGCGTCCAATTTTCAGTATTGAACAATTTGTCCGTTTCATAGATTTACTATGTTCTACAAACTACGTTGAGAAGGAAACCGTTGAGTGTCTATTCGAAATCTTGTGTCATATATTTTAGAAATTGCTCTATTGTTTCTCATCAGAATTTCCTCTCTAAATATGAAGTTAATGTTTTATTTAAATAACAAGAAATAAAACACAAAATGCTGAACTCTGTATTCTCCGTCTTACGTCCGTTTCATTGTAATATCCTCCGATTAATTCATCTGACATTTCCTGAACTGTCACTTTTCATAAATCGTATTAATCCAATGACGTTTACAAAAATACCAAGCAAGATTCTATATTGGTAACCCTATTTCATATAGTGTGAGTGAAATAAAATAATACACTAATTTGCAAGTGTAATAAAAGTGTATAATTTCTCTGCGTTTTTACTTTTTTTTATTGTTCTAATTTTGAACATGTGTTCCTCAAACTTTAATTTATTTTTTTTGTTTAGATTTAAAACTCGGCCATTATGTAGCTTGATAATAATAAAATATTAAACAAACAAAGAAGATGTAAATTAATACATACTTATTGCGATTGGTTTCCGTTGGACAAAATTCGTTACAAAATATGATTGTGATTTAAACACATTTTCGCACGAGGTTCATTGAACTTTGAGAAACATTGTATTACGCAGTTTCAGGTTTATATACAGTCATTGAAACTAATTCTGAAGGCAGTTGCTCTAACAATTTAATTGGGTTCATCTTATTCTTGCGGTCTTGTCATCTTGTGGGTTTCCATCAGAATAGTGGAGAACTGTGTCAAGCAAATAATTTAATGTTTGTATCGTTTTAAAAAATAAAACACAGACCAAAAACCAAAGATTTTGGAAGTTGGCGGTGTTATACCTAGGTACCCCTGTGCCTGAGAGGGCACACTGACCACAGAGGGCTTGCTAGGTGATCAAACCTGCAGGCCACTCGATTAGATTTTTTTTTTTAGTTTTATTTTATACAAGGTGTTGATTTGCATTTGTGCCATAGTCCAGGAGGAGGAATACGTAAATAATCGATTAGAATTACAGTAGACGGGAAATAGCTAATATGTACTGCTTTTTTTGTCATTGTAATGTCGTGGTATTTCAGAAGTAATCCAATTTTATTTATTTATTTATTTAATAGTTCTAATCGATTCGATCGATTGTACACAGATACACACACAGAATACAGAATACACAATTTTATGAATGAAATTTATGAATGATCGTTGCGAATGCTTTGTGTTTGGGTTTATGTGAGGGTGCAGCACGGTTTTAACGCCAGTAACATACGCGCCAAGTTTAAATAAGGCTAGATGACATTTCAGGAATTCCGAAAAAAAAAAAAAAATTACATACCAATTTTTTTGTTGATTTGGGTCGAGAATCATTAGCATAATTACCCCCTTGAATATGGCACGGAGTGAGGTGGTTTTGAGTGATTTATAATGTGTCATACTCATCCTACATCGTGTGCTGTGTTCCTTATTTACATATTATATTTTTCATATCCTTCCTAGAAGTTAATCAATGAATTTATCCATCAACACCAGTAACCCACTTCGCTATTGTCATGGTAAATTGCGCAAGATTACCGGCTTATAGTTTTTACAGCGAGCTGCGGTTAGCGGTAATTAGTTGTTGAAACTGTATGTGCACGCTTGTTAGACTTAGTGGCCAGTGCAGTGTTACTATTACAGGAATTAAGTAGAATAACCACGGGTAAGATTAAGAGGATTTGGGACTTTATTAGGTGGGTTTAACTAAATAAAACAACGTTAAAATATCTATAGGTTTGATACTCAAAACTCCTGAAAAGAAACTACGACATTGCATATCTTTCCTAAGAATGGCTATTTATAACGCTTTAGTGGTAGAAACTGTTATATCGATCGAGATGAACTTTTCGTTTGGAAATTGATTGAAACCTAGAGAAACCCTATGTAATTTGGTACTATTGTATGTTATTGTATTTTTTTATAAAAGATATGCAATATTTAAGTTTGTTTATCTTAAGAAGGATAAAATATTTCTCTACAAAGTCATACTGTACAACAACTAGATTGGGCTACCATTTTAACATAACTTAAGGCGAGGAATTGGTCAACAATAATTCCATAACCGGCACGCGCATCTAAGGCGCCAAAAGGGGTCGGAGCGTCTGAGCGGGGCGAGGATAACAATACGCGCGCTAGCTTATAACTAAAAGTCGTAAGCGACAAAATGGTTTTGTAATTTTAATATTTAGAAATGATGATTTAACAAAAATTCCTACTACAATTTCAAAGAGTATGTATATACTCAACTACTAAAAAAGTTAAGAGGCTTAAATCGGTCCCGTTTGCCCATAATATGTGAATCTCTTTTTAAAAAGAGGTATGTTTGATATATTTTTCTCTGTTATAAAAGTTACCTAATCATGTTTCTACAACTAACAAAATAAGGCTTATATCATGAACTTTCAGGTAACCAAGTTGTATTTTGATCCGTTTTGTATTTACTGAGAAAAATTGACATCCTTGGCGCCAAAAATTCCAATTCGTCCTCTTAAGTTTCCCAGTTTCCCCAGGCTTGTATTAAGTTAATCTTCTATCATCTTCCTGTAACAAAAGCCCAGTTTTCACTGAGTGAAATCATTAGGCCGGGTACGCACGAGCGGATAAACGCTGCGTTTATAATCCTTAATTAGTCGATCGCACGCACGCAGATTAAGGCCGTGCGCGCATGAACGGACGTTGTAAGTAATCTATACTAATATTATAAAGCTGAAGAGTTTGTTTGTTTGAACGCGCTAATCTCAGGAACTACTGGTCCGATTTGAAAATTTCTTTCAGTGTTAGATAGCCCATTTATCGAAGAAGGCTATAGGCTACTTTTTATCCCGGTACGGGAAGTAGTTCCCACGGGATGCGGGTGAAACCGCTGGCAGAAGCTAGTTAAAAATAAGTGAGTAGTTTATTGGTTTATTTACTTGTTTGTAGTGGTTTTAGGTAATGTTTGAATCAGGTTTTTTAACGGTAATAAGTATGACCACTGTTTTTTTTTCAGCTTAGCAATTCACTTTCGTTGATAACTGCAAAATTATTACAAACTCGGAATATTTATAGTGCACCTAGTTTTTACGGATGCTACATTTAATTAATTTATTTCATGGTAAAGTACACAAATGGGACATTCGTAGTAAAATTGCTGAAAGAAGTAGAATCAACTGGTTCTTTTTTAGATTTCACACCAGCGCATTTTGCCGCATTTATCTAAGAATCCCCACTTAAAAAGGTTTACGGCTAACTAGCTTCCACCCACGGTTTCACCCACGTCCTGAGGGAATTACTTCCTTCATATGGATAAATAAGCTAAATTACAAAGTTTCAACAAAATCCAATCTGTTATTTTTGCGTGAAAGAGTACCAAACATACATGCTCACGTACATAGGTAGGTATATCTTTCCAAACTTTCTCATATATAACAATAATAGGACAACCAAGCTTATAGTTTTATGATTATAGTCTTATGGCACAGACAATAACTTTATACAGCCTATAAAGCATTTGCAATGACAAGTCACAACACTAGCGGTTAATTCTCACGTAGGTAATTATTTATCGACTTTTGCTTTCGATAGTCGTCGGATGTACGAAGTGGGTCGACACTTTCACGTGACTAGTGTTTTTTTTGTTCTATTTAGTTGGTTTAAGTCGATTTCAATTCCTAAGAATAGTAAATTGGCTTCTTTGATCGTTGAAAAATGTTGTTGTTGAGAGATAATCGAAGCGGTGAACTTATATATGATAAGTAACTTTTTCAATTCAATTGTTCAACTCTATTCAAGACTTTTAAGGCAATTATCTGGTTCTTTTCGCTAGAGATGTAGTTCTCTTAATCCGTTTGAAGGCACTGTTCGAAAGAGTCACCGCGGCCCTGGTACATTAAAGGCCTACGAAGGAACATGATGGGTTTTAGTCAGTAAAAGTCTGACACTCTCTTGACGGTTTCCCGTCGGAAAAAAGGCTAAGTCACCTTTGTTTGAATTTCATTTAAAACAATCGAGTAAGAATACCTAAGGAATATAATAATGGATGAGTGATTTCTATGATCCAAAATGGATTATAAATATTTATAACGAGTGTCAGGTACATTCTCTACCACCTAATTTAACCAGATCAATTAGACTTCAAGGTTTTTCTACCAAATGTTTATAGATTCTTTCATCATCCTCCGAGCCTTTTCCCAATCATGTTGGGGTCGGTTTCCAGTCTAACCGGATTCAGCTGAGTACCAGTGCTTTACAAGGAGCGACTGCCTATCTGACCTCCTAAACCCAGTTACCCGGGCAACCCGATACCCCTTGGTTAGACTGGTGTCAGACTTACTGTCTTCTTTCAGTTAAGACTATTGTCAATCGTGCAACTTCCTACCGTCCCAGTAAGCAATGTCAAAGCATACAAAACAATTGGCGACAAAAACTTGACACAATAGCATAGGATGAAGTCACGAAACACTTCTAAACAAACGGTGTCACAGAACAAAAATAGGTTTACAACCTACTTCCCAAAAAGGAGGATGTTTTAAATTCGGAAGTTGTTATTATTATTTTTCAGCTTTAACTCTAACTAAGAATGGATAAAATGAGAATGATTACATGATGTAGAGCGAGTTTAAAAAAAGTGCAGCTCGAGCTGAAAAAATGAGAGGGCAGCGTTTGTCGTTATATGGGCATGTAATGGGGAGGGACGAAACTCATGACCTCATAAGTTTTTTAAGCATGAACATAAATGGATGGTGTGGAAGAAGAATATCGCAGAAATGCTGAAGAAGACCGACCGATGACAAATAAAATTATCATATCACATCGTTTTTTGAATTCCAGAATGTTAAATGATTATTACAATTATGGACTCTGATGGGTGTGCCCAAGGTAACATTTTTTCAGTATAAATTTCTGACATACCAATAAAATTCATCCATTCATCCGCAAAGATCATTTGCTACACATCTATGTTTCTATTCTACTACCACGTTTCATACAAACATTAGCTAGTAAACAAGCAACAAAAACAGTTCACGTGCTATCCAATCAATCGGAACGATATCAACGATTGTCATCTAGACTAATGAGAAGCCATAGTAATTAATAACGCGGTAGTTTCTTCGTGCGAAATTGTACGACTGTGCGTATTGTAGTGTATAATGTAAATGTGGTAATCATTTACTTATATAAACTAGCGCATTCTGCCTTAGTTTAGTCTCTAGACAGAAAATAAACACTTATGCTATGTATTTTGATAAAATTGTACTATTGTTGGTAGCAAAAAAGAAGATAAACTGTAGTGTCCCGGCTATCATTTGATCATCTTTGGCAGTCGTTACAGAAGCCAGTAAGTCTGACAACCAGTATTAGGTAAGGGTATTGCGTTGCCCACGAAAATTGAGTTGAAGAGGTTAGATACGCAGTTGCTAGTAAAACCCTATTACTCAGCGGAATCTAGTTGGGAAAAGACTGCGCAGATATAATACCAAAATGACTCAGTATGTATAAGCCTTGAAAAGTCCATTCTAAGTTCAAAATGCATAATTAAAAAACCAGTATTTGACAGGTTACGCTTCACCTCTACGCATAAATAAGCCGGAACGGATCGCTATCCCTTATGTTTATCTTTTCATAGAATCCAACAATATTTTAAGCTTATAAGATGCCAAAACGCTGACGTAAGCTAATGACGTCATATGTCCCATCTACCGAACATAAGGTAGTAATTTCATAATGCAAGTTGCATGCAAATTAGTTAGTAAATGTACCGGGTCATTTGCACATAGTAGCGTCGCGAACATGAAACGCCGTGAATATAATTAAAGGTTCAAGTTTCAAGAAATTGAGTATGTGATTCATTATTAAAAGTATTATTGTCTCTGTTGGGCAGGAACTATTGTAAACTGAGCTATCTCTAAATTATTTTTTTCGGGGAACCCGAACTGAGTACTGTTTTGTATCGCTTCCTTCTTTTTTAGCCGACTGCGTCACCCAGAGGTAGTTTAAGCACAGATCGTGCGTCTTATAAGAGTCCAAAACATACATAAATGATATGTAACATATTTTCTTAGCATTATTCACCGAAGAGACATTTGGAATCATAGACAACATGTCGCCAAAGTCTCAAAACAAAAGAAGTTCCGTAACTGTGCCCGTTCTGTCATTGTTTACTTTTTTTGCTCCAGAACCGCTCACGCAAAATTTCGTCAATCCTCAGACAGTTAGGTGTCACCAACCTCATTGCGTGGGTGCTCCACAATACACGGCATAGGTGAAGCAACATACATATTGACATTCAGTTGCTCTTAGCACCAACTTATGGTAATGGAAAAGACCCGTCTACAAGTCGTGTGCAAAACTTGTAGCAGAAACCATTTTGTAACGGACTTTTAAGGACAGAACGACAATCATTAAGTCGGAAACTCAGTAAAAATAAAACAGTTCTAAAATGGGCATACATAGATATAACATATTTAACATTCATTATAACATAACAAACACTTATAAAGCGACACGTCTCAACAATGGCTTGTCTATTATTACATCATTAAAGATTTTGCATACAGCAACATTGAAATGTCAAAACTGTCATTACGAAAACGTGACGTTTTGATTTTTTATGGCGCGCAAGCAGAGGCGTTAAATTATAGAGGCTCTAACAACTACCTTTTTGGTTTGTAAAAAATGAAGACACAATAAAATATCATGAATAATTATTATCGAATGTTAGAGTATTCGGGTCACGATGAAGGCACTGACTGTACGTCGACTCACGTTGCCAAAATTATGGACTCAACGGGTGGTCTGCTTAAAACAATTGGCATGCGTGAACAGTGCACATTTAGAACGTAATTTGTGCAAACTTTAAATTGTATTATTTTCGAGAACAATTAAAGAGGTGTAGAATTTCTATTGTTTGTTCTGGTTTTTGTCTGACCTTTTGCTGATATTTGGATGGCCGTCGCTCCTTTTGTTTTTAAGTCAATGACCAGAACTCTTGATATTTTTACTGAATACAAACATGCAAATATATTCTCATTTTGTTCAGATATAACAGATGAGTTTTCTGTAGACATAAAACTTTTTAGACAGTCTCTCAGTCAAACCAGACTTTGCTAAAGTATGTTGAGGTCGGCTTCCAGTCTAACCGGATACAGACGTATTACCTCATGCTAGCAATCTGTCAAATACTCTGACTAAAGCCTCCAAAATTCCACTAACTCCCATTCATCATAAACTGCCATTCTTGTCAAAATGTGCTCAAGCTCTGAACTTGAGTATGTAAAATATCTTGTGGTATTTGAATGACTTCACACTATTGTGATGTCAAATATACATCCTTGTGTGAATCAGAATGGTGATTGATGTCGCAATGAGTCTAATCTTCAAAGAAGATGTTTCTTGTAAAACAAAAGGTGATGTTGGTTTGGCTTGTAGAATAGTTTTTGTGCCAGTTTCATACATACTAGGTAGGTAGCAATTTTTTACTGATTTGAGTTGTTTTCTATTGAAGAATTAACAGCTTGGTCAATCGGATTACTGAATAGAGACCCAGGCAAACTAAAGGTGTAGCGAATGAGCTGAATGCGCTAATTAAATGCTTGTTTCTATTATGTTTCGTTTCTAACCTAACCTAACACTTCCCTTTTTAATTTATTTTTATACAGTGTACGTATTATTTGCTCAATCATTTACTATTTTTTAACACATATATGCCAGGTTGTGAAACCCCAATCTCTTCATCACTTTATTAATACTCCAAGCTAATGTCAACTGTCACCCAAGCATTCCCACCATTCAATATTACAAGCTATTAACTTCAGAAGTGCATCGCTTGCAGTGACAATGACCTGCATCTTGAGGTCACACTTTCACCACATTGTTAGTCTAAGACTAAACGAAAGGCTTTCTCAAGTGAAGAGTTTCTAGCTTTTCTATGATACGTACTGAGAATTTATAGTAAATACAGGTACAAGGCTTTCAGAAGTGTCAAGTGAAGAGCGTATTTGCTGTGTTCATGCCATATTCTCTTATTTTGAACATAGCCTTCTGTGTTTATCGTCGCAGTCTAAAAACGTCCACAGCTTCTTTTTTTTTTTGGTGGGAAATTATCACATAACGCGCTGTGGGTGCAGCGTGAGGGAGTGTCAGACTCTTACTGGCTACAACCAAGCATGTTTCTTTTAGAACCCTTTGTGTACCAGAGCTGAGGTATGCTTAGCAAACGCAGGCATCCCTCAAACTATAAGATTTGCCCATAGTCACCGCGCTGGGCATGCGTGTTTATCAGTGTTCTTCTAATTTAAATAAAACGCTATAATTTTTCCTACGCTCGAGTTCTCACATTCGCATTTAAAACAGTAATTAGGATAAAAAGATCTCTTAATTGTTCATAGCATCTAGCCAGGTTAACTTTATATCTAACTTTTACAATCACACATTTCTAACGCCTACCAAGAAAAATTATAAAGATATTTCCAGAATTCCAGCTAGACTCAATCAAGGTGTTAATTATGGAACAAATGAAGTCGTAATTAAGAATATAATGACTGAAACAGGAGGAATGTGGTTGCTGACTGCAATTGAAGATAAGCATCTGCAGTTGGCTTACTGCATGATACGTAATTATAGGTTGGGAAAAAATGCTATGAGAAATCCTACTCAGTTACACGGAGTTAGAAATGGTTAAGAAGTGAATATGACATTTCAACAACCAGGTTTGCGACCTACGGCCCCAAAGTCCTCGGTATATCAAAGAACGTATGGTATATACGTAAGTTGTTTTAATCGCAGACAATATGGGATTATATTAGTTACTTAGTTAAGATACATTTAGGTAAAAATCTTGATGGAATGCTACAGGACAGGAAAAACCGGTCAAAACAACTGATTTAGCTAATTTTAAAAGCAAATGTCAAACAAAGTTCACATAGTGTCAACTCTATTTTAATTTCCAACGCATTCTTAACTCTATGTTCTTGTAAGCGGTTTAACAACGAAAACGCACTTTAACAACATCAAGATAAGGTCTAATTTATTATGATAAGTAGAATAGGAAGACAGAAGACACAAATTGCATAATTGCAACCGCAACTCGTAGAAAAATTCTTTGCCACGAAAATAATTACGCTAATTGATAAATTGATGTATTTTATAGTTCACATCGTTACAATTGAGGTTACCGCCAAAATTGCGTGTTAATGACGCCATCTTGGTTTTACGTCAACGCGTTTTGACAGTTTAATTTAAAGATAGAACTGTTATTGATGGCGTTTGTGAAGGGAACATGACTTCGCCTTATAGATCTACGGCGTACATGGAACCATGATCACTGTAACATAAATAGCCAACCAGTTTCCTATGCCTTATGTGGCCAGCTATTAATGTTGTTTACATACACTATCGAAGAGCTGACCGTTTTCATAATGTACATAATTTTTAACGGCAGATTATTATTATAAAATATTTATCTTTGTACTTAGATTTATTGTAGTTGAAACTTTTTGAAGTACAACATACGGCAGAAGCATAGACAAAGATTTCACTGAAAAAAAATGACAGTTGCGTATGATTGATGAGTAAAAAAATCTCTCAAGACGTCATAATATGAAAACGTAAATTCGTAAAAAAATCCGGGAAAGTTTGTAAGTATTTAATGTGATACTGAAACATCAGAACCAGGTTTTCATGTAGTCCAACAGGTCGAAGAACGGCCTACTCGTATTTAAGGAAAACAATATTATGCGAACGGTACGCGTCGCTGCGAAATTCTTTCAACCGTACTACATTACCATGGTTTTATGGGGTGTTGAAGCGAAAATAAAAATGTCATTTAACGGGTTGGGAACGTCGATAGCAATTTTGACTGTTTGAAGGCAATTATTACGTGGAAGAAAACCAATACATAGTACAGAAGAAAAAACACCAATTTTCCAAAAAAAAATTAGGTATAGGGTCGACTTCCAAATAACTTTTTTCAAAAGTCGGTTATAAACATCTTTTGAGGTCTACTAACAGCTATAGCCATTTCATTAAGTGTAGTTCTGCGACAGCAAAAAATAACGTTGACCTGCTTCTATTGAAACCGGTTTAAAACTTGACAATCAGAACAAGAATATTTTATTATGACTAGAGGCCAACATATTATAATTTTTTAGCCAGATCCATTGATGTTAAGAAAATAGTAGAAGCAGTAGTAGGTACTAAAGATTTAACACTAAAGAAAATTTTGAAAAAAAAAATACGGAAGAATTTCCTTCAAGAAGTAAAAGTAAAAAATATCTCTTTGAAAGCCGCTCCCAAGTCAGTTACTAGTAACATCACGAAAAATGCAAAGCGAAAAAGCAAAATGAAAAAATACTAATGTAATAGGAACGAAACACCTGACTATAGAAGGACAGTTACTTGAGAAGACCTGTCGACTAAAACAGTAGAACTTGACACATAATGCAAAGAACGAACGGGATTATTACAAAAATTATGCCAAGATTTAGATACAAAAAATATTTTGATGGTGTTGAAGCTACAGGCACCGTTAGCGATCATTTCATCAAACTGTCAATGATAAATAAGTTGTGAATCGTGCTTCGGCCATTACTGTTTATTGTAAAACAGTATTGTAAATAAACTTGCGTTGTTTGAAGGTTTATTTTTTAAATACAATGGAAGTTGAGATTAGAAGATAGATGAAAAAAGCAAGTCTACAAAATATTCTGCCGTAACTCTCGTAATTTTGGAAAATTATAATAGACTTGATCAAGTTTAAGAATGATACCGTAAAAAACAAGGCACGTTGAGCAGGATAAAATTTGGAAGTACATAAAGGGCTCTAGAACTTACACCATTAATTTTACATAAAGTACCTAAAACTAACTTATCTTCAGCAAACAAAACTATTGAAGACAAAGAATTTCCTGAACGGATTATTCCTTTATCTAACGCAAACAATGAATATATTACAAAAGATAAAATGGCACCACCATGCCTGTTAACCAAACCTTCAGTAAACATTGTAAACTATGAAGGAAATTATGAAATTCTGTAAGTAATGAGTCAAAAATGGCGGAACCTCGCCTTGTGTTTAATTTATTGGGTACCTGCGGGCTCTGTCGTTGATAATGACGAAAAGACAAGTTTTCTGATAAGTAATTTCGTAACCGGAAAATTTACATTACTATATGTAGAGAGACTGTAGTGAAAATCCACAGCCAAGTAACAAAAAAATCGAAAGAACCTAGATATTTAAGCTAAGGATTTGAATCTACATTAATGTCACGATTATTAAAGTTTTTCTGGTTAAGGCACAGACCTATATTTTATAGCTCCTAGTCTAACTACTAACTAGGGTAGCTAATAAGATCAACCAGGTATACAATTCTAAATACGCATAAGGAATCAAGCATAACGTATAGAAATTGAAGGCATCAAGAGGAGCAATTACAATTACGACGAAAGGGAAAGGAGCCTTGACCTCAGGTAACACCGTAATAAAAATGTCGCGAACAAACGTAATGTACTATTGCGCTTTGAACAAACCACTGATCTGAATGCAGTTTAATGTGCCAACACGACTTCTATTGTGGCTAGTCAAGTATCAATCGAACCGGTCGCCATACCTCACGGCCGCCGCCATCTTGGCTTGACAGCTGACTCGTAATGGCGGGAATGTTAAGTAATTGTCTATGGTTGAGTAATAAATTCGATACGGCATGTGACGCTGGCTGACTTGAATGATTTCTATAGCGTTGCGGTTTGGTTTGCAAAAAATTCGCAATTTTTTTTTCTTTAGTGGCGTTTTTTTGTCGTTTCCTGTGCCGTTTTGTTGTTAGTTTACTGTTATTGCTAGACTTTTGAGTCTAAAAATAGGTTTTAGTTTCAATCTGAATAAAATGCCTATAATTTGAGGTTAACCTCAAAGGTATAATTTAAAAAACTGGGTTAGTGCTGTCCTCCAATGCACCTTTCAATTTTTGAATTAATTCATTCAATTCCGCTTAATTAAATAAAAATAACTCTGAGATAAAAGCATTAAATAATACATATCTACAAATTACAGTGCCATTCCATCAATTACCACTATTATACAATTGTATTTGAATAGGTTAATCAAGCTTTAGAATAAAATCAATTAAAAGTAATTGTCTCAGTTTCTCAGCAAGGTTCTTCGATAACCTTGACACTAACTTCACGCTAGTTAACCGAGGGTTAGCAGAACAAACAGTTACTTATAACAATAACAAATAGTTAACTTTTTACAGGAAATTGATTTTCATCGATTTTGGAATCGAGTCGAATTGAACCAATTACACTTTCAATATAACTTTTAGTCTATGACCCATTTTCCTTTTCATTACAGGTCACTGTTGAGATTGAGGAACAGGTCCAAGAATAGGTTTTGACAGCAAAACAGACTTTTCTTGTTTGAATTTACTTTCAAGTTAAAAAGTTACACGTACACTATCCATTGACAAACATTAATGCTCTCTAATCAATCTCATTCCACACAGAAAAAAACTAAGAAAACAATACTTTTCACTCTAAGAACATTGAATGAGTAACATACATCATTGTCACGTTGATTGAAACAATCGCTAGTTTTAATTAAAAACGTTTTGTTTGTCTCTGCCCTATTCGCTTTGACAACATGGCGGCGAATCCATTCAATGGCGCGGTTTTTTTTCTTGATGTCTTTATTGTTATCCTTATTTATATTGTGAGGACGAGTGTTGTTATAGCAGGTACCTATGTATGTATATTAAAAACTGAAGAACCTGTTCCTTCAAAGTAATGTTTTTATCGAAGTTTCTGACAGATCATCATCATCCTGATCCTCCGAGCCTTTTTCCCTTAACTTACGGTCTAACCCCGGGCAACCCAATACACCTTGGTGAAACTGGTGTCAGATTGACTGGCTTCTGACTACCGTAACGACTGCCTGACTGTTCAATGCCAGTTTCTAACAGATGTTACCTGCTCAGTTAATCGTCAGATTTACAACCTGCTTGTATTCTTTAACCGTATACAGTAAAACACATCATCATCATCTCAGCCATAACACGTCCACTGCTGAACATAGGCCTCCCTCTTAGATCTCCAAAGATACCTGTTGGAGACGACCTGCATCCAGCGTCTTCCGGCGACCTTCACAAAGCAGTAAAACACATATTCTGTGTATACTCCATAGACACCCTATCATTTTCTTCTCTATGTAACGTGGCCTTTTTCTTCACAGAAATTATCAGATTAACGTCCCTACCAAGTTCTAATTGTAAAAACCTGACCGTGGCTGTTTTTATGCTGATTATTGAATTTCATTTTGAAAAAGTGAAAACCGTCTCTATTTATTTTGTTACGGTTTTCACGAGCACAATTAGCTGCCACAGATTACATAATTTGTCCACAAAAAAGTTTTCATGCTTGTCAATTAATTAAACGCACGTTTCATGGTGATCGTGGTCCGTTAGTTAACAATAAAGTTTTATTTATGTACAGTTATCGTGGGAAAATACAGGTTTGTGTGTAGTCGAACGGCATGAAGAATGATAGCCTAAAGGCATTTTAACATACGTGGATAATCTTTTCGCAACGCACAGTCGATGCTTGTGTACGACGCATCTTAGCGAGTTTCAGATATCTGTTTAAAGTAGATTTGTTATAAATAAGGGATATTTTTATTCTTAACTTAATAAGATTTTAAAATCCAATTTCTTTCATATTTTGATCATCTGACTTATACACTAGGTACATTACGTGTGTGTGAGTTGTCAATCGAATTTGTGAATACAATGTCAAAAAATACGTTCAAATAACCTGTTTCTTACTCTTTTATCAATAGTTACTTAAAAAAACACCAAAGATCGCTATTTACATTTAGATTTTAACAGGAATTATAAATTCTAGATATGATAATATTGCATGCAGGTAAGACATGCAAATATTCTTGATCCCGCGCATATAATTTCCATAGCACATTATAGGTACTACTTACTAGCCAGCGAGCGATGGCCCAACGAGTTTTCTTTCCGCTAAAACATCCTGCATCACATCCTATATAAAACCGGTGTTTACAAGTACAAATTAAGTTTTTTAATTACGTACGAACATTACTGTTTCTTTAATTGCCGTTTTGTATGGTGAAACTGGTCCATTTCCAGTAGGAAGACTGTGTTACCTGTAACAAAAAATGTATTCGTAAATTCCAGAGTATTTCAAGTAAGGATGTTTAGAAACAATAAAAGCATCTGATTTAAGAACTATTTTTAATTGACTGTCGTATCGACTGCCTGAATACTGACACTAAAAAGATTTAGACTTTAATTGACCTATACTAGCTATTTTCAATTTCATTCAGTTCGGTTAAGCAATGGAACTGCTTCCTATATACAAGATCCTATACTGCTATGTCTTCTTCAAGGAGTTTCATATATCATCTTAGAATTTCTCCCATAGAAACCCAACAAACAAAATACATCATAAACAAGAATACGTGACTTTACATAGCGCTCGTATTTAGATTTTCAATAACCACAGGTACAGTATTATTTTTTTTTGCAAATCATGCAACAGCCAAGGCCTTGCTATAAATAGATTTAATGATCACAATCATTCCTAAGAAGGTTTAATTCGTAAATAACTGTTTTACCTGCCTCTTTAATTTACTCATCATTAGAACGTTTAGAAGAAACAACAGTTTAGGAATAAATTGAGCTGTTCAACTTCTTTAATTCAAGTTATTTATACCCCATACGGTATTAACTGTTTGTAGAAAGTTGGGTATATAAACTGCTCTGATAGAGGCTCTACAACCAGTACCACATATGGTTTCTCATATCCTGCAACCATGCAGAGAGACTGAGAGACTAAACGTTTGAATATATCGTGTTTTTGAAGAAAACTAGAAAAGAAAACATCCAAATCCGAGAGTAGCACAATAAACATAATATTACGTAGGTATAAAAATTTGCGACGATAGATCTCGTCCCGTTCTTGCACCCTAATGAAAACTAGTGTCAGAAATTCCTCTATTAATGGCATATCTAACAGTGACATATTTTTTCGAATTGCACCAATGATTACTGAGAACTACACGTTCAACTAAATAAACTCTTCTTATATTAGTATCTCCGTATAAGTTACTTAGATAAGTAGATAAGTTTACCTAAATAAAACCAAAAGAGAACCAAGTATTAACACCAAGTGAAGATGAGCCAACACATAAGAAAGTAAGTGTCCATTCACGTACGCACACATGCATGCAGTATTCAATATGACACGCGTTATGCATGTGTAATCGAGTCAGATGGCTTGCTCACGGTTGTTGCAATAGGAAAATGAGGATTAGAAGGTTTACTATTTTAAGAATAGTTTTGAAGTGAACAGCCAAACCTATACCAATGTAAGTCTGATTGCGTGTTATCTAACTAAAGGCTCCGAAACGATTTCAAAAATTCTTGCACGGTTGACATTGACAGCTACATAATCTCCGAACAACGTAGGCTATATTTGTCCAGGAACTGGACAAAGTTCACCCGAGCCCGAGGTGGAACCGCGAGAAAAAAGTGCAGAAACCATAAAGAGATTTTGATCTATAATGCAAATAAATCATTTGATGATGGCAGATTTCCAATCATAGATACTTATTGAACAAAAATAATACATCCTACAATTTTACATGTAGTTCGTGCTAAGCCTACTGATTAAAACGTTCACGTAATGCGAGATAAGTACCTAACATGATTAACCATGAAGTGACCCAGAAAACTAATTAAGAAGTCGTGACGAAAGGCTTTATTAGCTCACTTCATGCATTCGAAGATAACAACAAAATCGACAAGAGTCATGGCAAAACTAATACTAAGCTTGGATTCAAATTCAGATTTCACACAATCTGCGCTCGACGCTTGATTTCCATAACGAATCCGTCTCTTGATTTGCGATTAGAGATTGAGTGTTTACATTATAACTCAAATTCAATCTCTTATCGCAATACAACGGATATGCTATAGAAATCTGCTACAGTTAATCTTCCGTCTAGTTAATCTAGCTTCTACGTATGTTGTTCTTGGATGATCTTGCTAAACGACCCTTCTGTTTACATTTTACAGTCACGTACACCATTGTGGTAAGAAGCCTCGGACGGGCAGGTGATGTCATTTTAATGCCAACACTGTCGCAGGCTTTTATACCAGCCATATTCACATCTGATGCTATGTTTACGATACCATCTAACACGCTATTATCATTTCTATTACCATGGGAGAAAGCTGATATTAGATTGTCATGCTAAGCAGTAGGGATCAATGTTTGTTTAACTCTTTTTATACTATAAACACGTGAATGATCGCTGATAATACTATGAAACTGGATTCGAGGTGTGGTAGGGTTATGACCCCTGCGATTGGAATTTACTGGCCGACTGGTTTTGAAGTGATTTTCTCGTTTTTGAAATATTTAAATGTAGTAAATGAAGATCCCAGAGTTTGAAAGCGTAGCGTAATAAAATATGATTACTCTTATGATAAATAGTTATTTATAACATTAAGCATATCGTCAAGTGGTTTTACCTAACCAATTTAGTTTTCACATTAAGTAGGTACTAATATTATGATATCAATATTCGATATAAAACTGTTTTATAACTATCATGTTTAAATCTGATCCGTATACATATGTAGGTAACCCGATAACATCGAACGAATTAAACTCACTTAAAGAAAAAAAACACAACGTAAACATGTTTACAGACGAAATTAATAGTAAGACATCCAAGGCCACAGACTCAAGTGATGTTTTATATAAACAAACACGCAGTAAGTAATAGATTGTACAGCGATGACCCAAGTAAACGACCTTGTGGGACGCCGCGAATATGCATTTGCAATGCACATATAAACGCTGGAATTCTTCCAATACCAAATGCCTTAATGTCATGAAGTTGATGTCATTTTACATACCAAGGTTTATGTGATTTTTCATTCTTATTTTTCCTTAAAGTGACAGAATCTCAAGTAATTGCGCGACAAAATTATGGGTGAAGACTGTCATTTGCTTGTGTCAAGTCGAAGGAAACACGTGTGCTCGTTATTGTAAGTGATGAATGTTGAAATAAGTAGGAAATATTATCATTGTAAGTTACAGTAAGTACTTATAGTAACAGCGCAATGTTTTGCTTTTCACTCCAGATGTGAACGTATATCAAGTCAATTACCGACACAATACAGGTAGTATTGCAAGTATATATCGATAAGTATCAACAGTCGAGATGTGATCATCCGTATCGAATGCTTTGTATAAAACTTTTTGTTTAACTCCGCGGTTTTCCTCACATGTTTTATTCGAATTGCGATGTTATCGATTTATTTATCTTGTTCGATTATTGTTGTTAATCGATTGTTTTGACGAAATCATCATGTTAATAGGGATCGAATACTTGTTTCGTCCCAAAACGATTACAAAAAACGTAATTTGTAATATCAGAGAAAAATAACAAAAACAACGATGCTTTTAATGATAGGTGTTAAAATAATTTGTTATTTTTGGCATTAAATTGCTTGAAAATAAAATGAGATAGTTGAGGACACTTACAAAACATTCATTTTAATTGAACTGACATTTGAATTTCTTCAAATATTTTGATTAAAATATGCATGTTAATTACTTTTTGTCAATGAAATTTTTGTTAAGGCTAATATTTAACTATTTTTCCGGGGTATTTTATTCCAATATTGCAACCTTATGTTTATTTGTCACAACATAATATATTCTAACTTACTTACGCTTAATTACTAATACCTTCAATTAAGAAAATAAATAAAATTATGTAATGTAAGTTTTCAAAATATTTATTTATTTAATCATTTGTTTCGAGCAACATGACTCATAGTGTTAGTAACAATTATACTTATAAACTATGTTAGTACTACACAAATACACAATATTTATATAAATATAAAACTCAAAAGCCTTAATTGCTTAAAGTACTTTTACACTTTATTGAACCACTTATACTTACTCAATTACTAATTACTCATACGGCATTAATATCACTAATTGAAGTAAATAATTTCTTGCATAACCTTTTGATGAAATGGTAACCAGAAACACGTTTATTATTTTTTGACTTTCGAAATAAATAATTGTATGTTGTAGTATATCGAAATTATGTGTAACTTTCAGTGGGTTACTAAGTGACATTGCCAAAGAAATACCTATTACTTATACAGGAGTTTATACTCAGCCCCGGATCTAGGGGGGGGCAAGCCGGGGCCCATGCCCCGGGCGGCAAATTCAGGGGCGGCAAAATCAGGCAGCTGCCTGATTTTAAAATTTAAATCCTACATCAAAGATTACCATAATAGTTACCTACAGAACCGTCTTAGCCTATGGTGCAGGGTGTGCCAATAACCCGGGCGCCTCGGTCTCAGGGGCGCCGCGGGACGCCCCACCACCAGGAAATTTTGATGAAATTACACCCGTTTGATAAGGAAATTCCACATTGTATCAAGTTTGCAAAGTTTCTTAAAATATCGCCTTCGCTTTGTTTAATTGATCATTTTAATAATTTTTCACTTTTAACATCCTCCAACTAAGTGAAAAAATTCTCGCTCGCTACGCTCGCGGCTAAATGACAATTTATGTACTATTTTTCTGATGGTTTACTATTTTTATTGACGCATTGAATCAATGAACACAAATGGCACTCGCTCTAATCACGGTTTCTTTTTATTTGTACATAATTCCCAGTTTAATTTGTGAGTCTTCAAACAAATAGGTAACTTAAAAAAGATCGCGCTCGCTACGTTCGCGGCTACTTGTTGCTTAACAATGTACTTAGTCAGGTACTTTGGTGTCGTAGACTCAAAAAATTTCGCGCTCGCTTCGCTCGCGCAATATTAAACAGACATTGTGTTGTTGACTTAAAGTCAAATCCACGCTGTCTTATCTTTTATAAGTCAAATGTAGCAAAAAAAAAATTTTATGGAGCCCTCAAAAACAAAAAAGTTTGCGCTTCCGACTGCTTGTTACAGCGCTTTTTAAAACTTATTAACTTTTTGTGTACATTAATCTGTCTCGACTTTCGTAACTTAAATCTGGCCAACAGTTTGAGCCTACAATGATTTGGAAACATTTTTTTAAGTCCTACCAAAAAAGTGACTTTGGTTGGTGAAAATAAACATAAGTAGGTAAGTAGGTGGGGCGGCATTTTTCAATTTTTGCCCCGCCTAAAAAAAATTTAAGATCCGGGGCTGTTTATACTTATCAGAAAGTATAAACTCCTGATAGAAATAATAGTTTAGTAGTCACTCATTTCAAACATTGTCTAATCAAATAAGAACTTTTTGGCAGCACCTCCAAAGCCCTCACTAGTGTTATGGCTGAAAAGATCAAACGGGAATGAAAAGACTTTCCAGAAACATAACAGTGAATTATTCTAGTACAATTTCTATTATTTTAAAATAAGTTATAAGGATTCTTCAATTCAATGTTAATTGAATTAGAGAAAGTCACATATTGTACGTGCCATGACAAAGTTCAAATGAATCTTCTTTTTTTTTTACCCATATTCGATTTCATTCAACGATCCGTTCACTGAATGAAATCAGTTTAACTACAACCTAAATGTTTCATTACCATTGTGAGAAACTGTTAGTGGTCCGTTTAGTAGAAAATATGCAAAACATGTTGGTTTGTCACGATTCACGACCTTCCCGTTAACAAACAGTTACTACTTAGCAGTTAACTATAAGGCTGTTTGTCTTCTCTCTTTTGCTGTTTTCTTGTACGCAAAGCTTCATATTTGTTCTTCAAATATTTGGTAGTTTCGTCGTCGTTCAATCGTTACGGGTAATCAGAAGCCAGCAAGTCTGACAACTCATCGTAGCAAGGGGTATCGGTTTGCCCGGATAACTGGGTTGAGGAGGTCAGATAGGCAGTCGCTCCATACAAAACACTGATACTAAGCTGAATTCGGTTAGACTGGAAGCCGAGCCCAACAGTTGGGGAAAGGTTAGGCAGATGATGATTTAATTTCATGTATAACATGCGTATTTCCATGAATAAGATCTCAAACGTTAATTAGAACAACATAAAGCGTTTACTATCTATAAACACAATCAAAATAAGTATTGTATAATTTCCGTCTAGAAACGTTACGTTAAATCTCCAATGAGTTCCATTTCGTGGGACAGTAAACAAGGATTGTATTCAAATCAACTGCGTAGCGTCCGGTGGCAAGATGACTTTATGTGCCTATGTGAGAATATTTTATTTAAATAAATGCATGTTGTTAAACCCTTGGCAGTCGTTACGGGTAGTCAGAAGCCAGTAAGTCTGACACCAGTCTAACCAAGGGGTATCGGGTTGCCCGGGTAACTGGGTTGAGAGGGTCAGATAAAGCAGTCGCTCCTTGTAAAGCACTAGTCTCGGTTGACCCCAACATAGTTGGAGAAAGGGCTCAGAGGATGGGATGATGTTGTTACAAGTATTCTGTAGTATATTCATCCTCTAATATTAAAAAAGTAGAATCCTCGATAAATGGGTTATCTAACACTGCAATATTTTTTCTTGTCAGACTACTAGTTCATGACTGTTCATGAGAGTTCACCATGTTCAAACAAACGAACTTCACCTATATTTTCCGTAGATATTGACGTTACTAAATTGGTCTCCATTGTCATTATTTTCTCAGATAAATCACGGAGGACAGAAATCCGAGTTCCTAAAATAAATACTCAATAGTGCTACAACTGCGTATCAGACATCTTATTTACATCATTTCGACAAACATAAGTATCGAATACTTCAACTAACTATGTGAACAAATAACATTATTCTAGCCCACAAAAACTATGAATAGTGCGCAAAAACTGAACGACCATCTTTTTGTACGTTACAAGGTTTTGAATTTTATTGTGAACGCACGAAATAAATCGCTACAATTTGTATCAGGAAGCATTTATGGTAATGTCTCTAATCTTTGACAACGGCCTTATCCTTGCGTTTGATTTTCAAAAGTTTAAAAATGAATTGTCATTTCCTATTTTACGTAAATTATTATTAAAACGAAATAGGAAATTGCTTTATTGACGATAACATTTTATTCGATTTATTGTATGTATAAGTTTACAACATACGTGCCTTTTACACACTATAATTTCTTTGGTCTGGTAGGTATATTCTGTATAAAATAACTGGTATTAGTAGGAAATTAAACTCTATAAAGCATTTACAACCATCAGGCATTGAAATTCCATTTCCATTTCTTTATATCCCCGTACGTAGAACATTTTATCATGATTATATTGCAATTCATTTTACAACAGACAATAAAAATCAAGAAACTAAAATCACCTTTCACCAATAAATCACAAACATAAAACAGTAACTTACAATGACAACATCATATAATAAAAAAATCACAACATCACAATACTGAATATAAATAAAAATAAAAATAACATAACCAGCTGAAATGAACGTTATCGCTGATCGAGAACTCAATACATCGCATGTTATTTTATTTCTTTTATAAAAGAGAAAGTGTTGATACTCAAATAAAATATATTGCATGAACTTAGCAAGATTTCAGCTCAAACGATGTTCAATATGAAGCTTATTCAAGATGGCGTGACATCTCATAATAAAACTGAGGATACACGTAACGATTTCATAAAATTATTCCGATATTAGACCTGCACACTCAAAACTAAATAGTCGGCGGACAATTGACCAAATAGCTGTCAATTTTTTTAAAGAAAATCTTGATTCCAATCACAGTTTTCAGTCGGGCTACATACCGAAACTAATCTTTGTAATGTGCTTACTACAATTCATCTTCATACCTATATGTATGTGAACAAACTATCGGCCGACTAAAAGTTTGCAGTGTGCCAGTTAGTCTAACTAACGATTGAATGATTTTTCTTGCAGCAAAAGATTAAAAAGGATTTATGTAGCGGCAAGAAATCGAACTGCTTTGATTTACGTGAGAATTATAGAAATGATCAAAGTTGAAACATTCTCTTACGAACGTTGTTACCTTGCTTGCAGTTCGTCGCTTAAGGAATTAAATAAAAATACGTACGTCAATTTAATTGGTTTAAAAACAATACTTAATGTACCATTACAAATGGTACAGTCGTAGGTACAATTTCCTTTATTATGAATAATGTTTTCTCTCCTAACCAGTGTTAGTGCTACTAGTACTAATACAACACTTATAAAAAATTATGAGTGTGGATGTTTGTGCGTATGTTACAAAAATCAAAATCATCAAAATCTACTGTTCCGATATCAAAAACGCTTTCACAATTTTCCACATTACTCTTGATTACCATAGATTAATTAGATTTTATTAGTGTGGTACAAGAAGTTTCCCGCTCAACAGCCAGTAACATAACACCATAGACATTTACTTGTAAGTATCTACAATCTAGACGCAAACAAAATGTCCAGCGCCTTACAAGGCAGTGCGTCGAATGTATTGCACGCGTCCTGAATACAAAGTATACATACTTACTTACGGCCGATCCCAATATCCTAACTGTTGTTCCGCTTACTAGAGATAGGTTTTTGACATGACTTGTGTGTATGTACAAGTTTATTAAAGAAAAAAGTTTACACTAATACTAAAAACCGTCGAAAAATTGCTCCTTATTGCTTTCGATTGGGAGCGTGCCCAAAAGGCTGGCAGCATTACCACGCTGTAATGTTTAGTGAATAAGTCTATAGATAGTTTGAATATTGGGACAGCCGTTAGTATAAGTTGTTGTAAGTTACGACACTAGAAGTCATTGATATTCCATGTAGTTGTAAGCACTTTGTTTTATCACACCTGGGTATGCAGGATTTGGGGGCAGTAAAATATATGGACGCTTATCAATTTATGTGATGTTATTTGAAGAATAATTTGACTAAGTATATCAAGGAATAGAAAAATAGAGCCCGTTAAGTTTATTGCTGGCTTTTCTCCATGGGGCCCCCTTTCCAGCAACATGCAACTTGTGCCAGTCTATTATAAAGAGCCTGCAAAAAAAAAACAAAGTCCTTAACTCCCTAAACAGTTACCCTAAAGACTCTGAAACTACTGAACCCATTTGAAATATTCTTTCACTGTTCAAAGCTACACTATCTTCGAGCGACACAAGCTGTGTTTAATCAGGGTACGGGAAGTATCTAGTTCCCACAAGCAAAAACTTAAGAGATTGCTTGTCACTTTGCTTCCATCATATCAAGTTATAAGTCTTTAAGATACCTCGTGCATACTATGACACCTTCAGGTCAAGGTAACGACAACGACTGCCAGTAACTCTCAAAACAAACATGTCTGCAATATAAGATTCCTCACGAACTACCTATGTGAAATTGAAATCCTTTTGTTCTAAATTCGTAACACGTTTGTGCACTTCTGTAATACATTGTGTTATGTAAGCGAGATATATACTCTTTTTGGGGTTAATTCGATGTGCGAATAACGTGAATAGAGTATGAATTGGTTGCTACTTTGTCTTTGGTGCAAGTATTTATTTTAAAGTTACAGTTGATAGCTGTGACAGATGCAGATAATTGATGACTAATAAAAGCGATTCATATCATATTACTGCGGTACAATTAATTAATTTAAAAAAAAAACAGATGGTAAATGAAGTGGCATATATATCAGAAGTTTTCAGATGTGAGAATTTGGTAGATCAAAACGTTCTTTAACCATAGATTCATAAAGTACTCGTATTTCACAACGTTACCTACTTCTAAAGCACAATTCGTTTTCATTTCACAGAAAAATGAATCAGAATATTTAAGTTTAGCATATTCATACTACCATTATCAGATAAGAAGTAACTGATAAAACTTATTGTCAACATACGCCATTAATAGCCGCAGTGTCTTGGAAAATATTTGTTCTATCTAATCTGTAAGATGACGACACTATTGTCACGTATGCTATTAAACCTTTTTCGTGGTGTAAAGAGGTTGCTATATATTTTGTTGTCTATGGTCTAGGTATTACCTGTGTGCCCGCGGATTCACCCATTACCCGCGTCCCAAGGGAAATACTCTCCGCATCCGGATAAAAAGTAGCCTATGTTCTTTCTCAGTCTCTAGGCAAACCGGGTACCTAATTTTGTTTAAATCGATTCAGTACTTTTACCGTGAAAGCGGGACAGAAAAATAGACTTCAGAGTTACTTTCGTAATGATATAATATAAGAGTAAGGATGACCTATGTAAAAAATCATTTCAAGTAAGTATTAATTGTTTCCTTTTCTTACTAGCCACGGTGATGGCTAACTATTTAACACTATTTCGCCTACGAACGTTTTCATAATATTGAAACAGTAAATGTCAAGTGTTCATAAAGATGGTTCGTTTGTTAGTGCTAAATGTATTTGTAAACATTCGTATTGAAAAGTCGCAGATTTCTAAATAAGATGTTTTGTCCTTCGACTGTAGTTTAGATTGTTATACCTATGAGGTGTGAGGGACTTACAATTTATGAAGTTACTATTAGAAAATTCACATATATTTTTGAGTTTTTAAAGATAACCTGTATTACATACTTAGATATTTCGTTTCCTCCTTTACTTATAAAATATTACTTAACATAGGTACCACACCGGTTATTGTTGTAAACAGATTTTTATATCAAAAGATTTAAAATAGTTAAGAAATAACGCAGTACCTAAGTATGAATTGTTATGTTCAAAATAGGGTACTTATTTAAAATAATTTGGTCTTAAAAAAGTATTTTTTTACCACAAAATCAATTACGCGCGTAAATCCAACAACACAAAAAGGAAAAAAAAAAAAACAAAAATAAAATTCAAAATTAGAATAGGACAGTGTTGCCAGCGCTCATCTCGTACGCACCGGCTCGCAGGTGGGAGCGGCTGGCCGGGTAGCATTCCACGAGTGACCCACATAGCTTGTCTGTAGTACTCCCGCTGTGGATTGGCCACTGCACGGGTAAAGTGAAGGAGGTTTTGTGTATGCGGTTTTATTGAGATATTGCCTTTTAAAGTCATTGTAAATTAAAATTAAGAAATACCTCCAATATCATCGACAATTTTTTTTTCCTTTTCTTATATACACAGTTAAAATTATTTATTTAAAGTTTTTTATGCTTTCAGACTCTTAGCACAACCTATATTTTATGTAGAAATGAAACAAGACTATGTTAAAAAAACTAGTTTCGATTTGATTCCAATCGTGATGATAAGTAAATAGCATTCATTTCTTGAGTACTTGCACAATCTCGCGCACATAACGGCCGTGAAAAAATCACATACTTTATAAATCATACAGCAACACGTTTATCTTAACTATGCAAATACTTTATTGCGCTATTTCGCAACGTCATACAAAAAACATACAATTAGTATCTACATATTTGATATTAGATACATAATTGATATGATTATAATAGCGATAACCTAAATTACTCTGAATGATGACGTCAATTTCGAGTTATATTTTTTTTTGCGCCTTTTTAATAAAACATGTTTTCTTGCGTAAAATAAAAAAAAATATTTGCTGGCGAAATAGTGGAACCACTTTGTATTTTCGTTGACTCCGATGCTATTTATAAAACCAATAATAATTTTATACCATATTTATCCACATTCTTTATTAATATTAACTTGTTTGTTGGTAAGATTCATAAATATTTTCCGTCGAAACCTGTTTTTATTCATAGCGATAAGGCACGTAGGTAAAATATTTTTATGATTCGTATTAAGTGTAATAATAAACCACTTACTATTGCATGCGGTTTCACTCAATTTCCACAGCAGAACAAAACTATCTAGTATCGATTTCTTTTCAATATTTTTTGAATTTAACACTTGACAGAGCAGAAGTAATTTTTTTATGTTTGTAAAGGATTTAATACTAGAAACCATGCGTCATTTACAAGTTTATTTAATCTCCAACTGTAGACCATTTATTTGTTTTATCATAATAATAATTACATGTATTTTATAGTAACAGAGCACCTGTTTGTCTTCCGTAACCTTGTCTTTGAAAACTGATTTGTTCACGTTTGTAACGATAAACACATGTACAAGTGTTCCATTCACTAATGAAATATGCGATATTTAATGACTATACGAGTTAGTTAAGTATTTACACACCTATATTATAGTTAAACATTATTATAGTATGATTCAACTGAACAAATTCTGTAATTGGTAGGAATTTACGTTTTTTTTTTTGTATATTTTGTATGACGAGAAAAATATCATTTTTAACACACAAAAAATTTGGTAAAAACCGAATAACATACAATCACAATTTTACGATGTTTTTGCTATAACAACAAAATAAATAACAAATCACGTTTAGACGCCAATGCTCGCTAACCCCACTACAATAACTTGAAGTACCTGTATCGATGACGTCACCGTCCTTCGAATGCCGAAGGAGTTTTTTCCCCGTTCCCACTCCCAAAACAATTAGGCGGGCTTTTGTTTTTGTTGGCAACATTGTTGACGTGCTTCAATTTCAAATTTCGAACTTCGTGACCGAAAAAAAATGTCCGACCAAGGTTTTTGAGTGCATGTGGATCAAGCAAGAGTAACCACACACTGCAAAACTTTTAGTCGGCCGACAGTTTGTTGGGGTACATTAATCAATATGGAATTGAATGGTAGTACGCACATAACAATGACCAAGTATTTGGCCGATATCAACCGACTTGAGAAAACCTTGATTGAAAATTTGATTCCACGATTGTCTTAAGTACAAAATTATTTAACAAATTTTTGGCAACTGTCTCGGCCGATTGTTTGTTCTGTAGTATGCAGGTACTCTTATGGTAGGTACTGACATAATCAAGGGCACGGTAAGGAAGCTTCTAGACTTAATTACGTCATTCTGCATTCTTTGACTGTGGGAACTAAGGTAGGTATGAATAATTTGTTTGTTACCTTCAAGATTTTTATCGATTAATTTGTTTGGCAGAAATACGGTCATTGTTTTTTTATGCGAACCCTTATAAGATTTGTCAATAAGTAGCGTGTAGTTACAATCACCTACTATATCTTTGAAAACTTTGAAAGAGAAATCCTTCATGTTAAAAAAATATTGATTATTGTAGAGAATAGTAAGTCAGTTATAAGGAGTTATTTCTTAACTAAATAAAAAAGCAATGTAGTAACTTGAAATTGAACCATGATTCCCAATTTCAAACGCTTACAAATCATCAAAATTTTTCTTGATAACAATAATCAAAAAATTCCCACGTCACCCAAACAATCAAAATAGTGACGCGACACGGAACCGATATCGATAACTTATCTCTGACTTACGGCGGAATAAGATTACAGCTTATATCTAGTGTTTGTAAACAGTTGCAGTAAAACAAGCGTGCATTTGTTTTTTGTTTTGTTCTTCTGTAGTGAATGGTATGCGTACACATTGTTGGGACTGTAGCTAGTAGACATCATTTTTGGCTGAGACCTTTTATCTCTGTATTAAAGCAACGGTTCCTTCCTACAATGTTTTGCTTAGTCATTTTATTATATCAGACAAAAATGCTATTAGATTAGGTTAAATATCAATCTTTTGGGCTATTCTAAAGTCCCAACACAAGTTCTGAAATTAAAAAACCTTTCTTTATCAATAAATTATTTAGAATAAGGTAAGTAATTTATTAATTCAGGGCATAAAACGCAAATTAGACCCAAACAGATTTACTTTAATGGCGATTTTGCTTGTTCTTTGCCAAAGAGTTTGCAATATAAAACTAGAAAAAAGTTTTTAGTGATTGCAAGTAGCTACATAACTGTAGTACGTCCCAATACGGCAACATGTTATGGTCAGAAAAAGGAAAAGGTAGCCACAGGCTTGTCCTTTCTATATTATACAATATACATACATTGAACTAGTTGGAATTGTAAATCAAAGAATCATTTGTCACTCCTATAGGACTGCATAAATATAAATCTATACCTAAACGGATCTTTAAGTTGTCAATTGTAAAAAGATATGTAAAAGTGATCAATACAAAAAAATTGTGTTATTGACATATATCCTACGTCTCTTCACACTCTAGCTATAATATGAATGGAAATACCATATTTGTTAAATGTAGAGATATAGACACAAAAACAAAATCTTCCATGTTATCAGACAGTCGTTTTGCCATACACAGCTGTTATTGTAACTGTGTACCATTTTTTTCTAAGTTGGTGAAAAGCTGAAACTTTGTTATAAATGGCCCTTCTCCACCATTATTTTATTGTAAAGGCGAGACTATTTTATTTATAGTTGTATCTTTTTTCACAAGGATGGCTATCGACGTTAAATTTAACTTTTTTGGCGTGGCCATCTTACGGTATTGGACATTACGGTATTTTATTGTCGTTCCGAGGACATTTGGGGATAAGCACCTTTCTGTTCGGTATTTGGGCTGTAATTTGTAGCCTTTTTAGTACTGACTTACTTCTATTTTTGAACATCCAGTTTTTATTTTGGAAGAGTATCGATAACTGTAGTAATTAAAATTGACCTCTTGTCATGAGATGGACATTGTTAAAAACTTGAGTAAAAGCACAGATTACTACAAATAAAAATAAAAGACTTTGACTTTGACTTTGACTTTGATACTTCACTCAGTAGAAAACTTCCAATACCTATTACGATAATTGCCTACTCCTTCGTCAGCAACCACTGTATGCTAAAATGCGCCTAAATGCTCAAGCGTACAGCAGTGATTGCTTCGCACCGCGCGATTCCACAGTAATCGCAGGGCTGCCTCTTCTATGTTATTGAGAACTGTGAATATGTTCTGACTTTTATGTGGCAGTTAAAAATTTTATCATTTATAAAATATTTAACCAACTTAAAAAAAAGGAGGTGATTAGACATAGGTACAGGCCAAACTGAGAAGTTTGACTTGTATGGTTTGTAGGTATGTATGTTTGTGCGCGATAATCTCGCGTTTGGCTAAACCGATATCGATGCGATTTTCAGAAAAGGATTTGTTACATTTAGGAGAACGTTTTAAAATAAGTATAATACTTCTTAGTTTGATGATGATCTTCTTAGATGTTCACTAGAAATGAAAAAAAAAGCCTTAAAAAAAGAGAACCGACTTCAAATAAGGCACAAAGCCGTAAGAAATAATTTGGTTTTTTTTCTATGTTGGTGCTAACAGCTGGTAATTACGAATCGAAAAAGCACCGACATCAAAAAATAAATTATTTCTTACGGTTTAGTGTTTTGAAGTCGGTTCTCTTTTTTTAAAGTTTGTTTTATTATTTTTGTAAGTTTGTTTTGTTTTATATACCTATTGGTGCTGACTGTAGAAGAAACCTAGATAAAACATAATTATATACATCAGTGTGTAGGTAAAATAAAAAAATCTTTAAAGTTACAGCACATAAGGCACCACACGGCATCGTAATGCGCGTACGAACGAACAGCACTATTAGAAGTCGGTTAAAAATTGAACGGCGTGCGCGCGCTTCGCTTGTGAAAACCGCAACTGAATTTGATCCGCCGGCGGACCGTGACCGCTCGGCTGGGCGGTAGGCACTTATAGCGCGCAAGTACATGGAGTGACGGAGGCCTGGTAAAAGTTAAAAGGGGACGAAGTTACCATTTTTATTTTGTTAAAGATCAGTAAACTTACAATATACAAATTACCTATGTATGTATGAATAAATAAATGTAGTAGCATACGTAAGTGTCGGTTTGTCGATAGACAGTGATCTACATCTCTAACTTTCTTGCTATTAAAATGAGGCCTGTGAAAGTACCAATATCAAACACTTATAGATATTAAATTACATCGTGTATTAAAAAAACATGAATCTAACACTGAATTGAGGCCAGTAACTTAACACTTGGATCCATAAACATCGCTCATCCATAATCATTTGGTATCGTGTGCACTTCGATTTAATTCTCCTTTCAATTATTCATAAAACACGCTGTTTTTGCAAGTTATATTCCCTTCGAAGTACTCGCAGTAGACAGCATTGTAAATAGTCAACTGGTCGTATAAATTGGATAGTTATCCCTTAAATTGGCAAATCAATTTATTACAAAAATTTAATTATTTTTTGTTATTTCCTGGTTTATTACGATGACAGATGACTGAAAAAAATCGAAAAAAAAATCTACCTATTACAGTTTTCGCGAAAATCTATGTACTCCGGGGAGTACGTTGCCAACTATAGTGGTTCTTCTGTTCGTACTACGTGGAGTACGTTGCCAAAATATGAATAAACCACATTTCAGTAAAATCTTCACTTTATTAATCATAATTCTTATCAAACTACATAATATGCATTTATTGCGTGTGAGATTAGCGGAAGCAATTTCTTTTGTTACTTTCTCCTACCATAAAACACAAGAGCACATTGCATTTCACGCAAAAAACTTTAGTTCTTCTATCTTTGCAAAACCTACAGCGTGATTGCTTATCTGCTATTTCTGGAAAATGTCCGACAGCATTTTCTGACACTGTCCACCGGCCGTTCAGCTGTAGGTTTCTGAATTATTTTCTCCTTCACCTACCCAAATTCCACCATGTACCGGACCCCTTTCAAGAGCCGACGTCTTGAAAGGGGTCGGGTGCAAAGATATAAGCATATCTGCTAAATCAGGTCGTTTCAGGTTCAAGCATTGCTAAAAAAGAAAAAGATGTTGCTGTATGACATACAATTCACAACACAACTGAAGTCATTTTACATAAAAACCAACAAACAAAGGCTAGTTTGCATTTCTAAGTAATAGGCAATGTACTCCGTGTATACCAAAGTTTATGTTGTGGACTTCACTACGTACTTGGCAACGGTATTCAGGGAGTACATACACAGTTATGAACTTATAAAATTGCGATTACATTATTTACACACAAAATTACGAATGATTGATATTATTTATAATGTTCCTATGCAATTTAAAGCCAAATAACCACAAGTCCTATCCAAAAAAATGTAGAAAAACACAAAAAACTTACCCGTGACCCGGATACACCAGACCGCTTCGAAGACATTTTGAATTTGACAGCTATTTTTCAATGGAACCACATTCAAATATTTTTTCTACCAAAATATACAATAATGACAAGCCAAAAAGAACAAAAAATTGTATTTTTTTAAAGATTGGTACTACATTCGATTTAAAAAAAGTTAATGTCTTTTGTGGAGTACACTGCCAATTTAAGGGTTAATAGCATTTAATTCGGGTATTAAAACCTTTTTTGTGATGCTAAATGCAGCTTCGATCATTACTGGCTGTAAAATGTAAAAACCGAGACAGGTTCGAAGAAAAAATTGAGTTGTCATTATTTTTAATTATTGACAACTGTGTGGTGTAGTTAGCAGATGATGGCTCTGTATAATTTTCGAATATTTTAATTAGAATGAGAGCCTCTTTAATTATAAGTTCGTACAACTCTTAGAATGAGATCTCTAAAGATAAATATCTCTTAAAATCTGAAATACAACCCCTTCTAACAACCCAAATTTTATGTATATTTTCATCAAGAATATTTCCCGTTTATCTTTGCCAATCCGAAACTCTTCATAATTTTGGGCTGTCGTTGCCGATAAGTGCCAACTTCGGACAAGCATTCCTGTTCAAGCCCGGTTACCTAGTTCCCGTTCCAATCAAACAAAGACCCAGCTTCCCAGTACACAAAGTTCCCATACAATCATCACTTTCACCGTCAACTAACAACTGTCAGTTACAAGCCTTTCGGTCACTCTTCACCTGTTTACATCATAGTATGGCGTAACCTTTTGAGAAAGTATGTAAGTACTATTATTTAGCTCTCATATGCATGTGTACACGAAATTATATGAATTATCGCTTTGGAAGGTCAAAAGGTGAATCTGGAGTGGCGCTTGACTGGTTTGAGAAGTTTGGGGTTTTATCGATACTTCGGCTACAGAATATCGACTGATGGTCATCTCTGTTAACGTAGGTACAAGGAATATTGGTTGCCTATGCCTATCGAATTGCAAGCTTTATTGCAAGACAAGAATAAAACTTTGATAAGATCTAACAATGTATTAGATATGATTATAAGAAGAACCTTAACGTTATTTAGGTTTCTTTTTCATTAATGTACCTTCAATTCAGTTTTTTTAAGAAGAGCCTTACTAATCATCTATTTAATATGCCAGATATTTCATTTAATATTATACCCAGAAATTCATTTGATTTTAGTTGTCATTTCAACAACGTGTTCTCTACATCTGCATGATTAATTTGGTAAGTAGCAGAGATCAAACCAGTTCCCTTTTATATGCATGCAAAATACAGGGTGTTTGGCGCATGGACCGACACAATTTTTTGGGGGATTCGTGAGGCCATGTACTAGTTTTCACTCATAGACCCAATGTCCTATATGTCACTGTATTCGAGATACGATTTTTTTTGTTTGTTTTTAAAAATTACCGGAACTATCACCTTTAAAACGCTATAACTTTTCAGTCTGTTGTCGAATTTACACCAAATCACTTTCATTGCGTTCTCTGATGTATTATTATTCCAAATAAAACATAAATTCATAGCACTAGATGGAAAAAAAATACTTGTTGAGCTTCCAAAGTCTTAAAAATGAAAAAACGTATGAAAAATGTCAAATTCAAAATTAATTATAAAAAAAAGTATAAGCTTTTATGAACTTCATTTAATAAAAAAAAAATGCCTACTTAATACCCTTTCCAACGATATGCCACATGGGTGTGAAATCATTAATAATGTCGTCACAAACCTAAAGGTACACATTAACCAGTGCCAGGGTAATGAAAACACAAAAATGTTTTAAAATGTTTTAATTAAATTTAAGTTATAAATTATGTTCAAAATGACTGCCTCTGTTGCGAATGCATGCACGGCATCTTTTTCTAATTTCTACAGTCGTCGTCCTCAGTCGCATTTCTGCTTTCATAATTTCAAAGGCGCAATTTATTCTTTCGATTAAAATTTCTCTTGTGGGTACTTCAGTCGCATACACAATTTCTTTTGCACGGCCCCAGACATAAAAATCCAAGGGCGTCAGGTCTGGTGAACGTGCAGGCCAAGGAATTGGGCCGCCTCTTCCGATCCATGAATTTGGAAAACAGTTGTCCAAATGTTCTCGCACGTCTCGCTGGTAATGTGCTGGACAGCCATCATTTTGGAAAATAATTGGTTCTCCATCTAATACTGGTAATACCAATTCAGGTAAATCTTCGAGTAAAAAATTCAAATAATTTTCTCCGGTCAGGCGCTCTGGTAAGAAATGTGGACCGATCAGGTGTCTTCCAATAACCCCCGCCCAAACGTTTACACTAAACTTAGTTTGAAAGGAACTTTGTCTTTTCTTGCGGGGATTTTGTCTTTTTTGCGCCCAATGGTGAAGGTTGTGGAGATTCACAATTCCCTCGTGATTAAAATTGGATTCATCAGTCCACAAAATTCTTTTTAAAAAATTTGTATCATCTACGTCCGTATGCATCATAAATCGGCAAAAATCGAGCCGTCTCCTGTGATCATCATCTATGAGACCTAGAACAATCCATTAAAGACTGGTAAAAATTCACTTTTTGAATGGCAAAAACTAACATAAATTTAAAAGATAAAATTAGAAAAAATAAAAGTTACTAGGTATTTATTTGAAAAACGAACCAGTAAAGCTACAAGGATATTTGTAAACGTTTAAAATAAGTGTATGGTTAAAACCATTTTAAAATACAAGTTTTTTGGGTGCAAAATTTCAGCACAATAAGGTCGAAGATAACTGGTTCAAAATTTAGTTTTACGATTTCGCCTGATAAAATAAATAAAGTACTTAACGTACCTTGAACAGAAGTGTAGTGATACGCATGCTTTCCATTTTCCCGAAGAACTGACCAAACTTTCCAAACCGACAAGTGAAGTCTTTCAGCTACAACTCGAATACTTGTCGTTGGATCCTCATCAAAAGCTTGCAAAATGCTTTCATCAATTACAACATTATGTTGCCTCACATTAACGCGAGGCTCTTGGAAATTTATGTTTCCAGTCTCCCTCAGACGTCGATAGGTTGTAGCAAACGTCTCGTGGTGTGGTATACGCCGGTTAGGATAACGCTGCTGGTAAATTCTACGCGCTTCACGAGCGTTACAATTAGCGCTGCCATATGCCAACAACATGTCAGCATACTCTTCGTTGCTGAAGTTAGGCATTGTAACAAGCACGGTGAATACACCAACAGTTTAACAGAAAAGTTCAACAAACAAAACTTAACAAAAACAAACTTTAACAAAAAACAACGAAATAGGAAAACGTGAAATACACGGACACTTCCGATAGCAGAGATAGTCAAATCTCGACTAAACAAGGATCACATAACAAACTCCAACCCAATGATAGACAAAGACAAGAGATATTTTTCATGCGTAAGAAAGAGACAGGCAGTTTACCTGCCAATTACCTGCTTACCATTGTTCTATCAAACGGGTTCGTTGTTAGAGACGTTAGAGTGCGTGTTCGTTCCTGCTCTGATTTTGACGACATTATTAATGATTTCACACCCATGTGGCATATCGTTGGAAAGGGTATTAAGTAGGCAATTTTTTTTTATTAAACGAAGTTCATAAAAGCTTTTACTTTTTTTTATAATTAATTTTGAATTTGACATTTTTCATACGTTTTTTCATTTTTAAGAGTTTGGAAGCTCAACAAGTATTTTTTTTCCATCTAGTGCTATGAATTTATGTTTTATTTGGAATAATAATACATCAGAGAACGCAATGAAAGTGATTTGGTGTAAATTCGACAACAGACTGAAAAGTTATAGCGTTTTAAAGGTGATAGTTCCGGTAATTTTTAAAAACAAACAAAAAAAATCGTATCTCGAATACAGTGACATATAGGACATTGGGTCTATGAGTGAAAACTAGTACATGGCCTCACGAATCCCCCAAAAAATTGTGTCGGTCCATGCGCCAAACACCCTGTATAAAAGGCCATCTAATTTCAAATTATGCAATGTAATGTCATTAATATTATCACACTCATATTATGAGAAAGCACACACGTTTCTCTCGGATAAATTACATAAAAGAGACTGTTTATTTTGGCAATTAAACGTTACAAAACCGCTTTCTTTACGCATGTGAACGGGGTTTTTATGCTTGAATATATTATAACTAGCTGTTTCCTGTGGTTTCACCCATGTCCCGGGGGCACTTCTTCCCGTACCCGGAGAAAATATAGCCTATGTTAGACGGGGATACTCTGGCTTCCCATCAGGAAACGAATTTTTCATCTCTTTACAGTAGTTTCGGAGCCTTTGGTACCAACAAAAAATATATAAAAAAACCTCTCTATTATATTGCTACCTAAAAATTGTGAATTTTTATCAATGCTTACACATGTGAAAATCGTTATAGAATGCTATATTAATTTCAACCCCAATATATTTCACGATTTTCTGTATAGTTTTTCCAATGATCAGTCATTCGTAATTTATCAGAAAGGACATGAAAAGCGTGAGTAAATATTCTACCTATGTGTCAAGTACAGTTTAAATATTTTCGTTGCCATATAAGAAGACAGCGCATACAGCAAGTTTATGAAAGTTTCATGTCCACTACAAAACCTGTCTTCGCGTGAAACCTCAAAACGTAAACATTTATGTACGGTGTAAGCAAAATCTTTCTTTTTTAGAGTTTCTTATTTAATAACTTTATTTTGTTTTAGAAAAATGTTACTGGACAAACAAGATAACGGCGACCTATACCATAAGAAATAAATGAACAGAAACGAAGCGGAAGGAAGTTAATTATAAAAAGTTGAAGCATATGTATTTAAAGGCGAAATGGATCAAGTATTGTGCCCTGTGGCACTCCTGGAATAACCCTGAACCAAAAACCTACACTAAAGTGCACTCACTTTGAGGGCACATCCAAACATTACCAAATCAGCAGTAACTCCTATTTAATGAGAACGTATTGAACTAAAATTAACTACGTGGTATGCATCTACCTAAAAAAGTACATACTAATGCATTTTCCGGAAACTAACCAAACTAGAATGCGTGAAAACTGCATTTTTCTCTGCCAAATGCAGTTTTGTAATTTCCGGCAATATGAGTTCGTTATCTTTCGGTGATCGGTGTTAATTTTCCGTTTTAAAAATAAATTCATTATCAAATTAACTTGCACCCGAGTGGTTGATACAAACCAATAACAAATGGTTTTTTTTTTTCAATTTCAGCCTGATATGGTGATGAGGAGGAAAAATCCATATGTTGCTACTTTATACATTAAATGAATGTCGTCAAAATGTTGCAGCCAAAGTGAAGAAATAATCTTCCTTTCAAGAAATTGGAAACGGGGTGGGGTTGAACGTTTAGGGTGCGGCTGACTTACATTTTAGTATCGCCACAAACGAGAACCACGATTTTATGCAGGTTTAAATAACGAAGCAAGTTCCATGAATAGATAATCACCGTATTTACTACTTTCTTGAATTTTCATATTTCTCTCACATAAAAATTCATTATTATATTCAACTAACCCAGTTTTAATGACATAATTATCATGAAAAAGACCTATTTCTGATCCCATAAAATACATATTCCTTACGATAAATCACAGGACTTTTTTCACATAAAAACGCTCGTCTTTCTTAGAAGGACACCTAATGACTGGTCATTACCACATCGGCAAAAAATCTCATATCCTTTAACTCCAGCTACTATCTTGTAGATCAAAGATTGACTATCTAAAAACATGAAATAGTGCCAAGTGACCATACCAGTTTTGCTAGATTTCAAAATAATTATATAGGTAAGCGTGATCTGTCATGGCGACCAATGGCTTGTGACTTGTTGTGGACCATAGACAGCGTTACCTGATGACATACATACATAGCATAATCTATGGTGACTGTAGTTTTGCAATACAATTATTGTGATTTTTTATTGTTTTGTGTCTATGGTTGGTAGTTGAATTTATATCCTAAACGTTTAAATCTGAATTTATTGAATTAAAGATAATTTTTTCGACTATTTTTGAAGCTACGTTATCGTATCGTTAATGTTTATAACTCCAATTATAAACATTAACGATAACTTTTGCAAAAATACTGCTATTAAGTATGCCTTTTTAATACAAGTTCTGAAAAATCTGCTTACTATTATGTTTTAAAAGAACTACTTAATCGTCAGATTACAATTTAATTTACGACTTTCGAAACGTAATCTGGCAATTGTTAAACACTTGAAGAAATATATATCCGATTATTCACCTTTTGTGATTAGATTTTTGAAAGGCTTTAACGAATAAAGATAAGAGAAAACGATAGTAGGTATACTATTCAAATGATTGTTGTCTAACATTAAATCTAATCTTAATTTAATGCAAAGAATTCGTCAATGATATTTTTTCCATGATTCATTCGTTTTGCATAGATAAGAACTTGAGTAGTATAATAACCAGTCAATATTCTACTCTGTGACTTTATAGGCTTGTTTAAAAACCGCGTTTCTTTTAGATTTTGTTAATAAAAATCTATTGACATGAAAATAGTGGCCGTTAAAATTCATTTTTAATTTTTACAATTTCACTACAAAAATCCTCTGAAATCTGGTTTCTTTGTGCACATATGTATTTTACAATAGTTACGTTACGTTTTATCTGGTCATCTTATCGTGCCTGTAAATATAGAAAGAGAGATAAGCACAGTATTGTCAACTGGGAAAACCGGGTAACTTAGTTAGGAACTTGAGCAATGGCCTAGTACACTTTAAATGTCCTACATAAACAATTTTCATGTTTTTTTTGTCTTTTGAAGTTTTGACTATGGTTGCCATCGCCAAAAATACCGATCTGATTCAGAAAGTTAACTTGCACAAATTACGCAGTGCTTTGTATACGTACATCTATTTATTTATTTTTAGCCCATAATGTCCCACTGCTGGGCAAAGACCTCCCCATCTCGCTTCTACCCTTCCCGATCTTTCTGTCGTGTCCACCAATCCGGACGATAGGCGTCTAGTTCGTCACGCCATCTCTTCCGGGGCCTACCCCGCCTGCGGTGTCCATCCTGAGGTGTCATAGTGGCCCATCCCTCCGGATACATTCGGCTGACTTCAGAAACTTAACTATCAGAAATTACGCAGTGATTTCTATATCTACATATGTATTTTAACAAACCTAATAAACTAGATTCTCCAGTTCTACAACTTGTTTATAACTTAAACGATTAAATCTGCCTTGATATATGATATTCATAATTTTGTTTGACCCCTCAAGCATCTGCGTTTACAAGGTCAACTTGATAATTTGTATGCGAAATTAATTTTCTTCTTTTTGTTTAAGGTTCTTGTAAATGACTGTGATTGATTGAATTGAAAATGAATTTATAAATTCAATTCAAGTTTATGCAGCTTTTAATTCAAATACAAATAAAAATATTAAATTAAGTCTAGGTACTCAAGTCTTCTCCGTATGAACGTATTTGAATGGTTCCCAAGAGACTGACACGCTTGGAATTTGAAAATGAATATTTAATAGACTAAAATTGATGTTTTGCCTAGCAACCAGTAATCAGTTTCCACACAATAATAACCTGTTTGATTGAAATCTCATTTGTGAATGGTACGTTTGTATATCGTCACTAATTTACTGAGAAATACCTCTAGAAACCGCAGGATCGGTCACCTTTGCACCTACTTCGTATGGTCTGGGAGGCCCCAAGATTTATTTTAAAGATTGACGCAAGGATATTGTAAGAGGAAAACCAAGGGTGATGATGCAACTTGAATGATTTCATTCTGGATTAAATAAAGATAGGTACCAATCAAGATAAATGTAATTACTACAACTTCCTCATTTGCTAACACTAGAAACTATTATATCTAGAGTACCGTATTATAAAGACTTGGACATCTAGAACTTTAATTTGTATTACATGTCCTAAAAGACTCTTTCTAAACTCATTTATGGGTACCTGTATGGCGATGTAAATGAAGGTATCAAACGTATCTGTCCTATATCTTCTTGCCAAATAGCCAAAAATCTGACAAAAAATATAAAGATCGTAATAAAATATGTTTTTAATCATATTCGATGAAGAGGATAAATCAAAGACGATTAGTCAAAGTAAATACAAGACGGATGTAAACGAAAACATCGTTAGGGTGAGGGGACGTTAAAGGACATTCACTGACCTCATTGGCAGTGTCCTTCAAAAAGGTCAGACGCGTTGTAAACACAACGGATTGCAGAGCCAGGTGTATGAATATGGCTGCGGGTTGTTCGAAAGAGTTACCGCCGCCCTGGTACATAAAAGGCCTACGACGGAACACGACGGTTTTTAGTCAGTAAGAGTCTGACACTACCTCACCGCTGCTAACCCACAGCGGGAGGGGTCATTTGATGATTTTTGACGTCGTTAAAAAAAAAGGTGGATAATGCAGTAGGAATAAAAATTGTATGGACTATGCAGATTTTTTATCGTGGTAAGATAAAAACTTAGCATAGGTACCAGGTGGTGAGAGATTGCTTCAAATAGATACGTGAGTATTGTATTGCTGATATCAAATAAGGATTAATATGTAGAAGACGTAATAATATGAGGATCATAATTACAGTGGTATCATTGGCATACTTATCACCTGTGGATGAACGAATAAGAACAGACAGAAAATCTTGTCTATGTTCGTGGAAAAGTGCCTAACAATTTTAACTAAACAAGACCAAATTATACTATTTCTTTCACACAGATTGTAATCGTACAGATTAAATCCACAGGGTCGGTTTTCTTGTCTTATCTCAGGAAAGTTAATACGCGGTGAGGTACGCTAAATACCTATTATCGCTTGTAATCTGACTGCGAAGTAGGTATGTACTTTATCTAATGAAGTACATAAGATACTGCCCAAGATGAATTCGATGAAGAAATTTTAATAACTGACAAAACATGTTTTTCTCTCACCATATTGTCCTTGTTTGTCTCTGGTCTCATGAAAACTATTTCCACTTTTGATGATTACTGACCAGTTTCTGTGCACCTTTATCGGACTTATTATTTCTAAAGGTATATTAACAGATTTTTATGCTCTACGAAATGAGTACCTACCTATGTAAAGATCTCATGGCCAATAAATCATAGGTAAATCAGAAGAATAATGAGATCACAAACCAAATACGACCTGTGTGTAGCCCATTGAATTAAGAAGACCAATTTGATCGTGCAAGAACAAAAACATTAATCTAATCATAGACAAACGATCATAACAACGACACAGCCTTGGGTTTAATGGTATGTTTTGTAACTAATGGTCAGCAAGCACTAGTCAGCCTACGATGTATTGTTCAGGCTTTTTCCTTTACGTTGCAAGTGGAATTTAATCCCTACTCAACTGTGATTGTATGTAGTTGTGACTATAGATTGTCAACAGATAAATGAATAGGTAGCATGTTTGTTTGTGACTACAGATAAATTAATGTTAGGCCGTAATTGTATGAGTTGAGACTGCTCAGATACTTCATTTTGGGGCTTACGTTGTTTAAAGCAAAATATTTCGGATAGGATCTTGTTGATTTTTACAATGCTGGGTATTTATTGTTTATTTAAAACAGTAAAAGAGGTTTCCAAAATAAATGTGTTAGGCTGTTTTTGCAAATTGCATAACATGAAGTATTTTGGTGGTTTACGCTCGCAAGGAGATGAAAAGCAGCAAAAATACTCTCATGTTCTCTTCTACTTACTCTAGAATTTAGCAAACTGACACACTTTTCTCAATACAAACAAAAAACAACATAGGCAGTCTATAATAGTACAGTTATAGATTGAAAGCCAAAGATATTACGCTTGAATGCATGTTGCGTGCACCCGTATGGCAAGCAAGATTGAGCATAGTAGGTCACTTGAGGGCTTCAGTGGCTTGATAACAGAAAGTCTTAAGTATGTACAAGGTTAGAATAAACATCCAAATTGGGTTATGCAGATAGAGTAATTAAGATAGACATCTTAGCTCATTAGATTGCTGGGTAAGGAGTTAATTTGCTGTCTAAGGAATTTGGAATGTCTGAGATTTCGCAGAAGGCAGGTTGCGAAGAAAATAATTGACATCAATGGAAGAAGTTTGACGATAAAAGGACAGGGATAGTGGTCACATAACCTGGTACATTGAATTGAAAAGAACTTCGGATTTTTGGTGGCATTTGAGATGTAAGTAAACCTTGATCACAACGGCATAGAATATTTTGTAAAAAATCGGTCCTGCAGTAATGATTTTGATTTGCTGAGCCTTTAACTAATACTTGTAGAACTCATTTATTTACCGAGGTAGACGCTAAGATTTTGCTGGTTAAGTATGTTCCCGTGGTAGTATATAAAATGGTATATTAAAGTCTTGACTAAGTTTGTAAGTACACCAAAAACTTCAGAAAATGCTATAAATAAGATTTTAATTATAAGCCACAGCGTAAAATCTTGCAACCAAAGCGAATAATGAAATAATGATTGATGCGTTGTCTATGAGCACGTGAAAATCGTGAAAGTGCTTATTATGCCGACATGTGATACGCGACGAGCATACAGGTTCTATGCGCATCGATAATTAATAGCTATTGTTGTTAAACTAATTAGTAATTAGTTTCCTTTGCCAGCGAAAGTTTTTTTATGAGTTAAAATTGCCGGTTATGTACCTAGGTACTTATTAATTGTTGTTTGCTTATTCTTGAGTAGTTGAGTTGATTTGTTTAACGATATCAGATATTTCACGGCTTTTGGGTAGGAGTTTAATAAAATAAAATTAATGTCGTCAATTTTCGCTACTGCTTCAGGTGTGATAACCGGACGTAAATTTTAACGTGTCAAATATGATGCTCTACTACCTATCTTTTCTGATGGTCATGGATATTTTATATTACCTATTTGCATTTAAAAATATCCTATAGGTATCTATCAACCTAGGTATAAATAAAATTTATAGAAAGGCAAGTAGGTAAAACAAGTCTCTTGGGAGTTTTGGTCCAAGGAGTTCCTACGAATGACTTGGAAACCTAATTCTTGAAGGTGACTGGGCAAAAAGCGGGGTTTTTACAACTTCATAGATGTAACAATATAGGTACCTACCTAGGCAGGCTTTATAATCTTCTTCATAGAGGAAAACAACCATAAGGTGACGTGATTGTACACCTGTCCATCTAACTTTATCAATAAAAATTTAATAGGTAGGTGGTACCAACTTTACTAAAAATATAGAGAATAGGTGCCTATCAACCAGTGGCAGGAACAGCTGTATTACCATGGTCTGGAATACTGGAATTAAAGCTGGTGGATATCGTGAGACGTCAGATATCGGAACATAAACGTAAACTGTAGGTCCCGGCTGTCATTGAACATCCTTGGCAGTCGATATGAGTAGCCACCAGTCTAACCAAGGGGTATTGGATTGCCCGGGTAGGTAACTAGGTTATGGAGGTCAGATGGGGCAGTCGCTCCTTGTAAAACACTGGTACACAGCTGCATCCGGTTAGACTGGAAGCTAACCCCAACATAGTTGGGAAAAGGCTCGGAAGATGAAGGTAGATGATAAGACGTTGGGGGGCCAGTGGGTCGTCTTAATTTTAGAGGCAGGGACCTCCCTTACAAAAATCTTAATTACATACTTAATTAGATAGGAAAGTTTATATTAACGGTATATTACAAAAGCAAATAAAATTGTAGAATGTCATCGTCGATTATTGCTTGCTGTTAGATTTTTTTACACACATTTCGACCAAACTTAGCTCGCATACCGTTCAGTTTAGGCGATTTTTTACTATCTGACCAATATTAAAACCTGTTCCACGGTCAATTTAACCTGTCACTAATAAAGCCTAAACTGTAAATCATTGTAAAATATGACACTTAAAAACTTGAATGTTATTCGAACATTTCGCTCTGTAGGTAGGTATGTGCCCATAAAAGGTATATTACAAACCAGTTTGTACACTAACTTCTTGTTGAATATTTCGCAATTAAGTCACGTTAAGCATTAAACTCAGTCATACATATTCAATGAACGTTTAACAGTAACTTGAGAACTGTAACCAAATTAACATTCATATTTTTGTTTCTCCTCCAAGTTCAAAATAAGATTTCTTTCGCCATATTGACCATAAATAAAATGAGTATTTTTTTTTACTGCTAAATCTCCAAAGGCAAAGGTCATTGAATTATTATTCCAAGTTAGAAATACGTGGGCCGAACTCGTTACTGGAGCCGCGAGCGCTTCGCGAAAAAAAACTCTGAATAACTCACGTACCTTTCCGCGATTTCCAATACAGTTTCCTCAAGTAGTAAGCAGCTGCTACCAAAAGGAGTGCAGCAATAAAAGCACCGATAGCTGCGCCAGCGACGCTGCCAGCACCATAGCACGTCGCAGCCTCTTGGCCGAAAACACTAGGCACCAAAACGGTCACAAATAAAACCAAATTAAATAGAACACCCATTTTTTAATCCACACAAATTAACATCACTGTATATGGCACATAGACGGTTCGTTTTGACGATTGACACCGATCACATTCCTAAAATTTGAAGTTATCGAATCCGGAATGCGTTGTAAACTTTTTTGTGACGCTGTGATACAGACGTGCGCCGCGGCTGGCTTCGCGGTCGACTATGGCGCCGCGCCGCGTAGATTCGAGTTCGTTCGTACTTGTTCGTCGTAGTACAGCCGTTTCGGTTGTGAAAAGGCTGTGATTGTGGGACAGAGAGCGTCGCGGAGAACGTGTTTGGACAGCAGCAGACGTGCGTTACGATAGAGGGTACACGATTGATGTTTGAGATTTTGTTCGAAGATTCAAAGTTTAATAACATTCAACATCGTTTTCGCAGCTCATAGTTTATCTTATTATATCTCAATAAAAGACACAAAAAAAGTTCATAGGCCTCAAAAGAGGCTAACACTTAGTGCCCCTACTCTATGGTCTCTTTGTATTTCAAAAACACCTTCCTACTTGCTATATGAAGCTGTTTAAGTATTTCCAGACTAGCTATTCAACAGGAAACAGCCATATAACTATCGAACAGGCAAACTCTTATCTAAAACTATTCAAAACTGATAAATAAAATTAACACGTGGACCTTCTACTCTGACGCTCTCGAACACCTGTGAGAAGGTGCACGCACGCACACTAACGCACTTTACTCACACATACAACCAACTCACTATCCGTGTATGTATAGACGTAGATTAATATTGAAAATGTATGTGTATGCGCGTAGTTTGTTGTGATACATAATCGCTTTTTTATAGGGATCGGGTAGATCTGGTTTTAGGATCAGCGAGTTATAATGAGTACTTTGAACCAAAAAGATGGGTGCGTGATGTTTTGTAAGTTATTTTAAAGTAGGTAAGTAATAATCACAGAAAAACTACCTGCCTATTTCTTTATGTACTTCTTCAGGGAAAACAGGGTGGTTACTTATTTAAGGTCCTACTTTAGCAATGCAAAATAAAGCACGCAATTAAAACCTTTTTTATAACTATGCTGCGTTTGGTCGCAGTCCATTCATGCGGTTACACTGGCATGCAGTCTAAACACACCTTCAATGGCGCGCTGACATTTTAACATTTTGACTACAATGAGCGAGCTGACATGACAGTCATTGTTCACGATCGTGTAGGGAGAAAAACATTTTGTATGCGTTGCATTTTACCTGTACTTTGACCGATATATGAAACTACCTACCTATTTATTTTTAAAACTTAGTTATCTGATAGTTTCTCTTACTAAAATCGCACTATATGTCTCTGCTTAATTTCTATATAAACTTAGCCTAGATCTACAAATGTAACATAAGGCCCTTAGAATATTAAAAATACTACTTTTTATAGATTTCTATGGCACCTGTCAGTTGAAAGGGTTAATAATTTTTATTATTTACTATGATTATATGATCAAAACTAGAAGTGTATGATGTCGACAAATCTCTTCAAATTAGTTCACCACTCTGAAGTCAGTCGCGTAGTGTTTTGTTCGTACCTAAAGGACATTGCTCTGCGTCCATACATAGTTGGCCCTGGAGCCAAGAGCATCGGATAATTATGTATTGTATTCTCTATCATTAGTAGATTCCTAGAAGTTCTTGTATTTATAGTGGACTAGCTGCAAAAAAGAGATATTTCAAAAAAAGTATCAGATTTTGAGGTTATAATCTAACCATAACAACGAATATAATGCTACGTTCACACGCGCGCCGCGCAGCCCGTCGCGGGCCGGCGGACATTCAAGCTGTCCACACGCGCGCCGTCGTGTCAGTCAGTGCAAGAATGGCGAGCAGCGAGGATCTCGGTGTTGTTGCTGTCATAGCCTTTGGCTTAACTTATTTTTATTGGAAAAAGAAACAAAATGATGAACGACGTTGATCATTCCGCCATGTTGTAATCTCCGATCGAAGCGACTTTCTTAGAACGTTGAATGAAGATCCACTCGTCGCGAAAGCGCAGGAGAGACTGACTGCCCGCGCGCGTGTAAACAGTCGCCGGGCGCCCGCACATTCATCCTTTGAACTTTGCCAAAAAACCGACACTCGCCTGATTCGCGGCATTCACGGGCACAGGCGCGTTCACGGGCTCGGGCGTACCGTTTACACGCTCGTGAACGTGACTGTGCCCGTTGAATGTCGATTTGAACGCGCGCGTGTGAACGTACCATTAAATGTAGGTACCTACCTATCTACGATTTTTCATAGCTTTGAGTGATTTTTAAGAAACTGAAAAGTAGGTAATATCTTAATACCTACCTATATAATAAGGTACCTGTGCAGTTGTTTTTCTAAAAAGTGGATAAAGTACAAAAATAAAATGACATATAACATTAATAACATCAATGACGGACGACGTGACGTTCACAGCAAAACTAGGGATGTAGTACAACACCACACCAATAATCGATTTTTTCGATTAAGATTTACTGTGGTCTTAAATTATTTCAAACTGTCTATTACATCACCTTTGTCATATAAACATTACAAGTAGGTATTTATGACAATGGTTTATTTTACACCGAAAAATAAATGTTATTTTTGTATTAATTGTCGTAAAAAATTAATAAGATGTTTTAATGATTGTATAGAAATAAAAAGTTTTGATTACTGTATAATATTATTCTTACTACCTATTTAAATTGGAGTATGACTGCATTCATAATGTATTCTTATTAGGTTTAAAAGAAAGCACTAGAAAAGAAAACACAATCTATCGATTAATAATTCAATCAATAGATTATAATTGATTGGACATCCCTATTGGACTTCTGACATGACATGACATTAGGCGAAGATGGCGATCTTATTTTATTAGTCGCGTTAAATTCTATTAAAAGTTTATTTTGGAATACAGCTAGTCCGTGATACAGGAGTATTTGCAACATACATAATAAAATAGGCGATTAATTATCGTATATTCTGATACTCTTTGCTGCACAGGGCCAATTTGGACATTGTCCTTTGACTTATTTTGACTATCAGGCAAAGTTATTTGATGACCGCTTAGAAATGCTGAAAAACAAGAATAGATAAGGCTGCATAAAACTTTCACATTGCACCCGTTTTTGTTTAAGTAAATAGTGTTAATAATTATGTTGAAAGTAAGGTAGAAATTGTATATTATTTGTTCGCTCTAGTTACTTCGGAAAGAAATTGTTTTAGTGCGTATTTTTTTCTAAGTTATTAATTGGCTCAAGTACTTATTTAATTGATGAATGTGTTATGAGAGTGCCAAAACACGCTATCTAATAAATGTCTATATTAGATCGACGAGGGCATTTGGATGTCGATCATCGACATCCAAATGCCCTTTTTTTAACGGGAAATCATCAAGACGTCTCCTCGCGTCCTTAGAAATGTTTCGAAAAGTTTCACTACATTGTCTATGGTAATTTGGCCGGAGCAATAAAGAGGAAATACTTTTTTGTTTGTTTGTACCTGTGAAAAACTATAAGGTATTACAGAAACAATTCGATCAATTATTATTCTTTCACTGTTGGAAATTTTATCCCGGTACGGGCAGAAGTTTCACGGGACGCGGATGAAACCGCGGGAAATCGGCCAGTAGGTATGCAATAAAATGAATATACCAATTATAGTTATGGTTGTAATTATTGCGAGAATGGCTCGTTTGTACCTATGTACGACTAACAGGTGCGCCGTAAGACATAAGCCGTGGGCATTAGTTATAAGTATAGGTAACTCGGTTGCATGACATCATTTCTCATGCTAAAACAATAACAAATGAATAAATCATGGCGATTTCAATAATAATATTATTGTTCGATGCAGACATAACAGTTTTCCTAAGTACCTATGCACCAGGTTTTCAGGTTTCAGTGCCCGTTATAATGAACATTTTTAGACGCTGCATGATCTAAAAGTGTATAAAAAAAAAACATAAAACGCCGAGTATAAAAAAGACAGACAGAAACAACTTGAACAATTTCAGTTATATTAATTTTATGCTTGCAAGCCAAGAATTTGAAGTGGCAATATGATTACCCTTATGATTTTGAAATACGCGCATTTTTAAATGTTTCAATAGCATGCCTCCCTACCAAAATACATTAAGTAGGGGTACCAGTTCAGTTGTCAATTATTACGTGGCTTACCTAAGTAATTGATAATAGCCTAGGACCTAGGTATAGCTATCTGGGATTGACTATGTAGCATCTAAATAGCATTAAATAGCATCTAAATTCTTGTGTACTATTGGGTAGAGTTAGTCATGAAAGCAGCGCCATCTATAAGGATTGCTGATTATCATTCGTGCTGTTAGTCGTGACAAGTGACAAACATAATATCGTAAATATTAATTTTCAATAGATTTTTTACCACTTTACTATGCTCTTATAATTATTGCGTATCTACCTATCTTACACAAATAAGCTCCAACAACGATTCAAACTTCACAGAGCTGTGGGTGGCTGAGATTGTCTATGGTATTAAAATTACAGTGTTGCAAGCTTATAAGTATTCCAAATCCCTTAATTTAGGGTATACTATGACCTTAATAAGTAACTTTATTTTTAGATGGGAAATCATCAATCGCCGTCTTTACTCTCACACACACACACTGTCGATAGGCTTGTAAATTAAATCTGCAGTTTGAGTTTTATCTAAGCATCATTTATTGTTTTGAAGTAAGAGACTTAGTTTTACTCGACACCAACTCGCAATATTTACAAATCGATACGCATTACTTATCAAGAAATAACGTTCGAAATTATTTTATGACCCAAAGTTTTTTCCGGCCGGAATTCAAGAACGAAAAAGGGGTAAACTTGTTTGGCGAACGACAACCCGAAAAGTCGATTTTAATCTTTGTTTGACATATAAGCTATTAGTAGAGTTGTCTATGGTTATTCTTAGAGAATAATTTTATCACCGGCAGTATAATTTTCATTTTCACAAATATTTAAAGCATTAATACATTTGCGCGAATGCTAATCCAACTTCCATAAACATGGAAAACGATATTTTGGACTCGTTAAACGATTTGGGGTAAGATTTTTAATCCACTTATAGGTTATATCGTTCCTTTTGTAGATCTCTGATTCAAATATGTTTTATTTCTCGTAATAATTAGAAAAGTATTCGTTATTTTCTCTTTGTAAGTTATGTATGGTGTTGTAGTTATATTGAACTTAATATAAGTATATATTCGAATAGTATAAAGTATTTATTCTGGATCAATATGCCAATATTTAAGTTGTTGCGTTGGCGAAGCTTACATACGCTAAAGTCGGAAGCTAATTTAGTAAATATTTAGCTTGTAAGAACGCCCTGTAGCTTAAACAATGTATATAAAATTTTACACTATTCTAATAACAATTACTTTTTTTCTTACAAGTTATTTTTAGTAGATGCCCTAAATAATAAAAAATAAGTTTTTATTATTTGTAAAAAAATATTGTAAGAATCAATATAGCCTTTTAGTTTTATCTCTTAATGTAAAATAACATTCTTAAAGCCTTATAGATAAATTGCATCATAATTTTTGTATGAAAGCTAAACATTGTGCAATAAGGACAATCTCAACAAGCAAATGCAACAAACAAAAATAAATTGAAATGCTTAGTGAAATATTTAATAGAATATTTAAAACTGTCCAGGAACTCCTGGTTTTTTATTTTTATTAAATTATTTCATAATGCCAGTTTCAGTACCTATGCTAATCTCTTTTGAAACACTAACTGGTATATTTTAATTCACTTAGGAATCCTTTTTCTCTGATAAGCTTCAGTAAGTACTTTAGTTTTAAATGTCATAATATTTTTGAATAGATAAGATTAAAATTGTAAATTAGATAATCAAAATATTTTGGCGCTGACTAAAATATTGTAAGAATGGTAAAATCTTATGACAAAGAAATATAAAAATAAGTTTCATTACTATTTCTAGATTTCTCTGCTAACTATACTGCTATTGCTACACTACTACAAAAATTTTTTTTTGGTTGGAAAATACAATAATATAGAGCAAGTATAAGTAGGTAAATAATATTTCAAAATCCATATTACATGTCATTAAAACAATCAAATATTGGCAAGATTTAGGCACCATACAAAAGGGCTTGAAAAAAATATTTTTAGATCCTAAAAAAGATTCAAGCCCAAAACCTTACAATTCCAGCTATGAAGGCCCACTTTCCGATGAGGCAGCATTCTCCAAGGCACTGGAAGGTGGCCCCAAATCCTTGGAGTTCACCAAGCTGGTCCACATCTTGGCCGAAGAGATCAAAACATTATGCAACCTCGAGGAGACAGTTAACATGATGAATGATGTTGACGAGTCCAGCTCTTTCTTGTTGGAGCTCAGTTCTTTTCTGAAGGAACTCAAGTGTCCTTATAAGAAGTTGGTTACAGGTATAGTACAATTTCTATGTCGTAAAGATGAGTCATGAGTCATGTTACAACTGATTTTGACTACACCATTTGTAATAGGACATCATCAGCTAACCATGTAAGACATGTTATATGTAGTGTCAGTAGTTTATTCTGTATTCCCTTACCATAAAGGCCCATAGATTAGAAAAGATATACAGGACTGATACAGCTAGGGATAATTCAGTTGATTTAAGAATGTTTAGAGTAAAAGAAAGAAAATATTTTGTATGTTATCAAGTCTTATCAATATATTTAGCCACCAACTGCAATGAGTAATCACCAAATATCACTAATTTAATAACTATCAAAATATGTAATCAATCAATTTTTTTTTTTAATATGTAGATTTAAAAATTGAATACCCAAGTTCATACAAACAAAACAGTTAAAATCTTATACATGTATAAAATGAATTGCTGTTCGTTATTGTGACTAAAACTTGAGAATGGCTGGACTGATTTGGCTTTTTTGGTTCTTAAATGTTTGTAGAGGTCCAGGAAAGTTTTAAACGATACAAAGAAAAATAAAAATGTAGTTTTAATAAATGTTTGCAGGTCACATGTCTTCCCGATTACAAACGAAAGAGGATCGGCTGTTGCTCCTGGATTACTTACTGTCGGAGCTGATGGCCGCTCGCATGGTCAACGTGGACTGTCCTAAAGAAAAGCAGGGAGCGGGCATGGAGATTGTTATGGTAATTTACTATCTATGTGATACTTATAAACCTGGAGAAGATTTAGGAATAATTTAGGGATACGTAAAAAATTGCAAAGTCTAGGAATGTAGGGAGTTACTTAGTTAATATTCTATCAAACTTCTGACACTGCAAGTGTGATGAGGACACTCTTGAAAAATATGCAACCATTCAAATTATAAACTTGGTCTTTTTGGGATGTTGGTTAAAGATCATCCAATCTACAGTAGGTATGAACAATCTACTACAAACTTGTGACTTTGGATATATAAAAAAACAAACTTTAGCCACGTTATTATATTTTTTTTATAGGTGGATTCTCCACTACTTACTACTAAACTAAACCTATTTCCAGACAAAAAATAAATTTGATTATTGATTATCTGACTCTATTAATTTCCTTTACAGCAAGAATCGCCCACAGCTAAAGACTTGAAGGACATATTAATAGCCCTGAAGTTCAACAAGCCGCCTCCCAACATCACACCAGAAATGTTGTTCTCAAAACTGGAAACTAAGATAGATAGATAGATAGATAGATATATTCTTTATTATGCACACCAATTAAAAAAACAACAAGAATAAACAAAAATTTTGAAGTTGGTGACACAATGGGCGGTCTTATCGCTAAAAGCGATCTCTTACAGACAACCTTTGGATGGATTGTGACAAAAAGGAAATAACCATATCGCAGGTAGTTTTGGTGCACTATGTATATAAAATAATAATACCTAAAACAATAACAAATAAAATATAATATATATATATATATGAATATATAATAGATAGATATAACAGAAATATGTATATATATGATATATATTTAAAGTTGCCAATTAGACTTGACAATAGTCTGCAACAGTAGGGTATTATACCCAGTTACAAATTGGAAAGGTAGTGATTCCTTATCAGGTTCTTGAAGACTGCTAAAGATTGAGCCTGCCTTATTGTAACGGGCAATGCATTCCACAACCGCACAGCTTGAACGGTAAAAGATTTATCAAAGAAGTTAGTGGAATGCATTGCCATCTCTAGCCGCAAGTTCTCTGATGACCTTAGATATTTCCTAGATATTAGATATTTCCTAGATATTTCCTAAGCTTAAGGATACCATACAGAAAGAAGGTAGGTTCTTATTTACCTAGCCTTTTCACATCTACTCTAAATCATCTGCCTAGCCCATGCGTAATTATGTTGGAGCTGGCTTACAGTGTACGCGGATGCAGCTGAGTACCCGTGTTTCAAATGTATGCCTACCTGACATTCTCAACCCAGTTACCCAGGCAAACTTATATCCCTTGGTTGTCGGACATTCTGGTTCCTGATTACCCGTAATAACTGCCAAAGATGTTTAAATGACAGCTGGAACCCACCAATTAAACGTGCCTTCCGAAACACGGATTTAGACTACACTATCACATCATGGTTATCTCATTCAAATGTTGTCTGGAAGAAGCTTTTTAGCAATAAGACTGCCTTCTGTACTCATCCATATTTGTTTGTATTGTCCTATGTTGTTTTGTCCTCATGTGTCCGTAAAAAATATACTATTCTATTCATGACAAGATGGTCACCCATCCACCAACCGATAGCGCCATGGATTACTTAACCTTGCTGTTATTTAGCCTAGCTCTTTTCACATATGAATATTAATTAATTTTGTTATTTTTTCCAGGTGACCAACTAGTAGGCAAGCCGCTATACAACAAAGCACTTACAGAAAAGGATTGGAAACAGTTAGAGGCTGCGTTCACAGAGATGTATGAAGAGTACCGGTTGAGGAGAGAAACGCTCATCACTCGGTTAGAGTGTACTATACAGAGTTTTGAGGTAAACAGTAGTTTTAACATTATCTGCCTAGCCTTTTCCCATCTATTTTAGGGTTGGCTTACCAAGAGAATGGTTATGTATTGAGCAAATTTTTACCCGATGGTTAAATGCGTTCTTAGTTTATAATTTAATAGGGTTATACACAATATATTTGACAAGGTTTTATCCGTGTAATTAGGGATAAAACTCCTTCGCGTTGGCGCATATGAATAAAAAGTAGCTTATATGTTATTCTGAAATACAAACTTTATTACTGCCAAGTTCGATAAAATCAAAGGAAACTTTATTATAATCATAATTTTTATCTGGATTATAATTATTTTATTTGTCTATTTTAAGGTGTGTTTCAAACGCACTATGTTGTTTGTATATTTATGTAACTTATAAGAAGTTTTTAAATAATGAAATATATCCAAATATTCTTACATTCCAGTGGTCAGACCGTCTAAAATCAAAGAAAGACGTGATCCAGTCCACGTACCGTCCCAAACGTGAACTCCTCAAAGTGAAGCCGGACATCAAGCTGTCAGACTTCCTCGCAGCCAGGACTGCACTGCTACACGTGGAGAAGACTTCCAGTGCTACTGTCAGGAAGAACACACAGACTGATGTCAACAAAGTTATTATTGGACAGGTACGATTTTGCAAAGTATATACTAGCCGTATTCTTGCGTCCCGTGTTATCTAAAGCTGACTGGAATTGAGGAAATTCCTCAATATTCACCTAGTTGTGGTCACGATTTTTTTTATAATTTGAGTATGAAGATTAGTTAGTGAAGAAAACAGCGTGAGTGGAACGAGTGCAAGCGTTTTGTAATTTTGGGGATAGAAAAGCAAACGCAGAAAACTGTACTGTTTTGCGCGACGCGCTTTGTGCGTCGCCTAAGCACAGGATTTAAAGTTTCGTTATCACCGAGACCTGTATTTGAAATTTTTCTACCAGCTTATTTCAGTAGTCAAACTGGCAGAATTATTTAAATAAATATAATATCCTCATCCAACTTTTTCCCAACCATGATGGGGTCGGCTTCAGCTTATTTAATTTATTTAAATATAATATAAAAACTATAATAGTGGTTATTTTTACCCAGGTGCCGGACAGAGGAGGTCGTCCCAACGAACAGCAAGCACCGCCTCCTGAAATGCCCTCCTGGCAACAGAGAAATGCTGTGAGTAACAATATTAGTTTACTATGGATCTCTATATCCTATGTATCTGTGGTATTGCTAGTAAATATTACATTTTGTCATAATTTATATAATGACAAAATTCAATCTCTAATCACTAATCAACGGATAGGTTATAGAAATCCACCGATAGAAAAATGTCACATCATCTGTCTAGCCTTTTCCCAACTATGTTGGGGTCGGCTTCCAGTTTCACCAAATACTGAGTTCCAGTGTTTCGTTCAGTGAAACATCACACATTATGTGCTTATCCATTTGTGTAATTTCATCTTTCAATGATAAGTATACTGTAGCAACTGTGTGTTTTTCATACAAATTGATGCATTTTTATCACCTCCTACAATATGTAATGTCCTCCTAGCCGATTATCGGCTACGGCGGCTGTTCTCATGAAAGGAGATCAACCAACTGCGCAGGACAAATTATAGTGCACGAGCGTTTGCTTGGACACAGGTGCACTCACTATTCCTTCACTCTCTGCGCGATGGGACGACAATCCGACACCATGCTCTATATGTACTGTAACTGTTACTGTAAATCACTATATGTATGCTCACTTATCTACCATTTGTGACGTATTATGTATGTTCACAATAAATGTCCACATAGGGCGGCGGTGGTGGAGGTCGAGGCGGGCGAGGAGGCGGAGGAGGAGGATACAATAACGCACAGCCTTCATACAACAACGCACAGGGAGGTCAAGGTCAAGGTCACGGTGGTCAAGGTCACGGTCATCCCGGAGGTCAGGGCGGCGGCAGAGGGGGAAGGGGAGGAAGGGGACGAGTTCAGGGAGGATATAGTCAGGGAGCGGGTGATCACGGCAGGTATGTTGCTTTGTCATTTGTCTGTCTATTGAATGTCAATTGTCTGGTTTCATTTTGTATTATGGTATAAGGGATTATTGTGTAGATATAGGCCAAGCGCTAGTTATTACTAAAAAAAAATTGTCTTATCAACACTTAAATCTTTAGAGAACTTAAATTTTAGACTACAAGCAAAAGATGAATGCAAAGGCGAGAGTCGCCAATATATCGTTTATTTGTAAGTCCTACTAGAATTTTAATTATAGTGTGATTTTTTATATTTTACTAAGCCTTCCTATACCTTATTCATGCTCAAAGATCTCTTTAATCTTCTTTTCTATCTTATTACAGGCCTCAAAACAGAAACTATCAAACATACGAGGTGCCTCCCGGCGGGTACAACAATCAAGGTCATTCTTACCAAGGTCAAGGTCAGGGTCAGGGTCACCAGAGTCACGACTATAACCAGCATGGTGGCTATAACCAGTATGCGCAGGGCGGGTACGATAGTATGGGCAGCTTTAATCAGGGATATCAAGGTAATTATTTTTATAAATCTTGGTGTAATAAGGTGATGATTAATTTTACAAAATTACATACAAATTGTTTTGAACTTAGCATCAAATTGGGCAAGTTGATATCTTGGGTAGTGATTGATTACGACTATTTGTTGATTTCAATAAGCTATCTACTTCTTCTTCTATCTTTGCTGACTAGAGATAGGAATTTGTCACTAGGTCCAAGCAGGCAAGCAATGTTCAAATCCTACCTCTAAACAGTCAACAGAAATATAATGAAATTCGCAGCAACTCACGTAATTTTTCTGCAGTTGCACATCTAAATTGGAATTAAATGCAATAGAGACTCAATAATTAATCTGTTTACTTCTTATTGACTTTGCAAGTATTTTTGACACCTAAAAGAAACTTTGTTTCGAGAACTGAGCCTTATTTTTCTAGGAGGCGGCGGAGGCGGCGGCGGTGGCTACAAGAAACCTTACCAAAACAACCAAGGTTACCAAGGCAACCAGGGTTATCAGTCCAACCAGGGTTATCAGCCGAACCAGGGTTACTCCCGGGGTGGCTACCAGAACGAACACGACGACCGGGACCGACGCGGCCGCGGACAATACAGGGGGAGACGTTGACAAAACCAAACATCCTGTATACTGTCAAACGTAAACATAAAATTAGTTAACATATATTGCTGCAATTTAGTCCAAATATTGTGACGTTTTTTGTATTGGTACTATTTCGAAGTTGAAAGCCTTTTGTTGTTGTTTTTTTTTTAATGAAAATGAATCGTAAATTCGCTATAGATGGTGACTGAAAAATTATGTTCCTAAACTATGAAAAACTTCGCAATAAAATGTAGTATAAGAGTGTCAATATAAAAAACGTAACCTACACATATTATATATTAATATGATATTATTTTCTATGAAATTACGTTAAATATATCAAAAGGCGAGCGACCTATAGAATGATTTAGCAAATATATACATTATATATAAAATAAAATACATATATAAATCAAATAAATAGAAATAGTAACTACAGGTTGTATATCATAGTGCGTTACATAATTATAATCTTAATATTCTAATATTGTAGAACTCCAATAGTTTGTACTGCAAAACAGGTGATGCCTTATTACAAAAAGAGTTTTTATTACAAGCGAAATAAAGTTCAAAATAACAAGAAAGAACTAGCTCATATATTTAAAGTCCCACTACTTACCAGCCAGGTATAATTGGCTCCAAATAACTCTACAACTCTGAAGTTAGCTATATGACACCTCACACAAACGCAGTAGTGTTTCGGATGGCACGTCAAACTGTAGGTCCCGGCTGTCATTGAACATCCTTGGCAGTCGTTACGGGTAGTCAGAAGCCAGTAAGTCTGACACCAGTCTAACCAAGGGGTATCGGGTTGCCCGGGTAACTGGGTTGAGGAGGTCAGATAGGCAGTCGCTTCTTGTAAAGCACTGGTACTCAGCTGAATCCGATTAGACTGGAAGCAGACCCCAACATTATTGGGAAAAAGGCTAGGAGGATGATCACAAGCGCAGTAGTGTTCTTGACTATTGTGAAGTCAACAGTAGCCAATTTCGGACAAGCTAAGTTACTTGATAAAATCTGTAGGTACGTAAAAATGTGCAAGGAGTAATGCCTAACTTCAGACTTGCAAAGTTATTTGGTGTGAGCTAAGACAAGTATTGCTGGTACTATAGGATTTTCAGCTTGACTCTGATACCGATTCAAAAATTACTACCAGCTCTTAATTTAGTAGCTTTATGAATACAAAGAAATGGACTAACAGAATCTGTTGATTGGATTTTATTTTAATTTATTAATATATAAATGGTCTGATTTATTATTTTTCTAATATATCATATTATTATACCATTTAATTTGTCAACAAATGTGACCTCCCTATATAGATTTGCATTATCATATTTTTTTTCCTATGAGTTACTCATTCGTATTGTTTTTACTCTATTATAACATAATTGCTTGAATTACTTTTTACGGAAATAATTGTACTAGATTCATGTCTACAAAATTATTGGTCAGATTGAGAATCGAAATCTCGAAATCTGAATATTATAGACCATTATCAAGCTTCATAAATGTGTACTTTGATTAACGAGGCCTTTTTAAAATTATAGCAATATGTATTTAACATGGACAATTAATAATAAGCAAATAGTTATTATTTTATTTATTTATATTAATTAATTAATTAATAATACAATTTTCTGTATGTTATTCTTCTGATTTACAAGTTTTCTTAATGAATACATTATATAAATGATTGTTGTGGTTTCTTTTATTCATATTCACACTTTATACTTCAAAATTAAGAGGAACGAATGTATGTATGTCCTAAATTCAATATTGGATATCGCTAAAACAGGTTTTGGTATATTTGTCTTATATCCTACCCTCTATTATACACAAATCGCAGCGCCACCTGTCGACCTCAAGCGACAACATCAGTTCGAACAAAAAATTGGCCGCGCGGTGTAAAACAAAATATATCGTGAAATAATAGACTACCAGTGCACAGTGATTCACTCTAAGGCCATAAATCGAAAAATGTCATTGGCTTATCCCCATTAGATCTACTTACTAAGTGATTAACAAGTTAAGAAGCTTCCAAAATCTCTAAATACCCGTGTCATAAGGTCAACGTATTGACCACTTTTGTGCATCGGAAGTTAGCGCATCTCGAGTCTAATTATCGCAACGTGTGAGTCATCAAAACTTAACACTTTGTTTTTGAGTGTCACTATTCCAAATCAAGTGTTTACGTATGGTGATAGTATGGAGGTCCAAGACCAAGGTATGTACTTCTATTATCAACTACATTTTTTTTAATGCGTTTAATATTTTATTTTATTTTTGTATTGAAGGTAGCGTTTTTGTAGATTTTGATTTCATTTGGACCTATAACTTTTTGCTGCTCAGTGCTGCACTTGAGGCAAATGTTTTTCGAATAAAGAGGATGTTCTTATAAAACCATACAAGTTTCATCTGCATCTTTCTGCCCCTTCTTGGGTTAAAGGAGTGTCAAAGTATGCATATCCATAGTATTGAACGACTTTATATTTTAGGTAAAGCTTTCAAATGTTCTGTTTCGAGGACGACTATTTTTGACATTTGGCACTCTAAAGAGGGTAGTCCAAATGAAAAATGCAACATGTCCTGAATACTTTGACCGAAACATCGTGCCTTTCGGATGACATCATAAATATCAAACTAGAGACTTTAAGTAATAACATTATGAATGTATGTAAACGAATTTCTCATTATTGGGCAAAATCAAATCGTAGTAGGTCTAAGTTTATAGAGAAATATTCAGATTGGCTGAATGTAGTTGAAAATATTGATGTAGAGCGAATTGAGTTACATGTATCTCAGAAGTCTGACAAAGTTGAACCATCAACTTCTTCATTCAGATCCCTTCCCAACAGGTTTACGAAAGTTACCTGTCAAAAACAAAAAGTGTGCTATCAAAATATGTTCTAGATTTGTTATCTGTTTGTAGTAAATACTTTTGAGCTTGAATGTATTCTGGTATATTTTGTGTTTTGAGTGTATTTGCAAAAAATGTTGTTCATGTATTTTTGCTGTTTTATTTTATTCTTTTATGGTTGTTTTTAATATAAATAACCATTATTTATAAAGATTTTTCATTAAAAGTCGCAGTATGACATGTTTTAGGTTTATCGTCTAAAACAAAATTACTGCGAGACATTTTTACACCTAAATAGAATGATGTTTTTTTTTAAATGAATGTGGTTATGTTATAATTTTAATAATTTACACTTTTCTTAACATATTTCAACGTGTAAAATAAATAAATTAAAAGTATTTGTGAGTTTCGTATTTATGGCCGCCTTTGTATGGAACGTGAATCACTGTGCACTGATATAGTATGGTGATCCTCTGGTTCCCGGGCGCGGGTGGACGCAAAACTCAATCGATCACCAAGAACTAAACATACCCATAAATAATTGAGGTTCACACTAAGTTTACTGAATAGGTACCAATGTTTTTATATGGAGCGACTGCCTATCTGACCTCTACAATCCGTTACCCGGGTATCCTAATACCCCTTGGTTAAAAGGTTGCCAGACTTTCTGGCTTTCTGACTACCTGTAACGGCCGCTAAAGATGGACATAACAGCCAGGACTGCTTTCTGTTCTTATTTACTGAACAATAATTATTTTAATCCACTTGATTTTTAAGGCGCCTTTTGACGGCAGTATAGTATGGTAAACAATATGGAAAAAATAACGGGGTGGTGGTGTTTAAGTTTGCCCCGGAATTCCCCAAATAAAGTCGACAAATAAAACAAAAAAAATACACATCCACTAACAACTTTATTTCATTAATAAAAAAGTATTTACAACTTTACATAATACATAATGAACTACACATTTGACGTGCCATGCAAAATGCGTCCTAATATCCGTAGATTTAGAGTATAATTTACAAGTCTTCTGTACTCCATTTGTATGCTTCTTCTTCTTGAGCCTTGCGTTTGCTTTGTTGTTCGAAGTATTTCTTCTCATAGCCGTTAGAGCGGTCCACTCCGTCCCAGCGGTAGCCGGGACGAATGTTGAACCGGTTCGGCGGGAAGTTACCTTTGTACATTGGTTTTTCTGTGGACAAAAAAATTATTATTAGTCTTTGCATAAAGGCTAGTTGAAAAGTATACATAGAAGTTCTAAATGAGTAAAATCGGTGAAAATATAGGTTTGAATTGAGAAATTCAAAGGTTAAAGATATGCAGGTGTGTATGTTTGTTACTTCGTCACGCGCAAATGGCTAGAAACATTTGGTTTAAATTTGGCATGCAGGAATCTGTCGCCCTGGATAAACACGTAAGCTACTTTATATCCAGGTAATGCACTGAGGTAATGGAAGAAAAAGTGAAGTAGCAAAGAAATCGGTGGGAGTTAGTATTAATTTAGTTGGGTTCATCTTCGGTACCTTATGACCCAAAATTGTAGTATATCAAATATCAAGTCAATTTTTAACTAACCTGGCCCCAACTCTCCCCGCTCCCTTTTCCTGTCCCTCATATACTTCAGCATGGGGTCTCCATCCCTCTCCACTTGTTTCAGATTATCTTCCAAGTCCTGGTCATCCCGGAGTCGAGCGAGGGGTTTAGATGATTCATGCATAAACTCCTGCACGCGAGCCTCTTGGTCTTCTAGTTGTTTTATACTGAAAATAATGAGAAAATTTAATTATACTCCAAGAGATTCTGGCATATATTAAAGTTACATTATGGTGTTCTAAAAATATCTAGATAGATAGATATATTATTCTTTATAAGGTACACAAATTTTACATTTTTGATCTTAATCTAGTTAAAGTAGGTGACATAATGGGCGGTCTTATCGCTAAGAGAGATCTCTTCAAAACAACCTTAAGATGGATTGAGAGAAGAAGGAATCTAGTGTCAAAGATTACTTATTTTATTTATATCCCATGTTTAAAAATCGTTTGTTACGGACCAAAAATAAGTCAAAAACTCGACATTCCATGATGCACGAAAAATATCATGATTTTTTTTTATGAGTAGACCCATACACTCACCCTTTAGTCCATTTCTTGTATTTCTCATCTAATTCTTTCTGTCGCTCCGCTTTCTCTTTTTGCTTTTGCCTTTCCTCTGATGTCTCTCGTTTGCCTGTAATGTAATAAAAATAATTCAGAAGAGAATAACATTTGAACATGCAAACCAAGTAACTGTAGTGACAATTACTCATTTTTTTATTGTAAATCGACTGATAAAATTTTTTTAATCGGCTTTCAGTAAAAAACAATAGACATAAAACCACTCATTCCTCATGGGAGTTTCGCGAAAAACCCAATGATAAAGATGTTAGAATAAATAATTTTAACACTTACTTTTTCTTGAAACAACTTGAGCATTCCTCCCAGAGACTTCATCAGTCATTTTACTAAATACTTCTTCCTCTCTTTTCCTAAAGCTTTCATTCTCTTGCCTCAACTGCTTAGCATCTTGTAACCCGGCCATTTTGCCTTCCAAAGTCTTTGCCATTTTCTTATTAGAGGGGGGAGGACTATCGTTTCTCCTCTTATCTCTTTCTGCAGCACTCCTGTCCTTCTCTTTCCTAGGAGGAGATTGATCAGAGTCACTGTTATATTTCCTTTTATTGTTCTCATGAGGTTTTCTATTCTTTCTTGATGGTGACGGAGATTTTTGTCTCTTATTTTTCCTCGGTGGGGACAGGTCTGAATCTGAGGAATGTCTCTGTTTTCTATACTTTTCTGACTTAGAACTACTTTGTTTGTCATACCTGTCCTTATGACTTGAACGTTGGGGAGAAACTCGTCCAGATTTTTTTGATGGAGACAAGAATTCTGGTGATCTATTCTTCTTGGCATCTTTACCTCTCCTCGGTGGTGAGGCATCAGAATCATAATCTTTTCTAGATTTCCTTGGCGGTGTATCATGTTTTTTCTTCGACTTCCTAGGTGGAGATTGATCTGAATCGTAGTTCTTTTTGGACTTCCTCTGCGGTGAGGCATCTGAGTCTCTCCTTGCTTTTCTAGCAGTTGACGAATCAGTCCTTTTGGGAGAATGATCGACTTTTGAAGACTGTGATCGGTCTTCTGGGCTGAAATCACCCCATCGGCTAGGTTTGCGAACCCTCTCTTTAGGTTTTTCAGACCTAGAAGGGGATGACTTTGCGTCATTTTTGCGACTCTTTGGTGATTTATCATCATTTCTTCGCTTAGGAGACTTACTTCTTCTTTTAGGGGATCTGTCACGACTTTTTCTTTTAGGAGACTTGTCACTCCTTTTGGGAGAGTCACCTCTTCTTTTGGGTGATCTATCATGCCTACCATTTGGAGATCTGTTTCTTTTGGGTGATTTGTCATTCCTTTTAGGTGATCTATCATCATCTCTTCTTTTAGGAGACTTTCCATCTCTTTTCCTAGGGGGACTAAAGTCACTATCGCTGTCATGTTTTTTGGAAGATTTTGAAGCTTTGTTCTTTGAGTCCTGATCCTGTTTCCTTGGCGGTGAGAGATCAGAATCATTTTTCTTCTCATCTTCTGAATCACTGTACATTTTACCAAATATCAGTTCATTTTCTTTCTCTGCCTGTTTTATGTCACTCTTTATCTCCTCAACTTCTAATTTACTGTTGAAGCCATCGTCCTGTGAATACAATTTTAGTTATTTCTACTGCACAGGACTTAATTCAGTTTCCTGGAAGTGATATGAGAATTTTAATAAAGAGAAATGATGAGAGAAATGATGAGAATTAAAAAATATGTTAAGATATAAAAAAAATTTATTTTGGAGGTTTCAAGAAGTTCAGGGGCCCGATTCTCCTAATTTTACTTAAGCGACCTTCGATTGACGTTCGACTCGATTCGACTGAGATCCAATCCCGACTCGATTACTATTGAAGCGTATGTCGCATTCCGCTATTTTTTCTTTGAAATAAACGTTTTTATCCTTTTCTGTCATTCAATAATGAATCATTTTGTCTGCAAATGATTTACGATTGCAAAATGATTGTACAGACTACCGTATAGACCAAAATCATCAAAATAGCAGACCAATCGCACACCAATCAAATGTCAATCGAATACGATTGGTCTTTTATTAGTAGCAGAATGCCCGATATGGTTAAAACTGCTATTACGATCATATTGCGATTCGATTTCTATTCGATTTTGACATTATTAACTTAGGAGAATCGGGGCCCTGTTTTAAACTAGTATAGAAAAACTTACAAAACAAACAAACCTCATTATTAAAAGTTGCAATGTCTACTAAATCCTTAAAAATAGATCAATAGTATCAGTAAAAAATATTTGCTAGGCAGAAAATCACATTTTATGCTTTTCTGAGGCTGAGTTTTATTTAAAACCTAAAAACAAACAACTCACCTGACTAATAACCTTCCATTTGGAGCTGGAGCTGAACTGCTCCGCTTTCTTCACCTCCTCAGGTCTGTCATCAATGATACCGGCTATCTGAGGGGCGTCCTCACCCTGATCAAACACGTCCAGCTCATCTCCATCTAACGTGCGGAGCTTTGATAGGTCTATATCATCGTCTATTATTTGTAATCTGAAATATTGTAAGATTATATATGTTGCCGGCCGAACCCGATTTTAGGACAAACCAGTTTTGCCTAGGCTCAACTAGTTCTTCCTATACGCGTTAGGATTAACTAGTATAGCCTAGTCCAAACTAATTTGTCCTAAGCCCGATAGGACGGACCAGTTTAGGCTAGGCAAAACTAGTTGATCCTAATATCAATACGCACACTCTAGGATAAACTGGTATGGCCTAGTCTAAACAATAAACAAATGTAGCGAGGTCGGAAAGTAACTGAACAAACAGGTTTTGTGAGATGCAGCTGCAACAAGAACTGTTCCACAAACAGATGCCAGTGCAAGAAGGCAATGATACTCTGCAATTCTAAGTGCTACCAAAGCAAACCGTTTAAAAATAAATAACAATTTTAATAATTAACAAAATACTCGTACCTATGATTATTGCTTCTTAAAAAAAACAGTATTATTTGTTATAGTGTGATTGTTTGTATTACCAATTATTATCCATAACCTTTAACGACAACAATTTTAATTTGAGATTTGATTATTGCTTCTATTAAAAAAAAAATACTTACCTATTATTTGTTAGTTAGCTACATATATGTAGTATGATTGTTCGTATTATCAATTTATCCATAACGACGAATCATTATACATAGTTTAATAAAGATGATTATTTTTCTAAACACGTTTATCCTAGAGTGTGCGTACTTATATCAGGATCAACTAGTTTTGCCTAGCCTAAACTGGTCCGTCCTATCGGGCTTAGGACAAATTAGTTTGGACTAGGCTATACTAGTTAATCCTAACGCGTATAGGACGAACTAGTTGAGCCTAGGCAAAACTGGTTTATCCTAAAATCGGGTTCGGCCGGTAACATATATATAGATAGCTACTATATGAGTATTTAAATATTTTGGATATTTTATGAACTTATCTCTTAGGACCCTGACCCAATTTATTTATTTATACAACAACACTATCATTACTGGTTTCCCTAATTCAATAGTGTATTATAATACTTTCATTGGCAAACTACATACATTGTGATTTTTATGAATTAATTCAGAGAACAAGTAAAAGTATCCATTTTATCCGCTGCCTTGTTGAGTACACGCAATGTACATGTTAAAGGAAAGTCTAAATACATGAAAGTGGCAAGAAGTAGGCAGAGACGGAAAGAATTGGAAGAGGTCTATTTCTGAAACCGGACAACAAAGGGCAGTGATGTACCTATGTAAATATGAATTAGTGCTGCACCTAATTTCTCTCTGATTGTGTTGGATATCATCCCATTGGACTATGAGAGTGAGGGAATAAAGAGTGTAATTGTGTCTGTGCAAATGCTTGTACACTATAATTATGTCCTGTGCAGCTGGCTGATTTCCTTAGTGAAAATAGCCTTAGTGGCTGACAATCGGTAAGGACACTATTATTGTACAAGCAACCTATCCCAGCTTTGCGTGGATATAAATATTACAACTTAATCATTGTCATGAATTCCACTTTCTATTGGTGAAATGCCTGAATCATTTAGTTAGTTGCTTTTGAGATTACCATGAAAATGCACATAGGATACATTAAAAAAAGGATTTCATTATTTTGAAATGCAGTTTTTTTTTCTTCTTTTTCTTATCAGTTTATTGTTTTCTTGGAATGTGTGTAACTATCTGATCAAAATAGCATCCGGTACCCTGATAATATTACCACTATATGATTTGGAAACAGAATGGTGAATTAAGTTTTTACTATGATGTCCTAGCATTGGACCTCTGAATAAACATGATAAACTAAAATTAGAAACTACAATTTACTTCAAAACTTTCTCCACATTTAACATTATGTTATAACCTGACCATTATATATGAGGAATTAAGAATATAATTGGAAATCATTAAAATGAATACTGTGTTGTACTTCATAAGTATGAAGCTGTATTATCCATAGCTGTATATTCATATGTATTTGTGGTTTTGGGGCGTTTTAATACTTTCAAATTGTATATTATTATTTATCATATAAATGGAGGGAAACACAGTTATAACTATATACTGAAAAATTGTCAATAAATAAATAATCATTTTAAGATGTTATGCTCAAAATTGCTACTGTTCCTACTTCTTACGGGAAATTATTATTTAAAAAACGTATTGTTTAACATATAGTCCAAATTCATCAAGTAAAATAAGTCGGACATACCCAGTGCCTTTAATAGCCTTTTTCTTCTTCTTTTTCTTGTCTCCCGATGGACCGCCAAGATATTTTTGCAAATACGCTTTCTGATTTATACTGGTAGACATTTTATTCAGTAAGTTTCAGTGATTTTATATTATTTTGATACCATTGAAATATTCTAAGTAATATCAAACACACCTTATGACATTACTTGTAGATTTTATCCTGCTTGGTTGGGCTTCAGTGTTGCCAACAAGGTGAATCTAAAACTTGCTAAACTGATGTTAAAATTTTGCCAAAATTATGCTAATTGCTTTATAATATTGCCAGGAAATAAGCTAACATTTTTCAATGTCAAATTTCAGAGATTTACAGACTTTTTCAGACGCTTTCAAAATATATCAATAATTTCTAGATAAACTGAGAGAATTTTTGGTGACTCTTAGGAATTTTGCAGATAAATAACAGGGATATCATAAATAACAAGCCATGTAAATAGTGTACAAAAATGTAAACAATTACATATTGTGATCTCGCCTTCCTTTAGCATATAAGGCAAATTTGTATTTTGAATTTTCGCGGTCAGATGGCAGTGCGCCCGGGGCGCTGGGGCGGCTAACCCGAACACACCATCAGACAGTGATGCCCTATCCAACTATAAAGAAGTACATCAACAATAAAAAACAAATGATAATTACAGTATATTTTATATAGGTATATATTTTTGAAGTATTTGGACTTAAAAAAGGAAAGTAAACTTGTTATTCATAATTATTTTATATGCCAAAAAAATATGCTATTTGCTAAATAACTTATAAAAATGCTAAACAACATAAAAATATGCCAAATCTAGCATTAAATTTGCTAAATTGGCAACACTGTTGGGCTTGTTAGGTTCTTAAGCATTAGTTAGTATTGGTTATCTCTTTCTACTATGATGAAAGTGAAAGAGATAACATATGCCATGCTTAAAGTTCTATATTTTTCGTTACCCTTTGACATTTACGGATGATAGTGATGCCACATGTTGTATTTTTGGTAAATTACGGTTTTTTTGGTAGGTACGTACTTGTTTAGGAGATTTATGGCCAGTTTCACCGGTTACTGATAAAGTTTTTCAGTTTGCTGCATGTTTTCAGATTGACTCAAATACCCTGCTCACAAATATTTACTTGCCCTCGGGGTATTAATTTGTTGTAGGTGTGCTACACAAAGAGTTTTATACAATGAATAGTGTTTTAAACTCTTCATCATTGTTCTTATTATCCTAATCGGTCCCAAAAAATATACTTGTGATCATGATCACATATCGAGACTATAACAGTTGGGTGGCGTAATTTTAAGGATTGCAATGAAATACATTATTGTGCTGCAGCTATGCTCTTTAATAATACATTGATTAATTACTTATTTAACATATAATCGAGTTTCCATAATCATTGCCGGTGTCTTGTTATATTTGTTGAGATGTGTGATCGTTTCATTTCTTCAGATCATAGTAATTGTCGCGGTATCGTGCTTGCCTCTGAAAAAAATCATTGTTTAAGGATTAACGCCTAGTTAACTTAGTAAAAAAAAAACTAGGTCCTTTTCTCCTAAAAAGGATTATAACTTTTAACCGAAGAACATACCTAGGTGCACTAAAAAGAAGCAAATATCATTTTATAGTTGCATGATAACTGTTTTTGTGTAAATGTGCCATAGTATGTCTGGTTAGCGTTTCAGGTCTTTTTATTGGATAGTCCTTAGAATTTCCTTTATACCAAACTAAAAAATAATAATTTAATAATAATAAAAGTTTATTGATCCACAGTTACATTAATAAATCACTTTTTAAGGTAAATTAATACAAGTGTTCCATGTAACTTCTCTATGGGAGGCATTTTTATAGATTTGTGGTCCCCAATCTAGGCGCTGCCTGTATCTTGGGGACCTGGAACCATAGACAAAGGAAAACTTGATCTGTATTACCATGAACTACTCAGAAATGTGTAGAAATAGTTAGTAAGTATTTATATTATTTGAACTTACATAATCATTATTAGACGACGAGCCCCTAAGACGCCTGTCATTCTGCAAAAGAAAAAAAAGTTTGTATTATATTAAATACCGTTAAAAAGTCAATGGGCAAAGGTTTTATACAAACGTTACGGCTGTCAAAGTATTCAGGGTAAAAATAATAATGAATTGAAACTTACATATCGCCTGTCGTTATCCCTTCTGTCGTCATATCTTCTGTCTCTTCTGTCGTCATCCCTCCGGTCACTGAGTCTTCTGTCATTGCGACTTCTGTTACCATCCCTCCTGTCGTCATATCTTCTGTCATTATCCCTTCTGTCATTATCCCTTCTGTCACTATCTCTTCTATTGTCGTCTCTTCTGCTGTCGTCCCGTCTATCATTATTCCTTCTGTCGTCATCCCTTCTGTCATCAGACCGTTTGTCGATATCCCTTCTGTCATCATCCCTTCTGTCGTCATCCCTTCTGTCATCATCCAGTCTGTCGTCGTCCCTTCTGTCGCCATCCCTTCTGTTGTCAAGTGTTTTGTCGTCATCACTCCTGTTATCATCTCTTCTGTCATCATCCCTTCTGAGGTCATCTCCCCAGTTATCATCCTTTCTGTTGTCATCTCTCCTGTCGTCATATCTTCTATCATTATCCTTTCTGTCATCATCCCTTCTGTTATTATCTCTTCTGTCGTCATCTCTCCTATCGTCATATCTTCTGTCATTGTCCCTTCTGTCATCATCCCTCCTGTCGTCATATCTTCTGTCATTATCTCTTCTGTCGTCATCTCTCCTATCGTCATATCTTCTGTCATTATCCCTTCTGTCGTCATCTCTCCTATCGTCATATCTTCTGTCGTTATCCCTTCTGTCGTCATATCTTCTGTCATTATCCCTTCTGTCGTCATCTCTCCTGTCGTCATATCTTCTGTCATTATCCCTTCTGTCGTCATCCCTCCTGTTGTTATCCCTTTTGTCATCATCCCCCCAGTTAAAACCGTTTCTGTCATCATCCCTCCTGTTATTATCCCTTCTGTCGTCATCTCTCCTATCGTCATATCTTCTGTCATTATCAATTCTGTCGTCATCCCTTCTGTCGTCATCCCTCCTGTTGTTATCCCTTCTGTCGTCATCCCTCCTGTTATCATCCTTTCTGTCGTCATCTCTCCTGTTATTATCCCTTCTGTCATCATCATTTCTATCGTCATCTCTCCTGTCGTCATCTCTCCTATTGTCATCCCTCCTGTCATTATCTCTTATGCCATTATTCCTTCTGTAGTCATTCCTTCTGTCATTATCATTAATGCCGTCATATCTTCTGTCATTATCACTACTGCCGTCATCCCTTCGGTTATTATTGTATCTGTCGTCAGATCTCCTATTGTCATCTAGTCTGTCATCATCATTTCTATCATCATCGTTTCTATTATCATCGTTTCTATCATCGTCATTTCGATCATCATCATTTCTATTACCATCATTCCTGTCATCATCATTTCTATCATCATCATTCCTATCATCATTGTTGTCTCGCCTGTAGTTGTTATTATATAGGTCATCAGCTAGATTGTCATCATCTAGGCTGTTAATACCGGCTTGTTCTAGCAAATTGTATGGGCTGTAACTTCGTCTAGAATTTAATCCATATCGGTTTCCATAATATCCCGCCAATCGGTCGTACGCTCTGTAAGAAAACACTTCATTATAGTCTGGTCTAACAAATTCCTTATTATAATAATCTTTTTCATACTTAGTTTTATCATTTCTGTTTTTTTTTTTTTTTATCACCTTACTACCATAACGGTGATAATTATATGGCTTGCCGTATTTTAAATTAATTATTATAGCCTGCCATATAAAGGTCATTTCGATTATAGTCTAACCTATTTGTATTTGGGTTATTGTTGTACCTATTGCTGTTTTCGCGTTTATTCCTCGCGCTCCTATAATATCTGCTTCGTGCGTAAGCTTCGTATCTGCTTAATGCACCGTTGTCATTGTCCCGTCGGTCATAGGCATCGTTGTCACGTCTATCGCCTTCTTGGTATGATGATCCACATTTTCGGCATCTAAGGTTGGTTGGTGAGCCGTATCTATCATCATCATTCCTGTCATTATCGTACCTGTCATTCCTGTCGTTATTATTTCTATCATTCAGGAGGCCACCGTATCTATTATAGTTAATTCTGCTTCTAGCGTAGTAATTTCTGTTGTTATCGTATCTGTTGGCGTATCGATTCGACGGGTTGTTGTAAGCATTGTATGACCCCAAGTCAAGTCGGTCGGCACCGTCTCTCCGATCGGCGACTGGTCTGTTGTCGTTCCCGTATCGCCTCTGTGGAAATTTAAAAAAAGAGTGAAAAATTGTATTACATTAAGGATAGTGTGTTTCATGTTTGTTTTCGCGTTATTTCGCGCACTCCTCAAAGAAAGTCAGCAAACGCAGCCATCGGCTTCGGACGATTGACGTGACCGTGACGCAGGATTGTGTGAAAGAATTAACGCGACTCATTGTACATGAGGGGTTCCAGATAAAACAGTTGGTATTATTCGGTAAGAGTCTGACACTCTTTAAATAGAAAAGGTGTGTTTTAATGTGACTTATATTTTGAAGGTCTTAAATATTAATGTCAGTTCTCCCATCCCCTCCCTCATCCCCAATAAAGTCTTTTAATACATATAGCTATAGTCTCGGTAACACAGAATGTAAAAGGGTGAATTATTTATCGATTTAACGGTGTAGTGACAAAGGAGGAGGGCTCAGATTACCTCTTTTCCTGTTCGGCACATGCTTGGTTCTTTGCCAGGCACATCTCGCGCGGGTACCTTTTAGTAAAACCGGGTGTCATACAATTTTTCTCTGACTTGTCAGAGAAAATGTAAAGAAAATGTGTAGTGATTTTGAGGGGTTTCAGTAAACATTTAAGCATTGTTATTTATAAGTACCCTGTTTTAGTTGGTCTAACAGTGTAGGTATCAAAATTCAGAAACAAGAGAATTTTGATAAACTTGTGTGGCTAGAAGTAAGTAGCTATGAGAGCACCTGTAACAACTTATGTAAAAATTTGCCGATGCTGTTCTACAATTAATGTAAAAATTATAAAGAGAATGTAAATACCAAGTCATCGTTGTCGTCATCATCGTCATCATCATCCCGATCTCGTGACTGTAAAAGAGTATTTTCATCATCAATTTTCAGTTCACCTATTCGTAAAACTATTTTATTTTTCTTAGGGGGAAAATCCTTATGGACTATCCTCTACCTGGGATCTGTGGTCATCCCGGCCTCTTAACGGCTTAAAACCCACCTGGTGTTGCCTCCAGGTACCTAAGGTTGAGGACACAGGTATCGCTGAGGCATTCTCCCCGTACCCACGACTCGTATTGGCCTGCCAAATGCTCGAAGGCAGATTCCGTCACCCTCTGTGGCCGTCACCCAGCGGCCACAGTAACTTAACCAGAGAGACACACGCAGTACTACGCCGCTATTTCGAGGCCTATTTCTGGTCGGACGACTGACTCCTCTAGTCTGTCACCCGCATGCGGCGCCCTATGGTGAGCGAAGAAAAACCACCACATCTTCGTAACGGGGAAAGGAGACAGCTTCTCACTACCCCCTTTGCGAACTTAACGTTCTTGCAAAAAGAGCCGTGGATATTACGAACCTATTTGCTGCTGACCATGCAAGGCCCATCGGCCCGCATTTCTTTTTCTAAGTTTTGGATATTTGAATTTATAATATGTATTAATCAATCGATATTCCTTTATATGAGCTAGTGTTTGTTTAGGCTATAAGAGTGAAGGAATAGTGAGTGTACTTGTGTCTGCGCAAATGCTTGTGCACGATAATATGTCCTGCGCAGTTGGCTAATCTCCTTTTATGAGAACAGCCGCCGTAGCTGACAATCGGCTGGGAGGACATCATTTGTTTGGATAATGCCTAGTTTGTAAAGAGATAAGCTAAAATAAAAGTAAAATTATTGAAACTTACAAGGTCTAATCGATCTGCCGCTGGCTTATGTAAGAAAAAGAAAAGTAATATTAAAAACCTATGGCTCACAAATAAATGTTTTGATTGATTGATTGATTGAAAAACAAGTGAAAATATATATAACTGTAGAAATAAATCTAAAATACTCAGGGCCCATTTTCCATCATACATTAATAGTCACTTCTATATAGGAAAGTATGGCGATTCTGTATTATTTTCTATATAAACGCTGTCGAAAGTGTGAAACATATTTTTCAGATTAATGTAATGGTGATTGCAAAATTGGCCCTCAGTTAAACTTCACTTTGGTTTTTCCAAGAGTGACACAGTTTTCCTCTAAAAAATTAAGTATTTGATAGACCCAGGGGTTAAAATTAGTATTCAAATATTAATTAGTTTAGGTACGTACCTTGTAATCCGCACTTTGCTGAAACAAGATAGCAAGAACAAATTATTATACATATTTAATTTAAGCAGTACCCCACGTGAAAGTACCCCGTATTATTTTTAACTTTTTAAATATAAACTTTGCGATGGAAACCAGCTTTGAAATAAAAAAAGCCGATCAAATCGGTTCATCCATGAGAGCTACGAAATCACAGACACAGAACAGTCAAACTATATACTATTTTAGTTAAAATTGCGCGAAATATAGGAAGTTTTAAACTTACCGAGGCAGGGGCAGCGATCGCGACCGTTAGGCAGAGAGCAAAGAGTACTATCCACCTCATCTTTGGCAGACCACAGAGAACGCTGTACAACCAACCTCCTTCCTTCCTATTTATAAAAAACCGGAAAGTACCGTAAATAATCGGTTTTAATTATAACATATTTCTCATTAAAAAAGTGTGAAATCTTAACGAGATTGTGAACTGTTCAGATACTTTGTCATTAATAATTCAATTATACCGTTAGGATTTTAATTATAATATTTTTACTTTTACCAATGCCTAATTCGATTAATGAATTATAAAGTACATACTTGATAATAAAATTGTCAGCAATTTCATGCGTGACCCGAGCGCACGTGTTTAAGCTTGTGCTTACCACCTATTTCCATGAATTTCATCTGAATCGGTTCAGTCATTTTAGCGTGAATGCCTAGGTAAAAGATAGACACACAAAGAAACTCGCTTTTTCATCTTTTTTATTAGAAACTAAGAATGTATCTACCTAAACAATGATTTGATATTTCGTTAGAGCGAGTAAGCCAGAAGAATCATTCGTGTTCGTCACATTGCTACACACAGATGGAATATCGCCTTTATGTTTTCAATTTTCATTATTGGTAGCCTTAGAGATAGTAGGAACAAGAATATTAAAAGCAGCCACCCATCTACTTCTAGGCCGCACCAAGTGTCGCTTAACCAGACAACACGAAAACTATCTCAAGAAGCAATTCTGTTGAAAGCTCGACTGAAGTTAGTTGAAATGAGAAAATGTTGTAAAAGATTAACTAAACGAACGAATACTGTTAAGTTTTATAAATGAACCGTTATTTGTTTCAGTTACAGAGAAAAATAGACTGCAAGTTCTAGAGTGCACTACTCAAAAGGTAAGGACTGAAACCTACTACTTAAGCTTAGTTTTTGTCTTAGGAATTTTAATTTAAGAGTATTATTGAGAGGTAGTTTACTTTATTCCTATCAACTTAAAAAAATAAAGACATTGTATATATACGACATTAGTAAATAATACGATATCAAAGTATGATTTTAAATAATATGTTTAGTCAAAGAAACAAAAATGGCCCTAAAATAGAACCTTGTGGCACGCCCAAACGATCGGGCAGATTTGAAATTTTGACACCATTGACGTCTATACAGAGTTCCAAATAGTTCCCGCGGCCCTGGAACTTAAAGGGCTTAAGAAGGAACATGGTGGGTTTTAGTCAGTCTGACACTCCCTTACGCTGCATCCACAGCGTGATGCATCCTCTGCATACATATAGATTTTAGCTATGTTATTTTTTTTACTGTTAATCTATATTTAGCAGATTGTTTAATTATTAGGTATAGATTTCGGGCATGGTGGATATTTGGACATACATATATTTTTGTTAAATCTCCTTTTATTTTATTTACCGTTAGATTATAATATCTTATCCTCATATCGAATTAAGAATATAATTGGAAAAGTTTTAAATTAATACTGTGTTCAATTTTATACTATGAAGCTTGTATTAATTTTAAATGCTTATTAGCATTATGGATAATTAAGTATTAAATACTTTATAATAAAATTAATGGAGGGAAATGTTTTTTTGATGAATGTAAAGAATGATTACATTAGAGGAAGTCTGACTGTAGCACCAGTTACGGAAAAGAGGAGAGGTAAGAGGTTTTTGGTATGGCCACGCAACGAGGAGTGATGATACATGCAACAAAGTGCATGCTATATGAATGTAGGTGGATGGAGAGTGAGAGGAAGACCTAAGAAAAGGTGGATGGATTGCCTGAAAGAAGAGTATCTACCAGTATGACGAGTGACAGCGAGGAATGGAAGCGTAAGACATTGCGCCGTCCCTGAATAAAATTGGGAACAGGGCAGGAGGAAGAAGAAGAAGCAATGGACGGAAAAGTAGACATTTTTGCTGTTACTTTTGTCTGATGCCAATTTTATTATTAAAACAAATTGTTGTTTTCGTTTCGAGTTTAGTCCAAATCAAGAAATTCTGAGTTGGTTGATAAAATTCATTTAGTTCCTAAAATATGTGTGGTCTGACCGTTTTTTGGTGTAGTTGACAGTCTTTTCGGTCAGTACGAAGAATGCTGGAAAACTACGGTTGTTTGAATCCTGGAAGTCTGAAGAACTCATGGGATGCCTTAAGTTTATTCTGTGATCTTTCCAAGGCATTTGATTGCGTGGATCACAATACACTTATTTGCAAACTAAACCATTACGGAATTCATGATAAGGCTCTCAAGCTTGTCTTATTCTATTTGTCAGACAGACAGACATAAACCAACATAAACGGATCAACATCTTCAGGTTCATTAGTTGAACTGGGCGTGCCTCAGGGTACAATACTGGGTCCCTTTTTGTTTCTTGCACATTTAAGTGATCACCCGTAGATGATGTCTGACATGGCAGATGTAGGTAATTCTATTTGGAGATGACATGATGATGGTTTGTTTAATTTATTAACTTTGTAAAATCAGTTTACAATTACATCATATTTTTGTCATAACTTCCTCGTTTAACTTGCATTGTATATTTTTTTAGGAGTTAACCTATATAATTTTTTTTCATTTATTTGAAAAGAGTAGATTTCTATGGAGTTTCTTGTAAGTTCTTCTCTATAAATCGTTTCTTAAGCACCTGTAATAGGTCTATAATAAATGAAAACCTTTAACTTTTATTTGTTTTGGATATTTTTATTATTAGAAAGCTGGTTGTATTTTTTGTGAGTTTGAAGGGAAGCTGAAAGCTTGTCATTATCTACAATATTTATATTACAGCCAGGTAGGACATGATTTCAACTAACTTCAAATGCCTACTCAATAATTCAAATGCCTATCAAAACTCGGGCCATTACCTAGTTTGTATTGGGTGCGTATAGCTATCATAAGTTTTATAGTGCTTTCAATGGTGTTCCGTAATAACGGCCAATGTCATTTTATCCGAATCTTCAATCAGGACTTACTCACATAGAGCGAGGGAGTCTGCATTGTATTATATGGCAGTTGGGTAATGTATTTTTGAAACTTAATAAAATAGGAAAGCAATGAAACGCAATATTATGCTGCAGCTATGCCCTTTAATAACACATTAATTTATCATCTAGTTTCCACAATCGTTGCCAAAGTCAGTTTACATGTATTTATTCTGATCATAGTGTCCGGGCAGAGCGTAGTGGTTTCTGGAAAATAAAATCATTGTTAAAGCTCGTACCAGTTATTTGGATCGAAGAGACAGGCTAAGAATGTGAAAAGTTCAGAGTAATTTGGTTTGAAATGGTGTGAACTCGTCGAAAGTGTTCGATCCGCCTCACTGTTTAAACAATCAAAAGGCACAAATGTTACAGATGCAATTGCTGCCAACCTATTTATTTGTGGCAGAAAGAAACTTACATATTTCCCGCTTTTATTCTTTCTGTCGTCATCTCTCCTGTCGTCATCCCTCCTGTCGTCATCCCTTTTGTCATCAAACGTCTTGTCGTCGTATCCTTTGTCGTCATCTCTTCTGTCGTCATCCCTTCTGACATCACCTCTTCGGTCATTATCTCTTCGGTCATCATATCTTCTGTCATTATCCCCCCTGTCATCATCCCTCCTGTCGTCATCCCTTCTATCGTCATCCCTTCTGTCGTCATCCCTTCTGACATCACCTCTTCGGTCATTATCTCGTCGGTCGTCATATCTTCTGTCATTATCGCCCCTGTCATCATCCCTCCTGTCGTCGTCCCTTCTGACATCACCTCTTCTGTCATTATCTCTTCGGTCGTTTAATCTCCTGTCATTGTCACTACGGTCGTCTAATCTTCTGTCATTATCTCTACGGTCGTCTAATCTTCTGTCATTATCACTCCTGTCGTCATCTTTCCTGTCGTCATCCCTTCGGTCGTCATCTCTCCTGTCGTCATCCCTTCTGACGTCACCTCTTCTGTCATTATCTCTTCGATCGTTTAATCTCCTGTCGTCATCTTTTCGATCACTATCCCTTCTGTCGTCATCCCTTCTATCATTATCCCTGCTGTCATCTAATCGGTAGTAGTTATATGACTTGTCATATTTGTCATTATTGAAATTACGATCGTTCAATGCCCTGTCGTTATTTTGGCTATTGAAGTATCTGTTATTATATTCGAGTTGAGTCCTCTTGTCATTGTAATATCTGCTTCGTGCGTAAGCTTTATACCTATTTTGTCGATCGTAATTGCGATCGTAATCGTATCTGCATAATGCGCTGTTGTCATTGTCTAGGTTGTCAATGGCATCATTATCGCGTCTGCCATTACCTTTGCATCCACACTTTCGGCATGCACGGTCGTTTGATGATCTATCACTTCTGCTTCTACCGTATCTATTGTTATCTCTGACAGAACCCAAAGCATCGGGTAATCTGCCAAAATCAAGTCTATTGTTGGCATAATTGTTATTTTCATATTCAGTGTTGTAATATCTGCCAGGACCATACGGGTAATATCTGTCATCGTCTCTATTATTGATATAATCGTTATTTTGATATTTAGTGCTGTCGTATCTGCCAGGACCATATGGGTAATATCTGTCATCGCCTCTATTGTTGACATAATTGTTATTTTCATATTCAGTGTTGTAATATCTGCCAGGACCATACGGGTAATATCTGTCAGCGTCTCTATTATTGATATAATTGTTATTTTGATATTTAGTGCTGTCGTATCTGCCAGGACCATACGGGTAATATCTGTCATCAAGTCTATTGTTGATATAATCGTTATTTTGATACTTAGTGCTGTCGTATCTGCCAGGACCATACGGGTAATATCTGTCATCAAGTCTATTGTTGATATAATCGTTATTTTGATATTTAGTGGTGTCATATCTGACAAGACCGTATCTATTGTTGTCATAATTGTTACCGTGTACTCGGTTGTTTCTATAATTGTTACTTTCGATTCTATTGTTGTCATAATTGTTACTTTGTACCCGATTGTTTCTATAATTGTTACTTTCGATTCTATTGTTGTCATAATTGTTACTTTGTACCCGATTGTTTCTATAATTGTTACTTTCGATTCTATTGTTGTCATAATTGTTACTTTGTACCCGATTGTTTCTATAATTGTTACTTTCGATTCTATTGTTGTCATAATTGTTACTTTGTACCCGATTGTTTCTATAATTATTACTTTCGATTCTATTGTTGTCATAATCGTTATTTGCTATCCGATTGTTTCTATAATTATTACTTTCGATTCTATTGTTGTCATAATCGTTATTTGCTATCCGATTGTTTCTATAATTATTACTTTCGATTCTATTGTTGTCATAATCGTTATTTGCTATCCGATTGTTTCTATAATTATTACTTTCGATTCTATTGTTGTCATAATCGTTACTTTGTAATCGGTTGTTTCTATAATTATTATTTTCAAGTCTATTATTGATATAATCGTTACTTTGTAATCGGTTGTTTCTATAATTATTATTTTCAAGTCTATTATTGATATAATCGTTATTTTGTAATCGGTTGTTTCTATAATTATTATTGTCAAGTCTATTATTGATATAATCGTTATTTTGTAATCGGTTGTTTCTATAATCATTATTTTCAAGTCTATTATTGTAATAATCGTTATCTTCTAATCGATTGTTTCTGTAATCATTATTTTCAAGTCTGTTGTTGTCGTAATTATTATTTTCTAATCGATTGTTTCTGTAATTGTCATTGTCATATCGGTTGTCGTAATCCCTGGCGCGAAGGTAGCGTTGGTCAGAACTGTCGCTCCGATAGCGATAAAGTTTCTTAGCTAGGTCTCGTCTCTGTGGACAATTGTATTATATTAACGATAGTGGTGTTTTAGGATGGGTTTTATTTTGAAGTTAAATGTATAGGTATTAATATCCTAAATATTCATGTCAGTGAATTACAATTCTGTCAATCACCACTGTTTACTTCTCTTCTTTTCTTTACGATAGTTCTTGCTGCTTACACATCGCCTTTTAACTCCAACACTCATTCGCATTTCTTTCATTCATATCTCTTACATCAATCATTTTATCTACCACTACTATGCTAAATTCCTCAGCTAAATCAGCCTCCCCTAATAAATATCTAATAAAATTTGATACTTAGAGCCTCTCTTTACCCATCTTTGACTCAATGTTTAAAGCCACATGCGTAATTAAGGGTCTGGGCTGCGAGACTATAGCTTCGACCGATATCACCTTTCAATTTTAGATGTCTTTGAAACTACTGCGTCTAAGCAAAAGTAGTCAATTTGAGTGGCATGGTGACAGCTTTTGTAGGTAATCATTACGTTTCCTGTTTTCTGGCACCATTTTTAGGTATTTTGAGGGCAGTAGCAGACTTCAGTAGGAGACTGAAGTCTTTATGAAACTGGTTAGCTGTGAGTTTGGGAAGTTAGATTTTTTTGTGAATATCGACTGCATCACCTTTAACCTTTGAAAGGATAGCAACTTAGGCTTGAGAGATGAGTGTGCCTACTTAGGAGATTTTTATTTTATTTTAGAGCGATCATAGCTTATTGTTCTAGATTTATTACAAGTTTGATAATTACCAAATTACCGATGTCTGCATCATCAGCCCGATCTCGGTCCTGGGAAAGAGGGTTTTCATCATTAGTCCTCAGTTTATCTATTTGTTAATGTCATCATTACTTCTAAGGAGCAGGTTAGGTATCTTATATCTATATTCTTGGAATTTTATGTTGAAACTTTGTGCATTTTAATATTATTTCCATCCATCTCCATCTCCCGAACCTTTTTCCCAACTGTGTTGGTTGGCTTCCCATGTAAACGGATGCAGCTGAAAACCAGTGTTTTACAAGGAGCGACTGCCTATCTGACCTCTTCAACCCAGTTACCCGGGCAACCCAATACCCCTTGGTAAGACTGGTGTCAGACTTACTGGCTTTTACTGGGTGGCAATTTCGTATAATTAACTTTATATAATCATCAATATCAAGTTTGTAGTACACAAAGTACTACTAATGGCTCGCTATATGCCTACATCCAGGCCCTCCCACTTGATCTCCATCGCTGTCGATGCGGCGAATCTGTGGACTGCCTTGTGCACCATGGTCTTTCGTGCAGCAAGAGTGCAGGTCACATGGCACGGCACGCCAGTATTAATGACATTATCGACGTGCTCTTGTCATCGCCGTGGTGCCAGCCGTTTTAGAACCCAAAGCCTTAGCACGTGACGATTGCAAGAGACCAGACGAGATATCTATATTGGTTGGAAAATGGGAAGCTCTTTGGTATGTGACGCAACCTGCGTCGACACCCTTGCACCTTCCCACCTTGCGTGGTGATTGCCCCTCAATCCTTTTCTGTGTGAGAGAAGGCCTGTGCCCAGCAGTGAGATGATGAATAAGGCTGATGATGATATGATTACAATTAAAGTTTTAATGTGTGCAATGATTTAAAATAACGAACTTACCGAGCTAGGGGCGGCTGCCACAACCGCCAGGCAGAGAGCAAAGAGGACTAGCCACCTCATCGTTGGTAGACCACAGAGAACAATGTACATACAACCTCTTTCCTCCCTTTATATAAAACACCGGTAAGTACCGTTAATAATCGCTTTTAATTATTAATCTAGTGTGAAATCTTAGACGAGATTATACATATTTCATTAATAGAGTTTCCATAACAACATTGCTAATTGACTTGCTGTCGATAGTTGAAAAAAAGTACCTACCTACTTGATACTTTAATAATTTTGTAATTTTTTATAAAGGAGATACGTGGCTATATGTAGTAATAACTCCAGAGTGCCTATCACTTTTTAAACGGTTCTATTTAGCTCGACCCGTACGGTATTTATTTCTTTGTTTGTTTGTTTGGGTCAAAATTAGAAATTAAAATTTAAGTACCCTTCTGTTGTTAGATTGATCTGAAATTTGGCACACACCTTTAATTCTGATGACAATACAATATCAATAACATTGTTATATCAATAACATTGTTAATCCAAGATGGCCGCCGGTACAAAATGGCGGATTACATATTTTTCCACAACCTCCTCAATATGGGTATCGAATGAAAGGGCTACACAAGTAGAATACTGTCAGCTATCCCAGTGGTCTTTTCTAGTTTTCAGTGCACATAAGATAAAACCGTTTAACTTAAAAGTTTTTTTTCATACCAAATGTCATCGCTATTTTAGTAACAAACAAGTAAGCTCGAGTTCACTTAACTCTTACGTAATACATATACCCAACATTGTTAGTTCTTATAGAGGGGTACCAATATCTATATCGGGATTTCATTAAAATTGTTCTCCCACATTTGTTCGCGAACAAATAATGTGTTGAATGTTGTGTCATGTTTCTTTCGCGCACAAAGTTTGTAGAGACAATAATGGCGTCCACGGCCGATTTCGGCCACGGCGGCTGTTCTCATTTAAGGAGATCAGCCAGCTGCGCAGGACATATTATAGTGCACGAGCATTTGCGCAGACACAGGTGCACTCCCTATCCCTTCACTCTCATAGCCCGATGGGACGGCAAACCGACACGACCGGAAAGAGATCAGGCGCAGAACCGACATTTACGTGCTCTTCGATGCACGGGTGAATCAATCACCAACTTCCAGACTACGGGCTGCTTTGTGGAAGTTTAAGAATCGAACCCGAGACCTCGAGCACAGCAGCGCACAGCGACCACTAGACCAACGAGGCAGTCTACAGACAGTTGTACAAATAAAACCGTATGGAACCCTTCACGCGGGAGTCATCATCATCATCATCTCAGCCATAGGACGTCCACTGCAGAACATAGGATGCATGCCTCCCCCCTTAGATCTCCACAGATACCTGTTGGAGGCCACCTGTATCCAGCGTCTTCCGGCGACCTTTATGGTCGTCTGTCCACCTTGTTGGTGGACGTCCTACGCTGCGCTTGCTAGTCCGTGGTCTCCACTCCAGCACTTTTCGACCCCATCGACCATCCGCTCTGCAAGCAATATGGCCAGCCCATTGCCACTTCAACTTGCTAATCCGGTGGGCTATATCGGTGACTTTAGTTCGTCTACGGATCTCCTCATGCGGGAGTGAGACTCTAATTTGGCCGGTTGTTTTTCTCAGCTTATTTTTTATCTCAGGAATTTTAATTTAAGAGTTAGTATTACATTATTTAGCCCTTCTAAAAATTCGAATTGGCAGGTTTGCCGAGCTGAAAAACCGAGCTACGAGGGAACATGATGGGTTTTATTCAGTAAGAGTCTGACACTCCCTCACGCTGCTAACCTAAGGTGGGAGGGTCATTTGATGATTTCCCAAAAAAAAAAGTGTGAAATATGTAAATGGATTTCTGTGGAGTAAATAATATTAAGATATTTTACAGTAAGTCGACGTCATAATTGATGTTTTTCCTTATCAATAAAATCCAAGACTAATTCGATATGTATTTATTATTTAATGAGTAAAGAAAGTGCGATTATAAGTACCGTTACTATTATAACTTTCATGTTTAAATTAATTACCGTTATTATAAGTACAAGATACGTTTTAAGCGACGTGTATAGTAAATGGGTATTAACGGTAATTTAATTTAATTTAACGAATTATGTGGTTAATCAATAAATTCAACCTTTTTAAATTTTCTCCTACTAATATTTTTAATTCCAAAGTCACTTTGTCTGTCTGTCTGCCTATCGGGCGTTCATGTCAAATCTACTGAACCGATTTAAGTGAAAGGAGATGGCTTTTCATATAAAAAAAAAACAAGAATCGACAGAATTGAAATGTTTACCGATGGGTTCATTATGACAGACCTTTGATGGGGCCAAAAAGACCGGCCTAAAATCCATGGGGTGGAGCTATATCATATTATCATAAAAATAGGCTATGTTGAATTAATGTTGATTTTCAAGATTTATTAAAAAAAAAGATTCAAGATAATCGAATTTCAAGATATTTTCTTAACAAGTCGTCTAGGTACATGTATACATTTTTATTATTAGTTAAAAGTCTCGTATACTATCACCTCATGAAAGGATGTGGTCTACTTACAAGTAACCCTGTATATAATTGTCTAATTGTAAGCAGTTTGCAATTTTCATACAACAGTTTGGTCGGATATCTAAAGGGCTTAAAAGTCATTACTTTCATTAATGACCTTTGAGCCCTTTTTAATTGCATCATGTGGGTTTTGCAGGCACCACCCCAAACTCCTATACAATACCCAAGGATAGATTGAGCTAAGGCGTAATATATTACGGAGAAGCGAGAAATCCGCGGCTTGTCTGAGTTTTTTGAAAACCCAGATTAGCTTCCTAGTACGACACGTAACGACACTTATATAAGGTTCCCAACTAAGCCTCTCATCTAGTACAACACCTAGGTATTTGACATGTGCAACTTTATTAATAGAAAGACAAGAGCAACTTGTGCTATTAGGATAATTGCAGGAATGAGCTCTGATATTTATGTTATTATTGGAAAATGAGAATTGAATGAATGAGGTTTTGGATACGTTGAGGATAAGGAGATTGGTTTCCAGACACTGGCCAAGGCGATGGAGGCCATTCTCGGCAATACGAGTTACCTCGTCCCAAGTCTCTCCATGGAATACTATGGCAGTATCATCAGCATACGTAAATATTTTCCCATTACAGAGTGGTTGGAGACATAAGTCATTGATGTACACCAGGAAGAGACTTGGTCTGAGAATACTGCCCTGAGGAACGCCAAAAACAAAATTTTCTTCAGAACTAACATGATTTCCAATCTTTATCTGTTGCCTACGGTTTCATAAAAAGTCCTCAAAAATTTTTAGGGCCTTACCCCTTATGCTAATGACCTCCAGCTTGTTCACAAGTGCTGAAATCGAGACAGTGTCGAATGCTTTGGCTAAATCCAGGAAAATACCTATACACTTTTGCTATTCGTCAACCTTAGTAGTCACGAAATCAGTAAGAAGACTAACTGCATCATCGGTGCTTTTAGATGCCCTAAAACCAAATTGATTGTTTGTGAAAATACACTTACTTTCAAGAAAATGAATAAGTCCACTGTTAAGAGTTTTTTCTAAAATTTTTGAGAGTGAGGACAATACACAGATAGGCCTATAATTCAACACATCGTCTCGATTCCCGCCCTTGTGCACAGGAGTAATGAGTGCTCTCTTAAACACATCTGGAAAGATACCTTGAGCATAACACAGTTCAGACAGACAAGTCAGAGGGAGAACTAAAGTATTTTTGCACAGTTTGATTAACTGAACTGGAATAGAGTCCCAGCTAGTTACACAGTTGTTTTTAAGGTTTAATATTAATGCTTCTATTTCAGATTCATCCGGCGGTAAGAGAACTATAGAATTCTGGTTTCGAGGTACCTTAAAATTGTAACTAGGGTTATGCGTAACAGTAATGGCATCGGCAAGTTGCTTGCCTATTTGTGAAAAATATTTATTGATTGTATCAATATTGTTTAAATTAGAATTTAGTAAGCTATCCGAAATTGTTTTATCACCAGTATAGTTAATTATAGCCTTTATTGCTTTCCACGAATCTTTGAGAGTTTTGGCGTTTTGGAGTAAAGACTTTTCGTAGTTAGTTTTTAATTTCCTCAACAGAGAGTTGCAATAATTCCGGTAACGTTTGAACGTTACATCAAGGAACATAAAAACAAGGTACACTAACACAAGCCATCTCATGTACTCCTTTTATGTACTCCTCTTATGTACTACCCTTATGTACTCCTCTTATGAAAAAAAAAACATCATACAATATAAATTCAGACACTGGAAACACTGATTGGAATACCTTACTCGATAAAGGCATTTTCGATAAATGTTTACCCATGAGTTCATTATGATAGACCTTTGATGGTGCCAAAAAGACCGGCCTGAAATCCATGGGGGTATAGAAGCTATGTCATATTATCGCAAATATTGGTTACGTTGAATTTATGTTGATTTTAAAGATTATTTCGCTGATTTTCCCGTCCAGGTCCCATGGCGGGAGATCCGGCCGACATGTCCCGGATCTGACACCAGTCTAACCAAGGGGTATTGGTTTCAGGGTTGCCCAGGTAACTGGGTTGAGGAGGTCGCTCTTTATAAAACACTGCCCACCAGAGCCGACCCCAACATAGGAAAAATCTCGGGGGATAATGATGACGAAAAAAAAAACTACCATCGATTTGTGATAATACATTTATTCCTTAACCTTATAATCATTAATGATTGTAACGTAATTTGTAGGCTGTCTCTACTTAAACATGTTTGGAACTCGGGAGAAGGATTTTATTTACTTTAAAGAATTTAATATTTCATTCGCTTTGGACCCGTAGATAGGGCTGCCATCTCGAATTTCGCCAAACCCGGACAAACATTAAAAAAACCCGGACATTTGGCGTAAATCGCATTTTTCCCCCGAACGAGTACGATTTTTTTTAAACAAAATAATATCTAATTTGTAATCCATTTACTATTAACATATACTTACATTCAATGAGGTGCTTCGTTTCATGAAAAGTGTCCGGGTTTTCCCCGGACACTTCTTGAAACCCCGCCCGGACGGCCCCCGGACGGCCTCTAAACGAGGACAAATCCGGGGAAACCCGGACGGATGGCAGCCCTACCCGTAGAGAACAATTTGTGGGGCAAGTGGGAATCAGCCTTCTTATCGTATTTATTATTTTTATAAAGGTTACTTTCGTACATATTGTTTTCATAAGTGTTATTTTGATATTTATTATTTTTATAGTTGTTAACTTCATATCTGTTATTGTCATAATTGTTATTTCTATATCTATTATTATTTTTAGGTCTAACCTTGTCATCATAATTATTTCGGTCTCTATTATTTTTATAATGGTTAATTTTGTATCTATTATTGTCATAATTGTTATTTTGGTATCTCTTATTATTTTCAGGTCTTTTATTGTCATAATTATTATTTCCGTGTCTTTCGTTGTCATAGTTGTTATTGTCGTATCTCTTGTTGTACGACGACGGCCTGGCGCGTAGGTAGTGTCGGTCGGACCTGTCTCTCCGATTGGCGTTTTTCATAACCAAGCGGTCTCGTCTCTGTGGAGAATTGTGTTAAATTAGGGATACTGGTGTTTAAGGACGGGTCTTATTTTGAAGATAAATATAAAGGTATTAATATCCTAAATAGAACTGTAATTGTCTTTACAACCAAGTCGTCATATTTACTTCTCTTCTCTCCTTTAGAATACTTATTGCTGCTTACCTGATACACATCGTCATTTAACTCCAACACTCATTCACATTTTTTTTCATTTATGTCTCCCACACCAATCATTTTGGTATTGTATCTTCGGAAAGCACGGTAAACCCCGGTCCCGGCTGTCATTTGATTATCCTCGGCAGTCATTACGGGTAGTCAGAAGCCAGTAAGTCTGACAACCAGTCTTATCCCTTGTTATTGGGTTGCCCGGGTAACTAGGTCGAGGAAGTCAGATAGGCAGTCGCTCCTTGTAAAACAATGGTACACAGCTGCATCTAGCCAACCCCAATTTAGTGGGACAAAGGCTAGGCAGATTATAGTTAAAGTTATAAAGTGTGTCATGATTTAAAATAACAAACTTACCGAGGCAGAGGCAGCTAGTACAATCGCCTGGCAGAGACCAAAGAGGACTAGCCATCTCATTTTTAGCAGACCACAGACAACGCTGTGCATGCAACCTCTTTCCTCCCTATTTATAACAAACCGGAAAGTACCGTAAATAATTGGTTTTAATTATTAGATAATTTTTAACCCAGTGTGAAATTTTTAACGAGATATTTCGGTTTTAGAGTTGGGATTTTAGCTATTTTTTTCCGTTAAACATGTAAATGTCATAACCTTTTTTCTGTGACAACATTACCAATATTAGCTTTCAATGGCTGAAAAAAAAACTATTTAAAAATTAAAAAATTTGAGAAAAATTGTTACAACAAAATAACCTCATGAATTCTTAAGAACTTTATATACCCATATTTGCAAAATAAAAATTCTATTCTATTGTATTCTATTCAAAAACGAGTTTATGTTATTGTATAATTTGTGCTTCACATAGCATATTTGAAGTGATCTCACATTTGTTTGCGGGTGAGCTGGACTTCATACATTTTAACCCACGCACCTTTCATCAAAGTTTTAACAACAAACAGTTAAACAAAGTCTTGTTCGCATTGATACCGCATATTAGTAAATACCCAACATTGGTAGGTCCTATCGCACTCTAATGCCGAGATTTCACCAAAATTATACTCCCACATTAATTTGTTCGCAAACAATGGAAGCCATAATAAATGGCCTTAATTTAAAAGTATTGCAGCCTTCTTTTACATGGAGCGACTGCCTAAAGTCCATTTCACGAAAGAAGTCCCGCGGAAAATTGTAGAACTATATATTTTTTATATTCTGACCAGATACCAAAGCAATTTACCCATTCTAATATTATTCTTCTCCATAAAAAAGGCGACAAGTCCGACATCAACAACTATCGACCCATAAGCCTAATCTCCCATCTATGTAAACTGTTTACAAAAATTACACATAACCGCATAAGAGGCCAATTAGACAAACATCAACCAGTCGAGCAAGCCGGATTTCGTCCTCTTTTCTCCACAACCGACCATCTGTTTACACTTAACCAAATAGTAGAAAAATATAACGAGTACCATAAACCATTACACCTGGCTTTTGTGGATTATTGTAAGGCTTTTGATAGTCTCAATCACACAGCGATTTTTTCATCTTTACGCTCTCAAGAAGTAAATGAGACCTATAGACTGCAACATATTTGGCTTTTGGAATTAGTCTACAGGGTCAGCACAGCATCCATAAAACTACTTTCCCCGGGTCCATCATTTTCTTTTCTATTCACCTGCACATTGGAGGAGGTATTCAAGAAACTTAGCGTGCCGTGGACATCTAAGGGTATCGTCATCGGGAGCAAAAGGCTGACCAATCTGCGGTTTGCTGACGATATAGTTCTTTTTGCGTCTACATCAGCAGAGCTCCAAGAAATTCTCCAAGATCTGAGCAGGGCAAGCCGAGAGGTTGGACTTCAAATGAACATGAGTAAGACACACACAATGACCAATAGCATGAAACGTAGGGTTGAGGTAGATGGGCAAGCTCTACACTATGTCGACGAGTACATATACTTGGGCCAGTTAGTTTCTTTTGACAATAGGCAGGAAAAGAACGCATAGAGAACGCCTGGAAGAGCTACTGGTCCATGAAGCAGTACATTAAAGGGGACTTCCCCCTTTCACTCAAGCAAAAATAGTCGACATGTATATCTTGCCCGTCCTAACCTACGGTGCGCAAACATGATCTCTTACCGAGTGTCAGAAGTCCAAACTCAAGGTTTGCCAAAGAGCAATGGAACGTAACCTTTTAGGCATTAAACGGACGGATCGCATCCGGAATACCGTAATACGTTCCAGAACAGGAGTTGCTGATGTAGGCCGAAAGGCGGCAACATTGAAATGGAACTGGGCCAGACACGTTAGCCGCATGCATCCGGAAAGATGGGCCACTATTATCACCCAGTGGACACCCGAAGATGGACACCGTGGGCGGGGTAGGCCCCGAAAGAGATGGCGTGACGAACTAGACGCCCACTGTCGAGACTGGTGGACTCGGTCGAAAGATCGGGAGGTGTGGAAGCGAGATGGGGAGGCCTTTGCCCAGCAGTGGGACATTATAGGCTAGTAATAATAATAATATATTTTTGTACGTATTTACTGAGCTATCGCATAGACACTAGCGCTGCGTCTGCGGGACTTCTTTCGAGAAAATAACTTTATCTGACTCTCCTCAACCCAGTTACCGGGGCAACCCTGTATCCCCTGGTAAGACTGCTTGTCAGACTGTTGAAATGCCAGCCGTGACCCACCACTTTATACCTCTAGTGTCTTCCGAAACATGGAAAAACTCGTCATGACAAGATGGATCTCGTCAACCTACAGAAATGACGTTCAATATCACCAGTGTGAAAAAGCTATAAATGGTCTTGTGTAGAGTTTATAAAATATATATTAGCAGTGTAATTTTTCAGTAGATAGACGTCATAATTATAATTTGCTTTATCGACAAAATCCAAGATTAATTAATCATTTATAATTGAATGTGTAAGATTAAAATAACCTTATATTGTTATTGTCTTTCATGTTTAAGTTAATTAATGTAATTATGAGTACAAGGAACGTTTTAAACGGCGTGTAATAAAAGGTATTAACGGTTAATTTCAATTTAAGAGTAACGTGGCAAAATTCTTACTAATATTATAAATTCGAAACTCCTTTTGTCTGTCGAGGATTCACACCAGGGGCCCGATTCTCCTAATTTTACTTAAGCGACATACGATTCAAGTTCGACTGAGATCCAATCCCGACTCAATTACGATTGAAACGTATGTGGCATTCCGCAATTTTTTCTTTGAAATAAACGTTTTTATCCTTTTCTGTCATTCAATAATGAATCATTTTGTCTACAAATGATTTACGATTGCAATATGATTGTAGAGCAAACTACCGTATAGACCAAAATCACCAAAATAGCAGACGTTTTTCACGGGGGGCCGCTTTTTACCTTCATAAATACTTACATAAATCAAATGATACCTACCTAATAACAACATTCGTACTTACGTAGTGTTAAAAGTTATTTTTTGCTTTTTATAGGGTTTAGCGTGTTTAACCTTTTGTCATAGTAATTGCGTACTTTTTTTGGTACGAGGGTTTTTTAAAATTTATAATGACATTATTAACTAAGGAGAATCGAGCCCCAGAACTGCTAAACCGATTTAAATGAAATTTGTTACACATATAGTAGTAGAAAGAACTTAAGCTACTATTTATCCAGGTACGCGGAATAGTTTCCGCTGGATGCAGGTAAAAACACTAGTTTAAGGTAGTAAATCTATTCTTTCATAACTTAGTACCTATATACAAGCTGTTGATTTGCATCCGTGCCATATTCAAGGACGTAAAATATGTTATGCTAATGATTCTCGACCCAAATCAACAAAAAAATTGGTACGTAATTTTTTTTTTTTCGGAATTCCGTCAATGTCATCTAGCCGTATTTAAACTTGGCGCGTGTGTTACTGGCCTTAAAACCGTGCTGCGCCCTTACACAAACGCAAACACAAAGCATACTTACGCAACGATCATTCATAAAATTGGATTACTTCTGAAATACTACGACATTACAATGACAAAAAAAGCAGTGCATATTAGCTATCTCTACTGTAATTCCAATAGATTATTTACGTATTTTATGACCTCCTCCTGAAATATGGCACAAATGCAAATCAACACCTTGTATAAGTTAAAGTTCTAGAAAGAGCAGTGTAACTAGTTAAAAAGTCAGTACCTACTTGTATTAAAATCTGCAGGGTTTCTTATACTTGTTCGTAGAAAGAAATAAACTATATTCTTCCATTATAACTTATGCTAGACTATAGCTATTGTAAGAAACTTAACTTTCATTTATAAATGGTGAAGTTAGTTTGTTTGTTTACAACGCGCTTCTAGATAAATCGGCTAAATCAATTTCGTTGTATTGGTATGATTGATAGATGACATCTTCGGAGGATCGGAAAGTGTGGAGATGAAAATGGGAGGTCTTTGACCAGCAGTGGGACAGTACAGGCTAGGAAAAAAAATAATTGGTATTGATAGACAGGACCATGGGAAGAATATTATGTCACTAAAAGCGTTAGGTATTATGAATTTAATGTTAAGAAAATATTAATTCTAATTTCTTAACTACTAGCTTCTGCCCGAGGTTACCTGGGTTCCATAGGACCTACTCTTCTAGCCATAATCTTCCTCAGCAAATGGGCTATATAAAGCTGAAATATTTATTTTTTCACATCAATCTAGTGAGTCCTGAGATTAGCGCGTTCAAACAAAGAAAACTCTTTAGATGCTGTTTGTTTTGTAAATAGCTGAACCACTTAAGATGACATTTATAGTGACAGCATAGCTGCAATCTTAAATAATAATAATAATAATAATAAATCATTTATTTCGGATTCATCCTAAAATTACATCCATATTTGTTAGTAAAATTACAAGCTTATAAACTAGTGTTAGTAACTACTAATACCTAAAACATTTAAATCACAATAAATAATGAACTGGCAGGTTCGGTTGGACAGCTAGACGATTGCATGCAACCGTATCCAGCGTGCCAGTATCGGAGAGTCCCACCGATCCACCAGCGCGCGCAGAATGCTGTTGGGACTGTCGCGCGTGCGGCGCATGATAGAAGCGCACCGCTTGCGCATAATGGCAGCAAAGCCGTCTGTGCCAGCCGCCGCAAACATCGCGGAGGCGCTGCAGTGGCGCGGCAGCCCCATCAGCACCCGGAACGCGTTATTGTATTGAACGCGCAGATCGCTGTACGTCCGCTGCGTATAGTTAACCCACAGGGTACAGGTGTAAAAGGACTGACAGTATGCTTTAAAAAGCGCAACTTTGACAGTCCCTGTGCACCGTGAAAACCTGCGGGCCAACATGTTACAACGGACGGACAGCGCTCTGCGCTCCCTTTCAATATCCTCACTGTCCTTAAGATCCTCGGTGACCCAGTGGCCCAAATACTTAAATTTTTCAACTTTATTTAGAGCTGTTCCACTTAGAGTGAACTTCGGAACGAATGTGTATCGCTTGTTGTCCGGTCTGAAAATCATTATTTCACTCTTTTTTGCGTTATATTTGAGCCCATGAGCCACCGCATAGGACTCACAAATTTTTAGGAGCTTTCGTAAGGCACCAATCGATGGACTCAGCAGCACCATATCGTCTGCGTAGCTGATGTTATTCACGCATACTCCATCTATATGACACCCTATGCCGGTGCTGCTGAGCTCATCGATCAGCCCATTGACGTACAGGCTGAACAACGTGGGAGAGGTCAGCCCCCCCTGCCTCACCCCGCAATCCAGCCTATATTCCTCCGAAAGAGAGCCTGCCCATCTTACACAATTCTTTTGCTTATTATACCAATACATAAATAATAGCACAAATTCCCTAGGTAAACAAGTTTCGTCCTTTAATTTATCCCATAGAATATCGTACGATACTAGATCGAATGCTTTCGATAAATCTAGGTAGCATGCATAGACTGGGGTCTTTCTACTCGTGTAGTATTGTACAGTCTGCTTGAGGCACAGGATAGCACTCTCGGTGGAAAGCCCAGGCCTGAATCCAAACTGCGCATCATTTAGCGAGACGTGTTTATCCAGGTGCTGACCAAGCAGACTGTCCAACACTTTGGCTATCACTGTGGCTAGTGAGATCGGTCTATAGTTGTTTACATCCGATGTATCACCAGTTTTATTTTTAATGACAGGTACAACTATAGTGCGCATTAGATTATCAGGCAGATGAGCGTGGCCTAAACACAGAGTAAAAAACATAGCAAGCACTCTGGGTAAGTGTACACCTGCGTGCTGCAGGTGCTCGATGCTGAGGCTGTCGTGACCCGGGGATTTACCCCTCACCATGCCTTTGATCACCGAACGCACTTCCTTCGCAGTAAAATAAACACTACGTTCACCACCTTCCTCAGCATCGGGCTCCTGCCGCGCTGGCCCCAGAGGCGAGACCACTCTGAAATGGTGGGAGAACATAGTGGCGATCTCACTAGGCTCGTGCATTCCCGCCACGCTGACGGGGAGGCCCGGCTTATGATTCATTTTATTGGTATTTTTCCAGAACTGACCGAATTTTTTATTTGAGTGAAGTTCGGCAATAATATCCATTTTTATCTGTTCTTGGTTCTTTTGACACCACTTTAATTTTGATTTAAAAGCGCGCCTTGTTGCACACATATCATCATAAAGACGTCCCGCCTCAGGCTTACCCCCATACAGCCAAGCCAGAAAACATATCCGAGCCCTCTCATGAGCGCCTCGGACATGCCTATTCCACCCAGTAATGTGTTTACCTCTACGCTTTTCAGTAACATTATAACTACTTAAAGCGGCCTCCGACATTATACAAATAATCTCGTCATACATGTTATCTAACAGGATTTTATGACTTTTGTTACAACACATATTATCTGAGCAACTTCTTAATTCTGAGGGAAAATCAATTTCACGAAGTCTAGAGTGACATACACTATTATATTTCGCTATTTGAGTCGAGTCACGTTCGCCCCAGACTATTCCATTTATACAAACAGTGGGTATACAAATCTTAGGCTTAATCAAATTAAAATTACAACGTATAGATATGGGGTAATGATCAGACCAATAAGTATTATATAACACGCAGGCTGCGGACACGGACTGCCGCGCATCACCTGTCACAAGACAGTGATCGAGCCAGCGCCGACAACCGTGCGCATCACTGACAAACGTATGACTGTCCGACGGCATAAGTTCTAGGTCTACACAGTACCACGATTGTTCTGCACAAAAAGATAAAAGTTCGGTAGCAAATGACTCACCGGGGTGCGCATTGTAGTCCCCTAACATGAACACTGACTGTACATTGTGACTGTCAATTATAGCTGTCATTTCACTAAGACACTCTGTGAATTCCACTAAGTTATCATTGGATTCGGTAGGCATATACACAGAAAATATTAAGATGGAACGATCACTGAGCTCGATTTTTATCGCGGCGAGACGCACACTATCGCACTTTACTACGGTTACCGTCGGAAACGCAACCTTTCTCCACAGTAGGGCAACTCCGCCATAGGGCCTGCCGCGTAACACTCCTGCCGCTGTATCCACTGCAGAGGTACCCGTGCAGGCGAAGTCGTTGTCTATCGTGGCCAGGTATCCAAGGTCGTGCGGCATAAAAGAAATACGTTCGTTCGTACGGCGTACGGCGTTCGTACGGCGTTAAAGAAATACGGTCTTACTACAAAAACTTAAACATGTGCCAAACACTTGTCTAAAAAAAGTGTGGCTGCAAAATGGACCTTATTTCAACGTCATAATATGTCATTTTTTTAGACAAGTGATAAACTGACGTTTAAAAGTTTTTGTGGTAAGACGGATATAATTTAAAAAAGTTAAAAACACGCTAGTCATGTATTGTCATCAGAACTCAGAGCATGTGCAAAATTTCATCCTAATCGAAGTCTGGTAAGTGGATCAAATTAAGATTCCAAGATTATCTTACATACATAGTTACAAGTGAAGCTTATATAAGCGTGTTAAAAATATGGTCGACTCCGCGTGCGTTTACTAGTGTACTACTAAGATCGCGACAGAAACCACGGGACAGAGCTAGTAAACTAGATTTTTCCATTATAAGCTGTTCTAGTTCGCTGCTATTGTATGAAACTTGTTGAAATAAGTGCAACTGCTTATATATTGCATTGCTGGGTCGTTTTATTGTAAAGGCTCTCTAAGATTTTCTTGTATTGTTATGAACTACTAGGTTTCGTCCGCGTCCGCGTAGAAAGGTTAGGTAAGTACTTCGGTAAATCCCTGACTTCATAAACATAGCTAGGTTATCTTAACCAACCTATTACGTTACCTATACTTACGTTTTTTTAACAGTTTACCGAGATTTTACCTGAGTCCGATATAAAAACCCGGAAAAGTTCATATCCGGCCAAGTCAATCAAACCAAGTTTTTAGAATTTGTTGTTAAAGCGGCACTAGATATAAATAATCTGCGAAAATTTCAACTGCTTCTTCTATCACGTCTCTTGAGGTACAGGGTACAGCCTGGTGACAGACGGACAGCGAAGTTTTAGTAATAGGGCGCCGTTTTAGCCTTTGGGTACGAAACCCTAAAATCATTAAATCATTTAATAATTTAACCCTAAAAACTGTTGTGCTACCTATTATGCTAGGTAAAATCTGTATGTAGGTACTACCTATACGTATCAAATGAAGCTTACTTTGGTTTTAAACCAAAAACTGAATTTTTATTCATCGTTTATTTTCTCATTCACGTTTCTGTTTATTCCGTGAACATACAAGCAATTAAGGTTTTAACCTCGTTATATATCTGCCATTCCGTTTATTTGCAAACCGATGAAAGCCCCGCCCGGAATAAATGAAATATTATCAATTTCCCAATGGATGTTCGTCGTATTATTAAAATTTTCTTCGTACCGTGTTTCATTAATTCAGGAATAATTACGCATTAATTCCAGTGTTTATTGGATATTTAATTATTAAAATGTAATGAGCAGTTTGTGGAGATTTTAATTACATTGTCGTGTGTTGTGTGCGTCATTGTGTATCGAATTACACGGGGAATTAAATAAAGTTAGGTACGGTAATATTTATCATTCTAGGTAGCAATTGTATCAATTCGTTTGCTTAAGAGATCCCTTTCCACGAGGCACATAGATATGGCACGGCACTAGGCATGCAAACTTTTAGTTGGTTGATAGAGTGTTTGATCTCATAAATCAGTATGAGGTATGATAATCACGTATGGACCGTAGGGTAGTACCTAAGCATATTACAAATATAAGGTCTCTATTTAGTCAGTATCAGACCGACTTACAACTTTGACTGAAGTAAAGATTTTCTTTAAAAAAATTCTAGCTCATTCGCACAAAAGGAAAACACAAGAAAAATATCATGTCTGATAAATCTACCATATAGTGTATTTCTGGCCTACTTTTGATTCTGTAGATAAAAATATTCTTGTTAAACTAGTTTTAGGTTCCAGTATTATTTCTCAAACTATAAATATTAGGTATCGTATTAAGAAGTTCATCTTTACAAACATTTTTATAAAAATAAATTTTATTTATTTATTTATTTATTTATTATACTTTTTGCACACATTTTACAAAAAAACAATGTACAAAGGCGGACTTAACGCCTTAGGCGTTCTCTACCAGTCAACCTTTAGGTGGTAAATTTCATTGTCACTAACAAGGATATTCCAATAAAAATCCCAAAAAACAAGACCAAATAACGTATATATAAATAAAATAAAACAAATAATACGGAAGGTCCGACATAAGCCCGGATTTGGGAAATCACACGATGTCACAGTTACTTGCCTCAGTAAACATTTAGGTAGAAGTTCACCGACAACTTAAACGTCCATTTTTAACCGACTTCAAAAAAAGGACATTCGTTTTTTTGCCTGTGTATATGAACCTACCTATGTTAGAGCACGTAGGTAAATGTCGGTCCTGCTTGTGATCTCTCTCCGGTGGTGTCGGATTGCTGTCCCATCAGACTATGAGAGTGAAGGAACAGTGTGTGCACCTGTGTCCAAGCAAATGCTCGTGCACTATAATATGTCCTGCGCAGTTGGCTAAACTCCTTACATGAGAACAGTCGCCGTAGCCGATAATCGGCTCTCCTAGCCGATTATCGGCTAGGAGGACATCATGTACCTATGTTTATGTGTGATTATCTAAACTGATTATCGCACGTTTTGCTGAGCTGATTTTGATTCGGTTTTAAGCATAGCATTCGTCAGACTTCTAAGAAAGTTTTTGGTATATTATTGAAGCCTATGTTGTTATTTTATTTTAAATAGTTTTTTATTTGAGATGTTTCTTACAACAACTGAAATTACATAGTAAACAGTGGTTTTAAGAAAACTGACGCCTATGTTATTGGTGAAATTGGGCCGTAATGTCTCACTAGACTGACGAATTAATCAAGGGGATAAGTCGGTGAAAGAATACTGCCTTTGAGCTTTCTTTCCTATTTCATGGGATTTATTGGCTTTTTGTTTCGTATTAGATATCAGGAAATAATCTTTACTAATACTTATTATAATGCAAAAGTAATTGTTTATGTACTTACTTAAAAAAATACAAAACATCCGAATTAAAAACTTTCTCCTTTCTGGGAAGTCGGTTAAAAAAGAGTGGAGCCGGTGATTGGGTCAAAGTAGACAGTAAATTCCGACGAATCAATAACATTTTTAGACTTTAACAAAGTGTTCAAATTGTAGTGAAATATAGGTTTTTATCATGAATACAACTTGCAAATAAATAAAGATTTCTAAAATTACTTTGTATGTACCAACGTCTAAAAATACTATCACCATTTTAGAAATTATTAATCCGAATTATCATAAACACCGATATCCGACCCAAAAAACAAATTAAAAATAATTTATTCCATTTTCAAATGCCGACAAAAAAATGGCGGCATTGACAGCTAACGTCAATTTTAATTATGGAACGCCATATTTCAATATAAGTGCGAGAACGTACATTTAAAAATTCAAAATAGGTACGCAACGAAATCGGAGCGCAGCTCGCGTCGGGGGAACGATCGCCCGTTGCCTAGCAACCGTCTCCGGGCGATCGCCATAGACTTAGTAGCTTCGTAGATGGTTGTAATTTTCATGGCGGAATAAAACTTGAAAAAAATATTGTAAAGAGATTGATTACCATACATGGGGGGGAGTTACGTTTTTCATAGTTTTTCAAAATGATGTATTACTCGTAGGTTATTATTGATATACTATACTGAGCCTATAATTTAATGATAGAACCTCATCTAAGACTATCAAGTTGTGAAAAACCTAGAAATATGTATTTTTCATTAAAAAAAAGTAAGCATCTATCACATGAGTAGGTAACATGTACCAAAATCTCTTATAAATACCTCGAATTTAAGACCTTAAATACAAGAAAAACACTAAAAACCCTTCCTATCCAAGAAAAACTTAACACATTATTTTATACATCTACCTAACTTATCTCACGCACACTACGATCCTAACACGCAGTAATTGATTGATGTGAGCTAATTGGTGTGAATTTGGAATGCGCTGCAGCGAGCACGTTCATTACAGGTCTCGTAATTATGACGTAGGTACTCATTAAATGGGTTTGCTGTTTATGGCCTTATAATGGTGTTCGGATTTTGAAATATTGAGAATTTAAAACAGTAATATTTGCAGTTGCTGATTAGTCTAGTTCAGCTAAGATGTTATTATTGAAGAACGAAAAACAGAGTCTTATTCACTTGTTCACAATTCATGAGGATATTTTTAAAGCAGTTCTGCTATTTTTACAATGAATCTCATATTAACATTTTACACCTTTTCAAGTATAAATTAAACAGATCCCGACTTAAAACACTGTTAAGGAATGCTTCCGTTGAGTTTTAAATGGCTCTACAAGTCGACACCTAAAAGTTGCTGCTGTTTATTTTGCATCCTACTTGGATGTTGTTGACATAGAACCTCCTCGTATTTGTTAGAATTCGATTGAAAACCAGTAACTACGAGAAAAGGCAGATCAACAGTAAAATTATTACTTTAAAGTTTTGGATCTACCTTTTTATTTTTTTTCTATTTATTTTGTGAGGTTATTACCCTCTCTGTCTATTCATTAGTCTATGTTCTGGGCAGACATCACGTCGCCAGAATTTGCTCCCCGCCCTCTACCATGACACAATATAAAAACTTAACTTCGTACAGTATCGCTTTACTGTGGATTTCTATATGCTATCTATCCGTGAATTTGCGATTGATATAGCCCCATTAGAAGGTACATCTTTCAATCTTTGATTGTGGAACAACGTCTATTCCTATCCCTTGTTTCCGGTTGGAGATTGAAAGATACCTAACCTTTCTATTTTAGGTAATAGAAATAAGCAGATAAACGTTATTACTGCCTTCGAAACTTATTAATACTACATAGGTAATTGTTTTTTATTATTTACTAACCGATTTTCTCTAGTAAATATAATTGTCGAGTTGTCCGTGGATATTCCATTGTTTTTATGTCTGGAATTATGAAAGAGCAAAAAATTGGGATCAACTCGTTTTTGGGGACAAAATGGCTTGGTAGACTTCTTTATCCCTTTATAGAAATACCAAACGTTTACATACATAAACTTCATTTATTTTTATTATAAATACTCTGATAGATTTCTCCAATTTTTTCCCCAGTTTGTAACCAATATTTACAACCAAAAGGGTTGCGTATTGCTATCACTTTCCGCTCTCGTTTCATAGTACCGGCGAGACCGTACTATCATAATTTTATTTGCCCATACATGCTTAGAGAATTCAGCCAACCGGACACGACATCGCTGTGCCTTTGTCAAAGGTACAAGAGCACCTTTTATACTCGTTTGTAGTCAAGTCTATGCTTTTGTTTGTCAATTTAGAAAGAAAGAAAGAATATCGTTTTTAATGGTACACTACAACGACAAAATACAAATAAAGAAACGACACAGATAATAAAATAAAATTACAACTAAATAACTAAACATTTCGTGTCAAAAAGGTCATGTCATTTAATCGTATCCAAAATACATGAATAATCTCTCACTATTTATTGAGTTGCCTAGTGGGCAAAGAACCAACCTCTCGAGTATGAGGGCGCGGGTTCGATTCCAGGTCAGGCAAGTACCAATGCAACTTTTCTAAGTTTGTATGTACTTTCTAAGTGTATCTTAGACACCAATGACTGTGTTTCGGATGGCACGTTAAACTGTAGGTCCCGGCTGTCATTGAACATCCTTGGCAGTCGTTACGGGTAGTCAGAAGCCAGTAAGTCTGACGCCAGTCTAACCAAGGGGTATTGGGTTGCCCGGGTAACTGGGTTGAGGGGGTCAGATAGGGCAGTCGCTCCTTGTAAAGCACTGGTACTCAGCTACATCCGGTTAGACTGGAAGCCGACCCCAACGTAGTTTGGGAGAAAGGCTCGGAGGATGATGATTTATTGAGTTGCCTGCACGTGATTTGGTCTTATGCTCATCATCATCAGCCTTTTTATTGTCCCACTGAGCACAGGCACAGGCCTCCTCTCACACAAAGAAGAAGAAATTATTCACCACGCTTGCTTAATGCAGTTTGGTGGTTTCAGACTTATTGTCCAGGTTTCCTCGAGATGTTTTCCTTTACCTTTAATTTAATTATCAGTTGCATTGGTACTTGCCTGACCTGGAATCGAACCCACACTTGACAGGTTGGTTCTTTATCCACAAGGTTCAATTAAATTTTGTACTTGACAAGTTGGTTAAATACTCCAAGAACATATGTGAATTTCTAGTAACACCACCATGCGTTTTCTGACTTTTTAATGCTCTGTAAAATGCGTATGGAAACTACATACGTACATTGAAAAGACAAAACACTGTTATTGAGTTTCGTTTGTTTGGTACTTTCTTGTGGGAAAATGGTATGCTTATGGGGTGATAAAAATCAATGGTAGTTCCTTTTTTCTTTGTGTATTTTGTCTTTTGGTGTGAGACTTAAGTCTTTGATGTGTATATGTTTTTTTTGGAAGAATAAGTAAAAGGTAGACCCTTTCCAGGTTATCATGAGAGGAATTATTAATTTTTCAGGATTCGTGTTCATTGTAATCGTATTTTATTTATTTTTCACCTTTTGAGTATTTGGTGTTTAAATAAGTCTAAAATTGAAGCATTTTTCATCAAAATTAAGCAACAATCAGAATCAAATTTTCCTACTGGATTTTCTTTTTTTATATTCACGACGGCACAATACTAAATTTCACTTGGTATCTACCTAAAGTTATTTTTGTTATACATCTTAATAGCTGCAAATAAACGTTCTATCTAATATTTACAAGCAATTACCAGCGTTATTGTATAACGAAATGCAAATAATTAAACACGACTCTTCAATTAAAGGGGGAGTTCTCACAATTTCCTCATTTCCTCCTCTCTAGTCGAGGAGCTTGAAGAGGCTCACTCAAAACGATGGTGCCTTTCTGTTAGAAAAACGACCGTTTTATGGCGATTTGGGAGTCAAAAATATAAAAATTACTGTTATAGTAACCGTTTTATATTGTTACACATACATTTTTAATAAGTCACTTGAAGATAAGGTTATTTTCTTTCCTACTAATACATGCAAAAGTAAGTTACTCTTTCACGTTCTTATTTTTCAGGATAGAAATTAACATAGCCAAATCATATATGAGCACGATAATTTAAGAAGTAGGTAAGTAGTATATATTTAGTTATTTTACATTTTGGTTTCTCACTACTTTTAAGATAACTTTGCATACCCATGTACACCCCCAAAATCAGAAACAGTATTGTCAACAAAATCGTTTAATATTTTTGTGCACAAGTCCGTTGGTCCTTAAATAACAAAATAAATAAGTCACATTCAAAACACTATACAATATAGACATCAATACGTTTTTTATATGTGGTAAAATTGTTCGAAATACGACAAATGATAGCAGCCAACGTTTTCCGGCTTAGCGAATTTCTACGCGAGGGGATGATCTCTCATAAAATGTTTGTCACAGAGGGTTGCTTGTACCTATGTACTACAATTATAGACATCAAACGTTATGCTGTATTGACGACTATTAAGGGTAAAAGGAATATAGCTTTGGGCAAGTAAAGTGTGAAAATTAATTCTTGTAGTGGAATAGGGTAAGGACAGTCTTTGAAAGTCGGAATGGCTGCCAGAATTAAGATTTTTATTTAAAAATACACGGAATTTTATACAAATTATTGAAGATATATCCATGTGCACGCTGTTGCCTCCTATAAGTGAAGGAGTACACCGCCAATATACCTATGTATTTACCTTATGTGTACATCTTTTGTTGGAGATCCTAAATAAAATAAATAAATAAATAGAGTTATTAGTTAGCGAAATCAATTCAGATTTTAAAATAATGGCTCTAATGAACCAATCAGCTTTCATAAAAAATATAATTATTTTCTTACATTTGATATCTGATATAATCATCGGCAGGGATATTGAGCTCTGGCCTTCACCTGCGCAGAAGCGACTTATTGGTTTATTGCCTTATGTGTACAGTGCGCAAAGCGATCCCCACACCGCCGAGAGCTCAATATCCGTGCCGGTAACTATACCATACTATATTAATAAAAGTGAACTTATCTAAAACATAATTGAAATAACCAACACCATAATCAGAAATAACCCCAAAAAGCCATAAAATAATCTCGCAGACACAGTATCAATTATAACCGGGTTAACCGGCCTTTTCATCCGTTTTTAACTACCGACAGTTATGTAAGCTAACTTAAAAGTATCTTAACCCTAGCTTTATGATTATGATATGCACTTAAGTTAAGCTTAACCCAGTCCTTGGGAGAGTAAATAAGATTTGCTTTAGCTTTGATAACTTGAAACGTCGGGACTTTTCTTGAGAGCCGGTTAAGTTGGAATTAAGTTAACGGTGTTTTTTTATGTGTTTATTTGATGTTTGAGGTTTTAAATTATGTGGTGTATAGTTTTGTGGTTGTTTATAGTTACTGGTTTAGTATTAAAGTTAGCGGTTTTTATCCCCCACTACAAAAATAGTGGTGTTATAAGTTTGAGACTTGATTTCGTTATGTATTAAAGACAATTTACATAAACATGCAACGATACTGCCACATCACTACGCTAAGTTTATAAAAATGTATAATGTAATTTTGAATTTTGAAATTTTTTATAATGTAACTAATTTTGTCGTATTAGGCTAAGTACCTGTGAAGATTTAATTAGCTGTGTTTTTTTGATATATATATAAATAAACCGGCCAAGTGCGAGTCGGACTCGCGCACCGAGGGTTCCGTACAAATCCTGTATAGATAAATACCTATAAAGTGAGTCTCGCGCCAACCGTTCAGTTTAGAACAATCATAGTTATGGTAATTTCGTGAGAGTCAAAATAGTTCATATTTTTTATTTTATAATACCTATAACTAAAAAAGTAGGCCAGTACCTTGTAAAAGTTATTTTATTAAAGTTATTTATATACAACATTTTATAGTCATCATTCAGAAATCTGATTGAAAATAACTAATTATGTCTTAAAGGTCATTGGGCATATCTGACCCGCTTTGTAAAAAGTGGCGGACATGAATCAAAGTAGTTTTAAATCGTGGAGAATGGTATGACGTTTCTTTGAATATAAATCTTTTGTTAAAATTCCATGGAGACGAATGTCCAGGATCGTTTGAAAAATATGAAAAAAGCAGTTTCAGAGGATTGTACAGGTTGCAATGCTAGTTTTTTTTGTTAAAGACTTTTCATAAAGAAGGAAGATGCTAATTCGGATGACCAGGATCTGATGAGGATCTGGAAACCCTGAGAAATCGAGGGCAACTCTTGAGTATTGTAGGCACGCATCGAGTCAAAACCAGACATGTGAGTGTATTTTTGAGGGTACTGGTAAACAGTGAATGTTTGGAGCTGATTTGATTATGGAGACTACAGAGAGTCGAGGGAACTCCTGAACGGTATAATGCAACTACCACGTGTTTGGGCTTATTTTATTCGTATTGGCGAAGACTTTCCACATAGACAGATTTGACTGCCATTGTGGGATCGATAGCAAAGATCAGATATAGTTACGGGAATTCCTTTAAAATTTATAACGTAACCTTGTGTTGGAGCTTATTTTATTTTAGGTGATGAGAATTCACTACTAATGGGATCTTTTATTTTTGAGGGATTAATCACCTAACGAGCATCAGTTTTAGGTTTTTTTGGAAACTGCCTGACGACTTATAACTGTCGAATTGTAACTACGACTGCTAGAGAGTAGGATTCAGGGCTGCTGGCTTTACGTTTCTGGAGCCTTGACAAAAGTGTAATTCTGTCCCTTTCTTTGTTTTATAAAGTCGGCTTTATTTTATTTTGTAGCATTTTACAAACAAATCCAACTTCAAACATATAAAAAAGCAACAAGAAAACAAAAGCAAGAAAAAAATTAAAAAGATGTTAGGTGCATCGGTCTAGAAGTCGGTGTCTAGAGGATGCATCTATATTTATTTAACCACCGAGATCTAGACCGATGCATATTTCTTATATTATATAGTTTTCTTGTTGTTTTTAGAAGTTGTTTTTTTTTGTAAAAAGTTTTTATTTTTAACTTTTGTGAAAAGTCCTCGTCAATACGAATAATATAAGCCCAAACACGACGTAACTAAAACATACCGTTGAGGAGTTCTCTCGACTTTCTCACGTCTCCATCATCAGGTAAGCTCTAACTTCCTAACCTTCACTCTTTGATAGTCACCACATACATCTGAGAATCAAGTTTTAATCCTATGGGCCTACAATTTCTGATAGTTGCCCTCGATTTCTCAGGATTTCCGTCATCAGATCCTGACCTGATGACAATGGAAATAAACGGCGAGTATACTCTTTCACTACAAAGAAATGATTTCTCAAATCCGTCAAACTTGGTTGTTTAAATTCCCCATTGAAATGAGAAAAATATTTAATGTTTACACCTGATTTTCTCTAGATTCCCATGGTTCACATTGATGCGACTAATGCCATAGTAAATCAGAGCCTTTATCATGACTCTGCGCTATATTTCGTTCGTATCCGCCGTGGGTATGGTTTCCATACTAAGGTGCCCAATGACCTTTGAATGATTTAAAATTTTTCACAGTTTAGAGTTTGTAATATTTTATGTAACTTCAAATTTATCATTTTCGCAATTTTTCCTTTATCTGTACTATATAACGTTGCTTCTTGGCGAATTTCAAGATTCTGAGTTCACGGGAAGTACCTTGTAGGTTTTGATTCCCTAGCGTGTGACGGAAATTCGTCTAAGGTGTCGGTATAACCGCTGTATCTTTTGATCGCGTTAACTTAGAAGTTTGATTTTTTCACTGCCTAAAGAGACAATAGACTTAGGTATTTGGTATAAATTTCAATTTGATACCTTTATTCGTTCGTGAGAAATAAGGTAGTAAGTTACATTTTATTAAAATATTTTTTTTTTATATTATATAACTAAAAAAATGAGATTTTCGAAATTTTTCCTATATTTGCATTATATGACAATGCTTCATGCCAAATTTCAAGGCTCTGAGTTTACGGGAAGTATCCTGTAGGTTTTGATTCCTTTGCGAGTGTCGAAAATTTGCTGAAAATATCGACATAATCGGCTGTATCTTTTGATTGGCTTGGCTTAGAAGTTTGATATTTTCACAGCTTAAAGGGACAACAGACCTGAGTATTTCATGTGAATTTCAGCTTGATGCGTCCACGTGTTCTTGAGATAAAGGGTCTTGACAGACAGACAGACAGACAGACAGACAGACAGACAGACAGACAGACAGACAGACAGACAGACAGACAGACAGACGGACAACAAAGTGATCCTATAAGGGTTCCGTTTTTTCCTTTCGAGGTACGGAACCCTAAAAAAAACTTAGGTACTGAGGATTTCAATAACCTACTATCTATTGTTTTGATAACTATAGATAGAATTCTTACATTCTTCTTCTTTTGTGTCGATGACATGCCATATAGTGACATGTAATCTACACTTTGTAGCCCACAGCGAGAGCAGAGTGTTCTTACTTTAGCCCCATTGGAGCCATCGAAATTATTTAATGGTAATCTCTAATAACAAAACCAACAGACCTTTTATAAACCCACCGTAACTAATTAATTCACAAAACAATAAAGTTCCCAGCCCCCAGCACCTTTTCTAAACCCCCTTACACACACTAAGTGAGCCATATAACAGCTAACTCAGCATGTAACTAGACTCAGTTACATATGACGTCATTTGCAAGCTGCATCCCACGGGCCATAACGGGCCATAATCATAAGTTAGGCTCAGCACACGACGGCTCTACGCTTTACTGTAAGTGCTGGCAAATTGTACATGTGTGTGCTGAGCTGTTAGTTTTTGTATGAGGAGTTTTTTTACGAAATCAATATAAAAAGTTTCAGAATTTCAGAGTAATATTTTTGCTACAAAAGAGTTAATTTTGACGTCAAAAGGTATGTAATGATCACGATCAGTCTTTATATTGTCTCACTGCATGGCACAGATCTCTTCTAATACAAAGAAAGAATGAGCGTTAATCGCCACATTTGCTAATACGTAAGCGATTTCAGACCATAAAGTCAACGTTACCTCAAGATGTTTTCTTTCACCTTAATTGCTGTCCAATAGAACCTGCAAACTCATAGGTTCTTGGAAGGCTTAGCCATCAGGTTATTCGCAAGAAAATCCTATTTCTCTTCTCACTTAATCCAAAGCAAAAACAAAACTAGCGTAAGAAGTAAGAAAAGTCGATTGTTCTCTCATTTGCAAATAAATAAAACATTTATTAGATTCTGCAAAGCTTACGACGTTCTCGTGAGAAACTGCCAGATGTTACAAGACCTAGTTGCATAGAATATTAACTGGAACTATTTCTATCTTATGCAATATGAATAGAATAAGTAAAACTATTTTTTTTACTTGTAAAAACGTGTGTTTTTCTTGGTAGCAGTTACTTTAACCACGTAGTTTTAAAGTACAGTTATCGGCACGAATCTTGAGCTCTGACCTTTACTTTATTGGGTCCCTTTTGTGGTATAAAGTGAGGCGCGGGGGCGGGCTAAAGCGGTGATTGCCCCGCAGTGCATCGCATCATAGCCGTCACTCGGGATTGGTTCTTTGCTAATAAATCACTTCTGCGCAGATGTAGGTCAGAGCTCAAGATTCGTGCCGATAACTATATCTCGTGGTTAAATAAGAGTAGCACAGGTGGATCGATCATAAGGTTAAGCAATGCTTCTGTCTGTCGGTCCGTAGATGGGGGACCATCCTGACAATGTCATAAGGTGTCTTTTACATTTCAGAAGGCACATCAAACTGGTGGGTTCTGGTTGTCATTTGATCATCTTTGGCAGTCGTTACGGATAGTCAGAAGCCAGAAAGTCTCCGGCTAACTGGGTTGAGGATATCAGATAGGCAGTCACTCCTTGTAAAACACTGGCACTCAGATGTAGGTACCCGGTGTGTAAGCAGACTCGAAAACAGGAAAAGGCTAGGCAGATGATTATAAAACATGTCTTATGTAACTCAAACTTAATACATTTCGAAAGCATTTTCATATCAGTCATTTTGTTCACGTTATACGATTGGATTAAAAAAGTATTCTACAAAAATGGGCTTTGTATGGAGTGCAAATATATAAAAAATACAACGTTCCTGTTAACAGTAGCCGTGTTTATTTGTTTCATTTGTATGAAAGCCTGCGGAGGTTACATTACAATTTATATCCTTATTTTGTGTGTGCCTACAAAAACAGGTATGGATATGGATAATAATGTGTGCTTGGTCGAAATGCGCTTTAGGTATTACGAATATACTTTATTTTAACTCTTATTTGTTATTAGGAGTTTTTATGTGAATCAAATGGTGGAGAAAGTTATTTAGTAATTGTTTCTTCAAGACCAAAATGGTGACTTTTCTTGCGAGAATTTGCCTAATGTACTATTGCTGTTGCTCCTATGCTATGCAAAAATTATCAAAACAAGAGAAAGAGTGCTCATGAGGAAAAAAGTGACCAACTAGTAGTTCCTAAAATTATCACATTCAACTTAACTAAAAAATAAAACATCTGCTTTAAGACCCTAATTATAGGACAGGGTTATTTACAAGCTTTTACAACACAGTTTATTTTCTATATTATAAAACATGTATTTACTCTATAAAGCATCAAAAAACGCCTCATCACTGTCGATCATATACATAACATGAAATAAAAATATTCTCCAATACTCCCCATAAACATTTCAATATATCCTATGAGAAATATGGCTACCTGATTTGAGTGAAACTGTATGCTTTACTAGTTGACATGGCGTATGGCAGGGTCGGTAAACACTCAAGGTATCAGAGTATCATGTATGGGTAGGGTTTAGGCAAATGTCATTACATTAGGCTGGTGAAGGACTTGAGGGAGTAAGAGGGAGAAAGGGCTGTGGTAAAGTTATTATTTAGATATTATTTAAGTTTTATATTTGTAATTGCAAGTTCTTTGTCATTATCTGTATAGTATTTAGTTATAAGTAAATTTAATTGTTCTTAAAGATAGGGGAGAGTGGGGGAATTACGGACGCGGGGTAAATACGGACTAGCAAGTATCTACTCATTCAATCCCCCCCGTGGCAGCCCGGTGCTGTCATCTGTTTCTTTCCACCATTTTATTGCCACGCAAAAACTTACGACAGCCGGCTGCGCACTGTTTCAAAGGTAGGTACAATAAAAAAAAAAAGTGTATATTGATCTAATTTTTAGTGTTTTACAATTCGAGGGACAGGTCTGTATATGAAGTGATGGTAAAAAGTGATATTTTCTATGGATAGCTTTTTCAGTGGAGTTTGAATCGCCAATGTTTGTTTTTATGAAATGTTTTCATAAACTACAAATTTCTCTCTTTGATTTATAAATACCCAGTTGGGTTAATTGCGGACAAGCCTCGCGGGGTAAATACGTACGTCCGCAATTACCCCTAATTCGAAAAACTATTATGAAATTAATCAATAACTACTCAATACTCATTTTTAGATGCCTCGGAAATATATAAGAAAAAAATCGAATCATTACAAAAAGCTGTGCAAAAAATAAAAGACCAGTAGATAACTTTGCGTCAGGCGGAAGAAAAATATGGTATTCCCAGAGCTACTTTGTTTGACATGTTGATTACTTTTACATTTATTGTCAGGAAAAGCACAGTGATCCACCCGCCGAAGACTGGATTATGTGTTCAAAGTGTAGATAACAAGTGGGCTCATGAGAACTGCACTGCAGGAAGTTCGTCTAAAGGCTTTACTTGTGATTTCGGCAGTGATGTGGACCTAGTCCGTAAATACCCCAAGCTGTCCGTAATTAACCCAGGGTCAGTCCGAATTTACCCCGAGCGCTACGGGTAAATACGGACTGACAAGGTTTTGTTTTTGCAAAAAATATTATATTTATTGATTGATCTCGTATAATAGGTATAATTGTTTTGGTAGACAAATAACTAAAGATTGATAATTAACAAAAACAGACTGATTATTACTAATAGTACGAATGTTGTGCATTATTTCCCTTCAGCGTCCGCAATTCCCCCACTCTCCCCTACTCACTGACCCCACAGTCAAACCATTACAACGGTTTTGTGGGGCTTAGCATATAAGATAGCTACCTTTGTAATATAAGATAAATAAATAAAATAAATAAAAAAGGTCCAAATAATAAGGTAGTAAATGCAAGTTATTGGAAAATGTGGTTTAAAAGTAGCATAAGCCTTTGGGCAAAAGTAGCTAACTTTGACTGTTGCGTTTTACTCCAAAACTACTATAACGGATTTAGGACGGATAGGCACGATACTAAAAAAAGACATAGGATACCTATTTTTTATCTGGGTGCGGAAAGTGGTTTCCTTGAGAGGCGGGTGAAGTCGTGAGGAAAAGCTACACAAAATAAGTACAGGATTATAAAAGTCCACATTTAAAACATTAGGTACCACCAAAATAGCCACCAAAGTAGCCGGACAGCCTAAAAACAGACAAAAACATAATAAAATATACCTAACTACAACTAAAGTGTAGATTATAAGCAATTCTTATTTTTTAGTAATTTTCATTTCGTAAATACGATTTTTTCTGAATAATATTGCATAATGCTGGTTTTAAATGAATTTTACGTTTCTATGGCTCTATGAAATAGTGGTCGGATACACAAGCCACAGCTAAATGGAACTATACTAATCCTACTTACTGTAAAACCAGAATTTACAATCGGATTGCATTGCTGTATTTTGCGAAACCGCCATATTGAAATTCTGTGTAACAACGTGTTATTTCCAAAAAGCTACTGAAAAATAAAATCATATTCGCAGAATATAGGGATTACGGTATTTATTGTACTGAAGTCCTTTTTGTATTGAAACTGAAAACTTTTATTTTAAAATGAATATAGTTTTTCAGTTTTTTTATCTATGTAATTTTAAACAATTTGTTCAGAAGTAACATGAATGGAAAACAAAAAGATATACATTTGTAGTAATTTCAAGTATTTACAGGTTTTATTATGACGCCTTCAACCCTGACTGGTGGGACCACTCTAAGGATCGAGAGGTGTGGAGACGAGATGGGGAGGCCTTTGCCCAGCAGTGGGACAACAAAGGCTAAGAAAAATATGAAATCGTAAGTCAGTTATTTACGTCCAAGATATATACCAAGAAAAGTACTCGTATAATTTTGGGTATTTTACCTTTTAGAAATAACATCATCACTTTTGAGTCCCTTTTACAAAAAATCTACGAACTACAAATAAAAATGCAAACGAACATAATTTCTGTGTTCTTGTTTTGTTATTTTTTCTGTCTCCATAAGTTAAGTAACGCGGAAAAGCTCTCTGCTAGCACGTTGCGTCTATAAATTATATTAGCATCGTCCACGATTTATTCTTTGGAGTTTTTTTCTTGAAGTATCTTTGAAGATAAGCAGGACTGTGTCTTTTTAAAGGTTTTTTTGTAGATTTTAATTGTAGCTGGATAAAGAGATTTTGGAGTAAGAGAAGAAAAGGACTAGTGGCTTAGTAACAGCCGCAAAGGTCTATTAATCTGAACTACTGATTATAAGTTTAAGCAATGCTTAACCCGGTCGGCCTTTGGATAAGTAAATGGTACTCTGGAAGCTGACAACAATTAGTTGGGAAAAGGCTTTACAGTCGATGAATATTCTTCAAACTGGACGATAATAGCCGATTTGTATATTCTTAAATTCTTAAGGACCAAAAGTATCTAAACATACAAATGGGTTATAGTCTCTCATTGCACAAAGCTCGACAAAATAGTATCTTACTAAATTAATAAGGATATACGTTCTCTATAAATTAATACTTTATACTCGTATTCTATGTACCCTAAGTCATACATCTGGCAACACATGAAGCACCGACCTTTTTGAAGGACACTATCAAACAGCCGCGTCCTTCGGTCATGACCTTGACATTAACACTATTTTATTTTAGTTGGGAGATATCTGGTAAGTTATGAAGAGATATGTCTATCAAAAATTAAATAAATATTAAAAACCTTATTATTATTAACCTTAAAACCTCAAATATGATTTTACATAGAAAATCATATTTGTTCGTCCCACCATAGACAAAACATAGCGCACTGCTGTACTTAGGTATATCACATCAAAATAATAAGTTTTAGAAATTAAAAATGACTTTGACTTTGAAACGATAGAAAGAAACTTTTTCCAGAGATTAATTATGATTTGAAGAAATAAATACAAATTGCCATGCCTACGGGAAAAGTAACTTAAAGTACATCGTAATTATTTACCCAAAAAACTAATCAAAGAAAAATACCTATCTCAAAAACTTAAAGACTCGTCTGTCTGTTTGCAATACCTTAAAAAGTACTGCTCAGATTATATTATCAAACAATTACTACCAATAGAAAGCGTGACTTATAAAGAAGATTTAGTTATACCTACCTACCGTATACATACTCCGAGCGTAGCCGAGGTTCTATTATAAAATAAACAACTGGCTGTCTATACAATTATATTCGGCTTTGTCCGTCTAAGTAGGAGTCCCAAGATGCCAGCTTCAGAGGTACATATTTTATTAAGGGATAACATTACGACACTGGATCGGCAGAATGGCTGTAAGTTTACTACATCGACATAGACAAATATAGAGTGCTTTTTGTAAATACGATCTAGGATCGGTATTGTAGAAAAAAAATCGCTTTAAATTAAATAAAATATCTGAATGATTTTGAATTGTCAATAACTGTAATTTTTTCTAACAATAACAAATTAGACAATATTCAAACATGCATTTTTGTAATAATTGTTCAGGAAACCGCACTTGATATTTGCAGTGTATGCTCTTAACATATCGTCATTTAATCTATGCATAATCTATAACAAGCAACATTGCACAGCAGACTGTGGGTCGAAATATCTGATTAATTGCTGTCCACGATCGTAATCCCTGACAGCCCTTCAAACAGGATTAAGGCGACCACATGGCTGACAATACATACATCTACCAAAACCCTTTGTTGTTGCACGAACGACGAATAAATTATAAGCACAAGCCTAAAACACCATCTTTCTGAACATTATGCTAACCAAATTACTCTTATTTATACTTATTTTAGACAGAATCGGCCACAAAAATGATATTTAATAAATATTATTGGTCGAATTCTGTCGGGGCGCTCGCAGGAGCCACAATGGCTCCCTAGTCGGTCCCGCACCATTGCTCCGTACAGTCGCGTTCGTCTATCGCAAATTATCCCGCGCTTTATTCAGTCTGTTCTAGTGTCATTTTTGAATTAAAAATAGTTCTGTGCTTGTGGTGTGTGTGACATTTTGGATTTTTCTACGCAAAGGTATACGAGCATACAGCTTAATCTGTAAGTAGTTTTTTTGTCAAGATTCTGTATTTGTGGTCGTCCTTTATTTGAGTGCGAATCGATTGAAAGGACTACTGTCCTGAAAGTTGGGAAAACATGTTTTTCGCGATTATTCTTTGTGAAATGCTCATTTTTCTTTATTGGATGATAAATAATTCGTTTATTGAGACATTTTCGTGTTCTTTTCCTTTGATGTCGGTTTTAAATATTTGAAAACTGTTTGAATTTTTGTAACGTTTATGAAACAAATGGCTGTCTCCGACCTTTGTGGATAAATGATGAGGTTTTATCACGATATGTCCATTTCATTTGTTAATTCCTGGAGGTGGGCTCGCCTATTTATAGTATAATCAAAATGTTTCACGGAATATTGTAGGCAGGGCATGAATTATGAGAACCTTTTTCTATTTTCAGCTTTACTACGTATTTTGGGAATGAATATTTCAGGCTTTATGCCTACGTCTTTTGTTCTCATCTTTATAAATACTTATGATCAGAGGGTGAACATTTTATATTTGAAATTTTAGATCCCGAATGTAACAAAAAATAATGTCCTTTCGAATTTTAATGCTGAATTGCGATTTCCTTATTATTATTTTTCCTTTATTTTATTGGTAATAATAGATTTTATTTAGGTATGTCAATTTTCCGAAACTTATCCTGCTTTATAATGATTTATTTCTCACATTTATGAAGTTATCATTTTTATTTTTTTTCCCAGTTTAAGGATTTTTAAGTAGGTATAATTTAGCCGTTCATCTCAGTCTGACTGAATCAGATATACCAACTGTTTGTCTAGACGAGATGGCGGGGTCGATGACCTCACTCGTGGTGGAACCCCACACATTTTTATCTTTTTAATGATTTGAAAGGATCCCATCAATCGATTATGGTTTAAGAATATGCATTGATAACTACGAGAATTTTCTTGATGGAAAGTTCTAGACATTTACATTGTTAGGTACATAATTATGGCTCTATTTTTAATAATATTTTTTGATATTATATTAAAATATTGATTGCACCGAATTAAACAGGAGGCTTGGCTTGATCTTACAAGAATTTCGACTTTATTGTAATAGGTACTTTTTGAAGCAATAAGTAGATATATATATTTACTTAGAGGTTTTAGAAATTGCTCACTGTAAAAACCAGTCTACTAATAATGTCTTCTCATATAATTTCTGAATTAGTTTGAGGTAAAAATAAAAACAAAAATCTTTACATTTACCTACCAAAATAAAAACATAAATTTTATACTTGCTTCAAATTCAGAACCTATGTATTTTCGATCGATACCTACAAACCTAGGTACATAAACCATCGATATCAGGACCAGATAATATTATCTGTATCCCGTAATTAATCCCACGGCAATAGATCTGTTTGCCACCCGAATGATCTCGCTAAATTACTAGTTTCGGCAAATGTCGGCTAAAATGCGAAGTTCAGGTGAAAATTAACGCTTTTGTTAGTTGTTGATTGCGTTGGGTTGCTGTTCTCTGTGGTTTGAGTTATGTCCACAGGGAACTACTTCCCGCAAGCGGTTAAAAAGTAGCGTAAGTTTTCCATAAATGTCCAAAGATAATTACTGCTCATATCTGGCGAAACAGCAGTCTTCGTTTTATGCTATTTTCCAGTGGAAGTCGCATCAGAATCAGTCCTGCCGTTTCAGAGATTATCCGGACCAAACGGACAGATTTTACATGGAGTGACTGCATATCTGATTCCCCAGTTTACTCTCGCAAACCGATACCTATTTGAAAGACTGGTTGTCAGGCTTTCTGGCTTCTGACCACCCGTTAGAACTGCCCATGGTGAGCGAATTACAGCCGGGATTCACTAATTTTATGTGCCTTCCGAAATGAAAATTCATGAAACACACACACACTTTACTTTTAATTATGAAATTAATTAACACTAATTTTCAAAATAAGACTACCCCATCTTCTCTCTCAATAATATCCTCCCTGCGTATCAAACAAAATAGGCAATAATTAGACCGAAAACCACATCCGAGTCTTGCCGTAACCAATCAAATCAGTCTACAAACTCCCCCTAGACTAGCACAGTATTAAAATCATGATTTATAACCGAGTCCGCACTGAAATTTCACAGACAAATAAACCTAGTTGGCCATATATGAAATAACCGGCCAAGTGCGAGTCGGACTCGCGCACGAAGGGTTCCGTACGATCATTGAGCAAAAAAATCACGTTTGTTGTATGGGAGTCCCCTAAAACATTTAATGTATTCTAGTTTTCAGTATTTGTTGTCATAGCGGCAACAGAAATACATCATCTGTGAAAATTTCAACTCTCTAACTATCATGGTTCATGAGATACAGCCTGGTGACAGACGGACGGACGGACGGACGGACAGAGGAGCGAAAACAATAGGGTCCCGTTTTACCCTTTGGGTACGGAACCCCAATAAACATTTTATCTCGACACTACTACCATTTTTGGCAAGGGTACTTTATGTCCTGCCAACCCCTACTAGTAACTAATCTCGATTTCAAATCGAGATTTATATCGATACCGCAATCTCGATTCGAATCGGTATTCGGTGTGAATTTTTATCGAGATGCCAATTGGCAATCTGCGGTTTCAAAGGTAATTTATACGATTCGAAATTCGAATTTTTCGTTTGATACTGGCTGTGTTAGGTTTTATGAATTTGAAAATGGAATGATATTGCTTTTGTTTTTCTGTGTATTCTTTTTTAATCTTTTTTAAATGTAGCTTTGGATATTATTTAGAACTTTAGCTTTGTATTGAAACATCGATGTGTTTCTTTATGTTAAAAAACTGTTATTTTCATATCACAAATAAAAAAGTTTGTCTATTACTCAAAATGTAGTCAAAAATACATTTTATGGCATTATCAGTATGATGCTATGTTTGTAGAACTTTATCTCGAATTTCTGAAACTGGCCTTTACGCTAGATATTGTTTCACGTGCACTTTAATAACCATCAATACAATATTACCAGCAATTATGCAATTTTTACAGTCTTTGTAGTTACATTTACGTTACAGTAAAGCATTAACTATGCTTCTACTTCTCAGAATAATAATGACCAATCCAATTAGTTCATTTATAATTGGGATGTCCGATCAATATGAAGGATGGTTATAGGCTAGTTTTTATGCGTTGGTAATGTTAGATAAACTATACATAAGAATAGTAAGTGCAAAATAACTTTGCAATATTGAAGTTAGCCGTTTGACTTGCTGCGTCTTTGTTTGTCAAGAAGCTTTTCTTGCCTGAAGTAGGCTGACTTCACAATATTCAAAAAAACAAGTAAGTACCTGTGTATGTATGTTGTATGTACAAACAATTTTAGTTTTTTTTTTTTAAATCTTAGTTTAAAAACGAAAACTGCTATTCCCAGTAAATACCTACCATATTTCCTCCTCTTTTGGGAAGTAGGCTAAAAAAAAACCTACAAGCACATGAAAATAAAGCCATAAAGCTAGACAGAGTAAGAGATAAAGAGAGAGAGAGGAACTGACCCTCGTATCGTGGCTAACCCATTCAGATAAGTTAATATATTTTTTATGAACTACCCTTCAGTTTTATGGCGTTTCGGTGGACTAGGGTGTACCTACGTGTAAATAAAATATTCGGTATTTCACCCTTACTTGAATACGTACATTTTTTCAACGATATTTGTTATGCTTTTCATTGGCAGTTGGTGTTTTGTGAAAATTTATTGAGTCGTGGATCGGAACGTGCGTTGAACACTTTGCTGGTGAATATTTAAAACCTGAGTTAAAAAAAAAACTCGTTCCCAAAAAAATTAAAAGCGACTTCGAAGAATAGGTGTGTAGAACCTGCACTTTAGTTTGAAAAATATCGTACTGAAAACTACATAAAAATGTGTTCGGCTAAGCATTAGATGATCATCCTCCGAGCCTTTTTCCCAAACTATGTTGGGGTCGGCTTCCAGTCCGGATTCAGCTGAGTACCAGTGCTTTACAAGAAGCGGCTAAGCATTAGATAATCGAGCACAAACACATACTACAAGTCTAACTGAGAACCTTCCTTTTTTGAAGTCGGTTAAATAGGAATTTAATTATAAACGTTAGTTTATTAGTAAGTTCAATGACTCGTCATTAGTTGGTTGTAACTTTGTGTTATTAAAATAGCTAATAAAGTAATTGTGTCAGTTATTCCTCAGTGTAAAACTGACAGTTTTGGGAGTGTCACATGCGAGTATTACGGTAAATGTCCTGTTTTAAATATTTTCCGGGTATGAGTTAAGTATTTATTATTGTTTTCGACTCTTTAATGTTGTATAAGTATTCGCTCATTATATGAAAGCGATCATGGTGGAAATTCGTAACAATGTCGGGAATTGATTTAAGTAAAACGTAAGTAATTTAAGTAAAATTTAAGTAAAAGTAAATATGTACAATATATCGTGAAAAAATATTTGTTTTTAAAAAATCGTAGTAAAACGTTTTTATACGTTACGGGTGGAAAGAAGTCAAAATCAGCTACATTTTAGCCATATATGCGGGGCAGATAATTATGTGTTCTACTACGTATTACTACAAACTGAATACTGAATATAGGTAAACATAAACACATTAGAGGTATATTATATTATAACACATTATATTGTATTATAACTACGAACATATTTGTCTGTTTGACCCACTTTACCACTCATCAATCATGTGCTTAAAGTCTGAAAAAGGACAAAGGCTAGTTTTTAACCATACGCGGTAAGTCGTACCCTCAGGAACCGTGGAATACCACCCTTACTATTGACGTAAGGTTCTAATGACGTCAAAGATGGCGAGTAGAGTATACCTATGTATGGAATAATTTGTGAAATCTTACGGCATAAAATGTCGCCGTAAAGGTTTGCATGGTTCAACGATCAAAGTAAAATGAGCCCTTTTTGAGATCACGTGTAGTTTCCTAAGTACTTACCGAAGTTAAGGAAAATATATCGTTGAGATATTCTGCAACTAACATATTTACTAACTTACTCGTAACAATCTTCGTCGGTTATTTTTTTTTGTACACTTTCTGTCATGATAGAGTCAGACTTCAGTCACTCTCCTTCAGTCAGACAGATGAACACCAGTGTTTTAACATGGAGCAACTGCTCATCTGACCTCCACATACAATCCTGTTACCCGGGCAACCCAAAACCCCTTGGTAAGACTGGTTGTCAGACCTTCTGGCTTCTGACTACCCAGAACAACTGCCTCAGGTGTTCATATGACAGCCGCGACCAATAAAATGTGCCTAAACACGACCGAAACACCAAATCAGCAACTCGTCATGACAAGATGGTCACCCCATCCACTGATCAACCGCGCTAAGCGTTGCTTAACCCTACGATCGATTCGTGGGGCTATTATTTAGCCACGAGCTCAATATTATACCCCGTGTACACGATACAGAATGAACTCGATATCTGTTTACTAAGTAACAAACTAATATTGCCTCGTAAGGTGTATTTAGCTATTAAGCGAATCTCCCGAAACCTAGTGAGGCGTCAAATTATTTCGTAACCGGTTCATCAGATTAGCTGTATAGATATCGGCTTATTTGTAATTGTGTGTTTATTGGTATTAAGACAATGTATTTGTTATATTTAAGTAAGTACTCAGCAATAAAGTTGGTATTATTGAAGCGACTTATAAAAAGGGTACAGTTTCTCATTTACAGTGTTATTTAGCTCTAGAAGTGGGACACAAATTAAATATAGCAATCTCAAGATGCGATGTGACGGCAATCCATTACGACTGGAGAGAGATCAGGCGTAGGAGCGACATTCACGTGCTCTCCGACGCACTGGTGTATCAATCACCAACTTCCAGACTCTGGGACTGCTTTGTGAAAGTGCCTTAATAAATTCCCTATCACATGAGTCATATGTAACACACCAATTGTTTAACTATTGTGTCTTCATCGTGGACAGCGCAGTGGTTAAATTAAAAGCCATTAAGCAATATCGGTCCCACCCGGGAATCGAACCCTGTCCACAGAAATCGTGCTATGCGAATGCTAGATCTACCAGGCAATATGCATAATAACAAACATATTTTGTATATGTAGATATGAGCGTCCATTCAAAATGGTAATCCGTTAACGTTAAACTCGACATCAAAGAGCACTGGGATTACCCGACAGCTACAATGTGAAGTACAGTCGACGACATTATTTCATGCCTTCGAAATATTGCAATGTATAGGCATTAGGACTAAATGTTAAGTAAAAAGAGTTGTGCCGCTTGTGACGTTGTGGGTAATAATTTCAGGATATTATACAGATGTGGTTTTAAAATTATTTTACCAATAGAAAGCCAAGTTATCTCTATGCATTAAAAGCAATCTTTTATCTGCGTAAATATAATAATTCTTCCGAGACACGGGTGAAATCACAAGAACTCTCGGAGCACGTAATGGGTCTTAGGAAATATGTTATCTTTTTTATATGAATCACCAATTCCAACAGATTAACCTTATGCACGTAATTCACAAAGTTTTTTCCCTAATAACTTGTCAATTATAAACCCATAATTTTATTCAATATTTTTTTAGGCAACTGCTAACATTAAAATGCGAACTATGGCAAGTGGCTCAACAATTAATGTGCTCGACTGTACACCATACAATTTGTATGACGCCATGACAGCTAGGTATAGCCAAACGCACTAATGCAACGTCATTCGCAGTATGTAGGTACAACTGTATTTAGTGGTGCATCGGCTTGTTAGGATTATCATGTGTTGGAACTTTGCATTATGAATTAGGGAAATACTAGCGATTTTAACTATTGCATATTCATCTGATGCACATAATTTGCAAAGGGCTTAGTCTAATAACTTGTCAATTATCTCCATACGATTATCCAATTATTTTTAAGGCACATTCACGGTGGACACAAAAAAATTGTCCTCCATGGGCACATTCTACATACTGTACGGGTAAAATGCATGCCCTGGAAAGTGTCTCTACTATTAACGTGCTCGACTGTACGTTATACAAATTGTATGACGCCATGACAGCTAGGTATCAACGTCATTCGCAATATGTAGGTACAAGTGTGTTTACAGTGGTGCATCGGCTTGTTAGGATTATCATGTGTTGGTTTTACATTATGAATTAGTGAAATCAAAGCGATTTAACTATTGCGGAAATCAGGGAAAAATATGGTATTCACAAATAATGACGTTTACAAATAATATGGCTTTCTGTTTGGCAAACGTATTTTCAAAATCAATTTAGAAGTGCCCGAGAGCCTCACAAATTTTAGTTATTTTAGGACGATAGGTTCAATATATAAATACAGTTCTTTTGGATTTACTTCAGTGAAAAATCAAAATAATAATCAAAAATCATTTATTCAAAATCTTCATTACCTTCAAAAGTTGATTTTTCTTCGTTTAAGGCACCCAGGCAACTCAATATAAAAATACCTATTTTATTTAAAAAAGAATATATTCAAATTAATGCCTGGCCGGTTTAACACCACTATTCATTAAAACTACTTATATAAAACCTCTATAGTAGTATTCTGCAAGCACATTCCCATGTTTATAGCTAGTTTTATAACAAAAGAAATGTAAGAATATTGCAACTATATGTAGTTGGGAACTTTCGAGAAGGTTTGAAGAGACAATAAAAACTGTTCCAAGAAACCCCCGATACTCGATACCACTTGTATATCGCAAATATTTCCTGGTTCTACGAATAGGGTACCAATAACGTGGGGAACTTTATTTTTAACCAACTTCCAACGAAAGAAGGATATAACTTCATACGTTTACTTTTCTGTTGGATTGTAAGTAAATTAAAACGACACCCTCTTGATGCGGTTTGTTTTAATAGATAGAGTGATTAAAGAGCAAGGTTTTTATGTATTTAGTATCAGCATTGCAACCGTGCGAAGCCGGGGCGGGTCGCTAGTCGGTGATAAAATAAACACAGCTAAAACATTGAAAAACCAACTTCAATGAAAAGATTTATTCAAACCAAACATTAATAACTACGTCCACAGATTGAAAAAAAATCAAAAAGGATTTTACATTGCACAGGGTGTGACAGATTTGTTCAACCTCGTCACAAGTTCGTCACAAGTGCCATTCAACCACGGTCCGCCCTCCATATAGGTTCGTCACAGACGTATGTAGTGACGAACGCTGGACATATCGATAAAATTCAATAATGTTTTTTGCTGGAGTTTTTAACGGAAAATGTTCGCCATTTCTTGTTCAGTTTTCCATCCGAGTTACTGGCCGATAAGATAAATCGAAATGTAAAATGATTTTCAGTTTTTCGGTTGAAATAATGAGAGCGTGCTTAAAATTTTCGTCATTATCTTTTTGGCAATACGTGGTGCAGTCGAGAATATATTGTACATATTATGTAACATGCTTATTATTTATTTATTTGTTCATTAAAAGGTACATTTTATATTATATAAAGTACACAGAGTCCATCAAAACTATGAACATAGTTTGTCTATTGGATCACGTAGAATATTAATTTACATTTAAAAAGTATACTTACATGTGCAATGTTTTTATTCGCTGTGGTTCAACAGTCTTATAAATAAAACAAAAAATACATTTTGGGGTATTTTAACTATTATCTATCTATTTTTCTCTTAAAACTTTCATACTAATTAATTCAAACCTTCAGACTCGCCGTTTGCCTCCGACTAGGTGCTCCATGCTGCTCTCCTCATCGCTGCCACTGCGGGGAAGCTGTCAACAGCCTCGGTCACCACGGCCTGTCGTGCAGCCGGAGTGCCGGTCGCATACCACGACATGCCAACATAAACGACGTGATCCGTCGCGCTCTTGTTGCCGTCGGCGTGCCAGCCGTACTCGAACCAAATGGCTTGGCACGCGACGATGGCAAGAGACCAGACGGCATGTCGCTATTTCCGTGGAAGGTGGGTAGGACTTTAGTGTGGGACGTGACATGCGTCGACACTCTTGCGCCATCTCACCTTCCCGGAACTGCATGTCGTGCTGGCTCCGCCGCTGCACAAGCAGAGAACCTCAAGCGGCGCAAATATAGTAACCTTATAGGCAATTACATGTTTGAGCCGTTTGGGGTTGAAACTCTAGGGCCGTGGGGTCCGAGCGCCCACCTTCTTGCCAGGGATATTTCCCAGCGCCTGGTTGACACTTCCCGGGACCCAAAGGCTAGCTTTTATTTCGCACAGAGGTTGAGCATTGCCATCCAACGTGGCAATGCTGCCAGTCTTTTGGGTACATTACCCAGTGACAGCGATGAGGAGCAATTTTTTGATGCCCTGTATTAGTTTTAAGTTGTATATATATATAAGTTTATTTTATTTTCAATTAATGTAAATATTTTGTGAATAAATAAATTATGTGAATTCAAACCAAAATGAATCTTTATCTTCATCTCTAAAACATTATTCATACGAACTAATTAAAAAGCCAATGATTCTCAAACTTAACTCTAAAATGCTACTACTTAATAATAAAATAGTTTTGAACTCAAGCACTTGTAATTTCCACTCGTTTTAGGTAAAGTGCAGCTAAAGTTTTTAAACTGTCTGAGCCAGTGATTTTCAAAGTTTCTCCTCTGTCATAATTTATTTTCATAGCGGGTGGCGGATGGTTGAAAACGATAAAATATAGTGCATAATAATTTTATATTAATTTTCAGAGTTCTAACCAGTTAAGGAGTGCATTAATCTTGTTAATGACATTAATATTGGACATAATAATGTAGGTTATATTTGTTGAGGATCAATATTTCTGTAAAATTATAATATTGCAGAGCTTAAAAATCTTTATCATAAGCTCATACAAAAGTTTGTAAGGATGTATCTGGGTATAGATAGTTTGTATGTTTTTTTAAAGAAAAACTGCAGGATGGATTTTGATGAAACTTGGCAGCAATGAAGTCCATGATATACATAATTACTTTTTATCCCCCTTTGAGACACGGGTGAAACCACAATCTAAAGCCAGTATAATATAATTTCTACTCCCCGTAACTCTAACTGGAAACAAACAGACGGTTTGATTGGCTGTGGCTCAACTATTTGCTCAGATTCTCACTCGGTTTGAGTGCTAGCTTTGAATATATGTAGATGTACTGGTTTGAGCGTATGTATATGTATGGGTATGAGAGTAAACGTACGGGGTTTTTTTAATGTTTGAGAAAGAAAGAAACAAATTTTGAGCGGTGGAATATAGAAAATTGCATTTTTTGTGGGAGATTTATTTCTTTTGCAGTTTTATTTTTAATCATGCTGCCTCGTTCTTGGTTGGATATAGAAATGAATTAACCTGAATCTAAACATCTTTTTTTCCAAATGTTATAAATATCCCTGTTACCAAACGTTTTTTAAGTTTTACGCTTCCTTCTTTTCTCAAGTTCGCTACCTACTCATGAATCTTTCTGTTAACCATCAATCTTTTACCGTTTTCCAATACTTACTTATTCTATGAAAATACATTAGAATTAAGTTTTTAATTAACCACAAAGAAGAGAATAAAGCCAAAATACCTAATAGATATAAAACCTTCAAACAGCAAGGTCAACAATTCTAGACTTTTCGCAATTGGCGTTGACGTGCACCATAGATTTCAATGATGGCGGCCGCTCCCGCCATTTCTCATTAGTACTGGGGCTTGGCTTTAACTTATACACGAAGATCGTCATGTTTTATGTAATCTTTTAGGTTTTAGGGATGGAGATAGATTTTTGCTGTATTTTAGGTAGTTGAGAAATGTTGGTGTATTGTGGTTTTGGTTGAACAATGAGTGTCGTGTCATAGTATACATTTTTATTTTATATATTTATTTAATACTTCTGCACATTCTGTACAAGGGCGGATTTAACTACTACTTTTATGTATGTACTGAGTTTTTTTTTGTATCAAAATAACCTTATAATCCGTCATCATTATACTTACCTTGTTTTCTTGAGTAATTCTTTAGTAGTCAGGATTAGTACCTACCTCTACCTACGTCTACTTGTTTTCTAGAATCTAGTACAGGTATATTGTGTACTTATAGGTATTTGAAAAACTGTCCTACACTTGTCCCCTAAATATATATAAGCAAACAATTTATAACTACTGGTAACACCTGTTCTTAGCATGATTTGTCGAAGGTGTACCGCAGAACATTATTCGTGGTAAATTGTGGGCGAAAAAATATAGCGGCACCATTTTATTATTATTTATTATCCTATAACTATCGAGGTTTAACTGTCTAGTATATATCTATAATGAGTTGTGTACCAAGAAGCTTATTAGGTGAAATTGCTTGGTGAATTAATTAGGCGTCTTTAATTTGTTATTTTTGGTATTTGTAAAGCACTGGTACTCGGCTGAATCCGGTTAGACTGGAAGCCGACCCCAACATAGTTGGGAAAAAGGCTCGGAGGATGATGATGAATTTGTTATTTTTGGTGTATCAAATCACAAAGTTATGAGCAACAAGACTACTATGTGGCTTTGTACCTTACTTTTACCAGCATACATAGTAGTTCTCAGCTGCACCTGGTTAGACTGGAAGCCAACCCCAACATAGTTGGGAAAAAAGGCTCGGAAGATGAAGATGATGACATAATAGTTTTGAAAATAAAAATAAATAAGTAGTTGAGTGTCAGTAATAACACTATTTCCACACTTGAAGACACTCCAAAGTACTACAAAATTACACTTTTCCTTAAAAAAAACAGCTATAATTACTGTTCAAAACACACACACATACAAATACGTTGACATAAACACAGAACAATCCTAATTGAAAACAGCATGGCGGTGAAGGTTCCATATCACCCAGAGTTGGGTCAACTAATGGCAGGCTATTTGATCCCAGGGGACCAAGTTATAGCAAAGAGATTATACGACTTGGCCAAGTTTGATGTAAAACAAGTGACGATGTGAGCGGAAAAATGAAAAAGATCAATTCAATAATTAATTTTGGGGACAAATATAGATCTATTTCTGAGTTTTTAGAAATCTTGTCTTTACCTCAATAACTCTTAAACATAGTTCAAAGTCTTTTATAATTACTCATTCATTACAAAAAAACAGTAATTTACTCTTTAGGTATAAAAAAACTCCATACAAATACGATGACATACTTAATCACAAACAGTCCAATTCTAATTGAAAACAGCATGGCGGTGAAGGGGCTCTACCTACAACATTCAGAGTTGGGTCACAACTAATGGCAGGCTATTTGATCCCATGGGGCCAAGTTATAGCAAAGAGATTATACGACTTGGCCAAGTTTGACGTAAGACAAGTGCCAATGTGAATAGTAAATTTTGGGTAAAATAGGTATATTTTAGAGTTTTTAAACATTTTCAGCCTTAGTACAAAAACTTAAACATCTGTTGAACCCTTGTTTAAAAAAAGTGTGGCTGCAAAACGGATACGTACGGATACGAATACGAACGTCATAATCTGTCATTTTTAGACAAGTGTTCAACAGACTTTATCTCAATAAAAACGGAGTAAAGTTATTTCAAGTTTAAACCACAAGACATGTAGGTATAGTTATTCCTAGTGTACCTCTAATGCCTTTTTATTAATAAGACTGTACAGGCTTTGAACGGCACACATGCGTCCTTTAGGGGATGTGAAAAGGTTAGGCAGAGGAGGATGATGAATTAAACAATTTGACGAAATTGAAAAATAATAGCTTTAATAAAGCCCGTAAAACTTGAATAGCTAAAGATTTTCTCTCTTCTCAAATAACTTCAGTACCCTATACGGCGTGAAAATCAAGAATAATCCAAACAAACAGACATAAGATCTTAAAAGATAAAGACAAACTTAAACACAAAAACTCGGATAATCAAGGAATTTCCCACTCGTGCCAGTTTCAGGAAACTTTGTAACTTTTTAATTAAAATCTGTTAATAATTCATCTCAATTTGCTGAGTGTCCTGACAAAGGTTTTTGCTCACAAACCCTTCAAGCCTTGAGTACGGCGTAAGTAGGGTTGCTTTACATAAATATTTTGCTTATCGACATTGTCAAGCCTTTTGATATATTTTCTTTCTATGGAAAATATTTTAGAAGGTACGTTCATTAATAAGTCAGACCGTGGTGTTGTACTGCAGTTTTCCAGTATAGATACAATCTATTCATACATTTGTTTGCCGATGGTAAATATGGTTCACCCTAGTAATATAGACTCACCCTAGTATTATACATATGTGTGTATGTCCCTCCTTATTTTTTTAAATTCCTATATTTCCCCACATTGTACTAGAGCGCTACTCGAATTTCTTTATGTAAGTCTTCCCGAAGTCAAGTACTTACCATATGAAAATTACATAACGGGGACTTAAAAGTACTCCCAAAATTACTTTCCCATTAATAATGAAGGAAGTCTGTCATAAAGTTGTAACATCTAACCCTATAATCACATATTCAAAACCACATCTTAAAAGCACACAGGTACTGACAATTTGCACCCCATCGACTACACGTAAAGGGTTAAATATCAAACATTATCTATGTCTATTGGACGTAGTTATGCAGAAACGTTCCAACCCACTGTAAGTTGAATTTGAGATATAAGCATTTACGCGTTTCAGTTGTATTCTTTTTTATTCTAACTAGTAAAGGTATATACTAGAGGTTTCATTGTTGAATTATATTGAGTTTAGATAACCATATGCTAAATTTTAGGCTGTTCAATCACAATAACTCGATTTCGGGTGACTTGTGGGTTGGAACGTTTCTGCATAACTACGTCCTATTTGTACCCTCTTCCGTAACAGATTTTCAACCCTTACAAACCCTCTTAGGGGATTACGAAACGTCCCTTTTTAAGGGGTGTTCGAGATTACTTTCTTTGGATTCCCCAGTTTAGAAGTTTTGCCAACTTTGATCTGTGAATTTTGGAATATTCATGATTCAAGTTGAGCTTTCGGTGTCAGTGTTACTTATTATTAAAACAAAGGATGGCGGAGGGTTACATTTGTTTTTTGACGGAGGATAATCATGGGGCGTATAATGTATGATTATTTATTCCTTAAAAAATATCTTGAGTTTGGCAATATGACACAAATACCATTGTTATAATAAGTAGTGTTCTAAAGATATCTTGGACCCCGTTGACCACAAGTGTTGAAAAACATCCTTAAATTAAATCAATCGAAGTGTAAGTAAATAAGCTGATGCATCATCAACCTTTTTATTGTCACAGGCACCGGCCTCTTCTCATAATGAGAACATTAACAGTATTTCTCAAGGCAGATTAGCCATTTCATACTTATTTCCTCAAGATGTGTTCCTTTACTCACTCTGTTTGATTATTTTCAAAATCATGTATAATTTACACTTTGGTACATACCGAAATACAGACAAAACATAAAACGCAAACGTTTTACAACTCTCATAATATTTCCATCACCATTAAAACTGAATCGATCATACACAAAGCTGAGATTGGCAAACTTCCCCTAACAGTTAATACAGTAAATACACGCGAAAACCCCTCACTTCCTACCTTTCAGTATTGAAGCTTATACCACTCGCACACTGAACACTAAACAGTCGGCCATTTTCTTTTTCTATAGGCCTTAGATGCCAGATACAAATAAATAAATTGAAGCGTAGATACCTAATTATGTGGCTTTTCGCTATTTTTACTTCTAAATAATATGTGTATATTCTTTTATGTGATATAATGAATCATATTGTCTGCAAATGGTTTACGATTGCAATATGTGTGTAGAGCAGACTACCCTATAGACGAAATGGCAGACCAATAGCAAACTAATGAAATGTCATTGGAATACGATTGGTCTTATATTAGAAGCAGAATGCCCGCTAAGGTTAAACTGTTATCGAGATTCAATTGTTATCCAATTGTCACATTATTAACTTAGTAGAATCTAGCCTCTGATTTTGTAATGTGCGTACTACCATACATCTTCATACTGATTTATGAGCCTAAGCAAACTATCGGCCGACTATAAGTTTGCAGTGTACCTATTCGTAAAGTATTACGTCATAAGTATATTTAGTCAGAGAGGCTTTTGAGGGAAAACCCCTAAGGAAGGGATCTGAATTTAATTTTAAATTTACACCCCGTGTTAAAACCTTTGTGGTAAGAATTTGGTCTTTGTTTGTCCCTGTGGGAGGTCCAATTAGGGGAAATATAAAGAACCTGACATGAATATGAAATAAGGAAGAAAGAGATAAAGGTATATTGAGTGGGGAAAAGAAAATTGTGGAACTGAAAAGAAATGTCATTTGTACATCTTTGGGAGCCGTCGTGTAGCCTGAAAGTCTGAACAAAACGTTTGCGTAGATTTTGATGAAACATGTCTACGCGCTATCGCGGGATCACATGCTTTTTTATTTAAAAAGGACTGCATCTAAATCCGGTTTTAGCGTATCAGCGCTTAGGTAGGTACTACAGTCAGAAACATGACGGTAAAATTACACTCCTCTTTTTGAGTCGCACGAATAAATAAGTATCATGTTTCCCGGTTGAGTAGGTCAGATAGGCAGTCACTTCATGTAATAGGAAATGTATATGTGAAATAACCAGACAGATTTTATTAGATGATGGTGAAATAATAACTGGCATATAATTTATCATAAATATTTTATCGTAAATTCGTATATTATAATGCGTAAACCTAATGTAATGAAAATGTTTATTGAATGTAAAATATAAACTTGTTAGTGCACTTCATAAGCCGAAGTTTTCCAATCATAACTTAGGCGCGTGACTCGCGTTTGTTTATACTAGCTATAGCCCGCGGCGTAGTTCGGGATTTATGTACAGGTATACATCTTATAGCTGATAATATTTATATTTAATCATGTTAATATTATAAAGCTGAAGAGTTTGTTTGTTTGAATGCGCTAGTATTGGGAAATGCTGGGGCGATTTTAAACATTTTTTTTGGCGTTACATAGTAGGTAGTTCATTTATCAAGAAAGGCATACATACATATATTTTATACTTACATAACACACTTTTTATATTTGGGCGTAGGTTTTAGATACAGACTAACAAAGGAAGACTTTGAGATTCCGGTGAAACGTAAACAGTCTCAGCTATCATTATGTCATGTTTAATTTAACTCACATAATAAATAATTGAAAATAAAGGAAAATTGTTGCCCTTACACAAGACGAGGATAGGTAGTTCAATAAAGATAATTTGAGATGACGTCGTTACTGTTGCCACTTCTCCACGTTTCTTTGATGTTTTATATAAAGACTGTTACACCGTGGCTGTTTGCGAAATACCTGTGAAAATATAATTATTTATATGGACATTTTTTAAATAAAGTCATCTACTTAGTTAGCCTTTCCCAAGGGTTTTACATGGAGTAACTTTCTATGTACATGCCCATACATGTTAACATAATAGGTAACAAATAAGTAACATAGTAGGTAACAATCCTTTAGTAGGACTGGTATTAGTAAGTTTTTTTTACCTATTTTATCATAAGAATATTTAGATCTCGCTAGATTCGGCTAGATGCAACTGTTACAAAGAGTAGTCCTGGTCCTGCCTTTTCAGTTCATTACTAGAGATTTTTCCTTCAGTTTCTAATGAAAATATTAAGTAGGCAAGGAAGTACAAAAAATTAAGTATCTTAAATACTTAGTCGAGAACAAAGGCTGAAGTTGTTGATGAAAATAAATGACAACGTGAAACTCCCTCGGGCTGAGTGTTACGGAAAAAATAAAGAGTGTTTGTAACTTTATCTGCCTGAGGCTAAGTGATTATATTTTTCTACTTATATTAATTTATGAGGATTTTGTGTCTACCTATGCATAAGTACTAATATTATATTTATTTCTTTATTTTTACATCAGGACAAACACAAACATCCCATAATGTTAGTTATAAAGATGCAGATTTTGTTTGAATCCCAAGTATTACTGGGCCGATATGAAAAAATATTTCAGTACCAGATACCTAGTCTATGTATCAAGCTAGCCTATACGTTATTTTACCAATCAATCAATCGTCATTTTATCCGAATGCGGAAAGTAGTTCCCACGGCATGCGGGTGAAATCGCTGGCTGATGCTAGTTATGGAATAAAGGATATAAGTTTATTAGTGTTTTTCCTGCAATAAGGCTAAATAACAGTTCTAAACCAGATTTTTACTATTCCACTTAATGGAACGACCAATAATTCTCTTGAAATTAAACACTGGAATACAGCCATATGACGTTAAAGTTATGACAAACATTACCATTAAACTATGGTAATAGCTAAACCTAATACTCTGTTAATGGCTACACTATACATTATAACGACTTGATTAAATTACTATGTATTTTATGGTGTTGGCCCATAGTTTTAACCGCGTCCCAGAGAAATTATTTCTTGTACCCGGATAAAAACTACCCTATATCCGTTTCCAGGATACAAACCTACTCTGTGCCAAATTTCATCTCAATCGGCTCAGTTGTTTTGAGTTTGTTAAAAACACTGATCATGTTGCTTTCTTGTACTTTTTTCAAGTTTTTTTTTATATGTTCTTGTCGATTACAAAATGTAAATTTAGTTACAGTACTAAGAAATAAGTACTCCCTTGGTAGACATGCTACTTAGGTATTCATTTGGTTTGCAATTACAAACCGTATACATTTTTAAGGAAAAAAGATCGGATGATATAAAATGTTTTATTGTTCTTGAAATGAGTTCACTGAAAATTAGAACGGACATAAAATGCTACCTTGAGGCACACTTGTATATTTTTAGACGTTGATTAACATACGGATGCTAGAATTGTTTTTTAGTTTGAGATAATATGAGTATAGTAAATAAACAAAACAAACAAAGATAACAATATACACATATAAACACAAAAAAATACCAATCCTAATTGATGATACTACTCAAACGCTTCCCTTAATTACCAAAACTACAATATGCTCTCCAAAATAAGGGTACCCCGTATACAACTATATTTATATATCCATAGGTTTTCACACCATTGTGAAACGATCCCATGCCATTACAAACATACTTAAGGTCGGAACGGGACGCACAGACATATATAGAAAGCATTATACCACCATCACACAATGGGGTAGCGATAATGGTGGACTATAAGAGCTGATTTCACCGTTCACAATCATTTTTAAGAAGAGTTTCTATAGATAAAATGTTGTCTTTTCAATTGATTAGAGTTCTTATAAATTGGACGTTTTGTGATAGTCGTTTGTTTTAAACCTTTTCTAGCCGAATAACATTTAACACTGACTTTAAAAAGAGATCAATATCGAAGTCGGTTTAAATTTTTGCGGATAATGGCTAACGCACTATATGATTGATACATATACCTATATTATACATAAATTCACACAAGCTCTTGGTTTAAAGATTCGTCAATTATGTTGTGATTGAACTGTGTCCTGTAAAAATCCGATTCGGCTTAGAAATTGATGTACCATGTGCATAAATCTAGCACAGCTAGTATTCAAAGTTGCTGGAGTAGAGACCACGGATTAGCAAGCGCAGCCTAGGACGTCCACCAACAAGGTAGACAGACAACCTTATAAAGGTCGCCGGAAGACGCTGGATGCGGGTCTCCTCCAACAGGTATCCATGGAGATCTGAGGGGGAGGCCTATGTTCAACAGTGGACGTCCTATGGCTGAGATGATGATGAATATTTATGAAGCCAATGTCTATCAGCCGACTAAAAGTTTGCAGTGTGTAACTCTTAACCTTGCCTTTGACTTTGCAACAGACTGTTTCTCCCCACATGTTCATTCTCACTAAGACAAAGCTCCTCATGTGACGTCACAGATGACAGTGACAAGTCCGGTCTATATATTGTTACACGCATTTAGACGTTGTCAAAGGTAAACTTACGCGTGGTGTAATTTGTAGGAGACTGAAGTTAATGTATGAATCTTTATTGATATTTAATGCGAAATTGAGTTTGTTTGTTTAATTGTAAAAAGGCATGTAGATAGATGGTACCTAGATAAAGAGATAAGCTTATTTTATCAGGTTTTATAAGAAGATTTCTTGGAAAGCGAACCCAAGAGATGCAAGAGACCAATTTGGAGCTTCCGTAAATTGCAAACTTTTAGCTGACCGATAGTCATCATCAATCAGAATGGAGATGAATGTGCGCACATTACAAAACTTCACGGCCTTCAAACTAAAGTGTCAGCGAACCATCGGCCTACAGTTTAGCCTACAGTATGCATTAGCTTTTATTATGATAAGAATATTCGCACTAGTTCGAAAGAGTTACCGCGGCCCTGGTACATAAAAGGCCTACGACGGAACACGACAGTTTTTAGTCAGTAAGAGTCTGACACTCCCTCACCGCTGCTAACCCACAGCGGGAGGGGTCATTCAATGTTTTTTGACGTCGTTAAAAAAGGTAACCATCAGCCGATAGCTTAGCCTGCAGTATGCATTGGCTCTTATTATAACCAATTATGATAAGAATTTATCTCGGATCTCTTACCTACATGCTTCTTCAACCGAGCTCCCAAAAAGAACGAGGCATCTTCGAATGTTTTTTATAGTTTCCCTTTGCAAATCCGGCTCCCAACCCAGTATTTACATTAAATAAACCCAGAATATAATTACGGATACAATTAAAACGGTAGAGAAGTTAATTACCGGACCGCCATGCCAAAACCACACATTAATATGGCTTTGGTGACGTCACAGGCTTGCTCAACCAAATTAATTGTTATTGAATGTTATTAATATATTCAGGTGCCCCTTTAGCCTTTATGAACCATAAGCCATTCAAACTTGTTGTCACACGTTTTTACCCAAAGAGCTTTACTTACTTGAACGTTCTAATCTCTCTGGACCGATAGCAAGAATTATTTCAGTGTCAGATAGCCCTTTTATAGAGAATGGATACAGGCTGCTTTTAACCGGGTGCCCAAAGCAGTTCCCTCATAGAAACCGCTGGAGTACAATATTTCTAATCTCTTCTATGCAGCAGCTTGCACTTATGAGACAATAGAAAATCAACTGTCTCACGTATTATCTGCGTACCGGCCATAGAAATCACCAAATTGACAAAAAGTATTTACCTATCACTTACTTATGATCATCATCATCATCATCATCAGCCTATCGCAGTCCACTGCCGGACATAGGCCTCTCCAAGTGCACGCCACTGAGATCGATTTTCGGCTTCTCGCTCCAGTATTTATGATAGCAATGTTTATTTTGCTATTACATTCAGAACTTTAACCGTCAAAGTTTAAACGGCAATACACCCGCACTCAGTTAACTTTTCAGTTGTATGAAACAAAGGTTATACACAGACAAACAGACAGACTAGTTTATAACAAATAGAGTAGTTCACAGCTTACTGCTTTCTGTACTTTGTTTAAGTGCATGTGTTTGGAGACTGTATTTAGTCGACTGTTAGGTGCCTGCGGTTTTACCCCGTAGTGGATAAAAACTAGCCTATATGTTATGTAAACTATATATTAAGTATGTGACTATTTTATTTACTGGATAACCAAGGGGTATTGGGTTGCCCGGGTAGCTGGGTTGAGGTGGTCAGATAGGGCAGTCGCTCCTTGTAAAGCACTGGTAGTCTGGTACTCAGCTGCATCCGGTTAGACTGGGAGCCGACCCCAACATAGTTGGGAAAAGGGCTCGGAGGATGATATTTTATCTACTGGTTTTGCTTTTCTAGATTTTGTTCTGTAAAAAAAAATGATTTGAAACGATAACCTACTTCTACTTTAATTACAGATCTGATCAAACAACTTTTCCGTTCAGAACTTAGCTGTTGATAAATCCACTAGTTTGAAATCGAATGAGCTCTTTGAAGAAAAAGCAAATAGGTGAAATCTCTTACCTATAGATATTAATTTCATACATCAGAACATCAGACTTATAGCATCAGAACAGTGCTATGTCCCCAAGCAATATCATTTGGACCGTGAGCGTCACAAAGAAACTGTCATATTAATAAATAAATCGTATCGTCTACCATTTGTCACTGGATCGAAATAAAGACATTACTGGATATTATATTAAACATGTCACGACATTTGATATAGCTCTCGATGTCAAAACAACTGAAATCCAACTCTATCCTAAGCTAACTAAGGTTGATTATTGTTTGCAGGTATAATTGTCATGGGACCTAATAAAATGGGGGAGATCAGACTGTAACAGCATGATAGGTTTTTAATTTAAGAACGTGAGGTCTACGGCGGCCATTTTTTATTGCAGTGATAGGTTCTTTTTTTGAAATCTCTAGAAAAACATGGCTTCAATATTTACATGATGAACAAAATGACAAGCGGATATGTCATAGCTTGTAAGCAATGGAATCCGCCCATTATTTTCAAAATCAAGTCACCAAGTAATGAAGACCAATCATTGACTGATTGGTTTTGATTTGACTAAGAATCGGAACGTCTCGTAAGTTCTAGTTACTGATACCTCGTGCGTTGCTTGACCTACAAGAAGGCACCTGACCTACCTTCAATATGGCATATCCACTTTCTTTCCTTCCTCCATGAATATTCACGTCACACCATTGTTAACATTTAAATTTAGAATTCCAGACGAATGGAGTCTGTAGGTGCTAAAAATAAAATAAAAATACACATAAGAAAGAAATAAAAACTCTTTGGACTAATCAAAATAATTTTATGGGTACTTTTTTACGCGTTTGAAGTTCCTTTTTATAAATTCAGTTCTGGCGCCGTTCTCCTTTTTATTTATAAGTTGGGGTTATGAGGAACATAATTTCTCATTTAAATTCTGTTATGTTCGTTTGAAATGTTACGCTGCACGCTTTTTGGTTGTCATCAAAATTGTAGCAGGAACTTGTAGCTGTGTTTTTAGTCTTTAACCTTAATTTTTGTCATAGTTAAATCACTTAGGTTGATTTTTTTTAAAGGTTCCGAAAAATCCAATCATGAAAGATTTTACAATTGCTAGACTCTTTTGGACCCTCGTTACTTTCACAGTACCTCATTATTATTTACCTATGCATTTTGAAGAACGAGATTTTTTTATTATTACATTTTAAGCGATATTGTCTTAACTCTTATGAAAAACATCCCAGCCCAGCATTGGGACGATAAAGATGCTGCAACAGTAACAGCTAGACTCTCAAAACTAAAACATTATTTTCAAAAACAAAAACGCAAAATGGCGTCAAACAGAGCTACAAAACTGGCAGCTAATAATTCTGTGTAAAGCAACCTCGTCGGCCGTCGGTTGATGAGTAAAACAAAGGCGAACGCATGGCTGGACATGTTTCTCATTATAAAAGAAAAGTCGTTCGTGTTATAATGCTGTCTACTTTCTGTTATATAAAAAGTTCAAAATGACTACAAAAACACGCTATTATAAATGCGCGCTAATCGACTTCTAAGTTCTTTAAAATACTTTTTCAACAAGTCCAAACACAGCCATGATACAATGTTCGATTTTGAAGTTCCAGTTCATATCTTCCGGGTCCATCATCAGACCGGTTTGACAACACCATATTATAGTATTGTCATCAGAACTACATACAGCTACCATTTTTCATGACGCTACGATGCTTGGAAGATGGTCAAATTAATTACCATTTACCTTAGATTCCATTACATAGTTACATACAGGTCGACCTAAACGAATCGTGTTAAAAAGAAACTTGATTAAGTATATAATTGAATATCATGATCATTCTCAGGAGTTCAATAATTTTAACTAAGGAACCGGCAAACCCTTGATAATGGACTGGTTGTCAGACTTTCTGACTTCTGTTTTCTGATTCCGGCTTATTTGCAGCACAGAGTAGCAATGTGACATAACATCTGTAAACAAGTTGGTAAATCGATAAATTATCGCGTTTTGCTTAGCAGTTCAGGCAGCTATTAATATTATATTTGTGGTATCAGTCAACATAGCGATAAAACGATCGCGGATATTTAGTGACGTAGTGTCATAGGTGGGTTAGGAAGCTAAGCTACGCGATTGTAGGTTGTAGAACTTAAAATTGCAAAACCATATATATGGGTTCAGGAATTGGATATTAATCTTTGTGATATCACTTGGGTTTAAAACAAATGCTCCAATTCAATCAGAAAACAGGGATTTTAAGTAAGATTGCTGTGATGATTTCTTGCTTTAATAACCATATGTCATAATAACTCGGTGGTTAGTACTCGTAGGTATTGCATAGCATACCTACATTGACAGATAAAGAACAAAATGTTGTATTCAGTTCTAAAATTTCTACTATAGATAACAGAACCAAAGGCGTTTTGTCTAACATCTCAGAAATATATTGTGTATACTTAAATAGTAAAAGTATGTATTTTCAATTCTTTGTGTTCAAGAGCAGATTGATCAAGGTTTTGTCCCGAATTTTTCTTTAGCCTTATAGCTATAGCATGGCCTCGCTACCACAAGCTCAAGTAGGACATGAACCAATATTGACTAACCCAAGGCTATAAAGTTTGACGGATTAGTTTGAGAATCAATGCGCTCATCTTGACAAGGTCGCTACTGTGGGTAAATCGATGGTTTTATGGCCACAAGTAGATTTGTTTGTTTTGTCAGGGGTATGGTGTTTTTATATAAGACCAGCTTCCGCCCGCTGCTTCACCCGCGTAGAGTTCGGTTATATCGCGTTTCCAAGAGAATTCTTCAAAAGTCTGGGATAAAAACTATCCTATGTTCTTTCTCAAGGTCAACCCTATCTCTGTACCAAATTTTATTAAAATCATTTCAGTGGTTTAGACGTGAAAGCGTAACAGACAGACTGACAGACAGACAGACAGAGTTACTTTCGCATTTATAATATTAGTAGGGATTTGTAACATCATCATCAGCCTTTTTATCGTCCCACTGCTGGGCCCAAGCCTCCTTTCATACAGAGAAGGATTGCTTGCGTAATGCGGGTTGGTTATTTAAGACAGTATCTATAATTCAAGTTTCCTCGAGATGTTTTTATTCAACTGTAATTAGCCATTGGTGTCCAAGATATACTCAGAAATTATTTAAACTTACACAAATTGCTTGTTACTCACCTTACCTGGAATCGAACCAGCCTATACTTGAATGGTTGGTGCTTTACCCGCTAGGCTGTCACAAGAAGATTTTTTTAAGTATCAGTGATATGGTGTTTTCTTTAGAATTTGTGTCATTAAGATAAATAAGTAGATACCTACAGGTACTTGTGTGTTTATTAATTGATTTAAAACACGGAAAAGACCTAGACAATTTAGAGATTCTTCAATAATTCCTCCCTACAGCACACAAATTAAAACAACGTGCATTTAGCCAACTTACAAGCGTTATTCACCTGGCTCGTTAGAGAACACTATACGCAATGAAACACGAACTTAATTAATAGATCGCCATAAAGCTTCGCCGACGTGAACAAAGCTTTGTAAACTAATATGTAGGAGTCTGGGTAATCTGATGAGCATGAAGATCGTACGGCTGAAGGTATGAAGATACATGGTAAAACTGGCTTTTAGTTCACAACTTTTTAGTCCTAATTTGGAGTTGAAAAAGATGACGTTTAGAAATGTTGTAGATTTCTGAAATGGCTTAACCGAGGGCTGCGGGATTGTTCGAAAGAGTCAGTGGTACAATATGGGCTCCAGAAGGAACATGGAGGGTATCGGTAACTAAACATTAAGCTAATCTGTGGTAGGTATTAGTCAATAATAGTCTGAGACACAAAGCGGGAGGGATCATTTGATGGATTCCCGACAAAATAAAGTACTACATTTGTATTTTAGGGTTAAATATCGCATAATTATCGTATTTTAGTTGTAACCGACTTTTAGGCTTAGAGTTTCTTTCTACGTAGATAAAATATGCCCTTGTCTAGTTTTTTCCCTATCTCCAAAATAAACAAAACCCTTGAGATTCCGAAAATAAATGTATGTAAAAACCTTTCTTGAATTTATTATGAAATATGTTTATTTTTGTGGAAATTTCCATTTATTTTATAATTGGGTACGTTCTGAATAAATCCTACATTCGAATTACTACATACGTTCTTTCTTTTGCGCTGATTTTAAGAAGTAGCTACAAAAAGAAAAAATAAATATTAATGCTATTTTAGTTTTCAGTAGGTTTCTGTTATTTCAGTGACTATATATCTGACTATCACGGTTCGTGAGATACAGACTGGTGAAAGATGAACGGACAAGTTCAATTTCTTATCGATTAAATTCTTAGCAATAAACGAGAAGATACCGTATGAGTATTGTTGTAGTGGTAAGTGAAAAAACCATAGTCCTTAGCCGCGCCTTTTGTTTTGCAATAAAACAAAAAAGTAAGTTTTAGTATAAATATACATATAAGGGCCCTGGTGCAGCCTTGTCACAATACTAATTATAAATAGAAACAATGCTTCACTTTATATTTGAAACGTATTCCAAGTGATTGGACATATCAATTCGATGGAATAAGGATAGCTACAGACTATGTGACTTTGTCACGCGACTGTACAATACGATAGATTGTGTGGCAACCTTTAATATCAGGCTTCACGGTACAAATGGATACCACTCTAAATTGGGAATATATTTTCAGGGGGAACACACCTTAATTTATAAGTAACTGTAGCTGTTTTTCGCAGGAGGCTAAGTAACAGCCACATGGGTCGATCAATCTTAGCTTGATGCGGTCTGTCTATGGAAAGGTGACCATTGTGTCATGACGAGTTCCTTTGTTCTTCGGAGATTACTTTAAATTGATGGGTCCCAGGTGTCTTTTGAATAACTTCTTTCTGAATAAGCTAGAAAGTCTGACTCGGTTTTCCTCAGCAGTGATGGGTTGCCCGAGTAATTTGGTTGAGGAGATCAAAACACTGGTACTCCGCTGCATCCTTTTAGACTAGAAGCCGACTCCAATCATTATCCTCCGAGCCTTTTTCCCAACTATGTTGGGGTCGGCTTCCAGTCTAACCGGATTCAGCTGAGTACCGGTGCTTTACAAGAAGCGACTGCCTATCTGACCTCCTCAACCCAGTTACCCGGGCAACCCGATACCCCATGGTTAGAAGTCGACTCCAATATAGTTGGATAAAGGCTAAGCAGATGAGTATGGAATAAGTTACGATATTGAATATAGAGCCAGACACGAGCAAATCAGAGAGACAGAGCCAATCTCATAGGAGTCAAAAAGTCAGACGGTCAATGTACCCATATAAATACATAACTCTTCTTGGCAGTTGGTTAAAAAGGTTTTAACTACAACACATATTACATAAGATTCCCATATTTCATATCATGAAGTGGGTTATGATCCTATGGTATTCAGGACATAGCGCCTCTTAATGTAGAGACTGGCAGTAAGCCGAGATATCTAGGACAAAAAAGAATATTATAATACTAGTATAGAGTATTGGCTGAAAGCCTGGTTAGTTCTTTAAGAAATTCTAGTGATTTATATACTTTAAGATTATATCTTTTTTGTACTTAAATAAGTTGATTTTAGGATATCTTTAAGTAGCAATGAAAAGGAGGCGTTCTTAATAAGATGGTCAACCTTATTGTTGTATTTCGAGATCAAATCAAAATCAAATATCAAATTGTTTTTATTTCAAATAGGCCTTTGCAGGCTCTTATGAAACGTCAAATTAGTTGCACGGTTCCAAAAAGTTGGTCTCATGGAGAAGAGCCGGCAAGAAACTCCATAGACACTCTTTTAAAAAGTAATATTGTCACAAACATTCTATTACATAACAATAGTAAGCTGATAAAATTGTACAATGCAACTGAAAGGTAAACAGTAAATCAATACAATCCAAAGAGAAAAGAAAAAGACGTTTAATTGCCAGAGAAGCCACACATGGAGAGATGAGTTATCGCAATATAATATCTTTATCGTCAACGAAGTCTTGAATTTTATAATAAGCTTTTTTAATGAGGGTGGATTTTACAGTGTTCTTAAATTTTTTATCGTTTACACACTTAGGCAGCTTGTTGTAAAAACGGACACAGTTCCCTAAAAACGATAGCGAGTGAGTCATACTTGTGTGGGTAAATTATGTACATGTATATTATGGCATACAAGTTTAGGTACCACGCTTTCATGAAATAAAATAACGAGATGTAGATACAGAGTGGCTAGTTTGGGGCTAATGATAACAAAAAATGTACTATTTTGGAAATAAAATTGCTTATTCTTAGATACTCATCTAATTGATGGTCTTACAGCCCCATTCCTTGGATATTACGTTTAAGTGTTTGATGATTTCGGTCTTATCTGAATTCTATGTTATAGACCGTCAGGTAATTTTTCGAAAACTCTGAGGTTAGGGCTTATTAGCTTAGTAAGTAATTTTTATTTCCATAATGAGAAGTGTTGCATTTATGTATGTAGATTATTTTCATTTGAATTTATTATTCATGAAATGTAGTGTAATATGAAGAGAATGTGGAAATGAGGTTGAACATTTTTATGAGGTCAATGACATCTTTGTATGACGTCATACTATGTTCTGCTATCGTTCTGCATAATTTTTATACGGTAACATATTATGTTAATTTAATTACGAGTTGATGAGTGTTTTCTTTATTATATTTGAATTATAAACACGTGTTATGAATATGTAACCATATTTGACTTAAGTATTTATACGTAGAATGACGTCCTCGTTGGCGCATAAGTCACCAAGCTGGACTGCCGAACCGTTGGTTTCGAGTTCGATTCGAGCACATGATAAATAGCTTTTTCTTCTAAGCCTTTTCCCAAGATAGTTGGGGTCGGCTTCCAGTCTAAGCGGATGCACCTGTGTACCAGTGCTTTACAAGGAGCGACTGCCTATCTGACTTCCTCAACCCAGTTACCCGGGCAACCCAATACCCCTTGGCTAGATTGGTATCAGACGTACTGGCTTCTGACTACCCGTAACGACTGCCAAGGATGTTCGATGGCAGCCTAATGTCAGTCAGCTTATCGTAGGGTTAACCGACTCTGTGTGAAAAGTGTCCCAAAACAGGACACAAATTCTGAAGAATTCACCTTTATAAATCCGCAATAAAAAATCATTGATTCTGTTTTGATAGCTTTTCCATCTTAATTTCTACAAACATCTTATATACACAGCCGTTGCAAGTAAGTCTTGCGACTAAAGCAATCGTGCGATCGGGTCTCAAAGCAGTCTTAGCACCAAAGAGGATTAATTCAATTGTCTATAGATAAGCGCAGTTTGCAACGAGTTTCTATACTCTCTGGTTGTAGAGGATTTAGAAAGAGTTGTTTGTTTTTAATGTTATTAGTTGTTTTTGTGATAAATAATTAGGTTATATGGTTTTAAAAGTGGAATTATGTAGCTGATTTGAGTTCCGTACCCAAGAGTCAAAATGGAACCCTATTAGTAGGACTTCACTGTCCGTCTGTCACCAGGCTGTATCTTAAACCGGCCAAGTCGAGTCGGACTCGCGCACGAAGGGTTCCGTACCATTATTTATAAAACGGACAAAATTAAAAAAACGTTTGTTGTATGGGAGCCCCCCAAAATATTTATTTTATTTGTTGTTATAGTGGCAACAAAAATACATCATCTGTGAAAATTTCAGCTCTCTAACTATCACGGTTATTGAGATACAGCCTAGTGACAGACGGACGGACAGAGGAGCGAAAACAATAGGGTCCTGCTTTACCCTTTGGGTACGGAACCCTAAAAACTGTGACAGTTGCACAGATGACGTACCTAAATACTTCTATCGCGTCTACCATACAGAAAACTGACATTTAAAGCTGCTCCAAACTTGCTTAAAAATGAAGAAACAACACAGGAGAATAATTTATACTTAATTCTATTCGCCACCTTAAAACCGAGTTGCCAACATAAAAAAACCCAACGCCTTCTTTATAGCAGAAAGAAACTTAAATACACTCTTACGCACACATGAATACGTTTTACGAGCCATTTTGAGGGTAGGTCTTAGAGCATCCAAACTACTGGAGACGCTGTGGCCGTGCCTTTAAAATTAGAATTAGAATTTATTGGCCTCTTTTAAAGCATACGAGACTTAATGTCCAGCACACGCTATTACAATCTGTCAAACCTAAATACGCACGCAAGCTATTACTATCTGTCAAACCTAAATAGATTTTCCACTTTATCCTTTAAGTATAACGTTTAACGTTGATATTTGTTTAAGTTTATGCTTGTGTTTGACAATTTTGTCGTGTTTGTTTAACGATATGGGTCATGATGCGTGAGTGGTAACACTAATTGTGGTCTTGCCTCACTATGTTTCGCCATCTTTCTTCCAACCCAAAAGCAGTTTAAGTACTTTACTTACTTGCGTATTTTTTAAGCCTTAATCGATTACTATTGAAGCTAGCTTTTAAGTAAACCAATTAACAAAGTTAACTTTAACGATTATTTAACTGAACATGACGACAGAATTTTTCACATTGCGATCTGTGCTCATAGCGGCTCCGGTTGGTTAAATATTCTAAGGGGTGGGTAAATAAAATTTGTTACGGGGTAAAGAAAAACAAGGCGGGTTTAACTGACATTTATATTTTAGGTTAAGTGATGAGGGCCGGTAACGGGTTAGCGACGGAAATGGTTAAGTTTTAACTGTGTTATATGGGTGGGGTTTTGTATTTTGTTTTATTGGGATAACTTTTGAATTATATTTGGTTTGAATCAAGCTTTTTGTATAACGGTTAAAAGGCTTGGTTAGATAGGGGTGTAAATAAATACCGTGGAACATTTGATATGAGGCAGAATTTTATTGAACTTGGGCTGTATAAATAACTTGTAGTAAGTAACACTTTTTTAACACGCTATATTAGCTGCACTTGTAACTAACGATGTATGCAAGAAAATCTTGGAATCTTAATTTGACCCACTTCCCGGTCTTCGATTAGGATCAAATTTTGCACACGCTCTTAGTTCTGATGACAATACATGACTAGCGTATTTTTAGTTATAAAACTTTTTTCTAATATTGTTCAAAATTAAACAGTCTTTCCTACGCTTTCCACACTTATTTCTAAGTTTCTCTTATATTTTTGTCAAGACTTTCACCTGTTTCTTTTAACCCTTACACAAACAAACAAAGCTAGTTTTAATAAAAAAGTTAAGGGGAAAACACACGTTTAAACATAGAAATGAGCCATTAATCACTATAAACGTCTACACTATTGCTATACCGTGTAACAGGTGGCTAGTATTATGTTACAATATGTATATTGTGAACGAGTAATATCTTAGAGCATATGATCAACTGGGGGAGCCAAGGGCACAAATCTGTATGCGAATGGTCCCAAAATGCCCAAAGTCCCCATAAATGTTGGACTACAAATTCATACAAAACAGCTGTTGCGGTCGAACTTGGGCCTAGGTGGGACAGTGATAGAATAAGGTTTGATGAGCACTTACAATTGAGTGACTCAGAATTCCATAGTTGACAAACAAAAACATGATGCAGATATGTAAGGACCACCTTTACACTTGAAAGATATAAAATAAATGTAAAACCCCTTTGTAAGTCGCTTATACCTATGTACATAGTAATTTCTTAGAATTTATTACATAGAGCCTTATCTACGTATTTTTATTTACAAAAACCACTTACGAGTGCAAAGGCGGGGAAATATATGAGTAGGTATAAGCGGTGCTCTAGTACTTTTAGCAAAGTATTGAAAAGGGAAAGGATGGTATTGACGTATCCTGTTTGTTATATTATCTACGAGTAATATGGATCGATGGTGACGGTAGCGCCTTCGTCAATGTATTTAGGATCCTTGGAGGTGAAGGGTTATTATAAATATTTGAATTGCCCGTGGCTTTGACCGTGTTATTAGGGAAGAAGGTTTAAATTGCATGTTTTTAACGAGTTTTTACTATAATTATCTGTAGCAATGATTAGCTAGCATGCATTTATTTTCAAAATAAAGTCGTCTTGGTAAATCCAGCATCTATAGTAAATGCGTAAAGGAAACCATTCCAACGATGGATACGAATAATTTCTAGACGACTGCATGACTGAATATTTGTTCTTTTTCATGAACCTATTGAAATAAATGAACACCTTAAGGCGAGGTTTCCTTGAGCACCGCAGGCATGCAACCCTTACCGCAGCGTCCGCAAGGACTAGCGGATACGCGAGTGTAGAGGTATGAAAAGATGAAGTCACCTGATTCTGGACTTAATTGCATGGTTTCTCACCCTTTCACAATAATACGGCCGAATTTTATCAATTTTTTTATGCTCTTTAAGATGGTTATAAGATTTATTATTCAAAGTCTAGCATAACTCAAATAAAAAGATATCCAAACCATGAGTTGGACCTGTTTTAGCGATTAAATTGGATGCAGTTAAGTGCAAGCAATCGTGTATCGAAGAACCGAAATTGAAACCGAAGATTTTTTTTTTTTTCAAAATTTAAATCTCTTTTATTTACGAATAAAACACAATACAAAATGAAGGTGTGAGGCGCAATCTCACACCGCTTTAACGCAGACCTCAGCTACTAAACTCAGCATTGGTTTTAGTTTTAACCCTAAAACAATGTTGATGTAGGAACATTAGAACATAACCTTCGCTCATCACGATATTTCAGTAAACGTTACAGTAACAGTACAAGCTTGCACCTGTTTATCTTTGTGATAACGGTCGGTTTTAAACGCTGCAAAAATAAACCTGCGTGAGCTAGCGTGAAGGATTTTTAATGTTTTTTTTACTGTTTTGTTTTGCAGAACGGAAGTTTATAGTGTACTTTTTAGAGGACAAAAGCAGGCGTAGTGCATATGTTCGTTTTTTTTAAACTCATGAAATAGGCAGGTACTGGAACGGTTTGAGAAATTCTTTCAGTGGTTGAGCGCGACTGTCTATATGACCTCCTCAACCCAGTGACCTGGTCTATCCAGTAAGTCATAGGCAAAGTCAGAACCACTTAGTAAATCTGGTTGTCAGACTTTCCACGGCTATCGTGCCAAAGAACTTCCCTGCCTTCCGAAACACGGAAGAACTCGTCATGTCAACATGGTCACCCATCCACGGAGCGACTGCATTAAGCGTTGCTTAACCTTATGATCCACCACTGGGGCTATTATTTATTATTATTTTTATTTTTGCCACGAGCACCTCAATCCCTCCATACTGTAAGGGGTAGAAACTAGTACTAAAGAAGTTATTACATTGTAATCATAAATCCCTCACTACAACATGACTAAAGAATTCACCTTTAAAATCTTACCTGTTGTTTTGTCCAAATATAGCTGTTTTTCGCATGCAAACCAAAATCAAGGTTATAGCCACCTGTTCAGTTTGTTCGATATACCTCGGATACTGGTTGTAACTAGTTTAAGCCAGTTTAGTTCTGATGGAGTGAAACTGTGATGGGTTCTGATGGGGAGGTCGTGGATGTAGGTAATGGGTGGTTTTGGTATTAACGGTTTTTTGTGGTTTTGCTTGTTTTATAGGTTTGGGATGGATTATTTTATGTTTACATTATATGAACAGAATAGATTTTTTGTTTTTCTGTGGATCCAAGCAGTGTATTTTCAAAATTCAATAAAAGATTCATGTGGCTTGGCAAATCGATAAATGTTTTTGTGATTATTTCGGATATTACTCACACTTTTCAACGTCCTTAAATGCTTTGCTATCAGTTACATAAAATATAGTGGGTATGTTGTTACAAAAAGCATATACGTATGTATAGAACTATCTACAGATTCAACAAATCTATTACTACCTACTAAAGAAAACTTAAAGGCTTTTTTGATATCACGCAAAATCTTTAGCAGCCAGGTAATAGGACAAAAGAACGAGACATACCTATCAGACTACCTGTCCATTGGGAACCCTGACAGTCATAAAAACCGTACAGTTTTACGAGATCTACATAAATGAGAATACACCTTAAAAAACACATCAATGGACCAATACCTCCAACTCACCGATAGGGGAACTCTTAACAGCCAGTAGACTGCCTTAATTAAATACCTGAAACTCAATCTGTGTCCATTGTACGATATACAGTTGCCATTAATTGGAGCCGTCGTGATTGAGTTAAAAATAATTTTGACGGAAACAAATTAAATACGAACCAGATAGGCGTTTGATGAAAACAATGGTTTTTAATGCCCCTTTTTGTTAGGGTTTTTTGTGGGTTTTATAAAGGACAGACGGGCGTATGATTTGTTTCAGTTTGTTATTTGAATATTGAAATTACTGACGAATTACATTCGTTTTATTTTTGTTGTTTTACAATATTGTTTCGTATCACTCGGTCACATGATTTCATTAGACTTTCATTCAAAATTTTTGTCAGTCGTTATAGGTAGTCAGAAGCCAGTAAGTTTGATAACCAGTCTTACCTAGGGGTGGCCTGGGTAACTGGGTTGAGGAGGTCAGATATTTAGTCGCTCCTTGTAAACCACTACTGACTAATACTTAACTGCATCCGCTTTGATTTTAAGCCGACCCCAACATAGTTCGGAAAACGCTAGGCAGATGATGATGACTAGGCCACATAATACCCATAATATCGACGTAAAAATAGGTTTTGGTTTTTACATGGATAAGCCAGAAAGCGCGTCTGTGTTGGATTATATTCCGAACAAGGGTTATGTTTCTTGAGTGTATGTATATTTTATGTATTATTTGGATGCTCTACAGCCTAACTAAACGACTTGTTGAATTTTAGCAGTTTCTATTTATTTCGTGTATTTTCCTCTATATTATGCTAAGTTTACCGACGACATAAAAGTCAGTTTTCTTGAAACAACTTTTCATAATGAATTTTCCACTTTCAAATAAAACAGTTGTTTTAAGAAAAACGGACGCATTTATATGCTGTTTTTGAAATATTGGTCTCAATCTTAGCAGATATACCAAAATTCTGTCTAAACGTCAAATATATCTAGAATCAGACCTATTACCGTCATGACCTGTTTGAAACTGAGGGCAAGCACGCGATTCTATGTTAATTAATCTATAACTAATGGCCAATTAACTACACTTCATATTAATTGATTTAGAACTGTCATTTGCTAATTAGATAATAATAGATTAGGCTTTAATTTGATGTGTGTTAATTACAGTTCGCGTTGGTATAGTAGTTATATATATACTGCTGCTGTGCACGCGGTCTAGGATTCGATTCCTTAGTCGGGTCGATTGCCCAGTGGATGGGAAACAGTTGACTGAAGCCAGAAAGTCTGGTAACCAGTCTTTACATAAAGTATCGGGTAGACCAGGTAGCTGGGTTGAGGAGGTCAGATGCTCCATGCAAACTGACACTCATCTGCATCTGCTGAGACTATAAGCCGACTTCAACATGGTAGGTGCCAACCGATACCTAAAGAAAGAAAAATTAAAATAATATTTGTTGAACAAAAGTAACAAATACATAGCCTACTTTGCGCCTATGTACATTGTTTTTGTAAAATGTGTGCAAAAAGTACACTAAGTAAATAAATTAATTACTTTGAGTCGCAAACTAAGCGCAAGTTGTATCTTGTGGGTCAGAGTGCGATAATTAAGTAATCTTAATATTGTAAAGTTACAATATCTTAGAGTAAAATTAAATAACTTATGATGTTAGAACTTAAATTTAGCTACATAAAGATGAAAAAAGCCTTGTTAACAACCTTCTATCTATGAAACCTTACTACAAATTCTCTACTTTGTAGTTTCTAACATTAAGCCATGGAGTATGACTCATGGTATGTGTCATGGGCTCCCGACATGCCATGGTGGGCGCAGTAACATGATTGACACTAAATTTTGCGAAACTAATTTAATTTGACTGTAATTAATAGTTTTAGTGTTAATGGTGAAATAAATACATTGCTAGTTAGGTTTTATGAGCTAATCTGATGGTCTTAGTTTTTCAGGCGACTAAGTACCTACTACAAAACAAAATATTCGTATCACTTACAGATGATCGTTTTTTGACACAATTCTCATAGAAGAATTTTTCAAATTGAACTACTGTACTCAATTGAATTTCTGAGTTAGTACGTTTTAACAACTAAACACAGTTTTTAGCTTTATATTTTTCAAATTGATCCTGATTAAATGTATAGATCCTAGCACAAGATTAAGTTAAGTTAAGCACAAGTTTTTCAGACCCCAGAAACCAGTAACTACCTCTCCATATAATAAACCAAGCCATCAAATAGACAACCGAACAACCAATAAAACCACAATAAACAAAAGCTAACCTAACCTAACAACTACCGGTTGCAACCATTTACGAATAAACCGGGTATTCTAAACAAAATCCGGGTAACCGGGCAGTCTATCAACCTTCCCCGCCCGGTTCCGGGGAAATAATTTATTTTTCCAACGGACCTTTGGAGGGTCAAAAAGGTTTTGAAAAGCGGTAATGAGACCCCAGCATGGTACGTGGGTTCGTTACCTGTGTAAATAGTTTCTGAGATTTACTCTTTACACGGTTTTTGTGAAGGAATTACGAATTTAAATTGACCTGCATGAATATTTAGAGGTTTTTATAGAAGAATGGGTGTTCCCAGCGGGTTTATCCACGTCTGAGGAGGATAGGAAAAGTAGCCTATCTTTTTACCCGAAATCGATCCTTTCTCAGGCACCAAAGAAAAAGTGATAGACAGACATACATAGTTGCTTTCGCATTTTGCATATTAATAAAGATTTATATAGGTACAAATCGTTACAAATCGTTCTAGCTACTAATGAAAACTGAAAGAAAATCCATTCAGATTTTTGACAGACGAGGCAGAGGCCTTTGTTTAAAACTTACAATTTACTGATTATAAAACTATTAGATCCTGTTAGATAGTTGACTAAATAGCTTCAACATTTGAGTGTATCAAACTATGTTTTTGCATCATGCATTTCCGTGCCCCATACATAACTAACTCAACATACTACAAATGCATCAAATCCAGCTCAAATTCCAACCTACCTAGCACACACTGGACCCTACACTAATTAGCCTCTATCAAGAGGTCTATAATCACGTGTGAAGGCCAGGCTAATTGCCATTGTGGCCCCAATTAACTTGGGGCTCCTGTACGCTATTGATACTTGAAACTAGTTACTGTATTGTGGAATGTTGGATTAAAGTAGATTTTGATTTCGTGGGATTGTTTGAAAGAGTTACTGCGGCCCTGGTACATAAAAGGCCTAAGAAGGAACACGATGGGTTTTAGTCAAAGTCTGATACGCCCTCACCGCTGCTGACCCACAGCGGGATGATTTCATATAAAAAAGGTATATAGAGTCGTAAAGGTATATAGGTAGGTAGAGTCGTGAGTAGTTCAAGATGAAGCAAAACCGCTAGTAGAGTTCATTTATACGTCTTCGAATTAATAAAGGCTTAGCTTATTGCGCACTATGTTACATAAACTCGAACGAATCTTCTACATAATATAAATGATTAGGTATCATTCGATAACTGTAGTATCTAACACATTTTTATTAATAGCTTGCTTGTTTTACTATTGCAATTTTATATTTTCTTTAGTTGGAATTCCATTGCAATGTTCAAGAGCATTTTTGTTCGGGAACAATAAATGTGTACCCGTCTCCACGATTCTTGCACAAAGGTTGCAGTTTCCTCTACATTCTTGAATCGATGAATAGATGAAAGGTACCTGTTGAATAAGAGAAATACATATTTAACCAACTAGTTCTCAAATCTCCACTAGTTATTTGGTTAAGTGTGTATGTACTTCGGCACCAAATATCAATTAGATCAAAGCACATTAATTTTGGGAGATAGTCAAGACCCAAGCGTACTTATTCGCTATAATTCCTGGGTTTTCTTAGACTTTCTGACTGTTTGGATCGTCAAAAAACATCTCTCACGTTGGTTTAACTGCAATAGTCTGCAAACCACATTAAAATAGTTCATTTTTTAACCGTCAAAGCTGTTCTCTATTATAATTAAAACACCTCATAATCCACCATATTTTAATATTAAAATCTCCAACTAAACGTGACAAATATACAATAAGGAATAGGGATGTCCGTCCGTATGTAATTAGAGCAAATGATTACGTATTCATTGCGTTCCGAGTCGTAGGATGTCGCCGCTAATTTTAATAATTACATTCGCGCATATTAATTTACCTCCCGTGGAACGGAACGCAGGAAATGTGGGTTTGTAATTAAATGATTCGATGTAGGTTTGTTATGAACGGTAGAGATCTTTTTATGAGATGTTTATTTCTTACCAGCTTCCGCCCGTGGCTTCTCCCGCGTAAAGTTCGGTTATATCGCGGTTCCAAGAGAATTCTTCAAAAGTCCGGGATAAAAACTATCCTGAGTTCTTTCTCAAGGTTAACTCTATCTCTGTACCAAATTTATTAAAGTTAGTTCAGTGGTTAAAACGTGAAACTGTAACAGACAGACAGAGTTACTTTCACATTTATAATATTAGTAGGGATTTGCCTAGCCTTATCGTAACAAAGTTGAAGTCGGCTTCTAGTCTAACCTAATTTAGCTGAGGGCCAGTGTTTTACATGGAGCTACTGCATATAACCTGCTCTGCCCAGTTTATTGGCCAATTCTTATAACATCTTTACTTGAAAAATTTAATTTTTTTCTACGCTAAGAATAAACCGGTATCAGTTGACAGATCTAATCTTATTTCAAATATGAAAAGTTTAATCAAAATCGGACTACAGCGTAATCCAATCAATGCTTTCTCAGAAAAACACATCGAAAACATCAACTTAACACATTTTCTCATTTTCAGTGCTCGAGAATCAAATAAAAAATTTCCACGATCATCTACGAGAAAAAAGGTCGAATAATCTCGTTTAAAAATAAATTAAAATTCGGCTATTTTGAAAAGAAACTTGATTGATTAAGTCTCGGGACCAAGCGACGTATCTCAGGAGATAAGAGAGAATAAATGAATCGTTATTACGAACAATATTTCAGTTTTATTTTAAGGATATTAATAGTATGACCCAGTTTATTTTTACGAGGATTTAAAGCTATATTAGTTAAGCTAAAAACTTGTTTTAGTTTCTTTCATTTGATGCTGATAAACTTTTATCTTCTTGAAATAAAATTGAGAGTCGTTTTTCTAATGGGCGTGGGATTCTTATCAGTTTATGGTAGGTAATTAGTACCTAGAACTAATGATAGGGTTCGAACATGTTTACTCGACTGCTAAGAAGGGTTCTGTTTTTCTAATAGAGCTTTAAACGTTACTCGACATATTTTTTTCATAAATTTTGTTTCTATTCGTATTTCAGATTAAAAACTGATCAAGGGAACCAATTCCTCCTAACTTTGATGATGCATACATATCCCTATGATAATATTAGAGCTACCACCTAGAATAAAAACTTCCCAAAATTTTTAAATATTTTTCCAAAAGCTTTAAACTCGAAAAAAGCTGGTGGTTCAATGATGAAATAGTATTGGTGTGTGTAACGAGGTATGGCTGGCTTCCGACTCGTTGCCTGTATCGATCAAGCGCCGTCTAGTCTAGGACGAACCAATCCACGCCACAAGTGTATGTCAGAAGGATTACTTCGAAAAATTATGAGAAAATTATACCTCGAAGACATTTTGATTTAAAATGTGTTTTTTGTGCCATTCTCTCGGCTACCTAATGGTCAAGGGGTGGTTTGCTTCTTATAGGTATATTTATTTAAAGGAGTGTATGCTGCCACTTGTAGCAAATATGAAGGTTACAATACGTGATTTAGGAGTCAATTTATTATATTTATCTTTAGGTATTTATTCTCGCCAAAATTTTTGTTTTCACTTAAAACACGCTGCTTGGAATTGATGCGAGTTATTTTTCGCAACTATTCGCGATTAATATGGCAAAAATCCGTTTGACAGTACTTTGGGCTATAACTATAATTAAAATGAAACTTCTGTATTTTATTCTTTGTTCTTGACTCTTATGTCTGGCTTAATTTTTTTAAGTTTTTTAAGCTGGTTGTTTATCATAAATGTAGGTAGGTATTAAGTACCTACTTTTTGTAAGTCGGATTAAATTTAAGTCGGCTTACCATATTATTTATGAAAATATGTAATTTTCGAAAGCAAATGGAGGAGTGAGATTATTTCGTATCACCTTTTAAAATATAGTATACATAATAGGATTTCCTCTTCCAGCGAAAAATCATTTATTCGCGTACTTTTAACGGATAGAGTGCTTCGCGGAATTTCAGCTTAAAATACAAACAGCATACGTACATTCAAAAATATATTTAATAAAATATACAATATGAAACACAACGTTTATCATACAAAATAATTCATACTCACCTTAAAACCGTATTTTCATTACGGTATAACACGAAGTGACTTTGACCAAGCGTTCAGGTAAACGGATACCTTTAGAACCCTATTTACAATTTTCTCACGAACCCCTATTCAAGCTTATAGCGTGAGGTCGCACAGACGATGGGAAATATTGGAGGTTTTTCTTATAGTAAAAAGAAAACGATCAGGTTTCAATTGATGGTTTTTTTAAGTAATGTGTTTGGCCGTAAAGGATGCCGCTTCAGACTATTTATATTTCGTTTGGTTGGTTATGTTAACAAAGTACATTTTTCATAAATGGTCTTATACTTACTTCATATATTATACTTAGAACATAGGTATATACTTTATATATACTACCTTTATGAATATGTGTTTTTTACAGAATCCTTACTATACTATAATATTTAAATGCAAAAGCGTCTGTCTTTCTGTCGCACTTTCACGCCAAAACTACTGAACTGATTTACATTTTAAAAAACTGGCACACAGACAATACAAAGCCAGAGAAAAGAAAGGACATAGTCTACATTTTGTTGGGGCTGGGGAAATAGTTTCCACGAAATGCGAGTGAAACAGCTAGAGTTGTTACAAGTTTCTCTTATCGCAAATTCCATACACGTCTTCGTCTATCAATCATAGTTAAGTGTCCCTTCACGCGGTGCGAACTGACATTAAACAATGGCTGGTCAGAATCCAGTGAAAAATGGTTTCGTTTTATAAACCTACTCTAACTCTCTATATACCTACTCTATAGCTCTAAGGGTGGGTTGTACCATAAGGCTATAATGGTAACCAAACCATAACCAGCCGTCAAAGAGCCCATTTGATCAATTGGCGGCAATTTGACGGCTGGTTTGGCTTTCGTTATAGTTATGTGGTGCAACTCAACCCATGCAAAATCTCTTTATATGTTTTTGCTCTTGTACAAGCTTTTATGATTGGAAATCTTATGCCCGTTTTCACCAACAACCTCTTACCGTTTCCCTATCTAAATGCTACTTTTAGTAAGGATCCCTCCCAATTTGACACCTACCTAAATTCATTTTCACCACACTTGTACATGGATCCCTTAAGTAAGTGACAGATTACTAGTTCTACAAACGATAATGCAAAGTCGATATTTTATCGATAAAATGATTTTTCTGTACTTCTTAAGAAATAAACGTCTATCGAGTATATATTACTAAAGCCTGTGAGTTTTTTTTCTTGTGATGTTATTTTAATTTAACTTAAACTACATTACGCTATGTTTTATGCAATAAAACAGTAAAGAGGTTTTCTATAGGTGAATTTTTACCTATGTCATTCGCGCGTTTGTCAAATTGACTGATGTGTATGTGTACATAGAGTGAGGTTAATTTTGGGTTTATTATTGTTGAATAGATAAGTTTATTTTGGCAGAGAAGAGAAAACGAGGATAAACCTTTCTTGCAGAAGAAAAAGACAAGCTAGTGAAATTGCTGACGTCTCATAGAGACACAATATTAATCAAAAAACGGATGGGACCACGAACGAAGCCAAAAACAAAGCTTGGATCCAGTCACAAATAGTTTTAATGCGACAGGAACCCTTTACAGGTAAATGTGAATAATATCTGTGTATAATAATATACTGTATTAAGATATTGCCGTACAACTGTGTTCCTTGTTTTACTGTCGGCTTCATTGTATTTTTGTTCTCCATGAGTTGATGGATTTAAGTATGGGGTTAAAATTATATATTTATTTAGTTTCAGGTGGTGCGAGAAATTGGAAAGACGTGTAAAAACATGCTGCGCCCAGCCCACCTCAAATTGAATTGGTGCAGGAGGATGATGATAATGTTTGGTACATCATATGAGGACTAATATTAAAATATTTGTTTACTATCTTTGTTTTAATTTACATAATTTATTATGTTCAATGTTAGCCTACTTCTTACCTCCAGAGGGTATCCCCTATCACCTAGGAGATAGGCTCCTCCATATTCACCATTTTCGAATCATTGGTATCTACTGCAGTTTTGGTATTTAAGGCCTATTCAAACCTGAGCGATATTCGCTGCCGCTGTGGGTAGAGGAAGATACCGCGCCGGTTTCGCTCAGGTATTTAGTATCAAGTATAGTTACCGGCACGGATATTGAGCTCTCGGCGGAAGAGTGGGGATCGCTTTGCGCACTGTACACAAGGCAATAAACCAATAAATGGCTTCTGCGCAGGTGAAGGTCAGGGCTCAATATCCGTGCCGATAACTATACCGCGGCTAGAGCGACCTGAGCGATATTCACTGCCGCTGTGGGTAGAAGTACATACCGCGCGGCAGCAGCGGCATACATCCCGAACATCAACAGTAATATTAACGCATACCCACTGGGTTTTCTCTGTCGCAGGTGGTAGCGAATACCGCTTAGGTCTGAACAGTCATATTACCGCATACCCACAGGGTTTTCTCTGCCGTAGACGGTAGCGAATACCGCTTAGGTCTGAATAGGCCTATAGTTGTCCCGGCCACCGCGAAACTACATCAGTGATTACCAGATTTGCATCTGTTATGGTCTGTATATTTATGGACATGCAGGACTTCCTATTTTTGAATAATTCAGCGACATCACGACCTAGCAAGTGCATTCATAGCAAGTGATAACCTATAATCTTATAAAAAAGTCATGATCATCGTACTTTTTTCTCAGACATCTGCTCTTTCACGTAAGATAGGTACGTGGTCTTCTAATGATTATTATTTTACATATCCACAACCTCCACAGCTTCTAAACTTTCTAAAAGTTTACGTTTCATTTTTTTTTTGCTTTTTAAACATGGTATTTTTGGTGTTACATAACATATAAAGGTACATTTCACTATCCATCGCCAGAAACGGTTCAAAATATGTTTGTATTCTGTAATGATAATGATAGGAGTTGTTTAAGCAGGCATCAATCGGGCTCCCAAGTTTAAGTGAAATTTTTAGGTTAAAATTGACACCTAGGCTTTGGTGAAAATGAAATTCTTATTAAGTGTTCCGTAAATGCTCCCTAAATTTAGGTATTCGTTGGTGAAAACGGGCATTAAAATTAGGGGATAAACTTTGAAAATCGATAAAAATCATTTTTTGTAACAATGGTACCATAACGGGCCTGCTGGAAGAGATTTCTCATGAAATAAGCTGTGCCTTAGTACTATTATTTTGTTCTATATTTCTTCTTATCTGTGTGTTAGTGTGTACATAAACTGTTAAATAAATAAATGTTCTTTTTTGACATTATTTTGCAGATATTATGAATTTCTAAATCAAGATTACCTAGTTAAGGGCGCATCAAAGCGCAAGCAATTGCCAATTTGATATGCTAAACTATTCCGGTATAATTTAGATTGTTCTAACATTATGCATTACAAACATGACACTATTAGGGTAATATGTTTGCGTATTGTATTAGTTATTAATGATGTTATGATGTAAAATAAACAAAAGCTACTTATTTGTATATCCACATTTTGTTATTTACCTCAATCGAGAAACGAGTGGAACTATGTTTAAAGACAACTTTAAACCCTTCAATATATTTTAATTGGTTATTTCGATGAAAAATATGAAATAGCAATTGCCATAAAAGTGCGGGTTTGATTCTAAGTCAGGAAAGTCCAATGAAACATTTCTAAGAAGATGTTTCTTGGCGTTTGTTGAGGATACCTGAACTTTAAAGTCAGAATTTGCGTCTAGATACCTTGAGTTCCTAAGAGTAGTGATTGACTAATGCTCATTCCTTCTATGTATCAAAAGAGACCCGTGCCTTGCAGTGGAACATTGTTAAAAAGGGCTGATGATAAAGTCAACTACCAAAATCTTACATATCCATTCTACTATCTTATATTTGCCGTTTCAACCTCCCACTATAACGCAACCGGCCCATCCCTTTTTTTAACTACCTACCAAAAAATATCAAACATCAGACACACGACCAGTAAAACCGATTACAGCAACATACAAACAACACTACCATATAGTACAAATCTCCCCTACACGATGAATAGGATTCATTAGTAGCTGCCAACTCTCCCCTTTTGTTTGAGAGCCGTCCTGTCCGAGGGACTGTGGCTGTCTGATTGTGAATTGTGTCAGGTGGTCGTATGTAGCTATTGTCTGGTTGTGTGTGTGTGTGTGTGGTGTGATTGTTAATGTTTGAAAGGACCAATGTGACCTTTCAAAGAGGTATTTTGTGTGAGAGATACGTCTTCTTTTGGTGAACGTGTGTAGGAGCCAAACGCGTAGAATAAGTCGGATTTGGGGATTCAACGCAAAAGATTTTTGGGCGTATAATCACAATCCTAATTTTAATGAAACCACTTAAGTATCAATTTATATAATCCGGGAAATTCTGGTTTTCATTAAAATATTTTTGTGTAAACATCACTGCATTTATCAAATTATGTTGAATTGAGGAAATGATTGCAACACGGTGCAATAATTTCCTAGAAATATCGAGTTATCGACAACCGCATATTTAAGTACATATTAAACATTTTGGGAACACATACGTTGATATGTCAGAATTCGATTTCGATTGCATTTCTATGTAACATTGGAATAGTTTTACATCAAAGGAATTTTGTCAAACTAGCGTTGATATATTGCCATTCTGAAATTGACCGTATCGACCCATTTGCCCTGATATTACAGAGCTTTACAGGGATTTTTGAGAAATTCGTATTCTTATTCATTCGTAACATTCGATTTTAAAAGTACGAAAATACACCTTACTTTTCTTAAAATAAAGGTCGTCCATGAACATAGACGCCAATTGTAGCTTGCCCAGCAGTAGTTCTTGTATCTAAATTCTAATGTAAATTTTTTCTTTTGTTTCAGATTCATTAACGAGAGCTTCACCAGACTGCCAACTATGTTATAGTTGAAAGATTGTTCCTAAAACCCTCGAGAGTGTGTTCCTAACAAATTAGTATTTTTGACGCTTTTTTTGTAACCGTGTACCAATAAGTGCAAAAAAATGGGATGCAACACCAGTTCCGAAGCCAAAACTGCCAAAGAAGAGAAGAATAATGCACAAGAAAACCAGACAAATGCTGCCACAGGTGAGTTCTATAATTTTATAGCAAACGCTACAAACGTTGTCCCTAATTGATCACAACGCCATCTACCGCGTGACATTGAAAATGCTTTAAGAACTTGTCGTGAAAAACAAAATCACGACTGTAAAAATAAATTCATATTATTTAATCAGCTGTTTAAAACTAAGAATTCATTTAAAAAACCCAAAGGTACGAATATAAACACGAATAAACTAAAATCAAACGCACCTTTCGTAAATTCAAGCCAGCGCCATCTATGGGAATTTTCCGACACTAGCATGTAGGTTTTTAGACGAGTGGAACGAGTAACATTGCGAGCTACGATGTGGATAGTTAGTGTAAACTTTTAACAGATGGCGCTGTTTCACAGTGCGTCAGTTTCAAGCAATTAACGAAAGATAGCGTGCTTGTCTAAAGAAGTGTCATTTAAAATCACAGGCGAAATTAATTGAAATGTTTCTAATTACAATTTTAATGAGGGGAAATTGTTATGTGCCTGATTCTTTCTTATTTGAACAGACAGTGGAAGAAATCAAAGGTATTTTGGTACAAATAAGGAAAAATAATAATTATTCTAATGTTTTGTTTGTTTAGTTTGAGATCGTGGAGAACAAAATGACAACGAGATACATAGTTGTTTATTTAAAATAATACAATGTTACGTATGATGAGTTATCATGAAAATGACTTATTTTCCCAATCATATATATGCATGAAACCTCAGCTCAAAATTATCAATCAGTCAAAACTTTAAAAAATGTTTCGACTCGAAAGAAATATACACCTATTTAATCTTCCACAATTCACCAAGACATCAGAACTAAATAATTTCGCGGGACCAGCCAGCATTCATTCAAAAGATTAAATATTTACCGCTCTGACTCGGCCCGGGTTTTTTCCGTTCCTTCATAAATAATATCAAGTTGTATGTATAATCCGCCATTTTGTATACCTACGTATTTTTGCGAATCTCCTCTTTTATTTGTATTCGAGATTTTCAAGAACCATCGGGATGCTTTGGACCGTATTTTAAGAACTTTATTTAGGTCTTACTTTTTTTGGGTTCTGAAGAAAGTTATAATTTATTTAGGTAATGATTTTTAGGTGGGTGAATCTTCTGATTAGGTTTTTGTGTAGTAAGATTTTAGGTTTTAAAACAGTTACATAATATACAAACTCCTTCGAGCTGTTTGTCTGTTTACGTAAAATTTAATAACTGTTTAACGCCATCTCAAGCTGTTTTCACCAATGGACAGAGAATTTCTCTATGAACATCTGAAAAACATGCGTTTTTGTTTAAACTTACTAACATCAACGCACTATCCTGAATCTGTCTTTGCATTTGTCAAAACAAATATATGTTTTCGAATAATGTATAGTAATTTTGTGCGTATTTCTCCCATTTTGAGTATATATTTTGCCATTTTTACATATTTACTTTATTTTAAATACATTTGCTAGTTGGCGGTTCGGATCAATCGAGGCTTCCAAAGAGAAAATCCAATATATCTAAATATTTCCAGTTGTCATAGCAACCAATTACAAACCCTAAATTATCCAAAACACAACCACAGCAATTTATATTACTTCAATTCTACATAGTTATCATGGACCAAATACTTAAAACTTGCTCAGAACTAACTTGAATGATACCCAACATATTTGTGCGAAGACTCCAGGGACTAAAGTTCAGAAGGATTATGTCCTTATAGGCTTGTAGTTTGTAACAAGATTACGAATATAAATACCTTTTGTTTAATCCGCGGTATCTTTGAGGCGAGGAAGTTTTAAACAATTTGTGTTCTAGAATCTTTGCTTAGGTACTATTATAAAGCTGAAGAGTTTTTTGGTTGAATGCGCTAATCTCAAGAATTAAAATCCGATTTGAAAAATTATTTCATTGTTAGCCTATTTATCGAAGCCAAACCCATCCAGTAAGTCTGACACCAGTCTAACCAAGGGGTATCGGGTTGCCCAGGTACTGGGTTGAGGAGGTCAGATAGGCAGTCGCTTCTTGTAAAACACTGGTACTCAGCTGAATCCAGTTAGACTGAAAGCCGACCCCAACATAGTTGGGAAACGGCTCGGAGGATGATGAGCCTATTTATCGAAGATTGCTATTGACCACTTTTTAACCTGGTACAAGAAGTAGTTCCCACGGGATGTCGGTGATGACGTAGGCTGCACATAAATAATGTAGTAGTTAATTATATCTTGATAATATATATTTTATCCATAAAACAAGAATATTAATAGTTTGTGCTTTAAATAAAATACAGTCTACTGTAAATATTCTGGCGTTATGCAAATAGGACACATCTCATTACAAAGCATGACCACAGTGCATGTTAAACAGTAGGTAAACCAGTAAGTTGGTATTTTTTTATTTCTTCATTTCATTACACGTTTTGTAATATAAGTAGCTAACAATACTTATTACTTTCTATTTAACTAGGTATTAATTTCACATAGCAAGAAAATACTGTATATTTAAAAAGGTACAAATCGACAATTAAACAAACCCGGTTGAAACATCAACAATATTAAGCCCATTAAAATTTAACAATAATTTCAAAACAGAACAAAAGCGGATTGTAACAAGGTTTTTAATTAATAACGATTAATATAACAAAGTCTTTACTTCGAGAAAATTGCTTCTTCACAATCAAATGTAAGGTAGATTGTAAGTAAATTGGTTTGGAGAATTCAAAATTAATTACAAAATATTTTTTACTGTCAAAGACTGATCCTTTTATTATTGTAACCTATATAGATAATAATTTTACTATATTTTATTTTTGGATAGTAATTGATATGAGCTTTACCATGAAGGGAAAAAGAGAGTGCGTAATATTTAATAAGTACACTAACTTGTTTAAGGTTATATTTTTAAGCTAAATATAGTCACATTCTATGCAATTATGTTCTTACTAGCTTCCGCCCACGGCTTCGTGCGTGGTGAGTTCATAAAAATTTCAATAAATCATCTATCCATATACAAAATTTCAAACAGATCGGTCTAGCCGTTTTTGCGTGAAAAAATAACAAATGTATATCCATACATTCTCATAACCTTTCACATTTATAATCTTAGTAGTACTAGCAGGATAGGATTTAATCTTTATCAAGATTTAAAAATTCATATTTTACTCTAAAAGTTTACTCTAAAAGTAATGTACTACACTAAAGTCTACAAGTGCTACGCATCTCGTAGACACGCTACGCCGCTACGAAACTTCGTAGCACTTGTGTAGTGTTTTTGTTGTAGTTCTAGAATGTATGTCTATGAGATATAGAACTTTTGTCACTTTTTGTTTACTTTACTTACTTGATGAACTAACTTGTTAAAGACACGTTTGTATGCAAAAAATACGTAGGTATTTGTTACATAGTTTATATTAAAAACATTTATTTTTAAGAATAACTAGCTCTTCCTTGTTGTGTCATCTACGTGTCGGTAAAGCAACACCTTACAACCGGATAAAAAATGCCGATGTCTTTCTTCAGATCCTAAACTATGAGTGTTGAAAATTTCATTTAAATCGGTTCAGTAATTTTGGCAACAATGCACGTCAGACTAACAGACAGTTCCTTCGCATTTATAATAGCTTCAAACGTCAACTATATTTACGAGACATCTCATAATCTACAAGTAAGTCACGTCTTCGTCTGTGACCACTTGTCACTGGCCGCGAGTGTACTTTGTGCCACGCTTTTATTTTTGCAAGCGAGTGTAAGTGGCTCTAACTGAATTAAAGTTTTAAGAGAGAAAAGTTTGTCTTTCGTTTTCTATTTTTGGAGTAACTTAAGAGAAATACAAAATAATTTATGTGTAAAAAATTAAAGCAGCGTTATGGTCTCCCATCTTTTCTCTGGCCGCAGTAATCGTTCTTAACATGACTTTAGCATAAAACTAAAACTACACATATTCAGACGCACATATATTTTCACTCTGAATCTACACTATTAGTAATAGTTTAAAGCTGAAGAGTGTTTGTTTGAACGCACTAATCTCAAGAACTATTAGTTCAATCAAAGAAAATTGTGTGTATTTATTTATTGAGTATTTACGATGCACCTACAATGTTTTCTCTGCATCACACTAAGGTTGTTTGGAAAGAACGCCTATGGCATTAAGTCCGCCTATGTAATGTTTTTGTTGCATACAGTTTAGTTTTAAAGGAGGACTTTAGGCTAACTGTGCCCTAAGTAGTTCCTACGGCTCGCAAAAAACTCTTTTTTATTTATTTTCTAAAGCAAAACAGCTAAGAAAAATAATCTTGTGTTTGTTCACAATTGCACTGTGTACTTCAATTATGCATTTTGCAAGCAACCCTCTAACAGTTGTTTATATTTTAAACAAAGACTGAGCAAGTTGTTTAGTCTAGAAATTAATTAACAAATGGTGTAATTGCAGTTTCTTGCTAGCTTTTGTTAAGACAATGCATTTTGTAGTAGTCTTTGAAAACTTGAAATTAGAAGCGTACTTTTCATAACCCGCCCATTGGGTTTGTACTAAAAAGTAATAACACATAGGAAGTGGTGAAGGGAGTGAGTTTTTGGGGCTGTCTCATGTTATCCTTTTTTTTAACGACGTCAAAAATCATCAAATGACCCCCTCCCGCTGTGGGTTAGCAGCGGTGAGGGAGTGTCAGACTCTTACTGACTAAAAACCTTCGTGCTCCGTCGTAGGGCTTTTAGTACCAGGGCCGCGGTATCTTTTTCGAACAACCCTGGCAGGCCTCATGTTATCCTGACGTTCGAAAAGTGCGTTTCTCAGCTTACTTTCAATAAACTATTTTTGGTTTTGAATGCACTGAGACCCGGCAATGGGTTTGATTCCCAGATCAAAACCAATTGTGGGTTTAAGAAACTTTCAAAAAGCAGTCCGGAGTCTAGAAGTTAGAGGTGTTACACTCTCGTGTCTGGTAAAGCAAGCTAAGTCAACGTCCCCGAATGCTACTCAGTAAAAGTTCTTGTTACAAATTCACGTCAGAGGCCGTTAGAAGGATTTGAGAATAATCTGGCACTAGGGCTTGTTACAGAAACACTTCTATGTGTCTATTTTAAGATTCTATCAACTCAATCAATCTAAGAACAATAAAAAGTCAACATGACAATCTATTCCCTTCTCCCTATATCTACATCTGTGGAGTTAAAAATAACAAAATGCCACTATGACTGGCCAAGCGTGATATCAATATTTCAATGCAAACTTAGTTGGATGGTCACTATCGATCGCTGAAAAGATGGACCTGGGTTCGATTCCCATTCGATTCGGTTGCGAACATTTGTGTGATGAGTATGTTTGTTGGCTGCAGTTTTCGTGTTATAATGTATAGGTAGTTACGATGTTGTGCCCTTAGAAATATAATTTAAATATAAGTATTAGATCTGGTTAACACCCATGACACAATCTGAATAATAGCATACTTTGGGAATAACCAACCGTGAATGAAAGATGTCCCGATATTATAACTAAACTATATACAGTCTTTACACAGCAGTGTCAGAGGAAAAATATCAAGAGTCGAGGGGCAAGATTTAGCAGATGTAGTTGTGTTATATAGATTTAGGTTTCTTTAAAAATAAGGTGTATTTTTCTTGGCGGTACTTTCCGGTAGAACAGATTTATACTTTCTAATCATAGAAGTTTAGAAATGCGTTCATGCATATATTTGGTACTTAGTTGTTTAATAGTTAATAAAGCCCATTTGTTGACGGATTTTTTTTCACATATGTTGATGCAAAGACACATCTTTTTTCCAATAACCATTATTTCTTTGAACACGTTAACAGCTACGTATGTATATCCTGATCGATGAGCCGTAAGCTCGCATCGTCAACGGCTGTAGTATTTATAATTAACTTTATGGACAAAAGCGCTGACATTAACTGAGTCCCTGTGTACTCAGCTGACTACCGTTATTGGATATTGTTCGGGCTATTTTTAACTTTTACTCAATTACGGTGACAAACAAATATAGGTAGATGGTAGAGGTATAGATGTTTTATCTCGGGAAAGCGGGTGGGCTATAATTGTACGTAAATTAATATGCTGAATATCTTTGTATGACTCGAGTACTATTGTGTGCTTCCGAATTTGCGAATACAAGCACAATGTGTCTGTACATTTACACACACAAGTAAGGCTCAACCGCTTTCGTGAAATAAAATATCTGTGAATAGATTTAGGACATAAAAACTAGCATTTTTTTACCAGTTCCGCTACAAACCATGTACTTAAAAAAAGTTCTGTTGATTACCGTCCCAAGAACCCATCTCAGTCGGTTTAGACACTGAACTGCAAAAGAGTAAAAAAACTGTAAGTGAATTATTCAAAACTCGCTTACGCGTCTTCGTGTGTGTTGATAAAAAGCAGCCTATGTGTTATATCCAGGGTATCACTTATCTACATACCAAATTTCAACAAAATCGGTTCAGCCATTTTTGCGTGAAATAACAGCAAACTTATATCCATACATTCTCACAAACTTTCACATTTATAATGTTATTAGGAATATTAGGATATTAGTAGGATTAGTAGGATATTAGTAGGATTATAATTCTGATATGCAAACAAATCCTCAGTAAACCAAACACAAACAACATAGCCTACTTTCCGCAGTAGGGTAAAAACCTCATTACCTCCGATTGTATGTCAAAAACATTGATTCAGACATTAAGGTGGGAGCGCCAAGCGTCGGCCGCCGCCAGCCGATTTATAATTAACTGAACATCGATAGAGGATGGATTTGTCAACTGGGTTAGCACTCGTGATTGGTTTGAATAAATAAACAGCCGTCGGTTTAACTTTTTAAGAAATATTTATGTTGAAACACTATTATAAATGTAAGCTGAAGAAAGAAACTGTTTTTTACATACAAACATAAAATTGAGGATATCAAAGGACAAACGTGTGCCCGATAATGACATAGATGATGTCTTTCCCAAAATATGCAAAATCGGCAAATGGAAGCAATAACATATTTTGGGTAGGACAGGTTGGAATATCGGCTCTCAGGAAAAAAAAAAAATTGTTTCATTAGCTCAAATCTATACATCTGCCGATGATTAATCAAATCAAATATTTTAATTTTAGATTTTTTCTCCATTCAGCAACTCGGCATTTACCCTCATTAACCCTAATTACTTGGCAAATAGGTCCAAATTGCATTACAAGTCAATATCCATCAATAATTGTATTAAAATTCATGATTACTACCCAGAAACTGGGGCTCTCTCCTTGTTAACAGTCGGTAAACAAAATGCTTCATCGATCTGCTCAAAAATATAATAAGAAACTGCTAAGATGATCTGTTGTCTTTAACATACCGTATTTATGTAAATTATAAGTAGCCATCAATACGATTACTTACGATTTAAATCTAATTTTCAGCAGCATTTTCCTCCTAATCGATTTATTATTTACACGAATTTCACGTACGACATAAAAGGGGAAGATATTCTGCAATCTTAGTTAAGATGGTGATATTTTAATTCATGAGTTTCTACAAATATTGTATCAGTTTACTAACAATAGTTATTATAAGTCTATATTGTAATTACTAATACAACGGAACTTATTTATCTGAATAAATGATTTATTATTATAAAAAATATACACTTACGTGCAAAATACACGACCAAAACTTAGCGAAAAAAAAGACAAAAAAATATCAACGTGAACCATCATAGAAAACAAAAGGTAGGTCCATAAAAGTTATTGATATTACTTAGTACGGCGTTTCAGTACATCCCTCCGTTGTATTCAGAGGCGCGCGGCATAGTGCTTCGGGCAGCCGACACGGCCGCACGCGATTTTAACACAATCCTACTTACCTTTCCTTTGCCGACCGGGCGGACCAATCGACCAATCGAAATTGTGCATTTTGAATTTGGATCGCCACCCGCCGCTGTTAAAACGAGGTAAGTACAAATTTTAACAAAAAATTTCGTTAATAATTTTGGGTGTAAAAAAAAAATATGGCTGTCGTTTTTTTTAAGATTTTTTTTTTATTTTTTTATTGTGGATGTGTGATGAAGCGATGTTGGTGTAACTTAAAGGTCGGCTAAGAAGGGCGCGCTAATTAGGTTAGAACTAATTAGGAGGGGAGGTTTCCCTTGCTGTTTATTTATACTACGATCGTGTGAAGGGTAGCTATTCCAGTGGGCGGTTAACCTGAGAATAGGGGGTAATTATAAGGGTTTTCATTAAGCATAATTATAATGGTAAAAGGTTTTACAGGTCCTGAATTTTGAAATTATAATTTTTAATAGGTTACTAGGTCACATAAAAAAAAAGAAATAAGTCTCAGCGATTATAACAATGGAAAAAGACTACAATCAAAAACAAATTAAAGAAAAAAGTCATTAACAATATTCTTCCAAGCTTTCACATTAAAAACAACAAAATGACTGATAATTTCCCGAAATTACCCGTGACTAATAAAATATGAACAAAACTCACACACTAGACAACACTTCCGTGCGTCGAAATACATAATTAATGACATTACCTGGCCAATGTGCGTTAATTATTAAATAAACATCGATTTTTCGCTTTATTTTCTTTCAAATGTGTGTTATTTTTCCTAATTTTATGTATATGTAGTTTATTTAACCAAAAATAAAATAGATGTAAAAGAACTACAGTTTTAATAAATATTTTATTTTAATTAAAAAAAACAAAATCTTTGTGTTACACTTCCATGCAAAAAAAATTACCTACTGATTTTAGGATTGAAAATACAGTATCCTATTACATCAAATGACCTTAATCAGAGTATATCTGCTACATTATTTTAGATCATATCTAACAGAATATTTAATGATTGAAACATTATCTACAATAATCAGTTTAGGTCACTAGGTCGGGCGGGTAGTCATTAATAATTCAATACAAGTCGGGATTAATTTAGACCCATAATTTATAATTAATCATTTCGCGGATGATTGTTTTAGCAATATTAATGCAATGCAAAATATCACATTCAGAACCAACTATTATAGCTATGTACAAGGCAAATTAAATCAATTAAATAATAAAGATATAAATACGCTAATTTTTATGTATTATAGGTCTATAGGTATTAACGTAATGAAGAGGAAGATTTTTTTTTGCATCCCAGCGTTTTTAAAACAACTTTAACTGATATAATTTACTCTTTCACTATTGGAAAGCTACACATTTTCCACAGTAACATACGCTATATTTTAACCGAGGGCAGAATTTTCCCTGCGATACGTGTAAAACTGCAATAAAGCTTCTAGTGATAAGTCCATTCATAATCATGTAAACAAAGACATTAAGTCATAAATTAAAAATAAAATATGGCGGACGGTAAGTCAAACAAACGGAAGCGTATTGTGAGAAAAGGGTTGGAAGCCTTAACAAATTAACTGGGTAATACATCATTGTTATACAAAGATGTTTTTGGCTTGTACTTACAATGTAAACAGTGTAGATTTTAACTTCTTACACTGCGAAATGTTTTAATGGATAACGCTCTTTGAAATAAATACGAACACACAAAAATCGCGTTTATTACGAAGGGTACATTTTTTGCAATCGTTTTTATTATCTGGTAATTATCAGAAGGCAAAGAGATTGGCCTTACTTTTAAATAATAAGTACAACTGAAGAATAGATGAAAGAATAAACTATAAAATACTTGTACTTGTTCTAAAGTCTTGTTTTAAATAACATAAGCCAGCACTTGCATTTACTTAAATATAAAGGTTATTCAATATCAAATAGATACATCATAGAAATTACTGATCATCATATCACACTATTATAAAGTTAAAGTATGTACCTATGTAAGAAGATTTATTCTTAATTCACATTAGATTTTAATGAACTATTTTATGTATTTTTACATTATACACTAAAAGAACATAAAGGCATTTTTTTTCGCCTACAAGAAGTAAGAAGCACAGGCTCTACTCGCCGATAAAGTCACAGAAAAAAAACCTAGTATCAAACAAATACCTCTTAAAGGGGACTTCAACACAATCTCAAAACACCTTTAACGCCACTCGAACACCCGATACCCGATATCATTATAACTTCAAACGTAAACAAGAACCTTTGTAGCACCCGAAAATCAATCGTTACCTTTCTGAAAGTGGGTCATGTCATGAGCCAACTCCTCAAATGCTTAGCAACCTTGTTACTTGCCTATAAATGAGGTATATGGGTACCTTGGGTAGTTTTCTGTCAGTGGTATTGCTGAAAATTGCTATGGTTTTGTGAAAATGAAGTTACATGGTGTGATTTTGTTTCAATCGCCAGATAACTTTTACCTGAAGCATATGTTTGACGTCTTAACAGCTTTTGAATAGGAAATATGACGAAACAGTATGCTCAGGTAGAAGATCGCAGTCTTATTACTCAGTAGTCAAAAGATTTTCAAAAAATAAATTTAGTAAACCCAGATATTCTAAGACCCAGAATCTCAAAAACTTAACCTTTTCGTTAATTTAGCAGTAATAATTAATTTCAAAAATGTTTTGCATACTTATTGTTTTTATAGGATTAGTCTAGTTGTTTAATTAGGGTTTAAGCTTGAGCCTGTCGGTTTAACATGTTTAAACTGCGAAATATAATTTAATTTACTTAAATTAGCACTCCACAACCTTTAAGGTATGTTTTAAAGCTGGAGCCGACGACATGCAGTCGCAGCAAGAATTCAAAACCTACTTATAATATACATACTTTAATCGGCAGATGATTTGATTGGTTCTTGCAGACAAGCTTCTCATCATAATTCACATAAATATCCTATCCTATATGCTACATCAACCTCAAAGCTAAAAGCTAGTCAAGGGTATTCACGTAGTTTCGATAACCCAATTCCATCGAACTTCAAGCCTCGAACCACATAACATATGCAGGTAGCGTGCACGAATACACTTGAGTGCAAGCAATTCGAACAAAATGGACAGTTTGATTGACAAAACTATAGAATTTATTTTCTTTACGTTCTTGAACTGTATTTCAAAGGTAAAGTAAGGGACATGGCACATTATAGCAGCACCGCAACAGCACGATTACATCTAGCTGCCAGCGCGCTAACTACGCGTTGTCCGCAAGGTGCCAGCTCGCCGTCCGCGCGCCGGCCGCGCGCGCTGCGTGCTGCGTGCTGTACGCATAAGGTCCGCTCGCTTGCAGCATGCGGGCGGCGAGTCGAGTTGTGTGGTAGCGGCAAGCGCGCTGACTGCTCGCCGTTGGCTTTTTCATATTGACATTACGAAATATATTATAATATACACGATTTAATGCTCTAAATTGAATGACAACTTAAATGCTGGTGTGGAGCCGTGTTGTTGCGGTGCCGCTATACTGTGACATAACCTTAAAGAACTATGGGTTGGCCTTGATAGGTTTTCAGTGTGTCATGTAAAAGCTGAAGTTATGTTTGCCTAGATTTTATGATATGGAATGAAAATGTCGATCGTGACATGTGGTTTTATGAGGTTTAGTTTTATTTGTCTTCAGAATGGAATAGATTTATTTAGTTTTGAATATGAGTAGGTAACTTGAATAGGCATGCAAAATAATACAATAAAAAATAATTAAATAAAAATTAAAAATATACAAGTTGCAAACATATCTTAATTTTTTTCTTATTTGATAGGAGAAGCAAACAAAACACAACATTAACAATATTTTCGGTCTACGAAATTGTTCACCTATTTTGACTGATAATTATAATTAATTGAATACAAAGAAACGTTGAAACATGCTTAGTAATTAATTTAATTTGTAAATAATTTTTGAATAAAGATAATATGCAAATATTTTTATGTAGTAGTTTTTTCGCAAAATATTAAAGACATTCTATTTGTATTCATATTTATTTTGTAAAAAATCTATATCAATATTTTTCCTTGTTTACCAAAAAAGGGGAAATAAAATTTCGTGTATAGAGAAGGAAAAATAACGACGCCACGACCCATTGAGCTCTGAAGCCGTTTCAACATACATAAATAAACTTATAAAACGACAACTTTGTTAATAAATTGTGGGGGATTTTATTTTCAGAGCGTATTAAGTAATTATACTGTAATTTGGGTGGCAGGAGTTTTTGGATATTGTTTAAGTATTCATAATAGCTTCCGGCAATGCTTTCACGGCGCACTGTGCTTCTTTGCGCACCAAGATAAAAAGTAGCCTAGATGTAAATGTTCAAATACAGCCAATTTTGACGATTTACGACGAATTTGAGAAACATTGACGAACGTCCATACAACATTTTGCGTTTATAACTTAAGTATCATTTTTATTTAAACTACAAAAATATGAACATTCCTATGTAGTGCCATCCTACGGGGCAAATTGTTTATTATACTTACGTGCTCACAACTAGAACGAAAGCATTAAATCTTTCGATACTCCATTATTTCCATAGTATTCTTATTGAAAAGTACATGAAAATATTGTAGGAAACAGTTCCAAAAAAATACAATATTTCACATTTCGTAATCCTACTTTTAGATGCCTATTACTTTATTTATAAACACAGCTTAATCTTATTTCTCACTTTAACTGGGTCATTGTGTATGTCACACAGTGTACACTAACCCTTTTACCAGGGTATCTCCTCTTGTTAGTGACGTAGGAATAGAATTACAAACAGAATTAGGTTTGAAGCGTTTCCAACGTTTATCGGGTTAGGTCTAAAAGCTAGTCGCGTTTTGTGTAGATAAATAAATGATGTTAGTGAATTTTAGTTATCTATTGGACCCGATTAAAGATGAAGAAATTGTGTTTAAGTGATTTTAGATTAGAGATAATTTTTCTGGCTTTCATAATAGTTGATACAAGAGGTATTTTCAAATTAACTCTAATATTAAAGACTAGCTGTTTCCTGCGGTTGTACCCGTATCGTCTAGGAATTTTTGCCTGTACCTGGATAACATAAAATAAAGCCTATGTTACTCGCGGATAGAAAAGCTTCCCAACAGTGAAAGTTTTTTTCAAATCGGTTTAGTAAAGTTCCTTCAGTAGAGCCTTCAGGGCACAAACAAAAACTGATCTTTATTAAATTAGTATATAGATAGATAGAAGCACAGTGAGGAATACAGATCTAATAAAAGTAAACCCTACATTACCTACAATCCTGATAATCAAGATAGACCCAAATAAAAACAATGAATTAATTCTACTCACTAAACCAGTATTCCCAAATTATTCAGTCTAAAATTAAAGTTAGTAGTTTAAATAGAAAATGTTTTACCCAACAAACAGACACGGCTAGAATATCTGACAGTTTTCATTGCCTATAGACTGAGATCCCAGTGTCACCAGACATTTTTTATTTAAAAAATATTTATATTGTGCTTTTGATATTTTCTTGTAAAATGTAAATATAGCAGCGTCCTCAGCAATATCCTGTTTACCAAGTGCAGATTTATATTTGAAATATTATAAGATAAATAGGCGAAAGGTACGACTGTAATATGGATAGGATAGCCCAAAATAATACTATTTGAAATACGATAAATAAACGAAAAGTCTGACCATAATAGAGGTAGTCCAAAAATACCAGTATAAGTGGTAAGCTTTTTTACATTAATTGGAAAAAATCATGAGATATCCTCAATAATAAGTACAGCGTAAGTTTACAATGTACTTATTATATTATATCTGAACTGGCCTTTAGTATAAAATGAAAGTAAACATATTTTTTTTTTACAAATAATAATAAAGTAATGTCTGGTAAATTTTTTGAATAAATTAAACATTAATCATATAGGTACACATTTATGAGAAAATAGTTAATGTCTGGTGGCACTCGGATCTCAGTCTACAACGTATTCATTTTCGTACTACTCGTGGCAGATGCTAATTTTGAACGTTTTTAGACCGAAAGCTCCAAGTTATAATTTGTTTTGCTGTCTAGCTAGCTGCTAGGAAAATAGGAAAAAAACTATGGAGCAGAATTTGCATTTAAAACATATGTGGTTTCTGTGGGACTTACACGAAACATAATGAAGATGAGTTTTATACTATACTTCTAAATAATGTGAGCGACCTTTGACCGCCTTCAAAAATGACGAAACTAAAAACTTCTAGAGTGTTTTAAAGATTTGATGATTTTTTTCTTGCTTTTATCAAATTTTTTCTACAGTCATATAGTAATGTTATTAGTTTTCGATTAACACTAAATTCATCTTAAGATATTTATTCATTTGCTTTATGGTATTTTAATTAACGTTCACGGACTAGTAAAAAAAGTATTAAGGTTATAAGATTTGCTAACGATACAGATATGGTTTCAAAATTCGTTCATACTATGTAGATTCATTGTCTTGTTAGCATGTTCCAAACTGTACCTACTTTATGTAAAGGTAGAAGTTAGTTTGCAAAGTGTTATCTCTGAAACTGCTGGACCGCCTGTGTAGATTGTTTCACTGATAGAAGTGGGCTTTGCATTAGAATATACTTGAGTAATAAAGATCTCTGTTTTATATAGACAAGCAGGCTTTAATGCAAACACTGAAATGATTTGAAAGCTGGAGAGTTTGTTTGCTTGTTTCAACGCACTAACCTCATTAATTACTTGACCGATTTGAAAAATTCTATCAGTGTAAAGGAGCGCTAAAGGTAACTTTTTATCCAATTGTGCGAAGTAGTTCCTGCGACAAACCGCTAGCGGAAGTTTGTTGTTTTCTCTAAAAGAAGTTGATAGTTTGAGATAGAATGAGCATTCACTCGCTTGGTTTAAACCGGCATCCTAATGCAATTGCGAGTAATTGCAAGATTTGCAGTAGTTGAATGGAGATTAATTGAAAAATTGCTTTGGTTTGTTGGTCAAGGATTTGTCATATAGGTATGTATTGTTTGATACTGGTCGATTATTGTGACTTCTGTTTTTACGTACAAAATGTTAGTTAAAAGGTTAAGAAAGTGTCCTTAATGGAATCGTCATCCTTACTCTCAGTCTTGCCCTTGTCTCAATTTTGATTTGGTGTTGATGTGGCATGTCTTCTTCAATACTTATCGAGCTGTAAGGAATCTCTAAAGTGAAACTTTTATTAAATGGATTTGGTAGGTTTACTTTTTTATATAAAAGCGCCAATATATTGCTTTCTGTATAACACACAAGCTTCTAAATAAAAATCAATGATTTGACTGACACTAAATACATTTCAATTTGATAAATGGCTCTACAATTTATAAGCTAATTATTAGAATACACTTTGAATAACAGTTTAACAATTACCCAGATGAAACCAACAAAACTAAAAGAGCAAACTGAACAATTTTAATTGAATTTTTGCGCGCGAACGCCATATTTGATTTTAAAATTAGTTCGTGGTGCATAACGGCCCGTGATTTAATATGAAATTGTTATTGTATTTCAACGAGAATCGTTTATTTATTGTTTTTTGATTATTCAGATATTTTGGGGAAAGTTAAAATTATAGGTCAGTTTGGTCGATAAAAGTCAGAATAGGATTGGTAAATCAGTTTTTATTTAGCTAGTACTCAGGCCTTTTAATTTTTTAATGCCTATATTGTGAGGTGAGGTATTGTTATTATGTATTAAATTACTGACTCTTATTTGATGCACTTTGTAGTCGTCTTTACAACCAAAACAGGTCCACTGTTGTACAAAGACCTCTCCTAAGTTGAGGGAGTTTTACATAGGTACTTACCGCGCTAGTTATTGGTGAGCTATGACAATCAGTATAAAAAACAACAAAGATACAGCTTATTTCAGGAGCTACTGTTACACCCTTCGTTTGTCACACATACTTATATCGTGTAGTTAAATACATCTTCTACATTAAAAATCACTCACACGGTGGGATAGACATATGTATACAGGAATGAATTTTAAGCAGTGCACAAAAAAATACCGGTGGTCCAGAATCATTAACAGAACATATCTGCATCATTTGCATGCTGAAACACTTTCAAAAATAATAAAATCAAACCTACAACAAATACAAAAAATAAAATTAAAACAACTTACCAACATAAATTAAAAGTTTTTCCTCCCTGAAAATGTAATTTCCCAGTACATAAGTCATCTACCTCGCGACAATAGTTTCCGAGCCATTCAAAACGGCTTCCATACAAACTTCATGCAACTTGGGGCACGGCAACTCTCATGAATCAATTAAATACAGAACCTCGTTTGTCGTAAGTTGGGTAAATTGAGATAGATTCGTGTTTCTGAATAGTTGTTTTTTTTTGTCAAAATTTCTAGCGGGATTATTGGCCAGAGTTGATACCAATCTAAAATACTAATACTATCTATCATCATCCTCCGAGCCTTTTTCCCGACTATGTTGGGGTCGGCTTCCAGTGTAACCAGATGCAGCTGTGTACTAGTGCTTTGCAAGGAGCGACTGCCCTATCTGACCCCCTCAATCCAGTTACCCGGGCAACCCAATACCCCAACTATATAATCTATAATAGTAGGGGCATTGAATAAATTTTTAATACTATAAGAAACTTAATTGCTCTGTTTGCTTGATCAAAACTATCTTCTTCTTAAATCTTTGGGTAAATAATATTCAGGAAAATACATATCATGTTATTCTCAGATTTCCAATACTTGAGCATTGCTAAGCAAATAAACTATGATTTATGTTACCAAAGGATAGGAAACAAACTTAGTAAGAAAACAAACAAATCCCAATATATAACTATCTTCAGTCTTACCCTCCCCTAACCACGCAGTCTTCTCGCTTACTTTACGAAGACTCAAAACAAAAGGATTAATTAAAATGGCGCAGAATGGAAGAATATACTGACCTAATTCCCATTATGAATAAGAATTCTATACTGTACATAATACAATGCCTGAATCACAGGATAGATAAAAGAAAATGACCATTTTCACCACTGGTATCTTAGGTTACCTTACAGCCTTTTTATCGTCCCACTGCTGGGCAGAGGCCTCCTCTCACTCGTAGAAGGATTGAGCTTTAATCACCACGCTTGCTCAATGGGGGTTGGTGATTTCAGACTTCATAGTCCAGGACTTTTTCACCACGATTTTTTGACCACTGGTATCTAAATTTTGTTAATCAATTTATTTGGTTAATCGAAATATTTTTATCCAAGTGTAAGTGGTTCAGTATCTGTAAGAACATTTTTATTTACACTAAGTCCGTGGGAAGTTCAACAAAATAAATCAATTATACTGTATTAATTTATACTGCCATGATTTGTGTATTGGATTAAATCTGTGGTGTTAAGGCAAAAGGGGATGAGTCAAAAAACACAACTTTTCACCAGGGGCTAATCAAAAAAACGCGTGTTTGTTTTGTAATAAAAATGCAGTTTAATCAAAAGTGTATAGAAATAATTAACACAACTCTGTTTTAATTTTCATTTATTAATTTAGTCGTCTTTTATATGTACCCGAAAAATATTTTTATTTCTTAATTATTAAAATAATTGACATATCTCCTTTTTCCGTAACACGGTAAAAATTAAAAAAAAATCCTAGAACGACTCGTCTCTTTATTTGCTATTATTATTTACGTATATACCTTTTTTTTGGCAGGGGGGAAATCCTCATGGACTTCCCTCCACCTGGGGTCGGTGGAGGGGGTGTGCCAAACTCTTACCGGCTAAAAACCCACCCAGTGTTGCCTTCAATTACCTATTGTCGAGGGCACGGGTATCGCCAAAGCATTCTTCCGCACCCCCGACAGGTATTGGCCCCCCAGATGTTCAAAGGCGGGCCCCGTCAACCTCTGTGGCCGTCACCCAGCGGCCACAGCAAACTCCACTAAGAGATGCGCGCGCAATACAACGCCACCGTCTCGAGGCCTGTTTCTGATCGGACGACAGACGCCCCTAGTCTGTCGCCCGCAGGCCGCGCCCTATGGTGGCCGGAGATTAGTCATTCTGCGACGTCCTCCACGTCTGCTGCGGGCGGGGAGAGAGGAAGCAGCTTCTCTCTCCCTTTCCGCCGCCTCCTTTCAAACCATCACATCCTCACAAAAGGATGCGACGGCGTTCCATCCATCTTCGCTGCCGACCATGCAGGACACGACAGCCGGCAGCGAAAGACTTCCCGCAGCGTCTACTGCTGCCGCTAGGTCACGGCGCTGCGTTGCCCCAGATGCCACAGTGGTGGCATTCGGGCGTGGGCTCCCGACCGATGCGACACAGGAACTTTCCGAAACACCCATGTCCGGTAAGGACCTGTGTCAGCCGGAAGCTGAGGGCGCCGTGGCGTCCCTCCAGCCACTCCTTCAGTATGGGCCTTACCGCCGCGAGAGCGGCGTGCCATGCCGTGGGTCGCGCAAGTCGCTGCTCCCATTCCGCAATGAGGTCTTGGCGGAGCTCTGAACTGCGCAACTCAACTTGCCGAGGCACGAGGCGCTCGGCCCGCCCCACCGCTTCCTCGCGCCATGTATAGAGTGACGCGAGGGCTGTCGGTCTCGATCCGGCTAGGAGGCATGCAGCTTCCAAGGAGATCGTGCGGTATCCTCTTATAACCCTGATGGCCATCGCTCGCTGTGGTCTTCGCAGCACTGGAAGGTTGCGGGCCGTCAGGGTGCTCGCCCACACTGGCGCGGCGTAAAGCGCCATCGCCCGCACGACCCCCATATAGAGCCTCCGGCAGGAGGTATTGGGTCACCTGAGGTTGGGCAACAAGCGTGAGAGCGCTAAAGCTGCGACCAACAACCGAGGAGCGAGCCGCTGGAAGTGTGGCCCGAAGTCCCAACGACTTTCGAGAACGAGTCCCAGGTATTTCATTGTCGGCTCCACAGCGATGGTAACCCCTCCCACCACGATACTGGACCCCGGAGGTGGCTTCTTCCTTGGCCCATGGAAGCAAAGGGCCTCGGATTTGTGCAAGGCCACTTCGAGGCCAAGACCTACCCACGACCTGCGCGACACTGGCTGTGGCCCGAATGGCCGCCTGCCGGTACGTCTACCCATGTGCTGTGCTGTGACTAGCGTGTCGTCAGCGTAGCATATCACGCTGACGCCGTGGAGAAGCGCATCGCGCAGGACCCAATCGTAGCCAATGTTCCACAGGAGAGGGCCAAGAACCGACCCCTGAGGAAGAGATGTTCTGACGAACCCATCCTTCTCGATCCAGGTACACGACAGCTCTTTCGGATAAATAGGCCCCGATTATGCGACGGAGGTACCCTGGCACCATGATAACGGAGCGCCTCCTTTATGATATTCCAGGGCAGGGTGTTGAACGCGTTAGCGATGTCATGCGACACCGCCGAAACCACCTCGCCCCGGTCGACTGCTTCCTCCGCCAGGACCGCCAGGACCCTCACGCGTATGCGTGGAGGAAGCAGTATAGCGTCAACTGTTGAACGCCCTTTACGGAAACCATACTGGTTGTCCTCCAGATCCGAATCAGCTCATAATTTAAAGGTTTTAAATTCATCATACTTAAGTTAAATCGAACTTGTTAATCCTATTCATTTCTGTAGGTTTCAACACTCAAATTACCCACGTAAACCATAATTTTAAGATTTTTTGCACCGTTGCACTAGTAAAAAGACGTCAACTTCGCGCGCGAAATGCAACTAACGCGGAACGACGAATATGAATTTAGGCACAAGTCGACTTATCTCATTATACCTAATTTTATAAGTAAAGGATCACGTATGCAATAAGAAGATAACTAGACAAAACTCCTTTTTACTTTTTAGGTTTTGCTATTTATGACTAGACTCGTATTTTTTATTGGAGATTCACGAAATAAAATACATTTTATTCAATTATCTCCTTTTTACCATGATAGTTCGTAAAATTTTGTACCCAACTGTGTAATTAACTCATTTTTCACAATTTCTGACTCATCCCCTTTTGCCTTAACACCACAGAAATAATTGTGTTCCATAGTTTTGGTTGAAAGAGTAGTAAACATTCATACAGATAAATTTTTATGCTTATAGTATTAGTGAGATAATGATGAAGCATGGGCGTTGCAAAAAATAAGGCTAATATTATATTTCCCCGAAAGCCTATTTTTAGCAGCAAAATAAACTTTTCTAATATTATAAAGTGTGGTATAGTTTTACCGCCGCGGTTACGAAAACTATTGATTTCCAATACACAGCCCTAAAAACTTTCGAAGGGTCCAAATTAATAATGAAAAGTTGGTGAAAATTGTTAGTTAATAATACCTAAACTTAACGGTTCAACCCTTTAGTGATTACGCCTACACGAAATCGAAGGGTTTTCAAATGTTTTATTGAAACACTCTAAAATTAACGAAGTGGGATTGTTTTTAAGTACCTACCATTGAACTATTGATTAAATTATTGTTTGATTCAGATTAAAAATTGTTTTATTACAAATTTTTAAAGTTAATAATGTTTAATTCTTAGGGTGCTTACGTAAGCACCCTTAGAGTCTCCGTTCACTGCCAATTTTGAGTCAGCCGATAGTTTAATCAGGCTCTGAAATCAGAATGGGCATGTATGACAGTGTGCATATCACGTGAGGTATTCATCATCCGTTATCATACTAAACAGGTTGATTAGATTCTTACCTCCCCACTCAGAGACATTTAATGGTTACTTAAGCCATTCCTTAGTGAAGGATTTGTATGACATTCCGTCACTAAGGAGTGACTTAAGTAATCATTAAATGTCTCTGAGTGTGGACGTTAGACAGCCATCGGGCCAACTTAGGCCTGACTGTTTAGTCTACAGTGCGCAAGGAGTCATATACAGGATTGACACAACCATAAAGTATGTATATAGTCTTTGGATACAATAAATACTGATTCAATCAGGCATAATTGGAACATAGTAACTAGCTTTAATAGTAGATAACGATTTTTCTCTCTTGCTTCACCAGAACACTCAATTATTTGATTACACTTACCACTAAATACGGACATTCAGCAACTACTTTTAGTACTACATACATTGATACATACATACTTATCTAAACAATTTCTCAACGTCGCGCGTCGTCGCGTCTCGTCGTGTCCTTCGCAACCCACTCCTCGCGGCGACACGCTGTCTGAATCTGTAATATAAACTGTCCTGCGGATAAATTGTTATATTTTTTACAATCACTACATTATATATTTTTGTAAGTGTACATATTAAACTTTATAAAATACACAACTGTATGTACAACTTATCAAAGGGGACTTGCACACAAGAGGATTTTGTATGCGCGACACTTTTCGAGCGACCAAAACATTTTACACGCAGTTTCAGCTTTCATTTTTCGCTGTTTACCCGTACAATAAATTTTAATTTGTGACAAATTATTCAGTTAGAATAATCTATATATATAAAAATGAAACCCGCTTTCCGTTGTCACTATATAACATAAAAACGGCTTGACCGATTTGGCTGAAAATTAGAGGGGAGGTAACTTAGACCCGGGAGAAGGTTTTAAGAGGTTGAAACCGCGGGCGAAAGCTAGTTAGTTATAATTTCAAATACAGTAGGTACCACCGTAGAATTTATCGTTGCCTATTTGTGCGTTTTTAAATCATAACAATCTATCCAGGTGCTAATAAAAACTATTGCCTCTATTAGGTACTATTTTCTTCTATACTAACTATTCTCTAATATTAGGTTCCAATTATTTTTCCATAACATTAGAAAGAAAGAAAATACGTTTATTCACGCACGCGTGTGACACAGCCTTACAATCAGTAGACAAAAATAATATTAAAAAGAGAATAGCAGTCGTTATAAATAACACAAGAAAAGACGAATTACAATTAAAAAACTAGTGGAAAATATGTGTCACACCCCACGTGAAACGGCCCTTGCTCAGCATAATGCTGAGACCCTGTACAGGACAAAAGCCTCAGCGCTGATTTTCAGCAAGAGCCGAAGCTAACGCGATGACGTCTGCTGGGGCAAGAATTAAATAAGGTGTAAAAAATAAACTAAACAGATATCATAATAGAAGAAAATAAATACAGACTAAAATCGACTAAATAGATAAATATACCTTGGCAACACTCGGGAAGCCTCTCGCGCAGATTTGGTTCATTCCATGCCAAATATGTGAGTGTCAACGTCAAAATGTCATGCAATAAACCAAAATCATGGCGGCGCTTATCCCAAGTATTACGCAATACGCAAGAATTATGTAATGTGTGCGATGTTTGTTTTGTAATACTGCAGTTTTGTGGAAAGTGTTAGCTGGAAAGTAATGGTGTAGGTGTATGTATGACTTGAGAACTCTGCAAGTCGGTGTGATTTCCATGGGCCATACCCCAGGTGAGTAAATTAAATGGAAATAAATACTAAGATGCGACCTCTAAACTAGCGAAATAGTGAGATAAATTATATTAGTGTATTTAAATTAAAAATTATATTATATAAAATTGTATTTGTGCAAATCGAATGTCAAATATTAATGATGTAATAATTTAGTGAGTAATTATTAAATAGGTGTCTCTAAACAGGTCCGAGTATCACTGCTATGCAGAAATAGCATGGATAGTGGTTAGATGCCAAACTGCCAACATTGACAGCAATCAGGAGGCACCAGGGACGCACCAACAGCACTGCGGAGGATCGAAGCCAAGGATTGTGGGCCGAGATCATGAGGTAAATAAACATATTTTTATGACTGTTGTGCATGAAGTAGTTGTTTCTTTAGGTGCACTTTAAATGTCTTGATTGTTTTTAGGCCCCTCAATGGTGGTGGAAGATCATTCCAGCAGTGCGTGGCAGCAAACCTGAAGCTTCCCCTGAAAGCCGTGGTTTTGTGTGGAGGTGCCTTAAGCGGGTCGACATTGGAGCGAAGACCACAAGTGTATTGTGATTTTCGCCAAGTGAGTTTGTCATATAAATAGTGCGGCTTGTGGGTTGTTACGACACCAAACATTAGGCTAGCCAAATGCAGTTTTCGTCTGGCATCCATTCTCAATAAGTTAAGCTTGTTTATGTATGGGGTGACATGATGCCTACGAGGAATATTAACACAGAACCTCGCGCAAGCATTCTGAATACGCTGAATTAGCCTCTCTGTCCTAGCAAGTAGGCAAGGGCCATATACTGTATCGCAGTAGTTGAACTTTGATAGCACTAGAGTGTCCACTAGTAGTTTCCTCAGTGGCACACTGAGGAATTTGCGGATACTGTACAAGACCCTCAGCCTGTAAAAGCAATTCCTAACAGTACTGTTAATGTGAGGCTCAAAATGTAATTGTGGATCCAGGGTTAAACCCAAACTGCAGACCTGCTCAACCTGTTCTATCTTATTCCCTCTGATAACGATCTCTGGCTTGGCATTCAGTATTGAGGCCACCTGTTTTTTTGTCCCCAAAACCATGAACTTGGACTTAAGTGGGTTGAGAAGCAAGGAGTTCTCCTCAGACCAAGTCACAACTCTATGTAAATCCTCATTCATCCTTTGAACTGCAGATGCCACATCATCCCCCTTGAAGGATGTGTACAGCTGAATATCATCCGCATACATATGATATCTGCAGTTTCGAAAGGAATGAGTAACGTCAGCACTGTAGAGGATGTACAATAAGGGACCTAAAATAGATCCCTGCGGAACTCCCCTGCAGACCGGGAGTGGAGGGGATGATAGGGTAGATCCGTCTTCCTTTTGTATTTGAACAAACTGGGACCTGTCTGTTAAATAGCTCTTAAACCAATCCACAGCGTCGCTATCAAACCCGTAATAGGTTAACTTTGACAGCAGTAGATTGGTATTAATAGCATCAAATGCCCGAGAGAAATCCAGCAACACCAGGATAGACCCCTCCCCCCGATCACGTGCCTCTAGGATATTGCCTACCACGTCTAACAAGGCTGTTGCTGTCCCCCTTCCCTTGCGGAAACCTGATTGGAACTCGGGTAGAATATTATTTGCCTCTAGGTATTCAATCACCTGTAAGTAGACCACGCGTTCCAGAATCTTTGACAGACATGGTAGAATACTTATTGGCCTGAGATCTTTCAGATTGACCGGGTCACTGACTTTAGGAATGGGGCACACAATTGCACGACGCCAGAGACAAGGAAATGTACAAGATTCAATGGACTTGTTGATGATAGCAGTAATGGCTTGCAAAGTGCTAGGTAGAGTGAGTGTGAGCATGTCCAGACTGATGCCATCTACACCCCGTGCATTTGATTCCAGACCCCTGATTATTTTGAGTACAGTTTCTTGGTTGGTCTTTGTGAGCGAAAACACAGATGGACTATGCCTACGAGAACTGAAACTGTATATCAACAAGTCATTGTCATTGCAGCTCCCCGGGACGTTTAAAAAGGCTGCATTTATACTATCCGGGTTGTCAAAGTGACTAGGCAGTCGCCTCTCATTGTGGTCTGGAAGAACATCTGATTTCAAATTACGCCACAGCAGCTTGGGATCTTTACTTTGCTCGTTAATGTTTTTTGTAAAATATGCAGACTTTTCCCTTCCCAATGCGGCGGCTGCCTCGTGTTTGAGATCCAGATAGTACTGCTTATGATGCGGTTCTTTTGTCTTATGACATCTGTGTTTGGCTTCCTCTCTTAATCTGAACATAAGTCGAATATTGTCAGTGATCCAGGGTGTAGGCCGCTTGAAATAGGTCTTTTTCTTCATGGGAGCATGGAGATCAAACAGCTGGATTATGTAAGAAGTGAAAGTGTCTACCATGGAGTCAACATCACTCATGTCTCCTATGTCGGACCATGGTATCATGTGTAGGTGTTCATGGAATATATCTGGCAAGATGTCCAAGAGAGGGCGAAACATGACTACCCTAGGTTTAGCCCTAGGCTTTCTAAATACTGTTTCACACGTGATGAGGGAGTGGTGACCGAGCTCACTGATGTGGTGCACTTCAACATTTCGTGTGGTGACATCTGTAGATATAATGTCAATGAGTGAGCAACTGTCATTTATGAAATGTGTGGCTTTTGTTACTACTTGAGTCATATCAAAGTTATTAAAGAATTCCATGAGCTGCCTTGACTTAGAGGTGTTTGAATTTAACAGATTGACATTGAGGTCACCTAACAATATGACATTGTCATATGGGGCTAATGCACTGATGCTAGCAGTTATGGCATCAAGGAAGAGCTCCAAATCCTGCCAGGGTGGTCGATACGCGGTCCCTATCAAAAGTTTTCTTTTATTAATGGTGAGGCTCAGCCAAAGCTGCTCCACCGTAGGATGTTCAGGATGAGCCTTGACACGCGCATTTATCCCATTTTTTATATAAAAAGCGACTCCCCCGCCGCGCCCACCCCGTGTAGATACAGGTCTTGGTACATGCCTAAACTTGTATCCTGCAAGACTAGGAGCACGGTCTTCCTCCCCTTTGCGTAACCATGTCTCGTTGATAGCCATGATGTCCACAGAATTGTTACCCATGGCGATCAAGAACTCGTCCTGATTAGTCCCTAGAGAGCCTGCATTCAAGAGACCAAACTTGACATATTTGCTAGGAGCCATAGATGCTAGGAGGCATAGGCATTTATTGCGCGAGTATGTGTGTAAAGTATAGTTTGTGTATATATAAGTATATGTTTGCAGGTGCAGTTACAGTTTGTAAATAGTTAGTTGTGAGTGTAAAAAAACATTGTAAGTAATTAGAACTAGGTGATAGTATATGTTGTAAATAATGTGTGTATGAAAGTGTTTGTATGTGTGTAATAGATATAGTATACATATGTAGCATAGTTAAATATTTTATCATATTAGAATAACTTTGTTTTCGCGTTGAGTAAGCCTCGTGTACGTTATAGTTGAGTCCATCAGTATTGCGACACATATTTGAGTATTATTTTATATATTAGTATACAATACTGTCACTGACGTCTAACTTTTTCGTTGATTTTGGTGGGTAGCCGTATAAACAAGTCAAAATCCAGATTTTTATATTGTTCTATTTCAGCCCACAAACGCACTATTTAGCAGCCACTGCAATATATGTAATTCTATGTATCACTTAGTTCACTGATTATACTGTTTTAAACCACTTTGTCTATTATTTCTATTGTTTTCGATTTAAAAGTTGCACATATGACTTGCCGAAACAGACGTCAAACGTCAACCCCTACCTATATTAGCTACCTACTAAACCACTACTTTGAGAAACAGTACAATTTCTCACTGTCTATCTTCGTCTAAGCGTTGTCCTTCGCTCGTCACACGCGGCGACGCGCCGTCTCCTACGTAGGATAGGCGTCTTACCATGGAGTAAGGAAAGATGGAGATGACACAATCTGGGTCAGACGCTTTCTTCTAGGTCCAAATACGTACGGTGGGCAAGACCAAAACAATCAGGACTAAAATTAACGAGGCTTTCAGGTTCTTTTTCAACGAAATTTGGTACTACTAAAAATGATCGGGTCCGAAGAAGGCATATAAGGGCGAAGACAATAACGTTCCTCGTATCGCTCACCCGCATTTTGGCGCGCTTCTTTCTTAGGAGATTTTCCGTTATGGCACCTCCGCTATTCACTTGTTCTCCATGCGTCCTACGTACAAATTGTCTCCGCAATGTATTGACGTTCCCTCGTGCTCTAAATAGCGATGTTAGCAATCCCGTAATGGTTTTGTTACTAGCTATTATTTTTCGAGGATTCCAGGATTATTTAACGTTATTTCTAGTTCTTTTTCTTGTTGTTGTTGACCTAAATATTCTTAGCGACTTCCCAAAAAATAAGAGGCTCTCAATTAGGATGTCCTTATAAGTACATTATGTACCTGTTTAAAAATATTGTCGTATTTTTAAGAATAATCGAGCTTATTTTAGTTTAAAGCGAACAACAACTAACCTCAGGAACTATTGTATTAAAGAAAATTGTTTCGATGTTAGACAACTTTTTATCCGGGTGCGGAGTTGTGCTAAGAGATCAATTGAATCCGCTAGCTTTGTGATACATATACTCTAAATGCACTAATAATATATCCATATTTAAAAATCTAATTACAAAAACAAAGTTTAGTTCATTAAAACAAAACAAAAAAACTTTTTACCTTTCTTTTGTTTTTGCAAGCTTTACCTCGGAATCTAATGGTAGATGCAGCTTAATTAACACATTGTTCGCTCCTATGCTTGTTAGCACTGTGTTGTGTATTCTATGTACACAACACATACATATGTGTACTGTAGTACATATGTGTACTGTGTATGTTGAAGATGACATCAGTGTAGAGATAATTGCGTATTGACAGGTTTGATAAACGTGCGCTGTCAAAGGAAATGATGTAAGATGTATCTACATGATTCACACACAATTTTGTAGCGCTTCTCCGCGCGGTGGGACGGATTTCATGGCAGTTAGCTACAAGAGATCTGCTTTACCGCTAACCGCGGCGGAGCGCGGTGCCGTGTTTAAATGACCTTAGACAGACGCGTAGGTACCTAGTATACCTAATATTGTGAACTAATTGTTTTACCGTGGTTTCACTCGCGTTCCTTGGGAACTACTGCCCGTATCCGGATAAAATATAGCATATGGTTTTCGCGATAATGTAGCTTCTCAACAGTGGAAGAATTTTTTTCATCGGTTCAGTTGTTTCGGAGCCTTTCGGACACAAATAATGTGTTTTCTTTGTTTACGTATTAGTATAGAATAGATAATAAATAGTCGACATTTTTGAGTAAGATAAATTGTTGAAACTACCTCGTAAAATATTTCTAGTAAAGAGAAAACTAAATTCTTTCTATTTATAATATAACGTTTCCACGAAGCGTAAATATTCAACATTTTTGTACATTAATATCAATAAAGTATGAAAACCAATAACTTTTCCAGGACCCAGTTATTAGAGTAATATTTCTTGAGAATTTTCCTCGCAGCACTACTATTTTCAGCACTTTATAGACACTTTTATATTGCGAAGCTAAATTCGTACCTACTTATATTGTATTCTTACTATACGTACAAAACTAGCGAGCCTTTGTCTGTTATATTTTTGAATTGTATCCAGACATTTGAAAATATATTCTTGTACTAACTTCTGCCAACTGTTTTACAGTTTTAAACATAATATCAATTCACACATTAATAACTTTTGTAGGATTTTGTAGGTTTTTAGTTCGTATTTTACTGAATATAATTTAACTAGCCAGAACCCATTATTTGAACATCTGTTTAGCAACAATATACTTAGGTACCTCCTAAATAAAATTAACTAAGGCATATAAACAAAATAATGGTCAAATAAAACCACATTATATTGGCCTTTAAAATTGAAAATACTTGGTACGTAATTACATACGAACTTTTGACGCCAATTATTTAGAAACAAACTTCATTCAATTGTTAATTTCGAATCAAAATGTAATACGTGTAATCAAAATGCAATCAGGTTTCCAAATTAATTTTCTATGTGTAGCGAAGTGAACATGTCTGATAAAATAAAATGAACCATTGACATTGTATAATCAATCCAATACAAATGACTATAAGGCACATTTTACATAAACTTTATATTGTATTGTTTGTTTGGTGAACAAAATTGATTAGATCATACATTGTCTGAGATTATACGCTTTTATTTATGTTCAATAGACTGATTTTGAGATTAAATTTCTTTTGTAGTATCTTTGTTTACAGACCTACGTGTAAAAGAGACTAATTTACTCGTTTAAATTAATGTAATGTACTTAGGTACTTACCTACCCATAATTATAATACATAGTTTTAAGGCTCTAGCCGACCCGCATCCCGAGGAAACTATACTTTCCAAACCCGGATGAAAAGTAGCCTATATCTTTTCTCATGCTTTAGATTTATCCGTGTCCCAAATCAGTTCAGTAGTTTGTACCTACATACATGAAAGCCGGACATACAGGCAGAGTTATTTTCGTATTTATAATATAAGTAAAGAAGAATTTCCCACTTCAAATCCAGTCATTTAATCTCCAATTCACTATCCATTTTCCAAAAAATTCCGTTACCATCAAAGAATAAATTCAAAAAGCACGTTTATTATTGAAAATTCAAAGCGTTCTTCCATTTTCTGTTATAAACTTGCCTTTAGTTTACGGTCGAGTGGGTGGGCGAGCTACTGGAGCGAGTAAATCGGGTGAGGACAGTATTTGTAGGTAGTCAGCTAGTCAGTTGGTGGTGATTTGTGATCGTATTGGCGAGTTTTGTCGCCATTTGTATTTGTAATTTAGTACAGAGTTTAAGAAAATTTTGTATTTATTGTTGTTGTGTGTGACTGTACTTCACGCATATATAAAAGTACAATTTTAAAGTGAATTATATGACATAGAAGTACCTATAATATAACGACAGTATATGATGTTTAGGAAATAAAAATAACTGTTTTATTGAATTACATGCATTTTGCTTACTTATCCAGGATTTTTCTAAGGCACAAGCAAGTAATATTTATTTTAACATTATTGCAAAAATTACACTAAAGATTTTATTCGTACTTAGTCTAGTTTTGGCAGCCAATACTCCGAATATTCTCTTCTCACAAGCATTGTACGTCGTCAAAATAATTCAAGATTATCTAAAGGGTTTCACTCGGTGGTTAACTGGTTATGTCAATTAGAGAATTTCGTAATTCAATAAATTATTCTGTCCGTCAGAGGGTAGTTGTAACAAGAATTGTAACAACGGACTATTCAAGTCTACCCGATAAACCGATTTGAATTTTGTAACCCAAGTTACGAATTTCAATTTTATATTTAAATATTAGGGATCGTGACAGTATCGATTTCTTTAGTTTATTTTAACCGTTTTAGTATCAAGTTCGCTGACAATATAAACGGCAGTTTTCTTAAGACAACTATGTATAACTTAAGGTACTATTTTTCACGTTCAATAAGCCTCTGAAGGTATACCCAATACTCGATTCTTTATTAGCATTCCATGTGTTATAACAGGAGGTACATTTAGATTAGTGACAATATGGACCCTATAGGGCACCGCTTAAAGAAGTAGGAGAATTTTATTACTAGCTTATTAATAAACCATCGTAACTTCGGTTAAAATTTTTAAGACAGTGTAATTTTGTTTATTTGAGTTCCTCCTAAAAACTAAAAGAAACATCTACTTACTCATATAATTCAAAGTTCAGAATAAAATATTCACACAAAAAAAAACCGAACAGAAAATTCAAATTACATCATCTCACCCACATCGGTCCCTATTTTTATCAAGGACGAAAACACCATAAATGTCAATAAAAAGTTATAAATTAAGGAAATGCGTTCCCTTTGTCCCTCCCTCCTTTCCCCCTAACGTCACGTGACCCTCAAAATGTTGCCACTTAAAATAAAAAGATCGGACGCGTTGAGTGGAAACGTCACTTTTTTATCTTTTATTTTATGAAGTGTTGTATAGGAAGTTTATATGTGGGTCGAATTTGAATGTCGTTGTGTCCTACTTAATATTGTATGTATATATGTCGGTATGTATTTGTAAGTTCAGTCATTCGAACATCTTTTTCCGTTGGAACGGGCCAGAAAGTCCGACAAATATTCTTACCAAGGGGTAGCGTTGCCTAGGTAACTGAGTTGAGGAAGTCAGATAAGCAGTCGCTCCACTTGAAACACTGGAACGAATCATTTGAACATCTTTGGCGGTCGTTACGGGTAGTCACAAGCCAGAAAGTCTAACAACCAATCTTACCAAGGGGTATCGAGTTGCCGAGGTAACTGGGTTGAAGAGGTAAGATAGGTAGTTGTTCCCTGTAAAGCATAGGTACTTAGCTGCATCCAGTAAGACTGGAAGAGCCAGAGTTAGGAAAAGGCTAGACAGATGGTAGATGATTGCAAATTCAAAACAAAAGAATAGTGACAAGGGGTAAAATTACGTTAACGTTTACCCTTCAAGGGTAACGAGACGTTGTCAACGTACCTTTCACGTCAAGAATTTCATATTATTGATTGTGCCAAAACCTTTTATGTAACTTGGAAAGACGTCCCTTGGGCCAAATATAAGGGTAACAAAAGACATGAATAAATTTATCCTGACCCCGAAGTTTTATCATTGTTTTTTATTTATGTGATCATAACTTGGCATGTTTTATTTTATTGTAATTATATGATTTGTTTTTGCTGTGTAAATACGTAATTTAGTTGCTATTTTGGCTGGTATTTTATATTATATATTTAGATATTTGGTTTTAGTAAAAATAATAACAATGTCTTTTTCAGTTAGTTCTTAACTCTCTTTGTATTTATTCACTAGCTTCTGCAGCCCGCTTTTTCACCCGCGTCCCGGATGGTGACAAAAAGTGGCCTAGGCGATCTCCCCTCTAATTTTCAGCTTGAACGGATCAGCCATTCTTGAGTTATAAAATGTGTAACTAACACGACTTTCTTTTATATAGAAGATTATGTTCTGAAGGAAAATATTTATATAATTATGAAATAGTTTTAAATAATTACCAAGATGAAGATTTCCTAGATAACGCATAAACTATCGTTTTCTCAAAGCATGAATACTAACTCAACTCTGATGGGTAGCGTTAACATGCTAGGATTAGGTAAAGCTTAACTTGGGTCCCCAACTAATCCGCTTGTCTGGCTTGTGTTGTTGACTCGCTATATATGTACTATGCTTATGTTTTGTCATATAATGTGGGCTAGTGTTTCTCGGTTGGTTAGATGTGTCAATTTATACCTAATGGTGAATAGTTTTCGAGATATTTCGATTGCCCAACTTACCCCTATGCTCAACAAGCCCCGCCCTACCCTATGTCGTTTTGTTGTGTATTTTTTTGTACCTAAATAATCTGAGTGTGGATGAGCAATTTCTCCTAAATGTTTTGGTAAAGTATTTTGGGTAAACAATGAAAATAATGTGATAGTCAGTAATCTAATGATATACAATGGTTTACCAAAATACTACCTAAAATAATATATAAGGCCAAAAAAACAGTAAACGTTTTAGAAAGAAAGCTATTCTACAAATAAGTTCATTGTACAAAAATTACCTCATAGAGAGCCGTTAAATGTCAACAACAGATCACAAGGTTCTTTTTATAAGTGTTGTTGTCAAGTCCAAAGTCTTTGAACGATCCAGAGCAACCAAAGACTTTGTATACGAAACAATTATTGTAAAACAAAAGAAAGTTTCAATCGTCGAGTGATAAAAATGGCTTGGAAAATAGCGACGGAGAAAATCATTTCGATATAAAAGTTTGACGTGAATTTTCTAGTTTTATTGCTTATTGAATTGTGATATTCAAATTGTAATAAATTTTACTAGATGGCTTGATTTATTGGGTACAAATTGGATACTAGCTTCCGCCCGCGGCTTTGCCCGCGTCAAGTTCGGTTATGTCGCGTTTCCAAGAGAATTATGAATTATAATTATATCAAAAAGAAATTATAGAGTTTCTTGCCCGTTCTTCTCCATAGGAAGCTACTTTTGGAATGGGCAACTAGAATCAAACTTATATATAATTTTGACGTTCATAAGTGCTTGTAAAGGCCTACGTGAAATAAATGATTTGATTTGATTTGAGAACTCTTCAAAAGTCCGGGATAAAAGCTATCCTACTTTCTATCTCAAGGTCAACTCTATCTCATCAAATTTTATTAAAATCAGTTCAGTGGTTTGTGTGTTTAGACGTGAAAGCGTAACGGACAGACAGACAGACAGACAGACAGAGTTACTTTCGCATTTATAATATTAGTAGGGATATTTATATCTGTATCAGAAATAGTTCCCAAAATGCTGAAGTATCTTACTCAACATTTCACATGAATCAGATTCCTAAAAACACCTACAAATTTTATGATAAAAAGCACTCTAAAATACATGTCTAACATACATTTAATTTTATAAACAAAACAAAATCCTTGAGTGAGAAGTAAACATTTTAATACCATTGCCTACATTACAATTTTGCGTGGGAACAACATCTGATTCAATACAAACTCGGCTTTCGAGCCAAAATTAGCTATGAAAATAAATAAATGTTGATTTCGTTGGAAATTTAAATAAATACGCCATTCTGGTTCGTGCAGGTTCTGTTTTGTATGTAAACTGGGTTTTAATGGGTAAGGGTAACGTTTACGTTTTGGTTAGCCACAGACTTATTATCATGCAGATGTGTCCATTGGTTGTCTTATTTAAAATTGAACTTATAGCTCAATGTTTCTTGTGGTTTTATCCACGTCCTGGGCTTTTTCTCGTAACCAGATAAATAGTTTTTGTCATTCGGGGATAATGTAGCTTTACAACAAGAATTTTTCAAATCCGTTCAATCATTTTGAAATCTTTAGGGTAAAAACTAACAAACATATTACTTTTTCTCGTTTCTCGCGGGCTTTTACTAAAAGTAGCTTAAAAATGTTATCTTCATACTATTGTAAAGTTTAACTAAAAGCCGGTCAGTACTTTTAACATGAAAGAGTAAAAATCCTCCAATATTCAAAGGGACAAGCAAACACACGGCCAAATACTTATTTCAGCAACAAAGCAAGCTTATCCAGATCTGAAGTTCCGAGGTTATTCCATAATAGAAAGTTCTAATAGCTTCATACACCTGTAATTGAGATGCGGGTGATAACAATGTCCTATGTAGGTCATAGTAGGTTGATTACCAGATAGGACTATCTGATCTTATGAAGGGCATGCGGGTCTGTGAAGGCTGTTCCTTTTGTTAAAATCTATTTATGTTTAAATGAAAATATTGTTGGGGATTTTGTGTTTAGATATAACGGGTAGTTAGAAGCCTGAAAGGTTGACTACCAGTCTCTTTCTTAGGTCTAGACTCCATTAAAACGGAGTAAAGTGGAGAAGTTTTTACTACTACTACTACTACTAATATAATTTCGACGTTCTAGTATGCTTCTGAATGGACGGAGACAAGATGTTTGAATATCGAAACCGCCTTAACAATTGATATCGAGTTTCTCCGGTCAATGGGTTGAGGAGGTCAGATAGATAGTTGCTCCATGTCGAACACTGGTACTCAGCTGCATTGGGTTTGATTGAAAGCTGACCCTAACATAGTTGGGAAAATCTGGGCAGATTGTGATATTTCAAAATTTTTGGCAGTACCTCCGAAATAGGGTTTCTAACCAGTCCAGTAGTTCCAGAGATTGAAGAGTTTAAACAAACTGTTTATCTAATTTAACATTAAAACAAAATTTACAAAGATTGCTAGAACAAATCACCTGATAAAAATATTCTGAAATAAAAAATATCAGCTGGGTCACCCACAAAATCTAAAAAAAAATCCAACGCAAAATTGGGGTTAGTTTCCAAACCTGCCAGGTAACCAATAAGAATGATAGATGGTTCTATAATCTACGGTTTTTCATCAACGTTGGAGTAATCAATCTTTCTTTATAGTCTGTGGTTAATCAAAGCGACGTGATTGGTCGTATAGAGAACGGATATACGACCTCATTGGACCGTGATTAAGTGGAAATTTTTGACGCTGTATTTTGATTGGTTGTTTAGTTTTATGTTAATGGTTTATTTATTGTTATTTGGCTTTTATTAGAATGATTTGTGTGACTGTAAAGAATAATTAGAATGATTAATAGTTGTAATATATAAATCAAAAGGGTGAATTTAGCTATAATTTACTTTTATCCAGATGCTGGAGAAGCTACTTATAACATGATATTGAATCCTCAGCTTTTTTACAGTTACATTTCAAAGACCTTTTATCTATAAATAGTCTAATTTCAAGGCTATTTTACGCGTGGGTATGACTAAAGTTTTCCCACTAGAGCTTATATCGTGGGCGTAGGTATCAAAATAGACTGAGCAAATACCTAGAATAGTGGATGCTATTTTAGAATATGCGAATTGATATAACATAGTTGGGCTGCGGGTTGTTCGAAAGAGTTACCGCGGCCCTGGTACATAAAAGGCATATGACGAAACACGACTGTGTTTTAAGTCTGTAAGAGTCTGACACTCCCTCACCGCTGCTAACCCACAGCGGGAGGGGTCATTTGATGATTTTTGACGTCGTTAAAAGAAAAAAAATATAACATAGTTTTGATAGTTACCGTTTCCGAGAAATTTGCTGAAGAAATCTTATTTAAGGTATTATATTGAATATGTTAAAAGAACACTACCTTTCCTCCTAACGGTAGGATACTATTCCTATTTCCAAAAATCTATATTTAGCATTGACATTATATGTAAAGTATATATGTATTTATTGTTATTATTATAGGTATATATATAGTTTATGTACTTATGAGAACAATATTATTACAGGTACACAAGTTGCAAGAGCAAGTGTACACTTTGACTTACTGCCTACCATATATAATCTTTTCCTTCTCGTCTCAATCCATCCTAAGGTTGTCTGGAAGAGATCGCTCTTAGCGATAAGACCGCCCATTATGTCACCTACTTTAAATACCTAGTTTAAGATCAAAAATGTAACATTGGTGTACCTAATAAAGAATATCTATCTATCTATCTATATTACAGGGACAATAATGTACCTCAAAGTAGTAAGCATAATGACAAAATGACAAAAATATGCTTGGGTGAGGGGAAGTTTCCATTTGGCAGTTATTTTGAGAGATAAAATTTGATATTCGTAATTATTTGTTGTTTACTAGAGCGAGTAGATCAGAAGAAACATTATACATTATGTGCATTATAGTTCCACACCTCGCCTTACCTTACCTCTAAAACCTTACCAGCAAAAATGTATTTGGGTCGTATTTTCCACATTCTTCCTCCAAAAATCAACCCTTTGAAATAACCCCAAAAACACACAGAATAACATGTCCCCATATTTTTGTAACGCAGTGCAATATATCGACAACTCGGTCCACTGCACGCCAATGGCTTGGAATCAATCCACTGCTGTGACATAGCTTGTTATCGACAAACGATAGTAGCTACATTACCAAAATAGCTACATAGGTTTCAAAATAAAAGAACATAGTCAAAAACTCTTACCGATTTTACATACCTACATTTATTTTATTTATTTAACAGTTTTGTTCAATTAAAACACAAACAACAATAAATAATAGGAAAAATTGAGACATATTATGAGAATGTTAAGTTAGACAAAATATCAAAAAACATTTTATATTTGACTATCCCACTACCAATAGAAGCATTCACCTTAAGTTTTTAAATATCTTATGACATCAAGTCCCTTATAAAAAATGCTACAATGTATAGTAATGCAGCTAAGGAATATGCTATCAAAACATCTTCGACCTTTACAATTATTTTCGAGCAACAATATTTAAGACGTATTTTTTCGTCTTGTTATTGGACCCATTAAAAAGTGTCCAAAATCCCATTTTTTTGCAACCTATGTATTTATCGATTTATCGAATACATAGTGTATTTCGACAATATATCGACAACTCGGTCGGCTGCACGCCAATGGCTTGGAATCAATCCACGTCTGTGACATAGCTTGTTATCGACAAACGACAGTTGACGATCGACACAACATTTTGTTACTGTCAATATTGTATTTTGTGAGGTATATTTTAGGAAGCTATTTATATTGATTTTTATTTTTTCACGAATTGAGAACCTCCTCCTTTTTGGGAAGTCGGTAAAAAGGAGGTAGGTAGTTTTAAGTGTATGTTTGGCTGAATAGTACGGTTGCAATGCTAAACGGTTTGTGATTATAATGTGTGCTGATTTTTGACGACAATTAAATATTTTTTTACTATGTTCTTCGTATTTAGTTATTTTTCAAAACAAATTATTTTCTGAAAGATTTCCTTCATTAAAATAATTACTTATAGAAACCTGAAACTTCACCGATAAAAATAGCTATAGCCCAACCATTAACAACCTTCTTCTTTAAGTCGATTTTAATGAGGCCAAACACAAAAAAATACCTTCCTTATTTCTCAAAAACACCCTATATTTAGAACACCTATTAATAAATATACTTTCATACACAAAGCCTTGATACTGTGAAGGCGCCGTTTTGTAAAGAAGTATTTTCAAAGCTCCTTCAAATACAATACTAATACCACACAAGGCTTATTACAGGAATCGTGCACAAAGAGCTGAGCTTAAGAGTAGCAAACTGCAAACTATTAGTCGTCCGATAATTTGGTCGGCTGTCATTTAACATCCTTGGCAGTCGTTACGGGTAGCCAAAAGCCAGAAATCTGACACCAGTTTTATCAAGGGGTGCTCGGGTAACTGGGTTGAGGAGGTCAGATAGGCAGTCGCTTCTTGTAAAGCAATGGTACTTAGCTGCAACCCTAGAGACTGGAAGCAGACCCTAAAACAGCTTGCTGCTGTTTGGGCTCATAAATCATTATGAAGATGAATTGGTATCACGCATATTACAAAGATCAGGTATTTAGCCGGTATCAGACCTACCGAAAACTTTGATTGGAAGATTTTATTAAAAAACCTTTTTGGACAATCACCGAGTCATTGAAAGACGTTGCTCGAATTTAGAGGTTTATAGGAACCCTGTGTGATTTTTAAAGCACTATTTCGTAAAAATTGTCTTACAAAGAAGAGTAACAATAGTTAGATAATATAATTAATCATCCATTATCTGTCATTATCATCACCACATTTTCAAAAAAAATAATTGCCAAATTATTAAAAAGTCGGCCGACTAATTAGTTTTCCGTGTGCGTCCCTCTTATACCACACGCCTTATTACAGAAATGGTGTACAAAGAGCTAAGCTTCAAGATTAAATTTTGCTCTACATTAGACGGCAGAGTTTAAAAGGAACTCTATGTAGAGTTTAAGTACGAAACTTTGTAGAGTTGGTAAATAATTACGTTGAGAGCTCTATCTTTGCATCTTGGTTTAAGTTTGTAGGTATGTTTGTGTGTTAAAGTTATTTTGGTAGCACTGTCTTTAGTACTTTTGTGGTACTTATTGTAATATTTTTGTGTTTATAATACGTTTACGGTACTTAAAACGATTGTGCCAAAAGGAAGCTATTTCTTATAATTATGTATTATCAAATATCTGAATCAATAAGCAATATCTAACAACAATATCTATGAATTACAAACAAATCACAGTTCTCTTTCGCATAAAGGTGCATTGAAAAACTAGGATATTCTCTGCATTCATTTATATTAAAACTTGCTACTCCACATAGTTCCGCCTGCGTCACGACGGAACCTCTTCCCGCACCTGGATAAAATTTTATGCACCATCTCAGGCTCTAAACCATCTGTGTATGTAAGTAATATCAACAACTAAAACATACAAAGAACAAAGAACATTATCTGTCCATTGCATCATAGTTATTTTATTTATCTATATATATATCTAGGTATATATTATTTTATTTTTGGGTATATATTATTTAGTAGGTATATATTCATTATTTACGTATTGTTTATGTAGGTATTATACAATATACAGCTGTTTTCTTCCATTTTAATTTCTGTTTCCTTTGCTTTTTTACACACTGTCTACATCTCTTTTATTCTCTTTTTCCTTTCGCAGGTATGCTGGAAGAGATTTCTTAAGAAATAAGCATTACCTTTGTAAATTCTTTCTTTCCTGTCATCTTTCTCTATTATGTGTGTGTACAAAAATTTGTAAATAAATAAATAAATAAATAAATACAAACAAAATATGAAACACGTTTCAAAATTGAATTAACCCCGTGTCGTATAGATTACACTGTAGGACGCATAATTAGGGCCATCCCGTCATTACCTGACCGCAGTAACTCCTAGTTAAGTGGTCGATTATAACCTGTTAAGTTATTTTTAAGCGTATATGTACTAAAAATATTGTCTTAAAGAAATAATAAGCTGTGGCTAGAATTTGTTTTATTGAGAAGCTTTTTTTTAATGTCGGTATTTATTTTACCTAACCTTACTTAATACAAAGATCCGGACATAAGTCGTACGTTTTTTTCAGTTTTGTGAAACCCTGACATACCGTTAACTATAAGTAAGTTTTTGAACGAAGGATTCATTTAAGGAAACACGTTTCAAAATTGAATTAACCCGGTGTAGTATTGATTACACTGTAGGACGCATAATTAGGGCCATCCCGTCATTACCTGACCGCAGTAACTCCTAGTGTAGTTTAATGTTCCTAACGACCGGTTTGGTTATTGCTTGTTAAGTCATTTTACTAACTTAGTACTTGGTAAGTACGTAGTGAAAATAAGTGTTGAAGAATTTCTGCAGGGATGATGATCATTTTGGACATTTTGAGCTGATAAAAAGGTGAAGAAAAACATCTTGAGGAAACCTGGACTAACAGTCTGAAATCAGCAATCCGTATTGAGCAAGGATTAACGCTCAATCCTCCTCCGTGTGAGAGGAGGCCGCAGCCCAGCAATGGGACGATAAAAAGTCTGTAACAGTAAAAGTAACAAAAGTTCTAAAGTTAACTATCTCATTCTAAGTTGTAATTCTTCGTTTCAACTGTTGTAATTATATGGTAAAAAAACTCTTATTGTGTTAATTCAGTAAACCGAATCGTTTTAAACTTAATTTGTATTTGTTCTACAAGATCAAAATCGAGTGAATCAGCAAAAGCCATTCAAACAGTTAAGCCATTCAATTAATTTTATCGCTCTTACCCAACATTTATCTATAAAATATAGCTTCATGAAATAATAAAAAATACATTTTCCAGAAGAAAATTGCGACATCGCCCGGCGAACGCAAAGTTATTTATAAATATGATTAGCCTTTGATGCTAAAACATAACTATGTATTATATAACAATTTGCCTTACTACAAAACTTAAACATCTGTTGAACACTTGTCTAAAAAAGTGTAGCTGCAAAATGTACCTTGGCAAAATAGAATTTAAACGTCATAGTCTGACATTTTTTTAGACGAGTGTTCAACAGACGTTTAAAAATTTCAAGAGGTTAGCTTAAAAACATGCAAGTGAAACTTTTAAGATCAAACTAAGAAAGTGCTTTTGAGAGGAGACTTTTTAGGGTTCCGTACTCAAAGTGTAAAACACTATTATATCTGTTACTGCTGTAACAACAAAACTAAAAATATTTTGTTTTACTTATATACTTTTTTTGGTCAGTAAAACTACATCTTGATACACTACACAAGTACATATTTCAAAAAGAGATATGTATAATGGAAATGGAAATATATAATGGAATGGAATAGAAAATGGTCTAAAGTTTTTTGAACCCCATAAAAAATTACCAATTTACACTTACGTGTGAAAACCCTTTCTTCCCAGGACAGGTCTATTATATAAATAGGCAGTTTTCACACCCACCTAACCTTACACGCATTCTATAAAGGTCTGATAGCGTGTTGTTACCTCGCCATTATTAGAAAAGTTATTGTGAAGGGCTCTTGCTCGACTACGCTTGTAAAGAGTAATCAATTTAACAGTCTATGGATACGTATGTATAGAGGATGTCAAGGGAAGTATGTATTATATCCATGGTAGATACATGGTAATATTATAGGCAGGGTCTTTTCCAAATTTTTTGAAGCAAGAATGTCAGTGATATTTTGTGTGATTGTGTCAATTTCACTGTCAAGATTGTAAAATGTTCTGCAAGTTATGAGCATTGATTTTTGAGCTCTAAAAATCACAAATTCTGGGTTAAAAAGCTCAGATTGTTTTATCCATATTTCGAGAAATACTTTGTGTACATACCTATCCATGATTTTAAAAGGTCACACAGTCCATTCTTGTGAAAGTTTGACGACTAGTCCAGTCTAGAAATGTATTAGTAACTAAGTTGCGGTCAGGTGAGCGGACGCTTCAAAGAGGGTTAAACTATAAAATCTAAGTAAGATTTAATTACTCTTATACTTTGTTAAGACAAAAGCAAGATTAATTCATCCTGTCTCAGGTAATTTGCTTTTAAATATCTTCACTTTTTATTTCAAAAAAAGTGTTCACTCAAGAAGGTTTTATATTCCACTAAGCTAAAAGAATTTGTCACTCTTTTTACAAAACTACTAAATTCCGTAACACCCAATTTCCTAGAAAAGAAAGCAATTACGTACAAAAGCGAAATGTTTTTCGTCTAAATGCCTCAATAAATCTGTGTATCCGAACGCGCGAGTCATCCGCCATTTTACTAAATTATCTGTGGAACAAAATGGCGGCGGTAATGGACGCGTAGTTTCCCGCCAAAAGATTGAAACTTTATTGACAGCCATTAATTTTCCTTTGAAGGTGACTGTGGGTAATTTAGCTTGTTTTTAGACATGATTGATATGAAACAACGCTCCGGGTTCCCAGTGATTAGCGGGTGTGAATTTAATTACAAATGGCGGGAAACTCATTTGCATTTTACGGATTTATGCTTAAAGGGTTAGGTTATTATATTTTAATAAGCTAAAAGGTTTAATCTCTTTCGTTATGTATGCAAAAAATATGAGGTTGAATATTGAATTATTCGTAGATAACCTTCGTTTTGATGTAGGTATTAATTTTTAAAAGATTGTACAGGGCGATTTAATTGAAACTTAATACTTTGGTTCATTAAAAGATGGCTAGAAGTATTTTTCTAAGAAACTTTTAATGAATCAGTCTAACTATAAAATGTTTTAACGACACCTTATTGCATATCACATACATTGACTTAAGATTGATTTTAAGAGACTATGTAATACGCATACCTAACTTTATATATCCTAGTATACCTTGGGTACGTGCTTAAAAAATACTCCTATTTACCGATATTAAACCAACCAACGGAACTAATTCAACGGGATAAAAAATAAGTGTAGCCTATGTTCTTTCCCAAGCTAGGCCATCCGTTTATTTTTTGCGTGAAATCGCTACTGACAGAGCTACTTTAGTCTTTTTATTAATATTAAGTAGTAAGGATTAATACATGTTTCTGCCATCTCATATCACATAAGACACAAACGCATAACTATTAATACCCACTACAACACCTTGTCGCTATAACAACCCGACCATGAAATGTAAAACGGGTCAGTGGACCTACAGCTTTATTGCCAGGCTTTATTAGCTTTACAAGGGGTGGTATTGATTGCAACTATAATATTATACGTAGTGGGCAATTTACAGTTTTACATACGGTTGGTGAACCTATTGGGGTTGTTTCTCAGTTGTAATATGGCTGCTATAGCTTTTTCTGATTTTTGGCATGGCAAAAGTGGACTCCCAAATTGATGAGGTCTGAAACTTGGAAGGCGAATCTGCATTTTTTTGTTGTTAAGTAGTATCTTTCTCTCACTCAATATATTATTGCATACCATAATGTAATGCCCCTACAACAGCTAAAAATAAGAAGTTATGGACCCTGCCGAGCACAGTATACTTGGGTTTTAAAGAGGAAAGGATAAAGAGCCTTTATTAAAATAATGGAAAGAAATCCTCAAAAATCGAACATAAAAAATGCATTTTGGTTCATCGCCGAGACGTCTAATAAAACACAGCTTACAACTACATCAGTTAATTATTACTGAAATTCTTCCTTTATACTACCTTTGACAAAGCCTTATTGCCAGTCTGTCGGTAAAACCTTGAGCTCCAAACTATTTTAATTAGTGAAAGTGACATTTCAGTAATCCCAGTCTATCAAGGTTGTGGAGCCACGAATTTAGCGATGAATCACAAGAACCTATTATGTAATTTGACTTAAAAGTAGCGGATTTACTAAGATTATTCGTAAAGATTTGGATTCGGAAATAAGTACAAATAGCAATTAAAGGAACAAAGAAAGGAATTTATTAAATTAAATGTGTATTTATTAAAATCTTTGTCATGAATAAAAGATTTCATTCTTAGAATCTATTAGAAAACTACATACTGTACAGTTATCTGGCGAAATATAAATAAATAAATAAAACTATCTGGCCGACAATGTGCCGATACTTACTTGATAAACTTTTCAGTAAGTCGGCCGATATCTGATCTTTGTAGTGTGTGGACGGCCATACGTCTTCATACTTTGGATAAAGCTTGGTCAAGATTTGGATTAACATAGAAAACCTATCATCATAAAATAACTTAATTAAACCAGATAAATTAAATCATAAACGAAATTCTCTTACATTTCCAATTTACTTAAAGCATCGTATTACAATAATTTTCAAGTCTGATACAAAGAATGTTAATTATTTACGCAATTTCAAAGGTCACTCCCACTTAATTTTAGCTTGGACTTCTAAGAAAATCCTTCTTATTTTTATATATTTGGTTCTGAAATGTTCAAGAGTATAAAATAAGGTTGCGCTTGATATCAGTCGACTGTATTTCAGGCTCAAGTTGAATAATTCATTGCGTATAAACCGTACACAAGTATACTTTGGGACTCTCATATTCTAAATATTTTGTGAAGAAAATATATATTTTTTGCTTTCGTAAGAGCGTTTTTTTGATGTCAATAAAAATATGTGGTTTTGAGCTTTGTGTGATTATTACGAATAACTTTATTTCGAAAAGTTAAATACTTGCAATTTTGAATGATTTTAAGTTCTCAACTATAAATATATACCGTAAGTGAATATATTATGAAATTATTGATGATAAGTTATGGGTGAAAATCAAACCAGTTTGGTGGTAGTCAAATTGTAACATGGTCGGATTATATGTATTTGGAGTTGGTTTAATGTAATTTTTCAATCCTTTACTCAAAAGCATAAAAAGGACAAATCCATGTGTCTAAACATAAAACACTAAGTATACTTTAAAAATCTAATTAAAAACAACAATCCCATTAATAGTTGTCTGATAATGAAGCTAAGTCAACAGCTAAATAAAATACCTTTAGCAAATTGGCTTCGAGTAAATAGCTTCAGAGGAGCTTGAAAGAAAATGTTAGTCGATCGCGCATCCGACTTTATACTGATTGAAAACTATTTAAAACTAGTAGCTATAGAGCTGAAATACATTTTGTTGCAGGTATTAGTTTTACAGGTATATTATTTGTAGAAAATAATATTTGTAGGAAGATAGATCATTGAAATAGGACTTCTTACCTACCGCTTAAATATGAAATCTGACTTCTGTCAATGGTTTCACCCGCTTCCCGTGGGAATTACCTACTTCACCCACCCAGATAAAAACTACCCTTAGGCCTCATACAATAAATGGGCTATCTAACACTGAAAGATTCTTTCACATTGGGCTAAGACTGCCTAAGATACGCGTGTTTAAAAAAACAAAGATGTAAAGAAACTTTTAGCTTTATAAAATTAGTATGTGAGTAGTTGATTAAAGAAAACTACAATACGACATTCAAACACACACACACACACACTAACAAGTCAGACAAAAGACAGCCTACATATTTGCAACGGGGATTAAAAAATGTTTTCAGCCAACGTTGTGACCAATATATAGTGACGTATATGTATACAGCGTTTGCATGTCCAGTCATGTTTTGTAGTCAAAGCACGTGCGATAAAAGAAATAATAATAAACGAACATGGTTGTAACTGTAGGTCTGTTACGTGACGTGTATGTGAGGTTGAAATGTGAATGTGTGTGTGTGATGTGGTCATGTGTGTGTAGTGGTGGAATGTATGCCTGGGCTTATAACTTTGTTTCGTGAGTTTAACGAACTTAGGTATCTTGTTTAAAATTATATTTAATAACTAGCCGTTTTCCCGCGGTTTCACCCGCGTCCCGTGGTAACTACTGCCCGTACCGGGATAAAATATAGCCTATGTTACTCGTGGATAATGTAGCTTTCGAATGGTGAAAGATTTTTTAAAAACTGTCCCGTAGTTTTTGAGCCTATTCATTACAACCAAACAAACAAACAAAGTTTTCCTCTTTATAATATTAGTATAGATAACACAGTTTATAAGTTTGTCTTCTTACTGGTCTTTATTGCATCATTGTTAACTGAATTAAATAAATTATTTTATATATGTCGGAGATAGTCAATAGTACGGTCACTGAACGAGCCGCAAGCGCGCCCTCTGGTGGCGTTTTCGGTGAAACAACAATTTGGCGCGCTTGGCGGAGTCGTGGCGGTCAGCGCGGCGTCCGCGGAGCGCAGTCTTAGTTCAGTCTTAGTTCAGTCTTGGTCGAGTCTTCATTGAGTGTTCGTGGCGTTACTACCCTACGTCACGTCTAGTGTACCTAGTGTTATTGCCTAGCGTTGTAGTACCGTTGTAGATTCAAATGTAAAGGTTCTTCTAACCTGACAGACAGACATGTGTTGCTGGGGAGTTTGTTCCGCCACTTCTCCCCAAGCCAAAACACATAGGAAGTGGCGAAGGGCGGGCGTTTTGGGGGATGTCTTTTGTTCTGACTAATTTGAATAAACGTTTGAGTTTTGAGTTTGTTAAAGTTTTGAGTTCGTTTGATTTATCTCTTTGCTCGATTACCCTACCTGATGTCGGACGATAGTGCCATCCTGATGTTTCGGCGCCCTCCGACATATAGTTATATAAAATAATTTATTCTATTCTATGTCTCCACCAGACCAAATTATTATCATTACTACTTAAACTATATTCTATATGTATTCTGATAACCTTAGAACAAAATACAAGTAGGTACATTCACAAATAAATTTCCTTTCTACGATATATTCAATAATAATATAAATAAATACATACATACATACAGACGGGTCGAGATAACACATATAAGATTGTTTTTATTAGGGGCGCGTATGCTTCTAATGTTTTCCTTTGCCCTAAGGACAGAGTCAAAGCCAAAGCTGCACTCTGCTTGACTTACAACGTGATTACTCATGTTTGTTGTGAGAAAGGGTTGAGGAGGTCTGATAGGCAGTCACTCCTTGTAAAACACTGGTACTCAGCTGCGTCTAGTTAGACTCGGGAGATGATGAGGTTCACAATCTTAAACCAAATCCTATTTCGATTTAAAAAGTATGGTTACTCAATAGATGGCGCTGCCGCCAGGTAGATGGCGCCAGGTAGATGGCCAATAGGTAGATGGCGCTGCCGCCAAGTAAACATTGCGCTCCGTGTAATTTAATTCAAAAAAAATGTTTAAAGTAGTGTTTTCCCATAAAGTGTAGTATAAAAATAGTTTAAATAGTACAAATAATACGTGGAAATGTTATTACAACCGAACTCCATCAGTAAACAGTGATATGGTGATTTAAAGATTTTGGTCTGTGAACAGTGTCCAAAAACTCATCCAAACAGTGTTTGTGTTGTTAAAGTGATCTAAACAAGGAACAAATATAACCAACACCTTAGTTACAACAGCAAAACATAAACTAAACTTAACTTAAAGTGTCAAAAACTAATTACAGTGAACTTTCTCTATCATATTCATTCAATAATTCAACCGGCCCGCCGTTTTAAATATCATATTTTAAATAGCGTGGCGTCCTAACAGCGAAGCGGCGCAGCGCACCGCGCATCTTGCTCTTTCACACTTGGCTATGAATGTTAGCGTCCTCTCACTCGCGCAGCGCGGATATATTCAAAATGATTTGTTTTGCTTGCAATAATAAAATTGCATTAGGAGATCTACTGAGATGTACTGGATGCAAGACAGTTTACCATTATAGTTGTCTAAATATATCATCAGCCAGATTTAGGGAGCAAAAAACCCAGCTGATAGGGTCGTACATATGTGATTCCTGCTCGAATGTAACTCGTCGTGTAAGAGTGACAGATGATACGCCGGCGCGCGGGTCCCGCTCTGGAACCGCGCCGATAGAAGAGGAACCAACTAAACGTTGTGAAGAGACCGATTTAATCGGAAATACTACGTCGTCGGCTATGAACATGATGGATAGTATCCAGAGTGTTACGGATGTACTAAAAGGGGTAATATCTGCCAGATTGAATACTATTGAAATAAAACTTATACAGGAAATTAAGAATTCAGTAGCAACTTTGGTAATGGAGAATAAAAAGTTGAGGGAAGATTTGAGTGCTGCTAATAAAAAGTGCACTTGCTTGGAAGAAGAAATTAAATGTCTGAAGAATGAAAGGATTATCTGTACGGCTGCTCAGCCACTTGCAACGTTGCCGCGCGATGTTCCCGATCCCCGCGCCCCCGCGAGCACGGCTCCGCCGAGCGTCGCGGCTGCGCGGCCCGCCGCCGCCGCCGCCACCGCGCAGCCCGCCGCGAGCGCGCCCCCGCTACCGGCCGCGTGCGCCCCTGCTTCGATTATACCTACGACAGCGCTGGCTCAGCCGAGCGCTACCTACGCGGCGGTGGCCAGTAAAACAGCGGTTACGGAAAATACCAATGAAAAATGGATTGTAGTGGAAAACAACAGGCGACTTAATAATCCGGCAAAGAAAGGCGGTAACACTTCGGTTACATTGTTGAAGGCGGTTGAACGGAAAAAATATTTACATGTATGGAGGTTGGACAAAAATACTACGGAAGATAATATTAAGGACTATATAAGAGAAACATTAGGAAATAATTCGGAAATTATAGTAGAAAAAATAAGAACAAAAACTGAAAGAAGTTATTCATCATTTAGAATAGGTTTATCAGAAAACAACTTTGATAGACTTTGTAACCCTGATGTCTGGCCACTAAATGTGGAATTCAGTGAATGGATTTTTTTTCGACCAACCAGAGCCACAACAAACACGCGAACAGACGCGCAGTAGGGTATACAACATTTTTTACCAAAACGTTAGAGGACTAAGAACTAAAACATCAAGGTTTTTATCGCTACTGGAATCGTCGGAGGCTGATATGTTCGCTATTACTGAAACCGGATGTAACGAATCAATTTATGATTCGGAAGTTTCACTGCCGGGTTATCAGATACTAAGATGTGACCGAGCGGACGGACGCAAACAGGGCGGCGTACTTTTAGTGGCCACACCGCGTTTTGAACTGCGACGAATAAAAATGCCCCAAGATATTAATATTGATTCACAACAATTCGAAATAATATGTGCAAGTGTATATAAACAGAGTCGTTTCTTATTTGTATGTTGTGTTATTTATATACCACCAAAGGCAGATGAGTCTGAATATATGTTAATGTTTAGTTTGTTAGAAAAATTGTGTCTTAAGTATAAAAGTAATATAGTAATTTTAGGAGATTTTAATTTAATTTCGTGCAATATTAATGTTAGTAGTTATTTTGAATATTTCGTGGCCTTTTGTGAGATCGCTCAGTGGAACATGGTACCGAACTGCAATAATAGGCAACTGGACCTAGTGTTGAGCGGGCGCGGCGCCGTGACGGTGCGCGCGGCGGACGAGGGCCTGCTGCCCGTGGACGCGTACCATCCGCCACTGGCGGTCGGCGTCGCCGCCTCGTGTGCGCCCGCTCCCGCCGCGAGCGAATCAACATCGCAATCACAACCACAATCTCACTCACAGAATAATAATTGGAACTTTCGTAAAGCAGATTATAGTAAGTTATACCATTTAATTAACCTAATAGACTGGACAGATTTGTACTCCATTCAAGACCCGGATTTAGCTTTAAACTTCTACTATGACAAAATATATGAAACCTTCAATGCTAGCATTCCCCAGAAAAGTAATAATAATATTAGTAAAAGAATTTATCCACAGTGGTATACATCCGATCTTATTAAACTTATTAAAGAAAAATACAGGCTGCATAAAAATTATAAAATAACCAAATGTCCGAGTGAGTATGAGGCTTTCTCTCGCTGTCGGGCACGGGTTAAAGCGGAAACAGCGAGTTGTCACCTTAGGTATAAAGATCGAGTACAAAACAATCTCGCTACTGACCCTAAGTCATTCTGGAATTACATAAGGTCAAACAAAGATACTTCTAGTCAGTACAAATTGGTAAAAGAGGGACGTGTTCTGTCTGGAGATGAATCTGCTGAGGAGTATGCACGATTCTTTCACTCTGTGTACAGCGAGGCGGCGGGCACGCTGAGCGCGGAGGCGGCGTGCAGGGAGGCGGCGCCGAGCAGCGCGTACGCGCACCTCGCCGGCCTCGAGCGCGCGGCCGTCCGCCGTGCGCTCACCTGTCTGCCGCCTAAGCACTCAGTGGGCCCTGATGGGATACCGCCTTTCATTTTAAGGGACTGCCGCGTAGTATTAACGGGACCGTTGCTGCACATATTCAATATTTGCTTATCGGTAGCACACTTTCCGACTCGTTGGAAATTGACTAGGGTCGTACCTATACCTAAAGGTCGAGGTGGCACGGATGTCAGTGACTTCAGACCTATTGCGGTGCTCAGCGCACCGGCCAAAGTATTCGAGATGGCTGTTCACAATATCCTTTATGCACAGATCGGGGCTCATTTGTCTGATGCGCAGCATGGATTCCGTCCTGGACGCAGTACAGCGGGAAACTTACTTCACCTGATGACGCAGTTGGTTCCAGCTGTCGACGCCGGGCTTCAGGTTGACGTAGCTTACCTTGACTTCAAGAAGGCGTTCGACACAGTCGACCACGACATACTCTTGTCGAAGCTGGCGGGTATGGGCTGCACATTACATACTGTAAAGTTCTTCGCCAGTTATCTTCGAGATAGGCGTCAGTATGTCGACTGTGGCGGACACTTCTCGGAGCCCTACTACACAAGATCGGGAGTCAGTCAGGGTAGTAATCTAGGACCCTTATTATTTATTATCATGGTAAATGATATAGCGTCGGTAGTCAGGTCAACATCTTTACTGTTTGCTGATGACCTTAAGCTGTCAGCAGTGATTAAAGGTACTGCGGATCGTGACATGCTGCAGCGCGACTTGGATAGTGTCACTGAATGGAGTCGCAGCAATAAGCTGCACTTCAATGTCTCTAAGTGCGCGGTACTTTCGTTCACCCGCGCACGAAACCAACACCACCACCAGTACACCATGAACGGGGAGCTGCTGCAGCGTGTCACGGAGGTGAAGGACCTAGGCATCCACTTCACCAGCGACTTACAGTTTCGCAAACACGTGGTGAATATTTGTAAGAAGGCGTACAGGAATCTGGGATTTATGCTGCGTCAGGCAAATGACTTCACGAACATCAGTGCATTAAGGGCTTTGTACGAGGCTCTTGTGAAGAGTCATCTGGAATACAATGCGGCCATCTGGAGTCCAAGTGAAATAAAGTACAAAAAAGTGATTGAGCGTATACATAACAAATATATACGTTTTATGTATATGAAAATGTATAACATATATCCGGGATATCCATTACTGTACCCCACCTTATTCTGCCTCGGTAACCTACCATGGTTACTACAGATTGGAAGTCAGACGTGAAGTGGCTTTGGCGACTTACCTGTTAAGAGTTCTGAGAGGTGACATAAAAAATTCGGGTCTTCTAACAGAGATAGGTTTTTGTGTACCGGACGAGTACGTGGGGCGGCGGCGCCGGCCGCGGCTGCTGGTGGTGCCGCGCGCGCGCACTAACTTGCTGCAGCGCGCACCGCTCACCCGCGCGCTGCGCACTCTCAACACGGTGGCTGACCACATCGACATATTTAACTGTACACTGAGCGAGTTCACAAGGGCCACCTACTGTGTAGTATGTAAGGATTAGTAGTTATTTTTTACTGTGTAGTTAAGATATAGTTAAGGAGATATATTAATTGTAAGTAGGTACTAAGTCGCATTAGATTTAAGTCTGTAAAGGCATAGTAACTTGGAGATGAATAAATAAATAAATAAATAAATGTACTCAAATAGTGGTAAATGTGTAATTTTATACTTTAGTTAAAGCTTCTTTTTTTTACACACTATCTGTTTCTCTTGTTATTCTAACTCTCCCATGACGGGCCTGCTGGAAGAGATTTCTTATGAAATAAGCTGTGCCTATGTAGGTACTATCTTTTTTCTTTTTGTCTGTATTCTGTGTGTGTTCATAAACTATTAAATAAATAGTCTGGCTACACTTTGAAGTCTTCTTTGCCAAATAAATCTTCAATTTCAAAAGTGTATTGCACAAAATATAAAACAGAATTCTTCCCAAAACACAGGCTTACTAACACAGCCTGTAAAACTCATATCTCTCTCCACACTATTCGTTCAAAAAAGACAAATAATATTTCAGTGAAAATAATTTTAAAAGCTTAAAACATCTGTCGACCTAATTTATAGGTTTTGCAAAATGCAGAGCAAATGTGCCTGTGTTAAAATTCCTTTGGGAATACCTGCGAGGTTCTGGTTTCTGAATTCTTGCTTTCGGTTTTTCGTGTCTGTAAATTGTGTTCCTTTGTGCTTTGTACTAGTTTCTGGTTTTAGTAGTGTTCTATAGTTTTGCTTGCTTATTTTATAAAGAGAATAATAGTTTTAAAAACTGAAAAACACGCTAGTCATGTATTGTCATCAGAACTCAGAGCGTGTGAAAAATGTAATCCTAATGAAAGACCTGGAAGTGCGTCAAAGATTCTAAGATTTTCTTACATACATAGTTAGTTACAAGTGAAGCTAATATATAAGCGTGTTAAAAAACACAGCCTTTTTTGGCAGTCGGCTTGAAGATCGAAAATACCACTGTCTTAGATGAGTTTCCTCTTAGAGTTTTTCTTTAAAAATTACGGATTTTATTAGCATTATGTAAGTAGGTACAATTATTCTCAAGAGCAGACTTACAATGCTTTATAACTCTCCAAATTATATGTTAGTAAATTCCAACAGAAAAATAACTTAAAATCAAACCACACTATTTCAAGCTACCAACTCGCCCCTCGCCTTATAATATGTCTAATAGACAAACAAACAAACTACTAGCTATATATTAGTACAGAATATAAATAAACCGTGTCTAACGTATCTCCTTGACCAACTTACAACACCCCGTCAACTACTTCATACCAAAAAAAACTAACGAACAATATATTTTGTCAACATGCTGTAACGAAATATCAGCCTTAATGGACCATAAATAAAGCTGACATTCTGTTGTCCGTTTTTATCGTACCACCGCAGCATATACTATGAACACATGAGCCCGTGTACATAAGGAAATAACTCGTATCTGCTGTAAGGGAAATTGTACTTTAATGCGTGGAGTTAAGGCTGATTTTGGTTTGTATTTGTGTTATAATTGGTGGGTAAACTTTCGCCTTGTTTGGGAAACAGTAATAATGTATGATGCCCAAAATATAATTAGCTACAAAATGCATAGTAATGTGATTGTTATCAATGGCTAGCTTGTTGTTTAGGAGAATAGGGTAATGTTGTTTATGTTAACCATTTTTAGCAGGAATAGAACAAAATATACCTAAGTATTATTTCAAAAAACGTTGATCAAAAACTTAGAGAACGAATTTATTTTATATCTTAGTTTCTAAAATCTCTCAGTTTTTTTTAAATTTGTTTCTAAGCTACAATATGCCATGAATACTGAATTTCAACCACTTAAAGCCTATACCTTAAAGCAATACTTGTGAAAAACCACTTACCTAAGTATATCTTTGAGCATCCAAAAACAGCTATATATTTATCTATATATCACCATCACAATGACGTCACAATAAATATATAAATAGGTATAGAAAAGGTCAGCTATTCACCCGCCGGAACCGCACGCAACAAAACACATTACCCATTCTTTTGAGACCGGCACGGTCGGGTAAAAGGTTCCTTACAAGTCGGTATTGTACGTCGGCCCTACGCCACAATATGGCAATGATGGGTACGTTTTAGTAAATGTAGGTAACTATTTTAATGGGTATTGAAAGTAAGCGTTTAAGATGCAAAAGGAACAATTTCAATAAACTCAGATGGAACGCTAGCGGTTCCACCTGCATCCAGATAAAAATTAGCCCACAGCTTTTATCGTTATCTGGGCTTTATCCACTGAAAAATATAACTCAAATCCAGTAGTTCCCAAAGTTAGCACATTCAGGCAAGCAAAAAAGTTATTCAGCCTGTAATATTAGTACGTATCGAATCGTAATGATATGACTCACTGCGTTTGAACTTGAGTTTGTGTGAGATGATGATTATGAGAGATTACAAATGTGTTATCATGTGCAACTAGGTTGACGTTTCGAGAAATAAAAAAAAAAAATTTTTCAAACAGGCCTATATGAGCTTTCTCGAAACGTCAACCTAGTTGCAAACGTCAACCTAGCGTCAAATAAGTAAAATTATTAAAACAAACATGGGTTTTTCATCAACACCTAAATACCAGCAAAATTTTTGCTACAACTTAGTATTACCATAGCTAAGTTCAAGTTAGCTACGCTAGGCACTTGGCAAACTATTTGTGAGACGACCGCTTTCAAACTGTATCTGGTTTCATAGCTCGACTGAAATATTCTGCATAGCTACGTGTTTCAGCTAACTATCTTGAATAATAACTGCTAAGTGGTTTGGGTTGGTTTTAAAAGTATGTATTTAAGTTGATTTTAATTATGCAAATAAAACAATGGCTATTGACTTTGTAACCGACTTCAAAAAAAGGAGGAGGTTCTCAATTTGTCAATTTTTCATTAAAATGCTAGATCATTTTACTTGAATATTTTTGTACCACTGTTTCTTACGGTTTCACGTGCATTCAGAGAAGAAACTCTATTTCTAGTAACTTTTCTTCAAATAGTGACGTATCTAGATACTGTTATTTTAATACCTGAGAAAGTCCATATAATTAAGAGGATTCAGAAAAAGAGAATTACTTGAACATCTTTATAACAATAAGTTTAGCACACGATGCTTAAAACTTTCTCACTAACTGTAACATTCGCTTTCATACAATACAGCGGCAGTTAAAAATAACAAATACTCTCTTCCGACAATTTAACCCGAAGATCTTAAATAATTCAATTATTTTACGCTCCATACATATTATAGCACATACCGTTGTGTGTTTAGGGTGTGTACTCACTACGCGACTTTGAATAAAATAGGTACGCAATATCTTAGAACTAATATTTGTCTGTCTAAGATGTTATAGAGAATGACTGGTTCCTAGGTTTCTTAATCCAATTAAGGTCTCGATATGTTTAAAATAGTAAGAATTTTACACATATTTTTAACATGACGATAACTAGTATTATTTATATAGGTGCATATATGTTTAGGTAGTAAGTATACACTAATATTATAAAGAGGAAATATTCGCCTGTTTGTTTGACATGAACAGGCTCCGACACTACTTGAACAATTAGATTTTTTTTATTGTTGTGAAGCTAAATTATCCTTGGTGAACATAGGCTATGTGCATATCTAAATGGCTTATGTATTGAAATAATAAAAGAGTACATACATAAGAAGAAAAATCACCGTTACCAAGCTATTTTACAATTTAGCAAAATCGTGCCGTGTGACCCACCCTCAAGGTTGCCCAAAAGAGGGGTTGTGGGGGGTGTCAGGTGGGCTTATGACGTCACAGCTAATCCCTGCTTAATACGTCCGCCATTGTTGGGCCCCGGTATTTTCAATGGATTGTTTCGAGGTTCCTGTTTCACCATTTTTTGGGGGAAAATTTTCGCAATTCACTGGCCTTTGTGTTCCAGTCAAAAATGTCCATTCATTGTTTAGCTTTTTCATTTGTTTTTTTTTTCTGTGTGTCGTGTTTCGTATGTGCGAAGTTGTTTTGTTATTAATTGAGTGTGAACATGGGTTTTGAATTTAGAATCGGCTTTTGTTTTGAAATATCGGTCATAGTTTTTTTGGCATATAACCATGGAGAAATAAATGACTAGCGGAGATGTCATAACGCTATATCTCGGAAGAAAGTATCACGCCAAAATGCGAGTGTTCGGGGACGAGGAATTTAACTAGCTTCGCCCTTACTTGACTTACAAAAAGTAGCCTAACCTACCTTCCTTATGGCATCTCCGCTATCTTTCTTTCTCCTTGGACATACTTACCTGTCTATTAACCCTAATAATACATACCTATAGTTATATTTGAAATTCACATCAATAGTGCAAGGGGTAGGAATTGAACTCACGACACTATTGAGCTATTGTAAATTGTTTTATATACTATCTACATTTGCTTTCGGAGAAGCATAAATTCATGTTCTTCAAAGTATTGAATTCTGTCTTTGCTCAAAAGTATTACTTTATCTTTATAATTATTAATTCGGTGATGTGTAAAACAAACTTGGTCAAGGCTTGAATTTGTCAATATTCTAATACATAGTACCTGGATATCTTTGACGAATAAATTTAGAACTCCAGCCATAAAGATTTCAAGGCAAAATTAAAAATAACTCCAAACAAAATTATCTTTTACTTATTTCTATAAACAACGTCTAATAACAAACTCAGGGAAATAGACACAAACAAAATCTATAATTCTATGAATAGACTACTAATAAACTTTATGGATTTGACCATGAAGGCGATATATATACTTCGTTAATATAAATATCTAAACGTCTTTTGATGTTACACTTCTAATGTTAACCAAAACAGAATTATAGAGTAAATATTTGTAAATGATAAATGATCAAAGATTATTGAACATCATAAAAAAGGTTTATAGTCAAAAGCTTTGCAATCGACTAGTTATTTTTAGTACAAAATATTAGTGTAACAAAACAAACATAGAATTGGAGGAAGTAGAAGTACATTTCACAACATTTGAGCATTTAATTTAATCGAAACAACATGCATTGGTTTTTCGAATAATAACTTGGAGTACCTACATATTAAAAGCAAAACGGCTCACTCATTTGAGATGAAATACTATATGGAAATAGGTGGAATCCTTGTTTACCGTTTAGTATATACAAGAAGTACCTACTTTAATACGAGGCATTCAAAAACTTGAAATAAAAAAAATAATCTTCACAAAAAGGGGTCAATGAACTCCCTTTGACTGAAACTCACTGCAATTATTTGTAAGTACATAATACATAAGACTAATGTGTTGTCAGCACGCGATGTTTCAAAACGTTGCCAATTCACCAAGCTTTCCTTTTCTTTACACTAAAAAAACAATTCTATTCACACTACACAAAGTTTATTTTCGCTTGTAAACTTTTAAACAAAACACGGGGCAGTTCGGTTTTAGAATCGAGAAGTTCTATCGCAAAAAAGGACTTTACGTCAATTGTTTTAGGGTATATTTTGGCATGTAGGTTTAAATTGGAAAGAGAATACTCCAGGGTAGTTTCCTTGGCAATTTAGCGCAAAAATCCGTATAGAATCAATAGGTAACACGTTTCGTGTTCTGCCATACATTACAAAGAGATACAACAGTGAAATAGTGGGAAATTGTTCACTGTTTTTACTGTAATGGGTAGTGTTCGTTTTGGTACGTGGTTCATTTTGTTTTGAGGTCAAAAGTGTTTTGAAACATTCTTCCTAGGATTGATAGATGATTGGATGAAATTAAAGTACATATAAGGACTAGAGAATACTAAATTGATACCCTTAGTCTGAGCTTATGTATGTATGTAGTGTGTAATGAAGTGTATCCTAGATATAAAACGGTTTAAAACACGCTTTAAAAATTATGTCTAATAATCTTCAAAATACATTTTTTACATAATGTAATTTTATATTCACTCTTAATTTAACCTGTCTCGCATCGTTTTTCAAATACACCTTCCAATCCCCATGTCAAAGAAAATCCTATGAAATCCTCTTTCAACCTTATAAAATGACATAAACCATAGCTATGTACCGAAAGATTAATTAACAAAACAAAAGACGATGTCGGTGTTTGTAAATATGTGGCCTTTAAAGCAGCGATTGTACAAATTTCATTTAAATCGGTTCAATAGCTTTGGCGTGAAAGTGCTACAAATAATATCATCATCTTCCGAGTCTTTTTCTCAACTATGTTGAGGTCGGCTTCCAGTTTAACCGGATGCAGCTGAGTACCAGTGCTTTATAAGAAGCGACTGCCTATCTGACCTCCTCAACCCAGTTACCCGGGCAACCCGATACCCCTTGGCTAGACTGGTGTCAGACTTACTGGCTTCTGACTACCAGTAACAACTGCCAAGGATGTTCAATGACAGCCGGGACCTACAGTTTAATGTGCCATCCGAAACACAGTCATTGGTGTCTAAGCTACCTACGCTACCCATTTATCTGGTTAATATAAAAAAATGTAGTCTTTAAATCACAGAAAAAATAAATCAGCTGTATCAAAATGGCGTTTCATTAAATTCCAACGATATTATTATGCCTTCTGAACAATAGGAGTGCTACGCCAGCTACGCTCGCTACGCCGTAGCAGATCCGCTACGCCGTAGCCATTGTTTGAACTATATTGTGCATTTGACGGTAGTTTGTCGTTGTTGATTTATTGAGATAGTTACTTTAACCATTCAATTGTAATTTAGTTAATAGGAGCTAGAAATTATATGATGAAAATCTTAGCTTGTAGATTTGATATTTGTTTGATTAAATACATATTACCAACAAAATCTATAAGATTTTTGTAAACTATTTTTCTAGTGTTTTTTTTTTATTTATATTTCATTTGTATGCTTAAAAAGTACTTTGTCTGCTTTCTACTTAAGTTTCACTGACGTATATAGTATTTCAGTATCATCTTTCTTCTGCCACTATCCCAATTGTCTGGGATCATTCCTCAATAAACTTTCATATTAAAAAACTTACAAATAACCCTTTTACAAACCAACCATTAGATATAAAAAGCATTTATTCCCACAAATCCTTCTTACTCGAAGACCTCTTATCGTCCATACAAATGTGACTTGCAATGAATTATTCAAATGTGTCGTTTGATATCTTTCACGTCTAGTTAAATGTATGAATAATACGAATTTGCCTTAAATGGTTTTAGATAAGAACAAGGTTTGGAAAGAGTTGGAATTTATTTTGTAGGTATTCGGGGTTTTAACAATATCTCTTTTTTGAGACTTAACATAATAAAAATGGACAAGAAGTAGACATAGGAGTAAACTAATAACTAAGCAACGTACAAAGTATCCGTTAATTTTTTAACCAACTTCCCAAAAAGAGTCTCAAAGTGAGGGTTCTCAATTCGGCCGCGTCGCGTCTCGGTGTGAACTGACCCTTAGAATTGATGCAGTTCGGTCGAGTGCTCAATTGAAAATATAATGATAGACTGGGATCTTGTTATAATCGGACTTCTTGCAGAAGAGGAAGAGGATGAAGTGTACAAAAATAAAATTAAAAAGAAGACATCACACAGAAGTATTTGGGTGCATAATTTATGGAGAAATAGAAGAATTCATGGTGAATTCCATACTTTGTCTTTTGACCACATTGCCAACTATCCAGAAAAGTTTTATGATTATTACAAAATTATTACAAATATACGTAGTTCTCGTGCGCTTGTCAGTGGTCGACTGCGGGAGGGCGCGGGGGCGGGGCCGCGCGGCGCCCGCGGCTTGTAGATGCGTTCCGCTGCGCCTCGCGGCGCCTCGCTGCGCAGCGAGGCGTCGTCCTGCTACGATTTTAAAAGATGCGCCTCGCGGCGTTGCGATGCGTCTCGCAACGCCGCGCGGCGCAGCGCGAAATCATTGGCCTCTTTGAGTATCGTCGCGTCGCGTCGCGTCTCGGTGTGAACTGACCCTAAAGGATAACGTAGTTTTTTAAACTATTTTCAAAATTATCAGTATTTCCTTCTAGACATATTTGTCTACTATGAGGGTGCGTTTAAAATAAACAAGGTAAAGCGCAATCAATCTTATATTAAATAATTTTAGAGAAAATAATGAATTTCATGTATTTTCTGATAGACCTACCTTAACATTATGTTATATCGCTCAATCCTCAGCTTTACACTTCACAACTGGTACCCATCCATTTAACATGCCTCTCGAAACACGGAAATAAGTTGCCATCACACTATGACCACCCATTCATGGACAAAACACAGCTAATATTAGGCAAAATTACCTACAAAATCTTAACATCATCAAAATCATTTAAAAAAACTTCTTCATACTTAGACATGACTATTACAATTTACTCAAAGCTAAACTTATTACCACAACACCAACGAGCTTTTAACACAAGAAAAAAAATACTTGCCACATTAAAAAAGCGTTCTAAGTCTGTATAACCTGCGGCAGGTTTAACCGTTACCCAGTGACCCATTTCTCGTAATTGACTCTTAGAACTCCGTGAGAACCGTCTGATACAGTCCTCTATGTATTTTTAGCTCCAAAATTGTTACCTTAATGTTACCTCTAGATTTCGGCATGTTTTATTAGGCGCGCGGTTTTTTTAGGGTTAAGAGAATGATTTGGTTGAGATTTTATTAAAATTACCGGTTTTCAAAAATAAACTGAGCAAAGGTATAGTTATAGCTTATGTAGTTACTACATATTATAATCTATGTATAGTTATTTTTGATCATTGTGCTCATGTGTTTTTACTTTGTTTACAGGTAATACTGCATTCATATAACGACGTAAGGGAAAAGTGTACGTACTCTAATTTTATGTTCAAAAAACTAACTTGAAAGGTATGACTTCAAACTAAGGTGAAGATCTAAGTCATTGGTCCGATTTGAAAAAATCTTATGTTAGATGACCTATTTATCGACAAAGGAAATATAAATTCGGATATGTGCAGTAGTTATTTCTGGTTAAGTTAATGTAAAATTTTCACACTTCAACTTTAACTATTTTACCTTTCAACTAAGTACAATCTACACATCCGACATTGTAGGTAAATAAACACAAACATCACGGCGCTATAATTTACAAAAAAACCAGGCGGATATTAAAACACGCCATAATGACATGTGTGACATATTATATAACATGACAAGACATGTCAGTGTCAATATAGAGGTAGAACACTGTATTTTGTGAGGGAGGAACCACACACAATCACTCAAAAGAAATGACGATCGATATTTCTATACTAATGATACAGAGAGGATTTTTTTTTCGATCACGATAAAAAGAGAGCGTTCGAACTACTTCACGCACCCGGATAAAATAATCTACAAATCAAAAGTCATTTATTCAAAGTAAGCTGAAAATCGGCACTTTTTGGAGGTCTTTACAAAAAACAGCCCCCAAAACCACCCTTCACCACTTCCTACGTGTTTTTCTACTATAGATTTTTTATATGTTCGTAGCCTTAAGACTCAAAATCTACTAAATTGACTAAAAAAAAATCTCTTACCATTGGGTAGCTATAGTATTCCCGAATAACACAAGATATATTTTATCCAGATACGGGAATAAGTTCAGTCTAATCAAGGGGTATTGAGTTGCCCGGGTCACTGGGTTGAGGAGGTCAGATAGACAGTCGCTCCTTGTAAAACACTGGTACACAGCTGCATCCGGGTAGACTTGACGCCGACGTCAACATAGTTGGGAAAAGTTCACCCGGGACGAGGATAAAATCATACCAAACAGCTACTTTTTAATATTATTTAGGCTTTAAATCATTTGACCTAATTGTAAGTATTCAGTAAACACACATATAAGCAGGTAATTTATAATGTATTGACGTCACATAATTGGTACTTACGTGCTCACTCAAGCCTTAGTAGTGTCGTTGACTAAGCCGGTTGTGGTAAAACAGCTGACTGCTCAAATTACTAGTAAGTAGGTTTTTGTGTAGCCAGACTTGTAATTATCGGTGATATCATGGAAAAGTAATCATTTAGTTGCCCGGGTAACTAGGTTGAGGAGGTCGCTCCTTGTAAAGCACTGGCACTCAGCTGCATCCGGTTAGAATGGTAGCCGACCCCAACATACATAGTTGGGAAAAAGGCTCGGAAGATGATGATGATAATGGAAAAGTAATCAGTAAAAATAGAATATTAGTAACGTAGTGAAAGCCGGGAACTTAGGTATTTGAATGCAAAACGAAGTGTTGTTTTAATTTTCTTACAAGGATTAGAGCAAAAGTTATTTATTCTTTTTTGCAATCCCGCATACACATACAGACCTACGTATATTCTGAATAACCATTTTTTTATTATTAATATAAAATACTAGCTTGTCCAGTCGCTTTATCCCTTTCTCGTGGGAAATACACAGGTAGGTACAAGGTACATTTGAGGAAGGTTTCAATGTAAAATATCCAACACTCAATAATGCATGTATTTGTACACAAATGTTATGTATAAGCAAAACATGTATGTTCGTCAATTATATTTTAACTAGTTCCTTAGATTTATAATATGAAGTACAAATATAACCTCCAAATATAAATAGTTTATTTACGTAGCTTTCTTTATTACCTGAGTAGTCTCCGAGGTATCGAATATCTTCATTAGATGAACTAGTTTATTCCCCCAAGCTCACCTGCTCTAACTGTAATTAGTGTTGAATTACAAATGAGCAAAGTTAATTGCTATTAATAATATAGTTTCTTTCGGCGTTACTAGATAGACTGATAAGAAAGAAGTGGAAAATTACTATGAATATAATTTTGTGTGCGAACGTCATGAATAAAAGGTAGCTATTTTCAACGCTCCAAATAATATTCTAGCTGCAAGACATTTCAAAATACGATACGACAAATATTAAAATGAGTAGGTATATATCCGATATTTTTGTATATAGGTATTTACCTTAACGAGATCATCTTCTGCCTAATCTTTCCAACCATGTTAGGGTCTGCAGATGCAGCTGAGCACCAGTTTTAACATAAAGGGACTGCCTAACTGACCTTCTCAACCCAGTTACCTGGGCAATCCAACACCCCTTGGTAAGATTGGTTGTCAGGCAGAAAAAAGCTCAAATACTTTTACCTCACATTTCAGTCCCCCAAAAAGGCCAGCAATTATTTACCTCGATCCTAAATATAGGCTGTAATACATAGAAATGTTTGTCACTCGGTACCCACGCTCGGAACATCGGCTGCTAGTAATTTCCGCTGTTCGCCGCTAAAAAGCCGGAGATTGAAATATGATGATATATTTGTTTGGGGACATCAGTTAAAATCGTGATAAATATTACCTATATTATGCCTGTATGTATTTTTGGTAAATATATTTGGTTTGATGATATTTTACGTGAGTTGTGGGATGTACATATGTACGTACAGACCAACATTACAATACCAGTTTCCGTCTACAGTTTCACCCGATTCTTGAACGAACCATTCCTTGCACGTGGATTAAAAATTGCCTATATTTTATTCTAAAGTTTAGGTTTAAGTTATCAAAATCAGTTGATTTTACGTTACTGAACTCAGTAATTTGTGCGTAAATAAGTAGTTATAAATTGCGTGGAAGTTTCCGGGTGTGATGTGACAACTTTCGCCAATTTTTTGCATATTTTCCTAGTTTTTGGTAGCATCTATGAGGCCCCAAAACATCAGACGCAACAGAATAAAATGAAACAGGTAACTGTGTTGTAGATTTTTTTTCATGCACTTTAAAAAAATCCTTGGTTTTGCCTCATTTGAGGCGCTCAACCCACTAATGTACTCCGTTAGTTTGTTTTCCAAACGTAATTAACAACTGATTGCACCTACAACGATGCAATTACAGCAAATAATAGATGTTTGTATAAACTCGCGTTGTTTATATGTTCGTACATAATGTAGTCCAACCTTGATATTTGCGTGTCGCATCATTTATGTAAGGATTCATTAACTGCTAATTGAAGTTGGTTTTCTTGAACCAATGAGGTATTTAATGAGCATAAAGTTCAACATGTATGTTTGTTGTTTTTCTTCTTTTGAAGAATGATTGTACTTTGGTATTCAGAAGTAAAAAATTAAGGTTGAATTGCACCATTCAACTATAACGATAACAAAACCATAACTATCTAGACGTGAAATTGACGCCCATTGGTCGAATCGGCAATTTGAAAACTTATAGATTAGTAGTAGAGTTATAGATAAATGGTGCACCGTGCAACTCACTATAGTTGTATTGTGTTTCTTGAGGGGTGATAATCAGTTCTAAAAGGCGATCGGTCTTTTTTCCGGCTGCTTAAAAACGACTAAATTATCTAATTGCCAATCGCCAATCTGCTTTGAACAAGCATGGTGATTAACGCACAATTCCTCTTTGTATGAGAAGAGGCCTTTGCTCATATAATGTATTAAATTAACATATGAATAACTGTATTTTTTCAAAATAAATATATACGAAACTTTATAAAAAATAACCCAAATACTGTTTAATCGCTACCAGCCTCCAACTTGTACCACACAACATTCGAGTGAAAGTGCCGACTGCCAAAAATCTCGCGTGAAAGTTGAGAGTTGATCGATACCATAATTATTATTACCATTATATAGAGGGACATTAAAAGGCTGATAAAAGAAATGGTAAAGACAATCACTGAATAAAACAACTATGTGCTCTATTGTGATCGGTATCAAAAGGTTGCTTGCGTGTGGCGAATTGTCTGATGAAGACCTATAACGCTGTCACACAGGTAGATACATCTACTTAGTCAACCAAAGCCGATAGTACCTACACTGTATATAAATGTTTATCTATGTGTGTACAATCAGTATTTCCAGGACTACTCATAATGATGAAAAAACTATCTGAATTGTCACATATTCACGCACAAACCGATGATGGACCAATTTCGATGAAATCTTTTATGGACGTAGTTGAAATCGTGTCCTGTGAGAACTACTTAACGCACCCATATAAAAAGTAGCCCATGGCCATCCTTAATAAGTGGGCTATCTAACTCTAAAAAATCCAGTACTTCGTGAGATTCATTCAACTAATGACCAGACTTTTCAGCTTTGTAATATAAGTTTAGATTAGTTGGATTATTCCATTCAAAATTATTCCACTGAACACCATTTCACACTGAAACAGGACAAAACAATACACAATCAAGGAGCTTATGTACTAACGGACATACATACAGTCTTTCTATACCACGGAGGAAGGAAAGATAGCGGAGATACCGCCATAAGGAAGGTAGGTTAGGCGCCTTCTTGTAGGTCAAGTAACGTACTATAGGCGTGATTGTTACTAGAAATAACAAGGCGTTCGGGTTTCTTGTCAAATCAAAATCTATCTGCCAAAGATTGGTCATGATTAATTGGTGATTTAATTTTGAAAATAATGGACGGGTTCCATAGAAGGCGTGTGAGGGCAGAGCTAGTAACGTTCCTCGTCTCCCTAACACCCGCATTTTTGCGCTACATTCCTAGAAGATTTTGCGTTATGACATCTCTGCTAGTCATTTTGTTCTCCATGTACTGTACTACATTGTACATACGGGTTCAGTACATACGTCAGCCATATCTGTTTCATAGAATCGGATACGGAACAATGGAGCTTGGTGCAGGATTTGATAGATTTCAGATACTATGTGTAGTCGAGTAAAAACTATAGATAATATTCTGTGAATCGGTGTCTGTATGTCTTTGTGGGAGGTGATTTTTTTCTTATCCTATTGCAAGAGAAAAATAGGGTAACGTCTTTTTTGGGAAAAACTGATGATGTATACGGATAAATATCGAGGGCGATATAAATACTTAATGTGTTTATGTGCTCATAAGCCTATCATTATCATCCTGCCCTTGATGTTTTTTCTTCCATACTCTTCTATATGCCGTCATCTCATTCACCTTCTTTCTAGCCATATCCATCCAGGGCTTCTTTCCTTTAGTATATTATGTTGCAGTCATCCGGTTGAATTTTCTATTAGGTACTCATAACTTCTACAGTAAAATAATAAACGCCATTTTATAAGTTTCCTGCATCTTATAATTTTGATACTTTGCTTTAGTCGTTTTGCTTCTTGTAAAACACTGGTACTCAGCCGTAATCGGTTAGACCAGAAGCCGACTCCAGCAAGGAAAAGACTCGGGAGATGATGATGACTTTAGATACTTTTCAAGAAATACTTACAAAACCATTTACCTAAAACACTGTTTGAAGTTTTCTCTATTCTACATCATTTCATTTTGTGCGCAATTCTTTGTAAAACCGTACCTACTACATTACTAACTATACACCGCAAGGTATGTCTACCAGCCTCGCATGCCTGCGGTGTTAGTCTGCAGTACTGTAAATGTGCTGAATACCTGCGGTTCGTGCCCATTTACACAACCAGACGTAATGTTGTAGATAGATGTAGTTATAGTTCTTGAGAGAAAGAATGTTAGTATAATCCTTAATTATATTTGTAAGTATGGATGTATGTATTTATGTTGATGGTGTTTGATCCTCGTTTATGCAAAAACTAACAGATTTTGATGAAACTGGGCACTAATATATATGTAGCTTACATATCAGATGCTAATACCCAAATATTGATTGGAGGTATTAAGTGTTGAATAACATACCAATGCAGAACCGGGAAACCCCCCTGGCAGAAGCTAGTATTTAATTACAACAGAGGTTTAGCAATGGTTTTAATTGTGTAACCTTTCGAGATTTTCGACCCGGCCAAGTTAGAACAATTTTCTATCCGATCTTATCGATCGATCTAATAAAATAAAAATAAATACAAAAACATCTTTTGAGATTTTCGGCTCGGCGAAGGTAAAAAAAACGTCTATACGATCTTATCGATAGATCTTAAATCTGATTAAACCTTTCATATGAACAAAGCCTAACAGAAAACGAGAAAATAATATAAGTTGAATTAACATAGTAGTTCGTTAATTTAAAAATAATCAAATTCTCTAAAAAACCCGCCCAAAGTCGCATCCCACAGCTAGTTCTTACACAAAGCGAACACGCTAGCGGTTATCTACAGGGGGTTACACATTCAGAATGCCTGCGGTAGAGCACCCTGTACTTTGGAATTTTCTGGACAGTTTGACGTAGCTCCGGGATTTTCTGGTTTGTTGACTGTCAATGGGAATTTGGGGAAGATGGGAATTGAATTTGTAAGTAGGTTTGAAAACTTTTGGTAAGGGGACAATCGCTTTATGATAAACAAATTACTGTCTGTTTGTATTCTCGATTTAAAATCAACTGTACATGCTGAACAGATTTTCAATTGTTTTTAACAAAAAAGAGCACGATCCATAGTTGAATCTATGGATTTATCGCATAAAGTTTAGACGTTGTTATTTTGAAATTCACACTCAAGTAAATTACATTTAATTATTTTTACAATTAAAATTAAAAACTATTCTAGCCTACCCAATCTACATATTAACAAAACAAAAGGAAAAATAAAAACTATGTATGAAAATATAAACTTTACAAAATTGAATTAAAGTTTTTTTCTTAAGCTTAAGGTGACACACATCAATGTTTAGGTAGGAAGTTTGTACTAAGGATATACCTTTAAGAATTCGTACAATATAGACGGGTGCTTTAAACAGCTCCTTCAGGATTTGGAAAATACTGAGGCACAGTAAATTGTAGCCTTACGAATCCCAAGAGAAGTAGTACCTACCTAGTGAAAGTATACCGCACCTACTAGCTTCCGCCCGCGGTTTTACACGCGGCAAGAGCCGGAATGCATTCCGTAGTTGGTGGGAAAAAAACTATCCTATGTTTTTTTCCTGGGTCTAAGCTACCTCCCTTCTAATTTTCAGCTTAATCAGTTTACCCGTTCACGCGTGATGGCATCACCAAGGGATATCGGGACTCATTTTTGTAGGTATATACTATATATAGATATATAGAAAGATTTTTATTCTCCTTAGAGTCCAAGCTAAAGCCACATTTGATAAATGAGATACTTAATAGCGTTTACCCACAAAAAAAGCAAAATCCATTATGTTCATAAAATATTACAAATCGTTTGAAAATAGCCTCCTGTCTGTCATACCCTTGTTAGAACCGACCCCAATGTACCTTAGTAGAGCTATGCGTTATATGAAAATATTTTCGAAAAATGATTTATGTACTTGCTCATAAATTCTAATTTATTGTTTTTTTTTTTTATTACTTTATAAAAAGTTCAAATATTTTTTATTCGATAATTATAGCAAATGGTGTGGTTGATACAACAATTATACTTGCTACAGTGTAGTATTTAGTCCTCTACAAACAAATCTAGACTACCTAGCCGAGGCTCGTTCGTTACGCCTCACTCTAAGGGCTGAGAGCCCTCGAGAGGTCTTTGTCAGCTGTCATAGATAGATACTTTTCACTGTAAATGGATTTTAATACACTTTTAGGCTAAATTATCAGAAAGAAAATCGGTTACATAAAACGTCACATAGCATTCTATACGTCAATCTATCAACTCTGGTAAAATTATACAGTGCACCACCTAGAGCATTGTTCAAGCAACCATATGCCATCTTATTATAAAACGTGGTTTTAAGAAGTACGTACCAGCTTTAGTAATAGGTCTAGTCCACTAACTTTGTTCAGTACCTACGTCGATTCTATAAAATTCAGACAACAACTCGCATTTCACTTCGCTATTCACTTCACTTCGTATTCGGTTCAAAACGTTCTAAAAGTCATTTCATACTTTATCTGTCAAAATCTCGAGTTTAATTTAGTTCAACTCGCAAACACGCTCGCAAGAGTAGCGCTAGTGTAGTAACTCACGGCGGATTCAGATGCGAAGTTTAGAGTGAAGTCTTATAGAATCACACTGCTGGACGGTGATTTAAACCTGGTACTTTTTGTATGTAGTCTGTAGTCTACAAACAGATCTAGCTAGCCGAGGCTCGTTCGTTACGCCTCTCTCTAAGGGCCGAGAGCCCTCGAGCGGCCGGCTTTGTCAGCTGTCTGTGAGGGCACCGATAGACACGTTTCGCTGTAAATACTGTAGAGGTTGCAGTTTTTGAGAGTAGGCTGTAGTTCGATAGTTTGATGTTTTGGCAGGCTTTTCTCAGTGAGGAAACTAACTACTCTTTGCAAATATGTTTCTTGCATGCTGGTGGTGGGGTCATTTCCATTTTTTTCTTCTCCCCTTCGCTCTATCTATGACATTGCTCTCGGTACTTCTTAATATCTATATACTTTTCTATGTATAACGATAAAAAGGCTTATGATGATCTTTACAAATATTAAAAAGAGATTTTTTGTTTGGACACGTCAATCTCAGGGTTACAAAATTCGTTCAGTATTAGATATGCCATTCTTTTTATTTTAGAAGAAGCTAATTTTTTACGTTGATTTGAAATCCATAAATTGTCTGACAGTGGTAGATATTGTTGCCATAACACTCGGAAATGCTCCCAAATTCCCAAACTAACTACTCATTATTGTATTTATTTACGTTAACATCAACAAAAATATTGTCTCTTCTGTATTTATTCCAAGATACATATTTTTATTTATCTAAAGCTATCGAGTGTTTACAAGGAACATTGTTGTACCTTTTTATATTCTTACCCTTTTTATCTAACATCTTACAACGATGCTTGACTCCTAAATATAATTGGATGCTTGTCAATACAATTCAGTTTTTATAAGAACTCGCTTTGTTTGGCATTTTTGCTTATTTTTCATATTTTGGGTACAAAATTATGACGGTATAATTTTATTTTTGCTACGAAGGAATTTGTTTAAGCATGTAAAAATTGCGATATCAAATTCATATTGCTGTTTTTTTATTACATCGCTTGCGTAAGGGGAGAAAAATTCCGTTTGTTAAATTAAACATTCGATTAATTACTGAAGATTTTACATAAAAAACACCTGAATTGAAAACCTCCTCTTTTTTGCGAAATCGGTTAATAAATAACTAGTCTTCGCCTAATTTAAAAATGGGTCGCAACGCCTAAAACTTTTCTAATAAAAAATGCAAAAATCGATTTTACAATACTTTACTTTTTGTATGCAAAATTTTCCAACGAATAACTTAATTTCTTTAACTTTACCAATTCATAACTTTTTAGAACAAAATCAATACAAAAATTGCGCTTAACATACATAATATATAATAACAAGACTGTCCTTTATTTATTCCTCTTAAATGGGGCTCAGAATCTTTTTTATGAATTAACGATTTAAGAATACATATACTCTTTCCCAATAACTTAACCAACTTTTACATGCAAAAAAAAATAACAATTTAATAACTTAATTTCTTAATTATCAAAAAGTTATATTATTAAAACAGACACAACCCACAAATATGCGATTACGTACCTTCTACATTTTTGCAAGAAATTCTAAACTTTCTATCTCAAAAATGGTTAGTACAAGAGCCCACTTATTGCACACACAGATACATTGCACAATTTCGTGTACATTGTACCCGCACCCAGCCTTTGTACGTCAAAGTGCTTCAGGTTTCAGCATTTTCAGCGCCCCTTTGTTTTATGTCGACGCTTTCGAATCCAAGCTATTGTGACTGTCGTCACCTAGCCCTAAATATTATCAAATAATATTAATTTATTTTACAAGGCGCCACGATGACGGGCCTCTTAAGAACACATTAACTTTCTATTTTATGGATAGGGATATTTGCCGGCTGACATGGAGTGTAATAAAAACTTAACAAAATATTTTAAGGGTCTGAAAGTTTCTCACAGCAAAGCAATCAAACATGTGCTAAGCAGAACTTACAAGCCGATGCCAACCGTTAGGGCAATTAGGACCTTGAGACAAAGGACTCAGTATTGAATAGAAGTGCACATGTGCCAAATCCCAAATGGACCCCGACAACGATACTTAGAACAATTGAGAATGTGTACAAAAAGACTAATAAATCTATCTCGTAACAAATAAACGAATACGTGAAACAGGACCTTAAGAACAGGGTGGAGTCAGAGCCGAAGGTGGGACTTGCGAGGATGTAGGAAGGGATAGCAGGCCACAAGGGTTTTGAGGGAACTGAAATGGGGACAGTCGGAGCTGGGTCACGAAGTGTACTAGTAACCAAATACTGTAGTCGAGTCTATTAGGGAGTCTATAATGAAGATATAATAGTTTCTATCAAGTAAGTGATGCGGGAAGAACGTGTGAGTATCGTGTTTGGTGATGGTCCGGTGAGTAAGACGAATACAAGTTACTATGAGCAGATATCTGGTGAGTGATCCCTATTATTACATTGGCTCCAGGTATACCAAAGACCGTGACTGGCATCCCAAGGCTGTTATTTCTAATTACTTTGATATTTGAACTTAATTATAGCAAAGCGTAAAACGAGACTTGGCAATAAGCGTAATGATACTGTTCACTGGCGTAAGCGTACGGAAACTGAGCTTTGATTTATGTATTGCGCTTCTAAATATATGTATCTGTCTGGCATATTCTCTCTTGACTACATTGAGGTACCTCTGACATGCGTTTGGTTATAGGGAGGCGGAGAAGGCCTTCTACTACACTTGCATTGATAATACACCTACACACCCACAACATTGCCGTGGACTAGGGCATGAATACTATCATATCGAATACACATTTAGAAGGCAGAACCGCATTGACAGATCGCAATATATTTACTAAACGGCACTAGCCGTATGCCGTGCGCTATTTATAACTATACTTTATCTGGTACCGGGATCCAAATGAACCAAACGCTAGTTAAAGCTACTTCTCATGGACTGACAAACCGGCAGCTGGCCTTGTCTTGCATTTGTTGTACGCACTCTTCCAGGGAGGGGGGTAGGCTTCACCAACCAAGCTAAAACTGAACGTTAGACCCGTCCCGAGGGACGCTAGAGATCGTGTCTCGTCAGCTGCCACCATACCTTAGGGCCCATTTTGGATATTACGGTGGTAGATGGCAAGACACGCATACTGGACAGGCTAGGTTTGGGGAGTTGCCGATGCCTGTCAAGAACGGGGCAGATTAAAGGAAGAGGAAGTGACGAAATACCACTTCGGTGTATACCAATAGCGCTTCTAAGGAAAGTTGCCACCGACCGACGATACACTGCGCTTGCGTTAGATTTGTATATACCAGTAAAGGGTGAATAGGCTCGCGATGGGGCTTAATATGAGCACGCGCCCAGCATGGCTGGAGACTGTCTTGCCCAATGGCAGTTGTACTTCGTAGTACCCTGCCTTAGGATTGGGTGAGACATTTAGAACATAGGGAACGTGACCGTTAGAATCTTCTGTGTTAGTCCTGGCGGTACACGTACGACATGCCAACTGCCCTGTGGTAGCCCATGTCACTAATCGGGCATTGTAGTTTTAAAGTGTAGATTGAAACATACATTGTTGTACGCAAGCGTTATGTATATTTTATGTTAGGTAGGATTGCTACTCCTCTCACTCTCTACTAGTATCTGTAATTCAATTTGTACCCTGCATGTTAAGTTTGATTTGATTTGCTGACGTCCCGTCTACCCCTGTCCCTAGTTTTTATTAGGCGGGACTAATAGTAAAGTTAATGCATGGTCCTCTAAGGTGGAAGAGCGTCCAGTAAGGTGACGAGCTCTACAGGGTTGCGCGGATGGCGGGGCGCAACCTCTTCCCCTTCAGGGGAAGCCTGCGGTATTTATATATGTTAGGAAAAACGAAAATTTTTACAGCCTAGGGTTGTCATGGAACGGTTACATTTGGCGCTGCGTGACCAGGATTCTCGTCATTAAATGTACTGATTCACTTCAGTACAACGAGAATAAAAGAACTAAATCGGTTACTACACAAAAACACAACGTAGATTTGATTTCATACTTATGGTACTTGACGAGGCATTACGGCAATACAACAGCATTGGGTTCGATTCCCTGTGATTTTTTGTACAACGTGATGAACTGTGAGTTCATATGGCGATGATTACGGTTACGGGTTCGATTCCCTAACGAAGACCTAGACTCTGGCTAGAGGTGAAAGATGATTCAAAAATTAAGAGAAATATAACTACGGTTATGATTTACGGTAATGGGTTCGATTCCCATATATTACCAAGGGCGTGAATTGTATATACTTATGGATGGATACAGTTGGAAATACAGATATGGGTTCGAGTCCCTAACAAAAATGTGCAGCCTAGAGGTATTTATGTAAATGATTGTAATTATGAAAGAAATGAATATGTGAAATACTAGGACAGAAAAAATTGGCAGATGGCTAAAGGCAGGATGTTTGTTCTTAAATGTTAAAATAATGTTGTTCTGAAATTTCACTGTAAGCGTAAGGATAGAATTAGTGTAAGAATACTGAGCGTACCTACTTTAAAGAAAATAAACGTCATGGCTGTATACCCCGCTTCTATATAAGTATATAACGACGTATATAATTACTTTTGGTTTAAGTGACGAACCAACAGCTTCCTCTAAATTGTAGTTACGTGTGATTCAAATATCTTTGTAATTCCTTCACACGTAGGAAAACAATATATTGTGTGGCTATTGATATAGCCTCTGTCTTCTGTAAATAGATACTTGGCTGGTTATGTTTTAAATTCCAGGACTACACTAACAGTCTTCATGTACGAGACTACATATTATGTAGTTTCGGCATAAATCTGCGTCGCTTGGGTTCAAAGTTTCATCAAAATCGTCGTGCGCGTTCGTCGGCTGATGTACCTACGTACTAGCAGCAATAGTGTGGATGCGATTGCGAAGCTAAGTTTCCAAATTATTTAAATTAATCGATAGTGCTGAATCATATTCCAGCTCGTGATGATTAAATCAATGTGGACATGAGCTATCACGGCTGTGTGGAATGCACAGTGTATCTTTTAATGACAGACATATATTGGCATTTCCATTTAAATCGGTTGAAAAAAAAGGGAACTGAATTAATGTTTGTTCAATTTTCTATCTTATTAGTTGATTTACAACCTGCTGTATCCTCTTAGAATCGGAGGGGGGTAAACCCAGTTGGGACGAATTTTTACATTCTTATGAATACATTATACAACTATCATTGGATTAACTTCCAATTAGAATCAACTTCTAATTAGTATATGTGCGAACTATTCCAGGATAAGAATGCTGCAATAATTATCACGACGCGACGGAGAGGCCTAAGTTCAGCAGCTGTAGTAGGCTGAGTTGATAAGGGAAGGTAACGCGGTGCCATAATGAAAAGCTCTAGTAGAAGAAACTCTGGTATGTATATTCAACTTATAAGCATGCGCAGATTCTTCTGCTAGACCGGAACCAGAGTAATTTCATCAAAACGTTGTTTCATCTAGTAAGAATCTTATTGGTGGAAATATTCCGTTAGACAAGCCTTATGTTTTAACTGACTGAAGCTAGGAGCTCTCCGGCCTATTGTGAAATCTCATACGCTGTACTGCGTCACGCGTCTGATTTTCAGAGGGGGGAATGTGACTGTCGTCACCTAGCCCTAAATATTATCAAATAATATTAATTTATTTTACAAGGCGCCACGATGACGGGCCTCTTAAGAACACATTAACTTTCTATTTTATGGATAGGGATATTTGCCGGCTGACATGGAGTGTAATAAAAACTTAACAAAATATTTTAAGGGTCTGAAAGTTTCTCACAGCAAAGCAATCAAACATGTGCTAAGCAGAACTTACAAGCCGATGCCAACCGTTAGGGCAATTAGGACCTTGAGACAAAGGACTCAGTATTGAATAGAAGTGCACATGTGCCAAATCCCAAATGGACCCCGACAACGATACTTAGAACAATTGAGAATGTGTACAAAAAGACTAATAAATCTATCTCGTAACAAATAAACGAATACGTGAAACAGGACCTTAAGAACAGGGTGGAGTCAGAGCCGAAGGTGGGACTTGCGAGGATGTAGGAAGGGATAGCAGGCCACAAGGGTTTTGAGGGAACTGAAATGGGGACAGTCGGAGCTGGGTCACGAAGTGTACTAGTAACCAAATACTGTAGTCGAGTCTATTAGGGAGTCTATAATGAAGATATAATAGTTTCTATCAAGTAAGTGATGCGGGAAGAACGTGTGAGTATCGTGTTTGGTGATGGTCCGGTGAGTAAGACGAATACAAGTTACTATGAGCAGATATCTGGTGAGTGATCCCTATTATTACATTGGCTCCAGGTATACCAAAGACCGTGACTGGCATCCCAAGGCTGTTATTTCTAATTACTTTGATATTTGAACTTAATTATAGCAAAGCGTAAAACGAGACTTGGCAATAAGCGTAATGATACTGTTCACTGGCGTAAGCGTACGGAAACTGAGCTTTGATTTATGTATTGCGCTTCTAAATATATGTATCTGTCTGGCATATTCTCTCTTGACTACATTGAGGTACCTCTGACATGCGTTTGGTTATAGGGAGGCGGAGAAGGCCTTCTACTACACTTGCATTGATAATACACCTACACACCCACAACATTGCCGTGGACTAGGGCATGAATACTATCATATCGAATACACATTTAGAAGGCAGAACCGCATTGACAGATCGCAATATATTTACTAAACGGCACTAGCCGTATGCCGTGCGCTATTTATAACTATACTTTATCTGGTACCGGGATCCAAATGAACCAAACGCTAGTTAAAGCTACTTCTCATGGACTGACAAACCGGCAGCTGGCCTTGTCTTGCATTTGTTGTACGCACTCTTCCAGGGAGGGGGGTAGGCTTCACCAACCAAGCTAAAACTGAACGTTAGACCCGTCCCGAGGGACGCTAGAGATCGTGTCTCGTCAGCTGCCACCATACCTTAGGGCCCATTTTGGATATTACGGTGGTAGATGGCAAGACACGCATACTGGACAGGCTAGGTTTGGGGAGTTGCCGATGCCTGTCAAGAACGGGGCAGATTAAAGGAAGAGGAAGTGACGAAATACCACTTCGGTGTATACCAATAGCGCTTCTAAGGAAAGTTGCCACCGACCGACGATACACTGCGCTTGCGTTAGATTTGTATATACCAGTAAAGGGTGAATAGGCTCGCGATGGGGCTTAATATGAGCACGCGCCCAGCATGGCTGGAGACTGTCTTGCCCAATGGCAGTTGTACTTCGTAGTACCCTGCCTTAGGATTGGGTGAGACATTTAGAACATAGGGAACGTGACCGTTAGAATCTTCTGTGTTAGTCCTGGCGGTACACGTACGACATGCCAACTGCCCTGTGGTAGCCCATGTCACTAATCGGGCATTGTAGTTTTAAAGTGTAGATTGAAACATACATTGTTGTACGCAAGCGTTATGTATATTTTATGTTAGGTAGGATTGCTACTCCTCTCACTCTCTACTAGTATCTGTAATTCAATTTGTACCCTGCATGTTAAGTTTGATTTGATTTGCTGACGTCCCGTCTACCCCTGTCCCTAGTTTTTATTAGGCGGGACTAATAGTAAAGTTAATGCATGGTCCTCTAAGGTGGAAGAGCGTCCAGTAAGGTGACGAGCTCTACAGGGTTGCGCGGATGGCGGGGCGCAACCTCTTCCCCTTCAGGGGAAGCCTGCGGTATTTATATATGTTAGGAAAAACGAAAATTTTTACAGCCAGGGGTTGTCGTGGAACGGTTACACTATGTTTTAGTAGTGAATTTTTGTGCAAATATTTTTTTTTATGTGTGGGTAGTTTTTTTGGACTGCAAGTGTACTGGTATTTATTTGTGTGTTTGTGAAATACTTAGTTGGTTTTGTGGGTCACCATTTTTTTATTAAACATAAATATTTTTTTATTTAGCTGAGGACGGAGCGATACAGTAAAAACAATTAAACTTAAATATGTCAAAACTACATGCTTATTCAAAAACCTGAATTCTACGTACAAGTTCTTACAATTAGATGATCTTCTAAAAAGCTCCTTGATTTTATGAAGACATTGACAAAATGAAAGAAAGGTTTTCACATTTAAATAACGTCCTAATTACGCAATTTTCTAATAAGAAAGAATAATATTACAAGACCGATTTTGTCTGAAATCCAATACACCACTAAACGCTGAAACAAAATCTTTGTTTGAAGAGCAATTTCACCCTAAAATACACAGCATTAATAATGTAAACAGATAGAAGGATTGTTACAATATTCCCTAAGAAATATTATTAATACATTTCCGTAATATTTTTGTTTGCAAAAGAGATTTATTCTAATGGCTGCCAGTTATGCGTAAATCGAGGATATCGTAAAATATTACGGCAGCATTTAAATATTAAATGAAACCAGATGCTGCAAAAAGGATTTCGATGGAGTTATTATATAAAGTCTATATTATAGTCGTTTTCATGCATTCTTAAAAAGTTTTATAGAGATCTCAGGGTTCTTAGTGAACCGGCACACTGCAAACTTTGAGTTGGCCGACAGTTTGTTTCGGCTCACAAATCAGTAGGAAGATAAATGGAAGTACGCACATTACACAGGTATTTAGCCGGTATAATTAGACAAACTGAAAACTTTGATCGGAAAAAGATTTTCTTTTAAAAAAATCGCCGACCATTGGATAAACTATCTATCTAAGTATAAACTACCCGTGACATAAAATTAAAATATTTTATTTTTATCGTTCTTACCAATGTTGGCGCGATCTAAAAAAAGTGAAGTAACTAAATATGCACATATTTCTTTTTACATTGAGAATAGCGGTAAAATAAAATATATAAAAAAAACAGAATATGAAACGTAAAATTTGCATGTATGTAGGCTTTACATATTTCTACTTTATTTTGGCTTGGAGTAACTTTGTCCACAGTACCTAACGTTAATATTTAACATTGCAGAAACCGCTCGAGAATTTCGGGTTAAAATAAATTCGGCACACGTTTTATATTATAAAAACAATTTCGCAGTTCGTTAGTTTTTGCATTTTTATTTTTCTGCCCTTTTTCAGTGTATGTTTTTGGCTTGTAAAACTCAGTCTTCAGTTCTTTGGTCGGCTTTTAAAACGACACAACTAAACGACAAAAGATCTTAATTATACTAATACAGAATTCTCAGAGTTCGTTTAGACCATTACAACAGAACTAGAGAATTTCTTATTTTTTTGTTTGTTTATAATTTTGAGTGTTATGGAAGGCACGTCAAAATTTGTGGATCCCAGAGTCTGAGCTGTCATTTGAATTTGGATCTTTGGCAGTCGTTGCAGATTGTCAAAAGCCATAAAGTCCGACAACCAGTCTAACCAATCGCAAGCTCACGACCTCTTTCTAAAAGTGACTTGCACCATTTAACTATAACGATAACCAAACCATAACCAGCCGTATACTTGCCTCCCATTGGTCAAACCGGTGATTTGATAGCTGAAAATTGGTTATAATTTAAATGGTACAACGGGTACAACCCACTCTAAAAAATAAAATACGAAAAGAAACAAAAAACAATCAAAGATGGCGTGAGAAACATTCATTATGAAGTAGAACTTATTTACAGAAATGTTACAATAGTTCTGGCTTAGGATTTGGAAGGCGTGTCTGTATGTCTGTTTGTTTGTTTGTTTTGTTAGAAACGTTGCTTTGTTAGTAGAAATACTATTTCTTGGTGTAGCAGTGTTTGTTGTTCATTTGTTTGGGGTTTGAAAGTATTATTTTTAGATTGTTTTGGTGGTATGAATAGAATCTCTCCGTTGATTAACAAATATGTTTTATGTTTTTACTGTTTTAGTAAATTCTCGGATCCTTCTCCGTGTGAGAGGAGGCCTGTGCCCAGCAATGGGACGATAAAAATCCTGTAACTGTAATAAATTCTCGTGCTTGCTTTTAGGCTAATGCAGGGGTTTAATTAAATCTGACTGCGACCATACTTACTCACTATTTTTCAGCACCTGGTTATACTGGAAGCCAATTCGAACATAGTTGGGAAGTACCCACATGATGAAAACCTAGAAGCTCACAATAGATTCTTAGTATTTGAAAGTTTTTCTAAAATGCTATTGTAATAACAGAGAGATGATAAATTCAATAGTTCAAAAACCTGATGACAGTTCACTAACAAAAGCTTAGTAAATAAAATAAAAATAACGAGCCTACATATCGTGTTGAAGGGTAATAAAATTATACAGTTAAATAAATTAGCAGCTAACTACATACGATAACTGTCAACAGTTATTATATTTGTTTGTATATTTTTTGTTTATGAGCCGATTTGCGAGCTTGAAGCTAACTATGTAATTGGTTTTTGAAAATAGATAGGTAATGGATTTTATGATTGTGCATATGGCAATTAAAACTGTTAATTGGCTTTAACTTTCAATGAGTGCTTTTAAAATAAGTATATATTTGGCTAGGTAAGAACAGAAGTAATCCAAGTAGCATTTTTTAAAAGTTGAGATATCCATAGAAATGCGTTTTTATGAATATCATAATTATGTTGAGCACATGATTAAAAATATGTTTGTTATTTGATAGATATAAACATAACTCAAACTTTCATAGCTGTTTTTCTTTAGTAAATGCAATTTTGATAAAAATATTGATATAATTGTAGAAAATAGCAATATTTGTTGAAATACAGAAACGTAACATAAAAAAGATTTTGTTTGAAAAAGTACTGAATAGCACTTGGATTACTTTTGCACAACCTCACTTCATACTCAAAAGTCCCAAAAATCGACTTAGCTCCATTTTGTCAAAAATGTTACTTGGATCACTTCTGTTCTTAACTAGCCATTTGTATTGTCACATTAATTCATTCATTAAAAAATAATTTTCATATTTTTTGAGAATTTATACAAATCACAAAAAAGTTAAATCTCAGATGGGTGCGATATTAATATAATTGGGAGGATAGTAAAATTAAAAACATAACAGCGTGGATGGATCATTATTTATTGAAAAGTGATAAAAATCATAATACACCTTTTTTACAGAGTCATAACAGAAAAAAGAAACTTATAATGATAACATCAGGTACTATGCTTTCGTGCCAAAATAATATTAACTAGGTATACCTATACCTCAAAATCACGCCAAATAAAAAGAAACTTTATAATATTCTTCATACCGCCATTACTATAATAACTATTTCTCTACCTAATAATCCATTTTCGTAGCCATTATTATTTATTATTATTATTATTTTGTATTCAGAAAGAGAAATTATTCCCACACGCATAGAACATAATGATTAGGAATATTTCTTGTTATTTAGTTATTTCCTGAATATGTATTGAAATAACTGTAATCAACGTGAAAAACTTGTGTAATTTTGCTTTTATTAACTGCTTTATGTTTCACTGTGTGTGTTCACATACACACATTACAAGGCATTGAACTTACAACCTTTTTTTTATAAATGGCAAAAATTATCAAATGACCCTCCCGCTGTGGGTTAGCAGCGGCGAGGGAGTGTCAGACTCTTACTGACTAAAAACCGTCGTGTTCCGTCGTAGGCCTTTTATGTACCAGGGCCGCGATAACTCTTTCGAACAATCCCGCAGCCCCGGCAGGCCTTACGAACCTTCGATTAGATCAAATATTATAATGCTGAAAAATTCATTGTTTGTGCATGCTAATCTCAAGAACTGCTGCCGATTAATAACATTATTTCTCTATTTTATAGCACATTTAGTCCTCTTTTTGTTATTGTCACTGTGATACTTATTTATTATATTTATGAACAGAAATATGTTTTAATTCTTATTTAAAATCAGCTTGAACTATGCTATTTATTATCATTTAAAACAATTATATTTATATATCGTTTATTGTATAAACAAACTAAGGTATATATTGATAGCAATATCCAAGCTCCAAGTTTTTTACACCGAGATTGAACCAATAGAATTCTTAGCTTTGTGTTTCAATTAATTGGTTTGTTTCAAACAATGCAAATAAATTCAAAAAGGAAACAGTTACAGCTCTCGACTTCTTTATTGATTTCAGTTTACACTTGCGAGCAGTGAAAATGGGTCAGCCATTACAAAAATATATTATCTCGATTTAACTTCTTTCATTTCATTATTTAACTATTGCACTGATCTGAAATGGAAAAAATAAATGTAAATAAATCCCATATCATAAACTGGTTACCGCTCCTGGTTTCGCCCGCATTCCGTAGAAACTATTTTCTACATAAATGAGCTATAAATAAGCGAAAGATTTTTTCAAATCGGACGAAAGTGCTAGCCTCAATGGTAGCACTTTCATCCAAAGAAAATCTTCCAAACCTTATAATATACATTTATAAGTGCAGTTTAATAACACACTACATTTACGAGTTCCGCCGTGCAAAGCTCTTACTTCCACAAAAAAGACAAAGAAAATTAAGTGCTCTAATTTTAGATACTTAAAACATGCTGACCCAATTTAAATGTCCCCACCTGTACCTATTTCCACACTTCCTTGCAAAAACGAAAAAATGCTAATTCGTGTTCCGTGCTTGAAAATTTCCTCAAGTTTTATTTATATACTAGATGGTTCCTGCGGCTTTTACGTTTCCCCAGGGAACTTCCTCTCGTACCCGGACAAAATATAGCCTATGTTACTCAAGGTGAGTCTACATAAGTTCCGAGCACCAATGAAAGATTTTTTTAAAGAAAATTTTGATTCAAATCAAAGTTTTCACTCGCTCTGATGCCGGTTATATACCTGATCATTGCAATGTGCATAGTAAATTGTTGTGTGAAAGTCGATATGGTTAGAAAGAATGTTAGGTACTTGTGAGATAACGGCAGATAGAAGAGTATGGAAGGAAAAAACATGCTGCGCCGACTCCAAATAAATTTGGGATAAGAGCAGGAGAATGATGATGATGTTATATGCGTAATAGGTACCTTTCATTTCCAAACAAGCTATCGGCCGACTAAAGGTTTGCAGTTTGCAGGCATTCTTAGGGTACAAACAAACAACAAAAATGTTTCGTTCTTTTTTATATCGGTACAGAAGTACAGATACATATAAGTTCAAAGGCTACCTCACTCTTGTGGCTTCCCGTTTCATAAATAATTTAGACCAAACTGGGACCTGTGACCTAGTAGCGAAGAACTAGGATCTGAACTTTATCTAGGGTTTATTTGAAACGTGTATGAATTTAGAAATGTTTCGAACAGTTTTTGGCATGTTTTCGACTGAAATTTTGGTCGGATTTTAGTGTTTTTTGTTGCTTTTTCTGCATGGGGATAACATGTTAGCTGTCTGGTGGAGAGATTTGGTACCTCAGGGCTTATGTTGAGATATTTTTTTTCTGTTGGCTTTTCGTGCAGGTCCGTTTTTATTTATTTTTGTGGAAAGGGGGTTGCACTATGTAACTGTAATGATTACCACATTATAAGCAGCCGTCGCCGTAAATTGACACTAATTGGTCGCATCAGTAATGTGACAAATGAAAAAAGCTTTTGCTATAGTATAGTTAGGTACATGGTGCAACCCACCGAAAAATATTTGAAAAATTGAAAAGGACACAACAAGGCGTACCAAAATAATATTACAATAGCTACAAAAAATATTGAAATTAAGTATTTTCTTTCTTGACAACTACTTTCAACTACTATTTGAAAGCGATATCCAAAAATCGAATTCAGCAAAATAGGTTTTTTCAAGACCTTACAAAAAAATAAAAAGAAAGCTGCTTTCTAAATATTCAAATAACGTGTTTATCTAGCGTTCAAGTATATGAAACAAACATATATTAAGTTCAGTGGCCATTTGAAAACGCAATAAGCGACCCGAGCGGTACTTTACGCGCCGAAGTTATCATTATCAGAATAAAAATCACATTTAGGTACCACGTTTGATTCCCAAATGTGCGTTTTATTTTGAAGTTATAGTGTACTTGTTATAATTTAGTGTTTAAGGCTTGAAAATGCAGACAAAAACTAGACTTGAATAAAAAAAATTGTACCTACTATTTTTCCGAACTTTTGTTTCGCTTAAAAATTTCAATATGCATTAGTCTTGTTTAACATGTTTCATGTTGTTACCATACTCTCCTAAAATAAGTATAATTGACTATACTTAGAGTGAATTTACTTTGGTACTTATAACATGGTACCTACATCATCATCTACCTAGCCTTTTACCACTATGCTAAAGTCGGCTTCCAATATTTTTGGCTGTAACTGAGTACTGGTGTTTTACATGGAGCGATTGTCACCTGACTTCCTCAACCCAGTTACCGATGTTCAAATGACAGTCGGGACCCCCAATACATGAAAATGCGTTCCAAAACAAGCAGGAACTCGTCATGGCAAAATGGAAACTTTTTTATGTGGATTTATAAAAGATTTTTTAAGGTATGCTTTAAAATGTTCAACAAAATGTCAAATCACGAATAATCTTGAATAATTTAAACCACGTTCGGAATACTAGTACAAAGCCGTAACTCTTTTATGTGCGCACTAAAATGCCACATCATGAGGGAGAACACTAACATTTAACAACATTATAAAGGTTACATTTTAGTGGCCCTACTAAAAATGTTCCCCTTTTTATCTCTGAACAAGAATTACAGTGCTTAGCAAGGACGTACCCAGGGGGGGGGTCCAAGGGGTCCGGACCCCTCCCGAAAATAGATGCAACCCATAAAATAAATCCCTCAGTAGTAAGTACAGTGCCAAATATGACTCTCAGTTTTGATCTGCGGGGCGGGCGGGTGGTGGCGATGGCGGGGCACCTCAACGGTCATTGGAGCAAGTATTAATATACCGAGATATGCATTAAATAATTTGTGTAAACAATTTTCTTTTAATTTTAAGTATCCATTTACGCGATACCTTAATCATTTGCCTGGACCTGGACCCCCCCCCGACAAAAAATTCTGGGTACGTGCTTGGTGCTTAGCATTATAAAAAGTATAAACTAAGCCTTTTTACGAAGCTTTGTCAAAAGGTTTTAGTTTCAGGATAAAATGGTGTATTTAACTTTTTTCAAAATGGTTCAAAAATAATTCTAAGCGACTTCAAAGAAAAGGATTTACCCCCTTACGTATAAAAATCTCTAATCACCTTCTAAGCAACATTTTAAGTAATCACTACTTAAAGTCTTAAGTAGTGATTAAATGTTAGTTAAGACATACTTAAGCAACGTTTATAAGTAAGAATTTTCTTAAACAGCCCTTAAGTATTACTTATTATTTGTGTACGTTTATAAGTAAGGCTGATATGAATAGTTTTCAATTCCGTACCTACTGTAACTCCCTATGTTATAATTACTATCTACATATGTGGAATTAATTCCTCATTATTTATACCTAAGAAAGAAAGTAAGGGGGAGGCCTACGTTCAGCAGTGGACGTCCTATGGCTGAGATGATGATGATGAAGAAAGTAACTAACCATTCCATATCTTTTCACTATATACTTATCTCTTTTAGTATAAAAATACATACCGTCCAAAAACAAGTACCTAATGACGCAAAACCTAAGTCTTAGTAATTAAAGGGGTCAAATTCCCGTAACCCGCACTGCGAGGCAACCCTAAAATAACCTCTTTATTTTAACCCGTAAAGTGCGGGTCCTCACATTTTTGAATAATTTACGTCACAACGTTGGCTTTTGAAAAATCTTCTTTATCTCGGCGAAAAATGTTGGTTTTGTAAGTGTAGACCTTTTGTGTACAAAATTACTTCTCGTTTTATTTATTAACCGACTTCTGAAAGAGGAGGATGTTTGTATTGTTTGTGAGTTTATTGAGCTTAGTTTGTAAGACAGTGTTGGTTGTTTTTTTTCTTTTTAAGTGGGTATTTTTTTGGTCTCAAATTAAAATCCGATTGCGTCAATTCAGATTTAATTCTACGCTTAAACAGAGCTTATACGACTATGCGATGGATATACTTAGGTACATCACTTTTTACATACCTATTTAATCTTAAAACGAATAAAAGCAGGTGACATAATGGACCAACTTATCGCTGAGACCGGTCTCTTCCAGACAACTTTAATAGTAAAACAAAAAATTACTTACAGTATCAATAAAGCTGTGTATTACAATTATGTATTACAATACCGAAACCAAAAAATACAATCGACATGTCAAACACATGAATTTCATCAAAAATCAAGGAAAAAACAGATAAAAATCTCCACCACTTCACGAAAATACTCATTGCCAGTGCAATTTAGATATCAATCGAGGACTGCTCCAGTTTTACATCAAAACACATAGATCACATAAGAATTATACCATTTTCTGTCTTGACCCATTTTCGGAATCTTGCCAAATTCACGAAAAAATATCTATTAGACCAAAGTTCTGCTCAATTTAATACAAGAGTGTTTGTCTGGCATTTGGCATCGAACCCAGGACCTATCACTTGGAACTATTTAAAAAGTTTCTCGACAGGTTGAAGAAATATAGTCAGTTTTTCTTTTTGCGTTTCAGCAGTTTTATTAGGTCTGAAATTGGATTCTATATGTGGCAAAATTCACCGAGGTACAATATTTGGTAAAAGTACATAAGTATACGTACTTTTAGTCTTTTATACAGGGCCAATATTTTCACCCGTTTTCTGTGGAAAATACTTAGCTAACGCTGATGAAAAGTATCCTATATCCTTCCTCGATAAATGGGCTATCTACTACTAAAATTTTTGAAAACCAAACCAGTAATTTCTGTGATAAGCGTGTTCAAATAAACAAACTGTTAAGCCAAATATTTTATTTTATTTATTTACCAAACAGACAATTATCATTACATGTCTTACCTGTTTCAATAATGTTGCTACTAAATATATTTTCACAATACCTACTAACAACTCTTCTCACTTCCAGAAGAGAAAGCCAAGGAGACCGAGACCAAGTCAGAAGAGCAGGCAGCGACTAAAATCCAGGCGGCTTTCCGTGGTCATCGGACGAGGAAGTCAATGAGCATGAAGACCAGCAAGCAACAGCAGCCGGAGCCGCAGCCCACTAAGGCTGAGCTGGAGGCCGAGTTCCGAGCTGATGATAAAGGTTGGTGACCTTCTTACTGCGAAATTCTGGTAATACCTACTAACAAATCTGACAAGAAGAAAAGCAAAAAAATATATAAAAATAATATGGAGCTGCGTGGCAGTGTGTGTGTGTGTGTGTGTATGTCTAATCGCAAAGTAATGGATATAGAAATCAGAGATAGGTTTTAGAAACTGGGAGTTAAACTTCTTCTCATGTCTGACTTGTTGGGTAATTTTTATGTGGTAATTACAAGAACTGATGTTTTATTATATGAAACATTTTATATCAACTTTTCAGTGGGGTAAACTATCGAACCGCTAAAATATAGGCATATAGGATTGTAAGTTATTTCACTAAAACTTACCTGAGGGGAATTTATTTTGTCCATAGCACCAGGTTTTATGTAAAACTTTGACATTAAGTACTTTTAACTTTAAAAAATAAGTAAATAGGTAGCTATTTAGACGCAAATAAATGTCGCTATCTAACTTAAAACGAAATTACAACACAAACTTGAAACTTCCAACCTTCGTAAAAGCCCTTAAGGTTACTTAACCGTCCGCAATCTAACCTTCAGATAGCAATATTCAAATAGATAGGATCCTAATCTATCCAAGTCTGTCTTCAAGGCCTCCCGCTGTGGGTTAGCAGCGGTGAGTGAGTGTCAGACTCTTACTGACTAAAAACCGTCGTGTTCCGTCGTAGGCCTATGTACCAGGGCCGCGGTAACTCTTTCGAACAATCCCGCAGCCCTGGCAGGCCTTGGCCCTACTAGGCCCCGCTGGGGGTCTTCAAGGCCTAACTTTATCATGGAAAGTATCGATTGTACCAATTGTGCGTGAATGTTAAATGGATCTAGGATTATAGCAAAAAGGCCGGACCTGTGTCAAAGGTTTCTTTGGGCCTCATTTGTATACTGCCGTAAAAGGCCTGACGAGGGCTAAGGTCTAGGTATTACATGATTAGAAAATGGTCTAAAGTTTAGGTAACATTTTGAACATTTTGTAACGTGTATTTCAAAGGGTTGTGAGACGTTGTGTACCCCAAACATCTATAATGTGCACATAATATACAATAAATAAACATCTGATTAAGTATAGTAGCTGTAACTTAAATTAAACATTTTATTTGTTTCTGACTTTGTTTCTAAAACAGTTCCAAAGTAAGTTTGGACAAAAAGGAGATTTTACGAAAAATCCAGCTTCGTAGTATCATTTGACCAACCGATTACATATAAACGAGTGTCGGTGTCGTTGAAAAGTTTTTTTGTTTTTGTTATAATTCTACTTTTAATTGTAATAAGAAAACTATGTATAAACACAAAAATATGAAAGGCCTTTAAGAAAGTCTTAAATATGTATATCTTGCCCGAAAAAAATATTCATACTTATATATATAAAAGAATGTCTCTCTTACATCTCTGTCACATTACTTATACAGATTTATGCTCACTCAGTATTTTCCTCTTTTATTATTAAATCAAGGAACTGGGTGACATAGACAATGTTCGGAAGCCGCCATTTGTAATCCTATTCGTAAATCAGTGTCGCTTGAATCACCTACTCAGAATAAAAGGAAATTCTGTCTTGTCTATTTTTTGTATCTAGTTTTCTATTTAGGAATATTGTTTTACCAGTTTAAATTATAAGCGGGCGATAACTTATCGATGGTTGTAATGGGTGCACTACGATACATTTCCATAGTGATTTGCATAATAAACAGCACAGTTATTCGCGGCAAAATTAATGAACGCTATGAATTGACATTGACAGCTGCGTGACAAGTTTGAATATCTGTCACTTGAAAGAGCTCATAGAGGGCTTTTGTGGTAAGAAATATCTTGTCCAGGGCAAGATTTTGGAATGCTTCCTCTTCAACAAACGCTGCGTGTTTTGGAAACACATGTAATAGCTACCTTGCCGCCTAGTTCTTCCGCGCGGCTTGACTTCGCGATGAGCGCGAAGGTAAATAATATCAACTACCAGTACGAAAAATGACTTTTTAAAATCGGGTGACGCGCGAGCAATCTAAGGCCCCAGTACACGTTGGCCCAAGTGCGGCCAATACACGCCATCACCAATGTGTACTCGGGGTATTGGTGCAGGTTGGCGGACATTTGTCGAGGTTGGCGCGCATTCGGCGAGTTGTCGGTTTTTTGGGCACACATCAAAGGAATCTTGGCCCAGCTTGGCGTGTGGTGTTTACACATTCGGCCAATGTTTAGTTCGTCACTGACCGCTGAGGATAGTACACTTTTGTGTTGCGTGTAAAAATAAATATAGTAGTAAGTATAGTAGTGTAGTATATTATAAATATATATAGTAGTGTAGTATAATATAAATATATATGGTATTGTACAAATAAACAGTCGCAGCCGTAACTACCCCGACGTCTATCGCAAGTGGTTTGCCAGGCAGCAATGAGCCATGCGCCAATGTGTAAACACCATTTGATCGTGGCCTACATTTGTGCATTGCACAGCTTGGCCCAACACAGACCAACGTGTACTGGGGCCTTAAGCTGGTACCTATGTAGGTAAGCCCCCGACCAAACTATCGCTCGATTAAAAGTTCGCAGCCTACGGGGGCTCTAAATTCTCAGAATGCGAAAAAATTGTCCTGTGCTAAAGAGATTAGGATTTTGCCCCAAAGGAACAATAAATTGAAACTTTTTGTTGAATATTATTGCGAAAAACTTGGGTATTATTATGAGGAAATTCCGACTCATTTCCTCTGTCAAGTTTAATTAAAGACTTATGTTCAAGGACCAGTAGCGGCGTAAGGGGGGGAGGGCGGGGGGGGCGGTCCGCCCCGGGTGCCACATCTCGGGGGGTGCCATCTCGGTCGACACATATCTGCACGACCAGGATGGCGCGGAAGGGACAAGTCACTAAGGGTGCCATTCTAATCTGCGAAGCCTAGGTTCACTACCATTTACTGCGCGATATTCAAATTTTAAACAAAACTACAACTGTGCATGAGTGAGACATCGAGGCGGTCACCCCTCTCAGTTCGACTGTCACCCTTCTCTTGTATATTTGCTTTTATCTGATTACTTAAATGAATTCCTCAAAGTTTGAAAACAATTTCGCGCTCGCTTCGCTCGCGCCTTCTCCACTTTACAGTGCTTTTTTCAAACTTTTTTGGGAACTTCTGTGTTTAAAAACTCAAAAATTTCGCGCTCACTACGCTCGCGCCTTACACTTTACAATTTTATTCTCTGAAGTCTTTACATATCTCTTAGCGTCCCAAAAATTTCGTGCGCGCTTCGCTCGGCCTTCTTCACTTTACATTGCTTTTTTCCAACTTTTGTGTTTAAAAACTAAAAAATTTCGCGCTCGCTACGCTCGCGGCCTACATTTTACACTAGCTTTCTCCGAAGTCTAAATATCTCTTGGCATCCCAAAAACTCAAAAATTTCGCGCTCGCTTCGCTCGCGGGTTCTTCGTGTGTTAATTCGTTGATGATTTTTTTACTATGTCATTATATTTTGTGCTCAATAAGTAGTTCGCCCCGGGTGCCACCCGATGCTACGCCGCCACTGTCAAGGACAATGGGAAAATCCTTAACTTCCGCATAAATATGAAGAAATTGCGACAGTAATTGTTTCTGTTTGTCTGTCGAGATAATAATGAAATTGTGAACTGAATTAGATAGATATGTCATATGTATAAAAAGATTAGGTTAGGTTAGAATGTATTTGATATCTTACATGACAGTAACTTTAAATGAAATATCTATTACTAGCCGTTTTCCCCGCGGTTTCACCCGCGTCCCGTAGTAACTACTTCCCGTACCGGGATAAAATATAGCCTATGTTACTCGTGGATAATGTAGCTTTCGAATGGTGAAAGAATTTTTAAAAACTGTCCAGTAGTTTTTGAGCCTATTCATTACAATCAAACAAACACACAAAGTTTTGCTCTTTATAATATTAGTATAGAAAAAGGTACACTAAATGCAAAAAAATAAGTCAATACGGTCTAAAATGATTTGCTTTCTTATTTTTGAAAGACATACACTTTTTTTTGTTATGATTAATCGATTTGCATAACATAAAATATCAACAAATAACAAAACACGGAAGCAGTGGTTACTCACTTATTAAAACATTCCAATTTTACGAAATAATGTGGTTCTTTTTACCTACTTACCTTACTTTACTTCAACAGCTTCACACTTAAATATTAATATCAAGACCACGTAGTAGGTCGGTTATAAGCGAAAAACTTCTTATTTTGCTCAGAAAATAAAGTATGCAAATGAGTATCAAATATGTTTCGAAAAGTAAGCGTTTTCAAGTCTCTGTAGGGCTATTTTTTTGGGAAAAGCCAATCGAATGTACTTTTATTTTATTAAACAACTTATATAATATAAGAAATATACAAAAGAAAGTTACAAAACGATACAATTAGGTCATCATCCTCCGAGCCTTTTTCCCAATCATGTTGGGGTCGGCTTCCAGTCTAACCGGATTCAGCTGAGTACCGGTGCTTTACAAGAAGTGACTGCCTATCTGACCTCCTCAACCCAGTTACCCGGGCAACCCAATACCCCTTGGTTAGACTGGTGTCAGACTTACTGGCTTCTGACTACCCGTAACGACTGCCAAGGATGTTCAATGACAGCCGGGACCTACAGTTTAACGTGCCATCCGAAACACAGTCAATGGTGTCTAAGATATACTTTGAAAGTACATACAAACTTAGAAAAGTTGCATTGGTACTTGCCTGCCCTGGGATCGAACCCGCGCCCTCATACTTGAGAGGTTGGTCCTTTACCCACTAGGCCACCACGACCTTTTTCGATACAATTAGGTATCGCTTTCAAAGGCCGCTGTTATAATTATTTACTATCCAATTCAATATATAATAAATACTTACCTATTTATCTACTTCTAAAGAATATGTTTTAAGAAGTGTCTTTTCAATTTGAAAAAAAAGTTAAAATATCCTTAAATAAGATAATGATCGATTATTGAAATAATCATTATAAATGTAGGAATCCCATCATAAAAAAGTCGCAAATAAAAGTAAGAGCTTTCTTTGTAACCTTTAATAATAATATACGTTCAATAACATATCTGACTAAATATATAAACAGTTATGACACAAAAACATACCAATAATGTATTATTATTAGGTAAGTATGTATTACCTTAATAATCTGTCTTAATACCGCCTACCGCCTGTCATCTACCTCCTACACTCTAACGGATCACTTTTGTTATTAGATAATATACTTAATCAGGGTTTTTCGAAATATCATAATACCCCACTTATGAGTACGGGAAATCTATACTGATGTTATAAAGCTAAATGATTTGTTTATTTGTTTGAATGCGCTAATCTCAAGACTCGATCATTCTGAAATATTCTTTTAATGTTTGATAGCTGAAGTCCGATTTAAAAATTATTTCATTTTTAGATAGCCCATGTTTTGAGAGAGGCTATTGTTTTCTTTTTATCCAGGTGCGCGAAATAGTTACTACGGGACGTCGGTGAAACCCCTGGTGAATATGATTGTATTTTAAAAAAATGTTTATTTGTGTGTTTACTTAAATGCGCTAAACCAACAAATTACTAGACTGATTTGATAAATTCCTTCAGTTTGTGATAGCCTATTTATTAAGGAAAGCTATAGGCTACTTTTTATCCAAGTTTGCGACGTAGTTCTCACGATATAGAAGTGACATTGCAAGCTATAACTGTATACTTAAAATGATTCTACAACAATATCTTCACAATATATTTAACAATATATTTAACAACAATATATTTTTGTTCTGATCACTAAATATTCCACGAACTCAAACTTGGCCGTTTTCCTCGTCTCAAAAGAACTCGTACCAAGTTGTTGAACAACTGAGTCCTTCGGTGCCGGTCGTACTAGAATGCTTTACAAAGTAAACTTGGAATAGACAGTTAGTCGAAAAATGTGGTTAAGATTATAGAGTAATTTTTGTTTTGAAATGGTTATTAAATAAATGTGGATAAAAAGTAGTATTTAGTAACGTATAGTTTGTAAGTAACTGACAGTAACCTTCAAGATATTTATTAATTTAAATGTCGTCTAAAACGCCTCACACATTTTTGTTACGAAAAAAATTGACAATCTTTTGTTTTAATTTTAACGATGGCAAAACGTAAATCATCAAATGACCCCTCCCGCTGTGGGTTAGTAGCGGTGAGGGAGTGACAGACTTTTACTGACTAAAAATCCGTCGTAGGCCTTTTATGTATCCGGGGCCGCGGTAACAAAGTTTGTCAACCTGAATTCATGATTAAATGCTATTGCAAGCACTATGACACAAGGTAAAAGACACTGCATTATTTTACAAAAATAAAGGAGCAACAAGCATCAAACGATTACTCACAAAATATCAATTTATTTTTCGCTCCAAAATATCGTCGTACTACGGCTACTAAATTCATTTACAATTTTGAAACATCTGCTATCATAAATCTCTTTGGAGCTCAAATCTGACACTTATTAGCTAAATTGTTTACTTTCGAACGAACGGTTGTATATTTTATTCTAATTTTAGCATAGGTACGGAAATTATGTGCCATTCTGTTTTATGGAGTTTTAGTGTTGATGTTTTAACTACAATAACATTTGTTTTTGGAACTATTTTATGAGTGTTTTTGAAGAAGTAAGATGGCTGTGAAGATTTCTAATTGACCAGAGACAGTGCGACACTTTCTAAAACTTAATATATTTTTACTAATATAACAAAGAGGAAAGATATTTTATTTGTTTGAACCTAAAGGTTACGAAACTACTGAAAGAATTAGAAAAATTATTTCATCGTTTTAAATCTACTCTTTTTCTAAAGACAAATAGGCTATATTTTATCCCAGTACGGGCTGTAGTTTTCAGGCGAAGCGACTGAAACCGTGGGAAAACGGCTAGTAAAATATAAAGTTCAAAGTTACATTTACAGGTATTTTAGGTATTCAAAAAAACTATTTTTCTATTCAAGTAACTGTTTTAGACTCACTTATTTATTGCAAACCAACATTCTGAAACTCAAAAACGTGTAAGTAGATATGCTTTGAATATATCCAAAACCGATATACTCTGCGTTTCCATTAGCAGCTACTAATAAACATGAATTATTCATACTTTGTCCTTCATATACTGTAATATTCCCTCAGGTTTCCATGTACAGGTAGCATAATCCCCCTGGTATCACAGTAATCTTATATCTAATATTACAAAATGCAAACATGTTCGTGTATTTTTTCGTGTAATAGGCAGGGGACTTCCACTTCTTAATTATAGCACAGAAATGAACTCCCTTTAATTCGTTAATATGCTTAATGCTATAGCTTATTTCTTTTGAAGTTTAAGTACTAAGTATTCAATTTTGCGTTTTACGCAGGATTTTGTATTAACTGGCAAGATAATATTTATTCACAAACACAGCTGTAATTTAGTGTATAAGTCAGATAGGTAGTCGCCGAATACCGATCACATCACTTCCAAAACTTAGTGGACACGACTTGATTCCCAGTTTCCAAACCAAAAAAACTGATTCCCAAATAAAATATCATTTATCATATTTAAACATTAATGTCGTATTTCCTACAATAACCACTAAATACTACAATAACACCAATAGTTACAGTTATGCAGGCAAATCCATGCTAGTGACTTGAAGCTGGGCTTACAAGGAAACACTCGTAAATACTCCGTAATAATCTCAACTATTTTCTGTCCGCGACTTCATACAGGAACCCAGTTAAATTCCTCTTCCTATGGCAGTCGGCAAAATTACATGTCTAAAATGTCTGACGTCGAATTTAAAGAGTCTAGAGATGGGAAAAGAACGGGATACGCGAGAACAAACGAAATGTTCCTGATCTTTCATTACTGTAAGTCAACAGGAAATTCCCAAATAAAGTTCAATTTTTTTTTATATTGAGGTACAAATAATTTATTTACACACAAAAAACATAATAAAGTACATATAAAAAAACTATCCTAGTAATACAAAAAAATATTTATTTAATAATCTCATTCTTCCCACAATAATCGTTTAATACTACAATAACAACAATAGTTACCGGCAAATCCATGCTAGCGACTTGAAGCTGGGCTTACAAGGAAACACTCGTAAATACTCCGTAATATTCACAATATACGTGGCAGCCAGTAAATGGGATTAAGGCAGCTTGCACATTGATGCACTTAGCGGTGCATAATTTTGCTATTGGTAAAGTAATAATTGCTAAATATTTAGTCGTTATACTGTCCACTTACTTATAGATATACTAGCTGGTGCCCGCGACTTCGTCTGCGCAGGTTTAGTATTTCGAACAATATGTTTACAAATTGTAGCCTATGTGTTATTCTGATGTATAAGCTATATTATTGTAAAGTTTCATTAAAATCCATTCAGTAGTTTTTGCGTGAAAGAGTAACAAACATACATACATCCATACATACAAACTTTCGCGTTTATAATATTAAGTAGGATTGAAAGTTAAAGTGTTTACCAAAACCCATTTTAAAACAATATCCCAAAAATTAGTTTCTCAACTTATCGTCAACTTCTTCCAGTTAGAAGCTAAATATGACGTATTGATTAATTTGTTTACAAGCATTTGTTTTGTATATGTACCATTTATGTATAGGTAAATGTATTAAAAAGTATTGTCTGATTAGGTACTTCTAGACACACCCAATCTGTTAGTGAAAATAATTTTTTTTTGGAGATGGCTACCTAATTATCAGACTTTTAGTGACTGAATTAGGTCCGTGGTAACACTTTTAAACAATCCTTCTGCGAAAATAGATTGTCTTTATGTATTTCACATCAAAACTCGCCGAATTTCAGTGTAAATAAAAAGGTAGCAATCGTAAAAGTATCCTACTTATTACTACATTTAAGCAAACCTTACTTAATTATTTCTAATCCTGCAATATAAACGCAGCCTAAGTCTTAGTACAGTTGTGCACAAATTAAGCCGTTACCAGTGTAGGCGAGATTGGCACGGCTTAGGGCTTTTCATTACGACTGTACCTAGCTCGATGTGAGGTCTCTTGTGTTGCTAACTAATTCTTGTATTTATTATTGAGAGGATTTCAGCTGGAAAGAGGTTTATTAAAAGTTATAATATCGTTACTATAGTATTATAAGTGCAATAGTATGTTTTGTTAGGCTGGATCTATTGAGCTGAAAGAAATGAGGAGATGATTTTGTATGCCTGTCCGGGAAGTTTTTGACTCGGGGTCGAAGGTAAAAATACACTATAGTACTTATGTAATAACCAGTCTAACCAAGGGGTATTGGGTTGCCTGGGTAATTGGATTGAGTAGGTCAAATAGGCAGTCGCTCCTTGTAAAACACTGGTACTCAGCCGCATTCGGTTACACTGGAAGCCGAACCCAACTTAGTTGGAAAAAAACTCGGGAGATGATGAGTACCTATGTAATAAATTCAAAATCATCAAAACTAATGAGTGATAAGTGCTGATATTTCTTTGCAAAACTACGATTTTTGATTTGAAGCTTGCACTGAAGAAAAATGTACGTGTTTCTTTGCAAAAATATGACGATATCTGATTTTAAACTTGCAGTAACCAAATGTACTTGTACAAGCTACTATACATAGGTAAGTCATAAAAAAAGTAAAATAAAATATTCACCGAAGACAATGTAGCCAGTTTATTATTTAAAACGCGAAATAAGGTCGGGATGTGACCAGAAAGTTTCAGAATTAACTGCTGGAGAACAGAACGATATATTATTCAGAGCCAGGGGTCTGACTTTGTCGTTAAAATAGTGAATGGTCCGTTGAAAGTTTTGGAAAGGAAATAACGTCTTTAGTGAACTCGCTTTGTTAGTAATGGTTCAGTTTTATTATTGATAATGTTAGACTTTGGACTTTTATTGAGTTAAATGGTTGGTGTGGGTCGTTTAAAGAATTTGCGGTTCTTAAGAGAGGAGATGTTGGTATTTATTTGAGGCTGGATTTTCAATATGTTTTTTGAGATTAATATTTCCAAGTTCCACATGTCATCCATCCTCGGTTCTCTCTAAATGACCTGACTGACAATGGAAGATTTCAAACCGGACCAGTGCCTGAGATTAGCGCGTTCGACTAAACAACATCTATAGCTTAATACCAATACATATAATATAATACCTAACAATATAAATATTTGGCAGACAATAAACTATTGGAAAAGAAAACATGCTGCGCCGATCCTAAAAAATGGGAAAAGAGTAGGAGGACAACGATGATATTAACTATTTAGCAAACATTTACTAAAAATGTTTATGAACTCTGAAACTACAACACACAATTTACACCAACTTGACCACAAAACTAGTCCCCGAAATTCTTCAACATTTTCCAAATACGAAAAATCAACGGCTTAAATCTACAAAGAAGAATGGCCTTTCACAACCCGTTACCATAATACCCCCGAACAAACTGGCACGGCTCATAAGATTCTCAATTGTTAAGAAGATCTTTGGCAGAATGCCCACCAAAGTATTAAGAAACATGCCACCTACAAATGGTACTGACGTTGTAGGAGGCAGCTTAAATCTTCTTAAAGTATGCTGGAATAGAACTTTATAAAATGTGAAAATCATACCAAGAACTACTTAATATTTTTTGGCCTTCAAATATGTTTATATTGCCGGGGCTGCGGGATTGTTCGAAAGAGTTACCGCGGCCCTGGTATATAAAAGGCCTACGACAGAACTCTACGGTTTTTAGTCAGTAAGACTCTGACACTCCTTCACCGCTGCTAACCGACTGCTGACTAGAGGGGTCATTTGATGATTTTTGACGTCGTTAAAAAAATGTTTATATTCGAGAATAATAATAGTGAAAGTTAAAACATTATCGTTATCATATGTATTTACTAATACCTGTTATGAAGCTGAAAAATCTTTTGGCTGGTGGAACTTGCTTATCCCAAGAACTTCGGCTATTAATTACATTTTCTCCAGATGCGCGAAGTAGGTAATTCGCAAAGGACATAGTTGAACAGGTAAACAATTAAGAAGAAAATAATTCTATGCATATGGGACAAAAGACTTTTTAACTTTTATACTGTGACTTGTATACAATGAACTTAACAATTTGCTTACAAAGTTAATTTTACTCAACAAAGTAAAAATAAGTTATTTTCTCCCAGAATATAAATATATCTCGAAGTTTTCCTCTGAGACACATTACAAAACGTTACTACTACAGCGCTGGAGCAAAAATGCTGAAACTTCGCGATGAAATATTCGGAAACTTAATATTGTGTCCAACGATGTTTTATTTAGAATTGTTTTTAAGGTTCCGTACCCAAAGGGTAAAACGGGAACCTATTGGTTTCGTCCATCCGTCCATCCGTCCGTCTTTCACCAGGCTGTATCTCATGAGCTGTGATAGTTAGAGGGCTGACATTTTTACAGATGATGTATTTCTGTTGCCGCTATAACAACAAATACTGAACTAGAATTCAATAAATATTTTGAATACAACAAACGTGATTTTTGCTCATTTTTGCTCTGGTACGGAACCCTTCGTGCGCGAGTCCTACTCCCACTTGGCCTGTTTTTTCAGCTATTTGTTTATTTTGTTCCTTGTTCTTGAAGTTTTTGTCTCTGCGGAATACGGTCAATCAAAACTATGTTGTGAAACTAATTTTGTAGTGTATTCGAGTTATGCTTGTGTTGGATTTCCGCGTGATTTTTTTAGAGTATCAGAGAGTAACTAAACACGTATGTAGTGAATAAGTGCATAAATGTTGACAAGCTTCCTGTAGTTTCATTCGAATTTCAAAGATACTACTTTCTGCACCCGGATAAGAGTATCCTAGTATGTTTTAAGTTTGTTTCAAATACCTATGTGTTCCAATTTATCAGCGCATTTTGAACAAACTTCCAAATACCTCAACACACTTTAGAAATAGCAAAGTGTAAAAAGGAAATATTATTAGAATTTGAATAAATAAAAAATCTAAATATATAAAACTCAAAGGTGACTGACTGACATAGTGATCTATCAACGCACAGCTGAAACCACTGGACGGATCGGGCTGAAATTTGGCATGCAGGTAGATGTTATGACGTAGGCATCCGCTAAGAAAGGATTTTGATCAATTCTACCCCCAAGGGGATAAAATAGGATGAAAGTTTGTATGAAAGTTTGTCAATTTTAAACCGATCGGACTGAGACTTTGCATGCATAAAGCTACTATGGCGTAGGCAACTCTTAAGAAAGGATTTTGATAAATTCCATCCCTAAGGGGATAAAATAGGGGATGAAAGTTTGTATACATCTTCTTAGATTTGTACACGCTAATCTTCCGAACTACTGAACGGATTTCAATGATTTTTTCTTTGTTGTATCAGTATTAAGCCTGGTCAACATATATTATTATCTTCTATAATTTATCTTCGAAACTTGAAGACCTGATGCAGAACTCCAACAGACCAACAAAACTATAAGAGATACAAAAATGGTGCCATGGCAAAAATTGTTTCATGTGATGAGCATTTTCAGCTGAGATAATAAATTTTAAGATCTGGAACACCTGATGTGGAACCCCAAGAGCCCAGCTTCTCTATACCATATACAGGTATGACGTTTTAGCAAAAGTTGTTCAATTTGATAAGCACTTTCTATTGACTTACACAAATTGAAGATCTAAAACACCTGATGTGGAACTCCAGGGGCCCAGCTAGACTATAGCATATAGAGGTATGACGTTTTAGAAAAAGTTGTTCAATCTGATAAGCACTCTCTGTTGACTTATAAAAATTGAACCACACCTACACCTGATGTGGAACTCCAGGAGCCCAGCTAGAACCATGACGGGGGTAGGTCTCACGCCTCTGGTTTGGCTTGGCCGTCCAGAGTGGAGTCGCTAGAGCAGGATTAGTAGCCCTGCTCGGAGGCGTAATCTGCGTTTAAAGTCCACCGAGGTATCCTCACCCTTCAGCTCATACTTGAGAGATTGGTTCTCTACCCACTAAACCACCACGACTTCCACTAAGTCACCACGACTTTGTCATCTATTTAATGTTTTTTTACGTAATAATACTTGTGTAATATTTTTGCCACACACAAATGCGGACTAATTAGAATCACTACTTTTATCCCTATGGTCACGTCTATTGCGGTTCAGTTCTCAGCGTTTTGTTTAATCTGCTGTGCTTTTGCTGTTAAAGTACAAAAATTAAGTATATAGAACGTTTCTCTTCGGTCCCTTAAAATTCAATATCAGACTATTCAGCATGTCGATTCTATAAAATATCACAACTCACTTCGACATCACTCTCACTTCGACTTCGATCTAAAGGTAGAATTCCGTGGACGCGACAATAGTCAACCTATGAAAATGTATGGCACCGTTGTCGAGGCCCGTGACAGTCGCGCGCGGCCGACGAATTTCGTAAGCTGCTCGCGGCATTGTCAAAAATTTAATTCTGGTTTTACTAAAATTCTATAGATGTTATTAAGCGCTAGACCATGTTGAGAAGCGTACGGCCGCGAGCGGCTCACGAAATTCGTCGTCCGCGCGCGACTGTCGCAGCCCTCGGCAGCGGTGCCATACATTTTCATAGGTTGACTTTTGTCGCGCGCGGCTGCGACAATCGCGACCCACGGAATTCTACCTTAAAGTTTCGTGATTGACATTGTCAAACTACACTAGCGCTACACTATCGAGCGTGTTGACAAGTTGAACTAAATCAAAGTCGAGATTTTGACAGATCTGTCAAAATCTGTCTATCTATAGGGGAGGTAGGGGAGAGATGGGCAGTTGGGAGACATGATCAAATCAGAATAAAAGGGGGGTCCTTTTATTCTGATTTCTGATCATAGTTTTGTTTTTTTTTATTGGGTAGTTTACGTTACCGACTGGTAACGGTGTTCATCCATAGACTATCTGTCATTTCTGTGAGTTGTCAAGAACAAACACTCGTAAAAGTACTTAAATATTTTGTTGCGGTTTCGGATCGTTATAAAGAGAAAACTAATGAAAGGTATGTGTATTTTCTATTATTAATTATTGATTGTCAAAATCTCCAGTTACAATTATAGTAAGTCGATGCAATCCACACCTATTATACCTTTAGAAGAGAGTACTACAGCAATAGTTAATGGGCCCCACGTTTTTATTTTAGTCTAATATGACCGGGACCACCTACGTAGGTTGACAGGTAAGTAACTATTTTTTATTTTCTAGTTTTCAGTGCACATAAGATAAAACCGTTTAACTTAAAAGTTTTTTTACCGATTTTTTTTTCATAAACTAAGTCAAAAGTGTCCAATGCTCCCTATGGTAGGGAGGCTTGGACATACCATGTAATGTATAATTTGTAAATTTTTGCTCTTCTTCGTCAGTGAAAATTTGTGAGGTTATAAATCTGCGCGAAAAATCCTTTATAGAATCTTGTTTCAGGTACCCTTGCCAACTTGATCTAGAGACTATTATATTTAAAATAGTGTTTAAATAAAGTTCTAAGTGTTTTAAAGTGATTAAGTGCCTACCTTTAACGATGGCTAGAATGTTTTTGCTTAAATCTTTATTAGAAGAAGCTCATGCTTTAGATAATTTAGAAAAGCGTCAACAATCTGCTAGAATTCGTAGTTTATCTTTATTAACTCGCGATGATGACTATGTGAGCATATATAGATTGTCAAAGGAGCTAATTGACCAACTGGAGTCTGATTTACTGCCCCTGATAAAGCCCACAAAACGTCGAGGCAAAGGACTTACAACTCGTGTAAAAGTAAGTATTGACACAGTTTATAGTTGAAAAATTGTAATCAAGCACACAATAATAAGAAAAACACTTAGTTCTTAATAAGGAGTATTCCCTTTATGTGGTTTCCCCGGAAGCTGATATGTTTTCAAAAGACTCTGTACTTCAGTTATAATATTGGTATTCTCTTAAGCATGAAAATAACCAAATTGGTCTCAATTTTGTTTTCACTAAATCCAGATAAAGTAGGTATTACATTTTTTATTGATTTATTGTTTCACAGATACTATGTACTTTATCATTCTTGGCTAGTGGCGGTTACCAGAAGGTTATTAAAGAGGGCATCAGAACTTATTTATCGCAACCGTCTGCATCTCGTTGCATAAATGAAGTAGTGGAAGCTCTGAACAATCCGGCCGTAGTAAAAAAATATATAAGGTTTCCTCAAAATCAGCAAGAAAGGCAAATTGGCGCTGTCAGTATTTTTTTCGTAGGGTAAGCATAGATTATATTCACAGCACGAATTTAGAGATTTCTGTTTATTTTATACTTAAAAGCTGCCTCAAATTCCTTACAATAACAAATTATAACTAAAACATCATATTTAGCTAAAATTCTGTGTCAAAACTGATAAAATTAAAAACTGATTAATCTCGGTTGACATTTTGTCGAGTGGGGAAGTCACTAGCACAGCATTGGTCGATGTCGAGCTCACTTCACTTCGCAAGTGATTAGGTGATGATTACAGAATGCAAAATCAAGGTCGTTCTGAATCGAATGCGAAGTGAGAGTGAATAGCGAAGTGAAATGCGAGTTGTTGTTCGAATTTTATAGAATCGACGTGCAGGCAGGCCTTGGCCCTGTTGCGCCCCGCTGGGGTTGCTGACAGTATTCTACTTGTGTAGCCCTTTCATTTGATACCCATATTGAGGGGGCTGTGCCATTTTGTGCCGGCGGCCATATTGGATTTAATTAAAGGTGTATACAAAATTTCAGACCAATCGGTTGACAGGAAGAGGGTGAAATTTGAATTACTAAATTTGATCCAAGAATAAATAATAAAACAAACGGGGTGAGCTAAATAAAACCGTTTAAATATCTCGTAATGTTGAAACTGATTGTAATTTTTAGGAAAGCTCTTTCATTATATCTAGCCGAATATAAGAAATGGCAATAAAAGTTGATAATGATCTGTAAAATCTGATTTTTTATGCAATAAATTGTGAAAAAGTGCCCATCCCTCCCCTACCTCCCCTAAAGTATGAAATGACATTACGAATCGAAGTGAAATGCGAGTTGTTGATCGAGTTTTATAGAATCCCAGTACAGATCTTTGATTTTGCTGACCCCGTAGTCGCTGGCATAAGGGACAGGATCCGCGTACGAAGTCGCGGGCAGAAGCTAGTCTAGTATAACATTTAATAATATACTTAATCATAGTGCTAAGCTATTTCCTAACAGTAGGGTGAAATGTAACCATGTATAATGAATACTATGCTATGCGCCAATGCCTCTGGTTGCTCCATTGATTTGCATAAACCAAGTAGATCATGGCAAACGTAGTTATGTAAACCATTTAATCCTATTATATTATAAGCTTCTTTGTAAACAGAAAATAACATTGTCTATCCTACATAAACTACTTCTTTTCTTTCATATCTAAGAGGGAAAATACTACGTCATTATCTGGCTAGCCTTTTCCCAACTATGATGGGGTCGACTTCCAGTCTAAATGAATGCAGCTGAGTACCAGTGTTTAACATGGAGTGATTGCCTAACTAACCTCCTCAATCCAATTACCAAGACAACCCAATACTCCTTGATAAGACTGGTTGTCAGACTTTCTAGCTTCTACAAATAAAGATCTTCAAATAAGAACCGGGACCCACTAATTTAACGTGCCTTCTGAAACGCTTAAGAAATTGTTACTTTAGCTTTTATCCTACTAATATTTTAAATCTGAAAGTTTTTGAAAATGTATGGATGTGTGGTATGTGTGTCATTCTTTCACGCAAAACGGCTGGAACGATTTAGTTGAGGTATGTAGATAGGTGATACCCTGTATTAACACATAGGCTACTTTTTATCAACACACCACGCGGGCGAAGCCGCGAGCAGAAGCTAATAGTAATACATTTTCGCATACACAGTTTTATAATAGTCAACTAAGCTAAACTTAACTTAGTATTTCCTAAACTTCTTAGAATGTTACCAAATATTCAGAGACCCTTAACCGAACCAAACACCGGTTAAGTTCACAATAAGAGTGTTACGTAAGTCGATCCTTTGAAGTGGGCCGACGGGATTACAATGAACCGGCGATATTACCTCACTTGAACTTATACTTAAGTTGAGGATAACTTTGTGAAGAGTGGTATTATATTAGTCTTTTTAGGGGTCCGTACCCAAAGGGTAAAATTTTCGCTCCTCTGCTGTCCATCCGTCCGTCTGTCACCAGGCTGTATCTCATGAACCGTGATAGTTAGAGTTGAAATTTTCACAGATGATATATTTCTGTTGCCGTTGAAAACTAGAGTAAAATAAATATTTTGGGGGGCTCCCATACAACAAACGTGAATTTAAATAATGATACGGAACCCATCGTGCGCGAGTCCGACTCGCACTTGCCCGGTTTGTGTAGTTTGTGTAGCCTCTTGAAAGTATTTTGATATTAACACAAGCTATTGAAGACGTATTTATGTTGATTAATAACTATTTGCATTAATGTACTATCCTCATATACTCCCTTATGTACTTACCCCCTGTACACCCTTATGTACTTACTCCATAGACTCCCTTATGTACTCTCTCATGTACTCCCTTATGTATGTCCTCATATACTCCCTTATGTACTATCAAACTTTACTGTCGGACCGGGTACCAAATCCCAGACAACTTTTCCATTGTCATTTGAAATATTGACATGAAAAATATATTTTGAAGAATTTGTTCGTTTGCTCGAGACTGGCTACAGTCAGTTTTAACCCGGGTTCAGTGTGATTTCAAAGGATGCCAATTCAAAGTCCTGTAGAGTCCTATAAAAATCGATAAAAATGCGAGCATAACCATGTTTCAATATCCTTTGTTCTCTCATTTCATATGTAAATACAGCTGACCACTACATTTCCTGAGGCATTTTAAATTGAACCGGTTCGTTGGATCAAAATGTGTAATGAAATTGCTAACAGACATATTTCAGCTGGTTTTCCAACGTTCTCATTGGTTATGCATACTCTTATTACGGCTGAAAAATCTCTCAATATTTTTCAGCGCGTTTTTTTTCATAAATTTTTAAGTAGCTAAAAGGTTGTCTGTTTTTTTAAGCTCTGGTTCTTGGTGATTTTGTGTTTTGGAGGTCAAGTATATTTTTGTGACTTAAGGAGTGTAGTCAAAGTGCTTGCAACTTTCCGCACCCGGATAAAAAGAAAAAAAAGTTTATTTTACACAAAGTTTACAATGTTGAACTATGACTATAAAAACATAAAGGTTTATTTAGTAGCCTTTGACTGTCTTCATAAATGGGCTGTCATATTCTGAATTTATCAAGTACTTCCTAAGATCGGCCTTAAAATATTCGTAGAGTTTAACATACAAATATGATGCACGATCCTTCGTCTATTTAATTACCTAGTGCTAGCTTAGTTTACATTAGAAATTCACGTGCACCTAACAAATTACTTAACTCAGCAAAAACTAAACTGCAGCCCATTTAGTTCTCCGTGTTCAGACCTATTTGATTTAAGACTATTAGTCTGTAACTCCGCACACTGCCGACGAAACAGTCGGCAGATGGTAGGAAAATAAAAATAATTTTAAGAAAACCGAACTGAATTCAATCAAAGTGGTTAGTCGTTCCGATAATGGCTAAATACCTGATCGTTATTATGTGCGTTCAAGACCATTCATATCGGGACTGCGGGATTGTTCGAAAAAGTTACCGCGGCCCTAGTACATAAAACGCCTACAAAGGAATACGATGGATTTTTAGTCAGTAAAAGTCTGACACGCATCACCGCTGCTAACCCACAACGGGAGGGGTCATTTGATGATTTTTGACATCGTTAAAAAAATGAAATAAAAAAATACCATCCATTTCCTTGCTGATTTATAAGCCCATACAAAGTGTCGGCCGACTAAAAGTTTGTAGTGTACTGTAATGCTGTAACTCCGTAGATGCAGCGTTTTGTGGTCGTGTATAGGGGCTCGCGAGCTCATTACTGAAATAGCCACTCCGACTGTGCTTAAGAGTTGGCACACATTAGGCGTTTTGAAGCGCGCTTTTATAAAGTGCATTTTTTTAGGTTTTCGCACCCAAATGGGCCCTACCTATTACTAAAACTTTGCTGTCCGTTTTTCATCAAGCTGTACATATCTCATGAACCTTGATAGTTGGACCACTCGTTTTCTGTTGGCGCTATAACGACAAATACTAAAACCTAGTAAATTTTTTGGGGGCTCTCATACAACAAAAATGTGTTCTTTTTGACTAATTTATAGATGGCACGACACCCTTCAATTGTCGAGGGAAACCTACTAAGTTTCTATAGTGGACGGCAAAAGCCTGATATGATGATGATGAATGAATCCATCGTAGATATATTGCTTCCAACACATTACAGTTAAAAATAATATTAGCTCCTAAATGCTCTAAGCATCAAGTGTCTAACTTTACTAGCTTCATTTGACGCGAACTGTACAAACCGCTACATGTGTGCCTTACCTTAAATTCTCCCGCACTAACTAGATTGTATAATGAACGTATATTTTGTTTCGTATCCATTGTCTCGCACGCTCGGCCGGTAATTGTACCATTGTGTTTTGACAGCGCAATGTATGATGCGCGAAGTTTATCGTTTTTTTGGAATTATTTATTATTACTACTGAAAAGGTTTTTGGGGTAGATAATGTTTATCTTTAGTTAATTACTAAAATACACTGGAACGCTGCTTTTATAGAAATATGCGCGCGTCCTGAGTAGGTTGCGTTGGTTGGTTTCGTTCCATAAATGCTTAGTTAGTTTGAGTTGGATTACCAATTATACAATGGTTTTAGAGAGAAAAACAAATGAATGCTCTGGGTTTGTAAGCGATACATTACAAGGATTTCCAAATAAAAAAAGCGCTAAAATACTTAAAGTCGAGAATGCCGCGCTCTTGTAGTTTGTTTGGTATAAATGTAATTTCACAGACAAAGACAGACTATATTATACCTACTAATAATTATAAAAGTGAATTAATCATGATGTACAATATAAATAACGTTACACATAATAATATTTGACAACGATAAACAGGAAACCTTTACACAAAAAAAACTCGAAAGTTACACGCGTCTACCCCCGAAAAATTTCCGTCACATACTTCCGCTCTTTGAATGTATTTTTCCACAAATTCTTATAGAAATGTTAATAATGTGCTTTTCAACTTATTATAAAGTTTTGCTTTTTATCTTATTATAAAGTTTTTTTCCCCGAATGCGGTCCAATGAGCATATTTTATTGGTAAACGATTTAATACGGCATACTTTTTGTAGGAACATAAGGCTCAAGTTTACCAACAATATAAACGTATTTTTTGTTAAAACAACTGTTTACAATTAATTTACTCGATTTTCATACTGAGTGTTTAAAGTAGACAGTTATTTTAGAAAAAGGGTCGTTTGTGTTCTTGCTGAAAATGGGCGTAAATGTAATTTAGCCATGCCTACCAATCTTTTTCAATATGCTTATTTCTTACCGATTATTAGAGCGAGGAAAGACGATATGGCTCGAAAAAATGTTACTTATGAGATGACATCAGAGAAGAAGTATTCTTGTGAAAACCGACCACCGTCCCGTACAAAATCAGTTTACTAAAGCTATTACTAAAGCGGGTACTTCTTAAAACCAAGTTTTATAATAAGGTGGTTAAAGTCCAAGTTTCTTCGAGAAGTTTTCCTTCACCTTTTACTCAGGCATTAGTGCCCAAAATATCATCAATAGTTTCGTAGAAAATAGAGCCGGTGAATAATGATGATGAATATTTTGATTTAGGCAGGTAAGTATCTGAGGTCATTCGAGGTCATTCCTATACAAAAGTGATTGAACAACATTTCTTGAAGTTATTTTCGTCTCTTCAGTAAATTGATTGATTGCCTTTTGTTTTTGTAACAATGTTTTGTTATTTTGTTTCTGAGAATATATGAAAGCAGAAAATCAGTAATTGATACTATGTAGTCGAAAGATTTTTGTTTGTTTTGATGTAATACAATTATTGGTAATGGGGAACTTGTTATTATCAAAGCGAGTGTTTTTTAAGATATTTTCGGATATTATTTTTTTTTTCCATTTACTTACTATACTTTACCAATTGTTACGGTGAAACTTAGGTAGATACCTATGGAAAACTTATTCGAGATACTATGGAAATGGGTGAAGCCCTGGAGACAACAGACTTATTTTCTAACCCGAGTATAAAAACTACGTAAAACCTTAGAATACCACGCAAAACCTCTCGTTTGCAAGATAGGATGTTCCTAATTCATTCCTAATCTATAGCAGTATAAATTCTTTATTAATTATCTCAGAATAACTCTACTATACTCTACTTAAGCAGACTACCAGACCCCTTACTTGATACTTGCTTGAACATAAACTCGGAAGCTATATTTAGATGCTCATTACATCTCCAAGTTACGTGGAGCCCCCCCCCCCCCCCCCCCCACTCCATCTGGGTACATACAGAAGTTTGTGCTCAAGTATTGTGACGTAAGAGATTAGTTTCAGAGATATGTTCAGGCTGGGGACGCCATTATTTATTGAAATGACGGACTCTAACTTTAATATTAATAACAGATCTTGCAAGGTGTAAATGATTCCTTTATTAACATACTTGCCGTTTTCCAGCGGTTTCACCCGCGTCCCGTGGGAGCTACTGCCGGCACCGGGATAAAATATAGTCTATGTTACTCGCAGATAATATAGCTTTCTAATGGTGAAAGAATATTTAAAATCGGTCCAGTAGTTTTTGAGTTTATCCATTACAACCAAACAAACAAACAAAGTTTTCCTCTTTATAATATAAGTACAGATATAAGAACTTTGAATCCTGTAAAAATATATACACTATCTTCGCTGTTATTGGAAAGCAAAAAAGATTTGTATGTACATATAAGTATTATGTAACAAACCTATGCATATCCTACTGTTCCGAGCTATTAATATTATTTTCTTCAAAACGTCTAGAAAAGGTCCTTTAAATTGTGCTATATTTTGTCCAAAAAAGTTCACAAGTTTTTCCGTTTCGTCTTCGTATTCCAAGGACGCCATTGCTTAATCAGCAAGGCATTCGCAGCATCCAGGACATCTGCAAAAGAAAAACATTGTTTTTCTCATATTATTAGGTACAATAATTATTTCTAAACGTTCTTTTGGCAGACGTAATTAATTCATATAAGATATGTTTGTCTGTTTTGTCTGTCTTGGCATTTCCGTAAATTCCTTCCAAACGGCCCACAAACAAGGACGAATCCCATGCAACTCGATCATATGGTGACCATACTTTAGACATGCGTGAGCGTATTGTACTCAAACACAAGTAAGTACACGTATTTTCCAAAGAGAATAGTAATTTGTTCTGTAAAACAAGTTCGCGGAAGCCTGTTAGAGTAATTTATTAGTTCAGTACTTTGAATTAAACGAAATATCATCTGACCTTTGTAGATTTCACGGGTGAAACCGCTCGAAACACCTTGTTATTTTAAACAAAATATTTAAGGTATAAAAACATCGAGTTTGAAAGATAATAATGTTATTTTGTTTATTAATGAGCAGTTTGTTCATTTTGTTTTTGTTAATTGTTAGATGTTCATAATAAGTGTTGTTAGTTATTTTGTTTTGTGTTTATTTTGATTAATTAGCGCACTATATCTGACAACCGATTCTTAGCTAGGGGTATTGGCTTGCTCGAGAAACTGAGTTGAGGAGGTCAGGCAGGGCAGTCACTCCTTGTAAATCACTGGTACTCAGCTGCATCCAGTTAGACTGGAAGCCGACCCCAACATACTTCAGAAAAGGCTCGGATATGACTAAATCTTAGGCGCCAATTATAGTGGGGTACAATGATACTCAATTTACAACAGTATTTGGTTACCGTAATTGGATTCGATCTATCCTGAGCTCTGATTGGTCAATCAACGTTTATGTGGTTGCACAACTTGTACCCTGCTGTTACGCTATGTGATATTCGAGATAAATCACGTAGGTATATAAGGAATGGTACGAATTAGATATGTGAAGGTAAGAATGTGTATGTATACGTGTTCTTGGGTCCGCGTGAAATGTGATGATTTAGTAATGCAAGCACATCAACTTTTCCGTTAGTAAAAAATGGTCATTAGATAACGAAAGATCATGTATATACTCCTTATGAAAGTCTTACCAAGAGGAACTGTGTTAATTGTTCGGGTAAGTGGGCCATGGAGGTCAGAAAAACAGTCGTTGTTATAGCTGTAACCGATTAGACAAGCCAAAGTAAATGTAGTTGCGAAAGAGCTGAAAAGAACGTGATAATAAGTTCTGTGAGTCAAAAAACCAGTCACTAGGTATATAAATAGGGACTCGAATGCTAGCGTTAATACCAGCTGATTCGCCAAAAAAACTTTGGTACACGTCCCCATGATATTACCAATTTAAAATGTATATTAATAAATCAAAACATTTACTTAGTCAGAGATTAAAAGCCTCATTAATATGTCCATTTCCACAATGTAAATAAGCTTCGGCACAAAATTCACATTTGCATTCAGTCTCGTGACTTTTCGCAATTAGCAAACCTTATTTACAAGTCAATTACAACTTTATCTTGTTGGAGATAAGGCTCACATTTGCTTAACAAGCTATTTGCTGGTCAGTATGGAAAATACATGGAGTATTTAAAGCAAAAACAATTATTGGAGCTGAAAGATTTATGTTGTTTGTTTGTTGTTTTTAACCTTCGATGCAGAAAGGGGGGTGTTATATTTTGAAGTCTATGTGTTTTTGTCTGTAGCACTATAACTCTAAATGGCTGAAGCAATTTGGTTGCTCTACATTAAGAATTAGGTTCATCTTTATATTCAAAGATGCGTAATTATTTGAGGTGAACGTTAAAGATAACACAAAAAAAATATCAATATTTTATTATAATTTTACAAATAATCTTATGATAGGGAATTATTAAAACTAAGTATCAAAATATTCATCCGCATCGCTGTCAGCTGGGATCGTGCCCAAAAGGGTGGCTGCATTGCCACGCTGGATGGCAATGCATATCCTTTGACCGAAGTATAGGCCAGCCCTTTGGTCACGAGTGGACTCCACTAAAAAAAATATTAATTTCTTCATTTAAAAAATCCACAATAAACTATTTACTAGAACAAATTCTACCGAAAAAAAAAATATCCCCACATTATTCCTTCGCCAATTTCTTTCAAAAGCACTTTTCAAAATATCTCGTTTGTACGAAGAAATAACATAGATATCAGGTTACAAAGAATCGTGAGAACTGCCACTGACGGGGATTACAGGCCCCACTCGACTTCAGACTAGTTTGAATTTCAGGACCATATTACCTTATGGCATTAGACAGGCTGGAAGATATTTTTACTATGTTTTTAAAGGAAAACGGAACTAGGTAATTGTAGTTATATTTAGGAAAACGAAACTGTAATTGTATATTTTACATTATTTTTGTAGTATAATAGGTACGTGATTCTCGAAGATCATGATCTCAGAATTGGTACAGTAAATGGCAAAAATAAAATTATTTTTTATGTGTATCTTGGGCGCCATTTTCTAAAAATGTGAGAAAGCGTCATAAGGAAACCTAGACACCAGATGTGGTTAAAGGAAATTCGCTGTTTACTTAAACACGTCCCGAACGTGTACCTTATAACTTTTTGGATACAACACTGAAAAAGTGTAATATTTTCTTTGTAAGAGAAAATGCCTGTGTCCTGCTAATAAGACAATAAGAAAGTAAAGTCTTCCGGTGATATTTGTCTACAACAGTTACATAAAGTGCTAAAACGGACAAAAGTCTACAAAGGTTTATAAAAACCTCTGAAACCTTTACACAACCTAAAACCTACTGACCTCAAAACCACATCGAAAACCTCCGAAAAATAATGGGGTAGAATCACCAAACTTCGTCTCAGACAACACGACGCCATAGGAAATAAAAGGGGGTATTGCCGTTATGTTGGCAACATTTCAACTTCCTATGTCGTTATTTTGTTTGTTTGGTACCACTGTGACACACATTTGAAGGCAAAATCATTTTGGGACGCTTTTAATGATATTCCGTTTAGATATTTTTTTGGATGGTGAAAAGGTAGCTATAGAAATAAACAAGTATTATGGGTCCCTTCCCTTGAAATGACAATGATTCCTTTTTGAGAAGGCGTCATTGAGTTGAGTTTCTTGGCAGTTTTTTTTTTTATAAGGCCCATTTCTTAGGCCCATAAACTTAGGTTTTGATGTTTTATAACCTGCAGGAAATAAAACCAAAGTAAAGCATTTCTTTTTTTTTGTAGTCGGCTAAACATTATGGACTTTTCCAAAATAAACTATTATTATGTAGGTTTTTCTTCGAACACTTGAGAAACATATTGCAAAACAAAATTATCCTTTTAACCCCCTAATAAGCAGTCATTCTTGGGTCAAAAAGTTAGAAAACATCGGTGTCCATACTTCGCGAACATTCCATACAAGTTATAGTGACCATAAATACTAATGTTATTACGGTACCCATGTTTGTCAATTCAAAGGGAAATAGTCTATGTAATAACATGAATTTAAGAGCTTACATATTCGAATGGAATAGTCCAATTTACTTCGGGAATCGATTCGACATGAGCGTGTGCAAATGGAGTTTCGAATCGATTCTAGCGATAGCGATTTTGATTTTGAGGCTATCGATTTTAAGTGCAAGTCTGACAACCAATCGTGCCTGGGCTGCTCATTTGCTGGTACTCAGCTGTTTCCGTTGAAACTGGAGGTCGACCCCAACATACATAGTTGGGAAAAGACTAGGCAGATATTTTAAGTACGATGACGTCACTCGTAAAAAAAGTATGGAAAAAGAAGACATGCTACGCTGATTTCAAATAAAATCATGGTAAGGGCAGAAGAATGATGATGTATAAGAGCAGGGGTTAGACTCAAAAATGTCAGTAATGTCGATTTTGAAAAAGTCCCAAAATGAAAAAGAAATACACAGTTAAGTTGCTCAACAATCAATCTGTAGTTTATTAACAAATGGTATTTTCCTATTATATATACACAATATTCATAATTGTATACGGAACCAATAGGTAGCTATTTACAGCACTTGGTTATGCTTGAATACTGTCAAGAGATTTCTCCTACAAAAATATCTTGTTTTTTGCTTCCCAAAACTCGTATAAAGTGTCAAGGAGATTTATCTTATGTATGTTTGTTTGTAAGTATTATATACAGTGTAGCAACGGCCCAAATTCTAAAGGCCGTCGGAATTCATTTATTATGTATTTTGTGAGTAAATGCAGCCTCACACTTTGTGAGGAAAGAAAGGAAAAAGCTTGTCAGAGGGTTTCTGGCGTTTTATTCATGTTTCCTTGTACCTACATAATGTACATAATATATTTATTTATCTACTGAATGAATAATGAATGTAGAAAAGAAAAAGTATACAAAAAATTACCAATAGTGATTAAAATAATTTTTCATCCCACCATCTCGGAAAGAGTAGTTTTACCCTTTGATATCTGAGCGCAAAAGCCGTTTTTATCCTCTAGAGCGGCAAAGTGATTTGTATTTAGAACATCGTGTGCAATACTCCATTTGTGACAATCTTGATAAGACTTTTCAAACAAATACATATTAAACAAATAAAATACTGCTTAAAATAATTATTCAATTAATTAAGTAATTTTTATTATTGTTTTTACATAGATTTTTGACCTCGTTTCATTTTTAAACTGAGTTTTCAAATAAGTGAACTTTAATAGGTACTTCTTTTTAATTTGATACTCATATGTGCGCGCCATTTTGTTTTTAAATTTCCTCGATGAGGTGGGATGAAAAGTTACGTGTTGCACTCGAGTGCAAAGATTTTTCACCTTGTGCTCTTTTGATTCCCTCGCTATCGCTCAGGATTCTAATTATTGAAACACTCGCTACGCTCGTGTTTCAATTTTAGAATCCTTCGCTTGCTCGGTCATCAAAATTGAGCCCGCGGTTAAAAAGCAACTTTGCACTCTTGTATAACAAATAACTATTAATTAACTTGCCATTGATATTTAAAAGTTTGTTTGAACGCGCTTATATCGAGAACTACTGGACCGAATTGGAAAAAATATTTCACCGTTACATAGTCCATGTTTATCGAGGTAGGTTATGGGTTACTTTTTATCCCGATGCGCAGAGTAATTCTCACTAAAAACTGCTGTGTTTATTTTGCTCAAACCACTCGCAAAGCCGCAGTATAAGGCTAATCTAAATATGATTTATCTAAGTACTAGGGCTACAGAAAATAACGAAGTAGGTAGCTTTTTCATTACATTGAGTACCATCACACAGAGAGAGCCAAATGTTATTAGTTTACTGTTTACTCACACATGTACAAGAGAAACATTGTAAAAATAACAGCGTTTTTAAGGTTCCGCAAACAAAGGGTAAAACGGGACCTTATAAGGTTCTAAGATTTCGCGGTCCATCTGTTTATCCGTTTGTCTGTTACCAGGCTGTATCACATGAACCTTAAACATTTGACATTTAAGATTATATACATACAGTACATTTTGGTCAACTACCTAGAAAATTGATCAACTTACGAGTCTTATTATTTTCCGGTGACATATACAACAAACGTGATTTTTTTGCTCGTTTTAGATACAAAATGGCACGGAACCCTTTGTGTATTAGTCCGACTTGCACGTGGTCGGTTTTTCAACAAAACTGTATGAAACTCAGCTTGTAATGGGATTGAATTTTATTTCTAGTTTTGTAGAATATTTTTGAGCTACATTTTTACTTTGTTTGATTAAAATGTGTATTTGTAACGTGAGTTATTCTATATTTATACTTAGAGGTGTAGGTAAAATAACTTCAGCCAGCGATTTTACTAACGTCCTTTTCAGCGTACCGTTAAAAAAAATCTGAAAATCAGACTTGTAATTCATGAGCATAGCGCGTTTAACTAAACAAACTCTTCAGATCTATTATTTTTGTATTTATAGTGTTAAATCTTACCAATTTTGATGTATATTTGTATCTTATTCAGTATTCTTACGTGTTTTGTCTTGTTTCAGGTAATTTATGATCTCAATTTGGAAGTCTTCGAATCATAACTGTACCAGGTAAGCTTCAGTTCTGGTAATTTATTTAAAACTTACCCTATGTCATACACACTGTAATACATACTGGATTCTACTATATATACCTGGACAGGATAAAATGATGTCATATTACTATGATAATACGTTAAGCGGCTTTCAGTTAGTCTTGGTTTTATCAATATTATAAGTAATCCTTAACTGCTTGAATGTCGCTAATTAGAGAACAATAGAAAAACAATTGTGTCTCGCGTGAAAAAAGGGAAGTTGATAAAAGGGGCCAATCCCTTCTAAATAAGAACGATATTTTATTTTCTAGCTACTCAATATATAAACAGTATCCCGTAAACCATTACCCCTAAAAGCTATTTATTCTTTTTACCTCCAATTTTGGCCAAAATTTCTCCGTCAAACAAAACTGCTAGGTCACCCAATGATTCTGTATTTTCACCGTACGGAACCCAGTTCCTAACTAAATGAGTTTGCCTTTAAATAATACCGGGGTTTGTGCGAAATTCAATAGAATTAATTGGAATTCTCGTCCGGAACTCGGCTGTGATATTAGCATGCTAAAAATGTTTCTTTTTAAATTGAGTTTTCTAGTCTATCTTGTCTTTTAAAGTCTTTGCAATGCTTTGTTATATTTTAAACTAGTTTCTTTCAGTGGTTTCAGCCGAGGGAACTGCTACCAATACCTGGATACAATTTAGCCTATTTTACCTGGGCATAGTTTAGCTTCCCAACAGTAAAAAATAATTCCAAATCGGTTCTGTAGTTGCGGAGCCTGCAAACTCAACTTATTCCTCTTTATAAACATTGATAAATTAGACTTTCTCACAAAGTGTTTCCTACCGTTTTGACCCGATTTAGATAAAATAGGTATAACCTCAGATCAAATGATGAGGATGGACTGTATAAGATAAATATTTTTTCTTGCAGCACTATAAAATATCATAGTTCCTATAACTTCTAGTAAGACTATACAAAACTAGCGAGTTCCTCTTTCACATACTGCCGACTTCAATATACAAGTGTGTAAATAGGTTTATAAGGTATCATATCGCATTTACAGCGTGATATAGCTGCATAACTTTTCACACGAAATGACGGTAATCTGAAACTTTTACAGCACGTGAGGGATAATAATCGTTTTACAGCCGACATTTTATAGCTGTGAACCATTTTTTGATAGAATTTTACGTTATTTTGTACGTTTTTTACCTGATTCCAATGGAAGTAATTTGAATTGGCTTACTTTGAATGGAAAACTGTGTGTGTGGTTTTATAAAATTGATTGTGTGGCACGTTTTACATGTTATTTGAAATTAAGTAATTTGCCATTTTCATTTTCTTTTCTATTTCATTCTAACAAAAGTGCAGATCAAGGGCGTTGATACTTCCATATAATTTGAATTGCGATTCAGAAGGCTTTATATAAAATGATATGACATTATAACATTTTACTTAAATACTATCAAGAATATATAATTGACGATATATTCATGTTGGGTCATTTTAATTAATTAACTTTAACAGCAAAAAAAATTAACATAGTATTTATTTATCTACTTTTAATAAAAGTATACAACACAAAAGTCTTATTTAACTTTCCTCATCTTTCGTAATTAAACACAATTTTTTTCCTTACATTCAACGTTCAATTCATAAAAAGAAAAATATAAATTGTACACTCAAAACATTCTTTGGTATAAAGAAACGGGACATGGAGAACAAAATGACTAGCGGAGGTGCCATAACGGAAAATCGCCGAAGAAAGTAGCGCGCTATAATGCGGATGTACGGGGGACGAGGAACGTTACTGTCTTCGCCCTTATACGCCTTCTTTGGGCCCGATCATGTTTTGTACTACCTAAAATCGTTGACAGATGCCTCAAAGAACACAAACGCCACGTTAGTTCACTCGTCACTGATCGCTTTGGTTATGTCCACTATAGAGGTACATATGTAGTTGACCTATAAGAAGGCGCCTGACCTGCCTACATTATGGCATCTCCACTCATCTTTTACTCCGTGGAAAGGGAGTTGTGACGTTATTTCCCGTTCCGAAGGCGTGTTTTAATTTGTGTTATATCTTTAGGGGCGCATGTGCGCTTTCAACAGAAACATTTAATGTAATTTACTGGGTAAAATGTAACATTTTTGTTTAAGTAAGTAATAAATAGAGGATGGTAGGTTTTTGCCCCGGTTTCTCGCGTAAATATACCTACATTTATCGCATATCTTGTAAGTATCCCTTCTAATATTATAAATGCGAAAGTAACTCTGTCTGTCTGTCTGTTACGCTTTCACGTCTAAACCACTAAACTGATTTTAATATTTGGTACAGAGATAGAGTTGACCTTGAGAAAGTATATAGAATAGTTTTTATCTCGGACTTTTGAAGAATTCTATTGGAAACGCGATATAACCGAACTCTAAGCGGGAGAAGCCGCGGGCGGAAGCTAGTTTCATATAAAACAGCTTGAATCTTGCACCCAAGTAACTCGCATGGAAAAAAATATATTTTCCAGGTTTAATTATGTATTTGTCAGACACTTACAAACATAGAGGTATTTTGTTTAACAAAATAAGCATTTTCTTACTTCCAATAGCAGTAAAATACACAAAGAACAGCAATCACAGTTTTCCGCAATCACAAAATCACGAGAGATACTAAAAAATACACGAACACAATGAATTTAAAATGGAAATTAAAAATTAACCGCTCAATTCCGCCACGAAGCTTCCCAGCCCGACTTTTTAACGACATTAATAAACTTTGATATAATTTTTATGGCAATACTTAATCGACCGAATAAGATCTGTAAAAGCGATGTCATAAAATAAATCTATACCTACTAATATTATGAAGCTGAAGAGTTTGTCTGTTTGTTTGAACGCGCTAATCTCAGGAAGTACTGGTCCGATTTGAAAACTTCTTTCAGTGTTAGATAGCCCAATTATCAAGTAAGGCCGTAGGCTACTTTTTATCCAGGTCCGTGCAGAGGTTTCCACGGGATACGGGTGAAACCGCAGGCAGAAGCCAGTTTCGTATAAAAAGGCACGTTCGACATTTCTATGCTGATCAGGTATCACTCTATATAATGTAGGTACTTATAGCTAAATCTTTTCTCTTCTCCGTGAGATGAATTTGTTGAATGACAATGTTTGTCGAGAAAAATAAAAGAAAGGAAACATTTTATTTGCGAAAATAAATCTAATGTCCTTCTTATTTTTTGTTTGTGAATTGGTTTCGATAAATGTGTTTGATTTGTCGAAATATAAGTATGTACCTATGTATTGTCCACATTACATTATTTACCTAACTTACTTTCTTGCTTGCTAGGGGTTTTACCTGGGGCGTATAATGTTCCGACTTCCCAAAAAGAATCGACTTCCCAAAAAGAAGGAGTTGATAGTAAAATAAACACAGTCTATAGTCTATAGAGTCTATAGCCCCTGCAGACACTGACTTCTAAAGTCATGTCAAAGCTTCATTTGGCTACTTTCAAAAAAAGTATTTTTTAAATTAAAGCTTGTGGCACATTACAGCAGCACCTCAACAGCACGGCTCCACACCAGCATTTAAGTTGTCATTCAATTTAGAGCATTAAATCGTGTATATTATGATATATTTCGTAATGTCAATATGCAAAAGCCAACGCGTGCTGCAATGGAGCGGTCCTCATGCGTACAGCGCGCCGACGGCGTGCTAATTGCGCGCCGACTCCGAGCCGGCAGCGAAACAACGTCATTACGTCGTGTTCAATCATAACATCAATCATAATCGTCTTAAAATAATATTGAGTTTGCGGTGACAGCAAGCTTACACCTCGCGGCCGGCGCGCGGACGGCGCGCCGACGCGACGGCGAGCGGACAGCGCGTGGTTGGCGCGCTGGCAGCTAGCCGTAGTCTTAATTCGAGGCGACACCGTGCTGCTGCCGTGCTGTTGCCGTGCTGCTATAATGTGCCACAAGCTTAAGAACTGATTTTTGCCAGACTAAGTCACCAGTTTTTTTTATTTTCATGACATTTCTTTATTTTTACACGTAATACTGGAACTGAAAATAGTCCACAAGACACCATAAAAAAATCAAATAATAAAATCCGTTATCTAATAATTTGAGCGCACTACATTCAATCCAGTATCAAATTGGGCAGGCTACAAATTCCCCTCCATTGTAAATTGTCTTCGTAATTGGGAGGGAATCCGTCAAGCGGAGATTGTGTCCTGTGCGGATGGTAGTAGGATAGCCATCATTTTGGGCAGGATAAGGCAGGATTAGTCTTCATTTTTAAGAGGTGTCAAAATGGAGAATATTTGGAATTTTCTTAACTTTGTCAAAATGGAGAATGTTCTGAGTATTTGGATCTTTTAGTTTTTGTCTAATAACCAATTTATAGGTCTTAAAAACACTAGTACTCAGCTGCGTCCGGTTAGACTGGAAGCCGACCCTAACATAGTTAGTGAAAAAGGCAGATGATGAACCAATTTTACCTCAATACATACCTTTAGCTCTCATCATATAACTTTGCCATTGTACCATTCAAAAGCCTCAGTGGTTTCTAAGATCAGAAACAAAGTATTGTATATAGTATAAGCTATATACTATAAATATGGAACCTGAGCTCGAAAAATCCACAAACTTCAAACGACTTCAAAAGTCGGTTAAAACCACAAAAAACCCAGACTAAATCCACATTACGACTTCAGAACCGATTTGATGACAAACTCTCACGCACTACCTCGGTTTGTCTAGATTCAGGCAAAGATTTCAGGCACGGACGCTAGACGTATCATCAGATAAACTGAAAATTTATTACGGTACCAATAGCCTTTGTTTTGATAAGGGTTTATCATATTTTTTTGTTTAGGGAAAATTGTTGGTGTAATTTAACTTTGTTTAAGAAATGTGGGGAAATGTATTGAGAGAGAAAGGGGTTTTATGTGATCTTCGATGTATTAATATAAGCGTGTTAAAAACAGAATTTACGTGAGCCTCTTTCAGAGTTTTTAGGTAAAAGATGTGGAATTACATAGTGTAGTATGTAAGTTAGTTAAAAACAGAAATTGTTTCAACCTCTTTCTTTGCAGAATAATTTTAAATATCTTTTAATAATTTACATATCTTTTAATAGCTGACCTGGATTATTTCGTACAGCTTAGTATCATTTATACGGTTTATGAACCTCTGCAAAGATTTTAAAAATCAAAATATCTAAGCTCAATCGGTTAAGCCATATTTAAGCTTTAGTGAGACAAAGGAACAGCAATTCTCATTTAACCGACTTCCCAAAACAGAGAATAAGATAAATATCGAATATTCAAAGACGACGATAAGATCAAATATTCAAAGAAAGCTGAAAATCAGCATTTCTTGAAGGTCAAGTTTACAAAGGAGCTCCCAAAAACTTCTTTCACCACTTTTTAGTGTTCTCAATTCAGACGTTCGTATTTTTTTTTAAATAAATAAGATTGTAAACCCACTATAATTTACGTTAGCTCGACCCAAAAACAAATTCGTTCATTCAAAACACGATCCGGACCATTTTTTACAAATCGCTCGGATCAGCCGGTAATATTTTAAAATGGGACCGTCCGGCCAGTCATTGATTGATGGTCACTCGAGCTCTTAGAATCTATGAACCAATCGCTCTTTGCTATTGGCAAGAACCTTTTTTTTCTTTCGACGTAAATTCCTTTTTCTAATTCCTTTGATGTCACGTCGTAAAGTCAATCTGAAATAGATTTTACACTGTAAAGTCGGAGGTACTACTATTACTACTACAATTTTTTTGCACTAGTTTATAAAATTGCTTTTAACGTCCTTGGACAAATGGGCCCTATGATGGGACGATAATGAGAGATTTCCAAATTGGGCTAGCAATTCTGGAGATGAGCAAGTTCTAGCAAACAAAGTTGAAAAGAGATCTTACCCTAGCCATTGTTATTAAGAGAAAGTTACTGTTACAGCCTTTTTATCGCCCCACTGCTGGGCACAGGCCTCCTCCCACACGGAGAAGGATTGAGCATTAAAAGAAAGAGAACTTAAATTATGATGATACATAGCTCCAAAATTACAGTACCTGTATTTATTTCCACTACGCGAAAACATATGTTTATACCGACTAAATATTTACAACAGCCCGTATCGTTTTTGTGTGGAAAGCGTAACAAACTGTGTTTTATATCGCGTGTCCGACTGCACGATAACACTAGTTGTATGTTCGCAGTTTTTGCTTTTATTTGCACTAGCTTTTATAAAGAATAACGTATTATGTTGTTAGGTATCACTAACATACTACAAACATACTTAAACTTAGGTACTCGTTTTCTCTCTTTCTATTATATTTATACCTATTTCTATTGCTATCACAATTCTTTCTAACCGATTTTCCAAAAAGGAGCAGGAGGATTTTAAATAAAAGCAGCCAACAAAGTACCTGTCTAAATAAAAGGATTAGTTGCACCATTCATCTATAACTTTGACCAAATCATAACCAGGCGAATACCCATTGGTGAAATCGGCCAATTTGACAACTGAAAATGGCTCAGTTATTGTTACAATTAAATGGTGCAACTCACCATAACAGAATCTTTATGAGACAAAAAAAAACAATCACAGAAATAACTCGAAAATTCAAAATGAAAAATAACCTTTCCTCCCAATGTTTGTTTGTGAAAAGTTCGTCAACTGCCTAATGGGTTCAACCTAAAAGCCGGGCCCTGATTGGTGGAACTTACTGAATAATTAAAAAAGAAACTTTTGGAAAACTGTGGCAGAACTTTTCAATCCTTTTAGGGTACGAGCCAATGGCTTTTTGTTACCCAGCTGCGTTAACTGGGTATTGGCCTAATTTGGGCCAAGTTTTTGTAACGCAACCCTTGGCAAAATATCGTCATTTTTATAAACTTTTTATATCAAACATTGTTGACATAACGAGGGATATAAATTCGTCCAAAAAAGTATCATACAAGTTATTTTAGGACTACAGAGTTTATTAATCAAATTACAAATATTCAAAACTATTTTAGGGTAAAACTCCTAAAGCTAAATATCGACAAAAAAAATCGCACAAAAAGTTAAAACTTGAACAAAGATGATAGAAGACATGTTTATTCATGCATCTCTCTCTGCCACGCTATGAGTGAGAGAGACGAAGTACCCGCGGATTCTCCTAATGGATTAACGCAAGGAGTAGGCACAAGAATTATACATGATGTCTCCATCCATCAGGCGGCCATTTTGTTCAATATACATACATGTACATACGAGTATATCTATGCTGTACTTTTGATGTACATACACAAAGGCGAATGTACTGGAAGCACCAAGTGAAAATGATTGTAAAACCTATGCACTCTTATCATCATTTTGTCGAGAATTTGGCTTCCAGTCTAACATCTAAGTACCAGAGTTTAACATAGACCGACTACCTGTCCAACCAAACCACGAACTGTGCTGTATTTGAATAGCCACTTAACTAAAAGTAAACTACCGTGATAAAAACTCAGTTTAAAAATAAAATGCTGTTAAAATTCAGTGTAAAATACTAAAATAATCAATATTTTACGCAGTACTCCATTTGTTTAATATGTTTTTGCATAAAAAGTCCTATCATTTTTTTAGCTTTAGTTAAGTGCTTACTTAATTGTAGTACTTTTATATGAACGGTAACATTATAATTTTAACTAGGTACTCCTGTTAAAGTATGTTCCGAAACTTATTTCGACGTTGTCGGATACTTAAAAGCCTCTTTTAAATTGACAAGTTTCTTGAAAAAGTCTGGAATTTTCAGCCATTATTGAGGTTGAAAATGTGAATAAAGTCGTATACAGACTATCAGCAAAGTTCTTAAGTACGACATTGTTAAAAATTCGTAGTTAGTAAGAGGTATTTTTTACTAATATTTTGTACTATGTGTAACATCAAATCAATTAAATTGTTGATACTTGCCTACTCCTTCATTGGTATAAGCAGGAAAAAATATTGAGAGACAATACTATCTGTGTCATATTCATTTAAATCAGTTCAGTAGTTTTGGACGTGATCATCGGACAGACAGCTTTACTTTCGCAATTGTAATATTAATAAAGACCAAAAGTCTGGTCTATACTTTGGCCAAAGAATATGCATAGCCATTCAGCGTGGCAATGCAGCCAGCCTTTTGGGCACGATCCCTGCTGACAGCGATGCGGATGAATTTTTTAATGAATGGTTTTTTATATTTCCTTTATAAATATGTAGATATAATTTGTAATATATTGTCTTATATAAACATCTATATAAATAAATAAAGAGTTCAGTTTTTTTCTCCAAATACTCGTAGGTAAATAAAAAAAATACATATTATTCAAAACGTACATCGTAAAAGGCATGCGTGTGACAAAATATACCTTTTTGCGTTCCTCTCTACGCAGAATTTTATTCGAGGAAGGTTGCTTATTGAATTGTATAGCTTTCAGCGTATATTGAGTCTCTCGATTTTATTGTTTTAGCCGATATGTCATAAAGTTAGGTTCGGATATATTGTATCGCGGAGTGGGGAATAATTTTATTTCTATCGTAATTTGATGGTATCTTTTCATGATGGTTTTTGTGATCTTAAGGTATTGTGTTATTTTTTTTCTTTAGTCCTTAGTATATTAATGCAATTAGCATTCAGTACTGCATTTTTGACATTTTAGTACAGTTATAACTTGATTACTTAAGTAAATTATTTTCGCTTATGGCATCTATTACAACTAAAATCGGTATTTTAGCTTTACTTACTCTATATTTCCCTAGTTAAACGAAAATATATATAGATTCCTTACTTATAACGAATACACAACGTAAGAAAATTCCAAAATAACTTTTAAAAGGTTAACAAACCCTATTTCTTTCCACAAAAAGTCACAATAGCAGAAACTAATCCAGTTGTAACAACAACGAAAGTAATTAAAATACAATTAGAAACACAAGTAAGTCTTTGTACTTAATATCTCGATTTCCGGAGGGCCGCACGCAAGCCGGTACTTAGTCAATCACAGACTTTTGTGTACAAAACGATTTACCAACTTACCTATTCTAACCCCGTCTTAATAGATGTTTGATTTTACGAAAGCGGGCGAGCAATGCTTGTGTGTGTAAATGTACAGGCACATTGCACATTGTCTGGTCCGATCTGAAAATAAATTCCTGTACTAGATGTATAGCCCATTTATCGAGGCTGTGGGCTTCTTATTATCCCTGCTCGGAAAAAAAACCTTAGCATGCTGATGAAACTGTTGTAAAGATCTAGTCTATAAATATAAAAAATAATCCCCATACCTCGTGGTCGTGCCATCACGCGTGAATGGCTGAATCGTTTTTACTTTAAAAGAGACTACGGCCCTTGAGTTTGTTTCGGCGTCTCTTCTCAGGGATCAGTCAGCTATCAAATGCCAACCTCAGCGTTCTTAAAATGACGTGTAAAAGTGATGTAATGTCCAACTTGCAAAATAAACGATTTCATTTCATTTCAGTTTAAGAGCAGATAGCTTAGACCCGGGAGAGAAATAGTTTTTGTCACCATCCTGCTACGGGCATCTCGGGTTATCTCGGGACTATTAAATAAAAATAAATACTTTCTTACATACCACTTTAATTCTATCTTTAAGTTGGGTATAAAAACTGATGCACCATTATATTTAACAGCATCTAGTAAGTAGGTCGTGGTAACCAAATTAGGTTAGCAAATACAGTCAGAATTCTGCACCGTTGGTGAAAATATTTTGCTTATTATACTAGTGTTGTTTCGTCATGTTTACGTGTAGAAATAACATTAATTAACTTCGTTAATTTATGCTTCGTTCGTGTGTATTGAAAAGCTTATTTTAGAGTTGATTAATTGGTGATTTGATTTGGTAATTTCAATGATTGGTAAGTAACTGATTGGTTTAAATGATAGAGTGGTGGATTTTGGTTGTTTTTGGATGAAGTTCGGTTTTTATTTTTTACTAGCTTTCGCGCGCGGTTTCACCCAGTAGCCGTATCGTAGTATCCTAAAACCTTCTCCCGGGTCTAAGTTACCTCCCCTCTAATTTTCAGCCAAATCGGTCAAGCCGTTTTCATGTTATGTCGTGACAACGGAGAGCGGGTTGCATTTTTCTATATACAGATAGATTTCGGTAGCTGGGTTTTTATTAATATTTTTTAATCATTAAAAGGACAATGGGCGATTCCGGTCCAAATGTCCACCACGAACGAGACCTATATGGCTAGATAGCCCGTTAAATATAGATCATTTTTTGTTATGGAAGTAAAAAAAAATATAATGCCAGAAAAAAGTTATAGCAAAATCAAATTAAACATTTTATAGATTTGTTCAATTTAAATTTTTCAATTACTTTTCGTGATGTTCGATTGTCGTACTTTCTGTAACTTCTGACAAAATAGAATTGTTCATTATTAGAGAGAACCAGTTACATCGAACTTTCTTAGATTCAGGCACCGCTCAGTATATTCAAGTAATTCTGGCGCCTCAATTGGTTAGCGATTCGTACATCCATCGGGTAAAAATATGGGCTGTTTATATGCAAATGTGTCTTACTCATTCTAGCTTTAGATAAAGTGCGGAAATGGAAGTGGAATAAAAAAAAATAATTATGATAACATACAAAACCTACCGAAAATTAAGAATACGTTTTTGGCCATAACTTTTTTTGGCGTTGTTTTTTTTTAACTTTCTTAGTAAAAGTTACTCTAAATTAAGTAAACTATTTAATTATATAGGTCTCGTTCGTGGTGGACATTTGGACCAAACTTCATACATCCTTGCCCAATCTCCTTTAAATGCGTTAATGATAAAAATGCAACAAGATGAGGTCTAAGAGAGTAAAAATATCATAAAAACTCCTTAGAATACAAGCATAACAACAGGATTATTATACATAGATACAAAACGTTGTTCTCATCTCAAGATTAAAACGCTTCAAGTAAATAAATAAAGTGCTTTTCTTGCTGAGAAAAATACAAAGTTTTAAAACAACAGTGCTCAAGGGAAACAAAACAAAACTTGTGGTATAATCTGCAAGATATTTTTTCATACAGAATACCTACGTGGAAAGTAAAATAAATTACATTGAGTAATCATAGAGTTACCGACAATTTCAAGATCATCATCTGCCTAGCCTTTTCCCAACTATGTTGAGGTCGGCTTCCAGTCTAACCAGATGCAGCTGAGTACCAGTGTCTTACAAGGAGCGACTGCCTATCTGACCTCCTCAACTCAGCTACCCGGACAACCTAAAACCCCTGACTGGTTGACAGACTCATAAGAGTGGTTGTCGGACTTACTGGCTTCTGACTGCCCGTAACAGTTGCCAAAAATGTTCAAAAATGACAGCCGGGACATTCAGTTTATCGTGTCTTCATAACAAGGTTTTAAGATAAAAACTTACTAAACCTATTTCCGTTTTTACAGACGTATTTTCTTATTTATAATTTGTTCCACATTAGATTCTGGCATGCGTTAAATTTTTCAGACAAACCTTCATTAGGGAGAAATGGAATGGAAAAACAATTGAACGCGGCGTTTCGAGCTTTGTATGTTTTCTCTTTTAGGGAAAAAATGTTTTACCTTTTTTTTTCTATGCAAATTATTGCTGGCTTTTAAACCAGAATATTCTTTAAAGTAAGAAATGGATACTATTAAATCAGAATTGGAACAGAGTGTTTTCTGTCAAAACCCTATAATACGATGTAATTACTCTCATATAAAAAACTTTTGAACGAGGTTAGGCTTCTCGCGGCTAAGCCGTGGATGGGTGACTATCCGTTAGGTTAGAAGTACATTAAGCAGTTAGTCCCATCATTTGAAAATCTTTATATTTCATTCCTGGTAGGTAGACACAAAAACCTGACACCCAGTTTTATCAAGAAGTATTTAAGCGATAACGTGTTGTGGAGGTCAGATAGGCAGTCGCTAGACAGCTGACGAGGGACAAAGTCTAAATAAAGCCAAACAAGGGTCGTTTTGGATACGAAAATGTTTTCTTTTTAATATAGGGTCCATTGTAAGCTATAAATATATGTTTAAAAAGGTCTAGACTTTACGTAATGTGATCACCGCAACGAGAATGTATTCCTAGCTTATCTATCTTTACCTTTAGTTATCTTTATCTTTGCTTGAATCGTAGAGCATTTATCACTTGGGTAAAGACAGGATTTTCGGCTTTTCAGTTTTGTGGAACTGTCGGCTTCTAGGAAAAAATGTGTGTGCCGACTCTTTGGGAGTACTGTTAGTATTGAAAATGCTCTTTGAAAAGTTTATTTTTTTTGTACCTAGCTAAAATAAATATTTAAAAAGAAATGTGTAACATAACTCTACCATCTATTAATGAAAAAAATTATAGCCGTAATTTTGCTAATGAGTGTAGAAAAAAATATATATTATATATATTTTTTTATTTCTACTGTGTTTATTTTACCACTGACACTGTTTTTTTGGGAGTCATTAATTATATTTTTATTTAACAAAATTTAGAATTCGTTCAAATCATAGCATCATTTAACTATAAAAAAAAAACTGAACTAAATACAATAGGTACTGCTCAATTTGTTAACTCGACAAGGTTAAACTATACAAAACTATGGCGTCTATACCATAGACAAGTCTTATTATTTCTATAGAAGATTAATTATAATTTAGTGGCAGACATTGTGTCAAACAGTCTTTTGATGTTCAAAAAATTAATGAACACGGTACTAAGCGCTTTTGGTACCTTTGTCCGTTAAAAGCGTTTTATTGTAAGCTAATGTATGTGGGCAGTTTCTAAATAGATTAGCGAAAGAAGGCATTTTGTGACAAAGATATACTGGGGAAATTGCTTCAATAATGGGGCCTTGCTGTAATGACTTTCTTGATTAGCTTGTTAAAGTTGTTTAAATGTCATATAATTTTTACCTGACTGGGCTAAAAGAGGGTTAGTTTCGATTACCTACGAGTATGTATATTTCGTTTTGGTTGTGATTGTCAGTGGGGAAATCGTAAAAATATAAAAGATTCTCAATCAAATATACAGTGTGATTTTTGAATCAATCAATCATCTGAATAAATCCGAGCAATTAATCATCAACAAACTTATAAAACTTAATAAAAAAAGTTTTTTTATAAAAAACCTTCTGTTTCCTTTATTCAATAGAGCATTTATAAAAGATTGCTTAATAGCGTCTACAAATATGTATCTCTATAAGGAAATATCTATCATGGTGCACCGACTCCTAATACTAATAAATTCAGGAAAATGCAGTTGACTGATGATGAAGGAAGTAACAAACCCGTTCTCACTCTGTTAAATTAACAAACGTTAATACTTAAGTTCCAAGGTCACTCCCCTATCTAGCATTCAAGGTGATTATTCGAGGGGCGTTACAAACAATGACCTTGACACGTGTGACCTTGAAAAAGGGCCGAAACGGAACCTGTTGGGGCTTAATCAATACTGGTTTCCCTTTAAATGTTGGAAAAAAGGTTCTAAATGGATGTTTTTTACTGAATTTAATTTTGGAGGGTATTTGTCAGGTCTGAGGGTGGGGTGTTTTTAAAGTAGGTTTTTAGACTGCTTCGTAAAATAGGTCAACCAGGATATTGAAATATATTCCTACGTGTTAAAAAATACATGATGAGATTTTGACCCACTGTCAATTCTGGACGACGAAGGGAGACATGAATGATGATGAGAAATCAATCCAAAATTTTAAAACATATAGAGTTTGCATGTTTGTTTGTTTTCTTAAACCACTAGACTGGTGTAAAAATAATTTTAGTGTTAAGTGAAAAGTCCGCATAACAAGGAAAGCTGTGGGCTGCCTTTTATACCTGGTGCGTGAAGTATTTCCTAATAGCTACTTAGTTATTTAAATGATATTCATTAAATATGATCTTAGGCATACAGACCAGGGTTGGTACACCATATGCATTTCTATTTCTACTGCAGAGCTAGCAGTATACCTAAAAAAGCTTTCTTACAAATATCAATTTCAGGAAATCTACCTAATTAGCCATCAAAAGAAATTGTTACCTAACTAACATTTTAGCCAATAACCCTTGAACGAGTGCCCCATAAAAGGTAATAGCCGTATCGTTACTTAACCCTCCAGCGCTGTATAGAAGCTATTTCTACCCCGTGAAAGGCTTTTAACGTAACAGGGTTAGGGTTACATTATTACTGTTATCTAGTTGATGCATCTGATAGTGCCATCAGATTAATGCATTGTAGGGTTAATTGCACTTCGATCAATATAGTTTCAAGGGTAATGCTTTGATGGTGGCTAAAATCTATGCTAATATTATTATTAAGTTGATGAGTTTGGTTGTTTGAACGCGCTAGTCGAAGGTCCAGGGGACTGATTTGAAAAAATATTTCAATGTTAGATAGCCCATTCGCTGAAGAATTTCAGCTATTTAACAATACCTACTAAAGAACCTATTATAATGTAATAAACTAATGGAGTGGCTAAAATTGACACAAATATTATTAAGTTGATGAGTTTGTTTGTTTGAACCCCATAGTGTTTGTAAGATCCAGGGGACTGATTTTAAAAAAATATTTCAGTGTTAGATAGCCCATTTGTTGAAGAAGTTCGATTTTTTATAGATATCTACTAAAAAAACAGTTAAAATACAATGAAGACGAAACATTCTTTGTTGGTTTATTTTTACCCTTAAGGTTCCTCTATGCAGATTTCAAAAATTATGTCACTGTTGGAAAGCTACTCTCTTCCTGATTAACATAGGCTATATTTTAACCCAGTGCAGGCAGTAGTTCCCACGAAATGCGAGTGAAACCTCGGCAAAAGCCATTAGAAACACAGTCCAAAAACATACAGCATAAATTCAAGCATACCAAACTAAGTAATTCTATGCAGTCCGAAGCTCAAAGCTGCAAAACCTTTCAAGCTATATCCTTCGGGAGTATTACAATACATGGGCAGTGCGCATGCGTGTTACATGCTTCTAGTAGTTCAAGATGTCGGCAGCTGCTTTCATGAACAAGCCATGAGGGAAATATGGGGTTTGTGAAGCAACTCCATAAGTCTCTTGGGTCTGCCTTTTATAGATGTTGTTTTGGAAAAGCAGTTTCTAGATTTTGAAGTTTTTTCGAATTGGTGTAGTTTGCTTTTGGATTTTTTGTCTGATACTGTGTTTTGATCCACATGAGTGCCATATTTTGTACATAGGTAGCTATTTTTTTTCACATTTTTTTGTGCATAAATATGTGTCTGATTGCCTTCTGGGTTAAAAAAAATGTATCATGTAATACTAATGGTTTGCACGTGGTTTCAATTGTATCGCAAAAGAGCTACTTACACCATGCAAATAGAAAGTTAGGTTCCACATATCTCCTTATAAGCTTTCATCACAATTGCTTCAACCATTTAACTACATACATCATACTCAGTTTCGCAATATTTATAAGAATAGTATAGCAGAATTTTCCTGTGTAAGCCCTTGTTATTAATGTTAACACTGAGTAATAACCTTTGATAGTAATTCACGCACTTTCCGGGTGTTCGTACATAAATTCATTACTTACCAATAAGCTGGGGCGGCACAATATCATGACATAACTATCCTACTGTTTGTGGGGTGACCATGAATTGTGCAGGACACAATTAAAGAAAAAAATACAGGGAATCTTTGGGAATTAAGTTTGTGTTGATAAAATTGCGAATGTTTCTTCTTTTATATATATATCTAATTTGCATATCTAAAAGTTCTTTAAAAATAGAATTTATCCAATGACGAAAGCTATGTTGTGTTGTAGGTAAGCATGATGTTCCACTTTGTAGTTCTTGAGTATTTTGCGAACCAACAGGCAACCACAGAGCATTTTAGTTTTTTTTTTAAAGTAACTTAGATACTTATATTAAAATTCAAATGAGTCTATACAAGTATGAACTTATGTACATTCCCAAAATAATAAGGACCCAGACCCAGTTAAGATTGATTTTTTTTTCTCATATTATGATATGCCATGGTCACCCCACAATTCCCAATAGGCAGGACACAGCATCGACAGCTCATAACTCACAGATAGGCTGCGATTAAACAACAGTGATTTATAACCACCCTGTGTACAAGCCGCTCAAAATAAATACACCCTGTATGTGCGGAAAGAAAATCATTTTTCCGATTTTTCACTCAATTTGTTGCACTGAATGCTATGCTTTTTTGTCAAAAATATTGTTGGGATTGTTTTTATCGATCCTACGGTGCTTATTTTAATTTTTAAGTGGAAGCTCAGAATTCAACATTTAATAACTAATCAAACAGACACTTTTGGGATAGATCACCGTTTTGTTTTCACCTTATTTAAGACTAAAGAGAAAGGGACAAATTAACCTTCAATAGTTAGTGTGAGTGACGATATGATCGGAAATAATGTAGAATGGATGAAAGTAAATGTATATGGTAGAGGACACGCTGATCCAACCCCAAATAAATTGGCCCATTAATAAATAATCTGTTAAAAAAGTCAATAATCCTTTGATCAAACCCGCGAGGCATAGCCAAAACAAAATCTATAAAATACCAAACAAAACTAGTCGAAAACTAATTAAACTATTAAACAAATGAAACAATAAATCAACATAATCACGCAATCAAATAGTTGACTAACTAATATTAACTATATAGCTGAATAAATGTCCAAACAATTTGCAAACTATTGGTAAAATATAATTTTCTGACCAAATAACCCCGTAGCCAGATGGTTTAGCAAAAGTGCCAAAGTTTCTAAACTTTTGTGAAATAAGGTAAGAAAAATTTTACCAATTAAGGTAAAAGGGGGGTATGATTTATTACTTTTTGAAGAATTTTAATGACTGGATCTGCAGCTAAATTTTAGGGTTCCGTACCCAAAGGCTAAAACGGAACCCTATTGTTTTCGCTCTTCTGTCCGTCCGTCCGTCTGTCACCAAGCTGAATCTCATGAACCGTGATAGTCAGAGAGCTGAAATTTTTAAAAATGATATATTTCTGTTGCCGCTATAACAACAAATAAACGCTATAAAAACTGAAAACTAGAATTAAATACCTATTTTGGGGGGCTCCCATACAACAAACGTGATTTTTTTGTCCGTTTTATAAATATCGTGCGCGAGTCCGACTCGCATTTGGCCGGTTTTTATGAAATATTTAAGTTTGTACTAGTCATTTTCTTGTCTGTTTGTACCTTAATGTAATGCAAAGACTAAAAAAAACATATTTGACATATGTATCTTAAATTAATAGTAGGTACATACATATTATCTGCCTATCCTTTTCCAACCTATGTTTGGGGTCAGCTTCTAGTCTAACCAGATGCAACTTACTACCAGTGTACCAAAAGGAGTGACTGCCCATCTGACCTCCGTAACCAATTTACCCTCTGAAAGAGTGATTGCCGTATAAAGTGAATAAATAAATTCCCACATTTACAAACCCAATCAATAGAAAAGCAGTAACGTTTTATTTAGATGAGATGAAAGTCATAAAAGTCCAGTGAAGTTAAACAATTACTAGCACTGGCTTAAATTGAGTTTAAGTTTATGTGCCCTTTTGTACGGTTCTGTAAACAAGGAACGATTCGTTTCTCTTAGTTGGTAGATTTCTGACATTAGGTATGTCAGAGGCTTTTAAAATAAACTTGAAAAAGGCATCAGCTAAATTAAGCCGTTTTTGGCTTATTCGGGGCCTAGAAAATTCAACTAGGTACACAAAAATCCTTATACATGCAGTCTTGTAATGTTGTTATTTTTCTGATTAAAACCATCCCTTTGTCCTTTTGTAGAGTAATAATAGGTATGTAAAGAAACATGAAAAGTGACAAGTAAGTCTGTCTCTTATCAATTCCAAATTCTTAAGAAAGACAGAACATGTATAAAGGCCCCAGTACACGTTGGCCTGTGTTGGGCCAAGCTGTGCAATGCACAAATGTAGGCCACGATCAAATGGTGTTTACACATTGGCGCATGGCTCATTCCTGCCTTGCAAACCACTTGCGATGGACGTCGAAGTAATTAAGGCTTCGACTATTTATTTGTACACTACTATATATATTTATATTATATTACACTACTATATATATTTATATTGTACTACACTACTATATTTACTACTATATTAATTTTTACACGAAACAGAAAAGTGTATTTTATCCTCAGCGGTCGGTGAAGAACTAAACATTGGCCGAATGTGTAAACACCACACGCCAAGCTGGGCCAAGTTTCCTTTGATGTGTGCCCAAAAAACCGACAACTCGCCGAATGCGCGCCAACCTCGACAAATGTCCGCCAACCTGCACCAATACCCCGAGTACACATTGGTGATGGCGTGTATTGGCCGCACTTGGGCCAACTTGTACTGGGGCCTTTAGGCCAGACGCTTATTGACTTAACGCCGTGCATCGAATAGTAAGTAGATCCTTTCCCGTTTTATATCGCAGAGAGGTCCTATTATTGGCGGCATAAAATGAATTTCACATTCCAGTGGCGTGTCTTTTTGTTTGATCTTTGACCCTGTTACAAGACATGACGTAACGAAAGTTGTATAAATATTGAGATTGTTTTTATGAATCTTGCGTAGTTCTTTCTCATTTTTGTGTAAGCTTTTTATAGGTACAATTTTACTTCAAGGCTCTCTAAAAACTAACCACGCTCTCTAAAATAATATGTCGACGGCATTTGTTTTTTACACAGGTTTTTAACCTCCAATTTCCAGCTTTTTTTCTGTCACCAACCTTAAATTTATAGGTTATCTTTACGCCATTACGAAACCTTTGCGGCAATGCTTTTGTACCATTGTAACGAGCGAACACCGTGAGAGCCATAATTCATGTAAAGTGGGGTTGCGTGGTGGAAACCATTACGCAAATAGCTGGTACCCACCCCCAACTTGAATAGGAGTTAATTGGAAAACTTGGACTAAATCAAGGCGACTTGTGATTGAATAAAAACTAGTTGGTGATTTTGTAAGTTAGGTAAATGTTGCTGGGTGAAAAATATACATCTTATTTTGTAATACGAAGTAATTCGTTTTTGTCTGTCTTTGAAAAAGAGGAGGTTCATAAGTAAGCAGCTTTTATTTCGTAAATGAAATGACATTTGTAAAAAAAAAACCAACCGACATTAGAAAGGATGCCTCAGCTATTTTTCATACTATAAACTTAAAAAGCTAGGTACAATTCGATAACATCAAAATATCGCTACCGAAACCAAATTCACATAAAATCGATACATTTGACAATCATACATGCTTTCTCAACATTTCGAATCATACTCCGAACATTTCAATACTTTACGATCCAAAATGGCAGACATTGACGAACCGAAATGGTTATCAAAAGGCACGCAAATAAATCATAGGAGACATTTACATTTCTTTCGAAGATTGTAGAAATCTAAATGGCGGTTACGACCTTTAGTTTGTTGAATTATATTTGGCTAGGCTATTATTTAGTTTATATATTTGAGCAGAGATGAGAATGTTGAGATGGATGTGTGGGGTTACCAGAATGGACAAAGTGAGGAATGAGTATATCAGAGGAAGTCTGAAAGTAGCGCCAGTGACTGAAAAAATGAGAGGTAAGCGTTTGTCGTGGTATGGGCATGTGATGAGACGGTGTGAAACGCATGCTACGAAGAGTGTGCTAAGTATGAATGTGGAAGGATGGAGAGGCAGAGGTAGACCGAGGAAAAGATGGATTGATTGCCTGAAAGAGGACATGAAGCAGAAGGGAGTGGATGTAAGTATGACGTCTGACAGAGAGGAATGGAAGAAAAAGACATGTTGCGCCGACCCCAAATGACTTGGGAACAGGGCAGGAAGATGATGATGATATTTGAGTAACATTTGCATAAGCTACTTTTTAACCATATATAGGAAATATTGCCCTCAGGACAAGGGACTGAGCAAGGGCGAGCGCATTTTCTTCCCTTGATACTTAATGACCTATTTTAATTTACTTACTGAAAGAAAAAGGGATCTACTTCTTGGCCTATAGGTAGCCCAAAAATGTCAAGTAATTCAGGCAAACAACTTTATAAGGCTTTATAATATTTAAATTAAAAGTGTTACAGAAATAGTCACAATTTCATATTCAGCTGCGACAAGTCTAAGAACTTAGTAATGAAGTTATAAAAACTTAATCCTGACCCGTTTTCTTTGACAGTTCTTATAATAAATGCATCGGAAAAACCAGCTGTTACCCGAACGATTTTCGATCTAAAAATTTACATAGACATTTGAAGAAAATTACAGGTTAGGGAATTGGGTAAAAAAATATGAGAGGAAGTTTAAAACTTGTTCTGGTAATCGAGAAGCTAAAAGGAAACCAGACATAGTATAAGCATGTGATGCTAAGGATAGTCTTGAGCATGGATTTAAATGGACATAGAGGAAGAGGATGACCTAAAAACGATTGTTGATTGAGTGTAGCACTACATTTATTAATATGGCTAGAAAGGATGATATTTGTGAGATGACGGCAAACAGAAATATATGTGCGTAAAGTAATATGTAAGTAATATGTCTGTAAAGGATGTCATTTGTGAGGTGTAAAATATGTTTTCATCATTAGCCTTTTTATCGTTCTGCTGGGCACGGGCCTCCTCTCATACAGAGAAAGATTGAGCGTTAATCACCACGCTTGCTCAATGCGTAGTAGTTTTTGACTTCAAACAAAATTGCGATGAGGATAACTTATACAGAAAAAGGCATTTGAAAAGCTTTTTGTATTTGTATAAGAGCTCCTGACTGTCTCCTGAGATACCCACCTAGTTCAGGGGACGCAGCTTCTGTGTCTGTGTCATATTGTCGTTTCAATGAAGAGTTATTAAGATCTAAGTAAATATAGACTAGATTAAAATACAACTTTCTATTAAATGCTATCCAAAATCTTTTGACCAACATACCATTCTAAAACTCTATAATACAGAACTCTTAAACCACAATTAGTATAATCTCAATATCAAGCCTTCTCAAAGTATCAAGGAACTAAGATTGATAGTATTGGGTTTGACCTCCCGAACGCTAATACGAACGCACCCGTGAAAGGTGATCCATCATCATTGTAATAAGTAACAGTTGCTGTTAGATATATTTGTTATAGTTGTGGGGTTAACTTCTGTATTAATAATTAGCTGTACCTAGCGTTTTTACCCGCGTCTCTAGGGAAGTTCTTTCCGTATTGGGATAAAATGTAGCCTTTGTCACTCGTAGATAGTGTAGCTTCCAAACAGTGAAAGATTTCTTCCAGTCAGTTCTGTAGTTTTGGGACTAATTTATGCATAACACGGGTAGATGCTCAGCTGAAAGCATACACCAAGATAGTTTTGGAAAGACTCGGCAAATTATGATGTTATCCTAATCATTCTTATCATTAAATCCTCTTAATAAATCACAACACAATTAAAATTGGTAACCATACAAGATCTTTGTAGCCATTATTAACGAAATTTAAGAACTTTTCGTTCTGTATACAGGGTGGTCCCGTTTCAGTAATCGCCTTATTTTAAGTATCGACCTCGTTATTAGGTTTGTAAAATTGGGTGTGTGTCTCTCTGTGTGTGTGTGTGAGGGTGAGCAGAGATTAAAGTCGAGATGATGTGTACCTAATGGTAAAGTTTGATTTGTAAATGTGACTTTATCAATATGCATGCCTTTAGATGAAGTCGTTCCCTTTTTTATACCACAATCTATACACACCTATAAGGTTGTGTATGTCCCCGTATATAAAAGATTCTGAAGAGATATCGTTATATTTTTGTGTTCATTTTCGAGATCTAAGATTTTTTCCCCACTTCTTGAGCTGCCTTCAGCTACATTTCATACATACGCTGGCGCTCATACAAAGAGACTATATAACGTCCAAAATAATTTAGAATACCGCCATTTCAGCAAACATAAAGACATTTCAAGAGACAGCTCAGTCCCCTGGCGCGTCGCCAGAAGAGATGCATCTAATAACAGTTCCCACAAATTGGACCACTACCTAACCTTGTATTGTTGAAGTATGCTGGCATGTAAAAATATTGGGTCAGTGAAAAAGTTATGTCAATATAGGTGACTGTAAAAATTTAAGTAAATAATATAAACTGAAACTTGATTTATGAAAAAAACATTTTAAAATCAAACTTACAAAAACAAATTTTTGCCTTACAAATGTTATGTAAACTTTTTTCAACCATTCAACAGACAATATACATGCACATTTACTCACACATGAGTATGGCACACCGGCTATGTCTAAATCTAAATAAAACATCTGCATATTGCTAAAAGATGCATAGGTACATTTGAAATACAAAACTAACTTAACCAAACCCCATATTTCGTCATAGGTATAATTCACCATTTTATTAAAAACATCTCTGAAATACAATTCATAAAACCGTTTGCGGACGGCGCAAAAAACATCGGATGTAATTGAATAAATCGATTAAGAACATTCGATAGCGCGGTATCGATTCTGTACGCGGTTAGCTATCTAATCGATATCTTTCCGATCGATCTGACTCGAGTCCGTGGTTGCGGAATTTATTTATAGACTTAAATCGTGTAATTGGATTTACGTTGACTTGAAATCAATATTCTGGGCTTAAGAAGGAATGAAAAGTGGAAAGTGGAAACTACATATTAAGAAGAAATAAATAAAGTTCTAAACTAATAGTTAAATTGAAGTATCAATATAAATCTTGATATACTTACCGACTTCTAAAAAGATACAAAGAGATATTTTTTTACTTCTCTGGTTTAATTAAAATCGATTCTAACTTTCTGAAAAAAACTTTTTTTCCAATATCCGGTAAAAAATATATCAACCATAAATTGCATTGTTACAAAAAAACAATCCTTTATATCCAGATCCATTTCAACATTCGTCTTCTATCAAAAATATGGGCTAACCTACAAAACGTCTCATATCACCATCCTTTCCGTTCAATTGTCAACTTTATTTGTTCCAATATAGGGTGTAAAATACAATGGGTTCCAGTCACCGTTACTTCCTTGTTTTCCCCCTTCGTATATAATTTATCATGAAGGGAAAACAAAGTGGGAAGATCTACACCCAATTTGTCATGACTCGGCAAGTTATCAAGTAACCAAGCTTATCAGACACCCCCCCTCACCTTCCCAACCCCCCCCCTCCTCTCCTTTGAACAGATGACGCGGATTAATTGATTACCTTCATAAGATATTATAGTTGGGTATGACAAATTCTGGTCCCTTTATTTTGAATGGTTTACTAGAGCCTATTGAATGGTTTGGAAGGTAACTTTTCTCCTGTCAGCTGAAATCATTATTGTTTACGTAAAGTATTTTTTTGGTCTTGTATATGGGTGATAGTCGAGGATAGCCACTGGTTACCTGGACCGAAACATCTTTACAAAACATTTTCTAAAAAGCTAATATTGTAAGTTATATTCTTAAACTATATTTTTTATTTATTTTAGTCAGTTAGTAGATACTTAAACCATCATCCGTTTAGATTTTGTCAATAAAATCTAATTTCTCGATACCCGACTTGAACAGTGAAACACGAGAGAATCTACAAGCAAAACATTTGAGCAGGTACTTTGTTATTGTGATTTTATGCAGTTAACAAATCTACTTCATTAGGAACTTACGACAAAACAAAGTTTTTCAGTAGATATATGAAAGGGTGCAAAGTGGTCAGACACATTTGAATCGAAACACAGCATGAAACAAAGATCAAGTTTCCTCGTTATCCCGAACGAAACTCACATTCGAACAAAGCTATGGGGTACAAATTCCCATGAAACAAGCACCGAACTTGCTAATATTTAACGCGGACCGCTCTCTGAAACAAATTGGATCGCAAATCCGTCTGACTTCTGACTTCTGAATGATAAGCGCAGTAACGATTGATGAGAGTTCTAACTTTCGAATGGTATTCGTATGTAGATAGGTACGGTAGACCGCACATCAGTGGTAACTGTCATGCACCTTAACTCAATAGTAATAAGTACGATTTTCCTATAAAACTGTTACAACTGTTGACTGTACTTTATCTGTGTAGTTAAAGTTTGATGGTTAACTTTAACTGTAATCCTCAGAAAATAGATTTTATATCTCGAGACAGCGGTTATTTTATTTACAAAAACTAAAATAAAAACAAAGTTGAGAAAAGAAAAATATTTCAACAAATCCTTATTAATAGCTTAGCTTAGGATAATAGAAGCCTTGTTTGTAGAGCTTTTTCGATTAAATTAGGTAAAAAGTTTAAAGCCTGAGCAAAGATTTAGGTTACTTTTTACCCGGTTGTGGGAAATGTTACTAAGCTTATTAAAATTATACATAACAAGGGTGAACATTAAAAGTTCAAATATTTTAATACAAACAGATACATAGACGTTACGTTACGTTGAAAACGAAAATTTAACAACCCCAAGTAATCGTCTATGATTTATCTTCTTTATTTTATTGTCAAAATCCATAAAGCAATATCAAAATTCTTAAAATTCAACACCTTAACTCAAAAAACTTGGTATCCAAATTGCTTTGCATAAAATATTTCAGCCAAACTAATAAACGGGATCAAAGCTTTTGCGAGGCATTCCCGAAATTGAACAAAGCTTCGAATATGCTTCATAAAATTTTCATTTAATCTGCCTTAATTTTTAGGGTTCCGTACCCAGAGGATAAAACGGGACCCTATTGTTTTCGCTCCTCTGTCCGTCCGTCCGTCCGTCTGTCACCAGGCTGTATCTCATAACCGATAGTTAGAGAGTTAAAATTATCACAGATGATGAATTACCGTTGTCACTATAACAACAAATACTGAAAACTAGAATAAAATAAATATTTTTTGGGGTTCCATACAACAAACGTGATCTTTTTGCTCATTTTCTAAATAATGGTACGGAACCCTTCGTGCGCGAGTTCGACTCGCACTTGGTCGGTTTTCTAAAAAAACATTGAAACGAGGTCTGACTTTTTTACAAAAGTCGGTCATTTAATTAATTAAGACAGAATAATGCATCATTATTAATGCATGTTTGTTGAAAGCCGTCAAAAGCGTATAATTTAATCATTGGAGAGTAAAAGCAATATTCATATTATTCGGGTGAAGTTTTCAGAAATTATTTTTAATGTAGGTAAGTACCTAGTGCGTAAACGCTTTATAATAATAAAGTTCGAGGATGCCACCCTCCGTTCTCGGGTAAAAAGTAGCCTACACGTATTTACCTGTACATATAGCCTTCTTCGAAAAATTACCTATAACGCATTTTTTTAATGATCGAACGAGTCTTTGGATTAGATCAATCTATCAAAGTACTTAGGGTTTATTTATACCATACCTACGAATATATTATTTATTCTAAAGAGCAATACAATACTAAATTCATAACTTTAAACAAAAACAAAAAATATTTCTCTCTCAATTTTACCGTAAACAAAACAAAAGCTTATCAGTGACAAACAAGAATTCCATTAAAAAAGAAATTCTTGGAACGCCATCTTGTAATTTTTCCAATAATTTTCGGCACAAACTCAGTTGATTGAATGTTCCTCAGTAGGAACAAAGCGTCTTCTATTTTATATTTTAGCACCAGCTTTTGCCCGCGACTTCGTTCACATGGCATATCTCTACGTCGGTAAGAATGTAATCTTTGTATAACATGACATAGACTATTTCTCCTTGTTTCTTTTACTTTGCAAACCTGAGATGAACAGAATAATACATTCTGCGCCAAATTACATCCTTACCATTTCAACCGAATAAAAAATAGTTGCCTTTACATCATCATCCTCCCAGCCTTTTCCCAACTATGTTGGGGTCGGCTTCCAGTCTAACCGGATTCACCTGAGTACCAGTGCTTTACAAGAAGCGACTGCCTATCTGACCTCCTCAACCCAGTTACCCGGGCAACCTGATACCCCTTGGTTAGACTGGTGTCAGACTTACTGGCTTCTGACTACCCATAACGACTGTCAAGGATGTTCAATGACAGCCTTGAGTTGCCTTTACATATATATTTTTTTAATTTACTATTACGTATTTAAGCCTCCCTTGCATTGTATAACTTTCTCTGGATTAACTTGTACTGTAATTAAGAAAACAATAATGTGAACACATGCTTACATGAAAAGAGTGTATATGGAGTTTCTTGCCGGTTCTTCTCCATGAGACCCACTCCTTGAAACTGTGAAACTAACTTGACGTTTCGAAGGAACTTATACAGGCTTTTTTAAATAAAAAAGAGCAACAAACGTACAAACCCACATTAAAAACATTACCAAAGATAATTTCCCAATAATTTCCATTACGAACTCGGTTGATTGACTGCTCAGCAAGAACAGAGCGTTATTATTTCAGTACTGAGCCGTGGGAACAGAGCGATGGCGGTTAAATTGTGCTCCGATGACACAAGATCGATAACTTTGTGTGAATGTCTTGTACTAGTAGATATGTTACTTTTATGTTGTTGTGTTACTTTGTAGGTTTTCGCGTTTTTTGGTCTTTTATAAACTGGCCAAGTGCTAGACAAGAGTTTCGTATCGCCTAGCCTTTTTCCAAATATGTTGGGGTCGGCTTCCAGTCTAATTCAATGCGGCTGAGTACTAGTGTTTTACAATGAACGACTGTTGTGAAGAGTTCCGTAAAATTCTCATAAAAAGAAAGAACAATATAGGAGTCCTCTAAAATTCTTATGTCATTCTAGTCTTCAGTATTTGTTATTACAGCGGCAAGAGAATTAGGTACTTAAATCTGTGAAAGTATCAACTAGGTATGTAACTAACACGGTTCATGATTATTTTATTTATTTATTGAGGTTTATAAGATAGTAGATACAGCCTGGCAACAGGAAGGACATACGGATAGTGAAGTCAAGAGGGTCCAATTTTACCCTATGAATATTATTATAATTAAATTATTCAACTACAAACAATTGACCGAAAAATAATAATTAATCGCGAACCGAAACAATACCAATAAATGTCTGTGATGATATTTTACGATTCAATTTTATTGGCTCGAATCAATTCAATGTTCTGTTTATAGCGGGGTAACAATAGGCCTGTCCTATTACCCTTACCCCTTATTATCCTTTACCCGTTACCCCAATCAGTGGGGGCAATAAATGCCTGAAACAAGGGTTATTTGTTAAACCGTAGTATAGTTATGTAGTTTATTGAATTATGGTGGTTTTTATTACACTATACGGCAATATATTCGGGTCAGCAGTGAAATTAGTTTTTTTATCTAAGTATGTTAAGTTTTATACTGCTTGAGTTTATAAGACAGTAAGACAAGTATTGCTGAGGAGTTTGTTTCGCTACTTCTTATTCCCAATAATAACACATAAGAAATGGTTAAGGGTGGGCGTTTTTGGGGCTGTCTCGTGTACCTACTTTGAATACACGATTTTTTTTATTTTGATTTTAAGTTAATATTAAAGTCATTTAACTAGATTAGTTTTTATTTATAGTAAGCTTGAACATAAGTACATTTACGCGTACTTAATTATTTAAATTTTTAAAGCTATTTTTTATTTCATTTCATTTTTCAACAGGTTCAGTTTATGTACATATTTACATGACGTAAAAAAAACCTTATTTATACATATATACAACTAAAAAATGGCATCAAAAAACTAAAATTAAAAAAACTTTTTTACAAAAAAATTAAACCGACTTCCAAAAACACTAAAAAGTAAAAAAAAAACGAATTTTAGGTGCATCGGCCTAGAAGTCGGTGTCTAATGGATGTTACTTAGTTAATTTTGCCACCGACTTCTAGGCCGATGCACCTAAAATTCGTTTTTTTTTTTACTTTTTAGTGTTTTTGGAAGTCGGTTTAATTTTTTTGTAAAAAAGTTTTTTATTTACAACTTTTCAGTTATACGAATAGTTGTCACGATCCATATATTTATGTGGAAAGTTCTCATCAATACAAAGAATATAATGACAAGCATACCCTTTCAAATAAAAAAAGAATTTTTGAAATCGGTCCAGGCGTCTTTGAGAAATCGAGTAACAAACATAAAAAAAAATACAGCCGAATTGAGAACCTCCTCCTTTTTTTGAAGTCGGTTGAAAAAAAAACTAAATTTATCCAAATGTTGTCTAAATGCTAGAAGTTAAACCGTTTGCAAGCATTTAAATAATTCAGTTCCTAAACCAAGTGCTTACTAACAAACCAACGTTGGTTCAGTTACTAAAATAAACACATTTTAACCAGGTTCTCGTTTAACTGTGTACACAAAGTTGAACCTGTAGAGTTAACTGTGGTTTACACTAGCGAGCGTAAATAAATAGATGGGAAATTGAAAGATTTTTTGGTACAACTCTGAGGCAGGATACTATTTATTTGCAATGGAGTTTGGTTTCAATTGGTATAGGTGTTTATTTTCAGTGAATTTTTACCATTTTTTACATTTGAACATTCTTTAAACTCATTTGATCAAAATAAGTATTTATACTACCTACATAAAACCGATTTTTTTCTTAATGATTTTGTCCAAGATTTTGGTAAAATTTGTTATATTTAAGAGTTGAAATAAATCTTTCATATATGGCATATACCTAACGTTGTATTCATAAAGGTAAGCGGTCAGTTTGAATGTTTGTAGGAAATTGTAAACAGTTAAATGATTTTGTCAGTTTAATTGGTTTGGGTCTTCCCATATGAATTAAAATCTATGTAAAGTAATTAACAGGGATGTCCCGGGACACTGGGGAGATATGATCCTCGAAAGGTAAAGGTACACAAACAAACACACTTATATAAGTTATAACATATGTAGATACATAATACGCGACACGCAAACATATGAATTTGTACTTTGAAAAGTATCTCTAAAGTCCCATTCTAAATATCTTTAGTAAATGGTTCAGGTCAAAATTTAAAATTCTTTTTTGACTATTTTTATAGATAAGCCCTTTATGTGATAACATTATCGATTGATTTAAAGGTATTCTTAGAAGATCCTTCAGATTTTTTTCCCCACCCAAATATTGCTTTCTAATAATTTATGTATTCTTGTAATAAATAGACTGTCAAGTAAAAAGCTTACATCCAGACATATACCCACCTCAAAAATTAACTGAAAAAAACGCAACAAAAGACTACGATGACTTCGAAATATTTTGCCTGCTTTTACAAAAACAGCTGACTCACGACTTTCAATACTTCACCAGATCAGCAATATATATTCAATACATGTGTTCAATTTATTCTTTAGTTTTCACAAACATTGGAGGAATATCGCGTGTTGAAGCAAACGAATTGGATAGAAGTAACGTGTGGTTTTCATGTATCATTGTTGAAGGTGATAGATCAATGAAAACTTATATTTTACGTCTGGTTTCGTACCTAGGAGTCTACTGAAAGGAAAAGGAGGTTTCTCTATTTTCTTACCGTATAACCTTCTCTATATAAATTATTTCTGTATTTCATACATATATACTTTGGAGTGAAAGAGAAATTAACAAATCTAAAAAATTACAAAATAACAGAATTACAGAAAAGCTTCTATCATTTGTTTCAGTAAATTCCATAGAAATAGCATTATATCCTTGCTATTTTAGGCACCTTTACTACCGATTTTCACAACAATACAAAAATAAATTAGGCAATTTCCAAACTCCCGCTCGTTACGCTCAAAAAGGAACGGAATTCCTTTATAGAACCGGCTGCAATCAAGAAACACTTTTTAAGTTGTAAGACTTTGCCAACTTTATAGTAAAATATATACAGTGCACCATGCATGCGTGCTTGCCAAGTTTTCTCCAAAACAAATGACTGTCGTTAGTGGAATGGTCGAATTGAATACTGTTACTCAATTTTGGAAATAGTCTCGTTTATTTCGCGTGAAGTTGGCTACAGTAGTGTTAGTTAAGCTCTTTGAAAGGGGGTTTTCGGCGGGAGAACTGGCATTACGGATTAGCAGAAATTGATGGTAGATATATTTTAAAGTAGGTATAGGTTTTGCTAAATTAAGTTGAACGGCGAATAGTAATAAATCTAACTAAGCATTATTTTTTTGTACTCGTATCACCTACTTCAAAATGGTGTGACTAATTTCCAAAATGATTCTGAATATTACTATTATTATCTTCTCTGCATCAGCCTACGGTTGACTGGAAATAATGCCTATGACATGAAGTCCACCTATGTAATGTTTTTGTTGCATAAAGTTTAAATAAATAAATAATTATAATATTACATTCTAAAGACTAAAGCAGCTGACGTACCTAGTTAGTATTTTGCAAAATGCTTGCATCAACTTATTTTATGTACAAACACTACCTTTACCCAGATTTACCCAGGTCCATACTTAATTCTGCTTACTACACACAAACCTAAGTAAAACTGAAGATAAATCAAGGAATATAACATTTATATCTCATGGCAGCCTTATTCCCTTCAATCCTGTCAGCACAGATTAGCGCAACTCTGATGAAATTCCACGCGGCTCCGAAATGTTTGATAATGTCCGAACGGAACGAGATGAAATTGATAGACCTGTTTGTTTAGGGTTTAACTAGAATACATGGCTACTGTGTGAAACACGTCACGTGTTTGCTGAAGTTTCTGTTTAGAATTTATGCGAATTTCGATACTCGTACAAGGTATACAATGTGTCCTGTAATGGGGACATATCGAAATAAGGGAATCTATGGGTACACAAAAACTTTTAAAATAATTCTTTAAGTAAGCACTAATTATAGAAAGATTTTTAAATACTTATTTTTACCGTCGTTGCCGCATTACAAAAGCCACTGTAGGTATTAGTATTTGAAAAGAGCAAAATAATATTCCATCTCTTTTATTTTGGGGCTATATGTTTCTCTCGGACCCGCATACTAAGGAAATAACTTTCTTTACCTACTTGAATAAATTATAGCGCAATATACATACGAATAAGATTCAAGATGGCTTTCTAATGGTTAAAGAATAAAAAGGTTGTGCAGTAAAACATAACTACGTCTCGTTTAATCCACATATTACACATTTTCACAATAATCTTGGGGGTAATATATTTTTCTCTCTTGTCCACAGAGCTATGCAATGCTGCGACGAAGATCCAGGCCTCGTTCCGAGGTCACCAGGCTCGCAAGGAGAAGGAGCAAGCCGTGAAGGATCAGGAACAACAGGATAAGGTAATAATTAGCTTTATTTTAGGTCAATCCTCACTTACTGAATAATGTAAAATGTGGTACCTCTGTCTGTTTGTCGCGCTCGCGCTAAAACAGCGGAACAGATTTAAAATATATTGGGTTGTGTACCCAACCCACATACATTAGTTATTGTTCATCCGGATGCGGAAAATAGTTCCCTCGGGATGCTGATAAAATCGCGGGGAACCGTCCTTAGATTTTAAAATCTTGGTGTACCTAATCAGAGTAAATCGATATAACATGCGTGTAACAGAAAGAGCGCTTTCACAGGATATTTTCCGCACCGGTCTTAAAGCATTATTTATAATTCATACTTTAGAAAATTTAATCGGCATATTAACCTCTTTTTCTATAACTTACAGGAAGACATCGAAAAGATTGACCTGTCCGATCCTAACTTGAACAAGGCTGCGACCAAGATACAGGCCTCTTTCCGCGGCCACAAAGTACGCAAGGACGTCAAATAAGGTGACCACGACGTCAATACAGGGCGGGACTGTCCCTGACTTTGCAAACACGATATTATATAAAAAAAAATACCTTCAGTAAAGTAACGCCCATTTTGACCTGGCAATAATATGCGTCCGTTGTTTTAAAACAGCTGTAAAAATTGAGAGTGGAAGTTCTTTGCAAAGGGTTGTTTTGAGAAAACTGACGTCTATATTGTCAATGAATTTGGGTTCTAGTCACATAAAAATAACTTTGATTTAAGCAATTTGTTTTTAAATTAATGTGTTTTTCCTGTGATTGGTAAATACATTGATTCCGACAGATGGTTTGATCGTCCATCTATTGATATTTCATCCAAATGTATTATATCGAATCGCCGTTTTAAAAGTGTGTATTATCGAATAGTGTTAAGGGTGTACATCTCTAGTCGAATAGTGATGGGAAATTCGTTTTTTTTTTTCTTCTTTTTTTTTTGTTTAAATTCGTGTTTGCAAAGTCATTGATATTTGAAATGTTTACTAGTAAAGTAAAGTAAAGTGTGTAATTCGTGTAGAGTATGTCAATTCTCTACTGTATGATTGTCAATTTTTGTCTTGTACTTATTGTTGTTAATAACCAAGGAGTTGTGTTGTTTTTTGCAAAAAAGAAAATTTTTATTTCGGTTGTACATTTTTTTTTAATAATGTAAATGTATATTTTTTCGACCCAAATTACATTTCTTGAAAATCGGTCCTGTTTATGTGCACTGGCTTTCTTTTGGTAACTGGTCTTGCCGTTTTTCCTAATCTTTTTTGCAAAATTAAACATTAAGTATTATCTTTTTCCTAACAATGTATTTGGCATTGGATTGACGTGTCTCATGAATACCAAAGAGTAGAAAATACTGAAAGGAGTGAATTGAACTATTTATAACATAATAGATATCTATCCCGTTTTTTCTATTATAAATTTTGATCACACTACTTCGTGTACCTATATAAATAAAATATGGGCATTTTTTTATTATTTTCATTAATTAAATAACATTCCATCTTCTTTCAATGTTTGTTGAGAAATTAATATTTTTATTTAGATTAATGTAGATTTTAAGATTAAATAGTTTTTAGTGGCAAACCAAAAAGCTTTGTATTATTTAAAATAAGTTGTATTGTGAATACCGCAATAACATTTCAAATGGTTTATTTATTTCAAAAGATATCATGTGTTGGTTTAATATTACACAGTTTCGCTGGATTTTCCTGTAAATTGCTGGTATATTTAGGGTTTATATTAAATAAAATATTTAATATTCGCCTATATTACATGTTTGTTTTATTTATTTTCCTTATCTACCGTTTACAATAAGGCTTCTGCGCCGAAAGTTAATCAGGACAGAAATCAGACAAAAAGTTACCTATCTTGGTAGTAAGAACCCAAGGTCTGACTAATAACGAAAGACAACAGCGTGGGAAATCCTGGACCTTAAAGGTTAGTGGTATATTCGATTCTAGGCAGCCTCACACAGCAAGAATGTTTCTCAATTATGAATCTTTATTAAGAGAGCATGAAATTATAATCAAATCGCAAGCTGGTTGATTAACAACTCCTATATATGAGAAGTGGGCTAGATTATGACGATAAATGTCAAAACCATATTTATCTTATCCACATACATAAATATCATCATCGATATAAATTCCCAACGAATTTGCTTTACAAACAATATCTGTCGTTTACAATATGAGTTGTGAAATCATTTATTTAAGGCTTGATTTCACCCATATCAACGTCACTTCTCTATTGAATATATCTGCTTTAATTACCACTAATGAAACAAAATTCTGCTATCAATTTTCAAACTTATTACTATAGAGTTAAAGTTCGAATTCGCGTGGTTGTTTAGTTGAATGTTGGAGCAAATTTTTCATTATTGCCTACGCTGGCTTGCAGTAGTTTTGATATGAAAATGCTTTGTTTTATAACTGAATAATCCATTAGTATTCCGTATTATATCTAGGTACGTAGTAATTCGAACGTAGTGAAAACTCAAATTACTGAATCAGTTTTGCAACTTTTAATCTGGAATTATATTAAAAAAAAAACAAATGCAAACAGTTTTATAGCACTTTATTTTCTAAAAATTAATAAAGGAATCTTGAAAACATAGGACAAGAATTACATTAGACAGAAAAGCGTGGGGTTAAGGAATATGATGGAACTCTTCAATAAAGCAAAGAGGTGACGACTGAACGGCTAGATACGTAATTAAAACAGAATACATAACAAGGTGAGTTCAACAAACCATATTGTATTAAAATCAGGCTTAACAGGAATACCCTGATTATTTAACTGTCCGCTAATTAGCGCGCTCAAATTCTCTGCATAGACAGATATATCTTAAACTAAATATGAATTTAGGCAATCAAAGATTTGAAATTAGGAAATATGAATCAATCATTTAAAATCACGAATGTACATTGAATTGGTGATGAATGTTATAAAATATATTATTAAGAAATAGTTATCAGAGTTATAACTAAATTACTTCAGCTAGAAAGCAGTTTTCCACAGTTGGCACCAATCAACTTTGCATTTCTGAAATTTTATATTTGACATCTTACGCGTATTTTAGTATGTGTATAATTTACTGTTCATCTGCCTATATTTCCCAGCTGTGTTGGGGTCGGCTTCCAGTCTAACCAGATGCAGCTGAGTACCAGTGTTTTACATGGAGCGACTACCTTTTTGACCTCCACACCCCAGTTACCTGGACAACCCTGTACCCCTTAGTACCTAAGACTGGCTGACAGATTTTCTGGTCTCTGACTACCCATAACGACTGCCAAAGATGTTCAAATGACAGCCTAGCCTAGACCAATCAGTTTATCGTGCCTTTCAGAACACGGAAGAACTCGTTATGACAAGACGGTCGCATGGTTGCTGAACCTTATGATCGATCGATCCGCAAGGCTTTGACGTAGCCAGGAGCTCTTAACTACTGTGACTTTTGATTAGATCTTGACTATTGATTTCTTACTATTGTGTAATCGAAATACACACCTGTCAATATCTGTACGAACAAATGTCGAATAGCAAACTTCAGAAATGCTAAATTAAGTGTCGCGTAACTGTGCTTTCTTAGAATTCATATTAACGGCAATTATATAAAAGCCAAGGATGACACTGACAATAGTTTGGCTCTTAACTAGTGTGTCGGTGATTAGACTTAACATAAGGATAATGATTTCCATTTCCCATATGACCATTCATTGGTACAGATGGAATATGACCCATTCCATTAACATTATCGCCTTTATTTAAATCATTATGATCAGCCATACTTCTTCTAATATCAATTACTAACGGATCTTCATACTTATGAGCGTTCCTTATTTTGATTTCAACGTCTTTCCAAGCCCTCCAAATTCTGTCTAAAGCTTCCAGTCTAGGCATTTGATAGAGAACATTATCCGTTTCTGGGTTCACTGTATTTTGTGTTATGTATTGATTCATTTCTGGGTTTTGTGTATTCGGTGTCATATATTGATTCGTGTCTGCGTTCACGGAATTTGGTGTAATATATTGATCCATTTCTGGGTTGTAAGGAGAAGAACTTACATCATTTGGAAAGTAAATTATACTATTATCTGAAGAAGAAGAATAGCTGTTTCCATTAGGACTATTATCTGGAGTTACACTATAGCGGTTTCCATTATCTGGAAATTGTATTACTGGTGTCATCCGATTAGGCACACAGTTATCGTAGACATTTTGATAGTAAGGATTGTTGAAATTTGGAGGGATTTGCAAGTAATTCCAAGGGTCTTGGCTTCCAATAGGTAAGGTTGCTACTTGAACTGCGGGAGACTGAAGCTGAGAAGTGGGTGCTTTTTCTTCAAATTCTTCATAGTTGTGTTTGGTTATTGTAATGCAGCTGGGTTTGTCTGGAAAAAAAATTATTAATTTTTAAGTCCCAAAATATCCATGGTTACCAACTCATGTAAATTGTAAATCATGTAAATCATTTTAAAAAATCCTAAAATACCTACATGGTTACCAATTTATGCAAATCATGTAAAGTATACCTTATGTTTGGAAACAAATATAATATTCTGTGTTCCCTCTGCTTCAAACTTGAAAGAATTGTCAAAAAATACTTACCAAAATGAAACTAGTCTAGTATAATATTTCGCTACCTCAATTAACACCATCATCTTAATTTCAGGCAACAACAACAACAGGAGCCTGAAATGTCGACAAAACAGAATTATTGAAATTGCGAAATAGTCGCAGACTAGTTCCATTTTTATTTAACTTGCTATATCAAGAGGTTTCACTCGCATCACCGGAATGCAACAATCCTAAATCATGTCGTATTCTTCCTAAAACACTTTTGGTGGATCCTAATTTTATAAATCTTAATCTTTCTTTTACTTTCATATATTTATATTAAAATTATGATAAAACTCACCTTTATTTGTATTTCCTTCGTTAGGCTCATTCATGATTCTACCTCTATGTTCAATTTCAGGAACATCATAATCTTCCGAAGAATCATTATCATCAACTTTATGCGAGTCATGAGGAATCTTTTTAATACTTATTATATGAGTCCCATTCGTAATCTGAATAAAATCTGGATCGTCATCAATATCTAAATCATCATCTTCTGTTGAATGGTTCTTTTTAGGTTTCTTACTCTTAGCCAAAGGAATATGCTTAGATTTTTTAAGTGGAGTTTCATCATCTTCATCAGATCTGGTAATTGGTTTACGTTTTTTACTTGCTGGTAACGGCTCAGGTTCGTCTACAAAGAAATAAACAGGTTTTGGTTGTGGTTTCAAAAACTTTTTAGTTTTTTCACCTCTTGGCCTGTTTTTTTCCTGTTCGTGATTAATTGAGTTGGTCTTAGGTTTCTTACCAGTATCATTGTCGTCAGTAATTTCCTCATGTATGTCTGGATCGTCCATGTGGTAAGTATCGTTCCTGTTATCAATGCCTTCATCTACCTCATGTGTTTCTGATCTAGGTTCTATTACATAAGAGGTGTTATTAGGATTATTGTCATTAGGAACAATGTCAGGATCAGTTTCATTTGCAGGTAAATGGTTTTCTTTATTATTTACAGCATCATGTAACGCTTTCATTCTCATAACTTGAGCAGGAGATGGAACAACTTTTGTTTTAAGTATTACTGGGATTTTAGTCGGAACAATTTTTGGTTTATTGCCTACATAAACGTTTACAGGTTTTGAAAGTCCAGGAGGCTGTATTTGTTTGATAGTGACGGGTCCTTTTTTAGGAAGGAGACGTATGTTAATTATCTTTGAGTCTCTGTTTTTATTTGGAATACTTTGTCTTTCGTCTCTTTTCAGCTCGGTTTCATCACAGGGTTCATCTTCCATAAGATATTGCTTTTCTCTCTTTTGGCAGCTTAGTTGTGGTTCTAGTACCGTCTGAAAAAATAAATGAAACATGTTTTAATTTAAACAAATTGAAGAATTTCTATGCAAATCTCTATAATACAATTATGTTCTAGGCCTGTTATTTAACCATGTATAATTTTATATTTTTAATTTGCAAGATAATAAATATTGTGGTCATACTTAATATTATGTTTATATTATAATGGATTATATAAAAATAAAAGCGTGAATTATAATAAATTAAAACAATGAAACCGTTAAATATTTATATTAATTCAAGTCATGGGTGTCAAAGTCTGATAAAAATATATATATTTTTTAATAGTAATGCTTTCAATATTAAATTATAATTTACATATGTAGTATCAACAATTTCGATAACAATGAACTATCATGCAGACTTTTTCCGTCTTACCACAAAAACTTTTAAACGTCAGTTTAAGACTTGTCTAAAAAAAATCAAATTATGACGTTGAATATATTTCATTTTGCAGCCACAATTTTTTTAGACAAGTGTAAAACAGGTGTTTAAGTTTTTGTAGTAAGGCCATTTATGTTTACATAAATAAGTTGTTCGATAGCTTTATTATGATGATAGTTTTAAGGTGTTTTTCAATAAATAAAGTATCTAAATAGTAAATGGCGTATCTACATAATACAGAAAGATTAATCAAATCAGTACAATAGTCAATGTCAAAGCCGAGTTCATTTCGTCAAGAATGTCCTGGATCGGTAACATATGTAATACCTTTATTACTGCATTGTATTGAAGAACAAAACACAACATTATGATGTTAGTCTTAAAGATCATGAAAATCAGAAGATCAGTTTTTAGCAAAAATCCCACGACCCATACGACATTTTAAAGGAATAAACAAAATTACCTACATAAAAAAATATTAACGTCACATTTTTAGCAGTTAAACAAAAATCAATGCATGAAAACTTACCAAATTCTTGAATTCTTGGACAGGACTTTCAGTAGTTGCTTCTTCTGCCAAACTTGTAGTTATTAAAACGAAACACACAAATACAAAATGTAGGAATTCCATTATAATTTCATTTAATTTCGATAAAAAGGAATTTAATTTACAGCAGATCGTTCCATTACCGTTAATGAAGGAACAATGACGAACTGTAATCTAATGTTTGCACTAATTTTACTTAAACATCATTAATTGATTCTTCATACTGAGTTCAATTTTAATTATTTTACATGTGATATGAAGTATTTTTGTTATTATATTAGAAATGGAATGTGGGAGAATATAATAAAATTTATAACGGGGTTTCTTTTTTATATTTTCTTTGAAAATCCAAAAATTTGGATTTTAGAATTAGTCACGCTTATAGCAGTTTCAGTGAGTAGCTAAACGGCGCGGCGTTGAGTCATAGTATACTATACATATTGCCGATTATTGCGTAGTAGTAGCTGATTCATTTATTTCATTTTCACGAACTGATAGTAAGAAGTACCTTTCGCATACGCGATTCGGCTGGTGCAGCAAAGGAAAGAAAGATATCCCATAACGGAGGTAAATCAGGCGCCTTCTTATGGGTCAAGCAACGTACGGTCTTAGGCGCGATCAGCTACCAGGTAGAACTAACGAGACGTTCGGGTACCTTGTCAAATCATAACCAATCTATCCAAGATTAGTATTTATATTGAAAATAATGAGCTAGTTTCACAGAAGGTGTCTAAGGTCGTGAAACTAGTAACGTTTCTCGTCCCTGAAACAACTGCATTTTGGCGAAGCTACTTTCTTTGGAGGCGTTTTTTTGTTATGACATCTAACGCTAGTCATTTGTTCTACATTATCTACTGAATAATGGTGCAAAAATGCAAACAAAAAACAATCGCTTCAAATATTTATTTCGAATTCATAAATCTAATGATAGTAGTGATCAAACTATGGAAGGTCGGATAGAATTCCAATATGGCGGACACGAACAGAACTACTAGAGTGACAACCCTGCTGACGCTTCGTATTAATGTCAGGGTTGTCGGCGGCGCGAACGACAGAGATTTTCTTAGTGATTTCACTTCATATGTTGTTAGTCCATCTTCTGGTGGTGTTACCTGGAATATATAACAATACAATAAAGGTCTTCCTTTTTTTAACTTAAAGGAAACCATAGAAAATTCTCTGACAAGAATGGAGTCAAATTCAACGATTTTTAGCTCTAATCATCAAAGGGACTGTCACTACATATCTGCAGGCATATACATATACGGCTCCAAAATCCAAATAAAAACACGTCTACACAATTTGATTACCTTAAATCCTACGCCAGGCTCTATGTGCGATGGGCCACTAGATTTCGCACAAGGCTGGAAATTACCAAATGCTGTACTATTCCACCTAATTCTCTATTAATAAACACCCCGTGGATAATTAGAGTAGCTACCTCTTTAGAATAGCCAGGTTAAGGTGCGCTGGAACCAGGCAGTGACGGACGAGACATCTCTGAAGGGAGAGCATGTAAACATCTCAGTCCTACGCTTGAGCTTTCAGAGGCTGCGACATTTAACTATGAGAGTGAGCGTACCTATCTAGAGACTTCACCCGCCTACAATCCTACTCTTTTGGTAACAGCTACTATTGCCGAATTGGTCCCAATCACTACATAGTATAAAACAAAGTCGCTTTTTTATGTCCCCGTATCGTTATGTCCCTATGCCCAAAGGGACACACACTCAGATTTTAAATAGAGTGATTGAAGAGTAAGATTTATATGGATAATAACATACCATAGAATAGTGGGGAAATACTGTTATCCCGTACGAAGCCGGAATGGGTCGCTAGTTATTTATGAAATCTACTTACCTGTTCATTAGAAACTTTTTCAACATTATCAGTAGACGTTTCGGATTTGACGTCGGCGTGTATGGGCTGCGCGTGATTCGTCACTATGTGCAGAGCGCCCGATGCTCCTCGTTTCGGTCGGGGCACCTGGGATGATCGTAGAAGAAAATCATTTTTTTTAACTCGAATAGTGTGTAAGTATGCTACGTTGCCGTGCCCTTCAGGGTCCATACTGTACTATATTATTATGTAACACCTTTTAAACATATGGAGTGCAATAAACGTATTGAGTATTGAGTATGTAGATATGTATGGATATTGGATAATAATGTTTTCAAAATGTTGTATAAAACCGGTTCTTCAAACCCTATAGACAAAACTGACACCATTTCTTCTTCCCAGCTCAAACACAGGAAGTGGTGAAGGGCGGGCGCTTATGGGAGCTGTCTTTTGTAAACTGTCAAGTTATAAAACTTTTTAACATTAATCTTTTACTAGCTTCTGAAAGCGGTTTTACTCGGCATGAAAAGTAGCCTATAGCCTTCCTCGATAAATGGCATATCTAACACTGAAAGGATATTTCAAATCGGAACAGTAGTTCCTGAGATAACGCGTTCAAGCAAGCAAACAAACAAACTCTTCAGCTTTATAACATTATAGTATAGATATAGATTTTGATGAAAAATAGTTTACAGCGGTGGAATAAGTAGCTTACATTTCACAATAACATAGGCTTCTTTTCGATGGAAATTGGTCCCTCGAGAAGTTGTCATTAAACTGGTTAAAGTAGCGGATTTGAAAATGAAAAGTTTTTACGGTTACAGGAAAAACTGTTAAAAAAACATTACACAGGTCTTTTGTGTAGACTGATTTTATTGAGTAACCCTAAAAAAAATATAATAAAATATTACTCGTTACGCTCGAGTGCAATTAATTCGACTCACTTTGAGGAAAAACGTGATGGCTATAAAATTTCTCAATGTTTACTTAGTAAAATAAAAAATAATGGATGATGCAAAAAATATATGTGTGTAAGGATACATAGTTTGTCTGTTGTGCTAGCACCCAAAACACAATGTAATTAAGTGGCTTACTTTGGGGCTAACAGACAGTGTGAAATATGTTAGGCATATTACTATAATTCCTAGACAATCCCGCAAGGGCACAATTCATGAAAAATAAGCATATCACTTACGTCTTCATCGATGTGCGCCAAAACCAATGAAAATACAACTAAAAACAAAAAAATCGAATTCATGTTTTCCGCATTTTTTGTACTGATTTTTAACACAATTCGATTTTTATGTTCCGCATAAAAATATATATAAAAATCATCGAATAGCTTTATATAAAAATGTCAAAAAATAATTTATTATTGATTTCCTCTAAATAACTCAATTGTATCCAGAATATGTTACAGAAATTCTAAGGAAAATGTTTAATATTTTATCTGTTTTTCTCGTTTTTACAATTTTTTGTAACATTCATGGACACGGGTTCGGAGTAAGTAGAATATATTTTGTATCTTTAAAGTGCTACTTTTCAATAGAAGCATTATCAATGTAATTTTGTTTGGCTTTTATCTTATTATCTTCTTAGAACAGGGTTTACGCACATCCAGCCGATGCGGCTGAAAATTCACATTGTTTAAATTCGAGTAACGGGATAGTACAGAGGGGAAGGATAGTACATAAGGAAGTATAGGTACATATAGGTAGAGTAATAGCAACAAATCCAAAAATCACTATCATCTTGATACCCAATTTTTTTGCAACTAACTTTAATTCCCTCGGAACTCCGGTGGAATTGCAACAAACAGATGCTTTGTAGTACCTTTATTAGAATTCCTTGCAGCTATGATGCAGTATGGAAATTATACCATGCCTACATGTTACAAAAGACAATCTATGATTAACAAACCCATAGATAAGGAGGTGTTGCCAGCTCGTATCCCGGTAAATTTAAAGTCCCCCCGGGAAATCAGCGGCCAGTAGGCTTATTATTGTGAGTCCCGGGTTTTAGAGGCGGGACTTGTACATATTTATGGCTGCCATGAAATAAAACCTATGGTGTTCCGTTGTTTAGAATTTATAACTGGCTATTTCCCGTGGATTGGCTCGTATCCTAAATATTTATTGCGCAGTATGCAGATAAAACTAAAGGCCAAAGAGAGGCCACATTATAGTCGCCGCCAGATAAGAATAAAATAAAGGTCATTGACACCCGTCTACCAAGATATCCCAATACTTCAAATAAGTACGAAAAAATGTAGGGAATGTGTCGTTAACACGATAATTACGGGATATCGTGGTAAAGGGGCGTGTTCGTATCAGGAATCATAAACCTTTTATTCAGCCTATTTATTTTGGAATGTTATTAGGTACTCTATTAAACTCAAATCAAACTCTCATCATTTGTTTTAAATAGGTACAAGACTACAAGCAAAACCATTATTTTATCATACTGATTCTAAAGTCTACTTAAAAAAAATACAATTTTAAAAATTATTTTTTTAATTGGAGTATTCAGAATCAGTGTCCGTACTACTCGAGAAACTTTCACTTTCTGAAGTATCTGTTAAGTTTATGATAAAACGATAAATTTAATAATAAATGAAAAGTATTTTTTATATTTGTAAATGTTTTTTATTTTTATATTTAATATTTAAAAATGTAAATTATATGTTTGAAAATAAATAAATGTCAAGAAAAATGAAAAGTATGATATACAAGCGTTGTAATAGCATGAAGAGCGTGTAATTTTTTTTTGTTTGGTCGGAACGTTCTATCTAGTACGTAGTACATACTTATATATCGATGTTACGTACGAATGACAGTAAACAAAATGGCAGACAGGTAGCGCGCCCCTGACCCACTCTGACGTCACACTCAGGGCCGAGTATAGGGGCATAACCCAAAAAAAACGTTTTTTGTGGTAAGAATTTTAAAATCCGGTTATCTTAATTAATTGTAAATTTCTTTGAATATAATACATAAATGCAATAATGGCATGATCTTTAATTGAAATATAGATTAGAAACGTATGTTATTTATGTAATTTATAATATTTTAAATTTTATCATTTTTGAAACAATAGCAATAACATATTTCACTTTACATGTATTTTTGAACTTGAAAAATAATACCACAAATAATATCTCTAATTTACGTATTTCTTACTTATCCCCTTTTGAAAAGACGTTTTTGGTAAACCGGTACTATGAAACTCGATCGAAACAAAATTAGCGACAGTTTTGTATGACGGGCGATGTCTAGCGTAATTTTTATGCAGTTTTTGGTACAAGTCGGATCAATGACCTTTAATTTTTTCTTATCTGGCGGCGACTATAGTCGACCGATTGTTTGGTTGGGCTTTTTATATAGATGCATGATAGTGCGTGCTACATTACAACCATCAGATTTCAGACGTATGACAAGTTTTTTTAAGTAGGTATATTTCACGATTAGATTCAAACTGAGCTGTCGGCCATCTTTCGGGCCAATTAGCTTAGCCTGTCGACGGCACACAACCGATTAAGGTGTTCAAAAAAATCTTTTAGATCAAAAATCTAGTAGTTATTTTATTTTGAATTCCTATTTATACAACTACAATATATTACAAGCTCAATACACATATGTACAAAAATAAAAGAAGGAAAAATTAAAACTAAATGAAAATAGTTTCAATGTAGCACCACTCCATTAGACTAAACATTAAATATATTCCGCCTAAGTTTATAAAAGCCCAAACCCCATAATACATGGTGTAAGGACCACCGATATGGTAGAACGCGGCGTTTATCCGCCTCGGTGGCTATCGACCGCTGAATATATTAGTAGCATAGAATCGTTACAAGCTTTCATATTGTGGCTATAGCTAGATAAGTATAGCGTGGTACTTGCAGGACAATGGATTTGTAGCTAACTACATAGTTATTATTGAGTAGGTAAGTAGGCTAATATCCTTTTTACACTGGCGGATTTTCGTAGAAAGAAAAAACAAAAAAAAATTGTGTAAATTACGATAAAAACCGCTGGGAAAATGCACCAATGTGAAAAGGCTGTTATGAAAAATATAACATATTGTGTACACAAATTACTTAATTATTGTAAGAGTGGTAGGTAAATAACTGGCTAGGCTTGATCCTGATGGATCCCAATTCTCTTTTACCTATCCTTTCCCTCTCTGTATTGGGGTCCGCTGAAAGTCTAACTTAATGCAGCTGAGTAACAGTATTTTACATGGAGCGACTGTCTATCTGACCGGTAACACTGGTTGACAGACTTGACTCAATGCAGAAAAACTTTTTCACTGAAAAACTTTCGATGTAATAAAATACATTCAATATAAAAAAATTACATGTACCATGGTTATTATGCTGTTTCGTCTTCTTCACGAAACAGAATTCAAATAAAGACTTAAAACTCAGGAGTCTCTTGTTATTCATTAGTAATTCCATAGGGAGAACTCCCTAAAATTACGTGGGAAACACTCGTGTATTCCCATAAGCTTGGCATATATAGAATAGTTCTCAAGTGACCGGACATGTGCATCTTACTTATTCATAAACACTTGCATTGTCTCTGCTTTGCTACAAATGAAACAGAAAGAAGTACCTGCTTATTTCTACACTTAAATTGTCAAAAAAAAGTGCTTTTAGAATAATCGAGTCTATTTTCATTATGTCCCCACTGTCCCGAGCTATTAATATTCTTTTAGAGAAAAAAATGGTTGGAATGTCCTGATTCTATTTAATCTTAAAAGGATTTGACAAAAATAGAAGAAAGTTAGAAATGGGATTTTAGGTAATCACCAGCCCATGGGCCATGGTCCAATATAGTCCACTGTATGGTCTCTTCTAGATAAGGTACCTTCCCACGACAGGTACCTTTTTGAATGCAACAAAGATTAACACAAGACTTTCCTACATCATAATTTGCCTAACCTTTTCCCAACTATGTTGGGATCGACTTCCAATACATATAGGCGGATGCAGCTAAGTACCTATCAGTGATAGGTAAAAGTGTGTGAAAGATCCACGATTCAAGACACCCCATCCAAAAAGCGCCAAGCGTTGCTTAACTTTTTATCATCCATCTATCCGCGCGGCTTTGACTTAGCCACGAGCTCTTCCTCCAACATTTTCCTATATATTTATAGAAACATACATATTTATACATAGGAAGCTACGTAGTTTTACTTTGTATTCCACGAAACACAACAGCATGCGAATACAACCTTGCGCTTTAATATTTAAAAACAAATCGATACACGATTGCTGCATTACTTTGTATTGAAGGCCATACAATCCATCACGGTACATTAACTGTCAGAACCGTGATAAATATGCCCTTTTACTAGTGTTATATGAAGCAGGAATATTATTAAAACGACGTGGAAATTACCCCACTTAGTAAAGCATCATGGCTGTTTTCCCAGCCCGTTAAGTAGGAAACTACCTATCTATTTAAATGTAGGTACATTATGACAGTTAAATAAGTCTCATGTTATGATTGCTAACCTGTATTTTAGGTGTATTTAAGGAGGATCATAATTTCGCTCAATAGGAGGGGAGATTTTTGGTGACTGTACTGTAGGGCCAAATAAAGTTGAACAATAAGGGAATTTACAAAATCACTGAATAATCTTGCTTTGTGTATTGCAGCGTCAACTCCTAAGCGATGCAGATCTGCAGTCAGCGCTGATGCCACAAGAACTGAACCCGGCTTTCGTCCCAGAGAAGGTAGCCTTGACACTCTTTTTTTTCTGATGGGAAATCATCAAATGGCTCCTCCCGCTGTGAGTTTTGCAGCGTAAGGGAGGGAAGGACGCTTACTGACTAAAACCCATCATGTTCCTTCGTAGACCTTTTATGTACCAGGGCCGCGGTAACTCGCGCGAAAAATCCCTGAGAGCGTTGACGCTCTTAGAGACACTGACAGATAGGATGAAAGCCGAAAACATAGTGCATTGGCACTAACTAGCTTCGGGACAGGACAGGAAGAGAGGGCTTTCAAACTAACGGATTTTTCCACGTATGTACCCTCGATAGGTACGATTACGATTGTTGTCAGACTTTCTGGCTTCTGACTACCCTTAACGACTACCAAAGATGTTCAAATGACAGCTGAGATCCACCAGTTTATCAAGCCTTCGGAAGAACTCGTCATGACAAGATGGGTGGATGGATGACCATCGACGGACCGGCCACGTCAAGCGTTGCTTAGGGTGCATCTACACGGTGCAAGTAGCTTGCGCATGTTGAGGCACAGACGCAGGATACATGCATTTTAAAAACGTGCGGGTCAAGCGACTCGCGCATGTGCCAAAGCAACATACCCACCCGCGTGCTCCTGTCACTTGCGCATATTAACTTGCTCCAGCTACGTGTACCGTGCAGACGCACCCTTAACTTTATGATCGATCGAACCGCGCGGCTTTCTTAGCCACGAGCTCTTCCTCGATTTTTCCTTCATACTTCATTCCTAAATTAAAAACAGTTGTTTCAGGACGCACCATGGCGCGCAGTATTTCCTCTCGGCAGACAACGACGTGAGTTAGAAGTAGCAGTGGACCAGCCACCGCCATCTCCGACCATATCACAAAGTCTTAAGGTCTACAGTCGCATGGCAACTTGCGTGTCTCTGGCTATAGCTGCGATTGTCGAAATTATACTGTACGTTGTTGAGTTTTATACTGTCAGTTGAGTAAATGAATGGCTATATTAAAATGTCTTTTATTTTTTATTAATTTAATCTGGGTCAGCAATAGGTTAAAAGTTGAAGACTAATTGGGTAATATATAGTTCTCCAAAATTTCGATTTTGTTCCGCAACTATTTAAATTCATAGCACAAGTCATATATACAAAGAAAATTCCATAAGAACCGCCGAAACCTGGATATAAAGCTGATTTTCAATTAAATAAAACCACAAATGACTGTTGTTCAACAAACAATATATTTTTCATCTCTTACACATTTACGCTACTTCGAGAACTAAAATAATATCAGGCACCGAAATACACAACAACTTATATAACGCCTTCGCACATCAAAGCGAAAGCTAGGCGATATGAAAGCGAAACTAAAATTAAATATAGTCTGCTATGATGATGTCCTCTTAGCCGCTTATCGGCTTCGGCGGCTGTTCTCATATAAGGACATTAGCCAACTGCGCAGGACATATTATATTGCACAAGCGTGTGCGCAGACACTGGTGCACACACTATTCCTTCACTCTCATAGCCCGATGGGACGGTAATCCGACACGACCGGAGAGAGATCAGGCGCAGGACCGACATTTACGTGCTCTCCGATGCACGGGTGAATCAATCACCAACTTCCAGGCTCCGGGCTGCTATAGTTAACTATCGTTTCGCTTTCATCGCTTATAACATTATGTCCTAATCTTTAGACCCACGAAGCAGTTATTTACGACTGATATAAGATTAATTTGTAAAATATAACAACCAATATCAAAACGCAGTTTAAAAATTACTCAAAAATATTAAATGGGGACTTAAACCCTGTAGTCTAAATAAGAACTGGCTCAGAAAGAAAAAGTGTATTAAAAAATTGGTCTTTTTCTATTTGTCTAGTTGCGGCAAAAGACGAAAAAAATATAAATTTAATGGTTTTTCATAAACATTAATGCTGTAAGTGCAAAAAGGACATGACTTTTTTTTATAATATAATGAACTGGTTACAACCTGTTCAATTAAGGCATACAAAACTAAGTACAATTTTTCCTTCGAAGTATAAACTGAATATGTATGTATGTATGAACAAAATAATTATTACAAAAAAAGTAAAAATCAAACCAGATTTTTAGTCCAAACTCAGAATAAAATCTCAAATTCTAAATACGTTCTAATACTTACGACTCGATGTATTTTTCTCTTTAATGATAAGTACCAAAATTAAGTTAAAAACAGAAAAACAAAGACATTATTCTGAAAATGGACCAAAAATTTCCATAAACAGTTGTTAAAAAAAAGCTAAAGGACAAAATTATTAAGCAAATTATTCGCAAATCAGCACTCAAAATATAATCATTTGTGACAAAACAACAAAAATACAACTCAGCCTTCTTAGTGCAAAATTAAAATGAAAAAAAAAAGAAAACTTGCAACCCAATTATCAAAAAAAGAACTCAAAGTTGGCAAATACTTAGTTTCGTAATTTTCAAAATCGTCTTAAAATTAAAGTATCAAAATAATTATGAAAACAAACAGTTTCGATAAAAGTATTCATATTAAAAAGTCTTAATCCTTTTATAAAGTTTACATAGCGTAAAATAAGTAAAAACATGAATTTGTGAATAAGTAGTAATCACACCCAACCAAAGTAAAAACTGTCCATATAAAAATATCCCAATAGAAAGAATCAATTGCTTTGCTTTTTTTAAGCCTCAGAATATAAGTCCTAACCCTCCAACCTCCAATTTCTCTGTTTACGAATGGTAGATTTTTTACTTAAACCTCAAAAAGACAAAAATAAAATAATAAAAATACAACCAACAGCTTAGTGACATATTTGCTCTACATAGCAAAAGCGACGGAAAAAAGGTTTTTTTTAACAACTTTTTTTAGTTATAACCAGTAAGTTTACCGACACAAAAAAAGAAAATTAAAAAAAATAATATAAATGACATTTTGTGAAACAATCGTAAGTAACCGTTACGTTCTATCGTGCGTCCCAGGTGAAAGATTTGGATCCGAACGCGAAGCGACGCGAAAACTATAAACAGTTGATTTCCTTTAAAGTGGCCTATGTGACTTTGCACTGTATAGCTAGACCACGGTTAGACCATTTTTCTTGCAGGTTTTCCCTTGAAAACTGACAACTGTCAGCTTCACAAAAAAACTGTAATCTGCACTAATTTGGTACCCATATTCTTCACGGTGTAGCTTAGGTCCATCTGTCGTTTCGCTTCGGATCGCTTTGCGTTCACCATTCGCCCACGTAGGACGCACCGAAATTAGTTTAGAATAACAATATAATTAATATAAAGTAGACTAGTAAAAAGCGGTGTCTTCACCGTTGTAATATAAATACCCCGCCAACAGATAAATGCTTAACAAAAACTTACTATACACAAGCCGATAAGTTTTATTACTTAATTAAATTAATTATGTTCTAATTGTAGTGATATTACTCGAAAAAAGTAACTCAATCTGGCATAATTATATCTGCATTTATATTTTTTAAATTCTACTTATATAACGTTATTATCGTCTTTAAAGGTATATAACCTTTAAATGTTATTGGAAGACTACTATGAACAGTCATTCAAAAATATTAAAGTTATCAATATTAGGCACTAGATTGGGTTTAGAACTTCTCTTGAAAGCGGTTGAGCTATACTTGTATGTGTTAATATACGCGTACACAGACATTATGCATGTATACTTACACACACTTAAATGAGTCAGCCGCTTTCGTGATATAAAACATCTGTAGTAATATGTGACCAGCACAATTCGGTAATAGTTCATCTCCATACAAAAAATGATAATGCCACGACTTAAAAAACAGTAACATCACTACAACAGAACAAATAAATAGGCAAGATATAATCGTTACTTAAAGAATATTCTACTAGGCGTGTCTTCGTTCGGGAACTCAATGAACGGATGAGTTAGTTTGTGCTCCGACATCTCACTCTCACTAGGAAACTTGTCTCCACAAATGTCACAAGCCACTTCACTACACGACTCACTTCTCGATTTCTCCTTTTTCTTCTTCTCTTTAACCCCCCACTCTTTCTTCCTCAAAGTCTCTTTAATCTTCTCCTGTTTAGCTGAAGACTGGGCCTCCTGAACTATAGGTTTCCCCGTCAATAAAAACTCCTTCATATTTATGTGTTTAGGCGATAGCTTGTGTTGTTTTAGTCGATTTTCCGAACTGCACTGGTATTCGCAAATAAAACATACGTACTTCATATCACCTGTATGTATTTCTGCGTGCGCTTTCCTCTTTTCGGGGGTTGCGAAACGAAAATCGCAGAATTTGCACGGATATTTTCTATCTGGGTTGTGAAATCTCATATGAGAGAGTAAGGCAGTCATATCTTTGCATATCTTTCGACATTCTAAACACATGACCCCTTGTTCGACTGGTTCCGTTTCTTCAACAGTTTCCGTGCTATGATGTATGCGTCTATGAGAAGTTAGACCCTTCTGACTGACGAACACCCTCCGACAATCTGTACACTGGAATTGCATCTCGGTTTTAACATCAGGACTGTGTTTTTCAATTTGATGCATCGCTAATTTATCTGCCTCATGGAACTGCAAGCCACATTCCTCACATTTCCAAGCTTTGACTAATTTTGAGAACGCTTCTAGTACATCTAAAACGGATTGTCCTTCAACTTCGGGATGGAAAGTTTTCGTGTGGTTACCAAAATCGATAATTTTCGAAAATGTTCTTTTACATCGTGGACAACTATAAGGCTCTTTGTGATCGTCCATTACGTGGCATTTCAAGTCAGACAGTTCCATATAACTTTTGTTGCACATAAAGCATTTTAACTTCTGTTTTCCTTTAACTACCTCTGAAATAACTTTGTACTCCATCAATTGGACTTTTTGGTGAACTTGTAAATGTTTGAAAAGCTCTTTTCTCGTGTGGTAGTCTGTTGGACAGAACTTACAAGGGAATCTCTTTCTGTGTAGCCGTTTTCTGTGCAAAGCTAATTCTTCTTTGTTCTTAAACTGCTTATTGCAAGACACACAAGGGTAAGTGTTAGTATCAGAAAACAGATTGTGGGATCTCAAACAAGTTTCCATACGACTTCGCCTTCGAAAAGTTTGGCCACAAGTACACTCGTAACCTTCCTTCTTGATTTTTTCCTCTTTTTTGACTAATTGGCTTTCTAGTTCTGCCTTTAACTTCTTATTTCTATTGTCTTTTCTTGTTATCTGACTTCGTATGTGGCCTTGCGCGCGTTTCTCTATGCCATCGTGGACTGCCAAATGTCTCTTGAGAAGACTTTTATGTCTATAAGTTTTTGGGCATTTTGGACAGGTAACAGTGGCTTCACCTAAGTCTTTCTTTTTACCTTTGGCTTTAAGGAGGCCGTATGCCTCTTGTTCAAGGGACAGTACGTTACCTGTGATGGAATTTAGTTGAAAAGAATCCTGGTAGTCCATATAATCATCACCATTATCATATGTGGTTGGCAGAATTTCTTCTGGGTTGCCAATTTTGGAGAATCCCATATTTGTCTGACTCATGGGAAGTATTTCCATGACTAAAGTTTTAGTGGTTTTAGATTCAATAAGGCCGTCGTGTGGGTTTGTTATAGTTGAAGTGGTGTTTATAACTTTGTTTGATATCAAATGTGTTTCTGTTACTGTTAAGTCAGATTCTTCTTTGATGTCCATTTTGTCGTATTCTTCTTTTTGCTGTGGAATTAAATTGTACAATTTTATTGTTATGTTGTAAGAGTCAGAAGTATGTGTGAGAAATAGACCAAGTAAGTATCAATCAAATGTAAAAGGATTAATAAATCTGTTACTGCAGGGATGAGTAAAGTACTGCTTGCAAGCATGCCTAACCAGTTTCCCATTGTAAAAAAGGGCAGTATATGTTATGTAACTGCATATTGTAGCAAAAACACATAGGAAGTGGTAAGGGCGGGCGTTGGGGCTGTCTTTTGTAGATTTGACGTTCAAAAAGTGCTGATTTTCAGCCTACTTTGAATAAATGACTTTTGATTTTGATTATTTCCTTACTCATTCACATCAAAATCTGCATAACTTTCTTTATATTGTTATACTACTAACTACCGCCCGCGGTTTCACCTGGATCCAGAGGGAACTACTTCCCTTATCCGGATGAAGATAAAAAGGGTAAAATCTACATATCCACCAATTTTTTGCTTAATCGGTACAGCAGTTCTTGAATTATAAATACTGTAACTAACATAAATGCTTACCTCATAATCCTCATCTTCGCATTTAATATTCATATCATCCTGCAAACAGGCTTCAACCTGATTCAAAGCGGCAGCTTCATTACTATCCATACTTCCGACATCATCATCAAAGTTTGGATAGTCATACGTCACCAAGGACTCATCGCCCACAACTGGTTCTTGCTTTACTCCATTCTCTTCACAATCCATTTCGAATTTAGGTACCGATACATAATGTTCTAGTTCTTCTTTCGGATGAAATTCATCGTCCATTTTTGTACAGCCATCGTCAATATCGTTACCCTCTTTTTCGATGCTTACAGATATCGATTCTTGCTTTACTTCTACCTGAACATTACAGAAAGGGTTGTCTATATTTTCCGGTATACAAGTATCGTCTAAGTGTATTTCTGTCTTTATTTCTAGTGGAATATCTTCAGGTAGATTATCAATTTCAGTTTCTTCTTTTATTATCGTGTCTGTTTGCAGTTCCGCTATCTCGGAAGGTGTGGGGTAGCTTGGGGAAGCCATCTTTGTTCTGAAATTATAATAATTCTAGTAAGTATTTAGGAACGTTCATCATTAAGTACGATCCAGCAAAATTTTTTATCAATCTTTATTTGTCTCAGTAAAAAAATGATTTTTACTCTCTTCTTGAAATATTTATCTGTTGTATTAAGTAGCAGATTGAAAATTCAAGTAGACCGTTCCAATAAGTCATTTTTATGTACTCTTAAATTATCAACATAAATGAGGGGACCAGACAATAAATAGTAACCTACCCACTTGTTGAATCAAAACCTAACTGATTTTGACTTTATAGTTTATTGATGAAATTAGAACACAAGTATAACCATAGATTGTATACAGGCTAGAAGTAATATTTTATTTTATGTTCTTATTTTAGATTAATTGACACAGAAAATGCTTAAAAAGTGTTTTCAGCTTAAAACATTAAAATGCATAAAATTGTTGGGTTTTCCACTTTTCAGCAATATAAAATGTTTGGGTGAACATAGATTAAGAATATGATCTCAGATAAGATAATTTTGGCAACTATTCACTCTTAGCAATTTTGCTCAGCAATTTGATGTTTTCAAAACAAATGTTTAAACATTTATAAACATTGCCTATAACCTTATGAATGCACTGATTTGCAGGAAATATCGAAATTATATACCATACATAATGAGCTGTAAATACTGTATAAAATAAAATATGACCCTCAAGGTCGCACTTACTTATTAGAATCAGATTGCTTACAATCGGAGTCCCCTTACACACAGGTATCCATTACGCCTTCGATCAAATATTTTATAGTAACATACACAACATTAAGCTATTACAAAACATATTATTTTCATTTAGTCAGCTAAAGGCACGACCGGAACATTGCTTCATTATCTACAGTCGCCGATTATTGAACGTAATTTTAATACAAGAATCACTAATTAGCTAACACCGCTGATTATACTGAAAATTACGTTCATACGTAATTCACACGAGCTACTTGCATGGGGTTTTACGCTCATGCGAGTATTACAACGTTATTGTATTTATTTGTGACACTGATAATAGCCATGTTATTATAAAATTTCAAATTCTAGTGCAAATTAATAAAATCTAAACATTCCACTTTGCACTATAATTTTGACAGTTATTAATGTTTTCCATTTTTTATCTGTACTTTTTTTACAACATTTTTCTTATAATCGACTAAAAGTTGTAAGACAATAGTCGAACAAGAAATGGAGACGATCAAAACTGGGCCTTACTTTCTAAGTTTTACAATAAAATAATAAAACACAGAGGCGGCAGTAAACACTAGAGCTAAAAATATGAACATGTTTTTTATATCACACCTTAGAGTAGCTGGAAAAGTGATTTTTATGACAGCGCACATTAATCGACTAATGGATTTGTTAGTAAGTAGTAAAAATAACTTCTACAACATGGCGTCGAAAAGCAAAATTGAACGGATCCTTTTGTGAATCAGCTTGCGTATAAATTCCCAGAACGCATCTTTTCGGTAGTTGTCGATTTGGTGGTAAATTCTGAATTTTGTTATTTTGGTTTGGTTATCTTTGCGAAAAGAAGTCGATATGAGTGCATTTAATTGTTTTCCTGACAGGAGTTGCTGTATTGAGCACCTGAGGACATGGCTAATCCCTTGGACTTGAAGTTGGTGATCAAACATCTCTCAAATGGTACGCTCAGTGAAAACCTGTGCATAAATTGTTTGAAGCCTCTCCCGGACCAGTATGAGAATGTATTCACGAAAGTATGTAAATACGATAAGGAGTATTGCATTGCGGATGTGCTGGAGATAATGTGCGAAGTTACGGTAAGTTTTTATTGCTTTTTAATTGCACTAGTAGAAGCAACCTTTCTCAATACACATTTCGCACCTTTCTGATGATATTCTTATGTAAGTCGTGGTTCTGTGGCTAAGCAGCTAAGCAGAGCAAAAGTTATTTACCACCACCTATCTTTTAAAAAGTAACTTTTATGTATTTTCAGTTACCAAACACAGAGAACTACAATATTTGCATCAATTGCTTCATGATGGCTTCTATGGCATACAAGTTTTATTTGCTATCCAAACGGAGTCAAGAAGTCCTGAATTTTTACACAGATGAATTACTTCACAATATTGACCAAATTCAATTAATAGGGGAAACAACAAATAAAACGCTATGTTTCTCTCTACCGGAAATGTTGATCAATACACCTGTTTACGATTTCCATCTCCACGCAATAGGTAAAGAAAATGATACCGAAATTATTAAAAAAATAAAAACTGAAGTTCCTGAAAAGACAAGTATTGAGAAAGACGATGATGATAATGTAGTGTTTATAATACAAGATGATGGTGAGCTAGCATTCTACCGAGCACTACCGGACGGTAATCTGATGCAACTAGAGGAAGCAGAGCCATTCATGGAGAAGTTTAGAGCATTGTTAAGAGTTGATGAAGGGGAAAAGCCTAAACGGAGAAGGAAAAGAGGTCCGATGTCAACTAAGCATTGTAGCAGGTGTCCCGTCAAATATCATTTTATTGCTAAACTGCAGGAGCATATGAAAACTGAACATAATGTTAATCTGTATGTTTGTAAGGTGAGTTTAAGAGTATGAACTACTAATGCTGAAACATCTCTAATGCTCTATGAATTAAACTGAAATGCAAAAACATTGTTAAGAGAGTAAATTTCATTTACTAAATTATTACATTGTTACATCATTACATTGTTACCAGTCACAAATACATTATGTGAATCAGTAGCGGCGTAAGGAGGGGGCGGTCCGCCCCGGGTACCACATCTGGGGGGGGTGCCATCTCGGTCGGCACATATCTGCATGACCAGGATGATCGAGGTGACACCCCTCTCAGTCTAGCTGTCACCCCTCTCTTGTATTTTTGGTTTTACCTGATGACTTGAAAAAAAATAGTTTTTTATTAATTTCTAGTTTATTCTGCGCTTACTTTTTGAGTCCTCAATATAACAAAAAGTTCAAGCACCAAGGTATCTTTGCGTCCCAAAAATCTAAAATTTCGCGCTCGCTACGCTCGCGGCTTCTTCCCTTTACAGTGATTTTTTCAAACTTGTTTCGGTACTGACGTATTCCAAAACTCAAAAATTTCGCGCTCGCTGCGCTCACGCCTTCCACTTTACGGTGGTTTATTTCTCGTTTTTTAGGTATCTTTGCGTCCCAAAAATCTAAAATTTCGCGCTCGCTACGCTCGCGGCTTCTTCACTTTGCAGTATTTTTTCAAACTTGTTTGAGTACTGTTGTGTTCCAAAACTCAATAATATCGGGCTCCCTTCGCTAGTGCTTTATAACTTTGCAGTGATCTGTCTCCGGTTTCTTCATGTTAAACCATGGCTAAACCTAGCGAAAAGCACAATTAATGATTTCTACACGATTTTTTTTACTACATGATTTTATTTTGTGGTTTTTTGGGGGGGGGGGGAGGGTACTCAATAGGAAGTCCGCCCCGGGTGCCACCCGATGCTACGCCGCCACTGATGTGAATAACAGAATACAGACTGATAAAGACTTTACCATTCTTTGCAACTTACAGTTGGGTAAAAAAGCATTCAATTAAAATATTGAAATACAAAGGTTTTTAGTATATAAATAAAATTGCAGGTTTGTAAAGCGGTAACGGAAGATTACCAGGAATACCACAGTCACTTGAAGACTCATACAAATGTACACCAGTGCGCTCTGTGCAACACTGTGTTTAAGAAGAGAAGCACTATCATCAAGCATCTCAAGTGGCACGAGAGGAGGAAGAATATTAGTAAGGTTCGTAGAACGTTGTTAAACAAATGCATAATAAGAAACAAATCTTAAATATCAGGGCATGTCCTGGCAAGTTAAGTTGACACTAAATTAAAAAAATCTGTGTTTGCAATGTTATGTCAATACCTAGGTTTTGCAGGAAAGGGATATAGGGAACAAACCATATTCATATTAAACTACCAGAATTTCATGGTAAGAAATGGGTCTTACCATGAAATTCTGGTAGTTTAACTTAAATAAATAATAATTTATGTATCAAAAAAACTTACATCCAAATTGGTCTACATGTTTAAGAGTTCTGTATAATGGACACATAGTTTTCAAACAAACACCTCTCTTTTTGATCGGGAGGTTAAAAACTTTATATAACAAAAAGGGTGTCTTCGGCGTTTCTTCCCGGTTCTTGTCCATAAGACTGCACCTAGCTTTTAACATTTCATAAGAAATTGTTGTAGTGTATTTATGAAATAAAACTTTAACTTTGAAAACCTTCACAGGCAGAAAACGCTCACATCTGCGAGATATGCGGAGTGATCTTAGAAGATGAAGTGTCTCTGCGTCAGCACTATGATACTAAGCATTGTAAGAAGTTCACATGTTACTACTGCGGCAAGATGTATAAGGGAGAAATGAGCTTTGAAATGCATATCAAGAAACATGAACAGAAAATGGGAGAGAACAGGTATGTAAATATTATTTAAAAATTAAAAGTAAACACAAGTTTAACTACCCCAGTTGGGGGCTTTTTGATACATTTTTTTTAATATTTCAATCGTCATAGTTTTCCTTGTGTATTTTTAGGGTTCCGTACCCAAAGGGTAAAACGGGACCCTATTATTTTCGCTCCTCAGTCCGTCCGTCCGTCTGTCACCAGGCTGTATCTCATGAACCGTTAGAGATTTGAAATTTTCACAGCTGATGTATTTTTGTTGCCGCTATAACAACAAATACTGAAAACTAGAATAAAATAAATATTTTGGGGGGCTTCCATACAACAAGCGTGATTTTTTGTCCGTTTATAAATAACTAGCTTCTGCCAGCGGTTTCACCCGCATCCCGTGGGAACTACTTCCCGTACCGCGATAAAAAGTAGCCTATAGCCTTCCTCCATAAATGGGCTATCTAACACTGAAAGAAATTTTCAAATCGGACCACTAGTTCCTGAGATTAGCGCGTTCAAACAAACAAACTCTTCAGCTTTATAATATGAGTATAGATGTTATGGACCAAGTGATAAATTGGTCAGTATACATAATGCCCGGTCATTATGATAAATGCCCAATATGAGAGTGCAATTTGATAATAATTATTCAAATAATCAAATTGACCGGACACTATACATATTGCCCGTGACCTTTTGGGCAAAGTAATACAAACATTTTTAATTTCATTTTTTTTATCGTTATTGCCTTTAACTTAAAATAAAATAAATATTGAACCACTTTAATAATCAGCCTCGTGATTTGGATTAATTATAATTACTTCTGCCTTAAAAATTCACTAGTTTTTGCATTTAAAAGTTAAGAAAATTCATAAATTAAAAATATGACATAAAAATAATTAACTTTAAAACAAAAAATTTACAACATAACTTTGTTTTATAGAAATGCACTGGTAGTTCTTTTGTTTATTTGTCCACATAACATTTACATTTTTAAATATTAAATTATAAAAATAAAAAACATTTAAAAATATAAAAAATTGATGGCACATAACATTTACATTTTTAAATATTAAATTATAAAAATAAAAAACATTTAAAAATATAAAAAATTGATGGCACAGGGTCCAAGGTACCGGTGGTTAGGGTCCCAGAGACAGAAACCTCCTCACAATACGCGCCGTATCAAGGAGTACTACCTTCTGAATCAGTCCCTTGATCCAACCGCCTAACGAGAGCCTCATGAGGTGTTGGTCAACGCTCTTGGCTATTAGACCATTGGCCGTAACGACAATCGGCACAATGACAGCCGTGTCGAAATTCCACATGGCGACAACCTCGTGCGCTAAGTGAAGATACTTTATTTGTGAATTCGTGAAATGACTAAAACAAAATAAACTAAAAGTTTAAGCAATCAGACTCAATATTTGGCATATTAACATCTTTTCTTAATAAAAGTCAAATGAAAATATAGGTAATTAAAATAGAACATAAAATTTAAAACAATAATCATAAAATATGTAGCAAGTCTAACAGGATTTATTTATTAGAACAACTGCCGCTGTGATGGTATTTTGGGGAACACAATCTATACTAATATTATAAAGAGGAAAACTTTGTTTGTTTGTTTGTTTGGTTGTAATGAATAGGCTCAAAAACTACGGGACAGTTTCTAAAAATTCTTTCACCATTCGAAAGCTACATTATCCACGAGTAACATAGGCTATATTTTATCCCGGTACGGGCAGTAGTTACCACGGGACGCGGGTGAAACCGCGGGAAAACGGCTAGTTTATAATATAGCTTTATTATCAAATGGCCCAACTGTCATGTAGCAATATAATAATGCCCGTGCAATGTGATAAATAATTAAGATAGTTATTAATCACTTGGCCCGATAAAGCTAGACATTATTCATAATGCTCGGGCATTATTTATAATGCCCGAATTAATCACATGGTCCATAACATAGATAGTACGGAACTGTACGTGCGCGAGTCCGACTCGCACTTGGACGGTTTTTTTTAAATACTCCACAATGTCGCGTATCTCGTCTGTGTCCGAAATGTACCTTAAGCATGAATCAGTAGTCACCAATATATTTTATAGTATTACCTACCCAAGCAGCAAAATAGTCGAGTAAGAATTTGTTTACTCAGCCTTTAATTGTATAAGAGCCGAGTAACCGTTCTTAAAACACTCATTTATCGTATAATAGCGGTAATCTCGACTATTTGGCAATTTTTGCTAATGTGTGCTTTATGGACGTTGAATAAACGTTTACAGCACTATGTTTTAGCACGTTTACTCCACCTTTTAGCAGATGCTGAATTAAAGTGTCTAAAATACTTGTTACTCGATCGTTTGATCTATAACAGTCGTATAATAGCTGCAGAATAGCTGATTCGCTGAATTGGGTGCTTTTATACAGCCACTACTCAGCTCTCTTTAATGTTTCTATAAGAGCTCTGTAAACGTAATCAAAATGGTTATGGCAAGATTGGTGCTGTTACTGCACACTTATAGATTAACTCGTATAAAAGCTTTAATACGATATTTACTCAGCTTAAGGTAGTATTGTAGAGTTCTGAGAAACAGTAACACCACAAGTCCGTCCATTGTGAATTTCCAAGCGCGAGTCCGAGTATTTTAAGTGGTTCCGTAGACTCAAGTAACACAATAATTTACAATGTAAATGACGACGGACGACATTCAGAACTAGGGCCGAGTCATACAAGTAATGTTGGAATAAGTTCAGATATTGAATGTACTGAAATCAGTTTTGATTCAGAAAGCAGTGAAAAAGACAGTGTCGAAGATAATAATTGTCAGATGAATTTAAGAGAATGGGCTCTTCAATTAAATATATCTCATGCTGCATTTAGACACCTGGCAACTGTTTTAAATAAACTCCTGCCACATGTTCTCCCTTAAGATCCACAAACCTCATTGACTGATTTTCTTCGGTTTGACTTATCGTTTGTGCTAAGGCCACATCCGTTACATTTATCTGTCCCAATTTTTCAAAAAATAATGTTAATTAAAATGATTTTTTTGGTCTGGTACCAATAAGCGAACCCTAAATCCTGTTATCATGGCGATACCTTGTGCTATAAATGTGGTGACCAGCACTCTTACTAGACTTTTAATCGAATAAGTTCACTGTTATTACTACTGGATTACCAATATGGCCACAGCATTTAATATTATTAATAATAATATATGTAATTTAATAAATTAGTTGTCCAAATTTAAGAAAATAGACAGCGCATGAATGTTTATGTAAAAATGCCTTTGGGTTTAACAATAAAGCTTGTTGCGCATGATGTTTTGAAGTAGCTACACGAACAGTAAAAATAAACATATTGATTGCTCAAAACAACAGACGTTCCTTATAAAAGTAAAAAATCTTCAGAATATTATTCTCGTTCAGAATCTGCGATATTTTTACTCTGGCGTCAGCAAAACTCCAGCAGGGCCCTCAAGGGCCAAGGCCTGCCGGGGCTGCGGGATTGTTCGAAAGATTTACATACCATGGCCCTGGTACATAAAGGGCTTAAGAAGGAACATGACGGGTTTTAGTCAGTAAGAGTCTTCCATTCACGCTGCTAACCTATAGCGGTAGGGTTCATTTGATGATTTCCCATTAAATAAAAAAAAGAAAGGTTTTGGGCCTCTCAGGTTGGGCAGGAGTTTCTTGAAAGCAGCGCCTGCCTCCTCCAGTTAGGGGCCGTAATGTGATGTTCGAACATTGTGGGATATTTTTGTACTTTCAAAGTCCAGTAGCAGCCTGGGGGTTAATTGTAGGCGATTCTTGTTATAGTAAAAAATCTTCAGGGCATTATTCTTTACGAGAATCTACTATTTTTTTTCTCTGGCCGGCACTTTCATTTTTGGGTAGAAAATGTTCGAGACTTGAATGATCTCCTTTAATATATTATTCCTTTTTAGATTAGATTAGATTAGATTAGATTATGCTTTATTGTACACCAAGAAAAAATAAAATTTACAACACAGGACATCACAATACACAAAGAATGAGAAATGGCGGTCTTATCGCTAATCAGCAATTTCTTCCAGACAACCTTTGGATGGAGTTTATCTGGAGAATAGTTAGAAAAAGGGTAGTTTAGGGTGTACATATAATTGATAAATATACGATAAATACTAAAGATATAGAAAATAAATAGTCAATAAACGATAAAATATATAAAATACATGTAATAATAATAGAAAAAATTAAGATAAAAGAATAACAATACAGCGACAGTAGTCAATGAGCCAGATAGTGATCCTTCACCATTTTTTTGAATACTGCGATCGACTGCGCCCGTCTTATTGCCACTGGCAGTGCATTCCACAGACGAGTGGCCTGCACAACGAACGATTTGTCGTAAAATGACGTGAAGTGCACTGGCATCTTCAGTTTTAGATTTTCTGATGACCTGAGTGATCTTGAGTGCGTATCACAAACAAACTCAAAACGACTGTTGAGATAAGCGGGGGACGTAGGGTGAAAAAGGATACTATAAAGCAAGGAGAGTATATGAGCGTTCCGGCGAAGTCGTATTGGAAGCCACTTGAGCTTAACACGAAATTCTGACACATGATCATATTTGCGTAAACCAAATATGAATCTTATACAAACATTCTGAAGACGCTCAAGTTTATTCAGCTGGTCCTCTCTGAGATCAAGATAGCTGGCATCAGCATAGTCAAGAATAGGAAGAAGAAGAGACTGTGCAAGCGCAATTTTTGTGGCAATGGGTAGGAAATTTTGCAGCCGTCTTAAGGATCCTGCAGATGCAAATAACCTTCGACTGGTTTCTTGGATCTGCGGCTCCCAGGACATTCGGCTATCAAGGTATACGCCCAAGTTCTTGACCTTATTGCTATAGGGTATTTGGACACCATCATACACGACTTGAGGGAGATTAAACCAGTCAATTTTGGAGACCATCCGAGAGCTACCGATGATAATCAGCTGAGTTTTTAAAGGGTTGATTCGAAGCCCGTAGCGCCTGCTCCACTCAGCTATTTGGGAAAGATCTTTATTTATTATTTCGATTGCCTCGGACAGTCCCCCTAACTGGGCTTGCGAGTATATTTGTAGATCATCTGCATATAGGTGGTAGTTGGAAATCAGTTTATTTGAGATGGAATTTATAAAAATTGCGAACAGTAATGGAGATAAAACGCCACCCTGCGGCACACCAGCTGTTGTTTCACACCATGAAGAGTATTTATCTTCAATGCGAATACGTTGCCGGCGCCCGTACAGGTAACTTTGAAACCAATCAATGGCCGTTGGAGATATGTTAAGAGAGCGAAGAATACCAAGCAAAATGTCAAAATCAACGGTATTAAAGGCATTGCTGAAGTCCAGCAGCGCCAGTACCGTTAACTTCCCATTTTCCATGCCCAGCCTGATGTCATCCGTAATATTGACCAAGGCTGTTACTGTACTGTGACCAGGACGAAAACCGGATTGGAAAGGATTAAGAAGTCTATTCTTGGAAAGGAATGAACTTAACTGGTTGTGAATAAGACGTTCCAGGACTTTAGATAGGAATGGTAATATAGATATAGGGCGATACTCGGAAAAGGATGTGGGATTGGATTTTTTTGTTAAGGGGGTAATTTGGGCCTCTTTCCACGCATCAGGGAAGACACCACTAAATATGGAATAGTTAAGGATGTGACAGATGACGGGAAGGATTTCGTCCAGGATAGGGAGGATCATTTTACGGCTGACACAGTCACTTCCAACAGCATCAGAAGTGATGGATGCAATGCTCTTCTTAACATCACAAGCAGCAAATTGATTAAAGACAAAAGGTGGATAGTCAGGGGTTGGAAGACAAGACAGATACCTACTTTTTCTTAACCTTTGAAATGTAGTTTACTTTACAATGAGTTAAAATTTTAATAAATTAGGTAAGAGCCTCCGTGAGATCATTTACAGCACTTATTAGTCGAGTAAAAGCATTCTATCTCCTGTTATAGACCTAAAATGGCGCATAAAAGCAATTCGGCTTCGCTATTATAGCACAATTTACCTGTATAATAGCAAATCGATTGCGTTTATTGAACTAAATATCTTATATACGCATTGTGGTTGCTCTTAAAACACTCCTTGTGTTTTCTACCACTTTTACTCAAATCTTACAGCATGTTTTAGTTGCTTACTCAGCGCTTATTCCACTTTAATAGGACTTTAGTCTGAATAATTTGCGCCTTTTTCGCGTTGAGTAAACGTTTCGAGAACTTTTACTCGACTGTTTTTAGGACTTTTATTGAACTTAAAGGTGAAAACAGAACGTGCTCTCGACCATTATAGCACGTCTATTTGCTGCTTGGGTATGCCTTTCTACTCATCCAACTTTAGTTACAATTATATGGACTGTTACTTCAAGCTACTAATTATTAGTATTTTTCGTCAGTTTTATCTATCATTAGACCAAAAAACGAAGGCAGCTGATGGTAACAAATTCTTAAATTATTTAACTAATATTCCAGCACCAACAAAAGCCTCCCAGTGAAGAAAGAAGCACAAAAATCAAGTTCTGTCAAGCAGAAACAGGCCAACGAGAAGCGTACTATGTGTTCTACTTGCGGAGGATACTTTGTGGATGAACGGTCTTTACTGTGGCATCAGAGGCTGCATACTAATGAGAGGCCTTATAAATGTGATGTGAGTAGAAGTTTTTTGGTTTCAGGACCCGAAATGTGAAATGGGACACTTTTACTAAGATGTTGCTGTTCATCTGTGTTACCAGGGTTTGTCTTGTTATAGGTAGACAGTCGAAAGTTTCACATTATATTGATGCTATAATAACAAATACTAAAGACCATCAGAATGAAATTAATATTTTAGAAGGTATCTTTACCACAAATGTGTTTTTTTGCTTGTTATTGATAATGGTACGAAACTTACATTTGGTAGGGTTGCGGTAAAGAGACTTTGTTGAGTCCACCCTTTATGAAATACTAGATAAAACCCCGGTCAACATATTTGTTAACAGACTTCCCAAAAAGGATGAGGTTCTCAATTCATCAAGATCTTTTTGCTTATGTACCTGTGTTAGTAAAAAATATTTTGCATAGATTTTTTTTCTTTCTAGTGTTTTTAGAAGTCGTTTTTTTTTTGTGTTGCAGGTGTGCGGTCGCGGCTTCGTGTCGCAGAACCGCCGCAACCAGCACGCGGTGTGCGCGCACACGGCGCCGGCGCGGCGCTGCCCGCTGTGCCCCGCGCTCTTCCATCTGCGATCCATGGTCAACACGCATATTAAGAAGGTAACGATCCTATATCATGGTTATTGTACAGGACAGTTTAGTTCCTGCTCTGTACACTATAATTGTTGCGTGATAGCGAGTATGTCCAACATGTAAAACACTTCAAGTAGTACCCTGTTTATTTATTTACTAGTACCTATAGTTCACGGTAAAAGGTTGGTGATTTCTACGTTTGTCTGTTCAACGTGTTGGTAAGTTGCACACCAAGTATAAAGAAATTCGTGACAGGTGAACTTGTTGATTCGCGTTGTCAGCAGTATTGCAGTAATGTCAATGTACGTACGTGGACCTATAGTTATATCAGCCTATTACCACAGATTATATAATAGTTACTACGTAACAGATAAATCACTCCATACAAAAAAGTCCATACCTACTGTTATAAGCACCTACAAGTTCCCCAACTACCTACAAATTCCTAGCTGCGTTATAAAATGAACCTTAAAAGCTCGAGCGCTTGATTGTTATTCGAATGCGATAGCGCACAGTTCAGTGACCGCAACCGTGCCGTGGCCGTGCTTAGGGTTGCTACTTACAATTTATTAATATTTACGTAGGAAAACAAAGTTACGTAATATCAAGAATATTTTTCTTTAGTTCACTATTGTATTGCCTACTAAAATGGAGTATGGGTAGTGGGTACATATTACTAAATATTACCTAATACGTAAGCATAGGTAAGTACTTAAGTAAAGCTTTCGTCAAAATCAAAGGCGGTTTCCAAGTATTTTTCGAGCACAAGTGCCATACCCCATATGGTACAACTCCGTCGAGTGTTGATACATACCTAAAATTGGTTTCTGCGTAGCGACACGCGTAATGTTCCGAGTCGTCATTAAGTTGGACCAGAACTATACCTACTTACACTCGAGATGTGTTTTGAGCTACAAAACTCACAATACAGTTCATATAACTAAGTAGGTATCTAAAGTAAAATAAGTACCTAATGATCTCTTTTGTTAAAATCATAAAGTAGATAAGTATTAATTTATTAAAAAAAAAATAGAATTACTAGATAAGCTCATACATATAAAATGTTTCTAAATCTTACAATAGTCGCATATAAACCAACACAACTCAAAATAATCCATCAGTTTGTGAGGTAGCTTAAATAAACCTAATAAAAACCAACAGCATAACATGCCGCGAAATAAAAATAATAATATTGGAGCGCGCGCGGCGCGTGTGACTGTTGTGCGCCCTGAGCCGCGTGGGGCTACCGGTAACCCAGCGAGCGGTAGGCATCTATCGCGCGCGAGTACGTCGAGTGACAGAGGCCTGCTATTACGAACACTGCCGAATGTGTGTCAACAGTGGCAGTGTCAACAAGCATAATCCAGTCTTGGGACAAGTAGTAATGTGTGCGTTACGCTGTGGTGTTAAGGTTGAATTTGTTATGTTCACCTTTGGGAAGTCGCTTCGATGCGCTTCTTAACCCATATACTTCCACAGACGCAACGCAAAGTAGGCCCTATACTACATTTATCTTAACATGATCTCAAAGTACGCTTTATTACTGGCAAGATTCATGAATCTATCTAATGAGTAGCTTTAGTGTAAAAAAATAACATAATTATGTCCACGTATATGCCTACATTCTCACTACTTAAAACTTCTTACTTCTCACTAAAAATTGCAGGTGCACCTAAAAGCGCATAAACGCCGCAACCGCATTAGCAAGCATCAGAACGTGCATTGGCGAACTGAGACCGTGCCCATACAGGAGCTCAGCGTTGACATACAGAATGACATCCTCGAGTTGCAAGCCGCTAACAACCAGCAGGAATGGGTAAGAGGTACTATACTATCATCATCATTCATCTTAAAGTACCTATGTATGACAAAAGTATATTTTGTAATCTAGTAGTTTCTGAGATTAACTTTCAAGCAAAAATGTCTTAGCCCATTATGTCACCTACTTTAACTAGATATGAGATCAAAATTGTAAAATTGCTGTACCTAATATAAAGCCTACCAAGCTTTACATTTAAGTAACCATCATACGAGCCTGTTTCCCCAACTATGTTCTAACCGGATGCATCTGAGTACCAGTTGTTTTTCAAGGAGCAACTGCCTGTCTGTTACCTCCTCTACCCAGTTATCTGGGCACCCCAATAACCCAATACCAACTTTAAAATATAAGTATTATGTGCTAATATACTTTTTCTTCTTAATATTCCAGGCAGCTGAAGAAAGTCAGTCTGACATGAATGAGATGGACATTACTTTGCCCAGGAGTTACGTCCGACAGGAGCGTCTTGAAGCTTCAGATAAAAAGAACAGACCATACGCTGTAGACCTTAAGGCCCATAGGTTATTGCCGCAGCAAAATAATGAGATTTAGTGCTACTAAAGGTCAACATCAACTTAAGGCGATTATCACACTGCCCCGCATGATGCAGCGTAGTGCGTGGATGCGTTTTTTTCCGTTGCTTGTAAATATCTCCGTTTGTATGGAAAACACGCATAGTCCAACACACTGAAAATGCATCCACGCGCGTTCATGCGGATCACGCACATACATGCGGAGAAACACGCACCCCCGCGCGTAGGTGCGGGGCGAGACGCAAGGTATGGCACACTGAATCCCGCAGTGACGCGCGTGATTTTGAATGGGCGTGACGTGTATGTTTGAAAATGGAACTCGATGAGAGCCGTCGTGCGTGAATTAACAAAACGCACCTACGCGCGTGAGTGCGTGAAAAACCCGCACGATGATGCAGATCTGCACTCCCGCAGGAACGCGCGTAGGTGCGTCGACACGCAAGATGCAGCGTGATGCGGGGCAGTGTGAAGATCACCTAACGGTCCGGGTCCAGACATGTATCATTTGCCCGATCCGATCACCGTATCGTATCAAACACCGTATCAAGGTGTGGACGCCTCCGATTTGCTCCGTATGATGGACAAAAACCGACACGACATGGGACGGGCCGTATCATAACGGCGTATCGAGATCGCGTATCATTACCCGTCCACATATGCGATCATGCTACGCGTCGACGATACGGATACAGTGATCGGATCGGGGAAATGATACATGTCTGGACCCGGCTTTAGGATGTACAATACTCTTTGAATGAAACTTTTTTCTGCAATGCATACTAGTCTGAATTCTTAGGAAATCGCCTCTTTGGTGGTGACTAGGGAAATACGGTTTACTAGCCCTTTCCCAGTGTGACCTTCAAACTGGAGCAGTTATGAATTTAATATAATAAATAGTGTCTTGCAATAATTTATGAGATTAGTGATTTTGTTGTATATACTGTTGTGTAATGTAATTGATTAATTATTTTTTGATTATGATTGATTCTATTGCATTAACAAATCAAATTTTGTGTGGTTATATTAAAAATGTGTTGAAATTATATTGCGTTTTGAATTTTTATATTATGTAACTTAGTAGCACAGAACTATATTTTTAGTACTATTCGTGAGAAGGAGGGTAATAACAGGCATAAAAGAAAACAACAATAATCCCTTTTGTATATACATTTATTGTTTTTTTTTTTTTCAATTTTATATTATTGTTTACCAGATATATACTTTCATATAATATAATCATCAATTGTCTATCGAATTATATACAACTTACATTAAGCCTGAAGGTCCTTATGAACAACTACATTGAGTCTTATTAACTAGGTGGAATCATTTTGTTTATATCTAGTTGAACGTAGCCACGTGAAAAATGCAATTTTCACACAAACGTATCGAATCTGATAATATAATTGGGCAAAATAAATGTCAAATAAAAAACTGCAAATGATTAAGTTTATGCCCTGGACGTAAAGCAGAAGAAAGTATTGCTTGTCGTCAATACAGTTTGAAAAACAGTTATAACTCGACAACAATATTGCAATCAGTCTTTTGGTCTCACCGTTAAATTGTTCTACATTATTTACGTTCTCGTTTACATTGGAGAACAGTCATATCTAGAACTGAAAATTAAAATGACGAAATCTACACTTAACTCTTTAATTGTTGGCATTGTCTAGAAACTATTCGTAAACAATATTTTAGTAGATTTGTCAATGTAAATTAGCTTCTACAAAAATATTCTTCAAACCTAACAAAGTTACTTTCGTTAATATTTTACCTAACTACATAGTTATTTTGACCTGTCAGCAAGACGTCAAAATGCCTCAAGCATCTGAAAAATTACTTTTTAAGTAAATGGCAGTTACAATATCGACTGTTAGGCCACTAAAACACCATGGGAACCCCATAACATGTAGTTAAACTGGTATTAACTTAAGGCTTGAAGCCTACCAAAAATACAGCTGACGTTAGTTTTGAAAACAGATATTCTAACGCCAAACTTTCAGACTTAAAAAACTGGAGGTCACCTTACAGGTACTGACAATAGAGTTGTCGAGTTACAAAAAAGCGTATGAAAAACATAGAAAAAAACAAACAAAATGAATAATATTTGATCAATTTCTTCCACTTTGTACTATCACTGACCGTTTGCAAGAAATAATAATTTAGGGGGGTCATACTTTAAGTACATGCCTTGGAGGGTTAATTCTCATATTGTTAGGTATTCGGTTGATATCTGGTGGGTTTTCTAGGAACTTTGGTATTTGGGTATTAGGAGGGTTGGCCTTACTAAATAAATTATATTACAAGTGCTTAACATAATAATTTTGGATGATAGAATAGGCAAATTGTTCTTTATCATAAAGGGAGAGCAAGATTTTTACTCTTGTCTTATTTAATAAAGAAGCTAAGCTTGTTCCTATTTGTGTAATTGTGTATTTAAAATTCAATTTTGCAGATCGCATCATGCAAAATTATTAGATCGCACAATTTTCATTGGTGATGAATGAACGATGAAATTGCAAATAACTATGTTTAGCAAATTAAATCAGTGGTTGCTCAGTTTCATCACTTGGGAATTAATGGCTAGAAGATAATTTCATCCAAAAATTAATGAATTTATCTAGTAGACAGTTCAAATGTAGAAATAATGAAACCAGCACAAAAATCTCTTTTTGAAAATCAGGACATAAGTTAAAAATTTACTATTTATAATAAAAAAACACCCAATTTGTTCTGAGCTTAATGAACAGTTGTAGTGCTCGACCTATGTTTTACTGTCTTTACGATTTTAACGTAAATGCTATCAACATGACTGACACGCTTAAGTAATAAGAAAAATATACGCTATACGACTATCTAACACCAAAGATTAGTAAACAAATGGAGTGTTCACGTGCACGAGCCGATTCTGCCGACCAGACGCGTAGGAACCAACGATCCGAAGTATTGTCCCTCCCAGACTTGCCAATCTACGAAGAAATATTCATATTAACACCCCCTTTGCTTACTTTTAGTGTGGAAGCATCGTCAGTCATGTTAATCTCATTGTACGTGTAAACGTGGTGTTTAAACACAGTTTCTTGCAAACGGTCTGACACTCCTACCCTAAGTTTTGACAGAGCAGACTTACATGACCCCGTGCCGCGCGAACTCCATCTGCAAATAAACAACACCCGAATATCTCGTACAATTAACGGACCTTCGTTTTCATATCACTTGTTACCTCTAAAACATTTTTTTTCCATTTTCATTAACTTTATGAACGTATATCTAATGATATTTGATAACTTACGCAGCCACGATGCGTTGTCCCCGTATCACATCTATGGAGCATACAAAGTTATGTGAGAATCGTATTTTAAAACTTAATACTATTTGATGGATAAAACTTGCCATTTTGTGAATGGACTTGGTGAAGAAGCTTGATAAAAATTCGCGAGTGCACATTATAATTCAATGCCATATTAATTTCACAGAATAGACCCGTAACTATTATCTGGACATCACATAATTCTCAAATTGGTGTGGGTATCGAACCCACAGCAATAATTGTCGTCAACACGCTAAAATAGTAATTTGAAGACTGTTAGAGCCAACGGACCATTTACCACTAAAACCTGAATCCAGTAAGCTACTCTTGTATCTATGACTAAACTGTAAACACTGCTAAGAAGATAGATACTCCGAAAATAGATCTGACAAGTTACTTGGTACACTAATTACTTATAAAATATGAAATAGTCTAGTCTATAAAAGTGTAGTAAAGTGTTTGATCAACGTGAGTGAAAACTTACGTCAATAAATCTGTCTCGCTAGCTCGACCAAATGCTCGATATCGCTGGATCGGCGCGGACTCCCAAATAATATTCTATATTACATCAATATTTGTCATAAATCTAAATTGTATTACTTTAAAACTCGTAAATCCCGCTAGTGGCATATTTGTCCGAGACCTATACCTAAAAGATATGTAAAATATCTATTAGTTTTTGTTCTAAAATACTTTATAATTATTTTGATTAAATAATGGAATTATTTACAAGTGTAGTGAATAAAAATTGCATACGACTTATCTAGTTACACTGCTTATACCGTGGCAGTCAAATGTGGAGTCCACAAATGGAATATTCATGCGAAAACACTCCATTCGCTACGCAATCAGTGTTTTGAGAACATCAAAATACTCACCATAACGAAACCACCAGTCCAAATGGGCGACAACACCAAAACGTCACAAGTAATTGCACCAAAATTCGAAAACTTATCTTTATCACGGGTTCTTACACACTATAATCACTTAGTTCACTTTAGTTTTACACACGTTTGGTTCTGGTGAGCTTGACGTTGGTTCCGTAGATGAACCTGGTCCGCCACTCCTCGTACTGCTACGTACAAGCAATGGAGTTGGACGTGGATGGGTGGTCGGGCTTGTCGGCGGGCTTGGCGGCCTCGGTGGCGGTGTGCGGGGCGGTCCCGTTGGCCATGTTCACTTCGTACATGTTTGATGAGTTTGAGTCTTCGTTGTAGGATAGGACGCTTACTTCGTCCGTCTGTGGAATGACAATGTACAATTACAATCAGAGAACCGATAGTCCAGCTATGTATGTTTTAATGTAGTCATGTTATTTGCATAGAACAACACTTCTGTTCTTAGCCATCTTTGGGTGTCTTTTAGGCTACTACACACAGTGCAATTGGTAGTGTAGTTTATGCCGAGCGGCACGCCGGCGGCGTATAAAAGCAAGACATTTCTGAGGTCTGGCAGTTAGAATACCTCGCCGGCAGGCCTGTAGTGTCACCGGCTCTGTGTTGTAGCAAGTAGCCTTTTGGCAAACGTTACCGGTAGTCAGAAGCCAGAAAGTCTGTCCAATGCACCGGTTTTAGTAAAGGGTATCATGTCGACCAGGTATAACTGGGATAAGGTTAGACAGGCTCCATATGGCAGATTAAGGAGCCTCGAGGATAAATTTGATTCCTGCGATCCCAAGCGAGGCACTGGGGTGGTTTTAGCCGGTAAGAGTCCGACACGCTATCAAACACGCAGTTTCAACAAAAAAGCTAGACAGGTGATACGTACGCTGCTCTCCGACAGACGCTTGGTCTTCTTGCTGGGCGCGGGCAGCGGCGGCGCGGGCTCGGGCTTGCGCTTGGTGCCGGAGGTGGTCCGCTCGCGCTTCAGCAGCGACGCCGACAGGTACTGGTGCAGCTGCTTGCGACGCACGTGACGAGCCTGGCGAAGGTGGAAATAAGTATGGGTATTTACTTTTTGACGCATAATTGCACTTCGAAAAGTAGAGAAAGTCTTCATTAAAACAACTATTTTAGTATAGCTGAAATGCTGCATCCCTCTATTATACAGATGAAAAGCTAACTTAACCTTTACGCTTACACAAGCTTTGCGTATGTGTTTGTAGCATTTGAAAATAATAATTTATTATAGTAGGATAGGAGTATGTTTATTCAATAAAATCTCCCTACTGCACCCACTACAAGTCCATTAATTTCTTTAATGATATCTTATAAAATTACCTGTTGTATAAATAGGCAACGTGATTAAACAAGGTTTTTTTAACCTCCTTTCATGTTTTTTACTGTCTTTTTGAATTTATTTTTAAAACTGAATATGACAGTATTTTTAATTGTACTCGTAATTTTAAAATGTTATAACCATAACTTATAATAATTACCTCAATAGTCATTCCTTCTCTCAACATATTAGTGTTATCAGCTTGATAGTTGACCGCCTTCGTAAAAGACAGTATGTCATACGTCAGATCCACATTCAAGTTAGTCTTCTCAAACACGAGCCCAATGAACCACATAGAACAGTAGTTCGCTATGATTTCACCCTGGAATTAACAAAAATGTATATTAAAAACTTGTTACAGTATAGAGATTATACATTCTCTTTGAAGTCCTGTGTGCTGTGGGTAGCAGGTTCGCTTCCCAGCGGGTTAACTTGAGTAGTGTGCTTGAAAATAAAAGGCACACAACATTTAGGTACAGTTTATATAGCTTTCGTGTAGACAGGGCCGGATTTGGGGGTATGAGAGCCCCTAAAGGCCCAACCCTAAATCTGTCCCTGCATACAGACAAGAATTTGTAGTAAAGTTTTTTTTTATTTTACATAATGAAAGATACTCACATTTTCATTCTTTTTGACTTCAGGCGCAGTCTCTGAGGGTACTGGTGCTCCTAAAACCGAAAGATTTACCAAATTATTCATAATGAAACATTAAATTAATGGTGCCTGTATGTTTATGATTAAAATTGTAGTTTGATTACCACATATATTATTGTGGGTGCATGTTTTTGTCTAATAAGTGTAAATAGTTCTTAGTCTGGAGGTAACCTAAATAAGGAGGATATATATTCAGATTGAAAAGCAAATTACGAAATTGGTTCGAAAATCTGACACTGACTTATGCAGCCTAATTTCTATCAGCATATATCTACCAAGTCCTTTTCATTTGCCTTTTATAGTATTCAATCGAAAGCAAACCCTTTTTTGTGCAGTTTTTTTCGTGGAAATCCCTACTAATATTATAAATGCGAAAGTAACTCTGTCTAGGTCTGTCTTTCTGTCTGTCTGTCTTTTCTTCACGCCTAAACTACTGAACCGATTTGTGTGAAATTTGGTACAGACATAATTTGGAACTTGAGAAAGGACATAGGATAGTTTTTATTACAAAGAAATATACAAATAAAAAATAAAATTTATTCCGGACATATAGCGCCATCTGTTGGTCTAACCGAAAATCTGCTGAAAGTCACCATTCCGCGCGAACGAAGTCGCGGGCAAAAGTTAGTAATATATAAATAAGTTACCTGGCGGCAAGGCGAGCGGTTGTCCATTGTTGGTGTTTAGCGGCACTGAGTTGTAGCATTCCGGATTCACGTGCGCTATCGTTATGTGGGAATTGCGCTCCAGAGTGGCTGGAATCAAATCATTATATTGTTAGACTATACCGTCTATACTAGAAGAAACTTATGCCATATACCGACCATAGCTGTGTCAGAAAGCCATCAAAAACGACCCATGTGTATTGTTTGTACAAAAACGGCTCTGAAAATAATTAACTAATTTGAAAATATATTTCACTGTTAAGTAGCTATACTATCTCCGCGTGATATTGGTTGATTATATTTTATCGCGAAAGTTTCTCCGGTACGTGCCTGAAACCGCTGGAAACAGCTAGTAAATATTATAAAGAGGATCTTTTTAGCTAGAAAACATATAGCCAACAAATTAAAGAACTACTGTCCAACATGTTGACATAGTCTACATAGGAATTTTAATTTAGTAGGCCTACAAAATTATGAGTAAAACACGTAGATAAAATAATAACACATTGCTGTTTAATGAGACGCGAGAATTGGGTCAATGACTTGTAAACAGTGGGTATATTATACATATGGAACAGGTATATGAGGTCACATTATTTACTGGGTTTTATGTAAATATTGGTATAACTACTAGTTGAAAATTTAATGAAAGTGGGTGTTGTAATTTTGCAAATAACAAGAAACAAAAAATAAACATATTTAATATCACCTGGGGACAGTGTAGCTTCCAGAGAAATATTTTTTCAAATCAATACTTTCGAAGTCAACAAAATATCATTTTTTCCGCTTTATAATATTACTAGCTGTTTGCCCGCAGTTTCACCCACATCCCAGGGGTACTTCTTCCTCGTAAAAGGATAAAATATAGCCTATGTTACCCGGAAATAGTGTAGCTTCCTAAATGTGAAAGAGTTTGTCAAATCGGTTCAGTAGTTTCGGAGCCTTCATGATACATATGTAATCACTACATAATAACTTAATTTTTAAAACTACGCAACGGATTTTGATGCATTTTTTTTTTTTCATAAAATCCATTAAATAATGGAGAAATACTATCCCGTGCAAACCCAGAGCGGGTCGCTAGTTTAACTATAAATTACAATCTTTCTTCTAAGTCCAAAACATAACTCACTAATAAGATGTCTGATCTTGCTCTCGATGAGGCCGCACCACTGCAGCTGATCATCAGGACTGGCGGAGGAAGCCAGCAGCACTATGAAGTGCTTGTAGCGAGAGAAGAAGTTCGGCGCTTCGAACAGGCGCTCCCAGCCGCACTTGCCGAGCATTATCTCGTCTGTTATTGCTAGACCTGAGGAAAAGAAATTAGTTAAATATGGATTAGATGTTTCCATTAATGCAGAAATTATTGATGAAAATAAAAATCTAACCCTCAAAAGATATACTGAACTTATTAGAATAGTTATAATAGTAAATAAATATAGTTAAAATTCAGTTATGTAAAGAAAACAAAAATACAGACAGTTAAATCAATAAAAAATCTGCTGTTACCAAATTATTTTGGGCTTTTGGCTTTGAGATAGTTCCGAGTATTCCTCCTGCAAGGTCCGAATTTCCGATTATTCCCTAAGCTCTAGCTAGTGCCTTAGTCAACTAGTATAACTTCTAGACAGAAGTTTAGGAAGTCGGGAATTCCTAACCTTCTGACTAGAAAAGTAATTACGTCTGTTACTGTCTGTTACCGAGCTTTTGCGATGGGAGAGGTTATTTGATAATATCCCTCTTCTCAAACCAAAAGATAAGTTGATAATCAATACATGGAGTAAGAGAGCTTATCCCCAATTCCTCACCAAGTCTGAACTCCTCCATGATGACCGTCCTGGTGGAGGCGCACACGTTGAACGTGGAGTTCTGCTGCGGGTACGCTGGAGTTATGATCGGCATCAGGTGGAAACGGTCCGAGATGTTCACCTGCAGAGGTAAGTTTTATATATGAAGATAATTTGTTTTAGGTTTTGGAAAAGTTATAATATTTATCTCATTATAATGTAGGTCTAGTTTTATAGCGAATATCTATATCCAATGTACCTAGTTATTTGCTTACTAGAGATATGTAGAATTTTGACACGACACTAGTAACGCCAAATCATGGTTGCCAGTCAGCAAATTAATTGTTAGACATAGGTTATTGAAATCCACCGTTAGTTCACCATGTAAATAGGTTTAGTGATTGAATGGTAAATAAATAGTAATCGAATTAGAACTCTCTCCATTTGATAGAAATAAAAAATACTAATGTGTAATTTAGGCAGTTCAACACAATAAATTATGTTGACCCATAAACAATACCTATTAGATACACCGGAAAAGTAGAATAAAAAGAGTAACTAGTTGACGACCTACAAAATTGTGGTTTAGAGATTCATCCAGCTTCACAACCGAATAAAAAAACATTTCGACTCAGTTGTTTCTGAGCCTTTCTTTACACACACGAAACGAAACGAACACAACACAAAATATTTCCTCGTTATTATATAAGTAAGATTGATATACAAACGACAACAGGGAGCCACAATTTAACTTATCTTTCGAAATAAGCTTTTATTCCAATTTATCAAGATTAAATAACACTATACTCACTCTAGGATCCCAAACAGGAAATCCAAGGTTGACAGAATCCGGCTGCTTCAGCAGCACAGGCTGCGGCCACTTCCACTGACTGAAGACTAGGAAGAACTTGTGCACAAGAGTGGCAGGCAGTGCGTTGGGGTACAGTTGGCAGGTTCGGGCTACTAGCATGGCCCAGGAGACACCGCCCAGGTAGCCTAAAGTGTTGGAGTATATGCCGTGGCCTGCGAGATGGGAAATAATTATAAGTGAATCAAATAAAGAATTGGACTTGATTTCATTTGACTTGAAGAAAATACCATATCAAAGACAAGGTTGAGTAAATGCTGAAAGTAGATTGATAAAAGAAAACTCTATGAACCAATATAATAAGGCAATAAGTTTTGTTTTGAAAGACTTTGTAATATTATGAGAAATAAAAAAATAACTGAAAGCTTTAAAGATGAGTGTTTTCTTGGATCATAGGACATCGCTCAGCCTTTAATTTAAGCTGATGCAAGTTTCTTATTTCAATCAACGATTGAACTTAATTTGAACATGAATACAACTAGATTATTACTAATGTAGATTTAAGTTTTTAAATGCCAACAATTTTGTATAATATTATATTTATGTTAGTCTTTAAAGTATATATCTATGGGTTAATGCAACTTGTCTATGGCCAAAATAAAGGTATTTTGATTTGATTAAAATACCTCTTGATTATCTCAACCTTCCCTCTACCAAATTGCCTATACAAAATTCAAAGATATACTTACGTTTAGCCCACAGCTTAATGGCTCTAAGCGTGAGCCTAAAGTTGTTGATATTTGGCACGAGACGGAGTATCTCGTCGGTCACGCGACACCCGTTGAGGGACCGCACACATTTCTGGTCTAAATTCTTCAGCAGCATATCGTCGCGAAGGTCAAATGAATCTGTGGAATAAGAAACAGGATTTTATAGATGGTAAATTAAATCTAAAGTCTGAGGAATAGGGTAGAAAATTGTATTGCTGTCGAAAGCAAAGCATATAGTTTGGCTTGATCATAAAAAAAAAAAATCTTTAATTTCTCTTCAGTTACAGTGTGTTATCTATCTATCTATGATCAGTATAAATCTTGTTTTTGTTGGAGGTAAGGCAAATAAAATGTTGCGAATGGATAGGTATTGTCGAAAATCATAATTTCTAGAGTAGAGAGGTAATAACGAATTCATAAGCTTCCTTACTTATTTCAGAACCAATATAATACAAAGTTATGACGGAACCAACCAAAAAAACTTTTTCAAGTAATTCAGTAAAGTTCAAACGCACAGATAACAAGAAATAAACTATTCTTTGATGGTTCAGTTACCCTATAATTAGCCTTGGTTACATGATATAACAATGGTTTCTGTAGTAACGTCAAATACCGTATTTCCGGTGAAGAGCTAATCCCTCTTGATAAGTTTTTGTCAACAAAGTATTTTTCACCAGGAACTATTTTACTCTTTTATTGTGTAAATAGAAAGAATATTTGCTTGCGTGTGAGATGATGGGAGATAGAAGAGTATGGAAGAAGAAAACATACTGGCCGACCTCAAGTAAAATTGGGATAAGGGCCGGAGGATGATTATTTTTTTTATAGTTTGCCATAACAAGGGGTAGAGAACAAGAAAAGATTAGAACATCAGGAAGGGGAAGGTACACCTTTCACAAACATATTCTGGTTACACCCATGTGGGTTATTTCCTCTTTTATAACTACTTATGATGGTAAAAAAGTATAAAAGAAGATTACATCTTACGACCCCAAATGAAATAGGAATAAGATCAGGGGAATAAAATAACTGTTACCCGCAAAGGGAGTATAATATAATAAGGCGATGATAAATCCACAAAGAAATGCGAACATTAAAATTTTATCACCCTAACTACATAAAAGGATTGGCCTTCAGACCTTGATCAGACAAACATGTATTTAAAAAACAAACTGGTTTTCAGTAAGTATCGAATATTATGAATACCTGGCATTTGACCTCCATTATACATGGGTCATTGTGACTCTGTATTTTAAGTTTTTTTTTTTGCATACCAAAGATAATAAATAAGTGAGTCATTTCAGTTCCAACGTTGTATTGGTAAAAATATTGAGGTGTTGTTATGAAATACTGATCAGTAATGAATTATTATGCTTAGGTATAGTTATCGGCACGAATCTTGAGCTCTGACCTACATCTGCGCAGAAGTGAACTATACGTATTGTTGATTTTATTTGTTAATTTCATCATCTTAAATATGATTATAGTTTTTTTTCATTTCTTCTTAAAAGTATTTCTGTCGCAATTTACGTGAATGTGACAGAGAAAGAATGCTATGCATACTTATGGTATCCTATATAATAGAAGTATACATTATAGACTTTAAACTGTAGACTACTTTTTTTGCGACATTGTAATTAGTTCTTAAGTTTACTCTGTATAAAAATACAGAGTAAACAATAAATAACCTTCTTGGGTCAACTTAGTTCTTCCTATTAGTATAACTTGACGCAACTTATTGTGAGAACAAAGTGCTAAGTGTTTTCAAACAGTTATCGTCATACAATGAATGACGTTGAACTTGTGATGGACGTCACTAGAGCATAATATTGTTATAAGTACCTATCTTATCTGTGTTTATGTTGATATAACACATCACAAGTTACCCCTGTGTTGTTATTAAATAGGGATCCCCGATTTGTAATGTTATTTTATTAAAAGTACCTCGGCTGATAAACCAGTCATGCAAATGAAAAGCTAGGTTAATTTTAGCCAGACCACATGAATGATGTGTATATGGTAACCACCTTGTTATAAAACGTGGTCTTGAAAAGTACTGTTTAAAACATAGTTTTGAAACTAAGCCAATGGTCTAAACTTAGCACTAAAACCGGTATTTTTTACTCTATTTTATAATAAAGGAGGTATGATGTAGGGTGGGTTGCACCAGTGGACGGTTATTTCACGGCTGATTATTGTTAAGTTTTCTTTAAAGGAAATAAGTGCAAGATTCCCATTTATAAAAAGTGAGGAAACAAGTTTACCACACGCATTTACTTTTTAACGTTTTGTTTTAGAAAATAATAACCATGGGAATCATTTATATGTTATATGCCATACCTGGTATCTCTTTGAGCGCCAGTCTGGCAAACAGCAAATCAATCTCAATTCCGTCAAAGTTCATCTTGATGACCGGCACAAATGCGTCTTCAACTGCTCTCAAATCTTTTACCTGTACAACAAATAATTATTTAATTAAAATACAGCGGAAATTAAAATCAAGTCTTGCAGAAATGAATTGTTTTAAAGTTATTATGTTAAAAGCTCTCTCATTGGAGTAGTGCAAAGTCTATTCAAATAAGTTTGCCGCTCTGAAGTTGGTTTCTAATCATTGTGCAACTATTGAATTTAATAGTAATTTCTTGAGCCTAATTAAATTTATTTGTTAGGCTAGTTTCACAGGTACGATTATTTTCTGCTATGAGGTTGACATAAATAATAGCATTATAATGTATAATGAGGGAAGCAGAACAGTCGCTTCACAGACAAATGCAATCGAGAAGAAAATGTAAATAATACTTAGTGCATTTATATGCATCAATATGTTACAAATAATTCAATGTGTACTCTCTAAAAAGTAATTCTAAACTATTCTTCCTTTAAAAAGAAGCACATTATCAACGAACACGTTTAGCGTCGGGCCCCATTCACGAAAACAGCGGAAGTGGGGTGGCGGGATCATAATGCGTGCATTTTGTTATATAAATAAACAAGCGCTCACGCCGGTAGACGGAGACAATATTGCGTGTATTTCTGTGAATATACCGGCAATATGGATATGGAAAGAATGTCAACTTAAAACAAAGAAAGGAAGCCTGGAGTTTAATTCAGAAAAAAGTATATATTCGATAAATAGGCTATGTAATTGTATGTATTCTTCAAATCGTTCGAGAAGTTACTGATATAAGAGCTTTATAAGCAAACAAACACCTCAGCTTTATAATTAGTATAAATATAGATGTACTAAATCTCATCCATATCCGATCATGTTTTTTTGAGGAAGAGTAATAACATAAAATATACGTAAACTACCTTTGGGGAGGTTTAAACGTACCCTTAGTTATTTATATTAAAAGGTACTTAGTACATAAGTGTCTTTTTCACTAACTACGCAAATACATCATAAAAACGCAACATTTCACAGGACTTTAACATTCATAAGTTTATGAATATTTCACACAAATGAAGCAACACAGAACTTTGTAATATAATTTTCAAAGCTCAAGTTCTGACTTTGAAAGTCTTCAGAGAACACGTTTTGTAATGTTTAAGAAATTATTTACATTTTAATTAGGAAAACGTTTCAATTTCGACAAGATTCTAGACTGAATATTCAGATCTGTTGGTTGTTAAATTATACTATACTATTTGTTCCAATAAAACATAGCTATAGTTTTACATCAAGCATTGTGATGCTTAATTTAGGCCCAGACTCCACGAAAGCGGAGCGGAAAGAAGTTTTAAAACAAACTACAGATATTTACACCATTATGTATTTGAAAACATAGAACATCGTATACGACATATTTCAACTATTGTTTTTTTTCAAAACTGCCTTATTAAATCTTTTATTCAATTTAATAGCTATCCAATTGCCTATTTAGAACGTCATATATAGAGGATTAAATGTGCCTAAAGTCTCAAAAATTTGTCTGGGCTACAAAAGACGCCTATAGGTACATACAATATACATCCTCAACTTGAAGGGCCGTTTCAAAAGTTCCCAAAAAAGGATACACATTTTAAATACTCAATCTTATTTATATAATAAGATAAATATTTAATAAATAAATCAGTAAATATTTTTTACAAACCTGAGGCTGTAACTTGAGCAGATCGTAGAAAGACGCGAAGTAGTCAATCCGGTCGATGTGACGCGGGGCCACGCACAGCGCGTCTATGTCAGCACCTCTGTGGTGCACCTGTGGTCAAATATCGTAGTTTTATTGTAACAATATACATATTTCAAGATTACAGGGGAAATATACCAGCATCATTTAGTCTTAGGCTATATGCAAAAAGAAAACTGGTAGCCGGTTTGCGCCGATCCATTCTGGTAACATTTACACAAGCAAGCAGACTGAAGCACCGTGAATGTAACTGTTACCAGAATTGACAAGCTTTCTTGTATATGGGCCTAGGCCCAAACCCTACCACAACGGAGACCGGCAGTACGGGGCGGAGATGATTTCACACAACCTCTGTGGTATCTTTGAGCGGAGAAATTCTATTGGTTGTTTAAGAACTTCGCTCCACACTGATCGTCCCCGCTTTGGTAGACTGATCCCTGCGGCAGCCGCTAATATGACGAAATGCAGGGTATAATTCACTGTCTATTTTATTATCGCCATTGTTCTCATTGAAACAGTAAAAAATCGATCAACATGATTTCCACACGTTGTGATTTATCTTATTTAATTGAAGAGAAGGTCGATAACAGATCGACAGCGAAAATGCTCTTCGACTCGCTCTGCCATAAACTAAACCTAAAGTCCTTAAAGTTTAGACACCCTTACTATTCGTACGAAAGGTCCCACTATTAAAATCTTGTCTGACTGTTTCTTTTACATTTAAGAACTTTTCAGTCTCTTGGAAACCAATGACTTACGGAAGGAAAACATTATGAGGAAACTTGGACTTTAAAATGAATGTTACTGTCGATTCACTTAGGACTTAGGACTAAACGTTTTCATACCTTCTATATTCTCATAGTTCAAGTGTTCGCAAATGGGACTGCATATCAGTTGCCCATACCATAAATCCGATTATAAAATTACTTAGTAAGGTAAGGATGTTAAAATGTAGTCTTTACTTACATGAATCATTTTAGCATACTTTTTGCAATGTTAAAGTGTTTTGCGGTTGATGTAATATGCGCATATTTCTTATACATGCATGGAGGGCCTTCAATTATTACAAAGTGTGCAGCCAGAGTTTTATTTGTGATCGTACACGTGAATGATTTGTATTGTATGTCAATATGTTCAAAGAGGTGCACTAATATTTTCGACACTGACAGAAAAAGTACTGTGGTACAAAAGCAATTTCTATCTTCACTTTTAAACCTGGTTTAAGATAAGAGAAGAGAAGACTTTTTAAGAAGAAGACTTTTTTTTGTAATAAGTTGCTTCATTTTCTACTGCTAAATCATATGAGAAGAAAAAGATGGTAGAATTGGGCTCCTAATCGCATGAACATTGGCGAAGTTCCTATAAATAAACATTTTTGTTAAATGATCGATCTTTACGTTGACATTATACTTGAAAGCCATCAATAAATGTTATGTGAACAAATTGACTTTATTTTAAAATCGTAACGTTTAATGTCAGGTTATGAACAAATAAACTGTTTATGTAAATAATAGTTACATGTTATTGCATTTTATTTATTTATAGCTCATAATAAATGTTCACATAAATCTTTGGTTTTACGAGAATTATGTAGGTAATAATTCAATTACCTACATTATTGATAATGATCTAACACTTGCGGCTAAGTAACCGCACAGGTCAATCAATCATAAAATAAAGAAAAGCTTGCCACAGTTATTGGAAAAAACTAATCAAATAAAAAGTAACTGATTGTTAATACTATATTTTTGGAAAATCCCTTTTGAGCAGTGTTCTCAAGACCAGATTCTTAGAAAACATGAAAAATAATTATTGAAATGAGGAAATAATAAAAATGCATCCAAAAGTGCTAATTTACACATCATTATTAACTTACCCCAAGCCGATAAGATCCAAAAGTATAAATATTGCCACCAACAGTATCAGCAACACTTGGCGGCATGTTCTTCCTCATAGATTCTTCTCTGATCCACTGCCTCACCAGCCGATGCAGGGACCCCAGTACTTCCATACGGTGATGCATCTCTTGTTCGGACTCAAACACCCCATAGGGAACTAGGGATTCCTTCAACTCAGCTGTTTTTTCTATATCAATGGGCTTTGGACCTGAGTAAAAGACAATAATGCTTATATATGATTGCTTAGAGTTCAAAATGCCTTGGCAAGATAATCATGCTTATTTGTTTATCAACATAAGGAGATGTTGGCAGATTTGTTTTTATTCAAGTTCATTTTGTTTATGTCTAGCTCTCACTAATGATGTGAAAACCTTCAAATAAAATAATTATTAGAATGATATGCAAATTGAGGGCATAATTAACCTTCTATTAGTTGATAGTGTCACAGTTAATTTGATATGTAAACGCTGGCTAAATGTTTTGACCTTGTCAAATGATAGGCTGTGAAATGAAAACTGAAAAAAAATTGTTTTATAACCATGATACAATAAATTGTGTGTAAATAAACTAGTCTCTTTAGACAATGTTCAAGTTTATGAAAGGATAAAGCGTTTACACTTAAGACAAATAAAATCTGATGCAATATTTTCATACAATGCTCATTGTAAAAGTAAATAACAGTTATACAAACCTGCCATAGATATAGCAGAGGTCATTCCCAATGTCTTCAAGTTCTGCTGATTCTGGTGCTCATTAGCCTTCCCCGCATTGTTGGGGATTGGGGCATTGCTGTGAGAGTACTGCGACGCTGGCCACATCTTGGACATACTACGTTAACTTCTCTAGAAATATAACCGCTTACGGTACCTACTAGCTTATGGTACTAGGTGGGGCTCATTTATATAAAAATGCTCTCCTCTCGGACAACTGCTGGGGTTTAGGTAAACAGTAAGATAATCTGGAACAAGGTTTTGCAAAGTTAGGCATCAGCTGATTTGTAGCCTTTATAATTATTATGATTGTGTGAGATTCCCTGATTTGAAAATGTTTAAATAAGGGTTAAATAATGTTAGGTTAGCTAATATTTGGCCTTAGCAGCATTTATTATGATTAAAGATTAAAATAAAATATAATGTCAGGTATTGGGATGAAGTTTGAATTAAAATGTTTCCTTAGTAAAGATTGATTGCTGTAAAAATGAATTTCCTTGTTTATTTTTGTTACATTTCCAGTTAACATTAGAACTAACTGTAAATATTGTGGCAGTTATTATTTTACTCATATCATCAAAAACATAGTGTCATTGTCTTCCAAGGTTCATTGACAAACTAATCAAATGTAAATATTTTGCTTGGAAATAAATAATGAAGCGAATGAATCTGTACTACAGATGCGCGGAGTTATATATTGTTAGAATTCAAAGCCGTCGTGATGCGTAAGCAAAAATCGAACTTTTAGAAAGCACTATACTATTTGTGGACTCAAAACGGGGTTCGTTCACCTACTTTTTATTGCCGTCTTTATTTAGCGACAACGCGACCACATAACTTACATTAGCACATTTTAATCTAGAAAGCAACGAACAATCGCTACTAAAGTTAAACTAATAAATAAGAAAAAACATCCCGAGACGTTACTCGCTAACAACAGATTCGTGGAAGTATCCTTTTGTTGTCTGAACGTACTAAGGTCACAACTTATGTAAATATGACCCTCGCTTATATCTGAACCTTGAATATCAATGCAAAATCGCTAAGAAAACATTACGATACATAATCTTAACACTTATCACGAAAAACATAAAGAAAACGAATACGCATTAAAAAGCTCACGTTGCCCTGAGCAGATTGTTATTACGTTACCGAGCACTTTATTGTGCGTAAACATTGATTGAACACTTCGTACTCACCAATTTATTATATCATCCGTCCTAATCTGCAATATTTTACACATGTAGTTATTGGAAATCATAATAAAAGAAAGAAACAAACATTTAATTTCCAAACAAGCACCCAACAGTCGCCAACAACAAGGCAGCCATTTTTATAAAGATGGCGCTAATAAAACTTGCCCACACAAAATATTCATTCAATTCCAGTGTTTTTACAGTTAAAAACTTTAATGGTACAGATTAAAAAGGAAATAAATGCAAATTAGGCAGATTTATAAAGTAATGATTACTTTTTCTTGACATGTAAGTAATGGTAATCTCGGGAAATTATAGAATAAAAATAATGCCAAATGAAATAAAGGCTCACTGACCATTGTTTACGATATTTTTCAATTATTTGCAATAACAAAACGCCTATGGGTGCGTTCAAAGATTTAAATACTCGTCAGTTTTGCGCATGCTCCATTGGCAGTTTTTTCAGTGACGTATCACAAAACTCCGTTGAACTCGTTCACATATCACTATCTCTTTTCATGTGCTGCCAAAAGAAAGGGATTGATAGAGAGCCGGTTGATGTTTTCGTGTCAGCCTTGTGCCCATTTACGAGGAGTAGGTAAAATCCGCCATCTTGAGAGTGAATTCAAGAATGTGAGGACTTTTAGCGGAGTTAAGTGAATTTCTTTAGTAATTTTATTATTAAATGGATTTATATTTGTCCACCACGCGATTTCGTACCCTTTATACGAGCCGGTGGCATTGACGAAAACACTTTGCGCGTCGTTATAAAGCTTAAACGCCGAATTCCTTGATAGTGTTTATGTGACAGGAGAAGACACCGTAAGCTTTCTAATAGTTTTTTGCGTGTCTATTTCCGTTTTCCATCTCGACGATCGTTAACATATACGTGAAAGTGAAATAGGTATCGCGTATCATTCCACAGTTTTCGTTATAGGGCTTCGCGATGTTTTTTTCTGGTCGAAAATGCGGTTAGATGGGCGTTGTTGGTCGGCGATCGGTGGAGTTAAGTCGGGGCCTGTGTCGGCGTCCTGGTGAGGGCCTGGGCCGGTCGGGCGGGCTGAACGCGCGGCCGCCGCGGAGGATGCAAACGGCGCGGGTGGGCTAGCAAGGTGTTAAGTGTTTGAACTAGTGTTATTGTGAAAATGTCGACGACTATGAGGCCTACACTCCAGACTGTCCCGGAGTCGTTGCCGGCGGACCACGTGACGGCCCCAGCGCCGGCCCCCGCGGCTACCACCACCGCAGCTGCACCCTCGCAGCCGAGGCACCCCCGGCCTATGTTCAAGGTAAGTCCACATCTGTTTTGGTTCCCCAGTCATCGCGCAACACGACTGCCGATAAACAAATCCGATAATAAACACATCAAGTGCCTTACATAACTGTTTTTATCAGAATGAAAACTCATTTGTGTACATATTGTTTGGGCAGTCTAAACTAATAGTTGGACCTTTTGTTTTTTTAATTATACACATACAGATATTGCCACATTCTTATCAGAGGAATATTTGTACTAGAGATAAAGTTGGATTAATTTATGGTAGTACTCTGGTAATCTGTAGATTGTGTTTGAGCCACATATGAATTAATTATTGTGTAAAGCAATAGTACCCCAGATAGCCTAGAAAGTGTGATCAGCGTAGCATGCCATATAAACTGTAAAAATACTACATGAAATAAATTATTTTCTATTTGTTATTAATTGTTTTACCAGCTTTGAATTATTGGGTAAAGTTAAGTTTGAATGTGTTACTGTAGAATGATGCTAGCATTTAAAGAGCATTATTATACAATTAATTCTGACTATAAATACCAAGACTACTTCTTAATTATCCACAAAATAAAGATACAAAATCTTATTACAGCAAGCTAAATTAACTTAACACACTCTCATTCATGTAACATATTACTTAACCAGAATAAAAAATAAATGAAATAAAACTCCCAACAAGGTGACTGCGAGTTTCAAAATGAATAAAAAAGTGGGTAGTGCACTTCTGGTTGCAAAACAATGTGGATGATTACTCATTCACATTAGTTACTTATCTCTTTATATTGTGTTTTATAAAAACCAGGGCTTTTGTTTGATTATCAGCGGCCCTAGACAATTTACTGAGTCATGGAAATACTGTCAATGTGTTTTAAGTACTTACAATAATGCATGTTATGACAGCATTAGGTTTGCATAAACTGTTTCTAGAATTAGTCAAGTAGTTCTATACACATTGGTAGACTCTAAACAAAATCATGTTTTGGATCTAGAAACTAAAAACTAGACTTGATCCTGTTATTTGTAACTTCATGATGTAAATCTCCTTTAAAAATCATAGATTCTACTAAAAAGTTATATGGTTGGATGAACACAATAGTTAATATTATTTATCATGCACACTCATATCACATTTCAGTTAGAATTTTGCTAGAAAAATTGAAACTGCCAGTATAATATCAGTATTCTGTATTTATTTGTGTTTAACTATATATATAACTATAACTATAGATAAGTAAAAATAAGCTATAATATAGTAACTATAGTAAAATTAATTTCATCCCTTGCAGCTGTAATTATATGTTTACCAACACATACTTCGGTTTCACATTTCTGGTAACTCATCTTCACATTAAAATAATAATGATGAGATTACACTAATTTATAGTTATGTAATCAATCTCATAGCAAAACTAAACCTTATCAATATTATTATGGTACAAAGAGTAACTTTATAAGTTACTTCATACAAGATGAACAGATAAATAAACATTGAAGTTCATATAATACAAAATACATACTTATTAAATTCCGTTTCATTTTGTACATTCAGAATAAATATTGGGTAAATAAACTTCCAGTTCAATCAATCAGTAATGTCTGCTTTGATATACAATTATCTTAGTTTACATTGAGAAAAATAAAGTATTGGTTAAAAACAAATAATTTCCATGTTGGATACAATATCACATTAGAAAGATTCATAACAAATAAACTACTCAAGCATTAAACACATAATAAAAACTATGTGGTGTTATGAAAATGGACATTGTCACCATTACAAAAATAATAATTTAATTTCCCTACCTATTATCTAGTTGGCAGGTTGTAATAACAGCCAATGTGACTCATAGTTTATTCAACAGACAGACACATTATTTAGATAGCAAGTATTTTATTCTGTGACCATTTGGCTCAATATAATAACCCAATTACTAGATTCAGTCATAATTGATTAGTGTCATCATTCTTTTATTATCTCCACGTTTATAATTTTCATGTAAGTCAAAAGTTGTTACTTGCTCAGTTATGCGGCTGTCATATAGTTCTATCCTATATGGAATATGTCTATCCTATGTATCCTGTATAAATATATGTTACATTATACAGTAAGTGACTGACAGTAGAATATAAATGGTATAGGATTTTTTTTAGACATAAGTAGGAATTATTAATTGAAGCAATTAATAACATAGGTACCTGCTACTAACATTACATACTAATAACTTACAAGTAATATTTTGAAACCATCACCCAGGTTCCAATAGGTATATGCCCATTTCTCAAAACTTTAATAACTTACAAGTAATATTTTGAAACCATCACCCAGGTTCCAATAGGTATATGCCCATTTCTCAAAACTTTAATTAGAAATAATTTCATCATATTTATTTACTCTAAACTTTATGTAAGCACTTGATGTACTTATTAAAATTAAAATATTATATTGATGTTAAAACTGTTGTCCAAGCATATTTCATAGCCACACGTATGACGTCACAAGTCACGTGCATACCGTCAGCAACTTCATGTAATTATAGTTCAGCGTTTTATTATTATAAAGCTTCCGATGACTGGGGAATCTTAATTTATGCTCCATGTAAAAGCTTTTGAGCCTCTCGTCATACAATGTTTTTTATAAAAATGTATTGTTTTCGCCATGTTCTTGTAAAATGTCTTATAAGCTTGTTGTGTGCGTATTATGCTGTGACTGATGAGTTATGTCTTTATAACAATTGCTTGTCTAGAAGATTACTCTAAATATTTTGACGTACAGCGGATTATCTTGATTTTATAATACAACGTGATTTTTTTTCGCGATTATAATGTACGGATCTTCAAATCGTTTAACATTATTGTAAGAAAGCAACTAATTACGACTGCATTATATTTTTCATCGTAAAAAAGCATAATGGAATCGTTTAACATCATAAACTTTGACACTCGATTTTTATGCATTAAAGCATAATGAAGATGGAATTAAACCAGCCTTATTCTAAGGAAAATTCTATACGGTGTCACTTCCAATATTCTTGTTTTTAAGTATAGAGGTTGTTTACGCGACACCGGGTGTTCTCATGCATAAAGCATCAAGCTGAGGGTGGAAGGTATACTGGGCTTCCATCTGCCCCAGTTTTGAAGCCATACTATATCTAGATTTACACGTATCTGTATTATCCGAAGCTTTTACGTAAAATTACGCGTCAATGAATAATTTTACGGTTCGGTAAAGCGTTTATTTACCGTTCATGGGTTTTGTCGCTTTTGAAGTGTACTGAGTTTTAATCGAATTCGTTTCGGCTACTGTTTTTTTATTTTTTTCTGTTTTGTCAAAGAAATTCATCGCTATTAGCAAAAATATATACATGTAAATAATTCTTAAGCAAGAAACTAATGTATCAAAACAAGATTTTGTGAGTCATCTCTTTTAAGTAGTAAAACAAGTAATAATAAAGAAACGTTCACATCTTTACTCCATCATTCAGTTTTATGTAATAAAAACAAACTTGCAACATATACTGTAACATTCTGCAAGAGGTTACGTCATTTGTTGCATTTAAAATTACATCTATCTACGGTCTAATTATAAGCGTATAACAGTTCCCTCAGTAACTCGACAATAGAGCCTGAAACCTATTCTATAATATTTTTATTCACGGCAAACAAAGCCTAAAATTTAATAGCAAAAAAAGTTTAGTTGGGACTGACGAAGAAAATTCCGATATGTGATCCGAATAAGAAATCATTTGTTTCACTTATCGGAAAGGGAATAGTTTTGAAAGGTTTAACATAGCAACAAAACTTTACAAACTTGGAAATGGCATTCCTCAGCCCAGCACTATTATGTCACGAGATGCAAGATCTAAATATAACCAAAACGGAATCGGCGTGGGCGCAGCAACAACGAAAATATTTTCTGTAATTCACTGTAATGATTCTCTTTTACTTTTAATTCGTGATCGTCATCAAATGGGTATTTATTTACTCCTACTGGCCAGTAAATACCACTGTTCATGTAGAAAATGTGGATGGAATGAGATTTTCGTGTAATAAAGTTCTTTATTTAATTGCAAGAAGAATTGACACTATTTTGTAAGACAGACGCAATTTTAACAGCTGTTTGATATTTAGAATGTGGGTTGACTTCATTTCTTGGTCATTGACGTGTGCCGATAGAAATATATATTTTTAAATGGTAATCGTGGTAAACTATGTACTAGCTTCTTCCAGCGGTTTCACGTCACGCACCCTGATCAAACAAAAGCCTATAATAGTCCCCATCAATAGCTGCGATATAACACTGAAATAATTTCTTAAATCGGACTAGACATTCCTGAGATTAGCGCGTTCAAGCTAACAAACTCTTTACCTTTATAAAATTAGGAGGCATTTATAACATGTTGGAAAACAATCTATTAAAGGCCTAAAACTTGTACCGTCTTACCACAAAAACTTTTAAACGTCAGTTTATGCCTTGTCTAAAAAAATGTCAAATTATGACGTTGACATATGGTTCATTTTGCAACCAAAATTTTATTAGACAAGTGTAAAACAGGGTTTAAAGTTTTTGTAGTAAGGCCATTAGAATTTAAGGTAGGGCAAAACACATCAACTTAAATAAAAATTATTCATAGCTATCATAATTTAGTTATGCTAAACAAGTCTTGATAATACAATAGAGCGAGAAACTACATTCAGATTCCCTTTATTAAAATATTCACAAAGAAAGTGTCAAGCAAGGAGATGTATATAAAAGTAAAATGGAAGCTGGAAGAAAATGCGTCCTTCACACCGAGAATTTCTTTGCAACGAGAAAAGTTTTAAAACGTATAAAATCTCTGATACAATTGCTTTGTAATCTGATAATGAGTGCAAAAGGAAAGATTATTTTGCTGAACTTTGTACTTAAGGAACTACCGGTTGCAATTAGGGATGTCCAATCGTCAACATTTAATTTAATGGTACGATAAAAAGAATTCTCTTTGATCATTGTGAATCGGTGCATAATTGACATGGACGAAACCTATTGGCGCAAACTACGTTGCTTTTAAAAATACAATAATGTAGGTACCCTAATGTTTTTGAATGCTCTTAATCATAGTGTCCTTTCATAATATTTGCGATAAAATTTTGACGTAACCTTTTCTAAAGTGTAGGAAAGCAAGCTTCTATAACGGAAAGGATTTGTTTGGCCTTCAAAGTTAATGAAAGTATTTCTTAATAAGCTATACAGTAAGCCTTTGAGCGCGTTTTGTAATTAAGGAATTTTATTTGTTACGCTGCGATCCTGATTTGAAAGTGGATTATAAATGATCCCCATCTTTGCTGTAGAATTTGTACTATCATCACCAGCCTTTTTATGCCCCACTTCAGAACACAAGCCTCTTCTAATACAGAGAAGGACTGAGCGTTAATCACCATGCTTGCCCATGGCGGATTTGTGATTTCAGACTTTAAATCCCAAGTTTCTTCAAGAGATAAAATTGCCTTAGCTTTTTTACGCAGTTTTTTGTTACGTCTTGTGGCAAAACATTTTTTTTTGCATATGTTCAGTATGTCAATTTTAATTTCAGATCAGACCACTGACTTGATAAGTACCATGATATATTTCCATAACAGCAGTCAGTTTGTTTACACTCATGACATCACAGTTTTAAAATGTCTTCCGACATCTTAGAAAGGTTTTTGAGACCAGTCGAACGAAGATTTATGTCTCAAATGTTATAGGTTTGCTTGGTAATGAGCGGTTTATGCTTAGGTTTTGTTAATAATATGTTATTATGACACTCAATGCAATCTTTTTGCTTAGTTATGTTCAAGAGTCGGTAAAGTAACGATTCCGGTATGTATTTGCTGATGTAGAGAGGAATTGAAGTGGGCATTAAATACTAGTCAGGTTAGCGCAAATACAGAAAAACGTAGGGGAAGCAAAATTCAAGCATCTAATTACGATCATAAGGATCAAAATTAGTTAGAAGATAAAGTTGCAAAGTTCGACTCTAGTTTTAGCTTCAATCCAGACATGAAAACAAAATTATCGATTCCTAACATAGACATAACTGTACGTTATTCGATTTCTTTCACTTAGAATCGAAACCTATCTATTTCTAATACGATTGAGTTACGACAGAGTTCGCTCGTTATTTTTAATAGGACGTAAACCTTAAATGATATCGTATTCCTTCACTTGAAGGATCTAAAATGTATCTTCGAGATGGAAGATTCTTTCCACGTGTGCGAAACTAGTCTAAATGATAATCTTCCTTGTGGATTCCACACACGATTCGTATTTGCATGGTAGCATAAGACCAGCCGTGACTGCGTCTAGACGATCTAATGGCTTTTACATTTCTAAAACAAGACTTAGACTTTCCTTGTTCATAGACGAAGGGGTTATTGTCTGTTTTCATGCTATTTTGCTATTTGGAAGGTGGGCCGTATTGATTAGTTAAGGACTTTGCTGAAAGGCTGGTCACATTATAGTGGTTAACTTATAGGTGATTTTTTCAAAGCGTAAATGACAAATATCTACGGTTATTTGAACAATGATATTTAGTCGATTTAGTATAAGAACAATCACATGAACGAGAATAAAAAGTTCGTTAAAGACCCTGTATGACTCTAAGCACGAGCCTCTAAAGTTAACATTATCAGGTATTAATGTAAGGCTAAATAATAATAATGTAAATAAAGGAACTTTGCAACGAAGGCGAACAAGCCTTGCATAGCACAAGTAGCTGTGATTAAAAAACTAAGGTCACGCTATATTACTATTAAATAAGGTGGAACTAATGTTTAGGATCGGATTACGTTAGGAAAAAAAATTGTTGAGTAACATATCGCAGTGTTAATTTTATAGCTTCAAGTTCATTTATATTATGTTAAGCGTCGGTAATGTCATGCGCCATTAATTCTGTAAGCTGCATTGTTACGCATTTATGGATAGACTGATTTAAGTTGAAATTCCGTATGAAGATCAATTAATAAATTGAAGAAGGACTGTAGAATAACTGTGGAAGGTATGCCAAGTAATTTACCCAAATTGTGGTTGAAACCACTGGAAAGGAATGGTTAAATAATACATTTATAGATCATGTAAGAAGATATCAAATTAAAATTAATTCTGCATTTGAGGATGTTACCAGCACTAAAGGAAGTTGTTTTCTTAGAATCGAAGATGCAATCCGAACCGGAATTTTCGACCTCTGATAATCCCTTTGAGGAAGCAACATGGCTTTTTTACAAGCAAGGCAGCAACAACAGTTAATATTCCTCAATGCTTTTAATCCATGTATTGTTTGTCCTTACGCCTGAATTCGATCATTCCCGTACAAGTTTCCTCAAACGTGTTGGTTTCTGTATTGATCCCAAACATCTAGAATAGTCAAAGTTTATTTAGTTCAGTAGTAAAATATCTGAATCTCGGAGTATCCGCAAATTCTGTTCATGACTACTATGATTGTATTGCCGGGAGTGGCTGATTCCGCAATTGCTACGTAGCTGAATCTGTTTTATTGGTTAATGTTGAAACGTGTGCCTTACGAGTATCTACGTCTCAAACATTGTTTGTAACGCAAATGTGTTTATGCTAATAATCTTAACCCAAATAATTGGAAATGTTGCTTGCACTTTGATCTGTTTGGAGTGGCCGGGAATTTTGGCGAGCCTTAGATACCAAATTGTGGCGCGTAAACCAATACAGTTGACGTTGAGCGACAAGTGTCCAACAAGTTAGTCGTAAGATTTAATATACTATGTTCAAAATTACCACTTCAAAGATAAATCGACGTCATGAGTAAACATTGATTTAGATAAGTCTAGAACGGTCAATTCATCTTCAACAAACCTGCTTTGTATGAGAACCTTTTTAACTTTCAGTAGGATAGTAAACATTATAAAAACATTCAATTGTTATATCTTCTGTAATACGACTTCATACTCTTTGTGGAGAGTAAATAAAACTAACCCAATTAAAATCGCAATGATCCATAACTCTTCATCATATCAGTCTCTTGGCTCCACGCCAGGTTGCGATCCGCGTGGAACTTGGTGCTGCTGATATTGGCAGACGTCTACTAGATCCTTCCCATAATGTGGACTTTCTGGAGACAATTTATTGTTTTTATTATGTTTTATGATAGTTTAGAATGTAGATGAACTCAGACTTATCTGAGTCTGTAAATACAGATGAAACTCTTGGATCTGTAGATACCTATGAGCCGAAGTCAATGCATATGGACACGAGTACGTTTTCATAACATTCATATGCACTGATTATATCCTTAACATAATTTTGTATGTGGAACAACTAGTGGTAACATATTCAATGAAGACACAAGAGTGAGTAAATATTACGTTACCATAAAATTGCTTGGACTGCCAAACAGAAAACTTATACTTAAGGCTTACGTTAAAGCTGTGTATAATCATATCATACGCAGCGACTCGTTATAATCCAACATAAGGGCATCTATTCCGAAGCCATTTTATCGATTCTGCGTTGACATAACGTTCAACATGCTTGGTTGTTCAACCTGACGGAAATAATCTTAATTTAGAGACCCTATTTTTAGCTTGAACTGTTTTTCCTTCTTTTCCGTATGCGCGTCCTCTTACGGTTGTCGCGTTTTAGTTTTATTTCATTGAATAATATATTTTTGGTTTACGGAAATAAGTTCTTTTAGTAAGTTTTCGTTTGTATCTTTAACCCTTTTTGACTACGATTGCTAGTTTTACTGTGTGTATTATATTATACAGTTGCATGTTAAAGTAGTTTTTTCTACATATGCACTTGGTTTTACGTTGCACTATTTGTAGTGCTGATGTCATGTAATGAATTGTTAATTATCTGTGTTGTTAGAGAAAAACGTGTGTTTACAATCAAATGATCTTACATTGTCTAGAGATGTGCGATAAGGTTTTGTTTTATGACGACTAAGTACCTTCTTTTATGTTTACTTAGATAATGTTTTGGTTATCACCTGTATATCGACTAATTAAAATAATCCAACGATAATTTTTATCTGATCTGAATAAAGTATTACCGGTTTTCCTAAATATTAGATTTCTTAATACTGATTCATAGTGTATATTGAATTTGCTAAGTGCTCCCGGGGCACCTACAACACGGTGTTACGCCGAGCCATAAAAATTTAACACGTTAGCATAAATATTTTGGAAGACATTTTCTTTTACGGTCAGTGTCGTTTACATATTATGAAAATGTACGTAGTTAGAGAGATTGAAGAATAAATAGGGAATCAATATTAAGTTCTACTTACCTAGACAAAATATGTCTCACATTACCATACGATACTAGAAAATTGACTGTTTGACTTTTGAAATGCTGATCATAACTTATGTAACATCCTAAATCAATACTCCTTCAATGGGCAAAATTCTAAAACTGCTGTCAAAGGTGAAATTGAATCTGGTTACTTTAATAATATTACATTGGAAATCGAATAAATGTTCTAGTAAAGAATCAGCGGAACGTGATTCCGATTTATTCTGTTGGTACCTTCAGCAAAAACTGTCGCCGATGTGTCCAGTAGGTACATACCCAGTCGCCTTTTAAGGGCGTGGCGAGAGAGTTGTGAAGGTATCTGCCTTATTAGCCACGTCGACATACGAGTTTTTACACATTAAATTGTGCGTAACTTTCTAAAGCATTAAAATTGTAGCACCCGACTGTAACTAGATTATACCAGTATATTCCAGAAATATTTTACATTTTCAGACATAAAACTTTTCATTGAAAATTGTTGTTGTAATAAAATAGATTTCTAGTCTCGCATAAGTATCGTCATGAATTTTAAACAACCTGATTTAATCAACGAGATGAGATTGAATTTGGTATTTAAGTGCACAGACTAAATATTTCTAGACTGGTGCTGGTTTGGATTGGAATAACAAATTTTGCAATTTTTTCCCATTTCATTCCAGTCGATGAACCGCAAAAATATTGCAGAATTCTGCAATGTCATTGAAATAAAGGTTTTCCCGGTATTCCGGTAGGTATAATAGATCACAATGACACGTCTATTATCTTTCGACACCTGTGGCCAACTGAAAGCGGTCCTATAGGTATTGCCAGCCTAATAAAATTATGCAAATTCTGATTCTACCCACCGAAGACGAATTGACAAAGGCTTATTGAGGTGACGGCTTATAAATCCGACAGCGTTTTGTATACGCAGGCATTTGGAAAATTATTTTAAATATTCTCTTAGATTTCCATGAATAAAGTACTTAGTAATTTGAATGGTATAATTGATTTAGCAGCGGAGGGAAACAGTTGGGGGTAACGAAGTGAATAAATGATTACAGTTTCGGGCTTTCGGAGCTGAGCTTAGCTGTAATTTACTTAGATCCCACCTAGGTTTCTGTAGAGTTAAGTTAGGAAAGTTCTATCTTATTTAAAAGGTAGAATTTAGGTGGTTGGTATTTCGACGGATTGAATTCGAAGAAGCAACCGGACTGTGCAATTGACGGCATCTGGCTGTCGGATCTAAATAGGTCTGTCCGGAGTTGCGCCAAATTCTATGGAACTCGAGATAATTTATCACTTACCTCACCCTCTTTCTTAAAGAGCTTATGTCCTTTGCAGCAACCAATGATGCTTAACAATACTGTTCAAAAGTGGAACAGTCAATGGCATATTAAATTTGGCTTTATAAAAATCGGCTATGTTAATCATATCCATAACATTTCTAAGATCAATATGCCAAATTATAGAATCAGGTTAGGTAGGTCCTAAGGACACATTGTAAAAACACTATTAGGTATTTTTATGTAAGCTCAAAATAACGTAACGTCATTTCTAAAGCAAATACCAAGTTTTAATTACGAAGGTGCTCTCAATTCTAGCTTGGAAATTAGTTACAGATCGAATGAGTTACAAGCACCAATTGAAATGTTAACCAGACTTCTCGCTATTGTGTGGTTACAGTAATTTTGTTTCAAACTCTTTACAAATAAACAGGGAAAAGTAATGTTGAAGGGAGCAAAGTATGGAAAATAATTTTGATTAGAAACGCGGTTTTATTTGTAAAACCTTTTGTCAACCTAAATATGCGGACGGAATGAGTAATTTTAATCGATGATCAGAATCACTAGAAGATATTTTAGACGAATCTTCCTGCTTTATACGTGAAGCAGATTATTCGGTAAAACTCAGCATTATTCGGCAGGATGATGATAGAGAATTTGGAACTTCCTTCTCATTAAATTTAGTTTGAAAGACCCCAATCTCTTGCAGCCAGCCTCTTGTTCTAATATTCCACTTGTCATAACCCACAATGGTTACAAAATTCCTCTGGTAATTTTTAAGTAATTGGCCCGCCCTAATGCCTCTAATAATACGTTATTAACAACGTTGGCCACGAAACTAGTTAACGTAGTAAAACTTGTAAGGACGAATTGTCAAACCACTGTAATTACGTCTTGTGAAGTTGCCGACGTTCAGTCAATGACGGGATTCTAATTGAACGTTTATTATTTAATGAATTTCATTATTTTTTCAGTTATAAATAGGGGTGAGCTGTTTTTCAGCTCTAATGTTGAGCTGCGTGCACACCAAATTAATTCAATTACATAAAATTTACAAATAGGGTGCCTATTTAGCGTGTCATTGGACTGTAATATAAAAAGCAATAACTCCGATATTAATAACTTTTGTTTTTAATTTATAGCGTAAAGTAGTAAATGTTTTATTAAATTCAGTTATTGATATCATCGGGGTTATTAACATTGTCATTACGTCATTTAATAGAGTCACCAAAACATCAAATCATGTTTGACTTTATACATGACATAATTGCATAACAAATAATTTATTTTAAACTAAGTTTGTAAGTAGCACATCTTGCAAAGTATAAAAGTTGAAACTTGCCACTTAAAGACCTGTAGCTTCAGCAAACTTGAGTGGCTTGGAACACGAGCGCTGTGAATATTAAACTTGCTTATCATCCTTGTTACACCTGTGGCCTATACCGTAGAGGCCTGAGATCTTATTGCAGATAGATATATTAAGATTATCACCTTACTAGCTTCCGCTATTGGTTTCACCCGCTTCCTGAGGGATCTATTTACCAAAAGGGGACCACAGAATAGAAATATTAATTTAAAATGGGTTCGTGGAAACTTAGCCTATATTTTACTTGATTTATTCAAATAATATTATTTTTGTATGGAATCGCTTAAGAGCGTGTACGTCAACCGCGCGCCATTTGGCCTAAAATGGTACTTTTCAAACCACTGTTTCTCAGTAACTACTTATCCTATAACTATGTTATTTTTTAATAACGCAAGGTAATTTCACTGTCTATATAGTTAATTGAACATAAATTTCAATTTGTGTAGTTTAAATACTTAAAACCCCTATAACGTAACAGATGTTTTATAAAATTCCCGTTCAGCGTCTATTTCGAAGCTTAAATTCATGTGAAAACAGTGGCAAATCTAATCATATTTATTTTTTTACTCATAGACGAAATCCCCATGCCTATAGTTAGTTGAAAACATTTTTTGATTTAGGTCTCTATCTTTCAGAAAAAAATATTTTAACAATGTGAAAAATTGTGAATTTCAAATGCTTTTTTTACCTATCTATCTTACTTAATTTAATATAACAATAATTTACTATAGTAATATAACTCTTTCTTTAAAACATAAACTTTATATTATAATTTAATCTCTCGTTTTTATTTTTTTATAAATTATTTAAAAACTACTATAAAACGCTGCACGCGAGTCAACTCAAACCAGACCGCCGCAAGGCTTCACAGAGAGAGGACGTGTCGCTCCGTCACATCGCGTAGGGTGAATAACCTCTGCCGTGGATACCGAGAATAGAGTACATTTCAAGCGCGACCAACAAATCTTGATACATTACTATTTTATTTAAAGCTCAATTTTGAAGCATATTTTTTTATCGATTGAGTTGAAATTTTGTTTGAATGTTCAGTTTTAATGACAATGTATGATTCTATATTAAATAATGTTTTTAATGCATTCCTACGATATGGGTATCAAATGAAAGGGCTTGCTATGAATAACTCGAAAAAAAATGTGTCGCGAGTCTAAATCCAATATGGCGGACTCCTTAGGCTAGAAATCACTTATTGCAGATGTCTGTATAATTTTTTTTTTTTCATTTTGGAAGTACCCAAATTTTGACTTTTGATCTCGAATAACTTTTGGAACATATAGGATAGATAACTTAAAACTTTATTTGCAATGGTAAACCCAAGCTCTTCACCAATATTTGGCTTTATGGCAATTGTTGTTATTTGACCACAATTTTTCGGTCTGGATGGACTGGACCATTCATATAAACAATCAATTATTCAAATCGGTCCAGGCGTCTTTGAGAAATCGAGAACAATCAAATTGAGAACAATCACAAAACAATCTAATTGAAACCTCCTCCTTTCTTTTTTTGAAATCGGTTAAAATACAGAAACTCTTAACATTGTCATTAATCATCAGTCGACTATTTAGTACTGTTGAAAATTGTATGTAATATACAGAAAGTCCTCAAAACCAAGGTTTTCATAGGTGCCCGATTTTTTTGCAAAAGAGTGTAAGTATTAACGACTTATTTTCAGGCTTTTATATTTTAGACATCCATAGACTTACACTATTTTCCCGCTATTAACTATTTACTAAATAATATATTTTTTGTTCTACCAATTTCACTCGAAAGGATCAAAATGGTTTGTGTGACTATACGTGAAGTATGATAGGCACGCACACAGCCGCGACGCTAGTCTGCGCGGTTTTTTGCGTTGAATTACCTAAAGTTGACATCGCGCGCCGAGCGTACACGCTCTTAATGCATGAATCAATAAATTATTATTATTAAGTCGGTACTGTGTTTATTTATCATTTGAGGAAAAAGGAAACTGAATTAAATTATGCGTGTGTGTTATGCTTAACTGTTGTTGTTAGTATGTCTTTAATGTTGTGTGTTTGTATAAAGAATTCATCGCTTAATTAATACACTAAAACATATTTTTATGACATCTAGTAGTCTAAATACTCTTTTCATAACAAGCTAATAAAATAAATAAAAATACTTGGATGTCTTCTGATAAAAAAGTACAGGAGATTAATCTTCATTTTATTACGGACTCATAAGAGTCCCTAATAGCGATAAAATCATAACCATTTAATCCCTTCATTCTCTAATTGTAGTACAAATGACTTACACTCACATACACAAACATCACACATACACAAGTAATCGCGATGTACTAATATGACGTCACTTATTAATCATGGCGGAACGAATAACTCCAATTATGCTGCCACTGTAAATATGCCAATTAATGTTTTGAACTGTATTGTTTAGTTTATGAAATTGTATAATATGATACCACTGGTGGGGAGCGATGAGTCCGGTAGTTTACGAAATTAAGAATTATAAATTCAGGACATTGTGTCTGGTTTTTTACAAAATGGAAAAAATCTTTTTTTCAAGCAATGAGCATGATCTATCTGATCTCCACAACTCAGTTATACAGACATCTTGATACCCTTGGTTGGCAGACTTCATGGAATAAAATGTTTATGTACAGGCGCGAGATACTAATTCATGTTAGAGAGCCTAGGTTCTAAACATTTCCGTACATAAAATAAAAACCTATCAAAGTAGACAAAATAATAAGGCGCCACGGTATCAAACGAAACACAACAATTGTATTGTAAGTTATTTTACTGAGAGCATTAAATCGATCGGTCAATTGGCATTGTGGAGCGACTACGAGCCCCCTAAACCACTCTATTAGTTGTGCGCCATCCAATTGAATGAATTCCACGCGTGATGACACGCTTTTCTTATGGAAATAGGAATGCTGGTCACAATTAGTCGTGAGGAAATATTTTTTGTAAGTTTATTTTTCGGTTTTTAATTGATACAGTCCTAATTTGCCTTCTAACTTAGCTGTAGTAGCTGTTTTGTCAGTTCTCTTCATATGAAGACCTTAAAATAAATAGGTACTAGATATGGTGTCCTCTATTGAACTCTGTATACAATTTTACATTGCTTTAGTAAAGTTAAATGGTAATGATTTAATTTCTAAAATTATCACATCGTCAATGACTAATAATCACAAGGTTTTCTGAACTCATCTGTAATCTATCCTCTCGCGGATTATTTGATCTGTCTGTAAGTACTTCTCCGATTTCGTACAAACAACATCCATATAATGATGGCCAGTGAAAGTGTCAACCTGTTCCTAGTTATATTAATCTAGCTGATAGTTAATTAATTACTTCTGTCGGTAGTTGAAAATCTTGGCAAACGTTCGCACAACGCCCGGTGTCTTGATGTCTGCACACGAGATAGATAAATATAGATTATTTGTATTTATGTTGGTACTACTTTATCGCACATCTCTGACTATTAGGAAAACATAGAAACAGCTGTTTACTAACTCGTGCCAGGTGAGAACGGTACACTCATTATAAAATTAGGATTGTGTGACTAGATAGAGAAGCATGCATCTCCTTGTTGACAACTAACCTTTAATTTGGGCGATTTATTTGAAATTCAACCAACAAACAAGCAACTTAAAATTCTTTATTTTCAAAACCACATTCTCATTTAATATTTAAAAACTTTTTTCGACCTTGCCGAAGAGGAAACCGGGTCAAATTTTCTACTATAGTGAGCACAGCGCAAACCGCTATTGCGTACAGTATATTTTTGTGAAGATACACCTTCATTACCTCGTTTAATAAAGCTGGGGGGTAAACGAAGGCGAAACAGCGTGAAATTAAATTTGGTAGCAGGTTTAATATACTTTACAGTAGCTGTATACAATGGCATATGGTGATTATCCTAGAGTGTGCACCAGACAAGCTTCATAGTGATCGCCTATTGCTTCGGCTCGCTTTTAGGTATTGTTTTCTGAGTACGGGAATTATGGTATTTTATTTAGTAAATACGCATGTTTAAACGGTGGAAGCCTAAAGAGTTATGGCGTGAAGATCAGCAGCTTTTATGCAAATGTCTTTATGAATGAATGTTTACCGAGATGTTATGCTAGGGAAATATTTTCAAACAAGCCTTTTATCGTAGCGATAAAGCGCTATATTTATAGTTGCCTTGACATTTTGCAAGTATACTCAATAGATATAACTTGGTTAGCTTAATTGCAGCGTTATTTTATCACATCTAGCGTAAATTGTGCGATAAAGCTTCAAATGACGTTCCCCGTTTCTTTTATTTATTTTTGTACGTTTAATATAGCTTTGCTTATTCATAATTCAAAGACTTCTTTTTGAACAGTTAAGTGGGCCAGTCTCTTACGCTCAGTTGTGAAGACTCTTTATAAGTTTTCTTTAAACGATTTTAAAATGCTTTTTACTAGTAATAGCTTTCAAGAAACATCGTCAATTGGTGTTTAAGCTTATTGGATGCTTATAATAGGTCTTTCTTTTTTCTTTGAAATATTTTATAACAACACTAAATCATTACAACTCACATAAACCTCATTCATATATCTCCAATCTTCACGCCAACTTGTTAAACAACTCTTAGACGATTTCAACATAGGTGCGCCAATACACGACTCGGTACTCGAGTAGCGTCCCGCAATTCGTAATCATTAAGAATATTGAATCGATTTAACAAACCGGCGTGGTGACTCATCCGCTTCGGTCAAGTTCGCGTCCCCGAGAATCGAGATGCGAGTAGTCGTGGGCGTAGGCCTTTATGTGACGTTGTTTGCACGCTAAAAGTATTACGCTTAAAGGTAATGTAATCTGATTAATCGATTCGTTGTAATGTTTGGATAGCGATTAGCATTTTGTGTTGCGATTTTGGTATCAACTTTCTGTCAGAAAAAAATATTAGAAAGCTTCGACTTCGGTTAAAAAGAAAGTGTAGGTAATATTGATAGATGTCTTAGAATTGAAATATTATCTATAATTTCAAATTGCAAGAAACAGGACATGAGAAAAACACCTCTGTTTATTGAGTTTGCCTATTTAAGACTCACAGGATATTTGAATTCATATCATGCTTCATTTTATGATGATAGTTTTCAACACAATTCACACAAACACCCAGATATACTGTGTATTGCCAAACAAAATTGCGTTGAACACAAATTAACATTATCTCCATTCAATACGTCAAACTGAAGACAAGCTCTTGGCAGAAGCTATAAGGATCGATACACCATAAGACTTGGACTGGCCGTTACGTGGGTGTCTAGGCGGCTTTCCAGACTCTAAGATAAATTATTATAGTCTGGGCCTGTTTGACACGTTATAGTGTTCCAGATACCAGTGTATGCAAGGGATGGAAAATAGTATTATCCCTTTCTTGCAATGGATGACTGTGATATGTCCTATGGCCGGGCTGTGATAGATACCGATTTTACAATCAAACAACATATTCCAATAATAGCAAAAATCTTAACTGCTGAAGTAAATCTGTTGAATTAGTAAGTTAAACAAACACTAAAAATACTATCCAGCTATTTCACTCCATATTTTTGCTACTCACTCGCAGTACAAAGCTTTCCAATATTATTTTCATTGAATCAACTCTCGTTTTAAACTGAACAATTTTTCAGTTCGTTTTTAATTTCATAAAAGGTTGTTTTTTGCTATTACGCTTCAGCTGCACAATTTGTGCTCACAGGTTTATGTTTTTAAAGCAAACAGTTCAGGGTTGCCAGTGAAAATTCCGTTTTACCTTTGATATTTCCATAAATGTAAACTGTGCGAGATTTTTAAGGTTGCAGGTCAGGTTCATTAATGCTGGCTTGCAAAAATACGTAGATCGAATTTAATTTCAAAATTAATTGAAGCGATAAAAGGTCCTTTGGTGGTTGTTTCATTATATAGATACATAAAGAGTAAAATACGTGATGTGGTGCGTAATACAAGTTCTTTTCAAACCTATTGTATTCATCTGAACAGCATTTGATAAGAGCATTTGTAAATAGGTGATCTAATACGATTCACACGTATTCAACTTCAGATTTACCAAAATACATATTCTTTAAAGCGCCAATTCTATACTAGTCTTCGCCAAGCGCCACACGTCAAGTTCCGCCGAGTTTCACGTTCTTGTCACACCTCACTTTGTACAAACCGCTCCTAAAGTGACCATAGAAAATATTTATGGTTGCCATAAAATTTATTGTTCTCTGAAACTGATAAAAATCAACAGCGTGTGACTAATCATTACGATGGCTGTAACTTGTAAGTAATGAGACTATATTCTGTCAACACACATCTGCTTCAAGTTTGGCGTCTACTGTAGAAATTGAGATTTTAGATCTTAACTGATCAGTAATACCTATTATTGGAAATAATAGAGAGGAGGTTCCTTATGCAAAAACACCGAAACTGCAATATATAATCTGCCATCATACTCGATACAATCATTTTTATAGATGAAAGTGATTTTCGTGAGCATTTTTAAGACCCCCTATACAGCTATCTAACAAGCAAACTATAGGGTTCTCCCCTACGATACTCAAAATGATAGACACCCTTCAAGTACCCTACAGTTCCCTGAAAATGAAAGGGAGTGATAGACAAGAAGGAATATAATTACAAATAGAATATATCCTTCCTCGACGTACAACAGTAGCAGGAAATAATACAAGGCGACTGTTATAGATACATAGAATATTATATGTACAGACTTATAAATGTATGTTATTGTTTCGTCTTCACAATGCAGAATATACTATACATTCAATGTATAACATATAAGTATTGAAATGTCTTTCGACGATTCAGTAGCGCAGATGATAACTTTGCAAAAAACATGGCTTAGCAAAGTAGGTCAGATTGAGGGGTGATGAAGGACAAACTAGGCCTGTTTACGACCCTGGAATAAAGCCAAGAAATGGCTCATATGAATAAAAAGTAATTATACAATGTTGCGATCGTTTGGCAAAAACATAACATGTACATTATATTATTATTATATTTCTTCAAGGTAAATCTGGTCTTGACTGAATTCGGCCTTTTTAACACTATTCAAGACAAAAATAACTCCGAAGGAGGTCAGTAACCCGACAGAAGTCCTAAAATCACATTCGTTGCCATCCGAAAAAAGCCACGAGTCATATATTAGTATGGAACGCACCGTGCGACCGCAAAACGCAATAGGCGCACCGTATTACATAAAACATTGGTGTCGGAGCCACGCATTTGTAATGGTAACACTTATAATTACTGACTTGGACTAGTTAGATCTACACAGATTACTGGGAAATACACAACAAATGTATAATGATTGCAGCGGGTGAATCTTAAATACACACTTTACATAATTACCAAAAAAGAGAAAAATAGGCTGGAGAAATTAAAATCCCACCATTATGTGACATAAGTGTCTGCCACAAAAAACGTTCAAGAAACGCACAGGGGATTAAACGTAAATAAAAAATTCATTGAATATTTATTTAAAAAAAAACTTCAATTATTATTAAAGACGGACTAGAGTTAGTATGTATTAGTTCAATATCATAAAAAAATACACGATCGTATCCGATCAACAAACTTAAATAATATTTTTGCAGAGTTTCGTACAAAGATAGCTGTTATATCCCCAATGCGAAATATATCGAATAAGTATAAAAAGAAAAAGCAATAAGTTTTATGTGACATCTATAGCTTTCATCCCAAGAGAGTATGCGGCATACACATCGTAACACGGTTTTTATAAAAGCATTAGTTTCTTGAAGATAATCTCTAATATCTGTTGAGATTATTGTTTTTTAAGTATGTATGAAAGCTATAGTTCGCAAGCCTTCTGTCAATGTAATCCCCTTTAACGTTACTACATTTCGTTTTACTGAATCGAATCCTAAGTAGGCTTGATTTCTGTATGTTCATTCTTCCTTTTGATCATATCTTTCAGTATTTATACGGGTCCATGAACAGCCTTATCTTTTACTCCCAAGTGGACCGTAAATTCAATCTTCAGAAGGCGCTTCAAAAGGTAATTTATAAGGAAGTAAATGACGCCTATAAAACTTTCTTTGACTACCGCAGCTGTCAGTTAACTTGCAAATGCGATAAAAAGAAAGTTCTCGTCACCAAGCTGCCTGTATAATTGAGTAACTTTTCAAAGGACAGCATCTGAATCATCGCCTTAGTTGGCTCTCGAAGAACCTTCTTACGAATAACTAGTTGGAACTGATACAACTTATAACAAGGTAATCTTTTGTACTTGATAAACTTTATTTGAGTTGAGTTTCATATTAAATTCTGCTAATAATTCGTGGATGTTAACTCTGAATATATCATCCATTCTGCCTTGTAAGGTGGTTGCTCCATAACAATTCTCAATTGCATATTTGCTGTTTACGATCGCCTACAAATATAGCCAGATAGATGTCTAGCTCTACGGATTTCAAACACATGAATATCGTAGCTGTAGGAGCGCACTAAAATGACACTAGATATGTCTAGATCGTAGAAATATTATTCTCAGTTTTCATAATAAATTATATTTCTCATATCTAGCCTTTAAAACATCGTATCTAAATGATAAACTTTATGAACTGTAGTGTTGGACATAAATGTCTGCATTCAGGTTATAAGTTCACACGATATGACTATTTGTCTTGCAATGCACTGCGTTTGTTTTAACCAGTTCAAAGCCGTTGAAATTTGCCAATATTAATAACTGCGGTAAATAAATCTTAGTCCAGTTGTACCTGCTTTAAATTGGTTACCAGTACAAATGCCCATCAATTGTTTTATGGCAGGTCATAATTTTTAGCTTGTTCGACTACCAGTTACTAGGTAGATTTCAAATGCTACAAAATCTGTTGGGTAATACTGAAACCAAAATGTAACTCTCCCAATTCACCTTTATGACACCCACGAGCACATCCTCGGCATATTTACCTTCATCTACACCTACAAAGAAATATGATCACTAAATCACTTTCAAAGTTGCAAATCTGCGTTGATCCATACACTCAACTTCCGTCCGTATCAAATCGCAGTTTGTCCCGTTTACACCGCGACGGGCGATAAAAATCTCTTTACGATTGCGCTGGGCGTGTGTGGCAAGTTGCCAATCTCAGTGGTCATGTCTTGCGAATACTGCGAGAGCCAATGTCATGATCTTCCGGACTCGGGCGTCGGGAAGCCTGTTGCCAGAATTGATCGATTCTTGACGGCCATTATGCATATTTATAGCACTGTTCCCCAACAAGCGTGTTGTTTTGGGCTTTTTAATTGCCTGTCGAATTCTGTTCCTGTCTCAAGTTTTATTGACAGGTTTTATATAATCGATGATAATAAATCATTGATGCTTGTTTTTCCCTCGGGTGTTAACATAATTGATGTGACGTTTAAACGGATCGTTCACAATATCATTGTTATTTAAATTTCTTCACACCTCACCTTCTATTGACAATACCAACAGTTACACGTGTGTATTTGTACATTATTCATTTAGGATCTGGTCCTAAGCTAACAGCGGTGGTGTTCCCTTTAGTACGGTTTGCAGTACTTTGGCACTGTTAACAACTTGTGCGGTTTCTTCTGGTCTAGTTTACCAACTGACGCAAGTTTACTCAAGCTTAGGTTCTTAGAAATTTCGACAAATTCTCAGCAGTGTTGGAGCTTCAAATTCTGTCTTAATCGTCTACAGATTACGGAAAGTATTCTTAACTTCTCTTATCGTCTTAATGAAGAAGACACTTACCTATTTCTTGTTTATTTGTATTAATTTATCAGATGCCTTTATCCATAATCTTGTTATTTAGTATCTTGATTTCAACCTTTGTACAACGTAAACGAGATAGCTATACATTACGCTCGAAGAATGTTTGACATTGGTCAACTATTTATAGGTGATTCGTAATTATTATGTCAATGTGCGATGACTAATACGTGCTACGTTGGTAACGCGTTACTTAATTTAAATATTTACCTTACATTCGTAGTGTATTTAATGTTAAACATACATATTTAATTTATCGACGTAGGCTTTTCCCTAAATTGAGGTTATTGAAAGGTCTTCGGTCAGAGACCTGTTTCTTAGAAGTTTATTTTGGACATATTTTTTTCAGGCATCTGTAGATTTGATTTCTTTAGAAATGCTACTGTGATTGTTACCAAAAGGTCCTTGAAAGGCAACTGGTCAAAAACTGAATTTGCCGATTCCGATCTTACATGAAGCAATATCGTAATACTAAAATATTATTAGAAGCATCGAAATGATATATTTGTCGTCTGTCCACCTCGTTAGTTCGTAGTGTCCCGCCAATACCGGTAAACGTTCAAATATAGAAGCGTATGGAAACGGGCGGCTCCTGCCCACATGACAATAGTAAGGTTAGTCACCTGCGCGCGCGCACGTCCTTAGCTTCCGCGGTGACGTCACCGCGACGGAGCGGGAACGCCGCGGGCGCATCTTTTGAACGCTCAGTCGACCATGTTTTATTGTCAATCAGTCATTTCTTTTTATCTTTATGCTTTTGTGTGTGATGTACACATATGTTTGATATAAATATTTAGCTTATTAATTTATTCACGCGAATGTGTGTTTTAGTTTGTCCTTACTACTACTGTTGTTATTGCTAAGCATTGACAAGATAATTTTGATTAAGAGCTTAAGGGAGCTTTTCTTAAACTCAGGCACAGTAACAGCCAGTTTCTTCATCAAAAGTTAAAGCCAAAGTAAAAGTCAAGTAATGTCTAAAGTTAAAGTAACGGTTAAATTAAATTTTTCTATGCATTTTGCTGTCACTTTAGCCTTGAAAAAACGAATTTGACCGTTACTTTTACTTTAGACATTACTTTAACTTTAACTTTTGATGAAGAAACTGGCCGTAAGTGTGTAAAATATTACGCAATGCTACAAGAATTTACTACGGGAAATAAGTTTTATTGAAACAACGGACCAATAACAGTAACGGTTAAATGAATGGTTTAACGATTTCAGTATACTAATCACAGTTTATTAGGATCAATAAAAGGCGTCAGATCGATCGATCGATATTATTTTATTGCTATTTCAAATACGCAAAACGGATATCACTGATTAGCCATAACATAGCAATTAATTATTATTAGATATAATCTGGAAGTGGTATTATTATGATTTATAGCTGGCATACTGTTGTTCTCTATTAATAAATAAGGCTTATAGTAGTACTAAATTCGAAACATTAATAAAGTAACTTCTAATTTCCTCAGTGTTGTTCTCAGTTCTCATTTCCTCAGTCCTTGTTCAAAATTATTGTTGACGTGAATGAATTTTCATCGAAATGATGACCACTTTAGTAGGTAACATTAAACAGCTCGTACAATATTTCATTATCATATTTTCACCCGAATCTTCAGTAAAGGAACTGACGGAATAATAAAGTGCCAAGAATAAGCATGACAACTCAATGTTCTTTAGATTGATGGACATGTAGAGAGAATAAAAACTATGCGTACCTATGTTTTATTGTCGTCACAATGTCATTGACCTTAACCTTTACCGATAGGTCACCAAACTCAACGCAGAATAAATTAGATCCCTTTTTAGGTAAACAGAGTTTGTATTGTAATCCTATCAACTTCTACTTGCCTTTCCCCCGGACGGCCCGAGGTTTCAACAACCACTCCGGTTTCGCCCTCCGATCGTTATATGTCGGCCAGTCAATCACCTTTTTTACGTAATAAGATTACAGATACAAACCTTTCCCCCTAAGGATAGAAAATTCAGCAGAATAACTAACTATAGGCTTGTGTAATATTATACCAGCTTATGTCCTTTATACAGACATTGGAGGGGTCAATTAATTGGGCCTTTATCCTTAATTCAGGAGGGATCAAGAAAGATACAAACATACTAATAAGACTTGTGTATGAACTTTTGGTTCGTGAGAGGACATTGCATTAATTGAATCGTATTGGGTCTATGTTGATTCCACATCTGTCTTTTACTACAATTTCAATATCAATGTGAAAGAAGTTATATCAAATGAAAATTTAGTCTAAGTTGGACCAAAAATCTCTATATCGTTCCTATTTTAAGCGTAAAAAGGGCGTTTCAGTTCGTCTATATGCAGACTTGAACGTTACGCAACATTGCCCTGGAGAGATGGCCCTACTGGCAGAATTTCGCAGACATGGCCTTGTATGTAAATAAAGCGCGACCTTCTTAAAACGGCCTTATTTATCGCGAAATTAAGCTGCTTTTGTAAAATCTTTTATAAAATCTACAGGATTCTTATCGTGCTCAACAATATCATAGTAACTAGCTTTACTATGGCTAACAATAGCGTAAACGATAAGGTGAATGATCCTAGTTGCTCTATTGTGACTTGGTGTCGCCTGTCAACTCATAGGTCTATCAAATTCGCGATCACTGAACGTACTCCGAACATACTCCGCGAAATCTGATCGTACATATCATACTCTACGTTAGCTAGCGTGTGTACTTAGTTGTAAATTGGCAAGTTCAATTAATTGTTCTAATATAGAATACGATAGGAATTTATGTAGGTGTGTCTGCCAATTTCCGGTGGGTGTGCCTAGATTTTATGACGATTTGACATAGATAACGGTAGTCGTCACCAAAATTTTAAAATGATGTAAAACTAAAATTTTGGACCCTAAGCTACAAAAAGTGATATTTTCGCAGGAAGCCTCAGTCTTTAACTATTTTCGGATATCATGAGGACTTAATGTAAGGGCAAAATACACATGATGATAATTCCAGTAACGTACAGTCTTGAAGGATTCAACTTTCTTCATCAACACCTACTCATTATAACTACATATCTTTACTTGTGTAAGCATGCAATTGTATCCACCGAGGGTCGTGTTGCGGTTACCTGTCTAGAACTAGCCTAGTATCTGTTACATGTAGGAGATAGTACGGTATCTCCACTTACGGCAATTACCTTTAGCAGCTTGATTATGCAAAGATAGGCGTTTAAAGCAACTGGGTTGATTGAGGGTGAGATAAAGTCTCTGTCACGGTTGTCAAGGATATCAGCTTATTTTTAATGTGAGAGTATTGGAATTTACTTAAAAATTGTGTGGCCCAATTTTTGGATATACACATGTCGAGTTTTATTCAGATAGTATACTACAATGCGTCTTTCTTCTTCGGATTTTTAGAATGGCTCCTATGAAGTAAACCCCCTAAACTTCTATGAAAATATGATTTTTCCGTATTACTTACCTACTTGATATCAAAAAATATACTTTTCAACGGTACTTCCCCTATCGTCCCACTAACTAATAGTTGAATTTCTGCACGACCCATAACGGTTATACCATTGATAATACTGAATTAATATTCCCATATCATTAAGTGGCTGCTTTAAAAGCTTTTCCGTGTTATCTAGCTTAAAAAGGATAAGAGGATTATGTCTAGTAGGTTCTCTTAAAACCGGCCGGTACTGTGGCGCCATCTAGTATGGAATAGCGGAACGTTTGGGTTCAACTAGTCTTCCAACGTGGGTTGCGTTTTCTGTAAAAGCTTTTGGCTTCTACAAATCAAATCTTTGAAATTAATTGTTGGTTGTATAGTTATTTAATCGGATTTAGGATGTCTAGAAATGTCATTTTTGTGATTAGAAACCTTATACTTGAAATACATTTGCATGGTCAATTAGATATGCAGTCAAAATGGACTGAGGCTATTCATCTGTTTCAAACCTTCATGAGCGATGCGGTTCTCAGTTCGATTAACTCAGAACATTTATTAACAAAGTTGAGCGACACACCGTTTAATATCACTTGAAACTTAATAACTTATGAACGTCAGCGTTCCCGGGTCCTAGCTCTTAAAACCGGTCCGCCACAATATTGGCAATAAACCCATTCATTTCGCGTGGGATAGAACTGGTTTCAATTTACTAATGCAACTACCGCACTGAGAAGTTTTGAATTTTTTAGCGTTGAAACGACCCCTAACGGGTTGTGGTGCAAGCTAGCTTCAAGTCTACGTGATTCCGCTACTGCATAATAGATGGCGCTAGGCGCTACATTCGCGCTTGAAACGTTCGCGGTATTGATTCACCTATCTCGCTTCGTTCAAATAAAATATTGATTGTTTTGCGATACAGCTGTTTACAGAAATACTTTATCTTGTAAGTTTAAGTTTATCAGATACGCTCAGTGTAGTGTTTTCGTTTTGTTCTCTATGAGAATGTAACAGGTTTTATATTTTTCCTTTTTGTTATGTTATGATTGCGTTGGCGTAACGGGAGGCAAGTTGTTGGGCATTACGTAAGATGGTTTAATAATGTTAACAATTACGGTAATTGGATGAAACTTTTCTTGATATGTTGCGAGTAACTCTCAAGATTTTTTTTAAAGAAAATCGTAACTTATGTGTGCCTACGGCAGAACTTTTCGTTGTATTGAGAGAAGACTGCTAAGTCTACTTACTACCTAGAATAGAAAATTTTATATGGAAGTTATGTAATTGACTTAGAGTAAGTTTCTTCAGAGTTCAAATTGAAATTCGCTTACTAATTTGAGCGTTCAACGGCAGATTTTACTAAGTGGATAACACACAGTCAATTTATCATTCATTGGCACTTTAGAAACGTTCGAGAAGCAGCGATTGCATAGGAAATGCAACAAAACACGTATTACAAAACGCAACGGCCCTCGTTGACGTCTGAGGCGGCCATCTTGTCCGGTTTCCCGCCAATTGGATGATTGCGCGGGAGTGGTGCGTCGCGTCCGTGTCAAGGTGACAATATCAACCATTGTTTTGTAATAAACGATAAAAATTACGTCACGGTTTTGGTGACTGTTAATTTGAGTTCATAGATTATCTTATTACAATTTTTCGTTTTATTTACGTATGTGTATTTGTGTAACATTGTCGTCGAACACGACTCGATATCGAACAAAAAATGTGTAACTAGTTTAATATATGTACCTAACGGGTTTGTAACACGTAAATAAGTAATGTTTCAGTCATAATTTTAAACACTAAATTCTAACTTAATTCGCGCTAAGTTTCAGTGATAAATTCTCCTCTTTCAGCACTAAATCGTCCGTTTGTAAAAGCCGAAAACGTGTGGAGAATTCTTGAAAATTTTTATACGTTTTTTAGTCACGCCACACTAGCTATTTTCTCTTTCTTTGTCTGCCTTATTCTTCTGATGCGAATATTAGTAGTAGCGAAGGACCTGGAGGGATCCTATTAAATATCTACAAAGTTATAGTAGGTTGGTTAGTTACCATTGTTTGTTTCCACGCTCATTTAAAACACAATTAATACGGTGTCCCAATCTAAACTTCCAAAGGTAAACTAGTATATGTAACTCTAAACATGGTCCTAATACGTGTTTGTTGGACCTAAATACATATTTCATTTGCCTTAACACATGGGCGAAGTGCTTATATGTTTGTTACAATTTCATGCCTATTTAGACAGGCTCCTTGTTATTTGCATTGTCCTTATAAACTGAATAGGTATATTGTTTGTAATTTGATTTAGGATGGTGTACCTATATGGCACAGTTTGACATATTTGAATACTGAAGTAGGAATCGTGATTAATAGTTAGGAACAACGTAAACTTTAATAAAGGATTCCTAAAAAAACTTGTAAGACAATAAACATCATCTGACGTGTTCGGCCCGATAAAAACATTAATCATAATTCCCAGATGGCGTAAGATTACAAAAAGGAGCCGCCTCCAAAAATCTGGACGTAACCGTTATCAAACATTCAACCCCACTGATATCGTAAAATCTCGATTCCAATTTAAAACTTGAATCGGGACGCGGAAATCGAATAGCTTCCCCTTTCCTTATCGATTTTTCAGCTATAACTCCCATTACTGTGATTTTAGGACTGGCTAAAAATAGATGCTAATCTAAAACAAAATTGGATTGGAATAAGTTCTAATTGAATTAGATCTTCAAGGACTACCTAATATAGTGTTTACGTCATCAAACTTGGTGTATGTGGTAATAATTACCGAATGATCGATATGGGTTATCGATTGATAAGCTTCGAAAATAGGGAAGTTTGATTTCCGGTGATTAATGATTAACACTTTCTATGGAAGCCAGTGTATAACACGGTCGTTGGTTCTTTAACTTACAATATGTAGTTTGGGAGTATTATGGCTCAGGTACCTACAAGGATATTTATACACTCGTAAAATTTTACAGTTCAATGGGCAACTTTGGGATTGAAAATAGTGCAAGTACCACTAAACAGTTTATGAGGCAAGAAATGGCTTTTCTCCTAAGAGGATGAGAAGATTGTGGAATAAAAGATTGATTTGTATTTTTTTATGGAAAGGCTACAATGATACGACCAGATATTTAATTGAATTACCATGATAGAAGTTATTAAACGTCATATTATTTCCGAATACATTAATAGTCAACGCCTGTATCTGATGTGTTGTGATTAATCGTTTGAAGGTACGGTACCAACAGTCATCAAGTCCTACTATTGATATCATCAATACGACAATCCATCAAACTTATTTATACACTTGCTATAAGCCAGAATATCCAATTTAGAATCGATTTGTGGGAACAGAACATTGTCCATTTCGTTAACAGAAACATACGTTAGTTAAGAGTTTAATTCCTTAATCCATATTGTTTTACCAAATTGGTGCTTCGACGGAAAACCATTTTGGCCTTCGCTGATGCTTAAATTGTACCCAATTTTCTCGAATTGCCACATCAGAAATATTGGACGGTTTTCTGTTTAATTTGAAACTACAAATGATTCCCAAAATGGTAAAGATCATAATAACAAAAATAAGACTTCATTATAATATAACGCGTTGGCACCCGTATTTGGTTTCGAAATAACCATAAGAGTGAATGTCGATATGTTAATAGAATCAAGATTAATATGTCGTTCATAATGCACTCGATCAAGTTTAAGAAAAGAGTCATATTAAAGCAGTTGATTAAAGTGTACACTTAAGTCTCTCTGAAGTGTAAATACATTTTGAAGTGACAGCTTTTAAATTAAGTTTAGAATTTAAAACTGATCTATGTGTAGGTGTTATGGACCATGTGATTAATTCGGGCATTATTTATAATGCCCGAGCATTATGAATAATGTCTAGCTTTATCGGGCCAAGTGATTAATAACTATCTTAACTTCATTATTTATCACATTGCACGGGCATTATTATATTGCTATACATGACAGTTGGGCAATTTGATAATAAAGCTATATTTTATGCGGTGCGTACAGAATTTATTTATTAGAACAACTGCCACCCTGGCAGTTGTTCTAATAAATAAATTCTGTTACTTGCTACATATTTTATGATTATTGTTTCGAAAATTATATGTTCTTTTTTAATGGGAAATTATAAGTCTAACCACAAAATTATTTATTGGACAATTGTCATCTAATTTACTTACTCGGCATCGTTTTTCTTGATCTCATTTTTCTTGGCTCGTTTTTTTATGGTAGAATTTAATTTGGATTCAAAACATTGTATTTAAAATTGAAGTCAGTGACGAAAACGAATCGCTGCAAACCCGACTCCACGAAGTCTTGTCTGCCCTTCCCCTAGAGTGCAATTCAGAACCGCGTAGGCGCGGAGGGTCAAGGCGGCCTGCGAGCTGAGGCGCAGGTAGTTTCAACGCTCGCCGCCGCGGCTGTGGCTGGCCGTCAGAGCCGGTCAGCAAGCCGAAGCTGCGGTGGTGAGCGTGAAAACCATCTGCGACGATAAGCTCGCATGGGACCGCCGGAGCCCCGCAGCGCCGGAGCCGTGACAGAAGCCGTGCTTGCTGCATGTTGCATGCTATTAATATTTAGTTTAAGTTAAATGTCAATAACAATAAAAAAATGAAATTAAATATGTTTATATTACTTTGCCCAAAAGGTCACGGGCAATATGTATAGTGCCCGGTCAATTTGATTATTTGAATAATTATTATCAAATTGCACTCTCATATTGGGCATTTTTCATAATGACCGGGCAATTTGTATACTGCCCAATTTATCACTTGGTCCATAACATAGGTATATTATACATATGGACAAATGAAGTTAGTAAAGATAAAATATCAATATGAAATGGAAAAGGTAGGAAGGCCTCTATTAATTTAAGAAATGCAAGGCTAGAAAAGCATCAAATATTTTAGATAGATAGTGTTATTTAAAGAAAGAAACGTCTGTGTATTTTTAGACTCGTGCTTTAATTTCTAAACAAATACCTGCCAAAAGGTTATTGTGAATTTTAACGAAAACAAAGCTAAGATGTCCCTGAACAGTCCCCGTGTGACAATATTCTGCGGGACCCTTTTGCGAGGCAGTCGTGTTAAACTAATTGACTTATACATTCATCACTCCACGTGTCCCGAATACGGGTCGTGTTGATATCACATCACAAACGTATCAATGGAGTCTGTGGATTTCTTTCTAAACGAGTTATCATGATTTGGTTGAAATGGGATTTGGGAGTGTTGTTGGAGAATATTTGATTCCGAAAGATAAAGAGAAAGAGAACGACAATGAGAGAACGACAATGTCCATGTAAGAGATGATTCTGTAGGGTTTGAACGATGGTGTAGTGGGAACTAAAGATAACTCAAAATAAAGAAAACCATTTGACTGTTTATTAACAATTCGCAGGCAACGAATCGAAGAGAACATGCACATCAATGTTTCTCTCTTAAAAGGGATCCACCAAGTCCATAACTACAGGGAAATTTCCATGCAAACGAAGTTGTAAATACGGTTATCTTTTGTAAATAGAGTACGTATAAGTCGACGACTGTCAACTGCAGATAGACAAAGATAATGGCCGAGATAGGATAACGTGTGCTGACGTTGAATATCATGATGCGACGTTGTTACTAATGAAGGAAATACACGGTAAGGATTGCATAAATAACTCATAAAATATAGATTTGGAAAACGATGGTCTAGGAGAGTCAAAGGATTCCTCAGAATGGACATCAGAAATGCAAAAAGAATTTGATATTGTCTTAAAAAATGTAACGAGTAATATGCAAAAGAGATTATAAAAACGCCGACTCAGTAAAAGTTTGCAAAAGAAGTTGGCGAATTTCCCTCAAAAGGCTAAGAAAAAAAATGAAATGTAACATTATTGAAACGCTGTCGGATCTTTCAAGAAAACGGTGCAAATCTTTTAATAAAATGTGCCTTTGATTCTTCGGTTTGAATAGCTGAGAATTCGACGGCTCAATCGGATTTAGGATTCTTGCAGACCAGTGGTTTGGAAGCGAGAATTTTATTTGTGGTTTAATCGCTTTGAAGGCTTCGTCGCTAGACGATTTGATTCCAACATCCCGATCAATTTACCTTTTAAATTCAGAAACATTCTTAGTCAAATCAAGTTCTGTCCCGATTCTATCTAGTCTGAAATGTTATATTCCTCTCTTATATAACGAAGGATCATACGCACTTGGTATGTTCCCTGCCACGTTACGTATCTGCCGCCGCCCTAACGTCAGTTTCAACTAACATATCAAGGTTAGGAGGGTCCCACTCCAAGAATAGACTCCAACGTATCACTGAAGTGCGAACTGTAGTGAGGAGCAAATTAATTTGTTGGATATCTCGATAGACGTGATTCATTTTTAATTTGATGAGAATTCCAGTGAAGATTCAATCTGTAATTTGACAGGTTAGATTTTTATACTTGAAGATAAGTTCTCTAATGATAGACGGATCATTTTATTGAATTTAATATTCTTGACTGAAATTGTCAATTAACTTGTATTTACGACTCCTTCGTTTAGCCGTTTACCATGACTTAAACCTCATCCAACCTTACTCCGAACAAGGGACGCGAATTTTTGTCGTGACGTCATCCAACGTCTCCCATCTTGGTTAAACTAGCTGCTGTCAAGGCCAGTCGCGCCGGACAGGCCCAATTATCCACTGGAGACTCACGAGGCAGCTTCGTGGTCAGGATGTACTCGACTTCTAGATGGACATACATACGCTCCTTGACAATGTTGGTTGGAGGTAGAGATTTTAAGTCAATAAAAGTCTGATACTCCCTCACCGCTGCTAAACCACAGCTGGAGGGGGTAATTTGATGATTTTTACCATCGTTAAAAAAGAAGTTGAAATTTTAGCTGAAAGTTAAAATATATGACATAGATGCTACGGTATTACTTTGAGTGTTTGTGAAGCTACAAATTACGTTATGGGTAGCAGAATACCATACAGAAATTGTTTGAAGGGAAGTAATATTAAATTAGATGCGTCAGTACAGAATTTCGCTAAGTTAAATATTGCCACAATTTGATGATTCCTAATATATTATTCTCTTAATATAAGAGAATGAGAACGAAATATCCGTACTAATATTATACTCAAACAAAGAAGAGGTAATCATATGAAATGTCGTGTCTTCACAGCGCTACACATCTCAACATTTTGATGAATTGAATGCTTTATGTCTTGTTTTGTTATTATTTTTTACAAAAGTATTTACACATTCATAGGTTAGATAAAATGATTCTTTTGAACTATTGTCTTTATAGTTATTTACTTTTATTATTTCGCCGAATTTGATAGACTGAAGGGCTTACTAAGAAAACATTATGTATGCGTTTTAAAAGAGATGCATAAGTGCTGATAAAGTGTTCTGCAGATAAGATTATTGCATCTTTTATATAGGTAAGCTAATATATGTATAATACGGAGAAGTGTTTGTCACCAGACGTATTGAATTACCAATCCTCTTGGAACAAAATCATAAACAAAATTGACTTTATTGCCTAAAGGAGTTATGTCATGAACCTTTGATCTGGTCTTTTATCAGTTCCCAAATATCTGATTGTATTAATCATTATTATTACATATAAGGAAAGATTTTTCCTCGTATTAACATGTTCTTTTATTTACAAGCTACATACACAAGGAAACTTTGACCTTACCTTATTTTTTGTTAACTGTGTTCTGATCTCTCAACAATTACATTTTTTGTTTCTAAATCTTTTGAATGGTTTTGGGATTACCATGATGTCATAGGTAAGTATATGATTTGATATAAGGATCTTTAGTGCATTCTCTAAGTGTATGCAAGCCTTGTAATGTTAGTGCGTACCTAAAACAGTGAAATTAAAATGTTCCTTTCACGAAATCCGCCATTTTCTAATCAAATCCACACCTGTGTGAACAACCCGGGTGTTCAATTAGTAATCCCCATTTCCTAGCCACCGGTTCGATGCCCGTTTCAAATTGAATCCAGCCATTTTTATTGGTCAATGCCTTTGGGAACACTGCGCGTAAATCTTTGCGAGCTAGCGAACCAAGATTGCTTTGTAAGGTAAATGTTGGCGAACTTAGATTAAGGACTGCCTAGAAACGGGGAAGGAAAATGGTGTCCAATTAAAGGTTTGTTAGGAAGTCTCCGTCGTAAGGATTTTGCACGAGAGCAAGAATTGCCATCCGTAAATAGAAATTTTAAGGATACAAAATTCGATTTAATTGTTTCGGGTCAAGGTGTAATGTTCATATACTATAGTCAATATTTACCCGTTTGATCTTTGAATAAGTCGTAACATTGAACGTATTACACTGAAGGCATAACAAACTATTACATATATCCATTAACAAATCTCGTTACACAATATTGTTCTACATAGCGTGGTAATTTTAGTACGAGTTAACACTCGATAGAAAAACATTTCGGAAGCGTTCTGCAAATACACGAATAATCGATTCGAATCGGTTCGGCCAGACCAACGATTATTTCGGTAGAATTCTTCCGCTCTTTCGTGTGCGGAAAAAACTACTCGATATTTTAATATGGATCGATTTGGTGTGCTATCGAGCGATCGTATCGGTAGTAATGAAAAAGATTAGGTTGCCCACGCAATGAAGATGAATACATACTTGCTTTTTATGCAATAATGATTCCGCTTTTCAGAATGTTGTAAGTCTAGGCTGGAGAGTGCTAGTTTTAGATTAATTAAGCAGATGCTAGTTTTAATTGAATACATATACATATTAAAATGACACGAACGACTACATTATTTGTACGTATCTAGAAATTCAAACCAGTTCAAACTAGCATCATATAGTGTTCCATTTAGAGCCTAAACTTCACATGTCGGTACTAAATATGGCACATTATTACACTACTGGCCACGGAATTAGGTCGCGCTGCCCAGGTGCTAATGTGTGTCGGTTTCTGTGCATCACAGTCGACTTAACTGTGGTTTGATTATAAATGGTGCTCGTTCAATATTATTAGTAGGTAATGTACGCAGGCGGTGCACTAATGTGTGGTTTAAGCTAGGTCAATAAGCATTTGTATTGGTGATCCGTGAAAATGACGGGGATGAGAATAGTCTCATAGAAGTAAAATGTTAAGTTGTGTGCGTAAAAGGGTTAAAAACAAATGAAGTGGTGGAAATTATTTGATATGAAAATGCTTAGCTTGGATGAGGGCGTAATTGTTTGGAATGATTTCTTTTCATGTTATGTATATAGGAATAATATTGAATGCTATTTTATGATACCGCTGAGTCTATTGCACTTTGCAACTTATTGCAGGGTTCAAAAATCAAATAAACCATTTACCAAAGACTATCCCACTAGGAGTAATAAACCCTTTTCATTCACAAATTCCGTACAAGTAATGGCGACGTTATATGGGTCGCAAATCTATTCTCACCCCTTCGAATAACACTGCTTTATAGTATTCAGATACCCTCGGGATATTAAATATTCAAAGAACAAAGCCACAGGACCTTTGCTTCAAGTTATTGTGGGAATATAAAAGGAAGATAAGTTTCTTTATTTCTTACGATTGTTTCTGGGTATAAGGGGTTGAATATCAGTAAATCAAATTAGTAAATTCCGGGGTCAGTGAACTTGAAGCATGTAAACGTTTTTTAGTTGTACATCAATTGCAAAGCCATGTTCTCAATCAATAGGTAGTTTTAGAAAAACCTGTAGTGAAAGCAGCTGTATTTTAGATTAGCAATAACTTTTTTGATATATTGTATAGCCTGTATCGAAGTATTGTGTGAGGGTTGTTTAGATAGTTTCTAGTATATCCTGTGGGGATAGGACATCGAAACTTTGCGTCTACCTTCGAACTATCCATCTTACCTGCCAAACTCGATTAATAGGCAATATCGATATAATTGTCAGGTCCTAGCCTGAACACAATATCAAGTGTAAGCAAATCCTCTCTTGTTTCGAAGTAATTGAATACAGGCGTCTAGCCTAACATGTTATGATGAAGTGAGGTATAATTAAAGTCCTTAGTAAAGGACATTCTCTTCGTGGAATAAATAATTAGGTTATTTACGTGATGTGTGGGTGTGTTACCAAAACACTCTAAAATTATGGTCGTAAGATTGTGGCTTGGTCTATGTATCTTTGCAAGGATATACCAAAGTGATATGTACCGAATTTTTTGGGCTTTTTTGTCAATTTGAATATCATTTGCGTGTCATTGAAAGATAAACCTAATATGGATAATGCTAGACATTCAAATTTAATGCCATGCAAAATTCCATAAACGCAAGCCAAGTTTCCGTTAGAAACAGAGAATTAATTCAAATCGCAACTCATTAACAGATGTCATTACTCTTACTATCGCACCTGTTCAGTCGCCCATTACTTGTACTAAGTGCACCTACTCACTATTTGCACCTACCTACTGTTTGCACCTACTGACTATGTGCACCTACTTACTCTGTCCACTGGTCGATGAACGATATTATCTCGATACACATTCCTTCTTTGTTTACATATGTTTTATTGTTAATAGTATGTGTCTTATCTTGTTGTAACTTAGTTAATGTATTATGTGAATGTTTTGAGTGATATGGAATCGGTAAAGTTATTGCTGTTTCTAAGTGATCGTTAAATTATTTTTATTGACTATGGCGCCGTTTGATGCGTAGCGTATGATGTTTGATAGATTTCTTGCTTCATTATTAGCATTATCAACAGGAAAAGTAAGCTGGCTAATACGATATTTTAACAAAATTTTATGAATGATAAAATTAAAAGCTGCTGTGAAATTATTTACGCCGTCCAAAATTAGTCAGTTGAGCCTACACCTGCACATTATAACCGCGTTTGTTTACAAATGCTTTACAGCATTACGTTGATGCGAGGCAGGTAATACAGCATCAAAACATCGGGGCGTGGCTTCTGATACATCGCGTGAATTAGCCGCACGCCGCACGCCGCCCAGCCAGTTGCGATCCGGTCTCCCGACGCGGTTAACGTCGGTTCACAACTAACGAACAACAAATTCACGTGCTCGTGATCACTTTGTGCCAAATAAGGAACGAAACGAACAAGGAATATACCTAATAGTGCAGTTTTTGTGTTATTTTAAAGTGGAGTGCATATCTCTCGGTCAGTCTTCTAAGGAGATTGCTCCAGAGGGTAGTTTGTGTTGAGTGCCGCACGGATTTGGTATTTTGTCTCGTTTGTATGTTTTTATTTTTTGTTTGTTGAATTTAATATTATGCTACCTTCATACTATCGGCAAGGTCGGACCGGAGAAGTGTCATTAATTTATATTTATGAACGTATAAGATTAGTATTTTTATTTTTGCATACGTGAGGTATTTTTATCTTATGCTGCTCGTTTTCGTGATGCCATTATGATTTATAAATCCGCAAATGATTCCGCGTTACACATTTGTGTGAAATATTAATTAAATATTTGTTGGAGATGTAGGTTTATTATCAAGATTGCAATAACTGTCGTACCAGTTTTAACTCATATACAATTATGTGGCTACCAGTTATGTTTACTGTATGAAAGCCATTCATGCAATTATTAACGGTATCTGTAAATGGTATATAACATTTATTTATAACAATACCTTTTAACAGTACGTAATCCCAGATTCAGAGCAATTTCGCGGAATTAAAACATTAAACTTTGCAAGAAATGGCGATATTCAAATTATTTATTGTCGGAACTTATCTACGTGGAAATCCGAAGTTCTTTCGTCCCTACATTTTTCATTTCATTTCCTCTTTTCAAACTGCTCTCGAAGCTCAAGTATAAATTGAAGTCCGAAGTGTTCTTAACACTCGGATTGTTCATAATCGTTTGTTTATTTGTTCTCGATTTAATATTTACGCTTTACACCCGAGATATCGTATTAACGATAACGCCTTATTTGTTTATCGAAGAAAATTGACATAAAAAGTGATGGATGTAGAAGATTATCTATTGATTACAGATAACCCTCTTCGTAATAAATGTCATGTTAGAATATTATAATATTCAATACGCAATTCTTTATTATATTTTCATATGTTATTCAGGTCATTTAATGAAATAAAAACAATATGAACCCGAAAGTTCGCAAATAATATGACATCAAAAATTCATACGCTTGTCAAATTGACATGAACAGCCTATGTATAAGGTCTGAAAATACTTTTTCTAAATAAAAACTATGTCTAATATAATCCAGTCTGTACCCACATTTAAAGCCGACATGTTGAAACGGACGTACAAGATATTTTTTATATAGTAAAAGAAAGGGTTGCGAATTCAAACCCCGGTCACGTCACGGGGCCATGTATGCTGAATATACGCTGTTGTGAAAATTTTATATTTTCCAAAGATTTATGATTGTAGTGTACGTTTGAAGGGTTGTAAGTGGAACGGATCGTGGATTTTTATGATAGGTATATGAGGTATTATAGTACGGTAAAACATGTTATGTTTTTAGGGGATAATATTTAGAGGCCGGTTTTATTTCAGCATAGTATATCTCAGGTATTTTTATTGAAGCATTCTTAAGAGAAAATAATGGATAAAAAAGATAAAGATAAAAGATATTTATTATTGCAAATACGGGTTACAATGATGTTGATACATAAGGGTAAAAAGATCCACCATATTTTACCAATTGGCATGCAATATAATATTAACGTTTAATTAAATTACTGATTGAGTAATCAAGTTATTCCAAATTGATAGTAAATCTAATCAAAACTACCCATCATTACCATCCGTCGGGAATTTCAACGTAAACTTGAAACCCAAATCAATGCCGACAGTTAACTTAAATATTGTCATAACTTAATCCAACTTGAGAGTTATCTTGTAAAACAAAGTTAGATTATTTCAGAGCTTAACTTTCTAGTATAATTAGTAGTTAACACCAAAGCGTTTTATACCGCCATTGTTCATGGTAACGGCAGGCGCTGATTATTATAAGTTACGGAGTGCGGGCGTAGAATACAAATATGTATGGATGACCGAATAGACCTACTATTATGGTGGATGTGTGACATTGACGTGACTGAGTATGTGTTGCTTTGATTGTGTTAGCTTTGATTGAATTTAGTTTGGAATGTTGTTAAAATTTTATGATGATAGTAAAATAGGGATGAATTAAAGAATGTTTGAGGTTTTCCTGTAAGTTAAGCTTGATTTCGATGACATACGATTATAAACAATCGTGGTAACATTTGACAAAAAAAGTTGCAGTCTTCTTATGAAGACACAGGTGTTATTTTATCCAGATGTCATTAGATGCATACCTCATATATAAAAATAGTACGGCTTCAGAATTCACATTGGCTTTTGCCCACCAAAATATAATTCCTAACTCTTGTAAAACGTCTTCTAACCTATCAGTCTGACGTATCCAATACGGTACCGTCTGGCATACATGGTAGCGATTTCCAACAGTCTACGCCGTCTGAATTTATATTATGAACTTCTATGTATCCTACGAGGTACCTTGCACTATGAGTAACGCCAGCAGGAAGAACGGGAAAGATTAAACGATATGGAAATAGTGGTGCTAGTGGTATTATAGATTGTTTAACTTGAATCGACGGTAAAAATATTAGTATATAGTTGGGAAACGGCTCAGGAGATGAGGAGATGGTAAAAATATTGGCAAATAGGTGCAGATAGGTTTGATGACTTAAAGATGATCGTTCTTGCTGTGGGATCAACAGAAAAAAGGTCAGAAGTTTTTAAAAACACGTCAGTAATATATTAATTTAATGCGTTGTAGGGATCCGCTTTTACCAAATAAGTTAAAGAACTCTTAATTAAACCCCAGCGAATCGGTTTTCGGATCAAAGTTTTTGAATTTTCACGTTCAGAGGGTCTTTTGAATAAACATTGTTTATTCATGAGGTAGGCAAATAGCGAATTTGGGTGTCTCTTTAGCATATGCTAACTATGCTTGCAAATGCGTATCCAAGGAATATTCATAAAGTTTTTTTTTTGTCTCATTCCAAGATGGTCTGTAGTATGTATGTACCTATATGCTATGCTTCTTTTTCTGGATAAGTTCATACAAATTACGGTGGTATATACTTAAAAATTTATCGAATCATGTAATCGGGTTTGTTGTTAAAATCAAGGGGGCTTTAGTGAATAACTTGGGCTTCGATCGACCAAATATGTGAATCGTCGATATAAAAAACCGAACCACGTACATGACTTACCCAAGTTGGTTTACATATTTTATGATATTCTTATAAATAATTCCACTGAGTGTAAAAGTTTACGAATTCCGATATTTCTTTGATTGCATTCCACGAAAAACTTTGGTAATTTACTCAAATTACTGTTTTTTTTTAACCAAAGAATAATTGATGTTCTTAACTGCTTGAGATTGCAATAAAACAACATTATAATTGTTGTAATTATTGTATTGTTGGGCTTTGCCCCATCAATTGGCTTTTTGTGATTTCGTGTATGAGCGATTGTTGATATGAAATAAATTGCTATTTAAGCGGATCTGGGTCCTGTTTCTTTGGCTAGCTTATTTATTTATACGCCATTTATACTTTGCTTATGTAGTATTAAGGTTAATTGAATAACCTAAGCACTAACGTACTTAGATGTATGGAAAACTTTCTACTACGATTAAGTTGTTCCAACCAAGTCCATAGTTTTTGTACTCAGACTGTGTCTTGCTCTTATTAACTTTGAAACTGGACGTAAGGGTTTCAAAGTCCTCCCGTGTTCGGAAAGTATACGATTCAAAGTTTAGAGCTACGCTTAAGCTTTGTTTTGCCCCTAAGACTTGTGAACCGAGAATAGAGACTTCTAGTTCCAATAAATTATGTTAGATCACGAATTGAGTTTTACTACTAAAATATCTGTTTGGTAGTAAATCTGTCTATCGGTATTCCAGACTTTAGACCCCTCTATTCCCTGAAGAGCACGTTAATCCGCTCGCTTTGACATGCGAATATCTATGACAGTTTTCGAATGCAGAAATCTCGAATGGATTAAGCTGTCGTCCGTCAGATGACCAGAATACCTCTTCATATTATTATGCAGTATTATAACCGAATTTTTGAGGAATTTGATATATTCATAATAAGTAAATGTAGTAAAATTCTGTCCCTTCATTTTGCCAAAGATACAAGTAAGATACATTATCATATCTATGAAGTATTTACATATTCATAAACAATAACATTGGTTGCTAATCAATATTTATTAAACAGCGATTCTTTAATTAATGCAGTCCTACGCAAGTGTATTATTATTGAAATTATTATCCTAAGATTATTACACAGATACGGCTATAGGATTCGCCAAAGATTATGGCTATCGTTAACTATAGTATGGGCGAGTACCCACGAAAGATGCGATCCATACCTTTTATTGTAATCATGATTAAATGAAACAATGTGAGGCGTAGATTTTCTTTACTTTTTCAGTTCATGGAATGAGAAATACCAATTCTTTTTTTTTCTTTTCTTTAAAGGCAAGACTTGTACTTTTCATAATTCAACCATTACAGACTTTTGTGAGTTCCTCCTTTTGATATTTTCTCTTCCCTACTTTGCATTCGACTGCCCCACTTCCAAGAGCATACATCAACGTCCAACCTAATCCTATTTGGAAAACGTTTTAACAGTGAAAAGTGGGGAAACCTTTGTACGCCATCTCAAAAATTACAATGCTAAGGTAGACGAAGATAGGATGTTCCTTCGCATTCAAAACTGCAGTCTCATTTTTGTGTTATGTCCTACTTTTAGTTCAAGGCGAAGGGTATTCGTATTCAAAGAATCTGTATATTCTATGAGACACGTTAGGTCGCCAAGTATTTCAATTTCAAATATCTTCAGCATTCTTTTAAATAATTAGAAACACGGTGTTCATGACGTCATAAATATGTAATTCTCTTCTAGATGGCAAAGAGATTTTAGCAAAAATAACAATAAATAGAAAGAAAATGAGCGCTCTATATACCAGTTTATTTAACACGTTAATAATGACAGCGTGGCATGAAGCTAATTAAAGGATTAGCTCTCGGATATCTGTGGTCCCCTGTTGGCCAATTAGGGGTATATTTACAACATTGCTTTGTTTAGCCGAATCAGCTTAATTGAATACGCGGTAATAGAATTCGGGTCTTTATGTGATTTTGATCAAGAGTATGATAGTTCTAGGTTTATTGGGAAATAATTAGTTTCTCGTATACCCGATACGTGCCTCTGGTTAACTTATATATTAAAATAGTTTTGTAAGGAGAAAAGTTCCAAGCTATAATTTTATATTAGCTTATAAAGCCAGAGGAAGCGTTTTAAAAACGGTAACGTTTATGAATGTTTCTTTGGTTAATGTAGCTTTAACTTGCGACAAATGCTTTTCCTTCGCAGTACTATTTTCTTAATGGCTTCCTTTGAGGGAATTGTAATGCTTAATTTTAGAGATAAGTATTTCGATTATAGACTTAATGTAGAAATAACAGTTTGTATAAGTTTTAATGTCATTAAGATATAACGTTGACTTTTGTATGTAGCGTACATTCGATACTAACTATAGTAGGGATTATTTCGGTAGACACTCTCAAATTATCTCTTAGATGTTACTAACATACCGCAATTTAATATTACCGTATCAATTTCCTGTTAACAGCTTTAGGCATAATACGGTCTCGTTATAATCGACTTAGTTGTAATGTCGCTTCTGCTAATAGTATCGTAATACATGACGGAGCCACGTGCACGAAGCCATTCAATTAATAATACCTACTAGCTCTCAATGTTTTTAATGTACTTATTTGTAAACATTCGCTTCGACGGGGAAGTTTCCATCTTGACGGTTTGCTTGTGTGCGTACGCCTTGTATAGATGTAGGTGTAGAAGTAGGTTATTTAATTGATGATCAAATAGCGTCTATACAGGTAGAAGCTAGTACAACCGGTATTGTTAGTGCAGATAAAGTAGCTCGCAATAAAACATCTGTATCTATTTTCAATTCAGACACACCGATGACTGAAAGAGAAATCTTTTTTATGGGGGAAATATAAGACATTTCAGATGTAAACATGAGCCTTATCAAAAAGTTTCCCTTTTGAGAAGCTACTGATGCGTCTCAACATAACTTTTATTGGAAAACTATAAACATGCACGGTATGTTTAGCTATAAAGGCACTGGCAAAACATTTGCAGAAGTTCTATTACTAACGTAGCTCAAGAATGACGATGGTGTCACGAACGAAGTAGATATAGCAATATGTTTGTATAGTATTGCTTGTGAAGTTGTAGCTCTCACGTTGAATGGTTTGTGTACCTACGGTATCTTTCTTGTCACACGTCCACCCTACGGAAGCGATATTCCTTTAGAAAAGTGTCCGTAACTTTTATGTGTTGTCGGATACGATACGTAGGCGGTAGACCAAATGTATCGTGTGATATCAACTAAATGTCATGTTTTGACACTTGCTCTCAAATATTTTGTTCGGTTTTTCGGTTGATTTATCTTGAAATGTTATTTCATTCTTGCTTATGTTTGTACGAGTATGTCCCTAATTTTCTATATGCCTGTATACCTGATGTACCATTAGTTACCTAACTACTGAACAGCCTCTAATGGTAAAGCTGATTACATTGTAGACTGAGTTACCCCCATCCAACAATAAACCCATCAAAGTAGTTGTAATTAACACACCAGTTTCCGCAAACTCTAGATTTTTATACAATGATAGAAAAAGTAATTTCACCCTAGAAATCGCATAATTTTTACGCGACATAAAACTTTTCCTCCCTTGGTCCTTTAACTTTCAGTCCCCCAAGGGCAAATGACGCGAAATCGCTCTCTTGTCGTAATGGCATTGTAAAAAGTTTAGTTTAGGGCCGAAAGGCACGGAGCTTTTTAAAATTTTATGCTTTGAACATTTGTGCTTTTGCTCTCCCCAGTCAAACGCTTCAGTCAAGTCTATAACATTAAATTTTGAGAGCTAATCGCACTAAGAGTTTATTTTGTAGTACACTGTTTTACGTATTCTTTAACTATTGCGCTACACCAATTTGTTCCGGCTTTGATATAATATAGAGACTTAATTATGTATGGAATATTTCGTAATCAATGTATCACAATCACCTTTTTGTTTGTTCAAAATTGCGTACCCATAATCTATTCAAGCAAAAAACCTGTTTATTCAATGTTATTTATAGTAGGTATCTTACTGAAAACATGCCTTTTAATTAATTGTAATTAGGTTAATTACTTGTACAACGTTTGTTTTGTACCTTCATAGCTTGTGTTGTCTTTCTTGTATTTATATGTTTGATCTTTATATACTTAATGAGCATTGTTGTTTACGCCCCGGGCATGTTTTAAATTTACGTGCGTAATATACTTCTACCTTCCCAAACAATAAAACCTTTTTAGTACAGAGTTTTAAAGGTTGAACATTCTTTTTTGGTATTACATGAAAAAGGGTCTGGTTCTCTTTAGTAATTAAGTTTTCACATAGATCAATTGCTATATATTTGTGCCTATCAAACACAAGTGGTTCAACCGACTGCAACTAGTAGTTACTGTTAATAACATTTTGTGATGAATGGACATACATATTATTGACAGCACTATTAGCTATTCGACAAACTGTCTGTCTATATAATTACTTCTTGTTTCCATCTTAATAACTGTATCTGTTTGTAATACGTTGATTAGTTTCAGTTGCAAGTAAGCCAGCGGCAAAGTATAAGTTGGCATAATTATGATTTGACTAAAGCTTCTGACACTGTTTAATAGGATACCCCAGGGCATTACGCCAGGTTAATATCAATAATTGTTCTATGAGTTTTGATTACTACGCAATTATCAGCTTTACATTGTGTTTATCTTAAACTAGGTTTTTGTAGTGATCGTATCGTTGTTTATATTGTTTAAACAATATTATTCAATCATCGTGTTAGTGGTTCAGCAACCAATACGTAATAATGTTTTCTTTTACATTTATTTTCTTAAGTCATCGATAACGTCATTGCTGATGGAATTGTGGACTAGCATGATGCGCGAAATAGTTTTTTGGCTGTCTATACTTTTTGTGAACACACGTGACTTTTGACGTAAAGCAAGTATTGTATTCTTTATTTTGTGAGGTGAAGGATCGTTATTTAATGAGATTTAAATAACAAAGTTGAGAGGTAATGAAAATCACAATAAAATGGTAAATTGATCTACTTGATGTACATATATTTTTATAGTTTTAGAAATTACCCTAAGCTGTATGCAATGGAACAAACACAATAGAAAGATAGGGCCATTCATCATACTTATTGAAGGAATCTAAGTACCTATAGCTACGCAATAACCCGATGCACTCAAGCCAGCAGATCATCTACTGGAATAAAAAATACTATGCCTATTGTGAATACCCAAACCTAAGTGCTCTTTTAACTTCTGCCGTTTGAAACTAATTGTTGGCAGCATATTTAGTGCTGAAAGCTTTCGTTTTAATCCTAAAGCCTTGTTGAAAGCTCGGCTAGTGTCAAGTTGAGACCGCTTGATCCATTTTCCGAGTTCTCTATACATATTGTACCGTGTACCACAATGTGGGTCGCATATTTCTGCGCTGTATACTATGCTTTCTATGTCGTCTAATCCATGAAAGAAATCCGGCTTAGTAAAAGTAGTACCATATTCATGTTAGATTTTTATGAAAATTGGTCTTCTACAAGGAAAATCTTCACTTTTTAGGTAAATTTCTTTTTACACTACATAGCAACAAACCGTAACAAATTTTGCTGTGGTGGTGTTATAAAAGTCGTGGTTTTCACACGTATTGTTGATATATTTTTGAGGATTTTCCTGTTGAAAACTAAATAAAACGTTATAAAAACGTAAAATTATAACTTCCTCTTGGCTGAGGCTAACAATTTCAGCTCAGAGAAGATAGTTCCGTTGGAATAGAAGAACCTCCATTTATTTCCATTCAAGCAAGGATCAACCTAAGTTAATATTAATAGTTGTGCTGGACCAACAGTTTTTCGAGATAAAATACAATTTTATCTTCGCAAAGACACACAACTTGAAAATGACTAAAATTAGATGCCTGAAAATGCCACTAAGTACCACATAATTTGAAGATCAGAACAATGTAAACAAAGATGAGATAATGGCAATGATCTCTTAACGAGTGACGCACGTTGTCAATGTGATTCACGACTCCTACGCCTTTGTGTCGAATGTGACGGTACGACCACTTACAGACCAAGACAGAAATATAGTTATGATTCTAACATGAATGAAAAAATAACGCGTGCGTGTTTATCACCTGATTATACGCCCAGGTGTACTCAATACGTGTTTGAAGTAATGCATCTAAATATAAAAATAGATTGTTTTATTATTGGCGAGTATAACATGTATTGACTGTTGAATATATATCAACAACATCGATTTGGAAGTGTATTTTTTCCTCCTCATCATTATAAGTCCCATAAGCACTCCCAAATAAATCATCCTTCATCTGTTTTTTACCAAACGTTCGGTTTGCTTCCACGCGATGATTCACGTACCCAAGACCACATATTGGTGAGCACAAAAAGATTAAATGGAGCGAATAATCCTTTTAATAGTCCCTCACCATCTGTTAGGCCCACAATAACTTCTCCAGTAAAAAGACACCATTCGCAATATATCAAAAAACTTCGAAAAAAGCCCGTAACAATAACTGGCATTGGAAAACAATTCGTTTCGAAGCTCGTAAATTAGTTTCGAACAAAACTCCAGTGTTCGACTGCGAAATTTTAGCGAGATATTAATTTTCGTAGGACTTTTAAGCCTCGGATGCTTGGGATCGTGATTAATGTTTTGTTTGTGAGCGTTGTGCTATGATTTTCTGGCTCCTTTTCAGACGAGAAAGTATCTTAGTCTGACTATAGCTGTTCTCTATAGATTATTGCAGATCCCACTAAAAGGTATATTTTTGTAAGCCGCTTATATCTCATTACCGAATGGAATCCCGAGTAAAAGTACTACCTACTCACATGTCTCCGAAATTAGAATCTGACATTTGAATTCTTTATCCCCAGTTGAAAAAGATGGCCAAAGTTATGAAAATGTTCTGAATAGGCATTGAAGTGAACAAAGACGAGGGCGAGAATTATACTCTTTTCAAGTTTACCTTCGAATAGGTCTTCAACATTTATATTATTATGTGTCACCACGTTTTGAATGTCAGATTCATTTAAAAGCTTTTTGACGTAACTTGGTGAAAAAGGTATTTCTGTGGTATCGCTAGACAGGTGCGCTCTTTGAAATTTTGCTACGTTGTCATTTCATTTAAGAACTGAAAGTTTGTGGTAATGAAATCTTTTTCGACTAGAATAATATTTTAAACAGATTTTTCTATTTCACGTTGTAATTTTACAGATAGGTAGATAGGAACAAGAATATCGCTACGGTGAATAATTTACCTAACCTAACTATGTTTAAATAGAATTAGTTATTATTTATGAATATTCATAGAAATTATTGTTATAGGTTAACTTGTCTTTTCAAGCAAGACGCAGCGGTCTAGACAATTTTGAATTAATATTGGTCCAATATAAACTTTATGTTAATATTGAATTCAATTATTGAAAAAGTTTATTTTATCATGAATTTATTGAATTGAATTTGTAATAAAAATGGTTGCAATAAAATGATAATAATACGCGCCATTTTTAATATTGGTAAAATTCTTACAGTTGGTAAGCGATCTGAAAATAGATATTATTTTCATTTACTTATAAAGGCTAAGATTACATGATCATGATAACAACCTGTAAGAATATCCAAGCACTAAGTAAAACATTGAATGTATCCTTGAAAGGAATAACACGTTCAAATGAAATACTAACAAAATCAACCAAGAGGAAAACTAGGCTGTCTAATCAGACAAACCTCAAAATAGAACATTCCGAACAAGCTTGAAACAATTACGAATCAAAATTATTTTCATATGTAGCTCAGTTAAATGTCAGGAGTATAAATACCGGTTTGGTAGCTCGGCTGGCTCTGTTGATGCTAAAACGGACAAAGGTCGTCATATCTAGAGAGCGAAACCGAATACTTTAGATGCTTTGGATGAAACATGAGCTTTTGGAATTCGCTTTGATAAACAACACAAAATACAGCTTGGAATATATGACCGAAACTCCAAAGCAAACGGGGTTTGTGAACCTTCTGAAGATTAGAAAACATCTAACGTTCAGTGTCGTATTGGTCATAATTAAATCAACTACAATATCGGAACATACACAAGTGACAAAGCGAAGTCAGATATTAAAGGTTAATTCCATCTGACATGTTAACAATTTAGCTGTCTCCAACGAAGCGTGGAAATGCCAACAGAGTCATTAATTCCCAGTCTAAACTTAATCAACATATATGAATTATTCCAATATGAAATTCCGCCGTCATTGTTCGAAATCCAATTTCGACGGATTTACCAGTCACCATCAGCTGGCCAAATGTTAATTACGGGCCATCGGCCTTTTAGTATTTCCATGAATCGAATAAAATCATATTATTGTTAATGATATCTTTCAACTTATTTTTACACCACGAAATAATTATCGATCCACCTATTGTTACTTCTTCTTCGTCATATGTTTCAATACCTTCGGGCATTAAGCCATAAAAATTTTCTTCGTGTCATCAACCCATCCTTGTCTTGACTGCCCTAATATTTCTTATTATCCTTATAAATTAGGGTTGGCCTGATGAATTCGTACTCGTTATGTCAGCTATCTCGAGTTTCACATGTGAAGTATCGCAAGGCCGCTCGTCCGCCGCCCTTGCGAAACCTGTTCCGTTTCAAGATATTATTGCCTTCGTACTGTTCACTGTGTCTTGCTTTGTAGGCTATTTTTGAATGTATCAGGTTTTGTGTTTACAGAATGTTGTGATTCAGGTGGATTTTTGTTCGTATCAAGTTTGTTATCAACTTGATTATTTGTTATTCCTCTCACTTGATTGATGGCGTAACGGGTGCTGACTTAATTTAGTGTAGTCGATTGATTTGCTTAGATTCGTGTGATATTGATTTCTGTCAGGCCAACCGGTTTCAATATTAAGTGCTCTCAATTCATTAATAATTAATGAAGTGTCTTGATTATCATTTTTGTAATTATTTTTATCATATAATACATATTCAATGTTGCTAAATAAATACACGTTTTTCTGCAATGCAAAGCCCACATTATTCTTCTGATGTTGCAAAATATACCTACTAGTAGAGTAACTAATTCTGTTGTGAGTGTTACTTTTTCGTTCCCATTTTCCTGCCAGCATTAGTTTCCTGACACGCCAGTGATTTATACTGTTTACGAAGTCCAGCTTTAACCTAAATATCTCCAAATTAAATGTATGTTAGAGGATTAGAGGGCACTAATATAGGAGATAAAAGAGAACGCTCGTATTAGAACAAATAAGCCTATCATTTAAGGCATCGATAGGTTTCTCCACAAAATATGAAAGTAATCGTTCTTAAAACGTGTTATTTGAGGAATCCAGAGCATGTGTGTACACTTTGCAGAGATAATTTAGCTGGATAAGACATCGTAAGTGTTCTCTGAGGCAATATGACTCAGGTACGCGTAAATATACGGTCGCAAGCACTCATTACTTCACTTATTGCGTGAGACCATTGGATTTAATAACTCCAACTACTATGTAGAAAACAAAACTAAGAAGTTACCGAACATGACAAAAAATGCAGATCCAAAGTTAACAAGCTAACTAATTATTTGACACACTTATAACAACTACCACAATAATAACACATGTATTGTTAGCCGAATATGCTGTAATGGATATAAAATCTTAATTAAATTACAAAACTGAAGATAAGAAAAGGTACGCTCCTAAAATTTCTACCGTTATCAAAACAGGCCGTGGGTGTAACAAGCTATATACAACAAAAAGGACCACTAATGTAAAACGTAATTATAGCAGCAATTAGTAAGCTTTTTGGCAACATAACATACCCCAAATTACTCAGAAAGTTGCGGTTTTACTATGGGAAAATAAGGGTGAAATACGTCATGCTCATGATCTCTAATGCGATTGGATGGCGTAAAATTAGTGGCGTTAACTTAATAGTGTTTGGCGTAAACTCTGAAGTGACAGCTTGTCAGGTCTTTGAATATTTTAGTAATTTTATGCAGCGTAAATGAAATGTATTTGGAATTTTTACTGGAGATATCTTGCCATGGTTGGTCATCGGTGTATGCAATACAATGATAATTGCAAAGTGCGGTTGTGGTTAAGATTAGGAATGAAAACTCGTCTTATATGGTAACAATCTAAGTATGCCACGTATGAACTATTAGAATCAGAATTGATGATTCAGTACTAAGTTTGAAGGAAACATCATGATTCATATTCTCCAAACGTTATTGATGTCAATGAAGTGATTCTTAGTTCCTCTATTCATTCAGTTGTATTCTCAAAGTCTATTGTGAACTTGAGCCTTTATCTCCTATCGATCATCTTGAGATATTTTCAATATATCAAGCGCTGTCTATTTTTGGAATTCCTTTGTTGTCCCGAACTTATTTGTTTTATAACAGACAGCGTTTTGAGTTTTTCCAAAATTTTCTGCATTATGTAAACATGTTATTGGAAATTTTTATTCTACACTTTACCGATTTATTTTCAAACTCGACACTGGACGAAATTTTTGGAGGCCGAATTTCCGTGGCTATCTATAATTTACGCAAGTTGCTGAAAGTGATTTTTGAAATCAAACGACTAAGCTTGCAATGCTTATTGTTACGGTTCTAAAAAAGTATTTACTTTAAATCTGTCTCCAGATATAAAAAGACCTTTAAACTCTGAAATAAAGGAAAACCTTGCCAACATTAACATAAGGCATCTATTGATCATCATCAACAATAAAGTGTTTATCTCGTAAATACAGGAAAATACTTGGCATGACCTATAATGCAAGTTTCTCGGTAAAACGCCGAGGGTATCAATTAGAGTAATTACGAACAGTCTAGCTAGCCTAAATACCTGTTCTCGGTCGAACTAATGAATGAACATTTCGTAAAGAATGTGCTCTGTCGATGCGCTTACTGATACTAATACTGCGCTCGGTAAATGAATTCTTATGGGGATTACATCCAATAAATGTGTTCGAAGTTTTATGTCTTTTAAGGGGGCTTTTGGGATGTCGTTAGTTTTATGATTGGTTGCCAATAAGGTATCATTTCTCTGATGTAGGTCATCTTATTATTGATGGAACATGATGCGGAATATATTGTCAGCATAACCAATATTTTGATTGTAGTTCGCCCATTTTAAGGATGAGTTTTATTAGGCCGATGACCTGAAATAAATCAGCGCCAATAGAAATTATCCGATCATTAATCTATATTTTGTACATAACGCACTTTTAAGTGCTCTCAATGTCAGGGTTTACAATATACATTAATAAACTCACACATATCGCGACTTAACATGAATTTAGACAAATATAATTTTTATACGACCTGCAAAATGAAAATTCTCCACGAGTTTTGTTTTTAAAAATGTTATCTACGTCAAAGCCACACCTGGTTAACACTTTTTTCATAAACCTCTGTACGTGCGCATTCGAATTTAATTGTAGCTATATAAATAAATCCTTTTGAGTGTTCGTAATTTTTGCGTACATATTCTACCCACATGCCTGAAGAAATATTATCAGTGTTTCGCTTTGATGTGCATTTTTAGGATACTTCAATAACGCTATCTGTTAGCTTTTATGATTTAAATGTTTTGTTTGATATTAACCAATGAAAGGTCAAGGAGAATCTGTTTTGATTTGATTATGATATGAAAAGTTCATTTGGTTTATGATGCTAATAAAATTTTGTGTAGATAAGATATGAATTATTTAGAAGGGGTTCGAAACATTATATTCGTTTTAATTTTAGTCCGAGCATTACATAACGCTCCACTCGTCAAATCAATTGACAACTCATTTGTGAACATCAGTCCACTGGTTTAAACATTAGAGGGTGCATAATACGCTAGAAAACCGCTGACGTTATAAGCCTGTTATAGAGTTATGAAGGGTATGCAATTTACGAGGAATTTCTTCAAAAATCCGAACGAGAACTATGCTAATCTATCCACCCTTCGCCAGCAAATTTTCGCGAAAAAATTGCATCTGTGAATATTCATGCGCCACGAATTTACAACGTCACCCTACATCGTTAGCGAAACTAAAGCGTGCTTCAAGTACCCAGACTATTTGCATAGTCTATCATCCAACATCCCTTTCTAACTGTACGGTAATGAGCGGGATAGAATCCAACGTTATCTGAAAGACGCACGCTTGCGTAGGCGGGTTTGCGACTCGCTTTAGTTGCAAAAGGCATAGTCAGTTTAGTCAGCTCTTTGATATTGTTAAGTCTAACATTTACAATAATAACGATGAACTTCGTCGTATTATACATGTAAACCTTCCTCTTTAAACACTATTAGATATAAAAAACCGCATGAAAATGCGTAGTTTTGCGCAGTTTAAGCGTACAGAGGGACATAGCGACAGAAAAAGCGGCTTTGTTTTATGCTAAGTACAATAATAACAATGAACTTCGTACTATTATATCAAGCAATGAACTGATTTCACATGATATTGTTACACAGTTCCGACATGCGAATTCAGAGGGGATTTGTCAGCTGGCTTGCGTAACCCAATTAGTGAGATTAGACCAGTTGCTAAACGTTGTAGGCTTCTAAATCGGTTTTAATGGGCCGTTGTTTAGCCTGTAATACGTCATGTATGTCTATTGCACAAGCTTGAATGATTTTGTAGTGGTTTGGCTAAAAATCTTAAGCAAATGTACACTGATACTTTTTATATTTTGTGTTTATACGCTTTTATGACAAAGCTCGGTATCGCTTTTCAAGACGAAAAGAAGATTCTGTACTCCAAGACTCATTATAGAATATATCTAACGGTTTTGTAGCAATGTCTTTTAGATTTTTTTTACATTTCTTTTGACTTTGTTGAGGTCGGAAGTGATGACAAAAAGACCGTCTTTGCTTAGGTACTGATGTTAACGAAAATAATTTGTGAAGTTATGTTTACGTTAAACTGTTTAGATTTTGTTACTCGAAAGTGTATTCAATTTGCTTTTGACCACGAATGTAAATGCCAATGCGATAAAAAATAATTACATTATTAACATATTCTTACTGATTTGACATTTGTATGAATATTTTTGCACAAATGCATATTACAACATACACCTGGTAGGACGAAAATTATTTCCCCATGTTTGGTCCTTATTCAGCCAAGATACTCAAATCCATAAACAAACCATATTTACGACCTTCATTCACCCTAAAATGCTACGGTACAATATTTACAGTTCTGCCTACCTCATAATATTCCGCACCATGTTCCCTTTCTGTGAACAAATTGAATTTTAAAATACGTGAGCCCAAAGTTTCAAGTGTATCAAGTCTTTCAGTGTTAGGATGAGTTCCTTTCTTCGGGAGTTAGGGAATTCCGAATAAAGCTGTCAGTTTACACATTTGAGCGAAAATTGATGGATTGGATCAAGTGGGGTAGTAAGTTAAGTAGGTCTTGTTGGCTGTCTGGGTATATTTGGGAGTTCTTGTGTGTAATTTTAAAGGGGGGGAGGGGGACTTAGAAAGTTCCTGCATCATTAGGGACTAAAGTTTGTCTTTCGTAATCAAGGTTCCAAGTGATCCACGCACCGTTTGATTTTCTATTTCTATCTTCGTTATAATCTCTATTTTGCTGTACATATTTGTATTAATGATAAACAACTTGGTAGCTAGACTACCCACAGAGAACCAGACAATTACAATAACAAATACTTTCACTAACCGACCTTTTAGATTAGTAACAAAAACCAACGTATTATTTACGTTCAATCAACTAGACAGCCGCAAACAGTGACGAATTACGAAAATACTTCTATCTGGTATTATCGCCCTGTCATAGTGCTAAATCCGGCAAAATTCAATGATGTTATATTTTCAGATATTAATGGATAGGAATCCTGAAGAATCTTTCAGTGATATTGGAAGATGGCGACACTCTTTTGTATTACTTTAATCTATTTAGAAGCTTTTGACTGTATGACTGGTCTTTTTTCTTTCTCGACCTTCGGTGCGAGAAATGAAATGTATTTTTGTAGGAATCTTCACCTAAAGAATCTGACAATTTTACCTTATTTTATTCTTAAAATTAATAGTTCTCATACTTAATTGAATGCATTAAGTATTTTACTAACAATTTTAATCTTCTCATTAATATTTATCAACAGAAGATCTAACTTGACAACTCCTTCGGTTACTAGTGATGTCACTCGGCTTGCCCAACAACAGAAGTCTATTAACGTAGTATAATTGAGTACGTGTCATACTGATCTATTCTTTCCTTGTATGCAAATGTAATTTTATTAACGGCTGGCTTTACTGTTTATAAAATTGCAATATCCACTTTTGTTTTTAGATCAATTGTTATGTTTTCAACTAAAAGGTTGACAAGGCCTTTGAAGCGTCTTCGAAAATTTTCAAATCGCACTGCATCACTAAAAATAGCATGGAAAACTCCAACAGCTATAAACCATGCAACAGATTGTTCTAGAAACATCTAGATAATCAAAATGTAATGAACAAACCGAGGCACGGTCACGACAAGCGTACCGGCCGGACGCATAAATATGAATTTAGCAAGTTGACCATCATATCCTGTTGTGGTCCCCCACGGGATGATTCGCGTAATGTTACTGCCGAAAATTGTTCTTTTATCCCGTGACTCCACCTCAATAATCCACAAAACAAATGGACCATATAAACTAATGTCATCAACGGTAGAGGTCGGATTACTGATATTTTCTTTTGTAATAAAGGAAATTGCGGAGATGATGAAAGCTTCTGTCCATTTAGCAGCCTTTAAATGCTCTCTAATAATCTTTTTCCTTCCTGTCATAATATTTTTTATTAGAACTCAGAAATATTATTTTTGCCTTGAAATGTACCTGTATTCCTGGTTCTTGTGTAGAGGGGTTTTTCGAATTTACATTGCAGTATTTTGTGTCCTAAATTCTACGCTCTGGCTCGTATTTTGTTTATCCAAACACGCCCACGACATACTTTCTGAATTTCGTTACATTATCCTTTTATTCGCTTCTATTCTCGGCTTTCTACGATTAAGTTTTACCAAAAATGGTGATCAAATTAATTAAATTAACAATTTCATGATTCCCAAAATTGGAAGCACGAATTGATTCTTCAATTAAAATTCTCTGTAACTCTCTCAAAGAGCGGTACACTTCAGTTTCTATACGTTACACAACAAGATTTCATACTTTTCATAATATGTCATGGCTCTTTATCTTTATGAAAGACTTTACAAAATACAGTCTCTGAAGCAACGTTAGACAGTGTTACTAAATAGACTATCTTCACAGATGTGTCAATCAATATATTAATTAATGCTTTGATTCAATGCCAGCGTCGCTTAGTCGATAATATCACAAGGACGTTATAATATGCACTCTACTGCTCGGAATATCTTGATAATGGCATGGCCGACGCTTCCAATGGACTGGTAACAATAGCTTATGTTGGAGATATTAGATAAACTAGCGTTGTTCAGACGCTGAACTTGATAGTTGGTTTGTTTGATAGCATTGTATAACTGATTAAGTGATAGAACACTGATTAAATTGATGTTTAAAGGGTTAATATACGATTAGGTTAAAAGGTAGATACAGGTGAGAGATGTGATTCAAGTAATGATGGAAGAAACGTAGATGGTGCATAAGAGCGCAATCCTATTTCGTATGAAGTTAATAATTATGGGGAAACTCTTGATACGAGAGATTTCATATGTAATAGGGAGCAACCTGATAAAAGTCATTGAACTCCAGAATCGCATTATAAACATAATCCTCACGTGCAAACGCAATTAGTAAATTCGCGTCTGATCGCATAAAATCGACTAAACGAATTTCCAACGGGAATGAGAACCACCCTAATCGCGTTTAGGATCGTTCGTTCAAGTTGATTCAATGAAATTTGCTAGTTACCGGCGTCGGCAATTTCCTGCAGTGAGAAGCGTAAATAACGCAAGGGTTGAGGGAAATGTATGCGTATTCCGCCACTTTGGGGGATTTACATTTACAGGGAACCGTGGGTATGTTGTTTTAAGATGCTTTGGTAAGGATCTTAAGAGACTTGAAAACACGGTTGAAATTGCTAATAGAATTCCAGCAATGTTGGTGAAAGTAACTTTTGATCACAATAAATTAACAAACAAAGCTAAAATACACATAATAAATCAATCCGTTCACACCTATCAAGTTTCTAATTGAAACAGTACCAGTGTTAAATTCAAAACTGTGTATACTCTAATATCGAGATAATTACCTCGCATGAGCGGGTAAAGTAATTGAATACCGTACTGTGTAATCATAAGCCTTTGTTAACGATCACCTTAATAGTAATGTCGTTTGCGACCTTAGTATAGTCACGTTGGTTTAGTTTGTAGCTAATGTACTGGAGCTGTGGCTAATTACTTCAGTAATCTTATTGTGACGTTGTTGTTTACCAAAATCTACGTACTTTGGATTTAGGTATTTCAAAGTATCGTTATATTCTTCAGTCCCATTCAGCATTTGGTTTGCTATATCAACTATTCTGTCATTTGTATTTCTAGTGTGTTCACCATTCAAAGTTAAGACATAAGTTGAGAAGCTTTATAAGACAAATACATGACTTCATAAGAAGTTTCTAGCTTCATATCCTCACAAGCGTGCCGTAGAATGTTTGCCCGTAAAATTCTAATCTCCATGCAATTTCAACTGGAAGACAAAAGCTTTTACCGCGCGTGTGTAGTGTGTTGTCTCAAAAACGTCCTCTATCTTACGAGGTGAAAACGCGCCGCCTTGTTTAAGTTTTAAATTAGTTCAGGTATAACTTTCGTTTTGCATTTCGAAATTACACTGTCTTTTATCAGTTCCATTAGCATTTGTAGTTTGAATAAATATTGCTCTGTGTTTAGTAGACTCGTAAAATTATATGGCGCAAAGAGAATTTTACCTCAAAGTATTTTTGTTAACACTTTGAATACAGACTAAGCAATTCTGAATTTACATAGTCAAATAAATTATATTTATTTGCGCTGCAAACTGTAGCTCTATTTACATGATACGCTACGTTTAGTTATGAGCATAGTGATTAACAAAAACGTTAAATTTTACTCAACCATGCGTTTGCTAAACACAAGCATAGCTTTTGCTCAAGTATTGACATTTCCTCCCACGGCTTGCACAACTGTGCCATGGGTAGGGTTACCAGACAGCATAACATTTCCCAAAATAAATCTTATTCGTATGTTGAATATTATTACCAAAGAATATTTCAGAAGCTATCAATATTAAATTCCTATAGAATTACTTAAAGAAAAAAATAATATTTATGATTAAAAATATTTTCGATATCAAAGAAAATACCTGTTGTCTTGTTTATCGTTGCTTATTTTTGATCTGGTAACCCTAGCAAGGGGTAGTACGGGAGAAATCTCCCATTTATATGAATTGTTTACGGTAACATACGGGGTTTGTTTTATTACTTTTGCAAACGGCTACTGGATTGTATTAAAGCTGTTTGGAGTTTTTCTGGCCTTGTTTGAGATCTGCTTTTGTGGTTTGTTTACGTATCGTAAAATGTATTACTTTTGTATATTGACTTCAAATGGTCTTCAGGTAAATCGTTCGTTTTAATGTTCTGAGATGATTGTGTAACTTGTTGGACCATGGCAACTCTAATATTACGTTTTAATGTAACAACCAACTATAGGCAGGTATTCTGTAATACTTTTATTATATTGATCAGAGTACGATTCAGACGAGTTGGAATCATGAGACTTCACCAAGTTTTTATCTCAACGCCTATGTTTATCTTATAGTATCAAAAAACACACTAACTTCCACATATTAAAATGCAATTTAAAGAAGGAAAATCCGTTGCAAACGAAGGAATATTAGTCAGAGTAATGTGACGACCGCAAAATTAAAAATAGAGTAGTTTGTCGCAAGATTACCCAATGACCTTGCTTATAATTCTATTGCAAAAACATGAGCGTATTTACAAACACCCACACGTTGCTATAAGTTCTAAATAGGCGGGATATATTTAGATTTTATTAGTTTGTCCTAAGAATGAATGCTCCGAGTTCAGAAGCACTAACAGTGGACTTGGGTTGACATAATGTGATAGAACGATTTCAAAGGTATGACTAACGTTTGCAATTATTTTATTTGATGAAATCGATTGCTGTATTTCTCATGCCCAGTTTGAAGTCTCTTATTGTTATTTGCCCAATGAGAAAAGGGCATGAATTTCGGAATAAATGATTTCCTGCTCTCAGATTTCCATTATTCCCAAATCGCCATCTCAAGTCTTCTCCTAATAATACAGAGGAAGTGACCAGTGACAAACGGTCACGTCATTAAGGAAACGGCCACAGATTGGCCTCGGCGCAGAGGACGCAAGTCAACCGTGCCCTCTGAAAAAATGCCACCACAAACTGCGAATTTTACGCCCGCGTTGGACACTTTCAGTTTCTCTTTTGACTTTTTGCACGTTTCAACAGTACTTGTATGGGTGATAATCGATTTGTGAGTACTTTAGTCTCGGAGCTTTTTTATCTTTAAGACAGATTACTGCAACTAACGACTTATGTTCTTTTCTGGATATATTTATTCTTGGGTCTTTGGTAAGTACTGACTCAGGACAATAACAAATCCTCACGTACACTGCCAAAAAAGTGCAAATAAATATTTTTGTTAGAAGAGGAAATAAGAAAAATATCTAGGAAGTTAATTATAGTTCCGGGACCAGGCATTTCAGGCCTGTAACAGCTGTCAATAGTGAAAGTGATATGGGTCCTGTTCATGAATCCCACTGGCCGTCTGAAGGGCAAACTTAATTTGCGTTCATTTCGTACAATGCTTTGACAATTTAATTTAACGCTTAGAAACATTCCAGGAGTGCTCTAGAGGCGAACTAAAGGACAAAGGTCTTGAATAATTCCCCAATCAATTTGCGCACAATAGGCTAGGCTGGTTTTCGATAGGCCTTTTTGGTAGGTTTGAAAAGGAAAATACATATTCAGATTTATTGTTTATAAATCTGAATATGTATTCTGAAAAAAGTCGTGGTGGCCTAGTGGTCAAAGAACCAACCTCTCGAGTATGAGGGCGCGGGTTCGATTCCAGGTCAGGCAAGTACCAATGCAACTTTTCTAAGTTTGTATGTACTTTCTAAGTATATCTTAGACGCCAATGACTGTGTTTCGGATGGCACGTTAAACTGTAGGTCCCGGCTGTCATTGAACATCCTTGGCAGTCGTTACGGGTAGTCAGAAGCCAGTAAGTCTGAAACCAGTCTAACCAAGGGGTATTGGGTTGCCCGGGTAACTGGGTTGAGGGGGTCAGATAGGGCAGTCGCTCCTTGTAAAGCATTGGTACTCAGCTACATCCGGTTAGACTGGAAGCCGACCCCAACGTAGTTTGGGAAAAAAGGCTCGGAGGATGATGATGATTTATTGTTTATATCAAACTTGAAGCTTTAGTTACCAAACCTATGTAAATAACAAACACTATTTTACTAGTTAAACCACCATTAACAACCTAAAAACCTAGACTATTTACTAGCAAACAAATAGAAGCTGTGGATGTAGTGTACCGTACAGAAAACCACTGACGGTGCAAATGTACGAGTTCGTCTGCGACCGCAAAACAGACGCTGCACCAAATAAACTTGGAAAATACGAAATGGAGTAATTGGTTTGCAGCTCACTCGTATTTTTACGCGGACACGAATGACGGTTGTTAGCGCTAAAGACCACTGAAAAAGTGTTACTGTTTCAATTTATTTTAGTTTTGTTGGACGAAATAAATGTCAGTAGATGCAGATTACATCGATATTGTTTTGAAACTGAGCCATCTAAAAGTAGGACATCTTATCGATTAGTAATCTGTCAAAGAAAGGCAAGATAATGGTAATTTGAAGTTACATTATATAAAAATATATTTAATTTACATCATATTAAATTTTGTTACAAAGCATGATCACAATTCCGTGAATTGTTTCCCAGACATGAGCATTATGAACGGTTGTACGTTGTACGTATCATGTGATGTGCAAATACACTAAACTCGTATCAAATGCTCGTAGCGATTTATTCAAGCGTAAATATCTCAAGTACAAGATCTAGCTGAATTCATATTAAGTTTTGAGGTTGTTGTCGACGAAAGAACCTCTATTTCGAATATTTCATAAGACACTGAGCATAAAACAGAAATGGCGGAGCGAGTCACATGTGTGTTTTAAAGATCCTCATATTAAATTGCTTAGGAGCATGCAAGACAACAAAACAATTTAGGATCTAAGCTTTCGATTTATTGGCTCTTAAAGACCCTTAAATAATTAAAGAGCATTCCGAAATTAATCTAGGCTTGCCTGAAGAGAAATTGAACTAATTTATTACTCTTTAGAGCGTGTTCCAACTCTAGATTTGAATTTTAAATTAGGGGTGGTCCTCCTTGCCTCAGAGCATAAGGAACCAAGCTTTGATCTCGAATAAAATTAGTCCTTTCCTACCAATGTGGTTCTAACTTTAGGCAGACAATTTATGGCTTTAATTAGATCTGTTAACAGTCTATGCTATTTCAGTAAGACGGTGAAGATGTTTCTTAGCAATATCAATTCAACAGATAGAATTAACTTAAGAAAATATCTCTTGATCTGCCTCAATCTCAATTTAGTATGATCCTTCATAACCGAGCTTGCAGAACATAAACTACAAGTACCAAAAGTATCTGATGACAATACGCTGATCGGACGTGCGGACGTTAACGGTCTGTTTGGCATCCGTGCCACGCCGAACGTGGATATCGAAGTTATACGACTGGTACAGCCACCTCGAAACGTGCTAGCGTTTTTACCACACGAATCTGCAACGACAAAAACAAAACCATTAGACTGAGAAGAGTATTTTGAGTATATAAATGCAGATGTTTTAAATGAGGCACAAAATAGACAGCTGCACACAGAGCTTACTGTATATTGCATTAAAAAAATCTTTGATTATGAAAGGTTGATACAATTAAGATAGGGACGTTGATACGCAACGCACAAACAGATGTGGTTTGGAAAAGAATGTAAAGAGGTTCGTAAAAAATATTCTCGCACAATAATTATTATCGTTCAGACTGGGATTTAAGTTATTAGAAAGAAAAGGTTCCGCTTTTGAAACTTTTGTTAAGTACCCATTCAAAACAATTAAGAAACTGAACCAACTTCGTCAGACAAAGTGATCCGCAAAAATTTGGACAGCTTTGGTAACAGTTAAATCTTTTCAATTATAAATCTTTAACGGGAGGCAAAATTTGATTACGAAGTTTTTTTCGTCTTCAATATAACTGAATACAGCTACTGAAATTGTTTTTCTTGCAAGCCTTTTTTGTGTATTTGACCTAGTAAAGGAAACAAGTATATTGGCTACTTAATCATCAGTGTCGTGAAAGACTGGTTTTGCATGTACGTGGGTCTTGTATTGTTGCCATGTTTGGCACAGTGCTGTTATATTCTCAGAATGTTTAAAATTGTTTATTTCATACGGCACGCTTGCAATCTTGTCAATTTTGCAAGGGAGGTACACTGATTTGTCCTCGTCTCCCTTTTGAATACATATTTCGGTTAGCTGTATGATCAGTTTTATTTTTTGGCCCATGTTTTTCGTTTCATTGGCCATAGTTTTATTCCAACAATAAAAAAGTCTTTCCAAAGTACACAAACTTACTACGCAGTAAAATGTAAGTACAAAAGCACATAACAAATAAAAGGTTAAATTCAAAACGGACGAGCTTTGTGGACCGGGCACGGACGCATTCATTCGAGACGACACGATGTCACTGCGCAAAACATATACCTATATATTTTATTGACAGCCAGTGACATTCTGTTGGGAAAACTAATGGAATTGAATTTATTTGAGGGTTCATTTGTTACACTGGTTTTTGGATTCGAATTGCGTTTAAATAAATGTTCGGTTATGTGGTTCGTACTCTCTGCTAACCATTTGCTAGCTTGGTCTAGACTTGTCGCTTTATGCATAGACTTTTAACAGTCATTCTTTTGCAATTTGTGTCATTAGGTATTGTGATTTATGAATCATTTCCCACTTTGACTTGGTTCGTCAGCTTTTATCAATGCAGCTTCCGGATAGTTGTGCAAAACAGTCTTAAATTCATTTAAGTCTTTCCAAGATAACTATGGGTTTCATACTATGATTACCATTAAAAGAATCGTGATGGTGATGTGATGGTCCACGTGTATTATCATAATCAACCACTTAGTCCATGGGAGGAAATTCATCAATTTGCAGGGAAGACTTTGGCACAGGATGTAGGGCATCATTTGATGTCACATTGTCTTCCGTGTTCCGTATGTACTCAATTTTATGGGACCTCACTAAGAGGTCATGATGACATATGTTCAATGCTTATACTAGAAAGCGAATGATGCGTATTATCCTCTAGATCCCTTTCCGAAAAGATATCATCTTCATCGTGATCTACTATTCACCTTGAAAAATCCCAAGTTAATACTTTTATCTATATATGCACATGACGTTTGAATCTACAGCCATCTCCCGTCAACGGTCAACCGTGCTACAGTCAAATGATCGTCCGCATTATTCAATTAGACTCGCAAATTGTCCAAAATCGCAACTGACGGACCGTCACTGTATATAAACGACTCGTTGGCTATTATTTCACGGATGTTTTTATTCATGTTCTTCTCGTATGTGAGGAGACTATCGATCTTGTTCAGAAGAAATAAATCACTGAGACAAATGTAGCAGTTTATTGATAAAGTGTTTTTTGGCGTCTTCTAGAATCACTGTATATACAAAATATTTCTTTAGGTCGTTTTTTTTTCTATATAAATACCTTAATTACTAAAGCACTAGAGATGTTTGTAATTCGTATGCCGTAATATTCGATAAGTATGAATGAACGTGTCGTAGCGTAGAATATCGATACCACGCCGGCTGGCAGCGTGCCAGATCACGCCTGGCGTTTATGCTTCCCTAGTACTTTGTATTTTATTGGTGTGCACTTTCTAGTTCCTACATTAGGAGTATTTTTAATGCGTTGTACGGTTACAGAATGAATTGAAGAATTCCTCTATCGAAATGTATTTAAAACGTATTATGTATGACAGAACATCTACAACTAAACCTTTTGTTCTTTGCACGAACCAAATATGTACGTATGTCCTATTGTAAATATCAGGAAGGCTTTATCTTACCTTACCTAAGTCTCTTCAAGTTCTTTCAACGTCCCTCCTCCATAGTGTGTTCAATATATGCGCAGTATGCACACAGCTTACGATTTTATTAAACTGTCGAAGGCGGGTTCAATGGCTACCGTCCATTGTCCGGCAATAATCTCTCGATTTAGCCACTTCAATAACATCACAACGAACTACAATAGAAAATTAACTTTATAACAACTTTAACAAGGTTGCAAATGGCTTATAAAGTAGTATCATAAAGGCAAGGTGATAGGAAGTCTACTCGTATGTGTAATGTTATGGGTCAGTAATATATGTACTACGTAATGTAATTATGTAGGCAATACTGGCTGTATGCCAACCTCTGTGTTGTTCTGTTGCCTTGGTATTTAAACACACGTGGCTACCGTTATGGGCAGTAGTAGTTAATGGTAAAAAGAGGCCGTTAGTTTATCCATAGTAAAAAATAGTGTTTATATTGAAACTGGTAGATAAGTTTATTGATATAACTATTCGGTAGAAGTAACTGATATTTATTCGCAGTTGATTATACTCTAGAAACTTGGTGGATGGAAGTAATTTCCCTAGGTAATGCGCAGTTTTTGAATGAAATTTGTTCTAGGCATCTTTTTGTAGGCCTTAATTAAACATGTATTCTATAACGCTCTTCGCGATATTTCTTTATTAAATTGAACATTACAATAAACATTTTAATCAAACCTTTGCGTAGGCTGTTATTGATTGTCAATATACCCACTTGTATTACTCACAAACAGCTCAATTCTTAAAGACCTCGGAAAAAAATGTTCAATGGAATTTTCTTCCGTTCCAGTACCATACATGATCTTTATAATTATCGTAACACGTGTGTACGCTAAATACATTATATCGTTCTGAATCATAGATTTTCTTCCACAAAGAGATTAACCACTCATGATGCATCCGTAGTTTACGTTAGTACTAAGAACCAACAGTTATTTTGCGAAACAAAGGCTTTTCAGACAGTTCTTGGTACAACGGAGCGTTGTGCTGTTTTAATCATAACTTGAATTGTTGGAGCTGTTTTGTAGATACAATATGTTCTGATAGAAAATTCACTACAGTTTATGAGTAGGGAAGACAAAATCACAGCTTATTTCCAAAGTTGTAGGTGTCGACCGTCTGTTGTAGATGCCATTCTGCTAATAACATATTCTCAACCGCCCTTCTGAATAAACTACCTAAGGCTTTGTGAATTATCTGCCAAACGTGAGTAATCAGAAATTCTGCCGTCGCCTGCACAAATTATCCAAGTCTTTTTGCCATTTCGTTCACTTCAGACTCCATAGCAACCAGCTACATAATTACAAGGAAATCCTGTATCATTGGACCATTTGGTTCACATTTGTTTCAAGTCCAATGTCGCGGAAAAGCATCGGCCTTCACTAAAACAAAAAACTTGTCTAAATATGGCGAAGCATTCACCGTGACGCGGCTTTGATCATTTCTGTTCCACTGAACGTTTCAGATGAGGGTTTTGTACATAAGCGGATGTTACATTTGGAAGGTAGTCTGATTTTTTCCTCCTTAAGCGGATTACATAATCGCTCTGGGTATTCGATTTCCCGGATTTCGAAATCGTGATAGGTATACACACTTTTCGACGTCCTCACAGAAGACAATGTAACATTTAATATGAAAAGAGCTTTCGTTTAGACTCACAGATTGACTACGAAAGGTCACTTCAAACCCTCATTCGAAAAGGACCTTTTTAGGTAAATTTACAATTTACCGAGCGAGGAAAATCGCTGCCGTTTCAAGGAGAATCGAAACGTAATTTCGCATTGACGAAATGTGAATGGAATCTGCCAATGGAGCGAAGTATACAAGGTCTTTTGAGTACTTGCTTTTAGACTACGTAACTTTACAAACATCTTTGTATTGTTTTACAACGATAACTTTGCAATGCACTACTGCTCTGTTGGCTTATCCCAAACTGTCTTAGTATATTCGGCTTAGTTGGCTCCTGTTGCAGCCAAGAAAATCAGTGGAAGCTTTGTTAAACCAGCCATGAAAATACTGTAGACACGCTTGGCAAAATATAGCAAAGATGTGCATTGAATTTTACGGCTTTCTGAACCCAAAAGAGGTTAGGCGCCAAAAGGTTCAATAGACTATACATGAATCTTCCGAAGACCAAATTAATCTGCAATTTGAGAACACTTAGCGTACTACCGCACTTGCCTATTTTTCATTTCATTTCTGCACAATCATATACAGCCAAGCCATAACTTCTGCCCCGTTTTAATCTTCAAGCGCCCTAGAAAAATTCTCAACTCAAAACTTAAACTAGGACGACCGGCGGGTAATTCATATGCTCTTAACTACCATTTTGGCAACGCTTTTGGCTTTTGTACATGAGACTGGTCTATGCTTTTATTTTAAGTACCTGGTAGTGTGATAGTTTTCTTTGAATTTTGTCTGCAAAGCACACATAGTTATCCACCGAAGCGTTTCCTCATCGCAAATTGAGTGGAGTCGAAGAATATGGATCAGCATTTTCTCTATTTTCCGAAAAACTGTTGTCTTGGAACATTCAGCTTTTGATTTTAATAACAAGAAATACTACTGATAACTGATGTTAATTTACAAACAACGTTAAGAATGTATAAAAAGAAACGTTTTTAATGCCATAAAGCTAGTTAACCAGTTCACCTTTTAAGTAAAACATTCAAGTTTTCGTACAAATTACAGCTTATCTTAAGCATATCTCAAGGAAGTCTGTCATGTACTCATGGCCTTAATTAATCCCGCCTTCGTAGACACAGCTTGATGTTGTAGCATCAAGTATGCGGGCTAATGTTATTACAATGCCTTATAACATTTTCCGCTAATGTTTGATCCTTATCTATGAATGAAAAACCTTGTATTGCGAGAAAAATCATTGAGGAGGTTATTTGAAAAATTGTCTATGTGAGCTTCGGTATCCCAGTCCCAAGTCAATGATCTTGCAGTTTTGCGATATGTAGAATAATCCCGCCTTTTTGTATGTTCATGCTTACTAATAAGTTATTATATTTAATCTACACTTAACCGCTTCTCATGTATCAGCTCACGGCTTACTTAAATCATTATGGACTATGATGGAGCTACACAAAAACAAGTCTCAAACACATTCGTTTATCTACAATATTCTGCAGTGAAATAAGCATTGAATAAACTAGAATATTATCTACATCGGTCACCGACGAATTCTCAACCACGCGCGTGAATACTGAATGAGGCTCGGATACTTGTTCACCTAGCGTCGACATTGCTCTGTATGTATTAGATCTTAGAGGTGTGATGGGAAAGAACTAGAAATGGATACGGCAACCATGGAATTTTTGGCCTTTAACCTAAAATTGCTGAAAAAATTGTACCGCTATTTTTGGTTTCAAATACAGTTTAATTTGTTTTACTAAGCACTTCAGTCGGGTATGTTGATTATCCCTTAATCAGTGGTAAATTAAATTACAGACAGACCTTCAGAGTGAGAACTGTCTAACTCCGTTGTTGTAAACGCAGAACTGAATTAGTTGTAGTTGAATTGTTCTCGTACCGATGGGATACGTGACGAATAATAATTTGGTCCTAATGGATTTGGGTGTAGCAGATTTGTTTCTTTACAAGTTTGCTGGAAATTCAATTGTAGGGACGCGTAGATTCTTGAAGATATACAAGTCGGTTTGCCAAGACAATGGTCCTTCAAGGCTCGCAGTGTAGTCATTGCCACATCCATATATTCATGGTTTAGAGGCAAGTCGTTGCTTTGCAACAGTAATCAGAGGCAAATACCTTAAACGTGTGTGTCGCAGGTGCGCATGCGATCCTCGTGAATGACAAGCTTACGTACAATCATATATGTCTGCCTCTTTCTTTCCCATATAGATTAGAATGAGATAGAGGTATGTTTGAATTGCATTGAGATGTACATGGCTTAAATCCTCAAACGACCTTTATTTTTTATTTTTTTCATAAAAGTTAACCTTTTATTATATTTAATTTATTATGTTTAATAATAATGTTGTGACGTAAAACTTTCAGCGTAGTAATTTTTTTATAATTAATACAGAAAATTAATTCGGTGTTACGTGGAAATGAACTTATTCACATTATTATAATTTGATGGAAATTCCGGGAACTCAGCCTTTACTTAGCCTCGAGCAATTAATAATTTTGCGTCTGAATAAACCTGCAAAAATAATTACAGTTCGCGAGAATAACACCCCTTAAAGCCTTAAATAAATGCCTTAGGTCTTAAAGTTAAGAAAGGCAAATCTATTTACCTTTAACTAAAGTATTTTCATAAGTTGTTCGAAGATAAATGTAGCATTTAACTGAATAGTTTAGTGCTAATGTTTGTTTAGAACAGTTCAACAAAATACTGCTTTAGCAAATTCTTGTTCTTGAAAGTTTCAATAAACTGCAGTTTCCATTTGGATTAGTTCAGAAAGAGCTGCATTCAAGCGAGCTTATTCTATTTTTGTTTTATTATTTTATGAAAGTTGAAAATATTTTAGTGCGCAGACAAACTAATACGTATTTTGAATAAAAAGGTTCGCATCACTTCTCTCTGTCTCATAATTTTAATGATACCGCAGTGATTGCTTTCCTATTTTATTTCCTGAACTAAAAGACCAGCCCCGAGGCGTGTAAAAGTTGCAGGAACTATCCGAGCAAAAAAGGTTTATAAAACCCCGTAATTATTATCCTAGACCGTTGTATTGTGATGACACGTAGTCATGGCTACCATTTCCCATCTTTCCATTATTCTTTTCATTTTCCCTCCCTCTATTTATTTTTAGTCGCGTCTACACGTGAACTGTGCCCATGATATCTTTTTTAATCTCCTCGCATTCAGTTTGAATTACACAGGGTTCGGGGGATGAGGGCGGTTTTTGAAGTACTTTTGCAGCCCGTTGTTTGTGTTCTGTTATCTAAATTGTGAAGGCATTCTGTCCGGATTAGACGGGTATATACAACGAAAAGTTGGTCCTTCTCTACGAGTTTGGTCTTTTACTTAATGTTTGCGTTTAAACGCACCGCCTTGTTAATTGTTTGGTTTTTAATTTTATTTCTAGCCCTTTGAAAGCAAAATTGTTTTTGAAAACATTTTTGCAAGCTGTTCCAGAAATTTTATCCCCCGTTTTATTTTGCGCCTTTAGCAGAGGATATTTGATATTTATCTCTTGATTCGTTTTATTTACAACGAAACAGTTGTTATTATTCAAACATATGTATCTCCTCATTTCAGGATATTAAGACTGAATGAATGGTATCGATGTTTGTATACACAATGCGTCGGTCGCGCCCATTGTATCCAATTTTAGTCTGCTCACGCTCCAACAGAGACGTATTTCAACAACACCTTTCTTCGAAGACATCTGAGAGGCCCTTGGGTCCGGAAAATGCCTTCACAACAGACCACAGTCCGACATTATCAGTTTACTGTCTGAATCTGTCTGCAGGGACCTTGGAATGTGTCGAGCGTCGCACAATGAAGTGAAATGTAACACCCATCTTGTGCCTCGTTTGCTTACTAATGCTTATGTGTGGGTGTCTTGTGTTTTTAAGGGCCAGTGAGAGCTGAGCTAGGTTTCTATGCTTATCGAAGGCATTTGCTGGCTAAGAAAGTAGATAAATAGTCCTTAAAGGCACTCAGATAGAAATGTCGACGACATGGTTTTAATTGCGAAGTCAAAGCGTCCATAAAAAAAATTTCGTTTGAAGAAAACCAGCGTCTAGAATTTCGTAAATAAAGACATCAGAAGAAATAGTAAATCCTTTGATTTGTTTACTTTGCACCTAAACCCTTTTAGCTGCGAAGCTTCCTGGGGAAAGTTTACATTAATGGAACAAGTACTGGCGGAGAGTGAGAGAAAACAGATGTTTTTTTAATTAAATATAGACCCAGTACTGCTGTTTGTGTTAAAGGAGAAAAATATATTTGTAAACAATCTTTTTACGTCCTTAAAAAATAATCGGTTTACGCCAATTACAACTAAATGGATCATTTTGCACAGATTGTATCACCGTTTCGTAACTACCGCATAACGGTTACACAATTAACTTTTATATAAAATTGCATCGATTATTACGGAATATGAAATAAGTTTGCAAAAAATTATAGGTATCGCGGTGTGAACGCAGCACGGCTCGGCGTGACGTATGATAGATGCACAAAAGGCTAGTGTTGTGCCGTGAGGAGGGATGACATCGACTGTCGATGCTTTGTGAAATGAAATGACATGGGGGAGTTTTGCGGAACGTGTGAGGAAATGTAGTTGCGATTGATTTGTTGGCTGTGAATCTTGTATTTGTACCTATGTACTAACGATCTATATGATTTGTTAAGCATGTTTGGCACGAGCAAGTATTCGATAATGCCCGATATCAGTGAATTTTTAACATAGACCACACTGTATTAAAGCTTTGTATAAGCCGCTAAAGCTGCAACTTTAAGTGGATAAGCCATGTTAATAGCCTACCCGTCCACTTCATCATGGTAAACCCATTTCCCGTTCTATCTGATAAGCTACCGATAAAAATTGGTTCACTTCCATTCACGTTGGAAAAATATTTATTTTGGTATGTTTGACACACGATACAGAATAACTTTCAATTAAAAATTGTTCATATCGGTTGCTCGTGTTTTTTGTTGGTACAGTAATTAAATTCCTGACACAACAAAAATACCAGCCACAGTTTAACATGTGAAAATATCAAAATATGGGAAACAGTACTTTCGAAATTGTGCTATAAAAAAGGAACAGTTAAAATGTAACGTTTTTCAACACAAGTGCATGAAAACAAAAATACTCTTGTACCCGTACTAAAACATGTTTGCCTACACAAACGTTTATTTCTGTTCTAACGCACGGTTTAAAAAACATAGCAATATGTTTACACATTGCACACGAGGTAAGATTCCTTAATGAGTATGCATTAGTTAAAAAAATAAACTACACTAGGATAGAAATGTGTAAAATAATACAGCCCGAAAACGTGTAAGAAAAAATCTAAGTTTTATGTGGCCTTTAATTTCCATTCTCAAAAGTTCTCCTGACTTTACATTTCCCAGTTGGTACCCATGAAAAGTTATTTACTAATAATCTTAAAGTATTAGATAATTTAACAATTTCCTTGTTTGGAAAGCTATTATATAATAAAACGCATAAAACCGGTAGCGTAAGTAAACATTTAGAAGCCAGTTAAACACGATAGCAAATCGTTGAAGCTGGAAATGACATTGACGTATGGTTGGATTCAAAAGAACCGGTACAATCACATTGACTATCACTATGATTCAGTAGTTCTGATACAGACGTACATTTGTAGATAAATAAACAACAAGTTTTGTTATAGTATTTATTATCATCTGTCAAGGTCTTCACTTTTCATGTTTTCCAAACATGCTGTTTTTAGTAACAGTAAATAATCAAGCATATTAGCACTAGAATTAATTAACTAAATGTTATTTTGTCTTGATATTTGCATTTGCTCTAAATGTTTGAAAAGCTCCTCTGCCATTGCCAAAATATTCAGAATGTTACCATTTGCATAGGCTTTTCCCAAATATAACTATGTATTTTCTAGCCAGATGCATCTGAGCACCACTGAGCACGCGTGTTTCCCAGAGCAACTGTAACATACTTTAGAAATAAAACCCAACGTTTTTCCATTCTCATTCCATTGCTCGTACTCTAAGGTACATTCACAGTAGTAAAGTTACAAAACCTAATCGTTACATTTACCACGTGCATTGCGGAGCGTGGTCTGATGATTACCATTACTCACTCGGCCTGTTGCAATAGTAAACATTGAAGAAATGAGGTCTGAGACTAAAAAGAGTACGTTTTCTTCTGATTCTTTGATGGTTTCTGTAAAAGCATGGTCTTCGATATTTCGATTAATTGTATTTGTGCATGCATCTGCTGTAGTATCACCAATTGGATCACTACTATTAACAGTTTTGAGTTTCTGTATTTGGGTTTTTTCCCCATCCCAATGTTGTGCTGTTATCAGCCAATGATTCATTATTTATTTTAGTGCGTTTCATTCGTCATTCACACATTACATCCCTCCTTTATACAGACTTAATACAATTTTATTTCCCAATATCGAATCTTAATGTATGACGTTCTTCTTGTTTTACGTCATGAAAATACTTCGAATTAAACTTTTACCATCTCGATCTTCATCATGCTCCGGAAATTAACATTCTTAGGCATTACTTCTATAAAGTCTAAATATAGTTTTAATAACTTAGGAAATTCTACTTAATAGTAACCTTAGTTGTGTCTGCATACTTGGGTAGGGTCTAACAACAAAGGTGCGTCATGTACTTTCACTAGCTCTCACAATATTGACTGGTGTTAACTTGTTCCAATGAGTCATACCTGCTTTATGTCGACCAATAAACTTACCATTACTTGCCCTATTATTACTAGTTTTACTCGTACTTGTATCGTCTAGAGTAATTTTGTCGCTAACGTTATTACGTACTTGCTGTATGCCAATAAGTTTGCACGAGGAAAATTTGTTAGGAGTACCTACGGCTTGTGTAGGTATTCGCTTTGTGAATTTATGGAAGCCGTGGAAATGTACTCTGTTTACGTATAGTAAGGAAAGCTGAATGGAAGAACGTTTGTTTGGGAAACTTTCGAAGTATTTTGGAAACATAATACGTAAGCGATATTGTTCCAAAATTAGGAAGCTTGTAATGGGATCTATTAGAGTATCTACAATCAAGTAAGTACCTAAATCTTGTATGCCGATGCGATTTTAAGCAAACTGTAAGAAATATTCAAGAAATAGATATCGTAGCAACAGATATAAAGACTGTACGTTTGCGTTACTATTGAATCATAAATTCAATCCCATTCAAAACCGCGCCTAGTCAGAATTTCCTACAACCATAATTACCATACCATTATTATCGACCTGGGATCTTGGCACAGCTGCACCCGCAACCAATCAACCATATCATAAACTTAGTATATACTTACCTAACACAATCCCAGCGTTATTTTGCTTATTTCAATAACAAATGACTATTCAACGCTGAGGTCAGATTACTCAACAGTTATGACTTGATTATAGTTTCACAAACCAATTGATCCGAGATCAGATTTAGTGCTAACCTTGTTCAAAATACTTCTTGCTGCTAGATTGTACAATACTGTTTTAACCTTAATATTGGGTATATATACGAAATCATAGAAACAGCTAACAAGCTGTTTCTATGATTTCGTTTAGCGTAATGTCTAGTTCGAGAATTACATTTTCTTATTTGTAGTATGTTTCTAATCGTGCTCTTTTGATATTAAAAACATGTTTGCCCCGGATTCGACTTAAGTGGAATTGCATATTTGGTCCTTTTATACGATTTAAGTGTCTGCATTTACTGTTAGTGGTGTTTTGAGACCCATTATTTTTTCGAAATGAGCATCATATTTTTCAGAGAGATTGTAATAGGAATTAACTTAAACCTTAACTGTCATAAAATTAAACCAAAGTAATTGCAAAGTTACTTTGTATTTAAGTAATACATTTCAAAGTGGGTGTCTTATCTCTCAAAGGAAATTCCATAGCTTAAGTACCTATAACGAGGTATTTGCCTGGCAAAGGACCAGAGGACCAAAAACATTTAGCTGGCCAAAACAAGTTATCTTTGAAATTTTCAAATTGCTTTTTCGCAAAATTGTTGAGTTATTTAAATATCCGCTTTTGAAATATTTCGGGTGATATTTTATGGTAGATCTCAGGGTACTGTTTTTGAGCCTGATTAGTCTTTTGAAAGTCTCAAAATCAACGGTTTGAACAAGTTTTTCTTCCAAAGATCACCTCTTTCTTATGCAATTGGTTTTGTAACAAAATCCAAAATTACTAAACATTTCCAAACATAACTGTCAAACTATCATAGATGTGGCTAGTTTTTAGCGACGATCGTTCCAGTTACAAACAAAAGCCAATGTCAATTCTACCCACGTCTCCGCTTCCGGTCTCATATACGTGCGACAGATATTCAGGCCAGTCCAACTTGCGGAATGAGCAGAATAGTTGTGAATTCAATACAACTGGCAACACAAGCCGCTGCATTTTTTGGGGTGTACCAAATAATGGTAACACTTTACAAGTTTCCTGCTCTAGATGTTGGCGAGATAATTCAGATGCAACTTTTGTTCCGATAGTACAAGTTTGCTACATTTAAAACAGAAATAAAATTGTATTCAGAAGCAGACGGCAAAACTTTGCAATTTGTTACTTAGCACTCTATGTAAAAATTAAATAACAGGACTGCGCCCGAAGTTTTTTTGCCAAAACATTATTCATCTTTTATTTGGCAAACGCTTTAGAATAGTTTAAATTCATGCACACAATGCCAGGACGAACACAAGAGGGCGTTGTATCCCGCTGTATTTCGTCAACCAAACACATTATCCAATTCATGATACATTATCCGCCAATTACACCAATTGCTGCTGACTTCATCGAAACATTGACCTTTTCGCGGATTATACGGACCTCGGCGGCTGAACGCATCATTCGTTATCACTATCATACGGCAATACCGCGCGCCCCGTGCGTGCTTGCCGCTCAGTCACTCGGCGACGCGCTAGCGGTTAAGACGTATCTGCGTCGTTCCGCACAATTTGTTAAAGAATATATTTCTCGGCTCGCAGGTCACGCGAAAATTCTTCACAACCGGTCTGACCTGATGTAGATATTTTCCTTTAACCACGTGCGACACTCATAACGAACTCTTTCAAATGTAAGCAACGAACTATCAGAAGCAACCAATTCTGTGTAAAGTGCGTGTTATACAATGCTTTGCCGGAAAGCGTAAACGAGTATAGTACAAAAGGATTGCAGTGTTATAGGATAAGTTGAAAAACATGGTTGTATAAGTGGAAGTGTCAGGGAGAGCCGCCGGGAACGGTAGTGTCGGAATGTACGAGGTGTCGTGCGTCGCCGGCAACAAAGTAGACGCTGCGTACGCAGTCAAGAGCCTGTCGAACGTGATACCACCAGGGATGGGGCACACGGTGTCCGTGCAGCGCCACCATGCGCATTCACAATCATACAAACACAAGCCGGAGCTCCCGCCTCCCGTCAGCAAGCCTGACGCGTTGAAATCACATGTCATGAGGCTCCTCAAACGATCCAAAAGTCACACACCAGCTACCAGGGCCGCAGAAAACCAAAGCGATCCACGAAACTTTGATCGGCGAACGGTGTTCGCCAGGCCCGTGGTAGATGAACAGCGACGCAGGAGGAATTCTGCCGAGCGCCGCCGCAGTGGTGACAAAAGAGTGATGGTGACCATAGTGGACGGTCTCCCGGTTGTCGTAACCGGACAGAACCAGGTGCCACAACCGCCTCAGCATCCACCGCCAGTGACTCCGCACCACCGACATTCACATAAGGTGAGTTTACGTATCGAGGACTATTTCAAAATATCGATCTCGTGGTATTTTCTTCTAATTTTCGGTTAAAATATTACGTTCTTTGATATTTGTGCAACGATTTGCGCAGTTGCGCGTTTAATTAATTTATTCGATGCAGATCTCAATACACAGGAAATTGAGATTTATTCAAAATAAATACCAGAACTTATCAGTCTATGTTTAACTTTAACCATTATAGAAGTAATACTTGCCTAAATATGCGTTAATGGCGAAGATAGCGTTTAACTGCGAGACATTTGCATATTTGTTCAATGTATGAGCGTTACGTCATAGGTGCGTTATCTTAATTACCTTTACGCTTATGGGAGAGAACAGATCTAGTTACAGAAACAAAGCATCTACAGCTAACTCAACTAATAACTGCGTTCCACGAATTGTAACTTAGATAAATATTGTGGTTCGCGGCAACCTATAGGGAAAACGGTGAACAATATTCAATAAAACCATGTGTTGTTAGTATAGCAATAATAATAAACCTCTATGCAGTAATAATAATAAAATACGTGGAGTGATTTTCATTTCAACATTTATAAAGAAAAGTTTCAAAAAAAAGGTTCAAAATGAAACTGTTTTGATGACCTAATTGTAAGGCTGGTAGTACACCGTCCATTTAGCTACGCATCGTTAGCTATCATCAAAAAAATAGTCTATTATATACTGCACTCTTTTCAGTAGTATCCGTTACAATTCGATATTGTTATTAATTGATAGTGCTGTTAAATGGGAATACAGTTATGTTAAATAGTACAAAAGGAAGAAGAAATGTAGGTATGCCAAGGTCAGTATTCCCGCTAGAGATCATTTAAGAACAGAAATTGTTTATTTGTACAAACAATTTGTGTGTTGTTGTTTTGGCTTATTTATGGATACAAAAAATATTTTGGGAATATCTACGGTTAAAATCGTCACGTCGTTATCCAACCAATGTTTGTATGCTTCCTACACTATTTATTACATAAAATATTACATCTATTTATAGCTAAATATTCGATAATATTCCCACTTCTTAAGCCGATTGTAAGTAATTCGTGCGCGTCGGTCGTTAGCACACTTCTAAAACGGCGACCGGGAGTTTTTACTTCGACACACATACCTACATACAGACTGCATGCTAGATGCATTACGAAATGTAACTTACTCGTTTAAAAGTGATAGTCTGTGACTAATCGATTTTATATCGGAATTGATTTTAATACCATTGCCCTCGTATAACAATTTGCAGGGATCGTGAGAAAGTATTTAATTTCCATTTCTGAATCGCATATGTTAATGAGACTGTTTAATATGCAGTTATTAATGAAATAATGATCTTCGCATCGCGAACTGTGGTAGAGCGAAAGTAATTAAGTGCTCATTTAAACCAGTCGATTTCCGCTATAGTTTAATATGATAATTAGAAACTGAAAAAGATCGATTTACGCAGAGTGGCTTTTAACTTTCGTCGATTATCTTTCGTATACGTGTTTGATTCGAAGAACTTTAATCCCCTACTTGGCATGATGTCGTTAAGACTCAGTTACACAATCAGCCGGTCTGTAAACAAATATTGCGGGTTCCTTGAACGCAGCCGAACGGCTATGTTTAGCCGCACGTGTGTTCCGCCCATTATTTTTAGCCGTACGATTCGGAGATGTATCGATTTGATCGTGTGATTTTGCCGTGGGACGTAATGAGATACAATTGCATTGTGGTATTGGGATTATTCAATTTTTGTACTGACTTCAAAAGAAGAGGTTCTCAGTTTTTCTACTGATGTCTAAGATTTTTCTAGGAAACGGCATAGATTCGTAGTAAGACTCATCCTAAATGGTGTGTCATTTCAGTAACTACTTCAAGTTTTAGCTGAAGAGAAACGTACCAAAGAAGTACGTAGTAACAAAATTGGAAATTCAGTTTTCACTTTGCCAATGTTATCTGTTACGAAATTGACTGTGTAAACGAAGTTTCTTGTAGGGCCGATATTAAACGGTTCCTATGTATGTAAATGGATTTAGAATAAGGTATTGTGGAGTGCGGGCCGATTTAAAATGCCAGCTTTTTAGGGTCCTAGCCACAGGATGGGGTAATCACGTTACGGCAGGTAAAGAGGGTTCGGAATTGGGTAAATCGTAGGTTAGGGTGTTGGTCAGATAATGGATTTATTGTGTAGATTTTTTTATTTATTATTTAAGAGCTTTTTCATTGATAAATAACATGTTATTGCATTGATAACGTAAGTGTGGTTGTAACATGGTACTAGCAATTTCTCGCTGAAATCCACTTCACGTTTCGTAGAAGTTAGTGTAATTTTCAAGTGTAATTTTTTTTCAAATCGCTTCTGTGGCGGTTCTGTGTTGGAGCCTTTAGGGTACAAACAGACAAATTATTTCTCATTATCACACATATAACCATAGATTATGTTAGTTCCTTGTCAAAATTAAAGGTCAACTAAAATAACAAGAAACATCGAGAGGCATGTAATTGACATACTTATTACTACTTGGTTGACATAGTGACTTGTCGTGTTGCGTATTTACTTGAATAATTGTGGGAAGCCGTTGATTGTAAGTAGTTGTTGTTACAAAGGATCTTTTGACATAATGCCGGTTTAATAACTGTCCACAATAACACTACTTTGCTATAATGATTTCGAAATTTAGGCCTTATTCACACTTGAAATGTAAGAATTAATTTCGCAAATCATTCTGAATAGAGAAGTCAAAATGTTTTCAGAAGGGATTAAAATTGTGAACTAAAGCTAACGTTTTCTAACGAGATAAACGATTTGTATAGAATAATGCTTTGAATTAAATTGGGCCTTAAGTTTATATCAGGCTGTCAACCTAATATCAAGCCTCTTGACATTCAAGATATTTAGAATTTATTACAGTATTGTATGCTTTGTTTAAATTCGGATATAATTGGTTTGTTTCAGTCACTGTTGTCTCGTTCCCACGAATTTCAAATTGTACAGTTAACATAATTTTGTAGGCAAAGTGCTAGTTTTCGTTTCACATTATAATATCCAACTAAAGGATATTATTTAATGTAGAACGGGTTAGATTTATATATGGGCTTTCAAAAGATATACAAAATATACTCGCACAGCAAAATGTTGCAATATCAACGGCGTCTTTAAAACGAGACTTCCCATAAATTATTTACTTTTAAAAAAGTAACTCATAATATTTTTTTACTTAATATTGTGAAAGACTATGTATTGATAATATGTATTACCTTCACATTCTTTAGTAAGCTATGGGAAGTTTACGAGACTTATTTCCTATACGAAAACAGTAGTGCAAACACCAAAGGCGTCCAAAAGTAAATACTGAAAATAAAAATAGAGACAACGTTTGTAAACGTAATATTTCAAGTTTATCACGCGTTTTGATAACGCCTTATCTTTTGTTTCTGATAACATTCAGATTTTTTTCGTCAATGTGTGATGATACACGTGCGTGAATGTAAATTGTGTTATACTTCGGGTTTGCTTGCGTTTATTTTAAACAATTACCTATATACTATTTTTCGGACTCTCGGACTGGCCTCGAGTAGCGATGGATAGAGAAAAGTGGAAGGCTTTGGGGGAGGCCTTCGCCCAGCAGTGGGACAGCATAGGCTAATAAAAAAAAAACTATTTTTCATAAAAAGAAATGACGAATATTTTGACTGAATATCAAAATGTGTTTTGACGTTAGTAAGTTCAAAAATAATGTTTTTCTACATAAATATAGTCTTCGACGCATAAGCTTTGTGGAAGGGTTAATAAGAATATTAAATCTTTTTATCCCGATATTTCGACTGTAAGTCCACTTAAAGGAAATCGCGACCGAAAAAGTTAACAATGAACATAAACAAACTGACAAATATTGTTTTTATCTTGATACATATCTATCTACTACCGTCTTGTTTAATTTGTTTTAATTATTGTTTGTATATTGCGTTTACATAACCAAATGATTGTATCAATTATGTAATATTATTTGTTTTTAGCGTGATTTTGGTAATATGCCTAATGTATATTTTTATTAAAGTTGTTTCTCATGCTTTCTGATTTGATTGTGTGGTAAAGAAGGTTTAGTGTATTCTGTGCAGTAATCTAGATTACTAGGACTTATCCAAGGGTCTTATATAGGAAGGAAAACTTAGATCATCAGGATCGATAAGGATAGTCTAGTTATCTAGTAATGCTTAGACTTGCCAAGTCTTTCCTTTCGCCTTAGCCAATGCATGTCTTTTCATACATATGTACATACTAAGTATGTCTAAAGCTCGTAAGTAGAAAATATCCCAGGATATATTTCTGTAAAATATTTTGGCACAGTGCATGCCAAACAAAGGCATCGTATTTCAAAGAATGAGGTACGTTATATGAAATTCTTTGTTCTAGTGTAAGCGTTATTTTAGGATTTCTTAGTTCACAGGATTCTATCATCAATGTTTATAGATATACCTATGTGGAATATTTTCGATATAACCGAATCATACTACAATAGTTTTTTTGGGAAGTTTTACATTAGAAATAGAGAGAAATGTGCAAACATACGAGCTGGATGATCTTCTTAACAGAATAGTTGGTTAACAGAAAGTGTTAATGTATTTTGAATATTCTTGTTCATTGTATAGGTACATAGGTAAAAGACCAAGAAAATGACCAAAATTCTCTCACGATTCTGAGAAAATACGTAATGTAATAAATGAGGTTCTCAATCTCCAAATAATAATCGATTTACATATACATCACTTGGAACGTTTGGTTAACACGACATTCAGTTACGCTTTCACGAATAAACGAACAAATGTTTTGGTAATCAGTTACGAATTATGTCAAGATGTTAGCATTTCATTATGTAATATCGATTCTTTGTATACTTCTATTATAAACCTGAGTTTTCATACCTTCACTTAATCTTGTAGTGAATTTTCCCTTTATAAAAACTATCAGGGAAGACCAATATACCGATGTATATTTGTCTTAATAATTTTCGTGTTTTTAGCGTTAACCATGAGAAACAGTCTTACTTTCCCATTCATAAACATTAGTAAGGATAGGTAAGACAAATATCTTTGAAGTAACGTAACCTCCAGACAGTACCCTGTACATCATTATTATCCCTGGGGTAAACAAAAGGTCATATTGGGTTTCAAGTACTTGGTTGTACCCTGGGCACTCGGGTCTGGTAATTAGCTGTTCAATTTTATGTAGAACACGACCAATTAGATAGCATCAATAATAAAAACCCTTCAATATTATATATTCAGAGGAATCTCTTTGTAAAGTTTATAAGTTTCTTCTCAAGATATGCCGTAACAACATATTTCTCAGCACAAAGTTTGCGTTCGTTAGTCCCATATATAACTTCTATAATCTTCAATCTTAATCCCCGTTCGATCCCAAACTTCGCAAAAGTTAGGAAGCAAAAGTAATAAATTATCAATATTTATTCACATGCTATAGAATATGTGCTCGTTCTCCTAATCGAGGTGTTCCAAATTTACCCTTAGATATTACGAATTTATGTACATTTCAGTCGATTCAGGTTAACGTCCGTATGCAATTTAGCACTCTCTAGTAAATGTTTTGTTTACTAACGATTCTTTAAAACGTTCCTCCATTATGCATAGCTTCCGAAATGTCATTGTTAAACTGTCTTCGTAAAGAACTTTACCGAAAATATGGAATTCCAAACTGTCGAAATTCTTCGCTATTTATGACTAATAAAACTTCTATCGTTTCGTCAGCAGGTATTGCATGTTTCATATTTTTTCCATATTTGCATAAATGGTCATGCTCTTTCTTCTTACTATCTGCAGTTAAATATTTACCAAATCCAGGCCTATGTATCATAGTTACTAAGCCTAGTTTAGTCAAGCCAGACAGTTTAATACCATAGAGCGTCACAGCTCCATTACTGCATGAGAACTGTTTAGTTATTAATGTCTTGCACGCGATGACACCCACCTCATTTTAGAATTAGCACGTTGTTTCTGGTCTAGATTATTACTGCAGCGATATAAATATGCTGGATAGCTTTTTTTTAAGATTTTTCTTATATTATTCCGTTGGTGGGTATATTATTCACCCATAAACAGTACGTTCTGTTTTCACATTGAAACTTTCGTCTTCATCTGAAATGTGTCTTGGATGTCACCCAGCGAGAATTTCATCCATTTTTTTTCCAATAACTTTCGCTAACTGTCATCTCAAAAATCAAATCTTCAAATACCCTAGTCGACGCCAGACAGTTGTCCATGCTGTTGACACACGACAGACGCAGACGTCCGTCATAGCTGCACGACAGCGCTTTGTAATAGTCGTGATGCACGCAACCTACCAGACCTGTGCCGAAGATACGCTGAGACTTGATCATTGATAAGCTCATGGGAATTTTGTGGGAGCAGGAGCCCTGATATTTCAAATATGTATTTTGTGAGAAAAGAGAGTATAATAGAGAAATATGTATTAAAAGTTTAGGGTGTTCCATCTTCAAAGACTTGGTTTTCTTTGACGTGAACTCTCCGTGTATTTAAACGATGCATCTTACAAGTTGATGTGAAGCTTAGAAAATATATTTATTTATGGGCGCTGTTAGACGTGCCTGTTTTACACCCCAGCTGCAGGGGTGATTTGTTATTGCTTGCGTTTGTAGGTCAGTACGGTTTGATTGATTACACAATTAACTGCTTCACTAGTTGCTGGTAAAACGCCGTTTAGAATCGAGCTGAATTGTGGCGGAAAGTCTTAAATTATTCTACAGGGTAACAGGATAATGATCTGATTGACGATTTTATCAAACATCAACGCCACATTCTTTATTAAAACTGTATAATGTCTTCGATTCAGAGCTATCAGACTGCACGAAAATTACATAAAATGCTTGACTGACCATATTTTCACCTGCCGTTAGCAATCTCAGACAAAGTGAGCTCTTATTTTTGTTGTACACTGGTCACAATTGATTAGAAAGTGACGGATGATGAAAAAACGTTCAGAAAACGTTTCGTGGTTCAACAGAGTCGTCGGACCGGCTGACGACCGGCGACGCTGAAAAAAAAAACAAAAACTACGAATCGAATTTTCATGGCAAGCCTCGTTAATCTTTGAGCAAATATTTTTAAGCTTGACCTAGTTGATTGATTACGAAAACTGTGATCTCTGCAAATAATGAATTGTATTTTATAACTATTACTTGAAAAGCTTGTTTGGGTAACGCGTAGCGACACCTAGCGGGTAATAGACGAACTAAAAACCATGCCGTGGAAACGGGAAACGAAATCTGTCTTGGTATCTAAAACTTAACACAAATAAAATTTATATTCATGTTTTTATTGCACTTTAATAGCGTGTAGGCAATTTTTATAACTTACGTTTTACACCGGCGCTGTTTAGTGTTGCTATTCGACGCTAGATGGCGCTGCCAGTCGTTTCAATGCAAACTCATTGAGTGCAGCGCCACGCCATTATAGCTTTGCCTCTTGACGTAAAAATATTGATTTGTATTGTCAAAGTAGGACGCTGCGCTGTTGATTTATGATTTAGAATAATGGCCGCTAAAGATTTCACATATTTAATTGAAAACTGAACCTATTTTAACTTAGCATACATACTTTTTCACGAAGACTTTGTGTATACAAATTACTATGTGTAACTAAGTTGTTGTTAATATAATTGTCATTGATTCATCTATGTAGGGCACCAAGTGAACTAAATACATTACTCAACTAAGTAATGTTTTGTTTACAATCCAAGACTACAAAATTCTTAGTCACATCAAAGTCAAGAATTTTTGTGTACTTTGACTTGCTCGATTCAATATTTTAGAACAGGAATCGTATGCAGAAGTATCAAATATTTGTAGAAATAAGTTTGCTAGTTTCACGAAGAATGAACATACCTACAGCTTAATTCACCACGTCAATTTTCATGAACGAACCATTCTCATGGTGTACAAAACCTATCATTACAGTATTATTGTATGACGTAAGCTTGATAGGCCACCGACCTCGGTACAGTCGCTTAGCGTGTACTTCCATTGGACACTCGATTAAAAAATATTTTTTGTCGAAACATGCTCGGGACTTAAATATGTCAATGTCGGATTTTTTCGCCGAGAGCTGTGACAGGGTTAAAAAGTAGATTTCATACAAGTTTTTGAAGCTTAAAAAGGATTTTAATGGCATGAAAGACTGTTCTGTTGTAGTAGTTTGTAGTTGAAAATTAAATTATTTTTCTTGCCCAGTGGAGCACTAAAGTTTTTGATAGTTTAAATGAATTCTGTTATGAATTTTCCATTTGAAAGGTCTTGCCTTTATTTTTATTCTAGCTTAAAAAAACATTTTGAAGATACCTAAAAAATTAGATCAGATTTCAACGTAATGATCATTGTTAGTAAACCAAATGACTTGTACAGACAAATATGGATAATAAGTACATTTGTAGGCGAGCCAGTAATATCTAGTTTTTGTACTAGTCCTATTTAAACAGCCCACGTTCAGGTTGTTGACCTTTATCAAACATCTGTTTTAATTGACTCGAAGTCGAATTTGGTTCGAATTATATTAATGAGATATCTTCTAAATGAAACTAATTGAGATTAATTAGTTAAGGACCTAAAGAGTAACTGTCTTGTTTTACTTGGCTACGTAAAAAAACTTGATACGATGAAGTACAACAAAGTGTGACAAATAAATGGCTTCAACTATCGTGACAACTACCAATTGGTTCAACACACACTGAATTACTAAGTAACCAATTAATTTGTCATACTAATTCGTAATATAACATGGATCATAGAAGGTCAACTGCTTAACATATAGCCATCAATTTATAAACCATTCCTTTTTGATCACCTGAACGGCCTATATGCCATATTAGATTATTATGATTGACATAGTTTTTTGTAGATCTAGTAATTTTGTTAATTAATACCTACTTGATTGGTAGAACTAGGTTAGATCTGGTTTTGATTTTCGTAATGTTTTAGGCTAATTAAAGTTCAAAGTCTCAGAGTTTTGATATCTCATGGTTGCAAGTGCACCTTGTGGCTAGCTAATGTTAAGTATGTCTAAATCGTCAGGAAATACTTATGCTTGTTTATGAAGATAAGTACAGTGATCATCCTATGACGCATTTTCTTCGAAGCAACTCGGTGTTTGAATCCACCCTATGGAGCTGAATATGGTGATATACCCTGTCAATTTTTTTAAGGAAAGAAAGCTTAAATATAAGATGTTATATTATAAGAAATCATAAAAAGTGAAACTCCACAATATCGCTACAGTACTTCTAATAGTCTCAGCACATGCAATAATACATGCTAGCGCGGTTGCTTCGCGGAAATAGACTGTTTTTCAATTATGGGCTGCGCTCGCGTTCATCGATCGTTTGCGTGTCTTCCGCAGCTAACTCAATGGGTTCTGTGGTCCTATTGGCTGGTTTCTTGTGTAATAGATGGTGGATGGGGCTTCAGTGAAAGACAGAATGTCCTGGATTTTTGGTGCTAGAGTTGAAAGACCTAAAACTAACTACTTATTGTCATAAACGAACTTGATTACAGTCTAATTCATAAAACCCATTGAAAATAACTACACAGATACACCATTTACTACGTGCACTCGTACCAATTTGTGTACAAAACAGTATTTTTCTCGCAACAGTGGCTGACTGGGGCTTCCACGAGCTAATGGCTCCACGCTCTAGTGGCTATGACTCAGAGCGTTCAACAAACTAGTCGAGTTTATTGTTACGTGGCTGTCGAATGCAGAATCGAACTATAAAGTTTCAAAATGGCTAGATAAAAGTCCCAAAATTTTTGGGTTTTGTTCATCAGAGAGACTGGACTGGATCGTAAAATGGCTGCCGTAATGAAGGTTAATGACTTTAATGCTGAAATATCATAAGAAGTTATCAATATTACAGATATCACTTGAAAGACGAAGATATGAGAAGTAAATAATTTAACAGAGAATTAGGATTATTCGCTCTAACAAATAGGAACTTGAATAAATCTAAATAATTGTTACATTTTACGTTAAAAGTCGAGTAATATTTACCAGACTTTGACCAAGATAATGGGCCTATCGAGGTCTTTGTCGAAGGGGAGGGCTGCACTGCGCAGATTTCTCCGACACCACTGGAGCATACCATTAACAATTATACGCTCTAACGGAGGTGACTCACCGCCTCTTGATGGACGATGGTTACCGTCCACCAGATATAAGACAGTTAACTTTAACTGGCATCAAAGAAATTACTTCTCAACTTTAAAAAGGTTTGACTGCTCCTCAATTTTGAAGAGTTATGATAGTATAAGGCTTTTGCTGAAACTATGTATCCCAAAAAGGATTTCTTTTTGATTAGTATTTTCCAATTTAATTCGGCTCGTTTTTAAATATAAATAAATAAATGTTTAATTAGAGGTAGTTAAATCAATAGATAGGCACTAGGCTACAAAACCATTTATGGATCTAAAACCATTCCAATTTGACGTATATAGTTGGCGCTTAAAATGCAAATGTACACATGCGCCAGCGACGCGGTGAATCATCGTTTGCACTTGGGCTAGTGTATTTACAAGATTTGCTATATTTTCCAACTGTACTTAAGATCCTTTAGAAGGTAATTGATACGTTTAAACTGCAACAGTCCCAATAGTTTTATTAAGCTGGATAAACAGTTCAATCAAACATTCTCTCCATATGATATATAACAATGTTTTAAGAAATGGACATAGGTAAACGTACTACACTGTTTCAAAGCAGAAACAAATAGAACGTAGATACAATAATTGGAAAACGTAGAAACTAAAATTGCAATGATTCAGCAACTATGTTTGCCCAGAGTTCTAAAGTATTTTCATTTATCCTGCAGGTTGAACTAAACCTGCTGAAACTACGATAAATTGTACCCCAACTATTTACGAGTGTTGTGAACTGCACTTTTGTGAAATAATTAATCTGCTGCAGTTAGAACGTTCGATGAAACTTCGTGGAGGAATTATTTTAAAACTATGTGTTAGTGAGAGATAATGCTAGCTAAAATGTAATGAACGCCAAATCAATCTGGCTATTTTATAAAAACTCATGGATTTTTCTGAGGTTAATTATTCTATATTTTGTAAAACCTAATGAATTGTTAATAAAGGCCTAATCGACCCTTCTGTTAATGAACTCCTTTTTTGAAGGTCTATAATTAAGAGCAAACAGCTACCTTTGTTAATTAACAATATTCTAAACATCGGAATATTTAACCATTCAGCGTTTTTATGATATTTAGATTTTATATTCGCTAATACTGGAATAGCAAAAAACACATCTTAGGTAAACGTGTTCAGTGTTAATGTTAAATGAGTCATAAACATTTACTGCGACACGAGGTTAGTACATCGGATTATGCAAAATTTCATTAATTCTCTCTTGTAAGATGTCCCAGAATGATCCTGGTGAAGACCACAAGTTGTAAGTGCTTCGACATAAAAATAACTGATGCAGATCATCTAGAGTTTCTGGACTTTCCCGTGTATGTTTAACAAATATCTTTTATAGAGATAATATCATTAAACTGTGGTAGATCATGCATGTTGTGAATGAAATGCGATAAGAGTACTTCTGGTGGTTAATCTTAAAGCCAATGTCACCCCCTGACCTTTGAGAAGCAGAATAGTAAAAACAATGCAAAACCAGTTTCATATCGTTCCGTGCTCTTTCTACTTGAAAACAAAAATCGAATAAGCAAACCATAAAATGTTAAAAGAGCCCAAAAAACAACGGAAACTATTCCCAAAAAGCCGGTTTGCGGCCCGACCAGACACCATCTGCCGATACAATAAAAATTAAAAAATAAGCGCAGAATTTCGGTTGTGAGTGCTTTTTGAAGCCTTATTACGGTGTTAAAATGTAAACTAAAGTGAAGGCAAGCTTGTACAGAAACACCACAAATATTTAACCGCGCTGTCATGAAAGTGAATGTTCACAAAGTATTATATCTGAAACTAAACTAACAGTTTTGAATGCACAATTTCAAGCGTCTTATCTTTTGTATCACGTGCAGAGTTTTCTTTCTTGCACCCCCTTTGCCCCACCGAAGGCTGATAACCAAGCGGAGCGGCGCCTGCGCAGCGCTGCCACCTCAGTCTCCTCTCAGCTGCCGCGCGGAGCGTACGTATCGCACCACGTTACATTCTTAAATATCAAAATCTCAGTGATGTGACATATGAACGCGAAATGTGTTTGTGATAGTGATTTATTATTTGAAACTGATAACAGTTTCAGTTTGGCTAATGTGATATAAGGTGGAGTTTTATCTGTGCCCGGATCGAGCCGATACCGTTGCGTCGCGCTTGGGTGATTCGGTTAATAACTCGTGGATCTACAGTGCCTGTGTTATAGTGGCTTTGCTAAGATTTAACGCCGTGAAAAGGTCACTTACCTTGATCGGCCATAGAAAAAACTTCTCATATTCCTGATCTAGACGCGTCAATGTCATTATTGGTCGTTTTGTTTCTGATTACGTTGCGAAACAGGTTGTCATGTGGCTAGTTCCTTTTTCTGGCGTTGTTTTTCATGGTTTCTTTTTCGTTTGCCACTAAAACTAGTTTGGTCTGTATTGAGTCACACTTTTTCGAAAGGTTATAAGAAGTTTACCTTTTAGATTAGGGCATTACTATTTATAGTAACCATTAATTATTTGAGAGCTCGATTGACACAGATTTAAGCCTTTTGTTTCGACCAGCTTAGATGTGAAAGGATAGAAGATGCGAGACATTGTCCCAGTTTCGTCGATCAAAAAATTAATAAACTTTCATTTGTGTGATAAAGACGATAGGTTCTTTCTCTCATTATTTTCACGCTTCATAGACAGTCGGTTGGAGCGGGTTTTTGTTTCGTCCGAGTGAAACGGCGGCAATTGGACCTTGATATCCGGAGTTGCAACACCATACAATTGGCTTGTACGGATTGGTGTACGGCACAAGTACGGGAAGTAGATGGTTTTACATTATTATCATGGATTTACTTTATTCCTGTAATTTGAGCAGGTGTTTTTCTTAGTGACCGACGATTATAGTACAAAAACGAGTTGTGATTGGATTTTCGAGACACATCAATAAAGTCGCATATGCATTTCAAAGGTTTGTAAACGCTTATTACCAAGACACTTTGTATCCAAGAGGAAGACACATAAAGCCTCCGTGACGCTTTAATCTATACACATGTAAACTAATTACAAACGAACCAATCAGCACACAGCCTTAACAAGAACAGTATTCAAAAAGTATTTAGTAATTTTCATACTTCTTCCTAGTACTAAGTTGGCAGTCACGCTCGCTACATTTGTGAAATTACACCGACCTAGATTTTTGGCTAACCACTTGCTAATGAGACGAGAAATGAATGATTTTGGAGTCCTAATTACTGGGTTCGATGTCCGGTTTTTGTTTGTCAAGGTTCACGGTTGAATTGGTTTGGGGTCGAGGAAAATGTTGCAGTCAAGGGGGCATAATTTTTAGGAGGTACTGCACATTTGTCTAACAACTTATAGAAGTGCATGGTGATAATTATATCTAAGGAATGATTGCTGTATTTATTGATCATTTTATTGTATCTGGAGGTTATCCAAAGAAAGTGAACTTCATGTAAAAAGTTATTACTACTTAAAATTCATATTTCCTACCAGTCAGTGCCTACATTAACGTTTAAGTAGTTTTACTACTTAATTCTAAGGCGTAAATTCCGCTTTCGCTTTTAAACTTAAATCACCTGACTTTTATGTTGTCAAGGTCTCAAAATGATTGTCTTTGCTTTGATTAAACATTGCTCTCCATTATTATCTTTTGCTAACATTGTAGTAATATTCTCTTGTTTTAATACAAATTACAATAGTTTACAGAGAATCAGTATTGGTTGTTTTTCTCACGTAAATGCAGTTTTAAATGATGTTTTGCAAGTCATATCTTGTATGCTAATTCACTGTTTTACATCGATTGCATTTATTTGTTTTGAAGTAATTTTATTTATAGTGTCCGCGTTATTTATGGGATAACAAGTTTATTAATAAACATCTTACGACTAGTTCGTACTTTAATTAAATAATTATATTTTTAAATTGGCTTTGCCTCGTCTGAAAGTCATTAAGTCATTTGATTATGATTAATGTTTTATCGTCGTAAATATAAATAGGTTTATAATAAGCCGGAACTTTTGACTCTATAGTTCTCTTATTAGATTTTATTATGGGAAATTCTAATAATGAGAGAATCGAGTGATTCATATGTATACAGGCAACACTGTTTTATTTATTATCTTCAGTACTAACAATATTTAGTTCACTTAACCTGAGTATTTATCGAGCGAATACTGCTGGGCGTGAAAACATACGGTTTATCGTCCCGTTAAGGAACTTTATCAGATTAGTACTGATAACTACTGATAATGACTTGGAAAATGTGTGGCTCTGATGTCATCGTGTTTTTGTAGACTGTACTTTTAATAGTTTTCGAGAGCTGCTAAATTAACTAATATTATAAATACCTGGTGCAGCTGTATCTACATTGTAACTTTTTAATGAATATGAAAAAGATGACAGCCATTTACTAGCATTTTGGAGAATTTGTGGTTCCTCAACTTTTGCTTCCGCGAACCTTGTAATGTCTGACATTAAGTATACGACACTCTTACCTCGGTAATTTAGCTACATGAGAGCACTGAAAAATCAAAAGAATAACACATTTTTTCAATTGCCTTTGGCAATATATGGCTGTAGTGCCTTTTAATAAATTATTTTGTCAATTTGAGAAATAAACACTCCAAGGCTTGCTTATAATCTTAGCAACTAATAAGACAGTGTTAGCTGATGCTTAATCAATATCTAACACTAGTCTTAATAAAACCATCACGTGTGTAATTGTTCATCATATCGATTGCCATTGTTTCGAATCGAGAGATAACGCAAACGTGACTGGACGCCGATCCACGTATCTATAAGAATCGATATAATGTATGTATTAGTTTGACGTATATTTCTATCTATCGTTATTATAGCATGGATTATTTGTTTAGCGTTAGATAGATTAGGGTTCTGAGAATTCTGAGATTGGTTGGGTATTTTTATCGGTGGGGAATTAACGGTTTTTATTTTGTGGTGTAAAGTCATTTGTATAACTGGTGAATTACCTTACGTATTTCATTACATTCTGAGCCTCCTTTCTGTGAACAGAAGTGTTTTGATCGACTTTTATCCAGTGATTAACTTACTCTATTATAAGGCCGGCAGTTATAAGATATTAGCAAAACCAATGTACAATGTCAATGACATATCTGCACATAATATGATGATTTTTAGTAATGGTACATAAAAATATTTATCAAGGTTGAGGCCAAGGCGTTTTTATACAAAACATACACAATTGGCTATTTATAATTTACCAAACACATCGTATAACTTCTTGAAGTTTAGTTGACATTATTACGATTATGTTTTTAATATAGCATGACAGAAAAGTTACAATTTAATCAACTTATAGTTCACAGCAATTTAAAATGGTGCAATGCAGTTGTGTCATTGAGTGGTTTTTGCTGCTCGGCCGTGTATCGATCGGTAATCTTACCTTCGGTTATTTTATGACGTTTAATCGTCAATATCATCTAAAAATAGATTTTTAAAAGAAGAAAATAATATCTTAAAGGTCTCTACTATTTCTGTAGAGACCTTTAAGATATTATTTTCTTAAATATTTCTGCCAAATATTTCTGGTTTGGCTGTTAATTTACATTTTAAGAAAAAAAGATGTTGGTTCATATATTGCGCCGGAAGTGTATTCAATATGTCCTAAATTATTTGCACTCAACTAGTAAAACATAAAAATCTTATGATTTAAACACCAGTTATGTGGCCATACCAAGTAATCACAATAATTAACTACCCAACGCAAATATTTTAATAAACTAAATATAAATAAAAGAGTATGTATTGACAACCTTGCGACCTCAACGCCGGGTCGCGTCGACCTTAGCACCGATATCTAAGCTATTTGACCAGTAGACCAGTAAATAACTTACTACTTTATCTTCTGTACGTTCTTCTTATTAATGAGTGTTGAAGCATTCATTAAACATTGTGGTAATGAATGGTATGTTGATTATGTAAGCTCATGATGAGATGTGTAGCGAAATATATTTATGTATCATCATCCTCCTGCCCTTATCTGAATTTTATTTGGGGTCGGTCATGAAGTAAGTACGAGATATCAGTAATATAATTGAATAAGGATACCATTGTTTTTTATTAAATCACAGGTTATCCTCTACTTTAAAATTAATGGGATTTTTGGAGTAGAAAATGTACGTCTATATCCTGAATTATCAAGCTGCAATAATCACATTATGAATCCTAAAATACATAACAAACATACCAACACTCAAATAAAAAGGCTTCCCTATCGAGAATTCCTTTGCTATGTCATTCGGGTCAAAGCTAAACTTATGGGAATACTTAGAGGGATCGACCTTTTATCTTCGGCACGTGGAACCGTATAGCTGTGTTATTATTTCATTTGGTTTGTATGTGTGCGTGTGATATGTGTATTTGTGCATCAGCTGATGATGGAAGTTTATGAAGCAGAATAAGTATGTGATTAAGTTGTAATAAATGTGGTTAAGTTAGTAACTCGTTAAGTCAATAATAAGTAGACATGCATTTATTTTATTACTGGTATGTATTGCGATGTTTCCACATAATAACAGAAAATACAAAAACATGTCCAAACTCAAAAACATTCTTTAATTAAGTAGTATTACACAGTTTCGTAGCAAAAACTGAGCCATGACGCGTACATTAGTATTCCTGTTGCGTCCGTACAATATTAATTAAACAGACGTACATACATACAAACACACATACATACCGGTCGGTCTTGTGCCAGTTTTGTACTATTAGCATTATGAGTATTGTTTAGCTAGACAAATAGTTATGCTATTCGGAGGCTTTGAAGAATTTCGCGTTGGCTGTAATACTGTTTTAATTATGAATTAATTTACGATTCAGGTACAGCTATAGACTGTTACATAGTACATGTTGCCCAGATAACTGGATAGATGAGGACATACAGGCAGTCGGTCTACGTAAAACATATTACGTATTCGGTGAAACTGGAAGCTGACCCCAACAGTGTTAGGGAAAAGCTAGGCAGATGATGTTAGCTATATTCTGAACCAGCTTTTACCCTCTTTCTGAGGGTACTACATCCCATTCGGAGAATAAGTAGCTATTGTGATGTATAGGCTGTTATCCAGTTTCATAAATCCATTCAGCAGCTTTTATTTTATTTTAGCATGAAACAGTCACAAAATCCACACCACGTTTTCACGCATGAATCCCATGTTATCGAACGTGACATACCTAAGTACATTCACGTACATATCAATTTAAGGATTCTCAGTATTTGGAATGAGACAGAATTCGATAGTCGGCTTAAACAAAAATAAATATGTCGTGTTTTTATTGATATCACAATCAACTGATAAGCGGTATTGCTATCCTTGATGCACTGATATGCATTATTCCGTGACGTAGATATATTAATCATAATATTATTTGTCTGCTGTGTTGCAGATACACTAAACCAGTTGGATAGTGTAAGCCGGCTTTGTATTGCTGTCAAGTATGGTTGAGTTAGCGTATTATGTGTATTCAGCTTTGTAGCTCTGTAATAAACCCTCTTGGCAAATAATTATAAATGTGTATTATAATATACGAACAATTCAATGAATCTCGTAAAGAGAATTCAATACTTAAGTGTGTTAAAAATGGAACACCGTCATATTCTTTCTTTTTTGCATGTTGTATGCATTCGGCAAACATTGCACCTTCAGTAGAACTGCAAAAAACTCCTTCAAATCAAATAGAAAGGAAACATTAAACATTACTTTGTTTTAAGTAAAGTTAGCACACTTTCAAAATCTACCACAGACGGTAGATCTCGTTTACGAAATGCACAGTGTATCTCATCAAGCAAATGCATTGAATTGATGCCGGTCGGCCAAGGCGACTGCAGGCATCGCCCGTGACGCCCGCTTGCTATTCATTGTGTAAATCGCACTGAATTTTGTAAAGACGTCATAATTTTGGTAATTTGGTTAGTTCTTTTAAGAAACGGCTCGTACCTATGTTTGTTAAAAACATAAAACTTATTTAATTTATCTCAGATCAGGAATATTTCGGAGAAAACTTACCTATGTTTATGGTGAAATGTATCCTTAAATGTTAATAGAATAGACGTAATATTACATACCTACATAAAACATTCTTAGATAACCAGATATTTAAATACCATAATGCAAATTCCGAAGTCCCCGCGATTTTGTTTTTTATTATTATTCTATTCCTCATCATATTAAAATAAACAAAGTATCACATGTTACGGTACACATGCGGTCTAGATCTCCACAGACAGACAGACAGACGTACAGTATAACCTTGATTCTTGTTACAACAGATAGTCAACACAATGCTTCGTATCAAGTGTATTGTTTATTGTTTCTTGCCTACTGGCTTCGAAGGATTAAATGAACAATGATCTGGAAAAAAATTGCGAGCGAAGTGTGAATTTGATTCGTCGGGTTCGGTACAGCCAGAGATTTTACTCGAATAAAACGTATCCTTCCTTCCTTGATAAATGGGCTATCTACAACCAGATTTTTTGTAATTAGTAGTTGCTGAGAAAAGATTTGCATTTGAACGAAAAACGAACTCTTTAGCTTAGCAAATTTTGTGATACATCATTTTCCGATTTTATTTAGGTAAATTATACCACAGTTACTGGCTGTAATTGAGTTAAATCCTGAGAGCCTGTGACAAATATGTAAATAGACAGTATAAGTACAGTGATATGGTTTCCTCACACTGTGTACGGAATTCTAAAAATACTTTTTGTCTAGACTTGTCATTTGATCTGCTTTGCAACTATCCTTTTTTATGTACCTATTGTCATATGCTTATTAGTGAATGCTTTATAAAGCAATGACATATGTAAACATAATGCTGTTTTTCCCCGTATGGTAAGCAATCCATCAAGCAAAGGTCAAATATCAAGAAATGTAATAGGAATATGACATTATCGTTCATCAAAATTGTTTCGTCTATATTATGGGTGGTGAGCCAAAATGGTTTTAGGCGTTTTAATATCTTCATAATAGTATCATATTTCATTATAATTAATTGGACCGACGTTAGCTCTAGGACCAGAAATTTTATACTATGAACAATGTTGGTAATAAATTAATAAGTTTAATATAGAAATTTAAATGTTTTTATAATAACTGTCAAATGTAACAGATTGTTGGGCCGTTTTAATTAGGTTTCACCCACGTCGACTTTTTGGCGGCCTATTTTGGGAGTCGTTCGTAATGTGTTTTAAATGTTTCCCATTTTTTTTACTGCCCTATTAGTTTATATTGATTTACTATCTTAAATTTCGGTGCTAAAAGGATATTGTGTAATAGCCCATAATTTTTATTAAGTAACACATAATTTATTGATATGCAAAACTCATTTTGTATTTATTAGTCCAACAAGATCTTAAATTATTTTTTATAAGATACAAGAATATTATATGAATGCTATTTATACACTAGGAATAATGTATCTATAGACATTCGTGATAAAAGCCGTGTTGGTTATTGGTCTGATATCTCGCGTGATAAGTCGTCTGATAACGAGATATACTGATAGCTGATTAATTGATTTCTTTGTAATTTTACGGTGGATATTTAAATGCGTATGTATGATGTGTTCATCATTCTATATACTTTTATATGTATTCTCTGATTATTTATCATTCTCTGTATGAGAAGAGGCCTGAGCCCAGCAGTGGAACAATGAAAAGCTGAAGTTGTTTGATTGATTTATTTAATGAAATTGAAAACCGGTAATAGATACCTCGTTTAAATATTATTGGCTATGTTATTAATGAGGAGGGGTCAAATATTTAATATCAATATAAATAGCAAGTTGTTATAGAAGCCAATGGAATTTTTAGTTTCTATTTTCTAACTCCAGCGTCCCGAATTGTATATCTTCAGAAATGTACTGAGTGAAAGCTACAAACATGATTTCACACAATCCGTAATAAGCAGTAAAACAAAACACACCTCACATTTCCAAGTCGGGTCTGAGTCAAGCCTGTTATCAAATGTTGACACAAGGAATAGTGTCGCGAATTATCTACAAGGAAATTGTGCACTTGCTATCTGCTATCTCACTGATAGCACGTAGGACGTACCGCAAGTACCGTGACCATATTTGGAGTGTGATAAAAACATATTTACTCTGGAAAGTTGTTAGGAATTTAGTTTGAAGGTTTCTGTGATATTTTTATGTAATGACTTACAAATTACTAGAACATGAATTGAATTTCGTTGCCCATAATTTTCTTGCTACTGTACTTGTACTTGTGTGTGTACTTCCTCCACAATTGCTCACCGATTCTAATGCTTCTATGTCTGGGAATTAGGTACTAAACAGAGTAACTAGGAATCTAAAAAAGCTTTAAATAATTAATATTAAAATGAAGCCATAAAAACAAAAAATTCATGCAACAATAACTCTAATCTCAGTATTTTATTCTACAAAAACAATAACAAACTTTATCAATAAACAGTATTGAAGGTCAATCCCATCCCATGAAACGTCCAACGCCAATACAATCGGCACATAGTTGGCAGCTTCCATCTTCAGCATACTTCCTAAACCCTGACTTTGTCTCGGAGCAAAGTGCAGGCATTGTCCTTTCCTCGTCTCTGCCATTGATCTTACGTTTAGATATAGTCGTACCTTCTGTGCGAAAGTGTTGCTATTGTGTGCTGGGGTGACTATTTGTTTAGTGTAAAGCTGGATATTTTCTAGAATGAGAGCGTAAATAAAATGACAAAAGTTTTTTTGTTAAGTGCATGCACTCGTGGGCCTTAAATGTCAATAGTTATTCAACTTATTTTTAAATAATTTCCTAATATGTAAATGGTAATTGTAGTGAAGCTATAGTATCTAACCCAATCAGACGAACCTAGACAAAAAAAAATAACATTGCATTGTCTAAAGACAAAACTTGTTAAATATAGCAATTGATTGAACAGTAAATATTGCTATATCAATGAAACTGCAAGATTTTTTTGGTATTTCGATTTACGCAAAACATGGTAACACTCGTGCTGACCTACTGTCTAACCGCAGTCTTGCAGAAACAATGATTCATTGTACAGCAGCACCAGAAGTGGTGATCAGCTATTGTTGTTCAGCTTTATGATAGAAAGCGCTAGCTTGATTTATTGTTAGCATCTGTTTAGATGACCTATCGTCTGGTAATGCTCTACTTTCAATACGACGATAATTTATGTAGTATGTTTTCTAATTTTTATTTAATTGGTTATAATATAACGTTAGGTTATACTTAAAGAATATGATTCTTACTGTGAGATGATAGCACATACAAGAAAGAGTATGGTAGAATAACCACAAATAAAATTGGGATCCTGCCCTGATCCGATTTTTTAAGGATTAGGATGATGAATTCAACAAATACTTACTTTTTGAGGAAAATGATAATTGGTTAGTTAAGATGGAAATGTAACTATGTAAATTGGTCCATTGATACACGATACTCCAGCGGGGTATTTTATGTACAATTTTTACTCGCACCTCCTGCAAAAAGCAGTCTTAAGCTCTTATCCCCATCTACGTCTGTACCTCAACATAGCAATGTACGGTCAGCATACCCGAGTGAACCCTCGTGTCTCGTCAACCGCAGCATCCAGTGCGTCTGCTAACGGTACCCGTAACGGTATGTTCTGTGCCGGCCCGGATTAATTGTAGCCGAAATACGGTCGCCACTATTACTTGTAATGATAATTATGACGTGGTTTGTCTTAAGTGATATACGATTACCATTATATGCTTATAAGTTATTGAATACTGTGTATACCTGTGTATACTGTGAATACCGTGGTTCTAGGGGTCTTTTGGTTGAAGATGTAGAAAGGGAAAAGTTATGTGTTATTTATTGCAATAGAACGAACTTAAAAATACTTAAATAAGCACAATTTTGTGTATTCCAAAGCAAAATAATAAATGCAAATTATTGCAGTCATTTTATACCTATGTTAAACTAACCAGTCTATCAATTAAACTATAGTTAGTAAAGTTTATCTCAACTAGAGTTGACGGATAAGGCAATTAAATTGTGTCAGATATGAATATGGCATTAGATATCAGAATACGGATATATCTACTACACGTTGTTACTGTTGAATGGAATTTATTAACTGTAATTAATTTATTGTGAAGGACAGGACATATTATTCTGGAGTCCCTGCTTATAGCCATAGGTACTATTTGAACACGAAATGCAAATATGACTGGAAACCGACCCCAACATAGTTGGGAAAAAAGGCTCGGAAGATGATTATGCAAATATGCAATGCAAAACAAGATACTTGTAACTACCCATAGTGGAGGCTCTTCTGAGTTTAAGACTAAAATAGGAATAAATTCATCTGTGTAAATATGTGAGGAAGATTAAGCTTCCCCAACTTTTTACAACGTATTGCTTCTCCATGGTTTTTTTAAAGATTTCCGCAATACGGACCGGGTCAACTGGGTCATATCGGACCACCTTTTGTGAACCGAGTTGCAGCCGGTATGCGGATGCTGGGTGACAAGTTTTTGTCTGAACTCGCCTTTTAAGGAAATAAAATCCAGGACTGCTTGATGCAGTGTGTTGCCAAGTGGATGACCACACAGGGTTTTTTTCTTCTTGTGTGGTAGAGAGAGATTTAAAGCCTGTGGTAGTGGCTTCTTTTCGTTCGTCGTGATCAAGCTTTCGATGAACGTAATTCAAGCGTAATTGTGGTATGGAACTGTCGAATTAAAACGTTTTATGAGCTATGTATACCAGATTTTATACGCATTTTCTTGACAAATTACAATAACAATAATAAATTCTAAGTATAGGTTTGGGCTTGAATAGGCTAGGTTATTCAAATGTAAGGCTTAATAACAATGATTGCGGAACCCCAATAAAACAAGTTATAACTATGTCGCGCCCACAAATGATCTAAAAGCATTCATAAGAGGTTCCGTAGGTGTCGGCCGAGTGAATTAAACGTTTTGCTTTTGCAATCTATCAGTAGCAGAACTATGAGTCCACAATACTTGAAGGAGTGGCTCGAAGGTCTGTTTTCTTATTGAACCGGCCATAATGCTGAAGTGGACGCCATAGACTAAATATTGAACCAGTGAGGTAGGTTAGTTCTAACCTTCTAACCTGTTTGTCTGTTAGTTTTGCGGTGATACTGGGAAATTGTTAAAGGTCATCGTTTAGTTCTATAACTTAAACAATCTGTTTATAGGTTTATCTGTTTGTATACGGATTTCTGGTTATGGATGCTGAGGTACATGTGTTGCTATCAAAATTATATAACGTCGTAACTATAGTACGTACATAATATGTGATGATTAGGTCAATAGCACTTCTAAAGGAGATTTGACTTTGGGGATTAAAGAGTGTGAATGAAGGCTCATACATATTTTAACAAAACTGCGAGGCTTAGACGCCATAATTTTTGTCTTGAAATGTTTCTAAAACCTGTGCTAATACCGAGAATAGTTTGAAAGAAATTGCTCAACTAGACTTAGCTAATGCAAAACGAATAACTTAAGCACTAAACTTCACCAACTGACTTACTTAGATACTATCACCAAACTAAAGGAAAAGTTTTAACTCTTTGAATAATTTTACATAGATTTAACAAAAACTTGTTTTTTGACTTGATGAACCAGTTTTGGTGAAGTTTTGTTTTCATTTTAATTTACAGCTACAAGTTTTGTAGTTTTATCGATAAACTTGTATGTTTTATATAGGAATTTAAATAAACTTTCACTTTAATAGTTTTTTGTTGGAGAATATAATTAATGTTCAAAGCTTGCCGACTTTAATATTGTTATTATTTTAATTCCCTTGATTATGACTTATAAATGATCATTAGTGATGCCTTAAAGCTGTTTTGCATAAGTCTTATTTATTAGTTTATGTCACATAATAATGCTAAAATATGTTAAATGAAAATGTGTTTCGTATACGGAAAAGTTAGCTGATTAAATTATGACATGTTATCTGTAACAATAAATAATGCAAATCCGGAATGCATATTCGATGCAATTTGCATTGAAACTCGATCAGTTAACCCAATTTGCATTGTTGTGACATATAGCTACAAATATATAAATGTAGAATTTAATAAAAGACTTATAGGAGTCACACATATATAGCTAAATCATTAGGTGTTTCCTGCTTTTTTACCCACGTTGTATCAAAACTCTTTGGATCCAGATAAAAATTGTATCCATTTACTGATATCTTTGCCAAGCTTTTCAAAAACGGTGTATCTTTTACTACAGCAAACAAACAAACTTCCATTCTTTTTGAAAATTCTTTAAGTATTAATGTAATTTGTATAAATCAAGCAACAGCAGCCGAGTTAAATCTCTCGCCGTCACAAAACCGGTACACAGTAGCATCGCACTGAGCTTTCTATCCAGCGTGACGTCACAACTGCCATTAGCCTCCCAGTTTCCAGGAAATTGCTTTTTATAATTGCCTTGTTGAGACTTGCCTAGTTTTAAATCCGGTCAGCCATTGATGGCATTTGGAATTGCTTATTTTCAATTTAAATATTTGTTTTGTGAACCGATTTGGTTAGCTAGAATTGTATTAGGTTTAATCTGGCTTTGAAAAGTTTTTTTGGGGTTTGTAGCTGAAATATGAATTTAGAAGGTGGTTTTGGCTATGAGGTATATACCCATATTCAGTCTTATTCAGCTATAAGTTACTGATTGTTTGTCAAGAACCACGTCTTAATTATACAATCATTAGCATCATCATCATCGCCCTTTAACCTCATCCATATCTGAACTCACATTATAAGAATGTTCTAAGATTAAAATCAATGAAGCTTTCTCTTAATATGTGCATCTGCACAGAGATTTTGTAATCTAATACAAATTAGCATCGCATAATGACTGCGTTTTCTCTATCATTTAACGAGGTTTCTCTACCAGCTGGGAGGATGCTAATGTGTTTCATAGCTAGGCTATTTGCAGTACTCAGAATAATGTCTTTTGGATGGCCCTGAATACCTACAATGTGCAAGAAAGCATGGCTATCCGACACGGCAAGATTAAGCTTATTGGGCTGACATAGTGTAGTCTCAATATATGACATGTCATCGACTCGAAAGAAGAAGAAGAACAAGCTAAAAAGAAAATAAAAAGACTTATTCACAATATTGGTCATCCACAACAATATTGAAAAAAATGTTTTGTCAAAATACCAATATCCATATTTGGTCTTTAATATCCCAATTAACTAAAAAATCGTAAGAGATTTCGGATTTTATTGGTTAAAATTCACAAGTCCTTATACGGTTCTATGATTCACTTTATCTTAACCGCCTTATATGGCTATGGCATCGGACCGAATGTTTTAAAGTCATATTTAAAAGTAGCTTATTACGAATTTATTCAATTTCCTGCTATCGATGATTAATTAATCAAGGTATTATGACTGTGTTATAAAAATGTTGATGATCTTATTATGATTTTAAGTACTTCAATTTTGACCTGCAATTCTAGAATTTACAAGCTAGCAAAACTTCCTGAAATAATCGCATAGTATTCGGTTTTTATTTGAAAACGTTAGTTAGTCGTGCAATGATCACAGACCGCTCGTCCGACTTTAAATTAACTACCGGCCAACTATCTAGATATTTTTTCAATTGATTTACTAGGTAACCACAACTGGCTTTTATACTAGTACACTGGGTCAGTCAGTTTTAAATAGCTACGTTGTCTTCCTAGGCAAACGAGTTGCTATGTTGCTAGTTAGATGCAGGTTTTATAAACAGCAATAGCATTATAATTCCTATGTTCAAGGCGTAAGATACAGAATTAACTTCAGCCAACGGGTTCGCCTTCATCGTAGTAAGGGCTATCTAATAAGAAATTTGAAAAATAGCAATTCTTGAGATTAGCGCGTCCAAGCAAACTGACACACTCATGAGACATATTTGTATAGATTTTATTTCCACTGTTTGAGATTAGCATTCAGTTTTAAACAGGTGTATCCACATGTCTCTATATCCTTGAATACAAACGGAAGATGAATTCATATATTTGAAATAATGACACACGTTTAAACGTATCGATCCATATACGGTTATCTAAACACATTCGTTGACATTAAGAGAAATATTAACAGCGCTATTTCTTAGAAAAAATCCTCACTAATAAGTTCACAAGTGGAGAAATATAATAAAAGTACGTCTAGGATTTTGAACTTTATCTTGTTAAAAATAAGAGCTATTATGTTTTAAGCTGATTTTATATGCCCACGCGTGTGCTACACCTACGGTATCTCGTTAGACTTCAAAAGGATGAACTTTTCAAGTTGTTTTAAAAGAAAAATTAAGTTTCCCAAGCTTTTCAAAAGTTAAGGGCGAAATATCTGAAAACTTTCAAAGTGGTTTGCTGATCTATACACGACGTTTATACTTAAAGCGTTATTTACCACGAATTGTACCACATTAAACATTAACTATTCTGCCTATCAAGGACTATCGATCGTTTCCAATATCTGTTACATATATACGTATTCTCGAGAAAAACCGACTGGCTTTAATCGCTCGCTATTAAGTTAATAACTACTGTCTCGTAATGAGAGGAAATCACTTTAATAGCCGACGAAACTCGGTACTCGCCAACTGCACTCTGAAGAAAAAGTTGGATAAAATATGCATTTTTATATTTTTTATTTCAAATAGTCTAATTCTGTAAGATAAACAATAGTTTCTGGTTTTACGTAATAGTGACGTCATACTAATATAATGCAGACTAAAATAAGTACTTAAAAATAATTATCTTTTGTATATCACTGCTTAATGCTCACATCTCAAAAACAATGTCGTCAGACTTTCACCATACGTCCCACATTGAGTTACGTCACAATTCCATTCAAAATGAACCTTTTTCTTTCATACAACCGTTTTCACCGCAGTTTTGACAGCTTTCTTTATGGAGACTGGCGGTCTCACGAATCATTATTTCTCGTTTTTACGAGCGACAAAACTTCCATTTACACATTGATAAAGTACCCTTAATCTTACAATAAAACCTTGCGCCAAGACCTCACAAGAAGTACACACAAATGCGTGTTTTATAAGAATTATTTTTGGTTCGTAATTTATCTCGTTGTGTTCATCTAACCCTGAACAAATCACGAGTATTGTTATAATGTACAGGTTATTGTTATTACATTTGACATGCCATACAGATACTCCAATCAGATACGGTGTGCTGCAGTTCGTTGATCTTAAATTTTGTTTGATATGACATTCAAAATGTTACGGCGAAACGCTAAGTATTACGTGACAAAAATGACACTCGCTCACAAAATTGATGCACTCAACTTTTTTAACCTGATGACGTTAAATTGTACATGGAATTACAATGTTGTACGTGATGCGAATTGAGAGAACGCATCGTGTTAGGTCTGTATAATCGTTAGCGTATTTTCAGATAAACCACATTTATACTACGGCCCAGTGGGGTAAATACCGCCAAGTCATGGACAAAATTGAGTGCATAAATAAATAAGGCTATCTGTACGGAGCAGCCATGATGGGTACTTTTCAAGCTTTTTATTACAATTCTGTTATGGAATGAATTGCGTTTTTCTTTGCGAGTTGCGTAAAGGCGGAAATGTTCGCCCTGTCATTGGTTGCAGATCTTTGAAACGTGATTTGTAAAGATTTTATTTTGACAAATGTTTTAGAATGTTGCACGTCATTCTGTTTTGATTATCTCCACCTGTGTGCCACATCTGATACATACTAAAACATCGTGTTTTCTTCAATAAAACTAAATGATTTTCAACATGAAATTAATATCTATTAAGAAACACAAACCTGTCTGGTTCTAGCCATTTTTGAACAGTTTACAAAACGATTATTTAAATTGATCACTTCTCCAAATGAAGACACACATGAAAGTGAATCGGAGAATGTTAGGTATAATTTTGTCCAGCACAATCCAATTAGCCCACTGCCCATGGTGGGGTCAAACGCATTGTCGTCAATGTAGGCTAAATACTCTTAATTAGGGGATGTACGCTGTATATAATTTCCTGTCATTATGTTAGTTTTGGACTTGTTTCGTTTACAATGGTTTAACTGAAGAAATTGTGACACCTTCCTACGTAGACGGCCCCATTAGAAAAGGTAATGGTTGTAAGACAATTTATTACTTTAGTTATTATGATGTTGTGCTTAAAAGTACGTGACATCTTTAAGCCATTTGTTGATAAAACCTTATTGAACCTGTATATTACCTTCAACAAATGAATTCCTTAATCGAGCAAATATTGTTGCAATAGCCGTCGATAAACCTGCAAACTAGTTTTATCTAATCGACCAAATTCACGTATTACTTGACGAGGCCTTTGTAGTGAAGAGAGACGGCGATACTGAAATACAGGTTTAGAGAGAGAGGGAAAACGACTCTCGGTTCGACGTTCGTGAGTCATGCTCCGTCGCATACAACGACTTGTATTGTGGTCTATCACCACAGAATAAAGCGTTTTCTACCTTTTACATTGTGTTTTAAACAAGTCTAGTATAAAAAGTCGATGTTTTGACTAAGATCGTTTATGTCTCTACCAAATCTTAAGATTAAATAAGTTTGGATAGAAACAGCCTATGTCAAACAGATACGCGAACATACTCATCCGCAATGAGCAATGATTTCTTCCAAATCGATCCTAATCACCATGACTATATTGACACCTCATATATCAATGACATAAGTCCTATCAGGTGAACACATCTTATAACTTGTTCCATGGCCTGTGACGAAAACATCGACCGCACTAAGAGGTCGTCAGGAAACTTGATGTATTGGTTTCTGCGATCAGCGTCCACGTCATTGGCCAACTCGCCAGGTGGAAGAACATCTGTCGATACCTAATAACGATTGTTTGTGCCAGATTCATGAGTTGCACTTCATTTGTCAAAATATTGTGTACTTCTTTCTCTGAGATCGTTTGTAACGTGTGGTTGGTAATTGATGGCAATAATCTGGATTTTGTTAGTAATCGTAGATACATCTGCCAGATCTGTAAATTAATGATTATCCAACATCTGCTATGTCGTTTTTTTCTAAGTATTAAAACCATAAATGAAGCTTTGTTGAATCAGGCTCCGCAGAATAACCTAGCGTGTCTATAGTTTATCGCAAAACCACTTACGAAAGCCATTGTTGGACACATGTGACAGTTTAAAATGAAAACCTTATGCGACCTAACTCCATGTTCGAGCAAATTGATCGTTCCATTACAAAGTGTTTCAAAACCCCGTCCAAATATGTATGAAACATGTTCTGTTGGCAGATCGGTCTCGCAAATTTGTTTCGCGGTGACTCACCAACTCTCGACTATTTAGTTTAAACGCTCACAACCGGTTTGTACTCGTTTTTTGCCACAACCGTGATGGTTTTTTCAACCACTTTTTCAAGCTTACTAACCGTATTAAGATCCTGTTGACAATGTTTTATATTGTTGAGATTTAATCTTCCATTTAAGCCATCAAGACTGTCTTCGTCAAATGGATGAAGTGCAGTGTGCGTTATTTTTTATTTTACTTACATATTTTTTCTGAAAATCGTTAATCAATTTCAGACCAAGTTCTTATCTGCAGCAGTGTCTGTTTCAAATGGAAGTTCTAAAGCTTGTCACGACTTTTCTTTGTTATAGTATCATTATGGGAACCGTTAATGTAATTCAATCATTGTAAACTTTGGTTTCATGCACACGCAACACAGTTTTTGCATCGTTATGTACAATTACATTCGTGGGAGCTCGGATAAAACAATATGGCCGTGATTCATCGCTGATTGGATCGGCTGACATGCAAATATTTTTATTTGATCCCACTTATATAACATTTAAAGTGAATTTGTTATCAGTATACTTTTTGAAGTCTCATTTAGTGTGACTGACTATCAATAACCTCTAGCTATAAATTATGCATGTTCGAGGAAGTAGCTTGAAATTTATCGCCTACGTGGGTAAAAGAGCATTTTATCTAGGTTCGTTTATCTACTTAACTATCCATTTATAAGTTGAATAAGTCTGATTGCTATCGCGGAAACTTTTTGTTGAAGATTTTTTTTTTAATACTGGCTGCTTTAAACGGTGTGCCGTATAATTTGCGTAGGCTGGATTTACAACTTTAATCTTAGTTTTAGAACTCGGTATGGTTACGCTGGACGGTTAATGCGTGTTTTACTAATAGTTTCGGTTTAGTATTGTTGTTAAGACTTAATCTGGATTAAGCCTGACGAATTACGACATTTTATTGACTATGTGGGTAATTCAATAAAGGTTTTATTATATCATTTGATTAAATGTAAAGTGACCACCCATTAAACTAATTTGGCTCGGTTGTATAACTTTATTGTTGAATTTGTCACATTTATTAGAAAAATCGATGAAAATGAAAAATTTCAGCTAGAATAAGCATTCACAATCTAGAATTGTCCAGTAACAGATGTAGCACAAACATTTAAAAGCATAAAAAAACGAAAAACAATCCCATTCTGAACTGCAAACGGAATAAAAAGCAACTTCACCAGTTCGCAACTGTCTGCCAACTGCCATAACTTTGTTCTGATGTTTTTGCTTCGTCTCACAATGCATTCATTAGCATATGCCATTTGCGACCAGGCTTCGGCGGAGTTTGCCCACTAGGCTTGAAAGGCTGTTTTAAGGACCTTGTTAGCTGCACTGGGAATAACTTACGCATCGATTAAGGCTGAAGTGAAAGGAATTGAAGTTATGAATTGGATTTCATCAAACATATTTTCTGGTATTCCTGCAGTCAGAAACAACAAAAACTTTCTACACATTTTAATTCGTATCTTAACCCAAAGAAACTTTTACCTAGTCTAGAAAAAAAAACACCTGACAATCAAATGCGAAAATCAAAACAGCCAGCCGCAATTGTTCAACCCCACACATAAGAATAGACACCTACAGTTCCATGCAAGCAGATACGGACACAATGGCGGAAGCTTGCGGTCCATGCAAACATACACGAAACTACACCTACACAAGCCAAAATACACCTTAATGACGAAGCCATAGACGCTGATAAAGCTGCAGATGCTAATGTTGTTTTTTCTCACAAAGAGTTGAATTACGTACAGTTATTTCAAGCTAGGGAACCTGAGAACGTTGGTGAAGTACTAAGGTGCTGTGTATTGGCTGCAGCTTTGTTATTAATTGAATAATGCTATTCGTAGTAAAATTGACCACCTAATCTTCATTTATACGTCATTGTAATAACTATATACCCAGAAACCAAAGAAAAATGATGACGAGAACTAAACTTGAAGTTGAAATAAAAAAAAAAACTAAATTGCAGAAACAGCTGATGATACCGTCATTATGAAGACGAAAATACTCCCCAAGGTCTTTGAGTCCAAAACTTCCACGTTACATAAGCATTCCGCGGCCAAGTTCAACACAACCTTATAAATGGATTAAGATTAATATCCGACTATATTTAGCACCGTTTGAACTATTTTCGGCTTCGGCGATAAATATAACAAATAACATCATAATATTGGCTAAATGAAATGTTTGATTTGCGTATTATTGTGCAGTCTCGGGATTATTGGTCACAGATTATATATTTAGTTTTGGTTATTGGTTTTGGCCTCTTCCAATATGGTATTGATTTACTTATTATTGCGTTTCTCATTTTATCCTTGTATAGCAGCGACTCTCTTTCCTACCCCAGTGTAGCTAAGAAGAATTACTATCAAATAATTCACGACAAGCAAAATGTAAGAATGTCGGCAATAGACCAATCACACATGAAACATGTTCGGCAAATATTAGTCACGCAATTCTCTCTTAAGTCAACAGACGTTTTAGCAATACAAGGTTACCGTTACTAACTGCATTCGTGTTGAATCATTGCATTTAAGAATTCTATGAAATCATAGATGATAAAAAACCAGGTATATAGAGACAGGACAATTTTGTAATGTATGTGTACATAGATGATTGACAAAATGTATCTAATTGTAGACTTCCTTCGCCACCATAGATGATATGTTTCAGATTTATTTTGTTTGTATACACAGATTTAAATAGCATGTGACTCAGGCTCACAAAATAGACATAAACACTACAATTATATTCGCATCTGAAGCAATACGGAGTGTATAAAAAGATATGATTCACAAACTGTTCTGTTGCATAAACGTGAAACTCTCCTATTTTACACGAGCCAGCTATTTTATTGTTAACAATGTGTTAGAATAGAAATCTTCGTTGTTATGATGCGTTTCGTAATCGTCGTAAAATGTTGTGATTGTTGGAATTAAAGTGCGATTAAGAACATCTTGAATGGTGTTTCTAACATCAATCACTTCAAAAAGAGTACTGCTACGGGTATAAAAGGCTTTAGCTGAAACGATTTCATGTTAATCTTCATTAATACCATTGATGTCGTTAGATAACCAGTTGATCTAATTTACGTAAACCGCGGACCTCTGATATAGAATATTTATTCTATCTTTTTCCTTTATTCGTTTATTTTTCCTGTTATAGTATCAGTTTTATCAATTATCTCATAATGTATCATATTTGACACAGTATCATCTGTGGCTGTGTTATTTAACACTGTGTGAAGTGAGTCATGATCGTTTCAGTCACCATATGTTGCATTGTCGTGACTCCCGGCCAAGGCCTCGATTGTATTCAATAGTATTTCTAATGGCACGTTGACTTTGCAAACATTCTTCAGCGTTTTCAATTACACGATTTCTTAGTTCGGAATTCCAATTGACACATGTATAAGTAATACAGAGTTATTTCACGATTAGATGCTAAAATAGCTATCTTAGTTTAGAATGGATGCAGGTGTTTCTTTGGTGCACCTGTCTATGATTGCGGCTGCATCCAATTATAACTGTAACTCAAGTCAGCCTTCAGATTACCTGATACTCACAATAAAGATTCCTCACACCTTATGCATGTAACACTTCCAAATGCAATTACAGATGTAACAACCAAACGTTTGAATAATAACGACCCGAAATAAAGTACCGAAGGAGGAAGCCTTCAAGGCTCATAACTTGCGATCGTAACAAAATCCAATTACAACTCGAAAGAATTTATCATCAAGTTGAACGTACTTTTATTGGTGCTGATATTCGTAATGTGTCTGTGCTTCATGTTATATGTTGACTCAAGTGTCCAGGTGATGGTGTTTGCCTCTCTTTCAGACAGTCGCCGCTGCAGCTTTGTGTCGCTACAAGGGTTATGGTGAACGGTTCTCCGTGTTCCTTTAACTAACAGTGTTTCATCTCTCTCTTTGCAGATGGACTTGTCGCCGTCTCGCTCGCCCGCTGTACCACGGAATGTTTCTATCGTAGAAGTGTTTTGCATTCCTCTTGCTTCTCGGAAACAGTTTCTACGTTGTAAATGGAAATGGGATCGTAATTTTATTTGCATTGGAGATAATTTCTGATATCTATGAGTTATGGAACTTTGTTAACTAGTTGTGGAGTGCAGTAGCAATTTCGTTCTATCTTGTTTGAAAGTCAATTTTCCATGCTAGCTTGTTAACTTTAATAAGTTATAAGGTCTAATAATTTTAAATATTCTAGTACTTTGACCTTGTCTACTCTATTTTGGCCGATAATCGAATTCTTGACTTCTACGAAGAATGTTATACAAACACAATTATCTGTGTAACCTCCAGCTAAAGTCAAATGGTGAATTATTACAGCGTGATAGAATGTCAATATGAAGTCACGACAACTAATCATGTATCTTGGCAATATCTTTACACACGTTCTGTTCTCTTTGCATTAAAAAGACACTTATTAGTAATCAACAAATGTGTAGTCAGAATTAGTATTCTGTCGACCTATAAGAAATGTAGGTCTGTGAATCGATTTTATGGTCATGTAATCTGTAGTATTATTAGTTCAAAATCGATCACAAAAAATCGAAGGTCCGAAAATCGGAAGAATATTTTTGGTAGCAATACGTGCCTGTTATACGCTCATTAATGTCTTGGATTTATTAGCTGCTGATAGCCAAATTACTAGCTGTGGTATATTGTAATAGGGTTTATTTCAGTCTGATATGTATAATGTTCATTAAATGTCTGCCATTATTTGTTTGGGGCCATTCTTATCGAGTTACGACTCGTTACGATCGTCAGGGGATTTCACTTTTTGTCCGCGTTCATCTGATTTTCTTTCCCCTTTGTTTCTTTGTTAAGCGTTCGGCTAGATTCTGGTTTCTTTTTACGGTCTAGATCTTTGAGAAACGTAAACTTCGAGTGAGCATGTTTTTTGGACTTTTTCTTTGAACATTTGGTTATTTTGGTTTAGTTTTCTCGTCGTCTTGTTTATTTTTGCGTCTGTACTGCAAATACCTTCAGTTTAATGATCCTATTGATTTTATGTCTTCTACGTCAGTATAAATAAACAGTCGTTGGTATATTGGTATGCCTCGGTTACTAAATTATTATATACGATTGCTTAATTGACGTCAGCGATAGTTCCATCGATTGATTTTACTTAATGTATAACCTTTGTTTGTAGTATTATGGTAGATTTCGTGTCTTTGTGTCGTTTATGACTGATATCTAAATCATTTAGATGGCAGTCATGATATCAACTTTATTTTCATCTTTCAGATATTTTTACACACAATTTTAAATAGTACTTAAAGTGATACGGTAACTGTGATAGACGTTAAATTTAGTATGCACTAAAACCTAGTGATAATATCAGTGAAATGTCCTCTTATTAAAATGGAGAGGAAATTGACACGAGAAGATTTTATGAGGAAAAGTTTCCGTGCACCGAGGGTGTCGCCCGCCCCGGAAGGTCAAGAGCCGACTGTGAACGGAGCGCCGCCACCTTCGCCGGTGTCCTTAGCCATGTTGGAGCGAACGCCGACCACACAGCGAACCCAGTACGAGGTGACTTCCTCCGGGATAGCTCCTAAACGACTAGAAATCAACAGAGCCCATCCCATTCATCTAAAATCATTCCAAGCCCCTGAACCACCCGATGATGCAGCACCAATGCCACCATCGGACGATGTTCTCCGTAAACTGGAGAGGCAAATCGGAGAAATGGAGAGGGGGCTCGAAAGAGCACAAAATGGCACCGTTGCTGTTGATGAAAGGGTCAGATATGCTGAACATGAAAACCTCTTACGTACTGGTGTATCCTCAGTCGGTGGTGGAGGTTATCTCCCAGCTGATTCCGATACAGAACACGACGTAGTACCATTCAATAGAAATGAAAGTACTCGAAGCAGTACTGGTGGAGCCACTCCGGTGCCGAGGCCAGCCACTCGGCTAGCCAGAACGAACTCCGATACTCAGCAGTCAGTCGCAGCTACGGCTAGGCTGATGAGGAAACTGGCTGACGGTGGCAACAAAGACGAAAAGACAAAGGTTATATCTCGAAAGGCTATACAGGCCAGAATGGAGCGAGTCAAGAACTCCGTCACAGGGAAGCAAGAGCATAGGGTTTTGGCTGAACATAGGGTGGACCCACCTTCTCCTAGAACCCCCACATCTCCAATCACACCAAGATCTTCTCAGGTAACGATGATTCCTTTCAATATTGTGGATGTCCATATCAATGTGTCTACAGTAATATAGTGGATTTAAAACTAATAAATTAAAAACACACTTTGCGCACGGAAGCGAGCAATGCCAAGTTCCTGCAAAAGATTTATTTCTTCGAGCTCACTTCATAATAAAGAGTGCGAATCGCTTAGCTTTGGTATATAAAACGGAAACTTATAGTTTGCCGTCATTAAAGTTGCGTTTTCTCTCAATAACCGATATTTACTATAATGTCTAGTTTCCTTCCTATATCAGGTTTCAATTATTTATTTATACCATCGTATACTTAATCTGAGTAAGCCGACCCCAACATAGTTTGGGAAAAGGCTCGGAGGATGATGATACTTAATCTGAGTATTATCATGTGTTTCGGCCATTTATCGGTATGTATTTTTTATGACAACACAAATCAATGTGTTCAACTTTTGATTCATTTTTATGTGACATTGATTACGTTCTGCCCACGCGGTTATTCCTTAAAAGTAGTAAGTGTTGGGTAACACGGGTTGTTCAGCTGCCTAATATCATTGGTACTTTCTTGCGTAAGATTTGTAAAATTATAGACTGTAGATAATCGTACTTCATTTTAGATGAAGTTTAGTTTTTATATCTTAAGTTGTAATCAAATATAAAATGAGGATTTTATTTCTTACTAGCGACCCGCTTCGGCATTTGTACATATAAACCTTCCTCTTGAAACACTCTATCTCTATCTGAAAAAAAAACGCATGAAAATCGGTTGCGTAGTTTTGAAGATTTAAGCGTACAAAGGGACAAAGGGACAGAAAAAGCGACTTTGTTTTATACTACATATGTAGTTATTCATTGAGTTAACTGCTTTTATATTATCTATATAATGTGATCAAATAGTAGTACGTGTTTTATTCTACAATTAATAATTCCATAAATAATGACCACTATCTATTTTAAAGAGATTAGCAACAGACTCTCCGCAGTCATTTAACTAAAACTAGACGTCATATTATCTATTACCATTTACCTGCTGAGAAAAAGTTAATTTGTCTCACATGGCGCGTGGCTTTGACGCGGGGTTGTGACGTCATATGACACCGTATCATGACCGGCATGTGTCAGAAGTAGGTAGGTATGTAGAGAAAAATCATATTGTAGTGTATGAACTACGATATATGATTTGATTTGTTATTACGTAATTTCAGTACGGGAGTCGTTTCACAAAAGGTGAAAATTATCCAGGTAGAACAGGAAAAATTAGACCGTTTTTGCACCAATAACGTAAACGCTCGTCCTTCTTAAAAGAACCAGATACTTTGAAATTGAACGTGAAAGTAAGACATTTTACAACAAATGGCAAAACAATGTAATTGTTAATTATGTTATTTTTTACTTTTCAGAACTATGTACTAATTTATTCCTTTTTACTCTTTTCACAGGTAAGCACAATGAAAATGCCAAAGTTCACAGCGTACGTTAAAAAGACTATTGCAAGGTAAAGTATGGACTTTGCTACTTCTAATTAATTTTCTCTGTTAACGATGGACCGAGAATGCAGTGCTTTATAATTAAGTAGGGTATTCCAGGTAGGTTAAAAAATGCTGTAGGTAATAAAACCACACTATAGAGGTATACCTATTCACGTAACCGAAGGTTTAGAAGACCTGTGTGTAATTAATATTTTACAACGTTAATACACAATTGAATGTATGTACATCAATGCATTACTGCGTTAGACTTCTATTGGACGGTGATAGTAGGATTTCTAAATTCCCATCCTGAATTAATATTCAGGAACCAACTTTACAATGTCATTTTGTCAACAGCTCTAGGAAAGTCATAAATATCCTACTCAGTGGATACTTAAAATTATCTCACCATATTAAATTAAATCTCTTCAATATCTTCGAGGATCCTTTTATGGCAGTTAGCACGTTATAACAATTTTATGACACCATTCTATTTTACGATCCGTTCTACAGATTATACACATTTAGTGCTAGACGTTAAAATTCTCAGCCGATTCCAAGGCCACGACAAATTATTCTGGTTTTAGGAACGCGAGGCGAATGATGAGTGCGGAATGCAAAAAGTATGCGGCATTCCGAATAAATCACTATACGGAACCACGGCTTTGCAAACACACAATGTTTACGTAATTATCTTTTTATTGATTCGAGGAAGCTGCCTGGTAACTAGCGTGTGTTTGATATCGCTGTAAATTATTTTTTTAGTATTCAAAATACGGAAAAAATAATAAAATACGTTTGGGAGTGCAAAGTATACAGATAAAAAACCTGAAAAAAATATCACGTTCTTGGCTTCCTTTTTCCTCGCACCTCTAAATATTATTTTCTTTCTTGTATCCATGATTGTATTACCTATATCATATCAACGTAATCTTGTAGAAAAATATTCGCATAACAGAGAAATTTTGGCGTATTAAGAAATTACCTTTCTTTCTGTCGATTTGTACATGCTAGGACAAAACAAAATTATTTTGATAATTTTCATCAAATCACATCCACAAAACAGCAATATTTTTGAAATCGAAATTATTTTCTGTGAGAACTACATAGATGCTCGTATTTGGTTAACTTTAAGGTTTCAAAAAATAAAGATGGCGTTCAAAAATTTAGTTGAAGTCTTCCCGTATTCTGTTTGATAAATCGTTTTGCATAATACATTTATTCCAATGCTTCCCCGAGGCAAATAAATTCGTATTCCTTTGAACGCTTTTTAACATTTTTATTATATTTATGCTACATCGTTATTAAAATGCACTTGAACTTGGCGGAAGCTCTACCATTTTGTGTAAATTGCCATTGATCGTTTTATTTTTATTGGAGTTTTTTTAATGGTAAATACTGTGGGTTTATTTACAATCAGAATGTTTTCTCTTTTCGTGTATTGCTTTTCATTGAATAATATGTTTTTTTTTTACTCTGTAAACTCACCTCGCGTGATTTCGTTTTAATATTTGCATTGCGATATAAGCTATTTCACTATTTAAACGTTATTGAATATTTCGAGCAATTTTATTTTAAACATGAACATGTTTGACATAATATAATTCTAGTAACTTTTAGTTGTTACTTCCCGATTTACTTTACGTACATGTCTGCTTAAATTATTACAATATATTTCTATTGAAACACAGAAGAAAGGCAATTATCATAAATAGTGACACTTGGAAGTAGGTCGCTCGATAAAGCACCAATCAATCGACGAACCTTGAAACCATCTTATATGCGTCGATAGTACTAATGTCCGGTCCCTATAAAATATCGATTGTGTAAAGAAAATGTTTTTTCCATGTATTAAAAGAAACATGATGAAGATGATGATGTTCTCCTAGCCGATTATCGGCTACGGCGACTGTTCTCATGTCAGGAGATTAGCCAACTGCGCAGGACATATTATAGTGCACAAGCATTTACGCACTCACTATTCCTTCACTCTCATAGCCCAACAAAGCAGTAAAAGAAACAGTTCTTATTGCAAAGGGGTGGTATTTTTTTTACTGGCCTTAAAAGTCAAAGGTACCGATCGTAGGTAAAACGACTAGTTTATTGTCTATAGAATCCAGGCATAAGTAGTGTTCCTAGTAATAAATAGAATAGTTAATTAATAGATAGCTAGAGTAATGTTGAAGGGTAATAAGTGTCAAAGGGCGTATGTGTGTGGCGTGTTGCGATATACATAAATATGACGATTTATTTCCGTAACGTACATAAGAGCATACATAATTCTAGATGTACGTGTTTTATGTATCATGTCAGTAGGGCAATGTTGCGAGTTTGTTCACGTACGATCTTTTCGGATTTCTTTTTCTTCTTTAAAATATGCAGTGCTCCGATAAAGTGTGTTATTGTTGTAAGATCTAGGAATAGACTCAATTACTTTAAATATATGAAACGAAACCGTTTAAATTAACTGACTAGAAAAGGCTTTTTTGACAATCCCGTCCTCCAAAAAAGAGAACCTTACTTAGTTACTTTTTGCAATATATCTCTTAATTCATTTTCCGGATATTTTAACGTTAACTGCCTTCAATCGGGCAACGTCGAAATAGCAAGCCTAATTACAGCTGTTGAATTACTTTCATTAAATGCCTTAATATTTTCGAAAATACTCGCGAAATAAACTGAACTTTTAATAAAAAGAGGTTTCAACTTGAGTCCAATGTTTCGTTGAAAAGCCAGCTTCCGAGAAAAGTTTCATTAATTTTCTACCATTTCCAGAATGTTCGAACAGAAATTCCATGTTACAGGGTGAGGTAGTGGACAATATTTCATATAATTTTCCGAAGGAGAGTTAATCAAAAACTACTTTTATTGATGAACAGTAACATTGTTTTAATTGAATTTATCAACTATATTTTCAGATATAATTTTTCAAATGTAAAACTGTCAAATACTCCTATATCGTTTAAAATTATTTACATTTTTAAGCACAGTTTATATATAAACACACAAAAAAATACTCAAATAGGAGTTAAAGTAGTAAGCCCTTTAAGCCGAGTGAGATAAAGTGGGATCGTTTAATGTCGAGAGGATAATGCTCTCGGCACTTTATATTTTTGTGGCTTATATCGGCCATCTGATATATTTTTTTGTTTGGATGGAAAATGTTACAAGTTTTTCGCTTTGTTTGTAACTGTGGGGTCAATGAAAGTAGCTCAATATTTAAGGGTAGAAATTATAAATAAAATGTTTATTTAAAAAAAAAAAGTACTATTTGCAATATTAATATTGGCCCCAAACTAGGCAAGCCTGTATCGTGTGTACCAAGTTAGAGTTTTACTACTCTTCTTTACTTTTAATCTGTTTCAGAGTGTCAATCATTTAAAAACACTAACAGATCTTCTAAAGACAATTGCTAACGGTTTTGTGTACATTCTTATCTCAACAATTAGGAATGATACATAACTCAGGTGTCTATTTTTGTTCTAACTACAAGCTAGAACAAACCTACAATTTACCTAACACAAGTGGTACCCAGTAATTTGTTGTAAAACTTAAGCAAACTTGTAATATCTACCTTCACTAGCTGCCAAGCCTCGTAACTGTTGTTAATTTATGGGCCTTTACTTAATTTCGTAATACATATTATTATTGTGTATATTGCGGTGGTTATTTATGAACCTGGCATTTTGATCTTAGGAAATAGTTTAGGCTTGTATTATGGGAACTTTCAATGATAAAGACTGGATATAAAACAGTTGAAAACTGTGATATTAATATTTAGAAATATTTGTGTGATAAGGACAGCTTCAATCAGTGACTAATGATATAGGTATTTGATAGTGTTACGTCATTTTTAGTCCTTAATAAAATCTCATTTAATTACCAGATTAAATGAGATTTTATTTATTATAATGTATACTTTTAAAAGTATCGGCCTAAGAACTAGGTTTATATCGCTACTTTTCTCTCATGAGTACTTACAACGTGGTGTTTGATAAAAAACAACTAGGAAGTACAGCATAAAACATTCACATGCTAATTACAAGATCTGCTTTCCAATTTACAACCCGATTAGGGTCAGACATGAAATTGCAATGCCCTAAATATTGATGTAACAGACAGAATATCTGAGTTGCACGCTTGCATCCTACACGAACGCGTAGGTGAGTTTGCATAATTACACAGCTCATTTGCATATGGCCTATTGCACTGGAGATGTAACTCACGTAGATAGAGGCTGCAGCTTCTTTAGAAATTAGAGTCCTATTGTCTAAAGTCTGAGGTATTCTTAGCTTAGTTCCTCTTGTGGATTCAGTGGTTCATGTTAATTATATTGTACATATTTCTAATGTAAAGGCCATTTTTGTCTACTACGTCAACCGGTGTCATATCGTACATTTTAGATGTTCTCACTTTTCAAAACTACCTATTTTGAATCATGAATCTGTTTAATATTAGATAAGATACTTGAACTTTTCAGTTTCGTCTAGTTCTATTTCCTAGTCTAAATATTCCAAATTCTCAACCGGTTAATGTCGCATAATAATAAATTGTTTCTTTCATCTAATTACCAACAAAATTATCATAATTGAGCCCGCAACGTTATGACGTAACGTAACCTGCATTACGCCTACAGACGCGTGGGTGTGGACATTACGACTGCACTGTGCATAGATACGTGTGAGTTTATGTACGAATTTTGGTGACGTAAGATGAAAGTAGAGGGTACAGATTTTGAATGTATTTGCCTGAGATTTAGACTTTAGTTAGATACTTGGTGGCAAGTACTTGTGGGACAGGCAAAACCACCAAATAGCTCTTTTCTGTTATCTACCATTGTTATCATTGGGTCTCATCTCTAGGCGGGTGGGTGTTCTTAGATTCTTAAATTAGGTTAGATGGTATTACATTACATATTATTAGTATTGCAGGACCTAGATACTTGTAATATACAGAGATCTACTGTTTGTATTCTCATCATAACAAAAGTGCATTAGCTACATATACAATTGTACAAGTTCATAATATAGACAATACCTACTTATGCATTGGTTGTTGAAAATAAATATCTAAAAATAAAGCTAATACATTGCACTTATTTACTCCGAAATACTTTGTTGGCATTCGATTTAGATAAAAATAGCTTTTTCTCATCAGCCATTAAAGTGCCGATAGACTAAAAGATAGTAAGCAAGTGGACCTAGAATTGTCTATTGTCACGATTGCCTATCTAAGAACTGAATGGAACTGAAACTGGACTGAAACTAGATTGAATATAAATGAATGATTAAATATTTAACAAAGATACAATTGTTGACGGTTAAACGGCTTTTGGCGCATTGTAAGTGGTAGGCATTATAGTTGATAGACAAATACATTGTATTGTATTCAGAAAGTTTTGGATGTCTGTTGGCTACTTTAGTTTGGCGTTGATTCGGACTGCTGCTAATGGAATTCTCCTGTTAATACATTTTGATCTTTGACTTATTCTAATAATAACTTTACAGTTAAATAGCCATCGAAGTAATCATCAGTGTTGTTAATGCAGTGTGTGAACTCATAACTTTTTACACGTTTCTGTTAAATTGCAATTTTACCAACACCAAACGCCTCATGCGATATTCCCATTAAGTCGATAAAACTACATATATTCGTAACTTTGTCGTGTAGGTGTGGTTCTAAAACTAGGACGGTATCCTATACGGTTTGAAAACCGTTTGGCTCCCGGCCACGGAACTTGACTTACGCCGTAAACTTTGATAGTCCTTTTTAGACTTGTTTTAGTACTGGAATACTAGAATTTTCGACTTTTGTGTCCTGTTTGAGATCCTACTGAATGTAATGGTTTGTTTATCGATGTTTTAGATGGGAATTCGATACCTCCTGTGTGCTGTAGTAAACATTTTATATGTGTTGAAATAGTTGCACGTGTTAGACAGTAAAATTCGTACCAAAGTCCTTTCCGTATTCGGAAATAAAATTACGGAGGAATATTTAGGAAGAATGTAAATCATTATGAACTTGTGAGGCGACAGTAGAACAATATAAATAAAGACTTTGTTACACATTTATCATTCCTGCTATTTTGCAGTTCTCTTTATATTAGTTCGTTGGTTATTTATCATGGCGTTAATACTTGATGACACTAGGTAATTACTCCGCTGTTTTGAAGTGCTTCTGTACATTTTGATGTGTGTATCAACCTATTTTTTTTATCAAAATACAGTGAAGTAATTTTGGCCTTTTGGTAAGGTGTAGGAAATGTAGGTGTGCTCAGATGCATAAAATGCATGCAAAAGATCGTCGATAGTAATGTATGGATCATTGAACAGTGGAACAATCTTTAGTAACAGGAATATACATTAACTCATAATAATATCATTCGTAAGCAAAGAAAAACTCGTATTGTTTTCCACAAGGTCATCTTCCAACAAACTACGAGTAACACATAAACACAGTGCACTAACCAGCTAAACACATGTAAATCTGTCGAGCAGTGACGTCACGAAGCCCCGCGATACCGAAGCCCGATCGCTGCTGCATTATGGCGATTATTATAGCGCTCAGGTAAAAACAACCCTTTGGCTCTGAGCCTCTTTGAAGATGGTTGTGGTTCTTTGGAGTTCCTGCTGGGGCTGTGAGGTGGTCCGGAAGAGTTACCACGGCCCTGGGACGCGAAGGTCTCTAGAAAGCACTTGGGTGGGTCTTTTTTCGTTGTAGTTTAAGTTGCTTTGTAGATTTCATAGAAAGTAGAAGTCATGTATCAATCAATGCAACATCTGTATTTTTCAAAGACCCATCAAGGCACACAGTAATAGTAGGTACACATTTTTTTCACAAAATAAGACATAATTTTGATAATTCTGTCTGTAGCCATCTATCTTCATCTTCATTCATATGATTATTCTGTACCTTTTCTCAGCTATTCATTAATATTATAATTATGTGTATTCATATTGATAGTGCATTTTCCCTCTGAACACGACCCACTCTGCACTCTGCAGTAATTGAATTTATGTATTATTTATGTATGTATGATCTGCACTTTCACTCATATCGTTATATCCTTGTGAGCTCGTTATTGTAAATTCAAATGATTGAATACTATCTGCAAAGGTCGACATATTTTTAACTAAGTCCATACATCGTGAAATCGACATCTACAGCAATCATTAACAGATCAGGATGTTCGCAGGTTTTATTCAAGTCTATTATTATTCAGCAATTTGTATTTGTTCCTAAACTAATGTCAACTTCAACTTAACTATTGGAACGTGCCTAATCCCCCGAGCTAGTCACGATATTGACTCAGTTCTAAACAATAGCAGTTCCTAGTGATAACTAGCGAAATATTTAACTCGAACTGCAAACTCCTTATCCAACAGTATAACTACTGTTAAGATTTTAGGACTTCGCTACAAGTTTCCGAAGTAGGAAGAGACAGTATTGAGTTTCCTAGAAGTTTCGAATGTGGTTTGCTAAGCAGAACTTTAAGAGCTAATTTTCGAGCACGACGTGACGGCAAAATACCTTGCGACGAATATCAGGTAACAAGTCCAAGAAAGACATAGTCGAGACCCAAAATTAATAAAACAGCTCGGACCCTTCGAAGACCGGCACTAAAAAACAAATAATTCAGGCGCACCAACTGACGTAACATCTAAGGTAAATGCAATAACTACCATCAAATGCCATACCAAATAAAAATCAAACTAAAACAAACCATTCTAAGCCTTCGCTCCAACAAATACAGCACAATTTTCTATGACATCTGCACTTGTATAAGACGTTTCAATTTTCGGTGGCAAATATAGGGCGGCGAGCACTCCACCCCATCTACACTCTACTTCCGTCAGTCGTACTCCGAATGTCGAGGTAGACGCACGTCTGTGACGTCACGGTATCATGGTGTTGTCATAGTATTTGTGTGTTGTGACATGGCTAGGAAACGGGTAAGGAGTGGTTTGCCATAATTACCATGGGCTAGGCTAAAATTCGCTAGAGATTTCACCTACTAACGTTATTCCGTGTAAGGTTGACAGCTGCGCCCAGTTTTTTGATTCCGTTCGCTTTACTATATTTTATTGTAATGTCTATCTGTGTGAATAGGTTTTGTTTATCTCTATTTGGAAGTCTTTTGTGTTTGTGAAGTATTCATATTGAAATTCCTTTACAAAGATGAATTTTTATTTTTGGGTCAGGTCGGGACCTATTTTGTGGGAATGCTGTGGCTAATGTTTAAGGCATTAAGGAGTCTTGATTATCATAATTACATTGTAATGAAAGCAAAATTAAAACGCGTTCGACGCCCGTCTTTTAGCCTGTTTACAAAATTATGTAGAATTTTTAACAAAAGTGACTAAAATCCGTTAAAATTCAAATTCATTTTCAAACGAACGTAAATAAAGCGTCATTTGTTAATCCCAGTTGAGTGCAAATGTAATGCTATAGATATCAATGATCAAAGACATTCCGACCACAAGAACACCGCAATACCCCGGCTCACATACCGCAGATATTCAAATAACACTGTATTTGCGATCTGCCAATGTAAACGTTGATTTCAAATCCCATTACTGAGGAATGGATGAAACGTTAAACACTCGATATCGATGGGCCGCCACTATTACATTTTTGGGTTTGTGCTGCGTTTAGACGGGCTATTTACTGTCTCTTTAACTTGTGACTTTACTTAGCTATGATAAATTAAGTAAGTTATTATCTGGAGTGATAATACCCAATTCTAGAATATTTATTTCGCTATACTAAAGCAATATTTTACCTAATGCTGAGTTGGCTTGTGATCAAATTGATAGGAAAGCTAATGTTATTTAATTAGTAGAGATACATAACATATATCTCTACTACAATAGCTCAAATGTGCTTTAGTTCCCTCTAGTGCTTCTACATTTCATAATATTTTGTTCATACTATAGTATTAAAATGTACAATTTCACTAAAAGCTCGATTCTGTTAAGACCTGATAAATTGAAGATGCAGTTTTTACAAAGTTACAAGTGTAAGCAAATTGTGTTTGAAACTGTCCTAGTTTGGAACTCAATTTGCTAGTTCGAGTTTCGATCAATTTCATCGTAATTTGGATCTTATTATGTCTACCGAAAGTTCTAAATGGGATACAAAATTGCTGGTACATATATCTTCCTCTTATAAAGTGGAGTTAAAAGGGCGAAATCATGACTTCAATGATGACTTCAATATATGTATATCATTTATTATATATGTATATCTGTTTCATACAGTATCAAATATGCGGCAACTAATACGGTTAACCAGATAATCTTAAGTTGCTCAGTGCACATTAACTTTATCAATATTGCATCAAAGTACGCCATTAAGGCTACAATCTCATTAATTATGCCGTACTAGAATTAATAACTGCTCATAAACAGTGTATTTGCATTTAGAAGGCTTTATTGACTTCTTAAACTATAATAAAATATATACCATGTACTCTTTTCAAGGTCTTCTTTTAAGTAGGACTTAGGCCAAAGTTTACTGACTGCATAAAAAGTTGTTTTAAGACAACTGACGTTTATGTTGTTAGTGTTCTTGGGCCTTAAGCAAATCGAATAAAACGAAACATTCTACAAATTCGACAAGTACGTGTAATAAATAAACCCAAGATAGAGAATGCTCAAAAATATTTGTATCTGTTTCACTCAAAAACTCCTGAACAGAAACAAATTAAACACTCAGACAACCAATGATCTGGATTATCTTATACGATACTTTCGTCTTTATAGTATGCACATTCTACACGGTAGACGCTTGAATAATTCAGGTGTTAAAAGGAATGTTTAATACAATCATGTTTTCAAATGAATTACTTGCACTCAACTAGCCCAAGCGACCCGACCCTTCCGACGAGCGTCCATTGTATTCGCCCCTTAACAAAAGTTTTTAATAATAATAGTTTAGCAGCACTTTGATTTTAAGGGTAGCTCTTGAAGTTTTATTCAAATTATGTTTTAATCGAAGTAGATTCAAAAGCTACTGGAATAGAAAATTGATACGAACAGTTTTTATTTGCCAAATCACCTAACAAGCCATTGATTCGATATCATTTTCAAAGTTTTAATAAAGAGCGATTAATAACTATTAGAATCGCTTAGCTTGTTAACTTTCTGTACAAATTAAATCTAAATGTGCCTTGAGCTAAAATGCCTTAGTTTCGTCCAAATAAATAAGTGGTTAAACATGTTTATCCTTTTTTATGTTCACACGTTAATTCGTTTTTTTTCTACATCCCGTTTATACGTAAATCATAAAATATAATTTACGTCTTGTAAATCAAAATGTTATGACATAGATTCACACAAAACCAATCAATCTAACTTTCTAAAATAAAATATTAAAAAAGAAAGCTATTTCCACATCTATGATTATCCTCTTGCGTGTTAAAATGTTACCGATACACCGATCATTAAGTTGAATATTTACTCACAAATAAAAATGAACGTTAACCTTTAGAAAACAATCACATATAATAGATTTCTAGTAATGCAATGTTTAATCATGCGGTTTTGTAACCTTAACCTTTTCACTTTGTCCTGCAAATGCAAAAACCAATCCCTAGTTACGAAGTGTCCATACGCTCAGTCCAATATATTGGAAATAATTGCTTTTTTGTCTCTTAACAAGATCTCGAACGAAGGTCCAAGGTTAGCGGATGTTTAGAGAGACACGTGAGTGTATGCAATACATCTAGAGTAGTTGTAAATCACATTTTATGCAATTATACTGAAGATTTTGTAAGCCAAACAGGCATTGGAACAGAAGATCTGAAAAATCGATCCGCGAATTGAGAACCCCTTAATTGCAATCCATTTTCAGTCATTACCGTTACAGAGACTCTGTAAGAAAAGAATAACATAGATGACATAAATAAAGCAACAATGACTATGTTTAAAACTAAGACGAGATGAGATAATGAGAACAAACGAGAACTGGATGCAAAACATCGGCCACCGATGGCTGACATTGACATTGAAATAAACAAAGCATTCTCGCTCCCAGGTGTGCACGTCAATGCCGATTCATATCGATTATCGATACCTGTTGTTTGTTGCTTAATAATCGAGTCTGTGACGAGTATGACATTGATTCTCCCCTAGGGAATCTTTGTTTTGAGTCAAACATTTTTCGATTTCTGCCTTTACCTTCAAAACTAGACCCCTTTATTCAGTAATGAAACCAGTCATCCATGTAATGGTTTCATAGTGTACCTTGTTTTAGAGCACTGCACTCAAATACATTTCCAACAATTTCGCTCGTCCTACAAACAGAATAACATAAATAGAAACACACATTTAGATGAGCACTATTAATGAGTTTGTCTAACGTCCGCTGCCCCTATTTACCCCTATGTCACGCTACCCTAACACGTACATCAATTACATAGCCCGTATCAACGCTATTTTTATTCTTAACTAGCTTCTGCCCGCGACTTCGTACGCGGATCCAGTCCCTTATGCCAACGACTACAGGGTCAGCAAAATCAAAGATCTGAATCGTCTGATATTGTATTTTAAGGGCCCGTTGACTTGAAATCAACGGAATACGCATAACCATTAGAAACGTTCCATATATTTAATTTTTGTACTTCAACGGCAAAAGCACAGCAGACTTAACAAAACGCTGAGAACTGAAGCGCAATAGGCGTGATCATAGGGATAAAAGTAGTGATTCTAATTAGTCCGCATTTAAGTTGTGTGTAACAAAAATATTGCACGTATTATTACGTAAAAAATAATAATTAAATATAACTAAGATGACTAAGTCGTGGTGACTTAGTGGAAGTCGTGGTGGTTTAGTGGGTAGAGAACCAATCTCTCAAGTATGAGCGTGTGACTTTGATTCCAGGTCTGGCAAGTACCTACCAATGCTACTTTTCTAAGTTCGTATGCACTTCTATGTATATTTTGGATACCAATGACCGTTATTTGGAGGGGATGTTAAACTGTAGGTTCCGGCTGTCATTGAATATTCTTGGCAGTCGTTATGGGTAGTCAGAAGCCAGTAAGTCTGACCAGTTTTATTTGTTGGGTTGAGCGGGTAACCGGGTTGTGGAGGTCAGATAGGCAGTCGCTCCTTGTAAAACACTGGTACTCAGTTGCATCGTGACTGGAAGTCGACCCTAACATAATTGGGACAAAGGCTCTTGAGATAATAACAACAATAATAATGAGATATAAGCACCGCAGGACATCTGAGGCTGATGACGGGGAGTAGCGACTCCGCGGGGCTATATATACCGAGTGCTCCAGGGAGAGTATACTGTCTCCCATCTCCGGCCGGCCGGAGTGAACCATGACGGGGGTTTGCCGTCCAGAGTGGAGTCGCTAGAGCATGGTTAGTAGGCCTTCTCGGAGGGCAGGTGCGTCCTGGTAAGTGCCGACTGGGCCGGTGATGCTGGACCCACAGGGAGCGCGTGATCTGCGTTTTAAGTCCGCCGAGGTATCCTCGCCCTTCAGCCGCTCTCACTACGACTTTATTTTTTGATTCAACATACCTATTTTGTAACATTCATTTATATACATTTCAAGTGTAGTAGGGCTCTTGAAGTTCCACATCAGGTGTTCCAGATCTTCTATTTTTATACGTTAATAGAGTATGCTTATCAGATTGAACAAATTTTCGCTAAAACGTCATACCTTTATATGCTATTGTCTACCTGGGCTCCTGGAGTTCCACATAAGGTGTTTTAGATCTTCAATTTTTATAAGTCATTAGAGAGTGCTTATCAGATTGAACAACTTTTGCTAAGACTTCATACCTTTATATGCTATACTCTGGCTGGGCTCCTGGAGTTTCACATCAGGTGTTTTACATCTTCAATTTTTGTAAGTCATTAGAGAGTGCTTATTAGATTGAACAACTTTTGCTAAGACGTCATACCTTTATATGCTATAGTCTGGCTGGGCTCCTGGAGTTCCATATCAGGTGTTTTAGATCTTCAATTTTTGTAATTCAATAGAAAGTGCTTGTCAGATTGAACAACTTTTGCTCAAACGTCATACCTTTATATGGTACAGAGTAGCTGAGCTCTTGGGGTTTCACATCAGGTGTTCCAGATCTTCAAATTTATCATCTCAGCAGAAAATGCTCATCCCATGAAACAATTCTTGCCATGGCACCAATTTTGTATCTCTTATAGTTTTGTTGGTCTGTTGGAGTTCTGCATCAGGTCTTCAAGTTTCGAAGATAATTTATAGCCTATATGTTGACCAGGCTTAATACCGATACAACAAAGAAAGAATCATTGAAATCCGTTCAGTAGTTCCGAAGATTAGCGTGTACAAACAAACAGACATACAGACATACAGACATACAGACAAACAGACAGAATTTTTTTTTTGGATTTGTGCTCCATTACTATTTCTAAACCCCACCCAATTATTATTTTTTAAATATATTCAATGTACAGACACACTTTTTTTACAGATTTATTATATGTATAGATTATATGTTTACTGCGGTCATTGGTCTTCTGCATATGCAGAAATATGTCCAGGTACTTATTTCTTTCTTTATCTAGTAGTACAGAAGCTGTGTGTAGGTCGTATGTTTGAATATTACATTTCAGAGAATTTAAAATTGCAGTGAGCCTCGCTTCTAGTTCTTGCAGTTTTAATCATGTCCCCAAGTCGTATAGTGATAGAATAATTTCTATATTTTTCCGAATTGTTTAAAAGAAGTTGGTATTCAGTGTTATTGCGACAGTATTTATTCTCAGTGATTACGTATGTGAACTTCAGTATTTACTTTCCTGGCGATACGTCGATAATTTTCTGTTTTTATTCGCAATCTTTAAACGAAGTACAAGAGCCTTCTTTAACCAGATTTACTAAGGACGCCCATTTACCGACTTTCATGAGAATCGCTTTCAATCCTCTTTCGAGTCGGATTACTACGATTTTTTCATTCCTCCGCTCTTTCGTTACTCGAGGTCTCTACAGAATTGTGAATGCAATCGCTATAGAAGCTGTGAATGTAATTCTCCAGTTAGGCCCAGTTTGAATTTGCACGGGATTACCGAAGCGGACTGGATTTTGAGGTTTTGAATTGGACACTTTGTGTTAAATTATATTGCCAATTTTGTCCTGTTAGCGAATAGGCGATCAGTTGAACAGCATGGAGATTAAATTAGAGTACACTAGTCTACAATATATAATTTTTATTTTTATGCACAAGGTGAAACATAATACTTTCTTGTTGATTATTTGACTCTTAATCGCAGTTTAGAACAGAAAGTTGCTCTAGCCACGTCGGGATTTAACGATATGTCCCTCTTACTTAAGGTACAAAAAATGCGATTACTAATGCGATATATCCATATCCAAGCGTGCTAGTCCATCTTTATGTACTGGATTTTGATTACTTATTAAATAATTTACATATTTCACCTTGGGGGTAAAAATGTTCTAGACTAGTATTATTATTATTTAAATGATTACATTCTCAATAAGCCTAGTTCATTGTCTGTACCTTGTCTTTTGTCTACCAATGAATTACTATTTGTCCATTTCATTACATATTTATTATTTCTTTTCTTTCACAGAATTTCGATCGTTATTTTGGATTTCTATATTATTAGGCTTATCAACAATGTTAAAATCTTTCTCGAGGCTTGTTCGAACTCGTTAACCTAATAATACAGTACACTTGATTGACAGAAATTACTCGAGTCAATATAATTTAATTCAATGGCTCTCAACATTCGTAATTGAAGACTTGAGGATCGGAAACTAAGTATAGCGTTGTGTTGATACAATATTTGTTCAATTAATTAATTGACAAGATCAGACGAGAAGCGAAAGCTAAGTGCAAATTAAATAATGAAGCTCAAGATAAGTCATTCATTTCATTGATAACAATGTGATGAACGATAAAGTTTCGGCGTTGGTTTTACTGATATCTTCCTTAGCAACACATATTTTTAATACGATTCTCGTTCATTAAATTATGATCATCAATTTTAATTTGGTTATTACCTAATTTATGTTTTATGCATTTAATAGTTTTTTCTTTATAAAGTGTGGTAATTTCTCCAGTCGTTTCTGATTTCTGTACTATGTGATTCTTTTATTTTCAATCCTTCATTCGTCCTATAACAAATACCTACGCAATTTTTCACTCATTCGATGGTTTCAATCTCCTATTCGCTCGTGAATCGCCCTCTGCAATACCATCTCCATGTATATCGAACACAATAATACGACCTACATCAACAGTTATTTCCTCTGCGAATGTAGTTTCAGTATCTCTGAAAATACTCGTTTCTAGAGGGAAAAGTTTTGAATATTTTCTTGATATATTTTCTGTAGTTTTTACAGTACTTTCTCCAGTGGCTCTCATGATAGAATGTGAAGTTGTTCTACTGGTTTTGTGATAAACAAAATCCTTACTTGCACATTTACACATAATGTTACAACATTGCAATGATTTCATACAGCATCCGTCAGCATGAATTCTCAGTGCCTATATCCGAAAAGCACAATCAAACTGCGTTAGATTCCAATTCCCAAATTCTCTCGCGTGGAACCGAAACATTGTCCTCTATGCAGACTATTGATCCAGCTGACTACTCCCGAACCCTTGGTATACGTCACCAACACACATCGATATACTTCACGGGATTTGGAACCTTATGTTGTTCTATCATGGTCCAAAATTGTACAATAATGGTTGAGCTTTGATTTTACTGTTGCTGTTTTGGTGGGAATTGTATGTTCGGATGGGTTATCAATTGGAATTATCGTTCTTTTTATCGTGGATAAAGTTTTGGGGATGTGACAAAAAGTGCAACATCAAAGCTTGCGTGGGAATTGTATACTAGTGTGTGATTTTAGCAGTGGTATTTTCCTCAGAAAATTGCAATCGCAGCCATTGAACATAAATCAAAGTTTAACCACTCTTTGAAAACTGTAAATATAAAGCCCTTCACAAAGTATTTATTACGTAGTAAATTTCGCACGATATTAAAGAAAGTTTTGGGCGAAATCTGGAACGTAATTTCAATGTACATATATCGCGATGTATTTTATGTACGTAGCGAAATTCTCATAATGGTTTTAGTCTGATTGCTTCCCAGATGTAAATATACACTCACCATTATATACTATCCTTTTATCAACAAGGGACAAACCAAAACAAATTGAAAGGTCAATGTCTCTTTAAGGCTTCATAAAACCCTTTTATCAAAAGTAACGTTCCCATCCACTCTTAATCCCCTTCGTCTGGCGCCGTCCGACCTTATTTCCAAAAGTCTATTTCAAAGTCTTCCTACATTTTCTCTATCAGTGCTATTATCTGCCTTCAAAACGTCGTCTCCCTCAAATTCATTGTCATTGCTTTTGGCAGTTATTTTTTTCGGTCACGGCAAATTGTTAACTGTCGACGGGAAATATTTTTAATTTCCATACATTGTATCGCTATGCCGTGATGAGTCCAAATAAAAACCTATACCGTGTTACACAATCGTTTACTTCATCAAATTCATTGTTATTATTTCCTGAATGAGACTCGCTATAGTCTGGTGAAATTAATTTTAATGGCAAATCGTTCGTTCCAGTCCCTTTTGTTTTGAATAGCAAATGTTACATGATTGAATTTTTGATTGATTCAATCAAGTTTTTGTTGGAAGGGTGAATAATAGATGAGACTAAAGGTTGGTAATTTAGTATTCAGTCGATTGATGTAAGCTTACCTGGGTCTATGAGCTTCATGAGAGTTCCAAATGAGCAATGTTAACGGATGATAGCATCAAAATTCAGGTCCATATTTTATTTTTCTCTTTCTGGATATTGATTACATATAAGTTATTTCTACAGTCTCTGTAATATTCTCTTTAGGATGCTATCCGGATTCATCCGTGCTAATCCACAAAGAGCTTTCTTTCTCTTCCAGTATTAGTTTAAAATGTTATTAGTCTTTCGTCGCTGGCTTCATAGAGTTTCACAGAGACTTCTTTGTACGCCAATCTTTTGTGCACTTTAATCTGATTTACGTTGAACGTGCAGTTTTCTAACGTGTTGCTCTGGACTTAAATGCAGAAATACTTTAGAAAACATTGCTGGAAATAGTTCCTTTTTTTATTCCGCACACGTAACCTGGACGAGACGTAGCTATTTAGTAATGAAGTTTTTATCAGCTGAATTGTTTATTTATTAGATGAGAAAATGATTTTGCGAACTAATTTGTACCTTCAATTCTATGATCAAATTAGTGCGTTCTAAATTACTTCTATAATACAATTCAGTCCGGCGATAAATAGTGTCCAATAAATAGTCTCCACTACTTGAATTTACGCGTAAAGGACTAATAATTGCTAAAACACAAACAAATTATCGTTAATCATGACATTCTACCTGCGATATGGTTATTTCCTTTTTGTCACAATCCATCCAAAGGTTGTCTGTAAGAGATCGCTTTTAGCGATAAGACCGCCCATTGTGTCACCAACTTCAAAATTTTTGTTTATTCTTGTTGTTTTTTTAATTGGTGTGCATAATAAAGAATATATCTATCTATCTATTCTACAAACCGTGGGAAATGCATACACGTTATATTCGCAGGCGATGGACTAACCATTTGATTATTATTTACGATAATCTCGGTGGCTACCGTAAAATGCCTCACTTGAATGCTTTCGTAAGTGATTTCACAAACATCTTCTATCGATGTTAGCTGATGGAAAAACATGATTTTCTTGAAGTCCTTAGAACTCTTTATTGGCCCCTATTTTAGACTGTTTTACAAGACACCACTCGCCAACCTGCCGAATTGGAGCTAACTTTTCCTTTAAGCCTGGCTCCATATACATAGACTTAGTGTAATGTGAGGTAGCCTTTGATCTTATTTGTTATTCCTTTACAATCTGTTCAGTAGTGTCCGAGACTATAAGACGGTAATTAACGAATTCTTCATCATTTTTTAAATTTAGGATCAATTATAATTCAGCCATCTCTTCTTCCAATACAGATTAATTCTAATGATTAGGTTCCCCCCTAATACTTCTTTCTCGCTTCACCGACCCTTTGCGACGATGCTATCACTAGATAGATAGCAGCTACTCATCCATCAGGGGTACTCCGGTAATCCTCAGAGATTTTATCATCCACTGCACATGTGAGCCTGTCATACACGAATATTTAGTAATCCTATGAGATAAGCATGGGTACAGGAAAATGTATATGCGGAATTAAGTGAATGGATGGTGAAAGGGGATTTGGGAAAATATAGCTTCATATAGATATTGTAGGTATTTTTTCTACCTTTATTTTGGTTTTGAAGATATTAATATTGGCTGAGAAATGATTTTATGTAGTTCAATCGTATCTTGCTGGTCAAAAACGTCTTCATATGTGATAGGAACAATGACCTTTATCAAGCCCTAGGACTTTCCCTGTTGCCATAAAAATCTGTTTTAAATTGTTTTGAATATACTATTAACTTTACAATCACTCCTTTCTAGTTTCCATGTAAACTAAAACAATGTGTGTAGCTTTAAACAAGTGAACAAAATGAGTGAACTCGAGTGTGGGAATATGGACTTAATTTTATGGTGTTCGGTCCCTTGAAGAGATCGCCACGATGGGAGTCAAGGGCAGGCAGTTCCTGGTGAATAGTTTGTATTACTATGTAGTTTTATAGTGTAGTTGGATTTTGTACCGTTTTTTTAGTAGTTGTAGTGTAGTTAAACCACTTTTTTCTGTTATTATTGTAGTTTGTCGTTAGAAGATAGAATTAGCATTTTTTATCGTTCCTTTTATGTAAAACTTAATGCCTGGGTGGATGTTCCTTTAACAATTTCGTCTGAAGACAAATACTCTTACCAAAATGAAATTTTTGCAAGCATTCTGTATGTCCCACGTTTTCCGCTCAAGAATTCAATATTCCACACCAACCAGTGTCCGGTTGTGTAAATAAATGAACCGTGCTCGAGAGCCGTCGGACAGTTTACCCGGCGTCCGGCCCGGCTGTGGGCTTCACGCAAACTTTATTAAAGAAGAACGACAAATCTTGGACCACTTGGAATGTGGCTACGAAAACTGCTATTTATAGAAAAAAAAAAACTTTATTCTATTTACAATTTAAAAGTTGTCGAATTGCAAAATCAAAGAGCTTTGACAAAATCACAAGGTAGAAAAAAATATTTCCGAATGCAAAATGAAAAGTCCATTCAATCGTATGAAGTTTCCTATCGCGGACGATATTCTGTTAGAGGCGATGTTTTGATTAAAACTGCTGTGGTTTTCGTTTGAATTCTTGCTTACAAGTTGTCATATGCCAAAGTATATAAATGCAGACATTTGGATGAGAGGTTTTTATTTTTAGAAGTCTTTTAGATAGAAATCGCGTTTGTTAGATATATAGTAAGCTTGTGCAAAGGTAAATGATCCCCTGGATTCGATAATGCGGGCCTAATGGTTGACCTACATCAACATTTACAGTGATATCGAATATATTGCACAAAGCAGCCAATACATCTCGACACTACACCCAGATCAGGCAAATCAATTAGCCATCAATGAATCAATAAATCAAATCGCTCGCAATCCGCTTATATCCCCGCTGTTACTAGAACCATACATTTAATCTCCTACAGGTGTAACATGAACATATGTTGCACAGTTTTGCCGACACTCCCGGGAGATGTTTGCAGGTGGTGCCTGCAATTTAAACTAGTCTAGACATGTAGAGGCTGCATTTTTAGGACACTTTAAAACTTGTATCTAGTAAAATAAAATGTCTAGATTGGAAAACTTTGTTGGAAACGCTGGCAGTACGTATTATACATATTCGTGGTTGGTTTTGGAAAATGAGACTCTATTTTAATGTCTTTTTTAAGTTTCATAAAATCCTGTTAGAAGATATTTACATTTTATCCTATAGGTTGTCACGTAAATAGCACGGTACATACGATTTAGATTCCAATATGTAGGTATACGGCGGTTTTATACAAGAATTCCTTTTTACCCGTGAGGGTCGGGAATCTAAAAGGAAAGGAATTTTACCTTTTACTCAACCTGTATATTCTTATGGGTAGCCACGTAAAAGCTTCTGTATAAGATGTACCTGTATTGGGTTATATCTTAGATTCTTACCAGGTAGTACTTACAGCTTTTTGATATCGTTTACGCATAGAAAAAAATAGGTCTTCATTCATTTTCAATCTAACTAGTGTGTACATAAAAAAATTACAGTTTTTATATCTTGGGTCTTTATATTTTTGCTAGTTACGTAATTCTGAAATACTAATTTTAAAATGACTGTAACGAAGTACACATTTCGGGGTCAATAACCCCAAAAAAATCCGCTTCATTACTCAAATTAAATCTTCTTGACTGCAATAAACAGGATTTCCGAAGCCATTACCCAACCTGATCTTGCCTACGAAAAACGTGGAACGCCGACGTGAAATCACCTGCCTTCCAAAGAATTTCTTTGTACCTCATACATACAGGATTACATTATCTCTTATATGGAAATGTTGAGAAAATTATCGAATGCTCCCCCGTGGTTCCGCATAGCTCATTTGCTTTATAGTTTGGTTACTGTCTTTTGTGAAAAGGTTTATTATTCCTTTTTTTCTTTGTTGTGGAAAAATACTGTTATGTTTAAATTCGGAATTGGCACCGGCCAGCTGTTTACTCACTTCCTGAGAGAACCACTTTCTGTACGCGGATAAAAGTAGCCTATATGTTATTCCGATGTGTAAGTTGTAGGTATTATTACCAAGTCTCATTAAAAGCTATTCAGTAGAAGAACAGACATACAACGGTTGCCTCTACATTAATAGTAGATTTAATAAGCATGACCATGTCTGCATGAATTTTAGTTGCATTATCGTCATATAAATCCTTTGGATTTAAATTGGCTTTTCTATAACTTCACAAAGTACTGCACAAAGGGGAGTCAGCTTGAAGTTCTAATAAGCTTTAAAACTCACTCGGAAGTTTCTGCGTATAATCCATTGATTTTCAGAGTTAGCTTGCTTTTCTAACGTTTGGTTATTCTCTGAACCAAAGCAAAAGAGGCGAGTTTTTATGACTTCCCGTCCCGTGTGAACTATTCTGCACACTTAGATAAAAAGTAGCCTATAGCCTTCGTCGATAAATGAGTTAAAGTATCTAACAGTGCAAGATTTTTTCATGTCGGTATTTCCTGAGATTAGCTTTTTTAAGCAAACACAGTCATCATTTTTGGAAAATTGCTATAAATAACACCAAAATAAATAATAAAATTCCCAGTCTAATACTAAATTGCTTACACCTCGATCTAAATTCACATTGCATTCGAGACTAATAAAGAGCCGGGCCCTCCGAGGTATATTATTCAGCGTAATAGCTTGGACCCTGGGGAGACACGTTGCGTAGTGCCCTGGTTACAATATTGACCTGGCTCCGATATTCACTGTGTTTACACTGCCAGGAGTTAAGGGTTTTGTTGGGTGGACAAAGAACCTTAAAGTTTTTCGTCTAGTTGCTGTGATCTTGTATTTAAATGTTCTATACCTTGAAGAAGAAAAATGTTGTCTATGTTGTGTCTTGGTAACATAAAATTCTGCGGACATTTCTCTTCCAGGTTTTTGAACAAAAATCAATCTAGTTTTTTTTTGGTTCCCTTCGATAACTGCAATTACATACGTACAATAATTGACTAACTTTAAAACACCCTACACCACAAGTGTTCTTTTAAAACTTACGTATCGCTCACAACCAATCCCTTAGAATCCTAACTACTAAACCCTCATATGTTCACATCTTCACAGCATCAACAAGCCTCCCTCTTGAGCCATTTTCCAACTAGACCAGGTCAGGCCCGGGGCTCCGCTCGCACGTGAAAGAGTATCCCATATTCTTTCTTCATAGGGATTTAGGTTAGGACATGTTTTGTGGGCCGCAAACCTGAAATTAGGTGTGCCTGCGGGGAGTTTTTGAAAGGAAAATGGAAGCTGTTATGGTCTTGAAGATTATTTTGTGTTTGTGGTAATATTTAGGATCAGTGTATCTTCTATGATGTAATACTATTTTTTGTTGTGTGTGTTATATTGAAAGATTTAGTGTCTCGTGGGAACTATTTAGAGCTCTCGGATAAAAAGTAGCCCATAGTTTCACTAGAGAAATAGGCTATTTACTATTGATACAGACAAGAAGTTCTGAAGATAAGCGTGTTCAAGCAAACTCTTAACTTTATAGTATTGTAAAAAAAATATGAGCGTCGATCAAAAATGACCCTGGTTAGCTTATCCAAACCAAAAATGTCATTATGAAAAGCTATTGTTTCATAAATAAAACAATACATTGGTGTCATTCAATGGCAGCAATTAAATAACGTTTCAGTAATGGCTGTTTTATGTTATCGAGATAATTTATCTCGGCAATAAATTAACAATAATGAATGTGGAAAAATTTTACGTTGGTATGACATTTTGGGGTATAAAATACTGAAAAATGCTACATAGTATTTTCGTTTTAAATGTACTTTTCCTTATCAATTTATCGAGTGAATACACAATGGTTCTGCAGTTTATTTAACTGGGGCTGCGCAATTAAACGGAAACAATGGAAGCGGAGTACCGATTGCTTTTACTCGATTCTGTTTAATTCTTCCGTCTTTAAAGTTCAGCGAAATTGCATTTAAAACGAGCGCTACGATAAACAACATTGCAATTCAAAATGAAAATGTTGCGTTATCAAATTGTTTTGGTCAGAAGTACTGCTATGTATCTGAAGTAATACTAGCTTCCCCGCAGTTTCATACGACATGTCCTTGGAGACCTACTTCCCGAAACTGAGCAAAAGTTAGCCTGTGATGGACAGAGATAATTATTTCTGCATTTACAATAGTAGTAACGATTACATGGGCATTTTACAATGAATATTCTGTTTACGATTTTTTCTATAAAATATGAAAAAAGTTACCAACCTCATTATACACGCGTCGCTTTATTAACACCTGTCGAACGATCTCCCAAATCCTTCATAAAAGGCACCAAACCCAACCGTTTTGAAAGGCCGTAAACATATATTTACGCAAAGGAGAATAACCGCGCGTCCTGCGTCCCACATCCAAGTTATTTCCCCACGGATCCGGATTTCCCGGGGCAAATCCGTCGGTGTGATGGCTGATAGGTCCTTTATGATTGGCGTGGCCCCGTTTGTGGTGAACTCGCGGAATTAAAACGGACAGCGTTGAACGGGTTAAATGTTTCCATGAAAGACTAAAGGTGATATGAGATTTTGTGTGTGACGTTTTTTTCATGAATTTTTCAGTTTTTTTTCTTCATACATGTGTGGCTTTTTACCTCTGAAAGCAGAGGTTTACCTGTGGAATTCGTAACTTAGATCATCCAGACACAATTTCGGATAATAGCCGAACAAACCCGCATGTATGAAGAAGATACGTACTCGCTCATGTATGCTTTCATATGTTTAAAATTATTACTAAATTAAGGGCGTATTTTTAGGAAATTGTGTAGTTATTTCTATTTACATTTTGTATCTAACTAATGATGTGTTTTCTGTCTTTGCAGGTAAGCAAACTGAGCAATTCATGGAATAGTGGGTAACATGATGGGTGAGCGAGCGTAAGTATAACTACAGGTCTTATCATGCGATAAGTACCCATTCTTAGTATTAATAAGTACATACTTAACACACTTTCCTAGGTATCGTCGTGAAGTGTGAGTAAAAATAGATCTTTCACAAAAAGGAATGGCACTTTATCACCTCGTTTGAAGCCGTGTCTCATTGTGATATAGAAAAATTATGGAACAGTAACATTATTTCTATGTCCCGGGGAATTCAGACAGTAACATTTATCTGAGAACCCATCAAGAAATGTAATCTGAAAACATTTCAGCCCGCAATCCTTGCAAATCTAGACACATTACCAAGACAAACAGCTCAAAACCAATTGACACAGATTTCAGGTAAAATATCTTTGCGTAAACAAACCGAAGCCGCAAATTATATTTATATTATCTCCAATACATAATAGGTATCTGGGTTATTACGCCTAGCAGACCTTTTTTCACGGGCTGGCTGCATCGTGACGGAGTTTTAAGCCTCAGTAGCCTCATGCTTTTAATAGCCTCGCCCTCTCGACCCTCGGTCCAGCCAGTACACCGCCGAGAGCCAACACATTGATACATATCGATATTATCAACCGATTCTCGATTAATCGGACGCCATATTGCGGAATCGTTGGCGCGAAAATACTAATTCGGTTCCACATTCGAGTGCGGTGATGTGTCTTTTGCAGAATCGAAATAATATCACGCTGTTTTATCTGTGGTGCTATTGAAGCGTTTGCGGGTTAATTAAATGGAAATATGAAAATAGATTATTTGCAAGCGAATTAAAAAAGTGTACAATTTTAGCCATTTTGACCTAGCGAATTTTTGAGATAAACTCGTCAATTTAGTAAAGTACCTAACGATCCAAAAATCTAGTCATTACACAAATAGCCTACAAATTATCGAATAACTTGAAACTCTTAAAAGCGTTTTCGCTGTTCACAAATTAATAGCATCAAAGCAATCATCAAGTTTTCATCTAAGCTCAGTAGGACTCGTTAAAACTTGGGATAAGTCTATTTTGCTACTTTTGATAACACGGGGTGACGAACATTCAGACGTAGGACTTAATTTATAATGTGCTTAGCTTTGTTTTAAGAAGTCCAATGTGAAAAATGTGCACAGCAGTGGTATTCTTCTTGAGTAGAAAATAGTCTTATACATACAATATGCATAGTTTCCAATGTTCTAAAACCAAGACTAACAGAAATCGTAATGTAATGTAAAGTGTCTCTTCAGTAGATATCATGGAAAACTAAGAAAAAACTAATTTCGTTGTTCAAGCGATTGATAAACATCATGTACCCCGATTAACAAAGCAGCTACAATATTTAAAACATTTTAACCTTCTCCTAACACAGTTATTTATAATATTTCCTCAACCAAAAGACAAGGAAAGTTGCCATTACTAACGATTTTATCTGTACACCCGTTTTGTTCATATATTTGTGTTAATGTATGATTAACGATATTGGGGCGTGTCCCCTGCCATTTGCTGAAACAATTTCAATATACTTTTACTGATATAAATCTCCATTTAAAAGTATAATTACAGTCTTGTCAAAGTAGGTCAAATCAAGGTCTATAAATATCACAGGACCTTTATCATCAGCCTATTACATGTAAAGCCAATGTTATACACTGAGTATTTTGTTAAATTGGTTCACTTACTTACTTTCGTAATTATCTTTCTTATGGCTGATTTACATTGAGTCAGTAACTGACGTCAGTCCACTGACAAGTCAGTGCTGACCCGGCACTGCCATCGTGTAAATTGATTTGAAGTCAGTATAGTACTACTGACAAAACACTGACACTACACTGACTTCGTGTAAATAGCACACGTCAGTTTTCGGCGCCTACACTGACGTCAGTTACTGACTCAATGTAAATCAGCCTTTATTTCCTAAGTTGACCATCGACATGACAAGTTACTCCGTATTTCGAAAGGCACGTTAAATTAACAGGTACCGTCTGTCATTTGAACATCTTTCGTAGTCATCACAGGTTGTCGGAAGCCAGAGTGTTTAACAACCAGTCATAACTTAGTTTTTACCTTGGGGCCATCGGGTAACTGTTGAGGGGGTCAGGTAGGCAGTCGCTTCATGTAAATCACTGGTATTTTAGGACTAGGAGCCGACCTCACCCAACATAGTTTAGGAAAAGGCTTGGCAAATAAGTATAGTTACTATCATTAAAACCCTTTGTCCAGTTTCTTCATTAACTACTATCGTCCAATGACGACAGTGTCATACGTTTAGTTGGTTATCGATAGCGATGGCGTGCTTCTGAATATTTTAGCCGCACGCCACGTCCTTGAATTGTTTCATTGTTTCGTGGCCGTTTCTATAGCGTTTCTATTTCTGGATTCTAATCACTGTACGTATTAATCAACGTAGTATGCGTAGTTTTCTTTACGACTGTTTTTATTTTTACAATTTCTTGAATTATACGTAGGAAATGCTCAATAAGCTGCAAGAGAAAGGTAATAAACACGATACGATTTTTGAAGCCTGTTTACATGTTATGTAGAACTAGGTCAGTATTTGGATCGAAATCCGTTTTAAATAACATTCTATTGTATGAACTCTCCTAATTACTAAACAAAACAACCCTTTTTGTATGAACTTGATGTCACAAATAATGTCCTCAACTTGAAAGAATTATTGATCGTTTTTTACTGACGTTAGTTCCAAGGAATATTTTATCAATAGCTCGAATTAGCGCAAACCTATTTATTCTGACATTTCAAAGCTTATCCATTATTTATTGATTGCTTTTATTGACTTTCTTTGTTTCTTTAGTGCCCCAAGTTGTTAGCATAATGCAATAGATAATTTGTTTTGATAGTACTTTGTTTACTATCAAGACTTCGTTCCCTTCGTAAATATATTTACGCCTAAGCTGTTTATCATGTTTTTCCATGCTCTCGGATTTGGTATTAAAAGCCGAACTATTTCTGGTAAAGATATATTTGACTGTAAACATGACACCCACAGCTGAATCAAATATTGACATCAACTGACCAACCCTTTCCAAAATCGGCTACTTATCACTCGATATTCAAATCAGTTGCTCAATCATTAATCGATTCTCTGAATCGATTGCAGTTCTCAGAATCGAATGATCTGGTGGTGCAGTGCGGTGAAACAATGGGGTTGGGACAATGGTGCTTCAGTGGGGTCAATGACTCGCTACCATCGAGTGTTCTGCTTCAAACTGTATTGTTTTCGACTAGTTTGCTTATATTGTTTGCTACAGAATTGGATTCTCGTAGGAACTTCAGGATTTGAGAATGCTTGCCGGTTGGGCTTGATTGGATATTTAATTAAAAATGCATACGATACAGTTTCAATTGCAGAGTTGTCTCTATTTTGCCCTAGATAAAGATCAGACGAATTCTGAATACATTTAGGATTTAAAACCTTATAATTTTCATAAATCAAACGGATCCAATTAAGAAGTTAAAAGTTCAAACTTAATTCATTCAGCTAATGACTTTGTCGATACTTTTTCCATTCCATTTAATCTCATGGTTTTTACTTTAAATTGAAAGAGTAAATCACAAATTATGTTGTAGTTGGAGACATAAAAGTTTTTTTTAGTTGCACATACTTTGCCAAATATTATTTCAATTAGTTTTTTGGCACCAAAATTTTACTCTGATTTGCTGATTAAGTGTTGCAACTTTTCCATTAGCTTCCATTGTAAACATCTTACTTATGAATATTACTATTGGATCCTCTATCTGAGTGAGCTACATTGCACTCATCTATAAACCCTTGTGTCAGAGTTTTCTCAAATCCTCCTGTGATTGAAGCTTAACGAGAGGAAATAGGCAAGAATTTTACGATATTTGCCTTCCACCTACCATGACCAAAACTAGATCATATTTCACTCCTATCGTTACTAATAGTCTTTTAAACACCTTTCTCCTTAACACAAAATATTCAAAGCTTTAATTAGTAAGATTATCTTTTGTTTCATTTAGAAGTGCAGTTAACTTATCGTCACGGAACGATCCCCTAGCTGTTCTATTGACGTCATTTACGTTAGTAGATAAGTAGTAAAACAAAAGGTAAAGAAAGATTCTTTACCTTTTGTTTTTATCTTTTTTAGCTGTCTTTGGAGCTCTTTGTGTTTTTTTATTAACTAAGCTTCGTGCTTGTTGGCCAATCATTTTAATTGTTACCTTTCTTTTGCACTCATCATTTGTCTATTCCATTGTGTAAAGCGTAGTTACTGAAACATTACTAAATAAATCGCGTAATATTTTATCTAAGTTTCTATTATGTATGAAAAATAAAAACATAATTTTTAGTCAACAATTTACTTGGATAAAAAACGTGATATTTATGAAGTAACTCATGTTATCTAAAAGTGACATGAAAGTTCATTGGTTCGTGGTAATTAATCACAAATGTTGTTTATAATACCATCAGGTCATCAGGTTATCATATTTCGTACTGATTCCGTAATTTGCAATTTTGCCAACGAAACAGCTCATCTGTGATGTTTTGATTCCAATCCTTCATTAATATTGATGTTTATTAATCGTTGTTTTGACTGAAACCAAATTACCGGATTGTATTTGAGGTCAGGATTTGATTATGATTTATGAATTATTAATTTTCAAGCTGTTTATGAATCATATTCCATCCAACTAAATACAGTGGTAACTGTCATGCACCTTAACTCAATAGTAATAAGTACGATTTTCCTATAAAACTGTTACCACTGACCTGAAGTTGACTGTACCTACAGAATTTAGTCTCTGCCTTAAAACAGTAAATAAAGATTTCATAACAACAAAAAAAGCAGAAATCAGTGATCAAAAAAACAAAATACCATCTGAGAAGCTAAATATAGAGGTATATACCTATAGAATTTAGTTCTTCATTACAGTACATACATATTTCAACAAAAAAAAAACACAAATACAGTGATAAGTATTTACAACACAAAAAAAAAACTATCCTAGTAAAACAATTAAAAAAAAAACACTAGGTATATCTAAAAAGCGTCAAAAAATTCATCCCCATCGCTGTCGACTGGGAGCGTTGTGATCGAAAAACTCCAAATTACCTAAGAAGGTCTAGCTAGTCTAGGCCAAGTTTCTCGCGGACCAGTCCTAGGTACTCAGTCAAGATAAATCCTCAAACGATGCGCCACCGAGTGCTGCCGATCCTGGCACCGGTGTTCCTATCCAAGTTGTGGAGGAGGAGGAGACGAGCCAAGGCCATTGAGAAGCTGCATGGGGTAAATATTTAGACCCTGAAGACCCTGAGAATTTAGTTGTCCCTGTAAGTGTGTATTATGGAGCATGTGGTAATCCTGTACGTTCTTTTATGCCCAAGTGTGTGCATTCATTGGAATGTGTGATATCTTTACTATGAATTGGGTAGTTAACTGGGTTAAAAATTAAATAAAATTGATAATATAGGCTACTAAACATCTGGATGAGAAACATCAGTGATGTCTTAGATCGCATTTTCTCATAAATTGCAGTAACTGTTTTTGACTATTTATTAAAACCTGAAACAAAACTGGGACTAAGTACATTTTTCTTATTTACATCCATCTGTATTACAGCAAGCTCTGATTTAAAATCGCCTCGCCTAAAGGGTAAAATGTGAAGGTCACAGAAACTAGGGCGTATTTTAACCCCAGCGGAAGATGATAGCCATTTATTCCCAAAGTTTATTAGTATTCCCTCTTCATCCAAAGGAAAGTATACTTCACAATGATAAATTACCCCACTTATACAATACTGTCCAAATAGCCTTGGACTTGGTGACATTTTGAACTAGACCATTTGGCTCGAAACACCCTTTTTATACCCCCCTGTAGACTTGTGTTGCCAGAACAATAATTAAATTTTGATATTCCGGGAACTGAGTCCAACTTTGACAGAAACTAATTCAGTGTTCAGGTAATTTGCTGGTAATTTTAATGTTTCATGGAATTCATTGTTATTCGCTACAGATAGAAAGTGGTTAATCCATTAATGGATATTGTGGCGTGGTTAATTTGTATCATGGAAATGTTTCTGACTTAATTATAATTATTAAATGCTGACTTTTGTCACACATGTATTGCGAATATTTTATGATTAAACGATGAATCGTTGTCTCACGTCCCATGATTTCAATCTATGTTGTATCCATGTTTGGTGTCTTATATGGGACTTTACTCATAATAAAATCCTTTGTGAAACCAATTGATATTAGTAGACCCTACTTTCAAAGTAAAACATACAAAATATACTTGTGAAAACTTTTCATATTCCGTACATGAAAAAAGACAATAGTATTTATTTATCTATGAGTATTTTACCTTCTTTTGTCCATTTACTAAATGAAACCAAACCTAATAAAACTTTTATGTAGTTTCAAGGGAAGTGAACCCAAAATGTGACCGATTACTTAGCCTGATAGCTATTGTATAAACGAAACCAATTCATAATTGCATTAGGCTTTAAGGCAGCCTGTTATCTTAATTGTAGCTTATCTGTGACCTATCCGACAATTTGGAAAGCGGCAGTAAGCTTTTCCTGTTAAAATTACTTGAGATTTATATCGCTTTCGCCAAGACTAATTGTGGATCACGATCTTTTGGAATGTTTAAAATTTATTTCTGAACATGAAGAAATGTTTTATTCTTAGTATGGGCTAATGTAGGCGTTACAATTCATGGGTTAAGTTCTAAAATCAGCAGCACTTTTGGCAACACTAGAACTGTTTTCTAGATTCAAAACATAAACATACAATGCTTTTCGTTGCTAGCTAAAGCAAAATGCACTTCAAACAGACTAAGATTCTTCCTTAATTAATCTAATCATTTTCTCAGAACAAGCAAGCTTAACTTAACAAAAGGCTGAAAGAGAAATTTAAGACTGGCCGAGATTTCCCGTAACGAGATGCCTTGAGCAAACAAACTGAAAGCTAACAAAGTGACGCTTAGGTGGAGAAAATAAAACGTGCAGTGTTTGTGAACTACAATCTTATGCTTAGTTAGGGCATGCGATGTAGGGTTTAAGAGGTTTTTTCTGTTCTTGTATGCAGGGTTTCTTGCACAGTGGTGGAGTAAAAGTATGTCTTTTACTCCGGTTTTCTTTAATCTTGCCGAAGTTTAGCTTTCCTAGGACTTACTAAAGGTAAAGTGCGAATAGTGTACTTTTATAGGCTGTACATTTTTCCTTTCGGTTTAAACCTAACAGTAGTTACATGTAAAAAAGTTGCGACTTGCATCTTTCACATTGCATATTGATTTTGATATGGGAAAACCTCTGGCAATTATCCTCTAATAGAAATAACGCTCAGAAAAAGATTTTGAATACACATAACAGTTTTGCAATCAATCTTTATCTTGTTAGATTAGTTAGATATTCATTCATAGTTGTAATTTGAGCTACCCCGAATTTGGGAACCCCTAGATACTATTCCCAGTAGCCCGTTCTTGATCTAACTATAATCCTGTTACCCGTTTGACCTAAATTTTCGACCGCTGCTGTCGAATCTAGAAGTTAGATTCGACCAGTTAGGGAGATTTGCATATCTAGCTTGTTAAACGCTTCTGTTAGACAGCTGTAAATTATTGTCGGACATTTATAGCCTGGTCTGATAGCCTTCTGTAAATCTGATGGTAAAAAGTGAATAGAACTGGTCTACTTTACCAGCATTTTGTATATAAATGATGTTGCTGTCTGGTCTTATGGAAAGAAAATCCACTTCACTGTCTGCGATGTAAACACAATAGTTAAAAAATCGGTGTGTATCACATAAGTATGACTCATGTGACAGGGAATTTATTAAGGTAGCGACAAAAATTGTTCAGAAATATTCATGGCTTATTAAAAGCGATAGTATTTACTAGAGTTTTAACTTACTCTATGCTAATATAGGTATCATCTCATTATGCTTAGTAACTACATCGCAAATATCCTACCCTTGATAGACTATATTTGATGAACATCAATCCAGCGCTGTTTACCTTCTAACTAAACCGAAGCTCGTAAACAGACCGGCTATCTTTGGCTCTCCCGTCACGTCCCATAGCCAGAGGGTAGTTAATGTTGTTATACTATAGCTAAAGGTAATTTAATATGGGAACATAAATGTTGCCTGACTTCAGTCCCTAAGGTCTTTAAGTGCCTTTATAGTTTGTGGGTATAGGAATTTAATAGTAAGCTGAATGATGGTCAAAGGTAGTAATGATAAAGTTGTTTTAATACCGGCCAGTTAAACTACTTACATATTTATTTTTAGAAAGGTTTTGAGTCATGAATGAAGAAGGTTCTTCAACTTTATCGATGTTGGTGATAACTTAATAAATATGTATCGAGTTCTTTTTCATCTGAGAAGATGAAGGAATAGATTGCTTATGACTCTTTTAAACAAAATATTTACACGAAATAAATCTCTAAATGGATGTTATTGTAAATGGTCTAAGTCTTGAAATATATCTAGCAATTTATTTCAAGTCTGCCATCCTACATTATCGTCAAACTTTCTACATAAGCTTTAACATTGTGTAACTTAGTTAAAACAAGTTGAGCCTCAGTTTAATAAGCTGATAACGATGACTGATTAGATTAAATCGCTAGTTAAGTTTCTTCTCCTAAATCCAGTCATCAATCCAAACAAGACTTCTTTATGAAAGGTTCAAGAAGATATAATATGAACTTTATTTACATTTTGGAAAGTGTTGTTTCCCTTCATCGTATTAATGCTAACACATACATATTTTTTAGTAAATAGTATTCAGAAAAAAAGAAGACCCCATCTTTAATATTAATCCCTTGAACCTTTTGACAATTCATTAATTACACTCCTAATCCATTCAAATTCAAACCCATGTTCCAAGCATTAGCTTCTATAGTAACACCTGTGATTTTCCCTTACCATTGTTAAGATAAAGGGGCGTCAAAATAAAGGAATTCCCAGCTACTGACTACTCAAAGCCATGAGCCATGGTCGGGTAAACATGTGTACAGGTCAATGACCTCGGTGTCGCGGCTTCTTACACTTATAGATATGGAGTGAATGGTGTTAAATTATGTGAGAAGTCACTTGTTTAACTATGGGGTTTTGTGAAATGGGTGTGATAATTTGTCTGAGGATTTTGATGATTTAGGCTTGAACGACAAATTATGTATAATCTAGTACTTTATCATGATTCTCTCATTTTCAGTTAGCAGGAAAAGTGCATATACTTTTTCTTAAACAGTTTGGTCAACATAATATAGGGAAGCAAGCCTTCCTTTTTGTTATACTTTTCACCATAAATATTTGCTTTGAGTTCTTGGAGTAGGTACATGCTAATACTAAGTAAAGCAAAAAGCTTTTCAAATTATGTAATCTTTTTATAAGAATTAGAATGATATCACAATTATTTGTCATTGTAATACACATACACGAGCCATAAAATATGAATTACTATACCCACACAAACATTTATTATGTTCGTCAATTGGATTTCAACTAAATGTCCCTTCCGTATTTATTATATACCCTTCTTGGAACTAACTCAACATATTTCGCTATTGACACAATACAAATAAAGCTATTTAGGCATTCATAACCTCAGATATTGTTTACTGGTAATAAAACCATTGTTTCTCAAGTGGGGTCGAGTTTCCTTAAGGAAAGTTGGCTTAAGTTTTCAGCTTTTGTTCAGGCATTTAACTTAAGAGGGAAACCCTCCAACTTGTCTATAACAGTACTGATTATCTTCCTTGTTTTTTTTTAAGTATAGATCTTCTTTTACCTTTAATTTTGGAAATAGATACCTATTTGTTGACTGTTGTTTATAACGCATTATTATGTCTGCAAAATTGAAAAAATGAATTTGTCAACGGTGCAAGTTAGTGTTATCCTGATGAAGCACGAATTTCTTCATACCATACTTATTATGTATTTTTGCTATGTTACTAAAATTCCCAAAAGAATATAAGCTGTTATGAAGAGAGAATGACGTTCAGGGCTCTATTGATATTACTTGGGCCAGTATTTCTTCATTATTTTTCTGGTATACATATTTATAATAAATATTCGTGTATAATATATTAATATGTTATTTCTTGTAAATTGCAGAGTGCGTCGGAGTCGTCAGCGGGCGCGGGTGGCGGGGGCACGTCGGGTGGCAGCGCCCGGGTCTCGTCGCGCTCGCGGGCCTCCGAGGAACCACACATTGGTCAGTATACACCAGCATTTTACTAAGAAATTAGCCGTTTTCCCACGGTTTCACCCGCTTCCCGTGAGAACTGCTGCCCGAACCGGGATAAAATATAACCTATGGCATTGGGACATTGTAGCTATCTATCAGTGAAAGAATTTTGGAAATCCGATCGAAACTTACAAATTTTACCTCTTTAGTGTAGATTAGCTGTTACTCAAAGTTTTATCCGCATCTCGAGGCAACTACTCCGAGCACCGGATAAAAAGTACCTTATGGCTTTCCTAGATGCTTTTCTTTTAACACTGAAAGCCTATCTGAGAGGTTATAGTGAGACTGACTGTCCAGACTTCTCTAATACATTCATTTATAAACTCGACGGCTATTGTAATAAAATATACAGAAGTACTAGACAGTTTATATTAAATAGTTTACAAGTACTTTCCGTATACCAAGTATGCTTCAAGTCTGTCGAGAAAACAAACAACTCTTTAAAACAAGTATTGAAGATTATTTTTTGTTGGAAGCCACTATTTCTGAACAGATACGCGAACTTTTGTTTACAAAGAAAGCTTAGACGCTATAATAAAGTGTACTTTGAAACACGCAAGAAAATATAATTTCTGAGCTCGTTCAAGTTTCTAATAAAGATACAAGTGTTTTGCTTTTATATTAGGGGTTAAAGTATGAAATTGCCGTTTTATTCTAGTAGGTTTTTGAATTGCCATAGAGTCTTCATGGTTTGAGGTTTTCGAATGGAACTTTTTTCACGTGGTTTCTGTGATGTTCTTCTTTTAAAAAATGTGAAACATTTGATTATCGATGTTCAATTGTTTTTGTTATTCAACTTAAACAAGAAAGATGGATACTGCGAAAATTTGAGTAATTTTTGAATATGAGTTCCGACGCGGGATTGAACGGCAGAAACAGCCCGCAATATCAATGCTGCATTTGAAGAAGTGTCTGCTAAAGAACGCGCCGTGCGATTTTGGATTAAACGCTTTCGTGGTGGAAACTTCGACTTGAAGAACGAGCCATGAGAAAGACCGCCTGACAGGTGATTAACGAGAAATTAAGAGAGACGGTGAACGCCGATCCTAGTCAAACTACCCAGATACCCAGCCGAACACCGAATAATGTTGAAAAAATTAGCAGTAAAACAGCCACTACTCATGAATCGACCTTCACCGCTATTGCTCCATGACAACGCGAGGCCTCATACAGCAAAATAAACCGTTTTAACTCTTCAGGAACTGCAGTTGGAAACTATTCGTCTTCCTCCATATTCGCCAGACCTTGCTCTAACGGACGACCATTTTTTTTTGTGATTTGGACAATTATCTACGTCACAAGAAGTTTCTTCCCAGGAGGCAGAACAAAATTCTTTCACACTGTTTGTGCAGTCTAGATCCTCAGAGTTCTATCGTAAAGGCATAAATGACCTTCTTATTAGATGACCGCAATGTATAGATAATAATGGCAACTATTTTGATTAAATAAGTTTGTTAAAAATTTAAAAAAAATACAATTTAGGTTTTCAGTACAAATCGGCAATTTCATACTTTAACCCCTATTATTTTCTATGTTATAGTATGTGCTCAGGTTTTTACTGGGAGTCTCTTTTTGCGGTTTACAGTTTATTTTATACATCCATGGCATTTTGGCAGATGTTCCGTTCATAATGAGCATTGTATCAATCTTTTTAAATAAAAATAAATCCAATTGATCTACAAATATAAAAGAGCTAAATAGTTTAGTTTGACGAACTAATAGGTATCAGGAACTACTAGTTCGATTCGAGAAATTCTTTCAGTATTAGATAGCCCATTATTGAAGCCAAACGCCATTTCCTATCTGGGTGCACGAAGTACCAATTTTTTTTGTTAGCCTTTATTGTCCCACTATTGGGCAAAGGCCTCCCCGTCTCTTAGAGTGCTCCCACCAGTCAGGGTTGTAGGCGTCCAGATCGTCACGCCAGCTCTCCCGGGGCCTACCCCGTCTGCGGTGTACAACGTACCTATATGCGGCTGCAACTGTTGGCGGAAGCTCGTAACATATACATTTCTTTATTTATAATTCCAGGAAAGTACAAGCTTCTAAAGACAATCGGCAAGGGCAACTTCGCTAAGGTGAAGCTAGCGAAGCATGTCCCCACCGGCAAGGAGGTCGCCATCAAGATCATAGACAAGACACAACTCAACCCTGGCTCGCTGCAGAAGCTGTTCAGAGAGGTGGGCTTATTTTTAACTTGTTTAATGTGTAGTATCCGTTGCAGAGAGTATTTTTTACAGGGATAATTTTCATACCTTTATGAAAATACATACATAGGACACGTTTTATATAAATCATTATTTAATCTACACCCATACCGACATAGATGACGAGAGTAGTTGTTTTAAAACCTGCTACTTATGTTCAACACACTGATCTGAACATAAGTGTTCAGGGTTAAATTCACATCCGGAGTTCTTTTTTCCAAGTTCACTCCTCATAAAAGTGAAACTTAAATCTACTAGCGCTATAGACTGTAGTAGCTATTTTAAAGTTTGTTATTAATCGTAACTTGAGCCAATCTCCCAATTCCTCCCTATCTTCTGTAATTTATAGTGTGAACACTACCTACCTACATGCTAATATTATTTTTCTGTGTTTCCAGGTCCGGATAATGAAGATGCTGGACCATCCGAACATCGTGAAGCTGTTCCAGGTGATAGAGACTGAAAAGACGCTGTACCTCGTCATGGAGTACGCGTCAGGCGGCGAGGTATGTACTCACATGTTCCTAATATAGCTATCAACTGTAAATGACATAAAACTTAATAAAGGATCTTGAAATAGGCCAAGATTCTAGCACACTTCAAACTTGTTGCACGATTCTATGAAGAAAAACCAAAAAGAAACTACATGGAAATTGTAAGAGCTTGGACATTCATCAAAAAGAAGGCACTTCATAGGTTTGCTTGATCTTGGAAACAGAAATCAAGACTGCCTTGTGTGTGCTTGAAGTTTGCTTTTGAATTTAATAATTTTACCATGTTTTTATCATTTGCTGTCTTAACAGAGTCCAAGATAAATATATATTTTTTTACAGCATTTAACATGCGTTCGAATCTAACATGTTAAGTTCATATTCATTAATACTATTATTGTAACATTTGCAGGTATTCGATTACCTGGTCCTACATGGCCGTATGAAGGAGAAGGAGGCTCGCGCCAAGTTCCGACAAATCGTATCCGCTGTACAGTATTGCCATCAGAAGAGGATCATACACAGGGATCTCAAGGTATCAAACCTACTTTCTTGTATTTCTAGCAGCTATGACGCTAGGCTTGAAAGTGAAAGGAGACGAGGGGAGACAAGACGTGGTCTGACAAACTGAAAAGACAGAGATTGCAACTACCCCGTACCAAACACTATCATATCTCAATACTCTAGCTAGAGATCTAAAAATCGGAACTAAGTACTCCATAAGCGGATAGGTCCTAATTCTAATGAGCATTATTTTGTTAGTCGTGTCCTAAAAGGTTTATGTCCTTTACAAAACGGTCTAGTATCCCTGGTTCAATCCAAAGAGGATCGTTTTAAAGCACAATAAAATGACTTGCGACTGTACCATGTTGGGGATCAACATAAAATGTGTGTATCCGTGTTTCAGGCGGAGAATCTCCTGTTGGACGGCGAGATGAACATAAAGATAGCTGACTTCGGCTTCTCCAACGAGTTCACGCCGGGCGCCAAGCTCGATACCTTCTGCGGCAGTCCGCCGTACGCCGCTCCTGAACTCTTCCAAGGTAACAATTCTAACCTCTCTGAAAGAATGAATACTGCTTAATATATTTGGGGTTGAAGGAAGAGACGTGTGGAAGCAAATTCTTAAGTATTACTTACAATTGTCATATAGTATTTTTGGGGTTGCCTTTGATTTAATTACGATGTCTTTTGAGTCTAATAAACTTTCTTAAAGTAAAGGCTTGCGAAGAACGAAGTTATATAGCCAGATAGCGTTCCTCAATTCCACAACACTGGAAGAATTTTTCAAATCTGACCAGTTCCTTCGATTAGTGTGTTCAAGCAAACAAACAAATACATTCTTCAGCTTTGAAATATTATATTAGTATGGAAAATGGTACCTATCTATATTTTCGTGTAACTATTAATATAATTTCTAACATTGTATCTGTGGTTTCCAGGCAAAAAATACGACGGTCCCGAAGTAGACGTGTGGTCGCTGGGAGTGATCCTGTACACGCTGGTGTCGGGCTCGCTGCCCTTCGACGGCTCCACGCTCCGGGAGCTGCGCGAGCGAGTGCTGCGCGGGAAGTACAGGTATAGATATCATTTTTATATCATCATCATCATCATCATCAGCCTATCGCAGTCCACTACTGGACATAAGCCTCTCCAAGTGCACGCCACTGAGATCTATTTTTATATACTGAAGGAATACTGTGTCCTGGCTGGAGGGCTTAATTTTTAGGCAGCCACAGGGAAAAGTCATCATCCACACGTTAAGCAGAAGGGCCTCCTAGGCTGAACTGCGAGATGCCATACCAAAAAAGAGTGAATAGTGTTCCTTTCGATTGTTTATTGATAGGGAATTACATTTTTTTGGTGTTGATATGTCTATTGCGCAAAAATATGATATTGCTCAAACTTGCGCCAACTTTTCTGCTTTATTGTTTGAATTCTTGTATGATTTGGTTTTATGACAAACAGAAATTCATTTCTGTGTTTCTGCGTTTATGTAAAGTGCGTCACTCGTATTTCCCTGTAGTAACACAACACAAATATACGCAGAAATATTAAAATTAGTCCAATCCATAAGATCTTAAAACCGTCTCAATTTGTGCCAATTTCATATTCTAATACCAGAAACATTCTACAAACTAATAAAATCATGTTGTAACGTTGACAGAATACCGTTCTACATGTCGACGGACTGCGAGAACCTGCTGAAGAAGTTCCTGGTGCTGAACCCCTGCAAGCGAGCCTCGCTGGAGAGCATCATGCGCGACAAGTGGATGAACACCGGCTACGAGGACGACGAGCTGCGGCCCTACGTCGAGCCGCAGCAGGACTTCAAGGACCACAACCGGATAGGTCAGTAGATAGGAGCTAAGAGGGAGGTGAACTGTGTGGGGAAAATGTTGTGGATAAAAAATCCTGAGCGATTTTATAAGACAGGGAGTTGTGGAAGATAAAAAAATAGACAATACCAGTGAAGGGAAAAATATTAATCATGTTTTTGGGTCAACACACACTGTGTTCAAGTTATCTATTATATAAAAGGCGCAATAAAATGAATTTTCTAATCGTCTGATTCAAATTGATTAAAATGGAGTACTCAATTGTTCTTGGTAAACAAATACGAAAAATTCGATTGAATTGTCTACCTATAAAAAAACTAGGCAAACTTAAAAGCAAAAGCTATCTTTAGGTTTATAGAAAGCGCAGAATTACAAAGCTTAATATGATTTTAATTAAGTCAAACCACTTTCTGTACGGATTTGGACCATGTTTTCACGAAATACTTCCAACACTCGCTTCACAGAGATTTAAACTAATGCTTTGAATAATATTATAATTTACTTCCCATAAACAAGGCTTACTACTAATGGTTAATTCTCACTTCACACAAAGTAGCCATAGCATGCTATGAGCACTATTTTAGTATACAGTGTGTGCAATAAAGGTGAATTTTTAAAGAGACCCCACAACTAATTTAATCACAAAATTATTGAGGTTATAAGAAATATATAATTTCATCACCTCACTTTGCTTTCCTGAATAAGGAACAATATTTTTGAGATATAAGATTTATCAGGAAACAGGTTATAAAAACTGCTGAAAGTGCTTGTGTCTATGAGTCAATGCTCCATAACAGCATATTTTGTTCTGCAGATTCTAAAACAACCAAACAATTGAAAAGTTAACTTTAAAGTTTATTTTAAAGAGCTCTTCTTTATTCCACATACTGTAAAGAAAAGCTACAACAATAAAAAGCTATAAACATTAGCCGACCCGTATATAAACAATATTATATTTCTTATATTCCATGCGTACTATCGTCACAGCGCAAATTGGTACGTTACCGCAAACGGATGTGTTGTGTTCTAGCCAAGGATGGAATATTGTTCTGTCTTGTTGTATTGCTTTGGAAATTAAGTTAAATATGTATATTTACATTTACAATAATAACTTCCAAGAAAATAGACACTAACGTATAAAGGTAAAATAAGGTAATCTTGAAGTGTCTTGGACAATTGCGTACTGTAAAAATTGATAATTTTTGAGAGATTTCGATTGTCTAACTGTGATACGAACGAGGTGTGGAAAGAGGCACTCTAAGAAAACCTTCATTCTATTCAGTTTTATGTTGCACTAATGTGATTTTCAAACCTAAAACTGCAATGTTAATTTGTAGCAGCAAAAATTGTAAAAAAAATAGCCTAACGTAATATCAAAGGCGATTAAAATAAATAAAAATATCACTTTATTTAAAAAGAACAAGTTTTACAATGAGACAGAATTATTATTTTAATTTGCTTATAAATGTATAGTATTCGATGTTTTCTTTAATATAGCTTTTTGCACGCTAAAAAAGCATGTAGTATATATGTAAATTGAATATGCTATTTTTATTATATTTATATTTGTATACGTATTGCTATTTTATTAATTTTAAGCTTACCGTCATGTGAATTTTATTTAGTCAAAAATGTTTGATGTTGTTCGTAATAATTATAAGTAAAAATGTGACATGTTAGGTGGATATTTTTTTGTTAAAAAAAACCGGTGTTTTATTCAGTACTGCATGAATATTCGGGTGTTCAAAACGTAGGTAACGTCAGTGCAAAATAAAATACTATTGTGTAAATGTCGCATGCAATCTGTAAATCTGTTTTAGGAGTTTTAGTTTATTTTTATCTTCAATCTTTATCTCTCCGTATCTGTTGTTTCTTTTCTCCTTAATTCACTGTTTCTGGGATTCACTTTTTTAGACTTCACTTCTGTTTCAAATGATAAACAAAACAATAATGATCAATATGGATATAATACTATCAAATCTACGCAACAATGAAAATACCCAATGTCTCAACAAAGAACCCCGTTTATTTTAAAAATTAATAGATTTTTGTCTTATTCATTTTGAAGTTTTTTTTTAATGTGTTTATGTTGGTAGCTTTTAATTCTATATCTAATATAATGTTTTCCAATAACAGAGGCGCTAGTATGCGTGGGCTACAACCGGCAAGAGATCGAGTATTCGCTAGCCGAAGCAAAGTATGACGATGTCTTCGCGACATACCTCCTCCTCGGTAGGAAAAGCACGGACGTGAGTACAAAGGTTATTATACACTTTTTAATGATGGCCTACAAACGGTTTGTGTGCACTCTGCCTTTAATAAAAAAAAAATGAATATATTTTTTTATAAAAAAATGTATTTGTCTGGTTGTGGTTCTAAAGTAATGTGTCCGACTGTACCTACATGTGTGTTTGTACTGGTTGTGTAAACCAATGTTTGAAACAGCTTGATTTTTTTTCCTTAAAGTGACGTTTTAACCAGGTTTTTGATTAAAATTATTTTTGATGTAATTTTTGATGTCTTTTGTTTGAATTTTAATCATTTATTTTACTGTAATTTGTGTTTCTTTTTCTAAAATGTTTTATTTGATTTAATTCTACAGAGTTCATACATGCCTTTTGTAACAGCATTAAAAAAATTGTAAGTAATTGCTCTGATACCCTTTCCAAGAGGTTTTCGTGTTTTTCTTTACTTTTTTTGATGTATCGAATATTTGTATTAGTGGGGTATATGTTGCATTTGTTTTAGATTGTTTACGTAATAATTACTGTCTTAATTGTTGAAGTAGAAAATTGCAAAAATAAAAACGTATTAGATGGGTGGGTCTAAGGGGATGGTTGTTTTTTTATTTGGTACTAAAGGTCTATGTTATTATATGTAAAGTACATAACTTTTTTAATAAACATGGATTAAAGTGACACTCCATTTTCCTCGGACCATACATTTTCATCGGAGTATTTTTTTTAATTTTACTTCGTGTTTATTAAAAAGGGGGTTAAACTATAACTAGCATCCAGTTCCCAACCAACAAAATACGAGCAGAATTAAAAAAAAACTGTTTGATGCCGATTTGCAGCCGGAATCGGATGGCAGCCGGTCAGGCTCGTCGCTGTCGCTGCGCACGGCCGCGGCCGGCAATCAGCCGCCCGCCGCCGCACAGACCAACGCTCACTCAGGTATTTATACCTACTTATCTATATTTGTATGTGTTTTTTACAGGAAAATAACAATAATAATATCTAACGGCCGTTCCCAATATTCTATATGTCTGTTAATTTGCTTACTAGAGATGGGAATTTGACTTTAAATATACAATATACATGGCCGTAGATAAATTATTTTCCTAAAGCAGCTACTGCGCGGGCAGACTTGTTATGGTATATCGCCTATTAAAAAATAATATTTCTTTTAAAAAAGCTGTGTACATAAGCAATATAATTATTATTGGTTTATTACAATATTATTTAAATATGCGTTTAATATTATTTACATTATGGGGCTATTTATTTATTAATTTTATTTTGTGACAAAAAAAAAAAGTACAGTCGACGAAATTTCTAGATGGACACTTCGGAAAATAGATGCAATAAATAGTGAAAATATGGGAAATTGTGACAAAGTACTTGAAAATACAGCTGATTATGCTTAAAAGCGCTTAAATCTAAAGAATCAGCTTAGCTTAATTCTAACTGGGTTACTTATATCATCATCATCTACATTTGTTTAAGCAAGTCCTTATTTATCATTTTTATTGTCCGGCCAATCATATAATGACATTTCTTATTCTATTCTTTATTACATATTGTTATTTAAAATCACCTATTCTCACTCAAAGTTAATTTAATTGTGTTTTTAGAATATTGTCATTATATTATTGAGGTTCATTCTATAATACCTACTTATTGCTTTATATTACTATTGTGTATCGTGTGCTTCTACGTACTGAAAACCGATCGCAACCGAGGGATTGTTTTTTTCGTTCTGTCAAATACATACCTTCAATATAAAGAATTTTAGGGGATTTATCACGTATTAATCTTTATAACTGGGATTTACTCGTACATTCCATGGGTTAATTGTCATTTTTGTGTTTGTTTTCAAGTCAATTTGTTCATGTTTGCGCATTGTTTCAAATAAGATAGTTGTTTCATTTAAAACACAGCTGAAAACGTGTTTAAGTACATATTCGTAGGGGAACATTAACCGGGAAATATCAATTAAATAAGCAACTACCATGTTATAGAATTTCTAAGAGTTCTAAGCTATTATGTGTAAGCGTGGGTTAAATTACGATTAAATTCTCGATATAGGGGTATTCTATGATGGAAGCTGTAGAAAGGGCGGGTTGACGAGGCTAGGGTTCGTGTAATCGGTTGCGATCGGTGGTGGCTAACGGACTGGGCACAGGGCCGGGCGCGGGCGGGTCGCCGGGGCACCGCGGCGTGCAGCGCTCCATCTCCGCCTCCGCGCGCCCCGCCGCCTCGCGCCGCGCCTCCTCCGGCGCTGACGTGCTGAGGACGCAAGGTAACACGAATAGGCTTATACAGACTCTCATACACTTGGTATATACATAGATACATACGCCTAGAAAAATGTATAAGTAACACTATAGATATACAGACTTATAAGTAACACTATCACTGACATAAAAATAGTAGGTACATGTATACTATACATTACACACACTGACCTAGAAATTTTCACACATAACACACTATGATCGTCATACACAGAGACTGAAATATACACAAAACAAAACTCAAATGAATTGCAAAAAACGACATCTTGTAGAATGATGATCGATGCAGCTTACTGTACCACGTGAAATTTGTGACTAATTTCAACATCTCTTTTTCAACACATTTTATCTACCGAAAATAGATTCCTCTAAAATCTTCCCCCATTATTTTTTCATGACTAAAATATATTTCATGGGTGATTGGCATATTATTTTCTTTAGCTATGTTTTTAATTATGGCTTTAATATTTCGCTTCATATTTCAATTGATACATAACATAACCATACGTTTATGTAACTTTCATTTACGTATCTACATTTTTTATAAAAACAAATCAGGTCAAAATTATAAACAATCAAAATGGGGCTGTACTTTGAATGATAAAATTGTTATTTGCATGTGATCTATAAATATAATCAAAAATTTGTTTTTATAACGTTGGTGATTAAAGCATTATAGTTCTAAATCATGTGCATGAAGAATTCAAATCTAGTCTCCTGCTATAAAACTGACAATAAAATTCTCTCAGAATGATCTAAATGTTTTTCAACTACTGTATATTCAAGATTCGAAAAAAAGCGGTTTGAAAGCAAATTATATAAAAATGTGTTTCCATATTGTTGTAATACTGATTATAGTGTTTATTGCGTGTAACATGAGGTTTATTATTACAGTAGGCACGACCACGACGGCTGCGAATAACACTACATCTACGGCTACCACAACGACGTCTAACTTTAAAAGACAGGTTCGTTATAGTCTTTATATTTTTATAGCGTCATATATCTAGAGGATCTATAGAAAATATTAGTGAGGATTGACGCAGAGCCTATCTTAGGATGCATAATTTTGGAGACTGGCAGGTTTTGAAAATGGACTAAGCAAGATATTGGTCTGAAAAGCTGTTCCTAAAGTTTATTTTGGCAGCTAGAAAAAGCTTCTTGAGTTTACCACTTGAAATGAAGTAATAATTAAAATATTATCATGATTGTTTCAGAACACAATTGACTCTGCGTCGATCAAAGAGAATACGGCGCGGATCGCCCAAATGCAGGTACGCAAGGTATAGCAAAGATGTTCTACATTTTAGTGTCCAAATGTGTGCTGTAACCGGTTGTGGGTAACTTTTAACTAATTCAATCAAATAATTTAGAGTATTTTTTTTTATATTGGATAATACGTAATGGATTGGGTGATTGGTTGTTTGGTTTTAGTTCTGATACCTAAAATAGAATAAAAAATGTATATGGAGTTAATTTTGTTTGTACTTTGGTCGAAGTTAATTAATCTCGATCATGTTTACTAAGCTTGCATTCCATTTGTAGTTCCTGTGTTTAAATGTTTGGAAACTTCGATGAAGTATAACATTTTTGGTTTTGGATTGTGTTCATGTTAACCATTTTGTTGTAATACTCCGCCGGGAAAATTTGTTCAGTAATACCAGTAACTTTGACATGTCACTATGCTTTAATTTCGCTTATTGTTGTGATACTATATTTTTTTCATATAACGTGTATCATAAGTCTTAATTGATGGCAATCAAAATATGAATTATTTGTAGTGTTCATTATTTCAGGGAACTTAACCATGGTCATGTTAATTTCTAATTCGGTGGAGGGTAAATACCACCATAGTCAGCGCCTTAATTTACACAAAACTCCCGTCTCTTAGGTGCAAAGCAGTACGCGGCCGAGCAGCGCGGCGCCGAAGCTGGAGCCGCGCTCGCGCACGCTGACGGGCGGCGCGCGCCGCACGCAGACCTACGACGCGCCGCCCGCGCAGCCCACCACGCCGCACGACGCGCCCAGGTAACTAACGCTACTTTTATAACATGTCACTGGGTAACTACGCACACACAACAAGTCGCCAAGTCACTGTCACATGCGCTCGACTGTACCTTGCCTTGTTCGACCGAAAAAGAACACGTTGCTTCTGGAAAGAAAGCACCGTCACATCAAACGCCGTGGATGGTAACTACCGCACTTATCACTGTCACATGCGGTCGACTGTACTTTTTTTCGGAGCCCACTGACACAAAAAAAACGCCTTGCTCCTGGAACAAAGCACTGTCTCGTCAATCGCCGTGGATGGGTACGTAAGTAAGCCCTTATCCAAGGATTAAGGAACTACAGAAATAGTTATGCCACTTAGACATGTATGGTCAGGTCCAAAAGTCGCTACAATCCATAAAGTGACTACACACAACCATATTATGTCATCTTTATTGCCACCGCTATCATACGAGAGCGATTGTTAGCGAAGATTCAAGAGCATCGCTGAACACTTTTGAGAGAAAACTGATCCATCCTGCATATCACAAAGTATCATCCACCATTAAATTGATAACCTTAAGGTCCACTGTTTTATAATGGAGAGGTCTGGGATTTCGGTATGTACTGTCATGAAATAATTACTTTTTAAACATGATCTCATTTAATTCTATTTAAATGTGTACCCTTCTTATTGTATCGAACTTGTATCTGTCATGTCAACAAAGTATATAACATGTCTCAATAATGTGTCTACTTATCTGTCATCTTGTACCATATGGAAAAACTCCCCTTAATTACAGTAAAAGTAAATAAAAATCTATGTATTATGTATGTATATATCCGATATATATTTATCTATATAAGCATGAGAAGGGACTAACAGCATGCTTGAACGACGCATAAACAGTGCGCCGGTCGCCGAGACCAAAAACGGCAGCTCGGGCGCCAGCAACGGGTCGGGGGGGAGCGCGGCCGCGGCGCCGGGGGCGAAGGGCCACGTCAAGAGCGCCTCCATCTCCTCCGCCAGCGGCGCTCCGCCCCCGCCCGAGGCGCAGCCCCACAACGCGTCCGCGCGCGACCTCGCGCAGCCCCGCCCGAGGTACTAAGTGCCTCCGCTCTCTGCGATGCGAGCCTTCATGCTAGTTGCATACCCGTGTGGAATATCTATTGGCATACCTAACTTTGTGTATACCTACCGACGGCAAATGGCGTGATTCTCGCGTTTGTCGTCATGGTATCAAAACCGCGTGATGGCAAATGTCATGATGACATGATGGACCAAAACCGCATGAAATTATCACATTACTGCCGAATGGTGTGACGTTTTTGCACTGAAGAACAATCTCCTTCATGTCGTTAGACTACTTATACAGGCTGTTTGTTTACGAATATCGTCTTAATTTTTACAACTCTTATAATTTATCTCAATTAATATTTATTAAAAGTAAAGTACAATATACTGGGTGCCTATCGATATTCCACACGTGCCGGTTGTCCAGTGCAGCCATTTTTGTTTCGTTGTTAGAGGTTTCCTTGGTGTTTGTCGTTATAGTCCCGCCGACGCAGCTACGGTGAAAGTCTGCTAAAAACAGCTGATTCGCTTCGCAGCCATTTTGTATAATATTTGCAGTTTTTTGGTTCCTCACGGAGTTTTTTTTCGTAGTTTTTCAATTGGCTTGGTCACAACGCTAACTAAAAATGCTACTGCGGATTGGAATATATTATTTTTACTTTTATTTATCGCACAAATATTTTTCTGTTTTCTAATATATTTTTTTATTGGAATTGAATGGGATTTAGTTTTTCTCTTTTCAGATTTATGTTTGGTTACTAATGCTATTTTAGTTGTTAGCCTATTCTAGCGGTAGTGGTAGACGTATATCGTAAATAATATTTATAGTATATTATCCCTGTAAATATATCCTTCCTTATTTATTTTTATTATTTATACGTAACATACTTATTTTTTGTTCTATATGTTCCCAATTTTTTATCAAGCACAGTAATATTTGTGGATTTTTTTTCTAAATCACTTTTGGTAGCAGTAGTCCACTATGCACATATATACAGTATGTCTGTGTATTGATGTATGTATGTATCGTTGTATTTCAGCCTGAACTCGCAAGTGTCGACCGGCGGAGGAGCGACAGGCGCGCGGAGGGAGTTCCCTAATCCCCTCGTGTTCCCCCGGAATGTACCTTCAAGGTCCACCTTCCATTCAGGTAATATTTCAATGTCTGTGTTATGTTATCCATCAATTCAATTCGTTGAGGCTCAATTTTTCCTTGTAAAAATAAACAGAAAAAGCCAAATAAAATGACGGTTCAAAGCCAAATAAAAGTAATAGATTTTGTTTTTTATTATTAACGTTTCTTTCAATGGTAGGTACTACGTACGTAAGATAAACCTTTCCTATTAATTAAATATCCTTTAGACAAAAGGCTAATAAATAATAGGTACATATTTATTGTGATATAATAAATGATTTTTTTCTCATATAAATCACATTACAATAGAAAACCTACGAGATATTTTTTTATAATGGATATTATTATATGTATAGTAGTTATAGTATATAGTTATATAATTTCCATGGTATTTCCAGGCCAGACGCGGTCGCGCGGGTCTAGCGGCGGCGCGTACGGCGATGGCGGCTCGCCTCACCAGGCGCGGCCATCTTTCTTCTCCAAGCTGTCCTCGCGCTTCTCCAAACGGTATGTTCTTCTCCACTCTAAAGCAACATCCTGTACATAATGACGTGGTTGGTTGTGCTTTGTGTCAATTGTAATGTCACATTGAAAATTTAGGGTTGGATTTTTTTTGAATTCTTGGTCTAATTTTCTACTTAATTATTTTAAAGTTAAACTTCTTAGCCCGAAATTAAGAGAGCAATAGTGAATAGGGGCTCTTGAAAATCGATTTTTAACTGACCAAATAAAATTATGTTATCGTTAAAACCATGAATAGACATTACAATTGACACAAAGATCATCATATCGAGGCCAGCCGTTGTCTCAACAGTGACTAAAACACGGGCGCTCACATTTTCATCTATACACACACAAGCACACAGTTTCCATACATAGTGACTAACCCGTCGAATAACTGACATTTTTACCTACATATTATTATCATTTCGGTGGTGTCTTTTTATATTTTTTACGTTATGTTATGGCCCCCATAAGCTATCGCTTGATTCTGGCCCGCTAAGTAGACTTTTGACGATTTCTTGGCGTTTTGTGACAAAAAAAAAATATTTTAAGTATGGTCATATGTGTAAAACAGTTGCTTTTTAAATTTTACAGTATGAAGACAATATATGTACTGTATAAATATTTTAAAATAAAATTATAAAGTGATAATGTTTTTTTGGAATTTAATTTGTTGAATTTGTCACGAAACCGCCTCGAACCCGTTGCCTCACAAAGCTACATATCACCGCTAAGCATCAATGTTAGTGGTCACAGCTTCCAAGCATCACCCTGTATTAATCACCCCCATTCATTTTACATTATAATCATATTTACATTAGTTTAAACTTAGTGATCTTAGAAATTGGCGCCCAAATGGGACCCCAGATATATGTTAGATTTTTTTCTTATTTTTTTTTTGTTCTGTAAAAAAGGGTTGTGGAGATAAGACTCGTGGATATTACAAATATTTGATTTTTAAAAGGTATTTTTTTCTATTGGTATGGTGATACTGGAGCTCTGTTTGATAATGTTTTATAAAACATTTTGGGAGTTACATTTAATGTTTAGCAGTAATAATATATTCATTTGTCCGTTTGTGTATGTTTTGGGATTTGTGAATCGCAAGTAGGTCCTTAGGGTTGACACACATGTTATTTTCTTTGTAATTCCTTTAACACTATTTGCAACCACTTTAAAAAAAATAATAACACGATTTATTTATTCTATCTCTTGTCTAATGCTTATTAATGAATTAACTAATAAATAAATACAGAAAAACACTTTCAGACGAGCTCCATTCTATCCGTTCGTACGTCTATATTTTATGTTGTTGTAAATAAATGTTTTAATACACCATAGACACACTGTCTCTAACTTGTCACTATTAATTAACCCATTCGTATGTCTGTGTGAATCATTATATGTGTTTATTTATTCATTATTATTTTTTTATTATTATTATTTCTTAAGATCAAATTGTCTCCCTCTAAAGATTCCGAGCTCTTTATTTTGTTATTTTTGAATCTCGCGTCAACGCAGGGGATGCACGATGCTACCTACCTCCCGTTTCGTCTCGTTCGCACAGTTTGACCGGTAACCGCGCTAAGTCCCCCACTATCTACTAGTAGTTTTACTATCAAAGCATGATGTACTCCCCTATTGTGTTTTTTACTTATTTTTATTAGTTTTTGCTAAACAAAAGTGTGTGCTAAGGCTACAGACATGCCTACATGCTTTGAGTGTTGTCAGTAGTGCTTTGTCGATAGAAACAATTGTGTAAGTACTCGGTTTGTGCCTCGTCGACAATGAGAGGTGTACGGAAAGCAAAAAAAAATAATAACAAATAATATTTTTTTTTAAACATCTCTCGTGCATCCCCCGTATGACGATATTTCTTACCTAACCGTACGCTTCTACTAACGATCGTCGACAGTCGCGTCCTCTACCGGTTTTTGAATAATCGCTTTCTAGTCTATTCCACAACCCTTTAATTTTAACGTGACGGACTTTTTTTGAAATATTTTTTTTTAGTTTTTTTTTTCTTTATTTAACGGAGGGAGTTGCGTTTAGTATTGTGCATCTTGTGTTGCGGCGCGAGACTTTAATAGGATTGCCATAAAAATAATATTGATTGTGTGTTTTAAACCCTTGCATCATTTTTTCGCTGTGTGTATATTTTTAGATATTTTCTCATGGTCTAAAAAACAAGCGAGTGATTTTCAGCATTTAAACTGAGGATTTTTCTATTTTTCGTCGTATATGGCAATCCTAACCAGTGACAAAAAAAAACTTGTGTTTATAAATCGAGCCGGGTCGGTAAGAGGGGGGTGATTCGACACGTTATTGGTCGATTCGCTTACCCGTTCCGTTTTACGCAGGTTGAATCAGAACCCTTGAACCGTTGGCGGCTGCGGACGTCAGGAAGATTTTAATTAATTAAAATATTATTAATAAATTATAGGGAATTGTATACAGTACGGACGCTCCGTCGGTTGATAAATATATTTTGTTAGTCCACGGAGTTTATAACAAAAATGTTCAGTGTATTAAAATTAACGGCTAAACTATAGTCTTTATTATAATTATAATATTTTGATACAAGAAATGTATCTACTATGACAAATTATTATATTTTTAGTTTTTTCTTATCAAAGCACGATATTTTTTTTATTATTTGAAAAGTGTAGTTGTATTATCAAAGTAAGACTGTGACACTGTTAAACCAAGTTTTTTAATACACTGAATACTATAACAAGATGTTGTTCATAAGTGTTAATCATTTTTTTTATAATTGGCGTAACTTTGAAGATCCGTTTTTAGTTAACATACAATTAAAAATTCGATTTGTAATCATTATTGTCATTATAAAAAATCGCGACGACTTCTGACTACATGTTATTTTTTAGAAATTAATGTTCCTTTAAAAATAATAGGTAAGTTCTTTCTTGTACGAGTTTTAGTAAGAAATCAGGTAGTACAGTCGAGTACGAATGATGCTAGACAATTTTTCATGTTTTATTATTTTCTTAAAATAATATGTAGCGGAATACTAGTCCCGTCGCGAGTTGCATTTTATCACTAGCTCATAAGAAGTATAGAGTTCTATTTTCGAGCGAATTTTCAACATTCCAGGGTTCCGTATATATTTTATTGTTTAAGTTCACAAAAAAGCACAAATCTTGTTTTTTGTTTGAAAATAATTTAACTGTTTTTTATCTAAATTCTGAACTCTGCCTAAAACGATAAATATGTCATCGACTGAAACAATATTTTGTATATTTGTATTGCATATTTTACTGTGTAAGTAAACATTTTCTGTAGAAAAATCTCATTGTTGGGTTTTTGATGTGGACCATGCTGTAAAATGTACCTCTAGATAAATTTCTCAAATGTAAAATATTAGAAGACATTTTATTCCAATTTAAGCTTAGGAAAACATATAGCTTTTATGTTTTCCTCGCTAAATTATGTTTTTCGTTCTATCAAGTACCTAATACTCTGTACCTATTTTGTTGAAATTCCACCTATAAACAAACTCCAATGGTCCACAGCACGATTATGATTATATTTAAGGCGCGAATGAGATAATTATCAACATATTATATTATTATACATGCATGAAAATAGTATTTTTTTAGTAATTAAGATTCAGGCGAACCTATGGCTTTGGTACAAATACTCAGTAGACGTTACCACATAAACGGACTAACACGTTTAGGCAGCTGTATTTTATTAAAAAATAAAACAAATTAATTAAGAGCCAAAAAATAAGATATTTTTGTCCTCAACTGTACCCTATAGTGTTAGGGAATGTGTCTACGTAGTATTATAAAAATATTTTTTACACAAGGTGTTCTGAAATTCTCATTTTTGGTTCAAGCTGATTGTATAAGTAAAAAAATATTTGACAAAACTAAATGCATCGTATCTGCACTATCACGATCGACAAAGACAATGAATATAAATATTTTCCAATTATGGAATTGACTGTTAGAAAATAATCATTATCTCGAAAAATCTTTAATGATATCTTCTCAATTAAATCCACGTTAATATTAACACCTTGTTTAACAAATCAATATTTTGATACTGCACTTTCTATATGTCCAATCGTAAAGATATCGATGTTTCTAGAATGAATAGAGTAAATGTTGAACATTTCGTCATATACTTCCCAAACTTGACTCATTAATGCGTTACGTCAAACTAGAATGTTTAAAATAAATTGTACATATAAACTTGTGAGTGCGAGTGTTTTCTAAACTTTTCTATTGTTCGTGAAAAGTCCATTACATCATAAATATAAGCGTATTTAATATATGTATCTAAAATGTATGTATTTCAAGTTTTTTTTTTAATATTTCAATCATTATATTGTGGGGTACTTGAGTATTTTAACGTTTTACACTGTATATTAGCGTTCATACAGTTGTGAAGCGTTATAGGGAAATTTAGTTATTGCGTTCTACGGTGTAATAAGTTTATTTATTTATATTTATTTCTTGCTTTATGGGTCTCGTGCATATCTTCCTCTTTGAAAAAAAAGAATATTTTTATTCAGTTACACTCATTATAAAAAAATTGTGCTATAGTTTACCCAGAGGCCCCTTTTATCTCCTTTCTTCTTTCTTAATAATATTATATTTATGTATTTTCCAAAGCAAAATAGCAGTCCTTCCCTTTCGAAATGGAGAGGTATAACGAAGTGATTCATTTAAAATAGTAAAAGATATATAAAATTATTATTTTTCTTCATATATGTGGTCTATCCAGTATTTTCCTTTGAACGTTAGATAGAGTACTGAACAAATTTTATGTCAAAACTTAGGTGCTGTTGTAAGGAATACGCGTTAGAAAATGCGTGTATTTTATTATTTGTGTTATTAGTAAAAATATATGGGAATATGACGTCTTCGGTCTAATGTAATACTCAAAAATACTGTCGTTCTATATTTCGGTGCAAAAAATATAAGTTACACTCACTGGACGTTACTGACAAAAAATCTTTATTATGACCAAAATTTATCAAAAGTGTGCCGTCTTCGAAAATAATATCTTTGAGTAGAACATACAATTATTTTGACATTTAATATTAATACTTATAAAAAAATAAATATTGGGAATGTACAGATTATAATATATCAAACAATCTATAATTTTTACGCACATAAATAGTGCATTTTTTTTTCTGCGAGCATTTTTCTTTAATCTATAAGCAATATGTTTATAACTATTACACGATTTAGGAACAATGCAATACATTCTAACTTAGTTCGCTAAGCGTAGTTAGATATATTTAATTTTAATACTTTACAGCCGAGATTTTTTTTTCTATTTTTCATCCTTTTTTGCGTTTATTTTTTGGGTCGCCATGTCTCTGAAGTGTGTACAAGTTTAAATACACTGGGAAAACTGCACGACAAATGATAATTATTATTAGAAAATTTATCTTTTATATTTTATTTCAGAGCAACTCTTTAACAGTTAAATTCATTATTTACTGTAGAGTAGCTCTCCCCATAGGGGTAACTAGTGAATTATATATTAATGTTTAATCAGCCGTCCATATTTTGTTTTCGCTCCATTTTCCCAGTACATTTAAATTCTAAGGAATTAATTTTAATTGGGATTATAATACAGTCTTCTAAATCATGGGCATTGTTTTAAGATGCATTTAACTAATGTGATCTTATATTTTTTGACGTTAGTAAAATTCAAAAATATTTTCTAGTAAAAATTTAGTTAACAAAATTAAAATGTGAAATGTTTTTGAATGTTACGGACTTCAAAACTTTGCTAAATAATTGAATTAAGTTGACGTATGTGTATTGAAGTATGAATACCTATTTTGTTTTGACAGTGCGCAATAAATGGATGTGTTACGCTTCTCCAAATAATCAAGTTTTTAATAACAAATTGTGTTTTATTTCTAGCAAAGTACCCAAAACATCAATATAATTATATTTTAACAGTAACACAACTCCCTTTGTTAAATAAAATCATATAAGAGGTTATATTGTCTATATAAATATCTTTTTTTTGTGATTTGTGAAGTTACAGAGATTCCGTCACGTTACACGAAGATTTAATTATTTGTAATTTTCGACATAGTAATTTTTTTATTAAAATTTTAATTTCTTATCTTAGAAAAGATAGTTTAACTTTTTGTTCACTAGACTCAGCTTATATAAAATATTTTGTAAAAATCGATGAGTTTTCAACTGATGGTATATATAAAAAAAAATACATGAAATAATGGTGAGTATTATCCTGACAGACTGTCGGTACTGGGCGAGTCCACGGGACGCAAACCGCGTATATTTTCCTCCCTGGATATACAACGGAGGTACGCGAGGCGAATAACACAACCTTTTGATTTCAAATTTTATACCAAAGTTGTGGTGGATCGAGGACGATGGTACAGGTCTTATTGGTGGGGCGAAGAAATATCTTGACCAAAATACCTATTAACAAAACGTGAATTGTGTATGGTGATTTGTTTGAAAAGGTGCAATAATGATTGTACTAAAATCATCTAAAATATACCTTCAAACAATAGACAGTTCTTTTTTGTTAACCTTATCAAATTATTAAGGTAAATTATGCGTTAATATTTTATATATTTGATACTACAGAAATTATTCAATTCTGAAATACTCACATAGAAGTTAATACATCAATATATTTATCAGTATGAAGTAAATGATGCCATTTCTCGCCACCGCCAATATGCCATCATCGTTCTACGAAGGGTTTATTAAAATTGAGTTTGTGTGTGTATTTTAATACGTAGTCCAGCCGATTTGTACTTAATTATAAATCAAAGAAGAAGCATGATTTCCTTAAAAAAACGAATTATTAATTTATTGAATATTTAAAATTCTGCATGGCAGGGACTTAAAATAATTATCTTAAAATATGTAGCTAGTTCTTCAGTATACAAAATCCAAGTTTTTTTTTTTTTTTTTTACAACTCTTTACTTTTTTTATATTATTGCTTCAGTACTAAATTGGATGGATTACAAGTTTTTCGTGAATAACAAAATTAAACATGACTTTTTGTTTTTTTTTTTTTTTGTACTGACAACTTTGACACAAAATCTTTTGCTATTAACCAGTCATGTGTTGCATTTTCAATTTTTGATCCCAAAAAAAAACTTTCGTATCAGGTCACACATTTTACAGTAAAAAAAAATTATATATATTCTATTAAAAATAATATTGCATGTTATTTTTATAAGTATATAGTTTTTTCTTTACAATATATTAAATTAATTATTCTATTAAAAATCCCATTTTACACTCATCCTTGGCCGCATAACCATTTTTTGAAATAAAGTGCGCTTGTAGCATGGTTTTTGTTATTTTTTATAGAATTTATTTAATTAGTGTCATCTGGGTAAGTAAAAAAATAATAAAAAATAGGTAAATAGTGAATCAAGATATATTGCAGGCATGCCTTTGATTTGTGGCCCTGTCTTGCTTCCAGACTCTGCTTACGTTTTAGACAATGTTTTTTCTTTAAATTCTGCACTTTCCTAACATTGGTTATTTTTGTTATACGCTGGTTTTACTGTTAAATATATTTTTAAGCAAAATTTTGTCTGCCTTATGTATTTAGTGGTAAAAATATTTTCTGAAAAGTGGTACAAATCGAGCGTTAAATTTGTAATAATTTTGCTTTTTAAAGTCTTTCTCCCAAATTACGATTCTTTTTAATGTGTCAATTTAAATTTAAATATTGTCTATGTAGATAACAATATGGGTTATGATTACCTGAAATAAATGTTTTTTTTTTTTAATTAATTTATCATTTAAATTATCATGTTGTTAATTTTACTATTTTGTACTTATATAAAAAAAATGTGACCAGCGTATAACAAATCAATGTACGTATGTGTTCGTCGCCACACCCGTGTCCTTAGTGTTTAGCGTTAGTTTTTATGTTTTTCTGTTTTTAGGCCATTGGACGGTACCACCCCGAAGCATGCGGTTGGAGCTAGTCCACAAACCATGCTTGGGTAATTATCCTAGTTCATTTTATCCTCTGTTTGTTGTCTTTGTGTTGTATGTGGACGTACCCTTATGTTTGGTCGATTTAGCAGAAATGTTGTAGTGTTTTTTTCCCGTTTTCTGTTCTTTTAGAGTCTTTGGTAATTTCCGTTGCGGTTTTTTTGCTTGGTTGTTAAGATAAGGAAGATATCTTTGTTAAGTGAGTCGATAGAGAAAGTAGTAGGCATTATACATGCCTGTACTTTTTCTTCATTGGTGTAAAAATATGAATGCATATAGAACTATGTATAAGTAGTTTGTACTATTTACTCATGTTCATTGATAAGAAATAATAAGTTATTAAATTACTTAGTACCTATATAAATTATAGCATTTACTAAGTACATAACATATTATAGCGTTATGCATAAATTCACCTGCTTATCTGAACAACCGAGCTAAAACACGCTTGCTCGATTACTAACGGCGCTTTAATTTTCATTTATTTAACTTGCAACATTCCGCCATTAACAGGGTTTACACATTCAATAATTATAGAACCTGAAATTAGAGATAAATTATAACATAGTTTGGTCCTTTTTTGGACCAGTCAATTATATCATGTTGTACCTACTAAGTTAGGCTAAAAATTAAATAAAAAAAAAAAAAAACAACAGTAGGGTGTAAGGTAAGGCGATCATTAATATTCTTTTATTCTTTTTCTAAAATTGGCTTTTGAATTTTATTTCTACAAAATTTTCAGTACCGTAGATAGAGATTATCAGAATTGGTCCGTTTCTTTTTTATTTGAATTGTTGATATTTTTCGATACTCTTGGACACAAATATGCACTCAAGGGTAAGTTTCATAGGTACTTGAAGAAATGGAATCCCAGCTTACGATATATTTTATTCTCAATGTTAAACGATATAGATAGACCCTTTGGACCCTAACATATCTAAAAGAGAAGTGGACCAATTTGAAGTCCAAACCAATGTTCATCTCTTGCTAACAGAAATTCAAGACCCTTGTTTCTAACAGACTTCTTGACGGAGGATATTGGGAAGCCCACAATTGTTTTAATCCCCTATTTTGGTATGCACAGACAAGGGGGTGGCAATGAGGAGCAGGTGAAGCCTCGCGTGCTCCGCTTTACGTGGAGTATGAAGACCACGTCCTCACGGGACCCCAACGAAATCATGGCTGAGATACGCAAGGTATGTAATACCTATATACTAGGGTAGGGTAATTGTTAGGCAGTTTGTAAATATAAAATAAACAGTCAATCTATTTTTGGGGTAATATGACTTGGAAACAGTCTTAGAAAATGAACTTTATTTTCTGCCCATCTTTTTCACAAACTATACTATACATACATGTTACCGATGTCAGAATTGATTTACTGTCTTAATCGGATGCAGCTGAGTTCTGCCACTCTAACTAGTTAACTGGGCATGGAATATATGGAGTGAGCCAGTCGAAATGGTACATTTCAGAGGAACAAATAAAGCTGAGAACTGGGCCGTTTTTAGCTCTTTCGCAATAGCAATTTTAATTCAGATTTGCCACGATGATTCTAGGAAAAGTTATATGCTATGGAGTTTCACGGCCTGTCACTTCGGAATACTTCCGAGTCTTTTACCAAAAATGATTTATAGAGGATTTTCTTACTTTTCCAGGTCCTAGACGCGAATAACTGCGACTACGAGCAGCGGGAGCGATTCTTGCTGCTGTGCGTGCACGGCGACCCGAACGCGGACTCGCTGGTGCAGTGGGAGATCGAGGTCTGCAAGCTGCCGCGACTCTCGCTCAATGGGGTGCGGTTCAAGCGGATATCTGGTGAGTCATGTGATGTAGGATGTTAGGACCTCGTCGTCTGACTTGCCTTTACCTGATGTGGCTTAGACCTAGAGTTATATGTAGAGCGACGGCCTACCAGGGGCTCAACGATTGATATCCAATCACGACTCCATTACGATTGAAGCGTATGTGGCATTCCGCTATTATTTCTTTTTGAGATTCAATTGTTATCCAATTGATACATTCGCATTAGCAGAATTGAGACCCAGGACAGACTAAGTTTCGTCCCTTATTTGGGTAGACTCTTGCGAGTGTTATGATTAAATAATAACAGACTAATCAACTTCCTCTTCGTTGTTCCAGGCACCAGCATCGGCTTCAAGAATATTGCGTCTAAGATAGCGAACGAGCTCAAGCTGTGACTGCCCCAGAACCCCCCCCGGCGGCGGCGGCGGCGCCGGACCACGCCCCCCTCCCCCGCCTCGCCCGCGTCGCCGCCCTCCCCGCCCCGCGCCGCGCCCCGCACGCCCCGCATGCCCCGCCCCTCGCGCTCCTCCTCCTCCTCGCGCGACACGCCCCCGCCGCCGCCACCGCCTCCTCGGTCGGACAGTCTCCGTCTGTCAGCAGAAGATATGGTTCTAGTAGCGAACGGTGGCGCTCGGACTCCATCTGGGGCGTTGGCTCACTTCCTGGCGGCGTATACTCCGGCGGAGCTGGCACTAGCGCGGTCAGACTACCTGCGTCCGCCGGCGGCGTCGCCCGTGCCGCCGCGCTCGTCGCTGTCGCTGCGCGTGGACAGCGCGGAGGCGATGGCGCCGCGCCCCAGCAGGCCGCGGCACGTGCCGCACTCGCACTCGCACTCGGTGCACGCGCTGCGGCGCCAGGGCCGCGCCCGCTCCCCCCCCCTCGCCCCCCACGCCCACGGACCTCAGCTGCGACTGCCTGCCCATGGACCCCATCCCGCCGCCGGAGCTATTCGACTTCTGAACACTTTACTCATTTGGAGCTTCGTTTTCAAATGTGCTCCTACTTCTCCTATTTATGATAGTCTGAGTGGGGGCCGCAAAAAAGGGGGGAATGTAATATGGAAAAGGATTTCTGTCATAAATAAAATAATGCAAACTACAACCCTAATTAACTAAATTTTTGAGATCTATCTCTGACGTTTCATCCTCCTTTTTTGCAGACCCTGCTTGGACTATAACGCTGAGATAGTACAAATGGCATTTTGACATATCTCTTTCAATGTTATTCCCTGTCAAATTGTCATTTGTAACTATACCAGCGATTTGAAAGGTTTGTAGCGTTTCTTCTTTATAAAAGGACATAAGTGTTCGATATAACGAAAGTAGAGTGTTAAATTGAAGAAAAAATAATGAAATGTAAAAAAAATCCTATCTCAAAGTTATCACTCTTGTAAATGTAGTCACATTTGAAGACGGGGCGGCCGGCCCACTCGAATTTGTATTATTATTCGATTTATAGAGTAAACAGTTTGATCGAGTGGCATCGATCACTCGTATTCGATTGTTCGTTATGATTTGACGAGGCGGACCGCAGCGTTCTGCGACTGTTGGAATAAATGAATTGCTGGTGACTTAGGAGTTTTATTTATGTAGTGTGGGACAATGCATGGAGCGATATATGTGCCAAGTGGTTGTCATGGAGTGTCGCACTGAGATTCTAATTCACCGCTCTCAATCAGCGCATCTTTGTATAAATAATTTTACTTGTGTCATGAATTTTATTATTACATGATTGTTTTTTTCTGTAGATAAGTCGTCTGTCTGTCCGTGTGTGCTGTGCACTTTTTTATTTAATTTATATTTGGAATTTTGTTTTATGAAATCGTGTTTTTTTAAAAGACATTATTGAATAGTGTCCACGGCACACCCGCTCAGTCAGTGTTATTGTGCTATCGCTTATATACTATTACATTATGTATTTTAATCGTTGTAATAATGTACAAAGTGAGTTTGAGCTCAACAGATACAATCTAGCTTAGTGTTAATTATATTTTTTTCATTTTCCAATATAACAAAATATAAATACAAAATATGGCTGTCTTTGAATAGCGATAAAATGTTTATAATGTCATTGTAAGTACGTCGTGCGGCCGGCGGAGTGGGCCGCAGTGCCGGGGCCCGGGCCCCGCGTGCCGGGCCGCCGGGCCCCACGTGCCGGGCCCCAGTGCCGGGCCGCACGACATCGCGGTCGCCCACGGCAGTTGCTCTTTCTAATCATAAGGCTGAATTAGAAAGTGTCAAAGGTACATAATGTGAGTGTGCGGAACACGTAGGCGCGATAGTATACTTCACTTAAATCGTTAGACGTGTATTGTGATCAAAGTATTACGGACTTGTAGTTATAGCAATAATCGTTCATATGATCGTCTCACTGACTTCTATCTACTCGATGTTATCAGCCTTTCATATTGTGATTCACTAAAACTATTCTTTTTCGATTTGTGTGGAGCTTCGTTTTTTTCATAATTTTCTTTGGTGTGTGGACTGTCGCATACTTTAGGTGGTAAATATTGTTATATGAATAGGTATGCATGTGTGTGTGAGCGGTGCGGCGATCGCGGATCACTTTTCTATTATATAATTAAGTGTAGTGTTATAACTTTTACATGGAATCACAAATTCTGAGGTGTCGGCGACGGCGGTCGTGTTGTCAGCGCCACTTGTAAAGCGAGGCGCCATACATACTACTTACATTATTGTTCATTCAATACAGTAGAACTTTCTTTTGCTCAAATACAAATTATGTCCTATAATAAGGGTGGTATACAAAACACAATGAACCCTATGTAATGCATAAAATATATATAATTACAAATACAAATCAAATGAACTTTGTATTCAACAAATACATATTTTTATTTGCTTTTATTAGTGTCGTGAAAATAAATAACTGCAAAAAGTCAGTTTATTATGATAAAATGCAGTTGCTTTTAATTTATAGCAAACAAACAACCATATTTTAAAGTTTAATATAATTAGCAAATCCAATAAAATAAATCATGTATATGTATTTTAATTTTTAAACAAACAATGCAATCTTTTAACCAAATAATTTTGATTTCTCGCTATATCGACAAATAATGTTCTACGACGATGCGACTGGTTGTCCCGAAATACATAATACTGTTTTAAATGTACCTAGTTATATATTTATATATATATGAGCTTTGTTTTATAATAATTTAGAGTAGTACATTTTGCCTGCGAGGGACTCGTGTCGAGAATTTGTGAGATACATTCAAAATGAAAAATAAATTTTATTTTTAATTCCATGCTTGTTGTTTACTTTAACACCCTTTCCTATATTGTTTCGTTTCCATAAAGAAAACAAAACGTAATTTATGTTACCAACCTCTCAATAGCCTCGCAAGGGATGTGACGTATTATTATGGATACTTACCTTATAAATACATAATTACATTCTGATTATTCCTACATACAATAATTAGCACTGTTATTAGTAAACTGTAATTATTTTGAATCCTAAAATGTAATTAATCAATAATTGACTCTCAATGGTGAAATGTATAAAGCGGGTAGAAGATTATAAAATTAATCATACTTTATTCAACTGTTGATTAGGGCGTTACTCTGCGCATTAAATACTGTGTGTTGATCTCCATCTTGGTGTTTTATTGTGCAAGACTTACGAGTGCATCAGTTGTGTTTACTTGTCCAAGACCCACGAACATAACATTTAACAAACTCAATTTAGTTTCATACTACAGTTTCATACATGTTCTGGTGTCCTGCGGGAGCAGTATCGAAACGCCAATCTGTTGGTTGTTCATGTACGCACATTGACCAATCAGAATCGGGCATGACTCGCGCGAAGCTCGTTCGAGTCACCAGTGCCGGCAAGCGCTCAGTTAGTCGTTGAGAAAACCAAATCACGCGCGCGAACACGACAATATCGCTGCTCATCAACCTAAACCAACCAAACCGACTGCAACTCCTAGTTTTTTGGTGTGAAATCATCTCAACTAGCAGACCAAAGTATCCCGGGATAAAACGCAGTGGAAGCTCAACGGCCAGTGCAGGTCGCAGCCCGGATTCGCAAGGTATGTGCGTGCATTGTATCTTTGCTGTTACCTGTACAGGAATTACTCGAACAACAAGTGTTTTATCGTAAGACCAAGATCTGGTCTCCCCAGAGTAGTACCACGCACCGTAATGACATTTCGGCCGGTGCAAGTTGCTACATATATGTTTATGTTCATTTATACAAGATGTTGATTTGCATCCGTCTCAAATTCAAGGACGTAATTATGCTAATGATTTTCGACCCAAATCTACAAAAAAAAATGGAAGGTACTTTTTTCTTATTTACAGGAATTCGTCAATGTTACCCAGCCGTATTTAAATTTGGCGCGTGTGTTACTAGCCTTACAATCTCGCTCTCGCATAAACGCAAACAATACATACACAAAGTATACGCAACGAACATTAATAAAATCATAGGTATCCTACCCTATACCATAAAATCACAATGCGGGTAGTCTCTCGCGCACCCCGGAACGTGTCCATTTCGACCGCGCGGCCAACTCATAATATTTGATGAAACTTTGCCAGGAATTAGTAGTAATTTGTTACTTGTCACTCCTCTTTTCCTGAATTTAAAAAAGCGATAATTTTTTTATACATATGATATCATTCTTGTGCCGAATTTTGAAGTGTATACTCGTACGTATTTAATTCCCGTGATTTTCATACTACTTTTACTAAAATTATCATTCCAAATCCAGAAGTGTCCAAAAGTGCTTAGTTATCAGTTGTGCCCACTGTTTGTTGGAACTCAACTCACCACCAAAAAGTGTACCTATTGCAGAGGGATCCAAATCGACTGCGGTAAGTTTTTTTTAACCATTTTATGATGACTTGTATAAAGTAATAAACCGTGACTAAAGCTAGCGTTAGTTGTTTTTGCTACTTCGGTGCTTTAGCTTTTTGTTAGATTGAGGACTCAAAAAGTAAGCGCAGAATAAATTAGAAATTGATAAAAAACCGCGAGCGAAGCGAACGGATAAGTAATCAGGTAAAAGCAAAAATACAAGAGAAGGGTGACAGTTGGAATGAGAGGGGTGTCACCCCATGTTTAAAATTTAAATATCGCGCAGTTAATGGTAGTGAACCTAGGCTTCGCAGATTAGAATGGCACCCTTAGTGACTTGTCCCATCTGCCCGCGCCATCCTGGTCATGCACATATGTGCCGACCGAGATGGCACCCCCTCCCCCCCCCCCGAGATGTGGTACCCGAGGCGGACCGTCCCCCCCTCTGCATCTGATTATTTGCATCAAAAAATTATCGCTTTTTAAACAGCTTGCGACAAATATTTTTAACAATAGATTGAAAACAAAGAAATAATTTTTCTGGAATCATATAACCATCATAAAACACCTGAGGAAAGTCAATGAAACGAATTTTTTTTCAGTAAATGGGTTCTTTAAAGACCGCAAAAAGAACCGCATATTCGTTCAGAATACAAAATTAACAACATGCCTTTGTACTAATGTAATCATGCATCTACTAGCATGCACTCTCCCTAAAAAAATAAGATGTGAATATCGAAAATTTCGAATATGTGAAAATGCATGGACACCCTACTCTCATACAGTTTCATACCACTGTGTTTTTGTAAATATCTTCTAAAATATGAATGCTGCAGTTATATTCGCTATATTTATTCAAACTAGGTTACGTTACCCATCGACTAGTACCCTAATTAAGCTAAAACCTACTTTTAATAATGAGATAAACGAAATTGTATTTTAGGCATGTTGCCGTCCGAGCGGCCAACTAAAATCGACTCTCACATATTATTGAACCTACTTTTTAGTATTTTTTTGTCTTTTCGCTGTAACAAATTAAAGACTAATTGTCTATACACATTAGCTTCTATTAATTTGATACCTAAGGTGATATACCTACATACTCATAACCTGAAAACTAAACATTGCATAACTTTTTGTTTATCTACGTTTTGTCTTTTTTTATTTTTATAACAAATTATACAAATTAAGATCTTTCTTTTGATGTATCATTCGTCTATCTGCATTGTATAGTTTCTGTGTAATCACGAGCGATGACTACGGCAAGTGGCGGTTCTAGCGGCCAACTATTCTTTGTCATAGCATCTTGGTTTTTTTTGTAACAAATTCAGGAAAAGAGGAGTGAAAAGTAACAAACTTCTACTAATTCTTGGCAAAGTTTCATCAAATATTATGAGTTGGCCGCGCGGTCGAAATGGACACCCCGGAACTTACGGAACGTGTCTTATGTCGCCGCAGTGTAGTATGTGGCATTCCGCTATTTTTTCTTTCAAATAAACGTTTTTATACTTTTCTGTGATTCAATAATGAATCATATTGATTTACGATTGCAATATTATGATTGTAGAGCAGACTACCCTGTAGGCCAAATGGCAGACCAATGAAATGTCAATGGATAGGTCTTAGTAGCAGAGTGCCCGGTAAAGGCGCGTACGCACGTACGAACACGAACATAGCGAACACAAACACCAGACCCGAACATTTGGTTCGTACGTATGGACGGCATATTCGAACACGTACGCAAACATAGTTCGAGTCGAGTTCGCGAACAACAGTCGTGAACTCTATCTTAGTAGCCATGACGGCGCCGTTGGAAGTGGTCGATTGTGAAGTTATTAAAGCGCTTCGAACGCCGTCCATACAGAACACACTACAAGGCTCGCCGCGAACATGTTTGACGAACAGAGTGTTCGATGTTCGATAGTGGTACGCACGTACGAACCAAGTTGTTGCATATCATGTAACGCAACAAATTTGTTCGTACGTGCGTACGCGGCTTAAGGTTAAACCTGCTATTGAGATTAAATTGTTATCCAATTGTCAGTGACCGATACGTGAAAAAGTGATTGTACTCATCATTACAAATAACTTTACCAAAGACACTAGGGAACTAAACTAAAGAAAAAGGGGACTTTTCACCCTTTCCTTTTCACCCTTTATGTACTCTACATAAGCGTGTTCAAGGCAAAATTCGGTTTCGCGAGTCATGTAAGAAACCAAACTTCCAATATACGTATGCCAGGGTGTCGCCGAGTGAAATAAAATGAAAGTCAAACAAACAAGATGAATATTTTATTTTTCTTTTTAAAACAATTCTTCTTCGTAGTATTTACATTCCTTAAATTCTAAAATTACAATAAATAATTTTAACAAAGAAATAACAGAATTTCTGTACAAGCACTATTTTTCTACTTCTCTCGACCTAAAACTTAGAATCACTGAAATAATCTCTTAAATACAAGTACCTAAAACTTAACTTTCAATAAACAATAATATTTAGAATAGTAACTAAAATTATGACACATTACTAAAGAAATACTGAATTATTTAATAAAGTACCCCCTATTCAGGGTAAATTATGGAATGACTAAAAGTAATTTACAATGAAATACAGACTAAATGAGTAATTTAGAAGGTACGTTTGTTCTTATTTTAGTATCAAATTAATGTGATGGTATCTTTCTCATCACTTTAAATTTAGTTTCCACTATATTTGTATACCTTTCACGCATCACAATTTGGGCCAACTTTAAAGGCACCATCTAATTTTTGTCATTGTCTTTACTTCTTGTCTCCTCACGAGTTTTTATTATTAATAGGCATGCCATCTAAATCAACCTCCGTGCTTGGTATTAAAGGAGGCTTAAAACCTCCATACTCGATCCTCAAGTTATTAACTTTAGGTTCTCTGTCAGCTCTCCTCATTTTGAGTTCAACGACGTAATTTTTGTTGTTATTTGGCCACCAATCTTCTTGATTCTCCATTGGTACAGGACCAAAATACTGACTCGCAACAGTCTCAATATTGCTATCTGTTAGAAATGCCAAGTAATTTGGCTGATTGTTAGACTTTTTTATTTCTGGTTTGCTCCCCGAGGTGTTGTTAATATATTGGTACGAGGAAGCATACTGGTTCCCCCATGGGGTTGATTGAACCGGCTGTTTTTGCCTTTCCTTAATCTGCTGGTAATAATTTGCTAGATAAGCCTGCTGATGATTCGAAGACCATTTGTTTTTATCATTCTTATAATTTTCGTTCTTATAGTTTTCATTCCTATATTTTTGATATTGAGCGATATTCTGTGAGTCCGCCTGGTATTCGTTCGCGTGTCGGTAAACTGGTATCGCAACCGGTTTTTCAATGTACTTTTCAACCGGGTAGGGAACTTTTACCTCCACCGGCACTTGAACAGGGTAGGGCACTTTCTTCTCAACAATCTTCTCCACTGGATAAGGAACCCTCTTTTCAACTGGATAAGGTTTGTCGATATATTTGGTTACAACTACTGGTTTTTCAACAATTTTCTCAACGATTTTTTCGACTGGGTAAGGCACTTGTACAGGGACTTTCTTCTCCACTATCCTGTCTACGGGAACCGGGTAGGGTACCTGTCGCTCTACTATTCTGTCGACCGGATAAGGCTGGGGAACGTGGACTGGGACTGCAACCGGTTGAGGTACAGGTACTTGAATATGAATAGGTTTGTCAACGTACTTAGTTATCGTAACGGGTTTTTCTACTATCTTTTCTACTGGTACTGGTATTCTTTTCTCCACGGGATATGGTACAGGAACTTTGGTTTCGTAATGGACTGGATATGGAACTCTCTTCTCTACTGCGTATGGAACAGGTACTTGTCTGTTAACTATTCTGTCGACAGGTTTCTCTACTTCCACTCTGACGGGAACTGGCCTGTCCACAGGTACAGGATAAAGTATTTTGTGTTCAACCGGTACTGGAACTTCGTAGGGAATCCCAACGGGAGTCGGAATAGGAACCGGGTGTAATACCTGTTTTTCCACCACTTTCTCTACCGGGTAGGGAACATGTATCGGACGATCTACATACACTTTTTGCTCAACCGGGTAAGGCACTTTGACTTCAACGGGGTATGGCCGGGGTACTTCAACCGGGTAGGGTTTATCAACGTATTTTGTTACTTCTACAGGTTTTTCAACTACTTTTTCGACAGGTACCTCTACAGGGACAGGTCTATCTACGGGTACTTTTACTTCCACACGTTGAGGATAAAGTACCTTCTTTTCAATAAATCTATCAACGAATTTGGTAACGGGCACTTCTTTTTCAATAATAATCGGTTGAATTATCTTCTGGTGATCGCTACCGTAATTATAGTACTGATTTTGTTCACTCCTCTGGGTGTTTGTATCTAGTCCATTCGGACTTACTTCAACAGTTGATTGAACATTCTCGCTTGGCTCCTGTTCTGTTCTGTCCTCCAACTGTTCCTTCTGTAGAAAATCATCATTATGTTCATCATTATTGTCTTTCATCGTGCCATATTTGTATAACAATTTATTCATGTTTTCTTGAATCTTTTTTGACGACCTTAAAGAGTCAAGATATTTATTGTACAATGATTTCGCAACATCAAAAGGTCCTTTACTGCTGCGGCCTTCCTCGTCTATATCTATGTATTCATGTACTTCTATATCGTTTATGTGAGTGATTTCGACTGGAATGGACTGCTGTACTTCAACTGTCGTCTTTCCTGTTGGTTTGTGTACAGTTTCAGGAACTGGTTCACTGTCTGAAGCTTCGTGATCTTCTAAAGAGTTGAAGGAGTCTGTATCGTTTGCATTGAGTAATCTCAATGCTACTGTGATAGGCGCTAAATAATTCTGATTGATTGGTCTCGGTGTGACATTAACTAGTTCTCCACTATCTAGATCTGGGTTTGAGTTATAGTCTGTGTCTGTGTTATTATCTTCTGAATTATCTTTAACGGCTACGATTTGATAACCATTCGTCATATAAGGAACCATCGTAGAAACTAGATTTTCTACTATCTGTTCCTTGAAATCGTTGTAAGAATTGTCTTGCACCACGATGGGGGTTGCGAAATTATATTGATTTGAGTTGGAGTTTAAGATTTGTTCTTTTGATCTGTCATTTTCTAAATGTTCATCACCTTTGACAATGTTTGATATTTTAGCCCTGACTGTTATTTGATTCGGTCTACTAACCTGACCAGCATGATCATTGTTTCTAAACAGACTTCTTGGTCGAGGCTTTATAATATCATCTGATTGGTCATTCACATGTTTTTCTGCAGCATTATTGATGAACAACAAATCTTCATTCGATATCAGATCTTGTGTTGAAGCGACTAGTTTATCGATACCTTCTTGTGTTGCATTTTCAGTATATTCAGTAGCAGGCGGTTCAGTAGTTGAATAGAAATAATATCTTTCGTTACGAGCATGGGGTCTGGAGGTTTCAACTCTAAAGTTGACTGCCCCTCTGTAAAAAGGATTGCTAGTCGCTCCAAAATTGTGAACATCTTGCATATCATAAGAGGGTAACTCCGAAAACAAATCGTTGGATTTCCTTAGATCATTCAGTATATCTTTAGTTGTTTCTTCTATTGAGCAGTTGTGGTCTTTGAAGACTTGTATGACTTGAGGGCGGTACTCGTTGGGGTCCTCTTTGGGAAGAGGGTTCGAGTGTTCCCCCTGGGGGTCGTTGTACTGTAGTTGGTACCCCTGGTAGTTGGGGGTCGTTACTACCGGCGCGGTTTGTTGCATGTAAGGATAGTATTGCGGCTGGAGCTGGTAGTTGTCGTTAAGATGGTTGTTACTTGGCGGCGCTGGGAGCTGTGTGTTGTTCTGCGTTTGGGCGTTCTCGAAAATGTTTTGGGCCTAGAATATAAATAAATATTTCATTAATAACACATAATATGGTTGACAACTTGATTTATAGTTTTTTTTATGTTCACTTCTTGAACTGATTGTTAAAATCTGCCAGAAAGGGCCCGAAGTCTTTTTGAATTTGAATGTGAAATCACGTTTTCGAGCGGCTAGAAGATCAAACTATTACTGAGTTCGCGTTTCTTTATGTGCTCTTAGCATTCAAGTTTTCCCATAAACTACCAATTATTATGATCGTGATCAGAGTCCCCTTAACCGTTCCTAGCACATAAAAGGTCTACGAAGGAACGTGATGGGTTTTAGTCAGTAAGAGTCTGACACTCCCTCACGACGCTAACCCACAGCGGGAGGAGTTCATTTGACGACATCGCATCGGCCTCCTGTCCAAATGTCCCCTTAACCGTCACCTGATGACTGACTTGTTGGTCAGACTAACCAAGAGGTACAGGGTTGCCCGGGTAACTGGGTTGAGGAGGTCAGATAGGCAGTCGCTCCTTGTATGACACTGGTACTGAGCTGAATCCGGTTAGACTGGGAGCCGACCCCAACATAGTTGGGAGAAGGCTCGGGAGATGATGTCACCTGATGACTGAGGTCTATAGCCTTCTGACCGATAACTGGCGTTGCCCTGGTAACTGGGTTGAGGGGGTCAGATAGGGCAGTCGCTCCTTGTAAAACACTGATACTCAGCCGCATCCGGTTAGACTGGAAGCCGACCCCAACATTGTTGAGAATAGGCTAGGGAGATGATGATGTCAAAGTGTTACTAGAGTGGAGCTCGTGTGTCAGCATTTAGGTTTTTCTATATACCGCCATTATTATGAACATGATCAGTGTCCTTGATCGTCACCTGATGACTGAGGTCTATAGCCTTCTGGCCGAGAGCGACGCTCGCGGAGTGTGTGCTGTGGGCGTTGGTGGTAGCCACGTGTGCCGCGCCGTGGTAGCCGCTACTATCTGCCGTGTAGCTGACTTGTTGCTCAGACTGTGAAGAAAATTATATACCGTTTTAGCCAGTCTTAGGTATGGCTTAATCAGACCCAGTAATGAGCCTTCCTAATTTTCTATTTTTCATTTATCCGTTAATCAGCGACCCGCTCCAGCTTCGCACTGGATAATAGTACCATATTTACCCACAATTTAATTGATATTATTATACAAATAAACCTTCCCCTTCAATTACTCTATCTGTCGTAAAATCGGTTGCGTAGTTTTAAAGATTTAAACGTACAGAGGGATAAAGCGACGGTCTTAAGGTAATGCCTCAACAGGGAACCATTCGTGGCTTGCGCTTCCTTGCTGTTGCTCGTAACTCGCCATCGCGGATTCGCGAGTCTATACTAGGCCCAGGCCAATTAAATGTTAGGTTCCTTAAGCCCCCATTATCTTTGAACGGAAATGCACTATTTCTCTAATGTCAATATAATTATTTACGTAAGTTTAAGTACCTGTGGTAGTTTGACATAATACCGTCCTACGGTGCTGCTTTGCCCCAGCGGCGACAACTGCCAGCCCCAACCGAACGCCGCGCCATCTTGTAATCCCGCCTAGAAAATAACACCAAAAATATATTATTAATCATGTTGAAAAAAATTTACCTAAAAACCTGCGAACCTCCACAAAAATACAGACTATTATTAGAGTAATGACTATCATCACTTTTTAGGTGGAAAATCATCGAATGACTCCTCCCGCTGTGGGTGCAGCGTGAGGGAGTGTCAGACTCTTACTGACTAAAACCCTCCATGTTCCTTCTTAAACCCTTTGTTTACCAGGGCCCTTTCTGTTTTGTCACGCAAAGAACACCACATCTACTGTATTATTAATTTTCTAAAAACTAGATATAGGTACCTTATTAATAACCCGGATCTCACAAAACCCTCAATCACCTTTCATTAATAACAATGACGAAATACCTATATCTAAACAATAGCACCCGAACTCGACACAATACGATACCAAACGAAATAAATAATAAATAGGTATAATAAAATTATAATAACAGGCTATATGCTATGATCTATTTCCATTCATGTAAATCATTAAACCGTGCCAAGCGGAAGTGACGTAACTCTTACTAGCGCAACGGAAGAAAGCCTCTGATAGATATAATTAATAGCTAAAGTATTATAATTAGGTTGATTGCTGTACGAGATGTTAGTTAACATATCTATACTATCTAAATTTATTTATCCTACAGTAACATACCTTACTAAAGGCTCCGAAACTACTGGACCGATTTCAAAAAAATTTTCACTGTTGAAAAGCTACATTAACGTAGGCTATATTTTAGCCGGGTACGGACAAAAGTTCCTACGAGACAAGGATGAAATCGCAGCGAAACGGGTGAGGACCAATGCACATGAAGATCGGCGCCTAGACTATCAATTAAATTGTATCTTATATATTTCGTCACAATGTTTGTTCGCCGTGTTATTTAAGTAAGAAATTCTTAACACTCAACGTTCAAACTGTCTGTAAATAACTCTAACATTAGACAGAAGACCCTCCGTACTTACAAAGTCAAAACTTACGCACACTCATTTCCCTGAAAATCGAAAGTCCCGCAGACCTGACTAACAAAACATCACACTAGGCACACATACACATACCTTCCTTATCACTTTCGAACATACCTATCATTGCGAATAGACCGCGGAAACTCAAGAACTACCTCGAACTACATGTCTCCATATATGTGTGTAAAATCTGAACTAACTGGACTGGGTAAAAGTGGCCTGGTAGGAAAAAACATCAGCGAACGAAAGTGGCCTAGCCTTAGTTTTTATTGCACATATTAATTCATATAGGAGCGGTGATTACTGGATTATTATGTTCTTGTATTATATGTTTAGATATGTAATATTATGCCTTTCTTTCTTAAGGGTAAGACTTTAAGCTAGGAACTTTGCTCAAGATAAAAGAAAACTTGCTTTCGTGTTTGTCAACTTGTAATTAACTGCTTTGACTGGAAATCAAACCTGGGTTTGCATGTTTAACAGCATATTTTAATGTCATATTAAGCTTCCGTAATTATGTCTTTTATTGTACATATTAAAAATATCAATACATTTTATAAAATAAATTCCTCATCATGTCTATTCGCGGTAAATTCAAGTTACTAAATGGATTTTCATGTGGTTTTGCACCATTAGGTAAAATGCTTTTTGAGGAAAGTTTAAGAGTACATCGGACGCAACTGATGCAGTCCGCTAGTTACGTATGAATTGATAAATTGAAACCCGTGATTAGTTTTAAATAAAAGCTCCATAAGGAATAGGCGTGATAAATATGCTCATACGTAATTGTAAAGTAGGCTTTTACTAAGATTACAAGATGTACGAGTAGTGAACTTTGATACCCATGTAGAAATACCGGTGTCGACCACAAACATATCTTATTACCTACTGTTACCAGCAAGAGTGTATCGTAACATCTAATCTAACGTGACCGCATTTCATCTCATTGCGTAACTGACGGACAATTAATACACAAGATATGCAGACAGTCATATGGTGTTAAACTAGCCACATGCCCCGGCTTCGCATGAATATAAAATTATGTAGGTGTACCTACTTTTTCTTATGAATAACTGTAAGCATGTGTGAAAACCGCATGAAAATCCGTGTAGAAGGAATAAATCCAAGTTTTTGAGTTTGTTCAACGTGGGTAAAACGCTAAAACTTTTCAAAATGGTCCAGTAGTTTCTGAGATAAACACTTGCAAATAAAAAAAATCTTCGGCTTTATGATATTAGTACAGATTAGCTATTTTCCCTGGCTTGAGCCGCACCTCGAAGGAAATTCATGACGCACCCAGATTTTAAAATAGCCTTTATAATAACCGACTCCAGGGAGCTTCCTGTTTCTACACCATCTTTTTCAGTTCATTAATTACAAAGTTAAAGCATGACAAAAAGACAAATTCCCTTTCACATTTATTATTAGTTATGAATGATTAAATTCGTACAAGTTGTGCAACGAAAGTGAAGTGCGTAAGTACTTTAAGATATTCGATAGCACGTAAGAGCATGGTATTTTGTATGGCATAAATGATGTATGCCATTTACAACATCGCACTGAGCCACTTAACTTGTGGTTTTTGATTGCATTCAATAAATATAACATTTAATTTAAAATATTTATTTCCAAACAGAATAACTGAACATATCCTGTTGTAAATGGATAATCGTAAATATTGATTAAAGTAAAGATTATTAAAACAGTGAGACAAAATCAAGTAAGTAAATATAAGAGTACGATAGTTTGATCTGGAGCTTACACGGATTTTGACGGATTACAAACTTTGATTGAATTCACGATCTTCTTTAAAAAATACTTTTCTCTGCAGTGTGCTCTTAAATATGCTACTTACATATATTTCTCGTCAGATTTCAGTGTTCCCATGTTTAAGGTACATTTGGTATCTAAGATTTTGGTATTTTTTGTCTGTTGCAAAATAAAAAGTAACAAGTTATGAGCCGCTGACGTTATATTAACGTGTAACGCTCCATCATGCATGCCACTTCCAGCTATCCATCATAGTTAATAGCCGATAACTATGTATGTAGGTATGTGGAAGTGTGTTAACTAATAACTAGATACTGTTAGTTACATAGTTATTAGCTAGGCCTATATAAACGAAGGAATTTTAATAAGGTACAAATTAACAGTTTATCACATTATGTATGTGTGTATGACTGTAACTTATTTACGCGCAAACGTCTGAATAGATGTTGATGAAACTTGGGATTGGGATATTTACCAATGGCTCTTCTAACTTTATGTTCTGGCCTATTCCATAAGGCCAACAAGCCTGTATGTATCCTATCAAATATCTATCTATATAAATAAAAATGAATTGTTGTTCGTTAGTCTGATTAAAACTCGAGAACGGCTGGGCCGATTGAGCTGATTTTCTGATGTTTGTCGTAGTCCAGGGTAGGTCTAACTAAACGGTGAGCAAATAAGGAAAAAATTAATAAAGTATTGTGTCGTGTGTTTGTGACTTACTAAATATGCCTCCAATAATTAGGCGGTACGAACTTTGCCGGGTCAGCTAGTTTAGGAATAAAAGCCCGGTCCCGAATGAAGATGTGGCCTAAAATCTGGTCGAAAAAAAAAGTTGAGCCTTCCAAAAACTATTAACCTCGGTCGGTGGTCAATCTATAAGAATATTCCTACATAAAATAGAAGCGTAATAAATTACATAACTGAAGCATTTAACAAATTCCTTTGAAATATTTACGTGCTTCTTTAGAGATGTCAACAGGAAACTTTACCGTAGCGAGAGCCTTTCACTGACGGAAGTACTGGCCCATACGTTATGTAATGTTTTAACTTGATATCAAAATAAACAGAATCAGTTTATAAATTGTTATTTAAAGTAAAGGTTTTTGTGTTAATAATAAGCTTTTTACCGTGAAAGTTTTTAAAAGTTCATTAAATTATTTTAAAGTAGCTACTAATTAGGGCTTTTT